>CM057454.1:284657500-287157500 GCA_016271365.2 Neoceratodus forsteri
GATCTGGATCTAACCTGCAGCATGTGGAGTGCATCTCCTGGACAATCCTCATAATATCAACAAACTCTGGCAGCTGAAAGGTACTCCAAGAATCTCCAGGTTCTGTGACTAAGTACTGACCCATAGCAACCCCCATAAAAGGAGACTAATGAACCTCTTGCCCGATGTCGGACACCTTATTCACAAGGAAACGAGCAATCTCATCACATTCTTTTTGTGAAAAAGCTTGATGGAGCTGCAGACAGGCAGCTTTGTCAATATTCATGGCAAAAAAATCCATTTAATGCATCAGTTAGGGATGTTCCACAGTGACAAATGTAAGGAAATTCAATGTTAGGGTCCCACCCTTGCACCCTGCCCCCACCAATAGGCATTAAAAGCGTTAGTCATCGCTAACTCTCACCCCATCCCATGTGCAAACAAGCTGATGTGGTGCAGATAGGAGAATGGGGTGAGAGTTAGGACTGATGACCCCAACGCACACCCCGATGCCTGTTGGTGGGGGCATGCACACAGTGATGCAAAATGAAATGCAGACAGAAACAGTAATGGAAATGCAAATGATAAAAGTAACACAAATGCAAGCGTAAATGAAAATGCAAAGGGTAATGCACTCAGTGGCATAGACGGGAACTGTAACGCAATTGGTTATGAAAACGCAAGTGGAAACATTAACTGTGACAGTAACAAAAGTACACTCTCTTTTTTTTACCAACAGCTGCATAGAAAAACACAGTGAATACAAAGAATGTATGCATAATAATGGGCCTCGGAGCAGAAAATGAGCTCCTGAAATACTAAATTGATTATATCTCAGGAACTGTATGATGCAGAAAAAAAAATAAAATTTCATATAAATTATGACTTTCCTGGCTAGTTTTGCACTTAGCACCCTAGTGGGGGGGCTAAGCATTTTTCCAATGAAAAGTCTGTATCTCGAAGCGTTTCCGAGAGACAAGTCCTGAAAGGTGCAGCGGACACCATAATGTTAGTCTACGGGAAAAAAGCATCAACTTCGGAGTACCATAACTTTGCATCCCTGTAATATTTTGGCACCAAACCACTAAAAGGCACATCTGGGGGTGCTGGCTTTCTTCCCTCCAAATTTTAGCCCAAAGGACCAAACCATTCCTTTGCAGCATGGTGGCAAAGAATTCCTGGTATTTTTAGCATAGTGTCTCAAAGTAGTGCCGCAAATCGCAACACTTTCGCTAAAAAAAATCACAAAAGTGTCACAAGTGAGACGCTACTTTGCAATGCTAGTTTACAAAAATTTCTAAAACATATTTCTGAGGTGTTTAACCCCCCAAAAAAGATATGGCTAGCATCCTCAGGGTCCGACAAGGTGAACACAAAAATAATTGTGTCCCTAGAGGGTCCCACATTTAAATGACAAGCATTTCTGTGACCACTAACTGGAAAACAAAAATGGCTGACTCAAGACACTACATGGGTCATTTGTGATACTAAAAACTGCATTTGCAACACTGTTGAACTTTTTGTTAACTTTTCCCATTGACTGTAATGGGAAACTGGTTTTTTGAATAACTTTTCAACCGTTTAATAGTCTTTCACAAAATCTTTGAAAGACACATTGGGGACCTTGTCTGCATGTTCCCTGATTTTTGGACCAGTCATGGAAACCGTGCGACCTGTAGGCACGAACAAAGAATGTGCAAAAAAGTGTAAATGCACTACAAAATGTCGCTTTATAACTCTGTAACCATATAGTTGAGTGTTACGAAACTTGGGAGATCCAGAGAGCTATGGTACCACTCAGAGCCTGCCAAATTTCAAGCAAATCCATCATACAGTGGCAAAGTTATTAAGATGCAAATGTTCACACTTTAACCTTAAGTGGGGTACTCAATCTTAACTATAGTGGCACTACCGTGCCACTATAATTAATATATATATATTCTTTGGACAAAACTATGTCTAATGCATCATTTAGGGTTAAAGCAGAAAAAGGCAGGAAATTAGAACATTAGGGTTGCCCCTAACCCCCCCACCCACCATCTGCCACAGACTGACAGACAATGGGATGTGTCATTGGGGTTGTGAGGCCCAAATCTCACCCCATTCCATGTGTAAGCAGGTGGACATGCTACAGATGCAGTAAATGTAGTTTTTTGCAAAGAATTTCCTTACTTTTTGAGAAAATGTGTTATAACTACCAAAGAAACATGTATTGGTCGGTGCATGGGGCCCCCACCAAGTTGCCCATATGCATAGCTGGGTCGCTGGAGGTCAGGTGGGGGGTGAAGGATGGAACATCTTGTGGACTGCTCTCCTGCTCCAGAGGGGAAGGGATGGGAACACGGATGGTGCTCGATGGACTCCTGGCAGATGCCTGGAGTAGTGCAGTAACCAAGTTGTCCAGTCATTCTGGGGGTGGGGCAGGGCAGATGCCGGACGTCATTGAAAATCCCCACCCTATCTCTATGACTCTCCACTGTTGTTCCACTCTACCAACTGAATTACAGTCCGTGGCACCACCACAGGCCCTGAACTCCATCCTGGGGTGATAAGCTAGGGTAGCAATGTCAGCAATGCCGACACCTTTTTCCATTGTTGACGGGCAGGCCTTGGTGTTTTGGCTGCACTCTGGGTTGGGGGTGGTAAGCTGGTGAGTATCGGTAGATGGCACATGACAGCCACAGGAGAACGAGGTAAGGTGTCTAGAATGGGTGTTGATGGCAGTGCGCCGGGAAAATAGAATAAATATGAAAATAAAATGTCTCATGAACTGATCAACCTGTGGGACAAATTCCACTAACAAATAGAAAGAATTACTATCCTGCGTGTCACATACTAAGCAATTGTATTATGTAGATGTTCACTGATTGACATAAAATGGTTTGCTCATGAATGTTAGATGTATGTCTCTGTAAGTGATGTCATGGCAGTGATGTCATGGGCCTAGTTCATTAAGTCCATTTTTTACATGGCTATTATGATATTTCAAAGCATCCTGTGTAAACTTCACTGCTCTTGACAATTTACATAACTATGGAAAAGCCACTGAATTGTCCTTGGTGTATGTTTCAAAAATATATCCATCTGATGATAGTACTGCAAATGTATTGTGGCAGACTGCACCAGTGCTGCCTGTGTGAATAAGGAAACATACTTTAATTGCAAGGTTTGGATTCGAACATCCATCAGGGAGAAAATAAAATGCCTCTTGCTATTTCTATTATCGGTCTTCTTGACATTGAATATCATGAAGACTAAGTACACACACAATGAAAATATTTAAAAAAATGTTAAAACAAATCTTTCAGGAAAAGCGAGTGGATGATTTATTCATGTTTTTTTGGTGGGGAGGGTACTTTCTGCATTGAACACAAATGGCTCCAGTGTTTCACTCTGTTTATTAGCCAACATTGAATTGGTCATTAATTTCATCTAACATACTTTCAAATGTTATGAAATATTACTGTAGAACTGTTTATATTAGCTTTAGCTTTATTTCATGGTTGGAGGTTCTACAGCTAGAGAGTGCCATTCAAATTTTACACCTGATCGCGTACTGACCTCCAACAGCATTGACAGCAACAGCTTCCAGATCTCTGCAGTGTACTGTTATAAAATTGCATTATGTTGCATTGATAGCACTTACTTACTGCAGCAGCAGGGGCAATCATCCAATCATTCTATTCAAATTATAGCATTTCAGGTTACGCGAGTTCACAACCATGGATAGAACAGTTCAGTCAGACTCGGGTTACCTTAGCTCAAAGGCACAGTGGCTGTGCGATCAACTGAGTGGCTGACTGAGAATAATAGCCTTATGACAGGCTGATTGAAGGTTTACCTTTTTAAATTTCTCAAATGTTTTCTTTTTGTTTGTTGAGACAGGATAGTGCAGTGGTTTAAGGCTCTGAGCTGCAACTCTAAAGACCTGGGTTTGAATCCCACAGCCCCAACTTGCATACTGTGTAATCTTAAGCAAGTCACTTGTGCTCCCAGGTAAACAAGCTTTCAGCTTAGTGTGTCTCACCTGGTTAAACAATTGGAAAAAAAATGCTATTGCAAGCTTTCCTTATACATTTTAGTGTGTGGTTTAAAGGGTGCAGCACTAGTCCGCCGACCATGCAGTTTGTCACTATGTGTTTACTGTGTGCTGTCCACACACTCACAGCTTGGTTTGCCTGATTATTTATAATGCTACTAATAATTTGTTGGAAAATGTATTTTGTTGATTTTTTTTTATTAAGGTTCCAGAAGTAGTGTTGTTTGTTATTATAGCAGCACTATTGTGGTGGGAGTTACAGTACAGAGCTGGAATTCAAACTGCCATTCCCATCATCCACCAACTGTGTGGGTTGCCCAGTTTTAAACTGTAATGTTTAATTCAATTATATTTATACTGATGGGCACAGATCTGCGAATACAGCAAACATAAAATGGCACTAAACATTAACAGTGCTACCATATTACTGTGTTATCTACTCTGTATTGTGAACTACCATCATATTTGGGCCGATCTGGAAACATAACACAAGCTAGACACCTGGCTTTCTGCTGAAATTATTCATGATCCACATTGCTCAATTACCCATCCTAGTTGATTTTTTTTTTGTGTGGATGATAGAATTCAAATCAATCTCCACCTTTATTGAATCTGAATGTAACAGGTGTGGTGCATATTACACAGTTTGGGTCAGGGAACATTGCAGCAGCCCCCCTCCCCCCACAGAGCAGCCGACCATCAGAAGCTAGCAGGCACTCCTCTCAAATGGCCCACATGGATTACAGCCCAGGTCCTAACACCATGGTCTGTCTTTGATCCCTGTAAGATGGTATTGCCAATGGCAGGAGATGAGATGTGGAATGGTAAAGTCTAAAGATTAGATATTAAACACAACACAGGGAAAACAACATTGGGAACAGCATGACCACGATGCTGATTTTCATTATCTAATTTTTGAGATCATAGTGCATCAAAAATGAATGGAGTGGGTGAGGTGGAGTGTATGTGGTGATGAACAGCATGTGGGGAGTAATGGGTTTCTGGGAGATTTTTTTTCCCCCAATTGTTTAACCTGGTGAGACACACTAAGCTGAAAGCTTGTTTACAGGTGCAACCTGGGAGCACGGGGAAGCTAAGTGATTTGCTTAGGGTCATACAGTATACAAGTGGGGGCTGTGGGATTCAAACCCAGCTTTTTAGATTTGCAGCTCAGAGTATTAAACCACTGCGCTATACTGCCTCCCTAATGCTATGTATTATAATGCCAGTAGTTTATCCCCATTCTGTTGAAATTATTTCATGAGATTATGGGTTATGGTGAAATGGGTCTGTGTGGGGGAGGAGGGGAGAAGAGCCAACACTACCATGGTGTACACATCTTAAAGGGGACAGGAAGTGTCTTTTGTTATCTTTTCAAGCAGTTTCTGTCATAGACTTCAAAAATAAACATGTTTCCAGTCATAATCATCATATTTTTTATAATATATGCTAATTGTTGGCATATGTGTGACAGCTAAGTGCAGTTATGGTAACTATCATTCTGTTCAAGCATGAGAGCGCCTGAACGGATGCTCACAGAATGTCTCCATTCCTACATTCTACGCAGTTGCAGTGTGACCTAGAAAAGTGGAAAAAAAATGTGCTGCTAACATCGGCTCTGTAATCTCGCAGAAAGATACATTAAGTAACATTGTAACATCAGCTAGAAAACAATGGTTGTTATTTAAAATGCAATTCCTCATCTTCGGAGTATAATTGACTGGGACCAGAGGTATGCAAAAACACAATTATTACGCTGACCCTTCATACCTACCTTCTGCTTTCCGTAAAACAAATGATGGCAGTTTCTTTTTACCACTGTTATCCATTTTCTTTCCCTGTTTTTATATTAGTAATATATAGATTTTGCTTCTATTAGATACCTCTTACCACACTCCCCCCAAAAACTGCTCATCTACTCAGCCACACTTCATCTCATATACCATCGATTCACTGCAATGTCTCAATTTCATTTCAGTGAGGTGAGAAAGTAGGGGGTCACAGAATTTAGCAACATACAACACCAAAAGCCAGTTAGGTGTTAGTGCAAAAATGAGGATGACGATGTATCCTTCTTTGACAACACACATGTGGTGTTACAGGTTAGTGCAAAGAAGGAACCATATGTGAGTGGTGCACTTCTTAGAAAGCAAGTGAGGCACTTCCAAGTTCATTGCATCTCTTTCTGGCTAGAACGATGAGGTGGACATAGAGACAGTCAAAACAAGCACAATATTGGCAGTACTTGACATGAGATTAATAAATTGATGCAAAAATGGAAATGAATACACAAATATTAGGACATTTCCAGGCAGTTAAATATATCAGTTTCCCTAACCATATTGCACAAGCAGCCAAAGTGCACCACTTTTCTTAGTTTTTAATTAAAATATGACTTATACATAGCAGCCAGTAGGTTATCGGGTCCAAGTGCATTCAAATGGTTAAATCAAAAATGTAGTTTTAAACATATTTTATTCCTTATGTTACATTATACATATGGAACACATAATAATAATCCTGTAGGCAAGATAAATTTAGAGAAGGAAAAGGAGAGGGTAGGAAAAAGAGATCTGAGTGGAAAGAACCCCCCCCCCCGAAATAAATAGGAGCAAGTCATTATTTTTAAAATATATGTATATTTTTGAAAGCATTAATATGCAAGAAATAATATGCAATAAAGAAACTATAAATAGAAGTTTAGCACAAAAAGCTGCTTATACATTTTTTGTGTGTGTCTGATTATTTATTAGACACTTAGCAGTAAAGGATAAGTTGCAAGCAAAAAGCCTGGCTAATTCATATGAAATGAATGTTATAAATACCCAAATCATTTTTATAATCCTGTACTTATAATTTCAGTATAATTTGGGAGAGAGAGAGAATGATTAAGAGAGATAGACAATAGACAGAATGTGTCTCTCTCTAGCAAACTGCCTGGAGATTTTTTGTGTTTGGGTGATTAAATAGATGTCAAGCAAAAATTAGAGAGATGCTCATCAGGACTGGGATGACCAAGTAATAGATGCTATTGTAGTATGGTTAGTCCTGCATGTTGCACAGGGAGAATGATACAGGGACAAAGAGAGAGAGAGAGAGAAAGAGAGAAAGAGTGGGGCAGGGTGAGAGTGAGGAGATGCAGCAGTTACTGGCACTGACATCCAATAGCAAGCTGCAAGATGTGTGCCCTCTTTCTCTCTCTCTGGTTTTGTCTCCTGGTCTCTGTCTTACTATCCGCAGCATATTGAGTAGAGATGTGTGCGGCGGGTGTTTGGTCTTCATAGAGACTGTTGTGAGGTAAAATCAGAAAGTGATACAAATGGGGTGACCAGGTCACACAGCTAAAAGCAGCTAGCAACCTGTCTGACACCCACAGCAAGGATAGAGATACTTCAGTAAGCAGATGCCCAATAGTTAATGAATCTGCTTTTCATCTGCAAACCCCCCCAAAAATGTCCCCACCCACTACACACACACACACAAAATAATGTCCACACAAAAGAACCAGTCAGGTACTTAGCCCAACCCAAACAAAGATCAAAGACATGCACTCAACCGTGCATGCAGACTTTCATTTCAAACATCAAGTCTGTGTGCTGTTTTTGTTCATCAAGTAACTAGGAACTGTCAACCTGAAAAGGGGCAGGAAAAAAACACACTGGAAAAAAAAACAGTACTCATTGCTCCATATCCATAGTGATTACCAATACATATCATCTAAGAACATACGTGTATTCCCTTGCTCTCTTCTTAGGGGCATATGTTGAGCACTACTTGAGATTGCTTTATAATTGTGCTGTTTAATGCTTGGTTAGTGTGTTCAATATTGTTTCTGCTTAAAACTCTAAACTGATAGTCTCATGCACAACCTCTAGTCTCTGTTTCAGTTCAGCACTGCTCTCATCTAAGTAGTTTTCACATGCTCAAACTACAACTAAGAACTGTCAGCCCCAAAAGGGGAAGGGAAAAAAATACAATGCTCCATCCCCCCAAAAAAAGTACTTATTGCTCCACCTTCATAATGATTCCCAATACATAAATTATCTGACACTGTTATGTGAACCTGCAAAAAGCTGGGGTTTTATGTGCTATGTGGTGAAGTTCAATATCATTCTGTGGATGGTGTCAGGTCCCTTTCATCATCTATATTAGCCTTTTTCAAGAATCATAAATACCTAAATGCTCAACTTGAAAAGCCAAACCAGCGGGCTCACATGGTTGTATTAATTCTTTGACCACGAGGCTGCAAAATAATTGGCCGTGACCATGGAAATTTTGCAGGCTTGTGGCAGAAGATCGTTAGTGAGCTGAGGTCGAAGATTGTAAAAATATAAAGGCTATTTTCTGACAAAGCTAAAATAAATCAGAGCCATGGGTCGATAGAGGGAAGCCTCCTGATCTAAACCCATGCCTCAATTATTTCACAAGTCACCCGTGGGGTGAAATATTTACTTTTTTCCAACCCCAAACTGAAAACAAGATGGCAGCCATTGCAATCAATAAATTTATCACAATCAAAGATTCTTTGATTGTGAGCCTGAGGAGTCTTTGATCATGAGGAGTGACCAGATGGCAAAAACCCCATTCTTCTTTCGCAAAATAACCATATAAATTTTCCAATAGTCATATAATGGCAGCTAAAAAGTTTAATAACTTTTGAATGGATTAATATTTTTTTCACCATACAAAATGTGGCATGTTCCTTGACCCAAGCTCTTTCTACTTGTCAAGATTTAGCCCAGCAGACCACATGATGGCCATGCAGCACCACAGCCAAAGCCCGAAAAACTGCCCACAGAACTGGTGAAAAGTCAATTTTTCAGCATTTTGGGGTGCAAAAACTATAAGTCCAACTGAAATGCAACTTGGCAGATCAAGAGATATACCATGCCCCACCATGCATACCACATGGTATGCAAATCCGTTGAACGTGTCCAAAGTTATTAACATGCAAAATTTCAAGTTTCACATAAAAGTGCCTTGATAACCTTAAATATAGGGTGTATGTATATATATATATATATATATATAGAGAGAGAGAGAGAGAGAGATAGATAGATAGATAGATAGATAGATAGAGGTATATATATATATATATATATATATATATATATATATATATATGTATACACACTCTATTATACTGGTATGGCTTTTGAACCGTAATACTGTTGGAACTGTTAAATGGATTTCATGAATTTTGCATGCATAATCTTTAAGGGTAGGTCTCTTGACTTGCCAATTTTCATGTGACTCCATTTTGTGGTGTCTGAGATACAGAGTGTTGAATAAACAAGATTTCAGTGTTTTATATATATATATTTTTATAAATATATATAGCCAGAGGTTTGAACCTTAATAACTTTGGAACTGTTAAGTAGGTTTGCACTAAATGTGGCATGCATAATCTCTTGTGGTAGGTCTCTTGACATGCCAATTTGTGTGTGAATACTTTGTGTGGTTTCTGAGAAATAAAGTATTGAAAAAACAGAAAAATCTGTGTTTTTTTTGCATTTCTTGGTCTACCAGGATCCCTGAAATGGCTTTAAATTGTGGTCTGAAATATTTCAGAGTAGAAAGACTTTGCCTTACAGATGTGCCTTTTGAAGGTTTCATGAAAAAAAAAACATTAATCCATTCAAAAGTTACTAAATTGTTAAATTTCCCATTATTTCCTATGGGAAAATTTATGTCATGCAGAAAAGAAATTTTGTGTTTGCACAAATCAGCATTTGCACCAACAGTGGTCTGTATTTGCAAGAAGGGCTGGGGGGATACTGGGATGCATAGGGAGAGGCATCACCAGTAGAAAACAGGAAGTTATTATCCCTCTGTACAGACAGTTGGTGAGACCCCATCTGGAGTACTGTGTGCAGTTCTGGAGACCCAATCTCTGCAAAGACATAGACAGGATGGAAGCTGTCCAGAGGAGGGCAACTAAAATTGTGCAGGGTCTGCACCAGAAGACATATGAAGAGAGACTTAAGGAGCTAAATATGTATAGCCTTGAGGAAAGGAGGGAAAGGGGGGACATGATAGAAACTTTCAAGTACCTCAAGGGAATCAACAAAGTCCAAGAGGGTAGCATCTTTCAAAAAAAGAGGTGTGCAAGAACAAGGGGGCACAATTTGAAGAGAGAAGGGGGCAGCTCGGAGGTAATTTAAGGAAGTATTTTTTCACAGAGAGGGTTGTGGATGCATGGAACAGCCTTCTGGAGGAGGTTGTGGAGTCAAAAACAGTGGTGAAATTCAAGCATGCATGGGACAGTCATAAGGCAATTCTAGGGGATGGGGGTAGGAAGAAGTAGGCTGCTGATTAACTAGGATCTGCAGCTTATCCATTAGGTAGGGAAATGGGAAGACTGGGTGGGCCAAGTGGTCCTTATCTGCTGTCAAAATCAATGTTTCTATGTTTCTATGCATTTGCAAAATAGAAGTCTTTATTTGCAAAAATAAAGTACTTTTGTGACCGCAGGAACTGTCAGTAGATTGACAAATTTGATAAATATAGAAACTGCAAGCAAGATGTGATGCTTCTCTTGTGGTGCAGAGGATAAGGCACAGGAACAGAACTGCAAGGATTCTGGGTTTAAATCCAATCTCTGTAAATCTTATTTTCCACCTACAATGAAGATGCAAAAATGTAGACAGCCTGGATTTGAACCCCAAGACCACTGCATGCTCTGTTCTAGTGTTGTGCAAAATTGAGGAATTTTGCTTTGAGAAATATTTTGCAAAATGTACGCATTTCATGAAATATTTTGTAGATGCGAATTGCAAAATTCTGCTGCCAAAATGTCACATTTCACCAGTGAAATGTGAAATTTTGCCCGTGAAATGCAGAATTTTGCCTGTCACTGGTAACATTTTGCAACTAGAGGGAGAAATTCCACATTTTGCTGGCAAAATTCAGCATTTTGAACCCACAAAATATTTAGCAAAATGTGTGGAATTTCACGAAGTATTTCACATGGCAAAATTCATGATTTCACAGGAATTTTACTGGCAAAATATAATACTGCTGCGTCTCTACCCTATTCTTGTGCTTAGTCCTCCACGCCATAGGTAAAGCACAACCACAGCTGTGTTTTTTGTATATTTGTCAGTGTTGTCAATTATATACATGTCTGGCTGCAAGTAGATGCTTGATGTTTGAAAATGTGATATATGTAAAAATAGGCTATGCCATCTTTTGCACATCCTTTCAAACATTAAGCATCTACTTGTGGCCAAACATGCATACTGACAGCCACAAGTCCGCAAGTCTGCTCCTTTCCCAGTGGCATGAGACATTGGACAGCCCACTCCCAGTCTCCCTGGACATGTGTCTCCTCCCCCCAGGAGTGCTGGACACTGGGGAGACCACTTCCAGTGTCCCCTGAGTCACCCACTCAGCAGTGTGGGAGACTGGGGAGCCCACTCCCAGTGTCCCAAAATGTGTATTTTCCTGCTTACCTGTAGGCAAAGAAAATTGTTCCCTGACATCTTTTACATTTTTTAAACCTGGAAAAAAGAAAACAATCCCTTGTCATCCCCATGTTTCCCCTACCAACTGAGGACCTACCACCTCACCCCCTCCATACCATATACTTATCTCCGGAGGACTTCCACTGTCATCTTCTGTGGATCAGGACCCATCTGCACTCTTCAAAGCTGAACCACAAACTGTGGAATCAAGGTACATTAAGTGTCATATAATGTATTTCAATGGGGTTTTTAATTTATGTTTATCACTTTGCCATTTTTTGGTATTTTTTCACTAGGTTTTCAACATGTGCTTTTTGGGACACCATCTCATGAACACTGTGACTGTTGTTTCATTAATTGGGCCTGGAATGTGACTCTGTGGTAGCTGCATGAAATCACAATTCAGGACTGATACTGATAAAGAAAATGACAGTGCCAGTTTTCATGAAGTGGGGTCCCAGAAAGTCCATATTAAAAATTGTTGAACAAATTCCTAAATATGGTGAGTTAAGCATGGTCATCAAACTTTTTCTATGTAAGTGCATAAATTTGGTCATTTTTAATACTGTATTCTGACTCCAGATTTTCAACGTAGCCATTTCTTTACACTACCTGATAAACAGTACAGCTGTCATTTTTCACATCCTACCCAAAATGTGTTTTTGCACCTGTGGCATGGAAAGGTGTTCTGGCATGGATTCTAAAATTTTCACCTACGGGGTTTGTGAGGTAGGGTCATAAGAAGACTAGACTGAAAGTTTGGGGTGAAAATATGAAAAAATACCAAAGTTATGAACATTCATTGCTATTTTGGTATGCCTGATTGTAACTTTGAAAATTTTAAATATTATGACCCCAGATTTTCAACATTGTCTTCTTAATAACTGACATCATGTGTGTCACAGCTGTAATTTTTCAAATCCTGTCCAAAACATGTTTTTGCTCCTGTGGCATGGAATGGCATTGCAGTTGTGCAGAATTATGTTTTGGCGAATTTTGAAAATGTTCCGTTCTGGGTACGTGTGCTGGGATAATCAGATGACTATGCTAATAATTTGGTTATGCATTTATCATGAACTCTTAAAATTGGATGAAACAAAAGGACCCAGGTTTGATCAGATAGAATGATGAACATTAAATATAATGACAAAAGAGATTGCAAAACCACTGCAGCTAATCTTTAACACATCACTTGAAGCAAAAATTGTACCAACTATGTGGAAGAAAGCAATAGTGATTCCAATTTTTAGAGGGGGTCAGACAGATCTTGCAGTAAATTACAGATCAATTTCCTTCTGTCTATAGTGGGAAAAGTCCAGGAAACGTTACTGCATCTTCAAATTGTGGAACATTTAAGTAAATATCAGGTGCTTACGGATGCACAACATGGCTTCTGTAGGGGCTGTGGTACAATGATGTCCTTGGTCAGGTTCATGAATGACTTGCAAGAAAATATAGATCAGGGAAGTGTACAAGTGCAGTGTTCGTGGACCTGACCAAGGTCTTTGACCTAGTGGACCACCAAATACTGATTTTCAAATTGAAGGTGTTGGGGTTTGGAGGACCAGTGACTGTATGGTTAAATGATTACCTGACTATGACAGAACAATAGGTTAGGATAAATGATACTGTATCTGACTTTAGAAAAGTCAGTTATGGGGTACCACAGGGGTCAATATTGGGACCTATGTTGTTCTCACTATATATAAATGAATTACTCATAATATGTAAAGATTCTTCCTTAATTTTGTATGCAGAGGATGCAGTTTTATATGTGGCTGAGAAAAATATTGACATGATTTGAATTAAGTTAGAAAATGATTATAGAAAAAGTATAGCATGGTTAGAAGCAAACAGATTAGTTTTGAATAAAAAAAGACAAAAGGTATGCTGTTCAGTACACGTGCAAAGTTTAGGAGGATGAGGAAAGATTTTAAAATAATAGATAATGAAAGTTCTCTTCTTGATATGGTCACTGAGTTCCATTATTTCGGTGTGTTACTAGATAATCACCTTTCCTTTGTTCCTCATATGAATGATGTAACTAAACAGATACATAGTAGAATTGGTGCCCTATATACAGTAAGGGATTTTTTAACAGATGATACTAGGAAAACTATAGCAACAGCATGTGTACTGCCCATATTAGATTATGGAGGGTTGATTTAGGGCGAAGGGTCAGAAAAGATGAAACAGCAGAGACGAAGTCTATATAATTCTATTTGTAGATTTGCATTAAGGGCTAGACATAGGGAACATCATTGTAATCTATATAGTAGACTGGGTTAGCTACCTTTGGTGCAAAGAGACTCTATGCAGGAGTTATGTTTTGTGTATAGATCACTCTACAGTGTTTTGTACACTGCTGTGCACAACTTTTTTTCTTGTAGAACAAATACTCAGCAGTTAAGATCCAGTTCCTCCTTTTTGTTGGAAATTCCTTTGTAAAACATCAAAGAATCAAAAATCTTTTAAATATTGTGCAATAGATAGTTGGAATAAATTGTCTGATGACTCAAGAAATTTTGAAAGTTTAGCATCTTTTAAAGTATCTCTAAAATGACGCTTGTACCTAGGGGTGGGATGTAAGTGTACCTAGAGGTCAACTTAGGCATTGCACTTTATATTATATAATCTGTTTTAGGATTATATCAAATGGCATAGTGTGAATATTCATATTGTTATGTGTTCTATTATGTTTGTCTAACTGTAATGTAATTTTGTTCTGTATCTGGGTCAAGCCTGTAAAAGGGCCATATGGCCCAGTGCTTTTTTACCCGGTTATCAAAGTTTTAAATAAAAATAAAAAATAAATTTATGGAGGGATGGGTCTGCAGGGTCCAAAGGAACCTGCACTCCCACAGTAAAATAAGGAAAATCATGGAGCATGGGAGTTCATGGTCTGAAGGACCCTGCGCTCCCACTGTGACATAAGGACTGTTATGGAGGGTGGGAGCACAGTGCCTGGATAGCCCTGAACACCTACAGACAAATATGGATACAAGTAAATTGTCTGAAAAACAAGAAAATTCATTGCAAAAAAAACTTTGCTAATGCACCATTAGGGCGGAGCATCAAAAGAAGGGAAATGCAACCTCAAAGTTCCCAAGCCTAAGACCCCACCATCACTTTACATGCAGGAACAGGCATGAGGGGTGTGTTTTGGGGTTGTGAACCTTAATGCTCACCGCATTCTCCTATGCTGTACCTATATTACTTCACTTATTCATGGAATGAGGTGAGCATTAGGGTTCACAACCCCAAAATGCACCCATAACACCTGTTTCTGCATGCAGGGTGCAGGTGGGTCTTACAATTGGATGCCAAGGGTGGGGTGTTGGGGTTGGGAAGCCAAAGTTCCCTCATGAAAGATTAATATATATATATATATATATATATATATATATATATATATACATACACACACACACACATATTAGAGGCAAAACTCAGTTTAATGCATCAGTTAGGTTGTTCCACAGTGACAAGAGAGAAAATTCGATGTTAGGGGTGAAACCCCCTTTGCACCCCTCCAGCCCACCCCCCAATTGGAATCGGGGTGCACTTTGGGGTCATCGACCCTAATTGTCACCCCATCACATGTGGAAAGAAGCTGAGGAATAGGAGAATGGGGTGACAGTTAGGACCGATGATTCCCAATGTGCACCCCGGATCTCCAGTTGGGGGTGGTCTGGAGGGGCAAAGGTTTCAACCCCAACATCAATTCTCGCTTTGTCCCTGTGGAACAACCCTAATGGATGCATTAAATGAGTTTGTTGCCTCTAATTTCCTTCTTTTGAGAATGATGATGAGAAATAGTGAATTTAATGCAGCGGCGGAGGCGCGGGGGCCCTATGGGCCCCGCACTCCCTCACGTGATGTCTGTCACATAGTAACATTGTGCCTGCAAATGCAAATCGTAATGCGCAAGGTGATGCAAAGTGAAACAGAAAGAGAAAGAGTACTGTAGACAGAAATGTTAAAAACAATGCAAACGCAACTGCAAATGAAAACGCAAAGGGTAACGCACATGGTGGCGTAAACGTGAACGGTAAGTGAAATGGATGTGGAATCACAAGCAGAAATGGTAATGGTAACAGTAATGTAAGCGCACAGGCTGGTTTTCCCCAAAAACTGTATAGAGAAAGATAGTGAGTAGAAAGAATGTATGCAAAATAATGACTCTTGGAACATAAAAATGAGGACTTGGAATAGTAAATTGTTTATATCTCAGTAACCGTATGACAGAAAAAAAATTTAAAAGTCATATGTATTATCACTTTTCTGGCTAGTTTTGTACTTAGCTGCTATGGGGGGGCTAAGAATTTTTTCAACAGAAAGTCCGTATCTCGCGCCGTTTTCGAGATACGGGCCCTGAAAGGCGCAGCAAATGCCGTAATGTTATCCTATGGGAAGAAAATAGAAGTTTGGACTACCATAACTTTGCCTCCCTGAAATATTTTTTCACCAAACCACTGAAAGGCACATCTGTGGGATGTTGGCTATGTTCCCTGCAAATTTCAGCCCAAAAGACCAAACCGTTATTTTGCAGCAGGGCGCCAAATGATTGCTGCAATGCATTGTCCACCGTAATGTTATCCTATGGGAAAAAGTGGCAGATTTGGAGTACCGTAACTTTGCCGCCGTGTAATATTTTTTCAGCAAAATAGTGAAAAGCACATCTGTGAGATGTGGGCTCGTTTTCTCCAAATTTCAGCCCAAAACTCAACCGTTCTTTTGTAGCAGGAGGACAAAGAATTACTGTTATTTTGGGACATATGTGTCGAAGTAGGTGTCGATTTGCAAAAGCTATTAAAATTCTGCGACATCTTCGTGAGTGCTACACTACTTTGCGAAAGTACTTTTTCCAGAAATCTGAAAAACATATTTCTGGGGTGTTTTACCCCAAAATAAAGACATGGCTAGCATCCTCAGGACCCGACTAGGTGAATACAAAAAGAATTAGGTTGCTAGAGGGTCTGAATTTTAAATGCCAAGCATTTTTCTGATCACTAACTGAAAACAAAATGGCAGATTTGCAACAGTGAAAGAGCCATTTGAGACAGTTAAAAGTGCATTTGTGAAAGTGATGAACTTTTTGTTAACTTTTCCCATTGACTAATAATGGGAGCTTGTTTTTTGAATAACTTTTGAACCGTTTAATATTTTTTCACGAAATCTTCGAAAGGCACATCACAGACCCTGGCTACATGTTCCCTGACAATTTAGGACCAGTCACCTAAACCGTGTGACCTGTAGGCACAACTGTAGAATTCCAAAAATAGCATAAACACATGCGCAGATCACGCTTAATAACTCTGCAGCCGTATAACCAACCAGTACAAAACTTGGCAGATCCCAAGATGTATGGATCTTAATTCAGTATTCCAAATGTCAGGCAAATCCATTGAATGGCTGCAAAGTTGTTAAGGTGCAAAATTTTGGGTTTAACATGTAAATGGCTTCTCAACCCTAACAATGGCAGCTACACTGCTACCATAATATATATATATATATATATATATATATATATATATATATATATATATATATAGATATATACACACACACACACAATGGTGTCCCCAGGATGAAACCCAGTTCTGCAGCATTTGGCCGCACTCTGCAGAATGCTGTAGCAGACCCACTGACTAAAGCAATGTAATTTCAATGGCAATTAGTCCCTTTTGTCATTCAGAAAAATGTGACACTGCCAGGATGATGTGAATGCCACAGTTTTCTGCATGACAAAAGGGACTAATTGCCATAAAATTGCATTGCATTAATCAGTAGGTCTGCTGCAGCATACTGCAGAGTGCTTTAAAAGCAGGTTTCATCATGGGGGATGCCACTGTGTGTGTTTGTATATATATATATATATATATATATATATATATATATATATATATATATATATAAATATATATATATATATATATATATATACTGTATATATTTTATAGCGGTGCAGTCACACCTTATAGTAAGGTTTGAGTAAGCACTTTAATGTTGCACCTGAAATTTTGCACTTTAACAACTTTGCAACCATTCAATGAATTTGCACAAAGAGTTTGGTATGCACTGTCCTGTGTGGCAGATCTCTTGACTTTCCAAGTTTTGTGTTGGTTGGATTTATCAGATTTTGTGCTGTGCATTGTGAAAAAATGCTAAAATTCACCTTTTGGTGTTTTTGCTGCATCACACTGTGGCCAAATGTTGGTCTGAAATTTTCAAGGTAGAAGGAGCATGCCCCAAGGAAGAAGCCATCATTAGTTTCGTGAAAAATGTTAATCCATTCCAAAGTTCTTAAATTTTGAAGTTTGGGGTTCTGAGCATGCTCCATTCAGTTTTTTGGATAGCTGCATGGAACAAAAAATGATTTTGCTCTAATCAAAAAGGAGTTTGACAGCTAACAAAAAAGGATCCTTAGAATCCTTTTTCATGATAAAAAAATTCCTTTTTCATCAGCCGCCATCTTGGTTTTTTTATAGCCCAAATAAACTGTCATGGCTCTGCCTAGTGATGTCTTCTGCAGACATCAAGTATGTATCTTATTCATCAGGATGTCCTTTACTGTTGTGTGCCTTTACTTTAATTTTATGTGGCCTCAGAATGCTTATTTCCATGTTTTAAAATATTTTTTCTTGACTCGCTTCCATTCCTTTTTCATGAGGTGTCAAAATCCTTTTTAACATTATTAAAAAGGATTACATCTCACAAAAAAGGTGACTTTCTTAAATCCTTTTTGTGAGATGACCAAATCCTTTTTTGCCAGTAAATTCCTTTTTTGTGAAATGACATAATCCTTTTTCATGACGCGAAAAAGGATTAGAACTTCTCCAACTAGATGGCCCTGCCAGTAATCCATTTTCATGAGATGTCCTAATCCTTTTTCATGATGTAAAAAAGGATTTTGACACCTCACGAAAACTGAATTTTTCTGGTAAAAAAAGAATACCAGCAGGGCTGTCTGGCCGGAGAAGTCCTAATATTTTTACGCATCATAAAAATGGATTAGGACATCTCACAAAAAAGGAGTTTGCTGATGAAAAAGGATTAGGATATCTCATGAAAGACTTTCTTAAATAATTTTTTGTGAGATGACTAAATCCTATTTCGCCAGCAAATTCCTTTTACGTGAGCTGACATAATCCTTTTTTGTGATGTGAAAAAGGATTAGGACTTCAGCCAGATGGCCCTGCCAGTAATCCTTTTTTGTGAAATGTCATAATCCTTTTTCATGATGCAAAAAAGGATTTAGACACCTCACAAGAAAGGAATGTGTCTGGCTAAGAATGATAACTTCCATCCGTAACTTTGCTGTCTTTTGAGATTTTGACCCCACATTTTTAACATGGAATTTTGGGGGTCCCACCTTATGAATAAAACAACTGTCATTATGCAACTCTTGCCCAAATGGTGATTTTGTGGTCAGTTGGTGAATTCACCTTTCAAGCAGGATTTGTGTAATGACTGTCATGTTGTTCATGAGGTGGGGTCTCTGAAAGGCAATGTTAAATATTTGGGATCAAAATGACAAAAAGTGGCAGAATTATGATGGTTAATTAGAATTGTGCAATGCACTCTCATAACTTTGTCCATTTAAAATATTTTAACCCCCAATTTGGAACACAGAATTCTTATTACCCCATAAAATCTATGCCACAACTGTCATTTTTCAAATCCTGGCTGAAATGAATGTTCACACCTGCAGTGTAGAAATGGCATTGCAGTTGAACAGAATTACGTTTCAGTGGAGATTTGAATTGTTTTGTCACTGGGTACATCAGGTAGGGTAATAACATGGCTATGATGATGATTGTATCACTCTTGGCCTATAAATGGAAGTGGGCCCTGAGCTTTCACAGGTAAGTACACACAGTGAATCCCACCAGGATGAATCTCAACTCTGCAGAATTCTGCAGTAGAGTTACTGCAGGAAACAATGCAATTTCAATGGGAGTTAATCCCTTTTGTTATGCAGGAATACTGTGATACTGCACTTCATCCTGGCAGTCTTCACTGTATAGGCATCTATGAAGGAATGGGGTCACAGGGCCCAGAGGGCTCTGTGCTCCCATGGCTAAGTACATATATGATTCCATGGAGGAATTTTAGTGCAGTTCCCTAAGGGCCCTGTGCTCTGACAAGCACATTAGAATATAATTGCACAATTTAAAAAAGTAAGGAAATAAATTGAAAAAAAAAGATGTTAATGCATCAGATAGAGTTAAAGTGACAAAAGTAGGGAAATGTGGTGTTAGGGTTCCAATCCTAACATCCCACACCCACTCCACTCTTCACAGATAAAGAGGCATCAGGGTAGGGGCAGCATTGGGGTTATCAGCCCTAATGCTCACCCCATTCACCTATGCTGCACCCACCCATGTTATTGACAAAGCACTCAATAAGAGTGTGAATTTGTGGGTTTGTGGCAGTCTCTCAGGGCTACACCAGCCACACTGGATTGTGTTTGCTTCTTCACAAAATAAAAAAAAGTATGGTGGAAAGACTTTTTGTCTAGTGACATCATTGGTATTGAGTGCTGAGTCCTTTCTGCTTTCCATGTTCAATTTAGGGCTTACTAGCACCAGCCCCCTAGGAGTGACCCTTTCAGCTTTTATGTTTACCAGACTAGTAGTCTCTGTCTTTCTGGGTAAGTTGTGTGCCCAGATGATTAAGTTTATTTTTCCTCTGATGCCTCCAATATACGGTTGCCTATTATTTTGGCCCCCTAGGAGGCATTGTATGCCTGTCTTACTTTGCCTGGGGATGTGAATTTCATTTTCTTTATTTCAAGGAATGCCTTAGAATTTTGAACCACCCATTACTTTAAATTTAAGATCTTCTATGAATTGTGGCCTCCAGAATGTAGAATGGGAAATGGGGGCCCTAGACTACCAAGAGATAGATAGGAGCATGATTAGACAAAATTATGCTTCCAATACTGTTATCCTGTGTGGCTTCTCTTAAAATCTATTTATTTGATAACGTTTTTAATCTGTTTTGAAGTAATTTATTTTGGGGTTGTTTTACTGTATTTTATTGTACTTTGTTAAGTGCTCTGAGCCCTTGGATAGGGCACAATATAAATAAAATTTGCCTTGCCTTGTACTACACACCCGATGTGGGTCTGGGAAGTAACAATAATCTCAACCTTTAGGGTGGATACAGTGAAGCACGCCAGGATTTTGCCCACTTTTACAGCATTCTGTACTGTGCTGCAGCACAGTAACTGCAGTTAACAATGCAATTTTAATAGGAATTAATCCCTTTTGTCAAGCAGGAAACTGTGACACTGCATGACAAAAGGGACTAATTGCCATTGAAATAACATTGTTTGCCACAGTAACTCTGCTGCAGCATGCTGAAAAATGTTGCAGAATTAGGTTTAATCCTGGCAAACTTCACTGTATGTCTTCATAAGTCAAGAAATGCATGTTTAAACATTGGTTATATCAAGGCCTGCCATGAATGAGTGTACTATTTTGATCTGCCTGAGCTCTTGTCAGGAGACTATGCTGCACCAGACTGACATCTACTGTATCACTGGAGTGAAGTATTCTGATTGTTTATCTGAATAGTTGGGGAAAAAAGAGTCACTCAGCAAAATGCTGATACATATTACAAATCAAAAGCTGAGAACTCTGTGCCTGGAATTTATCTATGACTCATCATTCCTCGGTGTCTAGTCTACAGTATAACACTGTACATTGCAGCCTTTTGTGGATAAGGATGAGGACACTACTGCAGTTGTTACTATGTGCACTGTGTAACTCCAGTCCCACCCCCTCACTTTTAAGTTTGGCAACTTCCAACACTGAGAGATGCATCTCCTGGAGAAGAACCACATCTGTTTTGAGCTGTTTAAGTCAGTTAAATACTGTACTATAAGGCATTCCTCTTGAAGGGGCACCTCATACCATTTGCATTCAATGGGTTGTAGTTAAATTGGGGGCTAGCCATGAAACAAGGTGTTAGAGTGACCATCGTGTAAGAAAGAGTGAAAGTAGTAGCCCCCCTCAAGAAGTCCTTGATGAAATGGAAGCCATCCCTCCCCTCTGGTCTGCCTGGGATCATGAGAAGAGTACTCACTCTCTGTGAAGCCCTCTTTGATTTTAGCAGTTCCACCCTACTCACAAAGAGGTTGGTACCTCTCTTCAGGATACCCTGCCTGCCCATGATATGTCCCTCTCTCTTTCCAGTAAAGTACAACAGCATAGTTTGATATTATGATATATCAGAAATAAGATCATGAGACAATCAGAAAAAACTACATACTGTAACATTCATAGTGGAACAATTTAGGAATACAACTATGTTTCCAACTATTAACAGGGAATTATTTAAAAAAGCTACTACAATTACTGACCTAGAATGGGGCATATAACTCCAAGTAGGAGGACAGGACCAAATACGTGGGTCACTATTAACTATCTGGGTGAGAGGAGAGCCCCTCTAACCAACACTGGCTAGGTTGAGAAGAGAGATTCTCAAGGGATTTCTGACCTAGGTGGAGAAACAGAGAGAGTAAATACTGTATCTTCTACAAACCAAACTGCAGCAACACAGAACGCATGCTTACATTAATTGTTGTTGTACAAAAGTTCTTTATTGTGATCAGCATCCTGCAAAATCTTCCAATGCCCATTTGTGTACATGTGTCAAGTGTGAATGCATAAATAGCACAGGGGTAAATAACACTCTCTACTCTCTAAACTCTTCTGTATTTGCCTGTGGGACAGAGTGTCAAAGTAGAATCTGTTGCTTGCACTAGTGCTATATTTGTTGGCACTCCTCTCATTGAGTGTGGGGCTACTTGCCTTCCCTGTTTATATAGATATAATATAACACTGCTTTAAATATGGATGTGAGGGTTATAAAGCAGGGTGCATGTGTGGGGTGTGTGTGTGTGTGTGTGCACGTGTAAGTGTGTGTGTGTGAAAAAGCATGACTCATGGGCTTCGAACACCTAGTCATTGACCCCACATTAGTTTATTAATGATTACCTCCACCCTCAACAGAAGAGCAGCCTCAGCTTTAGGGGTGCTGAGAGGTGAGGAAAATTAATATCATCCTGTGATAGAGGAGAGTGCATACGTTGCAATCAACTATTCCCTGGTGAGGGCAGCCTGGGATAGAGATGTAATCAAGACAGTGCATTATGCTGGGGGGGGGGTAGTGGGAACCACATCCCCAGTCTGAGAACCCCATAGAGTCATAGAGACATAAAAACATAGAAATTGAAGGCAGATGGGGACCAAAGATCCAGCTAGTCTGCCCTGAGCCCTACCCTCTTATTTAGGATTTCTGTGAGACAATCTGCTTGTGTCTGTCCCAAGCTGCTTTGAATTTTCCTTCTGTTTTGGAGTCAATGACTCCAGCTGGTAGACCATTTCATGGGTAAATCACCCTCTCTGTGAAGAAAAACCTTTGTGTTTTGCCCCTGAATCTTCCTCCCCTCAATTTCATCTCATGCGCTCATGTCTTACTGGTGCTATTGACTGTAAAGAGCTCATGGGTGGAGATTTTGTTTATACCCTTCAGAAACTTGAATGTCTCAATCATGTCCCCTCTAGCCCTGCATTGTTCCAGGGGGTACATATTGAGTTCCTGTAACCTGCTTTCATATGGCAGCTTATAGAGACTGTGTATTATTTGTGTTGCCCTCTTGTGTACTGTTTCCAATCTATCTATCTATGTCCTTCCTGAGACAAGGTCTCCAGAACTGGATGTAGTACTCAAGGTGGGGTCTCACCAGGAACCTGTACAGCAGCAGGATCATGTCATTTCTTTTACTTGTGATGCCCCTTCCTATGCATCCCAGCATCCTGCTGGCCTTCTTTGTTGCCTTTTTGCATTGTCCACACAACTTAAAATTGTCTGATATGATAGCCCCTAGATCCCTCTCCTGATGGGTGGTTGCTAGTTTTTCCCCTCCCAGGTAGTAGTCTGTCTCTGGGTTGCTTCTGCCCAGATGCAAAACTTTGCACTTTTTCATGTTGAATTTTAACTGCCACAAGTTGGACCAATGTTCCAGCCTGAGTAGGTCACTTTTTATTTGCTCTACCCCCTGTGCAGTGTCCACCCTGTTGCAGAACTTTGTGTCATCTGCAAATAGGCACACATTCCCACTCAACTCCTCTGTGATATCTCTGATGAAGATATTAAAGAGTAATGGTCAGAGGACGGACCCCTGTGGCACCCCGCTTGTCACCTCCCTATCCCCTGATGTTGCCCCATTTACTGTCATAGATTGAGTTCTCTAGTTCTCTTTTCAAGCCAGCTACTCACCCATGCTACCACTTCCCGCCCTACTCCTGTATGGTCAAGTTTGTTTAGCAGTCTTCTGTGTGATACAGAGTCAAATTTCTTGCTAAAGTCAAGGTAGATAGCAACAATGGCTCTCCCCAGTTCGCAGCCCTAGTAACTGAGTCAAGGAACTCTATCAGGTTAGTCTGGCAGGACATTCCCATTGTGAAATCATGCTGCTAGGTGTCCAGTTGTCCAGATTCCTCCAGGAATGCTAGTATCCTTTCTTTGAGCAGTGACTCCATCATCTTACTCACCACTGAGGTGAGGCTGACTGGGCAGTGGTTTTCTGTCTGTTTGCTGCTACCACTTTTGTGTATGGAGACCACTATTGCTCTTTTTCAGTCCTGGGGAACTGTTCCTTCTCTCAAGGATATGCTAAAAAGATCCACTAATGGTGCTGCTAATTCATCATTAAGTTCCCTCATAATATGATGAGGGCATACAGAGTCCCCCTTTACCCAAACAACTCATCGGTAAGCCAGAATGATACCAGTCAAAAAAAGAAGGATCACCAATACATGTAAATAAGACTGGAGAAATGGCATAAAAACTGTTTGTGTTTGTATCTTCTTAGGGAAGCTCCTTAATGTTTGGTATGCTGCATTTGGCCATGAGGAATAGCTATAGTGCATGCAGCAAGGCCTGCAAGTACAACATTTACTTTAACATACAGTACAGCCTGCCAAGATGCAACACAATACTGCAGCATTCTGCAGCAGAGTTACTGAAATAACAATGGCAGTTAACCTTTTCTATCATGCAACATGAGACACTGCATTGCATCCAGATCAGATCCACTGAATGAAAGGCATAGAAATAGGAATATGGTGGCAGGGACTTATTCCATTCCTTCAGTCTGATATCCATGCAGAATCCAGCTCTGTAGGGGCTCATATTACCACACCTCTCATTTATGTTCCAGCTCCTCATCCTCCATCCTCTCATCACTTTTCCCTCAAACCTACTTCTTTTGCTTTTCCTACTGCCAGCTATCCCTCTCCCTATTTTCTCCTCCTTGAACTCTGTACATCCTGCACAGTGTTTTAATTCTGGTCCTCCACCCCACCTCCACCCCACTTGTAGCTGTTGCTAATGCTATATAACTGAGTTGTGCTGTTCAAGTTATACCATACTCCCAGTGAATTGATTTTGTTTACTACTATTTGCAATTTATTGTTCAGATTTTGATTTTATTGTACTGGTTTGAATTAGTGTTTTCATTTCTCCCCAATGTTGCCTATGGGGATGAACTGTTCTCAGCTAAGTAGGCTTTCCTGATAAAACTGTAAATGAATGAATTAATTAAATAAATACATCAATAAATATATAGAGATGTGTAAAATTAGAACATTTTGTTCCATGAAATATTCTATGAAATTTGCACATTCCATAGGTGAAATTTTACATTTCATGGGTGAGATTTCACAATTTCGCACCCAGCAAAAAATTACTTGGAATGGTGGAATTTTGTGAACTGTTTCCACCAACTAAATTGCAGATTTCATGGCAATTTCACTGACGAAATTTTATTTTGCAACATCTCTATAAATATATTTAAATGAACAATTTCAGGTCAATGTAGGGATCACAAATATTCAGATCCAATGTGCAAATGAATGGGAACAACAAAAGGAGAGTGGAGGGTTGCCTCATCAGTTTATAAGATGCAATTGAACTGTAGTGGAATTAGGGTAGGGCCCTGCTGTTTGGGAGGCAGGGAGTACAATAAGTTTGGAGGGGGTGCTAGCATGCACCTTGCCAATAAAACTAAGGTGTAGCCTCTTCAATTATGTTTTTTTCTTTGTAACTTTGAAACTCTGAAGTGGCCATTCATGAAATACTGGCATGGTCTACATTAAGCCAATATTTCATCATAGGGTTCCCAGAGACAGCTGAAAGGTATTAGTGTTTAAATATATGCAGTTTGTACATAATAAGAAAACTGAACAGGGCATGTGTGACAGCTTGTCAAATTAAATTCTTCAAAACTACTACACATGTGCAAAAATACGAACTTCAAAATTAAATAGCTTCTGTATTTTATTATAATTTTAAACTCCATGACCAACTTTTGCTGCTGGCAAATCTTCATATGGTCTGGAATGGTCAATCTTATCTTTTCTCTGAGCCCAAAGAAGTTGACAAGATGAGAACATGAATTGAGTCAGGTCAGCTGATGGCTGACAGTGAGAACGAAGGCTTAGCTGATGGGGATTAAAATGAGCTATGACATATAGTATTGTGAGTATGTTTTGTGCTCCCTAAGATGAATTCAGCATTTTGAGACTTGGACTTGAAAAATGAGTGTTTCTTTTCTTTATTCAACGTTTCCTGTTACACCACAAGCTTAAGTCTCCATTTGTTTTCTGAACTGCGTAGTAAGTGCTTTCCTCATGGAAGTTATTCCACTTACATGTGGACTGCAAGGTTTCTATGATGCCTTTTGGTGAGATGGGGTGTCCAGCTGTCTAAAATAATATATACTTTTTATACTGCCTGTTGAACTTCACAGCACAGAAAATATGTTCTCTGGCTGCTTTGTTCTTTTTGCCAATATAGAGCCTTGTAGTTCCACTACAGCATTATGCACTTATTTTGTGCATTATACTCAATCTTATTACTGTGCACCTGTGTTATGTGCTTTTGTAGGTTGTTATGCTGTTGCATGTTGAATTGTATTTCTGCCAGTTATCTCTCTTTCTCTCTGAGACTTGTGGAGAAGTTTTTTTTTAGTTCATCCTTGTTGGGGCGAATGTAGACCAGTGGTCACTATGTTAATTGGGTATCCTTAATTTATGTTTTACGGGATTCCCTGTCCCCTTATCATTTCCCTGGCTTTATGCATATACTGTAATTTTTTATTATTAGCTATACTTCTATTTTCCCCATGTAGTAATAAATGAAGAGGTGGCGAGCACTTTTTCCTTTGTAATCATGTGATACTTTTTGATAATAGGTAATGTATTATCCTCCTGTCTATGCTTTCTCTGTATGTCTATGCTAAAATGGTTAAATAAAGTTACAAAAATACCAAAAACATATTCTTGGCCACATCTAACACCTTGTGATATTTCTTCTTGTAAAGCACTGTAGTTGTTGTCAGATCATTTAAAAACAAATTCTGGTCAGATTCATTAAGGCTGCATAATGAAGTTAGTGAAGTTGTGTGGAATTGTTAAGGAGGTATGGAGAAACAGCATAATGATTTGTAAGTAGTAAGATTTGTTTTAGTTTCTGTTCTAAGGAAGGCTTACAAGTTATTAAGGAAATACATGGAGGTGTATATTTTAATGGAAGGAATGGGAAGCACTGTAGGTTTACAAAACAACCCCAGAACCAATGCCACTGATGTATGCGTTATCCCAGATAATATTGGCCAGACAGCCACATTTTAAAGAAAATACAGTTGCACATAACCCAGTAATGCAAAGCTTTATGGGAAACATATGCAAATCCCCATGATGGTACAGAAGGTGTAGTGCATAAAAAAGTAATGGCTGGCATATGTTCAGCCTTGGGATTATTTATACAGTTTTTTTTTTAAGAGAAACAGGGTTTTTGTTCATGAGGTGATGTAAGTTATTTTTAAGCAATGTGTTGATGTCAGGAAATCAGGTGTAATGATGATGGACTGTTAGCAGAGAAAATATGATAGTAACTTTCAGAGGGGTCACTTTTGATAAGGACAAGGTATTTATGCTTGTCATAATGGGAATATTAGGAAAGTATGAGGTCTATGCAGATGTGGAGTACAACTATGCACAGTTTCATAAGTGTGTGCTTAGAGAGCAGGCAAATGTGATATGCAGGTTTGTTTTAGAAATAGATAAAAAATGGTGATACATGCAACTAATAGAAAGATAGATAATTGCATAGACATGCAGGCCCTGTCCACACTACACTTGAAAAAGCTGTAATGGATTAAAACTGTTACAGTCTGTAAATTTTACAGTGTGTCCACACTGCCAGTGAACAGTGTGGATAATGGTTTGAACACATTGCAGCCTGTCAACATTGAGTGCAATGGTGTGTGTGTGGTCTCAACCCTGTAGAAGCAGTGCACAACCCATGGTGCACTCAGTGATAACAGCTGCATTTTGAGATGTACTCCTACATGTACTATGGAGTACTGTGTATATGGCAAAGTCATATTATGTAAATAACTATATTTTATTGTTATGAGACACACTTGTGGAGGTGACAGAGAGAGGTTCTAGGAAGGGAGAGATCTGTATGTTGGAACTGAGGGCTATGTCAGTGAGAGGGAGGGAAGGGGAAGGGGTGGGGGGAGGCATGGCATCAGTTCTGCCAGTATTAGGGCAACTGGGCACAACAGACGTTCATGTACTGCTGCTGTATGGCTGAAGGCAGACCCTCTTCTACTGCCTTCAGTGTTCCCCACTGCTCCACTGTAGACAGTGCCACACATCTATTGTTCACTGTAGCAGTGCTCCATGATGCACTCAGGTGCTTCACTAATGTATGTGTTCACTACTGGCACTGCTCAGGAAGTAGAATTGCTGCCACATCACACTTGGGCAGGCAGGGTACTCTCAACACTCGACACAGTGAGAAGAGTAATCAAGGACAGTACACGGATACCATCAGGAGGTGACTCTCGAGGAGGCAAGTGCAGACAGAGAGGTAGGTTAGGTGGGGACATGTGGGTACACCCAGGGGGGGTGCACATACAGCTGTCAGGTTACTGTGGTGTGGAGGCATCTCAGTATTGCAGCCTACACCCATGCTCCACACTGCCATCTGCATATGTCCTGGTAGCCTTTGATCTCCCTGCATGTAGTGAAACAGTGCTGCAATGTGTGCAGGTATAGTTGGAGACTGGAGGCTACCTGGTGGAGCATTTAGGTACAATTGCAATTAAAAACTGATAAAGGTGCAAAGCTGTAAATAAGAGTGAAATAACCACCCTGGTATGCACACCACAAGGTGGTTTTTGGAAGGATACAGATTGGGGATGGCTCAATTACAGGAGTGGTCCACCCAGAATTTGCAAAAACATATGTTATGCAGAGTGTTTTGATTTGTATGTAAAGTCCTAGTATGTCCTTCCCTCTGTCTGCTATTAGGAGTTTTTCCTAATTTAGGCTGCTAGCTTTAGGGTAGTTTTATGACCCCTGGGGATCTCTAACACAAATAGGTTTATTGTCTTCTGCCTCCTACAATGCACCCTGTCTCATGTGATAGTGACATCACCAGGCCCATAGATTTAGCATATGCAGTGCTTTATAAAATAAGTTCCCAACAGCAGAGCTTTGTAACTGTTCTTATCCAGTGAGCACAAATTGCAACAGTTACAATTTAGCAGATGCCTAAGAGCTACCTAAGTGAGGTTTCTGTACGAAAACAGCTACTAAATAGCTTTAATTCACTTTTTGTGTTTTTTGGGTGTGTCATGTCTAGCTAGCAGTAATATGTATTTTCATTTTAAAATTTAATTTCATCAAACTATGCACAACAATAAAAAGCACAGAAATTGCCCCAGATCATCACTGCTATAATTAATAAAGACTATAGCAGTTTTCTTGCAGAAAACTCACCCAGTTAGCTCTAAAGTATTTACTAAACTGTAACTGTAGGTACCAGCATTCTTTTTGTTTTTAGCAGGAGAGACATACTAAAGCTTGTTTACAGGTGGGACCTCGGAGCACAAGGAAGTTGAGTGATTTGCTCAGGGACACACAGTGTGCATTTGGAGGCTATGGGATTCAAACCCAGGACACCAGGTTTGCAGTTTAGAGCCTTAGACCACTGCACTATGCTGCCTCATCTATTCTAATAAATAGAACTGTCAGTGCTGATTTTGCTCTGTGACATGCTTTTTCAATTTTTTTTTGGTTTCAAATTTGAAGTATCTTTTTAATAAAATATAAAAATATGTATGTGTGAGTTATTTAGGTTGTTGAATATTTGTTTTATTATTTGAAAAAGTGGGATACACTAAATGTGTAGTGCAATGAACCATTGTAAAATGGGATTAAATGTGTAGCTGAAATAGTCACTGTCATCCTGTTGTGTTCGTGCTAGACCACACACAGGAGAACAAGTGACTTTAAAGTATTTTGCAGTTTCTAGGCTGCAGCTTCATACCATACACTTCATGTAAAAAAATGAAAATCATGTCACAGACCAAAATCCATACTAAATGCTAGTTCTACCTAATAGAAAGCTGGTACCTACATTTATAGTTTAGCAAATACTTGACATCTAACTGAGTGGGTTTCTGTAGAAACAGCTGGAAATCTTAACTAATTATAGTGCTAATGATCTGGGCAATTTCTGTGCTTTTCTGGTTGTAGTATAGTTTGATGAAATTAAAAGTGTTAAAATTAAAATACTCCTGCAAGCTAGACCTGATACACACAGAAAACAACAATAGTGAATTAGAGCTTAATTTAGTAGGGGGTTTCTTACAGAAACCCCAGTTAGCTAGCTCTCAGGTATTTGTTAATAGGCTAATTTAGGAAAAACTACTAATAGTAGACAGAGAGAGGGACACACTAGGACTTAACATATAATTCAAAACACTCTGCATAGCATATGTTTTTACAAATTCTGAGTGGACTGTGGACCACTCCTTTAAAACTGCAAGCTCAGTAAAACAAATATACACTGCAGTCTCTTGCTATACTGACATTATTCAGCTGATGCACAATACAGAGTAAGGTGGTGGGGGCAGGGTTGGAGGACAGGTCTGAATAACATCATATACCCACCAGGAGGGATTTCCATCTCGTGGAATGTATTTATGACAGTGTGTGACTAGGAGAGGAATGTAAGCTGAGCCAATGCTGTTTAAACAAGTGCTGTATAGGGATGCAGTTTCAGGCTTTTCCTTCTGAAGCTTAAGCTCTGATGCCCCAGGCAGCTCTGATAGTCAATTGTTCCAGCATGATAGATCCACCTCATGTCCCTCTCACATGAAAAAAAAAAGGTGGGGTGGATCTTTAGGAGCTTCTTGGGTGGAGGTGGGGGTGGTTCTTACTCCCCCCCAAAAAATAATGTTGCCTCCCACTACTCAGGTTCCAGTTCTTGTACCTCACACTTAAGAAAGAAAATAGTGCACTGCAACCATTGACTAACATGAAAGTGTATTTATTTGAGGGTGGAAAATATCTCTTGGAGGAGGATAAGGTGGAGGAGACTACACTTTCAGTCAGTTCCACAGACAGAAAATATGACATCACTCCTTTTGTACATGCAAAATGTCTGCGGGCTCTGCCTACAGCAGCTGTAAAAAAAAGCCTCTTAGAAAAATAACAGGAAAACACTTAGGAAAACTCCCAGCTGATGGTACTACTTTTCACTTTCAAAGCTACTGTTCTAGCCTCAGAGATTTTAAAATGTAAACTTTTCCTGCATCTTTTATGTGTCTTGCAGCTTGTGTATGGTTGATTCTTTCCAGGACACCACTGCAAATAAGAATCTCTAGCTCAACAATATTTTCATGGTAAAATATTTTATGAATAAATACAGTACACAAATAGCATACAAGAGTTAAAACATAAGTGGGAGCTTCATTGTGTGTGTCTCTGCACACAGTATACTGTATCCTTGTTAACCTGATATTGAGTACCTAAGACTATCTCACTATATTATATAATACTTATTGTATTTTACTCTGTTTTTGTATGTGCTTCCAATCATCCCTTCCCCAGGTTACAGCTGTAGATGAGGTTGTTTTTAGAGACTTGTTTTGCCAGAAATAAATATATTAGTACTGCAGACCTAAAGAAATAAAAGTGGATATATTGTGCTTTCTTAACTGTATTTGAAACTTTGAAACTACTTGATACGTGTTTATCAAATTTGTTGAGTTTTGAATCACTGACATGGATTTCAAATCTTCCCGGTATTAGCCTTTGCCCTCATAGCTGGATTAGGTATTAATGTGAAAAATTAACATTTGATCATTTTCAGACTTTAACTATGGCTGCATGTTCTACTGCAACTGCCAACATGTTATCCACTTGAACGTGCACTTTGTAAATACACCAATAAGTAACCAGTCTGCAGGGTTTTAATGGAACATATATTAATTTGTGTTGCTAACCTTCAACGTTTTTTTCCTTTCCTTTGGTAACGCTCTCAGCCAGGAAGTCTATTTAAGTCATATCTTTCCACTTTGTCTTCTTTAACGTTATTGAATTTTCAAATTGCAGAAGAAAGCTATGAAGTAACTCAAATATAAATGAGAGCAAGGGTCAGTTTTTGAGTAGTTGGCAATTTAATGAAATCAATATCCTGAAACACTTTTACATTCTTTACTTATCTTTTCCAGTTCTATAATATTTCTGATACTAAAGATGCAATTAAAGTGGTTACATGCATCCTGCATGTTAAGAACCCCCCACCACTAACAGAACACAATGACTTGTTGAACATCTATGAGCAGTGGGGATGCTGCTTCTGGTTTTATGGAAACAAGATAATCAAAAAATCCAGGGCACATAATCAGCAAATACAAGGAACAACATATGGAAGTAAAACTATTCACATTGTACACAAATATCCTAGAGGCAGATATATAATGAACCCAACAAGGGCTCAGCAAAACCCAACAAGGGTACAGTAGGCTTACAAAAAGTCAAATAAGGGGCAGGTGGATGGGAGAGTAAATTGGCAAAAAAGGGCACTAACAAGATAGAGGAAGAAGTGGAAGTAAAAGATGGAATAGGCACCACAAAAAATGCTAACATGTTTAGTTCATGAAGGATTGTTTAATTTTACAGTATGCTGTACAGGTACCAGGTTTTCCAGCTCAGAATGTAATATTATAGTAAATAAACATAAAAGACAGGGTAGGAACAGTGACTGGCATGTCAAACCTAGCCTGCTATTAGAAGACTCTCTGGACCATATTTAGGTCTAGGCATAGCACAGAGTGTAATTACATGTACCCTGTAACCTAAATGTATTTGTCTGACCACAATGTGAAGTGGCGCCTCTGTTGAACACCTATTGTTTTGCAAACCTATGCTATGTAACCAAATACACTATGTATGTCTTTATGTGATGAAGTACCTTTGGAAATGAGCCTCTGGCTCAAAGGTTGTAAACTGATTTTACAAATATATAAATAAATAAAATAAGACTTTGCCATGGGAAAGCCTGATATGTAAACTATATCTGTTGTTTTACTTTTCACTATCAAATACATCACTTGTATATAATGTAAGAAGGACAAATTATTTTTAGCCTTGTGTTTTACAAACAGTTCCACCACTATTGTGACCCCCTTTTAGTGAACTGGATCAAGGCCTGAGGCAACTACTCATTAGCTGTGTAACGCAACACAGTTTGGTATTAGCAGGGATTGTCCAGTCTTCATTTTTGGAAGTTTTTTTTTTAATAATGTTGAAAAAAGTTGTCATGATGTTCCTTCTGAGAAGCCATTGTTGGACCTGGAGAACCTGGGAAATCATAGACCAGTCTCCAGGCTGCCCTTTCTGGGTAAGGTTTTCAAGAAAATTGAGGTAGTGCAGCATGAGAAGCACCTTATGGCCTGTGGCATCTTTGAGTCCCTCTGGACCATATTTAGGTCTAGGCATAGCACTGAAACCACATTAGTCAGAGTGTATAATGACCTGCTTATTATGACGGATAATGGGGAATGGTCAGTTTTCATTCCCCTTGATCTCTCTTTTCAGTGTTTGATACTGTGAAGCATGGGTTGCTGCTGGACAACTGAGAGTTAGGGCAACTCATTGCAAAGTCATCCGCTGGTTTTAGTCCTACTTCAGTGAGAGGATACAGAGGGTAGTGATGGGGAATTCCTCTTCATGCTCTTTGCGCCAGCACTGCAGAATACGCCTGGGGTAGGTCCTATTGATCATGTTGTTTGTACTATATCTGCTGCCTCTAGGTAAAATCATTAGTCTGTGCTTTCTAGGCTTTTACTGTTATGCAGATGACACCCAGTTGTATGTGTTATTTGTACCCAGACTGCAGGATGCAGTGAAGGTGCTAAATACATGTCTGGCCAAGATCCAGGATTGGATGGCAGGGAACTGGTTGAGTCTCAGCCTAGACAAGATGGAGGGACTGGTGACTGAATCAAGCTGAAGGAGTGGAGTGGTGGTGGCTGAAGACATTATGGGACTAAAGTTTTGGTCCTCTAGACTTAGAGCCTTCTCATTTTTTTAACATGAAATTATTTATTGTTTTCTTTCCTTTTATTTAATTTTTGATAAATGGGTAGGTGCACTAGATATAGAAATGCCTATTTTCAGGCACAACCCAGGTGGGTAAAAGTCAGAAACAGTCCACAGAAATACAATTACAAAATAAAATAAGGTAAGGAAAAATACAGCACAAACACATGATCAATGTTGTCAGTTTTATCAATAAAAATTAATACAAATCAGAAATATTTTTTTTTATTTAGTTGTTTAACCAGGTGTAGCACACTAAGCTGAAAGCTTTTTTACAGGAGCGACCTGGGAGCACAAGGAGGTTAAGTGACTTGCTCAGGGTCACACAGTATGCAAGTGGAAGCTGTGGGATTCAAACCCAGGTCTGGTCTGTTGCCAAATTTATAGCTCAGAGCCTTAGACCACTGCGCTATACTGCCTAATATAGATATCATACATCATGGAAATACAAGAACAATGAGGTAAAGGGGAAAAGTACAATATAAGGTCAACCATATTAGGTATGAGAATCACAACTGCAAATACAAATCTGAAATAAATAGTATGTACAGTTGTGAAAGCAGAAGTGAAAATGTAAGCTATTCAATTTGATATTAGTTGTACATGGATATAGAATCAAGAATTCAAGTGTAAGAGGTAGCAACAGTTCAATAAGGTCACTAATAGGAAGGAATAAATCTATGTGGCAGTCAACAGAAGAGAGGAGAAAGAAGCAGGGCCAAGATAATGTTAGAAGAAAACTGGAGCAAGGTTTACAAAGGAATTGGTAGAGGAAAAGCAGAGATTAAGTGCAGAGGTTCATGTGGTGAGGAAAGGTGAGAAAAGCAGGGAACATGGTAAAAAGGAGGTAGTTCAGAGAGAAAAAAAACAAGTGCATGAGTCAGTCATCATGAGGTGAGTGCATAACGACCTTTTAAAAGTTTTGTGGGTTGGAGAGAGCCTAAGGCCTACAGGAAGAGAGTTTCAAAAATTCAATGCAGCGTGGGAAAAAGCCTGGATCCCCATTTGAGTTTTACAGCTAGTTATATTTAGTAGGGATTCATCCCCTGAACAAAGATTATAACTTGAGTTTATTGGTGACAGCATGTTAGCCAGAGAGGCAGGAACACTGGTACTAATTATATTATCTATGAGGTAGCCAAAGGACAGAGATTGGTGGGATGAAGGGGAGAGCCAGTTTAAATCACTGTAGAGATTAGAAGTGGTGAGTATGGTGTGGTGATGCTAAAGCGTAATGACAAATGCTGTTATATGTAACATCCCACTTGAGAATGCTGGTTTTTACCAGCACTAGCATAGGTTTATTTGCTTGTTTATTTAAAATCTGGAAAAGTCCATGGGCAAAAGACCCATTTGCATGGGTGACCAGATAACAGTACAACAAAAAAAAATAAACAAATATAAACATACAAATGGTTTAAGGCAACCCAAGCCTCCAGGCCAACAAAGTTACGAAGCAGGCTTCTTATGTTTAGAACATAACATCCATCAAATACAGTACTACAAACCATATATCACTAAAAATAACTTGAAACAGCCACGAGGGTAGGAGAAAGATAAAGTATACATAGAATATACTTGAATAGTATACCAGCGTACTGGGAGGATAGAAAATAAGTACATACAAGTAGATTACCAGGCCACAACAACAGGAATGTAGCATAATCAAAACACTTGAAGCAAATAACAGCAATGGGATACAAAACATCCAGGGATATTGTTTACAATTACAAAGGCAGCATAAACAGTATGTGGACTTAGAAACTGACTCACAAGAAGGGGGAACTCAAGCTAGGATAGCACAAAAAATCCAAAAATTACTAGGGGGTAGGGGAGTTGCAAAAGGGTGGAATGGGAACAGAGTAAAGATGGGAGCTAAGAAAGGGAGCCCATTTATTATAGTAGGCATCGTGCTTTCCTAAGGAAGCATGGGATAATCTATCAAAAAGTGCATGCCAGGCCAACGCTGCATGCAAAGAAGGCACTGAGGGGAGAAAGGAGTACTTCTATTTTGGAAGAATCTGTTTCATGTCTAACAGCACCATAATAAACAAATAGAGGTGAAAAAGAAGTAAGTGCATCAGGTGAGACTTGAACCCAAGCCACTCGGAATACCATTCTGATTGTGCTAGCCAGTTGTGCAACTGAGGCAACTGGAACTTGAGCTGTCCCCGAGCACATTACTCTTTCTCAAATGCACAACCCAATGGCAACACAAATATTTACTTGTAATAATCATACAGGAGTGTGGTGTGCATATTTATGGAACACATACAAACAGAGGTGAAAAAGAAGTAAGTGCCTCAGCTGGGACTTGAACCCAGGTCACATGGAATATCATTCTGATTGTGCTAACCAGCTGCACCACTGAGACAACTAGAACCTGGGCTGCCCCAAGCACATTACTCTTTCTCCAATGCACAACCCAATGGCAACACACATATTTACTTGTAATAATCACACAGGTGTGTGGTGTGCATATTTATGGAACACATACAGACAGAGGTGAGTTTGTATGTGTTCCATAAATATGCACACCACACTCCTGTGTGATTATTACAAGTACTGTAAATATGTTTTATTGCAAAGACAGGGGACTTGTGACAGGTGTGTTTCAAGGCTGAGCCAGGATGGGGTATCAGAAGAGGGAGATTTGAACCACTAGTATGCCTTAGACATATGGTGTGCCAGGGCATACCCTTTGAATCAAGGTAGGTCAAGCCCCCCTTTGGACCATGGAGCCTGAAGCTTAACCTGGCTGGGGGCCTTCTCAAAGGTAAAACATCTGGGTATCATTCTGGATGACAGTCTGATATTTGAGGCTTAGGTGTCATCAATGGTCTGTAGAGGCTTTTATCATCTATTTATGATTTGTTTTAGAATTTAAGGGAGGGTGAGAGCCTCTTGATTGGTGGTTTGTCAATTTTGGTTATTTGGATTTTATCTGACTAATTTGATTTATTTTCTGTGTTTATTATTTCATTATTATTATTTTGTTGATTTGTTTTATTTTTTGGTTATTGTTTGGGTTTGGTTTTATTATGTGTAGTGGGTCTGCCACCACGGTTAAAGGCTATTTGTCCTCCACTCTCCGTGCCCTCTGCTCTTTCTGCCCTATGCCATTACAACTGTCGACCTACCAGCATTGTAGAGCACTAGGGATTATATAGAGGGGGAGAAGGGGTTTTGGGGGGTGCAGACAGTGGAGGCCGAATGAGGGTCAACATCGGATTGGGGTCGTGGAGCCCAGAAGACGCCCTGGGGTGAAATGGAATCTAGAGCGAGGTTCTCCTTGTCTGGTTTCCATACCCAAGGGCACCTCTGCTACTAATGGTATTGGGCGAGTAGTGTGTTCCACTTCAGTGACCCGTCCAACCCCAGTGGTGTGCAATGCCAGATCCATTAGGAACAAGACTGCAGTTATTGCACATCTTGTGGAGTCGGTGGATCTAGCTTGCATTACCGAGACCAGGCTGGATGGTAATGCCGGGCCAATTTTGGAAGCAGCAATTCCAGCTGGGTACCCGGTGTTACATCGCCCGAGGTTGGACCGCAGGGAGGGGGGGGGGAGGTTCGGTCTGTTTCAAGACCGAACTGGGACTCACAAGTGTACCGGTTGAGAAGGCTGAGTCCTTTGAGTGTACCGCTGCAGCAGGTGTGGGATATAGAATTGTTCTCATCTACCGTCCACCGGGGATGAGAAATGTTTTCTGCAGGAAATAGCTGACTTCATCATCGACATGGCATTTGAGTCTCCCAGGCTGATGGTCCTGGGCGACTTCAATGCTTGGATCAATGATGAATATTCACTGCTTGGACAACATTTCCTCCAATTAATGACATCTTTGGGTCTCACACAAGTGGTTACTTCTGCCATGCATAAAAGCGGTCACTCCTTGGACTTAGTCTTCCTTCTGGGGATTGAGGCTACTGATGTGGGGGAGGAACCCATCAGTTGGTCCAATCATTACACTTTGGGCTTCAGTTTTAGCACCCCCCCTTGTAGGCCTACCCCTGTGGAGATGGCTAAGTGGCGCTCTATACGAGATATTAGCTCTGTAGGCCTGGTGGCGGCACTTAACCTATCGGAGTTTTCTGAAGTGAGCAGTGACCCAGATGCCTTGGTGCTGGCCTATAAAAGGGCCATCTCCTCGGCTCCAGATAAAATTGCTTTTGTCCGTGTTTGTCCTCTCCTCCTTCGACCTCGGTCCCCATGGTTTGATGGGGACTTGAGAGAGATGCGGCGACAAGGACGAAGATTAGAGAGTTGTTGGCGGAGAACTGCCCTTGATGCCGACCATCTTAGACTGATGGACATTATCATTCCACTATCTCTCTTAAGAAGGTAGAGTTCCTGTCCAGAGAGATTGCAGCTGGTCAGAACCGACCAGCTCAGCTTTTTCGAACTGTTGACAGACTGTGCAACCCAGCCTGTCTCCAGGTTCGGAAAGCCTTTTCACAATTAGAGTGTGATGAGATTGCTCACTTCTTTGCAGATAAGGTGTCTGACATTAGGGCAGCACTCCAGCCTGCTCCCTCTATTGGAGTTGTTTTTGATCGGTATTTGGTTGCTCCCTCCGGTCTCTCCTGGAGTTCCTTTGACCAGCCTGAGTTCATCGATGTCAGGAGGATTGTCCAGAGTATGCGCCCCACGTGCTGTAGTTTAGACACGGGCCTGACTTCCCTGATAAAGGGTTGTCTTGAGACTATTGGCCCAGTTCTAGCACAGATAGTTTGGTGCTCCTTGAATATGGGCGAGTTTCCTAGCTCCTGAAGGAGGTGGTGGTGACACTCCTCCTGAAGAAAGCTACCTTGGACCCTGACTTCCATGCTAACTGCAGGCTGATCTCTAATCTTCCTTTGTTGGGAAGATTATTGAGAAGGTGGTGGCTGCACAACTGGAGAACCATTTAACCATCCATGACATCTATGAACCCCTCCAGTCTGGATTTTGAAAGAGACATAGTATCGAGACAGCACTGGTTCGGGTGCTCAATGATCTCCTGATGGCTACAGATAAGAAGAATCATTCCATTCTCGTTCTTCTTGATCTCTCATCAGCTTTTGACACTGTGGACCATGGGGTACTTCTCGTGCGCCTGGAGTTTATCTGCGGTCTATCAGGGACAGTCCTTAGTTGGTTTAGATCTTTTCTCAATGACAGAACTCAGAGAGTTGTGTCTGGATTAAATTCTTCCTGTCCACTCTCACTGTTATGTGGGGTACCCCAAGGCTTGGTGTTGTCCCCCATATTGTTCGCAGTATATATGCTGCCCCTCAGAGACATTGTAAGAAGGTGTGGGCTGAAGTTTCCCTGCTATGCAGATAATACTCTGCTCTACCTATCTTTTGCACCCAACCAGGATAGAGCTCTCTCGGTCATTAACAGCTGCCTCACCGAGATCCAAGACTGGATGAGTGCAAGCTGGCTAAAGTTGAACTCGGAGAAGATGGAGGTATTAGTTGTGGACCCAGGTTGCAGGGTAGAGGGGATGGGAGCTGGTTTATCCTCAGGTTTATTTCTGGGTTGTATCTAGCTCCCTACCTCAGAACAGGTGAGGAACCTGGGGGTGATCTTTGACAATGAACTGACACTGCATTCGCAGGTGTCAGCAGTTGTCAAGCTTTCCCTTTATCATCTTAGGAACATCACCTAGATTAAGCACCTTGTTCCACCAGCTGACCTTTCTACACTGGTTCACGCTTTTGTGACCTCATGCCTGGATTACTGCAACTCCATTTATCTAGGGTTTCCTGGGGTTGATATCAGCCACCTGAAGCTAGTGCAGAATGCAGCTCAGCTAATTGATGGGTACATGTCATGCCTGTCATATCTCGCTGGTCATGAATCTCCACTGGCTGCCTAGTCAGTGGTGGATCCTGCTTTAAATAGGTCTTTTGACCTACAAAGCCCTACACTGACAGGGTCCAGATTACTTGAAAGAGCTTTTGGTTCACTACCACCAAGGGCGATCTCTCCACTTGTCAGACGAGGGGTTACTAGAGATTCCGAGGGTTTCTCTAAAGTCATCAGGTGCTCATGCTTTTATGTTCGCTGCTCTGACCCTCTGGAATTCTCTACCCTGTCCACTTCATCAGTGTGCGACCGTGGAGGAGTTTAAAAAAGCCCTCAAGCCCTATCTATGGTCTCAGATTAATTTTAATTAACTGATTATGAAATTGGAGCTCAGACCTAGTATTATATATATTTGTGTTTTATAAATTATGTATGTGTTTACTTACTGTTTATTGTTTTAAATATTGTAAGTCTCCTTGATTAGAGAAAGGCGCCATATAAATAAAGTTTTATTTCATTTCATCTAGGGAAATCGGCTAGATTTTATCTCCTCTGAAGACCTTGGGACAATGATGCATGCTTTTGTGACATCCAAAACTTGATTACTGCAATGTCTTATGTCTCATGGTAAATGAAAGTGTGCTATGATGCTTACAGCTAGTGCTGAATGCAGTGGACAGGTTACTGATGTACCTGTCTAGATTAAGTCATGTGATCCAGATCCTCTGGGAGCTACACTGGCTGCCGGCAAAGTGGTGAATAGGGGTGTGCAGACAGTTATTTTTAAAATCAGCTGCCCCCAGATCCAGCTCTCACTCCAACACTCCGATACATAAGGACTCAGCCACAGGAGTACGGTTCCAAGTCCTTATTTATTTAGTTTACCTTTATTTTATAAACTCTGGCAAGGAAAGGCACAATGAGCTGAAATTCATTTCCAGATACTTCCTGGGAGTACTAGGAAGTTAAGTAACTTGATGAGCGTCACACAGTATACAAATGGTCAACGCCACACACATAACACTGAAGCACACATTGTAGTTACTCTTAGTAAATTACAGCAAAATGCATATATTAGACCAGGCTCTCAGATCTAGGGGTCTGGGTCTGAGAGCCTAGTCCAATAAATGCATGTTGCTAATTTATAAATTAACTGAACTGACAATGCTATAATGTGGCTTGATTTAATTCCTGGGTAGCAACCTTCACACAGCACCAACCTGCTCACTTGCTTCACAACAGCTATTTTTGGACTTCCAGTCTACAAATGGTGACTGTGGGATTCAAACCCTTGTCCCCAGGTATCTCCAGGTGTTCTTTAATGAGAGCACCAAAAAAATTGCAGTCAGGAGGCTTACCTCATCACACTCTCTCCATCTTCTGCCTCTATCGTTGGCATGTGTGATTCAAGGGTGCAGCAATTCTGCATTTCTACATTTCCATCTCTGAAAGCATTCTGTTGCATAAGCAGCCAGGGCATTTCTATATGGGGGGAGGAGCTGAGGCTGAGGTGGTTGACCAGACATGAACTGGAGGCGGTCTGAGAGCCATGGGTCAGGGATGAGCACCATTTGAAAATAAATTGTTTTTTAAACAGGCAAGCCTAGGTCATTTCCCCAAGAGAATAGGGCCCTTTAAATCTGTGACTTGGACACTGGCAGTAAGTTAACCCTGAGGTCCTTAACATAGGTCAGCTTTTCATGGTTCACTGTCACAAATCTCTTTGGCAATGGCTAGAAGTGCTTTGTGACTCAAACAGAGTGAATGATTGGCTGCAACAAGTGGTGGAACAGCTGGTACAATTGATTTCTTAGGTCAAGCTTGGTGACAATCAGTGTAGATAGCACTGGTGGTAGTACTCATTAGGGGTGTGTGGACTGTTTTCACAACAAATTGACCTTCCCCCCTACTGCCCCCCAACCCCACCCACACACACTACACTCAACAAAGCCTCTGGAGCTGCCCCCCATCACAGCCACCCCCCATTTCACTATTCCCCACCTCTCCTTCTCTGCAGTTGGTTTCAAACCCAGTCCCCCTTGTTTCACTGTCACCCAGCCTCTCGCCATCTGGGATAACATTAAACCCTATGCAATTACTCTGTCTTAGTCTATCAATAGATTTGAAGGTTTCCAGGGGTGTGCTACCTAGGGCAACCGATTAGAAATAAATGAGTATTCAATTACAACTGCTCATTTTTTTTTCTCCTATTTGTCTAATTTTCATGTAATCGCTCTTTAATGCCTAATGATCAGGCCTCTGTAGCCACTGAATATGTTTATTGTCTTACTGTCCACCCTGACGTAGAACCTTTGTAAAACAGCTCACGCTCAAAGGTCTTTCCAAAATACTAATTAAACAATTAAACAATTAAAACCTTCCCCCTCGGATATAGGACTCATTCACAGACTCAGATACCGGAGTTCAGCTCCTACTCTGTGAGTGAGCTGTATTTTTCACTTTCAGAACCTTTTTGTGTACTTTGCTGCTGCATTCCCTGTCACATTCATGAGAGATAATGAAGGACTGAAAGAAAAAGCAAGATCAAGGGACAGCGGAATTTTAAACTTTTTAAAGAGAGATTGCGACTGAGAAAGAGGGAGGCAGGGGAATCAAAAAGCATTTAAGAGAGAGTAGACAGAGACAGACAGTGCAAGACTAGAAAGACAAGTAGATCAGGACTGAAACAGTAAGGGAGAGAGATTTCAAGAGAGAAATACTGTAAAGCAGCACTGGACTTCTGAGTGCCTGTTTCAGCTGAGTGATCAGTACTACTTAGTTACTGTACAAAAAGAAAATGGTAACCCAGCACAAGGAAAAGAAATAAGCTGCAGAGAAAGAACGAATGAAAGAGAGAAATGGGGAATGGTGCCTCAAAATATACTTTCTAAAAGACACTCAGCAACAGCAACAGCAGAGAGAGAGAAAGAGCGAAAGAGAGATAGAGAGAGAGAGAGAGAGAGAGAGAGCGAGCGAGCACGAGAGAGGTGGATACACAGAGAACTGAGAGAGAGATCATCGAGAGAAATAAAAGACAGTGTATTATGTGCTGCTGTGCTGCGCCCAGGTAGGTGTGTCAAGGAAGGACACAGAGAACTACTGTATGCTGTTGACTGTGCTACTGTACATGTGTAGTTGTTGCCCAACTCAGTTCCACATTAGCAGTTCTACTTTATTTTTCATGCAAATAATTATTTAAAGTATTCCCTTTGTCCCACTGTGTTGAATGCTGCAGAAAATTTGCGTTCTATAATACATTTAAAGAGCTGCTGGTGCCTCAAAGAAAATTTTGAAAAACATAATTAGGTAGAGTTTAGCTTGCATTCTGTATATATTCTATTTATCTGTCTTCCCCTTTATTTATTACTGAGTAAATTTTACTTATTTTATTTATTTAGTTTTTGTTGACCGGGTAAGTGCACTAGACAAATCCTGCTTATTTTTAGGTACGACCCAGGGAAGGGGGATACAGATGAATGCCAACTGACCTTGAACCAGATTAAGCTGTTGGTGGTATTTTAGTGAATGAGGGAGATTTGGCCAGGACACTGAGGAAATTCCCCTACTCTTTTTGAGAAGTGCGGTGGGATCATTAACATCCATCTGAACTACCACCAATCCAGGCAGATGGGACCTCGGTTTAACATCTCATCCGAAAGACAGCACCTCAGAAGTGCAGCACCCCTCTCATGCTGCACTACAGTGTCAGTACTGGGATATTAACCCAAGTGCCAGCTGTGGGAACTGAACCCACAGCCCTCTGATCTCCTGGCCTCAGAGATGAGTGTGCTACCTACTGAGCCACTGACACTGCATACACTGCATAATTTGCATGAATACATGATACAGTATTTATCCCTTAAAACATATGAACAGACAAAGATGCAAATGTGCCAGCAGAAACAGACGACCCAGTCCATCTAAGTCTGCTCAAGTGTGCAGCCAAAATCCCTAGTTTGCAGCTGCCCCACCCCCTCCCTTTATCCCACTGCCACCCCCAACCTCCAACAAACACTCTTCCCTGTTCCCTGTCCCATACCCTTTAGAAGCTATTCACAGATTTATGATACCACCAATTCTGGCAGGGCATTCCATTTTGCTACCACCCTATCTGTAAAATAGTGTATCCTCATTTCCTTCCTAAATCTCCCCACCGGTATTCTTAGCCCATGCCCCCTGGTGACTCTACCCCTCCTTAACTTAAAGACCCCATCTGTCCCATCCTTATTGATTCCCCTTAGATACTTGAAAGTCTCTATTATGGCCCCCCTGCCCCTTCTACCCTCCAGGGTGTACATATTCAGGTCTCCCAGCCTGCTGTCATAGTCTTTGCTCTCCATTCCACATATCATCTTTGTTGTCCTCCTCTGCACCCCCTCCAGTAGCCTGATATCATGCTTTAGATATGGTATCCAAAGCTGCATATAGTACTTTAAGTGCGGCCTTACCAGTGACCTGTAGAGGAGCAAGATCACCTCTCTTCACCTGGATGAAAACCCCCTCGCTATGCACCCCAGTATTCTGTTCACTTTTGCAGCCACTCTCCTGCACTGGGCAGTGTTGTTCATGGTCCCAGTTATCATTACCCCTAGGTCCTTCTCCTCTTCAGTGATCCCCAGCTTAACTCCCCCCCCAGCCAGTATTTTCTCCTTGGGTTCTTCACCCTAAAGTGCATACCCTTACACTTCTTTGCATTGAACCCCAGCTGCCACCTCTCTGACCACTCCTTTAGCTTGCGTAGGTCCCCCTGCAGCTGCTTCCATCCCTCCTCTCCATCCACCACTGCTCCGATTTTGGTGTCGTCTGCGAGCAGACTTACCTTGCTCACCACTCCATGTGCAATGTCTGATATGAAGAGCCCAAACAATACTGGCCCCAACACAGAACCCTGTAGCACCCCACTCATCACCAGCCTCTGAGTTGAGAGCTCCCCTCTCACTACCATCCATTGCAGCCTGCCACTCTGTCAGCTTGTAAACCAGTTCATCATTTTTGCCCCTTCCCCTTCACCAGTTAGCTTCTCCCCAAGCTGCCCATGAGTCACTGAATCAAAGGCCTTGCTGAAGTCCAAGTAAACAACATCCACCACATGACCCTTATCCAGCTCACCTGTCACCCAGTCATAATATTGTATGAGGTTGGTTTGACCAGACTTCCCTGAAACAAACCCATGCTACCTCACATCCTGGAGGCCATTGTCCTCCAGGTATGACACCGGTCTTTCCTTTAGTATCGTTTCCATGAGTTTACACACTATGGAGGTGAGACTTATCAGAGGATAATTACCTAGTTCATCCCTTGGCCCGCTCTTGTGTAATGGTATTACATGTGCCATCCTCCAGTCCAGTGGCACACATACTGACTCCAGTGAGGTGCTGTACAGATCCGCCAGTGGCTCCGCCAACACCTCCACCATCTTCCTCAGCACCCTGGGGTGGATACCATCTGGTCATGGTGCCTTGTTTACCTTCAATGCCCACAATCCCTCAAGGACTCTACTTGCCTCAATTCTTCCATCTGTCACCTCCTCTTCCCCTGTCCCCACCCTCCAATCACATGCTGGTAGGGGTACCCCCCTTTCTTCCATGAACACTGAACAAAAGTATTTATTCAGTGCTTCTTCTTGCTCCTCCCCCTTTTCCATCCGCTCCCCATCCCTTTTTATCCTCACTATTGTCTCCTTGCACTTCCTTTTTTCCTTGATGGATCTGAGAAAGTCTCCCCCCTCCCCCATTAATTCCCTGTGCTAATCTCAGCTCCCTCTGGGCCTTGGCTTCTCTCACTTTTCTAGTCACCTCCCTGGACTATCTTGCATATTCCTCCCTGTCAACTTCCTTCCCTGTCCTCCTAAACCTCTGGTGCACCACTCATTTTTCCCTCACCACCTCTGCAACCTCGTTGCTCAACCAGCATGGTTTTCTTGCTCTGCTCCTCTTACTCTGTGCCTTGGTGCAGGCTTCTGTTGCCTCTGTAACCCCCCCGTTTAATATCCCATTTCTGTTCCACATCCATCTCCGGCCTTATGCCCTCCAGTTTCCCTTTCATTACTTCCTGCATCCTCCCCAAACCCCTCCCCCAAAGTTTACCACCTGAATAACTGATTTCTCTGGCTCTCTGCACATCGTGATATTAAACCACACCGTTTGGTGATCGCTGTTGGCTACTGGGCTCTCTTCCTCTATTTCCCTCACTGCCTCCCAAGTCAACAATACCAGATCCAAAGTGTTCTTTAGCCTAGTAGGTACATTAACCAACTGTGTCAGGAGACCCTCCTGGATCATGTCCAGGAGCACTTGTTCCCTAGCACTGGAGGTGACCAGAATGCTCCAGTCAACCCCCGGCAAGTTGAAAGCCCCACAATGACCTCCTTTTACATTTGTCCCGCTAACTCCCTGTCAAACTTCTCAGACTGGGACTGTGGCCTGTATACCACCCCAAACCTCACTTTCCTACCCCTTGAGTCTAGGAGCTGCAGCCAGATTGCCTACGTTCTCCTTTCTTCTCACTTGTCCCTTGTGCATTTGATCCAGTCCCTTACATAGACTGCCACCCCTCTCCCCTCCTTATGGTCCTTCCTGTATACTTTGTATCCTGGGATTGCCTGATCCCAGTCCTGATGCTCAGCTGCCCATGTTTCTGTGACAGCTGCAATATCCACCCTCCACACTGGTAAGAGTGCCCGTAGCTCAGCAGATTTGTTTCCTAGGCTTACTGCATTCAGTGTGGCCACCCTCCATAATGCCCTTTCCCTTCACTAGCCTCCATCTCCTCTCTTCCACTCTCTCCTTTTTTGGCTGCCCTGAGTCCTTCCCTGCTAGCCTGGGGAGTAGGCTGTGACTCCACTCTATCGGATACCCACCTACCTGCTGTCCACTTGCCACCCCCCATCTAGTTTAAATTCACCCTTGTTGCAATATACCTCCCCCAGTCCTTGCTTTAATACCTCCTTCCCCTCCGTACTCAGGTGCAGCCTATCCCTTGCAAATAGGTTGTTATTATCCTAGGTACTGCCCCAGCTACCCACAACCCCATACCTCTTAGTTAGACGCCATTCTACCAACCATGTGTTCAACTCTCTAATCCTCTTCTTTCTCACTATGCTTGCTCAGGGTACTGGGAGCACTTCAGAGAAGGTTACAGACTCCCCATTCTCCTCATTCAACCTTCCCACATCCTCAGTCCTCTACCTTGTTACCTCCATAATTTCCCCCACTAGGTCATTTGTCCCCACATGTACCACAATGTCTGGTTTCCTCCTACCCCTCTTTATGCACCTTAGGATTGTCTGTCCTGCCATGTCTGCCTTTGATCATGGTATGGACTACTCCAATTTATGACTGTGCCTCTTCCCCTTGCTGCCCCATCTGATCCCCTTGAGTATGGAGTTCCCCAACACCAGTACCCCACCTCCTTTCCTATGCGCCGCCTCCCCCACCCAGGTTCTCATTTTGGAGCCACTCATGACTGTGTTTTACCATGTTTCCAGTGTCTTCCCCTGTCCCTCCCAATTAAGACCCCTCCCTCCTCCTGTTTGACTTCCAACCTCCCTCGCCCTCCTCATCTCTCCCAGTATTATCCTCCCCGCCACACCATGCTCAGTCTCTCCACTAGTAATGCCCCCACTCCCTCTTCTTTGTGAGTGCTATCTCTTGTGCAGTCACCTCCTGCATCCTCCTTCCCATGTGCTGCTAGTAAAGTAAACATGTTCCCTATCCCCTTTGCCTTACTATGTTCTTTCTCCTCCATCCTTAGTTTCCACTGTTTTGCAGCAAATCACTTGCTATTCAAGAAAGGGGCAAACTCTAGCTGGCCATTTAGACCTGGCCACTTGTAGGCCTTCAAGTAGAAAATACAGAAGGTCTACCTCCAGGTCCCCAGCTCCTCTCCTTGGACCCCATTTTCATATGGTCCAAAACTGTAAAGAGGATCCAGTGTTCCTTTGTGTTTGTGACCTTATTCAAATGGGTTGCCAGGGCATACTCACAGTTGCCACCTTCAGTCACCCTCATGTGATCCCCCACCATTTCCTTTAATTTTTTTTTCATTCTGCCTATGTTAGAACACACCACATTGACAGTTGGTCATATAGATCACATAGGTGGTGTCACAGTAGATGCAATCCTAAATCACTAGTGCCTATTGTTTACCTTAATGCAAGCAGTCTGGGAAATAGGTGAGCTGCAGGCAATGGTGGCAGATATTGAGAGGGACCTAGTAGCCATTACAGAAACTTGGGCTACAGAGAACAACAATTGGGACATGTCAGTCCTTCATTACACCATGTTTAGACATGACAGAGGCAAAGGTAAAGGAGATATAGCCCTGTATGTCGGGAAGGCATAGAGGAAATGCAGGATGGAAATATCAGGAGTTAATGTGAAACAGTATCACCATGGGTTAAAATCTCACAGCATCTTCTGGCAGGAAACTATTGATGGGGTGATCTACAGACCTCCAGGACAGGGGGAAAAGAAAGATGAGGATCTGGGTGCAGAACTAGAAAGGGGTGGCAAACGGGGAGGTGGTAATGGTGGTAGGAGATCTAAACCTGCCAGCTATGGATTGGGTCATTCCAGTGGCCAGGAGCTCCAGATGTCAGGCCCTACTGGATATATTGCAGGACTACCTGCAGGTGCCTCTAATTAAGAAACCCACTAGGTAGGCTACTGTTCTCGATGTGGTACTCACCAACTCAGAGGAGGTAGGATCAGTGAGAGTAGGGAGCCATTGAGGTCCAGTGACTATAGATCTGTATGGTTCAACCTGGCCCTTGGGACAAGTAAGTCCTCACCAAAGGCTGAAACCCTAGACTTAGAAGGTAGAACTTCAGCTGGATGATATTGGGGAACCAGGGTATCTTAGCTACAGTGGACAGCATTAGGGATGTGGAGGAAAGGAGGAGGAGGAAATCATGGGGACCATTCTTGAGGCAACAGAGTCTTGAATGAGAATGGTAATCAAAAGAAACAGGAAAAGGAGACACATAGGATTCTCTGGAAAGGTCAGGTAGCAGTGAAAGCCAAAAGAAGGCCTTCACCAGGGACAAGGAAAAATAAGGGAAGGAAGAACGTGAGAGTACCATATGAGAAGAAAAATCGGAGGGTGGTCAGGGAAACAAAGGCAGACACAGAACTATGTATTGTGGAGGGGGTCAATGGAAGGGTAAAACAGTTCTTTAGCTGTATTAAGGTAAAAAGAAAGAAGGGAGGAAGAATTGTTAGGCTAACAGAGGCAGGTAGGGTATTTGAGAAGGAAAAGTGTAATGCAGTTGTTATTAATGACTACTTCTGCTCTTTATTGATAATGGAAAACACAGGGTCTCTGCTTGAGAGTGGCATTAAGTCGGCTGTAAGAGGGATTCCTAAGATAAGCCAGCAAGTATTTACTAGTAAAAGGGATCAGAAGGGCTACCAGCCATAAAGATAGATAAGGCCCAAGGGCCAGAGGGATGCATCTGTGGATGCTCAAGGAACTTGCACATAACTAACTGAACCTGTGGTAGGGCTGTTCTATCACTCAGTTAAGACAAGGGTAGTTCCAAATGACTGGAGGATAGTGGATGTAGTTCTTCTCCATAAGGGGGTTACAAAGAGCAACTAGGTAACTGCAGACCTATCAGTCTTACCTCTATTGTGGATAAATTGATGGAGACACTAGTCAAAGAAGACCTTGGGACTTCCTGGAGAGCAATCATCTCCAGGATAGTAAACAGCACAGGACTCTGTGTAGGAGGTCTTGTAAGACCAGTATCATAGTATTTGTTAATTGGGTAATGAGGTTAGTGGATAAGGTACACACTATGAATTTGCTCTACTTTGATTTCAGCAAGTCTTTTGACTCAGTGTCTCACAGAAGGTTGTTGAAGAAGCTAGAGGACCTGGGTGCAGGGAAGGACACAGTTATATGGGTGATAAACCAGTTGACAGGGAGAGAGCAGAGAGTTGTGTGTAAGAGAATCAAATCAGAAGAAAAGGATGTCACTGGTGGGGTGCCACAAGGATAGGTCCTGGGTCTAGTCCTTTTCAGTATGTTCATCAGTGACATGAGATAAGGAATTAAGGACAAGATGTGTCTCTTCATAGATGACACTAAGCTCTGTAGAATTCTACTTGACATCTTAACCTCTATTGACTTGAAACAATTTATTCTTACATACTGTGTTCTACTGGTCAGGAGAAGGAAGACATAATGCACATTGATACACAAGAGAGTTAGTAGCAACTAAAGTGAGCATGTAAGAGTCGGACTGCTGTACCAGTAAATTATTTTACACTTGCACTGAGCACTTTTGTTGGTCATTGGACAGTAAAGTATATTTATGTATTGGACCCTCCATGTGCTCTATCTTTTTTAGTAGCAATATGTTTTGCATCCTAGTGGCACTTATACAAGTGCTGGGCCCAATACAGTGTTTTCTCCATCCCATTATTAGACATTTAGGCCCTGGACACACTGGGTAACTTAAAATGGTTTAAGTGCCTTAAAATGGTTTAAATTCCCCCCTAACACTGTTTGAAGACAGACTACAAACCACTTAAAATGTTTTAACAAAAGTGTTTTTAAACCCTGCTAGATACTTAGTCTTAAAACCATTTTTAAAAATGTTTTGAAGCTAGCATGGTTTTACTCACAGGCCTGTCCAGGAGTAAAAACATTTTAAGCTGTAATGGTTTTACTAAAACAGTTCTAGCTGCATTGTGTCTGGGCAAACACAGTTCTGCGTGTTGGACTTACCACAAAATAGTTACAAGGAGAACAGGTTTAACCCTAGCAGTGTGGCCACACTAAACCGTTATCAAAAATGTTTACTGAGTAGTGTGGCTGCACTGATATGGTTTTGCTAAACTGGTTTTAAAAATGGTTTTCAAAAACAGTGCTGTAGTGTGTCCAGGGTCTTATGGTACTGCTGCAGAACACAAGAGAATGGCTGGCATGGGATGGGGTGATGGAAGGGGTGCCACGGGCACCAGAGAATAGAAGGCATGTGTCATTAAAAGGAAGAGGGAACCATGGATGGAAACCTTTTGCAAGACCTATCACTGGGAGCATTGAGAAGTAAGGAAATGTATTCTTAAAACTACATTAAGGTACAGTAATGTTAAGATGTTTGCAAAAGTGCAAAACATTAGGAAATGTAAAAATAGAGTGCTGGTGTTCATAACTAATTACACTTGTTCAACATACCGTAAGTGCACTGTAAGATGATATATTCGAAGTTACTTGATGGCTACCTTTTGATGAAGAAACCCTATGTGCAAGAGTTGCCAGAATGCCAGATTCTACTTACTCTCCCCTGATGTAATGTGCATCTAAGTGAGTTGTACTGAGCTTTGTTACAGCCCAGCTGGGGATCCCAGGCTCAGTACATGCATCTGAGACCCCTATATGGCACGTAAATGACTAACCTCTAGGTTGTCTTACTGATCCCCTTTTAAGAAAATAGTTTTTATTATGAATCTGCAGGTATGAAGGGACCATTTTTAGGATCTATCCAAATTAGAACGATGCGGCATACAAATTGTAAATATTTACAGTTAAATTAAACTGTCCTGTCTGTGGAGGGCAGATACGCTAACTACTCAATAAATATTATTCAAGATCACTTACTCAGATTAAAAAGGGTCAAAAAACTCCAGAAATATGACAATTCTTTTTTAATGGTTTGCACTTCTAATAAAAATGCTAAATAGCTGTGCTATAACTAAAAGGGGTTACCTATTATATTTTCAATACTGCATAAATTAAAACAGTGTGCTGGTATAACAGCTAAACAAGTTTTCAGCAAAGCTGTGCTGAAGGGTGTAAAATACATTCACATATTCTTAAAATTTGTGTTTCAGATTATAAATGGTACAAATAATAAAAATATAGTTCTTACATTTTATGAATGGCAAATTAATTTTGTGAGGCACTTAAAGATGATCTTCCCAGTCTCAGGGCTGAAGGGCCATTAGCCCCAGCTCAGAACCATGCTAGTGAACTTGCAAGTCCATCTGCCTCTGGGATCCTGAAAACAGGTAGTGTTAAGATATCACAAGGCAGAGTCCATTTGGCCAAGTTTGGCACCACAGCTCCCAGTGACCCCATAGGTAGATAACTCCAAAGTGGATCAGTATGGCCTTGAGTCCCTGTGAGGAATAGAAAACACTGGGAGGAGTCTGTACCAGACTAAGGGAGCATCATCAAATACATTTCTATGCAGTCTGATTAAAAAGTTGGCACCAACTCACCAACATATATTTTTTTATTGAGTATCCAACCTGCACAACACAGTTTATCAATGTTTCACAAGATAAAGTAATTGCTTCTTCTGGATTGCCTTGTAAATACATATATATATACTCCTTTCTTGTTTTTTAACTGAAAGTATGTCCATTTCGTTCATCTTAATTTTTTTTATTCACCCAATTATGTGACTGCCTTTCCTACCTTCTAAGCACCTAAATAATTACTTTTAAATCTGTCTCGTATTGTCTTTTTTTTCTGTTTCATTTATCATGATGCTATTTCATTGTTGCTCTCTATGCAGCTTCTTATTACACTCTATGTTTCTGATAATTCAAAACCTGTGTCTGTTTATGTATTTATTTTATTTATTTATTATGTATTTATTTATTTGATAACTGAGTAGGTACACGGGTCCAAGGAACATTTTCAGATATGACCCATGCTATAGAGATGGCACATAATAGTGCTGTCAAAGCAACATACAGATAAAGAGGTATATAAAGTACGGGCAGAGGATTATGTATAACAGTCTGCACAGGTTAAAGCTATACAGCGATACAAAGAAAGCAATAAATGACAAACAACAGATTAGGCTCCCAGTAATATACTCAAGCCAGTGATGCTTAGATCAGAACTATCTTATACTTCCTCTAAGTTTTGTATTTTGTTTCAATTTCATTAAGTGCTAATACAGATTGCTTTGCATTTTACAAAATGCTGCTGACCACATGTCAGCAGCAGTAATGCGAGTTGTAACAGCTGATCAGGTACATTGTGCTATGGCGTAACCACTACAGCAGAATGGAAAGTCATTCTGCTGTAGTACAAATCTTATTACTGCTGCAGAACAATGTAGTGGAGTGTACAGATTTATTCACACTACAACATCAACCCATACACTATGTTACTAGATAAAGCACAGATGATACAGTGGTAGGGCAAGCAGATTCATATAAAACTGATAAACAACTTCTTATAATTTTATTACATTTTTCCCATGTCTGATTACATTTTATTTTTGTCCCCTAGGTTGTAGGGAGCCCTTTCCAACTTATATAAGTCTACTACTGCATTAAATTGTATCACGTTTTTGGGTCTTGGGAGTTTATGGTTCAACCATTTCATTAAGACAGCAAACAAAAAGCTGTGCACCTGGTCCTCTTAAGAGAAATTCATTAAGTCACTGGAAACTAAAACTGTTTTCAAATTCACTGCCCTTGTTTTATCAGCAAAAATTGTCTTTCACAATAACATTACAAAGTCAAACAATTGAGGCTGAGCAAAAAAAAAAAAAAAAAAGATAAACTGCTTACAAACAACTACACAGCCAAGGCACTTTCCTCCAATGTACTCCCTCAGGGGGCATGGCCACACACCAGGACTGTGTATTTGTTTCTAAGTGCCTAGTCTTTTGTGTCTCAGTTTCAGTTGTATGAGTTTGTAATGTTACTGTGAAAGAGAATTTTAGTTGAATAAACATAGCTGAGGAATCTGAAAGCAGTCTCCAGTGACTTATTGAATTTCTCTTAAGAAGAGTGCCCACAGCTTTTTATTTTCTAAGTTTGCTTTTGTGGGTCTGACAGCACCCAACACAGCAGTGCTCTGTTTTCCAATTGCAGACATCCTACTTTTGTGAAGTTTGTACAATTCATCAAGATTTTTTTTGCTCTTATTAATCCTAAAGCAATAAATTAATATTGAGGTTTCATACCTTCATAGAGTGAGAACTGACTCCCAAAATATCATCTAACATTTTAATCGATGTAGCTGCTTCTAGGGTATTAATGATGGCATCCCAGAACTGTGTACATTTTTTTGCAGCCTAAGAACATATAGATAAGGAATTGAATTCTTAAGACACCTCACGCATTTATTTGTTACCTGCAAGTTTATTTTGTTTAATTTAGTGGGAATGTAGTAAACCCTATAACTTCAATTGGATTTGTTGTCATTTAGAGGCACACCACCTGAAGAATGCATAATCTAGAGTTTCTGTTCAACACTCTTCAAATATGGGTTACTATGCATGATGTTCCCATTCTTTTAAATATATTCATTCTCATTTATTGGCTTCTAAAAGTTGTGGACATACTCTAGAAATAATCATCTGATATTTGTCTGGCTCCAAACTGCTTTTCAGTGAACAATTGCAGTGAGTACATTTTGTTCCCAAAATATCTAAGCTGTAGATATCTGAAACATCAATGTCTTGGGTGATAACATTTATGCTGCAGTTGTCTCCGAGGAATACATCTTGGACTGTGGTGATGCCTAGCTCTGATAGTTTCAAATTCTACATCCATGACCAATGTTTTAAAAAGACAAATTACAATGAACAGGGAAAGTATAGGAATACTGTATGCAACCACACACAACAAGCCTGTGTTTCCACTGATGGGCTGAAATACCAGCATATGGACCTTTAGAGAAAGTCTTGAGAGGTCCATGCTGTTCTCTTTAACTTGAGATGGAAACACAAAGCGAGCTGTGTATAGTTGCCTGTATTTTATTTTTTTATAGTATATGATTTTAGTAAAATTAGTACTATAGTAGTTTATTTGCTTCTGTGTTGCACTGTGTGAAAAGGAGGTCATTTTTTTTTAATAATACTCAGGTGGTCATAAATATGCATTTATTACCTTACTTTATTTCTGCCTGTTTTTTATTGCATTGCTGATATTGTTACTGACAGTGCTGAAGAGAACAAGTGAGAGAAACCAGAGAGAAAGAGAGAGAGACAGAGATAGCGAGTGCAAGTGTTTGCAAGTAAGATTGCTGTGGGCTGTCATGGTTACTGCACAAAACAGCCCACATTGCGATGATTAGTACTGCATGACTAACTTCAGGAAGTAGTATATTTCAAAACTTTGTGACATTATTTTTACACAAAAAGTTTGTGAGTCACCTAATAGGACCACATACATTTGAACAAATGAGGTAAGCAAGAAAACCTGGCAAATCTCCTTAACATTTGTAACTGAGTGCCAAAAAAAAATTAAAGTGAGTGGACAGCAGTCAGCATGAGTGGGGCACAGATGCCATGATGATAGAACATGCACAATAACTTTAGAACATCCACAATAACTTTAGAATGTTCACAACAAGGTTTTGAGGTGCTTAATTTCAGTGCACATTAAGCCCTAACAATATACTATAGAGAGATACAGTCTTCTCATTTTGGCATTCTACAGGCTGTGGGCCTGACTCTAAAAAGGCCCTTAGATTGATGCAAGGTGCTGCAAAAAGCAGTTTGCATCAATGCTCGGTGTGCCAGGAACCCAGCACTAGATTCCATATCGGACAGGGTCCCGGCGGCAAAATCTCTCAGCTTGCAGCAACCGTGGCCATGTGCCACACAGGTGGAACAGCCGGAGGGTTCGCTGCAAGCTGAAGGATGTCTGTGCACCACCCAGCATGTCCCTAGTGGCTACTGACACACCCTCCCAGATCCACAACATGTTGCCTGTAATGTTAAAGGGACACTGTCAACCCCTTTATTACATAAATTGTCCTTAGTTTAAAAAACACATTTTATGATTGCTCACATTTTGTAATGATTGCTGATGTAGCTGGTTATATGACTCTCATTCCTTTTTCTTTTTAAAAGTGAAAAACTCACCGCCAACCATACTGGTGTTACCACACAAAAACATGTTTATTTACATTCCTTGATCAACTACCATTGCATCTTTTCTGGACTTGGGAACACCCCCAACACAATCTAGCCAGTCATGATACAATGGGAATAGAGGTGACCACTGCATCATGAGTGGCTGCACTGTTTGGGGTGTCTGTAATATTCAGGAATACTACAGTAAGAGTTGATCAAAGATTTGAAACAAAAGAAGGTTGAGTATAATTACGCCATTACCATGCATTTTAGTTCTGCTAAAAAAGGCAGCAGATAAAACAATCAGCATCATAAATGAATTTTAGAGAACGTAAGCAATCATGAAATGTAGGTTTTCAACTAGAAATGATGTGATGCAAAAAATAGTTGACAGTGTCCCTTTAAATAAGAAATAACCCCTTCCCTTGTGGTGTAGTGGACCCCCCTCCCAAATCTGTAATGTCACCCATAATGTTACAAAATAAATAACCCCTTCCCTGGTGTTCTAGTACCCACACCCCAGCAGACAGTGTCCCACTACCCAGCTCACCCCATCTTGAAACTGAGCTAGCTGATGACACAGCCCACTGTTCACTACCAGGACCAGTTGCTGACTGAGCTCTGTACTTTATTCGGTACACACCCACTGATTGGCAACAGGGCCGGTCTGTAAGTGCTATGATGTGATTGTTTACAGTTTTTGCTTAACATTTAGCCTTTTTTGATAACATCTTTCTGCTTGCTTTGAGTCCTATTTTGGGTGACTTTGATGTGACTGGGACTTCAGGAAAGCAACAGTTTGCTCCTATGATAAATTTGCTGATTAAGCTTTATTCATAGAAGTTATGGTCTCATGTCATGACATGTATTTGACAACTGCAACAAATAGCTTTTACATTACAGTATATCCTATTTTGTGTTACATATTGGCTATTGCAGATTGCTCAGGTATCAATGCAATGTGTAGTGTTATCTATAGAGAGCACGATCTTAAGTTACAACAAGGATATAACAACTGCAGAGTCAGTCAACGATTACCTTTTGGGTTTATTACTGGATGCTATTGTTATCCTTTCAGGTGCTGAATGGTGATCCTATATTATTCTAAATATTAAATGTGTATGCTATGCTAAGCAGGTTTTTTGGTGCATATACAAGTTGACAGATCCCAAGTTGTAGGCATTCATCAAAACTCTAGCTCATTAAATAAAGTAAAACAAAGTGGAAAAAATGGAAACAGTTTGCATTGTAATGCTATGATGCCACGGCTGTCTCAGGCAATGGAGACTCAGTCTGAATATGGGCTGAATTGGGCTCAGATAAATAGAGTTTAAAAACATTATTAACAGTATAATAGCAGTAAATAAGTACATGAGACATAGATAATTTGTGATAACAGGTGGATTTTAATGTATTACTCAGCAAAAGCCTAAAAATAAAAAACGACAATATCATATTTGCCATTGTTCTTTAAACTGCAGAAAGAAATTCGTAGAACTGATGACTGAACTGCAGAATATTACATGTACTGTGGAATGATCCATTAAACGGCAGAATAAAATTCCTCAAAACTGTCATTCAGCAGTTCATGTGCATTATTTTACAGTTCAGCCAAAAATTCTGCGAACAGGGTGAAAATCTGCCAAACACATTTGGAAGATTCCAATGTCACCTATGGCGGAAGTATGGAAAATTTTCCAAAAGTTACAAATTTCACGAAAGTTCTGCAGAAGTGGAATTTGCAACTTTTGTCCAGCTGTAACCCTGATATAGCTCCAAAGTCCTGGGTGAGTGCTATCAACACAGGGATTGCCTCTTGCTGCTGTGTGAAGGTGAGCAGTATGTTGTCTGTATATGTCTGCACTTTAAGCTCTTCACCTACGTGAAGGGCATGCATTTGCCATATAGCCTCCAAGAGAGGTTTCAAATCCAGAATGAAGAGATGGGGGTGTAAGGGGCACCCCTGACTAGTGCCTCTCTACATACTAAAAAACTTCTGATATCATGCAATTTGCATGTACTAGTGCAGGAACACCACCATACAGTGTTTTAACACCCTGTATGAAAGAATTACCAAGGCCTCAGTGTTTGAGGGACTGCAACAAATAAGGCCATTCAACTCTGTAAAATGCCTTTTTGGCATGGTTTTTCCATGGCTTAGGGATCTGAGTAATTAATACTGTGTACCTTCATGGGGTAATTCTCTTCTGCTCCACCTCTGTGTACATGGCAGAGAAGGACCTACCAGTTCTTGTTGAAAGCATCACAGAACTCAGCCAGAAGCCATCCATGCCAGGGGCTTTCCCATGTGGCATTGTCTTGATAGCTGACTGGAGCTCTGTTTCCTGGAAGGGTCTTTCCAGAAATTCCCTTTGCACCTCTGCTGGGGTTGGGGGTTGCTTGTCAGAAATACCTTTATCTGACTTTCACCTGCTTGTGATTCAGCAATGTACAGCTTCTGATAACATTTTCAGAAGGCCTGGACTATGGACTCCCTGTTCTTGCACAGGATTCCCTCTTTAGTTTTGATTGCATTTTTTTCTGGTTTGCTCCTGGCATTTTTTTAACTGGTAGGCCAACAGTCTTCTTAGTTTCTTGTGTGCCACCCAAAACTCTGCCTCATCCTGTACAGGGCATATTCAGCTTTATGGTGCAAGTGCATATTGATCTTGCATCTAACCTCTGTGATTTGTGGGAGAAGGTTTGAGGAGCTTGTAATCAGCCAAGTACTTCTCTCGAGGTCTTTCAAGGTTACTTGTAACATTTCCAGCTCTTTTAATCTGGCCTTTTCATATGAGTGGAGTGACTAATGCATCTCCCTCTTAGATATGCTTTGAGAGCATCCCATCTAACTGCATGAGAAGTTTCCCTTGGCTTATTGAGTCGCAGTTACTCTTTATTATACAATGGCAAGAAAATTTCCTGGACTCTGATTGGTCAGTGTGTGCCTGAGACAGTGATGATATTACACAATAACATCACTGTGTTGATTTTATTGAGCCTGAGCCTTTTTTTTTTTCAGAAACAAAGATATACTGCCTCACTAAAAATCTACTAAAAACATTTTAATTTTTGTTTTCTATAACATCAAGCCATTGTATAATTGCAATAAGGCACTCCAAGGTGTGTGTTGTAATAACATCACTCCTGGGGTGGTGGAAACACTCGGCTTTGCCTCGTGCTTCAACCCACCCCAGGAGTGATGTTATTACACGATAACACACACCTTGTCGTGCCTTATTGCTTAATTATACAATGGTGTCCAAGAATCCCAGATTCTGATAAGCTGACTGGCACCTTTCAGCAATGGTAAATCCTGGCATAACCCATGCAAAATGCACCAGTCAGCCGCATCAGCAATCCCAACTAAAATCAATGTGATCCGCCAAACATCAGCTGAAAATGTGCTAACTCTACTCTGTGCTATTCTGTGTGGCTGGAGTGGAAGATTCAAATGGACAGACTGCACATATGAGCTTACCAATCAAAAGTCCCAAATCCCATTGTATACCTCCGAAGTAAGTACAAAAAAGTCTGATTAGTAAAACTGCACACTGCCTCACCAACTCCTTCCCCATTTCACAGGAGATCATTACCTGCCAGCTTGTAAGACTCTTATGCCTCCATTTCCATTGTCCGCTGAGATCGCTGATTCTACCATCATTTCCCACCACCTGCCTGCAGTATGTGGCATGCTCAATTAAAAACAAGCATTTGTAAATGCCAAGTTTGCTATTGGTACATCTATTAGTATTGTACCGGTGGGCAGGGCTACAGGTACCAGAACAGGCTTATTTACATGCAGTTGAGTACCATCATTTCTCGCCAACAATACAAGGTTCTTATTTATTCCCCAGGTAACTTTCTATTGTCTGTGCTCCCTGCATCCTTAACCATCCATGTTCAGGTGTCAACTCCTCATTGAAGTCCCTCCTTGGCTCTTTTGTAGGGCAGGAGAGGTCCCACTGGGCAGCCCTGAGGATCAGGCACCATGACCTGGGAGGAGGGTGTCTTGCCTACAGCCCTTTCGTACTGAATGGTGCAAAACTGAGCAAAGAGACAGGGGAGGGGGTCTGTGGGGCTATAGGCAAGGGACTGGAAGGTAAGGGGACTAGGAAGAAGGAAAATCCCATGCCCAAGAGAGAGTCCCCATATTGTTATTGTGCCCTTAACCTCGGGGTACTACATTTGGCAAGGCAGGTGGGGGGAGTCATACCACAAATATAGGAATAGAAGCCCGATCTGGGCTTATGGGGCTGGGGTATTAGGACATGGGGGGGTAACAGCCAGAATAAAAAAAAAACACCAGCTTCTTAGGTGGTCTCCCCAGAGCTTGGGGCCCAGGACAAAAGTCCTGGTTGTCCCCCCATGATGGTGAGAGCAGAGTAAGGAGGCAGCAGCAAGAGCAGAAAAGGCCGGGCTGGTGAGGAAAGGGACTGGCTGGGCGGAGGGATGTTAACCAGGCTGATCAGGATGCAAACAGCTGTTTGCTGGGCGGTGACCTGCAAATGAAAGGAAATAGCTGCCACATGATTGATGAGGCTTTTTTTTTCAAGTGCAGACCATTTCAGATAAAATATGATCATGATCAGCCTGACTGATGATTGGTGTGGCACAGTCGAGCCCCTTGCAGAGAACTCTGCATTAGACAAACAATGTCACACCCACTCTAAAAGCAACTCACTTCAAGAAGTTCACTGTGCGTCTGTGCACAGCACACTTAAAAAGCACTCATTAGTCTCAACTATGCTGAATTAGCCTTCCAACCAGTACAGCAGCAATCAGAAATACCAGTTTTAGGATACTTAGCTGATTGTAAAATAATTGCCTTGACACCAAATGGATCCCTTCCAAAAATCCATGACAGGTGAGATTTCTGCTGGTACTAGAATTAATAATAGTAAATAGTGTTAGAAGGCACTACTGTAGATGAAAGGAACTGCAAATGCGGCCCAGACCACAAACACTAGAATAGAACTTTTTTTTTCAGTGAGGGTGGTTTGTTCCAGTAAATTAATTATTATTACAATAATGAATAACATATGCTGGAAAAACATTATTTTAAAGAATCATGCCTCCATTACTACATATGATGGAAAGTAAAGTGCTTTATTTCTTCATTAATGTTTAACAACGTACAAGACATAAATAAACAGATTGGGGCAAGAGAGTTTCCACACTTCAGCAGTTCTGTGCTGACTGGGTTATTACTTACATGCAGGGTGAGGCAGTGCAGTGTAGTGTTAGGAGCACAAGAAATGAACCTGAAGAGCACTTTTTCCATCCTACTATCTCCATTCATTCACTGTCTGTGAGACCTTAAAGAGCTAGTGTATCAAGTATTTCTAACCACTTTGAGCTTACTGGAGTACTGTGTTACTTCCGTTCTCAGTGTTATTTAATTTTTTGTTTGTTGATATTTTTATTTTATTTGTATTTTATTTATTTGTTCTAGGATTACAAATACCTTTGAGCCAAGGCTCTTTTACAAAGGTTCCACGTCATTGGTGCAATTGATACACTCATAAGCAAAGATAACAGTTTATAAAATTAAAAAAAAACAACACATAGTCTTGTAGGTGAAAAAAGAACAATAAGGTGAAACTTTGGGAAGGGGAAAGGGAAAGGAGGAGGGTGAAATCAGGGAGACTAAGTGGATGGGAGAAAAGGGGAGGTAGGTGGGGGGGACAGAGAGAGGAGAGGTAGAAGGCGGATAAGAATAGAGGTAGTGCAGCCGGGTGGCATTTGTCATGGGCCAGCAGGGGAGGTGAAGATAGGAAGGGGGTGCTGGCAAAGTGCAGGAGTAGTTGTGGGTCCAAAAGGGCATCTTCAGCTATGGAACCAAAAGATATGTTTAGCCACAACGGTCACAGAGGTTGGAGGCAGTCAGTGTTAGGCAGAAACGAGTCTTAAAAGTGCTGAGTGATAGTGAAGACGAGATGTCTCTAGGAAGACTCTTGTACCAACTAGTGGCCCGTAAGCAAAGGATCTTTGGCCTTGTGTTGTGCGGCAATGCGATACTTGCAGAAGCTGGAGGTTTCAACTCTGGTATGTCGGTGTGGATTCTCGGTTGTATGAGAGCACAGACCCAGGGGGGCAAGGCCCAGTAAGATTTTCTTAGTAGTAATACAAGTTTGGTGTTTTATTTGATTGGCAAGATTCAACCATCCAGTTTGAGAGTAGAGGTCACAGGTGTGAGTTAGACGTTGGGAGCCAGTGACAAGTCGACAGGCCTTGTTGAGGGCGGTAGATACACGTTTGAGTGCCTTGGTTGTAGCAGAGCCATAAATGATATTGCCATAATCAATGATGGATATGATGGAGCTCTGGACAGCGACAGTGAGGGCTTCAGGTGTCAGGTGTTTCCTATGACAGAATAGCAGGCCTAGCAGGGAGTTAGCGGCTTTGGCGACATGGTCGATGTGGGCAGTGTAGGACAGGTGGGGGTCAAAGGTGATCCCAAGGTATTTAAAGTTTTTGACCTATTCCAGTGCAGCACCTTGTCTGGTGATAATGGAGAGTTGGAAGTGCTTATGTTTATTATGGGAGCTGCTGAAGATCATGGCCTTTGTTTTTTTTTGATTAAGGATCAGTCTGTGCTTTGTGAGCCAATTCTCAACCGAGGAGAAGTCGAGTTGGAGATTTTCTTGCAATTTCTTTGGGTCCTGGTGTGTGGCAAGAATTACTGCATCATCGGCATACAGGGTGATATGTTCAGTGCAGGAGTCCGGTAGGGTGTTGAGGAACAGGCTGAAGAGTAGGGGCCCAGTATTAAACCCTGGGGACTCCAGAGATGACAGGTCTGGAATCAGAGTACACATCCAATTTTACATGCTGGGTGCAGTTTTCAAGATAGCTTTTGAACCAAGAGATTGAATCATTGGAGAGACCAGCATTTTTAGTTGGCTCAGCAGGAGGGAGTGGTGGACAGTATCAAGGCTTTGGTCAGGTCGATGAAAATAGCACCAGTTAGTTGTCCATTGTCAAGGGAGCTGTGAATGGAGCTGGTGAATTTGGAGTAAGGCAGAGGATGTAATATGACCTTTCTAAAGTCATGTTGCTGTTTACCGAGAATATTATAATTGTCCAGATGCTTGGTAAGTTGGTCCGCTATTATACGTTCCAGTGCCTTCTATAGGGAGGCAGAATGGAGATAGGGCGAAGTTCGATGTCAGCCTTATCACCACTTTTGTGAATTAGTAACAGTGGCCATTTTCCATTTGTCTGGGAATTGGCTAGAGGAAAGAAAGAGATTAAAGATCTTGTGAGGGCCCAAGTAACCTCATGTTAGGGCCAGTAGCTTGAGGTCAAATGTGACATTGCGTGTTCTAGATTTGCTGATGGTTTTGGCAATGTAGTTTCAGACTTGATGTTTCTTTAGTGCTTTAAAGTAGAAAGGTGGGTGACAGGCGTGGGTGGAGGAGTTGGGGGGATAAGAGTTGACACGTCTTGGAAGAAGTCGGAGGGGAGAACACTGCTAAGGTCAGTGAAAGCGATGTTAAAAGTGTTCGCAATAGTTTTAGAGTCAATATTTTAGTTCTAATATGCAAGTCAACCCCAAAATTGCAAATATTTGCCTCGGCTCTGGCAACTATTGTTGGTCTAGCGGTAGCCTGTAGGTAGGAAGTGATGTAGTGGGGAGGCTACTGCCTGGTATTTTTGAATCCCAGTACACAGCATAGAAGTTCTATAGCCAGGAACGAATGTCCATGCCAGTCTCCTCCCAACAGTCCGTTGATCGCAACCCACCCTGCAACCCACCTCCTTCCCTCCCCACACTGGGTCACATCTGCTCCTACACATGTAACTCACCCTCTAAGGCATCAAGCAAAAGCTGGTTGTGGTTTTGCAGCATCTGTTTAATGTGAGTACAGCACTGTTCACTAGTCTCGATGATATCTTAGTGCTAACTAGCCCGAAATGCTAAAAATGCTAAAAGTGTAATGGGACATTCACTTCACCAGAGTGGCGGTGACTTCATAAGAATACCGGCAGCAGTGGATTTAAAAAGACAAGCAGCTTTCTTGACAGAATGAGCTGCAAGCAGTGTCTCTCTCTCTCTCTCTCTTCACTGGAGTGGCATGGATAGGAAACTGGAGCTGGGAATTTGTGTATCGGCTATGAGAGATAAACTGCTGTCTTGACCACAGTGCCAGATAGCAGTGGTGGACATCTAAATCGGAGAACACAAGAGATTACGGCTTGAGACATGTAGGATATCCTTCTGGAAAAAATTAACCATGCATACAAGTCAATTAATCCTGTGCAAGTGTAACCCCTAGGTGGCGCTATCCCAAGGGGTACTACCCCTGCCTGCTTGGCTAGTAGCAGGTAAGGGGCCTGAGTTCTGAAATGGGTGCCTCCACCCGGAGGTCAGGGTTGGTAGTGGTCAAGCTAACCTGGGCACAGCCCTCCAGGACACTGTAATCCCCCTTTTTCCTTACTAGTGGCCAGAACAATACACTATAATCACTTTCACAATACCCCTGATACACCACACAAGTACCCACACTGTTTCATTTACCACCAGGGCTTTCCTCGGCTCTGGCCCTGGGGACCCACTGTAAAACAAGGTTAGACACAGCAAATAACAGCAGTACAGTACTCTTGCACAAACTGGAACCACAGTCAGGGTAAATGAAAAAAAGAGTTGGATCTGATTTATTTAAGGAACTGAAATATGGGAGGGGCGTAATCAGGTTAATTTGCTTGAAGGCTGTATCAGTCAAACAGTTATGCATGCACTTCAGGGTCCATAAACAGTCACACACTCTGGGTACCCAGAAGGAGAACAGTGGGCTAGCCAGGAACATTGCAGCTGGTTGGGACCCTGTGATGGAAGACAACAACATGCACCGCACACACTAATTGTAATCCAGAGCTGGAGGGCTCAGTTTGTGAAAAGAAAACAACAAGACAATCAGATGACACACTTTTAGATCAGGCTGTTGTTGCAGGGAGCTACCCTGATATTTACTCATGATACCCAACACTGGACACAGGCAGGATGAAAATCAAGACAGCAGGTGGTTCATCTGGTGTGCCATGAGAAGCAGGGCCCACATGATTTGCCGAGGTGCCGTTCCTGTTCAAGTGTGGAGCAGGGGGCTGATCCCCAGGCAGGTCTCTTGTCGGTTGCTTTCTCTGTGCAGTGGGGTAGTCTGGCAGGACCCACATGGCATGGCCCATGATGAATGGAGATGAACACGGATTCAGTCCGATTAGGCTGGATAAAGCTTCCAGCAAGCAGAACACAGGTCACACAGTGGGGAAGCAAATCACGATCCACTTTAAACACACAGCACATTCACATGTAAAGGATTCTACAGTACCAGCAAGCAGAACACAGTTCACACAGTGGGGAACCAAATCACAACCCACTTTCAATACACAGCAGATTTACATGTAAGGAAATTCTACTGTACCAGGTAAATCGCTCTCCGGTAATGATCGCTAAGTCTCTGCACAAACCGGGGATTCAAAAGCAGCTGGAAATCCTGACAGGCCGATCGCATTCAGCAAAATCTTCTGTCTTCTTCAGGTATGAGCCTGGTAAAAAATCAGTGGCTTACTTTGTTCTCACAAACTTGGATTTAGTCTGAAATAATTCTTTTCTCTCCCTCTCAGGGGCAGCAGGCAGATATGTAGGCCACAACTCAGGCCTTTCCACAGTTCTCCCGCGTGAAACTATTCAGATGGCTGCTTGACTGTCTCAAGCTATTGTTGCTTCTTCAGCTCCCAACTTAGATCTGACTCAAATGCAAGCAAGCCTGGCACTTTCCCCAGAATCCAAAAGGTTCGGTTGGCTGATCTGTCTGTCAGTCACAACAAAGGTTCCCCCTTCAGGTGCAAAAAGGCACCAAAAGCCCTAGACTACAATTCCTACAGATTTTGACTCCAGACAGCTCCTGTAGCCTGGCTCCATTTTAGGTCCCACCAGTACTGATTGGTCCAATTTGGCAGTCCAGGACCAAGATAGTGGAGATAAACAAAACAGTCCTTGCTGCAAAGAAAGCAGGTTAGACAAACTACATTATCATTATCATTCTAATTGATTTTCAGCAAATAGTTACATCTTTCAACAGAGCTCCTTCTCAGATTACTTGTTACTGCAATCCAGGCAGCTCTTAAAGAGACAGTACACAGAGGCTATAAAGGCACTCTCTTGCAATCACATTTAAACTGCTAAAACCGCAGGACACCAGCCTGGCAATGAGCATTTAGGCAAGCTCAAGGAAGACTTTTCGGGAACTGCCATTTGTAGGAAGTGTTACACAAGTTTATTTGAAACCTCACCATGTTTCAAATAAGCTTGCACAGCACGTCATCATTAGTTGCAGCTGAGTTATGGTATTCCCGTTCTCTAGTGTGTCCTTTTTGTGTTAATGCAGACCCCCCACTGCTGCTATCTGGCACTGTGGTCAAGAAAGCAGACCATCTCCCAAACCCTCTACACAAATCCAGTCTGCAGTTTCTAGAGGTGGTACCCTCATTTACTGCTGTGGATTTTGTTGTACAAGGAGGGGGATCTGGACAAGGCAGACATACTGAACAAATACTTCTGCTCAGTATTCACTAAGGAGGGGGCAGATCAAGGACCACAGTTGGAGTGAAGAAGCAATGGGGGGAGTGAACACCAGTCCATTCACAGTGGAGAGAGTTCTGGAAGAACTTCTCGGCCTTTTGGCTAAGATCAAGTGTAGTATCTGTTCTTATCAGTTTAATATCTGATACGTCTCCTATCTGGGGACCATATATTAAATTGATTTTTGGAACAGAGAGATGGAATAGGGGCTTGCTCCGTCCACTCCACGCATCGCCCTGGTATAGCAGTACTTCCAGGAATGGTGCACCTCCCTCTTCGGGAGCTTCACCTGAGCTCTTTCCTTCTAAGACTGCTTGAAAGGCAGAGTAGAGAAACTTACCAGAGCAAGGGAGAAGGATTAAGACTTAGTTTGGCTAAGCAGATTTACTGTGTGGTGGTGTTCTTATTTTTTACTCACAGGGATTGCTACTGTTTGTTGCTAACATTTCATTGCTTTATTTTTTCTCTGATTCAAATTGTTGTTGCTGGTATACCTTCTTCTGCATTATTACAAGGTGTGCCTACAGGTGTGCTAACAGATTACTGCTGTAATCTTCTGATTCAAATTGTCTTTTGCAAGGTATATCTTCTGTTACTGCTTTATTTTTCTCTGGAGCAAAGTGTTTCTTACAGGGTATATCTTCTCTGAAATTATTACAGGTGGTGCTTTACAGGTTTTACAGTTTTATCTAACATTAGGATAAGCTTTCAGGGTTACTGCATTTGTTGTTGACTGATTGTTTCTGCTCTTACCTCCTTGTTCTTTCTCGTCGTGGTTCTTCTTTTAGGCAGGGAAGGGCCCAGCCACCAACCCCATCCCCAACCACCCCACAGCTACACTCCTTTTATAGGGTACCACAGTTGTGACATTTCCTGTGGCAGAGCAGGAAGGGGCGATCAGTGGGGCCTCCACAAGGTGATCTCATTTACAGGGCACTAGTAATTTAACTTGTTATAACAAGTTAAACAAAGCACAATTAAACCATTACTTGCATTTTTTCCTTCTAATTACTCTGACTAGGTTACAAACCAGCAACTTATTTGGAATGGATTTCATTAACTGCAGGTACTGTGGAACAATTTTCAGAAGGACAGTCTTACAGGATTTAGGACACTGTCCTACATTACTGAGCCTTTGGAATCTTGGTCTCAGCTCCGGGCAGCATGGGCAGAGATTGCACGCCTCAAATTTCATATTGAAGAGGAAATACATTATAAGAACCACCCGCCATTTCCCCAGCATCCAACAGAAAAACCTCGACCAAGAGGGTAGTTGGTCCAGGAGGTTGGCAGGTGGTTAGGAGGAGCAAATCAGGTGCCCCATCACTCTCTGCTCTCCAACACATTACCTCCAAAACCATATAAACACTACAAACAGGTATCTGCCTCATCTCTGAAATCAAATAAAGAGGCAGAAGACACTGCAGAGCAGGACACTGCAGCACAGGAGCTAGCACAACAATACTCACCCAAATCAGGAACCAAACTAAACAAGCACAAAGGAAATCCAAAAAACTTCTGATCATAGGAGACTCCATGATTCGGGGAGTTGATACCCATCTCCAGCCAGGGGTGATGGTCAGATGTCTCCCAGGTACATCAGCATGGAGAGACACTGACCGCATTGCTAAAATTGTTCACAGAGCAGGAGAAAACATTGATGTCCTAGTACACATAGGGACTAATGATCTCGCCAGCCAGTCAGTTGTGGAGACCAAGGAACACCTGACTAGGCTGGGTGACAAACTATCATCTATTTCATCCGGCATCTCCTTCTCTGAGATCCTGCCAGTCTGGGAGAAGGGAGCAGATGGACGGAAGGTCAGAGAAGGGGAGATAGGGGAGCTAAACACGTGGCTCAAGGACTGGTGCCAGGAAAAAGGACACAGATTTGTAGGGAACTGGCAACAAACAGTTCTGGGAGCGAAAGTTCTTTAAATTTGATGGACTGCATCTGACTAAAGAGGGAATCAGTGCATTGGGGCAGAAGTTTGACGTCTTTGCAGAATATTTAAACTAGCAAATGGGGAGAGGGGTGCAGCACCCCATACGTCGAATGGGAAGAACACCCCTCCCCCCTCAGATAGTGGTCAAACAGGAATTCAGCGTGTTTGCCGTTCATTTGCATCACCAGGTAAGAAAAAAGGTTTGTCTCCCCATACGATGCACAGGGTTAATGCCAAACTTCACCCAACAACTAACACACCAAAATCTGGCCAATGGAAAATCATGTACACAATGCTCACAGCCTGGGAAATAAGATCCCAGACCTGCAGGCAATAATGTCAGAGGCTAAACTGGACATAGTAGCATCTAGTGAGACGTGGTTTACCAGTAACCACACTTGGGAGACTTCAGTACCTGGCTATGTATAGTTCAGAAGAGACCGAGGTAAAAAGGGGGAGGAGGCCCTGTATGTTAATGAAAATATCAAAGCTACAGAAATTCAGAATACACATAAGGAGCCAGAAGAACTGTGGGTCACCCTGGAAACAGAAAATGGGACAGCCATAAGAACTGGGGTTGTCTACAGGCCCCAGACCAGAGGGAGGACATAGACACATTACTGTTAGAAGATATACAAAACATGACAGCTAAAGGGAGGTTCTGATAATGGGAGACTTCAACATGCCGGATACAGATTGGTCAATACCAGCAGGAACATCTGCCAGAACTAGACTCATAGTGGATTCTCTGCAGGGGAGGGCCTCAAACAACTGGTACAGCAACCCACAAGAGACAGGGCTATCCTTGATCTAGTACTGATTAACAAAGAAGGGATCACAGATCTCCAGGTAGAAGGTCACCTGGGGCCAGTGACCATCACATAGTATGGTTCAATTTGGCTACTACATCTAAATCATCCCATTCCAAGGCAAAAATATGGGACTTCAGAGGAGTTGACTTTGATAAGATGGCCAACAGAGTTAAGCTAGCCCTGGCAAAAAGAAACACAGGTGAGGAGGTACAGGCAAAGTGGGCAGGCATTAAGGATACAATACTTGAAGCAACATCCCATTGTGTTAGACAGAAAAGGAAGTGCAAAAGAAGAAGGAAACCACTTTGGTTCTCAAATACAGTAGCAGAAAAGGTCAGAGCCAAAAGGCTGGCCTTCAGAAAATATAAGGGAACACAGCGGGATGAAGATAGGGAGGCATACCAAACTGCCCTAAGGGAAGCAGGTAAGGCAGTAAGGCAGCCAAACTGAGGAAACACTAGCACGAACAGTAAAAGAAGGTGACAAGACTTTCTATAGATATATTAGTGAAAGGAGAAAGTCCAGAAGGGTATTGCTAAGCTTAATGGAGAAAAGGAGCATGAGGAGGAGGACCCTGTAAAGGCATCTATCCTAAATAGATACTTTTGCTTAGTATTTACTGAAGAGAAGGTGAGGCAGGGGCCCAGCTCAGCATCATGGACACAGGGGGAGGGAGGTGAGCACTACTCCCTCTACAAAAGAAAGGGTCCTACAAGAGCTTGCTAAGCTCAGGTGATAAGGCAATGGGACCTGATGCATACATCCCAGGGTACTTAAGGAGCTAAAGGAGGAACTTGCAGAGCCATTAGCAGAATTGTTTAGTGAGTCTCTGAGCACAGGAGAGGTCCCAGAAGACTGGAGAAGGGCTCATGTGATCCCACTCCACAAGAGTGGTAGCAGGGAGGAGGCGGGAACTACAGACCGTCAGTCTTACCTCAGTAGTGGGCAAGATTATGGAGGCACTCCTTAAGGAAAGGATAGTGCAACACCTGGAATCCATAGGGCACAGGATCCAAGACAGCATGGGTTTACAAAGGAAGGTCCTGTCAAACTAATCTCATAGATTTCTTTGACTGGTAACCAGAGTGGTGGACCAAGGAGCAGTTGATGTCGCCTACCTTGACTTCAGCAAAGCTTTTGACACTGTTCCACATAGAAGATTGATAAATAAGCTAGGTAGCGCTCAGGGGTGGGTCAAACGTTGGTCAACTGGGTGGCAAACTGGTTGACTGGCAGAAAACAGAGAGTGGTGGTAAATGGTATACAGTCAGAAGAGATGCAAGTCACAAGTGGGGTACCTCAGGGATCAGTCCTGGGGCCAGTCCTATTCAATATCTTCATTAGTGACCTCACAGATGGACTAGAGGGTAAGGCTTGTCTGTTTGCAGATGGCACCAAGATCTGCAACAGAGTAGATGATCCAGATGGGGTGGGCAGATGAGAAGAGATCTGAATAAACTAGCAGAATGGTCAGAAGAGTGGCAACTGGGATTTAATGCAAAGAAGTGCAAAATCATGCACATAGGGAAGAGAAACCCTGAAGCCACTTATAGGCTGGGAGGGGAGTTGCTAGCAGTCACAAAGGAAGAAAGAGACTTGGGCATTATCATCACTGATGACCTAAAATCATCAAGCAGACCTCTAAAGCAGTAGAGTAAGGCTAGGGGGTGTTAGGTGTATTAGTAGAGTATCATGTCGTAAGAGGGAGGTAATAATCCCCTGTACAGACATTGGTTAGGCCCCATCTGGAGTACTCATGCAGTATTGGAGGCCACACCTTCACAAGGACATTAACCAAATTGAGGCAGTCCAGAGAAGGGCAACCAAAATGGTGCAGGGTCTGCATCAGAAGACATATGAGGACAGATTAACGGAGCTCAATATGTATACCCTTGAGCAAAGGAGGAGAGAGGTGATATGATCGAGACATTTAAACACCTTAAGGGCATAAACAAGGTGAAAGAGTCAACATGTTTAAATATAAGAAAAATAGCAGGACAAGAGGACACAGCATGAGATTAGAGGGAGGCAATAAGGGGAATGTGAGAAATTCTTTTTCACAGAAAGGGTGGTAGATGCATGGAATGGCTTACCACAAGAAGTGGTGGCTATGAATACAGTGCAGGGCTTCAAACAGGCATAGGATAGGCATAAGGAGCAATACAAATGACTATGAATAGATAGGTCACTGACAGAGCAAAGGCCGATGGCACATTTATAAGGTAGAAAAAGAAATGGGCAGACTGGATGGGCCTTACGGTCCTTATCTGCCATCAACTTCTATGTTTCTATGTTTCTATGTAACTCACAAAGTTGAAGGTGGAAAACGCCATGGGGCCAGACGGCATCCACCCGAGGATATTAAAGGAGCTGCAAAAGGAACTAGCAGTGCCTGTGGCAGCCCTGTTCACAGAATCACTCAACACAGGTATCATTCTAGAGGACTGGAGGAGGGCACATGTAGTCCCACTGCACAAAAGTGGCAGTAGGAAGGAGGTAGGGAACTACAGGCCAGTCAGTCTCGCCTCAGTGGTGGGAAAGATCATGCTGAAAGAAAGGATAGTGACACATTTGGAATCCAGGATCTGAGGTAATATGAATTCACAGCAGGAAGGTCATGTCAAATGAATCTAATAGTTTTTTTTGATTGGGTGATAAGGGAACTTAATCAGGGAGGGGGCAGTAGACGTCACCTTCCTGGATTTCAGCAAAGCCTTCGACACTGTCCCACATAGAAGGCTGATTAAGAAGATGAGTAGTCTGGCATGGGAGTCAAGGTGGTGAACTGGGTTAGGAACTGGTTAACAGACAGTAGACAAAGGGTGGCGGTAAATGGGTACAATCTGGGGAGATGGGGTGACTAGTGGAATACCTCAGGGATCAGTACTAGGACCAGTCCTGTTCAATGTCTTCCGTTGGTGACATTGCAAAGGGGCTGGAAGGAAAGGTCTGGCTGTTTGCAGATGACACCAAGATATGCAACAGGGTGGATACTCAGAAGGGTGCAGAAAAGGAAGAGGGACCTGGAGAAGCTTGAAAGATGGTCAGAGATGTGGCAACTGAGGTTTAATGGAAAGAAGTGCAAAATAATGCACCTGGGCGAGGCAACCCTAGGGAGAGCTATAGGTTGAGGTGAGAGGGGCTGACTGTCAGCAAGGAGGAAAGGGACCTAGGGGTTATCATCTCTGATGACCTTAAGGTATCAAAGCAGTGTACAAAGGCAGCAGGGAGGGCTAGTGGTATACTGGGGTGCATAGGCAGAGGTATGAATAGCAGGAGGTGGCAGGTGGTGATGCCATTGTATAAAACATTGGTAAGGTCTCACCTGGAGTACTGCATGCAGTTCTGGAGACCACACCTGCACAAGGACATTGATAAGGTGGAGACTATCCAGAGAAGGGCAATGAAGATGGTGCAGGGCTTACACCACAAAACATATGAGGAGAGACTAAGGGACCTCAATATGTACTCAGTGGAGGAGAGGAGTTAGCAGGGGGGCACAATTGAAACTTTCAGGTACCTTAAGGTCATAAATAAGGTGCAGGTGGGGAGCTTTTCCAATGTAGAAAAAGTACTAGAACAAGGGGGCACACTATGAAATTGGAGGGGGTAGATTAAGAGGTAATGTGAGGAAGATTTTCTACACAGAAAGGGTAGTCATCACATGGAATAGTCTGCCACAGGAGGTAGTGGGGGCAAGCACAGTGGAGGGGTTTAAGCATGCTTGGGACAGGCACAAGGGAAGCCTGAGAGGGGAGGGAGTGATGACAAGCCATTGACCACATAGGATCAGTGGGCACATATAATGTATAGGGCCTACAGGCAGACTAAATGGGCCTAGCAGTCCTTATCTGCCAACAATTTCTATGTTTCTATGTTGTATACTGCTTATCAGCTAGCTACTGCTGTCAGGATCTGGGACCACACACACTGCCATGGAAGCTGCTTTAAACTCTTAAGTTGCAACTTTCAACAAGAGCACTGCTGGCTACAATCTCTGACCACATACACAGTTAACTACCTCAGGAACACAGCAAGCAAAGCCATGTGCTGTAGATGGGGAGGAAGGCTTGTGTAGCTGCTGTGTTTTGTTGGGAGTCAGGACTATAGACAAGCAGCCAGGAGAAAAAAATGAGGAAGAGGGGGAGGTTACGTGGGCATGTGAGATTGGGAGCCAACTCGGGCAAACCTCTTTCCCTTTCAATAAGAAACAAAATAAAAATCTGAACACCCACATAACAGAAAAAGCCAGACAGGCTTTGCTTTTCACAGAAAAGACCACCCAGGTAGCTAAATAACATGATCTGTACCAGGATCTTTTCCTCCCAAGACTTCTCTACCGGTTTCTTAAGTGACACAGCTCCACAAGCTGGCAATGTACAAAACTATTATGATATTTAACAAACATTTGTCAATGCTGAATGTTTGCATGCTGGTATTGGCATTGGTAGTGCAGGAGTTAGAGAGATGCATAATAGGAATGGCAGTGAAGTATTGAAGTAACGCCAACCCCCCACCCCCACCCTGCAGAGACTAATAGGCTTTGGGGGTGTGCCTTTGGGTCGTCAGTCATAACACTCATGCAATTCCACCTCACCCCACCATGCAGACACCAACAGGTGTTTCAGATATACCTTGAGGTCTTGGCCTTCGCTATGCCCCATTCCATAAGGAAATACACTGGGAGGTGCAGTATAGGAGAATGGGAAGCGTTGGGGCAGAAGACCCCAAGGCACACCTCAATGCCTGTCAGTGGCTGCAAGGTGGGGCTGTAGTCGAATGGGGTGAGTATTACGGCTGACAACTCCAAGTCACACCCCTGATGCCTGTCAGTCTGTACAGGGTGGGGATTACAGTTGGAAACCTTAATGCCCCGGGCATTTGTTGGCATTTTTTGCTCCAAATTTTCAACATGGGCTTTTTGGGACCCCACTTCATGAAAAGTGGCAGTATCATTTTGTTACTCAATCTCAAAAGGTGATTTCGCACAGCGAGGGTGCCATTCGGCACTACAGGTGCGAAAACACATTTTGGGCAGGTTGTGAAAAATGACAGATGTATTGTTTATGAAGAGATGTGAAGAAATGGCAGTGTTGAAAATCTGGAATGAAAATATCAAAAGTGGCAAAGTTACTAGTGTGTGTAGAAACTGTACAACGCATGCTTGTAATGCAGTCATTTTTTGGAATATTTTCACCAAACTTTCAGCATGGCCTTTTTGGGACCTCTCCTTGTGATCAGTGGCACTGGGATTTCATTAATCTGTCCCAAAAGTTGATTTTGCACAGCCACCATGCCACTCTGTTCATTCCTGTATCTGCACCTAACATCTCTTTCTTCCAAAAAAACACCCTCTGCCACACCCACCATACTCTCCTCCTCCCTTTTCCACCCACTCCTCTCTCTGCCTCCCTGCTACTCCAACTGGTGCCTCCCTGACCCTATCTACCTCTCCTTCTGCCCCCACCTCATCTCCCCCTACCCCCATCTCCTGCTCCTCTAGGCCTGTCCCCTTGCAGGGTTCTCAGCATCCTGAAGGAGATTCAGTTCCTGGAGATAATACTCTCCTCCTCACCTTTTGACCAACTCCTCCCCACTGCCTCCCCTGCTACCTCTAACTGGTGCCTCCCTAAACCTATCTACCCCTCCTTCTGCCCTCCACCTCACATCTCCCCCACTACCCCCACTTCTCCCCTCTTCTCTCCCCATCCCTCTTCTCCAGGCCCTGTTTCCTTGCAGGGTTCTCCAGCATCCTGAAGGGATTCAGTTCCATGGGATCACACTCCCTCTCCCCTCTCCACCCACTCCTCCCCACTGCCTCCCTGCTACCTCTAACTGGTGCCTCCTGACCGTATCTACCCCTCCTTCTGCCCCCACCTCATATCTCCCCACTACCCTTCTCCCTCTCCTCAGGTCCCTTTCCCTTGCAGCATTCTCAGCATCTTGAAGGATTCAGTTCTTAGGATCAGTTCCTGGCCTGCCTCCCTCCCTCCTAGCCCCTTCCTTCTGCCTCCACTCCATTTTGCCAGGTCCACCCCTCACAGTGTTTTCTGCATCCTGGAGGGTTGTTCTTGCTTTCCCTCCCCACCCACCCTTCACTGCCTGCCACTCATGCAGTAACTCCTCTCTTCCATTCATCCTCCTCCCCTACTCTTGTGCATTTACTCCCCTTCTTAAAATTCATTGAGCACTTAGCTACTCTCAGATACTGTCTTTTCGGATCTGGACCTGCACTTACTCGCCACAGCGTTGCTGCTACCCTTTCTGCTACCCTGTATCTGCACCTAACACCTCTCTGTCCCTAACAATCCTTCCTCAACCATGCCCACCATACTCTCCCTCCTCCTTTCCCTCCTCGGCCCTTACTACCCCATATCTATACTACAGCTATGACTGCATCATGCTACCCATACTATCTGCTCATTGTCCTTTACCACCCTCCCCAATGACTATGACTTATTTTCTTCCCCGATGTCTTGGCCTTACTCTGTTATATACCACTCCCAGTTTCCATTAACTTCTGTTGTCTTGTACTAATTAATACTGCATTGTATTAGCACAACACTGTATGTATCTGAATTTCACTTATGTAGTTGATTGGTATTTGTATTCCATAGTAGTACAATGCTGTATGTATTGTTTTGTGCTGTATGTATTTGATTGTTTTGACTTTGCTCTATTCTCCTATTTATGTACCTCTTCCCCCAGGATGCTTCTGGAAGTGAGCTGTTTACAGCTTATGTTGTCTATCCTGGTGAAACCTTTGCAAATAAATTAATAAATAAATGCTGCACCACAGGTGCAAAAACACATTTTGGGAAGGATGCAAAAAATGACAGCTGTACTGTTCGTAGGGGTGTGTGAAAAAATGGCAATGGTGGAAATTTGGAGTGAAAATATTAAAAATTGATGATGTTACGAACTTGTGTAAAAACGGTGCAATGGACACTCTTAACGCAGTCATTATTTTTGAGTTTTTTCACCAAATTTGCAAGAAGGGCTTTTTGGGACCCCACCTCATGAACAGTGGCACTGTCAGTTCATTAACTTGTCCCGAAAGGTGATTCTGTGCAGTGACCAGAAATCACCTTTCATGACTGAGAAATTAAATGATAAGTGACAGCATTTTATGAGGTGGGGTCCCAAGAACCCCATGTTGAAAATTTTGAACCAAAACTCCAAAAACTAGCTGAGATATTAGCCTAAGTTGAACCCCCCCCCAGCTGCATTATAGGGCCTACTGGCATTTCTTCAGTTCCCGGTTGGTCTTTGAAGAGTGCAGATGCATTCCTGATCTACAGAAGATCACTGCTCCTGACTTCCAGAGGTAAATATGGAAGGGGGGTGCAGAGAGATGGGGTGCACAGAGGGAGGGTGCGGGTTAGTGGAGGGGGGCTGGTGGGAATGATGCGGGACTGTTTTCTTTTTCTTTCAGGTTTAAAAAAAAACAACTCATGGGACTGTTTTCCTTTTTACAGGTGAAATAGTAATAAAAATGGATTTTGGCACACTGAGGTGGGCTCCCAGTGTGCCAGAGTACTGGGGGGAATCAATGCCAACCCGGGGATTGGCCACTCTGTGGTCAGCTGAGAACATAGGGGCATGGGGGGTGGTACATCTGATACCGGGAGTGGGCATCCCGGTGTCATAAACATCAAAGAGGTAGTTTTTGTCTCACTGGGGTGGGCTCCCAGTGTGCCACATTAATGGGGCAATGTGGGATACATGTTGACACGAGGATTGGGCATCCCAATGTTGGTGGGGAGGTATCAATGCTGACCCTGGGATTGGGCACCCTGAAGTCAGCTGAGAGGGGATACATGCTGACATGGGATTGAGCACCCCGATGTCCACTAGTTCTTTAAGCCTGTTGTTAAACCTCTTATGTCTTTCATGGTGGGCTGCAGTTGCATCAGCCCCACTAGCATGATCACACTTAAGTGAAAGTGCCTTCAGGTACTGTAAACATCCAGCCCATATGGAGCTTAGTCTGTGTCCTACACTGCATGGGTGGGAGAAGAGGAGCAAAAGGAGTCAGCAGGAAGTAGAGGAGGTGGGGAGGAAGGTACCTCCTCCCAGCTTCCAGAATCGCTGGTCCAGCGGCACTATTGTAAATTTATTTATGCCCCACAGGGCTTACAGTGTCAGCCAGGGATGCAAGATGCTGGAGAGGGAAGGGACCAGTGGTGTGGTGAAGGGGGGGTGGAGAGGTCAGCCAGGCAGATCGGGATGCAGACAGCTGTTTGCTGGGAAGTGACCTGCAGATGAAAGGAAAAAGGCACCATATGATTGGTGCGGCTTTTTTCTGTTCAAGTGCAGACCACTTCAGGCAAAACATAGATACATAGACAGTGTTGGCAAATAAGGGCCTATGGCCCACCCAGTCTGCCCATTTGAGCTTGTAAGTTCACTTTATGTTTTCCTAGAAGTCTGTTGTCTCTTATCACTGACCTCCAGCATTCCTTTATGTCTATCCCATGCATTCTTAAATCCTGTGATTGTTTCAGCCCCCACCACTTCTTCTGGAAGAGTGTTCCACTTGTCCTCCACTCATTCTGTGAAGAAATTCTTCCTCACGTTTCCTCTGAATCGTCCTCCCTCCAACTGCTGGTGATGCCCCTGCCTATGCATCCCAGCATACTATTTGCTTTACCTGCTGCCTTATCACACTGTTTCCCTACCTTGAGGTCATCAGAGATGATAACCCCAAGATCCCTTTCCTGCTTGGTGCATGCTATATCCTCACCCCCAACTCAAATATTGTGCCAGGGTTTTTGTGCCCCATATGTATTATCTTGCACTTCTTTGCATTGAATTTCAACTGCCAAACCCTGACCATTCTTCAAGTTTCTGCAGGTCCTTCTCATTCTGTCTACACCCTCTGGTGTGTCTACTCTATTACAGAGCTTTGCCCATCAGCGAACAGTGAAATTCTGCCTTCTAGGTCCTGCACAATGTCACTGATGAAGATATTGAATAGGACCGGTCATCAAAACAGCATCACTATCAGCCTGGCTGATGATTAGTGTGATACTGTTGAGCCCCTTGCAGAGCTCTCTGCATTGGATAGACAGTGTCACACCCCTCAAAAGTCACTCATTGCAAGAAGTTTGATGCGCATGTGTGAATTTAAAAATGAAATAAATGAAAAAAAAAATTGCCTGAAAATACCACAGACCAGAAGTGATTCCTCTGGCATTGAGCACTGAGACACTTGCTCCCTCCGGTTTCCATTTTCAGAGCCGGCTACTATGACAATTATTTCCTCCAGCCTCCCTTCCAGTATAGCTAGCTCCATTTTAAAAATAAAATAGAAAAGAAACATGTCATCACAAAAGTCCGGTAGTAATTCTTTCTTCTGAAAACAAAGTGGACTTTTATATGGAATCAGTTGTGTCATTAAGGTAAGGAGATCACAGCAGTTATTAAAATAAATTTTTTCAGGCAGCCCAGTGGCGTAGAGGGCTGAGGCACTGGTGCCTTACCTTGCGTCACTCCGGTGACCTGGGTTCAGGAATTACCTCAGGCCTCTGGGGTGCCAGCTCAGGGGGGAGGGTTGGAATGGGATCAAGCTATGGTTCTCACTTCCATCAGTGGGATGCCCTCCCGCCGTGATCCCGCTGCTACGGATGGAGGTCCAGTGAGTAGCGCGGGTGGACAGGAGCTGCGACACAAATCTGGGGATGGGTGGAAGGGGTCACCAGATCCTGGCAGGTGCATACGCTCTATGCCTGTACACTCATGTGTATGCCATGGTCCCAAGGGGAAGGGAGTAAACAGAAAAAGCCAAAAGGTATATATAGAAAAAATATATTTTTTTTCTAACCAGGTGCAAGCCATGGTCAGTACTTACTGAGAGAATAGCGATCTTTTCGAGTACCGAGGGGAAGATAAAATGAAAATAAAATACTGCACTCCACCTTCCACATTATATTCAGCAGTGCTATGTGTGTGGGTGGGGGAGGCTCTGCAGCAGCTAACAACTCAGAACTAGTTTCTGTCGCATAGCAAGAAATTGCATAAAAACTATTTAAAATAAAAAAATATATATATTTTTCCACATTTTTTTCCATCACTAAAAAAGAGGGCCATTGTATAATTGCAATAAACCACTCCAGGGTGTGGGTTATGCTTGGATTTACCCACTTCTAGTGTGGATTTGGTCACTTGGTTGCACCTCATGTTCAAACAACACCAGGCATGGGTAAATGCCAGCATAACTTGTAATCATGTAGGACTAAATCCAGTAGTTTATTTCAATTTAGAAAGTCTTTTATTATACCTTTTTCACACCAGTTATTTAGGCAACAGTTTTGTATCTTGACACAACTTCTTCAGGCCCCTAACAAAGACAGTGTTGTTATCTGGACATAAAACAAATGTAAACAGCCATCAGTAAATCATTCTCCAATTAAAACATTTAGAGTACAGAATCTAACAGTATTTTAAGTACTATATTCCTATTAAGTCACCACTTACATTCATTATTAAACATGTTCATAAATAATTTATCACATAATTAATTTACCATGTTACTTTATATATTACTGCACTTCTAGTTCATTTCAGTTTTAACTTTCCAAACTCTGTCATTTCATAAATCTAATATATATTTGCCAAATATTTCATGCATATTTGCTTATTAATAAGTCATTTAAATTTCATAGACCTTTTATGTGTTCACCAAGTATTTCAAATGCATACCTGCAGTGTAATTGTTACTACACTTGTTTAAATATCTTCACTCTCCCAATATCAATTAAATCTCATTTTTAAATACTGCAAAGATGATAAAAGAAAATCATTTCAAACATTATTCAAGAAAGATTTTTATATATTCATACCAATTAAGTAATGCGTAAAAGCAACATAATATTATTTTCTTTACTTGTTGATTTATGTTAACCTTTTCAAATTTCATTATTCAAATATTTAAACGACTTGTCCATGTCATTTTGACAAAAGAATCTCCAGTTCTCCTCTCTATCAACTCTAAGATATTCAAATGTTAAGTTTATTTTGTTTTTATTTCCTTTACTGTATTTCATCTATGCTATTTTATTATATGCAACTTTTTGGCTTTCAAAGATGGTCCTGTTGTTGTATGGGCTGCATAACTATTTCATTTAAATTGAGTGTTTATTTCTTTTCTGCACTCTTCTCTATTTACTTCCATTATGTTTATCCATCCTTAACTGCAAAGCTTATTGCTAGGAAAAGAAAACCGAATATGCTGAACCACTCAGATGTATAAATGGAGAACTTTTTATTTTGTATCATTTTTAAAAAAACACGTTTTAGAAACTTTTTACATTCTCTTACCTGGTTGAACACCATGGATTCCTGAACTATAAAATGTGTGCCATTATGAATCAGTATGGCAACTTCCCTAATTTTTGAGTTGAAAGAGCTATGAAAGACCTGTGCTACACAGGCCATCTGTAGCTTGTTGACTTCTTTAGTAATCAAGAGTGTTTCCTGTAGGAATAACACAGTAGCTCCCATCTTATTAAGGTAATCTAGTACTATCCTCATTTTAGCCAGCAAATGCATGCATTTTACAATCCATGAGATGATTTTAAGTGGATAATTAGCCCTATTTGTACAAAGTTTGTGGAGCATGTATAGGTGAATTCATTCAGTCCATGTATTGTTCAATTGAACTACCTGGTGATCTACTGTATAATATATTCCCAGAATATGCCTCTGTGGATCTTAATTCCAAACACATGGTTTCTGTGGGGCTTTCATCCCCCTCCTTCTCTCTTGCTTCAGTCAGTTCCTGGATATGGCATCTCCTCCGCACATATGATATCCCCTACTCCTTCTGAAGAGAATGTACCCTTCCCCTTTAGCATTCCAGTTTATTGTCTCATTCTTAAAAGAATTCCTTGACTTTCATTACATTATGGCTTGTCCTGTGGAATTCAAGTTCGAGCTTATCCATCTGGGTAGATGCATTCCTTTGAATGATGGTGGCAGGAGCTTCTCCATTGCATTGCACATTGTGGTAAATAAAACTCTTGCAAATATTCTCATTTGCCTTTGTTTGTTTTTTTTAAGTAAATTACTTTGCTGGAGTGTTCAGCCTTCTTGCCCTATATCATCTATGTGGGTAGATACATGCCTCACATTTTCTATCATGCAGTGGTAGACTCTAATCATCCACCTAGGTAGATACACTCACATTTGATATCATGCAATGGAAAATTGTAGTTTTTCTTCCTCCATTGGATACCCCTGGTCTCTCTAGTACTGACCTTTTATCCACTTTTCCTATCAATGTTATAAGTATTCTCATAATTTACACCTTCTGCTATCTATACCTTCCTTAGTTTGAAACTCTCCCTCACCAAACTATCCTGTGCAGTAGGACGTTTTCCACTTGTCGATAGAGGTTTTCCAGGCACTGAAATACCCTTCCCTTGAGCATGATAGTTCTAGCTTCTGGTGTATCCAGCTTCCAGCACTCACAGATGAACTCATCCTTGGCATTATTAATGAGTGTGAACATTTTGCAACACTGGTAGAGTACAAAACATTCTGTGGTGGAAAATGCATCAGATTTCTGTGTATTCCATTTTCAGTATATTTTCTTAATAAAAAAATAAACACATAAACCTTGTTTTTATTCATTGGTAGGCACTAAGTACAGCATTATTTTTGTGGTGTATTAGTTAGCATTACTCAAAACTACCAAAATAAGTTGTGGAAAGCTGACCCTTTAGGAATATGCTGACTAATTATTCTAATTTTAAAATTTACAAACTCAGATTAAACATGGATCAGATCAAGTAGAAGTTAAAGGCTGAGAGTGAGCTTTAATTAACATACAAACAGAAAAAAGTTGCACTCTTTCATTCAGAAATAAATAAAGTAAACAACAGATTCTAGTGCAATCCAAAATGTAATGGAACCAGCCAATACTATGGCTCCCCTGCTTTACTTTTCATTTGTTTGTAATTTGTTAACCAAGATCATTAGATGTCCATTTTCAAGAGGGACCCAGCTGATGTAAACAAGAGCACCAATACTGAATACATATGCAACACTTTGCACAGAAGCTTCATCAAGAGGTGGAGCAATAGGTGCAAGGAGCCATATTAGGGCTGTGAGCCCTACTGCTCTTCTATCATCATTAGATTATAGCTCTAAAAACAGCTGATCTTAGAACTTCCATTTTAGACTTTCACTTGTATTCCTCCACCTCCACAGCTGCAAAGTAGTGCACTGCCCCTCTGATTTGGTTATTTGTTGCTCTATGTTAAAGGCATCTGAAGGGAGGGGGTGCTACTGTATTGTACCACAGAACTTCTTAAGATATTAACAAAATAACTGCTGTTTCCAGCATCTGTCCAGCTCAGTCAAATAGAGTTATTCTATTTCTTTCAGCAACCTAGGGGTTAACTCATTATCTTGTGGAATGTCCTCATAGCAAAAGTTAGACTACAGTGTCAGATTACAGATTTTGCATCTGGAATCATCAGTAAGGCATTTGACTTAGTGCCACATGGAAGGCTGGGAAGTAAGTTAGTAGGCACACGGGTGGGTGCAAAGATGGTGAGATGAGTAGGAAACTGGCTTCAGGGAAGGCAACAGAAGGTGGTGGTGGTGGGTGGGAAGCTCTCTCACCCAATGATAGTGATGAGCAGTGTTCCACAGGGCTCGGTGTTGGGACCAGTGTTGTTTGGGGTATTCATTGCAGACACATCATGGGACATCAAGAGCAAGATCAGTCTGTTTGCTGATGATACCAAGGTAGGAGCAGTGGTAGATGACCTAAGGGGATGGCAGGGGTTGCAGGATGATCTGGCAAAGCTTGAAACCTGGTCAGACACCTGGAAACTGGGATTTAATGCTAAAAAGTGCAAAGTGCTGCATTTTGGGATGAAGAACCCAAGGAGGAGTTACCAGCTGGGGGGAGTGCAGCTAGCCCAGACAGAGGAGGAGGAGGAGGAGGAGAAGGATCTGGGAGTGCTCATTACAGGGTCAATGAACAACTCGGCACAATGTAGGAAGGCAGCTGCAAAGGCCAACAAAATGCTGGGTTGTATTGCAAGGGGTATATCCTCGAGGAGGGAGGAGGTGATTCTGCCACAGTATAGGTCATTAGTTAGACTGCACCTGGAGTACTGTGTGCAGTACTGGTGCCTATATCTGAAGAGGGACATTAAGTTACTGGAGGGGGTGCAACGCAGGGCAACACAGATGATCAAGGGGCTGAGGGACTTATCATATGAGAAGAGGTTGAGAGAGTTGAACATGTACTCACTGGAGGAGAGGAGGGATGGGGGGACATGATTGAAACCTTTAAGTACATGAAAGGAATAAACAAGACAGGTACAGAGGGGCTGTTCAAAGTAAGGGAGGGGAGGGACACCAGGGGCCATGATATGAGACTGGAGGGAGGAAGGTTCAGGAGGGAAATGAGGAGACACTTTTTTACAGAGATGGTGGAGGCTGGGTGGAACGTGTTACCTGCAGAAGTGGTATCCAGTAGAACAGTGGACTGCTTCAAAAGAGAAGGGGAAGGGTGGATGGGAGGGGCAGTTGCAGAATAAGGGGTGCTAGCTGCACATTTGAGCAGACTTGATAGACCTCTAGGCAATTATCTGCTGGCAAATTTCATATGTTTGTATTTTCGTAAGCAATCCTATTCCTATGGGCAGGACAGGCTAGCTGCATGCAAGTACACACACACACATAAGAAAATAACTGGTCATTTGGTAACTCTTCACAGCCCTGTCAGTTCACTGATTCAAGTTCATTTGTAATGGAGTCCCTTCTAAAAGTCCTGCATTTCTCAGGGTGGGTTTCTTTTTGGGGTTTGTTGCTTAAAGCAGCAGTATTTATGCCTGTTCCTGATTTGAGGCTGTATGCAGCATACAACAGCCTCTAATATTTAAATGGTGTCCTTTTAAAGATAAAAAATATAAGCATTTAATTACTTTCTTTTACTATTCTTTGGTAACTGGGTATGGCCCACTAGGCACAGGTGCCTGTTTTCTGGGGCTACCCGGGAGCACTGAGGAGGCAAAGTGACTTGCTCAGAGTAACACAGTATGCAAATGGAGGTTGTGGTACAGTTCATAAATGTATGTAATTTAATATATATATATATATATATATATATAGACCCCTAGGTGGTGCTATCCCAAGGACTACTACCCCTGCCTGCTTAACTACTAACAGGGTGAGGGGCCTAGATCCAATGGCGAGTGCCTCCGCCCAGAGGTCAGGGTTTGCAGTAGTTAAACTAGCTTGGTCACAGCCCTCTGGGACACTGTAACCCCCCTTTCTTCCCACTTGTGGCCCACACAATGCATCAGGAATATCTTCACAATGTACACTTACCCCTAGGACTGGCTCTGTCGACTGGACTCTGGGGACCCCCTGTAAAACAAGATGGCACAGTGCAAATACCACAGTACAATACTTTAATATAAACGAATACCTCAGTCAGTGTAACTTTGCTGAAACAAACAGATCTGATTTATTTAAGGAGTTGTAACAAGGACGGGGAAATCAGGTTAATTAGGTTAAACACATTAATAATCACAGTACTGTGCACATAGTCACTTTCACTGGGTACCCAGGATGGGGGGGGCTAGCAAGGATCGGTGCAGCTGGTTGGGGCCCTGTGATGGAAAAACACTGGCACAATACCCAAATTGTAATCCGAAGCCGGTTGGCTCAGTTCATGAAGAAATGAAAAAACAAACAACAATTAGATGACACACTTGCAATTCGATAAACAGATGGCAGGGAGCATCCTGCTTTGTAGTCTCAAACTCAATGCTGGGAACTGGATGGAAGGCAGATTGTCCTGGGTTGCCAGGAGGAGCAGACCATGGGGACAAGGTCCTTGTGACTGGACCCCACTGCAGTTTAGAGCAAATGGATGTAGTCTGGATTAAGCTGGGGTTTACTTCCAGTTTCGTGCACTCAATTCACTGTACAGGGATTTGAAACGTGATTCCCTCAAGACTACACACATTTATACGTAAAAGGAAAGTACTATACCAGGCAGGCTGCTTCTCTATCCTGATCACAATAATAATAATAATTTTATTTGTATAGTGCCTTTCAAATTATCAAAGCGCTGAACAAAGTTAATAATAAAAATACATATAGCCATACACACCTAAACTTATAAAAGCGCATCATAAATACATCAAAAGACTTAACAAATTACAATAAAATCCAAGCACATACTAAAAATTTAATCCTCCACAAAGGCCTTATTCCATAAAAAGGTTTTTAATTCTTTCTTAAATATCTCCACAGAGGTGCAATCCTGTAATCGGCGTGGTAGAGAATTCCAAAGAGTAGGTGCAGCATGAGAAAAACCTCTGCTGCCAGAGGTTTTTAAACTCACTCTTGGAATCTCCAGCAACCCCATGTTGGCCGAGCGGAGCGATCAGCCAGGGCAATAATGAACCAGAAGGTCTTTCAGCTAGAATGGACCCTGTACGTGAAGGGCTTTGAAAGTCAATAAAATGACTTTAAAGATGATCCGCCACTGAACAGGCAGCCAGTGCAGTTCGCACAGCATCGGGATAATGTGACAGGACCTACTTGTCCCAGTCAAAACCCTGGCAGCAGCATTCTGCACCAGCTGCAGGCGGTGGATTTCAACCCCAGAAAGCCCAAAGTAAAGGGCGTTGCAGTAGTCCAGGCGCGAGGACACAAAAGCATGGACCAACGTTGGCAAGGAGTCAGATGGAACAAGGTGCCTAACCCTGGCAATATTCCTAAGATGATAAAAGGAAGTACTGATGACAGCTGACACCTGAGATTGTAAAGTCAGCTTGTCGTCAAAAATCACCCCAAGGTTACGCATCCGTTCAGAGGCCGGCAGTGACATGCCACCAAGAAAAATTCCAGAATGTGCGCCAATACATGACCTCTCAATCTGGCCACCTGGATCCACCACCAATACCTCAGTCTTCTCCGAGTTCAATTTTAACCAACTAGAATCCATCCAGTCTTGTATTCCCCCAGACAGTTGTTAAACAACGAGAAAGCTCCATCATGCAATTACTGCACAATACCCGGGAGAACACACAGCAGATTCAGTTCCTGACAGACCGAGTGCAATTCAGCAATTTCTCCAATCTTCTACAGGGTGAGCCTGGTTTTTACTCTTTAGTTCTCCTTGATTCTCTTCGCAGGTCAGATACAGTCTGAACAGGTGCTTGCACAAGCTGCAGACTGAAACTTAGGGCCTTACATGCACTTCCCATGTGAAACTATACAGCGCAGAAGCTCACAGCTCCTTGTCTCTTCACAGCCCAAACTGATCTGATCTTTCCAGTAGACAGAGCCGGGCATTTCCTTCAGGTTGCTCCCAGTTCAGTTGGCTGGTTTGGCTGTCACTACAATCAGACTCCCTGTTGGTGCAAAAGGTGCAAGGTCCAAACTACAATTCCAGAGGCATTTGCCACAGTCCCATTGGGGCTGGCTCAACCTAAGAGTCCAAGTTCTGATTTGCCAGCAGCAGGCTCCACTTTAAAGGTCCCCGTCTGATTGGTCCAGTTCAACAGTTCAGTTCCACCATAGAGGGAACACACACAGAGTCCCAGCTGCAATAAAACAGGTTAGATGAACTGCAATCTCACAAATGCTGCTAAATGATTACAGCAAACAGTTACAGCTTTCAGATGGGCTCCTTTGCACTCTTAGCGGTGCAAAAGCGGACCGAATTGGCAGCAGCCAGGGTGGGATTCGGGCATTAGAACACACAGTTCCCCCTCCTCAATTAATTATAGTCACAAGCAGGCAGCTCTTAAAGACACAGTATCAGAGGCTCTAAAAGCACTCACACTCATGCAGCTTAAACGCTGAACACCTCCAGACTTGGTTCATTCAAGCAAGCTCCTGGAAGACTTCTAGGAACCCCCATTTGCAGGGTGGTTACATATATATATATATATATGTATTTTCCTTTGGTAACCAGGTAAGGCTAACTAGGCACATATGCTTGTTTCTAGGGACAACACAGGAACACTGGGAGATTAAATTAACAAGTGTTAATATCTCAAAGGAGAACTGTCTTGAATCAGCAAACATGCATTTTGTAGATGTTATTTTTAAAATACCAGTTTTTATTTTGTTGCTTTTAATCTTAACTGGCCTTTTGGTAAATTCAGTAAGTGTTTCTGATTCACACCCTGCTGGCATTGACCATTTTGAACAGTATGATCTTGTTAAGAACTTACATTGTTGGTGCAATACATTTGTGTTCTGATTTAGAATTCTTAGGTTCATGGAGAAATAAACAACAACATACAATTTTATTGCTGTCTAATAAGATTATGTATCTTTGTGGCTCACTTTTTAACTTTGAAAAATAAGTTGGAACTGCTATACATGAGCTGAACCCTTAATATTACATATTCAATATTCTGATATGGTATAAAGGTATTTTTAAAATTACTATTGTTGTCATAAATGTCCATTTATTGTATATAAACCTGGTTTGGAAAATGTGCCTTTATAATGCAACAAATGCCCTTTTATCTTGGGCACCCTCACCTTTACAGTCTTACGGCACCCCTAGGCTACATGTGCCGCACACACACACACACACACATACATATGCATGCACAGACACATTACCAGCACCACCACCATGTATCCTGACTAAATAAATTCAGGAGGACTGAATTACCAGCATGCCAGTTTTTGATGACTGTGACTAAACAACACTATATGGAACCAACAAGAAAACACCTTTGGTCACTTGGTAGCTTCTCACAGTCCTATTGGCTCTGGCTAGAGTTTGTTAAATACAGGAGTGATCAATCACATACATATTAATGGCATTAAGTCTCATTATTATAGAAACATAGAATTTGACAGCAGATAAGGACCGCTTGGCCCACCCAGTCTGCCCATTTCCCTACCTACTGGATAAGCTGCAGATCCTAGTTAACCAGCAGCCTACTTCTTCCTACCCCCACCCCCCAGAACTGCCTTATGACTATCCCATGCATGCTTGAATTCCACCACTGATTTTGACTCCACAACCTCCTCCGGAAGGCCATTCCATGCATCCACAACCCTCTCGGTGAAAAAAATACTTAAATTACCTCTGAGCCGCCCCCCCTCTATCTTCAAATTGTGCCCTCTTGTTCTTGCACACCTTTTTTTGAAAGATGCTACCCTCTTGGACTTTGTTGATTCCCTTGAGGTACTTGAAAGTTTCTATCATGTCCCCCCTCTCCCTTCTTTCCTCGAGGCTATACATATTAAGCTCCTTAAGTCTCTCTTCATATGTCTTCAGGTGCAGACCCTGCACCATTTTAGCTGCCCTCCTCTGGACAGCTTCCATCCTGTCTATGTCTTTGCAGAGACTGGGTCTCCAGAACTGCACACAGTACTCCAGATGGGGTCTCACCAACTGTCTGTACAGAGGGATAATAACTTCCTGTTTTCTACTGGTGATGCCGCTCCCTATGCATCCCAGTATCCCCCCAGCCCTCCTTGCTGCCCTCTCACATTGCTTGCCCGTCTTTAGGTCATCTGATATGACTACCCCCAGGTCCCTTTCCATTTTTGTTGTTGTTAGTATCTCACCCCCATTGTGTACTCCCCTGGGTTTTGTTTCCCAGGTGCATTACCTTGCACTCCTTAGCATTGAATCTAAGCTGCCATACATTTGACCATTCCTCTAACCTTGCAAGTCCCTTCTCATCCTTTCCACCCCACCCTGTGCATCAACTCTGTTGCAGATCTTAGTGTCATCTGCAAAGAGACATACTTTTCCTTCCAGTCCTTCTGCAATGTCGCTTATAAAGACATTGAAGAGGACCGGTCCTAATACTGAACCCTGCGGTACCCCACTAGTAACCCTCCTTTCTTCTGAGTGGACTCCATTTACTATTACTCTCTGTAGACTGTGTGTATTACTGTGTGTAAACTCTCTGTATTACTGTGTGGTAGAGCCCCTATAGTTAAGGTTGAGTAGTGTGCTCAGTGTTTACCCCCTAATTTGCACCTTAATAGCTTTGACTGCGTGTTGTCTAGGCAGCAAGATCTAAATACGTTTAGTTTCACGATGGCAGCTGTGCGATTCCTGATATCTGCATATGTAATTTTTCTGTAGCTGTCCAATTTTTTTCCTATACTTAACAATGGATTTTTTTGTTCTCACCTACACCCTATATGGAATGGAATTGTTTCCCCCAAACATTCATGGTACAATGCGTGATCTCCTAAGTTAGTGCCTTTGAAAGATTTTATGAAAAAATATTAAATGGTTCCAGAGTTATAAGGCTTAAAAATGTTGTGTTTTTTCTGTTCTGAGTATGCTCAGTAGGGTTCTTGGGATAACGTTCTGATATGACACCAATAATTCTGTGTTACAGGGTCATTTCTGGTTTCTCACCATTTGCTTCTCTCAGCATGAAACATTATTTTTGTGCCATGAGAGCTGCCATCTTGCTTCTTTTCTCTTCAAACAAATAAGCATGGAAAATATATAACAATGCCATCATTTAAAAAGCAAACACCAGAACCTACCTAAACAGACCTGTTTAGCTAGATTCTAATGTTTGTTTCTTAAATCAACCCCTTTAGTGCCTTCTGTTGTACAGCATATGTGACAGGTCACTAATTTGTCCATGAACCTGACATAATCTCACTCACAGGAACCTGGCTGTCCCCCAAGATCCCAGATGCCACTGTATCCCTTGAAGGCTACACCACCTTCCATCAGGATAAACTGTCCAAATGTGGAGGTGGTTGCCTGGTGTACCTGTGTAATGAAATCAAAGGTCAGGTGTTGCCAAACAGTCTCATAACAAAAGAGGCACAGATTACTATCCACCAAGCTTCTCATAGGCTGCCAGACCAAAACTATGGTACTCACTATGGTATATATACACCCTGGAAGGCATGCAACAGGCATAGAACAGTTCATTGATTGTATTAAGCAGGTTAAACAGAGATGGGAATAGGTTGTTGTTAGTGATTTTAACACTAACTTACTAGCGAAGGATACCACTACCCTTAGAGGCCAAGGGCCCAATTCTCAAAGCCCTGCATCTGACACAAAGTGCTTGCACCAAACAGATATGATGCAAGGTGCACCATGTGTCCAGGGCTGTCTCCATGCATATCACAAGGTGGCCTGCATCTACTGCAGGCCGTCTGCCCCAAACATGTCCTGTGCCACCCTTGTGCCCAGTAATGGGCTGTGACAAGCTGCAAGGGTGCCCTGCACTAGAAGCAAGCAGTCACAGTCCAGAGGAGCAATCACAGACAGCATCCAGAGTAGCAGAAACTAAGTCCCCATACACCAACCTGGGTCTGCATAGGGGACTTAGAAACTGCTGCCCTGTGTGCACTGCTGGGCATAGTGGCACGGATACCCACACCCCAAACCCTGATGTGCCCCACAACAGCAATCACAGTGTGAACTCCCACCAGACCCCTGATGATGCTGTCAGTGGCATACAGTGCACTTCCCCATTGGTGGTATGGTGCCATCCAAGCCCCAACACCTGCCACTAGTGCCCCCATCACCCCCAGCTCTAGGCAGAGCCAGGGCTGGTGATGCCCTCCACACCTCCTCGGCCCTGACTGGACTGTATGTGCATCAGTCTGTCCCATGTGCAGTATGCCCGCAATGCAGAATGGGTCCCATAGGTTTGGGGCAAGCCCATTCCAGCATGGGGCACACTGGGTTGCAGCACAGCAAAGGACCTGCGGCAACCCCTGTCCATGCATCATGCATGGGGACTTAGCCACCAGTACCCCCTGTATGTGAATCGGTGAGGGTATCTCATGACAGGGGCTTCAGCGCAGCTGCTGTTTGCTGCAGCTTGACTGGATGAAGGCCCCTTGAGAATCGGCCCCAAATCTCGAGCCTGCACCTCACACAAATGGTCACCTAAGCAACTAGGAGGAACTACTGCACTGGCACAGTCTCACTTATTGATTGGCTACTCTCCATTTGCTCTGAACGTATAACAGATGTATCAGTTCTACTAGACTCCCTAAGTGACCACTCCCCAGTGATGTGCTCATGGACAAATACGGGTATGAAATGCACCCCTCAGTTCATAGAAAAGCAGTCACTAAGAAAAGAGCAGTTAGCGCATTTTAACCAATATCCAAAAAGGGCTGACTGGGCCCCACTAGATAGTGAAGATGACGCAAATCAGGCCCTTGACTACTTTACAACAACCTTCACCAATGCCTGTAACATATCTGCCCATTCAAATCATTGAGAGTCAAAGGGGACTAACAACCCATGGCTCTTGAGCTTCCTTATTGAGCAAATGAATCCTCGTGACAGCCACTGGCACAAGGTTAGGCAACCGTAGACAGTCTGACTTTTACTGCTTATAAAGCAGCCAGAAACAAGTCCACTAAGTTGATAAGGAAAGCAAAAGCCAAACACTATAAAGAACTATTGAATAGAAACTGGGGAATTGGAAGAGATTTCGAACACCATAAAACTCTCACTGGTAGGGACTCCAACGCACCATCAGACCTGATTGTCACTGCGTCTGGCACAGTACAAGAACCAAAGGAACTAGCAAATGCCTTCAATGTCACCATTATGGACTTAAGTATTGTACTACCTCCCGAGTACCTAACAACCCAGCCTACTATTAAGCCCACTCAGGTGAACTCCCCCCCCCACATAACACCAGTATACCCCATTTGACTTAAAACAATCTATAGGGCACAAACCATAAAATACATTAAGTGGGTCCTGGGAAAAACAAGAACTGGAGTTGATATGATTGACATGAAGCTCATTGCTCTCACTCTAGATGAACTAGCTTCACCCCTCACAAATGTATTTAATATATCCCTAAGAACAGGAGTTTTCCCTGATAGGTGGAAAACTGCGCTTGCCTCCTCTGTGTTCAAAAGTTGAGACAGAACCAGCCTGGCAAACTACAGACCCTTATCAATATTACCCCCTCTACCAAAAGTCCTTGAGCAGATTTTATCCAATCAGTTAACTGATTATCTAAATAAGTCGAACCTTTTGTGTGCACAACAACACAGGTTTTGAAAAAAAAGCATCACCATGACCATGCTAATAGACTACACTACACACCTGCATGATGCTCTTTACAAAGGCATGGCAGTGGGGTCCATCTTTATAGACCTCAGGAAAGCATTTGATAGAGTGAACCACCAGATCCTACTCGCTAACTTACTGTCCATTGCCCTGTCCCACGAAACTGTTTCTTGGTTCAGTGGCTACTTATCATACAGATCACAATGCGGGAAAATAAGTGGAACAGTCTCTGACCCTAGGGAAGTGACCCTGGGGGTCCCCTAAGGGTCCATAGTCATCCCACTGCTTTTCAGCATATTTATAAACTTCCTACCCTCTGCATGCCCAGCTAACATGCTGTTGTAGGCTGACAATGCTGTAATCTCTGTACCGGGAAAACAACTGACTGAAAAAACTGTGGCTCTATAGGATAGCTTCCAAAAACAAGAGACATGGTCTGCTCAAAACAGACTCCTCCTTAGCTATAAAAAGGCAAATGATATGCTATTTACAATGCATCATAGCAAGAAAAAATGGCCATTGATCATCCATAGCCAAAAGGGGACATGCTTGAACAAGTCAACTCTTTCAAATATCCAGGCATACACCTTGATGACACCCTGTCTTTCTTCTCACACATTGATAACGTAATTAAAACTGCAAATGTCAAGCTTGGAATTCAATATCACCACAGGCAGGCAATGTCTCCTGAGGCCTTGAATCTAGTAACTAGGTACTGTCTACAATTGACTATGGGCTGGTAATCTACTGCGTTACTGACACAGCCCTAAAAAGGATTACAATTTCCTAAACAAGGTATACTGATTGTGGGAAGATTATCTGACACACACCTGTAGTCTATACACTGAGACAGAGTGGCTCCCACTTCAAATAAGGGTAAGATAACAGGCCTGTCTGCTTGGTAAAAGGCCTGCTTGGACACACCCCTGATTTGGCAGCAAGCATTTTCCAATGCACCCTGACCTTCAAAACAACAAGAAGCACAGCTAAGGGTGTACTCCATGTCTCATTTAAGTGCACCACATTTTGCCAGCGTGCCCTATCCTACCAAAGGCCTCTGTGGATAAATTATCTCCCAGCCTCCTCATAGAATGTGGAAAGATTGGCCCCTTCAGAAGAGAGCTCTGCCTCCTCCTAATTCAAGCAAATCAGTGTGACTGCCCGACTTGGTCACACTCTGGCCCTTGCCCAACCACTGGTTGACGCAATCCTGACCAGTTCTTCTTTTCCCCAACACCCTCCCATCCTTATACTCCCCTCTTTCATCCTGACAAAGCCCACTTAGGCTGCTACTACCCCGTCATCTTGCACTTAGGTAACTCAAGTGTTTTCATAGAAAAACAACCATGTATTAACACCTCAAAACTACTCTGCACTGCACATTTTGCCTGGCCGTTACCACTTCACACTTCTGAAATTATTAACGTAATGTATAACTTAGTATTTAATGTACTGTCTTGTGAACTTGCCTGTACGCTATGTCTTGTACTGCTATAACTGACTTGCAACCTTTCTGTAAATGACCTCCACAGCTCAAAGGTATTAATCTGAATCTGAAATAAATAAATACAGTTATACTATATTTTATATATTTATATCTATACTTCCGCCTCTGTCTAAGGCACTTGAGCACATAGTTGTGGATCAGTTGGTGGAGTATATGGAAAAATACTCTATCCAGTGCTCCCAGCAGCATGGATTCAAAAGTGGCATAGCACTACCACAGCACTGCAATAATCCACTGGTTTCATTCACCAATCTTTAGATCAAAGTAGATTGGTGGGCGGCCCTCCGAGACCTCACAAATGCCTTTGATACAGTGTACAACACTCTACTTCTCAAGCAACTGTCCTCAATTGGCCTCTCGACAGATACTGTGTTCTGGTTCAAAAGCTATCCTGTAGGCCGCTCCTAATGGGTGAAGATAGCAAATGTCACCTCTGACCATCAACATGTCTGTTCTGGAGTACCACAGAGATCCATACTGGGTCCACTTCTCTTTAACATCTTTCTTAACAATCTCCCTCACTCCTGTCACCAGCAGATTCTTCTCTATGTGGATGATGTGGTCATATACACTAGCAACACTGACCCTGAACCACTGGAACACCAACTTCAACTCAGCTTTGAAGAAGTGAAGGACTGGTTCAGGAAACACAAGCTGATTCTGATCTACAAAAAAACTGAAAGTCATGTTGTTCAGTGGTGCTTGCAGCAAACACAGATCCAGTGCCCTAACCCTCAGGAACCCCTCTGGCATCTTGTAATGCTCTATGGAGTAAAATCAAAAATAACATTTTAGGGTTAGAAAATAAATATATACCAAATCGAACTGTGTATAATAAAAGAGGTAAAATTCCATCATGGATAACCCTAGCTATTATAAAGTTAATTAAACAAAAACAGAGATTTTATAGAGCTATGAAAAGAGATGGAAGTGAATATAACATTTGGAAATGTAAGACCTCATTAAAAAATGTAAAACCAAAATTAAAATTGGAAAAAAAAAGTCTGAAACAAAACTAGCTTATATTAAAGATGGTGGGAAAAGTTTCTACTCTCATATAAATAGTAAAAATCCCAACTCAAGAAATATAGGTCCACTAGTCATAAGACAATAACAAAATAATGCTTCAGGGCAGTACAGAAGAATTTAATAAATACTTTTGTTCAGTTTTTAACACTATGCCAAAATTCTAAATCAATCAACAATCATTACAAAATCAAAGGACTTAATAAATGAGATAACTAAAGAAGAGATCATGGCTAATTTAAATAAATTAAATATAAATAAATCACCTGGACCAGATGGGTTACATTCAAGTTTATTGAAGGAAATCAAAGAGTGGCTTGTAAACCCCTTTATACAAACTCTTTAACATGTCATTAAATACTTGGGATGTTCCAAGTGATTGAAGACAGCATTGTGACACCTATTTTTCAAAAGGGAAATCGATCATATATTCAAAATTACAGTCCTATCAGTCTAACTAGTATAGTTGGTAAAATCTTTGAATCGATATTAAAAAGCAGGATTGAAAGTGATTTACGAGATAGGGGATTAGAGGATAAATCACAGCATGGTTTTTGAAAAAAATAGGTCCTGTTTAACAGGTAATATGGCATTTTATGAATATATAAGTGATAGTATGGAGAATAACAAAGCTTTAGATGTACTATTTCTTGATCTCTGTAAGGCATTTGATAAAGTGCCACATGGACTCTAATAGAGAAAATAAGAAAGCTTGGAATTAAGAACTCAATTATAAATGGGTGGAAGAGTGGTTGAACGATCATACCCAATGTGTACATATAAGAGGACATGTATCTGGAATGAGAGCAGTGACAAGTGGGGTTCCTCAGGGATCAGTTCTGGGACCAATCCTTTTGATATATTTATATCAGATATGACATCCAATCTAAATAGCTTTGCTATAAAATTTGCTGATGATACAAAATTAACAGCTCAGGTTGATACCTTGACAGACTATCAAAATTGGCAATGATCCAAAAAATTGAAATATGGGCTGATAAAAATCAAATGACCTTCAGTACTGACAAGCATGTTATTATGCATTTTGGGAAAAATAATTTGCTTTATGAATACACATTAAAAGGTCCAGTAATAAGAACTGTAACAAAGCTCATTATAACAACATTATAAACAAGACTAATAGGCTAATAGGTTGCATAAAAACAAGCTTTGCCTCTAGAGATAAAAAATGCATTATGCCACTGTATGGGTCCTATGTGAGGCCACACTTGGACTACTGTTCCCTCTGGAACCCATACTTCAGGAGGGATATAAATAGGATGGAGTGGTCCAGCAGAGAGTAACTAAACTGGTGGATGATATATCCAGTATGAGTTATGATAAAGACTGGAAGAGCTAAAGATGTATTCCCTGGAGGAGAGAAGAAAAAGAGTGGACACCCTTTTTATGCATAAAATACACAAGGATGAAGAGTTACTTATACAATTAAATATATCCTACAATAAACACAACTGTAATTTAAGAAGCCATAAATATCAGTTATCGCTTACTTATTCTAAAACTAACACGAAGAATAATTCCGTTGTGGAACTCACTACCTAGTTTGTTAGTTGAAAACGTTGATTATGTTATCTTTAAACACAAACTTGATTCATTATTGTTATGATAAACATGGAATATACCAGCTTGGCTGGAGATATACTTATATGGGCCTCGGCTTTCTGTATGTCTATATTTCCTAGTATAAATCCCGCTTGAACAAATTCAACATTTCAGATATCTAGGGTAACTGTGGATAGCTCACTATCATATGCCCAGCATGTTGAGAATGTTGCCAGGTCTACCAGTATCAAGATAGGGCAACTCCATAGACATAAACACAGTCTAATGCCTTGCAAATGCTCAGTTTGATAACGTAATGAAATGCCGAGGATTGCGTAGCATGAAACAGATGGTTTGAGTTAAGAATGAGGGGATGCTGTAAGAAGAGAGGGAATGGCAGGGACACCATCTAACTCCATCCAACAGTGGAACCTACCAAAGAAACTAGGGGACACTACTATGCTAACTAACAGTTATGACCTAAGACAATGGAGGAGAGAAAAAAAAAAACCCTAAGAGGAGAAAATCTCTGGGGATCCAAGGCTTAGGTCACCTACCCTCCAGGCTTAGGATATTTTATTTAGTGATGGCTCTGCAGCTGCAATTTGAAAAACCCAATTAAGGAGAGGTGGAAAATATTCCAATTTGGAGGAAGGTTCTCACTCGAACCCTCTAGCAGGACCACTGTGGAAGGTTGTGAGAAAACTCTGCAACAATACATATAACCAAGGTGAAGGAGGAGAGCAATGACTGCTGAGGCACTCATCTGGCCTACCAACCCTAAAATCAAACCAGATGGACCAGAGGCAGTCATAGGGAGAATGCAGTGAAGGTGCCTTGCTAGGGAATCCACTAAAGCCAATGGACAACCATTATAGTGGAACACTAGAGCCAAAGGAGATCATAGTAACCACCCTTCACCACTAGTCTTAAATTCTACACCAGGAGCTGCTGTCACATAGCAGGCAGCTAAAGCTGAGCCCACAAGCTGAGCCAGGGTGAGAACATTCCCAGCTATGGGCCAGGTGAAAGGATCTCACCCCAAGTTGGACATGCTCAATGATGTGGACTAAATGCAGAGTGAGACCGTCGGCTGTAGGAACCCTGCACCAATAGAGAATGGCTGACACGCCCCAGAAATAGATTGAGAGCTGAAGCTGGTGAGTTTATTGAGCACTGGTTTGCTGAGATCATAATGAGCAGTGAGTGCTGAGACCTTGTAGGTCGAATACAGAATTGAGTGCAGCAGAATCCCAGAGGCTGAAGCTGAGGGATGGCAGTAGGCATGAAGCAATGAGCTACATAAGCAATGAGTACGTAAGCAAGTGTGGACCTGTACGTAGGTTAGTAAACTGAATAGTAATAAGTGGACCTGCACGTAGGTCTGCATAATGTAATAGCAATGAAACAACACTGAATAGTGGGGCAAGCCAGCCAGCATTTAAAAGCCAAATCAAGGTGACAAATACTGTGATGATTTTCAGCGGTGAAGACAGGATTTAGAACAGAAATAAGTAGCCACATGGGGCCACGAGTCCCCAAACACCTCCCAGTCCCTGCCATAGGAAAAACAAGGAAATGATGGAAGACCAAGAACCACATGTAGATAGAAAGCTAGGTTAACAGCCTCAGCGGGAGCTTTTGGCTGACCTCAGAGTAGAACATGTTGAATAAATATAGCAGCAATAGCTGTATGGAGTACACTGAGTTGTAAAACTGAATAAAACATGGAGACACAATGCTCTGAAAGCAGGTGTAGCCAGGCAGTGCAATGAAGCTGCAAGTAGAATGAGATCATGAATGAGCAGCATAGCTACGGTCAGAGTAAACCTGCATCAGGTGAAAACAATTGAATATGCAACAAGGAGCAGCTACGGTTAAGCTGAAACACACAGATAATGATTGCAGTTGCATTACAGTAGTGTGAGAGTGGTGAGCAACAGTGTAAAAACATAAGCACTGGGTGCAATAGTAATTGGAGTAAACAGTAGCAGTGGCTGCAGTTGTAAGTAACTGAAAGCAAGTAGTATGAGCTCAGAGTAGCAGTATGCTAGGAGCTTAGAAACAAAGCCCCCTTGCAAAAGGCAAAACCAAAGACACACGAACACGAAAAACAGAGAACAAAACAGAAGCACACACAGCCAAAGGCAAAACACAAACCAGAAGCAGGAAAACAAACAAAGAAGCCCAGCAGAAACAATCAGGAGCAGCAAGGTGGGGGGGCACAGGCTCCAGCCAGCCAGGGAGGCCCAACCAGCTCAGAGGCAGACTGACAGAGCCTTTGGCTGCAAAGAAAAAAATGCTTCACAATGAGGCTGAGAGGAACTGCTTATATAGCTCAGGAAGTGGGAGTGGCTAGCTGCTGGGCCACTGAACTCTAGGCAAAGCCTTTCCAATTAATGTCCTTTTCGAAGGTGCAGCCTCCAGAATTGCACACAGTTCTCCATGTGAGGCCTGACCAGGGTTTTTTTATAATGGCATCACTACCTCATGCCTTCTGCTGGTGATACCTCTTGCCATGCACTCCAGCATGCCACTGGACCTCCCTACTGCCTTTGTACTCTGCTTTGACATTTTCAGGTCATCTAAAATAGTAACCCTCAGGTCCCTCTCCTCTTTGGTGACTGTCAGCAACTCCCCCCCAATCCTGTAACTTTCCCTAGGGTTATTGTGTCCCAGGTGCATAATTATGCACTTTTTTGAATTAAACCTCAGTTGCCACCCTGCAGACCATTTCTCAAGCTTCCCTGGTCCCTCCTCATTTTTCAATCCCTTCAGGAGTATCCACCCTGTTGCAGATTGTTGTGTCATCTGCAAACAGGCAGACCTTTCCTTCCAGCCCTCTGCAATGTCACTGATGAAGTCATTGAAGAGAACTGGTCCAAGGACTGATCCCTGAGGTACTCAGCTGGTCACCCTCCTCTCCCCAGATTGTACTCCATTTAAGACCACTCTCTGTCTCTGTCCATTAGCCAGTTCCTAACCCAGTTTACCACCTCATCTCCCATGCCCAGACTGCCCATCTTGTTAACCAGCCTCCCATTTGGAACAGTGTTGAAGGCTTTGCTGAAATTGAGATTGGCACATCCACTGCCCCCGATTTATTTCCTTCATCACTCAGTAGAAGAAGTCTATAAGATTTGTCCGACATGACCTACCCGGCGTGAACCCACGTTGCCTAGGGTCCTGGGCACCAATGGCTTATAGATGTCCCACTATCCTTTCCTTAAGCAATGCCTTCATGATCTTCCTCACTACCGAGGTGAGGCTGACAGGCCTGTAGTTGCCCGCCTCCTCCCTACAGCCTGATTTGAGTAGAGGGATGACATGTGCCCTCCTCCAATCCTTTGGCACCACTCCTGTGTTAAGTGTCTCAGTGAGCAAATGCTGCCAGATGTTCTGCTAGCTGTCTTTGCAGCTCCTGTTGTTTTTCTTATTGTTGTTTCAGAGTGTGTTTAAAGAAATTTTTGTTCTGTATTGTGCCTTTTATTTTCTGCAATTTAGTCCTTTCCAGTGCTTCCAGGTTGTCCCTATAAATGAGCTTTGTTTACAGTCAGCCTTACTGTCCCTGATTACAAAAGATTAATAATGATACATTTAAAAAGCATTTTCTCCAATTTATAGTCCTTCCCAGTGCTCCCAGGTCATCCCTGTAATTGGGCCCTGTGCCCAGTGGTCTTACCTGATTTCAAAAGAATAATAATAAAAAAAAGCATAGAAAAATGTATTAGTATAGAGCAACACTGTAAGTGTCTGCAGTGGAACACAAACCTAGGACTCTCGGGTCTCTCCTAGTTACTAAAGAGTAAGTTAAAAACATTCTCTGATAGTACATCCATTCACATTGTAAGTATCTATAGTCAGATTTAGACCTAGGCATCTAGGTTCTCACTGTGCACCAAGTGCTAAGCAGAAAATATAGTGTCTTTTAATTGCACTATTCCAAAGTGCTTTACAGTCCAGGAGAGGAAGGGGAGAACCCTTAGACCTACCCTTCATTTGCTGTACTTTACTGTTATTTGTATACTCCTTCCTAGTACTCCTGGGTCACCTCCATAAATGGGCTTTATGCCCAGGGGGCATTTCCTGATTACCAAAGAATAATTAAAAAAATAACATAAAACATAGTGTAAAAGAATATGCCAGTTAGTATACAGTGACAGTGTCCGGAGTGGGATGGAAACCTAAGACTCTAGATTCTCACCTGGTTAGCAAAGAATAAATAAAATAAAAAAAATACAAAAATGCAGGAACAAAATTGTCAGCTACTTCACAGTGATTAATGGCTCATCATAAAATTAGAGCAGTGCAGAAGGACTTTGTGGAATTGGGGAGGGGCCTAAGACAAGTAGCACACACAGTATCCTTCTCAGAGGTGTTGCCTGTCAATGGCATGAGTGAGGCGAGGGTACTTTGCACCATGCAGTTTAATGAATGGTTGAAAAAATGGTGTGGCGCACAGGGGTTTGGCTTCATTGGGGACTGGGGTTCCACCTGGAGAGACACCAGCCTATACTGGCAGGATGGTCTGCATCTGTCCAGAAAGGGAACAAGTCTTTTGAGAAATTGGTTTAAATGCTTCATTGGCAAGCTTTTAAACTAGTCAAGGGGGGAGGCACTGATAAGCAGCAGGAAAATCCCAGCCTCTCCCTACAAAACAGGGTACTAAATGAGAAAAAGACCAAGGTAGAAAGGTCAGTGGGGGATGCTGCAACAGAAGGTAAAGCCATCAAAAAATGGACAGCAAAGAGTACCGATGCCTATAGTCTGAGTAAAAAGCTTCCTGAATTAGTGGCCTTGATGGAGGAGGAACATCTGGATATAGTGGCAGTCACAGAAACATGGTACACACAAAACCATGACTGGGATGTAAACATACGAGGATACACTATCTACAGGATGCACAGGGAGGGTAAAAGAGGAGGAGGAGTAGCTCTTTACATAAGGGAAGGAATCAAAGCAACAGAACAAAACGGTAAACAGGGAGGAGAAGAAGCACTGTGGGTAAATTTGGAGACCGGCAATGGCATCACAATCCGCACAGGGGTTGTATACAGACTCCCTTCTCAGGGGGAGGAAATGGACAAGAAAATGATAAAAAGTATACTTATAATGGCAGAAAAAGGGGAGATATTGCTGATGGGTGATCTGAATATGCCAGATGTTAACTGGAGTGCAGTTGCAGCAGCCACTTCGAAGAGTGGAGTTATTCTAGATGCCCTACAGGGGGCATGCTTTAGACAACTAGTATTGGAGCCTACTTGAGAGGGAGCAATCTTAGACCTGGTTCTCTCAAATGGAGATGAAGAGAGGATCACAGATGTAGAAGTGGGTAGTCATCTGGGAACTAGCGACCATCGAACAGTATGGTTCACAATAAACACAGTAATAGAGTCAAGCCATACAAAGGCAAAAGTATTGGACTTTAGGACGGCTGACTTTGCCAAAATGGGTGAGTGCCTAAGGAATGCACTAGCAAATGGGCAGGAAGGAGGGGTGGAAGAACAATGGGGAATAATAAAAACTGCCATCACAGAGGTAACAAGCCTTTGTGTGAAGCAAATAAACAAAACAAAATGATGTAAAGAAACCACTATGGTTCTCAAAGGAAGTGGCAGTGAAGGTTCAAGAGAAAAAGAAAGCATTCAGAAAGCACAAGTAATCACAGAAGGAGCAGCACAGAGAATTGTATCAGTTAAAGCAAAAGGAAACTGGGAAGGCAGTCAGAACAGCAAAGGCCCAAACCGAGGAAAAGATAGCCAACTCAGTTAAGAAGGAGGATAAAACCTTTTATAGGTACATCAGGGAGTGAAGGAAGACCAAGGGAGAGATAGTGAGGCTTAATAAAGGGAGGGAGGGTGGGCAAGGGTGACTGTGAAAAGGCAGATACTAAACAAATATTTTGCTCAGTATTTACAAAGGAAGAGGAGAGGTACCTGAAACAAACAGTAAAACACTCTGCATACAGAAGTTGATACCAGCCCATTTACAAAAGAAAGGGTTCTGAAAGAGCTCTCAAAACTGAAGGTGGACAAAGCAATGGGGTCTGATGGGATTCATCCCAGAATTAAAAAGAATTAAGGTAGAACTAGTGACACCACTGACTACCCTCTTTAACAAATCATGGGAGGATGGGGTGGTACCTGAGGACTGGAGGAGGGCAGATGTGATTCCCTTCACAAAAGTGGGAGCAAGGCAGAAGGAGGAAACTACAGACCTGTTAGTTTAACCTCAGTGGTAGGAAATGATGGAATCACTTCTGAAGGAAAGAATTGTCGGTATCTAGAGGCCAGAGGGCACAGGACCAAAGACAGCATGGTTTCACAGTGGGAAGGTCATGCCAGACAAATCTGATAGATTTCTTTGACTGGGTGACCAAAGTAGTTGATCAGGGAGGGCTGTGGACATGGCCTACCTAGGCTTTAGCAAGGCATTTGACACAGTCCCACACAAAGATTAATATATAAGTTAGCCAGCCTGGGAGTAGGTCCCAAGATGACAGCCTGGGTAAAGAATTGGCTGGAGAATAGGACACAGAGGTAATAGTAAATGAGTCCACTCTGAAGAAGGGGGTTACTAATTGGGGTACCGCAGGGATTCAGTATTAGGACTGGTCCTCTTCAATGTCTTTAGCGACATTGCAGAGGGACTGGAAGGAAAAGTATGTCTCTTTGCAGATGACACAAAGATCTGCAACAGAGTTGATGCACAAGGTGGGGTGGAAAGGATGAGAAGGGACTTGGCAAGATTAGAGGAATGGTCAAATGTATGGCAGCTTAGATTCAATGCTAAGAAGTGCAAGGTAATGCACCTGGGAAACAAAAACCCAGGGGAAGAGTACACAATGGGGGGTGAGATACTAACAACAACAAAATGGAAAGGACCTGGGGTAGTCATATCAGATGACCTAAAGGTAGGCAAGCAATGTGAGAGGGCAGCAAGGAGGCTGGAGGGATACTGGGATGCATAGGGAGAGGCATCACCAGTAGAAAACAGGAAGTTATTATCCCTCTGTACAGACAGTTGGTGAGACCCCATCTGGAGTACTGCGTGCAGTTCTGGAGACCCAGTCTCTGCTAAGACATAGACAGGATGGAGGCTGTCCAGAGGAGGGCAACTAAAATGGTGCAGGGTCTGCACCAGAAGACATATGAAGTGAGACTTAAGGAGCTTAACATGTATAGCCTCAAGGAAAGGAGGGAGAGGGGGGACATGATAGAAACTTTCAAGTACCTCAAGGGAATCAACAAAGTCCAAGAGGGTAGCATCTTTCAAACAAAGAGGTGTGCAAGAACAAGGGGGGGCACAATTTGAAGATGGGGGGGCAGCTCAGATGTAATTTAAGGAAGTATTTTTTCACAGAGAGGGTTGTGGATGCATGGAACGGCCTTCCGGAGGAGGTTGTGGAGTCAAAAACAGTGGTGGAATTCAAGCATGCATGGGACAGTCATAAGGCAATTCTAGGGGGTGGAGGTAGGAAGAAGTAGGCTGCTGGTAAACTAGGATCTGCAGCTTATCCATTAGGTAGTGAAATGGGCAGACTGGGTGGGCCAAGCAGTCCTTATCTGCCATCAAAATCTATGTTTCTATGTTTCTACACCCTACCACACTGTGAGTAAGTGTTAATAGTGGGATTCAAAATTAAGCCTTTAGGTTGTCACCTGTGAGCTCCAAGCACTAAGCAAAACATTTAATGCCTTTTAATTCCACTGTTCCAAAGTGCATTAGAATCCAGGAGAGGCAGGGGCAAAGAGACTATCTCTGCCACTAAGGTATACTGCTTGCAAATCATGCCACAGAAATACACAGCAGAGGAGATCTTAGAAAGTATAATCATCAGTGAGTTGGATATATTATGTTAGCCCTAAACTTGATATCCCAATGCTCAGGATACTGAGTTTATGGACCTGAAATCCACAGCCCTGAACAGATGAATGCCTGACACTACGATGTCAGGCATTCCATAATGAACTAAGTGTACAATGCGGGGGGCTCCCCCCCACACCCCCTCTAACATAAACATCTAACAGAGAAGGGGAGCAAACCCCAGTAAATCATTAAGTAGTTACGGGGGCGTAGTGTGTAAAATGATGTGACCAGGACCAGAACCCGGGTCACACAGAGCACGCTGGCTGAGTTACCAGTGGTTTACCCCTCCACACCACTGGAGCAGCTCAGCCAGCAGCCCCATCCAGCCTTCCTTTCTTGTATTGTAGAATGGGTAAGGTAGCATGTCATCACTTCTTCTATCTTACCCCTTCAGGTATTGCAGCATCGAGATGATCACTGTCGGACCACTGCACCTGTCAGGCAATATTGCCTGGGCAGGTGAGTGTTGTGATAGTGAGCCAAATGAACCTGTAAGGGTACCTTTGAGTCAGAGTTGGATGATTTTATTGATCCAGAGTCTGGAAATGACTACTGCCCAGGCAATACCTCCTCTGATGATACAATATCAAGTGATGCTGATGAGTATGGTGCAGTGCAGTACAGCCTTAGAGCAAATCTAAGTCCCACATGGACATAAGCATACGTGTGCCCAGCAGTGGCGCCAGAATAAACCTTAAGGAAAAGCAGAAACACAGGCATCAGCATGATTCGCAGCCTAAGCAAGCATCCAGACATAAAAAGCAGAAGTGTAGGGATCTGCCTAAACTTGTGCAGGTATTGGACTCTGAGATACTTCTCCCAGAAGAGGCTCTGTTTGAGCCTTTGACAGAGCAAGAGGTTACGGTGCAGGATGAGGGGTGTCAGAAAAGTATAAGGATAAACAAAAGCATCTGCCTAATTTTGTGACCCTGTCAAACCAAGAAAACCTTGTGGTTGTGATGGAGGCAGTAATGCAGGCTGAGGGTAGTTGCAAAAAATGCAGACAACTGTCACAGACATAGACATTGCCTGAGCCTGAAAAGAAATTAGTGTCTCAGCCTGCATCTGCAACTCAGGCCAAGTGCAAAAAGCAGAAGAAAAAGCCAAGGAATTGCCAGAGTCTGAGATTCTGCCTGTTCAAGAAGCTCAATTTGAACCTGCAACTCAGGGAACTCATAATAAGCAAAAACACAGGCATTGGCTCAAGCCTGAGACATTACTTGATCCTCAACACTGCCTAATTTACAAGCCCCCTGGGAGCCTGCATTTTCTCACAATATAGTGCCTGTAACTGCAATACCTGATGAGGGTAGGTGCTAAAAGCACAAAAAAGTGCAATCATCTGCCCAAGCCTGAGTTAGAGCCCCAGCCAATACAAGAGCCTCAGCCAAAAAAGTGCAAACTATAATACAAGCAATTGCTTGAGCCTGACATAATACCTGAGCCTGAAACTCTGCCCAGAGATGGTACCCTGCTTGACAATGACTCCCTGGCTGAGCCTGATTCTCAGCCTCTGTATTACTTCCTACCCGAGCCCGATCCTCTGCCTGAGCTTGATATCCTGCCCGAGCCTGATGCTCTTCCTGAGCCTGACACTCTGCCTGAGCCTGACACTGCCTGAGCTTGGTATCCTGCCTGAGCCTGATGCTCTTCCTGAGCCTGACACTCTGCCTGAGCCTGACACTGCCTGAGCTTGGTATCCTGCCTGAGCATGATGCTCTTCCTGAGCATGACACTCTACCTGAGCCTGAAACTCTGCCCAAATCTGTTGTCTTACTTGAGGAAGACACTCAGCTTGAGCATTTACAATCTGAATCTGATGCCTTGCTAGAATATGAGTCCTTACCCATCTGTACTGCCACTTTCTTAAATGAATTTGGTCCCTGAGCAGTGACTGACTCTGAAATGCCTGTCCCAGCGCTAGCAACAGGCCATGGCAGGCACCACAGTTGTCATACTCTTGTTTAGCACTGGAAATCCTCAAATATGGAAAAAACATGTGTTCCCCCAGTTACTGGTAACACAGGTGTCTGTATTGACACAAAGGAGTTTAGCCCCATACAATGTCTTCAGTTATTTTTTAGTGATGGAATAGTGTGTCAGATACTGTAGTGGAACAAACAAATTGATATGCAGAACAGTTTTTGGTTTAGTATAGGGACAAGTTAAAACCACGTGCAAAGGGCTCACCAGTGGAGTCCTACAGTACAAGTCACATTAAACTGTTCCACCAATGAGTTGAGTTAGCATTGATTTTTACAGTTGGCAATGCATCAGCAACTCATATTGCATTATTTTTCAATGCTGTACCAGCTCAGTAGCAATGTTTATAAAATGTTTTTGCAACTCATTTGGAATGTATCTGCAGTCCAGTCACAATGGAATGCGAAACTGAGTTTTAACTCTTAAGAAACATTTTGTGCAAAGCTTTGTACTGGATTATGCAACACTTATGCAATTCAGTCAGAAATGTTAAAGCAACTCATTGGTGGAACAGTTTAATGTGAATTGTACTGTACAAACCTAGAGGAAATGAAAAGGTTCTAGGGTCTGACCCTTGAAATGGGGATTGTGAAAAAAACATCATCAGCATGTACTGGTCCATCCACCCTGCTCATTCTACACCCACCTTTTCCAGCTATAATGAGTAGGAATCAGTTTCAGCTTTTCTTGAGGTTTATGCAATGCAATTACAAAACTCTGGCTTTGCCAAAGGACCATCAGGGAATGATAGATTATTTAAATGAAGGCCTATTATTGATCAGCGCTGTAAAATGTTTTTTGAGATGTAAATGCCCTCCCAAAACATCTCAATGGATAAATTCCTTCTGCTGTTCAAGGGGAGCATAATACTTAAACAATACCTTCCTCTGAAATGTACCTGATATGGAGTTAAACTGTACAAACTTTGTGAAAGTTCCACTGGGTACAAATATTGTTTCAGAATCTACACAGACAACAATATCATGCAGGATGTTCCAGGCTACCCCCTCCCCCCCATGTCTTAACACAAATTATAAAATTGTGTGGGACTTTATTCTTCCCTTGCAAAACTCTGGCTGCAACCTCTAAGTAGATAACTTCTGCACTGGAATTCCTCTCGTTAATGTCCTGTTCAGTTTGATACAGTAGCTTGTGGCATTATCAGGCCCAAAAGGCTGGGATTTCTCAAAGAACTGCCAACCAGGAAGCAAAAATGTGGAGAAATCAGTGCTCTTGAATGTGGTGAACTGCTGGCTATAAAATTCACAGATAAAAAAAGATGTATATCTCCTAAGTACAATTCATGATGAATCTACAGCAACTGTTATGATTCATTGTCAGGACAAACTGATAAACATGTCTCAGTGTGTAAGACAAACACAAAGGCTTTAGTCAGTAATGGTTGGTGTCTTCTTGTTCTTCAGCCCCCAGAAAAGGCTTCAAAAGTGTAACAATAGTTAAGGTGTTGGGGGGCCCTTTGAAGTAATACTCTCCAGCTTTATCTGTTTTCCAGATTTCTTTTATTTTCCATCCCGTGTTTCGCTTTTAGGTAGATCTTGTTCACGGTGTTATGTTTCTTTTTATCTGTTAATATTTACATTTACATAATATTTTTGTTTCATCTTTTTGCATTCATGTATACTTTCATTTGTATAAAGTAACATTTTCAGCATATACGCACCATCAAACAGTTTATGCTTAGGACCTTACTGCCTTAGAGGTTTCAATCTAGGTCCAAAATGGCAGCAGTCTAATTCTGTTCATTATGTGCAACAGCACTGTGGCAACAAAAACTGAAAAAGTTTTTAACTATCTTTGTAGGAAAGAAAAAGTTATAAAAAAAGTCTGGATGTAGAATGAAACCTCTAAGGCAGTAAGGTCCTAAGCATAGACTGTTTGATGGTGTGTATATGCTGAAAATGTTAGTTTATACAAATGAAAGTACACATGAATGCAAAAAGATGAAACAAAAATATGCAAATGTATATATTAAGAGATAAAAAGAAACTTAACTCCATGAACAAGCTCTACCTAAGAGCAAAACATAGGGAATAGAAAATAAAAGAAATTTGAAAACAGATAAAGCTGGAGAGTATTACTTCAAAGGGCCCCTCCCCCACCTTTATTATTGTTACAGTCTCAGTGTGTCCCAGATTATAATAAGCACATGGGAGGTCTGGACAAAACAGACCAGTTGCTTTAGCCCTATGATGTCACAAAAAAAACTATGGCTTGGTACAACAAATTAGCTGTTCTTTTGTTTCAACTGGCTATGTACAAGGCCAGAGGGGCACAGGACCCAAGGCAGCATGGATTCACAGCGGGAAGGTCACGCCAGACAAATCTGATAGATTTCTTTGACTGGGTGACCAAAAGTAGTAGATCAGGGAGGGGCTGTGGACATGGCCTACCTAGACTTTAGCAAGGCATTTGACACAGTTCCATACAAAAGATTAATACACAAGTTAACCAGCCTGAGAGTGGGTCCCAAGATGACAGCCTGGGTAAAGAATTGGCTGGAGAATAGGACACAGAGAGTAATAGTAAATGGAGTCCACTCTGAAGAAAGGGGGGTTACTAGTGGGGTACCGCAGGGTTCAGTATTAGTCGGTCCTCTTCAATGTCTTTATAGCGACATTGCAGAGGGCCTGGAAGAGAAAGTATGTCTCTTTGCAGATGACACAAAGATCTGCAACAGAGTTGATGCACAGGGTGGGGTGGAAAGGATGAGAAGGGACTTGGCAAGGTTAGAGGAATGGTCAAAAATATGGCAGCTTAGATTCAATGCTAAGAAGTGCAAGGTAATACACCTGGGAAACAAAAACCCAGGGGAAGAGTACACAATGGGGGATGAGATACTAACAACAACAAAAATGGAAAGGGACCTGGGGGTAGTCATATCAGATGACCTAAATGTGGGCAAGCAATGTGAGAGGGCAGCAAGAAGGGCTGGGGGATACTGGGATACATAGGGAGAGGCATCACCAGTAGAAAACAGGAAGTTATCCTTCTGTACAGACAGCTGGTGAGACCCCATCTGGAGTACTGCATGCAGTTCTGGAGACCCAGTCTCCGCAAAGACATAGACAGGATGGAAGCTGTCCAGAGGAGGGCAACTAAAATGGTGCAGGGTCTGCACTGGAAGACATATGAAGTGAGACTTAAGGAGCCTAATACGTATAGCCTCGAGGAAAGGAGGGGAAGGGGGGACGTGATAGAAACTTTCATGTACCTCAAGGGAATCAACAAAGTCCAAGAGGGTAGCATCTTTCAAAAAAAGGTGTGCAAGAACAAGGGGCACAATTTGAAAGAGATGAAGCGCTCAGAGGTAATTTAGGAAGTATTTTTCACAGAGAGGGTTGTGGATACGTGGAATGGCCTTCCAGAGGAGGTCGTGAGTCAAAACAGCGGTGGAATTCAAGCATGCATGGGACAGTCATAAGGCAATTCTAGGGGGTTGGGGTAGGTAGAAGTAGGCTGCTGGTTAGCTAGGATCTGCAGCTTATCCATTAGGTAAGGAAATGGGCAGACTGGGTGGGCCAAGCTGTCCTTATCTGCCATCAAATTCTATGTTTCTATGTTTCTATGTAATTTTGAACTGAGCAATTGCATCTCATCCTTTAAAATTCTTTCAGGATAAGCAGCACATTTTAACCAAAATCAGAGAGCCTCAAGAGGTCCAGTGGGAAGGTCAGAGGATTCATATCACCCAAGACTTGCCACACTCTGTGCAAATTAGGAGACAAGAGCTTCCCCCGATTGTTTCCAAACTAATTGCAGCTGGCAAATCTTTTCGAGTCAAATATCCAGCAATTTTGCAAGTGAAACATGGTGATCAGTGGCTAACTTTCGAGACTCCTGAACAGGTTATGCAAGAACTGAAAACCCTATTTCCTGACTTGTTCAAGTGAGCTGAGGAATTCAAGTATGGCTTACATTGTTGTGTACAAGGCTATAAGAAGTGGAGACGAACCAATCCTGTTTGAGTTCATTCTCCTACATGCTGGCTTGAAATCTATCTCTGCTATCAATATGGTTTGATGGGTCTCTCACAAATGGTACTGAATCCTGATTTCTGATTACTCATGTCTTAAGAGAGACTGAGCTTTGTGCTTACTTAATCATTTCTCTACCCGCATGAAAGGATAATGAGAGGAGAAGAGGCCTTATCATTTTTCCTTGTGCTATGAACTGGGCAGCGGGAGGTTGGGAGCAATCCTGATGGATCCTTGAAGCAACATCCCATTGTGTTAGACAGAAAAGGAAGTGCAAAAGAAGAAGAAAACCACTTTGGTTCTCAAATACAGTAGCAGAAAAGGTCAGAGCCAAAAGGCTGGCCTTCAGGAAATATAAGGGAACACAGCGGGATGAAGATAGGGAGGCATACCAAACTGCCCTAAGGGAAGCAGGGAAGGCAGTAAGGCAGGCAAAGTCCCAAACTGAGGAAACACTAGCACAAACAGTAAAAAGGTGACAAGACTTTCTATAGATACATTAGTGGAAGGAGAAAGTCCAGAGGGGGTATTGCTAAGCTTAATGGAGAAAAGGGAGCATGTGAGGAGGAGGACCCTGTAAGGCATCTATCCTAATAGATACTTTTGCTCAGTATTTACTGAAGAGAAGGCAGGGCAGGGCCCACAGCTCAGCATCATGGACGCAGGGGGGAGGGAGGTGAGCACTACTCCCTTCACAAAAGAAAGGGTCCTACAAGAGCTTGCTAAGCTCAGGGTGGATAAGGCAATGGGACCTGATGGCATACATCCCAGAGTACTTAAGGAGTTAAAGGTGGAACTAACAGAGCCATTAGCAGAACTGTAGTGAGTCTCTGAGCACAGGAGAGGTCCCAGAAGACTGGAGAAGGGCTCTATGTGATCCCGCCCACAAGAGTGGTAGCAGGGAAGAGGCGGGGAACTAGATATCAGTCAGTCTTACCTCTGTAGTGGGCAAGATTATGGAGGCACTCCTTAAGGAAAGGATAGTGCAACACCTGGAATCCATAGGGCACAGGATCCAAGACAGCATGGGCTTACAAAGGAAGGTCCTGTCAAACTAATCTCATAGATTTCTTTGACTGGGTAACCAGAGTGGTGGACCAAGGAGGAGCAGTTGATGTTGCCTACCTTGACTTCAGCAAAGCTTTGACAGTGTTCCACATAGAAGATTGATAAATAAGCTGGGTAGGCTCGGGGTGGGTCAGAGTTGGTCAACTGGGTGGCAAACTGGTTGACGGGCAGAAAACAGAGAGTGGTGGTAAATGGTATACAGTCAGAAGAGATGCAAGTCATAAGTGGGTACCTCAGGGATCAGTCCTGGGGCCAGTCCTCTTCAACATCTTCATTAGTGACCTTGCAGATGGACTAGAGGGTAAGGCTTGTCTGTTTGCAGATGACACCAAGATCTGCAACAGAGTAGATGATCCAGATGGGGTGGGCAGAATGAGAAGAGATCTGGATAAACTAGCAAAATGGTCAGAAGAGTGGCAACTGGGATTTAATGCAAAGAAGTGCAAAATCATGCACATAGGGAAGAGAAACCCTGAAGCCACCTATAGGCTGGGAGGGAGAAGCTAGCAGTCACAAAGGAAGAAAGAGACTTGGGCATCATCATCACTGATGACCTGAAATCATCAAGCAGACCTCTAAAGCAGTAGGTAAGGCTAGGGGTGTTAGGGTGTGTAGTAGGGTATCACAAGTTGTAAGAGGGAGGTAATAATCCCTCTTTACAAGACACTGGTTAGGCGCCACCTGGAGTACTGTGTGCAGTATTGGAGGCCACACCTTCACAAGGACATTAACCAAATTGAGGCAGTCCAGAGAAGGGCAACCAAAATGGTGCAGGGACTGCATCAGAAGACATATGAGGACAGATTAACAGAGCTCAATATGTATACCCCTGAGCAAAGGAGGGAGAGAGGTGATATGATCGAGACATTCAAACACCTTAAGGGCATTAACAAGGTGAAAGAGTCTAACATGTTTAAATATAAGAAAAATAGCAGGACAAGAGGACACAGCATGAGATTAGAGGGGGGCGATTAAGGGGAATGTGAGGAAATTATTTTCACAGAAAGGGTGGTGGATGCATGGAATGGCTTACCACAAGAAGTGGTGGCTATGAATACAGTGCACGGCTTCAAACAGGCATGGGATAGGCATAAGGGAGCAATACAAATGACTATGAATAGATAGGCCACTGACAGAGCAAAGGCCGATGGCACATTTATAAGGTAGAAAAAGAAATGGGCAGACTGGATGGGCCTTGCGGTCCTTATCTGCTGCCAACTTCTATGTTTCTATGTTTCTATGGATACACTCTACTCCTTCAGCAACTAATAATTAAGTATATGTGTGCCTGAATCAGATCTGAAGCTGAGTTACTACCTTTTTACGTTCGCTTGCGCGCATGCTCAAGGAACGTTTTGGGAGAGTAGCACACTTGAAGGTGTGCCTCTCCCATCCAATGCACTGCTCCCTTGAGCAGGCATGGCGGTCCTGCACCAATGGGAGCAGGAGCTCAGTATGACAGCGGTGTTCCTCTGCTTCAAAGGAAAACACCGCTGCCATACTGAGAATGCCGCTATCACGACGTCCCCCACTGCGTCATCGCTGCCCCACGCCGCCATGCAGCCCCTCCCCACAGCTTTGGTGCCACAAACTTTGTTTGCCGACGGGTGCCCAATCCCCGTCGGCTCCACGCCCCCCAACCATCCTGCTGCCACGCTGGGAGCCCACCCCAGCATGGCAAACGTTGCCTTGTTTTGCCGGGGGTGCCCAATCCCCGTCAGCTCCTCACCCCCAGTCATCTTGTGCCACACTGGGAGTCCACCCCAGTTTGGCAAATGGTCCCACGTCGTCCTTTTTAACACCTGTAAATAAAACGGTCCCACGGCGCTGCCTCCCAGCCCTCCCCACAACCTGCACTCCACCCACTGCGCACCCAGCCTCCCCACACCCCCACCCCATACTTACCTCCGGACTCTGGGCGACGATCTTCGGTGGACGGGAACACGCCTGCACTCTTCAAAGGGCGACCGCGAACTGAGGAAATGCCGTAAGCTGTATAATGGGCTAGATGGGGTTTCCAACTTTATTTATCTCTGAATTTTTGGAATTTTGCACCAAATTTCAACATGGTTTTGGACCCTTTCTCGAATGATGTCACTGTCATGGCGTTATTCAGGTCCGGGGGTGATTTCGCAGGCACTGTGCAGTCACTGCATGAAATCACCCTTCAGCCTTGAATAATGCCATGACAGTGACATCATTCATGAGAAGGTCCCAAACCTCATATTGAAAATTTGGTGCAAAAATTCCAAAAATGACTGTTTTACAAGCGTGCATTGGCGCAGTTCCTACTCAGGCTCGTAGTTCGGATTTACCAATATTTTACCACATTTTCAACATTGCTATTTAATCACACCTTATTATGAGCTCGTGCAGCTGTCATTTTCACATCTCCCCAAAACGTGTTTCCGCCCGTAGTACACAATGGCACAGTCAGTAAAGCGTAAATCAATGTATGGAACACATTAAGAAAATCACAGTGACACTGTTCATGAGCAGAGGTCTTAAAATGGCTATGTTGAAAATTTGGTGAAAAAATTCCTAAAAATGACTGTTTTACTACTGTGCGTTGCACAGTTCCTACGCACGCTTGTACGTTTGCGAATTTTCACTATTTGCACTCCAGATTTTCAACATTGCCATTTTACCACACCTCCTCATGAGCAGTACAGCTGTAATTTTTCATATCCTGCCCAAAATGTGTTTCTGCCCATGTAGTGCACAATGGCACAGTCGGTGTGCGAACTCAGTGTATGGGACACATTAAGAAAATCACAGTGTCACTGTTCATGAGCAGAGATCTTAAATGGCTATGTTAAAAATTTGTTGAAAATTCCTACAAATAACTGTTTTACGCAGCGTGTTGTGCAGTTCCCACGCACTGTAAGTTTGCAAATTTCCAATATTTTCACTCCAGATTTTCAACATTGCCATTTTACCACACCTCCTTATGAGCAGTACAGCTGTCATTTTCACATCCTGCCCAAAACGTCTTTCCGCCCATGCTTGGTGCACAATGGCGCGAGTCGATTAATGCTAAATCAATGTATGGGACACAGTAAGAAAATCACAGTGACACTGTTCATTAGCAGAAGTTTTAAAATGGCAATGTTGAAAATCTGATGAAAAATTCCTGAAAATGACTGTTTTCTGAGCATGCATTGCACAGTTCCCACGCATCGTAGGTTTGCGAATTTTCAATATTTCCACTCAGATTTTCAACACTGGCATTTTATCACACTTCCTTATGAGAGCAGTACAGCTGTCATTTTTCACATCCTGCCAAAAGCGTGTTTCCGCCTATGTAGCGCACAATGGGGGTAACAAAAGGTCATGCTGACAATTTATTGTGCAAATACCAGCAATCGTACAGGCATTAGGTAAAGCACCATACATGCCAAACACCACTGCAAATACCTGCAAGCTTAACGCTCATTGACAAATGCTTGTTTTATGACTGTACAATCAACGGATAACTGGGGGTTGTTTATTTTTAAGTTTTGTAAATTACTCTAACAAAAGGAGTAGTTACAGTCTATAAGAAAAGTCTTGATCTGCTTCTTGATCAGAAATGCTGAATGTGATGGTAACACTCTGAAATAAGTGGTATAACATGCCACCCCCCCAAACTGAACTTTATTTTGTTTCTATTGTTTCTTGCGCTCAAAGATTCGGCAGATGTTCCTGTGATTTAGTTATGCATGTTGCCCTCCGCTTGCCATTTTCTGTGTGTAGCCAAACTGTTTTTGGAGATGAGGGGCTGCATACTAGGGTAGCATTAAGATGGTTTTGAGATTACAAATTATTGCTTCAATGATGATAAATCAATAACTTTAAGTGAAAGTTGTTTAAGATATAAAGGTTTTGGTGCAATTTGTTTGTGGGGGGAGGTAATGAGGGGACTGTTTGCTGTTATCAGATTTGCACTACAACATCACCTGGCGGTGTTAGAATAGTAGTGCGGTTGTTTAGAACTGGGGACAGTTGTTGGGGATGGGGGATCTATATCTAGAAAGTTACCTTGTTTTAGAGGTTTGGGAGTAATTGGGGTACATTTTACACAATGCTGAACCAATGTTGAAACTTTAGTATTTAGGGAGGAGGGTTACCAAGCATTGCATTGTTATATCCTAAGTTAAATGTAGGAGTGCCCTGGGGATGACAAACATTTTTACATACAGTATTCTGTTTTCTTTGTTATTTGGGGAGTCCGTATGTATTTGTGAGTTGGAATGTCAAGGAGGAGCAGGACAGATGTAAAAGACAAGTGATACTGAAGCATCTTTCACACCTCGGGACTGGGATAGCTTGTATACAAGAAACACACCTTCGGAGGGAGGATACTCCTCTCTTACAAAAAACTTGGGTAGGGCAGGCTTTTGGTGTAGGGGCATCTACAAGTCATGGTGGGGTTGCAATCTTGGTAGCAAAAACAATTCCATTTAAATTAATTCAGAAATATGGGACCTAATGGGCGTTATATTTTGCTTCATGGGATGTTGGGAGTCCCACCCATAGACACTACGTGCTATATATGGTCCAAATATAGACCCCCACCAGTTCTTCATACACTTATAAAATGTAATTACTACAGCCCCCCCAAACTAACTATATTAGGTGAAGACTGGGATATTGCCCCCCATTGGATCTAGACAGATCAGACTGCAGAAGGTGTGGCCTATCCCCAGCCCAAAGAGCCCTGAAAGATCTTGTCAGTGCAGCGAGTCTTCTAGATGTTTGGAGAATCTTAAATCCTAAGGAAAAACAGTTTACCTTTTACTCCCATCCCCATTGTTCTTATTCTTGCATAGACTATTTTTTTAATCAGTTGTTTTGCCCTTCCCGGTGTCTTAGATTTGATCATACATGCCAGAGTTTTGTCCGACCAGTCTTTTTAGTTATTTTTAGGCCCAGGGATTAAACAGGATTCTTTAAGACATTTAAATAATCAACTGCTTCAAAGACCAGATTCCCTAAATCATATTAAGGAATTCATTTCGCACTTCCTAGAAATCAATAAAGGGTCAGTAAATTAAGTAGATTTAGTTTGGGCAGCCTTGAAGTGTGCCTAAGAGAGGAAATATGTATTCAGATGGCAGTGACTAAGTCACGTCAAGCCCATGCACAGATGACGGCTTTACCTAGCTCAATTCGGTCTTTGGAACAGAATCTTACTCAGCATTCTTTGGACAGTGAGTGGGCTACATTACATTAACTTCAGGCTCAGTATGCAGACCTAATGACTCAAAAAGCTCAATTGTCTTTAAATCACACCAAACTTAAATATCCAGATTCAAGTGAAAGAGCGGGCAAGTTGCTTGCACTCAGGCTCAGGCAAGCTGATGCTTTCCGATTTATTTCTGGTCTCTGTATTACAAAAGATGGCCCAGTGTGCACTAATCCCAAAGAAATAGCTGAAGCTTTTAGAGAGTATTTCCAAAAACTTTATGATGTTGACCCCCTTCTGTAGCCATCTGAGGAAGCCATAGCTCAATATCATGATTCAGTTATACTCCCCAAAATGCCCCCTGATGAGGCAGTCTCCTTAGGTGCCCACATCACCATGAAAGAAATACAACAGGCCATTAAACAATTGCCCTCAGACAAATCCCCGGGCCCTGATGGTCTATCTAACAATCTATGTAAGGGTTGTCAGATTATGCTAGCACCAGTACTTGAGGAGTTTTTTAATTATTGGTATATGAATGGGTTCTCTGATCCTGGCTTTCAAGATGCAATTATAACCCTAATATCAAAACCAGGGAGAGACCCTTTATATTCAGAAAATTATTGTCCCATTTCCTTGTTAAACTCAGATCTTAAAATCCCTGCCAAGATTTTAGCCAATAGGCTTGCTCGTGTTATGTGTGACCTTATCAGTAATGAACAAGTGGGATTTATGGTGGGACTGTCCTCTGGGGATCATATGCGGAAACTATTACACTTAATCTTGGCATCCAGGGACTCAGACACACTGGCGGTGCTTGTGTCCCTGGATGCCAAGAAGACATTCACCCGCATTTCTTGGGACTTCCTTTTTGCTACACTTGCCCATATTGGATTGCCCGCTGAGTTCATCAACTGGATGCGATTGTTATATACCTCCCCGTCTGCCCGTGTCTGGTGTAATGGTATGCTTTCAAATCCAATATCACTATATCATGGCACCAGACAAGGATGCCCGCTCTTCTCCCTACTTTCTCATTTTTATTTAGAACCGCTTATTCATAAATTATCATCTCAGGAAATAACAGGTATCAAAGTTGGGAATAGAAGGTATACACTCTCTGCTTATGCAGATGATTTACTTTCACCATGTAGAGAATCCTCAAACTTCCATCCCGACCTACTTTTAGAAATTGAAACATTCTCTAAACTGTCTTATTATAGGTTAAATTGATCCAAGACTAAAGTTTACCCTTTGAATAGCAGAGTTACCGAGGCTGAGTTAGTAGCCCGCCATCTCTCCTGTGACGTTAAATCCCTTACTTATCTGGGCATTGAGGTATCATGGGTTATGCCAACAATTGTCAAGGAGAATTTGTCTAAATTATTAAAGACTTTAAACTCAGATATGGATAGATGGGGGTCTCTCCCACTCTCGTTCTGGGGCAGACTTAGTACGGTTAAGAGGAACATACTCCCTCATATCCTCTATCCATTGGGTATGCTGGAATGTTTCCTGCCCAAAGTCTGGTTGGCCAAGCTCCAGAAATTGCTTAATGCTTTTATATGGAAAGGGAAAGGAGTTTGCAGGGCCTACTTTAAACTCACAGCTCCTAAAATCAGGGTGGTCTGGCAGTCCCTTCCTTTTAATATATCATAGTTCATTCCACATTAGTAAACTAGCCTATTGGGTGAAGTGTACAGACCCCTCCACCACATCGGGTTATTATCCGTTATGGTTGGAACTGGGAGCTATTTAGCATCACAGAACTCCTGCTCATTGTCTTCTCTCTTATATGCCACTCTCTCCAGTCTACCGAAACCACTCAAGAATACCCCGATTGGGTGGTCCATTAAAGTGTTGCATCAAACCCAGAACCATCTTTCGCTGAATTGGCATAAGTCATTAGAACAGCCCCTCACTTAAAACCCTCACTTTAAAATAGATAACAAGCTGATTCTACCCTCCTTTTGGCCCTTGCTCAACTATTCCAAGCTTTCTGATTACCTCAAAGATGGCAAACTGATCCCTTTTAGTGATTTTTAACTGTGGCATGGGGTGCCAGACATTTTCAGATATAAGTTCATACAGGTTATAAAAGCTATTTACTCATTTATGGGGAATACACCTTGCGATCGGGCTACTCACGGTCCACTGGACCACCAGGAATATTGGACTTTGGGGAGGTCTGATGCCTGCGAACTGGCTGCTCAGGGGTGGGGGACTTTTCGGTTTGCCCACGATAAGGCTGCTCGGGGTGGGGGACTTTTCAGTTATGCCCTAATCGGGCTAATGAGGGGAGACTTTTCAGTTATGCCTGCGATCAGGCTAATGGGGACTTTTCAGTTATGCCCGTGATCGGGCTAATGGGGGGTGACACTTCAGCCCACAATCAGGGCATGGGGGGTGCCGCCAGGTGTGGCAGAAACAAGTCCAGGGCCACCTGCAGGTGGCAGCTGCTGTGTTGTGCCCTGCAATGCGGCAGCTCACCTGTGGGTGGCCCTCAACTTGTTCCTTTTTTTTTTCAGTGTAACTTTGTGCAGGCGCAGGTAGGGGTTGTGCCTGCATAACTCTGCACGGCCCGGGCTGAATATCGGGCTGTGCAGTTTATGCATGGGCACACCCCCCCACCTGTGCCTGCATACATTACTGATGCCTCGGCACATCGGATTTGCAGGTGCACTTTTCCCTTTTAAATATCGCACCGGGATGCATCAGTGGGTTGTGCATGGCGCAACACTGTTGTGCCATGCACAACCCTTTTGAATATCTGGGCCATTGTTTACTCCTGAAGCCTGTTTATTATATTCTTTTCCCTCTTGAACACCCAAAATCAGGAAGGCACACCTTGTCTTGATAGCTGCCACTGCTAAACTAATAATTATGAAGTATTGGAAGGAGTTTCTTCCCTCAGTAATTGAATGGTATAGAGAAGTGTTATTGGCACTACAACTGGAAAAACATATTGCATTTATGTGAGATAGGATCAAGGCTTACAGAGCAACTGGGGCCCTCTTGAAGCATTGCTTTCCATATGGAAACCCTAGTCTTCCTGTTAACCCATCTAATAGATTGAGTGTTCTTGCATCATAGCTTATAATATCCTACTGTATTATGTATTATATATGTTGTCTTTATTAATTGTTCAAGAAAATGCTTGGTAGGGTGAGCATAGGGTGGGATGGAGGGGGGATGAGGACAGTATGTGTCATTTTTGTGTGTTTGTTCCTGTTTGTATGTTTGTGCTTTTATAATATTATGCACTCCTATTGTATTGCATCATGTTTTCTCTCTGTATGTTGACTGCTTAAAAATTTATAAAGTATATTTAATTAAAAAAAAAATCTTTTTAGATTTCCAAACTAATGTTAATCGTGAATCTCCTATTTGATTCAACAGAAGTACCTGAAATGGAAAGGAATGAGGGTATAGCCAGACTGACTGAAAGACATTTCTAAAGCACACTTCCACCTACTGAAAGGAAGGCTAGACCCCAAAGGACATCTAGAGTCTGCAACAAGAAAAGCAACATGAAAGACACTAGCTATTATTGTCCACAATGTCCCATAGAGCCAGGCCTTTGCCTGGAGGATACTTTGAGAAATATCACACTGAGCTCATATACTGGAATCACTAATTGATGCAAATGTCATGCTGTACAACAGGAGAAGGCCAGAACCATCAACAGGTTGATGTAAAGTCCATCCAGTACCTTGGCACTCCTTCCCCCAGTCCTGAACCCCCTCCTCAAATCAACTCTGATTCAGAGTTGATAATCCTTAGGTTCAGGGGGTGAGGGTTGAAAGTACCCTGAAAAAACAGACAGGTTACCTGACAGATTTATGCCAACAGCACTTTGCAGTTGACATAAATCCATCATTGTAACATTAGTCAACAACATTTTTGTCAAACTGGCATCGTAGACCCCATGGAGCACAACAGTCAGTATGTGGGGCTACCCAGGCATCCAGCTGAATATGAAACAACAGCAGAGGGAGGAAGTTGGTTTCATTCTTGGTAGATGCTGCCCTCAAGATGGCCCATGGAGTGGATATTAACCAGTTTTCAGAGACTGAAGAATCCTTGTTGAAGATCAGGAGGACACAGTAAATGTGATGTACATGGTGTCTCTCATAGTGGATTGTCTTGTAATGTAGCAGGGTCCTTGATTCAGGTGGGGTGTGACATAACCCAAGTTCCTAGCTATGGCCTATGAAAAGGACACAGTCCTGGCCATGCATTGATAATACATGTTAGGGTTTTTACAGTAAGGGCAGAACCATTTGGCCATACATCTATCATGGATCAAATCTGTGATCCTCCCTAATTTCACATCTCAGAGGAGATTGGTGATAGTGTTGATAGCAAAGCTACCATAAGCTGAACAAATGATTTCCCTGCCTATGTGTTGCTCTCTAGCTTTTTTATTATTATAGAAGATCAACTCATTGATTTTATTTTGGACCTAATTAAATAAATGTGCAATATCTTGCTTGTTATACACCGTGAATCTTTCATCCTGGGAAAAAACAGTAATACCATGTAGCCTGGGCTGTATCACATCTTGACTTATTTTACTATTAATATATTTGGCATGGTGTTGAATTTCAGCCAAACCAACTGTGTTCCAGATTGACATGCCTGATCCAAACATACCCGTACAGTGCCTGCTATGCCTGTTACATCTGAAGATCCCTAACTCCTCTTTGGGATTTTGTCCTGAACATTCCTCAGCATCTATTTGTGTGATGCCCAGCTACAGGGTTGTGTGCAAGTGCTTCATATGCAACAATAACATCTAGTAACATTGTAGCATGAATTCTGGACACATTGGTATTAGTGCAATGGCCAGACTTAGCCATATTCCAGTGTGTACGTTTCAGAACAACAGGAACATGCATAACTTGTATATTGTTAATAAGTGTCCCAGGAATGGAAGTCACAGCCAACCCACTGGGTGGTCCTGCTTCCATTAGAGAACATTGTAATGGTTCATCTGCTGAAGCTGGTATGACTGCAAGGAAAAGAGCAGCAGTTGCAATTGATTGTGTTATGCAGTTATATTGCATGGTGGTGTTGGAATACTGGTTGCAAAAATCTGGTCCAAGCATTGCTGTGAGGTTGTATGAGCCCATATGCCATTGGTTGACTTGGTGTGTGCACAAAGTTACATTGGGGAAAATGCGGGTGTTGGGCAATCATTGGAAAGTTCCTCCCACAAGGTGGGCCACTGGGAGGCCCTATTCAGAAGAATTACCAGTTCTCCATTTGATATGCACAGTAGAGTTGTCAGGAGAAACCACCATGGCATTAAAATAAGCATCTTTTCCTTCACGCACATTCACATGGATAGATGGGAGTCAAATAGCTACCCCTCCATTAAGAGGTTTAGAGAAGTGGGAATCTGGATGCACAGGGCTAAGATGTAGGAGCAGTATCTGGATATTACTTGGGATTGGTTCCACAACACTTACCAGGGTGAATTGCACAAGGAGGAGGATCAATTTTAACATTTCTGCAAAATGAAGAAAAGGCAGTTAAACACACATCTACCCCACCATTAGAGGGAAGGAGGATTAATCACCTTTGTGTAGCTTCACTTGATTGGCACGGTTCCACCTGTCTAAAGAGCTCTTGCAGTCTGTCAACCACACTTGGTAGACAGCAGGGCTCAATTTATTGATGATGTCTTAGGGGCCAGCCCATTTGCTTGTCAGAGGGTGGGCTGGCATGGAAAATTTCAGTACCATGACCTGGTCGCCAACCTGTCAGTTGACCTCTTTGATATTCTTGTCAAAATACATTTTGGACTGCTCCTGGGCCTTGCCAAGGTTTTGAGCAGCAAAGAGATGAGTTTAGACTAAATTGTCCTTCAGCTGTGTAACATAAGTGTCCACCGACACTCTATTCATAGCTGGGGTGTTGAGATCTATCCACAAATGTTCTGGCAGTCTCATCTGTTGACCTGTCATCACCTCAAAGGGTGTACACTGAGTTGCTGCAGCGGAGGTGACTCTGATTGCCATTAGAAGTAAGGGCAACAGAGTGTCCACATTTTTAGCATTTTCTTTTGCAAACTTATACAGCATCAATTTGATCTGCTTGTTGGATCTTTCAATGTGTCCCTAAGACTGAGGATGATACGTTATATAGAATCTTTGCCTGACTCCCAATAACTCTAAGCATTCTTGCATTAGTTCCCCTGTAAAGCTTTTCCATTTATTGGAGTCTACATTGAGGGGTAGGCCCCATCTGGTAAAGACATGTTCCACCAGAATCTTGGCAGTGGCTTTTGCAGTATTTATCCTACATGGAAAAGCTTACACCCACTTGAGAAGAAGTCAGTGATCACATGGGCATACTTGTTGCTTCTACTAGTCATAGGCAAAGGTCTGATTAAATCAATTTGTATCACATTCCAGGATCCAGAATTTCCAAAACATTTTTATTGAACTGGCATTGTTTACCCCGTGGGGTACAACAGTCAGTATGTGGGTCTACCCAGGCATCCAGCTGAAGATGAAACAACAGCAGAGGAGGGAAGTTGGTTCATTCTCGGTAGATGCTGCCCTCAAGATGGCCCATGGAGTGGACTTTAACCAGCTTGTCAGAGACTGAAGAATCCTTGTTGAAGATCAGGAGGGACATAGTAAAGGTGATGTACAGGGTGTCCCTCATGGTTGATTGTCTTGTAGAGTGTAGCAGGGTTCTTGATTCAGGTGGGGTGTGACATAACAAAAGTTCCTAGCTATGGTCTATGAAAAGAATACAGTCCTGACCATGCACTTGGTAGTACATGTCAAGGTTTTACAATATGGGCAGTACCATTTAGCCATACATCTATCATGAATCAAATCTGGGATCTACCCTAATTCTGGACCTTGGAAGAGATTGGTCCACAAAATCCTCCGGGTTAAATCCCCTCCCAAATTTCTATTCCAACAGTCATATAAAACTCTAAACTTCTCCCCTCTCCTGGAAGAACTAGCTCATTGTAACTGGGACCTCATCCTTAGATGCTCTAATATGGATGCTGCCCTTATGCACTTCCGGAACACTTTCCTTAGTACCTGGGATAAACATGCCCCCCTGCGCCATGCTAGGGTCCAAGGGTCTCACCATCCCTGGATTTCATCTGAGCTGATAGCATGCCAACAAGCCCGTGACAGGGCATGGTGAAATTACAAATCTATCCTCCTTCCAGGTGACAACATCACCTACCACATGCACTGAAACAAGAGCACAAAGACCAGCCACTTAGCAAAGGCCGAATATTTTAACAACCCCCTTAAATGCCAATCTTGGGAGGCCTTCTAAATTCTGGAAAGTCATCAACTCCCTTTTCTCCCCCCTAACAACAAATCCCCCCTCTCCTTCTCTCCTAAGGGACGCTACACTCCAAACCCCTGACGGTAGCCTCAGAGATCAATTTCTACTTCACTACATGTGCAACAACCCTCCTGGACTCCCTTCCTTCAGTAGCCCCACCCAATCTCCAGACAGCTACCCCCACACTGCCTGGCCAGAACTCTTTCTCATTCAGACACATCTGCCCCATTGAAACCTTAGATGCCTTCGCTCCCTGAATCCCACCAAAGCGCCAAAGGAAAATCTCCAGATGATCTCGACAACAAACCCCTCTTCCTATCTGCCCCTGCCATAGCTACTCCCCTCGCTGCCCTGCTAAAGCTCTCATTCACCACTGACTCACTCCCAACAGAATTGAAATATGCCACTGTCCTACCTCTATCAAAAGGAGGTGACCCTCCCTCCACTGCTAACTACCGCCCCATCTCCCTCCTCCCCACTCTCGCCAAACTCCAGGAACACCTCGTACTATCTCAACTCTCTCGCTTTCTCTCTGAAACTAACTTCTTCACTCCATTCCAGTCCAGTTTTAGAAAAAGCTACTCCACCACCACCTCCCTATTAAGACTCATGGATTCCATCCTCTCTGGGATGGACAAAGGACAAATTACATCCGCAATTTTCAGCGACCTAGCCAAAGCTTTCGATACGGTATTCCACTCCCTCATATTATCCTGCCTATCAGGTGCTGGGTTATTGCTGTTGGCCACAAATTGGTTCAGAGCCTATCTACAAAATAGAACCCAATCTGCAGAAATAGCTGACTACACCTCCCCCCCACTCCCTATTACCACCGGCGTTCCCCAGGACTTAGTCCTTGGTCCCATTATCGTCTCCATCCTACTAAATGATCTGCCAAAAGCTTGCTCTACTACTTTAATCCACATGTACGCTGATGACACAGTCCTCTGTACATCCGTCCGGACCTATGAAGAAGTCACCTCTAAACTCCAGACCTACTTCAACAAAGTACAATGCTGGTTTAACTCCAGCCAACTCTCCCTAAATGCCAAGAAAAAGTCTCTATTGACTTTTGGCACTAGACAGAGGCTATCCAGACTTACATTCCCTCTGATCTTCCATACCCTGAACATCACTGTCCTTGAAGACATGCCCTCCTTTAGGTACCTGGGGGTTTGGCTTTATCGCCACCTCACCTTTTCCTCATATGTGGACGCCATCCTGTCAAAACTGCGCCCTAAGCTCAGTGCCCTTTATAGAAACCGCACTAGGCTCCCGCTTCCTGTAAGACGTGAAATAGTACTGAAAATGATTCTACCTTCCTTCGACTACTGCGATGTTGTCTACAGCTCAGCCCCCAAGTCCACCTTATCCAGACTGGACCCCCTCATCAATGCTTTCTGCCGCTTTGCCCTTGATGCCCCCCATATCCATCACTATGAGCTCCTCCATTTGCTGGCCCTCCCATCCCTGAGCAACCAGCGCCTACTTCACAGCACTAAATTTGTTTCTAATTTCTGACTTGGTTCCCTTCCACCCTACCTCATCTCCTCCCTATCTTCCCTGCCAATCCCAGCCAACGCCCTCAGGTCTACTGACTCCAGGCTATTAGTAATCCCTCACTGAAGGACCTCTGTAGGTCAATCAGCTTTCTCTCTTACCTCCTCCCTAAGCTCTTTAACGACCTGCCGGCCCAAATCCACCATTCCTCCTCTAAACACTCTCTATCCTCTGCCCTCACTAACTTCTACATGCCCAATTGTACATGCCCCTGTCCTCCTCCCCCCCTTGCCGGATTCTCTCCCTCCGATCCGCTCCTCACCTTACGTGGCCTGACCAGTGGCATGGCCTTCACCCAAATGACTGGCTTATAAATTTCCCTAAACAACCCATGCACTAACCCAATCATGGCACTTCTGCTATCTCCCTTCTTATTACCCCAACAACGTCTTCCCTAAGTCAACCCTCTCATCTTTCCCCTGTGAATACTACTCAGACCTGTCACCTCTCCCTGGCCCCAAGCTCAGGCTTCCAGTTCTATCAGCCAACTTGGAGCATTATACTTCAAACTAATCTCTAGATAGTAGGCACATATGTAAGTATGAATAGTTCTAGATGTGTAATCAAGTATGTTATGCCACCATCTTTGTGGCACATGTATGTAGTGTCTCCTCATGTAGCAAGGTTTGTAAAGCCACCGTTAACTATGTAACAATTGTTCAAATTGCTTGACTCTAATGTTCAACCTATTGATTGTTTTATGTATACCCTCCTCCCTTGTACCCCCCCCCAGGTCGCACCATGAGACGAGCATCTTGTTGCTCAGTGTCCCTCTCCTGGTGAAACATTTTCAATAAATAAATAGTATAGCTACCATAAGCTGAAGAAATGATTTCCCTGCCTATGTGTTGTTTTGTAGCTTCTTTATTATTATAGAAGATCAATTCATTGATTTTATTTTGGGTCTCATTCAATAAATGTGCAATATCATGCTTGTTATATACCATGAATATTTCCCCTTGGAAAAACCAGTAATACCATGTAGCATGGGCTGTATCACATCTTGACCTATTTTACTATTAAAATATTGGACATGACATTGAATTTCAGCCAAATCAGCTCTGTTTCAAGTCCACATGCCTGATCAAAACATACCTGTAACAGTGCCTGCTATGCCTGTTACATCTGAAAAGTGTTACCTAGTGTTAATTAGTGAATGGGAAAAGTTTATTATTTCTTTGTTTAAAATCCAGTATTTCTGTGTTTTTCACTTTCACTTGCTTAGTTATTTCCTATCTGGGAAGCATAGTTTTTCTAAGGTTGTTGTTAGTAATAAGCACCATTTGAGGTCCTATTATAAATCTAATTCTGGGAGATTGATAATAATCCTACTGCTATTCTCAGGTTCAGTTCATCTCCACCCTGGTCTAGGTTCAGTCCACTCTTCTACTGTTTCTACCACCCCTTCTGACCCTCAAATTCATCAAAAGGTCTCTTTAAAACAAGATAATTCTACTCTCCGTATAGATGCAATTGATTGTGTTATACAGTTATGTTGCATGGAGCTGTTGGAATACTGGTTGAAAAATCTGGTCCCAGCATTGCTGTGAGGTTGTATGGGCCCATATGCCATTGGTTGACTTGGTGCATATGCACAAAGTTCGGCTGGAGCAAATGCAGGTGTTGGGCCAGCACTGGAAAGTTCCTTTCACAAGGTGGACCACTGGGAGGCCCTGTTCAGTAGAATTACCAGTTCTCCATTTGATTTGCATGGTAGAGTTGTCTGGAGGAACCACCTTGGCATTAAGTTAAGCATCTTTTTTCTTCATGCACAGACACATGGGTAGATGGGAGTCGAATGGCTACCCCTCCATTAAGAGATTTAGAGAGGTGGGTATCTGGATGCAAAGGGCTCAGATACTAGAGAAGTATCTGAAGATTTCTCAGGGTTGGTTCCATGACACTTACCAGGGTGCCAAGCATAAGGAGGAGGATACATTTTAACATTTCTGCAAAATAATGAAAAACAGATTAAACAAACATCTTTCCCACCATCTGAGGGAAGGAGGATTAATCACCATTTTATAGCTTCAGTTGATTGGCATAGTACCACCTGTCTATAGGTCTCTTGTGGTCTGTCAACCACACTTGGTAGACAGCAGGGCTCAATTTATTGATGATGTCTTAGGGGCAAACCCTTCTGCTTGTCAGATGGTGGTCTGGCTTGGCAAATATCAATACCATGACCTGGTTGCATACTTGTCAATTGATTTCATTGACATGCTTGTCAAAGTACATTTTGGACTACTCTTGGGCCTTGCCCAGGTTTTGAACAGCAAAGAGATGAGATTAGACTAAATTGTCCTTCAGCTGTGTGACAAAAGTGTCCACTGACACTCTGTTCATAGCCGGGGTGTTGAGATCTAGCCACAAATGTTCTGGCAGTCTCATCTGTTGGCCTGCCATCACCTCAAAAGATGTACACTGGGTTGCTGCAGCGGTGGTGGCTCTGAGTGCCATTAGGAGTAAGGGTAACATAGTGTCCCAATTTTTAGCATTTTCTTTTGCAAACTTACACAGTATCAATTTGATCTGCCTGTTGTCTCTCTCTATGTGTCCCCAAGACTGAGGATGATAAGCTATTTGGCACCTTTGTCTGACTCCCAATAACTCTAAGCATTCCTGCATTAGTCCCCCTGTAAAAATTGTCCCTTTATTGGAGTCTACCTTGAGAGGTAGACCCCATCTGGTAAAAACGTGTTCCACCAAAATCTTGGCAGTGGCTTTTGCAGTATTTTCCCTCCATGGAAAAGCTTACACTCATTTTGAGAAGAGGTCAGTGATCACAAAGGCATACTTGTTGCTTCTACTAGTCATGGGCAAAGGTCCAATGAAGTCAATTTGTATCACATTCCAGGAGCCAGATTGCCTCTGCTGGTGTAGCTTGGCATTTTTCTCTCCTGGAGTAGGGTTATTCTGGGCAAGAGTGGTGCAATTGTCCACACAGTGCTGGACATCAGATGTGTGGTCAGGCCACCAACCCCCAGTCTTAAATCTCTGTAGATCCTTATCTACCCCTTAGTGTCCACCAGTGGGTGTATCATGAACCTGATGAATGAACTCTGCCTTGAGCTCATTGGGGATCACCCACAATTTCTACTCACCTTATTGGTATAAGACCAGCTCCTGGTCTGGGAGAGGCAGAGGTTATCAAAATGTTTCTTGAAGGGATTGATCTGAGACATTTCCTTGTCTGTCTCCTTAGAGAGGTATTCGTATACGTCTTTTATCTCAAGATCTGCCATTTGTGCTGTAGCCAGATCCAGTGGGACCACTTTGGTCCTTTTGTGAGCAGCCTCTGTATGGGTCTCAGTTTGGGATTGCATGATCCATACCTACCCCCAAGCACCATCCTTAGCGAAGGTGCCTGCTTGATCGTTGTATGCATGATATGGTTCAGTCTTGGAGTGTGCCTTGACTTTATGTATGTAAAGTCTGAAAATGAAGTGTTCTGCTAAGCTGGCAGTGTACTTGAACAAATCCCTGTATTTAACAGGAGTCCCTTCTGAGGAAGCATAGTCACTGGTCTTCCAGAAGGGAAGGAATTCCTTGAGGGAGTTGTACACCCAGGATGCATCAAAGAAAATGATGGTGTCCTCCTCCTTACCACATATGATCTCCAAGGCACAGACAACTACAACAGGTTCTGCATACTATGAGTATTTAATGGTGCACTGTCTGGACACCACCAAGGTGTCCCTTGCTGGGCAGAGGACCAGGACTCTGAATCCCACCACCTGTTCTCATCCCTGATAAGAAGAAGAGCCATCTATGAAAATATGTTGAAGTGCAGAGTCTGCTAGGATGTGTTGGGTGGCAGGTAGGAAGGGACCTGGTTCTGGCAAAGTGGGTGACTCTAGGTCACATTCATGGGGTCCACTTGGTAGAGGAGTCAATGTGCCAAAACAGATGGCATTTTTTCTGGAACACAGTAATGTCTCTATCTTGTAGTAGGAGAGACCAATGGCTAAGCCTGGTGTTGGAAACATTACCATCTTTGATTTGATCTGTTAACAGGTGGTGGGGGTATGGTTGGTGTACAGTACAATGGGAGAAAAGCCTACAACATTGGCAAAGTGTTTGAAAGCCCAAAAGATGGCTAAGAGATTTCTCTCACATAGAGAGTACTTCTGTTCCACTGGGGACAGCACTTGGGAGGCATACGTGATAGGCCTGAGGGTGCCATTCACCTTTTGTGCAACTACCCCGGACATGGAAGTATCAGAAGTGACTGTTTCCAAATGGAATGGCAATTCTGGACTGGGGTTGACCAAAGTTGGAGCTGAAGCCAGAGCCCATTTCAGGGAAGTAACAGAAGCTGTTTGTTCTGGTCCCCATTGCCATGGGACATCCATTTTCAGTAGTTAATACAGGGGTGCAGCCTACTATACAAAGTCATAAATTAAGTCTCTCAAATAATTGACCATGCCAAGAAAGTACCTCAGTGTAAGGAAGCTGGTGGGTAAGGGCAGGTCCTGGATACTGTGGACTTTATCCAAGGTCCCTGACGATGCTACCTGCTGGCGGCCGGACCTCTGCATCCAGCCTGCCACCCCTGACCAAGGAAAGCAGCCACAAGCCCAAACCAGGATCGCCACTTCAGCTGAGTGGCCCTGGCGCTGCTACCTGCTGGCGGCCGGACCTCTGCAACCAGCCCACCACCCCCTGACCAAGGAAAGCCGGTACGTTTGGTCAGCTCCTAGCTCTGAGCTGTGAGGCTTCAATCCCCATAATTGGACTGGATCCTGGGGACTGTGGCTGCCTCCCGATTAGATGTTGCAGATCCCCATTGAGAAAGAAAGCATATGAGGCACCTTTTTCAAAACACAGCTCGGCCACTGCCTTGCTATACTGCTCTCTGGACAATTTTTTCTGCTGAATTTACTGCTCATGTGGTAATATACTGATATATATATATATATATATATATACATATATACATATATTTTTTTTTCTCTCTCCTCTTGGAATTGTCTGCTGTTTAGCCTGCTGTATTAGCTAGGCCTGACTTCTATATAGCTTATGTCTTGCACTACTGAATATTTCTACTGCTTAACCATTTTACCGTTAAACTATTGCACTGCATATGTAGGAATTGCCTAGCAGAGTATAGCACAGTTGTATCGAACTTTAACTGACTGCCTGATGTTTATATAGCTTACTGCTTGCACTACTGATTTTTTTCTGCTAATTGCCCAATATTGTAGACTAGCTAGAACTGACTACTGCCTGCTGTTTGTTCTTCCACACTCCTTTCCCATTACAGTTCCTCTCATTCATCCTCAGAATGCCTTCTTTGCTTCCCTCTTTCTCTTGCTTTTTCCCCTTTTGTATTTCTTTCTCTCTATTCCTCACAATGTTTCTCTGCCATCTACTGGACCTCTGAATACCTCTCCTGACACCCCCCTAAACCAGCACATTCTGTAAATATTGCCTGGCATTTTGGGCCTTCTTCTCTACCCATTCCAGACTACCCTGAGTCCTCTCCACCACACGCCTCCTTCCCAGCTCTCCCTGGTCTCATTCAAGGCCCCCCAACCTCCTGAATCAACCTTTTGTTTAGCTAAATTCCAACCTGGCACCTTTGACCAGACCTCTCTGCAGGAACCTTTTCTCTCCTACTATTTGCACCTACTTCTGCCCTGAGCACTAAATTGCCCAGGGCCCTCCCACCAATTTACTTGACCTTTGTCTTTGACTTTTTAACTAATGGCCCGCCTTTTTTTTCTGATCTATTTTAGCCACAAGCCCAAACCAGGCTCTCCACTTCAGACGAATGGCCCTGGTGCTGCTACCTGCTGGTGGACAGACCTCTGCATCCAGCCCACCACCCCCTGACCAAGGAAAGTAGGCATGTTTGGTCAGCTCCTAGCTCTGAGCTGCGAGGCTTCAATCCTCATAATTGGACTGACTCCTGGGGAATGCTGCTTCTTCCCAATTAGATGCTGCAGATCCCCATTGAGAAAGCAAGCATACAAGGCACCTTTTTCAAAAATACAGCACGACCACTGCCTTGCTGTACTGCTTTCTGGACAATTTTTTTCACCCACCCCAACCCCCTCTTCCCTCCTTTATTAAGTATACTTTCCCAGTGATCCCTGCCCCCTGAGGCCTCACACTAGTCAATTACAGCAACTCCTTAAAGGGGATCTCCTTTCTGTAACTTCTTAAAGGGGTAATCCTCTCTCATGCTTAAATAACATCATCCTCAATGCATCTGGGATCAAGTGCACTGACACTGACAATGGTCCTCCTCCTACTTCCTACACAATCCCCACCTAATATAGGACCATCACCCTCTACGCATAGTAACCCCCTCTTATCTGCAATACCTCTACCAGACCCCCCTGACGCTCAATCGCCTCCCACCCTCAGTACCCCCCCCACACTTCCACCCCTGCTACCTCTTACTTCCCACTCATACCTTGGTCTCTTCTCCTCAAAGCCATTCCCACCCTTTGTACTCTACCCACCCCTTGCACCCCAGCACCTGGCCCCATGTCCAGTCACAAGGGGAGATGCCACAATCACTACCACACTTCGGTGCACCTAATCACTCTTCTGTTGCTTCTAGCAGGTAACATTCATCCAAACCCTGGCCCCATGCCCATCCTTATGAACAAGCCTGCCCAGGCTCAAGGACTCTGCATAGCTTCTATGAATATTTGCAGCCTCCTTTAGAAGGCTACTGCATTCCAATACTGGGTTACTCAGCACCAACCGGACATTGTCGCACTCGTTGAAATCTGGTTATCCAAATCCACCCCGACTCCTTCGTCTCCCTCCCTGCTTATACCCTTTTCAGGGAAGATTGGGTGGGTAAGCATGGAAGTGGTTGTGCTGTCTATATGCGTGACTCCCTCCTTGGACACGCACTTCCACCACCCAAGTTTGATAACGGGGTGCAAGCCCTCACACTAAAAATCTCCCCCAACCCTTGTTAGGGCCCACTTTTTCTCACCTTTGCCTATATTCCCCCCAGAAAACAAGACCTTGCCATTCAGGCACTTGCAGACTACCTCTCTGGGCTACAGCCCAAAATGGCCCAGATAATTGTTGGTGACCTGAATATCAACTGGCTGTCTGCCACGGCCTCTCAAGCCAGAGATATCTTTGGCTCCCTTGACATGTCCCAGCTTGTCACCACCCCAACTAGATTCAACCCCTCTACTGGCTCCAGCACCCTCCTGGATATCACCATTACCAACATCCCCCAGAGGGTGCTCGATATTAGTGTACTTCCCAACTCACTTAGTGACCACTCCCCAGTCGTATTATCTTGGTCCGCTGCCAACAGTAAACCTGCACCACAAACCACCAGCGATGTCGCCTACTCCCAGGCAGTCTGCGTCACCTTAAACTGTACCTCTCACAACTGGATTGGTCCCCAGTCAGGCTTGCACAGTCCATAGACAAGGCATTGGATTTTTTCACTCACCTTTTTAACACTGCCTGTGACCTCTATGCCCCTTTCACTAGAAATCACACCAAAAAGCAAAACATGCCCTGTGTTACCCCCTCCCTCCTTCACAAACTTAAAATGAGAGACAACCTATGGCACATTGCCATGGAATCTGGCAAGCCAGATGATAGACAAGCATACAACGCTGAGCACAATAAGTATACTTGGGCCATTTGACAGGCCAAAGCCCAGTACTACCAATCCACTCTTGTCTCCTCCTGGGGGTCAGCTAGAAACTTTTAGGGTAATGTAAAGGAGCTGATTGGGGAATCCTGCTCCCAACCCCCCTCTCAATTCTCCATTAATGGAACTGTCTGCTCTGACCCTGTTGGCATTGCAGACTGCCTAAACCACACTTTCTCAGACCTGAGTTCAGTCCTGCCCAGTAAATTCTTTGACCCCATCCCAGTAACACCCCTGCCTACTCTCCAGAGACCTTCTTTCTATCTACATACCATTTCACGGTTGGGGGCTAGATCCCTTCTGAAAAAAGCTGTTAGTAGTAACAACCCCAGCAGCAACCTACTGGACACTAGGCTACTTTTTCTGACATTGGATGCTATCCTGGTCCCACTTACCAAGCTGCTCAACCGCTCTCTGTACCTGGGGCAGTTCCCCAGAACATGGAAAATTGCCATCATCACTCCCATCCTAAAGAGTGGTGATCAAGCGACCCTGGGTAAATATCGACCTATCTCCATCTTTCCCCCACTCTCTAAGGCTCTTGAAAAAGTAGTTGCCAACCAGCTTGCTGAATAGCTGGTCATGCACAATATCCTGTGTCCTGAACAGCATGGCTTTCATGCAGGTCACAGCACCACAACCATGCTATTTGAATTCTCCAATGTCCTGCACTCTGCTCTTGATGCCAGAAGTCCTGCCAGTGCCGTGTTCATTGACCTCTCCAAGGCCTTTGACATGGTTTGCCATCCTCTCCTGCTTGACTCCCTCAGATGCCTTGGTTTCTCCCCCTGCCCCCTTGCATGGTTCACCAGCTAACTCTCTGCCAGAACTCAGTCTGTAAAAATCACTAGCACCCTATCTGACACATAACCTGTCCACTCTGGGGTTCCCCAGGGCTCCATTTTAGGCCCTCTCCTCTTCAATCTCTGCCTCAGCTCCCTAACCTTGGCCCACCCAAGTAAGATCCTCCTCTATGTGGATGACGCTGTGCTCTTTGCCACTCATTCCAACCCCAACACACTCCAGGCCATCCTCCAACAAGCTTTTGATAGAGCTGAGCATTGGTTCACATCACAAAGGCTAGTCCTGAACCTAAAAAAGACCAAAGCTATGCTCTTCTCACATTGCCAAAGCAAAGCCGGTGGTGCCCCTCTCATGATACTGCCTAGCACACTAAACCCCATTGAGCAGGTTTCCTCCTACATGTATCTGGGCATAACCTTTGATTTGGCACTCTCCTTCCATTCCCATATCAATGCCCTTTCTGTTGCCACCAATGTCAGTATTGGACTGTTATACCACCACAGGGACTGCCTACCACAAGGGGCCCTGAGATTGGCAATCACCTTTTCTGTCCTGTTGCTAATCGATTATGGGCTGCCCATCTATGCTGCTGCTGACTACACTGCGCTTGCAAGAATCCAGCTCTCTATAAACAAGGCCTGCAGGCTAATGCTGGGAGCCTCTAGGCACACCCATACATGCCTGCTGTACTCCACCATCAACTTGCTCAACCTTGAAGAAAGACTCCACTTCCAAACTTGCTTTCTTGTAAAAAGACCCTGCTAGGGCTCTCCCCCCAGGGTCACCACCTCCCTGCAGCATGCCTCCCCCTCAGTCTCTACTCGCAGCACTGTCAAAACCTCACTTATTGTCCCCACGGTAAGGACATCTATGGACCAGAGATACTTTTTCTATCGGGCTCCCTCCTGGTTCAATTCCCTCCCAGCCAATATAGCTGACTCCACTAAGCCTGGTCCTTTCAAGGTCTCCCTCAGAAGCCATCTGACAAACACTCACTGCTGCAACTGCACATAACCCCCCACCTGCCCCTTACCTTCACCCCTAGGCTGGGTCTGCCCTGTCTACTTTTGCTGTATATACCTGGGGTCTCATGCAACATCTGCTGGCTAATGTATTAAAATATCTCTGGTTGCTACCCGATGTGGTACTCGTGTACCTATATTATGACTATTGTGATCTACCTTTTACCAAGAGTGTACCACCAGTGAATGCCTGTAACACTGGTTGCTTTTTTAATCTAAGCATTATGTACCGTACAGTTTGTTTTGCTCTGATGTATTGCTGTCTTGACGAGGTGCCTTTGTACAGTAAATGAGTGTATGACTTAAAGGTCTGTAAACTGATGATCTAATAAATAAATAAATAAATAAAGTGTGGCTCCTGCCCTCTGAAGTGAAGCTTGGGCCTAAAAATGAGACTTGAGGAAGGAAGAATTGCACCGTAGCAGGGTTTTACTTGAGGCCTGTTTTCTGTAGAAGTATCAGGAGCTCCTCCAGGAGCGGTAGGTATTTTTCTAGGTCTGCTGTGGCTAAGCGAAGATCATCAACATACTGCAAGAGGCAGTCAGGGGAGGAGAAGCCTCGTATGGCATCCCTCATGTGGATGTGAAAAAGGGAGTGGCTGTTAAGAAAACGCTGAGGAAGGCAGTTCCACATGTGCTGTTGTCCTTCAAAAGAGAAGGCAAACTTGTATTTGCTCTCAGGGGCCAATGATAATGACCAGAACCATTAGAGATGTCCAATGTGCTGAATCACTTCTGGTGCATTTTGAGGAGTTTCAGAAAGTCCAGGACAGATGCTACTGTGGGGGCATAACTAGGGTAACCTGATTGAGTTTTCTGTAATCTATGGTTAATCTCCAATTATTATTGGACTTTTTCCCTGGCCAAATAGGAGAATTAATCATGGAGACACAGGGACTGATAATCCCTTGTTTCAGAAGAGATTCTATTTTGGCCCTCAGAGAGGAGATTGCCTCTATTGGGAATGGGTACTGCCTTTGGCATGGTGGAGCTGGGCCACTGACTCATGTGAGGCTATCTATCCTACCACAGTCATGCTTGTTTTTGGTGAAGGCATCTCAGTGCCTTTCCAAAATAGGCCTCAATTGTGGGAAAAGGGTATGATGCTAGAATATGAGTATTACGTCATATTCCACATCATTGGCCTTTACTGCTGCCATTAAGTGTGAGTCAGAAATGAGAAGCAGGTGGCATTGACTGTGTACCTGGAGTAATAACCTGTTGGCTAGTTCCACCACGCACCCATATCAAGAGAGAAAATCTATACCCAGGATGCTCTGATGGTGACGTAAGACCATGAGGTCAAAATGGCGTTTCACTTCTAAGATACTGATGATGATGGGTATTAGTTTAGACTGATAAGTTGTGAAGACAGTCCCCTCAATGGTCTGCACAGAAGTAGCCTTTCCAGTCAACCAACAAGATTTCTGGGGATCATCCTGATGCAGCATGGAGACAGCGACAGCCGTGTCCAGAAGTAATTCAAGCTGGCAACCCCCAACCAGCACTTCTACAAATGGGCATCCAGAATCATTGGTAACTAGAGAAGTGAGAACTTGAACCTGGGCCTGACACCATCAGTCTGATCCATTTTGCTCCGGTGAGGTGTCAAAGAGTGTGGGGTCCAGCTCTCAGAATCAGAACATCTGCACTTGTTCAGCGTACAAAGACTGCCCACCCCCCTCAGATTCCTCCTCCAAAGGGGGACCACAAGGAAAGGCCTCAATGACTTTCATGGGGCATTGGGCTGTGAGGGATTGAACCTTGGCCTGAAATTCCCAAAGCCATGCATCCTCTTTAGTCAAATCTTTATATGAGGGCCTGAACCATTGTTTTTGTCCCAATTGCAGTCTACTGGTTCGACTTCTGTTGTTACTACTGTCTGTTGTTGTGTCCTCCTCGGTTCTGATGTGAGGATTCATCTTGTTGGGAATCTTTGGATTTCCCTTCCACCACATACTGGGTGGATGAATCTGTGTCACTTTGCATTGTGGCTACCTTGGGCTTACAGCCCAAGCTGAGGTCCCTCGCATGGACTAGGTACCACACGATCCTCCTTCTCCATGAGCACACAGAGGTATTCTCTTCAAGGAAATACGGCCACTTCCACCTTTTCGCGGAGGGCCAGTTGGAGGTTTTTGAAGAACAGGCATTTGTGCTCATTTGATTCTCTGTCCAAAATGTTCACCAGCCAGATCTTTGCCTTCACTATATGTGAGCCACAAGTGACTCTCTTATTGGGCTGGAGTTTCTTTGACAGGCAGAATTACCTGTCTCACTAGCATCACACTGACCATGTTGGGGTCATGCGCCACCAGCAGATAAGCCTCCACTCTGTCAAATGGGGCTCTGATGCCATTATGTATGCCTTCCAGCAGCTTTGGTCACAATATAGGGCCCATTGTCTGTTTCAAAACCTGTACCCAGTGCTTGGCTGCAATGCTGAGAATTTCACATTGATTCTCCACTTTTTCCAAATGGTGGCTGCAATGTGCTGAATGGCTTACGCAGACTGCAGGGTTCTTGGGCTTGGTCCCTGCCCAGTGATGGTCTTAGCCACTGCCTCAGCTGTGGGGGTGGCCACGCCCTGAAGGAGGGTCTGTTTTTCCACCTCCCTTTTCAATGTATCACTGACTGCTTGTTTCAGCACTTTAGCCTGAGAGTCAGAGAGCACAGCCTTTGAGATCACCCTCAAAGTTAAGGCTTCCACCTCGTCCTTGTCCATTTTGTTCAAGGCAGCTACTGGTGGGTGAGGGTTCAACCCTTCGGCATTCCCAAGGTCTGCCATCTTGGATGTCCCCATCATTGCTGTTATCACCCTCCAATAACGACAAGTCGATAGAAAGTGTATACGGCATAGCCTTCACATGACTCTTCAGGACTGCCAACTGCTGACATAATTTGGTTATCTTAATTCTACAGATTGATTCCAAACCAAACAAAACAAAACCAAATCAAACATTATTTCTGAAATGCTATTCCACAACAGATCATAGCGTTTTACACAGTATAGTCAAACAATATAAAAACAAACATTTCTGAAAAAATAGTAGCAATCCAAATATCAATATAAAAATGCCAATTCAAATAAATAAGCCTCCGTGGCTGACCCTACGATCCCAGGTGTCGGCAGTTGTCATATTTGCCTTTTATCATCTTAGGAACATCGCCAGGATCAAGCACCTTGTTCCATTGGGGGATCTGCCTATGCTGGTCCACGCCTTTGTGACCTTGTGCCTTGACTACTGCAACTCCCTATACTTAGGGCTTCCTGGGGTTGATATCCACTGACTGTAGCTAGTGCAAAATGCTGCAGCACAATTGTTGATGGGGACTTCCTTTTCTTCCCATATTACCCTGGTGCTGCATGATCTGTCTGCATTGGCTGCCAATTCAGTGGTGGATCACCTTCAAAGATGGTTTATTGACTTATAAAGCACCACATGGACTAGGCCCTGATTACTTGAAAGAGCTTCTTGTTCCCTACTGCCCTGTGAAACAGCTCCGTTCGACTGATGAGGGGTTGCTGGAGATTCTGAGGGTGACTTTGAAATCTTCTGGGGCCTGTGCATTTATGTTTGTGGTCCCTACCCTCTGGAATTCTCTACCCCATCAGCTTCAGGAGTGTGCAACTGTGGGGGGATTTAAATGGGAATTTAAAACCTTTCTGTGGCGTTGGGCCTTTCAGTGATGCATAGTTATATGGATCTGTTATTTTATTTATTATTGTATTTGTTGTTCATGAAATTATGTTTTAATTTTTGTACAGTACCTTGATATTTTGAAAGGAGCTTAAAAAATAAAGTTTATTATTATTATTACTATTATTATTATAATTATTATATAAGGCAGATTTAAAGGCCTCATCAGATGGGTATTTTCTTACCTGACAAGGTAGAGAATTCTACAGGGTCGGAGCAGCAAAAGCAAATGACATAGCTCCCGATGTTGTCGAACAGACCATGGGAATCTCCAGCCATCCCTCGTCAGTGGAATGGAGAGGGCAAAGGGCAGTAGGAACAAAGGAGTTCTTGCAGGTATTGCTGTCTCTGTCCATGAAGGGCCTTATAGGTCAGTAATCTGACCTTGAAGGTGATCCTCCACTGCACTGGCAGCCAGTGCAGAGCAAGGAGCATAGGTGTGACATTGGCAGGTCTACATAAACCTGTCATTAGTACTGGCTGCTGCATTCTGCACCAACTGTAGTTGGTGGAGGTCCACCCCTGGTAGCCCTAGGTATAGGGTATTGCAGTAATTAAGGCGCGAGGTCACCAAGGTGTGGACCAATGTTGGAAGGTCATCAGGTGGTACCAGGTGCTTTATCTGAGCGATATTCCTCAGATGGTAAAATGAGGACTTGACAAAGGCTGACACCTGAGTCTTAAGTGTCAGCCTGCTATCAAGTGTGATGCCCAGATTTTGTACCCGGTCAGAGGTCATCAGCTAATCACCCCCCAGCAAAAGTCTGGATGGCTGCCCATCCAATAATCCCTCCACCCTGCGACCTGGGTCAACAGCCAACACCTCGGTCTTTTCCAGATTCAGCCTAAGCCAGCTGGCACTCATCCAGTCCTGGATCTCAGAGAGACAGTTGTTAAATACTGTAACAGTATCACCTTTCCCGAGCACAAAGGACAAGTACAGTTGAGTGTCATCTGCATAACAGTGAAAACTCAGCCCGTATCACTTAATAATTTCTCTCAACAGCAGCATATACACTGCAAACAACATATGGGAAAGCACAGAGCTTTGTGGCACCCCAAATGGCAGGGAAAGAGGGTCCAAGGAAAATACTCCAGACTCCACTCTCTGTGTCTTGCCAGTGAGGAATGCATAGAACCATCTGAGGACTGTGCCACTCAGCCCACAGAAAAGCCACAAGTGCTCTAGCAACATCCCACGGTTCTTGGTGTCAAATGCTGCAGCGAGAGATCAAGCAGGATCAAGATGTAATGGCTTCTCTGATTCCTCACTATAAGGAGATCATTTAGTAACCGGACGAGCACTGTCTCAGTACTATGTCTCTTCCTGAAACCAGACTGGAGAGGATCATAGATGTTGTGGGTGGCCAGATGATCCTTCGAGCTCCAATGCAATTGCCTTCTCAAAAACCTTTCCTTCAAAATGCAGGTTAAAGGTAGGCCTGTAGTTTGTGAGACAGTCAGGGTCCAGAGAAGGCTTTTTTCAGGAGACAGTGAACTACCACCTCCTTCAGGGTGTCCGAAAACACCCCGGTCTCTAAAGAACACCTAACTATCTCAGCAAGGACTGGTCCTGTTGTCTTTACGCACCTCACTAGGAGGCACATCAAACCCAGATCCAAACTACAGTAAGTTGGTCGCAAGCCCTGGACCATCTTCACAACATCATCTCTCGCCAACTGAGCAAAGTCTGACCAGACAAATTGGGTACTAGTGGTCTCACACCGATCTCTACTCTGCCCATTTGAGTGAGCTGCATGGATCTCCGACCTGATGGTTCCAATCTTATCTGCAAAAAATCGAGCAAACTCTTCACACTTGTCCTGTGAAAAGGCTCTCCTATTCTGGAGACAGCCTGCATTGCACAGCCTGTCCACAGTAGGGAAGAGCTGAGCTGGTCAATTTTGCACTGCTGCAATCTCCCTGGACAGGAATTCTGCATTCTTATGGGAGATCACAGATTGATATATCTTATAATGGAATATCAATATAAGTTTGTCATCATTCAGGCCCAATTTCAACCAGCAATGCTCCAACCTTCTACCAACTCTCCTCAGCTTCCTCAAGGTTCCATCAAACCACAGGGACCGAGGGTGAAGGGTGAGAGGGCGAACACAGACCAGACCAATGACATCCAGGGCTTCCCCCACTGCCTTATAATAGGCTTGTAGCAGACTCCCTGGATCCCTGCTAACACTCACACTACCCGATAGGTCCAGAACCACCATCAGACTATCTGGGGTTACTCCCCATAAAGGGCAATACCGGACCATCTCCATTTGGGCAGGTCTATTGGGGGCTGCAAAGCTGAACCCAATAGTGTGGTGATGGGACCATCCTACAGGCTCCATCATCAGGTCCGAGATCTTCATCCCCAGTAGGAATACCATATCCAATGAATGACCCTGTATGTGGGTCACAGAGGTAATTACCTGTGTGAGCCCCAACAAAGCCATCAGTTGAAGGAAGTCTTTTTCTAAATTGCAAGAGTTCATCTTTGACCCAGACGTTGAAGTCTCCCAGTACCGACCAACTGGGGGCCTCCAATACCATCTCAGCGATGAAGTCTGTGACCTCCTGCAGGAACGACTTCTCGCTCCCGGGTGGACGGTAAATGAGAAGTATCCTGTAGCCCACACCTGCACCCATGATACATTCAAAGGATCTGGTGACCCCAACTGGCACATCTACCAGGCCCAGCTCAGCCTTGACTCAGCCTACCCCCCACCCCTACGATTCAGCCTCAGGCAGTGTATCACCGAGTGCCCAGCCAGAATAGCTGACTTTAGAGTGGGGCAGCATTCTCATCTAGTCAGGTCTTGGTGATGCAAGCCAGATCAGATGACCCCACAAGATTATCAATTTCTGCTGTTTTCTTTCTAATCGAACTGGCATTGCATAACACCGCTTGGGTTGGATGAGTAGTCGAGGCTGACAGAGATACCTGCCCACTAAAAGTGGAGCCCTTGGGTATGGAAACCAAGCAGGGCAGTCCCCTTTCCTGGACCCATTTCACCCCAGGATGACTCCTTGACCCTACCACTCCGATTCACTTCCCCAACTCCACTCCCCCACCTAAACCCCCATACCTTCCCCTCTGATGCTGCCTCGCAATCCCCAAGGCACGACAGCAAATATAAACCTCAGCTGGTAGTGGGGGGAAATTGAAGGGGTGAAGGGCCCGGACTTCATTGGGGGGGTAATACCCACCCATCGAGACCCTCTGCCAGCACATCCTACAAATTCTACACCCAGAAGAAACTAAAAACAGTCACTCAGCTCACTCAATCAAACAATCACATCCACTCCTATACATTTACATACCCAAACAATACCACTATCCCCCACCCTCCACAAAAATTAATATGACTTAGCTATCCACTTCCTAAAGCACACTAAACAAAAGAAAATAAAACAACTGAAAAAGAATAAAAAACAAATAAACAGCCAGAAAAAGCAGAAGAGGGTCAAATTTGTTGTAAGTTAATGTCCAGTAGCATAACTGTCCACTTTAAAATCATAGATCAAACAATGTCCAGAGCCCTCTATGGCTCCGGAAAAAGTTTGATTGTGGCAGGAGGGCTCTCACCAGCACCTAGACCCCAACATTTGTTCAAAAATGCAGCAGTCTCACTGCCACATTCACAGTACAATTTTTAAAGCAATTAAATACAGAAAAATAGGCACTCTCACTGCCAGTCAAAACAGAAAACTGAATAGTTCATACTGGCCACAAAACATCTTGCAGTCCAACAGCCAGCAGTTCTTTACCTGACAGAGCTTCCACAAAGGAGCAGGATCTCAACATGTGGTCCTGTAAATGATCTAAATTTGCCAGGCCTTGTCCTGACCCCAAAAAAGGCCCCAGAGTACAGCCAAATCTCCCCTACTTCAGCCGCTGGAATTACCCGACCCCCGTCAGGTAGCCCCATGCAGCTCTAGGTGCCTGGGCAATGCCTGCTCCCCAGTTTTCACTCTCCCTGGCCCCCCCCAGAGGAAAGCAGCTTCCCTCCATAACTGACCTAAGGGCCAGACAGTCTAGCCAATGAGTCCTCCACTCATGGTTGCCTCTGTTCTGCTCCAGATCACTTCACCCAGCATACTCCAGCATCCTGACAGTCCAGATCCACCAGTCACACAATTTCCAGCTAGTCTAACTCTGGGGGAATGCAACTCCAGGAAAGCAGGGCATCAAAACTCTGGATAACAGTTTCATTCCTGGGTTTTACTCCACAGAGCTAATTGCAGTCCCTCTGAAGGTTTGTTCTCCACAGCTCCAGTAGAACAAAGCACAAGGCATTTAAGACTCCAAGTCAAAATTGGGGCCCAAACTTTCACTTAATGCTGATACTACCAACTCCATACAAGATGCCGTGAAAAACACCGGCACCGCAGGTGCAACGATCTTGGCAGCTGTAAATAATGATCTGATGATTTCTTCAGCTATTTCCCTCTACTGCAGTATGGCTGCAACAGATGATTATACGAAATAAAAAATACTTTCAATACTTTTAAAAATACAAACAATTTGCACTAAAACAATAACTGAGTTAAACTAACGGCTGTGATCCTGCAACACTCTGTACACAGTGCTCACTTCACAGTTTTCCCTAAGTGCCCTGTCCAATGCATTCTGACATCTCTCAAACTCTTCTTCCAACTCCTTATACTTACTTTGCGGCATATCGTTCATACTCATAAGCAAGTCATTCAACTGCAACACTTGTCTCTCATACTGTTGCAATCTTTCACAGTCCTCTCTCAACCTAACAATCTGCCTATCTTTTACCTGTGCCACACTCTCAAGTTCTGTCTGAGTCTCCTTCCTAAGCTTTTCAATTTCTCATTCCAAGTCCCTCCGTTGCTCACCCACTTCCCTGGTTCTGGAGCCCAGATCCTTTTTCAGAGTTAGGACCTCTGTTTCTAATTCTTACAATGCAGCATACAGGGCAGCAACCATAACACCTTTTTTAGCATATTTCTTTGCTGTAGGCTTTGCCTCTGAGTACAGTTTACAAACATACTGCACTGGATTAGCCTGCAATTTCACATCCAACATGAAATCACTCCGACCTCCATGGGAGTTCAGGAAATTTAAAATGTTTAATTTGAACTCTGTACTAATGGCCATCATTAGAGATTTCCCTTTTTCTGCACTGAGAGTCCAAGGCATACCGGCATCACCTCGATCTCAACAGCTAGATAGCCACAGGTTCTGGGTCAGAAGTCCAAGTGGACCAAATCCACAGGCCTATTCTGGCTGTAGGGGGTCCTTAAGAACTTCTGATTAAGTTGAACAGTGGGCAAAGGCTCTGACACCTGTTGTGATTGCAGTATCATTCACCTGTGTACCTTATGGCATACTGGTTCAGTTCTGTCCAAACAGGTCCTGTCGCAGTCATCAATTTGTTGGGTGGCAGAATTCTAGACCTGTTGGCAAAACATAACACAGAAGCCAAGATATCACAGAATAAAGTGTATTCCAAAACATGTAGAAAAACAGCACACCTGCTGGAGTTCAGAAACCTCAGAACACCATGATGCCCTCATGCAATCTCAGTGAATGACAGTCTTACATGAGTTCTTATACGTACAGATAAGAAAGTATGTTACTAGGTAACAGACTCTCCCAAAATGGCAGGAGGTAAATTTAGGGGAAACATCAGGAAATAATTTTTTTTCTGAGAGGGTTGTCGACCCTTGGAATTGCCTTCCACAAGAGGTAGTAGACACAGAAAATGTAAGGAAATTCAAACTTGAGTGGAATATACACTACACGCAAAAGAGAAAATAGTCTAAGAGGAGGGGGATAGGTATTCTGGGCAAACTAGATGGATGCAGAGGTCCCTTTCTGCCAGATTCTTATGTTCTTAAGAATAAAATATGGCAATTATATTGGTGGATAGTGGTGGGCAGCTTGCACCTAAGACAGTTAGGTTTTGCTCGTACACACTGATAAGTGTTATGCTGACTAAAGCTGCTTTTGGGTAACAATACAACAACTCATAGACTATGCTGATCATTGCATCATGGCAGAAAGCTGTAGGTGGCTTATAAGCCCCACACAATAATCATGCTGGATAACAGTTCCTAAGCACATCATAGCAAGTATGAGTTAATACAAATATACCTTATGCTGCAGTACTGTGTGTATGCGAGCCTACATGAGGGTTTGTAGGCCATGCAGGTCTACACTACCAGTACTTCATTCAAGGTGAAGGCAGGCTATTGTTTATAAGTGCAGAGGTAATATACAGTTTATTTTTAACTTCTGTTTTATGGCATTTTCCAAAAAGCAAATACCAGTAATTTCATACAGAAACACAGTTCAATTTGATGTTTGCACAGTAAAATTTAAAATGAATACCATACATGCAGTTTTTTTTAAATATCAGTTTATCCAGTTAGAAAGCAACCTTATCAATGCCAAGCTTCTCTTAAATGCCAAAAAACACAAGACAATGATTTTCTCGAGACTTGCCTTGTCTGGTGCCCTACCTACCCCATCTAAAAACTTCATAGTTACCTCCCTAGGTGAACCCTTGGAAGTCATACCTAAATTTAAATATCTAGGTATGTGGATAGACAACAAGCTTTCCTTCAACGACCACATCGAGGATCTATCAAACAGGCTTAAAGCACGCTTGGGTTTCTTCTTTAGAAATAGGACCCTCTTTTCTCTCGCGACCCGCAAAAGACTAGTCCAAGCAACATTCCTTCCCTTGCTTGACTACGGAGATATTATCTTTATCTCCTCCCCAACCTTGAGCCTATCTAAACTGGATATACTCTATCACCATGCTCTTTGCTTCATTACTAACTCTGCGTATAGGATCCACCACTGTGATCTTTATGCAGCAGTTGGGTGGACCTCTCTTGCCACCAGATGCCTCCTGCATGCTGGCATTTGGACCCTCAAATTACTACTCCACAAAATGCCTGTCTATTTAATGTCTCTCATATACATCTCACATAGCGCCTACTCCCTAAGGAATTCCGACCTTATCCTACTAGATGTTCCCAGGACACGTACCACAGCTGGCCAAAGAGCTGTCTCATATGCCCTCCCAAACATTTGGAACTAACTTCAAGCCATGCTGAAGCTAACCAGCATCGTATAAATTAACTCCTACAAAACACTAGCTATCTCTAAATTAAAAGACATACGTAGGTGCTACTAGGCTCCAAACGCCAAGTCAACTTCCTAGGTACCAACTGGCCCTCTACTTATTAAGCTGAAATGTGTTGCATAATTTAGGGCAAGGTTAAAGGTGGAATGTACTGCATATATAGCATAAGAACTTCTATTGTGTATACCTCTTGTATTATATATATTTTTTTCTTTGTTGTTCTACATTTTATATCTCCTTTCTATGTAATTGCGAACTATATGTGCATGTGCCTCAGGACCTACTTGTGAATGAGCTTGCTCAACGGAGTCTTTCCTGCAATAAACTTGAACTTGAACTAAAGTTAATAAATGGGGTCCAGAATGTCAAGTGCTCAACATTAATTATTTGTCCAGTAGAAACCAATGATAATATGTCATTATATGAAAAGTATTTATTTTCTGAATCTTTAGAACATAGCACCTCCATTCAAAGGGTTGTTACCCATAATTGACCTATGAATTATACACAGTAATATAAAACAGAGAAAACATTTGCAATATTCTCTTTTTTTCAAACTCTATGTCTAGTCATTTTACAGTGCATTGGCAAATCATCTCATTTTTAATTCTGCCAAAGTATTCTACTAATGCAGGTGCCAAATACATGCAATCAACACTGTCCTACATAAGAGATTGCTAAATCAATTGAGAAACCTGGGAGTGGGCTCTGTGATAGTAAAATGGGTTGAAAACTGGCTAAGGGACAGGACTCAGAGGGTGGTTGTAAATGGTATGAAATCAGAAGAGAGGGAGGTGGCCAGCAGGATGCCACAGGGACTGGTGCTGGGACAAGTCCTGTTCAATGTCTTTATTAGAGACATTGTAGAGTATCTGGAGGGAAGGGTATGCCTGTTCATGGACAATGCCAAGATCTACAACAGAGCTGACACACTGGAAGGGGTGGAACGAATGAGAAAGGATCTAAGCTTATTGGAAGAATGGTCAAGTGTATGTCAGTTGAGTTTCCATGCTAAAAAGTGCAAAATAATGCACCTGGGTCACAGTTATCCAAGAGAGGAGTACAGGATGGGGGAGGTTCTGGCCACCACAAAGCAAGAGGCAGACCTGGGGATCATCATATCAGATGACTTAAAGGTGACCAAACAGTGTGAAAAAGCAGTGGGGAAGGCAAACAGAATGCTGAGATGCATAGGTAGGGGCATAACCAGCAGAAAGAAAGAGGTGATGATGCCACTGTACAGCTTCACCTGGAGTACTTCCTCCAGTTCTGGAGATTGCATCTCAGGAAGGACATAGACAGGATGGAGGCAGTCCAGAGAAAGGTGACAATAATGGTACATGGGCTGCACCAGAAGTCATATGAGGAAAGACTCAGGGACCTTAATATCTGTTCATTGGAGGAGAGGAGAGAGCGGGGGGATATGATAGACATTCAAGTCCGTTAGGGGTATAACTAGGGTACAGAAGGGAAGCATATTAGAGAAAGCATTGCACAAAGACATAGGGCCAGGATATGAGGCTGGAGGGAGGAAGGCTCAGGGGAATGTCAGGAAGTTCTTTTTCACAGAAAGGATGGTGGATCCTTGGAACAGCCTTCCAGTGGATGTGGTGGGGGCTAAAACAACACGGAGGTTCAAGAGCACATGGGGTAGACATAAGTGTACCATGGAACTGGGCAGAGAAGGCATGCAGCAGATCAAATAGGATCTGAGCTGTCAACACTGAGTAGGGAAATAGGCAGACTAGGTGGGATGTATGGTCCTTATCTGCCTTCAGATTCTATGTTTCTATCTTGCCATGATATTCTGTCCACACCTGCCTATTACACAACACCAGTGTAGAAAACATTGTCATGTGGCACCTTACTGCCCGCATTTCTCACCTCCTGAAAGTATCAATGTGTTGTGTTACCCAGAGAACAGTATACAGTGCTTTAAAGTGTACAAAATGACAGCTTCAGTGGTGCATGAGAAAGTCTCCCCCCAAAGGTTTGCTATCCATAATTCACCCCTGAATTAGGCTCCATAGATAAGACTACTGAAACAAGTTCTGGCCAGAGCTGATTGAGCTATGACGAGCTACCAAGTGAGCAAAATTACACGTGTGTGTAGAAATTATTGAATGCCTGGGTGTAACGTGTCCATTTTTAGGAGGTGTTGCACAAAATTTTCAACATGGGATTTTTGGGACCACTCCTCGTGAAGAGTGCCAGTGACATTTTGTTCACTTGTCCCGAAAGGTGATTTTGCAGAGCGACCACTCCATTCTGTGCCACAGGTGTGGAAACACATTTCAAGCAAGATGTGAAAAATGAAAGCTGTACTGTTAAAAAAGGAGATGTAAAAATGGCAATGTTGAACATGTGGAGTGAAAATATAAAAAATTGGCAAAGTTAGGAGTGTGCATAGAAATTGCGCAAAGCACGCTTGTAACACAGTCATTTTTTGGAATGTTTTCACCAAATTTGCAACATGGGCTTTCTGGGACCCCATCTCATGAACAGTGCCACTGTCATTTTGTGAATTGGTCCCGAAAGGTGATTCTGTGCAGCGACTGAAAAATCACCTTTTGAGGCTGAGAACGAAATGACAATGAATGTTTTCATGAGGTGGGGTCCCAAGACCCCCATGTTGAAAATTTTGGGCAAAAATTTCCTCAAAATGGTGGATTTATCAACATAAGTTGAAAACTCCATTGAATGCCATTATAGCATGCTTACATTGATTCTTCAGTTTGCAGTTCGGCTTTGAAGAGTGCAGACGTGTCCCGGTCCAGAGAAGATGACAGTGTCAACCTCCAGAGGTAAGTATGGGGTAATGGGGGTGTGGGAAGGTGGGTGCTCAGTGTGAGGGTGGGGATGGGGGAGGGTGACTGGGACGACGATGAGGGACCATTTTCTTTTTTACAGATAAAAAAACATGCATCATCGGTTTTCTTTATTTACAGGGATGGGCTCCCAGTATGCCACATGAGTGGGGGCACTACACAGTGCCTACACTGCGATTGGGGACCCCATTGTTGGCATGGAGATTGGAACAGAGGGAGCAGGGAGGACAGCACTAGTGGGAGGGTGCAAGATGGTTTTCTTTGTTGCTGATGCTGGTAGCAGTTCACAAGTGTGCATGCATGGCACTCACACATGCATAGTTGTGGTGAATGGCATTTTAAAATTTGCAACATGATGGTGCTAGCAGAACTGTGCATGTGCGCAAGTCACAAATGTGCAGTTCATGCCCCAGAATGCAGAAGTAACAGCCGAAATAGTGCAGCTGTTCTTCCGTAGCAGATGATTGTGGCAGAGGTTTTCATACTCCATTGGACTTCCAAAAGTCCAGCTGAAGGTTCCATATGATCATGATCAACCATTTTTTAAAGCTACAATCCCAAAATAGCTGTAGGCTCTGCCCACAGCCCTAAAAATGCAATAGTTTGGCCTTTTTCTACCTAGCTATCTGACTGTCTTATTTTTCATGTACAACATCCTGCCATGTTCAACTTCTTCAGAGCGTACTAACAGTGTAGGTGCCACAAACTTGTATCTCCACCAAAGGATGCTTGGCACAAAATGCTAAAAACCTATTATTATTACATGCACAGGGTTTTAGAATACACTTAGCAACCTGTGTGCTTCAAGCTTATTTCTACCAGACTCTGTGGTAAAGGACCAAAGTTTTGGTATTGGTGTAACTAGTTCTCTCTCTAGAATCCAACAAAGGGGTGTTCATATACTTATATCCTATTTTACATAATTGACTGCTAAAATGTAAGAATTATTCCAATTTATACATAATTGACTGCTAAAATGTAAGAATTATGCCAATTTACATTATTTTTCAGAGCCCTACTAAATATAGAAGAATATTATGGGTGGCACATATTTGGACAGTGGATGATGTTACTCAGGATTAAAATCAGTATTTCTTGCAGTTTTCAGAAAATATATACTTTTTCTATGGTATCATAGTGTCCCAAATGTCTACAGGCCAGAGAATCAGCTCTAGGCATTTTCCATTATGGGCCAAATTTTTCCTTTTAAAATACACTTAGCATCCTATGTGTTTCAATTCTATTTCAACCAAACTTTTATGATAAAGGTACATAAATGTGGTATCGCTGTAACTGGTTGTCTCATTAGAATTACAAATGTGGTATTTGTATGCCTCCATTCTATGTTACTTAGACATTTGGTTTACTTAAGGGAGGAAATTATGTGAACTTCAATCATTTTTCATAGTTCTACCAAATGTAAGGGAGAATAATGGGTAGTAAACATTTGGACAGTGGGCAGAGTTGCCAATTTTAAAAAACAGTATTGCATGCTGTTTCAGATAATATATACTTTTCCTATGGTAGCATAGTGTCCTAAATGTCTACAGGCCAGAAAATCAATGCTGTGCATTTTCCATTATACAGTAGGTACACTTTTTTCCCCTTTCAAATATACTTTGCACAGTATTGCCCAGATATTCAAAAGGGATGCGCCATGCGCAATAGAGATGCACCAGCGCAAGTATGAAAATGTGCCATTCTGTGATATTCAGCGGGAGGCAGCTGTGCTGCACAAGTCGCAATGTGCAAGAGTGCAATAGTAATGAATGCATGTGCAACTGTAGGGGGAGGAACCTTGAATAAATGGTGCGCTGTGATATTAAACAGTATGCGCCATGTGCAATAAAGGAGCAAGCGGAAGTTGTGCAATAGCGGAAATCCAAAATAAAAAGGAACAAGAGAGAGGTACAAGAATGCTACAGGGAAGCCAGAGGTAGGAGCGAGGTGACAGCAACTGGAAAGAGGGTAGCAGTGAGTGGGACTGGGCAGGAGCAGAACAGGGCACACCTGGGAACAAACAGGAACAGGACAGGAGTGGGGAGCCTGTGCCACTGTGCAGGAGAGGCAGGGAAGTGCCACAGTGGACTGAGGGCAGTGGCAGTAGGCAGGACAGCCAAAGGCTGGAGGTGTACCTGGTGCAGGAGGAGCATCACAAAGGACAGTGGGGGGAATGGGATAACAGCTGCCAGAGAGGGGAACATCAGTCAGGGACATGGCCAGTGCCACCTTCCAGATGGAGGCGGTAATGAGGGGTGTGAGAAGGCAGGCAGCAGGGGGTGCATGGCCGTGGGTATGCCCCCAACAGGCTGTACAGAGCCTGCACCAACTTTCAGCACTACACTGACACAAAGATTGTGGGCCGGTACTGCCTGAACTGGGTGATCCTGAGGCGGCTCTGTGACCAGTCTGCACTGTGCCACAGGTTCGAGAGTGGGGATATCACCACTGGCCACCTGGTGGGTGAGTATGCACATCACGCAGGATAACATGGGCAGCTGGGGGTGCATAGTCAGAGGTTCCAGGGGTACTGGCCTTGACAGCCCATGGCAGAGCAATGCTGACCACCATACTAATGTCCACCCTCTACACACAGGTGACAGTGGCTACCCACTCTGTCCCTGGCTGCTCACACCATACCAGCGCCCCATGACCCCATTGCAGCAACAGTACAATGAGGCACATGCCACCACACATAATGTCATAGAGCAGATGTTTGGGATACTGAAGGCACATTTCTGTTGCCTGGACACATCTGGCAGTGTCCTACAGTACAGCCCCTCATAGGCCTGTGGGCTATTCCTGGCCTGTTGCATCCTGCACAACATGGCCAACGACTGTGGGATAGCTGTAGAGGTCGAAGAGGGGGACAGCGATGGGGAAAATGAGGACGCCATTCCAGACGGTGATGGGCAGCCACCCCTTGAGCGAAGGGACCCCCGCCTGATCTGGATGTCACAGCTGTACCTGGACACCATCACAGAGCAACACTTTGACCAATAAAAGTAGGTCATGGGGCCATGTGCAACCACCAATGGCAAGGGCACAACCCACAGACATGCATGGACGAACCCCAGGGATGGATGGCCGCAAGGGAATTGGCTGAGCGTGGAACTGCACATGCCATCAGGGATGGGCAAGGCCTAACATGACACGTGGTAACACACACACACACCCCCACAAGACATGCACAAGGGGTAGATGGAACGCTGACCCCTACTGCAACCCCTAGCCACACACAGGTTCACAGACGACCATGCCCATGCCTGTCACTGTGCGTGTCTCAGATGCTAGGCACCATTGCACACTGGTGGACAGTGCAATGCAGGCATCATCATGCACACACCACAGTGGCCAGCAGCTGGGAGGGTGTACACATGGACTGTGTGTGTGCAGGTCTGGGTACCCCACCTGTGCATCGCACATTGCACAACACACAGCACACAGGGCAGCGTCAGAGAGTAGCCATGGTGGGAGACAGGTCAGTCACGTGGCACAGTGCCATGGCCACCACGGATGCGTGGGCGGCCCTACCAAGACCTGCCAGCTGTGACAGGCTAACCATTGGCCTCATGGGGTGGCACCGACAGTCCCCCAGGTGTGACGCTGCGGGAATGCGACCATGTTCGAGCAGGGGTCTGCAGTTCACTGAACATGACTGCACCAGGTGTGCTCAGTATACCCACAGCTGAACCCAGTGTCGACATGGAATGTGTCGCATGGTGCCAGAAATGGGGGGTGCGGACGTGACACTGCACAGTGTCTGTGGCGCATGAGAAACAAACTGGGTGCCCAATGTGGCCATGACAGCTGTGAATGCATGTGTCTGCCTGTCAATGGCAGTGGTCACATCCTCCTGCTGCCAGGCCATCTCTGCCAAGAGCAGAGCATGTTCTCTGCTGCGCCGCTCCTCTGCCTGGCGCAGAACCACACTGAGTGCATCCACTGCCCTAACAAGCTGCGACTGCTGATCCATGGAAGCCTGGAGTAGGCAGCTGTGCTCATTAAAGAGGTCATCCGCAGGATCGGCATGCTGTTCCTCATGGTGTTCCTGGCCATGCTGCTCATCACCCCTTGATGATGGGCGCTGCACACCAGAGCCATGCCGGGGCACGTCCACACGGGGTGCACTGACATCACCCTGATACTGTCTCCTCTCACCATTGGCCAACTGCTGACACTGCTCCTCTGGCCGCCACTCACCAGGGCTCACCGGTGCCACTGCTGTGGTCGCAACAGCCCCACTGGCCTGGATGCACACCAGCGCTGCCCCACTGGTGCATGCAGGCACAGGCTGGGACTGTGATGTCATGCAGGCCTCCACGGTGGCACCACACACAGCTATGCCCATGCTGTTACCTGCTGTGGGGCCATCCTGCAGCCCACACGTATCACTGTCCATGATGTGTGATCCATCATCATCGGTGCTGGATCTGGCATCAGTCTGTGTCACAGCACTCTGGCATCCATGGACGCTGTTATGCTGGAACACGGGCAGGGCCTCCTCCGCACCAGCACCACCAACTTCATTTCAGACAGACAGGTGGGTATACTGTGGTCCTGATCCTTGGGCACCTGTGGAGGTGGATGGGTGCTCCTCCGTGTCCAGGGTATCACCCTCAGTGGACACACCCACCACCGCTGACCCATGTAGACACTCAGGAGCTGTAAGGGAACACAGTAACATTAATGTCTCTGCCCTACCCTATGGCATTCCCTCCACCCCCCACACAGTGACAGCACATGACCTACCATGCAGTGACGGGCTGCCACCCATCTGGAAACCACCACCTGGAATGCCCTCTAGGGAACAACGCTGCATGCTTTCAGCCACCCGCTCCTCCTGTGGCATCAGGCGTGGCACATCTGGCTGTCCACCACCAGTTGCAGCATGTGCTGCCCTGATGGCAGCTACCTTATGTTTTATCCTTCTCTTGTCTGTGCCCACCTTCTTCTTGCACTCCTGCATGGACCACTGGTGGTTGCCATGCTGGTTGACGGCCCCACTACCTCATCCCATTCCATAGCATGGGCCTGTGGTGTTCCCCACTGTCTGCTGAGCAACGGTTCCATGTTGAGGTAGGCCTTAAACAGGGCATCTGATTCTACCCAGGTGAAGCTGGGCCTCCTGCATCTCCCACATCTCTGTTCCTCCTCCTCATTACGTTTGGTCATTTTTGATCCTGTGGGAATAACAGGTGTTACCTCTGAATGTGCAGTCTCATGCATCTCCCACACACCATAGTCCACACTTCCAAACACCATGCAACCCACCACAATAGACTGCAGTACCAAACAATGACCTCTGAAGCCCCATGTCGAATTTATATGGCGCAAGCCATGCAAATGAGGGGAGGCGCAACTTTAAGCGGATGCTAATGCAGTGGCTGCGCCATGCAATTGCTGATGAGCTGATTTGCATATGCTGGCTGAATATCATGCTGTTGCACCCTGCACAATTGTGTTGAGTGTGCTCAGGCAAAGGTGCAGCTCTGTGACATGCGCAGTAGGCACTGCATGGCGCATGCCCAAGGTGCTTTAGCCAACACCTGCTGCGCTGATGATGTGCTGAGTGTGGGAGGCAGTGCAGGGCAAGGCCACCACTGTGCCAGCAGTGCTAGTGCACTGCTCACACGTATAGCGCTCATGTCCTGGAACACCATAGGTGCCATGGTGCCACAGTGCGGTAGGCCACTGCAGGGTGTCACACACAGGCACCTGACCACGCTACATGCAGGGAGTCCCAATCATGCTATGGTGGTCTGTGCATGACAGACCCTTGACCCTGTGGTTGACCTTTGCCCCCTAGGCACCATGCATCTGCATGGGTGCACCCCATCATGCTGTTCGGTGACAGCACAATGGGGAATGGCAGTGCTGTACCGTGCAACATCTGTACATGGCGGACGTGCACTAGAGAGTGCCATTTTGTGATCCTAGCTGCAGTAGTCATGGCACACAGGAGAGCAGCCTTGTGGAGCCCTCTGGAGCTGGCCAATTTTGTGGCCATTGTAGAGCCCTATGCTGGGGAACTGTTTGGGGATGTGCTCTTAGATAGGGCAAGGAGTGCAGTGTGGGAGGAGGTGGCAGTGTCACTGGAGGAGGCCACTGGTATCTCCAAAAGTTCAGAGCAGTGTCACCACCGCTATGGGGACCTCCGGTGGAGGGACCCAGACAGGCTTGCCCATCTATAGGCACATGCCAGGCAAGGCACAGTGTCACATCCAGGTAGGTGCTCCATCCATACACTGTCCATCTGGGTTTCATGGTGGGCATGTGTCCACCATGGGGGGGGCATCCAGTGTGGGTGGTGGTAGTCATGGTGGGGTTGCAGCATGGCTGGGCTGTGCAGGATCGCATACACTGGGGGGAGGACTTTGCTACTGTTTTGTACTGATGTTCCCCTCTCCATGCTTGCACCCTAGGCCCTGAGAATAGGCAATGAGCCCGAGAGGCACAGGCACATCTTGAGCAGGAGGCTACCTGGCAACAGCCACATGATGGCGGGCCCATTCAACATCAACGCCCAGATGTAGCAGATGCAGGTGAGTACGTTTCTTCCCAGATATTCTGTGCATGCTGTGTTGTGGGGTAGGCGGTGGTGCACGCCACATGGTACACTCAGCACTGTCCTGTGGCACTGCATGTGTGGGTGCGCATCGCTGGTGGTCCGTGCATGCACCGTGTACATGGCTGTGCCACTGTCTTCGCACCACATAGCCATGTCACTGTACAGCCACGGTGGTGCTGTGCGGGACTTGGGCTGTGGGTGTGTGCAGTGGTCCACATGGCTGTGTGCACCTGCGTGGGCAGGTCTTGTGGACACGATCACTGTGGGTGGTCACACACCATCACAGTGGCATGGCCCATGGCTGTATGCCATGCACAATGGGTGGGCTACAGAGAGATGGACATTCACACCTATTGACTCTGCTTCCTTGTCCTAGGTGGTCGGCATTGGACTGTTGTCGAGAGGGCCTTGCAGGAGTTACTGCAGCTGGTGAGGGCATCGCTGGAGATCCTCCAGCGACTAGAGAGGCATGGTGTCAGAAGATGGCGGTTGCATAGACGCCACAGAAATTATGAGCGGGTTGGACGTTAGGCCCTCCATGCTCCTGGAAAAACCTTACCTCCCTGGATCCCCCTCACACCCCTTCTTCCCTCTCCCAGTTGTTCACCCCTGTCCCTTACCCACCCCCACCTGGTTTGTGGCCCTTCCCCTCCCATTGTATATATTTGTATATAGTTATGTTTATTGCCTATTTTTAATACATTTGTTTTGTTATGACAACTGTGGTGGTCTATGATTTGCAGTGGGCTACAGGTGCTCAGCTGCAGTAGTGTGCATGGTGTCAGGGTTGGTGCAGGCATGGGCATGTGTGTGTGTGTCCGGAAGGGAACCACCTATTGTGTGTGGGGGGGAATCAGTCACTGTCTGTGGTTTGTGTGTTGTTTTCTGTGCACTGGTTGCCTGTGTGCAGTGGTCCACAGTGCATGCTCTGTGTCCATGATGCCCCTGTCAGACCGTCCATGGCCTGTGCAGCTGCAACCCTTACATATCTGTGATATGCACCATCTGCTGGCATGTCAGTGGTGGCTGTCCATGCTGGACAACCACCATACCTGGCACAATGCCAGGTTGCCTCCTGTCACCGGTGTGGTGCACGTCTGCCTCTGGTGGCACTGTGGTCTCTGCTGTTTTTATCCCACCTCCATGTTGTCGCTTATGTCTGTTGCAGGGGATGTGCTCCACTGTCTGTCACTTGTGCTCTAGCTGCATGCTGGTGGTGTATGGCTTCATGGTGCATGCGCAGGGTGGCTGGTACACCTGTGCCATGGAGAGGTGCTAGCCATGGGTACATGGCTGCTGTGGCCACATGCCAGCAGGTTTGTCGACCCACTACTGTGTCCCTGTGTTGGTGTGCACTTGGGTATGGGCTGGTGTTTGTCCATGCACTCTGTTGTATCTTGTGTGGCACATGCTTCCATGCACCACTTTGGGCTTCTTTGCTGGCTGTTGTGGCCAGTGCTGGGATGGGGTGTGTCCTTGGAATGGTGTGCAGGGTGCTGTACCACTGGTGGTGGTGTCCGGGGCATGCCCTGTTGCATGTCTGGTACCTCGTGTGCCGACGCATTGGTCAGTCTCTCAGCTGTACCTTGGGGGGCTATGCAGGGTGGCACTGTGTCCACAGTTGTTGCATCAGTGTTTGCTGCCGCCCACTGCAGGGTGCTCATGGTGGGGCTGCCTTGCATGTCTCAATGGTGCACAGCATTGCATTGTTACAGTGGGGGGTCGTGGCATGCATGGGGTGTCCTGCAGTGTTTGGCGCTGCTCCTGGGCAGGGTTCCTGAGGAATGCTGTGCAAGGTGTGCTCTGCATTGGTGGGATGGTGTAGCATGGGGTGGCCAGACCTCCTTGTTTGCCAGCCACAGCTTGCCAGGGGGTGTGCTGGGGCACCATGCCCCAGCTGTGGGATTGTGGCTGGTTTCCAAGGGCCGGTGGTTCTTCCAGCTCTCCTCTGGTTGTGCGATTCATGGGGTGTGGGGGGGGACAATGTCTATTCTGCTGTGTGCTTCTCAGCCTATATCTTCCATGTGTGGGGGACCCCTGCATCCTGTCCCTGAGCATCCCTGGTTGTTCTGATGCACTGCTACCCTGCTCCACTGCGCATCCCTGGTGCTATTGTACATCAGACCTGCGCCACTGTGCATCCCTGGTTGCACCATGGTGCAGTTGGTGCAATATTCAGTTGTGTGGCACAAGTGTATCTAGCCCTGTGCAGTGTTTTAATATCGCGCATGTTGCGCATAGGCGCACTGTACTTGCGCCTGCTCCTGCGATTGTGCTACTTTGTGGAACAGTTTGAATATCCGGGCCTATATGTTTCAAACCCATTTCAACTTAGCCTTTGTGGTAAAGATACATAAATGTGGTATCATTGTAACTGGTACTGTCTGCAGAATCCACAAATATGATAGCTGTGTACCTCAACCTATGTTACTTAGACATTTGGTTTGCTAAAGTGTGAAAATATGTGAATTTCAATTATTTTTCATATCATTTCGCCAAATGTAATGGAGGATTATGGGTAGTACATATTTGGACAGTGGGCAGTGTTACCCATTTTAAAAACCAATATTGTGTGACATTTCAGAAAATATATACTTATCCTATGGTACTGTGGTGTCCTAAATGGCTGCAGGCCAGAGAATCAATGCTGTGTATTTTCCATTATAGGCACACATTGTTCCCCTTTCAGATACAGTTGGCACCCTATATGTTTCAGATCTATTTCAACCAAACCTTTGTGGTAAATGTACATAAATGTGGTATCATTCTCTCTGCAGAATCCAAACATGTGGTACTTGCGTACCTCTAGCCAATGTTATGTTAACATTTGGTTTGCTAAAGTGGGAAAATTATGTGAATTGAAATAATTTTTTATAGTTCCACCAAAATGTAAAGGAGGATTATGGGAAAGCAAACATTTGGATAGTGGGTAGTTTTCCACATTTTTAAAGCCAGTGTTTGGGTAGTTTCAGAAAATATGTACTTTTACTATGGTACCATGGTGTCCTGAATGGCTACATGCAAGAGAATCAATGCTGTATATTTTCCATTACTGGCCCAGATTTTCCCCTTTAAAATATACTTACTGTAGCACCCTATATGTTTCGAGCCTATTAAAACAAAACCTTTGTGGTACAGGTACATAAATGCAGAATCCACAAATGTGGTATTTGTATATCTGCAGCCTGCATCACATTGGCATTTGTTTTACTAAAGTAGGAAAATCATTTTTCATTGTAAAGGAAGATTATGGGTAGCATACATTTGGGTAGCATGCAATGTTACCAAGTCTTAAAACCAATACTTTGTGCACTTTCAGAAAATGTATACTTCCCCTATGGTACCATGGTGTCCTAAATGACTACAGGCTGGAGAAGCAGTTCTGTTCATTTTGTATTATGGTCACAAATGTTCCCCTTTCAACTACACTTACCACCCTTTGAGTTTCGATTCTATTTCAACTAAACGATTGTGGTAAAGGAAAATAAATGTGGTATCATTGTAACTAGCACTCTCAGTGGAATCTACAAATGTAGAATTTATGTACCTGCAGCCTGTTTTACATAGACATTTGGTTTTTCATAGTTTTACCAAATGTAGAAGAGGATTATGGGTAGCAAACGTTTGGATAGTGCACAATGTTACTCATATTTAAAATCAGTATTTTGTGCAGTTTCAGAAACTGCATACTTTTCTTAATAGCACCATAGTGTCCTGAATGTCTACAGATCAAAGAAGCAATGTTCTGCATTCAGCATTATGGACCCAGATGTTTCCTCTTTAAAATACACTTAGCATCCTATGTGTTTAGGGATTATTTTTGATAGACCTCTGTGGTAAAGACACATATATGTGGTACCATTGTAACCAGTGCTGTCTGTAGAATCCTAAAAGTGGGTTTTTATACACCTACCACCTATTTTACATTGGCATTTGCTTTGATAAAATTTTACAATTATGCAAATTTCAATTATTTTTCATAGTTACAACAAATATAAGAAGAAGAAGAATGGGTAGCTAACATTTTGGTAGTGGGTTGAGTTACCCATGTTTAGCACCAGTATTTTGTGTAGTTTCAGAAAGTAAATACTTTTCCTCTAGTAAAATGATGTTCTGGGTTTCTTCACACCAGAGAGCCAAAGTTCTATATTTTACATTAGGGTTACAAACATTTTCCTGCAGACTAAATTCAACACCTTATGGTCCTTATTCACAAAAGGCTAAGCATGTCGCAAAGTGACTTGCACCCACGAAAATGGTGCAAGTAGAACTTTGCAGCATGACTTGCGATATATGGGATTCAGCAAAGCTGCCTGCAACATATTGCAGGCTGCCTGCGCCCAACTGGACTTATGCACCATAAACCCCCTTGCAACATGGGATAAGGGGGATTATGGCAGCAGTTGCACCCTGTTCAGGAAGGACAGCTGCCAAGTCCCCAAAGTGGGATTCAGAAACAACCCCCAGTGGACTTCCATCAAAGAACATTTACACTAGCTATGAGCTGGCATGGGTGTCCCTTGCCGTCCACCGGGGAGTTGCCAATGTGCTCCCATTGCAGGTACACAGAGCCCTCTTTGGCTACCGGCCCACCCATGCCCTGATGCCCCAGTAAACATAGTGGAAGATGGGCAAGCAACCCCCCATCCCCTAGCCCCGGCCCATCAGTGCATAATTTCAGAAGCCCATATGGGCAAGTGGCCACCCCCATGGCCCTGATTCCTGTACCCCTATTCAGTCCTGATCCCCCCAACAATTACAATAGTAGGTGTTGCCATCAATTAAAGAAAGTATAATAGTATTCAAGAAATCCCTGGTGATGCAATGGTCCCTCCCCACCCAGCAATGCCAGCCTATGGCCCACCCATACCCAGCCAGCTACTGGTATAACACCACTCACCGCAGCCCAAGCCACTGATTGTGCATTGCTCAGAGCATGTACAGTACAAACCACACACTCAGTGAATGACAGCAGCTGTCATTCACTGAGCATGTAAATTTACTGTACGTGCTCTGAGCAAAGCTCAGTCAGTGGCTGGCCATGGTGTTGAGAGGTGGGCTATGCCAGTCACCAGCCAGGAATGGGTGTGAGGGGGGAGCTGAGTGGACTGGCATGGCTGGGTGGGGAGTTGGGGGTCCACTACACTACCAGGGCTACACTGCGGAAATATTTCTTGTGTCATGTTTGTTACTGTAAAAAAGATAGGGTGATTAATCGAGGATGGAAGCTGGTGGGGCCCTAGCCCATATGGGCTTCTTATTGGCATACTCGGGGATCAGAGCTGATTGTGTGACTTTGACTTTATGGATCGAGGCTGGACAGGGCACTCATGATCCCCAGAAGGGATTCTGAGGGTGCATTTGCCTTCTGCCCATCCCACAGCTTGCGGTATTTATGATCACTGCACCATCTGTTTGAATTCTGTTGCAAGCCTGCAGGATGCAAACCCCTGGACCCAGTCTGATGCTGAATTGGATGCAGAGTCCAGGACACGGGGAAGGTTGGCACGAGCTGCCATTGTTGCAGCTTGTGGCCAACATTTGTGAATCCAGCCCTATGACTTTAGGGCCTACTTCTGCCAGACATCTATAGTAAAGGTAGATAAGTGTGGTATCTCTTGAACAGGTGCACGCTGCAGAATCTAAAAATGTGTAGTTTTGTATTGACTGTTCTATGGTTTATTGTATTGGAGCTCCACAACTGGAAAGTATTTGTGTATGGCGACAACAATTGGAATGAAATGCATACTTAATGTATTGTCATTTTCACTCTTTGGTACTATAATTATTTAGATTATCCTGCACAGTTGCATATATTTATTTAGCTGTAGCAGAGGCCAGCTTTGAAATGGATCATTTTGCCAGTTTTTTGGTAAATACATGTACAATCCAGTACAATGGATGTAAGGTGGGTATCCCGAAATGTTGCAAATTAGCCCTGGACACCCATCATTAATGCAAGAGTTATTTGAAATTAATGTTCAACTATATACAGACTGTTAGTCATAATAGACAGGTCTGGTGCTGTACATTTCAAAGATATAAGCTTTAGTATGGTTATTTATAGTGATAGCTCTTTTGCCTGGCTGAAACATCAAACAGTCTGCATCAAAATAAAAACTGCGAAATGAACACAATAAAATACATACCTTGCAAAGCTACATCAGTGGGAATAACTTACAAACATTTGTATAATTAGCTAGCATTATGAGACAAGAATTTAAAATACATTTTTTTCTATATAACCTGGTTTTCACATAGACCAAAACTATTAAGAACTCAAAGGTGCAGATTGCCATTTTTTCACCTTTTATTTGTTAGCCGCAGTAAATCAAGTGCCACTGTTGTAACATGTTTCAGCCAATACAAAAGAGTTTTTGTTGTATATATAGTACGGGCATACAGAAGTTCTGTAACATATACCTTTCCATGATTTTCAGTTAAGTAATGTCTTCTGAGGTCTTTTCTGCAACATTTTTGAGCAGAGATATCATTTTGTTTACATTTCAGGCAGTGTTTCATGGTCACTTGACCAGATATGAACAGAAAATTACTACCTATAAAAAGGTAAGGGTCTTTCAATAAAAAACATATATTGTTTCCCTACTTTTCTTGAAGAGAAAATATGGATATTTAAATTTTAAATAATACAGTGAAAAAAATGACAAAAATTGCCTGACACAGAAATGTCAAATTTCCCAGGCAGAGAAGGGGATAATGGCCTGAAATATCTTTTCTGGGCAACCCCAAGATCCTTGTGCCCAGCATAGCACAAGTGGCTGCTCCCTAAACTTGGCACATTACACCGTAACAAAAGCTGCCTCCCCATACAGACAAGACATGCCATTGTGCAAAAAATTATCCTTCCCGTAATCAACTACAGTGATATAGTTTACTCCATCTCCCCCGGGTCCACCCTGGCCAGCCTAGACACCCTATTCCACTCCTACTGCCGTTTCATCCTTGGCTGCCCCCAGTCAACACACCACTGTGACCTCTACAGATTGTTAACCCTACCGTCCCTTCATGACCGCAGACAATCCAACTGCGCTAGATTCGCTGCCAAATATTGGTCCGACTCCCTTCCCCCCTACCTGACCTCTGTCCTCTCCCAACAACCATCACCTACATACTCCATTAGAGGGTCAGACCCTAAACTGTTCCATGTCCTGTTTATGTGCATATCCAAAGGCCAGGCCACTTTTAACTACCACATACCTCAGTCCTGGAATGCCCTACCTGCCCCCATCAGGCACGCACCAAACACCTACCTACATAACCAATTACTCAGGGCACACTTCACCTCCAGCTGCTCCTATTTCAACTAAGAATGTTACCCAAATGTCACTCTGCTATAAACTAATACGTATTGTACAGTACTCTACCCCCTGTGTTGTTATACTGTTCATACTGATTGTATGTATCCTACCCTTGTCTGTATTTTTCTCCTAAAATGTTATGTACAAGCATTTGTTCATTTTTGTACTGTCTAAGCAATTTCAATTTATGTATGGGGGTCTCGGCCCCCAGGTCGCATCTAGAATTTAGAATGTTGCTCAGTATGCTTTCCTGGTAAAACTCATAAATAAATAAATAAATAGCAAGAAGAACCATTTACCCACATTCTCTGTATTAGAACAGCAGGACGTCCTTGGGTTCTGTAGCCGCAGCTACAGTTTGTGCTGCAGGCTGCTCTGAGACCTGTGAGACACCTTTTCCCTGATGTCTAGTGGCACCCCCACACTCCCATCGCCATCCCCTTATGTATGCAATGTTTCCCTAGTGTTTAGTGGCACACTGCACCATCTGATAACCATTCCATTATTTAACATAATGTTTCCTTGGTGTCTAATGGTGCCTCCACCCTATGATCCCTGTTCCTTTCATATTGTAATGTCCCCCTGGTGTCTAGTGGTGCTCTTTGCCCTCTGTTCATCATCCCTTTCTTATTGTAATGTTTCTCTGGTGTCTAGTGGTACCTCCACCTTCTGATCAACATCCCCTTAGTACCATAATGTTTTTCTGGTGTCTAGTGCCACCTCCCACTCTCTGATCACTGCTTTTTCATATTGTATTGCTTTCCTGGTGTCTAGAGGTGCCCCCACCCTCCAATCTCTGTCCTATTTGTATTGTAATGTTTCCCTCATGTCTAGTGGCACCCCCAACCATCCAATCACCATCTCCTTATTTAATAAAATGTTTCCCTTGTGTCTAGTGGTGCTCCCCACCATCTGATTGCTGCCATCTACTTATTGTAATGTTTTTGTGGAGTCTAGTGGCACCCTCTGCCCTTTGATTGCCATCCTGGAAATGTTAGCTATAATAAAGAAAACTGACCCTCAATGTTTTTTTTAAACTCATAAAAAAAGAAAATGGTCCCTCATCGATCTGACCCCCACCCCGATCTCTTACTGAACACCCACCACCCCACACCCTAGACACACCCCCATACCCCCTCACTCACCTGAACAGGTTTTATGGCAAAGATCCACTCTCCCAACTGAAGACACGTCTTGCTGCTGTAACCAGAAACTGCAATATGAGAAACTAAGGTAAATACATTTTAATATATTTTGATGGGGGTTTGAACTTTAATGCATAACTTTGTCATTTTTGTATATTTGCACCCCCAATTTTCAACATGGCCCTTTTTAGGAGCCCACCTCATTATCAATGGTAGTGCAATGACACCAACCAGGCCCAAAATGCAATTTCATGGTCATTTGGTGAAATCACCTTTTGAGCAAGATTTGAATAATTTCACTGGCATTGTTCATGAGGTGGGGACACAGAAAGGCTATGTTGAAAATTTGAGGATTCTAAATATGCAAAAGCAACAAGAAATATCAATCTCGATGAAGTTTGTCTACACTCCCTCATACAGTAACTTTCATTGCCATTATTCATGAGGTGGGGACACAAGAAGTCTATGTTGAAAATTTGGGATAAAAATATACAAAAAGAACAAAGTTATGAGCATACATTGAAGTTTGTCTACACTCCCTCATACAGTAACTTTGGTAATTTTAGATATTTTGACCCAAAAATTTCAACATATCCATTTTTTTAACCACCTCATAAATGTGACAGCTGCCATTTTTCAAATCCTGGCCAAAATGATTGAAACACTCAAGTACATAAAGGGCATTAACAAGGTACATGCACATGAACTTTTTTACTTCAAGAAGGGCTCCAGGACTAGGGAACATGAACTCAGGCTGCAAGGAAGGTGGTTTTCTACCAACACCAGGAAGTTTTTCTTTGCAGAAAGAGTGGTGGATGCCTGGAACAGCCTGCCCCAAGAGATTGCGGGGGTCAACACTGTGAGGGGATTCAAGAATGCATGGGATAGACACAAGGGTGCCCTGACTACAAAGGGAAACTAGTGGGTCAAAATAGGTCTAAAATAAATGGCAGACTAGATGGACCTAGCGGTCTCCTTCTGCTGTCAACTTTTATGTTCTATGTTTCTATGTTTCTAAAATGTGTTTTCGGGCCTGCAGTGTGGAAATATGTTTCAGTGGCTTGGAGTCACATTTCAGTGGGGATTTGAAATTGTTCACCTACTGAGTTCATGAGGTGGGGTAACAAAAAGGCTATGCTGAAATTCTGGTGTACAAATACAGTAAAATTCCCAGGTTATGACTGAATGTTGCAGCATTTCAATGTTCACTCATAACTGTGCTAATTTTCAATATTTTGACTCCAAAATGTCAACATAAGCATTTTTCCACATCACCGCAAAAATGTGACAGGTGTTATTTTTTAAATCCTGGATGAGACATCTTTCCGCACTTCTGGGGCAAAATGACATTTTAGCCAATATACTACAAATGCTTCATGTCATCTTGATAAGGGCGATAATAAAATGACTATCTTGAACATTTGAGATCAAAATAAAAAAAAGACTGAATGTGTAAAGAGTGAATGTGTAGAGTGAATGTGTAAAGAGTGAATGTGCCAGGCCCTGTACTTACGGATTCTTCCTGTGGTGCAAGGACAAGAGGGCCCTGCACATCTGCACCTGTTCACCTTGGTCCGATGGGATCTACATGAATGAGAATAAGATTCCACTATCTCAATAAGAAAGGAAATTCTTTGCAAAAAAACTTCATTAATTTCATTAATGCACCAGTTAGGGTAATTTAATGCCACAAAAGTAGAGAAATGTGGCATTAGGCTTTAACCCTAACTTCCCAACCCTACCCTCCAAGCAGCAAAAGGAAAGAAAAATCTTTATGGTTTTGGCTGTCCTGAGTCTTGGCAAATCAGGTGTGGGGTCTTCTTTTGGGGTTTCAATCCTAATACGCATCCTATTCTGTAAGCAAAGATATTTTGGATTTACACCTGTGAGCAAAAGCTCTTTTACATAGGTTCCATGTCAAAGGTACAGACAGCAAAAAGAAAAGTCAAATTAAACAATGTATACCATACAGAAATATAGCAACCAATAACATCAGACCACAGCAAAAAACAAAGGGGAGAGCAGCCAAGTGGCCTTGTCAGTGGGGAGACACAGTACTGTACATTTAAAAACTATTTCAGAATGGGGTGAGCACTAGGTTTGAAAACCCCAAGGAAGACCCCACCTCTGATTCGTCAACACTCAGGACAGCCAAAACTGTAATTATTTTTTTCCTTTTGCTGATTGGGAAGGGGGGGGTGAGAGTTAGGGTTAAAGCCCAAGGCCACATTTCTCTACTTTTGTGGAATTAAGTTACCCCAACTGGTGCATTAACAAAGTTTTTTTGCAATGGTGTGCATAATTCATTATATAAATGACATATCAAATAGATGTATAGCTACAGCTATAATGTGCACACCCTTTACTAATCTATACATGTAATTTGCATTTGTGCTACCATTTGATTGCCTACTGTATATACTTTTGGCTGGAAAAGTGACTTTTTTCTTTGTTTGCACTGAGTTTTGTGCTGGCTGCCAAATCCCAACACCATGGAAGATTCCCAAATGTGACCTAAGAGTTTGTTTTCACTTAAGTCACATATTAGCATCTTTTAATAAAACATTGTAATTACAGTAGAGTAAATATGAATATTTACTATTAAGGAGATATTTTTAATGACAGTATATGTTCTGTTTCTTATTTGATAGGTGGACATTATCTGAGGGACAGTATTGAACAAAGCATAGTGTGTAGTGCTGCAGCACTGTATCTGGGCATGACATCCTATTACACATGTATTCATATTGAATATAAGAATGATTATGTTGTTAACTCAAGACATTATTCTTTGTCAAAAATGGGAGAATGTAGGTATTTTACTACAGAGAGTCATCAAACCCATTAGAAGTTACATGGGGCATTGGTGTTCTATCATCCTTTTGCTTTGGCATTCACCTGTGTAAGAAAACCATTAGCACAGACATATAAATGCTGGGGGCAGAAGGTTGTAAGACAAATTATGTCAGCAAGCCAGGAAGGCCAATAGGCCTCCCCCCAGCCAGTATGAAGGGGAAGAGGAGGATTCAAATAAGAGAGAAAATAAAAGATTAAAAATGGGCAGTGAAGGGCAAGGGACATACTGGAAGGTGGTTTCCTTGAATGCAAGGAGCCTGGACAAGGAGGTTCCTGAGCTGCATGCACTGATGGCTGAAGGGGTGGTGAACATAGCTGCCATCACTGAGATGTGGACCACCCAATACCAAGACTGGGCCATGGTGATCCCAGGGTACAGAATGTTTGAGAAGGACAGGGGAAAAGGGAAGGGAGGAGGGATGGCTATTTATATAATGTATGGAATGCTATGAAGCGGGGGGGAGGGCAGGGCAAAGACCTTATGGATACAAATCCTCGACTTAAAAGGCAGTAGGGTTAGGTTAGGGGTAGTGTATTGGCAACAACCTCAAACAAGGATATTGATAGGGAGCTGTGGGAGCAGATAAGGAGGGTCAGTACAAAGGGTAACACATTGATAGTGGGGGACTTCAATCTGCCTGGGGTGGAGTGGAGCACTCCAGCCACCTCAAGCATCAGGTAACAGGTCCTCCTGGAGGCTTTCTTGGACAGCTTCCTGGTGCAGATGGTAAGGGAGCCAACCAAGAAAGGAAACATACTGGAACTTGTGCTGACAAATGGAGAGAATGTCCAGGAATTGGGGGTGGAGGATCCCCTGGCTGTGAGCGACCACCACACAGTGTGGTTCTCACTTAGACATAGTCCAGAAATATGTGGTATGCAAGGAATACAGGACACAGCATTGCTTTTAAGCAAATATTTTTACTGCAAATGTGATTTCAAGTACTTATAAAAATGAGCAGAAACATTTCTGCTAATTTTATAGTATTTATAATCACATGCAGAATATACTAACCGCTAACACTACATCCTGTATTCATCGCTTACTATTTCTGGACTGTGTCATTTTGTGGGGGTTAGCTGCCTATTTTGTGGTGCCTGCAGACAACCATTTTGTTTCAGCCCAGAGGAGTCCTGGTTGTGTGTTTGGAAGGTGCTATTTCTACTGCAGCTTTTACTCGCTGAGGGGTCAGCATCAGGTCGGTTGGAATACTGTGAATGTGGGCAGAATGACTTTTTGTAATCTAAAGCATTGGACTATATCCCTGGGACTTGCACTTGCTTATTATGTCTTATACAGACTCGGCAAATGCGTCAATGGGTCCTGACATCACTGATTACAATTGGGAAGAAACTAATCCTGATATCTTGGAAATTCATTGGAGAAAGTCCTGATACTGGTGCAAAAAGGACATTAAAGAAGCCTTCATTAATTTAGAGAAGCTGTTGATTAAGGAACTAGAATTATCATATAATATAAGTATTCCTGATGAATATATAGATCATGGTCAGGCTCCGAGGGGTCTACATATTAATGTTACACCCTCTTGCGGCTTGGAGAATTTTCAATTCAAAAATGACTGGATCAAAGCTCCGTGCGAGTGCTTAAAAGTTTTCATTGAGCTATTATGATGAGATGATTTGAGTAAATTTAAAGACTTGACCACTGAACTGAATCAGGCTAAAGAGGTTACCATGAAATTAAAGGCTTCTGAGGAATATTTTGATTTTAATGAACAACTCAAGAAGAAGATTTTTATGTACGAACAAGAATTAATCATTAGGAAAAGCACAAAATTACAGAGAGACCGTAATGATTACGATAGAGGTGATATTTAAAATGGAGTAAACCTCACTCCGTAAGCCATGGGAGATCGAGAGTTAGATTTCAAAAACAGGATTATAACAAACCAAGTCAACATAAAACAGCAGCAGGTGTTAATGAGAATTTGAGATTGAGTCACCATTTTCAGAAGAGACAGGATACAAGGGACAAAGAAAAAGGAAATGAAAAACAAGGAGAGGTTGCAGAGGGGGTAGAAAAACAAACAGAGAGACCATTGAGAGAGTGCAAGAAGACTCCAACTTACAGATATTAAATCTCTCCCATGTTAACCTCACCACAGATCAAGAAAAATATTAAGGAGAGGTTTAAGTTTCATTCCTACACCATTGATTAATGAATTTTCAGTGATCCTGGACCTCCGTGAATTTTTTAGGAAGATCCTTCTTAAATTACACTTCTCTAGAGACAGTAATGGGAAGACACCTGATTTTGACCTCACAAACATTGGTTTCATGCCAGATAAACAGCTTGAGGACATTGACTTGATCTTGCAAGAAACTGAGGGAAATACTGGTAATGATGAGATTTTTTCAAATACTGAAGGAACTGAAGTGCTTGATTCAACTAGGGAAATTAGACCATATGAAAATGAACAGCTGTGAACTTACAAACAGTGACTTCAGTAATTTAGCAGCCCTAGAAGAACTTAATGATGAAGAATGTATGTTAGGAGAAGAATTTAATCTAAACAAAAATGGATATGGGATGCTGGGGCTAGCTCTGATGTTAAGACTGTCAGGAAGAAATTATTTAAACCAAAATCTACTTTCTGTCCTAAAACATATAATAAAGTGATAGAGGTGCATGAAAGAACAGTTATTAATCAAGTAAGGGAACTTATTAAATCACAAACTAGGGCATCAAATTTTAACATCACTAGAAAGGAAAGGAATGCACTTGCAGAATTATCCCAAGATTAAAGCATTGTCATCAAGTCATCAGATAAAGGTGGTAACATTGTAATTTTAGATGTAGATCATTAGAAAGAGATTGTGAGAGATCTCCTAGAGAATGAGATGCATTTTAAATGTTTGTTAAGCAATCCAATAATACAACAGAAAAAAAGATGTGTCATTTATTCTCTCTAAGGCTGTTAGAAATGACAGCATTACAGAAGCAGAGTATGGCTTTATGTGGGAAGAATTTCCAACCATTCCCAGTTTCTATATTTTACCAAAAATTCATAAAAATAGAGACAAGCCACCGGGATGTCCTATTGTGTCAGGGGTGGGATCTCTAAGACAGAATTTGGGGAAATTCATAGATTTTTTTTCTTGCAATTTGATGTGACTACATTAAATTCCCACATAAGAGATACTACTGATTTATTGGAAAAAATTAAATGGTGTTTAATGGAATGCAGACTATAAATGGTTAGGGATTGATGTAGAATCTCTTTACACCTCCATTAATCATGAACAAGGATTGACAGCAGTGGAATCTTTTCTCAGGAACAAGCCAGAGGATTCTGGTGCCCCAGTGAAATTTATACTGGAGGCATGGAATTTATTTTAAAAAATAATGTTTTTGAATTTGAGGGTAAATTCTACCAGCAAGCATGTAGTACAGTTATGGGTGCTGCTATGGCACCGAGTTATGCAAACTTATTCTTGGTCAATGGGAAAGGGATTTTGTTATGAACCCATCACTAAATCCATATTTCTCTAACATCAAGCACTGGTTCCACTTTATTGACGAGGCACTTTGTATCTGGAAGGGCAGTACAGCAGATGCAGAAGCATTTATGTCCTGACTTAACAACAAAGACCTTAATTTAAGATTTATTCACAATTTGGATAATAATAAGCTCAATTTCTTAGATCTTAAATTATCTACTGATACTGTTGTGAATGGAGAGTTGAGAGTTCACACAAAGACTTACAGAAAGACCACTGCTACCTGTTCAGTTCTGTATGTTACAAGTGCACGTCCCCCTAATTTAAAGACATCAAATCCCTATAGTCAATTATTGAGACTTAGGAGAAATTGTAGTCAGGATAGTGATTTCGACTCCCAGGCACAAGAGTTAATGGGAAGATTTGAACGGAAAGGGTATAATAGAGAAACCCTACTAAAAGTAAAAGAAAAAGTGGCTTAGACTCCAAAGGATTCCATCTTCAGACAAACTACAAGGGGTGATTTTCAAGATGCACAGTGCACTTTTATAACAGAATACAATCATCTTGCAGGACAGATTGGTAATGTTGTATATAAGAACTGGCCCATTTTAATTAGTGATGAAAATGTAGGACCTGCAGTGGGAGCAAAACCAAGAGTAACATGTCATAGGGATAAGAATATTAAAGATAGACTAGTTCACACACATCTCAGTAAAATGAATTTGTCAAATACAATACAGACTTGGCTCCCTCAAAGAACAAAAGGGTTCCATAAATGCTGGAGATGTAAGGCATGTAAATTTGGATGAGAGGGGAATAACTTTATACATCCAGACAGACCAGAAGCAATTGTAGAAATTCGAGACCTGATTACATGTGATACTACACATGCAGTATATGAACTCTGGTGTGATTGTAATCTTATATACAAAGGAAAAACAGTAAGACCCCTCAAACATTGTATACAGGAACATGTAAGATATATCAATAATGCCAGGAATGACACCCCTGTAGGCACCCATTTTTTTCCAACATCATGACTCTAAACCAGATTGCTTGAAATTTCAGTATATCCACCTGTGCATTATTCAACTCATGGGGTGGTGACAGAGCAAATAAATTATTGCAAAAAGAGAGTATCTGGATATTTAAATTGGGTACAGTGAAACCTAAAGGTCTAAATAATAACTGGGACATTAAGCCTTTTTTACATATAAGGAGATGCTAGTTTAATGTTTAAAAACATAATTTTGAAACATGGTAAGGAAAAATTAGAATATGTTCCTTTGCAATGTGTACATATTTTGCATTTACAGAGATGTTTAACATGTTTTTGTTTTTTTCTCTCTTTCTTTCAGGTGTCACTAACCCATCCTTTCTGGGCTCCTACCTACCTGGTTGGCATTGGCCACTATTGAGTTTGGCATATTAACTGCCCATTAATCTTTGGACTTTGATCTTTTAAGGATGTGGTATTGTGGCTTTTCTCTTTCCTTTTATGCTTTTTTTCTACCTGTATATAAGTTATGTGGCAGTTGTGAATAACAAGAAATTATTGTCTGGCCTTAAGAATGGATTTTTTTGTATTATATTTGACATTACAAATAGAGGATTTATTAGTGCTAGATACATTCTGAAACTGCTGATTTTTCTGTCATCAATAAGTTTAATTAAATGGTTTAAAAGTGTTTTCCACTATTTAGATGTTTATAGAATAGTTTTGTAGTAGTGCTATATGGTTATTATTTTTGATGTTGTAGAGTTTTTTTTTTTTTGTCCAAGTATGTGATAATGAGAATTTATATTCTAATAAGAAGTAATTGTACTACTTATATTTTCCTCTAAATTCAGAATGGTTTCTGAGCTAGCCAGCATTGATACTGACAGTATGACGTAAGCACTGATTGGTTTATTAGGTAGAGTTCAACTGTGTGGTTTAACCCCCTTGAAGACTCATGTAGTCGAGGCGTTAGGGGTAACCATTCATTATGTTTCTGCTCATTTTTATAAGTATTTGTAATCATATTTGTGGTAAAATATTTGCTTAAAAGCTATACTGCATCCTGTATTCCTTGCGCACCACATATTTCTGGACTGTGTCATTTTGTTAAGGTTAGGCCACCTCTTTTGTGGTGCCTGCAGATGACCATTTTGTTTCAGTGCAGAGGAGTCCTGGTTGTATGGTACTCACTTAGTATGGGTAAGGAGACAGCCAGAACCATGACAAAGGTAATGAACTTCAGGTGGGCAGACTTTGGAAGGGTGAGGGACATATCGGGGGGCACCTCACCAGCAAATGCCCACACATGGATGTGAAGCAGAAATGGGAAATTATCAAACTTGGCTTAGCAGAGGCCACAAAATCTTGTACAAAGCTCCAAAACAAAAAGGCCAGGTCTAAGAGGCCAGGCTGGTTAATCTGGGAGGTGTTAAGGAGGATTAAGGAAAAAAGGGCTGCCTTTCAGAAAATACATGAACTCCAAATGGGAGGAGGAAAAGGAGGAGTACAAAAAGAAAACAAGAGAAGTGGGCAGATCAGTCAGGCAGCCAAGGCACCAAGGGAGCTTAGGCTAGCACAGGGGATCAGAGAAGGGGAAAGGGATTTCTTCAAATACATAAGGAAGAGAAGAAGCTGTAAGGATTAGATTGTTAGGATCAAGATAGATCAGGGATGGGTAGAGAAGGGGGTGGAGCATGCAGAAGTGCTCCATGACTACTTCTGTTCTGTGTTTACCAGGAGAAGATTGGACCAATGCCACAGGGAGGGAGGGGTGGGGTGAAGGCGGAGTTAACAGAGGGGGTAATCCCAGTGAGCAGGGTGCTGGAAGGTCTTAGGGTCCTGTCACCTGAGAGTGAGTAAGGCACCAGGTCCAGATGGCATACACCCCAGGTTGGTGAAGGAGTTGGCAGAGGTCCTGGTGGGACCACTGGCAGATTTGTTCAACAACTGTCTGGGGACTGGAGGAATGCCCTAGGACTGAAGGATGGTGCATATGGTGCCCTCCCATAAAAGTTGGCCCAAGGATGAACCAGATAACTATAGACTGGTCAGTCTCACCTCCATTGTGGGCAAGGTAATAGAGAATATGCTCAAGGAAAGGCTAGTAGCCTTTCTGGAGAAGAATGGACTCCAGGACAACAGGCAGCATGGGTTTGTCTTGGGTAGATCTTGCCAGACCAACCTGGTTGACTTTTATGACTGGGTGACTAGGGAACTTAACAGTGGTCAGGCAGTGGATGTCCTGTATCTGGACTTCAGCAAGACCTTTGATTTGATGTCACATGGAAGGTTGATTAGCAAACTGAGATACCTTGGGGCAGGAGAGAAGCTGGTGAAATGGTCAAAAACTGGTTGTGGGATAGGCAGCAGAGGGTACTTGTATGGGGGAACTCTCAACTCCAAAGACTTGAACCACTGGGGTTCCACAAGGCTGAGTGCTGGGTTCAGTGTTATTTGACATATTTATTGCTGACATCTCAGATGGGATTAGGAAAAAGGTCAGCCTGTTTGCTGATCACACAAAGATCGGTGCGGTGGTGGACAACATAGAGGGGTGGCTAGGATTACAGGAGGATCTAGCTAAACTTGAGCACTGGTCAGACACATGGCAGCTGGGTTTCAATGCAAAGAACTTCTAAGTCATGCACTTGGGAGCTAGAAACCCAAGGTATTGCTACAGGCTGGGGGGTACAGTTATCCATGACAGAGGAGGAGGAAAGGGATCTTGGGGTGCTAATCAAAGAGCAAAGGAACCATTCAGCACAGTGCAGGAAGGCAACAGCTAAAGCAAATACGATGTTGGGGTGTATTGTGAAAGGAATCACCTCCATGAGGAGGGAGGTCATCTTACCACTGTACCAGGTCGTTGGTCAAACTGAACCTGGAGTACTGTGTACAGTTCTGGAGTCCCTACTTTAAGAAGGATGTCAAACTACTGGAGGGTGTCCAGCACAGATTAACCAGGATGATCATTGGAATGGAGGGCAAACCCTACTAGGAGAGACTGAGGGAGCTCAACATGTACTCCCTGGAGGATAGAAGGGTTAGAGGGGATATGAGTGAAATCTTCAAATATATGAGGGGCATAAATAAGGTTAGTACACAGAGGATTTTTAGATTAAAGGGATGAAGAGACACTAGGGGGCACAGTTTGAAATTGGAGTGGGGAAGGTTCAGCAGGGAAATGAGAATGCACTATTTCATAGAAAGGGTGGTGGCTGGGTGGAATGCACTACCAGAAGACGTGGTATCCATAAAGTTGGTGGATAGCTTTAAGAGGTGGTGGGATGGTGTCAGGAGGAAGGTCACTACTATACAGGTAGGGGGGCAGCTGCAGAGCAATAGACTGATAGCTGCTCACTCAAGCAGACTCGATAGACCATAGAGCCTGTATCTTCTGGTATTTTTGTATGTTTGGATGCACAAAGGAAGAAGAAATCAATCTGAAAGGTTCAATCCCTGTCTCCCAATTCTTTGCTAGGACATCAGAGCAAAGAGGGAGACTACTACCAGTAGATGTTCATAACTTTCCTAGCACATGGACAGATTCAAAATATAGCACAGTGCAGTACTTTCATGTTATACACTGTGTGAAGTCTGAGAGCCTATGTGACATAGATGAGTTTATGATAAACAGATCAGATGACCAGTCAGTCAGGAATCATGCATCACTAACAGAAGGATGGCAGAAAGAAGTATTTTAGTAGTATTCGTAAATCATATTTATTCAGGGAGTCACTGGGCTCAGTTATCAGAGGGTTGGGGATGCTGCAAGCTGCATGCATCACAGAAACACGATGCTTGGGGCTCACTGCACTGCACCTTGCATCATTCCTGATTCACAAAGAGAGCTTGCAACACCAAGGGGAGCAGCACGTCCATCAGTGCTGTCAGTGCCACATGACTGGGCTGCAGCTTGTAGCATTCCTCTTCCGTGCCACTTCCCTTTGCTGCATGGGTGTGCTTGGCACAGGCTGCAGGAATTTGGTGCTGGGACCCCTCACATACCTGAATCGGGTGCAGGGTCCCTTGCACACCGGAGATCAGCACAAGCTGCCTTTGGCACTGCTCTCACCAATCATTGAGAATAGAGCCTATTACCTTTAAACCATTGCTCATTGGCATTAGAAATTCTGTACATGAAGTTTCAAGAAGGAATAAAATCAAAATCAGTATCCCACTCACACTGACAGCTCCCAAAAAATGCAGTCTGAGGCCACTTTCTCTGGCTTGAAGTTAACTGAGTAGAGACAGACTGAAGCAATGTCTGTGCAGCTCCCAGCCTAAATTTCTCCCTTCTTCACTCACAGAATTAAGAGCCCTAACTAAAAAAAGTTCAAGACCAGAAAGATGGATCCCACAAGGAAAATCTTGAACTCAGTTGTATCCTGGGGAGGGAGGTAGAGAGAAGTGGGAACCATGTACCATATTTTGAAGAACTATTCACTCTTGCAGTTGGCCATTCCTACTTTGATCAAGCAATTCACCTCCACTGAGCACACAGAAGAGCTGGCCCAAGCAGCCAGCAAACTCTAGCTATCCCCAATTTCTCTATGATATGCTTCATCATTTCTAAGATAAAGAATTTCTGGGAAAATCCTATATGGAAATGGGTTTAACAGGCAAAGGCTTTAAGTTTCATGATTTTTCAGACGTTAGTGCTGAAACTATGAAAGACAAGGAGGCATTCAGCTTTTGTGATGGACCACTTAAAGGAAAAGGGAAATAAGAATACTCTTCCACTGCCAGCCAAAGTCCTTTTTTCCAAATGGAAGGATGAGATGCTTAATAGATCCCAAACAGGCCAAGGCAGTATTGAAGGAGGCTTTTGACTGGAACTTTTCTCACAGCTCTCAAACAGACCCCCAGAAGAGTTCTCATTTCCAGTCACCTCCTCATTCACTAAAAATACTACCAACAGCTTAATCTGGATCAATTTCAATTGCTTACCATCTGTATCCCCTCCAGTCACCCCCGAAAAAGGGACTGCTAGGCTCAGTGGGCTTACTGGGTCAACAAAATTCAACAAAACAAGCCTTAACATTCCCTTACAACAAGCTTTGGAACCCAGAAATAAATTATCCCTCTGTTAGGCAATTTTCAAGGGCATGCTCTGGCCAGGCATGCTCTGGCAGGTTCAAATGCGACATGCATTTCTTAGATTTAGGCCTGTACCAATACATTTCCCAGTACCTAATATTGAGTACAGATGCTTAATTAGCAGAATCTGAAAATGACTGCCAACTAAGAAGCAGCATTAGATCCGAGCTCTGGACCTACAATATTCTCACTGCCTCATAGCCTGCATGTAAATCAGCAAATGGGCAAGCAAAAAAAGGGAAGTGGTAAACCATCTAGAAAAAAAGCATCCGACCACCAAAAATATCCTGCAGTTTTGCATTAAATCAAAGAAAATGCCACCAAAGTCAACAGCAGCTCAAGCAGAGAAAGCAGGACTTCAACAGGCAGTGAGCAGTGGAGAAAAAAATGGATGGAGCAGCACAAAAACAAGATGTCTTCCATTTAGAAATTAGGCAAGGGTTTGCCGGAATAAATTATAAATTGTCAAAAATCCAGACAAATATCATCCAAATGTCAGAAAAGGCTACAGACCTGGGATAGAAAATGGATCATCTGGAGAGTAGATTAAGCACTAAAGAGGACAACTTGGCACCCCTGGAACTCCTGGTGACTAAGCATGAAAAAAAAATCAACTGCTGCAAAATGAAATAGATCAACTGGAAAATCACAGTCATAAAGAGAACCTAAAGTGGTCAGCTTACTGAAAGGCAGGAAGGGGGATCACCCAGGAAATTTCTTTGGTGAACTCTTAGCAGTTTGTTTGGCAACAGAGGGTTTCAGGGGAGAAATTGATCAAGCTCACAGACCCCTTTATAGCCGTCCAGCTTCAGGGGAACAACCAGGCTTAATGCTAATGAAATTTCACAAGTACCAGCAGAAAGAATGGGTGCTACAAACAGCATAGGGAAGGGGGCATCTCCTACAAAAATCTAAAGCTTCAGCTTTTCCCACACATCGACTCTAAGCTGTTCTCCTGTAGAAAAGAATTCAATAAAGTGAAGGCACAGCTAAAGGCAAAGAACATTCCTATTGCTTTACTAATGCTTCTCAATCTAAGACTCACTACCGCTGGGAAACCTGCCTTTTTTATGGATTGAAGGAGGTCATTGGAATTTGTGGATTCATTTAAATGACAATCATCCCTGGTATTTGCCATCACCACAAATAGTATTGTACTTGCTGGCCTTGGATGACTGAGACTGCTGGCATGGGATTAAATGTACTGAAACTGCTTTGCTAAGAATTATACTACTGGGGTGGGATATTCAGACTGCACCAAGCAGGGGCCCAAGTCTGGGTGCAGTGCAACTGGGATGCACCAGAGCATGATCTGGGTGATATTCAATGGTGCTGCACCATGGCTCAGCACCGTTGAATATGGCACTGTGGCCACCCACATTGCACATGGCACAGTGGCACTGCACCAGCACAAGTGGCAAGTGAGGAGCTGGGGGATGCGCCAGCACAAGTGCGGGTGTGCTAGGTGCAAGAACCATGATATTCAGCACTGGGTATGCAAATGGACCATTATGCATGCAAGGCACAAATGGGGCCATTTGCATGTCATTTTGGCCCCATTTGCATGCAGATGCACCAATCCCTGGTGACTTGCAGCTGGTGCCCTGCCAGGCTGCGTCCATCAGGGACCAATGCCCCTTGCCCCTTGGTGGCAATGTGCCCCAATACCCAATCATGGGCTTAGTAAAATAATATAATCCCTGGTGATCCAGTGGACCCACCCCCCAGCCCGATCACAGGCATTGTAAAATTAAAAGAATCTCCGGTGGTCCAGTGAACCTGGCCCCAGCCTGATCATGGGCATTATAAAAATAAAAGAATCCCTGGTGGTCCAATGGACCGAACCCCAGCCTGATTGCGGACTTAAATAAATATACATATTCCCTGGTGGTCCAGTGGACTGGAGCTCCAGCCCAATCATGGGCTTCAGATAACGTAACCTCCCTGGTGGTCCAGTGGTACCCCTTCCCCACCCACTCAGACCCACCACACTCCCCAGTCAGCGACAGATGGCAGCACCCCACCCACAAGGTGCCCGGCCACCCACCAACTGACAGCATACAGTACGGCTGTATGCCCATTGGTCCACTGCATGGGACAATGAGCGTGCAGACCATAGTGTACTACACAGTTCTGAAATGTGAATCATTTCACTCACATTTCGGGACTGTGTCATACAGTACAGTCTGCATGCCATTGGCCCACGCAGTAGACTAATGTGCGTACTGCCGTACTGTATGATCAGTCGGTGAGCTGCCAGGCAGCTTGCCGGTGGTGTTCTGCCACCCGCTGCTGACCAGGGGCAGTGGGGTGGCAGGTCTGGTGGGCCGGTGGGGCAACTACTGGACCACCAGGAGCTACATTATCTGAAGACCGTGATCGGGTTGGGGTTTGGTCCACTGGACCACCAGAGTTTATTTTTATAATGCCCATGATCAGGCTGGAGCCAGGTTCACTGGACCACAAGGGATTCTTTTATTTTTACAATGCTCATGATCGGGCTTGGGGGCAGGTCCACTGGACCACCAGGGATTCTTTTACTTTTACAATGCTCACGATCAGGCTGAGGGGTAGGTCCGCTGGACCACCAGGGATTATCCAGCTATATTTAAACCCACGATCGGGCATGGGGGGGCACAGCACCCAGCCTGTGACTCGGGAAGTTGGGTGGTCACCCACAGCTGGTGGCCGCTGAGTTGAGCTTTGCAGAACAGTACCTCACCTGTGGGTGGCCAGGACTTGCTCCTGCTTTTGATGGGCAGATCTTTGCACCCCTCTGTGTGGCACAAGGTGGGTTTGTGCCTGCATATGCGCTGCACATCCCTGGCTGAATATTGGGATGTGCCGCATATGCATGGGCACGCCCCTGTACTTGCACCGCATACATTATTGGTGCACCCTGATGCATCGGGATTTGCACAGTGCAACATTCCCCTTTGAATGTCACACCGGGGCACATCAGTGGGTTATGCATGGTGCAACACTGTTGTGCCATGCACAACCCCTTTGAATATCCCACCTCTGGGGTACAACTAAAGCTGGAATTTGAAACATTGGGGGTGTGACTAGTTTCAGACTTCACCAGAGAGAGTGTTTCCCATGACATATCTAATCAAACCTATTCTTGTGCAGGTAAATTGAGTAACCCTTTTCCTCCTGAATTCTTGCTCCCTTCATGTATAATTTAGCAATTTGAATTGAATAATGGTTACACTTAAAGGAGGGTCCAATCAGCTATTACCTACTTTGGCACCTTCCAGAAAACAGTAGTGCTAAGCCAATTTCCATGAGGCAGAGTGGTAAAGAGAGACAGCGAGAGAGAGAGAGAGAGGATTGGTCTGTGCAAGTGTATGAGTGTTCATGGAGAGTGCCTCCCAACTACCAGCCCAAGCAATCTAATGAGAAGGCAGCTGGGTGAGCCCCATGAAATATAACCAAAGCGTGGCTGCAATGCAAATGTAGAAGATACAGATTGTTTATCACCCCTCAAACCTAATTGAATTATTTAGATATAACTAATAGAAAGGATTAATAAAATATGACATATACAGCTCTGAAGGAAGATAGACCAAAATGTGAGTTCAGCATGGAGAGGGTTACAGAGGCTAACTTCAAAATATCAGTTCTTTCTTTTGGTGGGGGGCAAGTTAATTAAGTAACCCTCTTCTCCTGGTTCTTCTCCTCTATTAAATGGCATGAAGATACAGCTTGCCTCTTTGTTCCTTCAATTGGAGTCTCCCCATGCATGGCAGTGAATAGTTGCTATATAAGGGGAAGGATGGTCAAGAAAGAATGAAGGCTTTTCAGAGTGAGCATGTGCACATTTGAGAGAGGTACTTTTGGTCTGTCGGCTTAAGTAGGACAAATAAAATGTGACTGGGAGCTTCAATTGCAGGACAGCTACTGGCCAGCACCAAACATCACATGTGGGAGACATCTATCCTACACTTTCCCATTAAACTAGAAAGGTTTGTGAAATGGAACTCAAAGGGGTGGGATTGTTGGGATCTCTGAGTTTCAAATGGAAACTGATTGCCCTAAAAACAATCTTGTTTTGCTGTGTTGCATTAGTACATATGTAGGGTATTATCAGGGAAATGGTCCTTAATAAGTCAATATATCTGAATGATGGAAAGTATCAACTTCCCAAAAGGGCAGGCTAAGTTGCAATCAAGAAATGTATGACAAGATAGGTTGGCATGGGGAGGGGGTGTGCTGGGGGTATGGCCACTGTAACCCAGGAATCATGGGGGGCAGTTGGTGTGGCACCTCTCTTGCAGAGGCTCCAGCCTGTCCTTGGTTTAAAGAGCTAAACTACAGTAGTAAATAGAGTTCCTTCTAGTACTGCACTGCAACCCAAGCCAAGCATGAGTGAATTCCCCAGTTCGGGGTGGTCAGACTATATCCCTACAACACAGAGCTTGTTCACTTAATAAACGAAGTACAGGAGCTGGAGATTTTACAAAGCTTTCATATTAGTGAGTCAAATCTATACACTCATAGCCTCTTGAACTAGTAAAATGCTATTTATTGTAAGGTATTAACCTAGTGTGGGAAGTCCTCACTGGTTTGCCGACCCACACACAGTTGAATCAGTTTTGTATTAGATTGCAGTATGTATGTGAAAAACATGACGCAGACCAAGTTCAAAATGGGGCTGCAATTTTTACTGAATAGTGTTATAGTTTTGCTGTTTAACTTGTGTTGTGCTATGCATAATGTATAAATTTTTAATTTTTTTATTTTTAATCATTTTTAATCATCAGGGAGCACCAGAGCCACCACCACTACCTCAGAGGTTTGCAAAGAAAGCACAGCAGTTGGACCACAGTGGGCTCAGGGAGGGTGAGGAGGGTGGAACAGAGGCACACCCAGTCTGTTGTTCCACTCCACAATCCATACACCATTCTGGGGGAGCACAGCTCCCCTATGGATGCACCCATGGAGGAGATTAAGGAGGCTGAGCACACCTGTCACAAGGGAGGCCCACAGGAAGGAGGCAGAGGATGCCACAAGGAAAGGAAGCAGCTCCTGGTGGGGGACTCAATTATTAGGGGGATAGAACTGGGGGGAGCAGGGAAAACTGAAGTAAAGTGCCTGCCTGGTGCCATGGTTTGTAGAGACAGGAAGTGCATCCTCAGGATCACGAGAACAGCTGCACGGGAGTCTGAACTGGATGTCATTGTCCATCTAGGGACAAATGACTTGGCTCAACATGAGATTAGAGCAGTGCAGAAGGACTTTGTAGAACTGGGGAGGGGCCTAATACAAGCAGCACACACAGTATCCTTCTCAGAGGTGCTGTCTGTAAATGGCATGAGTGAGGCAAGGGTATTTTGCACCATGCAGTTTAATGAGTGGTTGAAAAATTGGTGTGGAGCACAGGGGTTTGGCTTCATTGGGGACTGGGGTTCCACCTGGAGGGACACCAGCCTATACTGGCAGGATGGTCTGCATCTGTCCATGAAGGAACAAGTCTTTGAGCAATCGGTTTAAATGCTTCATTGGCAAGCTTTTAAACTAGTCAAGGGGAGGCACTGATAAGCAGCAGGAAAATCCCAGCCTCCCTACAAAACAGGGTACTAAATGGGAAAAACACCGAGGTAGAAAGGTCAGTGGGGGATGCTGCAACAGAAAGTAAAGCCATCAAAAAATGGAAAGCAATGAGTACCAATGCCCGTAGTCTGAGTAACAAGCTTCCTGAATTAGTGGCCTTGATGGAGGAGGAACATCTGGATATCATGGCAGTCACAGAAACATGGTTCACACAAAACCATGACTGGGAAGTAAACATACCAGGATACACTATCTACAGGAGAGACAGAGAGGGTAAAAGAGGAGGAGAAGTAGCTCTTTACATAAGGGAAGCAATCAAAGTAACAGAACAAAAGAGAAAACAGGGAGGAGAAGAAACACTGTGGGTAAATTTGGAGACCGGCAATGGCACCACAATCCGCACAGGGGTTGTATACAGACCCCCTTCTCAGGGGGAGGAAATGGACAAGGAAATGATAGAAAGTATACTTAGTATGGCAAAAAAAGGGGAGATATTGCTGATGGGTGATCTGAATATGCCAGATGTTAACTGGAGTGCAGTTGCCACAGCCACTTCGAAGAGTGGGATTATTGTAGATGCCCTACAGGTGGCATGCCTTAGACAACTAGTATTGGAGCCCACTCGAGAGGGAGCAATCTTAGACCTGGTTCTCTCAAATGGAGGTGAAGAGAGGATCACAGATGTAGAAGTGGGTAGCCATCTGGGAACTAGCGACCATCGAACAGTATGGTTCACTATAAATACAGCAATAGAGTCAATCCATACAAAGACAAAGGTACTGGACTTTAGGAGGGCTGACTTTGCCAAAATGGGTAAGTGCCTAAGGAATGCACTAGCAAATGGGCAGGAAGGAAGGGTGGAAGAACAATGGGGAATAATAAAAACTGCCATCACAGAGGCAACAAACCTTTGTGTGAAGCAAATAAACAAAACCAAATGATGTAAAAAACCACTATGGTTCTCAAAGGAAGTGGCAGTGAAGGTTCAAGAGAAAAAGAAAACTTTCAGGAAGTACAAGGAATCACAGAAGGATCAGGACAGAGAACTGTATCAGTTAAAGCAAAAGGAAGCCGGGAAGGCAGTCAGAACAGCAAAGGCCCAAACCGAGGAAAAGATAGCCAACTCAGGTAAGAAGGGAGATAAAACCTTTTATAGGTACATCAGGGAGTGAAGGAAGACCAAGGAGGGATAGTGAGGCTTAATAAAGGGGAGGGTGGGCAGAGGGAGACTGTGAAAAGGCAGAGATATTAAACAAATATTTTTGCTCAGTATTTACAAAGGAAGGGGGGGTACCTAGAACAAACAGTAGAAACACACTGGATACAGAAGTTGATACCAGCCCATTTACAGAAGAAAGGGTTCTGAAAGAACTCTTAAAACTGAAGGTGGACAAAGCAATGGGGCCTGATGGGATTCATCCCAGAATTCTAAAAGAACTAAGGGTAGAATTAGTGACACCACTGACTACCCTGTTTAACAAATCATGGGAGGATGGGGTGGTACCCGAGGACTGGAGGAGGGCAGATGTGATTCCCTTCACAAAGTGGGAGCAAGGCAGAAGCAGGAAACTACAGACCTGTTAGTTTAACCTCAGTGGTAGGAAAATGATGGAATCACTTGAAGGAAAGAATTGTCAAGTATCTAGAGGCCAGAGGGCACAGGACCCAAGTCAGCATGGATTCACAGCAGGAAGGTCATGCCAGACAAATCTGATAGATTTCTTTGACTGGGTGACCAAAGTAGTAGATCAGGGAGGGCTGTGGACATGGCCTACTTAGACTTTAGCAAGGCATTTGACACAGTGCCACACAAAGATTAATATACAAGTTAGCTAGCCTGGGAGTGGGTCCCAAGATGACAGCCTGGTTAAAAATTGGCTGGAAAATAGGACACAGAGAGTAATAGTAAATGGGTCTCTCTGATGAAAGGGGGTTACTAGTGGGGTACCGCAGGGTTCAGTATTAGGACCAGTCCTCTTCAATGTCTTTATAAGTGACATTGCAGAGGCGAAGGAAAAGTGTCTTTGCAGATGACACAAAGATCTGCAACACAGTTGATGCACAAGGTGGGGTGGAAAGGATGAAAAGGGACTTGACAAGGTTAGAGGAATGGTCAAATGTATGGCAGCTTAGATTCAATGCTAAGAAGTGCAAAGTAATACACCTGGGAAACAGAAACCCAGGGGAAGAGTACACAATGGGGGGTGAGAGACTAACAACAACAAAAATGGAAAGGGACCTGAGGGTAGTCATATCAGATGACCTAAAGGTGGTCAAGCAATGTGAGAGGGCAGAAATGAGGGCTGGGGGGATATTGAGATGCATAGGGAGAGGCATCAGCAGTATAAAACAGGAAGTTATTATCCCTCTGTACAGACAGCTGGTCAGACCTCATCTGGAGTATTGCGTGCAGTTCTGGAGACCCAGTCTTCACAAAGACATAGACAGGATGGAAGCTGTCCAGAGAAGGGCAACTAAAATGGTGCAGGGTCTGCACCAGAAGACATATGAAGAGAGACTAAAGGAGCTTAATATGTATAGCCTTGAGGAAAGGAGGGAGAGGGGCGACATGATAGAAACTTTCATGTACCTCAAGGAATCAACAAAGTCTATGAGGTAGCATCTTTCAAAAAGAGGTGTGCAAGAACGAGGGGCACAATTTGAAGTTAGAGGGGGCGTGCTCAGAGGTAATTTAAGGAAGTATTTTTTCACAGAGAGGGTTGGGATGCATGGAACGGCCTTCGGAGGAGGTCGTGGAGTCAAAACAGTGGTGGAATTCAAGCATGCATGGGACAGTCATAAGGCAATTCTAGGGGATGGGGGTAGGAAGAAGCAGGCTGTTGGTTAAGTAGGATCTGCAGCTTATCCATTAGGCAGGGAAATGGGCATACTGGGTGGGCCAAGCGGTCCTCATCTGCCGTCAAATTCTATGTTTCTATGTTACCAGGGTAAGGATACTGGAAAGAAGCCCCTTTTCAGGTCCGACCTGGAAAAACACAATACAAAATTACACAACATATACATGAATAACTCAATTACTTAATACATTTACAGACTGATTTCATCAAAAAATTGTTTAAACAAACTCTTAAAACCGATGATAGAATTAACCATTTGAACAGACACTGGTAGAGAGTTCCAATATAGTGGTGTGCAATAGGAAAAGCACAAGACCCAGAGTTATGCTTACTCATTAAAACATCAAACAACAAGCCACTGAAAGACATGGACTGAACCTTACAAAGCATAATTAAATGAGATAAGGAAAACAACGGAATAAAGAAAATAGATTTAACAATCATACATTCAAAAAAATATTAAATTCTAGAACTTAAAGACATCCAACCTAACTGAAAGTTTAGGTCATAATGATGAGTACAGTAAGACACAGATAAAACAAAATGACAAATATTATTATATGTAACAGATAAAATATTCAGCTCCATGGTATCTAACTAGTAATATAAAATAGCGACATTATCAAGGTGAGGAAGAAGGGACCGAACCGTTATGGATTTCCTTGTTTCAAAAGTAAAATAAGTCTTGAACTTGTATAAAAGGCCCCATTTATGATTCACTATTCTACTAACTGAAGTAACTTGTAATGAAAAATGTAATGCAGGATCCAAGACACCCAAGTACTTAAACTGTTGCACTTGCTTAATGGCTGCCTCAGACAAATCTTAACTAACAAATTAGGATTACCCTTTTACACGGAATATGTACCGAATACTAGCGACTTTATTTTCTTTGAAATTAATACAGTGGAATTGTTTAAAAAAAATTACAAACAACATTGAAGTCTTGTTGAACAGTGGGAACCAAATCAAAAAAAGAATTTGCTTGAAAAAACAAAATCATATCATCATCATAAAGAATGAATTTCACAAACTGTACACTAAGATGGCAATTGATTTACAAAGAAAATATCTAGGGGCCAAAAATGGACCCCTGTGGAACCCCACAACTAATAGAAGACTCACAAGACTCAACAGAACCAATATGAACCTCCTGAGAATGTCTGGACAAATAATCCTTATCCCAAGCAACAGAAACATCAGAGAAACCTAAATCCTGCAACTTAAGAGAAGCCAAATCATGCTCAATAAAGTCAAGTGCCCTGGTCAGGTCCACAAACACCCAATTAAGCATAAAATGTTCCTATCATACCTCAAAAAACAAGAATCAGGAATAGTATTTATGCAGGAACCCAACCTTACTGACTCTGAGATGGAACAAGTCAAAGTGAAGAGGGATTGGATGGGACAAGTGATGGCAGCCTCATATAAGTACTTCACATGCAAGAGGCATGGCCATCCTAGTTCATAAGAAGATACTATTTCAAATGACTATCATACATAAGGATGCGGGTGGAATAGGAGTGATGGTACGCAATTGCTTTTCATAACAGACCCTCAACATTGCTGAATATTTACACCTCTCTTTTCAAAGACAAAGAGTTTTTTCAAGAACTACTCATAAATGTGGAGGAAACACAAGGAGAAATAGTTTGGGGAGGTGATTTTAATATGGTCTTAGATAAAATATTAGACCGATCATACTCCAGACCTTACCAGCTTCTAAAGGCAGCCCAGCTCTAGAAAAAACAATGGATGTCCTGGTGTTGCTTGAGATGTGGTGAACCCAAAATATATCAGTCAGGGTCTACTCATTTTGTTCTCCAGTCCATCAGTCTCATACTCATATTGATTTGTTTTCTCATAAGCAGGACTATGCTCATCAATGTGGTGTGCTGCAAATATCCGTCCAATATTATATCCGATAATGCTTACTTGAAACTGGTTTGGAGACTGGATGTAGAAGAAAGATGTGACCATAGCATATAGTACCTTGATCCCATAATTCTTAAGAAAACAGAATGTATTAAACAGCTGGATAAGAAAATTAAAGAATACCGGAGTTGTAACAAGGGTACAGTTACAGATGGAGGAGTGGTATGTGACTCTCTAAAGGCCTATATAAGGGGGAGGGTGATTGCATAGAGTATTGACATCAAAAAGGAGAGTCAGATCAAATTAGATGAGCTGGAAATAAATGAGTGCCATAGAAGCAGACTTCAAGAAACATAGAAACCAGACTAATACATACAGGAATCTGGTGGTTCTGAAAATAAAGTATAGTGGTACACAAACCAGGCAGCTAGAGCAAGCAATGTGCTAGCAGAAGGCCAGACTGTATGAATCTGAAAACAAATTCAGGAAATGGTTAGTGTACCAGTTAAAACAAGAAGGGGTACAAAGGCACAAAGGGCATATAGCCGACAGTGATGGTTCTGTCAAATATATTTAAATAGAAATACAGAGTCTGTTAGCCTATACACCACAGGCACTAATAACTCTAAGACTGCAGAACCCGAATTATCCATGTTTTTTCTCAAAAATCTGAAAGCTTTGGAAAAATCTGATAATCTGTCTCTACAGGCCAAGATCACAAAACATAAAGTTCTTAAACCAGTGGGGCAACTCACAGCAAGAAAGGCAGTGAGACCGGATGGTCTACCAAAAGATCTACAGTATATAAGAAACTGGCTCCAGCCATCATGGACATAGATGGTCGAAACTGGAAAATTTCATTCTGCAAAATATTTCAAGAAATGTATACATTTTGCAAAATATTTGAGGGTGTAAAATTAAAAATTCTGCCAGCAAAATGAGGAATTGCTCTGGTAAAATGCAGAATTTTGTCATCCATGGCTGAAATTCTGCCATTTGTGGGTGAAATTCCACATTTTGTCATTGAAATTCCACATTTCATGGGTAAAATTGCACATTTCACTGGTGGAATTTCACATCTGCACCCATGAAATAATATGTAAAATGTGTGAATTTCGTAGAAATGTTTTGCAGGGCAAAATTCCCGATTTCGCTGGAATTTCATCATTAAAATTAAATTTTGCTACATGTCTAATTATGGGTCCGCTGTTTGAGATATTTGAGTCTGTATTCAAGAAAAAGCTTTTACCCAGCTCTTTTAAGCAGGCCAGAATCCTAGTGTGGCCTAAGCTGGGCAAACTGAAGGATGAAGCCACCTCATACAGGCCTACAGTACATATTTTCCGAATGTGGACTTTAAGACTTATACAAAAATCCTAGTAGGAGTGTTAGAGAAAGTCCTCCCGAATCTGGTGTCAGATGATCACACTAGGTTTGTTAAGGGTAGAGGGGTGCCTATGAACCTGAAGATGCTGCTACAGATCTTAGCAGAGGGGCAAAGGGATGACAGTGGGTACCCAGTGGTGGTATCACTCAGTGACCAGAAGGCATTTGGTCTGATAGAGTGGAATCTCGTCTGGTACAAAATGTGGCAGATGGGATTCGAACACAAATATATTAACTGGGTGAAGTCCATGTACCAAATGCCCATGGCAGCAGTGCAAACCAATTGTTGGTTATCAGAACAATTTTCTCCGAGTAGGGGAATGTAAAAGGCTGTGGGGTAACAGATGGACACATGCACCGATTTGAAGTTGCAAAAATCCAAGAACATTTATTTTATTATTTACAAAATAAAATAATAGCGGACATGTTTCGTCAAAAAAAAAAATCAATAAAACATTAAATGAAACATAATAAACTTCAACACAATAATCCCAGAAATTAGCTTCATTTCTAATATCTCAAGCTGTCAGTACTAGAAGACACTAGACTGGCTAGGTGTTTCCTCTTCAACACCTCCTTCGAATCTGGTTCTATGTTCTTCAGTACGCAGTATATAAAGGGGGCTGGACAAATAGATTGGCCCTCCTACCTGTCAATCAATCCACAATGTTTCCATCTTTATTTAGGTGCTCTTAAATCTACCACTTTACATCCCTGATTCATTACATCATCAATATTATTACAATAATGACATTCCTTTTTAGAATTACCACCTGGATCCAGAAAATGAAAAAGAAATCCTTGGGTAAGCCCCTTCTCCAACAGTCCTAATTATAAAAATAGTTTAGAAGTGGCAGTCTGGCTCCTAGAGAGGAGCTGCAGAGGAGGTGCACTGAAAGATTTTGTTTGACCAAGGACTGCTACTTAAGTTAGGCTCAGTCTCTCTTGCATGTGGTTGTACTAGAAAACAACTTCCCCTTTCACAGCAAAAGATGCAGGTATCTTACTGTAGTTTTCATTTAAGACCGCCACAAGAAGTAAGCTTTATGTGGAAACTGCGATTAGACACATAGCTTTGAAACTATGAGAATGTGCTCACAGTCACAGAGCTGTTTTCTTAGCCCAGCTTAATGGAACTAAGCTGCACCACCAAGGAGGGCTGAAATAAACATAAATGCAACCTCGAGCGGTGGCTTTACTACTGTACAGCACCTTTTAAAAATGAAAATTAGTACAACTAGGCACTTAGTTCAGTTTTCACCTTTTCTCTAAATGTAAGGCTTTCTTTAGCAGAACATAAAGGGAAAAATTACAGAAAGGGTCTGTACCTGCTTCATTGTATGTATGTTTATTTTTGTTAAGAGATACTGCCTTGCTACATCTCAAATAATTATTTTAAACTCAGCAGAATACTGCTCCCTCGGTTATCTTATTTTGGCTTACAGGAACACACTCATGAAATAGGTAGGTTATTTTATTTATAAGGCTGATGGTTCAAACAAGGGGGGGGGCACCAGATGACTAGACTTTACTAAACAAATGAACATGGGTGGCAAGCCCATGTACACTCACAGCGTAGAACACAGAAAAAGATATAACAACAATAAACAATAACGGAATCTCCATGAAATAATCCTACCTATTGGCATACTGATTTGTGCTCTTTTACAGGGAATCCAGCAGGGGTGTTCTTATCTCCTCTGTTGTTCAATATTGCAATGGGGGCATTGGCTCAGGCTATCAGGAATCATTACAATATTCAGGGGGTCACAGTGGGTGGGAACACGGTGAAAGTATCATTATAGGCAGATGATTTGTTTGTGTGCGTAACTAGAACTTAACATTCTTTGCCAGTCTGGTTAAAAATGCTATCAAATTTTGGGGCATTGGTGAGTTATAAGGTAGAAAAAAATGGGCAGACTGGATGGGCCTTGTGGTGCTTATTGCAGTCAACTTCTATGTTTCTATGTTATAACATAAATCTAACAAAAAAAAAAAAGCATTGTCATGCCACTCTGCAATTGCAGTCTTGGAGATCTGGAAAAGAACCACCCATTGTTGTGGTCAAAAAAGGTTTTCAATATCTTGTGGTGCATATCAGAAGGAAAATTGAGGACTTTTGTCAGAAAAATTGTCCCCCACTGGTATCTAGAATAAAAAACCTTATAATAAAATGGCAATCTCTTCCACTAACACAGGTCTGCTGTCAACTTTATATAAAGCAATCATGGTCCTCAGTGTCAATAACCAGTGAACACAGTAGGAAAAAATGGAAAAAGGACCGGGGAATATGAATTACTGTAGAGAAATGGACAGATATCTCAAGCAAAAATTGTCACAGGCCCATACAAATCAAATTCAAGTTGGTTCAGTTTATTACCTTGCAGAGGGCTTGTTGCATGCCTGTGAGGTTGAAGATGTTTTCCAACATACTGTACATGATAGCACATGTTTGAAATGTGGAATAGAGAATGCCCATTTGTCCCATATACAATAGGCATGTCAGAATCTTGGTCCCTATTGGAAGAATATTTAGCAGAGGCAATGGCTATTTCAGGGGAAAACTTAATCTCTCTCAGAGGCAAGTGCTAGGAAGCAACTGGTCAGAACTGGAGGAGATTGATGAGGCTACTATTAAACTAATATCAGCAGCGGGCATAGTAGTTGAATTGGGCATTCTCATAAACTGGAGGCTATAAGACATCCTATCTACAGTATATGTTCATGGCTAAGTAATATGAAAGAATGCATGAATCTGGAAAGAACTGTTTATAGAAATGGGCAGAAAGCACATATTACTTCCACTTTCATCCAGTCGCTGGAAAGATAATGGAAGGCACAGATGCAGGCAGCACCAATGCTTAAGGGATGAGACCTAATATTGTACTACAGTATATGAGACAGGATAATTTTCTATGTAAACAGTCTGACAAAAGAAGCCACCAAAAGAAAATGAAGTAACTACCACAAAGTCAGGGCATTTATGCAAAGTGTTTTTTATTGTTTTATTGTACATGTATTGTATATGTTTTAATGTTTTTAATTGTCTGCATACTTGAACAATGCTTCATCTGAACCAACACTGATTGTAAAGGTGCTAGTCAAAATGAACTGTGTAGCAAGCTGTATGTATATTACCTTTGGTATGCTAAAATAGCATGTGATGTAATGTGATGTGTCGTTCTTATGGAATTAAATAAAATACATTTGAAAACAAGAGATGCTTAATTTGCTTGATAGGGCAACACTTATCTATACTGTATTTTGAAATTTCATAAACCTTAGCCAGTGCAAACTATTTGGTGGATGGGATTGTGTATCTTGTTGCAAGACACTAAAGTTATACATATGGTTCACAACTAACTAACATGAATGTTTGCCTCTTTCTTCTAGACATACTTTTTGTGTTTTTCTATCTGTACAAACTTAAACTGGTGCTGTGGCAGTAGATTCTATCTTATTTCATCTCTGTCTGTCTCCCTCTCCCAATAATTATCTCTTGAATGGAGAGCATGGCTTGGCCCTCCACACTCACAAGTAGAGATGTGCGAAGTCTGTAAAATTTGCGGACTTCACAGAATTCGTGGAGCAATTTTGTGCAATTCACGAACACAGATTGTGTGAATTTTGTTGCAAAGTGTCAAATTTTGCCTGTGAATTTCAAGCTTCACAGGAAAAAGTGGTGAATTTCACAGCATATTTCATGCAAATCATGAGAAGAGAATTCCGAGCAGCCACCCAGAATTCCATGAATACTGCAAAGTGCAAATTTTCATTGCTTCACATGAAATTCACATGAAATTCATGGTCAGATTTTAACTCTGCAACATCTCTGCTCACAAGGTAAGTAGTTTACCTGAGGCTTTTTGTTGGTGTAATTGGACTGTGGGGAAAGATTTCTAATTGGTGAGGTGAGAGGGTTGATAGGATGTCATTGGATAGGGCCTTGAGAAGGGAGGGAATTTAAGAATTAATTCTAAGGAAAATATTCTTTTTCCCTTTCTCACATGTTGGGGTATGTGAGATTAATAAGCAAATCGGGTAAAAAAGAAGGCACTACTAAATGAAATGTTTGATGACCAAGTTTTGGAAAGTCTATGAAAATTATTACCGAGAGCATGAAGAGATTACAGGAGAGGATTAAAGGGAATAAAGTATTTAAACATTTGGATTATAAGAATGTTGATGTTATTCTAATGCAGGAGACTCAATTTTCTAAAACTCAAGTAGATTTTTATGGTAAAGATGGGGTTACTATAAGGCTGCTAAATTATACCAATTCTACTAGAGGGGTGGCAACTTTTATTTAAAAAAATAGCTTTATATCTTTTGGCACGTCTATTTCACACCCAGCAGGGGAGATTTGTCATTTCTGAAATCGAAACCAGGGATGTATCTATCATATTAGCCTATGTTTATGGACCCAGTACAAATTATCCTATGTTCTTTATAGATTTGTTTCTTAATATAGTTACTTTTGAAGGCCCCCACATCTTGGGCAGTGACTTTAATCAGTTCCATGTCATTTCAGTGATTGAATAACAGCCAGTGCAATTTCAGCAATTTTTTAATAGCGACATAACATTCAGTGACTAGCAGCTTCAGTGAGTGCAAAGTACAGCAACTATATTCAGATCTGCAGCTGAAAATTATAACTGGCACTCATCTAATTGCTCTTTCCTGTTCCTCAGCAATAAGGAAGAAATGCATTCACCAACACATTTAACTGGTGCCAGTCCTATGTTAAGGTGCAGAAGCAATGTGCAAACAAATACAGCACTGCTTGTTATTGCAGGGGGGCTATGGTCCTCTGCACCACCTACAGGGGTCTGCACTCCTGAGCCCCATTTCTAAAAAAATCCTCCATGTCACTCATTGACTCTGAAGGATTGCTGAAATGTTGTTCTCACTGAAAATATATATTCACTATATTGCTGTGGTTGCTGCTATTGTCTTCTCTAAAAATAACTCACTGAAATTCACTCGCTGTTATTGACTCACTAAACTGACATGCTACTGTAACCCCCTTGTTCCCAGGGGTTACTAGAATCCCACTTAGAATCAGTGGCAGGCAGGGAATGGCAGCTTGTGAGGTGCCATTTAAATGGATTTCACACTGTCACACACTTTTTTTGGTCTCAGCTGAGCAGCAGTGATGATGTCACCTTAGAACTGTCGCAGCAGCATAAGCCACAATGGAATTCTAGCTGCAGGAGTAAGCAGTAGAATGTTGGGAGAGTCAGTAGTAGTCTGAGTTGTAGTCTGTGTGGAGAGTCTGGAGAGTGAGGAGAGCTGCAGAAGGCAGCTCCTCAGACTTAGCTCTGAAAGAAAGCTACCTCAGTAGATTGGGCTGAGTGTTCTCACCCTAGAGAAGAACACAGAAGACCTGTAGAAGGAAGTGGCAGAGACGGTTCCTAAAAGGTTTTCCAGTGCCTCATTCCCTGAGGGATGAGGGGGAATTCCAGGATTATGGGGCAATCCCCTGGTCCAGCTTGGAGAAGGTGAAGCTGCCAGATATTTGTTTGTTTTGTGAGTCCCCAGGACTTTCATGAGGAAGAAGCCCTGGAGCACCTGCATTCTAGGTGTGAGTTTTCTCTGACAAAGGGACCAGGTCACCAAGACTGTGTTCCTCTTAAAAGTGTCTGCCTACTACGGGGTCCGAAGGGAGACTAGACATGTACAGAACTTTTAAGACTGTTTCTGTGTAAAAGTATCTGCCTACTGTGGGGTCAGGAGGGAGACTTGCCATGTACAGTACTTTTAGTTCATGTCTGATTTAAAAGCATCTGCAAAAGTGGGGGTCTAGAGTAAAGACATAGCCATATGCAGAACTGTTAATTTCATGACACCTCCGTGGTGTGAGAAATAGAATGTTAAATGTGCAGTACATTTCAAGAGAGCATCTACAAGAGTGTTTCAGAGAAAGGTGTTGTTAACCAGATGAATGGCCGAGTATAAATTTGGAAGCAAAAAGTGGGAGACCCCCCCCTCCCATGTGGAGTAACCAGGTTTACCTCTCTGGGTTCAGTCTGGGCACCTTTATTTTCTCTCAGTGCACTTTGCCAGTGCCTAAAGAAAATACCCAGATGTGGGATTTTGGATTTTCTGTCAGCCAGAGAGTGCTCAGAGGTGGCAGGGAATCACCAAGAATTCCTTATGAAATATGGGAAAGTGTTCTACTGGCTGGGGTGCCATGTCAAGGGAAAGAGGGGAAGTGTACCAATTCAGGCGATGTGTGCCAAGATCCATTCAGAAACTGAGGGTTCACTGTGTGTGTGTATGTGTGCTCTGTACCTCAGTAATCTGTATTACCAGTGGAAGTAGCCCTGTAGGGATTCATCTTTGCTTTGATAATTCTTTGTGTTATGTGAATAAAAACCACTCTCTAGAATCCCAACCTGGTTTGTACAGTACAGTTATTGCTTCCAGTGTCAGGATTTACTTGGGTGCCCCCACCAGAAGTACAAACCTAGCATAATGCTGAGCAAACATTTTCTCCCAGGGACCCAGGTTGATGGCCATGCTAAATGATCCCCCAGGTGTGAGCCAGGTAGTTGCCACACTTGGTTTGCCTGTCTGAGGATGGCAGGCTATGAAGCAGAAGTATGGGTTCACAGACATGTTCATAGTGACAACTCCCATCCCTCTCAATGGTGCCATGTGTAAGAGGAGCAGCCCTGCTAGTTGAACAAGAGGGGCAGTGGGGGGAGGTTACACTACCCTTTAATCTAGTGTTAAACTGCAGTGTTAAATCCTCCTCCTTTTTAGATACTATGTCCAAAATTAAGAAACTCTGGAAAGTCTATATAGAAAATGTAAAATTGCTAGATCCCTGGCATGAGTCAAACCACATGGCACACATGTACTCCTTTTTTGTCACCACCACACTAATGTTACACACGTATTGACATTTACCTGGTTTCACTTATATCACAACATACTGTACATTACAAGCATAAAATGCAATAGCATAGATATTTCCAAGCATGCACCAGTCAAGCTTTGGATAAAAATTTATGTTGTTTTTTTTTCCCATTCAAGCAATGGTCAATTTGTTCCTCTATCCTTAAAGATAAACAGTTTGCATCTGCCTTAAGATCTTTTACAGAAGAATATTTTCAATGTAATAACTCTTTTTACAGTATATACTCCCTGATAACCAATGGGAGCATTTAAATCAGTCATCAGGGGAATACTAATCAATCATACTTCATTTATAAAGAAAACTAACAACCAGAAATTGAAAAACTTGTGAAAAGAAATTGATAGACTGGAATCTTACATGAGCCAAATATCTATCATTAACCTTATTCTTGCAAAGAAACAACATAATAGGCAATCTCACTGGTGGCATAAGAAAATACTTTATGAACCAAAGTTAATACTATGCTTCAGGGATAAACTCAGCAAGGTTATGGCACTTCAACTACAAAAAAAACAAAAAAAAAACAGAATACAATTATTTTTTTCTTACTGGGTGACAGTAATGATATTACAAAAGCCCATATGGAACTCAATGATATTTTTTAAATGTTATGAAAATCTATATCAGTCAGAATGAAATGAATAACCCAATGCAGTCACAACATTTTTCACTAAAAGTTACCTACCTAAATGGCCATCCAAAATAAGCACATTATTGGACACCTCTTTTACTGTATATGAATTACTGTAAATCATCAAAGATAGGACTCCTGAAGGGGCAGAGCCAGCAGTCCAGCCAGAAGCAGCACAATTCTGGAGCTCCTGAAAAGTGCCTTCTTATTTTGAAACAAAATTCTTATTTCACCCTTAAAACTGCCTTAAAACATGACAGAGACATTGAGAAATTGTTTCGGCATTGTTGGAGGTACAATTGTTATCATCATGGTGAAAACTAAGCCTCTAAAGCAAGACTTCTTCCAGCCACGGGCTCCTCCACTGAAACAGCCAGACCAAGTTGATGGAGCATCTACCCTACCTGGCCCTGAGCAGACTTTGGCATCTCTGAACTCACTACAAATTGCAGTGAATGCATTAACTAAGACTGTCCAAGGTATCAACCAAAAGCTGGATTCTTTTTCTCTCTGCTTCCAAGCTGTAGAATCTTGTTTGGACACCATGGGGGAGACTACAAAAAATGCTGAAGCCACTGCAGGGAAGGCCCTTGTAGCCTCAGCTACCACCATTAAGGAGCAAGCAGCACTAAGAAGCCAAGTAAAGCAGCTTGAGAATACAGTGTGGACTGCTAACATCTGTATACTCAGCCTCCCTAAAGAAACTGAGGGGGATAATTTAGTGACTTTTCTGGGTCATTGTCTCATAGAAATTATGGATCTAGCTGCAGTGAATCTCCAGCTGGCATACAGAATCACCCTTTGAAGGCCAACTCCTAAGTCAGAGAACCCCAGCACTATCCTGGTTACTCTGTCCTGGGTGGCTGAACGCGACCTTATTTTAGGAACACTTCAGAACAAAAGCCCCATAAACCATGATGAATTCCGGGTTCTCTTCTTCCTGGACCTAGCCTATGCTACAAGAATGCTCTGTAAGGCCTTTGACAGTGTCAAGCACAAACTGCGAGAACTGGTCATATTGTATTCAATGGCCTTCCTGGACTGACTCTGCTTCACTGATGGCCACTGACAGTACCGCTTCACAGATCCAAAGGAGGCCGGGACGTGTGTAGAGAAGGTAGCGATGTGAAGAATCCATGAGGAATGACCTTTAGAGGAAGAATTGGAGGAGGACTGAATTTCTGAAGAGTAGTGGCCTTTATTACTTCTACATCGAACTGTTGAGCTGTTTTGCCTTCTTAATAATGTATAACTTTATGCTATGAGGTGCACCCTAGATTTCAATTGAGGGAGGGCAGTTTTTAAGTTCTGACAGAGTTTTTCAATTATGAAATAAGTTATTTGCTTGATTTAGTGACCCCCTCCATTTGAGAAAGACTATTATAATTATACTTGATGTTGGATGCTATGCAGCTATTTTAGATCAGTGCAGCCCTTGGACATTTCAGTAGTCATATCAGTTCTCATATAGTTTCACTATCTACATGATTCTTAATTTTGGGAAGAGATTAAGATCTGTTTAACATAAGAAATATTGGTTATTATGTTACCTCTACCCTTATAAAATGATGTTGTTGTCTTTCTTTTTTCTTAAATTGGGTGAAAAATACATTTTTCTGTTCTTATAATCAGTACCCCAAGGGAGCTGGTGTTAACTATTCTGGCCCTCACTTAACTTGTAATATCTTAGTGATGTGGCCTGGAGCTGGTCTTCAGCTCACTATAGTATTTACTGACTCTTCTGAGGTGAGGGAGACATTTTTGGTGGTTTGATTGATATAATTGATATACCTTGAACTCCTGGGGGCTGGTTGCATTCTAATACTCAGAGACTTTTAGGAACTCTGGAATGTAGAAATTTGTTTTACAATTCTGAACTAATATCAAAGGACCAACAGGTCAGTTATAGTACCATCACAGCACTTGCCAAAGTGACTAATGACTGGCAAAGAGAGCTAGACAACAGGAATAACACCTGTGCTGAATTCTTGGACCTGAGCAAGGCCTTCAACACTGTCAACCATTCTCTGTTACTCTCTTTCCTGACCTTAGTAGGTGCTGACCCATTATCTTTACAGTGGTTCAACAACTACCTCTCTGATTGTTTCCAGCAGGTGAAAGCGGAAGGAGATCTCTCAACTCTCAAACCTCTCCTAAGAGGTGTTCCCCAGGGTTCTATTTTAGGACCGATCTTATTTGCAATATACATCAATATTGATGAAAGCATAGCTAAGGCCAACATTCATCTGTTTGCAGATGACACAGTTCTTTACGTAAGCAACCCATCATTACAATCAGCATGTAATGACCTTCAATCTGAGTTCAACCTGCTGCAACACCAACCCCTAAACAAAAAACTATTACTTAACGCCAAGAAAACAAAAGCAATGCTCTTTTCTCCCTCTGCCCAAATGGTAAATTCAGCCCTATCAGATCCTGTGCCACAGATTACTACAATTCTTGGTGAGAAGATGGAATTTGTCCCTAAATTCAAATACCTGGGAGTATGGCTGGACCATAGGCTCTCCTTTATAGAGCACGTTGAAGAATTACTCAACAAATTATGACAAAGACTTGGCCTGTTCTTTAGGATAGCCTGCTTCTTAACTAGAGATGCCAAACTACAGTTGGTACAATCAACCTTTCTATCCTTGATAGATTATGCTGACATCTTCTACAGTCACTGTCCCATTTCCTACCTCACCAAACTTGACACATTATATCATAGAGCTTTGAGGTTTATCACAGGCCTGCCTTATTCCACTAACCACTGCTCCCTATATCAATCAGTGGGGTGGAGTTCTCTTCAATTCAGGCATGATAAAAATGCAGCCTTATGGACCCTGAGAGCCATCTCCAAAAAACTGCCCCAATACATTATAGACTGTCTTCCTATAAAACCAATAGGCAATTATGCCCTGAGAAGTTGCAAATCTCTCCTACTGATGGTTCCCAAAGTTAACTCTTGCTTTGGCAGGGCTTCTATAAGCTTTACACTGTCCTCTTTGTGGAATTAATTGCAAAAGAAACTGAAACTGAGGTCACCCATCATCATCTCATCTTTCAAGCTCTTATATTCATGTCTCAGAAATTATAGTGCGACTGTTTCCCATGACCATGAATTGTCATCATGCTAACCTGTACCATTTAACCATGAACAAATTACTTCTAGTGCTTGTCTCCTCCTTGGCCCTGGTCTGTCATCATGCTTTCATGTAACAACTTGATGCCTCTGTCCTCTCTTTGATACTGGTCTATCTTCCCACTTTCTCCAGCCTTCTTTTCACAACTCTGTACTGCACTCATCAACAATCTACTCACAATCGTACTATAAAAGTCCTAACTCCCATTTTCCTCTGACCTTAGGCCCCCACCGCTGCATCATTTCTACTGACCTATCCTTGGGACTTCACTTCTCATGATGTTTATCCTTCACTTACGTATTACATACTACTCCTGGTACCCCATCTGCCATTAGTTGGTGGTTCTCCAAGCCATTTTCATGGCTAGTACCAGTGATGACTGCCCTTGGTAAATGAACTAACTGGTACTTCTATACAGAGAACATGACTTATATACAGTTGCATGGTTCAATGGTGGACCTGCCCCCTTGTATTTGAATCCTTCTCTGTTATGGCTTGCCTTGTCTTCCTTTTATCATTTGACTCCCCTATTACTGCACCACTGTGTTTGTGTTTATATACTTATTTACATGCATTTATATGTTTTTATGATGGATGTTACCTGACCCTGTTCTTTTTTTTTTCCATTAAATCTTTATTCCATTTTTAGTTACTGAGAATGCATCCATGAACAACAAGCACAGACATATAAGTACACAATCATGCATATTACAACAGGTTATAGGATCCATCCTCTGCAATGCCCCCCAAGAACCCCCTCCCGCTTTCCAACCCCACCCCCCCACCCCAGCTCCCAGCACAAGACAATCTGAGCTGCTCCCATCAGTCAGCAGGGGAACAATGGACCCTATAATGAGTAAGCAGTGTAAAAGGAACCCCAGATCTTATCAAACCTAGGGAGTTTGTTTTGAAGGATGGCTATCATTCTTTTAACCCTCAAACTGGCCAGTTGTTCCTCCAGCCATTCCGTATAGCTGATCATGACAGAATCTTTCCAATGTCTAAGGACAACCTTTTGAAGAGTAGCCACAATTAGAGCCATGTGAAACCTCCTATTCCTGATGGGGATACTAGAAACATCCCCCAACAGGCATATTTCAGGAGTGAAAAGATCCTCCAGACCCAGCATTGGGTCCACTCTATCTTTAACAGCTGACCAAAGCGGGGTTCTCTTCAGACAGTTCCAGAAGATGTGCATCAAATCCCCAACCCCTACATGACACCTGTTACATATAGGCTCCACCACCATTTTTAAGCTCGCCAGCTTCTGCGGAGAGCAGTAGATGTTATGGAGAATTTTAAACTGCATTAATCTCAGCTGGTCCTGCAGGATACATTTGTGGCAATTTTGCCAGAGGACAGACCAGTTAATTTCCTCATTAGGGAATACCGAGGCCCAATACAAGCATGGGGCTAGATTCTGAGAGTAGGCCCAGCCGAATAGCGCTGCGTATATTTTAGAGACTGCATGAGAGAGGCCAACTATAGGCCCCAGGGAATTGGAAAATTCTACTTTCGGAGTCTGAATTGTACTTATGCCCATCTTACTGAGTAAAAGGTGTCGAAGTTGATACACTTTGAAGACCTCCATGGTGGGCAGTTCAAATTTATTCAGAATCTCCGAGGATGAGAGTACCTTCCCATCAGCCGTGAGAAGGTCTTTTAAATGGTATACACCAGGCAGGGCCAACCAAGTGGGACTAATAGGTTTGTTATCAATTAGAAAACACGGGTTGTGCCAGATAGGTTATGACCAGTCCCTGAGATGATCATATTTTAGAAAGCTGCAGAGCTGCGCGTGGGTCTTCACAGAAATCCCTTTCGGGGAATTTCTAAGGGAGGAAGGGAGGAGTTTTGAATTAAGATAGAGGATGGGTCTCTGGCTCTAAACCATACTTCTGAATGAGAGCTAACTCAATTTGTAGCCATAAAGGTACATATGATAGTTGGGCAGGGTAATCTGTGCCCTGTACCCATCTGAAATATTTATTAACATGACCCGCCCAGAAATAGAGAGCAAAATGTGGCAACCTTAACCCCCCCAAAAGTTTAGGCACTGCCAACTTATGGTAGGCCATCCTAGCTTTCTTATACCTCCACACAAAATTGGCTATGAGCCCATGGAGTTTTCTAAACCATGAAAGTGGTAGGCAAATATTTAACATGCTCAGGGGGTAGAACAATCTTGACTAGGTTTATCCTACCCCACAAAGAGATTGAAAGTTTCGCCCAACTTTTCAAATCTAAATCAATGGTATGCACCAGGGACTCCAGGTTTAACTGGCATATTCGTGTCATGCTCTTTGTTAGGATAAGACCCAGATATTTAATGGAATCCAATTTCCAGGCTAAGCCTAACTCAGTAATCTCTTGTTTAAAGAGGTGTTTACTAAGGGGGTATACAACGGATTTTTCTAAATTTAATTTGTAATTGGCCAGACGACTGTATTCCCGAATAACCTCCAGCAAAGCTGGGATGGATACCCTCGGATTGGAGATATATACCAGGAGATCATCTGCATATGCTGTTACTTTAACAACATTGTCCAGGATTTGATCACCGTTTATTTCTTGGTTACACACTATACCTCTAATAAGGGGTTCCAGGTACAAGTTAAAGAGAAGGGGGGATAGAGGGCATCCTTGGCTGGTGCCCACATACAGGGCAAAGGGATCTGAGGTAGCCCCATTACAAATAACCCTGGCAGTAGGATTTGGGTAAAGGGAGCCTACCCATTTTAAGAACACCTCTGGGAATCCAAACTTGCCCATTGTGGTTAACAGGAATCCCCAATGGACCCTATCAAAGGCCTTCTCAGCATCCAAAGAGACCAATGCCATGATGGAACTGGACTCTTCGGACACTGAGAAGACGTGAGCCAACGTTCTGAGGTGATAGTGGCAGATCTGCCCCTCATAAAGCCAACCTGTTCTGCACCGATAAGATTGGGTAACAGCCTACCGACCCGGTCCGCTAGCAGCTTCGTTAAAATGTTGATATCATAATTAACTAATGAAGTAGGCCTTTAACTAGCTGGGTGTTCACGGGGTTTATCTGGTTTAGGGATTAGAATGATAAGGGCTTCAAAAAGCGATTGGTCCAACATCTGACAACTAAGAATATACTGGAATAGCATGAACAATAATGGAGATTATTGTTTAGAGAACTTTTTATAGAAGTTAGAAGAGAATCTGTCCAGCCCCGGCATTTTATCTAATGGGAGACTCTGAATAACCAGCTCAATCTCGTTTTGGGTAATGTCAGCCGTCAACTGTGCCCTTTGGGGATCTGCCAGTGAAGGAAGCTCCAGATCCTCCAAGAAGGCGAGTATTTCCCCTTTCAGTGGGGGGATCGCCATGGCAGCATACAAAGATTCAAAATAATTTCTGAATTCCCTCGCTATAGCTATCTCGCTATCTCCCCGGGAGTGGTCTTAACTTGGCCGTCTTCCCTGAACTGAATCCCTGGGATTATTCGAGAGGATTCCAACTGCTTGACACGTCTCGCCAGGAGACTACCCGCCTTTTCCCCCGATCTAGGTAGTTAGCTTTAGTTTTAATTAATGCTAATTCAGCTTGCTCCCCTAGTAATTTTAGGTACAGATCTCTCAACTTAACTAGCTCCAGTTTATCTTTTTCCAAGGATTGGGGGGACATGTTGGCCTCCTTACCTCTTATCCGGTCCAGTAGGTCAGACATAAATTGCTCCCTTTCTCTCTTCTTTTTAACTGCCTGCCCAATTAAAATGCTCCACATAAAAGCCTTGAAAGCCCCCCAAACCATGTCGGGTCGAGTGCTGTCTCTCAAGTTGTTAGCTATAAATTCTTCTATTTGTGTCAAGATATATTTAACCGTTTTGGGGTTTCGCTAAATCTGATTGCTTATCTTCCACCTACTGCCCCTCTTAGGGAGGGAGGAGAAGGAAATTGAGACTGCCACTGCTGCATGGTCAGAGGGAGGTCCAGCCACAATTGCTGCGTCCATCACCCCAGGAAGGAGAGTGCGAGAGAGTAAAACATAATCAATACGGGATGCCATACTGTGAACTTGAGAAATGAAAGTATATTCCCGAGACTTCGGGTGAATAACCCTCCACACATCTGATAAACCAAACTGGTCCAGTAAGTCCCCCAAGGCCTGCTGGGTGGGAGAGAAGGCCAGGTTGGAGGGTTTGGACCTATCCATTGAAGGGTCAAAAACAAGATTAAGATCTCCCCCTAAGATCATGGGGACCTGATCAAATGGTGTTAACGCCTCCAGCAATTTTAAAAAGAACTCCTGGGTATCAGTATTGGGGCCATAAACAGATCCTATCAAAATTTCCATATTTTGCAGCTTACCTTTGACTAGCACATATCTACCCTCTTTATCCTGAATAACCTGCAGAGGGACAAAGGGGAGAGATCTATGCATGAGCACCATAACACCTCTACTTTGCGTGTTGCCTTGTGAAGGGAAAATCATCCCCATTAGCAAATGTCTCATGCTATTGCTCTCCGTATGGAGCAAGTGTGTCTCTTGTAAAAACACAATATCTGCTTTCACCACAGCTACATGCTTCAATATTCGATACTGTTTAGATTTCTGTCGTGCCTCCTTGACATTCCAGCTTAGAAATTTAATGACCCTATGTGATGCCATGATCGTTAATATTAGCCCGGTACAGTGATCTGTTCCATCCTACCCAGTGTCCCCTACCTCCAGTCCTAGAGTCATGTGCTCCTCCCCTTCCCCAACCAAGTAAAACCCGCTAGTATAAAATCTATCCCATAACCTCTGTCCCCATGTCCCACCCGCCCCCTCCCGAACCCACCCGCGATCATCACGGCCCATGATGACAGCTCGATCGCTGAATGATTGCCCGCTCTGCCACCCCCCTGCTCACCCCCAGAATCAGAGTATTGGCCACCCTTAACTACTAAACACTCGATAAACTACCAACAACCCCATAACAAGTAATATAGAGCTATTACTGGAGGGCACTGGGCGCAGAGTCCAAATCCCAGACCTGGGCCCCCCTAGATAACAACTAACAACGTTCAATTTCATGCCTCTAGGGCACCCCCAGAAGGCAGCATTCAACCCCTCTAAAATTGCCCCTAAACCCTAATGATGCCTTTGGTTAACATGAGCTCCAAAAACAACTGTGCTCCAATACCATTAGTTTACTTTAATCCTGAAAGAGCATGGAAATACCCATCCCGTGCTTACAGCATCCTAATATATTCACTGCAACTTAGCTAAGAGTGTGCCCAACCGCACGTTTCAGGAGCCTACAGGCTACGGCACTCCAGTAGTGCAATACCAGACCAATGAAGGACCCCATACACCCCCAGCAAATACACTGAACACAACCACCCCCCTGTATAAGCCTCAGTCCAAACAGTGCCCCTTAATCAGGCAAAATCAATCAGTCCCAGGACAGTGGAATGCCCCTCCATGTCAGTATCCAGTTTGGCAACGTCCAGAGTTTACAGAGCACCACTATATAAACTAGTCCTGAATGATTGAGGGGACCATCGAGAAATTCAGCCAGCATACAGGCACTCCCTCTTCAACTTCACCCCAGGTATCTCAGAAGAGGTCACCCACTTATTCACTGACGCAGCAGGTGAGAGTTCCAAAACTTTTAACCAACAGTGAAAGCGGGTTCATATTGGGAGGAACCAAACCTCATTTGATCTTAAGCAAGGTGGGTATGGGGCATTCTCAATACCAGAGGCTGACCTGGCAGCATCCAATGTTCTCAAAGTGCCACCGTGTGCACAAGTTGCAGATGCCTGAGGGAACCCTCGAGAGACTCAGCTTAAACACAGGCCCTTCCACATCAACTTCACCTCTGATAACATCGAAAAGGCCACATATTTATTCAATGCTGCAATCGGAAAGGATACCAAAAAATTCTTAAACCAACAGTTAGAAACAGTCCGGGATATGAAGAACTAAGCTCTCATTTGGGCTTGAACAGGGTGAGCAGTGCGAGCTGAAGCACGGCAGAGGCCGCATCTGAGTTTTCGAACTTCTTCCACGAATCAGCAATGTAAACATGTAGCACGGCTGGGTACACCATTTTAAACCTTATACCTGCCGCAATTAACTTGGAGACAAGGGGATGAAAGGTTGCTCTCCTCTGTGGAACCGATGGCGGTAGGTCTTGGGCCACCCTTAGGTTCGCACCCTCCCATTGCAGAACCTTAGCCTCCTTAACCTTCTGCACGAAGATCTGCCTCTCCTGGTAATTTAAGAACTTAGCCATGAAGGCATTTGTAGTGCACCTATGGAGGATAGGGTCGAGGGCGCGATGTGCTCTTTCGATATTGTAACAGGGGCCAAAAGGTGAGTAGCCCGCTATTTTCTCAACAAATTTCTTGAAAAACTTCACTGGGTCACCTCCTTCCTCTTTTTCAGGCAGGCCAATCACAACGACATTATTTAGCCGACTTCTGCCCTCGAGGTCTTCCACCTTTGAGTCCAGGCTTGAGATACATTGATTTATGTGCACAATCATGGGGTCTAATTTGTCAGCACAGTTCTCCAGAGATCTGACTCGTGCCTCATTATCTGAGATTTTCCTGGTCAAATCTTCTAAAGTAGAAGTTATACTCTTAATTTCAGTAGCCATTTCTGCCTTAAATGGACAAAATTCCTCCAAAAATTGTGCTGCGGTTAGCAGTTCTTCCCTTCCATTGCCAGGGCTGCAGGGCTGGCAAGCTGCGTGCAAGGCCTGTGATTTCTTCGGGGCCTTCTCGGGGATTGCTGGTGGGGTGTGTTTGGGGGGTGCTTTTGGCATTTCTGCTTCCATCAGTGCCACAAACTGATGCACTGTTGTCTCCAGGCAGGAATTAATCCGATCTTTCATTCAAATTCACAGCTGATATGTATCAAATAGTAGAATTGGACAGGGGTAAGGCAGAGCTCTCAGAGAGTGCAGCTAGCAAGAGCACTGCATCACATGACTCCCCCTACCTGACCCTGTTCTAACCAGATCCATCTTGTAAAAGAGCTCTGTTCAATGGTGTTCGCCTGGATAAAAAAAGATTTTGATTGATTGATAATATGGTGTGTTTTTTTTTTAATATGGGCTATGATAATATTGGGCATTGACTGCATATATGGCTCCTAATGCCATTTAATACTGTGCAATACTATCTGATATTTCACCTCCTAATGCTGTACCAGTTGTAGTATGTGATCACACTCTTTTAGTAATGTATACTGGTCATGTATGATATACTCTACATACTCCAGATTCTAATGTTTTATGCATCTGTATAAAATTTACAATAAAAAGTAGGGAAAAAAAGATAGGACTCCTGGAAAAGCTCCCAGCATGAATGGAGGAGTTCAAGAGGAGGTTCAGGGCACTGGTGCAGGGATGCCTGGAGGAGGCTAAATCCTTGGCTTTTTTGGAGGTCTTGCCAGTCCCCTGTGCTGGCACTGCTAGACAGAAAAACACTGAAGAATTCAATGACAGGCTCGGGGTATGGTGCAAAGAGGAAGTGTTCACATGCATAGGAGAGTGGGGGGACACAAGGAAGGATGAGGATTTGTACTGGAAGAATATACTGCATCTGCATGAGAGAGGGGCAAGAGTACTGAGGGAGTTTACAAAGATACAGTGATGAGATCTTGGGGGGGTTAAACTAGTAAGGGGGGAGTACAAGGATAGGATGGGAAAGTGATCAACAGGAGGAGAGACCAGACTAGCCAGCACTCCCCTGCAAGAGGGAGAAGAGCACAGACCAGACATGGTAGGGAAGGAAGGTGGGAAGGGGGCTTGTTGGAAGGAACTTTCCACAAATGCACAAAGCCTGTATAATAAGATGGCAGACTTAGAAGCAATAATGGAGTGGGGGGGCTGAATATTGTAGCCATAACAGAGAACTGGTGGACTGAGCACCAGGCCTGGGACATAGTGATACTGGGGTATAGGTTATTTAGGAGAGACAGGACTGATAGGAAGGGGGAGAGTTGCGCTGTACAGAGAGGGTATTAATGTCACAGAAGGGCAGGAAAAGCCCGGGAAGTGGACAGCATGTAGTTTACACCAGACAGAAAGGTTGGGGCATCAATAAGGCTGGGGGTGGTATACAGACCCCAAATGCAGAGTGAGGAAATGGAAATGCATATGCTGTGGGAGGTTTAACAGATGGCATAGAATGGGGAGATTCTGCTGGTGGGGCAACTTTAACCTCCCAAATATAGACTGGAATATCCCAGCAGCAAGGTCAACTAAAAGCAGGGAGATCCTAAGTACCCTTCAGGGAGCATTCCTGCAGCAGCTGGTCAGGGAGACCACTAGGGAGGGTAACATACTTGATGTGGTCCTCACCAATGGGATAGTGTGGAGAGAATGGGGAGGGGGTCAGCTAAGGAGAAAGTGATCATAACACAGTGGGCTTCAGGGTTAGAGCAGGGTATGAAGAGAGTCAAACCATCACGAAGGTCATAGACTTCAGGCAGGCAGATTTTCCCAGGATGAGGGAGGTGTTCCAGACTGAAATGAGTGGGATGGAGGAGATAGAGGAGGGTGAGGAACTATGGAATAAGATCAATGGAGGCTACTTAATGCCACAGTGAGCTGTATATGGAAGGTGAGAAAGAGCAAAAGAATGAGGAGGCCACTGTGGTTCAATAGGGAAGCAAAAGGGGCAACCGGGAGAAGATAAGGACATCCATAGAATATAAGGGGATACAGGGGAAAGAGGAAAGGGAAACTTACAGGGAGAAACTGAGGGTGTCAGGACAGAGGATTAGGAAGGCAAAAGCAGAAACAGAGGAGAGAATTGCTAGGCAGGCCAAAAGGGGGAACAAGACTTTCTTTCAGTGCACAGGAGACAGGAGAAAAGTAATGCAGGGGGTAATAAAGGTAAAGGGGAGGGGGATTACAAGGGGAATGGGACTTGGAGGGTGGCAAGTAAAGAGGGAAGGAATGGGCATACTTGATGGGCCAAGAAAGTCCTTTTCTGCCGACACATATCTATGAATCTATGAATGGATTTCCAGTGGATTTCTACAAGCACTGCACTACCCTTTTAGCAAAACTTCTGCTAGACCTATTTAGTTTTTTGTTAAAAACTTTTTCACTCCCTCCTTCTTTTTACGAAGCAAAAGTTGCTTTTTTTTCTAAAAGAAAAGACAAGATTCCCAAACTCTCATATCTCCCTACTCAATACAGACGTGAACATTCTGGCCAAATTACTTTCCCATTCTTTAGAACGTGTAATACATAGTCTTATCCACCCTGACCAGAATGGCTTAATTAAAAAAATAAAATTGGATGGCAGTACAAGAAAGTTGATAAATCTTGTGAAAACTTCCAAACAACAAAGACACCTCATGTTGGATGCAGAAAAGGCTTTTGGTCAGGTGGAATGAGACTATGTTCTTGATGTCACTGAAAATTTCAGGTTTTGTAATACACATACCAAATGTCTTTGAACTGTGTATCTTTTACCTAAGGCAGTAGTTCAAGTGAACATCTCTCACTAAAGCCTCCTCACCCAGGGTAGCAAACAAGGTTGCCCCTCCTATTAGCAACTGAAACATGCACTATTGTAGTGAAGATAGCATGCATATTAACGGTGTCAAATTAGGATCCTTCAAACATAAAATTAGTTTATATGCAGATGACACCTTGCTTTACTTACCTGATCCAGCCACTTTTATTCACGTCTGCCTTCCCATAATAAAATAATTCTGGGAGGCCTTGACTACAAAATTAATATGAAAATTACAGAAGCTTTATATTTAAATATAATTCCAAACTCACCCTTTGTTGAAATGCAAATTATCATAACTGATAAAATGAAATGTCTGGGAGTTACCGTAATGAGATGTCTATCCCGACATATTTGACAATAATTTTGCATCCATCAAGCAGTAACCAATAAAGGGGATGCTGTAGTTATTTTACTATATGTGCTTGCAAACTCTGGAATAGACTACCGCAGAACTTAGTTAACATTCCAGACTTTGGTAAATTTAAACATGAATTGGACAAATATAACATAAGTTCACTGTAGATAGATAATACCCCCTCATGGTGTGAGAGGAAATCATGATGCGCCTAGTGCATTCTTCTGCCGATAACTACCAAGTAAGACCAAGTAACTACTTATCTTTTCTTAATATAGTTCACAATTACCTAGATAAATGGATGAAATTGCATTGAACTCTGATGAGCTGATGTAATATCATCAAGATGAATATTCTCCCTAGATTCTTTTTTTTTTTTATTTTGAACCTTTCCTATTCCAGTCAATGTAATTTTTTTTAAGGCTATAGATTAATTTCAAATTTTATCTGGAAAGAGAAACAACCTTGATTAAGGTTGGGTAAACTTAGATTATCTAAAACACCAGGGGGACTAACTCTCCCTAATTTCAAAAACTACTTGCTAGCTTCTCAATTCACTCAGATACAAGATTGGTTTCAAGGAGAGGATCTGAGCCTTAGAAATTTGGACCAAACTTTTATTGTTACACAGATACAAGAAACATTTTGCATACCCACTATTACTCTGGCAAAAGGCTAATACCCACAAATCATTGGCTACCCAATCTATGCATCTTAGCTGGATGAAACCGCATAAATGAAATGGTCCAAAGTAGCAAAGCACTCATCAGAGCTGTCAGCAAACTAGTAAATAAGCCACAAAACTCTGTAAACTCTGTAGTTCCAAATATTTTATTGCTGAAAGTAGTTGCTCAGGTAGCCATGTGTGTAGCTAAGATAGCCACTCAAACCCCTATGCTTCAATGAGAGGTCTTCCTGAGGGCCACGAATGGTGACATGCAGGGGTATAGTTAGCTATCTATAAATTGTACATCATCTAGCCAATCTGTTGCACCCTTGAACAAATTTAATCAGTTCCTATAATTTTTTATCTGTACCATGTAGTGGTGAATAAGTAGTATAATTTGTATATCAAATGTTGCAGAATTATATATTTAATAATAAACTGACAAATAAAATATGTTCTGACTTTCATTTGCACATCACATGTTACAAATATAGAATGAAATGGTAATATTAAATGTATGTTGAAAACAGAAAATTGATTTAGAATCAATGTTTCAACCATAGGTCTTTTTCAGGTATTAGCTAAAAGACAAAAAAAAAACAGGTAAGGGAAATAAGAGAAATGTATGTGATAAAACAAAATGGAGGAAGCTGCAGGAGAAAAAAAATGATAGAGGGTAAGAATAGAATATGGAAAATTAAAAGGTGATGATAGGTATGAAAAGTCATAGTATAAGTGAATGAGCTGAAGAGTCGTTAAGTGGGGACGAATTATTTTCATTCTCTACAGATCAAAGAAATACTCAAACTGGAGGGGCCAGTGATTTACACTGGATCTGTGACAATTGGTACAAGGACACCCAAAGTAATGACACCTCACCAGAGACATTCTGCCTAACAACATTTTCCTTAATGAAAGAACTGGCAAAAACAACCCTGACACCAGCTTGCAGTGGGACTGTAACCATGTAGAAAGCAGTGGTATGATAAATGAGGCTACCTTGTAGTCATGGCTAATGTGTTAGAGCAAAGACCTTGTAGGACAAACCAGTATTAGGTTAAAATTCCTAGGCTAAATGTCACAGAGATGCATGTCTTTGCTCAGTTGCTGTGCCATGGGTTTACACCACCCCAAAGCTCTGGTAGCTCATAATACCTGGACACTGTGACTGCATGAATATCAACAAGGCTACAAAAAATTGTACCTCACAGCCATGAAATGTTGCCTACATTTGTTTTGTGAAAAAAGGCAAAAAATGGTAGGCAACTTGCATTCAGTGTGCAAGGTGAAGATGCTGGGTGCTCACACAATGCTTGTCAGAAGGCAGTTTTTTAGCCATATGTTGTAATAAATTGAGTATGCAGTCAGCTGATCAGCCTTTGTTTACACTGAAACCTGAATATCAAAAGACAATTGCACAATCTGTGGATTCCTGTGATGTCATAAACCTCTTGAGCTTTGCTCTTGAGGTTTATGAAGTCACAGGAACTCCTAGTTGATTGCAGCAACCATAACAGATGGATGCCCATCTGTTATTCTATTTATATTACGGTAATTAGTTACTTTTAGGGAAAAGTAATATCATTACAGTTACTTATTTCTTTATTTTAAAAGTAATCCATTACTATTACTACAGTAGTTATCTAGAAATGTAATCAGATTATAGTTACTAGTTACAGTAACTAGTTACTCCCCAAAATTGGTGATAGTTGCCCTAGATGCTTTAATAACCCAGGGTCCTTTATCACAAGTTTCTGACATATAAAAAGCTTACCAAATTTTGTAACTTAGTCTTTGAGGTTTTAGAGGTGCCTACAGTCATTAAATTAGCCTGTGACTCACTACCAGTTCTACTGGTCTGGAACATAAAGGACTAACCTTGCATAAAAGAACAAAATAAAATTACTATCACTAGGTCTTTTAATAGTCAAGAAATATAGTTTGATGTCATGGAAAGACTGCAATCTTCCTCATATCAGAATGTGGTTTAATCTTATGCTTGACATATACAAGACATAAAGGATCCAGTACTATGTTACAGGTAAGTCTGATACCTTTGAGTTAATCTGGGAACTACAGTATTTAGGATGCCCATCCTGTCATATCAAATATACTAGACATATCCCGTTACTCTGTCCACGGCCAAAAAATTTGACATGTTGATTATGTATATAGCCCCTGATTGACATTTAACTGGACTCTTTTGCTTTTGTTTCATTTTGGTATGTATACTGGTTAATGAGGCTTTTTTTATTGCAAGCTCATCATCGGTTTGTTTTTGTTTATTGACATATTTTAGTGCCATTCTTTAATAAAAAGACTTAAAAAAGACAGAGAAGCAATACAATAAGTAAAATGTTTCAGACATAACTGTTAAAAAGCAATTTCCCAGAAACCAGATAGAACTTATATACTGCATGACAGACATAATAAATAAGTACAGTTGCCAAAAAGTAGTAACATGAATATGAACATATACATATATATATAAAATCAGATATTGTTACAGTTATAACTACAGGGCTGGTTAAAAGATGCTGTTGACCATTTTGTGATGGCTTAGAAGGGGAGTGAGCAAGACAGACACACTTACAACTTTAGTGGAAGGTTGTTCCAGGTATATGGACCCAGACAAGGACAGAATTTTGTCATGTTTAATTTTGGTGTGGAAGGCATCACATGTTAGGCCCCTGGCTGAATGTAGATTGGATATTTTGTCCAGGTGTGTATGTTTTTTTTGATACAAGCATTAGCACCATGGAACATAGATTTATACAAGTACTTAAGATTCAGACTCTTGCATTTGGTGAGAGGTAGCCATCTTAGATGAAATACAGACAGCAGTGGTGAGCACCAAATGGGACATTTAGGAAAAAGTACATCATGCAGTCATAAATTACAGCAATTTATTTATTTATATTTTTTGTTGCTGTTGTTTGGTACTAGGATGATGCTGAAAGGCAGAAACAAGAAAAACTGCCCCACTGCACAGTGTGCTACTCTTGGAACAAAGGCAACAGAACTAAAAAAAGAGCACTGCCACTGCCTATAAAAATAAACAGAATAGCTACAAAAATAGCTATGCAATGATGAAGGAATGGTGCTAGAAGCAGAAATAGGTAAAAATGCCCCACTGTATGGTCTGCTACTCTTAAAATAAAGGCAGCAGAACAGGAAAAAAGAATACAATCACTGCCTATAAAAATAAACAGACAGACTACAAAAATAGCTATGCAATGATGTTGTAATGGATGAAACTGGTAAGAGTTTAGCATTTACCTTGCTGGTGTCTCCACGAATTAAAACCATCTATGGGGTAATGGTATTGTTTTTAATAAAATCAAACTGTTTCACTAACTAACTGGGGCTGACCGACTTACACACACTTGTGACCTGTACACTCGGGCAGGATGGCTTCCTCTCATCAGCCAGATACAGTATCAAACCTGCTTCTCAGCCAAAAAAGTCCTCCTTGGTGTCATGCCCCAGGGCATTGAAAAGCTCCTCATTGACCACCACAGCACTCAGCAAACTAGAAGTTCATAGCAACTAACCTTCCTTGTCCTAAGATGCTGGACTACCATGGGCCAGAGGGCCTTTGCCTACAGAGCACTACAGTGGTACAATACTCTCAACAAAGAAACTCTTACTGCTGCTGCTCTTGGCCCTTTTAAGAGACAGCTCCAACTTCATCTCATTTAAACTAGTCGTTGTGACTGCCTCACCTAATCAGGAGCCCACCGCTCACTGCCCTCCACTTCAGTCTTGACAGCTACCTCTCCCTGCCTTGCCCTCTTCTACCTGCATACCCCCTTGCCCCCTCTCCCTTTCCTCCCCCCCTGGGCATTTCCTGGCTTTTATCCCTCCCTCCTCCCTCCCTTTAGAGCTCTTACCTCACCCTCTATCCTCCGACAATGGCCTTCCTGCCTGCATACCCCCTTCCCTCTCACCTGCAGTGCTTATTTTTAAGATTGCCCTTTGCTGGCATGTCATGCTACCTAACATTTGGCACATTTTGAATTACTGGAATTTCCTAAGCCTCAGTCTCTTACTTCCTTTTATTGTATAACTATGTATTATTATGTTGACCTTTGTAAGTATGTATACCCCCATTCCTTCGATGTGGAACCTTTGTAAACAAGCAGTTCCTGTTCAAAGGTATTTGTAATCCTAGATTTCAATAAAATAAAAAATTAAAAAATAACTATTTTTGTAGCCCAGCTGTTTATTTTAATAGGCAGTTGTGGTGCTCTTTTTTCCTATTATGATGTTGCTGGATGGCAAAAAAAAAAAAATAGAGAACCTGTCTAATTAGAGAAAGCACACTTGTTTTTCATGTGTGTGCTGCAGATGAATATATATTATTTATCACTTGATTACCATTTGCACTAACAAAGCGAGGAGACCTCTAAACTACAAATACAGTGCATGAAACACTTTTTCTACATCAGACTCAGAAATGTTATTTATTTATTGATTGATTGATTAATTAATTCATACATTCATTATTGGTAACCAAAAAAGGCACATTGAGCTGAGGCTAGTTTCCAGGTGTGACATGGTGGAGGGGGGAAGGCAGTACAGACAGAATACAATTTTTGTCTGTCCAGATCTACAAAAGTACATATTATGTGTTCCACTATCTGCACTGAATTGTGAAAAGAAACTAATATTACTTCAGACTGAAAAAGTGACATCTGACTACTTACTAGGTACTGTACACTATTACTATAACATTTTTAATGGACAAAGATGTACTTTCCAATAGTATGGAAATGGACTTTTGTCTGCATTGGACCACTGACAGATAGAAACAGAATTTGATGGCAGATAAGGACCACTTGGCACACCTAGTCTGCCCATTTTTCTCTGCCCATTCTTCTGACACCATTCTAAATAGGAGGCTAGTAAGCAAGCTGAGTAGCTTAGGAGTGGGTGCAAGGGTGGTAAACTAGGTATGAAATCGGTTAGGGGAAAGGCTGCAGAGGGTGGTGGTAGAGTTAGATCAAGTAGGATCACTGCAGATCCTACTTGATCTAAGCCCTTTCATTCCCCCATCCCTTTCCATAGGGTTCCCTTATGCCTACCCCATGCAGTCTTGTATCCACTACTGCTTCCACCTCCTCCACCTCCACTAGAAGACTGTTCCAAGAATCCACTACTGCTTCTGTGATGTACTTCCTCACATCTCACCTGAATCTAATCCCCTCCATCTTCTTATCATGCCCCCTTGCCCTTGAACACCTTTCTTTTCTCAAAAATACTTCCCTCCTGTACCTTATTTACCTTGGTGAGGTGTTTAAAGATCTCTGTCATATCCCCCTCTCCCCCATCTCTTCCAGGGCATACATATTTAGGTCCTTAAGTCTCTCCTCATAGGGCTTCTGAGGCAGAATCTGCACCATTTCAGTTGCCCTCCTCTGAACAGCCTCCACTCTGTCTACAGTACATCCTTCCAGAGATGTGGTCTCCAGAATTTGACACAATACTCAAGGTGGGGTCTTACTAGCAGTCTATATAAAGGCAATACCACCTCCCTCTTTCTGCTAGTGATACCCCTCCCTATGCACCCCAGTATGCCACTAGCCTTCCCAACTGCCTTGTCACACTGCCTGGACACTCTTAGGCCATCCAATATGATTACCCCTAGGTCTCTTTCCTGTTTGGTAGTTGCCAGTACCACTCCTCTCCTTTTGTACTCTGCCCCTGGGTTTCTCTGCTCCAAATGCATTACTTTGCACTTTTTCACATTGAAACCTAGCTGCCATTCCTTTGACTACTACTCGAGTTTTCTCAGGTCTCTGCTTATCCTTTTCACTCCCCTGGAGTGTCCACCCCACTGCAAATTTTGGTGTCATCCACAAAGAAGAAGACCTTCCCTTCTAGCTCCTCTGCAATGTTTCTTGTAAAGACATTAATGAGGACATGTCCCAGTACTTATCCCTGAGGCATCCCACTGGTCACCCTCCCTTCCTCTGAGTGAACTCTACCACCACCCTCTGCAGCCTTTCCCCTAACCGATTTCATACCCAGTTTACCACCTTTGCACCCACTCCTAAGCTACTCAGCTTGCTTACTAGCCTCCTATTTAGAATGGTGTCAGAAGCCTTACTGAAATCTAGGTATGCCACATCCACCACTCCAACCTGATCTAATTCCTTGGACACCCACTCAAAGTAATCTATCAGATTTGTTTGTCATGACCTACCTCCAATGAATCCATGCTGCTTCAGGTATTGTAACCAACTGGATTCAAGATATTCCGCAATCCTTTCCTTCAGCAGTGACTCCATTAACTTTCCCACCACTGACATCAGGCTGACTGGCCGATAATTGCAACCTCTTCCCTGCTACCACTTTTGTGAAGTGGGGCTATATCTGCCCTCATCCAGTCCTCCGAAACCATTCCTGTTCCCACTGAGCTGTTAAATAGGACTCTCAGAGGTGCAGCCAGTACCTCCCAGTGTTCCCTCATTACCATCGGAAGCACCCCATCTGGTCCCATTGCTTTGTCTACTTTCATATTAGCAAGGCCCTTCATGATACACTCCTTTGACAATGGACTGGTGTCCACCTCCCTCCTTCCAATGCTCCAGTTACTTTTTTGTGGACCATCCACTTCTCCTTCCTCTGTGAACACTGAACAACAATTCTTGTTCTGGATGTCTACCTTTTCCTTGTCCCCCTCTGCACAGTTCCTCCTTTCCTTTTTATTCTTATGATCCCTCCCCTGGTCTTCCTCCTTTCACTTACATACCTAACAAATATCTTGTCCCCCTTTGTCATTGTCTGGGTTATCCTCTCTTTTGTTTTTGCCTTTGCGCTCCCCACTGCTCTCATTGCTTCCCTCTGTTTCCCTAATACACCTCTCCATCCTCCTCCCTCTCTAGCTTCTGAATGCTATTCACTACACTCCTGTTTTGCATGCACAAAACTTCTGCAAACAAACCCTCCTCAATCAAGTACCATAAGTTCTCCCGCAGGGAACTGCGCCTGGCCATACTGAAACTCCTTCTTCTACTCCTGCTATTATCTGGAAACATTCACCCCAACCCTGGCCCTCGGGCTGCCATGAACTCCACTCAAACCAAGCACCTTGGCACTCTCTCCATTATCTGCCTGAACATCTGCAGCTTATTGTCTCAGTTTGATCTACTACAAGCCTTCACAAATACCCACCAGTAGTAGAAACCTGGCTCACCCCTTGGTTCCTGATCATACAATCTCCTTCCCTGGCTACACTATCTTCAGGCTTGACTGAAAATCAAAACGAGGAGGGGGCTGCGCCCTTTACCTAAAAGACAAACTGATGGGGCACACTGCCCACACTGACCTACCAACACCAAATGCCCAGCTATTGCATATAAAAATCCTGCTTGGAGCTCAGCACAAAGCCCTCTCGGTCATCGTCATTTATATCCCCCCGAAAGAACAGGAACCAGGCCTCCGTGCAGTACTAGAGTACATCAAATCACTCCCACCCAACTCCGAAGTCATCACATTGGATGATTTCAACACAAACTGGTTGGAACCTGATGCTGGTGATACCAGGGACATGGTCACATCAGCAAACCTCACACAGATATTGGACTCCACAACTAGAACAAACTACAAAACCGGCACCAGCACTTTACTCGACTGGATTCTGACTACTCACCCCTCCCGTATCACTAGCTTCACCGTACTGCCTGACTCTCTCAGCGACCATTCCCCTGTCAGCTGCACCTGGTCAAATGAATTCTGTAAATCTCCACCAAAGTCATCCTGAGCAGAGTCCTACCCCGTGGGAAGCTAACCAACCTAATATCACACCTACTAAATCAAGACTGGTCCCCCATCAACCTGGCACCCGATGCAAATACAGCCCTTGATCAATTCATATGCATTTTCAATGAAGCTGCAACATCTTTGCCCCACCAAAAAAGTGAAAAATTAAACCCCTCTGTAATCCTTGGCTCACGGGTTCCCTCTTAAAGAAGCTGAAACACAGGGACCACCTTTGGGAACTAGCCAGAGAAACAGGAAAACAGACGGATATCCAAAACTTCAAAAGAGGTAGAAATGATTGCACCAAATCCATACGCCAACAGAAATCTGAATATTACAAGATTGCACTCGCTGACACCTGGGGAAATGCAAGAGCATTCTGGAATAACGTTAAAGATGTTACCAGGAAGGAGTCCAAATCACCCCCTACTGCAATCACAATAAATGGGAATACTATCCTGGACCTAAAAGTCATAGTCAACACCTTTAATGATGCCTTCACCGACCTCAGCAGCATCCTCCCCCCTGACTTTTTCAACGACAGCGACCCCGCTCTTCCCACCCATCAGTCATCACCAAAAAATTGTACTTGAATGAATCATTCACGTATCTGGAATGTGTAGTATGGTATGGGCTGCACGCCTATTGGCTCACACTGTGAACCAGCGGGCATACAACCCTCAGCGTGTCAGTCGGCAGGTGGCGGGCGGTAGGTGGGTGGGGTGCTGCCGCCGCTGGCTGACCGGGGAGCAGGGCGGTGGGTTCAGTGGGCGGGTGGGGAGGGGGTACCCAGACCACCAGGGATACAGGAAATATTTCTATTTTTACACAGATGCCCGCGATCGGACAGATAGCGGTCCACTGGACCACCAGGGATGTAGGACTTTTTTATTTTGTTACACAAATGCCCGCGATCGGGCAGATAGTGGTTCATTGGACCACCAGGGATATAGGACTTATTTCTATTTTTATACAGATGCCCACGATCAGGCAGATAGCAGTCCACTGGACCATCAGGGATATAGGACTTATTTATTTTGTCACACAAATGCCCGTGATCAGGCAGATAGTGGTCCACTGGACCACCAGGGATATTGGGGATATAATATTATTACTTAGCCCGTGATTGGGCGGGCAGGTCAACTGGACCATCAGGGATATTGGACATATGTCTTTTTTTTGTTTTACAAATGCCCGCGATCAGGCTTGGGGGTGCCGCCAGGCAGAGCCGGAGCTCGGGTGGCCACCCACAGGTGGCAGCTGCCGTGTTGTGCCCTGCAATGTGGCAGCTCACCTGTGGGTGGCCATCAGTTGTTCCAATTATTTTTGGATCAACTTTGTGCTGGCACAGGTAGGGGTTGTGCATGCATGGCTCTGCACATCCTGGGCTGAATATCGGGCTGTGCAGGGTATGCATGGGCACGCCCCCCCCACCTGCACCTGCATACATTACTGATGCGCTCCGGCACATCGGGATTTGTGCTGCGCACTTTTCCCTTTTGAATATCGCACCGGAGTGCAACCCTTTTGACTATCTGGGCCCATGAGTACCTTCCTTTAGACTCTTAATGTCATCTTTACTTCAGACTTGAACCACATTGGGCCTGTTGTTCTTTATTCCTTTGATACCCTTCCCACTGAGGTTTATGATGTTTCCAGTTAGCTCTCTATGCTTTCTACCTGTCCTATTCTTCACTTGCTTTTTTCCAACAGTGCCATCATCATATCAAAATCTGCTTTGTTAAGGTCCGATTCCCTTACTGTATTCATCCATTTCATGGTCCCTATCTGGACCGCCAAAGTCATTATTCTATGGTCACTGGAACAAAGTGGCTACTGGACTACTACCTTTTGCATCCTCACATTATTACTGAGTGCCAGATCTGACAGGGCCCCTTCCCTTGTCGGGTTCCGGACTAGCTGAACTAGAAACACCTCCTGATATGCACCTACTTGGAGCTGAACTTTCCAGTCCACATCTGGCACACTAATGTCCTCTGCTACCACCACCTTTTCTTTATTGGCTACCTTCCATAGCATCTCCCCCAGTTCCTCTTCTGCCCCTTGATCTTGAGCTGGTGGTCTGTAGACAATCCCAGTTCATACTTGCTTCTCATTTCATATAACTGCTAGCACCCACAAGGTTTCTGATTTTCCTGAATCTGTTAGGTTGTCTGCTGCAGTCTATTGCTGTCACATAGAAATATAGAATATGATGGCAGATAAGGACCACTTGGCACACCTAGTCTGTCATTTTTCTCTGCCTTTGGTTTCACCACAGATCCTACTTGATCTAAGCCCTTTCTTTCCCCCTTCCCTTTCCATAGGGTTTTCTTATGTGTATCCCATGCAGTCCTCAACCCCATTACTGTTTCCACCCCCTCCACCTCCATTAGAAGACTGTTCCAAGAATCCACTACTCTTTCTGTGAAGAAGTGCTTCCTCACATCCCTCCTAAATCTAACTCCCCCAGCTTCTTATCATGCCCCCTTGCCCTTAAACACCTTTTTTTCTGAAAAATACTTCACTTCTGTACCTTATTCACCCCAGCGAGGTATTTGATGGTCTCTATCATATCCCGCTCTCCCCCATCTCTTCCAGGACATACTTATTTAGATCCTTAAGTCTCTCCTCACAGGACTTCTGATGTAGACCTTGCAGCATTTTAGTTGCCCTCCTCTGAACTGCTTCCACTCTGTCTAAAGTATGTCCTTCCAGAGATTTGATCTCCAGAACTGGACACAGTACTCTAGGTGTGCCACCTCTCTTTTTCCTCTGGTGATACCCTTCCCTTTGCACCCCAGTATGTCACTAGCCTTCTCAACTGCCTTGTCACACTGTCTAGACACTCTTAGGCCATCCAATATGATTACACCGAGGTCTCCTTCCTGCTTGGTAGTTGTCAGTACCATTTCTCCTATTTTGTACTCTGCCCCGGGTTTCTCTACCCCAAATGCAATACTTTGCACTTTTTCACACTGAAACCCAGCTGCCATTCTTTTGACTACTACTCAAGTTTTCTCAGATTTCTGCTTACCCTTTCCACTCCCCTGGACTGTCCACCCAATTGCAGATTTTGGTGTCATCCACAAAGAGGCAGACCTACCTTCCAGATGCTCTGCAATGTCTCTTGTAAAGACATGAAAGAGGACATGTCCCAGCACTGATCCCTGAGGCATCCCACTGTTCACCCTCCCTTCCTCTGAGTGAAGTCTATTTACCACCAGCCTCAGCAATGTATTCCCTTACCAATTTCATACCAGTTTACCACCTTTGGAACCACTCCTAAGCTACCCAGCTTGCTTACTAGCCTCCTATTTAGAATGGTGTTAGAAGCCTTACAGAAATCTAATTATGCCACATCCACCACTCCAACCTGATCTAATTCCTTGGCCACCCACTCAAAGTAATCTATCAGATTTGTTTGACATGATCTACACCTGTGAATCCATGTTGCTTTGTTTATTGTATCCCATTGGATTCAAGATATTCCACAATCATTTCCTTCAGCAGTGACCCCACTAACTTTCCCACCACTGACATCAGGCTAACTGGCTTATAATTGCCAGCCTCTTCCATGCTTCCCCTTTTGTAAAGTGGGGCTATATCTGCCCTCATCCAGTCCTCCATAACCATTCCTTACCAATAGGCTGTTAAATAGGACTCACAGGGGTACAGCCAGTACCTCTCTGAGTTTCCTCAATTCCATTGGATGCACCCCATCTGGTTCCATTGCTTTGTCCACATTCAGACTAGCAAGGCCCTTCATGACACTCTTCTCTGACAATGGACTAGTGTCCACCTCCCTCCCTCCAATGCTCCAGTTACTTTTTTGTGGACCATCCCCTTCTCCTTCTTCTGTGAACACTGTACAAAAATATTTGTTCTAGATGTCTACCTTTTCCTGTCCCCTTTGCATAGTTCCCCTTCCATTTTTATTCTTATGATCCTTCCCCTGGTCTTCCTCCTTACGCTTACACACCTAAAAAATGTCTTGTCCCCCTTCGTCATTGCCTGGGTTATTCTCTCTTCAGTTTGTGCCTCTGTACTCACTACTGCCCTCATTGCTTCCCTCTGTTTCTCTGATGTACCTCCCTCTGTGTCTTCTTATAGCTTCTGAATGCTGTCCTTATAGCTAGGGTTTACCTTTTCTACCACTCTTTCAAGAACCATAGTGGTCCCTTTTTTCTCTTGCTGTTGCTCACATGCATGACCCAGAGGGTTTTTGCCATCCCTATTGCCCTTTTTAGCTTCACTCACTGTTCCTCCACCACCCAGGTCATCCTCCTCCTAAATCATTGCTGAGGCATTCACCCATCTTTTTAAAATCTACCCTCCAGGACCCTCGCCCTTGTGTGGTTCAGTTCTACAGTCATCCTTATATTGAACCAACTGTACAGTGATCCCTGTTCCCCAGATGGCCTCCTATCTTGATGTCTGTAACACTGTCTCTGTTAGCGAGTACCAGTTCTAGTACTGCCCCATCATGACTTTGGTTCACTAACTAGTTGCCTGAGGAACGCCACCTGCTGGGAGTCCAGGATGTGTCTTCTTTTAGTTGAAGCTGTAGCTGGGAGTTTCCAATCTAAATCTGCCAGACTGAATTCCCCCACAAGCACCACCTCCTCATTTTCTGCCATCTTACCAATGTCTTCCATCAGTACCTTGTCTAATTCCTCCCCAGTACTGGAGGTCTATAGATTATACCAGTGCAAATAGGGGCTCTATTTCCTGTTTCTGGGGTGATCCACAGGACCTCTTCTCATGCCTATATTCCCTTTTTTCTCCATTGCTTTTATGCCTTCCCTCATATAAAGCACTGCATGCCCACCTTTCTTTTCCATGCTGTCCCTCCCGAATGGAGTATAGCCTCGTATGCACATGTCCCAGTCATGATTTTCAGTGCAACATGACTTAATAATGTCCACCATATCCAGGCCAACCTCTGCCATCATGGTCTCTAGGTCTGGAATTGTATTTCTTAGACATCTAGCATTCGTTCACATGGCCTTCCAGATGATGTTACCTCTGTGCTTTTTACCTCCCCTTCTTTCCTTTTTGTCTCTCTTCTCACCCCTTCTCTTTTTAGTGCTTCTGTCCCCATCCTCCTTCATTTCTACTGCTCTTCCTTTATTCATTTCCACCCTGGGGAATTCCATTGCCCTTGGCTTCTCCTTATTTTGTACTTTAACCAGTGGGGGGGAAGGGGGGCAGTTACTGGCTCCCTGATTTCTTCCACCACCCCCTTTGGCTTGTTTAAATGTTCATCAAAGTAACATTCTATATAAACCATCCACTGAGGAATTTAATTCCCCTCCCAGCTGGATCTAGGCCATCACCACTGAAAAGGCCCTTATCTCTCCGGGTAGATCCCCAGTCCCCAGTGTAGGTGAACTCCTCCTCTCTGCACCATTCCTTCAACCATGAGCTGGAGCTCTTGGTGTGGAGATCCCTCTCTTTCCCTCTTTTGTAGACAGGCAGCACCTCAGCAAAAGCTACTGAGCTTGCTTCCTGTCTAAGACCCCTCCCCAGCTACTTAAAGTCTCCCAGCACTATCACAGCCCTATCCAAACCAGGTCATAAATTCTCAGGTGGAGAATGACATCCAGCCCTGCCTCCTGTGCTGCTTACCTTGCGATCCTCTGGATCAGCTTCCCATCCCTCTGGGCCATGGTGCCATGTAAGCATCTAACCTCCCTCTATCTTTCTTTCCTATTCCCAAATCTATTGCCCTTATAATTAAGTTCCCCACCCGAAGGTGCCTCCTCCTTTTCTGAGGTTATCTTCCTCCCTCCTTGAGGTCTTCAATATGAAGAATCTCCACATCCTTCCTAGCCACTACCACAGGTGCATCTTCCTGTCAGTCCCACCTTGCCAGAGCAGTGTTGATTTGTGTATTGGTACCAGTTGAGGAATGTGCTTCTGACCCACCACCCTCACCCTTCCGGATCACCACCTACACCCTTTCAGAGCCAACGTGTTCATTCTTTTAATTCTTTGGTAACCAAATAAAGCCTAATAGATTCAAGATTTCAAAAGATTTATTGATCGGTTTTAAAACCATTGCAACATGAAACACTGAAACCCTGTAAGCGTATATATGCACTTGTACAGATTAATAAATACATCACATTTAGATATTTGACATTCAGTTAAAATACTCCTAATTCTAGTAACAATTCTTACAGCATCTACAAATGTATAGTATGTAGGTAGCTAACTTCATTTAATAGTGTAGTTATATCTCGGGTATTAAATAGTTCCACAATAATCTTATCAGCTGGCATGCTATATGTACACAAAGTTTTTCCCAGCCTTTTATCCCTATTTTTCTTATACAATGGATACATTAAAACTATGTGCTTCAAATCATCCTCCAGTGATTTTCCACCCTTACAATGAGGTATGAGAGTATTAGGCTTTCTCTGCATGAAATGAATATAATTAGCTTTGCATAATTCCATTCTATATTTTATTAAATGTCTGGATTCTGGATTTGTCAGCTTTATCAAGTATATTTCTAATGTATGAATTGTTTTAATTTGTTTGTACCATCTGCAATACTTATAATTAGTTAGTTTTTCAAAACGTTTTGTTATATCAGTCTCTCTTACTTGGGTTCTTACAGTATGTTCAATTTCTTCACAAGATTTTATATCAGTTTCATTTAAAGTTGAACCAAGGCCCAAGAGAAAAAGATATTTTTTAATTATAATGGTCCAAGGTGTTGTGGCCTTGGTTGATGTATTCTGTTTGTTCTTCCCGACATTATCTGGGAAGCCTTGATTCTGTAAGCAAAAAAAGTTGTAACAAAAATAGGGGTCTTCTATCTCTAGCTTTCAACTCTATTGTATATTAACATAGAAACATAGACTTTGACGGCACATAAGGACCACTTGGCCCACCCAGTCTGCCCATTTCCCTACCTACTGGATAAGCAGCAGATTCTAGTTAACCAACAGCCTATTTCCTGCAACCCCCCCGCTATAATTGCCTTATGTCTGTCCCATGCATGGTTGAATTCCTCCACTGTTTTAGACCCCACAACCTCTCCAGGAAGGTGGTTCCATGCGTCCACCACTCTCTCCGTGAAAAAGAATTTCCTCACATTACCCCTGAGCTGTCCCCCCTCTAACTTTAAATTGTGCCTTCTTGTTCTTACACATCTCTTTTTCTGAAAGATGCTACCCTCCTGGACTTGTTGATTCCCTTGAGGTACTTAAAAGTTTCTATAATGTCCCCCCGTCCCTCCTTTCATCAAGGGTATACATATTAAGCTCTCTCAGTCTCTCTTCATATGGTTTCTGATGTAGACCCTGCACATTTTAGTTGCCCTCCTCTAGACTGCTTCCATCCTGTCTATGTCCTTACGTAGATGAGGTCTCCAAACTGCACACAGTACTTCAGATGGGGTCTCACCAACTGTCTGTATAGAGGATAACCACTTCCTTTTCTACTTGTGATGCCCCTTCCTATGCATCCCAGTATCCCCTGGCTTTCCCTACTGACTTCTCATTGCATACCCACCTTTAGGTCATCTGATATGACTACACCCAGATCCCTTTCCATTATTGTTGTTGTTAGTACCTCCCTGCTATTGTGTACTCTTCTCCTGGATTTTATTTCCCAGGTGTATTACTTTGCACTTTGCATTGAATCTAAGTTGCCATACGTCTGACCATTCCTCCAACCTTGCCAAGTCCCTTCTCATCCTTTCTACCCCCTTGTGTATCAACTCTGTTACAGATCTTTGTGTCATCCACAAAGAGGCATACCTTTCCTTCCAGACCCTCTGCAATGTCACCTATAAAGACGTTAAAGAGGACTGGACCCAGTACTGAGCCCTGAGGTACTCCACTAGTAACCCCCCTTTCTTCAGAATGTGTTCCATTCACTATTACCTTCTGTGTTCTGTTGTGCAGCCAGTTTTCTACCCAGGCTACCACCCTGGGACCCACTCCCAGGCTGGCTAACTTGATTATTAATCTTTTGTGTGAGACTGTGTCAAATGCCTTGCTAAAGTCTAGGTAGGCCATATCCACAGCCCTCCTAGTCTATTACTTTGGTCACCCAGTCAAAGAAATCGATTAGATTTGTCTGACATGACCTTCCTGCTGTGAATCCATGCTGCTTTGGGTCCAGTGCCCTGCTGGCCTCTAGGTACTCAACATTTCTTTCTTTCAGAGTGATTCCATCATTTTCCCCAACACTGAGGTCAAACTAACATGTCTGTAGTTTCTGCTTCTGCCTTGCTCCACTTTTGTGAGGGGAATCACATCTGCCCTCCTCCAGTCCTCAGGTACTACCCCATCTTCCCATGATTTGTTAAAAGTGTGGTTAGTGGTGTCACTAGGTCCTCCCTTAGCTCTTTTAGGATTCTAGGGTGAATCCTCGCAGGCCCCATTGCTTTGTCCACCTTGAGTTTTAGAAGTTCTTTCAGTACTCTTTCTTCTTTAAATGGACTGCTATCAACCCACTATCCAGAGTGCTTCTACTGTTTGGTTTAGGTAACTCCTCCTCTTCTTCTTTTGTGAATACTGAGCAAAAGTATTCATTCATTATCTCTGCCTTTTCACTGTCTCCCTCTGCCCACCTCCCCTCTCCTTTATTAATCTTCCCTATCCCTCTCTTAACCTTTCTATGTTCCCTAATGTACCTATAAAAGGTTTTATCCCCCTTCTTAACTTAGTTGGCTATCCTTTCCTTTCCTCGGTTTGGGCCTTTGCTTTTCTGACTGCCTTCCCCACTTCTTTCTGCTTTAATTGATAGAGTTCCCTGTCGTGCTCTGTCTGTGATTTCTTATACTTTTTGAATGCAGCCTTTTTCTCCTTAACCTTCCCTGACACTTCTTTTGAGAGCCATAGTGGTTTTTTATTCCACTTTGTTTTCTTTATTTGTTACACACAAAGGCTTGTTGCCTCCATGATGGCAGTTTTGATTTTTCTCCATTGTTCTTCCACCCCTCCTTTCTGGCCATTTGCTAATGCATTCTCAGGTATTCACCCATTTTGCCAAAGTCAGCCCTTCTAAAGTCCAGTATCCTTGTATTTGTATGGCTTGTCTCCATGGTTGTGTTTACTGTGAAGCACACTGTGCAGTGGTCGCTTGTTCTCAGGTACCTACTGACCCTAAGTTTGTGATCCCTCCATTTGAGAGGCTCAGTCTAATATTGCTCCTCCTGAGTGGGTTCCACCACTAGCTGTCTAAGGCATGCTCCTGTAGGGCATCGAGAATGACCCTGCTCTTGGATGTGGCTGCAGTCCATGTTGCCCAGCTAACATCTGGCATATTCAGGTCCCCATCAACAGTATCTCCCGTTTTCAGCCATTTGAGAATGCCTCTATCATTTTCTTGTCCATTTCTCCCTTGAGACGGGGTCTGTATACAACCCTGTCGCGGATTGTGATGCCATTCCTGTCTCCAATGTGACCCAGGTTCCTCTTGTCCTCCCCTTTACCTTTTAGTTCTGTTACTTTGATCCTTCCTTATGTAGAGACTACTCCACCTCCTCTTTTACCCTCCTGTCCCTTCTGTAGATTGTGTACCCTGGTATGTTGACATCCCAGTCATGGTTCTCCATGTACCATGTTTCTGTGACTGCCACAATATCCAAGTGTTCCACTTCCATCAGGGCTACTAACTCTGGAAGCTTGTTTCCCAGACTATGGGCATTGGTACTCATTGCCCTCCATTTAATGTTGGCTTTATCCTTTTATACCCCATCCCTGCTCTTATTGCCCTTGTCCATTTTTCCATTTACTCCTGGCCTGCCCTCTGTCAAGCTTTGTACCTCAGTGTTTACCCTACTACCTGCCATGCTTTGCGGGGGGAGGCTTGGACTTTCCTGTTTCCTATCAGCACCTCCCCCCTTGGCTAGTTTAAAAGCTTGCCAAGGAAGCCTTTAAACCTGTCACCTAGGAGCGTGTTTTCCTTCCTGGACAGATGCAGACCATCATGCCAGTAAAGACCTTCATCTCTCCAGGTGGACCTCCAGTCCCCAATGAAGCCAAAGCTCTGTGCTCTGTACCAGTTTTGCAACCATTCATTAAACCGCATGATGTGCAGTACCCTAGCCTCACCCCTGCCATGGACTGGCAGCACCTCTGAGAAGGTTACCGTGCTTGCTACCTGTCTGAGGCCCCTCCCCAACTCCACAAATTCATCCTGCACTGCACTGATCTCATGCCTAGCTAGGTCATTTGTCCCGAGGTGGACAATGATATCTTGTTTCCTCTCCTGTGATGCTGCTTCTGCAATCCTGAGGATTCGCTTCCTGTCCCTCCAAGCCATGGCACCAGGCAGGCACCTTACTTCCCTCTCCTGTCCCTTCCCCGGGTCTACACCCCTAACAATTGAGTCCCCTATCAGATGCTGTTTCTTTCCCTTGTGTTTTCCCTTGCCACTCTTTTGTGGGTCTCCCTTGTGGATGTCCCCAGCATTCTTCTTGGTCTCCAATGAGGGTGTCATCATAGAGGAACCTTGATTTGCCAGACCAACATATGATTTGTGTAGAGGTGCAACTTGGGGCTACACCTCTGTTCCACCACCTCACCCTCCCAGAACCTACTGTGGTCCATCTGCTCTTCACACATGGCAACCTCTGAGGCAGTGGTTGTGGAACTGGTGCTCTTTGGGTGGGGAGTCCTCCTTAGTCCTTGCCAGTTCAGCCTGGAAGTGGGCAACCTCCTCCCTCAGAGCTGACAGTTGCCTGCAAATAGGGCAGCAATGCAGGTTCCAGAATGTTTCCCAGAAAATTGCTGCCCCACAGCCAGTGCATTGCACCACTCCCCACATGTCCCTCTTCCTTATAATATACAATGAGTAATATACAAAATTTTTTTTTTTTTGGTGTGTGTATACTTACGCTTTTATTACCCCAACACTAAGTATAGGAAGGCGGAGGGAACTGATTGGGGTACCATAAGTAAATGAAAATATAATTTGTTCACTGGTAGCTCAGTGTCCCTCATATTTTCCTGACTCCACACTTCTGCTACATACAAGGTACTCATTTTAATCTTAGCATTCAACATCTTTAGGGCTCCTTTAACTGAGCTTCTGCCTAATTTAGTGTTAAACAAATGAAGGGCAGCTGAAGCTGTTCCCAGTTTGTTCAATATCATTGTTTTGTGATTCATCCATTTGGTATTCTGTGAGAACCTAATCCCTAAATAATCATATATTTTTACTGTTTCTAGTTTTTCTTGTTCTATCCATATATTTGGTAATGTTCTTTTTTTTGTTTCCAAAAACCAACAGTTTGGTTTTACCTTTGTTTATTTTTAGTTGTTATTTTTGCTGGAATCTACAATGTATAAATTAATGAAGATGTCATGGAATGAGAAACTATGTTGAGGATGCCATAGTGTAGGGGTACAGTCTTGCGGGGGTTAGATGTCTTCTTCTTCTCCCTGTCCCTCCTGTAGATAGTGAATCCTGGTATGTTTACATCCCAGTTGAGGCACTGGATGCCACACCTTGCACTGCACCAGCGACCCGTGTTTGGGAAAGGAGTTGGGCACTGGGGGTCAGCAAGAGGAGGAGAGGATTGAGCATACAGATGACTGTTCTCCTCTTCTGGGGGAAGTTGATGCTCCTCACTGCTATACTGGCAGGATGGTCTGCATCTGTCCAGGATGGGAACACGTCTTTTGAGCAATCGGTTTAAATGCTTCATTGGCAAGCTTTTAAACTAGTCAAGGGGGAGGCACTGATAAGCAGCAGGAAAATCCCAGCCTCTCCCTACAAAACAGGGTACTAAATGAGAAAAAGACCAAGGTAGAAAGATCAGTGGGGGATGCTGCAACAGAAGGTAAAGCCATCAAAAATGGAGAGCAATGAGTACCAATGCCCGTAGTCTGGGTAACAAGCTTCCTGAATTAGTGGCCTTGATGGAGGAGGAACATCTGGATATCGTGGCAGTCACAGAAACATGGTACACACAAAACCATGACTGGGACGTAAACATACCAGGATACACTATCTTCAGGAGGGACAGGAGGGTAAAGAGGAGGAGGAGGAGTAGCTCTTTACATAAGGGAAGGAATCAAAGCAACAGAACAAAAGGGTAAACAGGAGGAGAAGAAGCACTGTGGGAATTTGGAGACAGGCAATGGCACCAATACGCACAGGTTATATATACACCCCTTCAGGGGGAGGAAATGGACAAGGAAATGATAGAAAGTATACTTAGAATGGCAGAAAAAGGGAGATATTGCTGATGGTGATCTGAATATGCCAGATGTTAACTGGAGTGCAGTTGCACCAGCCACTTCTAAGAGTGGGGTTATTCTAGATGCCCTACAGGGGGCATGCCTTGAACAACTAGTATTGGAGCCCACTCGAGGAGAGCAATCTTAGACCTGGTACTCTCAAATGGAGATGAAGAGGATCACAGATGTAGAAGTGGTAGCCATCTGGGAACTAGCGACCATCGAACAGTATGGTTCTCAATAAACACAGCAGCAAAGTCAAGCCATACAAAGACAAAGGTACTGGATGTTAGGAGGGCTGACTTTGCCAAAATGGGTGAGTGCCTAAGGAATGCACTAGCAAATGGGCAGAAAGGAGGGGTGGAATAACAATGGGGAATAATAAAAACTGCCATCACAGAGGTAACAAGCCTTTGTGTGAAGCAAATAAACAAAACAAAATGATGTAAGAAGCCACTATAGTTCTCAAAGGAAGTGGCAATAAAGGTTCAAGAGAAAAAGAAAGCATTCAGGAAATACAAGGAATCACAGAAGGAGCAGGACAGAGAACTGTATCAGTTAAAGCAAAAGGAAACTGGGAAGGCAGTCAGAACAGCAAAGGCCCAAACTGAGGAAAAGATAGCCAACTCAGTTAAGAAGGGGGATAAAACCTTTTATAGGTACATCAGGAGCGAAGGAAGACCAAGGGAGGGATAGTGAGGCTTAATAAAGGGAGGGAGGGAGGCAGAGGTGACTGTGAAAGGCAGAGATACTAAACAAATATTTTTGCTCAGTATTTACAAATGAAGAGGGGAGGTACCTAAACAAACAGTAGAAACACCTGGATACAGAAGTTGATACCAGCCCATTTACAGAAGAAAGGGTTCTGAAAGAACTCTTAAAACTGAAGGTGGACAAGCAATGGGGCCTGATGGGATTCATCCCAGAATTCTAAAAGAACTAGGTAGAACTAGTGACACCACTGACTACCCTCTTTAACAAATCATGGGAGGATGGGGTGGTACCTGAGGACTGGAGGAGGGCGGATGTGATTCCCCTTCACAAAAGTGAGAGCAAGGCAGAAGCAGGAAACTACAGACCTGTTAGTTTAACCTCAGTGATCGGGAAAATGATGGAATCACTTCTGAAGGAAAGAATTGTCGAGTATCTAGAGGCCAGAGGGGCACAGGACCCAAGTCAGCATGGATTCACAGCGGGAAGGTCATGCCAGATGAATCTGATAGATTTCTTTGACTGGCTGACCAAAGTAGTAGATCAGGAGGGGCTGTGGACATGGCCTACATAGACTTTAGCAAGGCATTTGACACAGTCCCACAGAAAGATTAATATACAAGTTAGCTAGCCTGGGAGTGGATCCCAAGATGACAGCCTGGGTAAAGAATTGGCTGGAGAATAGGACACAGAGAGTAATAGTAAATGGAGTCCACTCTGAAGAAAGGGGTTACTAGTGGGGTACCGCAGGGTTCAGTATTAGGACCAGTCCTCTTCAATGTCTTCATAAGCGACATTGCAGAGGGACTGGAAGGAAAAGTATGTCTCTTTGCAGATGATATAAAGATCTGCAACAGAGTTGATGCACAAGGTGGAGTGGAAAGGATGAGAAGGGACTTGGCAAGTTTAGAGGAATGGTCAAATGTATGGCAGCTTAGATTAAATGCTAAGAAGTGCAAGGTAATGCACCTGGGAAACAAAAACCCAGGGGAAGAGTACACAATGGGTGGTGAGATGAACCTCTGAAGAAAGAGAGGTTACTAGTGGGGTACGACACGGTTCAGTATTGGGTCCTGTCCTTTTTAATGTCTTCATCAGTGACATTGCAGAGGGACTGGAAGGAAAAGTATGCCTTTTTGCAGATGATACAAATATCTGCAACAGGGTCGATACACAAGGAGGCGTGGAAAGGATGAAAAGGGACTTGGCAAGGTTGGAGGAATGGTCAGAAGTATGGCAGCTAAGATTCAATGCAAAGAAGTGCAAAATAATGCACCTGGGAAACAAGAACCCAGGGAAGAATACACAATGGGTGGGAGAGTAGTAACAACAACAAAAAGAAGGGACCTGGGGTAATCATATCAGATGACCTTAAGGTTAGCAAGCAATGTGAGAAGGCAGTAGGGAGGGCTGGGGGTATACTGGGATGTATAGGGAGAGGCATCAGCAGCAGAAAACAGGAAGTTGTTATTACTCTGTACAGACAGTTGGTGAGACCCCATCTGGAGTACTGTGTCCAGTTCTGGAGACCCCATCTCCGCAAGGACATAGACAGGATGGAAGCTGTCCAGAGGAGGGCAACTAAAATCGTGCAGGGTCTGCACCAGAAGACATATGAAGAGAGACTTAAGGAGCTTAATATATATAGCCTCGAGGAAAGGAGGGAGAGGGGGGACATGATAGAAACTTTCAAGTACCTCAAGGGAATCAACAAAGTCCAAGAGGGTAGCATCTTTCAAAAAAAGAGGTGTGCAAGAACAAGGGGGCACAATTTGAAGATGAGGGGGCAGCTCAGAGGTAATTTAAGGAAGTACTGTATTTTTTCACAGAGAGGGTTGTGGATGCATGGAATGGCCTTCTGGAGGAGGTTGTGGAGTCAAAAACAGTGGTGGAATTCAAGCATGCATGGGACAGTCATAAAGTAATTCTAGGGGTTGGGGGTAGGAAGAAGTAGGCTGCTGGTTAACTAGGATCTGCAGCTTATCCATTAGGTAGGGAAATGGGCAGACTGGGTGGGCCAAGTGGTCCTTATCTACTGTCAAATTCTATGTTTCTATGTCAAGGAAGAGATGGGAGCAGGTGAGAAAGAGGAAGTGAAGGGGGATAGGAGCACCAACTAATGCACTAGTTACAATTAGGATCTAAATTAGGCAAAACAACACTTCTGAGAGTGTGTTACAGATGGTCAGATTGAGCAAAAGAACATGATTTGGAACTGGCAGATAAAATTGGAGGGGCAACAACTCTGGACACCTTAGTTGTCATAAAGGAATTTAACCTACATCACATTGATTTTGAAATGGCAAGTGTCTGAGAAATAGCAGGGAGGAACTTCTTGTCTGTTGTAAAGGACTATTTTCTATTCAGCATGTAATTCATGGTTCAAGGGGAGACGTGTTCTATGATCTGCTGCAGAGAAGTATGGATAATACAGAGCAGTACGGACTGGGGAACTGGTGGGTAACAACAACAATGATTGGATTGAAGATGAGGTGATGGGGAGGCTGCTGCATCAAAAATAAGACCAGGTTACAAAACTTCAGGGGAACAGATTTTAATAAGATGAAGGAAATGGTTATGGCCTACTTGCTGAATACACCACTAAGTGTGATTGCAGCTGCCAAGTGGGGAGTGCTAAAGCAGAATATAATGGAGAAAGTGACTATAGGAATTCCTGTATGCACTAAGAGAAGATGACTAGTGGAGGCCTCTGTAGTTGTTCAAAGAACTCTAGGGTAAATTTAGGGAATCTAATGATGACATTGAAGTACAAGAATTCTTGGCACTGATCAGATCAACAAATGTAAAGGACAGTGCAGAAGAAATGCGGGCTCAAGAGGATTGCACAGGGGATCAAGGGGAATACAAAATTCTTGTTTTCAATACATAAGGAAAAACAAGGAAAGTCGTATGCCTTGTCCCCTTGTCCCCTTGTCCATGGACCATCTAGGTTGCCCTGTGCTATACTACCTCCACTAAGTTGCAGTCTTTTCTCAGATGTGTATTCCAGTACCTCGTGCAGGACTTCAGATGTTGCTAAACTAGTGGCCCTTTCTCTATGCATCCCAGCATCCTGTTTACCTTAACTACAGTTCTGTTACAGTGTAATGTTTTGTTAGGCTCTCAATACCATGATCTCTAGGACATTTCTTCCTTGGTGCTTTTCTGTACCCCCCCACACACACACACTCTGATCTCTTCTGCACTCTTGGGTCCCTCGTCCCAATGTGCATCACATTACAGTTTGTAGCACTGAGGCTCAGCTGCCAGATCTTTGATCAGCTCTCTAACCTGCCCAGATCTTCCCTAATATCCCTTATCTCTTTGTCTATGTCCACCCTTGCACAGATCTTTGTGTCATCTGTAAAGAGGCATGTCTTTTCCTTAATGCCTACCCGATATTGCAAATGAACACATTGAAAAGGATTAGGTCTAGTACTGACCCTTAATTTAATGTACTCTGATTGTTACTTCCCTGACCTCAGGAAACCCTCCATTTTCACTACCCTTTGTATTCTTACCCATATCAAGTGCTCCACCCGTCACAGATTTTTCCTCCATCCCTAAGTTCCTTATCTTCTTAGCCAGCCGCTTGCTGGGAATGGAATCTAAGGCCTTGCTGAACTCCAAGTAAACTATAGCTACTGCCTGTCCCTTATCAGCTACCCTGATACCAATCAAAGTAGATTAGATTGATCTGGCATGACCCTTTCCTAGTTAATCAATATTGTGTGGTGTTGTGGAACCCATTTCCCTCCAGGAAGTCCATTAGTTCCTCCTTTAATACGGCTCTGTAATCTTTCCCACTCTAGACATCAAACTGACTGGTCTATAATTCCTTGTCTCATCCTTTTTCCCGCTCTTGTATAGAGGGACCACATCTGCTGTCCTCCAGTTTCAAGGGATTGTTACATAAGCTAGCAAGCAGTTGAATATGCCTGCCAATGGCTCTGCTAGTCCCTCTGCTGCCTCTTTCAACATCCTCAGGCATAAGCTGTCAGATCCTATAGATTTATTTACTTCCAACTTTGAAATGTTTTCCAGCACCCTTTTCACAATTCTTTTGTCCATGCTGCTTGAGCACTTGCTCTTCTCTGTTCCACTCTTAACCCCACATTCCAACTGTGACCCATCCTTTTCACTGGTAAATACTGAACAAAAGTATTGTTTCTGTATCACTGCTTTCTCTTTGTCCCCCAATTCCAACCATTCCTAACTCTTCAGCCTCACTATACCTTCTCTAAACTTATGCTTCTCCCAGATGTATTTGAAGAATACCTTTTCCCCTTGCTTTACTTCCATAGCAAGCTGGAGTTTCAGTTCTGTTCTGGCCTCCATTACCTTCCTGCTGGCTAATTTTGTTGCCTCCAGGCACTTCTCCCTATCCTCCCCTTTGGCTTTCTTTATACTACCTTACTTTTGACTCTCACTGTCATCTTTACTTCAGCCATGAACCACATTGGACCTGTTGCCCTTTTTTCCTTTGATACCTTTCCCACTGAGGTTTCTGATGCTTCTAGCCTATATTTAAATAAATGTTTACAGTTATCTCTCTATGCCTTCTACCTGTCCTATTCTCCACTTGCTTCTTTTCTCACGCTTCTTTCCAAGAGCGCCATCATCCTATCAAAATCTGCTTCATTAAAGTCCCTAACTCTTACTGTATTCATTCCTTTCATGGTCCCTAACTGGACCTCCAATGTCACTATTCTAGGGTCACTGAAACAAAGTGGTTCCTGGACTACTACCTTTTGCATTCTCTCCTTGAGTACCAGATCTGGCAGGGCCCCTTCCCTTGCCAGGTTCTAGATTAGCAGAAACTAGAAACACCTCCTGACATGCATCTACTAGGAGCTGAACTTTCCAGTCCACATCTGGCATACTAATGTCCTCTGCTACCACCACCTTTCCTTAATTAGTCACCTTCCATAGCATCTCCCCAAGTTCCTCTTCGCCCCTTGATCCTGAGCTGGTGGTCTGTAGACAGTCCCAATCCAAGCTCTCTGGTGGTCATGAGGGACCAAAAAGGAGCCCTTCCCCAAGCGCAGAGCTCACCGGACTTCAGGTATGTGATGCAGGAACAGTGATAGGAGCAAACAGCTGTGAATGGCTCAGTTGGCCTGAGATTTTGAATCTGGACTTTGGCGCCAAAATCACCAACATGTATTTTTATTTTATGTCAGCACAGCAGTGCAGATAGTTTTCTGGACAGTAAAAATTTAATGACAGCACATTACTAGGGAGCCTTTCAGTCAGTTATTTTAATTGTGATTGTATTTGAATTTATTGTTAAACTGTTAAGGTGTGCTGGTCACTTTAATTGCGAGTGCTGCACTCGGGAGCTAGCCTTCTAGGCATAGGTTTAAAATCTCACAAGAAACACTGCATTGCACTGTGCTTAGTGTTGCCTGTTGTTATGTGCTACAGAAAGCATGCAGACCACCACAGCATAAATAATCTAAATTTGACTCCGATTTGGATTTGGATTAATTTCTCAAGCCAGTTACAGGTCACTACAAGATCACGTGCTGAAAAACAGGTTGGACCCCAGGGAGTTACATTAATTAATTTATACTCCATTTCAGGCTTCACGGCTCATTTTCAGCCTCAGCCAGCCACAGAAGGGGGCTCATTTTGCACATTGGTTTCTGGGCTCAGTGTTATGGAGTTTATCTCCCTCCCCACCTCTCAGCCCTGGGCTCAATGTTAATCAGGTAGGGCTCCGAGTCAGGTTCAGGACTCTTCTTTCAGTTTTCAGGCAGCCAATTCCTTGAATTTAAGTTGCTCCCCCTCTCAGCCCTCCATCACCTACCTGTAAATTTAAACCCTTCTCCTTTTTCCTCCGCAGCTCTCCGGTTGTCGTGAGGGACCAAAAAGGAGCCCTCCCCTGAGCGCAGATCTCACCGGACAGAAAATCAGGTATGCGATGCTGGAACAGCGAAAGGAGCAAATGGCTGTGAATGTCTGAGTTGGCCTGAGATTTTGGCTCCACCGGCACTAAGCACCGCCTGCCCCACTGCCCCCACCACTGTCCTTGGTCAGCTCTATCATTTATAGCACACTGTCACATGCGCACCAAAACCAATCAAAGTAGTTTTCCATCTGCAGCTTATCTAATAACACCTCCAGTGGTTGCTGCTTCTCGCTACCCAGACTTTATCACCTTTCCACTACCTCCAAAGCCTTGCAAACTTCCTTTAAAGCTACATACTGCAAACATTTTGGAACATGGCACTTTAGTTTTTCCCTCTCATTCATATCTCCCCCTAAGAGCATGTCCTCATCACTGCCCCTAAGGAATGCAAGTCTATTGTTGCTGGCTACATCCACCTTGACTGGATTGCTGTTGGCCACAGACTTCTCTGCATCAATCCTAGTGACTGAATAAAAATTCCTTTATCACTGCACCCCTACTCACTCACAACCAAATCCAACATGGCCACATTTAAAGACTCATCTCTGGCATCTATACTTCTGGCATCCTTATCTAATATAGAACAAAGGCAGCTAGGGTATCTGCTTCACTCCATCATGCTCCACAAGTACCACTGGCAGCCTCCCAGCTGCCCACTCTTGTCCCTCCTTCTCCTAGCCCTCCTAGCGGGTGACGTAGAAACCAACCCTGGCCCAATGAACACACACATTGACCACACGGATGCCTCATGGGTGGGATGCCATGGAATAAAGATCGCACACCTAAATGTCCATAGCCTCTCTTCCAAATTTGCAGAGATAGAGGCCTGGGTGACCCTCTACAAGCCCCACATGCTGGGTCTATCTGAGACCTGGCTAAAGTCATACCATGAATCTACCTTGTATCAACTCCAAGGCTACTCCTTTCTCCAACTGGATAGACCAGGTAGGAAGAGAGGAGGAGGCATCACTCTGTACGTCCAGGACCACATATCAGCTGTCATTGTTGCCTGTTCTAAGACCGACTCCATAAACGAATGGATTATCACTGAGCTAACTATTAGTGCAGCAAAAAACTTTATGTAGGCTGTTGCTTCAACCACCCTCGATCTACTACTCAGGGACTGTCTAGTTTTCTCTCTGGTCTAGCAAGCACCACCCCATCTAGGGATGTGTTCCTGCTTGGGGATTTCAATCTAAACTGAGCAGCGAATCCAAACCCAGACTACACAACCCTACTAAAGTCCCATAAGCTGGAGCAAGTAATCTCAAGCACAACCAGATATAACCAACGTACAACTAACCACTCAGTCCTTGACTGGATTATAACTAACCACTCTGATCTAATCCTCCAAGCAAAGACCATGTCCGACGTGATTAGTGACCACACCCCATCTACATAGTCATGAACAACAAGTCAGTTTGCCTTCCACTAAAAATTCTGTGCTTCAGAAATTTCAATACCCCAAACCATGACCTCGTGACTAGAGAAGCAGTGTTCTTAAACTGGTTCTCTCTATATTTGACAGAAAATGTCTCCTTTGCTGTCAATCTCTTCACCAGCACCCTTCGGAAACTACAGGACTACTATTTTCCTATCAAATTCAGAAGGGTTAGAGGTGGCTACACAGGCTGGATAACAAAAGAACTGTTACTGCAAATGAAAGTCAGGGATTCTAGTTGGAAAGCTTTCAAAGCATCCCCATCCCCTCATCTATGGAATGCCTACAGGCAGCTACACAATGCCTGTAAGCGGATAACAAAGTCACTCAAAAAGAAATACTTCACCATCCTCCAGCAAAATACCCTGGGGAATCCTCATACTTTCTGTGCATCAGTTGGGTCCATACTAAACCCTAAGACCAACAAGAAAATAACACAACTTACATCCCCATCAGGCCCAATCGATAACCCCGCGGGTATCGCAGACCTTTTCAATACTGTGTTTACCAACCTGACCCTGTACCTTAGCAAGCTTCCTCCACACCTTCCATCCAACTAAAACAGCAATGGTAGCCCCCCCACTCCTCTAAACCCTGGTGCCTCTACCCCCCCTTTCTATTTCAGTGCTATTGATACCACTACTATCATAAAACTCCTGAAAACCCTCCCTCCCAGTGGCAGCCCTGGAAGTGATGGGCTCTACCATGCTTTTCTGGGGATCATCTCCCCCGCCCTGGTCAAACCACTAACACACATTTTTAACCACATGCTGTCTACATCAACCGTGTCAGACACCTAGAAACATGCTAATGTGATCCCCATTTTCAAGGCAGGAGACCCCCATACCCCCTGCTAATGTGATCCCCATTTTCAAGGCAGGAGACCCCCTACCCCCTGAAAACTATAGACCCATTTCCCCTGCTTCCACATCTTAACAAACTGCTCGAGAAGGTTGTCCATTCCCAGCTATCCGAACACCTCAGTATGTACAACCTTCTATGTCCTCTCCATCATGGTTTCCATAAGCATCACAGCACCTTCTCTGCCCTGGCAGTATTCTCAAGCCATATCCTCAAAAATATGGACATGGGTATGGCTACAAAGGCAGTTTTTTTCGACTTGTCAAAGCTGTTTGACCTCGTAAACCACCATCTCCTTATCTCCAAACTTTGACATTTTGGCTGTGCCCCTGGATCTGCAGCCTGGTAGCTACCTCACTAGCAGGTCCCAATCCGTGCTCATAGGCAAAGTTGCCTCAACTTCCCTTTCTACAAGCACCAGAGTTCCCCAGGGATCAATTCTCAGCCCCCCTTCTCTTCTCCATGTTTATTAGTGCACTACCACCAGAGAGTCTAAACTGCAATGTGCTCCTTTATGCGGATGACCTAGTCCTGTACCACAGTGGCAAGTCCTTAGAATCCATCTCCTCCACCCTCACTGACAACTAGATGGTGGCTGAAAGCTGGTTTGCATCCAGAAAACTCCTAGTCAATGGGAAAAAGATGAAGGCCACGCTTTTTAGATCCAAGCCCTTCTTAAACAAGGCCACCAAATCTAACACCGCCCTCACCGTATGTACGCCCGCAGGCCCCCCACTCGAGCAAGTCACCTCTTTCAAATATCTGAGCGTTACTCTCAGCTCCTCCCTCACATTCAATGATCACACAACCCTGACTCTAAGAAAGATTATTCAGAAACTTGGTGCGGCGTACCCTGCAATTCACCTGTTTTCACCTGAAGCTCACCTCACTATTGCACAAGGCAACCTTCTCCCTCTCCTGGACTACTGCTCCCCCATCTACTCCCTCGTGTCCATGAAGCAATACTCCCACCTAAACACAGCATATAATGCTATCTGTCACTTTGTTCTCAAAGTCCTCTCTTTAACCCACCACTATATGCTCTACCAGTCCCTAGGATGGCTCCCTCTCCAAGCACACCTTGACTATGTTGCTGACTGCCTGGTGGACAGTGCTGTTAGAAGTAACCACCTATCCCCCTTGCTCCCTTACTGATAATTAGAGCAGCCACTAGACCCCTTAGGGCCTCCTCCATTCCAACCCTTGAAGCTCCTCGTGTCTCTACAGCAATGGGCAGCAAGGTTTTCTCTGTATCCGCCCCCTCCCTCTGGAACAGTCTTCCCATATCCATTTATACATCTCCATCTCAAGCATCTTTTAAATCTAACCTTAAGGCCTGGCTACTGGAAGAGCCAACCTGCAAATGCTCGCTGGGCTGCACTGAAAACCCTAAAGCCACCATAAACCTACCATAACTGTAACCATTATGCCCCTTCCCTTCTTTTCCCCGCCCATTGTCCCCTACTCTCATGAGCACAACCAACATGCATGACTCTCATGATAACTCGCACAGCCTACCTGAGAGCCTCCCTCTACTCGGCCTGCTCTGGCAATCTACCTGGACAGGCGTGTTTACCTAGACTAGATTGAAAGCAGTTTGCTGGTTTCAAACTGCTCCTTGTCTAGTTTGTGCAAATGTTTAACAATTTGTGCATATGCTTAACTACCTCTCCTCTGTACTTCTACCTGTATTCTCTGTCATATTTTATTTGCCATGCCTGTATACAATATGTAAATAATGTCTGTTTTCACTGTTCATAAGCATTTGTATTGACTGTGTATCATAATGTAAATTATGTCCACTGCTGGTTTGCCCTGTATCGACACCTTGTGACCCAGGTCGTGACTGAAAATGGTGCACTGGATCAGTGCACTTACCTGGTTACCAAAAACATAAATAAATAAATACATTTCATATCACTGCTAGCACCCACAAGGTTTCTGATTTTCTTGAGTCTGCTATGCTGTCTATTGAAGTCACCCATTTGATCCTGCCTCCTTTTTTCCCTTTACATTGGATAAGGTTGATTCCATTAGACTGGTTAATGGGATGGAGGCTGGCAAGGACCTCCTTGTTTATGTCATTGGATGTACGCTTTGGCAACACGACTTCCCCTTCATTAATTTAAACTAGTTATGTGCTGTGTTAACCTTCCTCCCAGTACTCTGTTGCCCTTCTCATTGTGATGAAAGACATCCCTTTTCAACAGCCTCCAAGCACTCCAATTTGGAATCTACTCCCTCAGGAACAAAAAACACATTCCTCACACAAACCCTTTAGTCATGCATTGAACTGCAATACCTGGAAGCAGTTACATGGTAATGCTCACTATGCTAGACCTGTAGTTTGCTTTGAAAGTGGCCCAGCCACTCATGAATCAGCTGCAAGATGATGCTCACTGCACAAGCCCTTTAGGTAGTTCTGTGAGTGGTCATACAGTGGCTGCATAGTGATGTGCAATGTACCAAGCCACAAGTACTCAAAGCAGCCATTCCATTTCTGTTTTCTGATATGGGGTGCCTAATCCCAACATCATACAATCACATAAAGAGCAACTTCCCAACCCACTGGGACTGATGCCACCATCCTCCCCTTAAGCAGTTAAAATATACCCCCATCACAATTAGTGTCCATACCCACCCTCCCCCTGCACTTATCTTTTTAAAGGTGAAAGGAAACAGTTTTTTACACATGCTTTCCTGTTTCCCCATTTATTTTCTATCCAACATTCTGACGTGGGTTGACCTTTCTTCTGAAATTAATAATTTGTTTAACTTTATACCTACTTGGAACCATTTTTATGACTGCATAGCAACAGTTATGAGTTATGTAGTGCAATTACATTGAAGAGGGGGTTTTGGTAGCATGTGACTGTGAATACATCAGAGCTGTGGACAGCTATGTCCTTCCACTGGAGTGGAACTGAATTTCTCAATTCAATATAGTGCAGCTGCTCCCCCCCCAACATTATTTTCTTGCAGGGACACTGTCAGCATGCCTCTCAAGTGGTCTTATTTCATCAGGATGGCCCAATTTTCAGATGCTTCTGGGGCCGTCCCAACGTCCTGATTCATCTCTTCACAGTCCCAGTTTCTGAGGCAGATGCTGACAGTAACTAGCACAACCTGTAAAGCACGGCTGGGCCAGCCATGTCTATTTGTTTTCACCGAGCCTTGAATCTGTAGCACAGACCAAGCATGCATGCATCAGATGTGAGTGCACCATCAGCCAAACAGCGCACTCACTTGCGCAGTGCAAGTCCCTCAGTGTTTTGATACCCCTGCCACAGCCTTGTAATATCCAGACAGCTGACAGCTGTGTCTCAAATAGGGAGAATAAGTACTGAGCAGAAAGCGTATCATTTGAGCTCAACCCCAGCAACCTCATACTAGTGTTATCAGCACTCCTCATTGGATTGCTTTCTTCCATATGTTTTTTATTTATTTATTACTCCCCTGACCAGCTTCTTGTGTGGAGTGAACACAGAAGCATGGCTTCAGATAGGATATTCAGCACATAGCAGTTGTGCCTATCTACTAGGGTCACTCAGTTTTGTTGCAGTCAGAAAGGAATGAACCAAACCCTCTCTCTCTTTCTGCATGGCTCTTGTCACTTGCCATGAAGGATGGGTTAGAACTAGTTGGGTTAGAGAAAAATGTTGACTCCCCTTTGTTTGATTTTTTGCGGGTGGTGGAAGGGGGTTTCTACCATCAAGGCACATAATCTATTCTTATCGCAGACACCAATATCTACTGTACAGAACAGAAATTATTTTGTTTAGTACACCTCCAATGATTTCAATAGGCTGAAAGTTTTCTTTTTTATATAACAGTTAGGATGCAACCACCCTCAATAATATCATTTTTCAGCCATATTGGCTAAGATCAGAGTTTATCTTTTCTGCAGTTGCTGTTCCTACTTTTCATACTACCTGAACATATTCTATTACATCAGTAACACCTTTCCACGCCATTCAGGTTCACCATGAGGTTCTCAGAAAATTAGCAGAACCACTAAATATAACATTTACTAGCACTAAGGGGTAACACAGAGTGGAAGGTCATGTGCACAAATGTCCGTAGTCTGGAAAACAAAATCCCAGACCTAACAGCACTGATGGCAGACACTAACCTGGATATTGTGGCTATTACAGAGACATGGTACATAGGAAACCATGACTGGGATGCAGCCATACCAGGGTATACACTTTTTAGAAAGGATAGGGAGGAGAAAAGGGGAGAAGGGGTTGATACGGTATGTATGTAAAGGAAGGTATTAAAGCTACAGAGCCTCAGGGATCCAGAGGAGAAGCAGAGGCATTGTGGGTCACTCTGGAGTCAAGGAACAAAACAACCATCCATGCTGGAGTAGTCTTCAGGCCTCCCATGCAAGGGGAGGATCTAGTAGTGGTGGGAACCATCCATAATATGGCAGCCAAAGGGGAAGTACTACTAATGGGTGACTTCAACATGCCAGATGCAGACTGAAACACCCAGACTGCAAATACATCAAGGAGCAGGGACCTCATGTCTGCTATGTATGATGTATGGGATAAACCTAAGGCAGCTGGTGGTTGGGCCCACCAGGGAGACGGCTGTACTGGACTTAGTGCTGACAAATAGAGACAGAATCATGGATGTTGAGGTGGGCAGTCCCCTTGATACCAGTGACCACAGAACTGTGTGGTTTAGAGTCAACACGTTGGCAAAAGAAAACTATTCAAAGATTAAGATCCTAGATTTCCGGAAGGCCAACTTCATGGAGATGGGGAAACAGCTCAAAATTGCCCTGGCAGCATAACATACGGGGGAGGGGCAGAAGAACAGTGGCTTTTGATCAAGAGATCCGTAGCAGGAGTGATAAGTCAATGTGTCAGATTGCTTAGCAAAAGCAAAAGAAAGAAGCAGCCACTGTGGTTCTCTAAATCAGTACCTAAGAAGTGTGAGAAAAAAGTAAGGCATTCAGAAAATACAAAGCAACACAGAAAGAAGACAGACTGAAATATCTGGAGAAGCAGAGAGAAGCTGGGAATGCTGTCAGAGGGGCTAAGGCAAGAATGGAGGAAGGAATAGCACAGGCTATTAAGAAGTGGGACGACACCTTCTTCCATTATATTAGCAAGAGGAAGAAGACCAGAAATGGTATTGTTAGGATAAAGAAGGGAGAGGGTGGATTGGTGGAAAACAATCTTGAAAAATCTGAGGTACTGAACAAATATTTTCACTCCATATTTACCAAGCAAGAGGCAGGGGAGGGGCCAAGACTCACGAGGAAAGATGTACGGGGGGAAAGGTAGACACCAGCCCATTTACGATGGATAGAGTCTTGAAGGAACTAGGAAAAGTAAAGACAGACAAGGCAATGGGGCCAGACAGGATTCACCCTAGAGTGCTGAAGGAACTCAGGGAAATACTAGCAGGTCTGCTGACAACCCTGTTCAACCAATCACTGGAGATGGTGGAGGTACCTGGGGACTGAGGAGGGCAGAGGTGGTCCCCCTGCACAAAACTGGAAGTTGGGAGAAGGCAGGCAATTACAGACCTGTAAGACTGACCTCAGTGGTGGGGAAGCTGATGGAGTCCCTGCTTAAGGAGAGGGTAGTGAAGTTCCTGGAGTCAAGCAGTGCAAAAGGCCCAAGGCAGCATGGATTCACTGAGGGTAGGTCCTGTTAGACTAATCTTATCGATTTCTTTGACTAGGTGACCAGGGTGGTGGATCAGGGAGGGGCAGTGGATGTGGCCTACCTGGATTTCAGTAAGGCCTTCGACACCATTCCTCATAGAAGGCTGCTTAACAAATTGGGGACTCTGGGTGTGGCTCTAAAGTGATAAAATGGGTTGGTAACTGGCTAAAAAGCAGGACCCAGAGGGTGGTATTAAATGGCATGAAATCAGAAGAGGGGGAGTTGACCAGCGGGCTTCCACAGAGATCAGTGCTGCATCCAGTTCTATTCAATGTCTTCATAAGTGACATTGCAGAGGGACTGGAGGAGAAAGTATGCTTGTTCGCAGATGACACCAAGATCAGTAACAGAGTCGACACTTAAGAGGGGCTAGATAAAATGATAAATGACCTAAGACTATTTGAGGAATGGTCATGGGTTTGGCAGTTGGGTTTCAAAGCTAAGCAGTGCAAGCTAATGCACCTGGGACACAGAAACCCAATAGAGGAATGCAAGATAGGGGTACAGGTTCTAGCCACCACAAGTCAGGAGAGACACATGGGGATTATCATATCCAATGTCCTGAAGTCAGCCAAACAACGCGAAAAAGCAGTGGGGAAGGCAAACAAAATGCTGGGGTGTATAGGAAGGGGCATAACCAGTAGGAGGAGTGAAGTGGTGATGCCACTGTATAGATCACTGGTGAGGCCTCATCTGGAATATTGTGTCCAATTCTGGAGACCGCATCTCAGGAAGGACATTGACAGAGTGGAAGCAGTCCAGAGAAGAGCAACAAAAATGATACATGGACTGCGCCACAAGCCTTATGAGGAAAGATTCCAGGAACTAAACAGCTGTTCGTTGGAATAAAGAAGGGAGAGAGAGGATATGATAGAGACTTTCAAATACCGTAGAGGAATAAACAGGGTACAGGAGGGGAGCATATTTCAGAGACGAAAGTGCACAAGAACAAGGGGACATAATGTGAGGGTGGAGGGAGGGAGGATTGAGGGAATGCTAGGAAGTATTTTTTCTCAGAGAGGGTGGTGGATCTGTGGAACAGCCTACCAGCAGAAGTGGTGGAAGCAAAAACAGTGCAGGGATTCAAAAGTGCAAGGGATAAGCATAAAGGCACCCTGCTGTACAGCGGAGTGAGGGAAAGGCAGTCCAGATAAGAGTAGGGATTGCCAAACCAAGTAGGGAAATGAGCAGACTAGGTGGGCTGTATGGTCCTTATCTGCTGACAGATTCTATGTTTCTATGTTTCTATTTACAATGGTATTCAATAAATCATATGATCAAAGTGTGGTGCTGAGTTACAGGAAGAGAGCCTATATTACCCCTATACCTAAACAAGGAGCAGGACAATAGTAGTTGACAATAATTTCCAGGATGCTGACCAATGAAAACACATGAAAGCCAAGCTGATCATCCACCTAGGCTCCTAGCAGCCCTCCAGTTTACGTGGCAGACTTATTTTCTACCAGCATTTTCAGCCACCTTATGGTTTACCACCGTAGTCTGTCTTTTATACTCCCACCCCTCTCATAGCTTTGCTTGCATGTGTGCATGGTACATTTGCATGTGTTGATATGCCTGTACATACTTCCATCCAGTATGTGTGGGGGAGTGGGCATACTCACATGAGCATTATGGCTATGTGTGCACATCTATTTTCATTTTCCACAGACGTCTCTATCTCTGTCTCCTTCCCCATTTGTCACCTTTCAGCCTTCTCACTAGGCCGTTATTTCATTCTTACTTGACAATTACTCAGCTCATTTACTATATGCTCTATGCATTTTCATACCCATCATCCCCTTTTTGTTGTCTAGATTCTTACCTTACCTTGCCTATTATCGCTTTTTCTTAGAGGTGTGTGAAAAAATATTCCACCAGTGGAATTTCCATGGAAGGCGGACTTTTGCTTCAGCAAAAGTTCGGAAATCATTTTGGCAACTTTTGCAGAAATTGTGCCGTAAAATGACAACGTAAATGTATGAACAGTGGGTAAAGGTATTAAACTGTGGTGAAAAAAATCTGCAGAACTGATCACTGTCAGTGGTCAGCTCTGTGGCTTTTTCTGCTGCAGTTTAATGCATTAACCCATTAACCCTCCACCTGCTGATCACTGACCCCATACAAAAATAAAAGCACTGCTGTCCTTTGATCCCCTTCCACCCACCAATCACTGACACCAAGTTTTAAAATCCCTGGGGTTTATTGCCCCCCCCCACCCACCGATTGTGGGAACAATGTAGAAAAAAAAACATTGAAATAATTTTCCCTCCATGGTGTCTAGTGGACCCCCCTCCCTATCCCTGATCCCCTTTTCAAAGATTTGTCCCTCATTCCTGCTGTCTAGTGGCCCCCCATGCATCAATCACTGGCCCCATACAAAAATAAAAGTACTGCTGTTCTGTGACCCCCCCTCAAATGCCAATTGCTGGCCCAAATTCTTAAAATCCCTGGTGTCTAGTGGTCCCCTCTCCCCCACCCACCAAGTGCAGGCACAATGTAGAAAAAAAAACTTTAAAATGATTTTTCCTCCCTGGTGTCTAGTGAATTCCCCTCCCTATCCCTGATCCCCTTTTCAAAGATGTGTCCCTCATTCCCTGGTGTCTAGTGAACCCCTGCCCCCCCACTGGCAGGTAGCCACCACCCCACTCCCTCCATCTGACCCCTGAGCGAGTGACCAGCACAGTCCTTCTCTCTTCTCCGTGTCTGGCTGCCCACTGAGCTGAATGAATGAGTGCATGCATATATACATGGAAGTCACCAAAGGATGGCACAAGGAGATAAGAAGAGGACTTGGTGAGAGTAATGTAGCAGAGGGAAGGAAAAAACATGCAGAGGTAAAAACCAAATATCCATTAGAGTATATCTGAGGAAGGAAAAGAAGGGTTCTAAGAACTATATTGGAATGTGCCAGACACTATTCAGTTAAGCACTTATTAAAGAATCATCCTTGGGCCAGTCTCTGAAAGTTTCACATTTCAGCTCCCATCTGCTTTTGTGCTATTGGCGAGCAGAAAAGGTCTTAGTTTTCATATTTTTAGGGGTTCCATGTGATAATGGCGACTTCAGAAAGGTGATCGCTGTTAGGGCTAGTGTACATCACTGAAAATTAATTTCAGCAAAGTACACTGTCAGCGCACAGCAAAAGGACACCAGGGACTTTTTTTTTAAGCTGGGAGCTTTGACCCCCGCACCACCCTACTAAAGGATTCTCAACTCCAGGACGGTGCATGTTGGGGGCGGGCAAAAGTGGAAAAAAAAACAAATGGCCGAGGGCAACAAAATGAACGCTTGCCCGGAACCGAACCCGGCACCCTCACAACCCTAGTCTGCCACCCACCCACCACACCACAGGGTCAGGTCGGCAGCCCACCACCACATTATGCCTCATAAACCCTCCCTCCCCTTCGACCCATTGCAAGGTATGCTTGCTTCCCCATGCACATGTATATATAGTGACATCCTGTCACTATATTCATGGACCCCCCATTCTGTCAACCTCCCTGCCCAGTAGCCCTGTGGACAGGTGCCGTGACTGAGTCGCTCTTTTTGAAAGCACTCAGTCGCGGTCGCCATTGTCACGGGCTACCATTTTTAGAGGTTTGCAATATTTAAAAACTTTTAAGCTGCTATACCAACCATTACCAAATTTACAGGATCCCTGACATCTTGGCATTGACTCAGTGCATGCCAAATTTCAAGCTACTCTAGCCAGGAGCAACTGCATTTCCATGGTGCAAAGACAGGGTTCAACTTTAAACTGCCTACTCAACCCTAATATACAGGCTTTACCTACCAATATACAGGAAACACAATATGTATATGTGTGAACCTCTGTGTACTACATTAGTGCTCAGTATCTCGTTCCCAGGTGTCAGTCAGTATATTAAGTGAAGAACAGTCGAGAATACTTAAGCCCATCACTTTGCAGTTGTCTGCCTTGCAGTTTGCCACCAAGTTACTAGAGCTCACAAGATAATGGGCTAGAGGCCCACACATGTGCAACACTGTTTCTGAATGGTGCCAATTGCTGACTCTTCAACAACTCTGTTGAAAATGATGTATATTATTAGCATTTAAAAAAAGGGACACCAAGTGACACCGAATATCACAACTAGATGTGACTGAGGCACCATCACTTTCCAGATGTCTTTAGTAATGATGGAATCTGGTACTGGGTTCTCCTGCATATATGGCTACTGCTTCTACACCACAGACATACATGGCCTGCCTTTTTGGTACAAGCAAACTCTTCTTTTTTTTTTTTTTTTTACCTTGAAGACAGATTGCTTTCCTGCTTTGTAGTTAAGCTTGTGCAGTACTGTGAATACATAGTTCTAACAGCTGAGCACTCTTTAATATATATTCTAGTGCCCATGGGCCCTTAATCTTGCAATTTAGAACACAGCACTGTATTATTAAAAAGGAGCTGTAGGGTAATCATCAAGAATTGTGACAGGTCCTATAAGCACCCCCCCCTCCAAAAACATCTCTTTATTCCGCAGCAGAATCCTCAGCATGGAAGTAAAACATAGGCCCTAGAAAACAACAAAGATGTGATTCAGTAGTTCTTTCTTGCTGTTACTGGAAAGGCCAAGCCTCAGGACTGTTTGCAGAGCTGCAAGTTTCCCACACAGCTTCAACAACCTGCTATAAGAGGGCTCTTCAATCACTTTCAAATTCTTTCATGACAACAACCTGCTTGATGCTTCTCCCTATGATGTAGGACCTCTGGAGTTTTTATATTTTTCTAACTAGATTCTGTAGTGCAATGCTTCTTCACGGAACTAGAAAAATATAGCCCAGAAATCCTACTTCTTAGCTTACAAGATCTGATCTAAATTTGTGCTCCCGGTACAGTCTCTTACTAACTTCTCAGAAAGGATGGGTTGTTATTACTGACATTGGCTCTGGAATATTTAATAGACCTGTAACTATATGGCTCTAAATCAAAATAATTCACGTGCTTTGATTTTTTTCACTGTGTGTGTGTGTATGTGTGTGTGTGTGGTTTGCTGCTTTCAGCCTTTACCAATTTCTTTTGTGAGGCCTAATGCAAATTACAGCCTTAAAACTAATTCAGCTGTTACTAACTCATGGGGCTACACATATTACCCATGATGCATTGTACTTAGGGCACATGTATGCATGTATGCCTTTGGAGTAACCCTTGTCCAGTGCTTTCCTCTGTTGTCATTTTCATTTTATTTGCTTAACTGTTTTAGGTTCATGTGACCAAAACACTGTCACCATAGACTGGCTGATGTCCTGTGCTGGGCTGAAAGAATGGTTGTATCACATGGATAAGTCCTAAAAAGAATAAAACACATGTCTGTGCTTTACTGTTTACAGTTTTTTCATTGTTTATTAGACCAAGTGCACATTTTATTTTACAGTCCTTCTTAAAACTGAACCAGACATTATTAAAACATGGTTTGCATACATTACCCATTGTGCATTACATTAAAGAGATGTGTAATTTTGTGTTTTACAAAAAATGTAGTTGCAACTTTATAATCAATGGAAATGTTATATGTAGTATACGAAACTCATTAAGTGACAGCTATGATTGTGAATGACTGGAATTAGCTGATTTTAATCCGATAAAACATTTTAGGAATTTCCAGTTCTGAATCTGATTCCTATTCCAACTGTGAAAATGATCTCAGAATTGGATTTTAAATCCTAATTCTCAAATTCAAAACCTGAACTTCCTATGTAAAAACATGTTTTTGACTTTCATTTTGGAATTTTGATTTTCAGATTTTAGTTCTAAAGATTATAATCTTGATAACTGAGTCAGAATCCAATGACTGATTCTTTGACTTGGAATCTGATCATCCCTAGTTTGGATATTGTCAACCCATCTTTTAGATGAGACATTAAACTGAGGTCCCATCTGCCTGTTCTGGTGGTAATTTAGGTGGATGTTAAAGATCCCATGGTACTTCTCGAAAAGAGTAGGGAATTTTTTATTATAATAACATTAAGAATGACTCATTACAAACAGTGTTAAATCACACAAAATAATATACATATCATATAAATCAAGAAATCAAATAAGTAGTACCCTCATACACTTCTCTAGGATACTTTCAATAACTATGAAGGACCCAATATTACAGAAGGAAACAAATGCCCCCCCCCAAAAAAAAACTAGGTGTATTATTATTTTTTGTTTTGAACATCAAAAAGAAATCAATTCAGAACAGTGTTAATGTGCACAAAATACTGTATACCACATACAAAGCAGGGAGTCAAAATAAAGTATTGTTTTCATATTTCATCTAAATATTCTCCAAAACTTTTAATCCCTCCTAAGACAAACTATTTTTCCAAAAAAGAATTGCTCCCCTCCCTCCAAAATAACATGGATAAGTCAGAAGGGGGTCCCTCATAGTATTGAGATAGACCAGTGTCCTCTGCTTTCTACTTACAGTGCTATCCCAGGTGTCTCCTGAGACCCCTTTGGGTAGAGTATATCCCCTTACTCCAGAGTGGGCTACATTAATTAAGGTTTCTACTTAAATTTAATAAATTCCATCAGACCCTTCCACCATTTCAAAACAGTATGTTTAGCTGTAGGGGACAAATCTCTCCAGTACACATTGGACATAGCTGTTTCCACCAGAGACTGGAATGTGGCATAAGACATCCTTTTCTGCTATAGTACCCATTGGCACCGTGCTTGCCAGAGATAATATTTTAAATAACAGAAGAGGACCACTGAAGTCCCCTAATCATGTTTCCAGAGGAGCTGCGGACAGTGCCCCAAAACTAATTCTTCGTAGGTTAATGATACAAGCCAAAGCAAGTGCCATTCTTTAGCCAAGAAACCCCACAGTTGCTTTGCATATGAACAGGTGAACAAAAAATGTTCAATGGTTTCCTCTTTATTCTGACAATTGATATACAGGCAATTTCTCTGTTCCAAAATTTTGTGTTTCGTGTTACCTCTAATCTGTAGTCAGCCATACACCCCCAACCACAATATTTCCCACATATGGGCCAGAATTCTTTTGTTGTTTAATTATTTCACCACCCCTTTGTTCAAAGCTTGTGGGCAATTTTTAAACACTGGCTCCCTTGGGTGGATGTTACCTATTATATGGTAGTATGATTGTTTCCCCGACAACATACTAATCAGAGACTTGGTCAATCCCCAGACATACAGGTTTTTTTACCACTGGTTTGATGTTTTCAAGAATCTGCCATCTAGGGTTATATTTAGGAGGGACCTCTTCAACCCAGATGTTAAAGAACTTCTCCAGTATCCAGTGAAACCACCCATAATGCTGGCTTCTAGAAAGATTAAGCTCTATTTTAATGTTCTGGCAATAAACAGACTTAGAAAAAATGGGACAGGATTGACCATACCTAGACCTCCCTGGGCCTGTGGCAGATATGTAAAACATTCCTTAATGGGGTTTAATCTACTGCCCCAGACCATTTGAAAAAAAAGGGAGTACAATCTTGTTTCCATAGCTAATGGGATTGGAAAAATCATGGCTATGTACAGCAATGAGGGAATCATAAACCTTTTTATAATCTAGTTCCTTTTGACTTTGGACAGCCACCAAGAAACATAGAAACATAGAAGTTGTCGGCAGAGAAGGACCGCAAGGCCCATCCAGTCTGGCCATTTCTCTTTCTACCTTACAAATATGCCATCGGCTTTTGCTCTGACAATGGTCTATCTATTCATACTCATCTGTATTGCTCCCTTAGGCCTATCCCATGCATGTGTGAAGCCCTGCATTGTATTTATAGCCACCATTTCCGGAGGTAGGCAGTTCCATGCATGCACCACCCTTTCTGTGAAAAAGAACTTGCTCACATTACCCCTTAATTGGCCTCACTCTACTCTCATGCTGTGTCCTCGTGTCCTCCTATTTTTCTTATATTGAAACATGTTAGACTCATTCACCTTGTTAATGCCCTTAAGGCGTTTGAATGTTTTGATCATATCACCTCTCTCCCTCCTTTGCTCTAGGGTATACATATTGAGCTCCGTTAATCTGTCCTCATATGTTTTCTGACGCAGTCCCTGCACCATTTTGGTTGCCCTTCTCTGGACTGCCTCAATTTGGTTAATGTCCTTGTGAAGATGTGGCCTCCAGTACTGCACACAGTACTCCAGATGGGGCCTAACCAGTGTCTTGTAAAGAGGGATTATTACTTTCCTCTTCCAACTTGTGATACCCCTACTAATACACCATAGCATTCCCCTAGCCTTACCTACTGCTTTAGTGGTCTGCTTGGATGATTTCAGGTCACCGGTGATGATGATACCCAAGTCTCTTTCTTCCCTTGTGACTGCCAGCAACTCCCCTCCCAGCCTATAGGTAGCTTCAGGGTTTCTCTTTCCTATGTGCAAGATCTTGCACTTCTTTGCATTAAACCCCAGTTGCCACTCTTCTGACCATTTTGCTAGTTTATCCAGATCTCTTCTCATTCTACCCACCCCATCTGGATCATCTACTCTGTTGCAGATCTTGGTGTCATCTGCAAACAGACAAACCTTACCCTCCAGTCCATCTGCAATGTCACTGATGAAGATATTGAAGAGGACTGGCCCCAGAACTGATCGCTGAGGTACCCCACTTGTGACTCACATCTCTTCTGACTGTATACCATTTACTACCACTCTCTGTTTTCAGCCTGTCAACCAGTTTGCCACCCAGTTGACCAACTTCTGCCCCCTCCCCCGAACCTACCCAGCTTATTAATCAATCTTCTATGTGCAACAGTACCGAAAGCTTTGCTGAAGTCAAGGTAGGTGACATCAACTGCTCCCCCTTGGTCCACCACTCTGGTTACCCAGTCAAAGAAATCTATGAGATTAGTTAGACAGGACCTTCCTTTCGTAAACCCATGCTGTCTTGGATCCTGTGCTACTGTGGATTTCAGGTGTTGCTCTGTCCTTTCCTTAATTAGTGCCTCCATAATCTTGCCTACTACTGAGGTAAGACTGACTGGTCTATAGTTCCCTGCCTCCTCCCTGCTACCACACTTTCCAACAACTTACTTTCACCTCTACTCTTTTCAAAGCTTTATCCCTGTTTTCTACTGGCAGATTTCTGGGGCCAAATAGAATTCCCAAGATACTATGAGGGTCTGAAGACAGTTGGATTTGGCCACACACTCTTAATCCTTGGTTTCCACCCCCTAAAGGGAGTCCCTTACATGTATTCAAATTTAGTTTTGAATTTGCATCTCTGGCATAATCTTCTAGCTGGGATAATGCCCACGGGATCTGGTCTGGGTTTGTCATAAACAGGCATATATCATCTGCAAAAGCTTGTATTTTTATTTCCTTAGTACCCATGGGCTCCTGAAGGCCACCTCACACTTGGGTGTGACTCAAAATCCTAATTCGAGGGTCCAGGGAAAAACTACAAAGTAAGGGGCTGAGGGGACATCTTTGTCTAACCCCTGTAGTCAAAGAGATACCCTCCAAGACTTTCCTTTTTATTACTGGCTGGACAGTCGCACCTTCATAGAGTGATTTAATTTTATTAATAAACTCCTTTGGGATACCGTACAGCTGTAAGATCCAGAAAAGGAAGGGCAAGTGCACTCTATCAAATGCTTTAGACTAGTCCAAAGATAAGATACAGCCCTGCTTTACCGCCCCATTGTGATTTTCAATCAAGTCTCGAACAACCATTAAGGCCTGCTGAATTTTTCGATCCAGTACTCCACTAAACTGGGTCGGGTGGATCAGGTTGTGAGCACATTTCTTTAATCTGTTATTCAGCAGCTGTGACAATATTTTAAAATCTGCATATAACAGGGTAATAAGTCTCCAGTTCCCCAAATCTTCTCTGCTTCCCCCTTTATACAAAAATATCAACAAATCTGTAGTAAAAAGGGCCGGAGCCATTCCCATCTCAAAAAAGGCAGAAAAGACTGCCAGCAGGCAGTTTGCTAATACTGATGGAATTTTTTTATAAAATTCAAATCAGATGCCATCAAGACCTGGAGAAGCCCCATTTTTCAAGGTCCTAATAATCTCTTTGATTTCTACCACTGTCACAGGTTCAATTAACTGTTTCTTTTCTTCAGAGGACAGGTCTTAGGACAGTTGGCCATTTATACCCTGTAGGTACTTATGCATAGTTTGTTCTGTGGGTGGACTATGCATTTTGTGGGAATCTAAAAACAATTTCACATCTGTATGCAGTTCCTCTTCTGTATCCAATATCCTGCCCTGACTAGTTAACAACTGATCCATAACCATTGTGTCCATTCACTTTTTACATGCTTCAAATGGATCCTGTGTGCCATACTGCATTTCTGTTGTCAGCGTTTTCACCCTGTCATATTGATATGACTTCATGGCTTCCTTTACCTGTTCAATATCTGCTCTGTAATTTGTTTTTAGGCAGGCATCTGCAGAATATAAAAATTGCAGCCATGCCCACAGTTTTAAATAGTGCAAACATTTCTTCCTTGCTCTCTTTTTCCCAAAGCACTGAATCCATTCCCTTATGTCCTGCTTCGTGTTGGACCACCACTCCCCATGATTGTCATATAGCTCACTGACCCAAGCCCATAATAAGTTTATTATATTTTTGGGATCCTCTGGCTCCTCCAGTGTAGAGGTATTCATTCTCCACCTCTTGTGCTGTCCTGAAGCACTGAGCGAAGGTTGGAAAGTTACTTTTAAAAATAAATGATCTGCATATTTCACCGGAATTATTTGGAGATCTGGGGGACTCAGGTTACTGGACACAAACACATGGTCAGTTCTAGAGGTTAACCTCCCCTTGTGAAACTTATATTGTGGACCATACATCTGATATTGTGCGCAATCCACCAGGTTCCCCTTATCTATACATTTCTTTAAGGCTACAGCATCACAATAAATTTTACTTTCACATGATTTACTGGTATTTGGCATGCTACAATTAAAATCTCCTCCCAAAATAATACTAGAGGTGGTACATAAATATGGTTGTATCTGTGCTAGGAGAGCTGCTCTCTCTGCTTTAGTCTGGAGCCCATAGACTGTTATCAATCTATATGGTTGCTGATCCCAATAACCCAATAAATAATATAGATACATTAGTGAAAGGAGAAAGTCCAGAAGGGGTATTGCAAAGTTCAAAGGAGAAAAGGGGGCATGTGAAGAGGAGGACCCTGTAAAAGCATCTCTCCAAAATAGATACTTTTGCTCAGTATTTACTGAAGAGAAGGTAGGGCAGGGTCCTCAGCTCAGCACCATGTACACGGGGGGGGGGTGAGCACTACTCCCTTCACAAAAGAAAGGGTCCTACAAGAGCTTGCTAAGCTCAGGGTGGACAAGGCAATGGGACCTGATGGCATACATCCCAGGGTACTTAAGGAGCAAAGGGTGGAACCGGCAGAGCCATTACCAGAACTGTTTAGTGAGTATCTGAGCACAGGAGAGGTCCCAGAAGACTGGAGAAGGGCTCATGTGATCTCGCTCCACAAGTGTGGTAGCAGGGAGAAAGCAGGGAACTACAGACAAGTCAGTCTTACCTCAGTCGTGGGCAAGATTATGGAGGCACTCCTTAAGGAAAGGATAGTGCAACACCTGGAATCCATAGGGGCACAGGATCCAAGACAGTATGGGTTTACAAAAGGAAGGTCATGGCAAACTAATCTCATAGATTTCTGTGACTGGGTAACCAGATTGGTGGACCAGGGGGCAGCAGTTGATGTCACCTACCTTGACTTCAGCAAAGCATTTGACACTGTTCCACATAGATTGATAAATAAGCTGGGTAGGCTCGGGGTGGGTCAGAAGTTGGTCAACTGGGTGGCAAACTGGTTGACCGGCAGAAAACAGAGAGTGGTGGTAAATGGTATACAGTCAGAAGAGATGCAAGTCACAAGTGGGGTGCCTCAGGGATCAGTCCTGGGGCCAGTCCTCTTCAATATCTTCATTAGTGACATTGCAGATGGACTAGAGGGTAAGGCTTGTCTCTTTGCAGATGACATCAAGATCTGCAACAGAGTAGATGATCCAGATGGGGTGGGCAGATTGAGAAGAGATGTGGATAAACTTGCAAAATGGTCAGAAGAGTGGCAACTGGGATTTAATGCAAAGAAGTGCAAGATCATGCACATAGGGAACAGAAACCCTGAAGCCACCTATAGGCTGGGAGGGGAGTTGCTGGCAGTCACAAGGGAAGAAAGACAATTGAGTATCATCATCATCGATGACCTGAAATCATCCAAGCAGACCACTAAAGCAGTAAGTAAGGCTAGGGGAATGTCATGGTGTATTAGTAGGGGTATCACAAGTTGTAAGAGGAAGGTAATAATCCCTCTTTACAAGACACTGGTTAGGCCCCATCTTGAGAACTGCATGCAGTACTGGAGGCCACACCTTCACAAGGACATTAACCAAACTAAGGCAGTCCAGAGAAGGGCAACCAAAATGGTGCAGGGACTGCATCAGAAGACATATGAGGAAAGATTAATGGAGCTCAATATGTATACCGTAGAGCAAAGGAGGGAGAGAGGTGATATGATCGAAACATTCAAACACCTTAAGGGCATTAAAAAGGTGAAAGAGTCTAATATGTTTCAATATAAGAAAAATAGCAGGACAAGAGGACACAGCATGAGATTAGAGGGAGGACGATTAAGGGGGAATGTGAGGAAATTCTTTTTCACAGAAAGGGTGGTGGATGCATGGAACGGCCTACCTCAGGAAGTGGTGGCTATAAATACAGTGTAGGGCTTCAGACAGGGATGGGATAGGCATAAGGGAACAATCCAGATGAGTATGAATAGATAGGCCACTGACAGAGCAATGGCATATGGCACATTCATAAGGTAGAAAAAGATATGGGCAGACTGGATGGGCCTTGCAGTCCTTATCTGCCGTCAACCTCTATGTTTCTATGTTTCTATGTAACCATCCACAACAAAGAGCCTCTGGGGCACCAAATCCATAATCTTGGACATCTGAAAAGAAAAAGAACTAAACACTACACCCAACCCATCTGCCCTATCAGGGCCAAAGGACCAAAAGGAAGGGTCCCCCCCCTCCATTCCACTAAAAACCTCCTAAGCTGGTCCACTGTGCTCATCCATGTCTCCTGGAGGAAACCAATGTCAATTTTTAAGCTCCGTAGGTGTCTAAAGATGGTTTGTCTCTTAAGAGGGCTCAATAGGCTATGGCAGTTGCAGGAGCCTATTACTATCTTATTCCTTCCTGGAGGTGTTTAAGGGCCTTTCTTTCACTTCTTTTCCTTTTTTCCCTTGTACTCCTTAATCTCAGACCTCCCTCCTTGGTCTAAGGACATTGAGTGATCTGATTCTACCACCTCCATATCGGATTCATGTTCAGTGGGTGCTAACACAGCAAAGGGGTTCTGGACCTCAATCTTTTGTGTATCCACTGGAAGTTGGGGTTTTGAGTCCCTTGTCACCTGCATTTGCAGTAATACTGGGCTATGCTTTACAACTGACTCTATTACAATAAGGGCCAGTGCCAGGTCGTCATTATAACAAACCAGTGAAAGGTCTGCCCACTGTAACACCTCAGCAGTCGCAGGGGACTGAGGTGCCACCATGGCCTGAGCCTCCAAGGTCTTTTTACCATTAACCATGCTATCTCTAACATTCTGAACATCTGGGTGTGGCCTTGTCCTAGAGGGAGAAGGCAGTGGGACTTGAGGTACCTGGACTGGTTCTTGACCTCGTTCTTCCAGTCCCCCAGAGGGCACATTCATGGCAACTTCCTGTGCCTGCTGAATTAACAACTCTGGACTAATCACAATTGGCTTATTTTTCACTGCCCAGAGACACTCAGGGAAAGTACGGCCAGAGTCTTCACACAGGTCACATTTTGTGAAATTCGCACATTGCATTGTAACATGCCCCACCTCTCCACAATTGTCATGTTTAGGCCTATCGCAAACACTGGATAGGTGGGTTCGAGACCCACGTTTATAGCATGCTCAGGGTTGTCCTAAATAAAAATAATCCCCCCTGTCTCTTCCCAACATAAATGAATTTGGTATGTGTTCTATGTTACCATCCACCTGCCGCAGCTTCACCTTATACTTCCACCCACCCGTCCAAACCATGTCTGAGTCCAGTAGGGCCTCTGGCTCACTCAAAACCTCACACTTTAAGGATAACCAATATGAAATGTCTTCCACGTGCACTCCCTCATTGCAGAACATTATTGTCACATATTTAATCAGGGGCTTAGTGAGAGGGATGGCAAAAAAGGGTGACCACAAAGGTGAAAATTTGACCGCATTGTATCTATTCCAAAACATTTCTAATGCATATGCAGATCTGAAACTGATATCATAATTGTCTTCTCTGGAAATATTAATGAATGTGAATACTTCTTTTAGTGAGAACTTTAGTGAGTCCTTGAGCAAAGTCCGGCCCATGTACTGATGGTCGGATCTGACTTACATTCCTCCTTTATACCGAATTCGTACTGCATTTCATCTTGTTGCTGCTTTCTTTCTTGATTTTGAGAATACGTCCGATAGTAAAGGCTTCTGTGGGGGGATTCAGATTTGATGGCCCTTCCTTTTGTTCAATTATGATGGGAATACCTGCATTACTGGGAGAAGTGTCCCTCCTTTTGACCATAAGCTGAGGGGTTGGGGGTGGGGCCCTGGAATTGTATCCCTGCTTTCAGTGAGAATCTTCTCCACCTCTGGTATGGTTATGGTTAATGTACTTGGAACTGACTGATTCCTTTCCTTGTGCTCCAAAATCCTTTTCACTGGGATTTGTTCCTGTTTCCCTGGATGCCATTCAGGTGTATTAGTCAATAATGGATCTTGCCAATCCAGGTCTGGCAACCATTGTTCAGATGGCATTCTTTTCTAGCTCGCCTCTGTGAGGGCCATTTCAGGTGACCATTGGGAAAAAGGGTCAAAGGGTTTAACTGGATCTTTTTGCAAAGTAAAGGCCTGCTGGATCACCTCTGATGTGGAGAGGCCTATTGTTACTCCTTCAGCATGGAAGCTGCCATCACAGCTTGTTTTTGTCAATGGTGTAGAAGTTATTTTTCTGTTCGCTAATGTTACTGCCTCCCTTTTTAACTTACTCTCTGATTTGGTACCTGTTTTTTTCCCTTTCGCTGAGAATGAAAAAACTGTAGCTTCATTTTGTGTATCTTTAGTTGTTTGAAATATAATCTTCCCTTCCCTCTGCTGTTCCTGTCCTGAAGCTTGAACCTCCTTTGGAGATTCTGTCTGCTCTGCAGGTTGCTCATCTGTTTGATTTACTAGCCTTGTGCCACCCTGATGACCCTTCTGTCTCTGGCCATCCGTACACAGCTTAAGTTGTAAATCAACATCCAATCTTGTCTGTGGATTGTTTTCCATTAAAATGACACTTTCAACAATATTTTCCACACCAGAACCCTTTTCTGTCTCTAATCCCTGTGGCTCTTGGCATACTCCCAAGGCATTTCTACTGCCTGCTGCTATTTTACTTTGTTGAACTAAATAATGCAAAGGGTGTACAAGTACCTGTGGGTTCCATGGTGTCAAGTTCTCGGCCTTCTCCTTTGATGCTAGTATTTCATGATCTCCACTGTCATCCAGTCCACACCTGTTGTCAAAATCCTTTTCGGTGGTGAGTGCTTCCATTTCCAATTGTAATAGTATTTTGTATTGTGCAAAAGCTTTCAAAGCTTCTGCATGCTGGTCCTGAATTTTAACATTTTTCTCCATCAGTTCCTTCTCTGTATTTTCCTTTAATTTGTCAGTTGAGTTTTCAACCAATGGGTCCTCTTTCAAAGTGCTCAGATCTTCCAATGAAACAAAAATATCCTTGCTATTGCTGGATTCTCCTGGGTTAAACCCATACTTTTCATTTCCAAATAATTTTTTGCCTCTTGCAAAATGAGGACAGGGGATGGGGTTTGTTCCCCAGCCTCCTCCACATCCATCTCTGCTGGCTCCATAGCAGAACTGGGCTCCTCCATTCTGCTCACAGGAAATCAGGCCCCCTACTTGAAGAGTAGGGGAATTTTTTATTCAAAACTTGAAACAAAACATACAAAAATTGTATTACATCATACAAAATCATAATCAAAGGAAACAGAAAAAATTAGTACAGCATACATAAACATCAAACAGAAATAATGCACATATGTACATAACCCCCTCCCCAGCCCTACTAAAAGAGTAGGGGAATTTATCTTAACAAAACAAAATGAATACAGTCAGTGTTATGTCACACAAAAGTATAAACAAATCATATAATAAACAAAAACAAATAAGTATTGCAATCATACATTATCAGAATAGTGTAAAAGAAATAATACATATGTGTTCATAATCCCCTTCCCATCCCTACTAAAGAAGTAGTGGATTTTATTTTTTATAAATTTCAGAAAGCAAAAAATCTGTAAGACCCAAATTATATCCCCATAACCCCGTAAAGGAGCAGGGGAGTTTATCAAATTCGTAAAATAAACCATACACAAAGCAATATTTCATTATGTAAATCTAAATAAAAAACAGAAACAAGTAAGTCAGCATACAGGAATCCCAAATATAAACCAAGATAAATATACTACATGTGCATATTGTATACTTACAATGTGAAAACCAAACTTCTATGTAACCCCCAAAGTAAACAGAAACCATGAGTAAACTAAAAGACCTCCCTCTCAACCAAAGTAGTAGAGGGATGCGAAAATCAATTATCCATTCCTTATAAATGGAAAAAACTCAGAAACACATAAAACAAAGTCTTCCATCCACCACACAAAAAGGGGGGGTAGGAAAATGTGGAAAACATAATGCCTAAATGCAGTTTCTGGAAAGAAAAACACAAGTAAAGATATCCCCACAATGATCTGAATCCACAAAATCAGCTTAGAGCCAGTCAATACTGTGCCACCAAGACCGAAATATTTTGGGTGGCATGGACTTGCTCTCCAATAATCTAAGGTTTAGAACTGCAGCAGATATCATGTGAAAGAGTTGCTCTTCAGTATATAATAATTGTTGCAGTGTGAGCCTACATCTTACATGCCATTTGTAGAATTTAAAGCAAACCAAAAATAGCCGAAGTGTAACTCTATTGAGTTTAGTCCACACAAAGAGAAGAATTCTTAAATTTAAAATCTCCAGGTTTAAATCATAAAAGGGCGATGTAGGCCATTTGGTTCTTACAAAATTCCAAAAGTTTTATATAAAGGGGCAAAATAAAAACAAATGTTTCATAGTTTCCACAGTATCCAAACAAGTATCCCTAGGAGAGTAACAGTGTTCCACACTTTTATGTTTTAGGTTACCTTTAACATTGAGTTTTCCATGCAAAGAAAGCCATATGACATCCCACATATAAACAGGAATACAGGGAGATGTCAACATTTTCCCAATTAGCAATTTGACCGAAGTAGGTTTGGAATCCAAACAGGCCGTATCTCAAAAAGACGTAGTTATAAGGTGAACATATAACGTTTTCTGATCATGTTGGAAAAATTTCTGGTACTAAACTCCAGAGTTTTATTTTCCCAAAACACACCCATAGAGTCTCAGGAATATTGTACAAAGATCACTGCTTATGGATGCAAGAATGGGGGAGCCAGAAGGGAAGTATTCCAGCAAGTGAGTCTCGTACTCATGGAATCCAAATTTTCCCAGAATTTAACAATAGTGGTTTCAAATTAGTATTAGCAAATATTGTAAAGAAAAAGACAATGGGTTAATCATTTTAAGTCCCCCTGATCTTTTATTCCTAAACAAAAAGCATCTCTTAATGGGATTCAGTCTGCTACCCCAAATACATTTTCAGTCGTGGGGGTAGGCTGAAAATTGCAGCAAGGTACAAAATAATGGGAAGTAAAAAGGTCTTAACCATATACACTCATTTCAATTTAGACAATCTCCATTTGTTCCAATGCAAAACCTTCTCCTGTGCAATGTCTAACTTGGAAGTCCAATTTAAGAGAACCAGATCCCCGGAACCAAAAGTGAGTCCTAAAATCATACAGGTCTCCATTTCTACAGGAATCCCGATTAAGGCAGAGTCCAAAAATTGTACTGTGCCAAAGGGGAGGCATTTACTTTTCGCATAATTCACTTGGGCCCCCGTGGAGTCTGTGAATTCAATGAGTATATGTCCCACTAAGACTGCCGATGGCAAATCTCCTACAATAAAGCAAATATCATCCGCATACACAATACTTTAAATTTCCTCCATGATGCTAGAAAAGGAAACCCCTTGGATGGCAGTATTGTCATTAATATGATGGAGTAAAGGATCTAGCGTAAAAAGATACAAAAGGGGACTAAGGGGGCATCCCTGTCGAACTCCCCGGGTGACCTTAAATTCCCTCCCAATCCACCCATTACAATAAGCCTGAACTTTAGCATTAGTGTAATAAGATTGTATCCAGGATATAAAAGTTGCCAGAATCCCATACCTGGCCAGGCAGTCCCAAAGATAATCATGATTCACCCTATCAAAGGCTTTGGCTTGGTCCAAACTAAGGATAAACCCAGTTACTTCCCCAGACTCCACCGAGACAGAATTTCCCTCAATAAAATCAAACTACCCGTAATACTCCATTCGGGGATAGTGCAGGCCTGAGAAGGATGAATTAACGAAGATGCACAAAGCAAAAGCCTGTTATTTAACAATTTAGTAAACAATTTAAAGTCAGTGCTTAGTAGTGTAATGGGGTGCCAATTAGAAAGATTTGTCCAGTCACCAGATTTATACATAAAGACAACTAATCCATCTCCCATGGAGTCAGGCGAGTTCCCAGAAGAAATCATATCCTGAAATAATTCTAAAAATTCAGGAAGCAAGTATTGCAAAATCACATTATAGAGCTCATACGGAATCCCGTCCTTCCTGGGAGTGGAACCATCCTTAACTAATGTCAATGTAGCCAATATTTCAGATTGAGTAAGTGGCGATACAAGTACCTGTTGATCTGATAATAAAGATTGTGGTAGAGAACAACTATCTAACCATGCCTCACAAGCATCAGGAGAGGACTCCTGAGTGGTAAAGAGAGAACACACATGACCTTCCACAGCAGTCAAAATATCAAATTTGGTAGTGCAGAGAAAGCCCTTAACATCCCGAACTAAAGAAATTTGTTTTCCATATTGCTGTTGAGCACAACATTGATATGGCTTCATAAAATTCTGTGAGTCCTGGGTTCCGAACCTACATTCCTGTTCCAAGGATCTAAGTCTACTGTATTGTAGATCATTCATTTTTTGTTTAGTCTCAGCCAAATCTTCAAGAGTCTGTACATCACCTTGGGAAGCTTGAAATACCAGATTCTGGAAATGTGCTTTGTAGATTAAGTATTGGTCTCTTTTAAATTTTCCATTCAATCTACCAATATGCTGGAAATACCTTTTGATATCAATTTTAGTGTCCTCCCACCACTCCTGTGACGCGTCATATATGATTTTCACCAATTTGTGGGCTTCAAGTATGGAAATCAAACCATTCTTAACAGTCGGAAGAGACAAAAGTTCCAAATTCAACCTCCAATGACCAGGCCCCTGCTGCATTCCATCATAATTGGAAACGGACAGCTCCATAATAGCATGATTGGATGGAGCAACAGGTATGGTCTTGGCACTTTTAATCTCTAAAGAAGGAGATATAAACCCAAAGTCAATTCTGGTAGCAAGACTACCTCAAAAATAAGTTTTATCCGGCTGTCCAAAGTGTCCACAAACATCTATCAAACTGGTTTGAGATATCAAAGCAGCTAAGCAATTTGTGTCACAATAAAGTTTTTGGTTCCGGGGACCTCTGTCCTTTAAATATAACCCACAGCTAAAATCACCCCCCAAAAAAATTTATCGAGTTGTAAATAAATATGGTTGTATGAGGTGAAAAAGCTCAATTCTGGCTGTTTTTGTTTGTGGAGCGTATACATTGATAAACTGACAGGGTAAATCATATAAAGTAACATCTAACAACAAAGCATGACCCGGAATGATGTCCACCAAGTGTGTAGACTTCGCAAAGGGAGAATTTATACAGATACCAACCCCACTACAGAGGTCATCTCCAATAGACCACTGGGCCACCCCCCATTTCCACCCCAAAGAGGCTCTATCCATATCTTGTCTGGTATGCAACCTGGTGTCCTGAAGAAAAACCACATCATAAGAGACAGATTCAAACAAAGCATAAATTAAAAACTGTTTCCTCTCAGACTGAATACTATTAGTAGTCAAGGAGGCCATTTTGATATCAAATGACTCATTCATAGCAATAGAGACAGAAAGGGCCATACAAAGCTAAACTCAAGGGAAATGAGCAGAACCAAAGGGGAAACTGAAATTTATTAGGATTTTTTCCTAACCCATTTATGAGAGCCCATTCTAGATTTGTTTTTCGGAAGGGTGGTCAAGTCTTCCATGGAGCGTTCAGTATCAGATACTCCATCAGCTTGGGAGGAGTGAACTGAGACTGAATCTGATTCAGTTCCTACATCAGGATCCTCAGCTTGTAAGGTAGAAAAGGTATTGTGAATAGGAAGTTGAAAAAACTTCTGAAGAAGAGGCTACAGATTTATTCTGTAGGCTTCTTCTCCGATTATTAACTATGGTAAAGGCACCCTCCAGCGGGAGAGGGGGAGGCATGGAGCTGGTATCTTTAGGCATCTCAGAAACAACCAGTTCGACCCTAGTAGGGGACAAGTCAGGAGGCAGACCCTCCTGGGGTTCAGAAGATGAAATTGTAGCTGGGGAAACCTCAGAAGGAGGAACAGTGGGCCTTCCAGAAGGTAGCCTGCTGAATGGGGGGGGGGGCATGCTGATTTGAAAGTGTTTTTAAAGCCACATTCAAATAAAAATCTTGAGCAGTGTAGTCTCTATTAGTAGTATTGTGAGCCACCCAAGGGCAGTCTACAAAGGAATGATTCTCCTCACAGAGGCTACATTTTGGAGGGTGATGGCAATCAGTCATAGCATGTCCCAGTTTCCTACATTGTGCACATTTCAGTGTGTCACAAGTCCTGCTCAAATGTCTACTAGAACCACATTTGTAAAAATGATGGGGTTGTCCAGGATAAAAGATAAAGCCTTTATCCTGGCCCAGATAAAAACAGCTGGGAAGATGTTGAAGCCCTTCTGCATTCCGTGATAAAGTCACTTTGTACCTCCATCTTCCGATCCAAAATCCTTCAGAATCAAACATTGGTTCTGGGTTCCCCTGTATTTGACATTGTTTCTCTGGCCAGTATGTAATATCTATGATATTCACCCCCTCTTTCCTAAAAAGGACAGTAATTACTTTAAAAGTTTGTTTTGCGAGGGGTATGGCCTGGAAATGAGCCCAGGCAGGATTCATTTTAAAGATGGCATACTTCATCCAAAAATGATTAAGAATGTTAGGGGAATGAAAACTAATGTCATAGGTAGACTCCCCTGGGGTGTGAATCAAGGCATACACCTCAGAGGAAGAAAACCAAGCATTTGCTTCAGTACAACTTTCCCCACATAGAAACGATCAGGCATGTTGTCAACCAGTCCCAAGAACCGCAGCCGATCAGCACTGCATCATTTGGCAAAGGAGACAGGTTTTGGAAAAAGACTGGCAAAAGTAGGAGTAGTCAAAGTTGGGGGTCCTGGATCAATGACAGGAGACACATCAGGAAAAGTAGCTGACTCCCCTCTCACCAGAGGGAAACTATCATTCAACTGTGAAGTGTCAGGGATCCCCTGCTGTGAGGAAGTCAGTGCAGGGGAAAAAGAAATAGAGTCAAGTAGGGAATCAGAAATAACCACCTCTGCATCTGCTGTAGCAATCAATGGTGGAATGGAAACAATAACGGGTTCTAGAGCTGGTCCATGTAGTACAACAGCAGGCAAAGTCACAACTTGACTTTCCACGATGTGGAGAAGACTATCCTCAGCGGCCCCCGGTAACCCCATAGCAACATCCGAACCTGGAAGCTGAATATCGGGATCTGCAACTCACTGACCTTTCTCTGTCCAAATCCAGCCAGCTCATTCCAAAGTTTGCTCAGGGGACCATGGAAGATCCTGCTGTAAGTCAGTCTCTGTTGCATTATGTGATAAATCCAGTGTTATGATTCCATCCACCTGGGGGGCCACAATGAACACTTTCGCCATGAATTCCGGAGTAGGCGATGGCGAACCATGCACCAAGCACTTTCTTTTTTTTCTTCAGCAGCATGCAACTTAGTTGCTCTGTAATCCACTTCAGCTTGCAAAAGGAGATCCTGCTTCACTCAGACCAATTCATCAAAATCCTCATCTACCACTACAGGCATAGAACCTGCACCAGGATGTCCTGAAGAGACTGGTAAGGGCACAGTGGGGGAATCTGAAAATCTGCTATTTTTGGCAGATCCTCTTCCCGTTTCCACTGCAGCAAAAAGCGGGGCATGAGGTACGAAATGCTGGCCACCCAGAGGGTACATCCCAACCGCTCCTTGTTCTCTGCTTAGGCTAACAGACTCACCAGCCAGAGCACATCCTCCTCCTCCTCCACTGTGTTCCAACATCAGACTGAGAAATTCCCCTTAGACACAACGTCACCTGTCTGCAGAGTAGGGGAGTTTACTGAAGAAAGAAAATCATACAGAAATCCAAAACATACAATAAGAGATAAAATTACATCACAAATCAATCATTGCTTAACAAAGAATAATAAGTACACAGATATTTCACAACCAATGAACAGCATGATCACGTGTAATATACTTGAAAAAAACTATCCATTCTTCATCATCATTTTTTTTTTTTTGAAAAGAGAAAAATAAAACTAAACAGAGAGAAAAGAAACTTAGGAAAAAAAATAAGAAGAAAGAAAACAGTAATGCTAGTATCCACAAAAAAATACATAAAACATTCACTTTAGAAGCCCATACCCAAAAGATTAAGAAATAATGTAAACATAACCTCTACAATCCCTAATTTATCAAGTCACAGGAATATCAGAATCCGTTATCCAGGGCATGTTTTTCCAGATCCTACACAAAGTTTTAGAGTGTAAGAACCTAATGTCCTCATTATACTGAACTTTCAATTCCCCTGTAATGTTGCCTGTAAGTTCTTCATGAGATAAACATTTTTGTTGTAAAGAAATCAAACATCTACTGTTCCAAATATATCATTTGATCACTGATAATACCTTGTGTAAAGTTTCAACATGTCAGTAACTCCCCATCCCTGGGTAAATACCCCACATTAAAGCTTCCATGCTGATGGACTGAAACCACACAGTATTCCAAGCGGATGCCAATGAAGGCCAAAAAGGTTTAATATATGTGCAGGTTAAAAAAAGGTGTTCAGCTGTTTCCAGTTGTTGAATGCAACCTGGTCTAACACACAAATGCTCAGTCATTTGTTTGTGCTTTTGGTTAGCCTTTACATTGATCCTGTCATGACAGCTTAACCAATTAAAATATTTGAGTTTATCCTGAATCCTAGGGGTATTTAGCAAAATCAGTAACGCCCCTCTATGCTGAGGTGGACATCTGGGAAAAGTTTCAGGTTCCGTAAATTGAGTTAGTATCACCCAGTTATATAACTCCTTCCTTTGTTTGGATATTAAGATGTGACTAGTAATTTTCCAACGCTTAAAAATATGCAAAAGTTTCCCTTATATAAGGTGGCACATTAAAAAATCTGTGTAATGTGGTTAACTCCCCCCATCCCATTGCCTAAACCATGTTCCACAATTCTGCTTAAACATGGGCACCTAACTTTCATCAAAAAATACTAGCAACAGTCTGAAATTTGCGTACATAAAGATGCTGTAAAAAAATAAAATGGTGTTCACCATCCCTAACCCACCTTGTTTTGTTGTGAGATATACAATATTTCTTTTGAACGGGTTCAGTCTACTGCCCCAAACAGCTTGGAAAAAAAGACTATAAATAGCAGTTTCCATATTAAAAGGTGGAAGAAAAACATAACTAATGTAGAGAAAGATTGGAATAAGGAATGTTTTAATCAAATGTACCCTTTTCAACTTGTTTAATTTCCATTTATTCCACTGGGCAACTAAAGCTCTACCATGAAGTAGGCAGGGTTCCCAATTCAAGAAGGGCATGTCCCCCTGACCACAGATGACTCCCAGCATTTTCAATTGAGTAGCCATTAGGCTAATGCCAGTTACTTTCAAAACAGGACAGACATCTACACCCAACTGTGTGCTATGCATTTATCCAAATTCAAACATGTGCCAGAATATGAACTACATGTTTTGCAAATACTTAAGGCCTCCCTAATGGAGGTCTTATCTGCCACTAAAATACAAAGATCATCCGCATAAGCAAGTGCTTTATAACGTAATGGAGTTGAGGTGACTACTATAGACCTCAAAATTATAGAACTGTTAAGAAGTTTTAACAAAGGGTCTATACAAAAGACATATAATAGGGGGCTTAAGGGGCAACCATGATGCACCCCCCCCGCTCTGTTAACATAGGTCCCTTCCAACCTCTAACTGATGGAGTAACTGTGGCAGTGTTATATAAACATTGAATCCAACTAATAAATTGCAGGGGAATACCATATTTCTGAAGGACTTTCCATAAAAAAGTGTGACTAACTGAGTCAAAAGCTTGTTTTTGATCTAAAGACAGCACAAAGTCTTCAGCTCTATTTCTAATACTATGCTCAAAAATTTCTCTTAAAAAAATTAAGTGTTCTGTAATACTTCTACCAGGAATAGCACATGCCTGTGCCTGAGATATAATGTATGCTGCTATCAGTAACAAACGACTATTCCAAATTTTGGCTAAAATTTTAAAATCCGTATTTAACAGCGAAATAGGCCTCCACTGATCCATATATCATTTATCCCCTTTTTGTTTACAAATATGAATTAGTATTCCCCCGTGAGACGTAAAGAGGGAGACCCTGATGAAAGAATTGCTGAAAAGGCCGCAGCCAATTCAGATAGGATATATGGTCCAAAAAATTAAAATAATTCTCCGGACAGCTCATCTCCACCCAGTGCTTTATTAGTCCCTAAGGCCTTGATTGCCCTCTCCACCTCTTGATGTGAAATGTCGGCTATTAGGGGTGCAACCAGATTATCAGTGAGCTCAACTGTAGGAATAGTGTCAAGATATGTCTCTAAGTCATCAGTTTGTACTTGGGGGTGGTAAGTGAATGATTTGTGTACTGTGTCACAATTTCTAGCACTTGTCTAGGTTCAGTACATAGCTTACCATTCTTGTCAAACAGGCTGTCCATTGTTTTATTTTATTTAAATTCCTAGAATTATTTCCTTCATGTGGACAAATTAAGCCCTTCCTACCCTGAGAGCAAAAGGACTGTTGGAATTGTAAATGCTGCTCTTGTTGTAAGTGGTATTCCATCATTTTTTGTTTTATCTTTCGAATTTGTACAGTAAAATCATGTTTTACCTCAGCTGCTAGTGATAATAATTTTTGAAGTTGTAACCTATGATTAAGGTAAACCCCATACTCGTGATCCCGAACCACTTTGCCATAAGATTTCAGAACAGTCGACAGTTTCCTAACAGTATCCTCCCACTAACTACTAGGATCTTATACATATCAAATACTGATTTTCTGGCTTGAATAAAGTAAACCAGATTTTGACAGATATCATCCATATCTAAAAGTGATGTATTTAATTTCCAGTACCCAGGGCCACTAGGGGTACATCTGCTCCATCTAGTAATACATATAACATGTTATGGTCTGAGAATTCCCCAGCAAGAGTTTTTGCCCTAGAAATCTGTAAAAAAGAGGATGTGAAAAAATTATCAAGCCTCATAGCAGAAGTACTTCTATAAAAGGTGGGGTCAGCTTTCCCAACAGTGTCAAAGTAAACATCCTTTAAATTAGCTTTTTGGATCACGGTGGAAAGAAAAGTCATATACAAAATACTTTAGTAGTGGCAGTATTTTAACCCCTATCCCTCAGTTTCAATTCACAGTAGAAATCACCACCTAAAATAACATGGTGTGCAGAGTAAGGCCGTATGACCTGAAACAGCTCAATCCCTGTCACCTTTGTTTGACCTGCATAAATGTTAATAAAACGGAATAAAATATTATGTATTTTTGCATCTAGAATTAAAGCCCGACCAGGGACTGAATCTATTAGTTTAATAACATGTACATCAACCCCTTTAAATAATATGGCTACCCCTGAGCAAGCATCCGCTCTAAGAGACCAAAATGAAGGACCTGTATACCAGTATTTAATGGCTTATTTTAATTCATGTATAGCGTGTAACCTGGTATCCTGTAAGAAAAAGATACCAGATGTGAACGTTTGTAAATGAGAGTATAGTGCACTTCTCTTCCTTAGACTATTAATGCTGTTAACATTGTCAGAAAACACAGATAAAACAGGCATTAGTTTTATGAAGAAGTGAGCAGTAGTACTTTAGACACTCAGTCTCATTCATGGAGGTTTCTTGGAAGAGGCTCTTGTAGTTCTGGCATGTTTAAGTTTCCCTGTCTTTTTCCCCAAAGCTAAAGGAGGAGGCACTTTATCATGTAGAGATTCTTCTAGTTCTGAAACTAGGTCCAGTACTGAAGAGACCATAGAAGAACCATCTGATTCATTCCCAGAGACCTCTCCTTCTACGGGCAAAGGAGTAAACCTATTTTTGGTAGGGATTTCAGATGTTTTAGGCATTTCTGCTACTGGTTGAATCCAGTTTTGTCTACGTCTAGAGGACCTAACCTGAACCTTTGGGGGTTGTTGAGAGGGTTCTATACTGTGCTTTAGCTGAGGCACCTTAACCTCTACAACCAGTGGTTCTATAGATACTTGTATCTCAGCCTCCTGTTGAGGAGCTATTAAGACAGGGTCTACAACAAGTTCCTGTGGTGGAGGCATAGCTGGTAGCTGTACCTGTACAGAACTTACAGATGCTGAAACTACCACTTCTGGCCTATCAAAAGATATATCCTGAGGCCTAAAGGTCACACACTGAGTATTGGTGCGTTGGGCCAGAGCTATCGTTACCCTTTGCTCATCCCAATCTGCATGTTCTCCCTGATTATGTGCTGCTGAGGAGCAAGAATGATATGGGTGACCCTTTTCCTCACACAGGTTACAAACTTGATCATTTCTACATAATCCTGCACTATGACCTAGTCCTAGCTCATTACAATAAGTGCACTTCAATCTATCGCACATACTGCTCAAATGCCCTGTGGCCCCACACCGGTAGCATGCCTTAGGCTGACCGGCATAGAACAAGACCCCTCTATCTTTTCCTAAAAAAAAACCATTGAGTAAGTGCATTAGCCCAGTGTCAGATGTATTCAAAATTACTTGGATTTTCCACCCACAATTCCAGATATGGTCATCGTCAAAAATAGGTTCTGGGTTTCCCTGAACTGTACATTTTTGCTTAAGCCAGTATACTAAATCAGACACACTCACCCCCTCATTTCGAAATAACACTATAATCATACAGTGTGCAGGTTTAGTCAAGAGGACTACCTCAATGGGCGCCCCATAAAGTAGAAGATTTTAGCTGACAATATTGGAACCAGAATTTCTGCAAACCACTTCCCTGTTTAAAACTTACTTCAAATACCGGTTCTCCTGAAACGTGACTCAAGGCATAAATTTCAACTGCTGTAAAATGCATAGAACCCATAAGTAAGGCCCTAGCCACATGCTTACAATCAGGGAAAGTTTCTAAACCCCTTTATAAATCAGTCTAATAGCATTGTGATGTTTAGCAGGGAAAACTGGGGCTCAAAACAAAGAAGCAAAAGATTTAGTGGGTTCAGCAGAAACTTTTGCAATGTTCTCCATTTGATTTCCACTTGAAAAAACAGAACAGTCAGACCTATTAGGTCATGTTTCTACAGCTTGCAGTAAGGGCAGAACAGGGTGCTGAGTTAGTTCCAAGCCTTCAGGTACATGTAGAGGTGAGGCAATATCCATTTCCAAACCCCAATCCTTTGGTCTAGCAACGTCTGATAATAAGTCATTCTGTGTATCAGGAATAGATGTATTGTTCACTACAGTGTTAAGTTCCGAAGGTCCTAAAACCCAGGAACCAGATGAAGACTGTTCCCAGCCAGCCACTATCAAGGCTTGATCTACCGACCACTGTGTCTTGTCTTGTATTTTTTCCCCAGAATCTACTGAAACCTTAGTCCTGGAGCCCCATCTAAGGCCAGGTAACATCGTACCTGAAGCTGCCATTCCTGGCGAGGTTCCCTTTGAGTCTTGACAAAGATTTCCCACTAAAACAAATAAGGGTGCTTGCCCTGTACCTGAAGTGAAGGAGAATGAGCTCTTGGGATCCTCCTGCGTTGCTGTCTGTGCATTCTCCACTGCAGGTGTGGTCAACTGCAAAGGTACTCTCTGGGGAGCTGCCATGTCAACGTCTAGACACAGAACTTTCACTGCTATCGGTTCCTGCAGCTCAGAAGAGGAGTGCTGATCCACTGCCGCAATTGCAGCCTTCAATTCGCACTGCCATTTCCAAAAGCAAGCTTCTTCCTTCAAGAGCTGTTTCTGCAAGGAAATTGAATCAGAATCTTCCAGTTGCGTTTTAATCTGCATGTTTCTATTTACTTTTGAAATAACAACCTCCTACCAACCCTTGTGGTAAACCAGAGTTCTCAGGCAAACTTTCAGATGTGTAGCCATTCTTTACAGGCTCAAGCTCCACACTTGGTGCATCAAATAAAATGGCAGCATACATCAATTCAGGTCTTTTAGGAGCAGCTTGCTCTGCAGCTTCAGGCACTTCCATCCTCTCTGCCTGCACAACACAAGTGGTCATCACACTGGCCAGCAGTTCTCCTACAGGTAAGATGGGGAATTTCCCGGTGTCCTGTCCAAATTTCCCCCCATTCACTAAAAATACCACTAACAGCTTAATCTGGTTCATGATCAGTGGGCATTCATCTGTATCCCCCTCCCCTGGGTTGTGCTTGAAAATATTCAGAATTTGACTAGTGCTCTTACCTGGTCAACAAAATCTAACTAACTAAAATAAAATAAATAATTCATAGATTTGACAATTAAACTGAATTACGAGGCTGATCCATTGACAAGGCAGAAGTGTTTTAATACTGGTACCAGAGTGACATGAGTTAACAAGCTAGTCCCCTATCATGGGAATGGCAAGTGAAAGACATATTGTGGAGATAAGGTACTCAACTCCAATAAGGAGGGGCAAGCCACCTGTTATTCCTGTACCTTCTGTGGGATGAACACAGCATGGCACTGGCTATGAAGAAAGCCACTCACCTCTCTTCCCAGTTGAAGGACAATTTCATCACATTGAAACACAGAATTTGACTGCAGATAGGGACTGATTGGCCCATCTAGTCTCCTCATTTTTCTCTGTCTACACTATCAACTACAGATGCTAATCATTCTCAGACTCTTTCTCTCTCCCCCTTCCTTTCCATTAGGATACACTTATGCCTATCCCATGCATTCTTGAATCCCGCCAGTGTCTTCACTTCCACCAGGTGGAAGTCTGTTCCAGGATTTCGACACTCTTTCAGTGAAGAAGTACTTCATCACATGTCTTCTGAGAATCTACCACCTTCCAGCTTCATAACATATCCCCTTGTTCTTGAGCTCCTTTTTTTCTGTAATATATTTCCCTACTGTACCTTATGTACCACAGTGAGGTATGCAAAGGTCTCTGTCATATCCCCCCTTTCCCTCTTCTCTTCCACTGTGTACACACTGAGGTCCTATAGTTTCTCCTTTTGGGGCTTTTGGTGCAGACCTTGCATCATTTTAGTTGCCCTTCTCAGGATAGCCTCAACTCTGTCTATGTCCTTCATCAGATGTGATCACTAAAACAGGACACAACACTCAACGAGGGCTCTTACCAGTCATCTACAGAGGGGCAACAACACTTACCTATTTCTGCTGGTGATACCCATCCTATGCACCTCAGTATCCCACTAGCCCCCCCCAACTGCTTTGTCACACTTCCTGACTGCCTTTAGGTCATCTGATATGATTAGCCCAAGGTATCTTTCCTACATGGTGGTCATTAAAACCACTCTACACATTTTGTACTCCATCCCTAGGTTTCTGAGCCCTAAATGCACTATTTTGCACTTTTTTGCATTGAAACTCAGCTACCATACCCTTGACCATACCTTGAGTTTTCTCAGGTCTCTGCTCACCTTTTGACCCCTTCCCCCCAAAGTGTCCATCCTGTTGTGGATTTTGATTTATAAAACAGCTGAAACTGTTGAGAAAACCTTGAGAAAAACATAATATTTAGCTACAAATACAGCCTGTATTTCATATATCTCCAATAGATTTCACCACACCATTATTTATTATTGTCAGAATTCCCACAAAAACAATATATTTAACCCTTAGAGTTCATCTGCCTCTGTATCTTATTCCCTACTTGAAACTTTAATGCTCTGTTGTGACATCACAGTTTATTGCCATGAGAATAACTGTGATGTCACAAGCTGCTATAATGAAATCAGGTTTGAAAGGAGCAATAGGTAGCTGATGAACCCTCACAGAACTCTACTGTATTCATGCATTTGGCTTCACTAATACATTATGGGGATACGAAATATACAACAAATTAGAAATATAAGCTACCTTGTGTCAATATATTATGTTTTTAAAGTTCTTCTCAGGGTATCAGTGGTTTATTAAGGAAACAAGCAATGAAGTTTTCTTGTATGATTCTGTAACCCACCTATTGGAAAGCCATTATACACTATCTGCACTGGGGTTATCTACAGACCCCCAGTGCAAGGGGAGGCAACAGATAGGCAAATGGTAGATAACATCCATAAAATGGCAGAAAAGGGGGAAGTGTTGTTGGCAGGGGACCTAAATATGCCTGAAGTTACCTGGAACACCTATGCAGCAGCCACATCCAGAAGCATGGTTATCCTGAATGCCCTGAATGGGGCATGCCTCATGCAGCTAGTAGTGAACCCAACCTGGAAAGTGGCGATATTGGACATGGTGCTCACAAATAGAGACAGAGTAATGGATGTATCAGTGGGTAGCCATATGAGATCCGGTGATCAACAAACAGTATGGTTCAAGGTTAAGCCAGTAGAAGAATCAAGCCACACAAAAGCAAGAGTCCTAGACTTCAAAAGGACCAACTTTGCTAAAATGGGATAATGCTTCAAGAAAACACTGGCAAAGAGTGAGGGAGAGGGAGCAGATGTACAGAGGGAGAACCTCAAGAGAGCCATAACACAGATAACAAGCCTTTTTGTGAAGCAAGTTAACAAAGCAAGGAGACAAAGAAAATCATTATGGTTTTCAAGAGAAGTGGCAGGGACGGATAGAGAGAAAAAAATTGGTATTCAGAAAATACAAGGAAACACAGAGGGAGGAAGAAATGAACTGTATCAGACTAAGCAGAGGGCAGTGGGAAAAGTAGTCTGATGTGCAAAGGCAGTAACATAGGAAAGGATAGCCCAGACAGTGAAGGAGGGGGACAAAACCTTCTTCAGGTACATAAGGGAAAGAAGAATGGCCAAGGGAGGGATAGTGAGGCTAAGTAAAGGAGGGGAGGAGTGGACAGAGGATGACCTGGAAAAAACTGAGATACTGAATGAATATGTTTGCTCCATATTCATGAAAGAAGAGGAGAGAGAGGGACTGGAATTATCCAGCAGGCACACACAGGGAATGGGGTGGACACCAGATCATTCACAGAAGAGAGAGTCCAAAAGGAACTCTTGAAACTGAAGGTGGACAAGGCAATGGGGTCTGACAGGATACATCACAGAATACTAAAAGAATTCAGAGAGGTGCTACTGACACCACTGACAGTCCTGTTCAAAATATCATTGGAGGAGGGAGTAGTACCAGAGGACTGGAGGAGGTAGAATGCGATACCCCTTCACAAAAATTTTTATTTTTATTTATTTATTTAGCTTTTGTTGATCAGGTAAGTGCACTAGACAAATCCTGCCTATTTTCAGGCACAACCCGGGGGAGGGGGATACAGATGAATGCCAACTGACCTTGAACCAGATTAAGCTGTTGGTGGTATTTTTAGTGAATGAGGGAAATTTGGCCAGGACACCGGGGAAATTCCCCTACTCTTTTCGATAAGTGCCATGGGATCTTTAACATCCACCTGAACTACCACCAATCCAGGCAGATGGGACCTCGGTTTAACGTCTCATCCGAAAGACGGCACCTCAGAAATGCAGCATCCCTCTCATGCTGCATTACAGTGTCAGTACTGGATATTAACCCAAGTGCCAGATGTGGGAACTGAACCCACAGCCCTCTGATCTCCCGGCCTCAGAGTCGAGTGTGCTACCTACTGAGCCACTGACACTGCTAAATGGAAAATGGAAGCAAGGTAGAAGTGGGAAACTATAGACTGGTCAGTTTGACCTCAGTGGTGGGAAAGATGATGGAATCACTGTTAAAGGAGAGGATTGTGGAATATCTAGAAGCCAGTGGAGCACTGTACCCAAGGTAACATGGATTCACAACAGGAAGGTCAACAAGGTGGTAAACTGGGCAGAAATTGGCTTAACAACAGGACACAGAGGATGGTGGTAAACAGAGTTCAATCTGAAGAAAGGAGAGTAACCAATGGGGTTCCACAGGGTTCAGTACTAGGGCTAGCCATCTTTAATGTCTTTATTAGTGACATTGTGGAGGACTTTATGGAAAGGTATACCTCTTTGCAGATGACACCAAGATCTGCAATAGGGTTGACACTCCAAGAGGGGGTGGAGAAGATAAGGAGAGACTTAACCAAGTTGGAGGAGTGGTCAAGAGTGTGGCAGCTTGGATTCAGTACCAAGAAGTGCAAAATCATGCACTTGGGAAACAAAAACCCAGGGAAGGAATACACAATGGGGAGGAGGGAGGTACTAACAACAACCAAATTGGAAAAGGACCTAGAGGTAGTCATAACAGATGATCTAAAAGTAGCCAAACAATGTGAGAAGGCAGTGAAAAAAGCTGGGTGGATGCTGGGGTGCAGAGGGAGAGGAATCACCAGTAGAAAACAGGAGGTGGTGATGCTGCTGTACAGGCAGTTGGTGAGGCCTCATCTGGAGTACTACATGCAGTTCTGGAGACCTCATCTCTGAAAGGACATTGACAGGGTGGAAGCAGTCCAGAGAAGAGCAGCAGAAATGGTGCAGGGGGCTACAACAGAAACCATATGAGGAGAGATTGAGGGAACTCAATATGTATACACTGGAGGAAAGGAGGGAGATGAGGATATGATAGAGGCATTCAAATACCTCAAGGGGATCAATAGAGTTTAAGAGGGCAGCATCTTTCAGAAAAGAAGATGTGCAAGAACAAGGGGTCACAAAATAAAGCTGAAGGGAGGAGACTCAGGGGCAATGTAAGAAAGTATATTTTCACAGAAAGGGTGGTGGATGCATGGAACAGCCTCCCTGAGGAGGTTGTGGGGGCAACAATGGTAGATGAATTCAAGAATGCATGGAACAGGCAGAAGGCAACACCAGGGGTGGGAAGGAGCAGGTAGACTGCAGAGCAAGTAGGATCTGGAGTTTATACAGTAGGTAGGGGAAATGGGCAGACTAGGTGGGCTAGGCAGTCCTCATCTGCCATCAAATTCTATGTTTCTAAGTTTGCAGTGGAAACACACTAACTTATTGAGGTTTCCCCTCTCCTTCTGCCCTACTACCCAGGGCACATATGAACATAAGAAACAGCCAGCAGAAGAAAACTGTATGGTTTATTGAGTCTGCTCAATTGCGGTGCCCCTGATCAAAAAGTTACAGTGAGCCCCACCATCTATCCTGGTAACCTTGACCCTCCCTTTCACCATGCACCACCTTCTCTTGAAACTCCCCACCATCTTTTAAGTGATGACCTCAGATGGGAGCTTATTGCAACCCATCACCACCTTCCTGGTAAAGAAGGATCTCCTGATCTGCTTCTTGAACCTCCCCCCCCCACCATCTTATAACATTTCCCGCTTATTTTCACTGAGACAGAAAAGTTCCCCAGTATCCACCTTGTTATTACCTTTTGGGTACTCAAAGGTTTCATTTATTTTCCCTCTGTCCCCTTCTTCCCCTCAAGTGAGTACATGTTGAGTACTCTCAGCCTGTCCTCATATGCCCTGCTGTCCCTGAGCCATCATTGTTGCCCTCCTCTGAATGTCCTCAAGCTGGTTGATATTCTTTTTCAGGTAGAAGCTCCAGTATTGTACACTATATTACAGGTGCAGTTGCACCAAGGATCTGTACAGTGGACATATAGCCTCCTCCCTTCTGCTCGTAAACCCTCTTTCAATACAGCCTAACATTCTGTTTGCTTTTACTGTGGCCTTACTACACTCCATAACCTGTTTAAGGTTGCTGGTGATGGCTATCCACAAGTCCTGGTCCTGTCCTCCTCTCATTCAGTGGCCCTGGCTCCCCCATACTGTACTTTACTCTAGGGTTCTTTCTTCCTATGTGAATGACCTTGCACTTCTTTCACATTGAACTCCAACTGCTAGATGCCTGACCAAACCTCCAGCTTCACCATGTCCTCCTTTAGGTCTTTAGGTCCTGCACCCCTTTTCTGTGTCCACCCTCCCACAGTGCTTAGTGTCATTCACAGTGAGGCAGATCTTCCCTTTATGACCATTCCTAGTGTTGTCTGCATTGAGGGATGTTACAATATAAGGACCCAACATTACTTTTCAGAGGGGGAAGAACCTGGTGGACCAATTAGCCCACAGCTTGCACATCCCCGATAACAATAGTGTAGAAAACAGCACAAAAAACGGCATGTCAATGTGGTGGGTGCTCAGTGTCTGGGTTCATCAAGTTGGGTGATGAGTTTAGTCAGCCAACGATGGGGACTGCTCACAAGGTGAATGATTACATTATCTGTAGTACCGAAGCTGTGGTTCATGTAGTAATATGTGACTGCCAATGTTTTTATGTGTGTAAGACTATTAGAAAGTTTAGAACTCCTATTAATGAACATCTCCAGTGTTCAAATGAGAAAAACTGAAAATGCACTTCCTATCCACATAATGGAAAAGGGAACATGCCATAAATTTAAGTTTCTTGTATTGGAAAAGGTTGTTATGAATATTCGAGTAGGGGACTTAGATAACAAGCTTTTATGAAGCGAAACATTTTGACAGCATAAGTTAAATCTTTGAGTCCACCTGGCCTAAATGATTGTTTTCAATTGGTTCCTTTTCTTTAGTTATTGGATTTTTTAAATAATGCTTTTAAAATACTTTTAAATATTTACATCATTCAGCATAATTAGTTTGTTATGTTTCTGATATCACCTGATAGGATAGTTTTAGTACATTAGTATTTACTGTATTTGTGAATTATTTCAAGATATACAGTATGTTACCTGATAGGAAGTTTTTCGCAGATTAATATTTATGTGTATCAGTACTAGCTTTGAAATAGGATGAATGGTTCTCCTTACAACCCTTTCCTCCCCATTTTCCTTTTTTTGGCTCCTCCCACTCCTCGGTCCTGTGAAATAGATAGCTTGTTTATTATAGGGGCATGGCAGTGCTCCTATAGTTAAGGTTGAGTAGGCTGTTTAATGCTAAACTCCAATTTTTGCATCTTTTTTTTTTTTAAATTCAAGTTTATTGACAGACAATTGGCACACAAGTAAAAGAACCGAACCTTACAGGAAATGCTCCGTGACCACACCGTGCCACTTACAATATACCATTAGTACATGACCAATACATTTTCAAACTAATAACACCCCCCACCCAAATCACCCACCTAACTTCCCTAGCCCACCCTCCCTGGGGTTGCAAAGACTGAGACAGGTCTGCCCGTGAGGGAACGAGCCAGGATCTATTAACCCCACAAAGGCTAGCTATGAATGGAGCAAGTAAAGGGCCTGGAGGGGCCCCCACACTCGGTCAAATTTCAAAGGCTGCCTCTTCGTGGCCCGAACTTTTCCATGCTTAAATTGAAAAGCAATTCCTGTAACCATTCCACATAACTGGGTGGGGTATTGTCCAACCAGTGCCTTAACACAATTTTGATCAAGACGTAAATCAAAGCCATATAGTATCTTCGGGTCTTAACAGCAATGTCAGTATAGTCCCCTATGAGACAGATTTCGGGAGTGAAGCAAAGCTCAATGCCCAGTATTGAGTCCGCCTTGTGCTTAATTTGGTCCCACAACTCTTTTATCGGTGGACAATCCCAAAAAATATGCTTGAGATCACCCACCGCTAGATGACACCAGGAACATAGAGCGTCTGGGGCACGCCCAATCCTATATAACTTGGAAGGGGTCCAGAACAAGTTGTTTAAAAAATGGAATTGCATAACACGCAATCTGTCCTGGGTGATATACTGGTACGTATGGCGTCAGACCCGGTCCCAGTTTCGGCCCTGGTCTCCTAAGCGGTTCACCCAGAACCTCGGTTTATTACCAATGTCTGTATAAACCTGTTCAAAGAGTACTTTGTAAACCTTGGAAACTGCATGCGGTTCCCAGACCCAGCGAATCAGGGGTTCAAACCACGTCCCATTAATCTTTCCCTCTTTTAATTTAGACTTGAACATCCCCAACAAATGAGTAATTTGGTATATTTTAAAGGATTGGTTAGGCCCTATATTATACTTTGTTAGTACCTCTGCAACTGTTAAACACCTGTCACCCTGCATGAGATCCGTCACCTTTAACCCTTTCAAAAAAGGAAGCCTGGGTTCCTTTATCGTGTTCCCCCCAATCCTCATATTAGGATTAAGACATATAGGCTGAAGACTATCTGCACATGGGGAGTAACAGAGAGAAGCACATAGTTGGATGTGCATACGTAGAGAGAGCTTAATTGGGGTAGCTGCTAGGCTAGAGGAGAGAGATTTTAGTGGGATAAAAAGAAGAGCCTCGTCCACCACGCCGCCTCCTTTATTAAGTCTGTTTCAACTTAACCTTAGGAAGGGACATATGGGTAAAAGTTCCAGATCCCTAGGGGCAGGAGCCAGCGTAAATATTTACAAGGTTACTTGCCCAGTGATATAGTCCAAATGCAGGAGCCTTAAACGGCCTTTTCCTGGGAGCAGCAAGTTTGTGATAAGCTCTACGGGTGTTTTCTTTTCCCAAATGAAGTCTGAGATAATAGAGTGGAGCGCTCTGTGCCACTTTAAGGGTAACCATACATTAAGCATATTTAAAGGGTACAAAATCCTCGGCAACACATTCATCTTTATTATATTGACCCTTCCCCAGAGAGACAGCGGAAGTTTGCTCCACCTCTCCAGATCTTGCTTTATAGTTACCTTAAGGGCGTCCAAGTTGAGTCTCACCATTTTGGCTTCTGAAATAGTCAAAATGATGCCAAGATATTTCAAGGCGTGAGGGGTCCAATGAATCCCCAGCTGCAAGATATCTGACTTACAGACCTTGACATTAAGCGGGAAGAACTGAGTTTTCCCTATGTTGATATTATAGTTGGATAGTTTGCCATAAGAAGCAATAAGATCGAGCACGACTGGAATGGAGGATCGAGGATGGCTAATATGAAGTAGGATGTCATCTGCGAATGCAGAGACCTTAAACTCCAGAGATCCAATTTTTATCCCTTTGATTCTGGATTCCTGTCTGATACTACACAACAGTGGCTCTAAATAAATATTGAACAAGAGAGGGGACAAAGGACAGCCCTGCTTAGTCCCCGATAGCAAAGTCAGGCTTGCCAAAAAAACTCCATTGCAGACGGCGACCTATATAACGCAAACACCATGTCTATAAAGTGGGCCGGGAAGCCGAAATGCTCCGTGGTCAAAGACAGGAACCTCCAATCCACCCTGTCAAATGCTTTCTCAGCATCGACGGACAACAAACCACTTGGAGTTTTACTGTCTTTGGAAGCCGAAAAGATGTGGGATAATTTGCGGAGATGATCTGATGCCATTCTACCCGTCATGAATCCCACCTGATCCGGATGGATTAGCCTAGGAAGCACCCTCGCTAAACGAACAGCTAGTAACTTCACCAAAATTTTTATATCATAGTTAATCAGGGCTATGGGCCTATAGTTTGGAACCTTGTCTCGATCCTTCCCATCTTTGGGGATAAGCACTATCAGGGATTCAAAAAGGTGACCATCAATGTGTTCGGAGGTAAAAATACTGTGAAAAAGACATTTTATTCCTGGGCTTAACTGTCTACTAAAACATTTATAAAAATTCAGAGAAAAACCGTCCGGTCTGGGAGCTTGATCAGCAGGGAGCATCTGAATCACATTTAAGATTTCAGAATCAGAGACCGGAAAGATAAGCATTGCTTTCTGTTCTTCCGTTATCTGAGGTAAGTTGCACCCAGACAGATACGCCCTAATTGCCTCGTCACTTGGTCTATTAGGCATGGGACTATATAAAGCCCTATAGTAGTCTTCAAATTCTTTGGCAATTTCATGAGGGGTGGTTTTAATCGACCCATCGGTGAAGGATGATATACTTTGAATGACTCTAGATGTTTCGGTCACTTTAAGGCACATGGCCAAAAGATGTCCCGACTTCTCCCCCTGATCTAAATATAGGGCTTTCGTTTTGTTAATGGCATATTCTGCCTCTTCTCTCAACATGTCATCATATTGGTGTCGGAACCTGACCAACTTTTCTCTTAATGCCAATGGTGTGGTCTTTGAAAGAATATTCTGTATGTCCCTGATCTGGGTAAGCAGTTGCTTAGTGAAAGTCTCTCTCTTTTTCTTTCTTTCAACGCAGCTAACGCTCCCCTTAATACACGTTTTAGTGCACTCCATTCCATGTCCCCCTACCCGTCGTATTACAGTTCTCCTGCTCGTACTGCTCTATAGTCTGGCTTATACTGTCTCTAATCTCCGGTACCCTGAGGAGCTGATTATTTAACTTCCAGATGGTCTGCTTGGGGGTATTAGATAGAAGATTTAGGGACCATCGGATCATCGAGTGGTCCGAGATGACCCCCGCCGTGATTGTGCAATCGACCAAACCAGGGAGCATGCAGTGACTCATTAAAAAATAGTCAATGCGAGACCTGGTTTTGTTAACCTTAGACAGTAATGTATACTCCCTTCTAGAGGGGTACAAGACCCTCCATGGATCGCACAAGCCCAAATTGTCTGCCAACTCCCCGAGGGCTCTTTGAGCCGGAGAGAGGCCCCTGTCTCGCCTGCCTTCTCTATCTAACTCCGTATTAAACACTAAGTTCCAATCACCTCCCAACAACATTGGGAGATGGATAAAGGGGGACAGAACATTGAGTAAGTCAGCGAAAAACCGGGGCGAGTCTCCATTTGGACCGTATATACTACCTATCACCATCCTAGTTTGACTAATAAGCCCAACTAGTAGTATGTACCAACCCTCAGGATCTGCCAGGTTTCCTCACAGACAAAAGGGGTGTTCCTGGATATTAGAATGGCTACTCCCTTGCTAGCGGTGCTATCCCCTGCAGCGTATACCTGGGCTACAAATTGACGTCTCAAAGCATTGGTTTCCCTCTCCAATAAATGTGTTTCCTGCAAACATATTATCTGGGCTTTCTGCAGTTGCAAATGTCGCAAAACCTTGTAACGCTTCAAATCCTTCCTAGCCCCTTTGATATTCCATGAGATAAACTCTTGGATACTACCCACGGTCCCTGCACTCTATTTTGAAGCTACTCATAGTTGACTGGATTCCAAATCCACCTACCACCCTAGGCTTTCCCTCACGAGCAGATCCTCCCAAGCCATTGCCTACAAGTCTTGATGCAACCCAGGTCCCCTTAATCTCCTACTCCCCTGCTCTAATCCCTACAAAACCCCCCTTTGTCCCCACCACCCCCACCACGTCGAGTAAGCAGTGCCTTAACTTAGATTGATAAAAAGGCCTACACTCCCCACCCACCCAAAAAACATCCTCCCGGCCCATGAGTTCGCAAGTTCCAGAGCTCCCAATTCCCCTCCAGCCTCCCCCTCCCACTGTGCGCAACAAGCAATTGCCTAACGGAAAAGGAAAGACTACTCTCCTACAAATCCCTTAGCAATGCCTACCCATGCCCAAAAAACTTAACCGCCCCCAAGAAAAAGCCACCCAGCATTCCAGAATACGACCTACCTGGGGCAAAACTGCTCCAATTCTACTGCCCTTCCGAGTAGGAGACTTAACCATCTGACCATCCCCAACTTGACAAAGTGTTAACTGTAAAGTGTAAATGGGATGGTAGCTACGTGACTAAACTACACTGCCCCAAGTGCTCTACATACACCAAAAAAACCCTGCTACTATGCCACTAAACTATCAGCCCATTTACCAGGCCATTAAACAACTCTACAGAATACAAAACACATTAACAACTTAAACATTGAAAGTCCATGTGGAAAATGTCCAGAAGCTCATGTCTGTGCAGTCCCATAGCAGACAACTGGTGGGGAGAAACACACATGGCATATTTTGAACGCTCCCCAAAAGGACTGATTACCCCAAATGAGAAACAGCGACCCCAAGAGATCCCCAGATACATGTAGTGGGAATGAACAAAACAACAACAATGAAGATTGAAAAGGGGAAAGGTGGATAGTGGCCCAGGGGGAGTAAGGCACCAAAGTGTAGCTTGCAGAAACCAGGGAATGCAGGGCAATTAGGCTGTTGAAACTCCCTTGCAGAGGCTTCCCGGTGAAGGAACATGACACTGAAGGTATCTCTGGTGGTTACTGGACAGGACGACTGAGCCAACTTCCAATAAGACCCTGCAGGAAAGTTGCGATCCACAAATTTCCGTAAACGGGATTTCCCATCTCCGGATCCAGACAGATCGGCAATGCCGTATGAAAACAGGCTATCTCTCGAGTGAACTTTTCGACAGTCCCCCAGTAAGCTTGCTGCTAAAAGATGACACTCTGACATTTGAAGCAAGTCCCAGCAGGTCACACCGATGCTTAAATAAAGCTTTGGGGTATCGTGGAGGCACTACCACCTTTCCACAGGATCGCACTTCCGAAGAAACTTAGGCGTGGACCGACCAAATCTTGGGTTCAATTTACAGTTCCAGGAAGATCAAGGCAGAAAAAGAAACAACATAAAGGAACCTCCCCTGGGGCACACTTGAACAGTCCTCCGCTCGCAAGTAGAGCAGACTAGTTCAGGGTCTCACAGCTTTAGCTGCCCGCAGCAAAAATCTATGCACAGCCCCACTAGAGCTACAAATTCTCCACTACGGGCTACAGTAATGCATCTCTTTGCACTTCTAGGCGAACCAGCAGCACTACCATGATATAGCATTTACTTTTTTTTAAACAAATCCGGAAGGGCCTCTTGCAAACCTTTTTCCGCTGCTTGAGCACTTTCAAAGCTGGTCCACTGGCCAGACAGGACCACCTGCAGACGCGCTGGATACCCCATACGAAAGCGGATGCCTGCGGCTATCAGCTTGGTAACTGCCTGGTGGTACTCCGCTCTCCTTTGTCGTACCGATAGTGGGAGATCCTGGGCAATTCTTAGTAAGGACCCCTCCCACCGAACTTCCTTGAGGTCTTTAATTTTGGTTAACACATATTGTCTCTCCTGATAGTTTAAAAAAGTGGAAAATCAGGATACGAGGCAGAGAACCGGCAGGAGTCATGGCTCTTAACGCACGATGGGCCCTCTCTATCGTGTAATTGCCCCCAAAGGGCATGGGGCCTGCAATCCGATGAAGGAACTTCTGAATGAACGCGATAGCATCAGGGCCCTCTTCCTTTTCAGGGAGACCAACAATAATCATGTTGTTGTGCCTGCTTCTTCCTTCCAGGTCCTCTAACTTCATCTCCATTTTATTCAGCTTTTGCTTTAATGAACTTAATTCAGGCTCCTGTTTCTCCACCCGTCTTTCTAATGAGGTGACCCTGACTTCCGTATCTCCCGTTCGGCGGGATAGGTCCTCCAACGCCTGGGTAACTGCCTTAAGCTCCTCAGTCACAGTGCACAGCTCGGAGCGGAAGGGTTTAATCTCGGCTAGAAATTGTGCCAGTGTCAAGGGCTCCCTTATCCGAATTGCCACATTCCTTCTCTGGCCCGCCTGCCTGTGGAGAAGTTCTGGCTTTTTTAGGCAAGCCCTTAGCTGGGGACGCCAGCGGGGTGTGTTTCGACGGGGGCTTTTTCATCTCAGCATCCATTGGCACCGGAGTCTCTCACAAGGCTCTCAAGTAAGCTTCAGACTCACAAATTATAGAGTAGTGGTGCTGTAAATCCCTCTAAACTGGGCAGATTAAGCTCGTAATGGAGCGGGAGGCCGGGACAAACGCAATCAGGCAGCTGCCATGAAACCTGCACCACGTGACTCCCCAATTTTTGCATCTTAATAACTTTGGCATCATTTCACAAAATAGCCCAAACTTTCACATGTGTAGTCAGGCTGCTAGACTCTAAAGATGTGACAAATTTTGGGACAGCATCCTGTTCAGTTTTTATGATACAGAGCACCAAAAAACAGAAAAAAATATGTTTGATTTCCCTATACTTAACATTGGGTATTATTTGTTCTCATCTACAGCCTAGATGGTGTGCAATTTTTTCATGAAATTTTCAAGGTTGAAAGGACCCATGCCAAGGGTGTGTGGTTGGAAGGTTTTGTGAAAAAATATTATATGGTTTCAGAATTATAATGATTTTAGAGTTAGTGTCCTGATGTGAACAGTAAAAAAAAAAGAAAAAAAAGGACACGACTGCTTATTTTCATGATTTACCTTGCAAACAGTAAAAAAAAAATATTGTGACTGTTTATTTTTATGATTTACAGGTACCTCTCATGCTGACAAAATACGGATCATGTTTGCTGCCATTTTGTTTCTTATTTTAAAGTCACAAACATTGAAAACGCATATGTAAGCCTTCCATTTGGGCTTACCAGTTAGGGCTACGGGCCCCACACTCCCTCAGACATCCTGGCAGTGATCCCGGGTGGGCTGTGGACCCTGTAGCAACCTGTGTGGTCCTCGGGGCTTCCGCAAGATCCAATCTGTGTTTCTGCACCTCCAGGTATATTAGGAGGGAATCCAGCAGTTCAGTATGGGCTGGGAAGTCAACTGCAGAGTAAACAAAAAAGATGGCAGCTTGCTCCCGCCTGAGCATGCAAAGTCACTGGAGGAATGAAAATTAAAGGAGCTGCTGCTCCAGTTGGATCAGTAGCCCAAAAGGGAATGTGGGAGGGGGGGAGGTTATGTGTGTTGGGAGCCCTGGTGGAAGAAGAGTGCTCCCACATGTAAAATAAAAGATGTCATGGCTTCATCAGGACAAGCAGGGCTGGGATAGATGAGTAATAGCTCCTGAAAGGACTTTTTCTAAATAATGTGAGGCTGAGTTTGGACTTGGCATAATATAAATTATAAAGGCGGCCCCCATCGACTTTGTTGGGGGGGGCTGCTGAGTAGAAAGGTGAGATGTCACAGAAAAATTTCAGGACTACAGCGGCCAATCAGAGAAGTGCTTTGGTGAAGTTATTTAGAGTGCCATTTGCCCACCAAAGTGGATTTTGTTCTGGGTCTCCAGAGAGTGCAGGAGAGGAGAGACTGCTGAGAGATTCTGAGCTCAATATCTGCACCCAGGCCCCAATGGCCAGTTTGGCCCCAGCTTATCTCAACTGGGTTGACTGCATAGAGAATAGTGCTGCTGCCAGAGAGAGAGAGAGAGAGAGAGAGAGAGAGAGGACTTTGGAATGTGCTACTGAGAAAGGAATCTGGGAGGTTGCAGCCAGAGAGAGAGAAAATTGAGAGATACAGTGAGAAAGCAGAGACTGAGTTTGTTCCACTTGAATTCCAAGTGCTGCAGCTGTGTGCAGTGGCTGAGCCACTGTGTTTCCTCCTTGGTGGGGTGAGTTTTAGAATACTGGCAATTGCTGCACACAGAGAGACTGAGTGTTGCTGGCACTAGAGACTGTGCCAAGCCCAGCCACTGTTGTGACTAGAACAAAGAGAGAGTGCTGGGGCTAGAGACTGAGCCAAAGCCTAGCTGCTGATTGTGTGCAAAAAGGATGTGCAACAGAAATGTCTAGTGGACAATGCCTGCCCTGTCCCTAGACTGAAGAAGAGGAAGTCCAGCGAGGAAGATGACAAGAGGCCTGCCTGGTGAACACTGTCCTCAAAGGCCTCAGGGGCAAAGTTGGCAAGGCCAGGAAGATGAAGACAAGCATTCTTGTACTATTCAAGCTGCTTCTTGCTGTTGGGATGCACCACCAACCTACTACCTCCATGGTACAGTCAAAGTCAGTTTGCTGAACTCCCCCCCTTTGAACTGCTGAAGTGTAAGTACCCTGAGCTGTGGCTTTGGGTAGTCTTTATTTAGTTAGCTAGCTAGGTTAAAATTAGGGGGTTAGGTCCTTTCAGAATTCTGCCAGAAAACCTTGCCCTTACCTGAAGTCTAATTGTTTCTACTGTTTAAAGCTATGTGGGTCCTGATATAGGATCCCCAGTGATGCCTACACTACGGTTTTTTACCCACCAAAGGGACTTTAGAAACATTTTGGGTAACTGCCATTGGGAAACTGGGTGCACCCATAGGTGGGAGGTGGGGGCTGAGTGGGGAAAATTGTTCAGCTGTTATTGTTGTTGTTGAAGTGTTTTACCTTCCCTTTTCCCCTTCCCTAAAATAAAATATGGTTATTTTTCATTTTATATGTGGTCATAGTGGATTATTGTAAGAAAGGGGGGTTGTTATTGTGTGGGAGAGTGTTTCAGAGGGAAGCTTATGTGTTTTCCTGGGGGCTGGTAACCTGGAATCTGTCCACAGCTATTCCTTGCCACTTTCCCAGGTGGAGACACCACGTCAAATTCTATGCTCCACTTCTCGGAGGTGTATGTCATGTGAACTCTGAAGGCCACAGGGCAGCAGAGGTGAATCAAAGGTCTGTTACACATGAAAAAAATCTCTTTAAAAAGAAAACAAAGATCTGAACCTAGTGAAATTGGACCTGTTTAGCTAGATTCTGCTCCTTTTTTTTTTTAAAGTTGTCAGAACCACCTTTTCTGGGCACTCCAAAATCCAGATTGTCCAGCTTAGCGAGAGGAGCCATTCAACCATGTTCTCTGTATGAGAAGAGAAAGACTGTCTTGAGTTCTGCAGCCACAGCTAGAAGTCATGCTGTGGACTGCAGTTAGAGTAGTGACACCCATCCTCTACTTTATCCGCCTGTCTCTTGCTCTCTTTGTCTGTCTCTCTACCTGTCTGTCCGTCTATCTATCTATCTATCTATCTATCTATCTATCTATCTATCTATCTATCTATCTATCTATCTATCTCTCTGTCTGTTTATCTGTTAACCAGACTGGTATGCCCACCCCAGTACCACTTTTTTATTCCCCCTCCCTCCAGGTCACTTGCCCTTCCCAATTTTTTTTATTCATATATATTTTATAAGCGGACTGGGGTACCCAACCCTGGTACCCCTTTCCTTGAACCCCCTCCCCTCCAGAGCTCCTGACTTGTTGCCACATCTAGCTTGTGGCAACAGGCACCCACCCCCCATGCCCAATCCCAAGTGCTGAAATGTCAATGTCCCTGAAAAAAAGAAAATCATCATTCATTGTTTTTTTTCCTGCAAAAAAGAAAATGGCCCCTCACTGATCTGACTCCCCATCCCAATTTCCGACTCAGAAAACACCACCCCATACCCCTACACCCCCAAACACCCTCACTCATCTGAATATGTCCCATGATGAAGAGCCACTCTCTGATTGAATATGTATCTTGCTGCTGGAACCGTCGATTGCAATATGAGAAACTAAGGTAAATGCAGTTCAATGTATTTCAAGGTCGGGGGGTTGAACTTTGACACATAACTTCATCATTTTTGCATTTTTTGTTCCCAAATTTTCAATGTGGCCTTTGTGGGACTCCTCTCATGACCAATGGCAGTGGAATTATGCAAATCATCACAGAAGGTGATTTTGTGGTCACTTCGTGAAATCACCTTTCTGACAGGATTTGAAAATTTTCGCCACACTTGGTCATGAGGTGAGGTCAATAGAAGGCTATGTTGAAAACTTGGGGTTAAAATATGTAAAACTTTCAAAGTTATGCACATACATTGAAATTGTACTACACTAGCTTGCAACTTTGATAATTTTAAATATGTTGACACCAAATTTTCCACATAGTCATTATTTTATGCCACCTCACAAACATGACAACTGTTATTTTTCAAATCTTGGCCAAAATGTGTGGTGTAGAATGAAGTTTCAGTGGCCTGCAATGATGTTTTGGCAGGAATTTGAATATTTTCATCTACTGGGTTCATGATGTGGGGTAATAAGAAGACTATGATGAAAATTTGGTTTATAAATATGATAAAATGCCCATGTTATGAGTGAATGTTACAGTATTTTAACGTTTACTCATAACTTCACCAATTTACAGTATTTTGACTCACCACCTCATAAATGTGACGTGTAATTTTTTAAATCCTGGACAAGACATATTTTCACACTTCTGCTGCAAAATAACATTTTGGACAATATACTTTAAATGGTACATATCATGTTCATAAGGCGAATCATCAAACAAATATTTTGAAAATTTGGGGTCAAAATTAAATATATACATAATTGTTAAGATATTTTGTGTGTAGTTCCAGTCTTGACCCAAGTGGGTAAGCTCTGTGATCCCATGTTGGTGAGCTGAGTTCATGGGTGAGTTCAATGACCCAACTGGAAGGGATGAGGGTTGGGGCTGGCTCTGTTAGATGACCCCCCAGCCAGGGAATGAAAGTTACAGGGCTGTCCACATGGGCCCAGATACCATATAATGAAGACAACTGTCCTCTTGTTGTAGGGCCCTGTACCTCTCCACTCATGAGTAGCAGCAGGCCCTGTGCTTTGACTGACACATGCACTCTTAGTCCTGTGCATCTGTATCTGCAGACACATGGAAGTGCAGGGAACACTGGGCCCTGTGTTTCTGCAGCCCACCACACAGTCCCATGAATTCTTCACATACATCACTGCATGGAAGTGCAGTGCCCACAAGGCCTGTAGGCAGATGGAGTCTTCCCTTGGTGCAGGGCATCTGCATCTGTTCATTCAGGTTCCTTTGGGACCTGTGTAAATTAGGATACAACTCTACTATCTCAAAAGAAAGGAAATTCTTTGCAAAAAAACTTTGTTAATGCACCACTTGGGATAACATAATCTTACAAAAGAAGGGAAATGTGGCATTAGAATTTCCAACCCTAACTCCCCACCCCCATTCAAAAGCAGCAGAAAGGAAAAAACATAGAGGTTTTAGGTCTCCGGAGTCTTGATGAGTTAGGGTTGAAACCCTAATGCCACATTCTCCTGCTTTTGTGGCATTAAGTTACCATAACTGGTTCATTGTTTTTTTTTTTTTTGCAATGGATACATATATTTTTCATCAAATATTTGTTATACATCACTGTATGACTTGTCTATGTGTACAGTAGATATATATTTTTGATTGATAGAATTTTAGAATAGTTTGATATAGTATTGTGGTAAGTTACTTTAACAACGTTTGCATATATCACCTATATAAAGTGATGATTATACATAATGCAATCATCTTGAAAAAGCGTCAGTGTGACATGAAATGCTGATGCTCTGTAGGGGTGCTACTAGGCTTTTAAAATGTACTAATAAATATATCTTTAATCTATTCTAAGATTTGAGGATTTTACTTTATGTCTGGAGATGCAGCCAAGAATACTTGGTGGACATGCTCCAAAGATTCACCACCCTCTAGGAAAAGAAGTGATTCCTAACATTACCCATGAATTGACCCCATTTGAGCTTCAGAGCATGTTACACATCCTACTGCTGCATACCAGATCAGACATTTCTGGTGTTCGACTATGTTGATGCCCATCAGCATGTAGAAACCCTCTTTCTCCAGGGTGAACATGTTCAGGACCTCCAGTCTCTCCTCATAGCTATAATTCTTCATATCCCTGATCATTTTGTTGTCACTGCATTGCATCCCCTCTACTACATCAATATCCTTTATGAACTAAGGAGCCCTAAACTGTGCACAATACCAGAGGTGTGCCTGACCAGATCCTTGTAAGGCAGTAGGAATATGCCCCATGCCTTACTGATCAACCACGTTGCTGCACCCCATAATTCTTCCAGCCTTCTCAACAGCAGTTGCACACTGCTTGTCTTGCAATAGACCTTGTTGTTGAGGTCCTAGGTTTACCTATGCCATGGCGACACCACAGTTGCTGACATCCCCAACATTGACAGACACAATGCCTAGTGTCGGCATTGAGCTGTCAGGATGCCAGTGTGTTTTCTTCAGGGGGCTGCACCCCCAGAATCCTCCATGTGGGGGCTACACCCCCACTCCCCCCAGTATTTATATATCCAACTCCAAGTCAGAGTAGACTCAGGAAGGGGGCGAAACACCAGGAGATGCAGTGCCAGTGTCAGCGGGGACCATTACAGTGACCTGTCAATTTCTGTCACTGTAATGGTCTTTGTTGTAGATGTTTCATTTTTCAGTTGTCATACCGAGGTCCTACCTCTGTTTCTTCTTCCAAAGTGTAGCACCATGCATTTGGCTACAGTGAGGCTAAGATTCCAAGAGTCTGACCAGTCCCTAGCTTGTTCAGGTCCTGCAAAAACTGTCCCCATTCTCAAGGAATTCTACCACCATGGCCAACTTTGTGTCATCAGCAAACTTAAGGAATCAGCTGGAAACTGATGCATCCAGAACATTAATGAAAGTGTTGAAAAGCAGTGGCACCAGCAATGATCCCTGATGGGTTCTGCTCAACACCCTTCCCACTCACCAGACACTCTTTTGCTTTATGTCCCCAACTAGACAACAACACACCTTGTATTTACATCGTGTGTACTGCATTTGTGTACTGTGACCAGACGTGTCAAAGCATTGCTGAAGTCCAAATAGAAAATGTCCACTGCCTTGTCTCTGTCCAGCTCCATGGTCATCCCCTCAAACAATATAATTATGTTGGTTTGGTATAATCAGGCTTGTTTGCCACGGGGTGATTTCTGTAGGGAGATGGACTGTGGTGGGAAGGGAAGAAGGAAGAGTGGGATGTATGCCACTGAAGGGCAGGACCTAACAGATTAAGTCTTGACCATGATGACTAAAACTGTTGTCAAATAAGAACCTAGGTAGGACTGAGAGGTTAGGGAAGTAGAAGAGCAGCATGTAAACATATGCAAATTTATGAAATAGAGGATGTAGTAGTAGTGGTAGCTTTTTTTATATTTGGGGCCCTTCCCAGGAGGCCAAGTTCAACCTCCAAATAGTGAAAGAATAGCAAAAATAACATAACCTAAAATAGACAGTATAGATCAACCACAACTACAAATGTCTGCATAATCAGTCAATCAATCAATCAATCAATCAATCAATCAATCAAATCTTTATTTATTCAGGCAATCATCATTGAGCAAGGCTCATTTACAAGATGGACCTGATAAGGTCAAGGTTCAAGTTGGTGCACAGCAATTACATCACATACTTATGAGACAGTTATACATACAGAAAAAAGAAAATGTTATTTATAACACAATAATATACAGAGAATTCACATGTTAAAGCTTGGCAAGAGAAAGTTAAACTAACATCTACAATATGTACAGTACATATATATCACAATGAGGGCTATGACAGTCACTCACATAATGAGTACAAGGATGGTGAAGGGAATATTGGGTGCCATATACTGGCGGTGTCTGGCTGGAAGGAATATGCCATATGTGAATGGAATATGGTTTTGTGGGATGACTATTCTATCTCTAGCGGTAGCAACTGCATTTCTCTGTGAAGAAGGCTGTACAGTGCTGCTTGAAGGATGTAAATGAAATGATAATGGACGGTTTTAGGGATTTTTGTAGGGTGTTCCATGCTATGGCTAGAGAATAGCTGATTGCAGCCCTCCCTATTTTGGTGTTGACTTTGGGCAATTTAAGCAGGATGATATTGTTGCTTCTTAGGGCATAGGAGCTGGGAGTGGTCAGGTTGAAGCAGTCCAGGATATATCTTAGGAGTTTTTTTGATAAAGCTCTGTAGATCCATAGAGCTGCATTTCTGCTCCTCCTGACATGAAGGGAAACCCATCCAACTGCATCATAGAGAGAACAATGGTGAGTATTATATGGCAGGTCTGTAATGAACCTTATTGCTCTATGGTATAAGGTATCCAACTTTGAAGGTAGGGAGGGGCAGTGACTATAGAGGAAGTCTGCATAGTCAATGACTGATAGAAAGATGGCCTGGACTAATCTCATCTTTGAATCTCTATTAAGGAAGGGTTTTAATCTATAGAGGAGGCCAAGCCTTAGGCGAAGATTTTTCAGTAGTTGTTCTAGATGCTGAGTAAAGTCAAGTCTGTTGTCAATCCACACACCTAGGTATTTGAAATTTTCAACATACTCCAGATTTTCTCCAAGTATAATGCGTATCTGGGGGAGACTGATCGAAGAGGATGTGTTGGCGGAGTTTTGGGTTGTGAACATCATTGCTTTGGTTTTCTTTGCATTTAACAGAAGCTTTTTCTGAGAAGCTGATGTTGTAACAGGGAGAATTCTGCTTGTAGGACTTCATGAGCAACTTTAGGTGAAGGGTTGCTGACATACAGTACAGTGTCATCAGCAAAGAGATGTACTGAGGACTTGGTAAGGGTTGAATCAATTTTATTTATATAAATGGCAAAAAGGATAGGACCCAGAATAGAGCCTTGGGGGACTCCTCTTGACAGTGGTCTTAATGGGGAGAGGTCACCTTCAGCTTTTACCTGCTGTGATCTACCAGAGAGGTAGCATCTGAACCACTTAAGGGAGGATGGATCTAGGCCAATGGAGTGTAGGGATGAGAGTAGCAGTTCATGGTCCACAGTGTCGAATGCTTTGCTCAGGTCCAGGAATACTGCACAGACATTGTTCTTTTTATCCAGTTCGGTTTGCCAATCATTGGTGACCTTGGCTAATGCAGTGATAGTGCTATGTTTGGCCCTGAATCCAGATTGAGCTGGATTTAATAGATTAGCATTGTCCAGATATTCCCTTAACTGAATACTCACTAATTTCTCCAGCATCTTGGATAACACAGGTAGGATGGAAATGGGCCTGTAGTTATTAAGATCCATAGGGTCCCCTGATTTTAGAAGGGGGGACCACTTCGGCTGTCTTCCACAGTATGGAAATAGAGCCAGAGTTTAGGGAAAGGTTAAAGAGGTGAGTTAGGGGGACTGCAAGCACATGACACGCAATCTTTAGAAAGAATGGGTCCAGAAGATCTGCTCCTGCACTTTTTTTGGTATCTAGATGCCATAATAAATCCTCAACTTGTTTCAACAGTATAGGTTTGAAGCTAAAGGAGGAGTCAACTCTTTGTTCACCAGTATAGTGGGACTTAAATGATCCCTTAATAGGTTAGCTGGGAAGGAGTCAAAGGCAAGACCAGCTGTTGTGAAGTGGTTGTTGAATGCATCCAGGATTTCCAATGTGCCAGTAATGGGGCCATAGTTACTGTGTAAATGGGTTGGAAGGGGGTTGTTAACATCCTGGCCCATCATACCCTTGATGGTGCCCCAAAATCTAGCAGTATTATGGTAGGAGAGTCGAGCTGGGCCAGGTAGTAGGCAGTCTTTGCATCCCTAACTTTCCTAGTGCATTTATTCCTGGCTTTCCTAAAGATCATCCAGTCCATGACATTCTTAGTTTTTCTTGCTACTTTCCAAAGTTTATCTCTCTCCAGCAGTGCAGCTTTGAGGTCAGCTGAAAACCAGTGTCAGGATTTGTTTTTTATTCGGATACTAGAGATTGGGGCATGGGTGTTAAGGGCATTTAATATAATGCTATTTAGCACCTGCTGAGCTTTTTCTACAGAATGTGCAAGATAGAACTTTTGCCAGTGTGGAGAGTAGGCTAGATCATGCAGATGTCCTTCAATATTGATGTTTTTCTTGGATCTCCTCATGAGGAATTTTGCAGGATCTGTTTTAATGCTGTTGGATCTTACCCCTGCGATGGGGCACTGGTCACTTATGTCGCATAGGAGCACTCCAGCATGTGTGAATAGATGTGGTTTACTCACTAACATGATGTCAAGTAGAGTACTGTTACTACTATTCCATGCATTTAGTCTTGTTGGTTCATTAATTAACTGTGTGAGCCCATAGGTGTCACAGAATGATACCAGAGGTGTAGCTGCCTGAGTGAGCCAGTTGAAATTCAGGTCCCCTATGATAATAACTTCTTCAGTACAGGACTTGACCAGGTTCCCAGGTGGGATAAGAGCTTGTGTTCAGCAGAGGGGGGTCTGTAGCATCCAATTAAATGGAAAGCTGCTGTATTGGGGAGAGACTTTTAGAGATAGACACTCAAATTCCTTGGGCATAGATGTTGCAGCAGTACAGGATACAACTAAACCAGCTTTTACATATATAGCTACTCCACCTCCCCTTGTTTGGCGATCAGCTCTGAATAGCTGATAGTTAGGTAGGTTAACTTCCCTGTCCATTGTGGTGGTCTTGAGCCATGTCTCAGTTATCACAAGAAAGTCTGGCAAGGTATGGGCAACCCAGGATTGTAGCAATGTAAATTTTGTTCAACAGACTGCATACATTAATATGCAGGAAACTGAGGTCTTTAATTGAGGATAGGTCTGATGGAGAGGTGATGCTTTCAAGAGGTCCAGGGTTGATTTCTACATTACCAATACAGAGCAATAGGAAGATCAGTAATTTCATAAGGGCTGCCAGTGATAGGGAGAGGGGGCTGTCTTTGGTCCTCCTTTTTTTATTCCATTGCCACGCTTTGTTTTGGGTGCTCCCTGTGGATTTAAGGTAGTGTGTTGGGATACCAATTAGCAGTTTGACGACTAGGCTTAGTGGGGATCTATATACCCAGTAGTGGGGCCTTGGCTGAGACATGTATGTGGTGATATGTGTAACTTTATGGTGATTGTACCACTGTAGTCGATGCAGCAATGGCAAGACATATATGAGGGTATGGGTGTCAGCCACGGGGGATGTTCCAGAGAAACTAGGTGGGTTGACCACTTTAGATTGTATAATAGGGTCATCTTCATTGTGGAACCCTATAGCTGTTAGTGACAGGAGTATCAGTAGCAAGCTCCCCATTCTGAGGGGGATATTGATAGTTGGCAATAGGGAGTAGCGAAGTTGCTGATTGGATGGATCAGCAAGCTGGTGTGACTGTCTGTTGGTTTAGAGAAAAGTGCTGTGGGCGGGGAAGAGATTTCAGCGGGAAGATGCCTATAAATTTAACACACAGAAAGGGTAAGGGTGGTGGGCAAGAATTTTGCGCCTTTCCCGACTGCTCCCTCACTGTTCCTCCCAGCCTTGTGGTTCCCAAGTTCAGCTAGGTGCTGCCGACCGCCCGCTGGCGGAGCAAAACCCCAGCGCTCAGCTGGTTGCTGTGGGCTGAAGGAAGCAGGCTGGAGAGAGACAGAGGAGGGTGCAGCAATTAATAAAGGCAGTAGCAAGCCTTTTTCTGAGCGTCACTGACCAAATCTGCACTACAAAGGACTGTGGGGGTGGTCCTGTGGCACCTCAGCATCTGGCCCACCTTACATATTCAGACAAGGAGCTGCAATTACTTTAAGAGCAGTAAAACAGTAGTTTCCTTACAATACAATAGTGGATAACAGCACTTTTTGATGATTTACACATATAAAACTAGAAGGAGAGTGGCGCCTCAGCGTCTGGCCACTGCTGCTAATAGAGGTCCAGCAGAATTCAACAGAATCAACAGCAGTTGCCCTCTATAGATGTCTCACCAGAGTGGAAGCAGCTCTTCTGGGAAACTTGCAGTAGAACACCAGGGAAGAGTAAAAGACAAAAAGAAAACAAATTTTCAAGTCCCACACGATTTCAGCAATGCAAACTGAGCCAGTGTAAAGTCAATGGGGCAGGAGAGCCAATCGTCTGCTGTGTGTCTGGTGGGCGCTAAACTACCGATTGGCTGCGCCTTTCCCAACTGCTCCCTCACTGTTCCTCCCGCCTTGTGGTTCCCAAGTTTGGCTAGGTGCCGCCGACCACCCGCTGGCGGAGCGAAGCCCCGGCGCTCAGCTGGTTGCTGTGGGCTGAAGGAAGCAGGCGATTGGCTGCGCCTTTCCTGACTGCTCCCTCACTGTTCCTCCTGGCCTTGTGGTTCCCAAGTTCGGCTAGGTGCTGCCGACCGCCCGCTGGCGGAGCGAAGCCCCGGCGCTCAGCTGGTTGCTGTGGGCTGAAGGAAGCAAGGAAGGAAGACCAAACAGATAAATTAACTGGGATACAGGCTTGATGTAGGAGATTGTTAATCCCTGAAAACTTGCTGAAACAAGAAGGTTTTAACTCCCCTCTTAAAGGCCTCCACTGAAAGGGCCTTCCTCATGTCTCTTAGGAGTGAATTCCAAAGGACCAGGGCAGCCAGCTCTGAGGACCAGTCCCCGAGGTTTTTGCCTGGCTATGGGTAAAACAAGGAAGCCCACCTTAGTTGACTGAAGCGGGTGCAAGGACATGTAAAGGTGCATGAGATCTGCCAGATAGTTCAGGCCCAATCCTTGTAGGGTTTTATAAGTTAGCAAGACAACTTTTATGGAGATATGCCTCTTTACTAGCAGCCAGTGCAGTACACATGGCACCAGAGAGACATGACATGTTCTCAAAGGTCAGGCAGCAGTCTAGCAGCTACGTTCTGCACCAACTGCAGGTACACAAGCAAATCTCTACTGACCCTGCAATACAGAGCATTGCAGTGGTCAAGTCTTGATGTCATAAATGTGTATACCAGCATCACCAGGTCTCCTTGGGTGGTAAGGGATTTAATCCAGCTGATTTCCCTTAGGTGGTAACTATGTTTCCTATCCCTTCAGTGCTGCAGGAATAGGAAACATGATTTCAAAAGTTTGTTTGAGGTGTGCCACTCTGACCCTGCCTGCACCAGCCCTGAATATGTCAGTGAGACATGAGCCCCTTTACTTTTCTTTTACTTTGTATAAGTTCCATAGGTGGTAAAAGCCTCTCTGGACTACCGCTGACACCTGAGCCTCACATGTCAGCCACTTGTCTAGAATGTCCTCCAGATTTGTCACCTTAGTGGCTACCAAAAGTCTTCAGGACCTGAGTCAAAGCCCTAACTCCCTCTCACTAGCTGACACAATCCAACTTTGGTCCAGCTCGGCTACTAGTACTTTAGTCTTGTCATGGTTAAGTCTTAACCAGCTGAATGATAATCAGTTCCAGATCTCTGTTAGACATTTATTTAGTACATCAACAATGCTCAGCATTCCAGGTGCAATTTGCAGATAGAGTTGGGTGCCAGCCACAGGTACTGGGTGACAATCTTGCAAGGAGAATGTCTCAGATGAAAACTGTACAACAGGAACAGCTCAAGTCAAAACAGCTACAGTATACATAATGCTGCACAATGGACACAGCCTGTGACCCTGTAGCTCATTCCAAGATACAGGAGAAGGGCTCTGCTGAAAGGGGGTTCACCGAGCAGCTGCCATGGCTCAGGGAGTAGAGCCATCGGCCATGCAGGACAATGGAGAGGAGGTGGATCGGGGCTCTAGTCCCAGTCCCAGATCAGGTAAATCATTTTATTTTTTTAATTATTATGTTGTGATGCACCCCACTCAAGTTTCACCATCACCCCAAGTTACCTCCTGGATGAGGTTATTTTAGTAGGAAGGGGTAGGGGGGTGAAGCCCTCACAGTAAAGAAGGATTCATGTGATTTTAGTTGTGGTCACTATTTAGACAGTGCGGTACAGTGCCGTGCTGTTTTGACATGCAACATTATGACCCCGTGCCCCATCCACATAGCAATGAAACCCAATTGCATACTGTCTAAAGATTCTTTCCAGGGGCAGCATGTACACCGCAAACAACATGGGTGAAAGAACTGAGCGCTGGGGTACACCATAAGGCAGTGACACTGGGGGGGGGGGGTGAAAAGCAATTTTCCAACTCCACCTTTGTGTCCTGTCCTTGTGATTGAACTTCAGTCAGCAGATGACTTTGCCAGTGAACCTTGCATACTCCCTAAGCCAGTCAAATAACAACCCCTAGCCATGGTGTCAAAAGCTGAAGAAAGATTGAGGTGTATGAGAATTGAATACTCTCCTCTATGTTGCCCTGAGCAGGTCATTATGCACCTGACCAGTGTGGTCTCCATGCTATGACTACAACTAAAACCAAATTGGAGAGGCTCATAAATGTCAAAGACAGTGAGGTGCTCCTGAAGCTGCTACACAACCACCTTCTCAAAAACGTCACCCAAAAGGAGCGGGTTATAGACTGGTCGGTAATTTGCCGGGACATTTAGAACCAAAGAAGAATGCATCTGTGCTGTGTAGGCATGGCCCCGCGGGGTTGCAGTAGCCCACTTGGAGAGATCCCAGCATGAACAGAAGGCACTCTGTCTGAGAAGAATCAAACTAATTCCTTGCATATTGTGGGTGAAAAAACTCGCACAGACTCCAGACAGCTGGAATGAAATAGCTTGTCTACATTCCAAAACAGCTGAGATGGTCTATTTTTCCCAGCAGCAACTTCCCTAGACAGAAAATCTGCCTTCTTCTTAGTGATTGCCCTTTGATATTCACCATAGTGAATATTCAAAGCCAGTCTGTCCTCCTGGGCCCAGGATCTCCTCCAACAATGCTTCAGTCTTTGTCCACTTGCCTTCATCTTCCTCAGCTCACCATCATACCATGGCAAGTCAGAGCATGAAGTAGGTGCCACATGATTGAAAGCAACCCTGATAGCCCTGTTGTAGGCCATCACCACTTCCTCTGGTCCCATGGTGCATGCCACCTTCATACCCGAGATATCCAGAACTATCAAAAGTCCTTCTTGCCATAACCCTCATAAAGGGCAGTACTGGACCACCTCCAAAGGGAATGAATTACAATGGGGACCCTGAAGGATAACCTGATGGTGCAGGGATCCACCAACTTACCCAATGAACCTGAAGATCCCCAACCTAGAGCTCTAGAGAAAATATCAGGTTCAAGACATGGCCATGTTGATTGGTCACAGAAGTAACAAGTTGTGTGAGGCCCAGGAATTCTGTAACTCGGAGGAAATCTTTACCCAGTGCAAGAGTTCTTCATTTACCTAAGCTTTTGAAATTGCCTAGGACAATCCATTTAGATGAAATCCATGATTTTCTGCACAAAATCCCCCTTGTGAATTGGAAACCAGCAAACAAGAAGGATTCTGTGACCTGCTCCTGGACCTCCATGGACAGCCACACATTCAAATGATGAGGTATCTCATACAGGGTGCACCACTAAGTTCAATTCAGATCTAAAATATATGCCAACCCTTGCTCGCCTTCCTCGGGCTATATACCACATAGACTGCTGACTCTAATGCTGACCTAGCACCATCACCAAGCCAGGTCTCCATTATTCAAACCAGCCTGACAGAAGAATGAAAAATAGAGTTTGCTATAATAGCAGTCATATTCCTTATTGATCTGGCATTGCATAGCACCACCCAAAGAGGAAGAGTAGATGTGACAGGCCCCTTGGCTACCTGCCCACTCATGTCAGTAGGAGCCCTGGGTGTGGGAATTAAACATGTCTGGCTTCTCACCAGTTCTCATTTCACTGCTGAGTGTCTGCTGGTCCTCACTACCCTAATAGCCCCTTCCCTATCAACTTTCATCTCAAGTCCACCACATCACCTCCATTTCTCTACTGATCCCTGCTTCCTTGCACCAGTGGTATGCAGTGTGCGGCAGAAGAGATCTTGGAAGGGACACAGATCATTGAGAAGGGACAGGGAGCAGCGGAGCCTAGGGTTCTGCAGTATAAGACACATCCCAGCATCAATAGTCTTGTTACAGCTAAATAATTAAAAAACACCATATCCACCTACCTATAAATCCTCTACATTTAAACCACCCTCTTAGTAACTTGTACCCTTCTTCCGTACCACATCAATACCCTGAAACACAAGCACAAACCGCACACCCTAATGTCCTTAACATGCATATAATCACTTATACATATATTGCTTAATTAAATAACAAAAAGCTTTAACGTGCAGTCACACACCCAAACACACTAACCTAAATCATGCACACCACACTCTTACACCCTCAGGCAGTGAATAAAACAATATAAGCAATAACTGGCAAACAGTCTGGGGTGCAAGTGTCCAAGAAAATTATTTATAATTCTGATTTACAGTGCACAAAACATACTTAGTCTGTAAAGTAACAGACCCAAAGTCACAGGCCTTATGTTTCTGCTCTCACCAGGCATGTAACACTGGTAAAGAGTAACAGTAACCAAGAGCAGCTCTCTCACTGCTGTCTCCTGCTATTTGAAAGTTAGACAAGCAAAACATGGATGGCTGAGCCAGCAGATTCTCTTACCGTCTACTAATGCTTGTCCCAGTGTTCCACTGCAATCCTTCCTCTGGCTTTCTTCCACATGACCTCAGCCTGGGACTTGATCCTGGGGGGGTGAGAATACATCTTAGGATGCAATGGATGTTTAAGTAAATAATCTTGGTCTCTGAGACTAGAATATTTCCCCATGGGCTCATAGAATCACTTGCTGTGGGTAATTGAGGAGAACTGGGACAACTGTGTTCCCCTTTCCACAGATTGTATTGCATTAGACAGCCCAAAGGCAGAACAGCAGAAAAGATAGGAAGATGGCATGAGTCCTTTCCTTTCCTTTCCTTTCCTTTCCTTTCCTTTCCTTTTCCTTCCCTTCCAGCTCACTTATAACCTTGTTCACACTGTACAATACCGCTGGACCTAGGAATCCTATCTGCTACACACACTCTCCTGAACATGCTCCATTATTAGAAGCAGTCTTACTTTAAGTGGGTACATGTTCTTAGAGATGGGATAGAGTAGCCAGTAAAATAAATGACATTTTCCTGATAAATACACTGCACAATCACAGATAGATATAACATAGACATGTAATAGCTACAACATGTATAAGATATAGAAACAACTAAAGGGAAAATAAAGTACACACTGGACGCATCAAAATAAGCAAGGGAAATGTGATGGGTCCATTTAGAATATGACATTTATCTTCCTGAGCTGTTCCTGGCTTCTATGATCTCATGAGTGGTGGAAACATGAGTGAGTGCACAGAGAGCAATGACAGCTAGTTTCAACTCTCTCCCTCCAGAACTAAAACTCTGTCCCTCCACAAATGCCTTCAAACACAATATCAGGACACATTTATCTCCCACCTGCACTTGCTCACAGCCCTAACCTGGCTCCCCTTCTGCACTCTTTTCCCCTCACTCTCTGGTTATCCACCTCTGACACTTACTAGCACTTGTAATATGGTTAATCCACCTAGGCTAGTTTTGAAATTGCACTTAAATTTTTTTTTTACCACTGTTATATTATTGTTAAACCCTCACTGAATGCATAATGTCACCTTGCATTTGTTAATTCACCAAGAGTAGCTCATGGTTTGCCCTTTAGTCTTTATTATCCTGATTTTATGTACCATTGTATTAACCCTCGCTGTTAGTTAAATGTTTTAGCCTATGTCATCTCTCATGATTGTTGTATGTAACCAAATGGGCATCAATGCTCACATGCCTTTCCAGTATAACCAATAAAAATTAAATGAAATGAAATGAGTTTAGATAATGCCTTATTCTGACTAAGTTCATATATGCTGTTTATACAAGTTGTGTCCACAAATTGTTACTACAAATTGCACATCCCATCTTGATTATTTGAGCAGCATTGATTTGAATGGAAATTACACCTTCCTATCTTGTAAATTGTGTTTCCATTTCAACACACGACTATTTTCCTGTAGCTGTTGTGGATATATGTGTCTGCTTTGGTTTGTTTTAACTGTTCATGCTAGTCCCCATTAATTGTCCTCTGATATCCCTCCCAGAAATAAATCTCTCCACAACTATTTCTGTTGGATGCATGCTGGCAATATTTATTAAAGGCATGCAAGTTATATTTACATCCCAACTTCAATTTCAACAGTATACAGTACGGTACAGTACCACCAAAATAATTCATTCTGTTTCTTCTTTCTGGAAACCTTCTGCCAACTTGATCCTCTCTTCCTTGCTTGTAGCACTTCGGGGTCCAGACACCATCTGATCTGGCCCACCCCAGCATCACCAGAACCAGGTACCACCACCAGGTACCCCCCCTTGGTACCACCACCAGGTACCACCACCACTTAGTACCACTAGCAGGTACCCCCACTTACCCGGGCCCAACCCGCACAGGGTCCGTTCCTGGTCCATACATCACTAGGTCCGGACATGTGATCCAGCACCTAGTATCTATCCCTTCCCCCCTCTACTTTCATGCCTGGGTTCTTCTGCCCCAGCCCATGCTGCCTACCCCTTCCCCCTCTCCTGCCCCCTTTCTCCCTTCCCCCTTTTCTTTCTCCCTTTGTTCCCTTCCTTTTCTTGTCCTTTTCTCCTTTTTGTGGGCTACCTGACACCATACAGAACCCCTGCCAGCCCCCAAGGACCATAGGCTGACCTTCTGTAGCTCCCCAACCCCATTTTGGGGTCCAATGGGACCATATTTTATACCCTCAACTTCCCATGCAGTGCCAGCCAGCAGCAAAAACCTCTCTACTTAGTGCAGGGTGGGTGGGGAAACATTATCCCAGCAAAAAGAGGGAGACCAAAAGCCCTGTAGGCTCTTACATAGCCCAAGCAGGCCCCACCTCCCAGCCCCACGACCCCTCCCCTTGACCATTTGGGAAGCTCTCCTGTCCCTAGTGTTTGACCCTCTCTGACATCCCATCCCCCTTCCCTTTCCTACTTTCCTATCCCCTCCCCCCTTTTCTGGCAGGGGGACATTAGACAAACTGGCCTGCCTTTTATTGGCAAGAACTGATTATCCTGGGGTCTCTACATTATGGTTGTTGTAATCTCATTGTCCATGAGAGCTGCATTAGCATATGAGAAAATGATGTCACAGCATCCTTTTTTTTTACCATGTGTCTATGCTGAAAGTATAAATTTCCTGAAAACCTATCTGGAGATACACCAACTGAATACAATTTAAAGAAAAAAACCTGCATTACAACTTAGTTTGCAAAGCTAACTGAAGGTAAATTGGGTATTTTATGCCTTGCTGCAATTTGTTTTGATGCACTCATTAAAAAAGTTGTCAAAAATGACAGCCACACCTGGGTACGATACAGCAGCTTGAACAGGTTAAACCTCAGCTCAAGGGTGCTCTACCATACCTAGGTCACAGGCAATAAAGTGCTACAAGGCTTGCTGACCTCTGGCCTATAGTCTATGTTCAATTATGTTGATAATAAATAGGTAGCAGGGGTGTGGCACGGCAAGTCGCAGAAGAACCACCCTGGGTCAAAACTGTTTCTTGTACCATTTTAAAAAACAATGTAATGACCTGCCTGACATTTTCAATCAATCAATCAATCAAAATCTTTATTTATCCAGTTGGGCACCATTGAGCAAGGCTCATTTGCAAGGTGGACCTGGTCATGAATACATCAAAGTACAGTACAGAAGCAGGTATACAAAAAGCAATAATATACAAGGAAGAAAAAGTATATACAGTGTATATAGTACAATACAAGGTTGAAATAAATAAAAAAAACAACAGCATTATTTTACAATTGAAGAAGTCAGCAGATGTACAATCAACCATAGGAATACTGGGGTTATATAAGCAGAGATCTTTTGAGTGAGGCAGCCAGCAACTACACATATAGGAGAAAGAGGCTGTGTATGGGGTGGCAGGTTAGAGAGGTAAAGAAGAGGAGGGATATATTACTGGCGACTGGGGGAAAAATTGAGCTAAAACCACAGAAAGTGATGATGGCTGTCGTGTACTTGTTTATTATGATAATGATGGAGGAGGGGTAGATAATTGGGACACTACTATGGATGGGTTGGAACTTCAGCCAGGCTGGAGTGGACAGGGAAGGGTGGGTGCAGCAGGAAGAGTTAATAGGGAAAGAGTGAGATCTAGGGGTAGAAACATGGCGAGCGTCAGGATGGAAATGGGGAGTTGCGGAATTAGTGGGCTAGCAGTAAGGAAAACATTTACAAGCTGCTTTCATGTAGCAATCGTAGAGTGCCTTGAAGATATTCAGGCTAACAGGGGAGCTCAGCTTCGAGTTCCTTTGTAAACCGTTCCACAATGTGGGCAAAGAGAAGCTTAGAACAGCTTTGCCGAAACGAGTTTTGACCTTTGGAACTTGGAGGGCAATTAGGGAATAGCTCCTTAGAGTGTAGGTGCCTAACACACTCCAGGGAATACAATCTGAGACATATGAGAGGAGCGTGTTGGTCACTGCTCTGAAGGCCCATAGGGCGGCATTTCTATTCCTTCTATAGTGAAGGGAAGTCCAGCCTAATGAGTACAGGGAGCAGTGGTGTGTGGAAAGTGGAAGGCCAGTAATGAACCTGATAGCTCTGTGGTAGAGGGTGTCCAACTTAGCCAGTGCATATGCAGTGCAGTGGCTGTAGAGCAGGTCAGCGTAATCTATTAAAGATAGGAAGGTAGTTTGAACCAGTTGAATCTTGGCCTCCTTTGTGAGCAGGTGGTTAATTCTGTAGAATAGTCCTAATCTTTGCCTTAGTTTCTTCTGCAGTTCTTCGAGATGGTTGGCAAAGGAAAGTTTATGATTGAACCAAACTCCTAGATATTTGAATTTAGCTACATGCTCTGGTGTTTCTCCAAGAGCAGTGGTAATTTATGGGATAGCTCCCCCCCACAGCAGGGACTGTCGCATGCAAGGAGGGGGAGAAGAGCATGGCTTTTGTCTTTTTCACATTGAGCAAAAGCTTTTTGTTTATGAGATGGTATTATAGAAGGTTAAATTCAGCTTGGAGGTCTTCACAGGCTGCTTCCGGCATGGGACGACTCAATTACAGTACAGTGTCATCCGCGAATAAGTGGATGTTGGCTTTTTTGATGGGGTCATTGATGCTGTTAATGTAGACTGCAAAGAGGAGGGGACCAAGGATAGAGCCCTGGGGCATGCCCTCAGCATAGGTTTTAATGGAGAAAGATCACCTTCAGCTTTAACCTGCTGTTTCCATTCTCCGAGGTAGTCTGTAAACCAGCACATAGATTTATGGTCCAGGCCTAAGGTGCTTAGGGAGGAAAGAAGCAGGCTGTGATCAACTGTGTTGAATGCCTTACTAAGATCCAAGAAAACAGCACAGACATGCTTCTTGTTGTCAAGGTCTGGAGCCAATCATTGGTCACCTTAGCTAGGGCTGTTATGGTGCTGTGCTTTGCTCTGAATCCAGACTGAACCAGGTTTAATAGGCTTCTGGATTCTAAGTATACCCTTAGCTGGCCACACAATATTTTTTCTAGTAATTTAGACAGGATGTGGAGGAGGGAGATCGGTCTGTAAATATTTAGATCACAGGGGTCACCTGCTTTTAATAGAGGGATGACATGGGTTATTTCCCACTGAGGGGGGGAGGCTACCCTGGGAGAGTGACATGTTGAATAGGTGGGCGATTGGCACTACAAGCACATGGTAGGCACATTTCAGATAGTATGGCTCTATGAAGTCGGAGCCTGCTCCCTTCCTGGTGTCCAGTTGCAGCAGTAGGTCTTCCACCTCTTTTAGAGAGACAGGCAGGAGGGAGAAGGCCTCCTCAGTAGAGGGGGACTCATGGGCTGGTGGGCCCTGAGCTGCGCAGAGGTCATTGGCAGGAGAAGTATCAAATGCTAGCCCTGCCATTGCAAAATGGTTATTGAAGGCTTCCAATATCTCCGATCGGTTAGCGATAACGATAACGTTGTTAAGGACTTAATTTTTGCTGGAATGGAATTAGCAGGTGTGTGTCCAGACATGTCTTTTAATGTTTTCCAGAGCTTTGTAGGATTTCTTGAAGCAGAGGCTTGCTCCAAACGATAGTAGGTGGCCTTGGCTGCTCTGACCAACTTGGTACACTTGTTACGTGCTCTCTTAAAAAGACACCAATTCGAGTCATTTTTGATTCTTCGGGCTTTTTTCCATAAAGTATCCCTTTCTAACAGGGAAGCTTTGAGCTCAGGCAAGAACCAACCACAGGTGCTGCTCCTGACCTGCACCTTAACCAAGGGTTCACGCTTATTTAACGCCTCACTTAAAGTATTGTAAAAAATAGTATATGCCCTGTTAACCATTTTGGCTAGGAAGAATTCCTGCCATCGTGGTGAATGTTTCAAGTTGTGAACATAAGCAAACAAATCAAAGTTGCGTTTGTACCTCTTGATAGAGAACTTTGCCACAAACTGTGGGTTGTGCACAGATCTAATGGTGGTGATTATACAATGATCACTAATGTCTGAGAAAAATGTTCTGACATGAGAGAAAAGGTGTGGCTTGCTAACCAAAATTACATCTAAGAGGGAGCTGTTGTTAAGGTTCTTTTTATTTGGGTGAGTAGGCTCGTCAATGAGTTGCACCAGCCCTAGAGTGTCACAAAAGGATTTCAAGGGAGCTGATGCACTTGATAACCAATTGTAGTTCAGGTCACTAAGAATAATGGTTTCCAAGGAACTGAGTCCCAGTACGGAACTGAGGTGAGACAGGAGATGAGGCCAGGCAGAAGGGGGCCTGTAACAGCCTATTACACAGAGTGCACTGGAAGGAGAAAGTTCAATCTTTAGGGTCAAGCACTCAAATTCTTTGGGGGAGGATGATGTGTCTACGCATGCGGCTAAGTATTTGTCCCTTATATAAATTGCTACTGCACCTTGTCTTGATTGCCTGTCTGCTCAGAAGAGTAAATAATTTGGGATATTGATTTCATTGTCTGGGGTGGCTGGCCTAAGCCAGGTCTCAGTGATCACTAGGAAGTCAGGTAGGGTGTGGCTCACCCAAGCCTGGATAAGGATGAACTTTTTCAGCAAACTACAGGCATTAAGATGCATAAAAGACATTCCTTTGATACCTGCTAGGTCTGATGGAGAAGCAAGGGTGTCTAATGGTCCTGGGTTGAGTTCGACATTGCCTCAGCACAATAGTAAAAGAAGCAGGATTCTTTTTAAGGCAGCGAACTGTAATTTGTAAACACTATTTTTTGGGTGATAGGGGAGGCAGTGTTGATGGGTAGGCCTGTACCCACTCCTGGTGTTATACTGGCCTAGTGCTGCAGCCACTAGTGTCCTTGCAGAAATTTGCCATGAGTAGGAAGTCTCACATCTGGATGGGAGAGTAATCTGCAGAGGCAGCTCGGGAGATGTCCCACTTCCCAGCAGAGACAGCTGAGAAGCCCAATAGTCTGGAATGGCTACCTGAAAGGAGCTTTTGGACACAGGACAGGGAGAAGCGCAAGGGTCATTCCACTTTAAGGAGGGATGAGGGTTCAGAAGAATTGAGCTGAGCACTAGTAAAGCTAGTGACACACCGAGGAACCAGCTGTAATTTCCCATGGTAGATCTAAACGCCACAACAGCCGGCAATAAATGCCTATAGAAGCCTAGACCAATTGGTGATCGGGTGTCATAAGTTCAAAATCCTTTTGTTGACTGAGAGGTGGTTTTGGTGCAGAACGTACCTGTGGAGCAACTCTTTGCAGCTGAGTCAGTGAGGTGGTTCAAGGCTGCAATCCGGTGTGGCAAGATTGGTCTGTAGCTTTTGTTTCTGTTTCTGGCCCTGCTCTACCAGTACAGAATGGGAGTGGGAGCAGACGTTCAAGTCTTGCAGCCTTAATGGATGAGCCTGGTTCAGCCTGAGAAACGGCAGGAAAAACCCCAGGGATGGTCCTGAGAAATAGAAGTATTCCAGGTCCACTAGAGCAGAAGAGGAAGTAGAAAATATAATGTGTTTCCTCTTTAACAGAAAAGACAGCTGTTGTAGCCCTCTATTGGCTATGTAGTATAATTTGCAAATGAGAAAGAAGACAAAAAAATTAAATTCTTGCTTTACAAAAAAGGATAGTCTCCCAGGTTTAAGAACTGGCAGATTGGTTGACTTGTTAAATCCCAGCTTTTATGCTCATACACTCCGTCTGGATCATGTAACTGCTACCACTGAACAAATACTGAATGCTGAACAAATATTGTATTCCCAATCGTATACTATGTACAATGCACTTTACTCATAATGTAGTGAATACATTATACCAATTTAGTTTAACCATTGCACTTGTACCAATTGCACAGCAATGTTTACCTGTGTCTGCTATTGTATATTTGTAGCTGCCACTGTATATTTGTAGTTGTTGTTGTATCAGACCCTAAACCCTTTGAAAATAGGCACTGACTAAAGGGTTTTATGTGAAATAAAAGCTAAACTAAATTTACTCTAATTAAGCAGACAGACATATGGTGGAATCTAAAGGATTCTGTCACATCATCTTCCCATATGCTAATGAAGCTCTCAGGGACAATGAGATTTCAACAACCAGAAAATGGAGACCCCTAGTAGCTACACAAAAACAGTTGCCTGTTGACACAGAAACAAATAAAATGTACAAGATATGTGGGTGTAGTTTTCCTAAAAGATAGATTTGCCAGGAGGCTTATTTGTGATATGGGTTTTAGTGCTGCACTATTTCACAGTGTCTATAAGGTTACCGAAACAGAAATAGTAATGTTGTCTACAAATGAATATTACTCTAATTGCAGCAGCCCCTTACCACTTTTACACACACTGATTCCCATGCTTGCTCAGGCTGAGTATATTTATGCTGTTGTCTGGTGATTGCCACTCATTTTTCTGTCTTTTAGTACATTATCTTAGCAGGTTTGAGAGGGATGTTGCAAATAAAAAAAGTGAAGGTACAGTATGACTGGATTAAATATGAAGAACCTGATATTGAAGGACATCAGATTGTGCCTTGGAAATTTTTTAGCACAGCTTGCTACCCTCACATGTACAGTATATTTTAGTATAGTGGTACCAGCCAGGATGCATGAATGCATTACTGTGCAGTATTACTGCAGAGTGCTGCAGTATACTGCATGGTATAGGGCAATTCAATGTCAATTAAGCCCTTTTGTCATGCGATACTTTGTGATATGTCATTAACTGTTAGGTATTGCATTGCATCTTGGCTGGCTCTGCTGTGCATGCATTGAGCCCATGTCCAGTGTACAGTGCATATACAGATATACTGGAATCATAGTCAAGGCCCCTAGAATTCTGCGGCCACAGAATTTTGTGCAGAACTTGCAAACTACTGCAGAACTTCTGCAGTGCCATAGAATTTACTGTTCTTGATGATTCTTTATTAATATTTCCATTTATCCATAGAACCTGGTTCCCTTCTTTTTATATCCAAAACCCCTCTATGTTCAGAATGTAATGCTGTCAGTGCTATAACACCATACATTAGCTAATGAAATGGCTGCATTCTGCCACAGAAATGAATAGTCACTTATCTACCACAGCTCCCACTGCCAGAGGTGGTGGCACAGTTCATCAGGTACGGTGATATTTGCTCAACCTGCACTACAGCCCAATACAATTTTCAGTCTTACATTATTACACTGTGGCTAACTAAAACAAAACCTTGACAATGGAATATACCTGTTAAGTCCATATCTTACTTTGTACAAATATATTTGTGCCTTTAATGTATAGAGATGCCATCTAAAATAAATAACTGGTAAAATGAATTAACCTGTCATTATTAAGAAAAATAATTATACCCAGAAAAGTGAAATGTAATAATGTGTAGAAATGCTGAAAGAATAGACCTGTTAAATAAATACTTGCACTGTACACATTTTTACCATGATTATTGAATACATGTCATTGGTTGATAGAATCACGTAAAAGTTGTGGAGAAATGTGTGCAGGGCCAGCTCTTGGGTCAGAAGGTAGCATTTTGTGTTCCTGTGCTGGCAACTCAGGTTCAGAGATGAGCTCTGGGAGCTGACTGGGCAGCACAAGGATTGGGGGAACACACCACTGCTCTGAGCCTGGGAAGGTATGGTGCAGTGTTCTGTCACACAGGGGACACATTATAATGAGCTGGAGAGCATTATCTCACAATGGGTTCACATGCATTTCATGGCCTGATGATGTTACGTAGTTTGTCAGGGGAAGCGGCTTGGCATGAAAAAATGAGTTTTGCAATATCGCCGCTGTTCTGTTTATTCCATTTCTAAAGGGATCTGTATGAATGAGGATACAATTTCATGGAAATTTAAATACATATATATACACACACACACACACACAACCATACAGTCTCTCTCACCATATACATACACATATATATATTTATATACATACACACACACTCATTTGTATGTATGTTACAGATTGCATATATAAGTGATACACAGTGGGGACCTCATGAGTGGTAAAGACAGCATGAATATAGAAATACCTTATTTATCACATAAAGTCCCCTCTGCATATTTCATTTATGCAATAGACTAGGACCTTAAGGGATAGATTTTAATTTTTGCATTTTTAGACATAAAATTATTTCTACAAGTCTTTTATTTTTCGAACTAGTGTTACTGTGCTTTCCCCATTCCTGATTGCTATAACCATTGCCATGGATGTGTCAGAATGACATGCTGACACTGATGTGGTAGTTCATTAGTGCCGCAGAACTTCTGCAGAAATTACAAACCACTGCCACAGAAGTTCTGCGGCAAATGGTAATCTTGCCTAAGAACTTGGTCTCAATGTGCCGTAGAAAAGTAGGGGCCTTGGTCATAGTAAAAATAGCTGATTATTGTGAAGATGTGCTTCCATTATTTCAGATAGTGACTAGCAAAGTTGGTGAGTGTATGGTCTGAGCTGGTCCCCATCCCTCTCACCAGTTAAGTCATGTAACTGAAACCTTTATTTGGATGCCATGGAGTGGAGAGTGGATTGGATGCTGAGTATGTGGGTAAGTGGGAAGGGAGGTGTCAATCTATTTTTGATGAGGGCTAGGGGGAGGACGTGGATTACTGGGTGTTTTGGAGGGTTGTGGAAAGGCTGTTTAATGAGGGTTTTGGTGGGGTCGGTGAATTTCTGCTTCACAGGGCCTTCACTAGGCAAAGTGCTATACAAAGTGATACTTCACCAGTGAAGCGCCACTTCTTGTTATTTTTGCCTGTGCACTACAAGGAAGGCCAAGCAAAGTAGTATCAGTTTGCCTAGCAATTCACATAGTGACTTTTATAATTTCTTGCTCACATACTGTTTAGCTGACACATCTACCACTGCCAGACTCTTTCTTCAGACTCCCTCAGGTCCTCCGACACTCGCACAAAGTCAGCATGAGCCCAGTCAATTGTTTTCCCTACTTTCTCCCATCCACTACCCTAGTGCATGCATGATATGATGTCTTGGGTGATAAATGCAATGTGAAGCTAACCACATAATCGTTATGACTAGACATATTTGTAGACAAGCTTTTAGACTTAATATTCTTCAATATTGATACAGTAATTGCAAACTGAATCAGTATTAATATTCTTGTTTGCACTGATTCCAAGTTTTCATTTACAAAATAGAGAGTAAAGGTTGGGTAATCATGTACAACAAGCCTGTGCTGCCACAAAGGAGTTCTTATTACATTGGACCTCGAGAGTGACGTTCGAGAGGTCCGATGTAATCAGAAGCCTGAGGTGGCAGTATAGATTGGTTGGACATGTTGTTGCCTAATCAATATTTTTCATAGTGTATAGTTTTTATGTTTTATTATTTTTTACCAAAAGAGTATTCACAGTGTTCTGATGGCAGCAGTGAGCATGATGGCAGCTTCAGTTCAGAACTTTAACTGATTGCGTGTAAGACACCAACTACCATGAGTATTTCTGATAAGATGGCATGTTGTTAGAGCTGTGTGAAAAAAAACTTCAGCTGGCAGAATTTCCACGAAAGTCAGACATTCACTTCTTCGAATGTTCGGAAATCAAACTAGCAATTTTTGTGGAAATTCTGCCTTTTTTCACTGGTGGTGGCACCCTACCATTAAATATTTCCCTGGTGTCTAGTGGCACCCCACCACACACCAGTTGCCAATCACACCTTGATATCTTAAGATTCCACCCACCCAAAACCCTGCCTGAAGCAGAAATAAAATGTCCTATTGGCTAGAGGTCCCTCCCCACACCTGATCACCTGACCAATGTCTGTAAAACATTTCCCTGGTGGCTAGCTGTCTCTCCCCCCACCTGATCACCTCCCAATATCAGTAAAACATTTTCCTGGTGGCTAGCAGTCCTCCCCATCTGATCACCTGCCCGATATCTGTAAAACATTTCCCTGGTGGCTAGTGGTCCCTCACCCCACCTGATCACTCCCGGGATCTATGCAAAATATTTCCCTAGTGGCTAGTGGTCCCTTCCCCGACCTGATCTCCCACCAGATATAGAAAAACTGTCCCTGGTGTCCAGTGTATCTCCTCATCCTGATCCTCTGTATACAGAATATAAACCTTCCCCCCCCAGTGGTCTAGTTGACCACTCACTTCCCACCCTGGCAGGTAGTACCCACCACCCTGCTCCCCCCGTCCTGAAACTGACCCAGTGACCAGCACAGCCCTCCTGTCTCCACCATGGCTGTCCACTGACTAAGGTCTCAATGACAGAATACTGTATAGTAAGCACTCATTGAATGACAGCTTACTCTGAGCTGTCAATCACTTTCAATGAACATGTACTGTATACAGTATGCACTCACTGGTAGCTCAGCCAGCAGCCAGCCATGGTGGAAAGAGGAGGGCTGTGCTGGTAACCGGCTCAGTTTCAGGTTTGGGAAGGGTGGTTGTTGGTCACTAGGCCAGGGTGGGAGGTGTGCGGTCCCATAGAACACCAGGAGACACAGGTTTACATTCTGTATACAGGGGATTGGGATGTGGAGGTTTCACTGGACACCAGGGACACTTTTTTCTATAGATGGCAGGTAACTGGGTTGGGGAGGGACCGATAACCACCAGAGAAGTGTTTTGTAGATATTGGGTGGGTGATCAGGTGGGGGATGGACTACTAGCCAACAGATAAATATTTTGTATAGATTCAGTGTGTGATTGGGTGGGGGAGGGACAGCTAGCAACCAGGGACATGTTTTACAGATATTGGGCATATGATCGGGTGGGAGAAGGGATTGCTAGCTATCAGGGAAATGTTTTACAGATATTGGGTGGGTGGTCATGGGGAGGGAGGGACCGAGGGACCGCTAGCCACCAGTGAAATATTTTTGTATACATCCGGTGGGGGATCAGGTTTGGGGAGGTACCACTAGCCACCAGGGACATATTTTATAGCTATCGGGTGGGTGATTGGGTGGGGGAAGGGACTGGTAGCCACCAGAGAATTTTATTTATATTTGCAGCAGGGTGTGGGGTGGGGGGGCTCTGGACACAAGGTGAAGATTTTTTTTTTTATCAATTTTAGAGTGGAACTGGGTGAAAATTCACCAAACACATTCAGAAAATTTCCTATTCACCACAGGCAGAAGTTTGGAAATTTCCACAAAAGTTGTAAAATTTCCTGGAAGTTCTGCTAAAGTAGAATACACAACTTTTGCCCAGCTCTAAATGGTGGGTAGGACAAGGGAACTTCAGACCGATGAGCCTTAGCTCCATTGTAGGGAAGTTAATGGAGACTATACTTAAGGAGAGGCTGGTGAGCTTTCTGGAGGGGAATGGTCTCCAGGATGATAGGCAGCATGGGTTTGTCTTGGGCAGATCCTCTCAGACAAAACTGATTGGCTTTTTTAATTGGGTGATGAGTGCACTGGGTAGGGGCCACGTGGTAGATCCCTTGTACCTGGACATCAGCAAGGCCTTTGACTTGGTGCCACATAAAAGGTTGACCAGCAAGCTGAGAAGCCTAGGAACAGGGAAAAAACTGGTTGGGTGGGTTAGAAGCTAGTTACAGGACAGGTAGCAGAAGGAAGTCATTGGGGAAGAGCTCTTGGCTCCCAGAGTTGTAAACAGTGGATTCCCACAAAGATCTGTGCTAGGACCAGTGCTGTTTAACATCTTCATTGCTTACATATCAGATGAGATTAAGAGTAAGATCAGCCTCTTCACAGATGACACAAAGATCTGTGTAGAGGTGGATAGTATGGTACGGGATCAAGTACTCCAAGAGGATTTGAAAAAACTTGAGTGCTGGTTAGACACATGGCATCTGGGGTTCAATGCTAAGAAATGAAAAGTCTTGCACTTGGGTGCCAGAAGCCCTGGGATTTGCTGTTGGTTGGGTGGAGTGCAGTTATCCACTTCAGTGGAGAAGAAGGATCTGGGGGGTACTAGGAACAGTGTAGGAGGGCAGCAGAAAAGGCAAATAAGATGCTGTGGTTCATTGCCTGGGGAATCACCACCAGGTGAAAGTCATTCTGCCCCTGTTTAGGTCCCTGGTGAGCCTGCACTTGTGGTATTGTGTGCAGTTCTGGTGCCCCTGTTTGAAACTGGACATCAAACTACTGGTGGAGTCCAAGGCAGGGTAACAAAGATAATCATTTTACTAGGGGACAAGCCATATGAGGAGAGACTGAGGGAACTCAACATGCATTCCCTAGAGAATAGAAAGGAGAGAAGGGATATGATTGAGACCTTCAAATACTTAAACGGCATGAACAGTGCTAACACTGAGGATATGTTTAGATTAAAAGGGAGGAGACACCAGTGAACACAGTCTGAAATTGGAGGCAGAAGATTTAAGAGGGAAATGAGAGGCATTATTTCACAGAAAGAGTGGAGGCAAGGTGGAGTACACTGACAGAGGAGGTGATATCAGTGAAATCGGTGGGCAGCTTTAAGAGGGGGTTGGACTGGGTCAAAGGGAAGGTCAAAACTGAGGGGAAGATGGGGAGGGGGTGATGGCAGAAGGGGTAATCAATCAGAAGGCTAGGCAGGGGGTGTGAAGGCAGCTGCAGTTTAATAGACCGGGTGCTATGCATTTGAGCAGACTCAATAGACCTTATGGCCTGTAATTGCTGGCATTTTCATATGTTCGTATGTTTGTAAGTAACTGCATTCCATAACCTTTGAACTGTGGTAAAACAACATTTAAGCTGACATGCAAATCCATGCAGAAGAAACCCTCACTATACACTAGTGGCATTTCTAGTGGTAATAGTGTCAACGTTAGCTATTTTGAAACAGGATTGAATTTTCAAAGGGGTGTACTGGATTTGAGGCACCATTTTAGAACAATTGTACAACTTGCAACAAAACGTTAGACCACATCAAATATGGTATATCATTTTATCCCAATTAAAACAATTTGCATGAATTAAATGGCACATGATTAAAAAATATGCATGCATCATTTTTTGATCCAAGCTCCTTTAAAGTAGGGAAACTGTCGCAAAAACATTCAAACATTTAAAAATAGCATTCAAATATCTTGACAGATTTCAGATGATGAAGGCACAGCCCAGGATCAGAAATTGTTCCTGCATCATCACTTTTGAAATACAGCTTTTTACCTTTAAAAATAATTAACTTTACAACTGCTAGGGCTAGAAACCTTTTTTTTTAAATGAAGGGTATGAGTCATGGCAACACAGAAAATCTATGTAGATGTAAAGTTTAGTTATCAATCATTTAACATATTATTGACCATTTAAAAAGTTTAGCAATATGTCTAGCTCTAACATTTCCAAAGTTAGCTCTTTTTTGAGAAATTATATTTAGAAAGGTTTAACTCTGAAACTTTTAGGGAAACAAAGTAGAAACTTACTTTACTAATTGAAAGCTGGGAGGCAAGGTAACATAAATGAATATACCAATTAAGTTTTTATTATCGATAATTTAAAATATTTTCCATAATTATAAAGATTTATCAATCTTTCTAGGCTTTTTGTTTCCAATGTGCACCTTTTTATAAGAAATAATCTTTAGAAAGTGTTAAGTTTAGAACTGTTAGGAGTACAAACTTGATTTCTTTTTTATTGAAGCAATCAGCATGATTTCAACTGTTGCTTCTGCCACTTCAGCACAGCAGGACTTGACAAGGGGTAGGTACGGCATCCCATTAACACTTTCTTCCCCAGTGATGATCAAGGATCCAATGGGAGCTCAGATGTAGCCCAGAAGAGCCCAGTAGAAGCCCATGCCAATTAGAAATCTTGGGGGCATGGAAACAAGATTTGGAAATCCTAGGGGCAAGAACTCATCCTCAGTGAATGTAACTTCTTCAGCTGCCACTGCCACCACCTCAGCACAACAGGGCCCAACAAGGAGTCATGAGGGCATCCCATTATAGTTTCCTTCCCCCCAGCAATCACCAAAGATTTGAGGGTGCTCCATCAGAGCCCAGCAGCTGCTCCAGCCTATCAGAAAGCTCAGAGACATGGCCTATCCCCTTTTATGCTTGGACTTTACTAGCAGTCTGAAGCATTAGGGTCTGAAATGCTAGGGGCTGCGGGAGCAAAGGGCATCTAAAATAGCTTTGGCATCTGCCGTGGGTGTCAGCTGTGGAAGGCAGCCAGCAGCCAGCCATTCTGCCCCTGCCATGAATGCCATGATCCCATATGTGACATCTGTCATGTTATAACCAGGGCCACTGAAAAATTGTGGGACGTTACCCAAAATTGCAGCGCTTTTTGCAAAAATTGCAGGGAAATTGCAGGAGTTCTACTATAGACCCTGAGTGCGTCACAATAAATCTTTTAATGTTTTCTGCAGCATGTATTAGTCAGTATAAACTGCTAAATGAATTCACTGCCACTTGAATATGTTTAAAACATAAAGAAAAGTTTGTTCTTAAAATGAATACTAAACTGATACGCTATTGTAAGCATTGCCTATCTTCCAAATTTTTAAAATATCTGCCTCATACAGTGCTAAATATTTTGTATAAAGTGTGCCACAGCAAATCAATATTAAATAAATCCCAAAGAAAAAATGTTTCTGTTTCTGGATGTAGAATAATGAAGCCTAAATAACAGCTACTGATAGTGCTCTGCCAGCTATTCACCCACTTTGGTACAAGAAAAAATAAGCAAATAGAGTGGCGAATAATTGGGTTTTAGTAACATGTTGTTAAAATGTTTAAAGTTCATAATTTGCAATGTTGGTACTGTACACTATTTTTGAAAGCACATATTTAAACATTAAATCTGGGGTTTATTGGGGTTGGCAGTATAGACTAGAGGTTAGAGCAACAAACAGCGAATGAGCTGGGGACATCCAGCAGACCTGGACTTTATTCCCACAACCTCCATTTGCATACTGTGCAACTCTGAGTAAGTCACTTAATCTCCTCAGTGCTCATGGGTTGCCTCTGAAAACAGGCACTTGTGCCCAGTGGGCCTTACCTGGTTACCAAAAAATATAAAAAAATATCAATATATTTTTACTGCAACATGCAGTAGTCAGGATACCCTGTGCTTTACCTTTGTTTTACTCTGGCTACCATGATTTTGTTTAGTTAAAGATAAATGTTCAGATACATTCTATATGTTTTATAAGCTTATTTTCAGACTTTAGCCAGTTTTTTTATTGTAGTCGTTGCATGTGAGCATCTAGGTGGTAGATTGCTAAGAGTGACATCACTGTTACTAACTAGCTTATTCAAGTTTAAAATCAGCAGGGCCATCCAAAAACCCTCAGCTGTTTGAATCAAAACTAGTCTGAATGAAAGTATCCCCACAAGGAAAAACCTGTTTTACCACCTGCAAAAGGGTCTGCTGTAGTTAGAATGGGATAATTTGCACCTTTTCTTCCATCTTTTGTTTCAGTTTCTGTGGCAACAAAAAAGTTGTATGATAGACTGCTTCAACACAAAATAAATTGTAAGTGTTTAAGTGTACTTATGCTTGGCTAGTGGGTTTTAAAACCAGACAAGACAAGGATTCAAAAGGAAGCAGTGTCACATAAAGCTCTTGCCCTACGTTGCACTGCATTGTTTTGGCCAAACCCAAGTTTGCATGCAGAATTGTCAATATATTTGAGAGTATTTTATTAAAAATGTTAATACATTTCACACAATTCAATGTAAAAACTCACACATTGCAAGAAATTGTGGAACATGTCAGTTTTTGTGGAGAATGGTGAAAACTGCGGATTCAGCAAAAAAATTGTGGGTGAAATTTTTCAGTGACCCTGGTTATATCTTTAAATCCTTTGCTGGATTATGTATAGATATCAGTGATGTGATGTGATATGTGTAATCTGTTTAGTTAGAATGACAACCTCAGCACTGATGCAAGGGTTACCCAAAAAGAGCACTGGTAACAAAGCCAGGTTTCCAAGAAATACAAAATCACACATATCTCCCACAATGCTAAGCATCATGGAATACATATGCAAATCACCATCGAAACCATGGAAGGGGATATCCACTTCCACTATCCTGCTCCAATCCCTGCCTCTTGCACTATCACCATGCCCTTTCCTTAGCATCTACTCTCAATTACACCCTATACCTCCCCCTTTTCTTTCTTTCTTTTTACATACCTCCCTCTTCCAAACCTGTCTTTCCAATCAACCGGGCACCCATGTTGGTTCATACTCACCAGCCTCCCCCTCCCCAACTATGTCTGCTTCCTAACCAGCCATTCCAACCCACCTAGCACTTATGCTGGTTTTTACTCACTTGCCTCCCCCTTACTACGCCCCCTTCCCTCCCTCCGGCCTCCTTGATCCTTTTCCTGTATCCCTGCTCCATCCACTGTCCTGTTCTTTGCTGTACTGTATCTGTACTCCTACTGTCAGCTACCTCCACCCCTTATTCCAGTACCACCCACCCCACCCCCCAATCTGCTGATCAAACCAGGACTGTACAATGATTCCTCACCCCCTCCTCTCTCCCCCTCATTCCTGACTCATTGCCACCCTCACTCTCAAGTTCCCTCTCTCTGCTGACCCTTCCCATCCTTCTAGCACATTAATCCCCTTTTCATGTTTTAACCAGCAGTGCCTGTCTGTTAATCTTTTTCTTAACATCATTTGCTGTCTGGTATTATTGTATTTTTGTTTAAGTATAACCTGATCCAGTTATGGGTTTTTTTCTGCTTTATTGTTGATCCTATGTAAAAAATGTTCACATGTTATTGCACCATCCACTGTTATTGCACTACCTATTGTTTAGTTCTCACTCTGGCGTGGAACCTTTGTAAAAGAGCTTTTAGCTCAAAGGCTGTAATCCGAGACAATAATAAATAAATAAATTAATTAATTAATTAATTTAGGCTGGTTCTGCTTTAAGCAGGAATGCATCATGCCAAAGGGCCTCTCATACAATCTGCAAAGGGTGAGAACAGAAGACACAGACACATGTTTCATCCTACATGGGACTCATCAGTGTGCCTTTTTGGTATCTCACCCCAGAGGAGAATAAACCAACCCTGGTGTGATCTTACAGGTTTGGGTCAAGGTGGGCTCAAAATAAGAAAGCAAGCTAAAAAGACAAAGAACCTTAGCACAAAAACATTGAGGCAAGAGTTACCTGAAAAGGGCATTGGCAACAGTGCCATGTTTCTTAGAAATACAAGAAATACAAAATCATGATTCCACCAAGCTGGTTCAACAATACATTTTTTGAACGGCATTTAAGGGGTGGCACAATGCTGACAGTCAGCACTGTGCTGTCAGTAAAACAAAGTTGTTTTTTTTTCCAGGGGGCATTGCCCCACACACACACCCCCATGAATGGTGGGGGCTTTGCCCCCCACATCCCCCACATTTAAAAATAATCAACTCTGAGTCAGAATGGTGTTGGGAAGGGGGCAAAATCTCCAGAGACAGTAGTGTCAGTGTACTGCAGACCATTACAGTGAACTGCCGATTTCGTTGCTGTAATGGTCTTCATGGTATTTGTGTTGCTGTTCGAATGGTATACCCAAAATCACATGTACCCCAATAATGCTCCTACTTGTATATATCCCATGATGCTTTACTTTATAGTATGTGTGATTTTGCATATCTGTTTAGTTAGCCTGTTTGCTATAGTCATTATGTCATGGTGTTATGATCCCTTTGTGAACGACCCACAGGAGGGTGGCATGGGACCCCACAGCGGAAGGAAACAACTCCTGGTGGGGGACTCAATCATTAGGGGGGTAGAAATGGGGGAGGAAGAGGAGAAGGAAGTAAGGTGCCTTCCTGGTGCCACAGCTTGGAGGGACAGGAAGCGAATCCTCAGGATCGTGGGAGGAGCTGCACGAGGAAGGGAGCTGGATGTCATTGTCCACCTAGGGACAAATGACCTGGCTAGGAATGGGATCACAGCAGTGCAAGAGGAGTTTATAGAGTTGGGAAGGGGTCTTAGACAAGTAGCGCATCTGGTAACCACTACCGGAGGTGCTGCCTGTCTATGGTAAAAGGAGATGCTAGGGCACTTCTCACCAGGGAATTCAATGAGTGGTTGAAAAACTGGTGTGGAGCTCAGGGTTTTGGCTTCATTGGGGACTGGGGAGCCACCTGGAGGGATGCAGACCTATACTGGTGCGATGGTCTGCATCTGTCCGGGGGGGGACCAGGATCCTAGGTGAGAGGTTTAAATGCTTCATTGGCAACCATTTAAACTAGCCAAGGGGGAGGCACTGAAAAGGAGCAGAGAAATCCGAGCCTCCCCCCACAAAACATGGTGATTAGTGAGGTAAATACCAAGGTACAGAAGTTATTAGGGAGTAGAACAGATTTAAATGTGAAAAAAGGCAAAGGCAGTAAGGACAGAAATGGGGCTAAAAGGGGTAAGTCTCTGAAAAAGTGGAGGGTGATGAGTACCAATACCCGTAGTCTGTGTAACAAGCTCCCTGAACTAGTGGCCTTGATGGAAGAGGGTTGCCTGGATATTGTGGCAGTCCCAGAAACATGGTACACAGAGAACCATGACTGGGATGTCAACATACCAGGATACACAATCTATAGGAGGTACAGTGAGGGTAAAAGAGGAGGAGGGGTAGCTCTCTATGTAAAGGAAGGGATCAAAGCAACAGAACTAAAGAGTAAACAGGGAGCAGATGAGGCACTTTGGGTCACCCTGGAGACAGGAAATGGCACCACAGTCCGTATGGGGGTTGTATACAGACCCCCATCTCAGGGAAGGAATGGACAAGGAAATGATAGAAGGCTTTCTTAGAATGGCAGAAAAAGGGGAGATATTGTTGATGGGGGACCTGAATATGCCAGATGTTAACTGGAGCACCTTTGCTGCAGGCACATCCAAGAGCAGGGTCATTCTTGATGCCCTACAGGGGGCATGCCTCAGACAGCTAGTATTGGAACCCACTCGGGAGGGAGAAATCTTAGACCTGGTACTCTCAAATGGGGATGGAGAAAGAATCTCAGATTTAGAAGTGGGTAGCCATCTGGGAACAAGCGACCACCAAACAGTGTGGTTCACGATAAACACAGCCATACAATCAAGCCATACAAAAGCAAGAGTACTGGACTTTAGGAGGGCCGACTTTGGGAAAATGAGAGAGTGCCTCAGAAAAGCACTAGCAAACAGGCAAGAAGGAGGGGTGGAGGAACAATGGGGAGTGATCAAAACAGCCATCACAGAGGCAACAAGCCTTTGTGTAAAGCAAATCAATAAAACACAACGAAGGAAAAAACGCTATGGTTCTCAAAAGAGGTGGCAGGGAAGGTTAAGGAGAAAAGGGCAGCATTCAGGAAATATAAGGAAACACAGAAGGAGCAGGACAGAGAACTTTATCAGTTAAAGCAGAAAGAGGCTGGGAAGGCAGTCAGAATAGCAAAGGCCCAAACCGAGGAAAGGATAGCCAATTCTGTTAAGAAGGGGGATAAGACCTTTTATAGGTACATTAGGGAGTGAAGAAAGACCAAAGGGGGGATACTGAAGCTTAATAAAGGGGAGGGAATGTGGGTAGAGGGTGACAGTGAAAAAGCAGAGATACTGAACGAATATTTCTGCTCAGTATTCACAAAGGAAGAGGAGGGGGACTTACGTAAACCAAACAAGAGAAACACTCCAAAGACGGGGGTCGATACCAGTCCATTTACAGAAGAAAGGGTTCTGAAAAAACTGATAAAATTGAAGGTGGACAAAGCAATGGGGCCTGATGGAATTCACCCAAGAATTCTAAAAGAACTAAGGGTAGAACTAGTGACATCGCTGATTACTCTCTTTAACAAATCATGGGAGGATGGGGTGGTACCCGAGGACTGGAGGAGGGCAGATGTGATTCCTCTTCACAAAAGTGGGAGCAGGATAGAGGCAGGAAACTACAGACCAGTTAGTTTGACCTCAGTGGTAGAGAAAATGATGGAATCATTTCTGAAGGAAAGAATTGTTGAGTACCTAGAGGCCAGTGGGGCACAGGACCCAAGGCAGCATGGATTGATGATGGGAAGGTCATGTCAGACAAATCTAATAGATTTCTTTGACTGGGTGACCAAAGTAGTAGACCAGGGAGGGGCTGTGGACATGGCCTACCCAGATTTTAGCAAGGCATTTGATACAGTCCCACACAAAAGATTAATTCACAAGATAGCCAGCCTTGAAGTGGGTCCCAAGGTGGTAGCCTGGATAAAAAATTGGCTAGACAACAGGACACAAAGGGTAGTAAATGGAATACACAGTGAAGAAAGGAGGGTTACTAGTGGGGGTACCACAGGGTTCAGTACTGGGACCGGTCCTTTTTAATGTCTTTATAAGTGACATTGCAGAAGAACTGGAAGGAAAAGTATGTCTCTTTGCAGATGACACAAAGATCTGCATCAGGGTTGATACACAAGATGGAGTGGAAAGGATAAGAAGGGACTTGGCAAGGTTGGAGGAATGGTCAAATGTATGGCAGCTCAGATTCAACGCAAAGAAGTGCAAGGTAATGCATATGGGAAACAAAAACCCAGGGGAAGTGTACACAATGGGGAGTGAGATACTGACAGCAGTAAAAATAGAAAGGGACCTGGGGTAATTATATCAGATGACCTAAAGGTGGGCAAGCAATGTGAGAAGGCAGTAAGGAAGGCAGGGGGATACTGGGATGCATAGGAAGAGGCATCAATAGTAGAAAACAGGAAGTTGTTATCCCTCTGTACAGACAGTTGGTGAGACCCCATCTGAGTACTGTGTGCAGTTCTGGAGACCCCATCTCCATAGAAGTCATAGACAGTGGAAGCTGTCCAGAGGAGAATTAGCCAAAATGGTGCAGGGTCTGCACCAGAAGACATCTGAAAAAGACTAAAGGAGCTTAATATGTATACCCTAGAGGAAAGGAGGGAGAGGGGACATGATAGAAACTTTCAAGTACCTCAAGGGAATTAACAAAGTCCAAGAGGGTAGCATGTTCCAGAAAAAGAGATGTGCAAGAACAAGGGGGCACAGTTTGAAGATAGAGGGGGGACGGCTCAGAGGTAATGTGAGGAAGTATTTTTTCACTGAGAGGGTTGTGGATGCATGGAACAGCCTTCCTGAAGAGGTTGTGGAGTCAAGAACGGTGGGGGACTTCAAGAATGCATGGGACAGGCATAAGGCAGTCCTAGCGGGGAGTAGGAGGGAGGAAGTAAGCTGTTGGTTAACTAGGATTTGCAGCTTATCTGTTAGGTAGGAAAATGGGCAGACTAGGTGGGCCAAGCGGTCCTTATCTGCCGTTAAATTCTATGTTTCTATGATAGCTACAGTGCTTAAACTGTTGAAACAGCAGCAACATACATCAAGAGACTCCAGTTTTTCCTGAACCCAACCAATTTTGAAAAAGAAACACAGAATTTGCCAGCAGGTAAGGACCACTTAGTCCACCTACTCTGCTCAATTTTCCCTGCCTGTAGTATCACAGCAGATCCTACTTCATCTCCATCCTATTCACCCACCCCCTTCCCTTTCCCTAAGATTCCCTTATGCCTATCCCATGCATTCTTGAAGTCCACCACTGTTTTTACCCTCACCATCTCTGCTGGCAGACTGTTCCAGGATTCCACCACTCTGTCTGTAATGAAGTACTCCCTCATGTCTCTGCTGAATCTACCCCCTCCAGCTTCTTATCATGCCCCCTTGTCATTGAGCACCTCTTGTTCTGAAAAATACTTCCCTCCTGTACCTTATTTATCCTCATGAGGTATTTAAAGGTCTTTATCATATCCCCTCTCTCTTCTCTCCTCTCTCCCAGGATGTACATATTTAGGTCCCTTAGTCCCTCTTTGTAGGGCTTCTGATGCAGATCATGCACTATTTTATTTCCCCTCCTCTGGACCACTTCACTCTGTCTATGTCCTTCTGAACATGTGGTCTCTAGAACTGTACACAGTACTCTAGGTGGGATTTTATTAGTCATCTATGCAGAGACAATACCTTCTTCTTCTTTCTGCTGGTGATATCACTCACTATGCACCCCAGTATCCCACTATACCTCCCGACTGCCTTGTTGCACTGCCTGGCCACCTTTAGATCATCTGATATGATTACCCACAGGTCTCTTTCTTGCTTGGTGGTCATCAGCATCACTTCTACCATTTTGTACTCTGCCTCTGGGTTTCTGTGCCCCAAGTGCATTACTTTTTACTTTTTCACATTGAAACCCCACTGCCATACAGTTGATCTTTCCTCTAGTTTTCTCAGGTCTGTGCTCATCCTTTCCACCCCCACCCCTGAAGTGTCTACCTTATTGCAGATTTTGGTATAATCTGTGTTGAGGAAGACCTTCCCCTCCAGCTCCTCTGCAATGTCACTTATAAAGATATTAAAGAAGACCAGTACTGGCACTGATCACTGAGGCACCCTACCGGTCAATCTCCCTTCCTCTGAGTGAACTCTGTTGACCACCACCCTCTGTCACCTATCCTTTAACCAATTTCTTACCTAGTTTACCACATTTGGACCAACTCCTAAGCTACTCAGTATGCTTAGTAGCCTCCAATGTGGAATGGTGTCATCGGCATTACAGAAATGTAGATAGGCCATGTCCACTGCTCCACCCAGACCTAATTCCATAGTCACCCAGTCAAAAAAACTATATTAGATTCATTTGACATAACCTACCCCAGTGTGAAATCATGCTGCCTTGGATCTTGTAATCCATTGGAATCAAGATATTCCACAATCCTTTCCTTCAGCAGTAACTGCATTAAGTTTCCCACCACCAAAGTCAAGCTGACTGGCCTATAATTGCCAGCATCTTCCCTTCTATCACTTTTGTGAAGTGGACTATATCCGCTCTACTCCTGTCCTCTGGAACCACTACTTTTTCTAAGGAGCTGTTAAACTGAATTGTCAGAGGTGCAGCAAGTAGTTCCCTGCACCTCCTCAATACCCTTGAATGCATCCCATCTGGCCCGATTGCTTTGTGCACTTTCAGATTAGTGAGTCCCATCAGGGCACTCTCCTCTGAAAATGAACTAGTGTCCACTCCCTTCTTTCCAATGCTCTTGTTACTTTTCTGTAACCCCTCCTCATCCCCTTCCTCTGTGAACACTGAACAAAAGAATTGGTTCAGGATGCCTGCCTTTTCCTGGTCCCTCTCGGCACAATCCCCTCTTCCCTTTTTACTTTTATGATCTCACCCTGGTCTTCCTCTTTTTGTTTATATAGCTAAAAAATGTCTTGTCCCCCTTCATCACCACCTGAGCTATTTTGTTTTCAGTTTGTGCCTTTGTGCTCTTTATTAATCCCCCTGCTTCACTCTGTTTTTGTCCTGATACACTTCTCTGTCCTCCTCCATCTGCATCTACTTATACCTTCTGAATGCTACCCTTTTAGCTTTTACCTTTTCCTCCACCTCTTTTGAAAACCATAGCAGCCTCTTTTTCCCTTTGCTTTTGTTCTCTTACTTGATGCAGAGGCTTGTTGCCTTTCCTACGGCTCTGTTTAGCTTCACCCTCTGTGTTTCCACCCCACTCAGGCCATCACCCCAGCCAGGTCATCCCTGGGGCATTCGGCCATCATTTTAAAATCTGTCCTCCAGAAGTCCAGGACCCTCACCCTTGTGTGGTTTGATTCTTCGGTAGTCCTTATGTTGAACCACACTGTACAGTGATTGCTGTTTCCCAGGTGGCCTGCTATCTTGATGTGCAACACTGTTCCCTTTAGTGAGTACCAGGTTCAGTACTGCCCCATCATGAGTGGGTTAATGGATTAGTTGCCTGAGGAATGCCCTCCACAGAGAGTCCAGGATGTCCCTGCTTCTAGCTGAAGCCACAGCTGGAAGATTCCAATCTACACCTGGCAGACTGAAGTCATCCACCAGCTGCATCTCCATTTTTCTGCCATGTTGCCAGTAGTTTCCACCAATACTTTATCTAACTCCTCCCCCTGAGCTGGAGGTCTTAGATCATGACAGTGTGAATAGAGGCTCCATTCTTCATCTTTAGGGTGACCCACAGTGCCTCTGCTCCCCCCACTATTCCCGATATCTCTATTGCCTTTAGGCCTTCCCTCATGTAAAGCAGAACACCCCTCTTTTCCTTCCCACTCAGTCACTCCTGAATAAACTATAGCCAGGTATGGCCATGTCCCAGTCATTGTTTTCAGTGCACCATGACTCAGTAATGGCCACAATATCCAGATCTGCCTTTGCCATTATGGTCTCTAGGTCCAGAAACTTATTTGTTCTAGTGACTGCTAATTAAACAACATCCTGTCCAGGTGACCATTTATTTACAGTCTGTTCAATGGGCTTATATTTGGCTAAAATGACATTACCCTATATTGATAACTCAGTTTCTCTAACCTCATTAGTAAGCCTATAATCCCTGACATTCTCTGCCTTACTTGGGTATTCCCTTGTCTGTGCCCTGTCCAGTTTGATTAATTTATCTGCTATTGGTTGCCCAATCCATGATGAGTAACCCATGACCCCAGAAGTGATCAACTCTATTGCAGTCTCTACAGGAAATCTTTCCCTTGTATTTGCAACTGTTATAGAACTTGCACTGTAGTTACAGCAGCAGCTCCTAATTGTGTAGTCCCCAGACCTTAACACTAGCTGCTCTTTAATCAGAGTTTTCAATATGTGGCTACTTGGGCTGATTGTCATTTTCAGCTCTCTGTGGTCTTCCCAACAAGTGGATTATGTCACAATAACCCCCTGTTCTCTTTAGATTTTTGCCCCACATATGTTGACACCCTGGTTCTGGAATCCCAATGTTTTACAATTCGCTCACTGAGTGGTCTTTGCCAAACCTTTTACTTATGGTGCCCTCTCATTAGCTTCATTATCACAGAGAGGTAATTGTAATGCAGTTTGTATTGCTCCTTCCACCTGCAGCAAAGTACGGCATCATAAAAAAATCCTATTTATGAGAATCATACATTGGCAGGCAGGTTATCCTCCTCTTTTTGCTCTGTTCTGGCAATGTTGGGATAAATCCTGGTCTCCCTGTGCATGACATGACTCCCACATATTTTACCAATGTAGACAATCTAGAATCATGTCAATTAATGTCCATAGTCACATTAAAAAAAAAAAAAAGATCTAGACATTATTAAACCTCAGGCAGCCAAGAGCAGTCCTAAGATCTTTCTAATCACAGAAACATGGCTAAATACAGTGGCGTCCCCAGGATGAAATGCAATTCTGCAGCATTTTGCAGCACTCTGCAGAATGCTGCAGCAGTGTTACTGAATAAAACAACGTAATTTCAATGGTAATTAGTTCCCTTTGTCTTTCAGGAAAATGTGACACTGCCAGGATGAAGTGAATGCCAGTTTCCTGCATGACAACATGGACTAATTGCTATTGAAATTGCATTGCTTTATTCAGTAGGTATCCTGCAGCATACTGCAAAGTGCTTTAAAATTAAGTTTCATCCTGGGGGATGTCATTGTAGCTCCACTGATTAGTAAGTAATATCGCTTCCCAGTTTCACAGTATGCCATCTTGATAGGCCTACAAAAGTGCGTGGACTAGCTCTCTGTCAATAGAAAATTCTCCCTTGCTGTCCTCAGCTCCCCTTCCAAACTGAATGAATTTGAATGTGTAATCACAGCAATAATTCTATCCAGTAATAAGGTTGTCAACATTATTGGATGCTACAGATCACCAAAAGGCAGTACAGATCTTTTGATGCAAATATTTCTAATTTTATCAACTCTCATAATAATGAATCCACTGTACTATGAGATCTAAATTTAAATTGGCTCTCCCATAAATCTCTGACCTCAAATGGATCAGTAATGATCTCAGTCTAACCCAAATTATAAGTAAACCCACTCTGCTGAAAACCCTACCAGCTCCTCATTGCTTGATATTATCCTGACAAACATGCCTCACAGAATTGTGTACACTGCTGTTCTGAATAAAGATAGCGGTGATCATAACACTGTAGCGTGTGTTAGGAGCCTGAAACAAGCGTTTTCCAGAGCCGATAGGGCTGCACTGGAGGAATTTAGGGTAAACATTTTAAAAATTACCAAAGTTACAACCTACATTAGCAAAATGTAACGTGGATTCATAAATTTATTGTTTTGTAATATTTGTACACCAAATTTTCAACATAGCCTTGTTATCACCCTAACTCATGAAGAAGGGCAGAGCAAATGTTCAACTTCTGCTCAAAAGGTGATTTTGCACAGGGAGTGTGAAATCAACTTTCAGGATGCAAAAACACATTTTGCGACAGAGTTGAAAAATGTCAGCTATCACATTCATGAGGTGCTGTAAAGAAATGGCCATGTTGTAAATCTGGGGTAAAAATATTGAAAACTAACAAAGTTATGAGTTTGCATTTGCAAAATTCAACGTAGGCTCATAACTTTGTTGTTTTTTAATATTTTACACTACATTTTCAGCATTGCCTTCTTATCACCCCCCACCTCATGAACAAGGGCAGAGAAAAGTTTCAACTCCTTCCCAAAAGGTGATTTCACATAGGGACCACAAAATCACCTTACGGTATGTTAAAAAAACATTTTGGCCAGGATTTGAAAAATGGCAGTCCCAAACAAAAGGAATTTACCTGTGCTCTGGATTGGAGCCATGTACTCAGAATAGAGTTACTAGTCCATTAAACAATAATAGAAAGTCCAAGGTCTGGTGCCACTCAGCTGATTTATTCTAAGTTGGAACAAATCAACTTTTTTTGAAGTAAATTACTGGATTATTGCTTTTTTCTAGTAGTGTGGTTTACTAAGGGGCACCAGACCTTGGACTTTCTTTTTGAAAAATGACAGCTGTCACATTCATGAGGTGCTGTAAAGATATGGTTATGTTACAAATTTGGGGTCAGAATTTTGCAAATTATCAAGGTTACTAACCTGCATTCACAAAATTAAATGTATGCTCATAATTTTGCTGTTTTTTTTTTATATTTTTACACCAAATTTTCAACATAGCCTTCTTATCACCCCACCTCATGAACTAGGGCAGAGAAAATTTTCAACTCCTGATGGAAAGGTGATTTTGCTCAGGGACCACAAAATCATCTTTTGGGACAGACTTGCCTAATGATAGTGCAATCATTCATGAGGCAGAGTCCCAAAAAAGGCACATTGAAAATGTGGGCCAAAAATAAAAAAAATGGCCAAGTTATGCCACTAAGTTCAAAATACTATCTTCAGTTTGTGGTCTGTCTTTGAAGAGTGAGGTCATGTCTGTGGTTCAGAGAGGATTATGGCATTGGACACTTGATGAGTAAGCAAAGACTTGGGGGGTGGGGATGGTAACTGAGTGGGAGGTTGGGTGGGGAATTACAACAGCCACAACAGTCATTGCTGGACTTTTTTTTTACAGTTAAAAAAACAGAATTCCTGCACTGTGGGATAGGGCACTCCCCAGTGCCACTGTTACATTTCTGGGAGTGGGGTGGGGTGGTAAGTGCCGAGAGGGAGGGTCAGGTGGGGGAAGGAAATAGTAAATATAGTAAAAATAAAAAGGCAGTTAACATGTATAATTATTTGTGTGTATTTTCATTGTAATCTTAACTCCTGCAACTGTTCTGTTGTATAAGATGCTTAGTTCCTAGAGTTCTTTGCCTGTTGCAGGTCCTGTATTTCCTGTTTTGTTTTATTTCAGTAAAATAATTAAAGCATATTAAATATAAAAAAAAGGCACAAATAACCATGCATGTGTGGTAGTGTACAGGGGTGTGTGCACATGAGGATTCCTGAATTGGTGGATTGGGCACCTCTCCAGTGTCACTGTTATGTTTCTGGGGGGAGTGGGGTGGTGGGTGGTGGGTGCTGAGACAGAGGGTTGGATGGGAGGAGGAAACAATAAATGTAGTAAAAAAACAAAAGGCACAAATATATGGTAGTGCACAGGGGGTGCAAATGAGGATTCCTGCATTGGGAGATTGGGCAACCCCCAGTGCCACTGTTATGTTTCTGGGCGGGAGTGGGATGGTGGGTGCTGAATGGGAGGGAACAATAAATATAGTAAAAACCAAAAAAGCACAAATAATCGCACATATGTGGTAGTGCATGGGGGTGTAAGTAAGAGGATTTCATGATTTGGACACTGCCAATAGTGAAAATAGTGCAGTGCAACTGCCTATAGAGACTAGATACAGTGAGTTAAGTTATTCAGATGCAAATGCAACTGTGTTGGAGCTCTAACATGTTTGGTCAGAAGGAATGTGGGAGTCCATTTCTCATAGCAAGAGGTCTGCAGGCTCCACCCACTGCAGCCCTAAATAGCTGTATTGTTGACAAAAATTGTGCAAAAGGCACACATGAACCACTTTAGCAAACCTGACTACATAAGAAACCTGGCAGCCATAGATTTGGAACAATTCTATGCCTCTCCTTGAGTTCACAGGGCCACAGAGATTTTTAATAACCTAATAATGGATGTCATAAACCAGCATGCCCCCGGCAAAACATTGGATAAAGAAATTGAATTACCCATGGTTCAATAGAGAGCTGAAAGTGGCATTGAGAAACAGGAACAAACACTGGACAGCAGCTAAGTCTGCTGAATCACAAACACTGGGAAACAGCTTAGTGCACTAAATCTGACTCTGATTGGGCTATTTCCATGCAAAGCAGAACCACTGCACAAAGTTGATCAAGGTCACTAAGGCTAATTATTACCTGATCCTTATGGAACAAAATATTAATTACTCTTAAAAATTCTGGAAGGCTAACAAAGGGGGTGGGGGTGGGCTGCCACTTCCTTGCTCCTAAAGCAGCTCAACTACACAAGCAATGCATTCTCAAAGAATGTAATGCCAATTTTGCCTCTGCTGGGCTGATATTCAACAATTCACCTGTAAAGTCCCATGCTGTCTCTCACATAGGTGCTTCAGAGAGTTTGGCTATTATAAATGCCCCCTTCAACCTCACATAAGCACTAATAAACAGGTCAAAATGCTTCTTGTTGGCCTAGACACCAAAAAAGAGTGCAGTGGGTGATACATTGGATCCCCTGTTCCTGCAACTGGGATGCCCTATAGTCACCACCCCAAACATCCTCATTTTCAATCTTTTATTTCACAAAAATGAGCTTCCTTCAGTTTGGAAAATGGCTCATATTACCCTTTTATTCAATTCAGGAGACAAAACTGATTTAAATTATTGTACACCTATCTCCATTCTTCCTATTCTTGCTGAACTGTTAGAAACATTGGTGAATAAGCAACTTCATGAGTATCTTAATCTATATAGTATCTTCACCCCTCTTCCAATCAGGGTTTTGACCCCCAGTAAAGCACAACCACTGCCCGGCCAAAGTCACTAACGACTTGCTATCTGCATTTAACACAGTGGCGGCTTCCTCCAGCTTCTTTTGGTTACCAGGGCACTGGGTGGACACCACAGTTGACGACCAGGGCACAAGTCCCATATGACAGAAAAAATAAGTCCATCCACATCCCAGTCAGACCCAGAGCCACAAAAAAAGCAGGGCCATGTCCCCCCAAGCCAGAAGAAGCAGGACTATACCCCCCCCCAAGCCAGACAAAGCAGGGCCAATCCTCTCCTCCTTGAGCCACTAGGCAAAGCAAGGACATCCCCATCCTACTAGCAAACGAAGCAGGGTCATCCAGCATACCCCTATCCAGTAGGTATCCACCACCACCACCAGTCATACACTACCTCCCAAACAGTCACACTGGCAGGGCCAGGATGCTGTGTGTTCTCTCCCTTGAGCCCCTTCCCCCTGGTAACCACAGTATACTGACTGAGAAAAGACATGCCCACTTATCTCAAGGCACAAGCAGAAGCAGACTCAGGACCCTGTCTGTCTCCCAGATTCAAATTCTGTGGGCTGGACAGGCAGCTTCTCTATTTTGGTGGTCCTCCTCCCAGTTGTCCTTGTGTTATTGCTGCACTAGTTAGACTCCAGGGGCTGCTGTTGGGCTTAATTGGAGGGATCTCTGAACTGCAGTCAGAGCACAGAGAAAAGCCTGTAGTACTGCTGCTGCTGGGCAATTGGCTAACTGAGCAGTAGTGTACTAGTGGCTACTGGCTACTATAGGCTTTAGGCTAACTGACTGGGCTGTCTAGACTGCTGCTCACTTCTCTTATCATGATCCTGTTGGTGCTCCTTGGGTTACAAATACCAGGCTATACAAGCCTGCTTCAGTTGCTCATCGGCACTCTGGTCTCGGGAGGGAGTCATTGCCATCAGCAGGCACTGTCTGGCAGCAAAAGCAGGAAACTGAGCAGTCAACCACTAGGACAGTAAAGTGCCTGTGTGTTGGAGGGGGTGAGAGTCTGGGGGGATGTTCAACTTCAGATGGATTGTAAAAGTTCCAGTTCGGTTGCCATCAGTGAGTGACTGCAATCCAGCAATGAAGAATGCTGGCCTGGCTGCAGTGCTTGATTCAAGGCATGGGTGGGTGGAGGTGGCAAAAAGTCCACAGAGCACTCCCTTGGCAGCAGCAGCACAGCCAGTTGGCTCAGTTGCTCATGCAATGCAAGCTCACAGCAGCATCAGCATGTTACAGCTGCAGAAGTCCACCCTGACTCCAACACTAAAGAAAATTGGGCCAACATCAGGTCAGAACTTCTACATCATGGACAGCAGCACACAGGACAGTATGGGGGGCAGACAGTAGAGGGGGCAGGACAACTCAGGCAGCACAACTTGCCGTGGAGGCAGGAAAAAAATTTATTTTTACAGTTGGTGGACTCCTAGTGGAGAGTGGAGGATAAGGAGTCAAACGGAGATTTAGAGCACCAGGGTACAAACTGGGGCACAACATTTTTTGATTGGGGCACTTGACTTGGTGTGGCCCAGTGTAGCTCAGCCACTGATTCAACCAGAAGCTCACCAGTGGTGCCATTTATTTTACCTCAGCAGAGCTTTCAATACTGTCTGTAATCCATAACATTTTATTGCAGAAGCTTTCTAAGGTGGGTGTCAGCACATCTTCCCTACCCTGATGTAATTTAATTTTATTTTATTTATTAAGTCTTGGATTACAACACCTTTGAGCAATACAACTCATTTATAAAGGATCCAGTTCAGTAGTACAAAAACAAAACAAGGTAAACAATAGATAAGCAAATAGCGGACGTCAAGAATATACTTAAAAAAAACTAATGCATCGAAAGCAATCAAAATAGCACTGAATGTTACTCAATATAACAGCAAAGGGGGCTACAGGAGTGGGCAGCCTTGGAGGCCTTGTCAAAATCTAGGAGAGAAAGTAATGGGGAGTAAGGTGGGGGGAAGGGAGAAATGAGAGGGGGAAGGAGAAGAGTTGTACAGGAGGTAGAGGGGGAAGATAGGAATTGCAAAGGAGGTGATGGGGATAGAGAGAGATGAGAGGAGGGAGAGGTGGAGGAAGGGGAAGGGGGCTAGTGCAGGGAGAAGGGGGAGTGCTGGTGAAGGGAGGGGAGGGAGGCAAATTAATAGTAGAGGGAGAAGAGGTGATGTTTAGCCAGGGAAGGGGGCAGCCTGGCAGGTCTTGTTGAAAACCCAAGAGAGAGAGAAAGTAATATGGGTGGGAGAGAAAGGTAAGAGAGAGAAAAATAGGGGGGAGGAAGAAAGAGTGTTGCAGAAGAGGTGGCATGAGATAAGAGAATGGGTGGGGGTGGAAGGGAAAGGTGAGGAGGAGTAAGGGAAGAGCATGAAGATGCGCAAGCAGGGAAGAAGCAGGGGTGAGGGGTGGAGGGGAAAAAGCTCGAGGGTAGGATTGAAGTGAAGAGTCAAGAGTTAAAGTGCCAAAAGGTATAAGAACAAAGATAATGTAAGCAGAAGGCTGCTAAGGGTGGCAGTCACATATACTGTTTACTAATAGATGCTGAATGAGTTTGTATGTGAAAGGCCAGAGCTTTGACTCAGCAGAGATGTCCCTACCAGGGAGCTGAGCCAGAAGGGTGCTCTATAAGCAAAAGACCGCTGACCTAAGGTGGTGCAGCATCTGGGAACAGTAAAGACCTGAGTTGCTGAGCTGCGAGTACGTTGTGTACTGTGACAGGGGCTAAGGAGCTGTTGGACCCCAGGGGGCAGCAATCCAAGGTGTGCCTTTTTGGCAAGTAAGCAGGTTTGATATTGGAAACAGGTGAATAATTGCAGCCACCCGGTCTGAGCATATAGGTCACACATATGTATGTGTGTGAGGCAGACAGCACCAGTAAGGAGCCTGCATGTTTTGCTAAGAGCAACAGTGATCCTGTGAAGGGATGCAGCAGAGGCAGAGCCATAAACAACCAGCCTATAATTGATGATGGTAATGATGGAGCTGAATATTGCTATTCTTAGTACCTTGGGAGTCAGGCTGTGCTTGTGCCCATGGAGTAGGCCAGTCCTTATGCTGGCAGATCAGGCTACGTTATCAATATGTTGTGAGTAGGTGAGTGAGCTATCAACAGTGACCCCTAGATATTTGAAGGCGTGGATCTGTTCAAGTGGGGTGCCAATGCAGTTTGTGATGATCAAGGGTATGGACTTGTGTTCCTTATGGGCACTGTTGAAATGCATCACGTTGGTCTTTTTATAATTTAGCACCAGTTTTTGAGTGTTAAACCATTTTTCCACTTCTGAGAAACTGTGTTGAAGGTTATCCTGAAGTATCTTAGTGTCAGGGTTACCAGAGTAGATCACAACATCATCAGCGTAGAGCAGAATCTGTTCTTGACAAGCTGTTTGGAGGTTATTCAAAAAGATACTGAAGAGAAGGAGCCCCAGTATAGATCCCTGAGGCACTCTGGAATGGACTGTCTTCCTTTCAGAGAGAACATTGGTTATCTTGACCTGCTGCGAACAGTCTTCTAAGTAGTTTTTGAACCAGCTGACCGCATCATTTGACACCCCTGAGAGCAATAATTGTCCAAGTAGCAGTGAATGATTCACAGTATGAAAAGACTTCATCAGGTTGATGAAGGCAGCACTAAACAAATGGCCTTGGTCAAGTGAGTTATGTATGAGACCAGTGAATTCTAACAGTGCAATGGTAGTACTATGACCTTTACGAAAGCCATGCTGCTGGGGACATTGGAGATTGTATTTGTCCAGGTATTCCATAAGCTGATCTGCAATTATACACTCTAGTGCTTTTGATAGAGGAGGTAGAATGGAGACTGGCCTGTAGTTCATGTGGTACACCCTGTCTCCACCTTTGTGCACCAGGGTTACTAGTGCCTGTTTCCATTTTGGGGGGGAATTGCCCAAGTCTTAGAGAAAGGTTCAGAATCTTGTTAAGATGTGTAAGAGTTTCCTCAAGGGTGAGGGGAAGAAATTAGAGATATAGATTGTCCCCACCGAATTGTGATTTACCAAGTACTTTGTATATGTACTTTCTAGCCTTGTGCTTAGTAACCTCTTTGAAGTAAAAGGGGGAGCCTGTTGCTGAGCATCACAGACCAGGGGTTAGCGGAGACAGAGGCCCATGAATTTTCAAACTACTTATCCAGCTGACAGCAACAGGTGAAAAGTGAAGGCCTTGTCTCCTCCTGCACCCCCTCTGTAAATGAGTACCACAAGGGTCAGTCCTGGTTCTCTGCATAATGTGGAATTCTGCTGGGAAAATTAGCATGGAATGACCATTCTGATGGCAAAATGTCTGCTAGAATTTCACTAGTTCTTCTGCAGATGTATGCTTGCTGTGATCCGTGGAAAAATATTCCGTGGAACAGCATTTTTCTGTGGAAAATTATTTTACAAGCATTTCCATGGAAATATTGAGATCTGTGGATTAATATTCTGTGGAACAGCATTTTCCTTGTGGAAAATCATTCCATAACCATTTTCTGCTGTGGAATTCCACCATTCCATTTTTGGTGAAATTCGAAGAAATTCTAGCAGAATTTTAAAAATTCTGCAAAATTTAAGTCCATTGAAATTTGAAAATTCTGCACAACTCTAGTCAGTCCTGGACCCCCTTCTTTTTCTGGTATCTGTAAATGATCTTGGTTTAAATATTACGGCAACAAGCTTACATTTCTATGTAGACAATACAGTGCTAAACTGACCCCCAACCTGTTCATGCCTAACTTCCAAAATGCCTACAATAAATTGCAACTCAGTCTAACTGGGTTACATTGCTTTCAGATGCCACAAAAAGTAAGGTTATGCTCTTTACCCTACATGCATCTTCTCTCCATTTCCACACGTATGGGGGACTCTCTGAGTACTGTGGATAAGTATAAATACCTAGGTCTCTGGTTGGATTGCAAATTGGCTTTCACTACCTACATTAATAAACTTTGCAAGATGCTCTGAGCTAGACTGGGTTTCTATTATAGGAACAAAGGCTGCTTTGCTTCTGAAGCTCATAAGACAATATTTATTTATCTATCTATGTATTTATTGAATTTTGCAATGTTGCAAGCCACATTCTTTCCTGTCTTATATTACACAGATCTGCTATAAAGAGGCTGTATGGCTATTGACCTAGGTAAATTAAACTGGATGTGCTCTACCATAGTGCTCTCCACTTCATAACTAATCTCCCCAACAGGACTCACAAGTGTACTCTCTATGCTTCAGCAGGCTAGTCTTCTCTGTCAACAAGGCACCTAAAAAATCTTTATATGTGGACATACAAAGCCTTACAAGATTGTCTCCAGTGTTGGAATTAGAGTGGTGCTTGCCAGGTCTCACCTCCTTAGCTTGGACATGAACCCCAGTAGCTCACACATCATTACCATTGATGTATAATGGGAAGGGGAGCTCAATTAACAGACAGGGCCATTATAGATCTCCCTAGATCCCAAAGCTCATAAGCTACAATTCCAACACTGGTTGTCTCACACCATATATGTTACAGCACTATTCCACAGAACTGTCAGTACGTACGATCTAAGGAGAAAGAATATGTATCTTCTAGATATACCTAGGCACTTCATCCATTTTGGCAAATCTGCCATCAGCTGCCTTCTTCCCACATTGTGGAAACAGTCTAAAATTTGGCTCCTTGATTAGCCATAATGCTTTTAAAGCTCGTCTAGAAACCCACTGTGTAGACAGTTGCAACTGTGGTTAACCTCTGTTCCTCTACAGCACTAGAATTTACTGCATATGACCTGAGTGCTATACACATAGCAATGCTCTTACTGCTAGAATTGTATCTCACAAATATACTCCTTGGATATGGTTACTAAAATATTTTGCAGCTATATTTATATTGCTTGTAATTAGTGATGTGTGAAGTCCATGAAATTTGCTCTGCAAGGTAATTTCATGCTTCTCCCACAGATTACACACTTTGCAGTAAAAAAAATAGCAAATTTCATCAAAAATTTCACACAGATCATGCAAATCAAAGTTCTGGCAGCTAGCCAGAACTCTGCGAATTCTGCAAATCGTGAATTTTCTGCACTTTAAATGAAATTCTAGGGCGAAGTTTAACTTCACAACATCTCCACCTGTAATTCCAGGATTATGTGCCAACTGCTTTATTGTCACTGTAAATTAATTATTTTGTTTGTTCAACTCTTTGCCTACCTCTCTGTACATGTAGTTTTTCCATCATTTATAATTCATGGATTATTATGCATTAGTTGCATTATGCTTACTGTAATTCTATTACACTTTGTGTTTTTCACTCTGTATTCATTTTTATGAGTTTATCATTCTGTATATGTTTTAATTATTGCTGTCCTAATGAGGTCCTCTTTGCAAATGAGTTTATCCTTTTCCTGGTAAAACAACTTAAACCGCAAAAACAAAAATGAAAACTTGGAGTCAGGGCAACATAGGATAGTTAGAAACATTATCAATAACTCCAACACTTTATCAGTATTTCTAGCTTAGTGTTTAAAAAGTAATCCAATTATTTTTAGAAAAGATTAACTGCAACCATGAGGGTTTTAAACCTTTTTTTTTTATTAAAGGTTGCAGCCAGGGTGATATAGCAAAGTATATTGGCATAGTTTGAAGTTATAAATACTTTATAATATCATCCATAACACTTTATAACATTATCCATAATTACATGATATTTTTGACAATAAAATGTAAATGTTTACATTTTTGTTCACACTCATACCAAATAAATATGTTTCCACTTACATTGGCAATCATAGCTGATACATTTATATTCACTGATCACAATATCTTCCACAGCTCTCACATGCTTTGCCTAGTAAAGCTGCAAAAGATATATTTTTTAAAACCAAGATAATCTGTAGTGCACTGCCCAAAGCACAAGCTGAAGGGTGAAGGTGGAATTATCGGCTTTTTTATTAATTTACTTTTTTTTATTTTGCCAAGAGGGCACACTAAGCTGTGAGAAGCTCATTTATAGGTGTGTCCTAGGGAGGGTACAATAGATAATGTAGGATTCACACTAAGAAACGTAGAAAATGATGGCAGAAAAAAGGCCAATGGTCCATCCAGTCTGCTGAGTCTGCTATTTAGCCCTGGGACCTACTCTCCCTCCAGTACAAAGAAACAGTACAAAGTATCATTAAACCAGATACCTACAAGGCAAACTAAATTACAACATGATCAGTGCAGTTTGGTGTGATGAAGCACATGATGAATAAACAGGTAGTAACAGTGGTATATAATTTTATATCAGTCAGTTGGTGACCTGGCCGAATAATGTCAGGGACAAGTGGGCAGATATGGAGGGGGCTAACTATGCTTACTGGTGATAAAGAGTACCAGGGCTGGGACTGAGACGGTCAACAACATCTTTGGCAGCAACTGGGGGAGATCAAGAATCAGTCACAAGTGAGTTAGAAGAGCTTCTAACCTGCACTTTTGAGGAACACCATGTTTTTGAGGACTGGAGAATGGCAGTGAAAGAGTTCCAGAGAGCAGAAAGTCTCCAAGAGAAAGCAGCTTGACCAATTGACAGGCAGCATCTGGGAGGAAGGAAGTTAGGAAGTGAGGGGTAGGGTTGCAAAAGGGAGGATAGACACAGTAGTCAAGGAGTCAAATCTTGCTGATACTAGGGCAGAGTGCAGGTCATGTCATTTTAGAAGGGATGGGAGTATGGAAAAGGCTTATACCCAATCCCTAGGTGATAAGATGATGGATTGTTAGTCCTAGTAGGAGGTCTGACTGAACTGTGGAGGAGTTTGGACATCCCAGTTCTCACATTGATAAATGTTCTACAAATTTAGAATCACTAAACCATCTCTATCAATCTTATCAGGGGCTTTTACTTAATTTTTATTTGCTTCCTGTGATGCTGCCTTGAAATAGTTGTTCTTCTCATTCACATGTAGTGAATGAGGAGCCTCTGATGTCCCCCAAAGGTTGAAGGAAAATAAAGTGGACCAGGACCCCGACCAACAGATTTTAACTCGCATCCTAGCCTGGACCTACCTTAAAGCCCATAGAAGGGGTTATTTTTTATAACAACTGATGCTCGAGAAAAACTGGAGAGAAAACTAAAGAAACTAATAGTGAAAACATAAAGAAAGAATAGAGAAAAAACTGGAAAGAGCAGTCATGCTTGTGATATCACTGGATTCAGAGGATTGAGATGCTTTGGTAGATTCAGAGTCGTTATGTGTGTTGGGAGAAACTGGGAATAATTGATTTTATTGTGCTTGAAGCAAAATGCTGTTTTTTCTTAAATAGTTTATTTTAAATGGTTTTGAGAAAAACTGGACCATCCCAATTAAGGTTGAAAAAGGGAATTTATATCTAATACATATTCATTCAAAGCACTAGCTAGAGTGGTGGCCTAGATAATCTGAATCAAATCTTGCCAGAGCAATTTTGTTTCCATTTTATTTTTTTTTTGCTTTCAGTACAAGTCAGTTTTCCTTTTTCTTTTGCATGCTTTTTCCTTAATACAGATCCTTTTCCCATTTACATTTTAATTCAGTCCTGTTTATTTACATTTTTTCTTGGAATCGGATTTTATCATTTAAATATAAATTTAAATTTGTTTTCTCCTGGGCCTAACTCATGTTGCTGGGTCATGTGTCAGTGTAGACCAATAACCAGGCACACTTTCATGCCCATCCCTTCATGCAGCGAACACCAGATGTCGGTTGCAATGAATGAGAGTCAGCGACAGCTTGTGAGAGCTGTTTGTTTAGATGGCAGCTGTGCTCATGTTGTGATTTTGCCATTTTACTCTCTTTAGAAAAAATACCATTGGTAAATTTGCACAAACTCTTTCACCTCAGCAAGGCACACCATGGAAAATTACAAGGAGGCAGAGATCTCCTCATAGTCAAGAGGGATACTGGTCAACACCAGATGCACAGGTTTGTGACTTCTTAAAAACATCACATACCTAATGCAAGACACAATACTACAGTAAGAATCCCTTTTCTCCTCTTTTCCCACAAGGAAGCTGCTCTTTTCTGTTTTGAACAACTGTAAGTGTGATAGATACTTTTTTTAACTCTGTATAATAGGGCTACTACAATACTCTGCTGGGGCTTTTCCTGGCTTGAAATAAGTGTGGTAGAAAACATTAAATCCACCTTTATTAGGTGATTTAACCACTTCCTGGGACATTGGTACTTCACATTGTATTCTAAATTATTTAACTTTTTTCTATGGTATTCAACATGCCAAAGACCCCCTCCCCAGGTCACTACTATGACTGTAAAAGTCTATTTAATCAGGTCAAAAAGGAAATGCAAGACCACACTATATCAGAGTTCCAAGAGAAGGGACATCTTCCAGGAAAAAACCCTGACAAAATCCAGACACCTTATAATCAAATGCAGAGAACTCCAGTCCCAAGAGAGCAATATTTAAACTTCTGACTTTAAATACTATCTATTGATATTTTCTTATTTTAATAAACCTGCAGACCTGCATGTCCTACAGACCATCATGTAGGCTCACATATGCTCAGTACTGCAGCATAAGGTATATTCCTATTAACTCATACTTGCTATGATGTGCTTAGGAACTGTTATCCAGCATGATTATTTTGTGGCGCTTGCCTCAGGGGGACACCTCAGACTCTCAGTTAGCACAGGAAAAGAGGAACCTCCAACAATGGTGATTAGTGTACAGCTCATCTAGATGTCTTAAATGTCTTGACCTCCCATGGAGGTTGGACTTATTTTGTGCTGGATGTGAAATTGCAGGCTAATCCAGAGCAGTATGCTTGTAAACTGTACTTGGTGGCAAAGTCTACAGCTAAGAAACATGATCAAAAAAGGGTAATGATTGCTACCCTGTATGCTGCATTGCAAGCAATGGAAACTGAGGTCCTGGCTCTAAAAAAGGAATTGGGCTCCAGAACCAGGGAAGTGGGTGAGCAACAGAGGGACTTGGAATGAGAAATTGAAAAGTTTAGGAACAAGACACAGACTGAACGTGAGATTGTGGTACAGAAAAAAGACAGGGAGATTGTTAGGTTGAGAGAGAACTGTTAAAGGTTGCAGCAGGATAAGAGGTATGTGTTAGAGTTGAATGACTTGCTTACAGGTATGAATGATATGCTGCAAAGTGAATATGAGGAGTTGGAGGAAGAGTTTGAGAGATGTCAGAATGCACTGGAAAGGGAGCTTAGGGAAAGCCACAAAGTGATCACTGTGTACAGAGTGCTGCAGGATCACGTTAGTAAGGAACAGTACAGAGGCAAAGTGGATCATTTGATTTGTAGAATTAAGATGACAAAATTATGTCAGCAGTTTGCAGTCCTGAAGGATCATGTAAAAGCTGTGCCATATTCACCGCCTATCAACTTGTCGCCATTGGAGGGTGACAACAGCAAGGATGGAGATGTCCAAGATGGCAGACCTTGGGACACCAGCGGGTTGAGGTCTCACTCACCAGTAGCCACCTTGAATAAAAAGGATAAAGACCAGGTGGAAGCCTTAATTCAGAGGGCAAGCTCAAAGGCTGGGATCTCCGATTCAGGCTTAAGTGCTGAAACAAACAGTCAGTGATACATTGAAAAAAGGAGGTGGAAAAACAGACCCTCCTTCACCATGGCCGAAGCAGTTGCCAAGACCATCACTGTGCAGGAAGCCAGTCCAAGCTCCCTGTAGTCCACACAAGCCATTCAGAACATTGTGGACAAAATAGGCTGTATGGCTCCTGGCAACAATCTTAGTTGCCATTTGGAGAAAGTGCAGACTCAATGCGAACTCAGCCTAGTGGCTGAGCACAGGGTACAGGTTTTGAAACAAACTGTGAACCCTACATTATGGGTGAAGCTGCCAGAAGACATACATAGTTACATCAGAGCCCTGTTTGACAGAGCTGAGGCTCACCTCCTCGTGGTCCATGACCCCAACATGGTCGGTGTAATGCTAGTGACCCAGGTGAAGCAACATGTCAAAGAGACCCCAACTGAATACGAGAGTCATTTGTGACTCATGTACAGTGAAGGCAATGATTTGGCTGGTGAACATCCAGACAGAGAATCAATTAAGTACAAATGCATGTTCTTGAAAAACCTCCAACCTGCCTCCATGAAAAGGTGGAAGCAGCTGTACTCCCCATATGGGAATACCTCCATGACATCATGGAGAATGTGGAGCATGTGTACCAGGTCCATGAGAGGGACCTTAACTTGGGCTGTAAGCCCAAGGTTGCCACAGTGCAAAGTGACATGTATTCATCCACCCAGTATGTGGTGGAAGGGAAATCTAAAGATCCCCAACAAGACAAATTCTTGTACTGGAACAGAGGAGGATACAACAACAAACAAAAATATTGACAGAAGTCAAACCAGCAAAATGCAAAGGGCAATAATAGATGAAAACAATGGTCCATTCCCTTTTACAAAGATCTGGACAAAGAAAACGCATGGCTTCTGGAGTTTCAGGCCAAGGTTCAATCCCTCATGGCTGAACCCCGGACAAAAGGTTTAGTGACCATTTCTTCTGCTCTCCCTTTAGAGAAGGAATCTGATGGGGACTAGCAGTCAAAATCTCCATATGATGAAGCAGTACAGATGCTCTGAGAGGTGGATCCCACCCTCTATGACACCTCAAAGGAGCAAAATGGATCGGACTGATGGTGTCAGGCCCCAGGTCAGATCCTCACTTCTTTTGTTACTGATGATTCAATTGCCCATGTGAAGAAGAACTGCTTGGGGGCTGCCAGCTTGAATTACTTCCAGACATGGGTGCTGCCGTCTCTGTGCCATATCAGAATGATCCTCAGTACTCTTGTTAGATGATGTGGAAGGCCACTTCTGCCCAGACCTTCATGGGGGTTATAATCACAACCTATCATTCCAAGCTAATACCTATCACCATCAGTACCTTAGAAATGAAACACTATTTTGATCTCATGGTCTTATGTCATCACCAGAGCATTCTCAGTACAGATTTTCTCTCTCAGTATGGATGCATGGTGGACCTAGCCAACAGACTACTACACCAGGTACCTGGCCTATACCATTTGCTTCTCATTTGTGACTCATACACTGTGGCAGCAGTGAAGGCCAATGATGTGGAATAGAACATCATCCTCATGTTCCAGCAACATGCCCTCTTCCCTCAACTGAGGCCTATTTTGGAAAGGCACCGGGATGCATTTGCTAAGAACAAGCATAACTGTGGCAGAATGGACACCTCCATATCAGTTCTTGGGGCAGACACACCATGCCAAAGACAGTACCGTCTTCCAGCAGAGGCAATCCCTTCTCTGACATCCACAATATAATACCTTTTAAAACAAGGGGTCATCAAGTCCTGTGTGTCCACAGTCAATTCCCTCATTTTGCCAGTGAAGAAGTCCAATAATAATTGGTGACTGGCCATAGACAATAGAAAGCTAAACCTGGTTATCACAAGTTGTGCACCCATTATGACATCTGCCCCAGATGTGCTAAAGCTCCTCAAACCACACCACAAGTGGTTTAGCACTCTGGACATCTCCAGTGCTATTTGTCATTACCATTGGCCCCTGAGAGCCAATACAAGTTTGCCGTTTTCACTTTTAAAGAATGTCAGCACATGTGAAACTGCCTTCCCCAAGGGTTTCCCAACAGCCCCTACCTTTTTCACATCCATATGAGGGATTCCATACCAGGCTTCTCCTCCCCGATTGCCTCTTGCAGTATGTGGATGATCTTATGGCTACAGCAGACCTACAGAAACACCTAGAGCTGCTAGAGGAGCTCCTGACACTTCTACAGAAATCAAGTCTCAAGTGCAACCCCGTGAAAGTACAGTTCTGTCTCTCTGAAGTCTCCTTCTTGGGCCTGCGCATTACTGCAGAGGGCAGAAGCCCCACCTTGGATAAAGTCCAGGGCATCCAGGACCTACCCCTGGCTACCAGTGTCTCTACACTGAGGCACTTTCTGGGAATGGTCAATTACTCTGGAGACTTCATTTGTAATTATGCACTAAAGGCATGAACTACTACTGTATGAACTACTGAAAAAGGACATCCATTGGCAATGGGGACCAGAACATACAGCTGCTGTTACATCCCTGAACTGGGCTCTGGCCTCAGCACCACCTTTGGTCAATCCCAACCCAAAGTTGCCATTCCACTTGGAAACAGTCACCTCAGATACTGCCATGTCTGCAATACTTGCACAAACTGTGAATGGCACCCTCAGGCCTATCGCGTATGCCTCCCAAGTGCTGTCCCCAGTGGAACAGAAGTAATCTTTATGTCATAGAAATCTCTTAGCCACCTTCTGGGCTGTCAAACACTTTACCTACATCATAGGCTTTTCTCCCATTGTACTGCACACCAACCATGCTCCCACCACCTTCCTCTTAACAGATCGCATCAAAGAGTATAATGTCTCTAACATCAGGCTTACCCATTGGTCCCTCCTCCTACAAGACGGAGATATTACTGTACTCCCATCAAAAATGCAATCTGTTCTGGCACACAGGCTCCTCTACCAATGAGACCCTCATGAGTGCGGCCTACAGCCATCCACCTTGCCGGAACTAGACCCCTCTTTACCCACCACTAAATGCACCCTAGCAGATCCTGCACTTTGATGTATTTTCACAGATGGATCTTCCTTTTATCAGGGAGGTGAGGAGGAGGACATCATCATTTTCTCTGATTCATCCTGGGTGTGCAACTCCCTCACAGAATTCCTTCCCTTCTGGAAGACCCATGACTTGCTTCCTCAGAGGGGACCCCTGTTAAATACAGGGATCTGTTCAAGTACATTGTCAGCTTAGCTGAACACTTCGCCTTCAGACTTTACATACACAAAGTCAAGGCACACTCAAAGACTAAACCATATCATGAGTACAACAATCGAGTAGACACCTTAGTCAAGGACTGTGGTTGGGGGAGGTATGGGCCAAGCAACCCCAAATCGAAATACACACAGTGGCCACCCACAAAAGGACCAGAGTGTCTCTGCAGGATCTGGCTGCAGCACAAGTAGCAGATCAAGAGATGAGCAAGGTATCCGAATATCTCCCTAAGGAAACAGAGAAGGAACTGTCTTAGGCCAATACCTTCAAGAAACATTCTGATAATCTCCAGCTCTCCCCAGACCAGAAGTTGGTCCCATTCGAATCTGGTAAAGAAACATTGTGGGTGATCCCCAAACAACTCCGGACAGAGTTCATTCATCAGGTCCATGATATACCCACAGGTGGACACCAAGGAGTAGATAAGACTCTACAGAGATTAAAGACTGTGGGTTGGTGGCCTGGCCAAACAACTGATGTCAAGTACTATGTGGACAATTGCATCATCTGTGCTCAGAATGGTGGGGATTCTCCAAGGGGTGTGAATAACATGCCAGAGGTGCTTATCCCACCTGCACAGTCCCGCACCCACCGAACGATGCATTGTGGCTGGATTCACAGCCACCAAGTGGTTCCCATCAGTGACACTGCCACTCCAGCATGCAGGTGCATGGGGGCTCTTCCATGGTCATTGATGGGTATCCAGTGGGATGCCTAGACCCAGTTCACCACTGGATCTTTTGTGCTTGTGGGGTGCCGTGGAAGTCAGAAGGCCACGGTGCAGCATCAGGGCAGGTAGGAGCCTGGTCCACAATCCCTGGCCGTCCATGTGCAAACCGTGGGCTGGGGCAGCATTTTGGGGGGCTATTCATGCCCCTACATCCCCATCACAGCTGGTGGCAGCATCCTGGGGGGGTGTGTACTGGTTATGTCTATGCTGGGGACATGTAGCCTGCACCCCCCTTGCCTGGCATTCTACACTGTCTAGAATAGTGCAGAGCACAGGCACACCATCTGCACAAGCCCTGGACCACCCCCTCATGGATCTTCCTTGCCAGGCAGGAGATCAAGTGTGTGGCAGCCCCATGCCCCCTTGGAGAATTGGGCACAGTGGGTGCAGAGGCCATGGACAGTCTACACACCCCATATCCATGGAACATAGACTGTTCACACATTGGAGACTAGGGGTCAATAACCCTGTCCCAGGTAAGAAAAATGCCAAACTACTTCCACTGAGGCAATCTGGCCCATGGAATGCAATACAAATTGATTTCATTGGACCTTTGCCTAATACCAGTAGGAACAACAAGTATGCACTGGTAATAACAGACCTCTTCTCAAAATGGGTGGAAGCCTTCCCATGTAGAATGAATATGGTAAAAGCCACTGCCAAGATTTTGGTAGAAGAAGTATTTACCAGACGGGGCCTATCCCTCAAGGTGAACTCTGATAAAGGAATGAGCTTTACAGGGGAACTAATGCAAGAATGCTTGGATTTACTAGAAGTCAGACACAGGTTCCACATAACTTATCATCCTCAGTCTTTGGGACAGGTAGAGATAGCTAACAGGCAGATCAAATTAATACTGCATAAGTTTGCAAAAGAAAATATTGAAAAATGGGACATTCTGTTGCCCTTACTGCCATTGGCAACCAGAGCTATCCCTGCTGCAGCAACTGGTGCAGGTTCCACCAAGCCACTGCAACAGAAATCCTGTTGAAGGCCATTACAGCAATGGCACAATGCCAACAGTCAGAATTGTGCAGTCAGGGAACACAAGTGTTTTTTTGTGGGGGGCATCACTCCCCGCACCCTCCATGCAGGGGGTCCTGCACCCCCAGCACTATAGATTACTAACTCCAAGTCAGAACTCCCTGGAGACAGTGGTGTTGGTGACACAGTGGACCAGTACAGCAAACAGCCAATTCTGTCGCTGTACTGGTCTTAGCTGTTTTACCATCGCTGTGGCAATGGTAAACACCTGGTGTACACACTTTGAGCTGATAAAAGGTCAGCAGATGAGGTTACTGGAACATCTGTGGATAGATTTCAGCACCCCAAACATGGACAGAGTGTCAGTGTACACTTATGTTGCACAGCTGAAGGCCAGTTTAGTCCAAACTCATCTCTTTGCTGCTCAAAACCTGGGCAAGGCCCAAGAGCAGTCCAAAAATGCAATTTGACAAGAATGTCAAAGAAGTTGATTGGTAGGTAGGCAACCAGGTCATGATACTGAAATTTGCCATGCCAGCCCACCCTTTGACAAGCAAGTGGGCTGTCCCCTACAACATCATCAATAAATTGAGCCCTGCTGTCTGCCAAGTGCAGTTGACAGACTGCAAGAGACCTGTGGACAAGTTGTACCATGCCAATCAGCTGAAGCTGTATAAAGGTGATTAATTCTCCAGCATCTGAGCCCTTCGCATCCTGATACCCACCTCTCTAACTCTCCCAATGAAGGGGTGGACATTTGACTCCCATCTACCCATGTGACTGTACATAAAGGAAAAGATGCTTATCTTATTGCAATGGTGGTTTCTTCAGACAGCTCTACTGTGCAAATTGAATGTAGAACTGGTAATACCACTGAGAAGGGCCTTCCAGTGACCCATCTTGCCAAAGGAACTTTACAAGACTGGCCCAACACCTGCATTTGTCCCAGTGGAACTCTGTGCATATGCCAAGTCAACCAACATCATACAGGGCCATACAATTTCACAGCAATGTTGGGACCAGATTTTTGTAACCATTATTCCAACACCACCATGTGCTATAACTGTTTAACACAATCAATTGCAGCCACTGCTCTTTTCCTTACAGTACTACCAGCTTCAGCAGATGAACCTTTACAATGTCCACTAACGGAACCAGGTCCACCCAGTGGCCTAGCTGCAACTTCCATTCCCAGGACACTTATTAACAATGTACAATTTGTGCATGTTCCTGTTGTTCTGAATCTTATACACTGGAATATGGCCAAGTTAGGCCATTGCGCTAACACCAATGTGTCCAAATTTCATGCTACTATGTTGTTAGATCTTATTGCTGCATATCAAGCATGTGTACATGACCCTGTAGCTGGGCAACACACAGATGAACATTGAACAGTATTCAGCCCCAAACACCGAAAGAGGAGTTTTGGATTTTAAGATGTAACAGACGTAGCAGACACTGTTCCAGGTATGTTTAATTCAGGAATGTCAATTTGGAACAGAGCCAATTTTGCTAAAATTTGAAGCCATGTCAAATATTTTAATAGTAAGTTAGGTCAAGATGTTATTCAGCCCATGCTACATGGTACTACCAGTTTATCCCAGAAGGAACGTTTCATGGTGTATAACATGTATGAAATTGCACATTTATTTAATGAGTAGGCATGTGCGAACAAAAAAACATCCAAGGGTGGAAGTATTGTATTTTATTGCTGCATTTAATCACACCACTGTATTGCTGCATGATTTGTCAATGCTACTACTGTACATCCCCCTCCCCTTTCCTCCAGGACATACCGTGAGAGGAGAATTAAGTTGCTCAGTGAATCTTTCCTGGGGAAACAATTAAATAAATAAATAAATAAATAAGTGAATGTCTGACTTTCACTTCCACAGAAGTTCAGAAATCCATTTCCATACTTCTGTGGCAATTCCACCTGCAATCACCACCCAACCCAGTTGCTCCCCAACAACCTTGGTGGCTAGTGGTCCCTCCCCCCACCCACCCCACAGGTACACAAAATGTCCCAGGAGGCTAGTGGTCCCTCCACCCTCTGGATCACCGGCCCGAACTAAAAAAAAATATCCCACCCCAGTTGTTGCAATCCCTCCGCCCACCTCATCCATGCCTGACAAATGCCCTGGTGGCTAGTGGTCCCTCCCCTCCACCTCACAAGCCCAAAGTGTCCAGTCCAGTAAACCTGTCCCCCATCTCCATCTCTGTCCACACTTAAAAAATAATCCCCTGGTGGTCTAATGTGGTTTCAACTCCCCCTCCTCATCCCAATCCCCAGTCCCTGAATATATATTATTTCCCTGGTGGTCTAGTGCCCCCTCCCTAGCAGGTGTTCCACCACCCCACTCCCACCCTCATCCCAAACCCCAGTGGGTGGACTAGCACAGCCCTCCTCTCTCCACCGTGGCCGGCCCACCCACTGAGCTGTCCATGAATAAGTATGTAATGCTGTTTTGCCAACAGATCAAGAATCCTGCCATCCAACAAACCTTATTAGCAAAACAGACATTTTTATAGGTTTTTATGGCTTTCTGAGCATATTTTACACATCACTTTCCTGGTTTCAATTAGGGTATTTTGTATAAGGGTTAGTATGAGTGCTTATAATTTTTTTAAATTAACCCTTTTTATTTCACTTCTTGGGGGTGGTTGAGGAACCTGCTTAACTTGATACTATTGTACTCCCTTCTAGTTGTAGTAGTGGTGTGCTTATTTGTCAAATACCTCATGGAGAAAAATAGAGTACAGGATGGGACCATCTTCCAAAGAAAAAGATGCTCAAAGACTAGGAGGCACAATATGAAGCTGGGGGGGGGATTCAGAGGTAATGTGAGAAAGTACTTTTTCACAGAAAGGGAGGGGGACAAATGGAATAGTCTGCTGGCAGAAGTGTTATAGGCAGAAACGGTTACAGGATTCAAGACAGCTTGGGACAGACACAAAGGGAGCTTGAAAAAACAAGGGAAGGAGACTGTGGGCTGATTAAGATTCGCTCAGTCAAAATAACTAGGAAAACTGGGCAGATGTGGAGGGCTTGTGGGCCCTTATCTGCCAGCAACTTCTGTGTTTCTGTTTCTATGCACTGATTATAATTTGTTGGATCCCCTATGGGAGCTGCAAGAGTACAAGAGGAAAGGTAGTGCTGCAAATGATGCAGGGGATGGGGTTTGAAGTCTTCAAGCTACCAAAGTCCCCCCCCCCCAACATTATTATCAAACTTAATAAATCATCCCAAAAAACACAAATTTCCAACCCTTCCCCTCACCTATCCCACTCACTCTTCCATGGTAAATCAAGGGGTATTAAATCTCTAATTTGAGATTCTTATATATAGTTCTTCACTCAGCTGATGAGACAGTTGCTATGGGTCAGCTGTGTCAAGCTGAAGTTAGTAGGAGGGAAAAGGACAGCCTCCTAGGCACCTCTTGGCAAAACACACACACCAAAAGACCAGGTACCTATAATGCTGGCGTCCACACCATAAGAAAGCCAGTGCAGGGTTCCAAGCTTATGGAAAAACAATTTGAGAATTGTCTGCAAAGGTGAAGTTTGTAAGTTCGCCAGAATTTTGCTGGTGAGGTAAAACTTTGCAACATCTCTAATCCTGGGAGATCTTTTAGAACTACCTTGTATGTCCAGGTCTACAGATTCAGTAGTCTCTTGATAGTTAATTAGGGCAAGCCAACTGTGGCACACAAAAGACTCTACTGAGTCCTGGGCCCTGACTCCATAATAAGCCTGAGTGCTCTGTAGTACAGCACAACTAGCTTGGTGAGACAAGTGGTGGAACTGTAACTGTAAATTTGGTCATCACAGTTTACAATCAGTAGGAAAGTGACCTGAACCAGATGTTTGTGGATATCATGTGGAAAGCAGTGCTTATTTCTATAGAAAAAAAGAAGTTTGACCTAGTATTTTGCATATTGGTAGTGAAAGATAGTTAGTTGTCAATCCATACTCTGAGGTATTTATATTTTTTATACTTGTAGTGAAGGCTGGGGCTGATACAGAATGTAAAGTTGTGTTGTGTGAGGTAAAGAACTTGATGTTTGTTTTGGACGCATTTAGTAGCAGCTTAGAGTGGAAAAGGTTGAGTTGCCGGTTGAAGCATACTTCTCAACTTTTCTTCACCAAAATGTGTGACACGATGTGTGACAAATGAGCAGAATGTGTGACATATCATCTAACATGGCACTGCAAGCTCAGAACACCATAGCTATCAGTGCACTAATGTTCATAATGTTTTTTGATAACTGAGCATAATAGATTATTATGAATGTTTGCTTTAAAGTCTCAGTGGGGAATGTGGAATATCACCTTCCCCATGATGGACAAAGGGTTTCTGAGAGGTAAAACGAGTGACATACCACATAATGTGTGACGGTTGAGAGGTATGGGTTGAAGGTCGGAGCAGATGATGCTAATATTGGGCCTAGAGATGTACAAGGCAGTGAAAAGTGTAATTTGACATTAGTGATAGTCTCACCTAAATCATTAATGTATAACATGAAAAGTAGTGGGCCTAATATAGATCCTTGAGGGATACCCCTAAGAAAGGGACTACAGGCAAAGTAGAGACCTCTTGCTTTGATCTGTTGTACCCAGCCAGTTAAGTAGTTAGAGAATCAATTCAATGGAGCTCTTCCGAATCCTATTTTAGACAGTTTTTGGATCAGAATGTTGTGGTCAACAGTGTGAAAGGCCTTAATGAGATCAAGAAAAATAGCTCCAGTGCTTTGTTTATGATCAACAGCCTGTATCCAGTCATTAGTAACCTTAGCCAGGGCAGAGACGGTACTATGTTTAGGTCTAAAACCAGTTTGAACGGGAGTTATAATAGTTATAAATATTTGATTATTCCAAGAAATCTCTTAATTGAGTGTTAATAATTTTTTCTAGGAGCTTTGCCAATACTGGAAAAATGGATACTGGTCTGTAGTTGTTGAGAATACTGGCATCACTGGATTTGAGGAGGGGAATGATGTGCACAGTTTTCCAGAGTGGGGGTATGTCATTACCGGAGAGCGATAAATTCAAATGATGGGTTATGAGTGCCATGAAAAGCTTGAAGCAGGTTCTGAGTGAAAAAGGGGGCCAGGCCTTCAGTGCATGATCTTTTTTTGGTGTCTATCCCTAGCAGTAGTTGCTCCACCTGTTTATAGGCAGTGGGTTGGAAGATGGATGGGCTAGCAGTGGGGTTGCAAGATTTTTCAAAATCCAGTGGCGGGATTTGGTATGTTGCAGCCAGGGACCTATCAAATGCCAGGCCAGCTGCCATGAAATATGAGTTTGTTTCTTCCATGGTGATTTGTTTATCTGATAGGAGGTTTCCATTGACTAAGATTTTCAGTGGAAGTGTGGGGGCAGGCGAGGAGCCTTCAACTGATTTGATGATTTTCCAAAATTTAGCTGCAACATGTTTGTTAGTGTCCAGGAAGTTTACATAATAGTTAGCCTTTGCTACTCTAATTAGTTTGGTGCAGGAGTTTCTCATTCATTTAAATTTGGCCCGATCTGTTTCAAGCTTCGTTCATCTGGTAGTTGCCCAGTAAGTCCCTATTCCTCAGATCCTCTTTTAGCTCCCAACTAAAGCATGGACTGGATACCTTTTTTCTCAGTGTTTGACCATAGAAGCATGTTTATTGATAGCCCCCAACAACAACCTATTGAACATTTCTGTTGCTTCATGCACCATGGGAGCAAAGTAAAATGTTTTTTCAATTTATATATGCCAACTCATTTAGATAATTAATGACACTGAAGCTGGCAAAGCATCTCTTTAATATGAACTTGGGTTGGGTTACTGGAGTTTTTGTCCCCCTGGAACATGCAAGTACATTATGATCACTTGCATCATTGCGAAAAACTGCTGAGTGAATAAATTTATGAGGTCTGTTGGTTAAGATCAGGTCTATTAGAGAGGCATTAGCAGGGTTATTAGGATTTGGTCTTGTTTCTAATATAGGATGCACAAATCCTAGATCAACACACAGTCTTTTTATATCAGTAGATTTGTGGGTGAGCTAATCCAAATATAAATCTCCAAGTATTAGACATTTTTTTAGGGCAGGGGCTTACTATTTCAATAATATGCTGCAGAAGTTCAGGGCCACAGTTGGGAGGTCTACAGCATCCAATCATTTTTAAAGATACATACTGGGGCAGGGTTGTATTTACCATCCTATATTCAAGTTCATTTGGTACTGAGTGGGAGCTGATTATATCCAAGTGAACTTTTTGCTGATTTACTGATATATAAAACTGGGCAGCCACCCCTGGAGGGCCCTTCCTGTCTCTAAAGGTTGTAGGAGGGAATGGCTATTATAGGCAAAGGCACATAACCATTTAACCATGTTTCAGTGAGTAGCAAGATATCCAGTTTTGTGTACAGCCAGGTTTTTGCCTCATTCAAGTTTTTTAGCAGACTGCACACATTAATGACATTATCTTTAGTACTTGAAGAGAGGCACATTCTGTAGGGGAGAGCACTTGGGAGGGGCACCTGAATTTACCTCCACATTACCTGAATATAATAACAGAATAAGAATAATGTTTACACATATGAAGAGTGATATGAGTAGACCTCTGATGTAAGGATTTTGCCTTGACCTTAGAGCTGGTTGCTATGATAGAAGCAGTGAAGGGTGACTTCCTGTGATAAAGATTGATACCTGCATGGGTGGTAAATTACGACTTTTGTTATGATTAGACCAGGAATAAAAATTATTGAAAAAACAAGGATAGATAATCATTTCATGCTCATTGTATTACAATGGGATGATCTTACACTTATCCTGATGAATATGTATGCCCTTCTCCCCCCGGACTCTTTGCATCTTACTGATAGGATCTGTTCTATTATTAGCTTGGAACTGGAAGCTGGGAGGTGGTGTTGCCTCTATATTGGTCTCTTGTGAGATCCCACCTGGAATATTGTATCCAGTTCTGGAGGCTACATGTCACAAGAACATTAACAGGGTTAATTTCAGGCTGCTGATGCTTTACTGGTTTGTGTTGTCCTAGCCTCTAAATTGCACAGTAAAGGAACCCTGTTATAACTTCTACTATACTTCGTATGAATTTCAGTTAAGAGGATTTGTTTTCTGGGATGTTGCCATGGAAACAATATTGCCAGAAGTTCTATCTAACTGGCATTGTGGGATTGTGGAGACTCCCTTGCACCACTCTCCACTTGGTAGCGTATATTGCTCTAAAGTTTTAGTTTAGTGACAGGAGGAGCAAAGGGGACATTCCTTTTGCTAGAAGTCCACTGCATGAGGTGGCAGAAGGTTTTATTATTTTTATTTTAAAAGAACTTTGGGCATGGTTTACTTGCTGGACAGGAAGTGACAGCTTGATACTTCCTGATTGCTAGCGTTTATATGTTGAGTTATGGGCGAGCGGCTGTGTTAATTTCAGGCTACTGATAGCTTTACTGGCTGTGTTGCCCTAGCCTCTAAATTGCACAGTAAAGGAACCCTGTGCTATTACTTCTAGTATATTTGGTACGAATTTCAGGGGAGATGATTTGTTTTCTGGGCTGTTTCCACAGAAATATTATTGCCAGAAGTTCTGTCTAACTGGCATTGTGGGATTGTGGAGGCTCCCTTGCACCACTCTTCACTTGGTAGTTTATATTGCTCTAAAGTTTTAGTTTAGTGAGAGCAGGAGCAAAGAGGACGCTCCTTTCGCTAGATGTCCACCACATGAGGTAGCAGAAGGTTTTATTATTTTTATTTTAAAAGAACTTTGGGCATGCTGTACTCGCTGGACAGGAAGTGACAGCTTGATACTTCCTGATTACTGGCTTAAATAGCCTCCTAAGCGAGCGGGGTGAGTGTGCGTGGGGTGGCCGCGCGGGTTCGAGCATGGAGACACTCGCATCTTAGTGCATGTTATGCATGTCAAGAGTGGAAGAGGGGAGAGGGCCTATTAAAATACAGTCTTTAGTGTATAAGTAACTACACCACTGTTACCATTTTGTTGTTTAAGTGGCTACTTGGTTTCCTTTACAAAAAATGAGTGACTTACTTAGTTTAGATTCATCCCCTGCTTTAACAATAAATCCTGTTAGTCCCCTACAACCCAATCCAAGACAGACAATTATGACATTGGATGGTGAAATTGGACTTAAATGTACTTCATGCAATATGTATACATTGTTTGATACATTACCCATGAACACTATCTATGTTTGTACAAAGTGTGTTGGAAATAGTATTCTGAGGGAAGATACTGAAATGTTTTATAAAAGACTTGCAGTGTTGGAATTACAGCAAGATGCCTTGGACTCAAAAGTCCATATTTCATCTGAGAACAGTACCTTATCTTCTAGTAACAGTGATTCAACAACCCCACCTAATTTAATGAGGGATAATAATGCTTGTATAGGCAATCATACTGATAAATGCAAGCATGAAGCTGATATTAACTCTACTAGTAGTTTGGAGAATGGTGACTGGACGCAATTCTTGGTAGGCCCTAGGCCCAAATCAAGATGTAGGGCTTTGGGAAATAATCTTGTATTAAACAATAGATTTGAACCATTAATAAATCTTGACAGTTGTGAGATCTCTATTGATAAGTTTCCCTATAGTGTTACTGAGGAACAGCTGGATACTGCTTCTGATAATATATACAATTGTCATACAAACCCTACATTATGTGGTTTGAATGAACAAAGTATACAAGCACTTGAAACACCGTCGGTACATATCCACCCTACCCCGACCCAGAGTAAAAGTACACAAGCACTTGAAACACCATCAGTACATATCCACCCTACCCCAACCCGGATTAAAAGTGGCAAACACAAATCCAAATCTAAACATCTGGATATACCGGAAGTTGTTATAACAAATACTTCTTTGCCCATGGACATGGAGTCTACCAAAGTGGTTAATAGGCAGTATTTTGTACTCGGTGATTCTATTATTAAATACACAGATAAAATTGTTTGCAGGAAAGATAAACATAATATTGCCTGTTCGTCTTTTGGGTGGCCAGAATAAAGGATATACAAGAAATGTGTCCTGATATTCTTCATAATTCAGGTGCCATACCACCTGTTATTGTACATGTTGGTACCAATGATATTAAAAAAAACATTCAATTGATGTTATAAAAGAAGAGTTTATCAGTTGAGGAAAAACATTAAAGGAACCAAATTGTGAATTCCATTTTTCTGAAATATTACCAGTGCCAAGGGTTAATTACCATATTGAGAAAAAAATAAAATGTGTTAATGAATGGCTTAGGAAATGGACTCTTCAATAAGGTTTCTCCTCTATACTCCACTGAGAGACATTCATTGTTAATAGGCCATTATCTTGTTGGGATGGGTTGCACTTGAGTAAACAGGGTGCATATAAATTGTGTAGGGCCTTTGAAAGCATAATTTGCAAATCTTTAAACTGATTGATAAGGGGGACAAGATTTCGAGGAAAAAGATCCTTGATACAGATAAAAGAACTCAACTTATGGTTTGGGGAATTAATGCTCGAAGTCAAAATCAGATTAAATTAACAGAGCTAAAAATCCTTATCCAATAACTTGGTGTGGATATAGTTTGTGTTACTGAAACATGGTGGGATGATTCTAGTGAGTGGTTTAATAGCATATCAGGATTCAGGTTATTTTATAAAAACAGAGATGGGAAGAATGGAGGTGGAGTTTGTTGTTACATCTCAGAGAATATACAATGTCAAGAAATAGAAATAGTTAATACATCTAATAAGTTAAATGAATCATTATGGATATACTTAATTTTCATTCACCAACCAAAAATAAGGTTAGGCATCTGTTATAGACCCCCTAATAGCAATCACTGTTTTAATTATGAGTTAATAAATGAAATCAATAAAGTTTGTAATGTAGGTGAATACTATAATCATCGGTGATTTTAATGCTCCAGGCATATCATGGGAGATGTTAAGAAGGACAACTACATTTGAACGGGCCTTGTTAGATGCACTAATTTTACATGGTTGTGATCAACTAGTCAGGATTCCAACTAGGGGTAACAGCATCCTGGATTTAGTGATCACAAATTGCAAGGAACGTATTTGCAATATTAATGTGTGTGCCTATTTGGGATCTAGTTATCATATAACTATTGAATGTACACTAAAACTTCTTAAACCTAAAATTTATGGTACAACTGACATACCAAATTTTAAGAGAGCTGATTGGTCAAAACTAACAAATGACCTTGATAATATAGATTGGAGATTTCTCCTTAAAGATTTAACAGTAAACCAAATGTGGACTATACTGAAAATTAAGATACAGGAGGCAATTACATTGCATATTCCTAGACATAAAAAATTTAATAGTAAGGATAATATCCAACTGTGCTTTTCTAAGTCTATCAAAACACAAATAAGTAAGAAGCAACAAGCCTTTAGGAAATATAAATGAAATCCTTCCTCATTAAACAAATTAAAATACACAATCCAACAAAGGTTACTTAAAGCTTTAATTAAAAGAGAAAAAATTAAGTTGGAGCATAAATTGGTTAGTTCCAAAGACTGTAAAGCGTTTTATGCTTATGTAAATAAAAATAAAGAGTCAAACAATAAAAGCAATACAATAATAGTTGATGGTAAGTCAATATCAAACAATACGGATATAGCTAATGCCTTCACTTTATTTTTTACTTCTGTATTTCATCAGAAAGATTCAGCAGCATTTACATCTTGTCTTGATTACTCAGTGGAAATAAATATAGATCAAGAAACAGTATTAAACGAATTATATAAATTATGCACCTCAGCCTCATCGGGACCTGACAATATAAGCTCTATTGTCTGGAAAAAAATTGCAGATATTCAAGCTCAGCCACTAACCATGCTATTTAATAAATCCCTTAAAACTGGTGATATTTCAATGGATTGGTTAACTGCTATAGTTGTTCTGATTCATAAGAAGGGAAACAGCCTGTGTTTCTAACTATAGACATATTAGTCTTACATCAGTCTGTTGTAAATTACTTGAGAAAATAATTAAAAATATATTACAGCATGAAATAACCTCCTTGGGATTAGAAGATATTATGCAGCATGGTTTAAAGAAGGGTCTTTCATGCAATACAAATTTGATTTCCTTTCATAATTTTGTTAGTGGTCAACTAGATAAAGGAGTACCAATAGATGTAATTTATCTGGATCTAGGAAAAGCTTTTGACTCAGTACCCCATGATAAAGTAATTTCTAAATTACATAACTTAGGACTAAATGGTTATATCCTGAGATGGGTAAATAACTGGCTAACTGACAGGAAGCAAAAAGTAAGAATAAATTCAGAATTTTCCAAAGAAGGAGATGTTACCAGTGGAGTCCCTCAGGGGTCCATGCTGGGTCCAGTGTTGTTTAATTTATATATAAGTGATATGGATAAAGGACTTTGCAGTGTAATAACCAAATTCACAGATGATACAAAAATTGGTAGGGATGTTTCCTCTCCTTTTCAATACCAACAATTATGTAAAGATCTTCATTCCATAGAACTATGGGCAATGGCTAACAATATGAAATTCAATAAAGATAAATGTTCTGTGTTACATTTTGGCAGCAGTAATCCCAAGTATCAGTATTTTTTAAACAACAAAGCACTCAAGGCTAATATATGTGAAAAAGATCTGGGGGTATGGATGGACTCTAATTTATCTTTCAAAACACAATGTTAAAAAACTTTTTGTAAAATGTAATCGAATAATACATTCCATAAGAAGAACATTTATATCTAGAGATAGATTAAGTATTATGAAATTATATAAAACATATGTTTTGCCACTTCTTGATTATGGAACCCCAATCTGAAGTCCCTATCTCCAAAGAGATATTAATTTAATAGAAACAATCCAGAGGAGGATAACTAAATCAGTACATGGGTTAAAAAATTGTGATTATAATGAAAGGTTAAAGATACTTAACCTATATTCTTTGGAAACCAGGAGAATTAGGGGTGATTTGTTATTATTATACAAAATTAACAAAGGCCCCTCCATAAGGGAGCATTTTGGTTTCCAGTTAATTCATAAGAAGGTTAACCTTAGGTCACATAAGACTCAAATCCAAGTTCCTAATGTACTTACAGTCAAATGTTTGAACTTTTATAATGTGCATACTACCAGGATATGGAATTCATTACCTAACCATATTGTTGAAGCATCTACATTTGATCAGTTTAAAAAAAGGCTGGATGATTACCTCCTGAGTACCAGGAAGTTGAGATAACCCCACTATGTAGTAGGAGACAATTAAAAGGGCATTTTTGCCTACTTTGTCTGATTCCTCCAAGTTAATCCAAGTCAATCCAAGTCAAGGATGGAAGCTGTCCAGAAGTGGTCTATTAAAATGGTGAGGGGGATTACAAAAAAAACAAAAAAAAACAAGGATAGGTTGTGGAAGCTCAACATGTACTCCATGGAGGACAGAAGAATGAGGGGGGATATGACTGAGACCAATAAGTACCTCATGGGGATTAACAAGGGGCAGGAGAAGAGTCTCTTTCACGGAGCAGTAGTAGAAGACAGGGACATTCTATGAAGCTTGAGGGGGGCAACTGTAAGAGGGGTGTCAGAAAATACTTCTTCACAAAAAGACTGGTGGACACTTGGACTAGCCTGCCAGAAGAGGTGGTAGAGTCAAAGACAGTGGGGAGCTTCAAAAATGCATGGAATTACAGAGGAGGCATATTTAATATAGTAAGGACTTCCGTTGCAGATCCTCTCCTGTTTCCTGTTTGACAGGTATGATCTAGCCCTTTCGTGCTTCAGAAGGTGGAACTTAGGGTAGCTCCTCTTAGGCCTTTACTAGACTTCTGGGATTGAGCTACATGTATATGTCTTCTGAAAATTATGTGAGGGACATTCTGTATTCTGTTGTCTTTGTTGCTGTACTGTGCTTGGTATTTATACTTGTGCACCTGTTGTACTTAGGCCTTTGATGATTAAATGTTAAACAGAAAAACTGTGAGGGATAGACACATGGGTATAATAAACATTGAAACACAGAACTTTGAAATTGTTAGCAGATGAGGGCCTTTGGCCCACTTAGTCTGCCCTATTACCACTAACAATTGTGCTCTATCATGCACTGCTGGCATTAGGTTGTACACCACCCCCCAACTACCAGCAATCATCAATGCTTATCCCAAGCATGTTTAAAATGTGTAATCATTTCTGCCTCCCATCAGCTCTGCTGACAAGCTGTTCCACTTGTCCACAGCCCTCTCTGTGAATAAGTACTTTGTCACGTTCCCTCTGAACCTCCCTCCCTCCAGTTTCATTTTGTGCCCCCTTGTCTTTGAGCATCTTTTTCTTTGGAATATAGTATTCCCCTGTACTTTATTCTTCCTTGAGAGGTACTTGAATGTCTCAATCATATCCCCCCCTCTCCATCCTCTTCTCCAGGGAGTACATATTTAATTCCCTCAGCCTATCTTTGTATGGCTTGCAATGTAGTTCCTAGACAATTTTGGTTGCCCTCCTCTGAACCGCCTCCACCCTATCTATGTCCTTATGTAGATGAGGCCTCTAGAACTGGACACAGTATTTGAGGTGTGGCTTCGCTAATGTCCTGTATAGTGGAATTATTACCTCCTTTTTCTACTGGTGATTCCCCAGCCTATGAATCCCAGTACCCTGGAATGCATAGGCAGGGGAATCACCAGGATGCACAGAAACATAGAATTTGATGGCAGATAAACACTGCATGGCCCACCTAGTCTGCCCATTTCCCTACCTAACAGATAAGCTGCAGATCCTAGTTAGCCAACAGCCTACTTCATCCTATCTCCCACTAGAATTACCTTATGTCTGTCCCACGCATTCTTGAATTCCCCCACTGGTTTTGACTCTATGACCTCCTCAGGAAGGCCATTCCATGCATCTACAACCCTTTCTGTGAAGAAATACATCCTCACATTACCTCTGAGCCATCCAGCCTCTATCTTCAAATTGTGCCCCCTTGTTTTGCACATCTTATTTTCTGAAAGATGCTACCCTCTTGGACTTTGTTGATTCCCTTGAGGTATTTGAAAGTTTCTATCATGCCTCCCCTCTCCCTCCTTTCCTTGAGGCTATACATCTTAAGTTCCTTAGTCTTTCTTCATATGTCTTCTGGTGCAGACTCTACACCATTTTGGTTGCCATCCTCTGGACAGCCTCCACCCTGTCTATGTCTTTGTGGAGATGGGGTCTCCAGAACTGTACACAGTACTCCAGGTGTGATCTTACCAACTGTCTGTGCAGAGGGCCAACAACTTCTTATTTTCTACTGGTGATGCCTCTCCCTATGCATCCCAGTATCCCCAGCCCTCCTTACTGCCTTCTCACATTGCTGGCCCACCTTTAGGTTGTCTGATATGACTACTCCAGGTCCCTTTTCATTTTTGTTGTTGTCAGTATCTCCACCCCATTGTGTACGCCTCTCCTGGGTTTTTGTTTCCCAGGTGCATTACTTTGCACTTCTTAGCATTGAATCTAAGCTGCCATACATTTGACCATTCTTCCAACCTAGCCAAGTCCCTTTTCATCCTTCCCACTCCACCTAGCATATCAACCCTGTTGCAGATCTTTGTGTCATCTGCAAAGAGACATACTCTCCCTTCCAGTCCCTCTGCAATGTCACTTATAAAGACATTAAAAAGGACCGGCCCCAGTAGTGAACCCTGCGGTACCCCACTAGTAACCACCCTTTCTTCACTGTGGACTCCATTTACTATTACCTGCTGTGTCCTGTTGTCCAGCCAGTGTTTTACCCAGGCTACCACCCTGGGACCCACTCCCAGGCTGGCTATTGTGTTTATTAATCTTTTGTGTGGAACTGTGTCAAATGCCTTGCTAAAGTCTAGGTAGGCCATGTCCACAGCCCCTCCCTGGTCTACTACTTTTGTCACCCAGTCAAAAAAATCAATTAGATTTGTCTGACATGACCTTCCTGCTGTGAATCCATGCTACCTTGGGTCCTATGCTCCACTGGCCTCTAGGTACTCAACAATTCTTTCCTTCAGAAGTGATTCCATCATTTTCCCTACCACTTTATCAGTAATATTGCAGAGGGTCTGACAAAATCCCAGCATCCTGCTTGCCTTTCCTGCTGCCTTGTCACACTGCCTACCTACCCTTAGGTCATCAGAGATGATCACCCCAGGTATTTTTCTTGCTTGGAGCATGCTATTACTATTCCCTCCCCCCAGTTGACATGTAGCTCCTGGAGTTTTTTGCCCTATGTACATTATCTTGCACTTTCTTGCATTGAAACCTAGCTGCCAATCCCTCTACAGTTTCCTTGGATCTCCCTGTATTCATCCACTCCCCTGGCGTGTCCACCCTGTTGCAGAGCTTAGTTTTGTCAGATCCTCTGCAATATCACTGATAAAGACATTGAATAGGACTGGACCCAGCACTGATCCCTGTTGTACCCCACTGGTCACTTTAGCCTCTGCAGAGTGAATGCTATTTACCACTACCCTCTAGGTACATAGATACATAGCTACATAGACAGTGTCAGTAGATAAGGGCCTACGGCCCACCCAGTCTGCCCATTTGAGCTTGTAAGTTTACTTTATGTTTTCCTAGAAGTCTGTTTCCCCTTAACCCTGACCTCCAGAATTCCTTCATGTCTATCCCATGCATTCTTAAATCCCGTGATTGTTTCAGCTCCCACCACTTCCTCTGGCAGGGTGTTCCACTTGTCCACCACCCATTCTGTGAAGAAATTCTTCCTCATGTTCCTCTGAATCATCCTCCCTTCAACTTCATCCCATGCCCTCTAGTCCTGGAACATCTTTTTTGCTTAAAAATAGTGTCTTCCTGCACCCTGTCCCTCCCTGTAAGATACTTGTATGTCTCTATCATATCCCCTCTATCCCTCCTCTCCTCCAGAGAGTACATATTCAATTCCTTCAACCTGTCCTCAAAGGACTTATGCAATCCATGTACCATCTTTGTTGCCCTCCACTGAACCTTCTCTACCCTGTCTATGTCCTTACATAAGTAAGGTCTCCAGAACTGTACACCGTACTCCAGGTGGGGCCTCACTAGTGTCTTGTAGAATGGAATTATGACCTCCCTTTTCCTGCTGGTGATGCCCCTGCCTATGCATCCCAGCATCCTAATTACTTTACCTGCTGCCTTGTCACACTGTTTCCCTACCTTGGGGTCATCAGAGATGATAACCCCAAGATCCCTTTCCTGCTTGGTGCATGCTATATCCTCACCCCCCCCAACTGATATATTGTGCCAGGGTTTTTGTGCTCCATATGCATTATCTTGCCCTTCTTTGCATTGAATTTTAACTGCCAAACCCCTGACCATTCTTCAAGTTTCTGCAGGTCCCTTCTCATTCTGTCTACACCATCTGGTGTGTCTGCTCTATTACAGAGCTTTGTGTCATCAGCAAACAGAGAAATTCTGCCTTCTAAGTCCTGCGCAATGTCACTGATGAAAATGTTGAAAAGGACCATCCCAGCACTGATCCTTGTGGCACTCCACTGGTCGCTCTTCCCTCTGTGGAATGACAGCCATTTACCACCATCCTCTGTGTCCTGCAGCCCAGCCAGTTATCTACCCACTGCACTACTGTCCTGCCCACACCCATATTCCCCAGTTTGTGTAATAGTCTTCTATGTGGCACAGTGTCAAAGGCCTTGCTGAAGTCCAGATAGGCCATGTCCACTGCCCTCCCCTGATTCACCTCCCTAGTCACCCAGTCAAAAAATTCAATGAGGTTGGTCTGACATGACCTCCCCCTGGTGAAACCATGCTGCCTTGGGTCCTGTAGTCCATTGACAACCAGATGTTCCACCAGTCTCTCCTTCAGTAGTGCTTCCATGATCTTCCCCACTACTGAGGTAAGGCTGACTGGACTGTAGTGCCCCGCTTTCTCTTTGTTCCCACTTTTGTATACGGGGACTACATCTGCGGTTCTCCAGTCTTTGGGTACCTCCCCTGTTTCCAGTGATGAGCTAAATAGGATTGCCAGAGGTTCAGCGACTGCCTCTCTTAGTTCTTTAAGGACCCTGGGGTGCACCCCATCTGGCCCCATTGCTTTATCAACTCTTATTACTTTCAGTTCCTTTAGGACCCTTTCTTGTGTAAAGGGACTTGTGTCCATTTCTGTACCATTCCCACCCCTTGTACTCCCTTCCTATTATCCAGCCAGTTCTCCACCCACCTCACTGCCTTATTTCCCACCCCTGTGCTCCCCAGCTTGTTTAACAACCTTCCATGTGGCATAATGTCAAAGGCCTTGCTGAAATCCAGGTAGGGCACATGCACTGCCATTCCCTGATCCACCTCCCTGATTACCCAGTCAAAGAACTCAATGAGGATAGCCTGGTATGACCTCCCTCCCATAAAGCCATGCTGCCTTGGATCCTGTAGACTGCTGACAATCAGGTGTTCCACTATTCTTTCTTTTAGTACTGTTTCCATTACCTTTCCCACTACTGAGGTCAGGCTGACCTGTCTGCAGTTCCCCTCTTCCTCCCTGTTTCCACTTTGTATAGAGGGACCACATCAGCTCTTCTTCAGTCCTTGGGTGCCTCCCCTGTTTCCAATGACAGATTAAACAGGGTAGTTAGAGGATCAGACAGCACTTTTCTTAGCTCTTTCAGTATCCTGGGGTGCACCCCATCTGGTCCCATAGCCTTATCAACTCTTATTGCCTCCAGATCCCTGAGTGACATTTTCTTTGGAAAGGGACTTGTGTCAATTTCTATGTCATTTCTGTCCTTATCACTTATTGCTGGCCCACTTCCTGCCCTCTCCTTTTTAAAAATCTCAACAGAAGTATTTGTTCAGTATATCCAATTTTTGAAGCCCATCCTCTTCACTACTCCCTCCTCCCCTTTCAGTTTCACAAGCCCTCCTCTTGCCTTTCTTTTTTCACTGATGTACCTGTAAAAGGTTTTGTAACCACTTATCACTGAGTTTGCTATGCATTCTTCTATTTGTGCCTTGGCTTCCCTAACTGCCTTCCCTGCCTCCCTTTGTTTTTCATGATACCTCTCCCTATCCCCCTCCTCCTGTGTCTTTTTGTATTGCTTAAATCATATTTTTTTGCTTTAACTTTTTCTGCTGCTTCCTTAGAAAATCATATTGGCCTCTTCTTCCTCTTCCCCTTGCTGACCTGTTTGACACAGTGTTGTCTCACCAATTCAATCCTGGTTTTGATTGTTGCCCACTGTTCCTCTACCCCTTCTGCTCCCCTGCTCTGACCTGTGCTTCTTCTAGGCATTTTCCCATCTTTCTGAAATCAAATTTCCCTCTGCCTGTATTTTACTTGCTGGTGACTTCAAAGCAATGATATCTAATTTTGAGAACATAGAGGTTCTAGAAATAGAGGTAAGGGAGTAGGGATGGATACCTGTGAACAAATAGTGTCCAGGGTGTAGTGATAGGCAGGGAAAAGAGGGTAGACTACATGGGCCTACACATACCTTTCTGATGACACAGTCTTTGTTTCTGTGGTGTACTGTGAGTATAGTGTCCGAATTTGGGCACCACATCAAAATGACTACTCATACTGGGTGTTATACTCTTGGGCTATGCTGCAAGGGTAGTGACTGTACACGACTGTGAGGGTAGTGGACAGTGACAGGAAGGGAGTGATAGCAATGGGAAAGGGAGGGACAGGTAATGGGTTTTGAGGGATGGGTGTGCCTGCTGCCACCGAGCTAGCCATGTGGTGTAGTGGTGTGGGTGGCTAGCTCTGGCACAGCAGGTACAGGGTTCAGGAATGGGTGTGTAGGAATTTTGCCACTGGCTGCGGCACTTAATTTTTGTGCAATATAGGATTTTGCCCCCCCAACATACACCCCCTTGGAGTTGATAATCTATATTCAGGAGGGGCCAAAGACCCCCCACTATGGGGGTCCGCAGCCACCCCCCACAAAAACACTTTTTTCCTTTTCGGATATTGGGTCACCTAGAAGTATATATCGCTGATCTGCTTTTTGGTGAAATACACTCTCCATACTAGTGATCGCTAGTCTGCAATTGATATTATGACATGGAACCATTTCTGTGACGCTATGGTAGTCAAATTTCCCTCAGCCAGTATTTTACTTGTTGATGATTTCAATGCAAGGATATCTAATTTTGACAACATAGATGTTCTAGAAACATATATGGACTTACTAAATACTGCATACAGAAAAACAGACTGATAAAATAAGAATGGCAGGTGTCTCATGGATATGAACAATGACAAAGCACTTCTTATATTAAATATCAGACTTCTCGGAGATGAACTAGGTAATGCTACTTATTTTTGCCCTAATGGACAGAGCACAGTTGATTTCCTGATATGTAACCAGAAAATGTGTTGATCTTTAATCTTTTGAATATTGAAATGAGACAAGAAAGTGACTGTGTACCACTACAGTTGGAAGTGACAAAAATAGGAGACCCTTTTATGCAATAACTTCCTTCCCCCAACTCTTACTCAGTTTTAGAGGAAATAGAAGATTACAAATGGAAAGCCTTGTCTTACAAACAATTAAAAACTTACTATATAATAAAGTCAATGAGGATCTAAATGAGGTTAATTCATTAACAAATCAAGAGAAATCACTTAAAATACTTGAAAACTGTTGAAATGATTTCATCCCATTTTGTATGTCAAAAACTCTAATGGTTGTTCTAAATCTCATACATTGTATAACCAAACATGAAAAGCAGTCAAAAAAAGTTCAATGAAAACCATTCGATGGACTAAAAAGACTCCTTTTAAATTAAATTTCAATAAGTTATATGTACAAAGAAAACAATATGCATTTCTCATAAACAATGAAAATTCAAAGTATCAGAGATCAGTTTGACAGGAAATGTTCGAAGCAATCAACATTACTAATAAAATAAATTTTTGTATGTTGGTTGCCAAAGTTACTTATACATTTCAGTCTTGTTTATCTGTTTACATACCTGAAGAAACTTGGATTGAACACTATGTTTTGTTTTCAAATTTATTGATGTCAGACAATGGAAAGTCTGATTTAATGGTACAAAAAGACTTCTCTGGGGATCCTGTTGTGTTTTCTATTTGTGGAGAAGAAGCGGCAATTGTAACTTTTGCTCCCAATAAAGCTCCAGGCCTGATACTATACTGGCTGAAATTTACAAGAATAACTTAAATCTGTGGGTAGCAATACTAACTACTTTTTTTAGTAACTGTTTGAAACACAGATACATTCCTTCTTCGTGGCATAAAAATATAATAGTACCAATAAGGAAAGAAGGTTCAGTGTAAGACTGTAATAATTTCATCCCATCGGTCTTTTGGATTCAATCCCAAAACTGTTTTAAAAAAATTCTGTGAAATAGATTAACTAATTGGCTGGTAACTCATGTTTTATGTTTCAGTTTTCAAGTTGGGTTTATAGTCAGTCTCGCTATGATTGATAATATTTTTGTCTCAGTGCATCTTCTGGAAAAATGTCAAAATTTAAAACATTTGTAGTCTATGCTCCCTTTGTTGATTTTTCAGTGTTTTTTGACTCATTAAATTAGAATAACATTATGAAATATTATGAGTGGTATTGTGTTGATCATGCACTGCTAATACCTATTATAAAAAGGGTCAGAGAAATGGAGCTTTCTGATTTGCTGCAAACATTCTAACAGCCTTATGTTAATCTTTTATTAACATACATGTAGAGCGTAGCCATATGCTGAACAAGGTTTAACACTGTTTAAAAACATTTTTTTTATTAAAATAGCAATAAGGCACTCCCAGGGATTGTGTTAATGGTCAGTTAATCACCCTCTAGGGACATGTGGCACTCGGCTACACCTCGTGCCACAGTACACCCCTAGAAGGTGATTAACAGACCATTAACATAACCCTTGGTCATGCCTTATTGCTTAATTCTTCAACTTTATGTGGAAAACAAGACTGGTAATACATGTGATAATACTCAGAATTTGTCTTCTTCATTTACTGCCAATGGGGGGGGGCAGAGCTGCTTACAGGCATCCACCTTATTTAATATTTATGCTAATACACTTCTACAAAAATGATAAAGAGCAACTCTATAATCCACCTGAAATCAGGAGCAAACTCTTTCATATATTAGCTTATGCTGATTACATGGTCTTAATTTCTTGGTAGCCGGTCAAAAGCATGTGTGTATAAGAGCATGGTAAAAACTGGTCAGAGAAAACAGCGTAAGTGAAAACAGCTATGGGTGAATAATAGTACGGTCATGACAGCACAGTACACCATGTAACTGTTCTCAGTGATGCCGAGTAGTGCAAGTGCACAACTGTTTGCTGCTTTTCTGTGCTGACACCATGGTGTACAAAGTAGAGACACGTGTTGTGAAGGTCATGCATTCAGCTGACTGTGGTTCGAGTCTTACCATCATGCATGCTGGAGTGTTGTCTGCAGTCACTCTGGAAGTATTCTTTCACTGTCAATGTCCCACTTCCCCAAGTTGCCTCCACCACAGAGTTTTATTAGCTAATGTACCCCCCAAGTTTTTTCCATACACCTCCCAATTGTGTTCTCCCCTTAGTAAACATGACAACTTCTGAATTTTAATATTTCCCCGAGTGTGGTTTCTGATGCCGCTTCTGCGTGGCTTTATTTGTGCTGTCTCTGCTGTAGCTGTTCTTTCTTAGCACTGTCTATCGTTATGTGGTTTTGCCTGCACAGTCTTGGACTGTGTTATATTGTTTACATGGTTTTAACCTAGTTTCTACTTTCTTTATCTTCCAAAGTTCTTCAAAAAATTTGTATCTTTAGGCTTGACTGTGATTTACTAGAATTGAGTATTAATCTTAATAAATCAAAAATTATCACATTTGTAACTCATAAAACGGACTTTTTGATAGGAGAAAAAAACAATTCAGTTTGACATTCAGTTAAGACATTTATGGTCAGATTACATTAAAAATATAAACATTTCACTGGCATACAGGAATACAATAGAAAACACATTGATATTAAGCATCCCAGCAATCAGCTTTAATCAAAGTAAGGTAGTATAATACGCATTATGGTTCAAAGCAAATAAGATGTCTCATGGACCTGAGGAATATCTTCTCCTGCCTATTCAGCCCGATGGCAGTGAGCAATCACAGTAGTAAGATTTCAACTTCTTCCTCCAAAAGTTCTGGAAAATAGAAATAATCATTGTAATCACATTTCTGAGGTGAAACTGGATTGTCCTTGTAACATGGGGTTTGAAGAAACATTTTTCATGTAACCACATAATGAAGCCTATATTAGGAATGGAGAAATTGTTATTGTGGTACCAAATTAAAAAATCATGCAGATAACTAACATGGCTTAATGAGTATGCTACTACATTCCATGACTACTCCCGGAGTAGAAGCAGTTACTCAATTTTATAATGCTTTGATTAGAAAAAAGGAAAGTAACTATTATCTAGGAAATGCTTGGGGGAGAACAGAGAAAATTACATTTTTCTGTCTAGAAGGCTTCTGCCTGTAAAGAGGTTCCTTTCCAAAATTAGATCATGTGGGGAAGGTTCCAAGTCACCATGGTCTGATTGCAAGATTTAACTGCCCTTAAAATAAGGGGCATTAGCTAATACCTTTTCACACCCCTCATCCAGTCAGGTAATGGAGAATAGGGTCGCACCTGGAAACGAGCCTCGGCTCAGTGTGCCTTTCCCAGTCACCAAATTTTAAATAAAATAAAATAAAACTTCTTGTCAGGTAAATTAGATTGGCCATACTGTATATGTACTTAAACATTATGGGCCAGATTCTAGAAGAGTTATGCCTGGCTTAACAGCAGTTGCACCAAGTAGAATGGTGTATGTAGCAACGTATGCCAGCAGTTGCGACATACGCGATTCTACAATGTGGCCTGCGAAATGGCGCAGTCCACTTGTGGCAGACAGCAGTTATGCCAGCAGTTGCACCATAGACCCTGTGTGCCATGGCGCTAGAGGGTTTACGGCAGCAGTTGCGCCCCATTCTAGAAGAGCAGCCACAAGCTCTCCACCATCGGGATTCTACAAGAACACCCAGAGGACAACCGGCAATGTAAGTTACACCTGCATTTAGCTAGTGTAACTTACAGCCTCATCCGAGGGTCCCATAGACTCAGGCCATGTGTCCTCCTCCCCATGCCCTGACCTCCTCTGTAGATGCCCCAATGGGCATTGCACACCTGGCCTCAACCCCCATCTGGTACATGCCCCCATACCATCACACAGTAACTGCCCAAAGGGAAGGCCACCCCCCTGCCCCCTGACTCCCTGTGGTAACCATGCCCCACAGGGTGTCCCATACCCCCATCCCCCATAACACCCATTGGCACAAGCCCCATAGTGTGGCACTGCCATCCCCCAACTGTGCCTCACGATCCCCGAGTCACTGGCCACAAATGTGGCAATTACTCTTCCCTGGTAGTCTAGTTGACCCCCCAATCATTATAAATTAAATAACTATCCCCATATCCCTGGTAGACTAGCGGCCCCCTGATCATCATAAAATAAATCACGTTCTCCAAATCCCTAGTAGTCTAGTGGCCTGCTCAAACATCATACAATAAATAAAGATCTCCACATCCCTGGTAGTCTAGTGGCCCCCCCACCCAGCCATGCCAGTCCACCCAGCACTCCCCACTCATCCCCAGCTGGTGACTGACACAGCCCACCTCTCACCTCCACAGCCAGCCGCCGACTGAGTTCTGTATGAGCGATAAGATGTAAGATGCACTCAGAAATTAATTTCTGATCATGTCTTTACAGTAAGCACTTATATGGAACTCAGTCAGTGGCTGGCCATGGAGGTGAGAGGTGGGCTGTGCCAGTCACTGGCTGGGGATGGGTGGGGGTGCTGGGTGGACTGGCATGGCTGGTTGGGGGGCCACTAGACTACCAGGGCAATGGTGATATGTTTATATGTGACATTGATGGGGGGGGCACTAGACTACCTGGGCTTCGCTGGGCATATGCCATATTTGCTGCTGGCGACTTGGGTCAGGGCACGGGTGGGGGGTTGACTGCGCCACCCTGCAGGGCATTTTGCAATGATGGTTTGGGGGATGGGGGTGTGGGCAGCCCTGTGGGGCACCTTTGGCTTGCTGGGCAGGGGGGTGCACTTGAATCCTGTGGCAGCAGATTATGGCATGCTAGCCAGATAGGCCCCCTGTCCGGTGTACCTTGCCGCATGGCACAAGTCACAGGACTTTGCTGCAGAGACCCTGCCCCTTCTAGAATAGAGCACAGGATCAATGCCGCTGTTGCAAGTTGTGTTCAGGGGCAACTTTTTTTTTTTTTTTATTTAGTTGTTTAACCAGGTATAGCACACTAAGCTGAAAGCTTTTTTACAGGAGCGACCTGGGAGCACAAGGAGGTTAAGTGACTTGCTCAGGGTCACACAGTATGCAAGTGGAAGCTGTGGGATTCAAACCCAGGTCTGGCCTGCTGGATGTCACCAAATTTGCAGCTCAGAGCCTTAGACCACTGCGCTATACTGCCTCCTGTTCTAAACTTGTGCCACCCTTCTAGAATTGGGCCCTATGCCTCATGTGCTGCTGTATCTGTTTTTAGACTATATCACTGTAATGGCCATATGTGTACCCCTGTGATTCTGCCCACTCTTCACACCTGCAGGTTATGGCCGATGACGTGTTATCAATATGTCCTCCATAACCTATTGAATTCTGGCAGGTAGTAACTATAATGGATTTTTTATCCACTGTTGTTTGCCCACTGTTTATTTTGTTTTTCAATTAATAGCCTCTGCAGTCACCACTGTGTGTGTGTGTGTGTGTGTGTGTGTGTGTGTGTGTGTGTGTGTGTGTTTGTCTGTGCGTGCACACCTTTGAGGAACCTCAATTTCTGTTGTGCACATGCCCATGTAAGAAGTGACCCCCACATGAGATGTCTACACTGGTAGGACGGGCATAGGACAGATGAGTGGAGATGGAGAGCTTGTTGATTGCACAGCATCACTGATCAGCATTCCCACTAGCCAGTTGGTCAGTCAGCGTATGTATGTTCTAATAGTGACAGGCGGTATTTGCTATTAATAGATTATGAACATTCAACTATTGAGAGGATAAACGTAATAGAAGTGCCTTATTTGTGTTTGTGTTGTGATCTGTTTGTGTGTGTGTGTGGGGAAGGGGGGTTCACACCACTATCATATTCAAGTGTCTAATCAGTCATGCTTCAGTGGGCTAATTTCAGTGGTTTTCACAGATATATTGTTAGAAAGGATGTGTTGTTCATGCATTGCAACACCCTGTAGTGTAATTGAAGACACACCATGCAAATGCCTAGCTACTTATGTTGAACAGGACGAGCTGTCTACAACTAGGAATTGAACCTAACATAGAACAGTTACAGCATTACAAAATGCATCTTTGGTGTGTTCATTATGGTAGTATCTAATAAATTTTTATTTTTACAGATACACTCGAATGGACACTCCTGCTGTCTTCATGCACACCTGCAATGTTTGTTCATTCTGTCAAGTCTCTGTGATAAGACCTGTCAGTGGAGCTGGCCTTGTCAAATGAAGGGACATCTGTCAGACCACTAACAACCAGAGACACTGGAAACTGCAGAAAAAATTACCCCAAATTGCGGAGATTTTTTGCAAAAATTGTGGGGAAACTTTGAAGGTTCTGCTGTAGACACTGAGTGCTTCACAATAAATCTTTTACTGTTTTTGCAGCATATAGTAAACATAAACTGCTAAATGAATACACTGCCACTTCAATATGTTTTAAAAGATGAAGAAAAGCTTTTGTTCCTAAAATGAATATTAAACTGGTAGATGTGTTGACTAACTTCCAAACTTTAAAAAAAACACCTGCTTCATACAGTGCTAAATAGATTCTATTTCGTGAATTACTGCAAGTCAGTATTAAGTAAATCCAGAACCAACAGAGTTTGTCTGTTTCTGGATATAGAATAATGAAGCCTGATCAACAGCTATTTACAGTGCTCTCTCAACTATTCACACACTTTGGTGCAAGAAAAATAAGCAGATAGAGTAGTGAGTAATCAAGTTTTAATAAAATGTTGTTGAAGTGTTTAATGTTCATAATTTGCACTGTTGTACTGTACACTATTTTTGAAATCACATATTGACACGTTAAATCTGGGGGTTATTGGGACTGCCAATATAGCCTAGAGGTTAGAGTAACAAACAATAAATGAGCTGGGTACATCCAACAGACCTGGGTTTGAATCCCACAACCTCATTTGCATACCGTATGACTCTAAGTAAGTCACTTAAGCTCCCCAGTGCTCCTGGGTTGCCCCTGGAAACAGGAACTTGTGCGTAATGGGACTTTTCTGGTTACCAAAGAATATATATAAAAAATACCAATATATTTTTACTGAATCATACACTAGTAAGGATACCCTGTAATTTACCTTTGTTGTACTCTGGTTGCAGTTATAGCCAAACCCAAGTCTGCATGCAAAATTGTCAATATATTTGAGAGTCTTTTACTAAAAATGTGAATACTTTTTACACTATTCAGAGTAAAAACTAAAAAATTGCAAGAAACTGTGGAACATGTCAGTTTTTGCAGAGAACAGAGAAAATTGCGAATTCTGCAAATAAATTGCAGGTGCAATTTTCCAGTGCCTCTGCTAATAACCAGGGCAATATAATTTGAGAAGATAAATGTAACATTGCATACATCAGTGACATGGCCAATTAGCTGAGTATTCTGTCAGTCACACATTACTGCATAATACCCATTGAAGTGACAGTGGTACAGATGTCAATAAATTCCTGTTGCCCTTGTTATTAGTGGTCTTTTAGAGATGCATCTGCCAGTTCAAGTACTTATGTGTTCACAGAAACAGGGCAAATGTGCACATGCAGGTATATGAATAATGCAAAGTAAAACTATGACAAGTGGGCAGCAGCAACTCATTGGGCAAATAATAATTTAACCGACAAACAAACAAAAAAAATAATACACTTTCAAAATGCAATGACAGCATGTACAATCCCATCTCATGGGAGGCCTACATTCACTTCATTTTCTGTTTTGTAAATAATTTGTTCATGACAATATTTACAGCAAACATAATGCAAACAGAGCTGTCTTGTTGCTACCAAATTTTATTGAGTTATGGGCTCATACCTCTATAGAAACCTGACCACTGAAGCCCATCTAGCAATAGCCAGAGGAACACTAATCCCCAAAGTACCCTATGGAGCACCAATGTACTATATAGCAGCCTAATGTATTTTGCTTTGTTTGACATCCACATAAGTGACATGTCCCCTCCCCATCCACATACACACACAGTCACAGACACAGAATGGTTAAAAACAGCTCTATACTTGAATTAGGAAATCAGAGCACCATATGATGCAAATAAACATTTGTTGTTAATGCCTTATTATGTTTATGGACAGCAGGTACTGCCTTATCACATTGTAACATGCATGTGCTGGTTTTCCCACTGCCCAGTGCCAATGATGATTGCTGCTACTCAACTATCAACAAGCTGTCCAACTGCCCTCTTCTCCTTGAACCTGACCTGCCTGTGGAGGCATGGATGAACAACTTGTGTAGGTGTCATGTCTCACATGGTGCATCAGTGCATGATTAATATGAAAATATCACTTCCATATAGCTTAGTACAGCAAAAAGAACATCAACAGCACTCTTTACCTGCTAACTGTGATATTGCCTTGGTCTGTATCCGCAACAGGGAACAGTTGATGCTTAAGAGTCCTTTGAATGTAGCAGTATGCAAATTATCTCACTTGCAACCAGATAAGATCAAGTTATAAATACCCTATTGCAGGATTCTATACTTGTGCACCTTGCTAACAACCCACACACACACCCCCACAAAAAAGATTGATTTTTTTGAATTTTTTTCTTAAACACAGTTTCTTATTTTATTTTTCTTAAACACATATGCGGTGATGATTTCCTATCCCACTGCTTCCTTACTTACTTTTGTGTTGGTGGTGCACCCTTTGCCATCTTTGTATTAAACTTGTACCACCTTTGTCTTTTTTTTTGCCTGTTATCACAAGCACAAATGCATACATGCTTGCTGTGTATTGAAAGTGTTTTTGGTTTCTGCATGTCTAGCCATGCTTGTTTCCTGTTGCGTCAATAATGTTTCATGTAGATGTGGTAAATACTGTGAAATAACAAACTGTGGGATAACTGTAGAAGTACCTTGCTAGAGCATGGCTGTGACACTAATTTATTGAATATTAAAATCAACCTGTGATACAATAATATAGTTTTATTTTTAATTTATGTCCCATTCAGGGGCAGTTGTGGCACATATGCAGTGATGCCAACACCAATTGAAAATCATTGTTGCTGGTTTTATTGTGCAGTGTTGAAGGAATTCTCTGAACTAGACAGTGTACATTGTATCATGGATGTACAAGGCTTCAAGAATATGTGCCTTGATGAGGATATGTTATCATCCTGTCTCTATGGGCCCAATTCCAAAACATATGTCGCAAGTAGCCGGTTCTTGTGAGTTGTGCTATATGCAGATACTCTGGGGACCCTGCGTCTAATTCCAGAACAGGCAGGGTCCCTGGCAGCTGCATCCTGTGACATATGCCACCCCAGGCAGTGCACCAAAGGGAGGGCGCACCATGACAGGGTGCCGCAAGCTGCAGCAATGCCCTCTGACAGGGCACAGGTCCCCTCCCCCATAGCTCCAAACACACATCCCCCCAAAGCCCTGCTCCCCAAGAAAAGTCTCACAGGGAAGATCTTGTGCTCCCCATACCCAAGTAGTGCCCTACAGGGCAGATCATGTCCCCATCATACCCAAGCCCCAATCCATGATCACCAGCACCCGCTAATATCATAACCTCCATGCCACTTATTCCATGGTAGTCCAGTGGCCCCAACCCCCCCAACCAGCAGTGCCAGTCCACCCCTACCCCCCCACACCCATCCCTAGTCAGTGACTGGCACAATTCATCTCTCACAGCCACCAACTGAAATCCCTCAGAGAGTATACTACTGTATACAGTACATGCTTAATCAGTTATTGAGTGCATACTGTATACAGTAGTACATGCTCAGAATCAGATCAGTCAGTGGCTAGCCATGTAGGTGAGAGGTGGGTTGTACCAGTCACTGACTGGTAAAGGTGTGTGTGGGGGTGGACTGGCACTGCTGGGTGGGGGGGCCACTAGACTACTAAGGAATAAGTGGCATGGCAGTTATGATATTAGCAGCTCCTGGTAATCAAGGATCAGGGCTTGGGGATGGTGGGGACATGATCTGTCCTGTGGGGCACTACTTGGGTACAGGGGGGAGGACATGATCTACCCTGTGGGACTATTCTCTTGGAGTGGGCTTGGGGGTGCCAGCAGCCCATGGAGGGCTTTGCTGGGCAGGTACTGATGGGGGGGGCAGGTGGGAGGGCTTATGTGGGAACATGGGAGGGTTGCTTTTGGGAGTACATGGCACAGTTATGCACCCCCAGTGGGTGTAAAGTACACTTAGACCAGCTAATAGCTGATCTAACTGTACCTAGAACAATGTCCTCTGGGGTTGTCTTGGAATAGCACATGTGCTGTTCTGACACCCACCTTCTCGGAATAGGGTATAACTGATGCCATAAATCCCCTTGGGCCATGTCACAGAGGGTTTGTGGCATACCTGGTGGTGTAGGACAATTTCAGAGCAGGCAGCCTGCAACATGTCACAGGCTGCTTTTTGGAATACCAAATGTCATTATGCATGGTGCAAGGTGCTACTTGCACCATTTTGTTTGGTGCAAGTAACTTTGCGACATGCGTAAAAATTCTGGAATTGGGCCTAATGAGTGTACAGAGATTGACAGACCTGAGTGTGATAAGGAACCAATTAATAAGTAGGTGGTATTTGTATTCCAAATTTGGTACTGTTACTGGCCATGTACTCAGACTGATCCATGTAGTCTTTCAGTGTGGCCTTTTATGCAACGTTCAAGCTAGGTGTTGCTATTCTCCAGTGTGTTTCACTACTATGGCATATTCTTGAGGTGCAGTGTGTCTCTCACACACACTTTCAGTACCACAAATCATCACTTCAGTAGGTGTGACATTGGATTGGTAATGGAATGTGATTCTACCCCTCTGTGGCACAACGGCAGTCTGAAATCTATATAGAATGCTCAAGTCATTTTAATATAAAATGGGCAATGAAATCCATGTGTCCTGATTGGCTGAGACTTGGTTATAGCAATGTCAGTAAGAGAGAGTGACCAATGGCTAAAAACAAGTTCCGGCTAATCAGGGTAACTCACAGAAATCATAAGCAACTTCCTAATTTCCATCACAAACATAGCTGTAAGCTTTACTCATATATATAAAGAAACTTCAGTTAGGCACAAAAACTGAAAGTCCATTAAATTTAAAAAAAAGTAAGTAATTCAATGTTATGTTTTACTCAAGAGACCCTCCTTACACATACACACACACACACACACACACACACACACACACACACAAATGTAAACAAATCACATATTAGTCAGAGTTTCCTTTCCTGGTGTTTCTTTGATGAGCATGAAAAATCCCTCTCCTATCACTACCAGTTTGCTATAGAACTCCTGCTCCTTACTTGGCAACAGATATAATTGAAGTTCTGGCACCGCTTGAGCTATGTGTGTTTGTTTGTATGTTTATGCCAATGGAACTCTGAAGAATTATGAATTCAGGTATTCCATATTACCATTTTTTTTGTGTGTGTGTGTGTGTGTGTGTGTGTGTGTGTGTGTGTGTGTGTGTGTGCCTTCTACTGCTTGAATAATGCATAGCTTTGAATTATTGTATCATGGTAAGGAATCACACAATGTTTTGAATGCAAAGAAAGACATATGACTGACAGGTGAAAAGCATCTGAGTGGGAACTATTCTACATTATTTAACAACATTTTTTTTTATCTTTTTTTGTGGCGTTGAAAACACTTATAGTTTTCCTTTTTTTAACAGTTGCCTATAGGCCCAATTTATATAAGCAATAAGGCAGTCTGGGGATGTTGGAAGTATGAGATTACTCTCTGGTCAGGGGACTTAAGGAACTCAGCTTCACCCCGTGCCTCATTACACCTAAGATTAAGGTAGAACAGAGTACCTCCAACATCCCGTCATGCCTTAATGCTTAAAGAGCTACCAGTACTTCAAGAAGAAGTTTGAAAAACATAATATTCTGACACAATGCTGCTTATATTTCTCATTAGCTCTGTATTTCCTATCCCCATTGTTTATTACTGATGTCACATATGAATGAAAACAGGACATTTGCTCCTTGAGGGTTCATCAGCTCCTATTGCTTCTTCCCAACCTGATGTCATAATACTCTGGTTGTGACACCACAGCTATTCTCATGTCAACAGCCTTTGATATCACAACAGAGCATTATATTTTCATGTAGAAAATAATATATATATAAGCAGATGAACTCAGAGGGATAAAGACGTTGATTTTGTTGGAATTTCCTTAGAGACAAATAATGGAAAGAATAAATCTATAGAATATATATGAAATACAACTTAAATTGTGTCTAAATATTATGTTTTTCCAAACTTCCCCAAAGGTGTCAGCTGCTCTTTAATTCTCAAAGTGAAAGAACCACTGTGTGCACATTTCAAATATGTATATATATATATATTCACTATAACAAATACGGCATGAGCAACTTTATGTATAATCAGTGTGTTTTGCCACTTTGGGGTTCTTATTACCACTGATCTCTTGAGCATGGCTCTCAAGGGTATTCTGTCACTGCAGCGACTGCTTCACCGTGAAGACCATCACAGCGACAAGAATCGGGCAAAAACCCACATATCGCTGTGATGGTCTGTGTAGTGACTGAGATTGCCTTGCAGGGTGTATCACCCTACCCTGGTATAACTCTGACTTGGAATTGGAATCCTAGAGACCAAGGGGTTTTGGGGGGCACAGCCCCCTGATAGAAACACGGAGGCATCCCCGACACTGCAATGCTGACAGTCAGCACTGTGGCTGTCGCTGTTGCGGATGTCTCCATGTTCGATGTTGCAGCAACATGGTAAAACCCTCTTGAGGTTAGAGAGAACGAGAACCCCTCTGTGGAAGAACACACTGGTCATGCGTAGTTGCCCATCCAGTATTCTCTATGTACTTTTTTTAAATTAAGTAAACTTTATTAATCATTTTCAAGATACTAGATACAATGAACCAACTTCCAAAATAACACCACTAAGAAAAAGAAAAAAAAAGACGAAGACAGAACAACAATGTATGACAATAAAAAATAAACACAACTACCACCAAAATGACTACCCCTTCCCAGTAAAGAATATGTATAATGAAATGCATACAATTCGCCATCAAAACCCACCCCTTCTCCCCCAACAGAACCACCCAGTACTCCTCCAGAGCCAGTATCCAAAAGATTGCCGGCAAAAACTCTAAATGGGATAATATACATGCATATACATCAAACACCAGAGGGGAGAACAGATGTAATGCATAAGAAACAGAGCTACAAAAGTGGAGGACTCTATCCCTAATACGCCAGCCCACTTGTCAGCAAGAACAACATATCTTAATGCACCTGAAAAGAAAGTAGGACATACAGTGGTTCCCATATTTTTTTAAAAGATGACAAATGAGCAATGAGTGGGCCTGATAGCTAGGGGTTAATGGCTTCTTTTATTTTGACAGTTCTGACAGGGGCAAATAGGTCACATGCATTGCTGAGTATTGCTATGAAGTAATTTAGAGCTTTATTGGCATCATTGCAGCCATCTAGGGGGGACCAGTCTGCATTATTCAGATATTTGTCAACATTTCTCACTTGTTCCTTTTTGAGATACTGGCTTTTAATGAGCTGAGGGGAGTCTTTAGGGCCTTTTTTCCTATTTACAAGGCGTTCTTGTTTCAGATGTTGAAAATCAGTTACACATATCAAATAAATCCAAAATACAAAAGTTTACATACAAATTACTCAAAACCTTCCATACTTAATTAAAACAGGTACATCTTACTGCTAATTCATTTTTCAAGGTCGTTTTAAATTCATGTGAACCCATATCTATGTTTTTCCCTTGAATCTTTAACTCATTCCAGAATTTTATTGCTACATAGGCAAAAGACATTTCTCCTATCCTAGTTCTTGGTGTGGTTATTTTGAACTCCCTCAGTTTTGTTGCATTTTGTTGTTTGTCTCAGTTCATAAGTATGTTCCACTTTCTGTAGTTTTTCACTTAAGTAAAATGATCTCCCTGAATCCAGAAGTTGCCTTGTCATAGTAACCCAAATAATTTTTCATTTATTTTCTAAGGTGAGCCAATTTAATGTCTCATATAGTTTACAATGGTGTATCCTCCTATCTGATTTTAAAGCAAATCTTGCCAGCCTATGGTACATAGTTTTGACCCTTTTTATTTCAGAGACCCTGGCAAACATATAAATATTTATTCCATAGTCTAATACTGGTACCAACATATGGTTTACTATGGACTTCCTTATCGATTCATTTATGCAATGCCCCAAGTCTTCCAATCAATTTGTTTACCTTCTCATTGATGTGATATTCAAAGGTCAGTCTCTGGTCTATACAAAAACCTAGATATTTATATTCACTCACTTGTTCTAACTCCCCACCATTCTTAGATATAATTTTCAAGGTCACTTTGTGTTTAGTTTTTTGGGTGAAAAACATGATCTTTGATTTTCCACTATTCAGTACCAAATTGGACCTCCCAAGCCATTCCTGAATTTTATCAAAATCTGCTTATAGTTGCATTTGTATTTGACAAATATCTTTACCTTTAACTAATAAAACAGTGTCATCTGCATATAGATGAATATCTGAAACTTTTACTGTTTGGACTACTGGATTTGAATAGACCAGAAACAAAAGAGGGTCCAGGATTGATCGCTGGGGCACCCCTCGCTTCACCTCTGCTTTTATTGACAAAGATTTACCCACCACAGTCTGTTGAGTTTGACTTTTTAAATAAGACCAAAACCATCTCCTCATATCTTCCGACACTCCTGAATTTTGGAGTCTTCTCATCAGTATTTGATAGTGCACTGTATCAAAAGCCTTTGACAAATCCATGAACAGGCTCAGAGGCTATCTTGAGATTTAGATTCCCCAACAAAGGTTGTGAGGCATCTTTCCTGTGATCTGTCTGAAGGAGGGCACATAGTTGCTTTTGTTTATGTGCATGAAGTCAGCCCATGACTGCAGTGTCTTGCAATCTATGAGGAAGGTTACCAATGGGGACATATACTAACACCTTAATATTGAGTAGTAAAAAGTCACAATAAAACTTTTCCATCTCCAATTAATGGGGTACATACTCTACCGTAGCATCCTCTGATGGTTCCCTAAACCATTGCAGAAACCTAGTACAATGGATCACCAAGTAATAAAAATAAAAGTTAGGAATATAAAGACCGCATTTGCCTTTTGGGAACATTAATAATTCATAAGCTTTCCTGGGCATTTTACCTCACCAAAGAAAAACTGACAGAGTTCTAGGCAGATTATTAAACCCAGACTGGGGGAGTGACAAATTAAGCATACTTAAGAGGTATAAAATTCTAGGGAGTACATTCATTTTTATTATTTGCATCCTACCTCTAAATGAGAGAGGCAAACAAGCCCATCTAATTATGTCATGCTTAATACAGGTCAACAATGTGTCTAAATTATGATGCTTAATTTTTTTAAGTGATGTACTAAGACGTAAATCCAAGTATTTGAGATTATCTTTTTCCCAAACTAGGTCTAAATGCTTAAGATCAGCTTTATTAATCAAGCTATTTAAAGGCATGATCTCTGTTTTTTCTAGATTTAATTTATAATTAGATAATGTACCAAATTGACCTATAATCTCTAGGGCAGCAGGCAGGGATGAATCTGGATAAGTCAGATGTAACAAAATATCATCCGCGTACGCCGAAAGCTTATATTGCTGTGGACCCACAGATATACCTTTAATCAGAGGAGTACAGTTAATGTTCCTAATTAAAGGTTCCAAGAACAAGTTGAAAAGAAGTGGAGACAAGGGATATCTCTGTCTGGTGTCCTGTTTTAGATATATAAGGCCTGAACAAACTCCATTGCAAAAGACATGAGCTGAAGGTCCTGAATATAAAACTTTAACCCACTGTAGGAACTCAGGCGGGGTTTGATATCTGTGAGGCAAATCAAACAAAAAAATCCCATGACACCCTATCAAAAGCTTTCACTGCATCCAGGGTAACCAGCATCGTCAGAGTACATGTCTCCCTGGATGTGGAGATTAGATGCAGTATTTTTCTTATATGACCCGCTGATAATCTTCTGAATACGAACCCCACATGTTCCCTACTAATAAGCATCCCCCACATATTGTACAGTCGAGTGACCAAAATTTTAGACAAAATCTTATAGTCTAAATTAATGAGAGATATCAGTCTATAACATGTGGTCTTCAATGGATCCTTGCCAGGTTTCAACAGGACTATGATGAGGGCTTCTGTTAAAGAGGGGTCAGTTGTGGCGTGGGAATATACATAGTTAAAAGTATTCTACAAAACCAGGATTAAAAGATTGTTAAATTTCTTGCAAAAATTGAGTGCATAACCACCGGGTCCTGTCGACTTGTCTGGTGACAGGGCATCAATAGCTTCTCTGATTTCCCTTTCAGTTAGTGGGGCTTTTAAAAAATTGATTTGGGCCTCACGAAGAACAGGCAATTGAAGGTCTCGGAAAAAGTAATCAAACTGGGAGAGAGATGGAATATCCAGGTCAGAGGTATACAGGGCCTGATAAAAGCTCTGAAATTGTGCAACAATTTCTTAAGGAGAAGTGTATAATTGACTAGAGTCAGAGCAAATTGAAGGGACTATCCAATCCATAGTTTGATTTCTTAAATGCAAGGTGAGGAGTTTACCAGCTCCTTCTCCCTGGTGCAAAATCAGTGGGTAGAGGGGACAAAACCTTTTATTGCAAAATCAGTGGGTAGAAGGGACAAAACCTTTTATTGCAAAATCAGTGGGTAGAGGGGACAAAACCTTTTATAGGTACATAAGTGAAAAAAGAAAGGCAAAGGGAGGGATAATGAGACTGAAGAGGGAGGAAGGGGGTCACGTGGAGGATGACAACAGTAAAGCTGACATATTGAACAGGTATTTCTGCTCAGTTTTTACTGAGGAAGAGGAGGGTAATGAGTCTGAAAGGAGTACAAGGGGTGGGAATGAGGCAGAAATGGACACAAGCCCCTTTACACGAGAAAGGGTCCTGAAGGAACTGGAAGTAATAAGAGTTGATAAAGCAATGGGGCCAGATGGGTTGCACCCCAGGGTCCTTAAAGGACTAAGAGAGGTGGTGGCTGAACCTCTGGCAATCCTGTTTAGCTGATCACTGGAAACAAGGGGGGGTACCCAATGACTGGAGGACAGCAGATATAGTCCCCTTATGCAAAAGTGGGAACAAAGAGGAAGTGGGGAACTACAGACCAGTCAGCCTCACCTCGGTAGTGGGGAAGATTGTTGAAGCACTACTGAAGGAGAGACTGGTGGAACATCTGGTTGTCAATGGACTACAGGACCCAAGGCATCATGGTTTCACCAGGGGGAGGTCATGTCAGACCACCCTCATTAAATTTTTTGACTGGGTGACTAGGGAGGTGGTTCAGGGGAGGACAGTGGACATGGCCTATCTGGACTTCAGCAAGGCCTTTGACACTGTGCCACATAGAAGAAGAAGAAGAAGAATCAGTATTTATATAGCGCTTTTCATGCATCCAAAGCGCTTTACAAGCAATGCTAGTAGTGAAGTGATTGAATGTGTGGTGGCAGCCATATCGCACATCATCACCCACACACAGCCTGGATAATTGCATACATAGAAGACTATTACACAAACTGGGGAATATGGATGTGGGCAGGACTGTAGTGCAGTGGGTAGGTAACTGGCTGGGTGGCAGGACACAGAGGGTGGTGGTAAATGGCTGTCACTCCACAGAGGGAAGAGTGACCAGTGGGGTACCACAGGGATCAGTGCTGGGACCGGTTCTATTCAACATCTTCATCAGTGACATTGCGCAGGACCTAGAAGGCAGAATTTCCCTGTTTGCTGATGACACAAAGCTCTGTAACAGAGTAGACACACCAGAGGGTGAGACAGAATGAGAAGGGACCTGCAGAAACTTGAAGAATGGTCAGGGGTTTGACAGGTGAAATTCAATGCAAAGAAGTGCAATATAATGCATATGGGGCACAAAAAAACTGGCACAATATATCAGTTGGGGGGGGTGAGGATATAGCATGCACCAAGCAGGAAAGGGATCTTGGGGTTATCATCTCTGATGACCTCAAGGTAGGGAAACAGTGTGACAAGGCAGCAGGTAAAGCAAATAGGATGCTGGGATGCATAGGCAGGGGCATCACCAGCAGGAAAAGGGAGGTCATAATTCCACTCTACAAGACACTAGTGAAGCCCCACCTGGAGCACAGTGTACAGTTCTGGAGACCTTTCTTACATGAGGACATAGACAGGGTAGAGAAGGTTCAGAGGAGAGCAACAAAGAGGGTACATGGATTGCATCACAAGTCCTATGAGGACAGGTTGAAGGAATTGAATATGTACTCCCTGGAGGAGAGGAGGGAGAGAGGTAATGTGATAGAGACATACAAGTATCTTACAGGGAGGAACAGGGTGCAGGAATACACTATTTATAAGTGAAAAAGATGTTCCAGAACTAGAGGGCATGGGATGAAGTTGGAGGGAGGGCGATTCAGAGGAAACGTGAGGAAGAATTTCTTCACAGAATGGCTGGTGGACAAGTGGAACACCCTGCCGGAGGAAGTTGTGGGGGCTGAAAAAATCACAGGATTTAAGAATGCATGGGATAGACATAAAGAAATTCTGGAGGTCAGACTTCTAGTAAAACATAAAGTAAACTTAACAAGCTCAAATGGGCAGACTGGGTGGGCCATAGGCCCTTATCTGCCAACACTGTCTATGTATCTATGTATCTACATATTTAACTTTTCTGTATAGTATGACATGTTCCACCTGTTCCCTTAAAAGCTCATTATACCTAGGCAGAAGAAATTCCAACCACTCCCAATCAGATTCCGGTGAACCAGGTGAGAGATGAACTTCAAGGCATCTAATCTCATCTAATAAACCTGAAATTGCTTGCCTTCTCTGCAATTTACATTTGGAAGAGATGCAAATTGCTTCTTCCCAGAGGGTGCATTGCAGGATGCATCAGAGCACATCCTTCTGGGGCATAGAAAGAGTTGGTTTCCCAAAAATCTTTAATAAACTGGTCAAGGTGTTCCACAATGTCTGGAATGTGGAGGAGTTAATTATTAAAGTACCAAGATTTGTCTAAAGACATAGATAAGACCATATTAATGTGAAGCATAACAGGATGATGGTTAGAAACCACCTTAGCCCCATAATGACATGACTGAATACCCTGAAAGTGCTCAATCTCCACTAAAAAAATGTAAGTGAGAAAATGAGTTATGTGGTATAGAGTAAAAGGAATACTCCCTTAATGATGGATTTGAAGCTTTCCATGGGTCCACCAGACTTAAGGAGTCCATCGACTCTCGTAAAGCTAACCGCACTGAAGTCAAGGTCTGTCATCTCCCCGGCATTCTATCTACCTCTTTATTAACCACCAGGTTCCAACCCCCAGCCAGTAAGATAGGGAGAGGCAACCAGGATAAAAGCAGGTTCAATATAGTCATAAAAAAACGAAACTGGGTTCTTCTGATGTGGGGCCATGTATATCTTCCAGCATTACCTCTTTATGGACCAACAATGCTTTGAGTTATACATACCTACCCTGAGCATTATAGTGCTCTTGTAACAAGCAGAAAGACACTTTTCTTGAGACTAAAATGGCTACTCCCTTCTTACGAATGTCTAGCCCAGACCCAAAAACCTGACCCACCCATTATCAACAAAATAAGGAAAGTTGGGCCTTAAGGAGATGGGTCTCTTGAAGAAAAGCAACCTCAATTTCTAGCCCATTCAACTGGATTAAAATCTTAGACCACTTAGTTGGGGATTGAGCACCCTTAACATTCCATGTACAAAAGCAATAACCCTGGAAGGTGATGATTTACAGCAGGCAGCATAAAACACTATACAGTATGTCTCTCCAAGTAATATCTCTCCCATAAATGAACAAGAAACAGAAAAGCAGACTCCGGAGTATACCCATCTCTCCACCAAAATGCCCCCCCCCCACGGGAGGAGGGAAGGAAGGCACTACAGGATGACCTGCAGAAACTAGAATACTGGGTCTGCACATGGCAGCTGGGGTTCAATGCACATAAATGCAGTGTTCTGCATCTTGGTAGTAGGAACCCTGAGTATATCTACCACTTGGGGGGGGGGATACTGCTGGCTGTAACAACAATGGCAAAAGATCTGGGGATTTTGACTGACGCTAAAGGGAACCACTCAGAGCAATACAGGAGGGCAGCAGCCAAAGCAAACAAAATGCTTTGGTGTATAGCCTGGGGGATAATGTCCAGGAGAAAGGAGGCCATATTTCCCCCTGTACAGCTCACTGGTGAGGTCGCAATTGAAGTACTGTGGGCAGTTCAGGTAACCATGCCTTAAAAATGATATCACACTTCTGGAAAAGTTCCAGAAAAGGGCAACACAAATGATCAGGGGTATGGAGGAGTTGTCATATGAAGACAGGCTCAAAGAGCTGAACATGTACTCCCTGGAGGGCCGGAGGGATAAGAGGGATACGATAGAGACCTTCAAATACCTGAAGGGGTACAATAGAGGGAGCGGGGAGGGTTTGCTCAAGCTGAGGGAAGAAGGGGTTACAAGAGGCCATAGTCTAAAGCTGGCAGGGGGAGGTTCAGAGGGGAGGCAAGGGGTCACTATTTCACAGAGAGGGTGGTGGCATCCTGGAATGCTCTGCCAGATGATCTAGTAAAAATGGGAACAGTGGGAGGTTTCAAGAAGGGATGGGACAGGTACAGGGGCACAGTATGGGAGGGGCAAGGAGATCACCAGAGCAGTACAGGGAGGAGATGAGGGGCAGGGGGGATGAAATGATGGGTGGTAGAACAGCTGAAGTGCATTACTGGTGAGCTGCATTGGGCAGACAAGATAGACGATAGGCCTAATCTGCTGGCAACAATGTATGTATGCATGTATATACTGTATGTACGTATGTATGTATTGCACTTGTTTTACTTGTATGCAATAGTATTGCATATACTATTCAATCAATAAAGTTGATACATCTTTTTTTTTTTGCTTTTATTTTACCTGGTGAGACACACTAAGCTGAAAGCTTGTTTACACTTGCAACCTGGGAGCACAGGGAAGTGAACTGACTTGCTCAGGGTCACACAGTATGCAAGTAAGGGCTGTGGGATTCAAACCCAGGTCTCCTGGTTTGCAGCTCAGAGCCTTAAACCACTGCAGTATGCTGCCTTTTCATATCTGTGTGTCTGTGTGTACTTATGGAATAAAGTATGGATCAGAATACATTGATAGAGGGATGAAGGGAAGCCACTGAGTGAAGCAAAGCAGTGGATAAGCATGGGTCAAGGTGAAGCTGGGCTTGGGGTGGATATGGTGCTCTAAGAGAGACAGAGCAGGATAGGCAAAATGCACATGGGGCAAGGGATAGAGAGTAGTTATCCTGAGTGACTCAATACTGAGGGTGGTGAGATTGGGAGGCAATAGAAACATAGAACATAGAAACAGAGAATATGATGGAAGATAAGGACCGCTTGGAACCCCAGTTTGCCCATTTCCCTACCTAATGAATAAGCTGTAGATCATAGTTAACCAACAGCCTACTTCTTCTTCCTACCCCCACCCCATAGAATTGCATTATGACTGTTCCATGCATGGTTGAATTCCACCACTGTTTTTGACCTGACCCCACAACCTCCTTCGGAAGGCCGTTCCATGCATCCACAACCCTCTCTGTGAAAAAATACTTCCTTACATTACCTCTGAGCTGCCCCCCCCATCTTCAAATTGTTCCCCCTTGTTCTTGCACACCTCTTTTTCTGAAAGATGTTACCCTCTTGGACTTTGTTGATTCCCTTGAGGTACTTGAAAGTTTCTATCATGTCCCCCCTCTCCCTCCTTTTCTCGAGGCTATACATTTTAAGCTCCTTAAGACTCTCTTCATATGTCTTCCGGTGCAGACCCTGCACCATTTTAGTTGCCCTCTACTGGGCTGCTTCCATCCTGTTTATGTCTTTGGGGAGACTGGGTCTCCAGAACTGTACACAGTACTCCAGGTGTGGTCTTACCAACTGTCTGTACAGAGGGCCAACAACTTCCTATTTTCTGCTGGTGATGCCTCTCCCTATGCATCCCAGTATCCCCCCAGCCCTCCTTACTGACCTCTCACATTGCTTGCCCACCTTTAGATCATCTGATATGACTACCCTCATGTCCCTTTCCATTTTTGTTGTTGTTAGTATCTCACCCCCCACTGTGTACTCTTCCCCTGGGTTTTTGTTTCCCAGGTGCATTACCTTGCACTTCTTAGCATTGCATCTAAGCTGCCATAGATTTGACCATTCCTCCAACCTTGCCAAGTCCCTTCTCATCCTTTTCACCCCACCTTGTGTATCAACTCTGTTGCAGATCTTTGTGTTATCTGCAAAGAGACATACTTTTACTTGCAGTCGCTCTGCAATGTCATTTATAAAGACATTGAAGAGGACCGGTCCTAGTACTGAACCCTGTGGTACCCCACTAGTAACCCCCCTTTCTTCATATGAACATACAAAATGTGCCAGAAGATAAAGGCCTAGAGGTCTATCAAGTCTACTCGAATGTGCAGCTAGCACCCCTTATTCTGCAGCTGCCCCTCCCTTCCGCCTTTCCCCTTCTTTGACCCTCCCCCTTGTCCTGTCCCATTCCCTTTTAAAGCAGTCCACTGTTCTACTGGATACAACTTCTGCAGGTAACACATTCCACCCAGCCACCACCATCTCTGTAAAAAAGTGTCTCCTCATCTCCCTCCTGAACCTTCCTCCCTCCAGTCTCATATCACGGCCCCTGGTGTCCCTCCCCTCCCTTACTTTGAACAGCCCCTCTGTACCTGTCTTGTTTATTCCTTTCATGTACTTAAAGGGTTTCAATCATGTCGCCCCTGTCCCTCCTCTCCTCCAGCGAGTACATGTTCAACTCCCTCAGCCTCCTTTCGTATGATAAGTCCCCCAGCCCTTGATCATCTTTGTTGCCCTGTGCTGCACCCCCCTCCAGTAACCTAATGTCCCTCTTCAGATACGGGCACCAGTACTGCACAGAATACTCCAGGTGCGGTCTAACTAATGACCTATACAGTGGCAGAATCACCTCCTCTCTCCTCGAGGATATACCTCTTGCAATACAACCCAGCATTTTGTTGGCCTTTGCAGCTGCCTTCCTACATTGTGCTGAGTTGTTCAGTGATCCTGTAATGAGCACCCCCAGATCCTTCTCCTCCTCTGTCTGGGCTAGCTGCACTCCCCCCAGCTGGTAACTCCTCCTTGGATTCTTCATCCCAAAATGCAGCACCTTGCACTTGTTGGCATTAAACCCCAGTTGCCAGGTGTCTGACCAGGTTTCAAGCTTTGCCAGATCATCCTGCAATCTCTGCCATCCCCTTAGGTCATCCACCACCGCTCCTACCTTGGTATCATCAGCAAACAGACTGATCTTGCTCTTGATGTCCAATGATATGTCTGCAATGAATATCCCAAACAACACTGGTCCCAACACCGAGCCCTGTGGAACACCACTCGTCACTATCCTTGGGTGTGAGAGCTCCCCACCCACCACCACGCTCTGTTGCCTTCCCTGAAGCCAGTTCCCTACCCACCTCACCAGTTTTGCACCTGCTCCTGTGCCTTCTAACTTACTTCCCAGCCTTCCATGCGGCACCAAGTCGAATGCCTTACTGAAGTCCAGATACAGGACATCTACTGCATGGCCCCTGTCCAGTTGCCTAATTACCCAGTCATAGAACTCCACCAGGTTGGTTTGGCAGGATCTGCTCCATATGAAGCCATGCTGTCTGCTGTCCTGTAGTCCTTTGGCCTCTAGGAGGGCCACCAACCTCTCCTTCAGGATAGTCTTCATTAGCTTACCCACAATGGATGTGAGACTCACTGGTCTGTAGTTTCCTGGTTCATCCTTGGGGCCACTCTTGTGGAGAGGCACCACATGAGCCATCCTCCAGTCCTGAGGTACACACCCCGAATGTAGTGAGGCATTAAATAGGTCTACCAAAGGTCCTGCAAGGGCCTCTGCCAGCTCCTTCAGTACCCTGGGGTGGATGCCATCTGGGCCTGGTGCCTTGTCCACCCTCAGTGCCTTCAAACCCTCCCAAACTCTGCCCTCCATGATTTCCTCTTCGGTCATCCCTTCTCCCCCTATTTCTGCCATTCCTCCCCCCTTGGTTGTCACCTACCTCTTCTCCCTAGTAAATACCAAGCAGAAGTAATCATTTAGTGCTTATGCCTTATTGCACCCTGCTTCCACCCACCACCCCTCATTCCTAATCCTTACTATGTGGTCCTTACAGCTCCTTTCCTCCCTGATGTACCTAAAGAAGTCCTTCTCCCCCTTCTTAATGCCTTGTGCCAGCCTGAGTTCCATAGATGCCTTGGCTCCCCTTACTGCCCTTGTCACCTTCCTCGATTCCGTCAACTACTCTTCCCTGTCCTCCCCCCTCCCTGTTTTCTTGTACCTCCTAAAGGCAGCTCTTTTCCTCCTTACCTTTTCCATGACCTCCTTGCTCAACCAGCTTGGTTTCTTAGCCCTAGCCTTCTTGCTCTGGGCCTTACAGCTGGTTTTGGTTGCCTCCACTATCCCCAGCTTTATGAGCTCCCACCTCTGGTTAGTGTCCATACTAGATTGAATTCTGACCAGGTACCCATTTACCACTTCCCCCATTCTCCCAAAGTCGGCCCTCCTGAAGTACAGCTCTCTTGTGCTAGATTCCACTCCTTCCTTGCCCATATCCAGTGTGAGCCATACTGAGTGGTCACCGTTCCTCCACTGCAAGTTCTCTCACAAAGTCCCCATTTGCCAGCAGAGTGGACTCCATTTACTATTACCCTCTGTGTCCTGTTCTCCAGCCAATTCTTTACCCAGGCTACCATCTTGGGACCCACTGCCAGGCTGGCTAACTTGTATATTAATCTTTTGTGTAGGACTGTGTCAAATGTCTTGCTAAAGTCTAGGTAGGCCATGTCCACAGTCCCTCCCTGATCTACTTCTTTGGTCACCCAGTCAAAGAAATTGATTAGATTCATCTGACATGATCTTCCTGCTGTGAATCCATGCTGCCTTAGGCTCTGTGCCCCTCTGGCCTCTAGGTACTCGACAATTCTTTCCTTCAGAAGTGATTCCATCATTTTCCCTATCACTGAGGTTAAACTAACAGGTCTGTAGCTGCCTGCTTCTACCCTGCTCCCACTTTTGTGAAGTGGAATCACATCTGTCCTCCTCCAGTCCTCTGGTACCACCCCAGCCTCCCACAATTTGTTAAAGAGGGTAGTCAGTGGCGTCACTAGTTCTACCCTTAGTTCTTTTAGAATTCTGGGATGAATCTCATCAGGCCCCATTGCTTTGTCCACCTTCAGTTTTAAGAGTTCTTTCAGAACCCTTTCTTCTATAAATGGGCTGGTATCAACTTTTGTATCTAGAGTGTTTCTATTGTTTAGTTTAGGTACCTCCCCCTCTTCATTTGTGAATACTGAGCAAAAATATTTGTTTAGTATCTGTGCCTTTTCACAGTCACCTTCTGCCCCCTTCCCCTTTGTTAAGCCTCACTATCTCTCCCTTGGTCTTCCTTCACTCCCTGATGTACCTATAAAAAGTTTTATCCCCATTCTTAACTGTGTTGGCTATCTTTTCCTTGTTTTGGGCCTTTGCTGTTCTGACTGCCTTCCCAGCTTCCTTTTGCTTTAACTGATAAAATTCTCTGTCCTGCTTCCTCTGTGATTCCTTTTACATCCTGAATGCTTTCTTTTTCTCCCTAAACTTTCCTGCCACCTCCTTTGAGAACCATAGTGGTTTGTTTCTTACATCATTTTGTTTTGTTTATTTGCTTCACACAAAGGCTTGTTTCCTCTGTGATGGCAGTTTTGATTATTCAGGAGCAGTGAGTATCCAGAGGCAGGTTGAGTGTATGACAGTCATCACAGTTTATATTAAAGTGTGTGGAGTGGGACTTGGAAAAACGTTAAATTGTGGTGCACCTATGGGCAAATGATCTTGCAGGATGTGAGGTGTATGTGGTGCAGGTGAGGTTCCTGGATGTGCTAAAGATCTGAAAGGAGCCAGAAAGATCAATAGCTTTCTCAGAGTCACTTCCATTTCCCTATGGTGAGTAATGTTAGGAAGCAGAGAACAGAGGAGGTCAAGATGTGGCTGAGGGTGCTGTCTGAAACAAAATTGTATTGGCTGGTGGGGGACTGAGGTAAAATGTACAGTAGGACAAGAAGGACCAATATGCAACTGACAGGCAGAAATTAAACATAGAGTGTATAAGGGTTTTGAAGGATAAATTTCATAAGTATGTAGCAGACTGACTACATTTAAAGTAAAGGAAGGGTGAATGGGCAGAAGGATGTGCTGCACTTACGGCAACATGAGACAGAGGGCCAGGATCCATCCCCATAAGTAGAGATTCAGATGGAAGGGCAACAGTAGTGTGAAGGGAGAATTGCCAAAGGGGGGGAGGAGTAGCGGGATGAAAGGGAACAATGAAGAACAGGGATCAGGATGAAAGGAGCTGTCCTTGAATGCAAGGAGTCTGTCAAACAACACAGGTGATCTCCAGGCACTGATTGCAAAGGAAAGAGTGGACATATCAAGCATCACAAAAACATTGTGAACTAGTACCATGACTGTGACCTTGTGATCACTGGGCATAGATCATACCAGAAGGACCGGAATAAGTGCAGAGGGGTGATGTTGCCTTATTCATAATGGAATGGATAACATGCAACAGGGAGGAAGAGATGATGGTGGTACTGAAGCCTAATGGGTATTACTCTCATACTCATAAGATAGAAAGGTTTGACTAGTGGTGGTACATAGGCCTCCCTTACAATACATGCTGCAATTACCTACATTAAGACCCAGAGTAAAGGCTCCACAAACAAGAAACTGAGTTGGTTCAACAAGGAAGTGGCATGAAAGTATAAGGGAGAAGATAGCATCCTAGCTGAAGGTCAGGCTATGGATGTCATATGCCTATGCCTATGTCCTTGACTTCAGGGTGTGGGTATTAAAGCTAATTGCAAGATAGATACCAGATGGTAATGGTTGGGGAGAATGCACAAGCCTAAAACTGTAACCATCAGGGTTCCACAGGGCTCAGTACTTGGGCAAGCGCTAATCAACATTTGTATTATGGACATAGTAGAGTAAGTCAGAAGTAATACATGCGTGTTCACAGATGATACTAAGCTATGTGGGAGGGTGGACACACATGAAGGTGGAGAGGAGCGGAGACATGGCCTTGCCAGGCTAGAGAGGTGGTCTGGCATCAGGCAATTTAAATTCAATGTCAAAAAAGCAAGGTCAATCATATGTTGACTAGAAACCCATTAAGCCAGCTAATGGCTGAGGGTGTACAGGTGTCCATGGTGGAAGATTAAAAGAATCTGTGGATGATCATCAGGGACGACATGATGTACTCTGTGCAGTGCTGGAAATTGACAGACACAGTAAATAAAATTCAGTTCACTTTATTTTTAAAAAAGCTCTATTCCAAATGACCATAGCGCCTGTACACTAAAATTCAATAAATAAGTATTCAACCATAAAATCAACAGAAAATAAAAAAAATGCTCGGATGCATCAGCAGGGGAATAACTTCCATGACTGAGGAAGTCATTCTATCCTTAGACAGGTCATTGCTGATGTCACATCTTCAGTACTGTGCGCAGTTCTTCCTTCCTTGTTTTAAGAAGGACATCAAACTGCTGGTGTGTGTTCATTTCTGGGCAACAAAGATGATCCAGGGCATGTGGGAGAAACCATCTAAGAAGGTATCCCATGATAAGGGTGAGTCAAGTTGAGCGACTCAATATGAGCAACTCAGTTTGACCGCCTGTCAGATGAGGTAATGTAAAAGTATAGCGAGGCACAGTATGAGTGACAGTGAAAGGGGAAGAACAGTGAGAGAGGAATAAAGTGAATGGTAGAGGAAGCTACAGTATGGGAGAGAAGTATATGGGAGATAGTTGGGGTAGGCAGTTTCCAGCTGGCTGCTTGGTACTGTGGCTTGAGTCACTACCTCCAGTGTGGGAGGACCTGGGTTCAGAGTTCGCTAGGTGTGTATGGATATTTTTTTATGATTGTGTGTGTTTGGTACTTAATTTTTTTGTCTCCCATTCCTCCATCACCAGGAATTGTAATCCATAGTCCCTCATCCCCCCTTTCCCCTAATAGCCCCCCCCCGGCTGCCTCCTCTACCTCAGTGTCCAGCCTCCTTCGGGGATGATTATAATAAGAAAGGGGGGTGCATGGGATGCAACCCCCTCCTACAATAAAAAAGGAAATATCACTCCGTAGAGTGTGTTGTGATGCTTCATGAAGCTGGGCTCACTGTAGTGCATAGTTGTCACTTCTGATTTTAGAGTTGTGCAGTTGCTGAACTGTATGGCGCTATTCTTTCTTTAGAGTTATCACATGGAACCATGTGAGAATAGGTTGGGGGAGCTCAATCTGTATCCCCTGAAAGACAGAAGGGAGAGGGGTGATATGACAGAAACCTTCAAGTAACATAAAGGTATAAACAGCATTGGAGTGGATGGAAATTTCAATTAAAACAAGCATTTGTCAATGCCGAATGTTGCTTGCTTATATGTGCTGTTTAGGTATTTGGAAGTCATTGGAGTGCAAATATTGAAAAATTGCGAACTTACCAGCGTGCGTAGGAACTGTGCAACGCACGCTCATAAAACAGTCATTGTTAGGAAATTTTTCACGAAATGTTCAACATAGCCATTTTAAGACCTCTGGTCATGAACAGTGTCAGTGTGATTTTGTTAATGTGTCCCATACATTGAGTTTGCACACCGACTGCGCCATTGTGCACTACTGAGCGGAAACACGTTTTGGGCAGGATGTGAAAAATGACAGCTGTACTGCCCATAGGAGGTGTGGTAAAATGACAATGTTGAAAATCTGGAGTGAAAATATTGAAAATTTCAGAACCTACGAGCCTAATGAGGGAACTGCGAACGACGTCAGAAACAGTCATTTCTAGGAATTTTCACCAAATTTTCAACATAGCCATTTTAAGACCTCTGCTCATGAACAGTGTCACTGTGATTTTCTTAATTTGTCCCGTACATTGATTTCGCACATCGACTGCGCCATTCTGCGCTACAATGGTAAAACACATTTTGGGTGAGATGTGAAAAATGACAGCTGTACTACTCATAAGAAGGTGTGGTAAAATGGCAATGTTGAAAATCTGGAGTGAAAATATTGAAATTTCGCGAACTTACGAGCCTGCGTAGGAACTGCGCAAAACACGCTCGTAAAACAGTCATTTTTTTGATTTTTTGGACCAAATTTTCAACATGGGGTTTTTGGGAACCCTTCTCATGATCGGTGTCACTGTCATGGGGATTCAGGTTTCAAAGGGTGATTTCCTCAAGAGTCACTGTGCAGTCACTCGCGCCGAAATCACCCTTCGAGCCTGAATAACGCTATGACAGTGAAATCATTCATGAAAAGGGGTCCTAAAAACCCCATGTTGAAAATCTGGTGCAAAAATTCCCAAAAATGCCTGAGATATGCAATAAAGTTGAACCCCTCCTGTCTAGCCCATTATACAGCTTACCAGCATTTCCTCAGTTCGCGGTCGGCTTTGAAGAGTGCAGACGTGTTCCCGGTCCACCGAAGATCGTCGCGCCAGAGTCCGGAGGTAGTATGGGGTGAGGGGTGTGGGAGGCTGGAGTGCGCAGTGGGTGGGTGCGGGTTGTGGCAGGAGGAGGGTGGGAGGCAGCGGAGACCCGTTTTTTACAGGTTTAAAAAAAAAAAGACTACGAGGGACCGAGGACATTGCCACGCTGGGGTGGGCTCCCAGCGTGGCACAAGGATGGGGGGTGTTCAGCCGATGGGGATTGGGTACCGTCGTGGGTTAAACAACTGATTGCCATGCTGTGGTGGGCCCCAGCGTGGCACCAGCTACGGGGTGGGACGACAGCAGCTCAGCCGGCGGGGATTGGGCACCCGCCAGCTGGTACAGGACGCGGCAGCGCACGCCCGCGCTGCGGGGAGCTACGCTTATCGGGTGCTCACTGAAGTATAGCTCCTTTCAACTGTATGCCACTGCATTTTGGAGCGTGTCATAGACAGCTCCAAAATGCACTGGCTTACAGGGGCCGCGCCTGCCAGCTCACTGACTGAATTGGAGGAGGAGGAGGTGACACACCTCCGAAATCTCTGATGATGGCACTATGTTTCTTGTACATGCGTACAAGCAACATAAAAAGGTGGAGAGCACAAGAAGGCACAGTCTGAAACTTGATGGTGGTAGATTTAAAAGGGGAATGAGAATGCACTTTTTCACAGAGAATTTTGTATCAAAATTTAATGAGCTAACAAATGAGGTGATATTGAATACAGTGGGAAGTTTTAATGTGGTGTGGGACAGGATGCAAAAGATAGTGATAAATGATGGAGGAAGGGAAGGGGGAAGTGAGGGAGGGTGAGGATGATGCAGGGAGGCATTGGGAGGGTGGACCAGCTCCAGTAGAATAGACTGGTATTTGCTGTCAAGCAGACTTGATATATCATTGTGGACCATATCTGCTGTCAGTGTTTGTATGTTTCGTATGATTCGTATCAGCATGCAGCTATACAGCATACAGCAATATCACATTTTAGTGTACAAATTAGTATTATTAGATATTTGAGGACCTCGATGTATTGCAATTGCAGATTTTTCAGTCAGTTGACAGTGAATCTAGCAAGAAAGAGTAATGCAGGAATATTTGAAGAAGAAGGTGAACCATTGCTTATCATCAGGTGGTAGGGCAAGGAGGTACAGCTAATTGGAGAAGGGTTTGAAACATGTGACAGAATGAATAGGTATGAATGTAAGGGAATTACTAAGTGGTGTAATGTGCATTTGCATGAGAGAGATGATGAACACTAATCTACAAAATACTCTATGGATTTCAATCTAATCTATGTCCATTAGCAGGAATTGCACTTGCTATTTCGAAAATATTTAGTACAGTATTCTCTACAGTAGGGCTTATCCTCATAATTTCTCTCCGGTTGCCTTCTGGTCCTCCCTCTTTCTTGAAAAAGTGTTCAATTGGATGCTACTCAGGCGTAAGAGTCACAGATTCATGCTTCAAAATAGGCTTAGATTGTTGCAATTTAAAATATTGCACAATATATACTATTCTCCCCAGAAATTGGCTAGGTTGGGTATTGTGTCTTCCCACATTTGTACTCGATGCCAGCAAGGAAAGGGGGATCTTCTCCATACCTTTTGGAACTGTCTTAAGGTAACTCTGCTCTGGACCACTATTAAACAAAGGGTGGATCCTCTGTTAGGATTGACTGATCTGTTCACAGCAGAGAAATGCTTGTTGGGGGACATCTCTGGTATTCCATTGCGGAATAGGAAGTATTATATGGCATTAATTTCGGCATCAGTTAAGAAAGTGGTCCTAAGGCACTGGAAGGATACTTCCGAAATCACCTATGTTGAGTGGTTACAAGAGCTATTTGCTAATCTTAGAATGGATAGAACCATTGCCAGTCTCCAAAATAAGTTATCAAAGTTTAACCAAATTTGGGGTCCCCTACATACATTATATTCTTTACGGTCTTAAGGGTGATTCTTCCTTTCTCACAGATTGATGGGGTGCTGGAGTAGTTTGATGTGCTATGGATATAGGGGGTATAGGGGTGGGGTTTGGGGGGGTAGGTAGGATGAGAATGAATCCTTGCAACTTCTGGTTACATGTAGTCAAGTTAAGACTGTTATGTATTTCACAAGATGGATTTATTCTCTGTAAAGGAAAACTTTAATAAAATTTGAATGGAAAAAAAAAAAAAACTCTATGGAGAGCCAGAGTACTCCATAGAATACTAAGCTATTTTGCTTTGTTTTGACACTGGCATAATTGACATGTGGGTTCATAGATGAGATAGGAGATTTAATGTACCGTGTATGAAGAGTATGGGGGGGGGTGCAAACCCATAAGTTGTGGAAGTGGTTGGATACAGCTGTCTGGCCAGCTGCTGGTGAATTAATCAAGTACAAGTAACATCTACAACTTCTCAGAAAAGTAATGCGACTAATTTTGTTTAACTTCAGAATAACAAAAAACGTATTTTATCAGTACACTAATATAGATAGACTTAGATAGTAGCAGTGCTTTGTTATTAATGTTCTTTTGATACAGTAGTTTTCCATTAGTTCAACCTTTTTACTATGTGCAGGTCATATTGCTCTTTCACACATCAACATATTCCTGATATAGCTGGCCCAGTGGTGCTGAGGGCAGAGGCACTGGACACCTTATCTCACGATATGCCAGTGACCTGTGTTCAGGAATGAGCATAGGCTGCAGGGGGTCAGCAGGGGAGGAGAAGGATTGAGCATCCGTTGGACTGCTCTCAGTCTCTGGGAAGGGGGATTCCCAGTGGTCAGCACTTGTTTGCCCCCCCAGAGGAGGCTGGAGGTCAAGGTGCCACACTACAGAATGTGGAGGAGTCTTGGCAGATGCCTGGAGGGAGCGTATGTGGACGAGTGTGCACTACCCTCTGCTGGCATCATTACACCCCCCAACTCCTGGAGAGAACAAGGAAACACTGCCATGGCACAATGGAGGATGAAGCCTCACAGAATCTGCTCCCAGCTAGCCATGGTGCTGGCCCACTGGATCCGGACTTCAGTGGGGGTTGGGGAACCCTGCCAACCCCGCTGGGGGGGTAAGCCCTGGGAGTTCCGGTCAGCATTGGCTGGTGGATGCCAGGGGATGGGGCTGGGGGTGCCCTCCTGAGGATAGCTGGCAGAAGTAAGGAAAAACAATAGTAAAAAAACAAACAAAAAAAATATTCCCAATACTGTGTCCCCACATTACATAGTCATAGGTGTACGCCAGTGTTGAACAACAGCATAGTACAGTACTTGTGTGAAGTGATACAATGGCAGCAGGAACATTCACAGAACAGATTACTTTCTGCCAGTTGTCAGTTGTTAAGGTAAATATAGATAACTATAGTGGTGTTTGTGTGGCACTGGCAACTCATGTCCATGTCCATGTGAACAACATGGAACTCATTTATTGCTTATGTATCTTACATGCTAATTTGCTTCTCATTCCAGTAATACTGTTTCTAACAACACAGTACAGCAGGTTACTTTGAAACATTATTTGAAGCTGGAAAAAAAAGATAATGAGGAACAGTACACAGAATTCAGCATTGCAACATGTCATTAGTGACAAGTCATCAATGACATGATGGGGTGTTCCATACACACCCTCAGAGTGTCTTATTGCACTTACAAAATGGGCAGTCTTTCATTTATAATTGTAACAGCCAGAAATATCATGTTTATATTTTGAAAAAACACATTCACTTACACAATTTTATGCTAAAATTGTCCTTATGCCTACCAGATGATGACGTCATTATGCATGTGCCGTAGTAAGTTTGTCCTGTACTGGCATAGGTTGTAATGTCTGCTGCAAGGGTGATATAGGAGCACCCCCCACCCTCTTGTATTTGTGTGGCATTTTTGGGGGTTGGGGAGGGACTGGGATGGACAGTACAGGAAAGTGAGAGAATTTTAATTTTTATTTTCGGGTTATTTATTTATTTTTTTTAAACTGAAGATCGACAGATGGCCAAACGGCAACACAGGAGTAGCAGATGGGAGCAGCCATAGGAGCAAGATAGAATTTGAAGAAAGCAGGAAAACAATGTCAGCATTCATGTTTTTCGATTGGCCAAAACCCACAATCTTCATTTGCGAGGCTTTACTGGGAATTTGTTCTAACTTTGAAGCATTGAAGTAGGACAGCAATTGACTTGCAGTGCTCTGCAGTGCCATAGTGTGTGAGTCCATAATAAGAGTGACACAGTGAGTTGCTGGAAGTGCAGAAGGATGGGAGGTGGGGGGTGGGAGTGAGAAAGAGAGAATACTGCAAATGCTTTTTCATTTATAGTTCATCAGACAAAAATATTCTGTTAATGGCTTTGCCTTTTCACTGAGTGAACACAGTCAACACAAACTCATAACTGAAACATAAATATTTTTGAATATGATCTTTAACATACGACTCTTGTAATGGTGACAACTAATTACATTTCAGCATTCCTGAGACACTAATAATCATTTTTAACAGATATTATCTCAAAAATAGGAGCATATTTGAAGAAACTGAATGAAAAAAATAATGTGGCTGGTCTCACTGATTTGTTGAATCAGCTTCGGTGGTCAAGCACGAACTGTTTCTTATTGGGTCTCTCAGACATTGATGCCAATGGTGGAGGTATGGGTTCAACAGGTAAAGAGGCCCATGCCATATGATAAGTAGACTTCTCATTCTATAATTTGAATACGTCCTCAACAAGTGCAGCAACTTAGCCTGCAAGTGATTTTAAAAACAATTTTGTCAGTGATAAAATGGTAATTTGTTGATGAAAATGCTATATGCTGTCAGTACTGCCCACATAATAACTAGCCAATTCCGCAACATTGCATTAACAGCACATGTCCATAGCCTCTCAAATGTTGTTGCATACAGAGTTTCATGCCATCACGTGGCCATTGTCATGCAATACTCTAATCATTTCATATTGTCACCAGATTTATTTAGTGAATCATCAATCCCTAACAGTTAACCATCGTGGGTGATGTGCATACTACCTGTGAATTCTGGGATACAACTTTTACAGATATTGCAGACACATGTGCATATACATACACATATAAATATACATACTTTTGTGGATGTGCTTTTTTTCTTCAGGTTTTTTTAAATGTTTTTGTTCAACTATAGAAGACAATATAAGTACACAACCTTAGAACTGCAAACATCAGTGAACATAACCTCATTACCATGGCCATCATGAGCACCATAAGGTAAACAAAATACACCTGAAAAAATTCAACATCAAATAGAACACCGCAGTAATCAGAGGAAGTTTCCTTTGTTTAATTATGTTGTACACCTGCTACAATACAACATTGTTTTATATTCTGATTTATTTATTGCTAAAATGCTAACTAGATTTTGCAAATGTCTCTCGATTAATATGAATGAAAAAATTCAGTCATCTACTTACTGTATGTTATGGGTATTTTTACTTCCTCCATGACTGGTGCACTACCACATGATTTAGGAAATGACACTTCCCAGCACTGTTATCCATTAACAGTTATACTCTGTGACCTCTCAGAATTTTCATTAAAATGCAACACTTGCAGATACAGTCTGTAGATATGAGGTAAACAGCAACTGTAAGTACATTGACCTATATGTTTCAACATTGATATTTACTTTTGACTAATAGTGCACAGTTATACTTTGCTCTGTATACAAAATTGCCTGATCAAAATAGTTTTTGTGCACACTGTAAACTTTTGTGTGCAGTCAAAGGTGTAATACTATATATGTGACATGGCTATTGTTAATGTCACTGGACTGCAAAACACGGCTGATGTCCCATCGATGTGAAAGCAACATGTTGTTGTTCCATCTTGAGTATATCACATACACGGTATGACAAAATTTAACATGTCTGCAGATGCAGTTAATGCAAAATTATACCCTGCTGAAAATGGATGTGGTGATGACAGCTGCCTGGGAAGGGAAACAGTGACGTTTAAACCACAGAAAGCAAGGGCATATTCAGGATTTACTTCTGTTCAAAAAGTATCATACGTGTGTAGACTTTGGAAAAAAAATTAAAGGGCAATGTATGAGCAGTGATTCACAACAAGGATGTGTTGGCCTTGAGAGGTCTGTATGACAACCACGATCCTCTACAGCAAAGCTCGTGAGATTGCATAGGTGACACAGAATGCTCTACTTGAATACCCAGGCTTGCCTGTGTATGGATGCCCACATGTTATCCTTTATAGTCTACTGTAATCCATGACTGTCTCAGATAATCTGCTTTCTTTTACTTAACTTGGGGGGGGGGGGAGTGAAATGATCAGTCCTTGATGGTTGGTGGTGGCATCAAATACTTACTTATTCTGCTGTAGCCCTTTCCGTAATTTACATTTAAAAAAAAAGGAAAAAAGGACCAGCTGTACTCTATGGAGGAAACCAGCAGTGTGTTAACTTTCCAAGTTTTTTGTGCTCAACTACTGACATCAGTACGGCAGCACAGCAACATGGTACTTTCTTTTTACCATTTCACCAAATTATCTTTAAATGGCCAACATCATGTCAGGCTTGCTAAAGGAATACCTATTCACAGAGGATCCCATCTTATTCAAGTTATTATTACATCAGTCAGAAATCATAATTTCCCCAATACTTGAAGTGATTTTTGGGAAATTTTGTTTGCCTTGCAGGTGGAGCAGATTGTCATCAGCCTGACAGATTGCTTTAAGATATATAATAAGATATGGGAACCCCATATGTTTTATTAACATTTCTAGTTTCCTTTTTTTCATGATTTTTTGGAATGGTTTGAATTCAGCATGGAGAGCTTGACTGGCTGAAATCTGTAATCCTATCCCTGGGGCACTTCATTCTAATAGGATCGGGCACTATCATTCTTTATTCATGGCCATTCATATGGTGAACGGTATTGTGTTTTTTCCATCTGTGGACCTGTACTTCCCTATTACGTATTCCTAATGAGTCTAGTATACTATTCAGTTAGTTATTCCTTTTTTTCTGGTTTCAGTAATACTAGGTTCAGCTTAATCTTCTCCTGGCTGGGGTGGGAGGGTGAGGGGGTGGAAGGGTCAAAGTGGTGAGGGTTTTTTAGAAGGTGTCAGGGGTATATAGTATAGGAGTCATCTATATGTTCTATTCTAGTTATTACTGTAAACATCTGTTAAAGATGACATTTATTGTGCGTTCCTTCATTTTCTTTCCTTGGAGTTGTACATGTGTTTTTCTAAAATTTAATAAAACATAATCATAATTTAGCATTACTTGACAAATAAATTTGTACTGTGCCTGCATGCTATCATGTAATGTACCATCTTTTGTGAAAAAAAAATGACCACTTTGTGGAATACCTCCCGTGATGAAGTCTTCTCTGCAGGCGACAGCTTTCTGAAATCCTTCAATAACTAGTTGTTGCATGTTATTATCTCTAATCATTTATGTGCTCTGCATCCTATACAACATTTTCTAAAGGTGTAAATCAGTCTGTGTAATGTACACATTTAAAATGTATACATCACAATTATTACATGATACACTAAGTGTCTACCCATTTAGTAAAGCAATCAGCTCATAAATTATTGGAGTTTGTTTCTCTGTTATGGTGAAATACATTGGATTCATACTCCAACCTTTCTCAATCCACTGCCAGTCCTCCAAGATGTCATACTGACAGTTAAGGAATTTGGCACTGTGTTTTTCGTGTATGTTGGCAACATGATTTAAAATAGATTTCCATTTTGCCATGACAAGGTCTCTGCTGCCCTCATTGGAATTGGCACAGCAGTACAGGTGATGATTGTTAATTCTGTGTGCCCATTTTGATAGTGATGAACAGTCTTTACACTTCAATTTGGCCTCTAGTTCTTTTTAATGCCTACAACTAGTGAAAAACAGAAAAGTAATAGAATAAGTGTGTAATACAGCATGTTGAATACTGACATATATTGCGGTATCTGCTGTTATGAAAGGTATTTTATCTTACTTGTCAACATTACATGTCACTTAAACTGGCATCATGAAGATGTCTGAACTAGAATATATAATGACAATTTTTACATAATTTAGTGTGGGTGGACCATGACACTGGTTATATCCACTGTGCATGTCATGCAACAGCAGGTTACACCTGGGAGTGCAATGTGGATATCGTTAGTAAAATAAATGCAAGGCAAGGTGGTTATTTGGAAAATTTTGCAGTCGACACAGTATGTAATTGTATGAACACATTGTCTGAAATTACTTCATCAGTGGAATGGCCGATCTCAGATGTGTTCAGTTTGGATGGGTGCTGTTGCTTACAAAGAACTGCAGTGAGAATATATGGCACATATGTCGATGACAGAATTGGCTCGCCAACATCACAGAGAAACCACTGCTGCACACATGAGATGTACTCAGTGTCCATGAACATCCACTGGTTGTTGCACCTTGTTGTCAAATGCTTTAATTATTATATGTATGTCAAATACCTCTGGAGACATGCCAAATGTCCACACCAGTGTGCGATTTGTGGCTGCTGATCTTGCATGTACTTTTTGATGCCCTTGTGATAATCAGTTGTTTGGTTTTGTATTTTTACTCCCTCAGAATGAAGTTTGGACAAGGAATGCTTCAGACCCTCTAGTTCCATGGCATTGAAACTAGAACGTCATTGCTCTGTAAGTAAAATAAGAAGTAAGTCAGGAGGAATGGGGCTGCACCTTGTTGTGATGCCGACCTTTGTTAACACAGCGAAAAGAAAAAAAAAGGAAAAAATGCAACAGACTTTGCACCTATATTAGTTGAATATGTATAATTTTTGAATTGGCAAGATCCGTCATTGAATAGGAACCAAATCTGGTCATGTGATCAGGGGAGCAGTAGCGTGCATCACTGCCAAGTTTAGCATCACTGTTACACAGGTCAGTTAGTAATCACGAGTGTTCATTATTCATAGAAACATAGAAACATAGATGTTAAAGGCAGATAAGGACCACAAGGCAAATTCAGTCTGCCGATTTCTTTTTCTACCTTATAAATGTGCCATTGGCTTTTGCTCTGTCAATGGCCTATCTATTCATACTCATCTGCATTGCTCCCTTTTGCCTATCCCATGCCTGTTTGAAGCCCTGCACTGTATTCATATCCATCACTTCCTGAGGTAGGCCATTCCATGCATGCACCACCATTTCTGTGAAAAAGAACTTCCTCACATCATCCCTTAATCGGCCTCCCTCTAATCTCATGCTGTGTCCTCTTGTCCTGCTGTTTTTCTTATATTGAAACATATTAAACTCTTTCACCTTAGTAATGCTGTAAAGGTGTTTGAATGTTTTGAGCATATCACTTCTCTCCCTCTTTTGCTCTAGGGTATACATATTGATCTCCATTTATCTCTCCTCATATGTTTTCTGATGCAGTCCCTGCACCATTTTGGTTGCCCTTCTCTTGACTGCCTCAATGTGGTTAATGTCCCTGTGAAGTGTAACAGGAGCATGGGATATACAAGGCAACACCAGTTGGAGTATAAAATCAGACATCTTTATTCAGTGATCTCTACACAAATTAATCTTGACTTTAAGTGTACTGTACGTCTTATAAAAAGAAATGAAAACAAAACAACTGGATCCAGGCATCCATATAAGCATAATATATGAGACTGCATAGGTATTATATGACTGAGCAACTGAAGCTGGAAAGGACCAGAAGGATGAGGGGCACAGTGCCTTGCAGAGCCCAAAACGAACTAACTGATCTCAGAAAATTGTCAGCCCTTTATAGTGCTGAGCTATCATGTGATTCAGGATTTCCCCTCCCCTATTTACCCAATATTCCCATAAATATTTTATACTTCAACATCTATTGTTATATTCTTAATCCAAACATTATTATACATTACCAGACATTACACAGACTGTTTTAAAGTATTAAAGAACCATTTTATTGGTGGCTAACTTATATTTCAAGGATTAATCACCTCCTTTCAATCATAGCCAGATACCTCCCCTTGAGGCCTGCCTATAATAATGAGAGAGGAAGGGCCGGCCAGCTCTATAGAGCAGCAGTGTTCCCATAGAGTCAGACCATCAGTCAGCACCACGTAATAATGCTACAAGAGCAGGTATTTTGCCTTTTTTATAATACAGGCACACTGAGGGAGACTGTTTAGAGAGAAATAAAAGGGTTAGGGTTATTACATGAACTTGCAAAAAAAAGGGGGGATAAACACTATTGCAAAGCACTTACAAACTTTCAAAACAAAGAGGGAGAAGGCGTTCTATTATAGCTCTCAGTGGCGTCTGACAAACAGTGTCTGGACAAGGTCTATGTGGTTCCTAGCCCATTACAAGGCTCAACAAACTATATCTGCATCAGAAACAGACTTAGGGGGACAGGGCATTGTAACTCAGCCCACACACATCGTTTGTACCAATGTTTATGTAAACTTCCTGAGGGCTAGGGCTACAGGAACATTTGAAACACCCTTTTTAAACTTCTCATTGAACAAGGGCACAAATTACTGACTTGTGAAATGCAAAAAATGCTTTTTACTTTCCGCCTTGCTTATTGGCGTTTTCGCACATTCGTGGAGCAATGTGCGCACGTTCGTGCAGGCGATCGTGCGCATGTTCATGAAGGCGATCATGCGCATGATTGGGAGGGTTTTTGTAGTGATTCACAGTATACCAAGGACAAGACCACTATAAAGGGATAGCGAGAATGTTAGGCAGGTGGCTTACCTGCCTACGGGGAACATAATGAGAGGGACAGAAAGGCAAGAGATAGAAGTGCTGTTACAACAGTCTTTTGAGCACAGAAAAACAAAAAGGGTCTTCGTGGTGTATTCTGTGGCCCTGCTACATGAAGGTGTGGCCTCCAGTACTGCACGCAGTATTCCAGATTGGGCCTAACCAGTGTCTTGTAAAGAGGGATTATTACCTTCCTCTTCTGACTTGTGATACCCCTACTAATACACCCCAACATCCTCCTAGCCTTACCTACTGCTTTAGTGGTCTGCTTGGATGATTTCAGGTCATCAGTGATGATGATGCCCAAGTCTCTTTCTTCCCTTGTGACTGCCAGCAACTCCCTTCCCCTCCCAGCCTATAGGTGGCTTCAGGGTTTCTCTTCCCTATGTGCATGATCTTGCACTTCTTTGCATTAAACCCCAGTTGCCACTCTTCTAACCATTTTGCTAGTTTATCCAGATCTCTTCTCATCCTGCCCACCCCATCTGGAACATCTACTCTGTTGCAGATCTTGGTGTCATCTGCAAACAGACAAACCTTACCCTCCAGTCCATCTGCAATGTCACTGATGAAGATATTGAAGAGGACTGGCCACAGGACTGATCCCTGAGGTACCCCACTTGTGACTTGCATCTCTTCTGACTGTATACTGTTTACTACCACTGTCTGTTTTATGCCCATCAAACAGTTTGCCACCCAGTTGACCAACTTCTGATCCATCCTGAGCCTACCCAGCTTATTAATCAATCTTCTACGTGGAAACAGTATTGAAAGCTTTGCTGAAGTCAAGGTAGGCAACATCAACTGTTCCCCCTTGGTCCACCACTTGGTTACCCAGTCAAAGAAATCTATGAGATTAGTTTGACAGGACATTCCTTTCGTAAACCCATGCTGTCTTGGCCCCTGTGCTCCTATGGATTCCAGGTGTTGCACTATCCTTTCCTTAAGGAGTGCCTCCATAATCTTGCCCATTACTGAGGTAAGACTGACTGGTCTGTAGTTCCCTGCTTCCTCCCAGCTACCACTCTTGTGGAGCAGGATCATATGAGCCCTTCTCCAGTCTTCTGTGACCTATCCTGTGCTCAGAGACTCACTAAACAGTTCTGATAATGGCTCTGCTAGTTCCACCCTTAGCTCTTTTAGTACCCTGGGATGTATGCCATCAGGTCTCATTGCCTTGTCCACCTTGAGCTTATCAAGCCCTTGTAGGACCCTTTCTTTTGTGAAGGGATTAGTGCTCACCTCCTTCCCCCCTGTGTCCATGGTGCTGAGCTGTGGGCCCTGCCCTACCTTCTCTTCAGTAAATACAGAGCAGACGTATCTATCCAGGATAGATGCTTTTACATGGTCCTCCTCCTCACACTCCCCTTATCTCCTTTGATTTTAGCAATACCCCCTCTGGACTTTCTCCTTTCACTAATGTATCTATAGAAAGTCTTGTCACCTTCTTTTACTGTCTGTGCTAGTGTTTTCTCAGTTTGGGCCTTTGCCTGCCTTACTGCCTTCCCTGCTTCCATTAGGGAAGTTTGGTATGCCTCCCTATATTAATCCCCTCTGTGTTTCCTTATATTTCCTAAAAGCCAGCCTTTTGGCTCTGACCTTTTCTGCTACTGTGTTTGAAAACCAAAGTGGTTTCCTTCTTCTTTTGCACTTCCTTTTCTCTCTAACACAATGGGATGTTGCTTCAAGTATTGCATCCTTAATGCTTGCCCACTTTGCCTATACCCCCTCACCTATATTTCTTTTTGCCAGTGCTAGCTTAACTCTGTTGGCCATCTTATCAAAGTCAGCTCCACTGAAGTGCCATATTTTTGCCTTGGAATGGGATGATTTAGTTGTAGTGGCCAAATTGAACCATACCATATGATGGTCACTGGCCCCCAGGTGACCTTTTACCTGGAGATCTGTGATCCTTTCCATCTTAGTCAGTACTAGATCTAGGATAGCCCTGTCTCTTGTGGGTTGTTGTACCAGTTGTTTGAGGCCTTCCCCCTACATGGAATCCACCATGTGTCTAGTTCTGGCAGATGTTCCTGCTGGTATTGACCAATCTGTATCTGGCATGTTAAAGTCTCCCATTATCAGAACCTCCCCTTTAGCTTTTATGTTTTGTATATCTTCTAACAGTAATGTGTCTATGTCTTCCCCCTGGTCTGGGGGCCAGTAGACAACTCCAGTTCTTATAGCTGTCCCTTTTCCTGTTTCCAGGATGACCCACAGTTCTTCTGGCTCGTTATGTGTATTCTGAATTTCTGTAGCTTTGATATTTTTATTGACATAAAGGGCCACTCCACCCCCCTTTTTGCACCTTGGTCTCTTCTGAACAGTACATAGCCAGGTACTGAAGTCTCCCAAGTGTGGTTACTAGTTAACCATGTCTCGCTAATTGCTACTTTGTCCAGTTTAGCCTCTGTTATTATTGCCTTATGGATTTACTCTCTGTAACCAAAAATGGAATAAAAACTTAATGGGGATTATTGCCTGCAGGTCTGGGATCTTGTTTCCCAGACTGTGAGCATTTGTGTACATGATTTTACATTGGCCAGATTTCGGTGTGTTAGTTTTTGGGTGAGGTCTGGTGTTTCCCCTGTTTATCGTATATGGAGCTAGACCTTTTTTCTTACCTGGTGATGCAAATGAACTGCAAACATGCAAACTGCAAACATGCTGAACTCCTGTTTGACCACTAGTCCTCCTTACAGATGGGATAAGACAACTGGATTGCATTAGAATTTAAGTACTGAGGGAGATTCTTGACATGTTTATATGCTTGAAAAAGTTGAGAATTTGCAATTGGCTGCTGCCAGTAAAATAGAATCCACATGCAGTCAATAAATTACCCATGACCAATGTACCCATTCTTAATTGTGTTTCCTACCTTCAGTGGTGTCCATTACCACAGATCTCTTCAAGAACAGCTAGACTACCAAATAGGTGCCTCACAAACACCTTGCATGTAGAAAAGCATGTGAAACAGGTCTGAAACATTCGAAGCAAAGCACTCTCAAACAGCAAAAATTTTCTTTCAGTTTCAGGTCTGTTTCCAATCTTCAGTTCTGATTATCTTAAATATAAAAATATGCCTTGAAAATATCAGTAGTATTGTATCAAGAAAAGGTTATGATTTTCATGTTAAACAATAGGATTTAACACTTCACTAGCAAGGTTTATGACATTCACATTATGGCAACTGTCAGCAGTATGTAAATGCAGGGCCTCAAAGAACTGTAGCATCCATATTCACAATGGATCCCTGGTCCAGGCAGTGTTGTCTGATTGCCTTAATTCCATTGGATGCTCAGTAATTATACTGCTGCAATCATTATTATAGACTGAGGAAGTGCCCCCGACCAATCGCTTCCCAATTGCTCCTTCCCCCTGTCCGTTAGACACTCTTATTTTGTGAAGAGTATCTCACAAGCAGATGACCTGGAAACAGGCATATTCCAGGACGGTTTAAAAATAAAATAACAATTGAGTGCTCCCTCTATCTATATTAATATGTCCCGTTGCCACTCTTTTTGGGCAAGAGTGGTTTCACTTGCGTTCCGCTCAAACCAGAACATCTCAACTTTGCTGTTCTCTCCTGAGTGGAATCCTTGTGAAACCACTCTTATCCTACACTGAGTGGCTCTGGAGGATGTAATAATATATAAAAGAGTAGCAAAAATACACTGTGCAAATTGCAGTGTATAATGCATGGGCAGCCATACTTAACAACCCTGTGTCTGCATCACAAGGTTTTTAAAGAAAGTAGGAACCTCCACAATGAATCTTGAGAGGTTCCCTGCTTGCTGTAGAAATTGAAAAGGAAGATATGGCTTGACTGAGTATAATTCACTTTTATGTTTCAAGTGTCATGGCTGCAAATGTGCCTGTGCAATGACATTAAGTCTTGATCTGCTGTAGTAACAATGTTCGTAGTACAGTGCAACAACAGCCTTACATCAATAGTGCACCATAGCAATAGCGAATCAGGCATGAATTTTAATCAGGGAATGCTTTCCACCACACACTGTACACAGATGATAAAACTTAGTATTATACCTGAATAGCAATGATAGAAGTATTCAACATCTATTGCTGTTATTCAGGCTGGTATTTATGTTTGGAATGCACAGCATAGAGTATAATGTATGGGCAGCCATACACAACAAGCCTGTATCTGCATAAAGATTTTCTTTTGGCAACCAGAAACCTTGCATGTGAAGCTCAAGAGTTTCAATGGTTATCATAGGACACTCACTATGAACACACAGGCTTATCTGTGCATGGATGCCCATACATTATCTATTACAGTGTAGGGATATCCATGCCTATCTATTTCAGAAACACTGTGGTTCCTTTCAGTGCAATGGTGGCTGGGAAGGAAGCATTTGAGGGCTGTGGGCTGGCTCAGATTACTAATTTAGTGAGCTGCAACTTTTTCTGTAAATTCAAGGTAAAAAAAACAGCTTCTGTCTTGATTAGATAGAGGAAAACAGCTATGTGAAAACAGTGTAAGTTGTGCTGCAGCAGTGACACCCCTACTGCAGCACAATAACATATTATTAAAAGGGTCTCAGAAATGCTGCAATCTGATTGGTTATCAGCATTCTGAGAGCCCTACATTAACCTTTAAATAATATGCTTGCAGAGCTTTATTGAAAGAGTATTGGTCTTGCAGGTTCTACATTTTTCAGCACTCCAAATTTCGATCGCAGAGCCACCGATAAAGCTGCCACTAGACATATTGTAAATTTGAAAGTTACAGTGATTTATGTGTGTGGGATCCCTGCTACCTTGACTCAACAGTTTTTGACAAAATATTTACCTGCTCACCACCATTGACACTCTCTTATTCAGTACTCATGCTAAACCTAGTAGCACATAATGATTTTTGTGTCGAGTCACTGTTAGTTGCCTGACAGTGCAGGGAAGAGCTGATTGTGATTGGTTGACCATCCATGGCATTCCAGACATTACATCATGGGTTTTAGTCCACCTGATAGGCTAATGATGCACATGACCTAGGATCAAATTTCTAGACCCCAGTTCCCAGAAGCCCCTGTTCTCCAGGTCTAATTGTGCATCTGATCAGGCTACAAGCACCCCAGAAGTCCCTGTACTGTGCAAGGAAAGGTGGGCCACTGGAATTTACAAAATGTGTTTTTTTCTGCTAATTCATCTGATAATTGTGCTGTTCTCTGCATGCCTACAATGTACATTCTAATTACTGGAGTCCTCAGAATGTTACAATGCTTACAAATGTTCATTACTGTATTAGGTTACCATTTGCAGTAGCTACAGTTTAAACTGTTTAAGGTCTGCAGAGTAAGAGGAGTCGCTTTTGGAGCAGATTGCACTGCTCATTGTTGTACTGCGTTGTTTTTGACTGAAATGTTATTCTCTCATAGAAATTCACCTCAGTGGGCCTAGCAAGGTACAGGCCTGCCAATGCCTATCGCCCGCGGCCACCAGATTCAAATTCAATGCTTTCGTACCATTCCTTGAATGTACAGAGCTAGGAATAGCGCAGAGCTCTGTTTTATTTAAATCGTGCTGTTTTTTCTGATACCCTTGGCTGTCTCCGGCTGTTCAGTTTATCTTTGGATTTGCTGAAAAGAAAGTTGTATTATAAACTACATCCTAAGGAATCATACTTCCCAGGGGAGTTCCTGACTAGTTAATGCTGGCTTTACGAGCTAATTATCTGAATGCATGCAGGTGTAGTTAATGAGGGGGGCTTCCTCACAACTACATACAGCTTTAATTAAGGCCAGCAGCATGATTAGTTGTAAAACTGGTCAGACTCCTTCCTTTAAAAGAAAGGAAATAAAGCTGATGTTGACGTTAGCCGGTTTGTGAAGTTTGATCAGATTATTTATTTATTTATTTATTTTAAATAGTAAAAGGTTGAAGATGGTGTTCTTCGGTCACCAGAAATGTGTTTAAATGTTGGAGAAAATTTATGAGATAAGTGTAGCAAGTGCTTGGCCAGATTGTGACCAGGTAGAAAGATTCCTGTTGTATCGCTTCAGAAACACAGCTTTATACTGCTGACAATAATTAAGATATTTGGATAGCGAGGAAATTAAGAGAGAGAGAGAGTTAATTAATCCTGTGTTTTTGAAGCAAATCATCTGTGTGAGCCTGGGTGTGATTGCATGATAAATAGCCCTTGTTAGTTCAATTGGCTTTCCTCTTTGCTTGATCTGAAGCCAATTACATATGTCTGTTTGCTGCATTTCAAATAGCCCTTGTTAATTCTAATTCTCTCTCTCTCTCTCTCTCTCTCTCTCTCCTCCCTCTCCTTCTCCTTGGTTTAACTGGCCATTCAACTGTAGGGTGTTTTTACTCTGTTGCAAGGGTTGTAATTGGAGCTGGGAGCTTTACAAGTTTATGTGCAGTGTCTCTTGCTGTTTGTTTGAACTTACAAACATCTATTCGGCCACAGTTGTTTTTATCATATGGGCTAGCATTATGGGCTGGCTAGGGTTATGGCATCTCTTAGATCTGCGGTGAATATGTGCTGCCTAGGTTTGAATACTCGCACGCGCGTGTCTGAGACCCGCAGCAACTATGCACTGCTTCTGTTGCCTTTGCCTCTCGCGCCCAACAAGTTCCTTGGCCGCCAGTGCTCCCCCCTGCCAAGCGGGGTCCCACGGTGTAGAACAAGCCTAGCAGAGGCTCTAGAGCTGATTCCATCAGTGGTTCGTGGTCACTTTGTTTTGCTCGGTCCTGGCACCTGGCAGTGTGGTTTCCTCTTACAAGTGGGGCCACATAGTACAGGACCGAGTATCTCCCTTCCATTCCCTATTAGCGGGTGGTGTAGGGAGTACAACAGCCTGGTCTCAACCTAGTGACCGTTCCTTGAGGCTGCAGGCAGGCTCAAAACAGGGCAAAATTAACTCCCAGGCAACAGAAAATACCGCATTCTGCTCCATGTTTGGCCCTCTCCCATGTGGCTGCAGCCTGTGGGGGGTGGGGCACTTGTCCCTCTCTACTAGTGGTATTTGGGCAGCCCCTAATAGGCAGCCAACGTCAGCATCTCGGTTTGTTGACAGGGCAAAAATACGAGGGACCTTAAAGGGAAAAAATTATGATTTTATAGAGAATATTTTTCTCAGGGAGCTGCCTATAACCCCAGGGCCATTCATCCTCACTGCTGGAATCGATAGGGAATCAGTCACAATCTTGTATGGCTATCCCCTTGGCCACCATTTTATATGCCTGTCCTCTTGCAGGCATATCCACCATATTGTACTAACTGGTTAGTTAGATAAAATGTTAGTCAAGATTAATTAGATGGAATAATTAAGAATGATTAGCTAAGCTACTAATTTAAGATTCCTTAGCTGACATAAGTAAGATGCTTCAGTTGGGCAGCTATCCCCTGCTGTTTTAATTGCTTATTCTTAAGAAACTGAGAGAGAGAGAGAGAGAGAGAGAGAGAGAGAGAATTGTTGATGATTCTAAGATCTGAAGAGCACATTGTTTGTTGATCCTGTCCCATTAGCTGCTTGCTCTGTGCTGTTTGTTTGTAGAACACTGAAAAGTTGCTAATCCTTAGCCCAGGCAGAGCCATAGTGTTTTCTCCCCCTGCCCATTGTGAGGACCTTTTTATTTGTTAGCCTTTGCACTTGGTTATACAGCTGCTTAGAAAGAAATTGAAAGGTGTGCTATTTAGTGGCAGCTTGTTTGAAATCGGGGGCGCGTTCATCTCTTGAGCTAATTTTAGACATGTGTGCAGTTCAGCAGCATTATAGGCCACCGACTGGCTGGGGCACCACACACAGTAGCAGAATTTAAATTTTGCACTCTTAGCCACTCTGTTCAGTCACTGGTGGTTCTCCCTACCAAGCGAGGCCCGTGGTGCAGCAGCAGCACTAACTAGCGTTAGGACTGCCTAGCTTGACCTCTCTGGACATATTTGATTGTTTATTGCATGAGCAGAAGCTGGAGGCTGTGGCATTCCCCTCCCAAGCAGAGCCCACGTGGTCCATTTCTGTGCCTCTCCTACGCTACCACCTATCTAGCAGGTAAAGCAGGAGTAGCGGTGCAGCCCTTGTGTGATACACTACCACCTATCTAGCAGGTAAAGCAGGAGTGGCGGTGCAGCCCTTGTGTGACAAACCCATCTCCCTTCTCAAGAGAACACCCACACAGGGCCCCTGCCCACCTGTGGGAAAAAGTCTCATGCTATTCCACCACTGGTGGTGCAGCACAACCACAGACAGATGGGTATTAGAGGTAGTGTCAAGGGGGTACTCTATAGAGCTGTTCAACTCGCAGGTATCACACAGATTTGTAAGTTCCTCCATAGCAAAGAAAAGGGCTTCACCTCATCAGGTACAACAAATCCTACAGGACCTAATGTAGAGCTATCCAGTTGGCTCCTCCCCATGAGGAAGAACAGGGAGTATACTCTATCATCTTCCTCGTTCCCAGGAAGACTGGGGAACTCCATCCAATCCTAGACCTCAAACACCTCAACAGTTTTATGGTCACTTAGAGGTTCAAAATGGAGACGCTGAGATTAACACTCCACAGCATCCGGAGAGGTGACTACCACACGTCCATAGACTTGAAGGACACACACCTTCACATTCCCATTTGTCACTGCCACAGAAAGTACCTGTGTTTCCACATTCTTGGCCAACATTTTCAGTACCAAGCCTTACCATTCGGTCTTATCTCGGCACCAAGGATATTCACCAAGGTGTCCGTAGTCCTCATTGCCACGTTGAGAGAGCAGGGAGTGGATATTGTACCATATCTGGATGACTGGCTAATTCAAGCCCGGTCCAGGGAACAATCCCTCAAAGCCACCATGATGGCATTAAGGGCACTGGAAGATTATGGCTGGGTCATGAACCAGGCCAAGAGCCACCTGGTGTCTAAGCAAATACTGGAGACCTGGGATCAGAGGTGAACACATCCCAGGGATGGGCCAGACCATCCCAGAACAGGGTGCAAACAGTGATGTCACTAGCATGCCAACTAAAGGACAACAACATGCCAACTATCGGTCAGATAGCTCAGATGCTAGGCTGCATGGCTTCCTGCATTGACCTGGTGCATTTGGCCAGGTGGCATATGAGACCCCTACAGGACTACATGTTGTCACAGGGATCACCCAATGAGCGGAATCTGAAAGTCAAGATACCGCTACCCATCACGGTGAGATGTTCTCTAAGCTGGTGGGCAACTCGGTGATCCCTCATGCAAGGGGTTCCATTAGAGGCATCCTACGATGTCTCCTTTGAGACAGATGTGAGCCTACTGGGATGGGGGCATGCTTGAGCCCTCAGTCAGCTCAAGACAACTGAATGACAGCAGAGGTCAGAATGTCCATCAATGTGCTGGAGATTAGGGCAGTTTACCATGCCCTCATATCCTTTCAAATGTACATCACCGGCCAGTCAGTTTTGATTCGCTCCGACAACCAGTTTACCCGTGGCCTACATTGCCATGTGGGGGGGAACCAAAAGGAAAGCCATGCAGAGAGAAGTGACGAGGGTACTAGACTGGGCTCAGGCCCATCTTGTTCATGTAGGAGTGGTCCATTTAGCTGGCAAGCTCAACATCCAAGCGGATTGGCTCAGCCATCAACAGGTACACCCAGGGGAGTGGCACCAACACACCAACCTATTTTGGCTGATACAGGAGGTGTGGGGGCCTGTTTCCATGGACCTCATGGCTATGGTGGGCAACGCTCAGGTACAATGGTTCTTCTACAGATACAGGGAGCACCGCTCCCAAGGAGTCGATGCCCTGTCACAGACCCCGGTCTCGGGACCAAGCGTATGTGTTTCCCCCCATCCCCCCTGCTACCACAGATCCTAGCAAAGATATGCCAGTCACAGAAGACCATTATCCTAGTAGCACCATACTGGCCCTGAAAAGCCTGGTTCTCATCAGTGATAGCCATGGTGCTGGACAAGCTCAGCCTCCCATACAGACCCGACATGCTATCCCAAGAGCCACTAGTCCATCCCACACCGGGAACCCTGAAACTAACGGCCTGGCTCCTGAAAGGCAGAGACTGCTGAAAACAGGATATCATGCGTCAGTCATATCCACATTGCTGCAGTCCAGACGGAAATTGACCAGCCTACCTATGGCAGACAGTGGTCTCTCTTTGCGGCATGGTGCAAGGACAGAGACAAAGACCCAGAGCAAGCAGACATGTCAACCATACTACTGTACTTGCAGGAGGGGGTAGAGAAAGGACTCTCTCATTCCTCCCTCAGGGTGCAACTGTCGGCAATCAGTGCTGCCATCAGCCCTATAGGACATCACAGCCCAGGAGCCCATCCGGATGTGGTACACTTCCTCAGGGCAGTAGAAGGGCTCTGCCCCAGGGCCAGAACCCAAATTGCCCACTGGGATCTACCCTAGTCTTAGATGCCCTCAGAACCGCACCTTTCGTGCAGTTCCACAAAGTGGACCTGTATTGGGCAGGCCTAAAGACCTGTTTCCTGGTGGCCGAGTGCTCCGCTAGAAAGATTAGTGAGCTCTGGGCACTGTCATGTAGGGAGCCCTACACCATGTTCACCACTTAAGGGGTACAATTACGTACATTCCCAGCTTTTAAGCCAAAGGTCACGTCACTGTTCCACAGAGATCAGCCCATTGAGTTATGACCCTTTCGGATACATCTCAGACAGGCGATATAAGAATACCTCATCATCTGGATGTGGGGGGTACGCTAGCCAATTACATAGCTAGAATGCAACTGATATGTAAAACTGAGAGATTGTTCAGAGTTTCAAAGGGGCAATGGCAAGGTAAAGCAGCAGCAAAGACCACTATAGCGGGCTGGCTCAAGAGCACCATCCAACAGGCTTACAAAGTGAAGGATCTAACACCCCCCAGAGGGCATTAGACCTCACTCAACCAGAGCTGTGTCCACCTCCTGGGCAGAAAGAGCTAATGTGGCTATGGAGGATATTTGCAGGGCAGTCACTTGGACCTCCATCCAAACATTTGCCAGGCACTACAGATTGGATCACCTGTACAAGATACAGGCCCCATTCTCCACTGAGGTCCTCTTGGCAGCCAGCTCGCACTCCCCTCACTCTTAGACCACTCTGTCCCACCCGAATGGGTACAGTACTGCTTTTTAGCAGCCCATGATGTAATGTCTGGAGTGCCATGGATGGGCAACCAATCACAATGGGTGTTTACTCACCTAGTAAAGGTGATTGTGTTGGTTGACATCCATGGCACTCCACGGCCCACCCTACAAAGCGATCAGAGTGACTGGGAGTTGCCAAAATATTGCCAGATAGATTGGGAAGTCCTCATTAAGGAAATGCTGGCATCTAAGATGCCTGCCTTCAGCCAGTTAGCATGCCAAGTACTAGAATTAGAAATGGGCCCCCTCCAGCGATATTCAGAAGGCCTCTCAGTGTGACTGTGTATTGTTATCTCAAAGCATTTTTTGTGTTGTTACTAACCTTACTTTTTCAGCCATGGAAAATTTGAAATGGAGAACAGGGGCTTCTGGGACCTGGGGTCTAGAAATTTGATCCTAGGTCATGTGCATCATTAACCTATCAGGTGGGCTAAAACCTATGATATAATGTCTGGAGTGCCATGGATTTCAACCAACACAATCACCTTTACCAGGTGAGTAAACACCCATTCTTGTTGTTCTCCTGCTACCATTTGTAAGTGAAGCACGAAAAAAAAATTCAAAGAAGGCTGCAGACTTGCAAGCTTGCCATTTGTGAGCATGGCAAAGCTTTTAAATTAACAGTGGTGGTCTGGTATTGTAACACTTGTGGCATTTCTGGTGAGCGGGCAGCCAGAGCTTCTAAAGTAACAGCTGCACTGGAGCTTTACAACAGTGCCGGGATTTCAAGAAAATGGGTGGGTAAGGCATTTCAAATACCAGCCGTGGTGTGGCTTTACAACACTGCCATAATTTTTGGCAAGTGGCAGGCTAGGGCATTAAAAGTAGCAAATAAACTTTTTTTAGCAAACCGCTTTGTGCACCGTGGTAGGGCTACTGTTTTTCAACCTTTACCAAGCCTCTTAATGTGTTGTTTCTGAAAGTGCTCATAAGTGAAGTTCAGGGCTTTGGATTTCACTAGTTATCACCTCAGAAATGCTGATATTTAGTACAGAGAACCTGACAGCTCTTGCTGTGACTGTGATGATTCCGTTCTGGCAGCCACAAATATTTAAAAGTTACTGTGACATGTGGGGGGGGATGCCTGCCACTCCAACTCAGCCATTCTTGATGGATGAGTGGGGCTCCTAAATTAACTGTAGCAACTTTGCTGAACAGCCAGAGACAAAAAAGGGCATCTGCACTATTTAAAAGAATGCCAGCATCTCAGTTCTGTGCTGAAGAAGACAATTCCGTGTTAGGTGAAACTCATGTGAAATTAACAGCTAGCTCCCTTGTCATTAGCGGGCAGCTGTACCTGTGTAAAGGTGCCAGTCTCAGCTGATTTCTAATACCAGACAGCATCCTTTCATAGTAAATTGCTCTTGGAATTACATGCTAGAGCAGATCATGTTTGAAACCCACATAATTAAGATTTCAACTAGAAGGTAGAGCTCGATCATAATTGGTGACTGGTGGAGAACTTTTGACACTGTACACTCCCTGATAAATGTGGTACATTGTGTTACAGTGCCATTTCCCTTGTTTTTTGCTGCAGCAGCAGAAGAGAAATATGGTGACTTTAACTTTTCAGAACTCGATAGGGATGAAATCGGTAGTAATTTGCAAAAAACAAAAAGGTAACTAACACTACAGCAAGATGTACCATGTTTATCAGGCAGTGATCAGTGTCAAAAAATGTATCCACCAGTTACCAACCGCGATCACACTCCACCTTCTAGTTGAAATTTTAATTATGTCTGTTTCAAACATGATCTGCTCCATCATGCAGTTCTGAGGGCAATTTACTATGAAAGGGTGCTGACTAGTATTAGAAATCAGATGAGACTGGCACCTTTACACAGCTCCAGCTGCCCGCTAATGACAAGGGAGCTTTTAGTTTCAAACGAGGATTCTAAAAAACATGAAGGGACTATTTGTTCAAAAAGATAGTTAACATTGGGGGAAAAATAAGCCTGATTTCTTTATTACATAGATTTTAAAATGCCCAGTTTTAATAATAGCAATAAGGTACTCCTAGGGGTTACGTTAATGTTCTTGATAAGCACCCCCTGGGGGTAATATGGCACTCAGCTGTACCTTGTGTCACATTACACCCCCAGGGGGGTGATTAACTAGAACATTAACATAACCCCTGGTCATACCTCATTGCATAAATGATTTTACCACTGCAACACAACAATCTAATTCCAGGCATGTAATTCCATGCATACCCAGGTTCCACCATACATTATAATGGTATGGTGAAGCCCACCAGGATGAAGCCCAACTCTGCAGAATTCTGCAGTAGAGTTACTGCAGCAAACTATGCAGTTTCAATGGGAGTTCATCCCTTTCATCATGCAGGAAACCTGTGACACTGCACTTCATCCTGGCAGGTTTCCCCTGTATATACACAGGGATACTGCAGTATAGGACATTACTGTGTCATCTACATAGTCATCTCCATACTGTTGTGTGACTGTGTGGCATAATACTCAGTTACATGGAATACAATATGAAATTTACATATGTGTCATCATCCATATCTGAAATGCTATTGGTTTCAGACTCAGAATCTGAATTAATATAGCTCTCAGCATTCCACTCTGGGTCGGCATCCATGTAATCTGCCTCAGTATCAGTCATCATCATCATCACTGTCTACGTCCATGATGATACTCTGCATGAAACATGCCTCTTCATGGTTATCAGCAGAGTACTGTGTGGCAGCTGTGGAAACACTGCTTGACGTCAGTGACACTTGAATACCCCAGTGTACTCCAATTGTATAGGTCTGTGTGTCCCTGGAATACTTTGTCTTTCCCATGTCAGCAGGAATGTTCTTCATCATCTGCATTTCAAGATCATGTTTTGTCTTTGGATGGATATTTTCAGTTTTAGGTTTTGTTCCTGTCAGTGTTCCATCATGTAAATAGTAATTTGCTTCAACCCATACAACAAACAATGTTGTAAACGGTATACCATCAGGAAAGCAAACCCCCAACAGTGAAACCATTACAACGACACAAGCCTTACGATATCCACAGTGTCAAACGGGTTGTTGAAGGTTTGTACTGATACAGCGACTTCCGCTTTAAGCTGCCTTCCCCCATAATCTGCCCCCCTCCCCGGAGTTGAAAATCTATAAGTCTGGGTGGTGTGTGGGGCACAAGTAGAAAAGCCCTGGCATTGTGGTGATATTTAAAGTACAAGTCACATTAAACTGTTCCACCAATGAGTTGGTTTAGCATTGTTTTTTACAGATGGCAATGCATTGGCAACTTATATTGCCTGGTTTATCAGTGCTTAACTAGCTCAAGAGCAATGTTTGTAAAATGTTTTTGCAACCCATTTGGAAGATATCTGCAGTCCAGTCACAATGCAATTCAAAACTGAGTTTTAACTTTTAGGAAACAGTTTGTACAGGGTTTTGTATTGGATCATGAAACTCTTATGCAACTCAGTCAGAAATGCTAAAGTAACTCATTGGTGAAACAGTTTAATGTGAATTGTACTGTAGACGGATTTGCCAGTTAACCAGATTGATGTCGGCAAATCCATGTTGCTGTGGAGGATGTCGACAACTTTGTTGTTGAACCGACTTGGTGGATCTGTTGCAAACACGTCTCCAAATTAGATTCTGCAGTTCATTTCAGATATTAATGTACATTAAGTGTCCTGACAGAATGGCCATTCACACCAGCAAAGCATCTTTCACCAAACCACTCATGTATGAATATGTACTTATGTGCATTACAAGGTGATCCGCACCGATATACAATACTGTACATGATTACTGTCTTGCAAAAGAGGCTGTGTGACAAAATTAACAGTTGTTGAGATGCCATGCTTATATTAGTATTGCCACACAACAACGTAGAGAATACTGGATGGGCAACTATGCACAACCAGTGTGCTCTGCCAAAGAGTGGTTCTGATTCTCTACGGCCTTGAGAGGGAAGCTCAAGTGGTCAATGGGAATCAGAACCCCGAAGTGGCAGAACACACTGGCTGTGTGCAAAGTTGTTCATCCTGTATTTTGTTTTGTAGACTCTATTTGTGTACCCTTCATTTGGGGTATCTCTCAGGCTTCCCATGCTCAGCTCCACAGCTCCACCACCCATCTGAACTGTCCCTCACAGTCTACATTGGGTTCAGGACCTCCGGACTCTCCTGACCCCATGGGGAGGCCCTGGGATCCCATGGGGGAGGTCCGAAGGTATGACTGACATTAGACATGTGGCCTTGGGCTACTGATGATTGCCGTTGCCTCATCCGCCAATAGGGGTATTTTTCCTTATTTTTATCCCCAAAGCTCAGACATGCAATGATGTCCAGCTCGGCTTATGCACACTCCCGTGCACCCCAAAAGACGTCCGCCGCAGCTTCAATCCCCTGCATTCTGTGGCCATGCACTGTGGCACCTCCAGTCTCCACTAGAGGTCACCAGTGCATCGGCTGGTGGAATCCCCCCCCAAGGAAGGAGAGCAGTCCTTGGGATGTGTAATGCTTCCTCAGCCCTGCCGACCCCTGATGACCTGGGCTCATTCCCCAACACAGGTTGCTGGCGTGGTGTGATGTGTGGTGTCCAGTGCCTCAACCCTCAGCACCACCGGGCTGTCTTCATCCTGTATTTTTATATTGTAGATTGAGGGAGAACAATAGGAGTGCTCCTTCTGCCTGTGCATGTTACACTGTTATTCTGTGAAAAGCATCTCACACACAAATGCCCTGTAGACTGGCACATTGTGAGACAGTTAAAAAAGTGTATAACATTGCTTGATCTATAATATTTCAATATGTCCTACGTCGCCACTCATTGCAGTAAAAAAATGGTTTCACTTGCGTTCAACTTGAGGCAGAACAGCTCAGCTTTGATTCCCTAGTCTCTTTCAGGCAGAATGCACATGAAACCACTCTTATATCGCAATGAGTGGCTCCATGGGACATATTAATATAAAGTATATATTATTGTGTGAAATGTGCACCCTGTGGCTATTTCACTTACAGTATGAAACTGACTTGTGCAAAAGATATAATTTTTAGAATGCTGTTGTATGGCAGAAGGGTACAATCACATTCTGTGACCTTGGAACTGTGGTACAACAGCATTTTGAAAGGGACGGAATTCTATACAGAGCAATGCTCTACTATACACAATATACAGTTTACAATACAATAGCACAACAACTGCTTGTAATATGAATTGAGGAAAACAATCATACAACAGACAGGTGAAAATTTCACAGAAGCTTAGATAGTGATCATGATTGATGCAAATAACATTATCCTTTATAGGTTTTCTGGCATATTTGCTTACAAAAAAACAATTCATAACATCAAAAAGACAATACAGGGTGTGAGTAACTGCCATACAGTAAGTTAACATAATGCACAAATAAGACACTCCAGGGTGTGCCTTGAACAAATATTACTGTGTTGCCAGGTGCTGAAGGCACTCAACCAGAGGTCTTGAGCATCACAATGTGTGGTTATATCTGTTCAATGCACTCCCATCATGTCATATTGCATACTGAATAAACTAGCAGTAATACAGCTATGGAAATAACATGAATGATGGTTAACTTACTGTGGCAACAGTCTGGCATCCAGCATCAATGAATCTGGGTAGCTCAGTGTGCATCACAGTGTCTATGTACTCCACAGAAACAGTCACATCACTGACATCACATGTAATGTCATTGTCAGCTGTGGGCATTTCCATGTCAGAAGCGGAATACATTGTGCTGTCTTGCACTGATATGGTGTGTGTGCATGACAAGGTGTTCAGCATTAAGCATCACTGTAACAGTACCTAGGGTTACAAAGATATTTCCATGCGTAATGGTCGACAGTAATAACACAGACAGCAATCAGTATGCTCCATACAATATGCAGAATGTTGTTTCATAGAAAATAGTGTAGTGAATTAAACAACTTACATGTGGTGGTGTTGTTCAGCAGGTCAACATTCTTGCTTGTGTTTTGTTTTGATTATATAGAAAGGTACAGTATATAAATTTCAGGAGAAATGTGATGCTAAACTGTACAAACACACTCACTATGTGTTGTCACTGGTATTCATTACACACCACAAACTGGATATGGTGTAACATGCAGGTTGTAGAATGTTTATGAGAGCCACCATAATGTTCATGTCTATTGCAGTAAAATGTTACTTGGCATGACAAAGTGTATAAAAGTCATGCAAGTTAAGTTACCGTATAGTATGGTGTGCATGCATTCATTCAGTACTTATTCAAGTGATTACAATATCTTGTACATGACATGTCCAGTTTCTGTAGAGACGTGACTATTTTCTCCTAAGTTTCAGCATTTCAGATCCTTGCCAAGCCTGCTTCTAATTCATGTTTTAAAACTTTCTATACTCCTCCCTCTACTTCAACTTATATTTCATGAACACTAACTTTTCTGCTATTACTGTCATAGACACCAAATTGGAGAGACATGTGGACTTCCTATTATACCTTCCACCATACATGGCAACTGATATAACTTAGGTTATGTCTCCACTTGAGGCCTGCATGTGTGTGTGTGTCTGTGTGTGCCTGCCAGTGGAACTATGAAGAATTTTGAATTCACTTATTCCATGTTACCATTTTGTGTGTGTGTGAGTGGGGGAGTATTCTACAACTGGAATAATGCTGAGCTTTGAATTCTTCTATTCCATGGTACAGTAAACAATCACAGAATGTACTGACTGTAAAGAAACACTGATGATTATCAGGTGGAAAACATCAATGAAGGGAGTACTCCACTGTATTTAGCAACATTATATTATTTTTTGGTGACTTTGACTGTAAGCCACTGTCCCCCATTATATGCCCCCGCACCAAAGTTGACAATCTGTTAGTCCAGGGGGTGCATGGGGGGCAAACCCACCCACATGGGGAGTGTGGGGAGGGATGCCCCCCGCAAACAATGTAGAAAATCCCCAGTTCCATGGTAGTCTGTTGACAGATTTGCCAGTTGACCAGGTCGATGTCAGTAAATCCATGTCACTGGGAGGGATGACAACAACTCTGCTGTCAAACCGAATTGGTGGAACCCATAGGAAGGGGTATAACCAGTGGGAAAAGATAGGTATTTATAAATAGAATAATGGATAGGTTAGTGTTCATTACCAGGGAGTAATACCATAGAGGGGTTCTGGACACATGAACCTCGAGACCAAAGCTCAAGATGTTCCAGTGTGTCCAGAACCTCGAGATGGTAGGACTCCATGGTAATGAACACTAACCTATCCATTATTTTTTTTAAATAAATGGATCTGATTTTGAATGGTTTCCTTTTGCATGCTAAATGAATATTTTTTTCTACCTTTGAAGGAGCAGGAGGGCAATGCAAAACTTACACTGACTGCAATGCAGGTGAGGTGGTTTTCCAGTTCGGGATCCAGGACAATGAGGACTGAGAAGGTGGCCATGGGTCTGGCATTCTAGATCATCGGTCAGTGGTGGTAAAGAGCAGAAGGTGGTGGATTACCAAGTCCTCCATGACTGAGAACAAGAAAGATGAAGCCAGACTAGGGAGCAAAGAAAAAAATGCTGCTCCTAGAGCTGAGGATTTCTCTTGCTAAGCGAGTGAGACAGCTGCCATGTTTTCAAAGTTATTCTGCCTGCCCACATGGGAAAAGTGGCCAGTCATAAGGCACCCTTTGTAAAACATGGAAAGACAAACTTGCACTTGTGCTGTTGTCTTTTGCTCATAATAATATCATTCAGGTCCCGAACTATAGTATTACATCACCTTAACAATAGTATTATCACTTCTGAAGTATACTATTATCACTCTGGGACTGATACTATCAACAATAATTTTTTGTATGCTTTAGTATGCTATTATTTTCAAAATCCATATATTAAATTCCTGTATAGGTCAATGGTAATGCAACACTCAGAATACTGTGTGTAGTTCAGATGTTGTCATTGGAGGAAGGACATAGACTGGTATAGAGAATGATGACCAGAAATAGTGCATGACCAACACCAAACTTTACCAGGAATGACCCATGGAATTAAATATGTACTCACTGGAGGAAAAGAGAGAAATGAGAAACATAATAGAAACATTCAATTACCACCAGGGTATAAATACAATACAGGAGAGTAGCATATTACAGAGAAAGAGATGCTCAAGGATGAGGGTGCAGGATGTGAAATTGAAAGGGTGGAAAATTAGAAGGGATGAAAGTACATATTTTTTCACAGAGAGAGTGGTGGACATCTGGAACAGATTCCCAACAGAGGTGGTAATCACCAAAATGGCAACAGTTGTCAAACATGCAAGGGATAGACACAGATGGTGGTTGGTAGGATGGATGGGAAAGGGTGTGTACAAGACCAGAGATCAATAGGTTAGAAAGTAAACTATCAATTAGCAAATTCATGGTAGAATATGTAGGATGTGTGCATTCAGTGTGTTCTGACACATAGGGTGTCCCATTCTCTCTGACATCAAGAACGAAGGTGTCATGGTACATGGGAATCAAAAAACACAAAAATGTCAAAAGAAACTGTTGAGCATAAATAATCAATTTTAGGAAATAATTGATCAATAGGAAGCAGAAACTGCCTAAACATACAGGATGCCACAGCTGTCTCACAATGAAATTTATTTTTTATTTATTTATTGAAAAGTTTCACCAGGAAAGGTGCTCTGAATAATATAAAATTGCTTGTCTCATGGAGCATCCTTGGGAAGAACATGGGAGTACAGTAATCAATAGGCACATCCGGATCTGTGTCCATAATAGATCTTTAAAAGAGATTAGGTTGAGATATAAGTCTATCTGATTGTTTATTAGATGGCTGTAAATATACATTAGCTATAGCTATTTTGTTTTGAATACTAACTTCATCTATTTGAAATGCAAGGATATTGTCATAGCTATTATATTATTTAATTATTATATAGTTTAAATCTGTTTTTAAGAAAATGAAAAGACCTCCCATTTTCCTTCCAAGCTTTTCTTAATCTAAAGGCTGATTTGGATAGATGTATATATCTAGGCAATTTGGGAGTTTCCTCAGATGTTCATCAGGTTTCCTGGAGGCACAAAATATCATAGGTCCCCAGGAGCTGAGTTACTTCTGGGTCCATGATCTTTAAATGAATCCCCTCTATATTCCAGGACAATGTTTTTAGTTTCTTGTCCTCAGGTAGGGGAGGATGTTCTCTATTTCTAATATGCTTTAGTCACTGATCATTACCAAGAGTCCCATACCTGTCTGCAGAGGCAATATTCTCTGCTCTCTTGAAGGCTAAATTGTCTCTTTCAGTAAGTTTGCTTAAGCTGACTGTATCTAAAGTATTTTCTAGTTTTGATGCCTTCCATTCCTCCACTGCCAAAACATATATCCCAATCTCATCCAATACTTGTGCGTGATTCATTATATTCTGCACCATCCTATAATTTTTGAAAGTAATATCTATCTGTGAAGTATTGTCTAAACGTTTATATATTTTAACGTACTCTATAGCTTTCTGTGAAATAATTGTGTGTGTGTTATTCTAGTGAAAAATGTTGTTATTTCTCTTTTGATATATCCCAGGGTGTCTTGTTGTTTGGTCTCCCAACCAAATACCATTACAGTTTTATTATTCCATCCTTCACTTTCCCCAGTTTCACTTTTTGTTAACTTGTAGTTAAAATCCTCAAGATCTTTTCGGTTAAAGTTAACCTCTCCTCCTTGAGCTTCTATGTTGTTATTATCCTTTATAATATCTGTAAATCCTTCCTCAGTATTTCTCTCCATCTCTAAGTCATTTTGAGTGGGAATCAAAAAACACAAAAATGTTGAAAGAAACTGTTGAACATAAAGATGCTCACTATATATACAATACACTGTACAGTACTGACAGAAATCTGTAGAATTCCCTTCTTTCATTTGCAAAGTTAAAGTGACTCTTGTAGTCTCCACAAGTTTCAAAAGAATGTTGTTCCACATAAGGTCACAATCACATTACATGAATTTTTGAACTGTGGTACACCAACATTTCGAGATGGATGGAATTCAATACATGCAGTAGTAACATCACCCTATACTGTATATCACTGATGTTCAGGGGTCACTATACAGTATGCAACATGATTTTTTATCTTTTGGAGTGAACTGTTCCATGGCACATGCAAGTATATTTAATTCAGCTATTTTGATTTCCTATTTATTCTTTATTACATCCTTTCCAAACTATACACCATCGAACAAAACACACACACACACACTCTCACTCTCACACATACGCACACACACAAACACACAGACACACACACACACACACACACACATGTACACACACACACAGCCACTCTTCACTGTAGGTGGACACATGGATTATACCAAAAGGGGGGGGCAGCCAGGGAAACATCATTCCTCCCCGAGAAGACTGAACTATATGGAGAGAGTGAGAGACATGGTCAGCTACCTGGGGAATGGATGTCATCCTGTGGCAGTCAAACACCTGTTTTCAGTTTTTCAACAATGTTATGTTGTGTTCCTTTACATGAGAATATCATTACATATAGGTGTCACACATCCTGGACATAATCAGTCCCTGCAGTTACATTATTGGCTGCTGCATGGGGCCACACAATCACCTATAGCTTCCCTACATCACCTAAGTTCTGGTTATCAGTACATAGGGTGCTCCATGTTCTTCCCCATGCCTGGCCTTTCAGCCTCCATGGACTGCTCCCAAAACACATGTTGTCAGCACCACATCCAACAGTGGTACCACTACACAGAATATATTGCATGTCTGTGTGGTAAACAAGTGCTATGCATGATGGTGTCCTTAGGACCCATATACAAACTTAAAATCATCATGTGTTTTAACCATAACATAATACACCTGCAATTCAGTTCTTCAACTGCAATACAAAGAAAGAGTGCTTACATACTCATTGCAACATGGGATAGTATGTGTTTACAGTTGTGACATAGCTGGTAATTTATGGTTTTCCTGCTTCCCTGTTCCACCCATGCACCAACGTATGCTCCTCAGTACAATTCTTGACTTCCTTTTTTTTAACCTCACATTAAAAGAACCACTTGCAACATCCATGCATGTATTTCTTTCAATTGGACATATAGCTCACTCCTCTCCCTAATGAGATGTTTAACTGCATCCACCATCCATCCACACAACACAAATAATCACCACATGCAGGTCATCACAAAACAATTCTCACTTCAGTTTCGAATTGCTCATGTTAAGATTAACAGTGACATAACATATAAAATAACTTAGTACAGAAAGAGCTTTACAGTATCATGTAAACATGTGTCACACAAGCCACACATTTAATTATGTACGTAGCTCTATACATTTGCATTTTTGAATAACAGAAGTTCTGCATATAAATGGTTGTGGCTTAAATGAAAAAATTGTTGGACATGCATCTTTTTTTTAACTGACACTGACTGGGAGTAAAGCCGCTGATGTATAACAATGTTTGTGACAGTGAACTGGTTGGCTGTAGAATGCTCAGTACAAATGACAGTGTGGTCAGTTGATTCCCAAATGGCATATTTTACAGCCAGTATCCACTGTCTTCATCTGAGTTTATCTTTAGGAAAACAGTAGAAACTACCTTTACAATCCTTTTCATTATTGTGCCCGGTAGTGCAGCAATGTTTCATTTTGAGAGACAGGACAACAAAACAAATAATTGAGGAATAACAGAGAAATTACTAAAGGTTGCAACTGTTACTAGTAGACAAAATGAGTAGTAAAAATAAAGAACTGTGGGAATTACATAAACAAACACACAAGCAAGAGTCCCCACTAAACAAAAGTTTAGTACAGTGTATCAGCAGTTGCAGAATGTCATTTCTCACATATGAGATACTGTACCAAAGAGGGAAACTGGAGTAACTGTCACACTGCCAGTCTGACAATTTGTACAATATGCCATTTTGAAAATTGTCAGTTGTTACACTAATCGATTTTCTTTCATTCCAGCATGTAATTAAATGCCACACACCACGCACAGCACTATGTGCAGTATGAAGTCAAGGATACTCCTTAGTACAAATAATCAATTTTAGGAAATAACCAATCAATAGGAAGTAGAGACTGCCTAAACAATCTCACAGATACAGGATGCCACAGCTGTCTCACAATGAAATTTATTTATTATTTATTTATTGAAAAGTTTCACCAGGAAAGGCACACTAAATTATATAAAATAGCTTGTCTCATGGAGCGTCCTAGAGGAAGGGGAACATGGGAGTAGAGTAATCAAAAGCACATTTCCATGCAGTATTATAGAAAAGTATATATACAATACTGAACAACGCATTTCCAAAGTTAATATAAAACAGAGAAGCAACAGAGTGAAAAAACAATATATCAGTAGCATCAGATTAACTTTGGGATTTGATGTGAGAGAACAGCACTGCAGACTAATACATACGATGTGGACAAGGAAGTGCAATAAAGTATGTTGGTTACTCCTCCCATTAAGTGTTAGGCTGGGAAAGGAGATGGGGAAGCCAGAGGGGAAATTAGGAGGAGTGAGGAGCCAGAGGGGACATTAGGAGCAGCTGCAGGATAGAGAGAGGAAGTTGAGAAGGGAGGTCAAGATGGACCATGGAGAGGAAGAGTGCCTGACTTGATGAGGCATTGGATTCCAGAGCTTAGGGAACTTATAGGAAAATGATGATTGGCCTATAGAGGTGGTGCATCATGGTATAGCTAGGGTGTGGGAATCACCAGAGCTGAGGGAGAGAGGGGCAGTGGGATGGGAGGACAGTGAGGAGGCAAGGTAAGTGGGGAAGTGTATCAAAATAGAATTTAGAGACAGATTTTATGCAGTGGCCTAGACGGTGGTTTTCCAAGGAAAGAAAAGTTAGACAGCGATATAGATCACAGTAGTGGGTAAAGGAAGGAAACAATATATGCCAGGAGAAAAATACAAATAAAAGTGTCACCATAAAGCAGATACTGCCTGTACAGTCTGACAAACATCTTGTCAGTGTCAGTGGCTCAGTAGGCAGCACACTCACCTCTGAGGCTGAGAGATCAGAGGGCTGTGGGTTCAGTTTCCACATCTGACACTTGGGTTAACATCCCAGTACTGACACTGTAGTGCAGCATGAGAGGGGTGCTGCACTTCTGAGGTGCCATCTTTCAGATGAAACGTTAAACCGAGGTCCCATCTGCCTGGATTGGTGGTAGTTCAGGTGGATGTTAAAGATCCCATGGCACTTATCGAAAAAGAGTAGGGGAATTTTTTATTGAAAATAATATAACAAAACTAAATCTTCAAAAAGCAAATCAATACAGCAAACCTATACAGTAGGACCTAAACCAAAGAAAAATAACATACAAAAATAAAAATATAATGCACAATATTCAAAATGAGAAAAACAAAATGTAGTACAATGAAAATCAAAGCCTTTACAGCATCCCATTTCAAGTAACCCCTTCAAAAAGAATCAAAGGAAGCACCCTCCACCAGTAAGCAAACAAGGCTACAGGCAAAGATCACTTTTCAGAGGCATATAAATGCAAAATATCTTTGGTAATAAGACATATTAAACCAGTCAATGAGGTCTGTTTTTGTTGGAGCACAAAAAGGCATCTATTTTGCCAGATGCACCATTTGAAAATGGCAAAAAGGACTCTAAGAGTACTAGGATAGAAAATCTTCCAATCAGACCCAAATTTCCCATCTACCAGATCAGTGTAAGTCATAGTGGCTAACACAGGTAAGGACCACTCATGAGCTAACTGATCCCATAATGGAGCAATAAAAGGACAATCAGAAAACAAATGTGCCATAGTTTCCACTTGACAAATGCAGGAGTCTCTAATACAAAACCTTTCTTCCGGTTGTTTATGGGCTTGGTTCCCTTTAACATTTAGTTTATTGGGACAACACAGCCATAGACTGTCCCACATTTTCAGTGGAATTCTACCATCCAATAATTGTTTAGTTAAGTAATGGCTATCTATAGATAAATCAAAGCTGGATTCTGACAACAATTTTTGAGCTAAAACAGAAGAATAGAGGAGTTTTCTATTTTGTAAGTCTGGCAAATGACTGGATACCTTCCATTGTCTTATTTTTTTAAATACCCAGAAGTCCCTTGTGGGATTTTAGTGAAGGGTTTCTAAGTTGGTGCTCTCCATTTATATATAAAATATGGGGATCTAGAAGTAAAACTCTGTACCCAAGCCTCATGATGACCAGCCAAACTAGGGTAAACATTAGAGTGCACAAATATGGCAAAGAAAAATAACACAGGATTCACCATATTCAGACCCCCTTGTTTTATAGGCCAATAGGTAACTTATAATTTAACAGGATTCAAACGACTACCCCATAAAAGCTGAAAACATAAATTATACAAGCGTGCTTCTAAATGAAGTGGTGGTGGGAAAATATAACTAACCAACAAAAAGATGGGAATAATGAAAGATTTCAACATGTAAATACGTTTTTTCTGAGACATAGGAAAATACTTCCATTTCTTAATTTTATCTTCTGCAATGGAAAGTTGAGTGATCCAATTACGTTCTGCTGCTAAAGCATCACCAAAAGAAAGACCCAGAATCTGAATATGCTCAGGCCTAATGTTTACCCCACCAACCTCATCCTGATCATCATGTAAGGGAATCTTCACAGCTGTACCAAAACTTTTCTGAGTGTTCAAAACAGACCCAGAAATTAAAGAGAAAGAATGAACAACCTCAATAGCATGAAATCCTGATTCGTGATCTGCTACTAATATACAGATATCATCCACATAAGCCATAGCACTAGGAAAATCTTGGGAAGAATTGTCAGAAATATGCCTGATGGTAGAATCAGTATTCAGTTTCCTAAGGAGGGGGTCTATGGAAAAAACATACAAAAGAGGGCTTAAGGAACAACCCTGACGTACCCCTCTTTTGATTCAAATGTGAGAGCCCTTTAAACCATTCCCTACTGGAGTCATGAAGGCATGATTGAACAAGTTTTTAATCCATAAGACAAACTCCTGTGTAACGCCATACCTTTCTAGTACTGCAAAAAGATAGTTATGAGGGACCCAGTCAAAAGCTTTTGACTGATCTAGACTTAGCACATATCCATGCGTACCAAACCCAACAAATACCTCCCTTATTGATTTCAGGTTATTTCACATAGATCTGTTTGGAACTGCACATGTTTGTGTATGAAAAATTTAATTTCAAGCTATATTGGAAAGTCTAACATTAATGACCTTGCACAATATTTTCCAATCGGAATTCAATATACCCACTTCCCCTATCGTACCCTCCACGGCCTTTTTCTCCCTACGCCCTGTCTCATCAGCTCAGGTGCTAAATTTACTGATGTCTCTCAACCCAGCCAAAGGTAAATGTCCCTCTGGCCTTGACTCCAAAATGCTCTTGCTCTCAGCACCTGCCATAGCTCACCCACTAACCCTGCTTTTCAACCTGTCATTTAAACTCGGAGCAGTCCCCAACAAATGGAAACATGCCACAGTCATTCCCCTTCCCAAAGGAGGGGACCTCTCCTCACCATCCAACTACCACCCTATATCCCTGCTCCCCATCCTGGCCAAACTTCAAGAACACCTTGTCCTCTCCCAACTCCACCACTATCTTGAGACCATAGCTTTCTTCACCCCTTACCAGGCTGGCTTCAGGAAAAATCACTCCACCACCACCTCCCTCTTCCGTCTCACAAATGCCATCCTCACGGGTATGGACAAAGGGGAATTAACAGCTGCCATATTTATAGATCTGGCAAAAGCTTTCGACACCATCTCCCACCCCTTGTTACTGGCAAAACTCACTCAATCTGGTCTGTCGGAAACTGCAAATAACTGGTTCCACTCATACCTGTCCAACAGGTCCCAATCTATCTGCATTGGCTCGGCTACATCCACCCCACTCCCAGTCACCAGTAGAATCCCCCAAGGGTTGGTTCTCGGCCCACTATTGTTCTCTATTTTTCTCAATGACCTGCCTGCAGCCTGCCCAAATACGGCCATCCACATGTACGCTGACAACACGGTGTTGTTCACCTCTGGCCCATCCTCTAGTGCAGTGACAGCCTGCCTACAGAAGGATTTTGACTCCATCCAATGTTGGCTCATCTCAAACCAACTAGTCCTAAATTAAAAAAAAAGTCTCCCTCACTTTCGGCTCCCGGCTCAAACTAACCTGGCTTACTGCACCACCTACATTCTACACTCTGGACAGCTCCTCACTAGAGGCCTGCACCTTTTATTGATATCTAGGAGTCTGGTTAGATCAACATCTTGACTTCTCAGCTCACATTGATGCTATACACAAAAAATTGCACCCCATGTTGGGAGCCCTCTACCAGAACAAAAATTGCGCACCCCTACCAACCAGGCAAGAAATAGTCCAAAAAATGATCCTCCCTATTATTGACTATGGTGATATTGTCTACTGTGCGGCCCCTCAGACCTCTCTAGCAAGGCTAGACCCCCTATTTAACTCCTTCTGCCGATTTTCGCTGGACCGCCCTCCCAACACCCACCACTGTGTCCTCTACCAATCCTTGAACCTCACCTCTCTACACAATAGAAGATCGCTTCACTGCACTAGAACCTCAGCTAAGTACTAGTCACAGTCACTCCCTTCCTACCTGTCATCCTCCCTAACTGCCCTACCCCCACCATCCTACGTGCTCCGTAACATCGACACCGGGCTCCTGCACATCTCACATAGATCCACTGGTCTGGCCAGGCTGCTTTCAGCTGTAGGTTGCCCAAATTATGGAATTCCCTGGCAGCTGATATTAGACACTCCACAAGTACTCCCCAACTAAATGCCCTTCTCAAAATGCACTTCTCTACCACCTGCTCCTGTAACCCCCCCAACACCCCCCTCACTCCTGAATCTGTTCAGTGATAGCATCAAGTCTGGTTCTCCACTGTTGATGTGTTTCCTTGTGAAATATAAAAAAAACTGTACCTGCGCTACTGTACTAAAATCTGCTTACCCGCAGTTTGTTCTATTCACATTATGTATGCTACCCACTGCTGTTATAAACACATTATGTATGTTGTTCTGATTATATCATGTTCCACTGTTATGTTTGTTCTGATTGTATCATGTTTCCACTGTAACCCCAAACCCCAGGGAGCATCTGGAATCGAGTGGTACTCTGCTCAGCATGCCTTCCTGGTAAATCTCTTAAATAAAAAAATAAATAAATAAATGGGATGCCAATTATCTAAATGTTCTTTATCTTTACCTTTACATAAATAAATTAAGTTGCTATCTGCAAAAGCCGTAGGTATTGGCAATATCCCTTGGACAATAACATTAAATACTGCAGTTAAATAGGGTAAAAGCAATGATTTTGCTTTTTTATAGAATTCATTTGGAATTCCATCTGGATCTGGGGTGACAGTATTTTTCAATTGACTGACGGCAAAATCAACTTCATCAATGGCGATAGGGCGAACTAAATCTTCAGAACATTCAAGTGATATCTGGGGGATATGTATAGAATCAAAAAAGACAGTCCAATCATTCGGCTGGAATTCTTGGCCATATAAAGTATGTGTATGATGATAAACTAACTGCATAATTCCTACATTATCGGTGATCCTAGAAACAGTGTGAGACACTAACGAGGGCATATATTTAGTATGAACCTGCTGGTTACTGCTATCAAAAGGGTTAACAACTTTAGCTGATCCTTTCCTACCATACTTTTGTTCTAAAAAAAGGGAGGTGGTCCTATCATATTGGTAGGTACACATTTCTGCTTTCATTTGCCAAATCTGTGTAGAGTAATCTAGCTGAAATTCAGTTTGCCAAGAAAGCAATTTCTGTAATTGGCAGCAACTGTTCAAATATTTAAGATAATGGCCAGAAGAAAAAGTTTTAGAAAACCACACACAAAACTTCCTAATTTCCATTTTGGTTTCCTGCCACCAAAAAGCAGGGTTATCAAATAATTCAAACACAAACATTTTATCCTGGAGAACTGTGTGCAACTCATGCCATCCATGTTCCTCATCCAAAACAGAAATATTCATGTTCCAAAAACTATGAGAATCTGGTTTGTTGAGTGGACGTTCCAAGGATAAAACAATCGAACAATGATCAGATGTCTCACAAGGAGTAACTGAATACTGAATACCTGGTAGCCAGTTAGAACTAAAAAAATAATCCATCTTGGTGGACAGTCTCCCACGATGAAATGTATGTGCAGGAGGCTGCGGTCCAAATAGAGCCCCATCTATTAAGTTTGCTTTAGTATAAAGTGAACTAAGAAAGTTAGAATCAGTATATAACTTCTGAGTCACCCCTGTTTTATCAGAGAGGGCTAAAATACAATTAAAGTCCCCCACAAAAACTATGGATTTAGATGAATGAAGAAAAAGTTGAAGAGCTTTAAGAGTGGCTGTTCTTTGTTCTTTGATGTACTTGTAAAAATCCAGTTGTCAGATCCAGGAGCAAAGGCTTCACTGACAAAGCAGAAGAACCATCTCGAGACTCTAGGCACTTGCCAAGAGGCAAATTAGAACTGCCAGTCTTTTTAGAGACCAATGAAACAGATGCTGCAGAAGCCTGCGAGCAGCCACCAAAAGACTCCACAGCCCTAATCTCTGGGGATTAAAAATATTAATCAATCTCCACTCTTGGGTTTGAATAATAATATCCAAAATGAGCACCTGCTCCTGTATCAAGTCAATAAGTCTAATAACTTGGACCTCTAAACCATTAAAAAGGATGCCTGTTCTGTTCCTCTGATGTCCACTAGATTGACCAGGGGCCTTTTTAGACTGTGTATGATCCATAGAAGAGGATTGTCCATCATGCTGTGGTAAAACTCCGTCAGACATAGGACCCTCAACCTCATGAAGTCCAACATCTGGTATAATACCATCCCCTACCCCAGTAGGAAGGACAGTAGAGTCATCAAAATATAATACATCAGAGGTTTCTTTACTCTGCATAGTAGAAGGTGGAGGGCCTACCTCTGTAGAGACCCCACATAGAGAAACAATGCTCCCCACTTCCGGCAGAAGAGGCTAGGACCTTTGCTTTAGAATCAATAACATGCCAGACAGGATTTTGCATTAATTGAAGCGCTGAGGGCATTTCCAGTGGGTCAGAAATATCTAGCAAATCTCCTTGAGGCTCTGAACTAAGCCGAGTAGGAGAGGCCCAGGCGTCATCCATGGGAGATTTTCTCCCAGCCAGCCCCGTTCAGGGCTTCGGCAATTGTAATGCCAGAAACAGACAAAATATCAAAATCAGTAAAGGGCTGACCCAAATCAGAAGCCAAGTCCTTCTTTTAACACTTTAAATCCTGATTTACCACACCAGACCTAGGGCAAATAGTAGCAATGTCAGAGGGAGCAAGAAAATTCAGTTAGTTGCTGAGAAGAAGAACCAGTACCTGAGTCCAGAGCAGCAGTCCGAGTGGAAGGTGAGCCCTCAAACAGCTGGGCGGGGAGACGCTGTCTGTCCCCTAGGTTGGTCCGATGTACTTGTAAAAATCCATTTGTCTGATCCAGGAGCAAATGCTTCACTGACAAAGCAGAAGAACCATCTCGAGACTCTAGGCACTCGCCAAGAGATGAATTAGAACTAGTCTTTTTAGAGACCGATGAAACAGACACTGCAGAAGCCTGTGAGCAGCCACTGAAAGACTCCACAGCCCAAACACTATCCTGCAGCTGGGTCCTGTCAGTAGATGTCAGCACATTAATGACAGGTATGCTGGTAGCTGAAGCTGCCGGTATCTGAAGCACACTGTGTGTAGAAACAGAACGAGGGTAAACCTTTGCTACAGAAGCAAGGCAGGAACTAGCATTAGCACCACCAGTCTCACCCATAACATCAGTAGACTGCAAAACTGTGCCGGTTCCAAAAGAAGAATTGGAAGCAATACATGAAGGATCCTTACTGCCAATATCCATCTCGGTCTCTAGTAGAGGAGAGGTAGAGAAGGAGACCGACTCCCCTACCTCCAGCACATCTGCACTCTCCAACGCTGAACTCCGAGTGGCCATTCCAGAAAAACGGTCAAGCCCCCTACAGTCAGAATAGGGGAATTTCCCCGGTGTCCTGGCCAAATTTCCCTCATTCACTAAAAATACCACCAACAGCTTAATCTGGTTCAATTTCAGTTGCTTACCATCTGTATCCTTCCCCCCTGGTTGCCCTTGAAAAAGGGACTTCTAGGCCCAGTGAGCTTACCGGGTCAACAAAATTCAACAACAACAACAACAAACACAGGATGCAATGGCTTCCTTAAAAAAAAGTATAAATAAATTATTAATACTCCCTAAAAATTCAAATTGATGACAGAAATCTTTCACTGTGAAGTCGAGTCTGATACTAACACTCTACTTTTTAATTTGTTTTGTATGAATAACTAAATAAAAGGAGTCTGAAATTCATTCACTACAGAAGCAACACTGAAAGAAAGACAGAACACAACACAAATGGTAACTTTTTCTTTTCTTTTTTTAAAATGATTCACTGCACAAATGAATACTCAGATGACCACAGAGGTACACAGAACTGCAAGGCCCAAATGGACAGCCGCAGTAAAGAGCATCTAACAGCTCACACCAAATTATGTCATAACATTCATCGCTTTCTCCATGCTGCACCATGTTGGCATGGCTTCAGTTTGGCTGGCTTCTCTGAAATAGACCTGTAAAAAAAAATAGAAAATTAAGTACTTATAACAACAAAAGGTAGGCAGAATGAACATCGCTGGTAAATATCAACAACACTGATTTACAAACGGTAAAAGAAGCTAAGCTTTGCACATGATCTTTAAATTCCCAGGTCAGATATTTATTATGCCTAGCACACCTACCCATTTATCAAAAATAAATAAATAAATAATTGCAAGGGGAATAGTTCAAGGCACAGCAGCAGAAAGCATGATAAAGGAGTCTAGCCTGGCTAGTGTGGACACTGGGGTTTACTGTAAACAATGATGTCAATGTCGAAGATAAGGAGAATCATATTCTTAATGATCTCACATCTGGCGGCAGCAATGGGGAGTCGAGCCTCATTATGGCAGAGGGCACCAATCACGGATAGGAGTTTATAGGAGATAGGATCACTGTGGGAAGAGAAGTCAATTGAGGTTTAGCAACACACCAAGGTACTTGAAGGATCTGATGCAGACTGGGGGAATTGTCATCATTGTTTAAAACAGATGTGAGAGGGGTTGCCAGTTTGGGTTCCAAGCCAAAAGTCATAGCCACATTTGTTTTTGTATTCAGGGTCATTTGGTATTAGAGAACCATTGCTGAATGGCATCAATGATGGTCTGAAGTACAGAATCAAAAATGGTGATGTCAGGGACACTATCATGCAGAACTGTATCATCTGCATGCATAAGCATATGGAAGGAGGTACAGACTGATGCAATGTCTTCAAGGATTATGGAAAATACAATAGGGCCATGGAGTGAACCTTTGGGAACCTCCATATCTATTGATAAGGAAGGGGAGGAAGAAACTTCTTTTAGCTCTGAAATTGAATACACTGTATACCCAAAGGAACAGATGGGCCTTTGAGAGTATGGTTGTCATGTGCACAGCAGGCACTGAATGCAAGATTTCCTTAGTCTACTAGTCCTCCAGTGTGTGGGAGAAGTCTGGAGTTTCTTGAATTTTGTCATTCCCATGGCATTGGTGTCTCCAAGATGTTTGGTCTTCAGGTCCTTCAATACTAGGATGAACCCCAGAGCACAGTATGGACTTAGGGATCTCACAGTTGCAGTCTTGGAGGAGGAGAAGAAGGAACTGGGGATAGTGAACGCATGCAACCTGAAACCTTCAATGCAATGCAATGCAAATAGGTGGAAGTGAAGGGAAAGAGGACACTGGTTGCATTTTAATATTGTTCATCAGCAAGAGGAAGGAAGTCATTCTGCTCCTCTACAGATTGATGGTCCAACCACATCTGTAGTACTGTGTGCAGTACTGGAACCCCTACCTCAGGAAGGATCTAGATCAGCTTGAGCAGTTCAGAGAAGGGCTACAAAATGATACAGGGCCAAAAAAGCATCCCATATGAACAGTGACGATGAAATTGAACATGTGCTCACTTACGGAGACAGATTGAGGGCTACGATACCCAATCAGGGTGCTGAAGCACGAGCAGACTCGATAGGCCAATAGGCCTACTCTGCTGGTGCCTAGTATGTCAGTATGTAAAGAGAGGAGGGAGGGACTTGATTGAGAGCTTCAGATACCTCAATGGTATCAAAAAGGTTGACATTGGAGATCTTTTTAGCATCAGAAAAATCTAGAACACCAGGGGATGCAGCTATGAGCTGGCCGGGGTAATAATAATAATTATAATATAAAATTTATTTGTTATAGCGCCTTTCATATATCAAAGTGCTGTAGGTACAAGAAGGATGCCAGTAAGCATTTCCTCACAGAAAGAGTGGTGAAAACGTAGAAAACAGAAAGCAGCCTACTGTAGATCCAAGCATGTAGATCATTAATGAGAACGTAGAAGAGCAGTGGCCCCAAATCCTATCACCCTCTGGCACCCTGAGGTATGCCATTTTGTACTTGTTTGCACTCATAGTTTTGCCCCTCTACCACAATCCTCTGCCTCCTGCCAGCAAATCGCTTAGCAAAACCCCTTGAGTGTGGTTCTTGTAAACCACACTGCTGTGTGTTTCCCAGAAGTTTATCATGCACCACAGTATCAAAGCCCCGTCTGAAGCCCAAATAGACTGACCGCATCCCTGAATCAAGTTGGTTTAGCATGACCTCTCCTCATAACCATGTTGAGAGGGGAAGGTACCTTGGCCCCAGCCAAGTGCTCCATTATTCAGGCCTTGATAATGGTTTCCAGGAACTTGTCAAGCACTGATGTCAGGCTGATCTGCCTATACTTGGCTGGGGAAACCCATGCCCCATCTCATAAATGGGATCACATTGGTCACTTTTCAATACTCTGTCCCCACATGTCTGGACAGATTTATAAACAATCGCCAAAGCAGCCCCAGCAATTGTTCACTTAGCTTATCTGTGATCATGGATTATATCCCATCTGATGCTTGGAACTTATCTGGCTTGAGATTTGCCAGTCAGCTACCTATGTGGGTGTAATGTCCACAGGTTACATCATGGCTACTACAGATGCCATGTGCCCTCCCAGTGAGCTTGCTTTCTCATCCAGGGACACTTTGGTCAGCACAGAAGAGTAGTATTTATTGAGCATTTCAGCCATCATCCCTGGACTTCTCACAGGTTCCTCCCAAAACTCAGTTCCATAATTGAATCAAGAAATTGTGTCTTTTGTTTTTAAAACCCCAAAAAGCTACATCTGGCACAGGAAACTACTACATTCACAGCTAAACTGATCTAGAGGCTGCTAGTTTAAGGTGGAAACTTGACATTTTGTATATAATAGCTGCATGCAGGAATGTTAAAATAAAAATGGTGGTGGGTAGCCCACAAGGCAGCTTTACTGACTGCCATTTGTTCCTCGCTAGCAATCTATTCCAATTCTATGACAGTTGGTCTGAGCACAACATGGTTGATAGCAAGCACAGATGACTTAAAGCAGAAGTGTTTGTTAGTAGATTCAAAAAATCATTGTAAACATTTTAGCAGTAAAGTATTTCTGGCAAAACATCAGCATTCCCAGTTTTCTTTTCATTTCCTTTAATTCCTGAACTTCAATATGTGGTTCTGAAGTTTTTAGAAGTTCCTACTTGCTGGTCCATAGTTGTAGTGGCAGGTTGCTCTTTGCAGTGCTTAGGGCCTGGGTTGAGGAATGAATCTGGAATATTGGAGAGCAGACAGGGTAGGAGGGACAAGCATCCCAGGGCATTCTCTTTTCCTCAGATATGGTGGGAAAAAGTCTCCATTGCTCTAGCACCACTGGGTGTCCACAGGTGGCAGTGCAGCCAGAGGTGTACACTGTGGTGAGATGCTGACTAACTCCAATGATGCAGTCATGCATCAGTATGCACATGCATCACCATTCCTTCCTATTGGCATCTCTGGGGATAGGGAGAGCAGGAAAAAAACACAGGTTCAGGGGATGAAGATAACCATTGTTGTTACGGGAGAAGAAAAATGCATATGTTTCTACTCTTGTGCCATATCCATGGTTAAAAAAAAACATCTAGGCAGTGCTGCACTGTTAACTATCCAAAATGTGTGCTAGCACCTTGCTGATACTGCCACATTATTAATCTAGTATGTACAGTCAGAAAGTAACTTCAGTGGAAAAGATTTTTAAAAATTGCTAGTTGTGATCATCTTTACTGACTAGTTGCTAGTTGTGATCACATTTATTTGTTTATTATTTATTTATTTTTGGTAACTGGGTGGGCCCACTGGAACCATTGCAGTCCCTTTTTCAAGGGCGACCCAGAATTAATTACAGGCATTCCAGCTTCCGGCAGATATTCACAAGACATTTACAGTACAGAAGAAGAATGGATAGTTTACAATGCAACATGCAATGATGATAGACATTAGTTACTACAGTCAAGACAATTGTGGACAACCGTTACCATCCATCTGGGTACCAGGACTTGTCAGTAGTAGTCCTAGGTCCAATTATGAATAAGCCTACATATATAAAATAACCAGGTCCCACGTTTGCTATCCCACAATTTCTGGGCTATGTTCGTATGGGGTAGGTCCAGTATGGAAGACTGATCTGCAATGGCAGTTGCTCTTTACTGACATGTTGCTAGTTGTGATTATCTTTACTGACTTTTTGCTAGTTGTGGTCATCTTTACTGATGTGTTGCTAGTTGTGATATTCTTTACTGACTTTTTGCTAGTTGTTATCGTCTTTACTGACTTTTTGCTAGTTGTGATAATCTTTAATGACTTTTTGCTAGTTGTGATAATCTTTACTGACTTGAGTCACTAATTATGAAGTTTGTAAGTTGTATATATGGAAGGCCATATATACAAATGCTCACAGCCTAGGAAATAAAATCCCAGACCTGGAGGCCTTGATGATGGAGGCAGCTAGTACTAGATCCCACCTGGGAGGGTGCAGGTTTGGACCTGGTATTCACAAATGAGGACAGAATAGCAGAAGTCAGGGTGGGCAGACACCTGTTGTCAAATGATTATTGCATGGTGTGGTTCGGTATGAGTACAGTGCCAGAGACAAGCCACACAAAAGCGAGAGTCCTGAATTTCAGGACGGCAAACTTTACTAAGATGGGGATATGTCTCAAGAATGCCCTGGCAGGTGAGACAAATGGAGGGAGTTATGGAGCACTTAGAAAATCTGAAAGAAGTCATAATGGAGGTGACAAACCTTTGCATTAGGCAAGTAAACAATGGCAAGAGAATGAGAAAACCACTATTGTTCTCAAAGGAAGTGGCCAGGAAGGTAAGGACAAAAAAGATTGCTTTCAGGCGGTACAAGGAAACACAGAAGGAGGAGGAGGACAGGGTAGTGTATCTGGATAAGTAGAGGGAGGCAAGAAAGCAGTCAGGAGCACAAAGTCACAAACAGAAGAAAAAAAAACACAGGAGATAAAAAAGAGGACAAGACTTTTTATAGGTACACTAGTGAAAAGAGAAAAACCATGGGTGGGATTGTATGGCTTAAAGGGGGAAGAAGGGGAGTGAGTGGAAGGGACCTGGAAAAAACATCAGTACTGAACAAATGTTTTTGTTCTGTGCTCATGGAAGAAGGAGAAGGTGAGGGACCACAGTTAGGCAACATGAGCAAATATGGGAGGGAGGTGGACACAAGTCCAGTTATGGAAGAGAGAGTCCTAAAAGAACTCACAAAAGAGTTACGGAAGAGAGAGTCCTAAAAGAACTCACAAAACTGAAAGTGGACAAAGCAAGGGGACTGGATGGGATACATCCTAGAACATCAAGGGAACTACTGAAAGTTCTGGTAGCACCACTGACATCCCTGTTCAACGAGTCACTCGATACGGGAGTGGTTCCTGATAACTGGAGGAGGGCAGATGTTGTCCCTCTTCACAAAAGTGGGAGTAAGGAGGAGGCTGCAAACTACAGATGAGTTAACCCCACCCCTATGGTGAGGAACATTGTGGAATCACTACTTAAAGAAAGGAACGTGAAACACCTTGAATCCAATGGAGCACAGGATCTGAGCATGGATTCACAATGGGAAGGTCAGGTCAAACAAATCTAATTGATTTCTTTGACTGGGTGACTAGGGAAGTGGATTGGGAGGAGCGTTGGATGTGGCCTACCTGGATATCAGTAAGGCCTTTGTTCCACCAGTTAAAGTGATCTTTCTGTGCCATTTCTACTTAGCATTATTTCTGCTTACTTCTGAAATTTGATCTTTTTATGTCCTTTTCTTGACTGCTCTGAACTTCTGTTCTTTGTCTCTCTCTCTCTCTCTCTCTCTCTCTCTCTCTCTCTCTCTCTCACTCTCGCTCCCCCTGCTGGCCGTTTTTTGTCCTGCTTCAACCCTCTTTTAGCACACTGTTGTTTGCCATCTCTCCCTGCCTGCCCTGTTTCTCTGTCTTGATTTCAGCTCTCTTCTTGTCTCTTGTGCCTGCCCTCTCACTCTCTCTACCTGCCCTGTTTCTTTTGTCCTAATAAGCCCTCTCCTGAAAACTGCAGTACTTTCTTTTGTCATGCTAAGCCCTCCCCTGTAAACTGCTGTATTTAACCACTGTTCCCTTCCTTTCTCCCTCAGGCTTTCCTTGTCTGCCTCAGGCATGTGTTGTTCCTGGAACCGTAACAGTGGTTTCTATTGTAGACACTTGCCAAGTCTGCCTCTGAAGCCCTGGATCCCGGAGACGAGCTGTGGTCCTGCTACTGGCAGACTACTCGTGTGCCCCTGCTGAAGCTGCAACTTGCTTTGCTGCAAGCCGAACCCAGTTCTTGTTCAATTCCTCAACCCAGTCAGGTATGGACTCACTAGTGTCCAGAACCTGCTAATCCACTAGCACTTCACCCCTGCTCTCCACCCACCCCTCCCACCCACCCTAGGTGGACTCTGCCTTATACTCTCCCTTGGCATATAACTAAGTGTCCACTTTCTTATTTGCTCCTTATACAGCGGGACCATTAGGGGCATAATCTGCTGCTATTTAGCTGCTGTCTTCCTCCTTCCTGCTCAAGCCCATGAATTCTTATCCCACCCAGCTTTCTTTTTCTGTTTTCACCTTACCAAACCTCCCCACCCAACACAGTCACCCCATTCCTGCCTCTTACTCCTGTGATCTTTGGTTGCTCTCTTCCTCCTTTCTGCTGAAGCCCACAAATGTTTTCACCCCACCCAGCTTTCTCTTTCTACTTCTCCTTACCAAAGCCCTTCACCTAATGCAGCTGCCCCCACTCCTGCCTCTTAATCTTGTTTACATTGGTGCTGCTCTGTGTTACTCATTATCTGCAGGCTTCCTATCAGTGACCAGCTCCCTCTGGCTTCAGCACCTGCTCCCTACCCTGCTATTTCATCACTAGTATTTCACATCTCACCAGCTGTTCCTCCTCCTGTGCTTACTCGATATAGCCTGATTATACTGCCAAGTTCTGGCAGGTTTTTGGCTCTCTTCAGCTGGACCTTTGTTCAACCTTAAGTTCCTTGTCCTATCGGCCCACTGCTCAATTTCAATTCAGATTTTTATTGTGTGGCTTAAAATAGCCTTCACAACATTTATACAGGTCATTACCAATAAAATCCAATCATAGTTAAAAACAGTATCATAATACCTAATACAGTTATAACAGTCTTGGCCCCAAAGTGTCTAAAGTGCAAAAGTCAGTTCATCATAATAGAAGGTATTATGTAATCTTAATCTTGTTCTTTATATTTTTGATAGCAATAAAATACTTTGTCAATCTATCCAATGACCATGGATCTTCTGTATGTGTTAGAATACTTGTCTATTCAGCCTTCTCCACCTGATAGATGTTGGTTATGAAGTGGCTCAACCAGCATGCTCGTTGCCTGGCATACCACCTACAATCCCATAAAACGTGTAGTAAATCCTCCCTCTCCTCATATCACAATCACAATTCTCAGTCAGCATTCCAGTTTTTTGTATCTAAAGTCAAGCACCTTTCTAGGGAATTGTTCAGTTTTATACAGTGTAAAGTTAGCTCTAAGTTTTGGGTCAGTCAGTATGTCCAGGTACACTTTATATCAATGAAAATAATTGTTAGAAGCAAATCATTTTGAGTAATGTGTGCCAGCTGTTTCATTCAAATATTTTTTATTCCACCAGTTTGTTCTTTTTTTCAGAATATATTTCTTATATGTCATACTTATTGTTATTCCTTTCTCTACCGCTCTCTTCAAATACATAATTTTATGCTTTTCCAGTTAGACCGAATTTAACCAGTACCCTATTTTGTAACCAAGTTCTTGTCAATACTCTTTCTCTATCAAACATTTTTTACAAGTATTTATTTATTTTTTGTTGACGGGGGAAATGCACTAGACAAATCCTGCATATTTTCAGGCAAAACCCAGGAGATGGGGATACAGATGAATGCCAATTGACCTTGAACCGGATTAAGCTGTTGGTGGTATTTTTAGTGAATGAGGGAAATTTGGCCAGGACACTGGGGAAATTTCCCTACTCTTTTTTCTATATGTGCCATGGGATCTTTAACATCCACCTGAACTACCACCAATCCAGGCAGATGGGACCTCGGTTTAACGTCTCATCCAAAAGACAGCACCTCAGAAGTGCAGCACCCCTCTCCTGCTGCACTACAGTATCAGTACTGGGATATTAACCCAAGTGCCAGAAGTGGGAACTAAACCCACAGCCCTCTGATCTCCCAGCTTCAGAGGTGAGTGTGCTATCTACTGAGCCACTGACACTGTGACAAGCATAGAACCATCTTTCAGGTGCACCTGATGCAGAAATTTATTTTCCTTGTTTCTATAGCAGCATTAATGTCAACTAACCCCAATTCAGACATGATATAGACTGCTGGGCAGGAATGCCCTATTCTTAATATATTTCTTAAAGTTTTATATAGTGGGCTCATTAATTTATTTGAATTATTTTTCTCCCAAATTTCACTTCCATATAGCAGCTGAGACTCAAATTTTGCCCACACTACCTGGATTAGGGGTCTAATGGTCACACCCCCATATTTACTATTGAATTGTGTTAACCCAGCAATTGTTTTCTTTATTTTTCCATAAGCATGTCTACATGGTATACCAGTGACAATTCTGTTGTGTCATGATTCCAAGATACATGTAGCTGGATAATACTTCTATTTTATCTGGGCCTATATACCAGGACCCTTCACATTTCTTACTTCCAAAAACAATAGCTTTTGTTTTGCTGAAAATTTTAATATTATAGATTTTTTAGATAAAAAATTAAATTTGTTCTGTAACCCCTTTTTTTGATAGAGACACAATTATAATAGTGTCCGCATATGCTAATAATGGGCTGGGGAAATTCTTGATTTTAGGTGAGTCTTGAAAGGCCTCAATACTATATTTTAACATTTTATCCAGATAGAGTGAGAAAAGCAATGGGGCAAGCACGCACCCTGCCTAACACCTCTATTACATTTGATTTGACTGGGTAGATGACCCCCATACTCCAATCTTATCCTAGCCCAAGTATCTGTGTATAGTTGGGCTAATATTGCAACTAAGTTGGGGTTGATACCCCAATCAATTAAAATTTTCCAAAGTATCCTCCTAGACACACTGTCAAAAGCAGTGCTGTAATCTACAAAAACATTATACAACTTCTGGCCCGCAACTTCACATATTTTTCTATGAAGTGCCGTAATACAAAGATATTGTCAGTTGTGTAATAGTTGGATCTGAACCCAACCTGATATGGTGAAATACTTCTAGTTCTATCAAGTTCAGCTTGTAGTCTAATTAATATAATTTTGGAAAATATTTTGAGATTTATATCTAACAGACTTTTTTTTTTAACCAGGAGAGACACACTAAGCTGAAAGCTAGTTTACAGATGCAACCTGGGAGCATAAGGAAGTTAAGTGACTTGCTCAGGGTCACACAGTATGCAAGTGGGGGCTGTGGGATTCAAACCCAGGTCTCCAGATTTGCAGCTTAGATCCTAAAATCACTGCACTATACTGCCTCCTAAACTTAAGGCACTTTTACACGCAGTGCCCGGTAATGGAATAAACGTTACAGAATCTCTGTTCCATTTTAAACAATGTGTGTGATAGCAACCCACGCTGGAATGAAAATGAGTGCTCACCCCAAAATGCATTCCCAGTTTTAGTAGGTTTGCAGTCCGCTGTGTCGTTTCAATGTGCTGTGTACTTTCTTCCTTCCAGCACAAATGTAACCAGTTTGGTGCAGCACTGAAAATACGTTCTTTAAATAGAACTTAACATTATTAACTTAACAGAACCGAACAGAACATTAAAACAGGATAACCTCCAGACAGAATTTGTTTAGTTAGGCTGTTCCCTACAAATTTTCTTTAAAACATTTACAATTGACTCTCCATGCATAACCTTTGATGAATTTCTTCATGTTTTCAGCAGAATTCACTAGGGAAACTCTGCCCTAAATGAATTCTGAACCGAGGTTTAGTTCTTTTTATATAATCAAGGCAGAATGGCTGCCCAAAGTTCTGTTTATTGCCTGTGATACCACCAGCCAACAGATGGCAGGAAACACTGCCAAAACACCAGAAGATGTCATGTGCAGAATTGGAGGTCTGGTGTACAAGCAGCATGTGAGCGCAGTGGGAGGAGCGAAACAGGACAGAAACAAAACTGAATGGCACAAGTAAGTGCCGTGTAAAAGTACTTTTGGACTTATAGGTCTGTACATTATGGGATCATTTACAGACCCTTTTTTTATGGATTGAGAATACGTTAGCCCCCTTACTGGAATCAGGATAAATATTTACAGTAATACATTTGTTATAAAGTCAGAAAACAACACCGTAATATGGTTTCTGTAAGATATACTTCAGATGTTATCCCATCAGGGCCAGGAGCTTTTTGCTTTTTTATTGAATATATAGCCAAATATACTTTGTCCATGGTAATTGGACATAGAGGATTGTTATTCAGGAGATTCTTATTAGGTATTAATTCCTCTATGGGATCAAAATAGATCCTGGCAAAATGCGTCAACAATCTATCTTCAGGGATATACGTATCAATATTCACTTTGTACTCATCAGTTCCTTTAGCAACCAAGGTCCAGAATGATTTGGAATCTTTTTTCTTGTACAGCATTCAACATCTTTGACCATTTGGCCTCATAATCCCCTTTTCTTCTCCAGTATTCATATTTTATATATATATTTTTTAATTTAATTGGGTAAGAGTTTGCTGATTTTTTAATATTTTATAGATTCTGCATAATTTTCTAACATCAGACTTCAACTTCCTACAGTCTTTATCCAACCAGGTGTCCTTGCCCAATATACCTTTCTTGTTTATAGGGCGTTCTAGTGCTTTTTTAATCCCCAAAAAAGAGTGATAGTGTGCTTGAAAAGTGTGTCTAAATCCAAGCAACTGGTAACCCCAATCGATTGAGCAAGTATGGCTTTTAATAAAATTGATATGATATTATTTTGTGAATTCTGCCTCCAATGATTTTACTAGAGGCCCTAAATTCTGTAAAAATCAGACTTTCTATATCACATGCTTCCTTTCTGACTTCTTTTATTTCCAGTAAAACTGGATAATGGTCACTCTTTGCTCTAATATGCACTTTACATTTATTCCAAAATCTTGGTGAACCAGACCAGAATTCAAAATCAATCAATGAGGCCCCTCTTGGGGACACAAAAGTATATTCACCATCTTGGTCCCCCTTCATATCTCCCATTAAGGGATATCAATTATTGTCTTTTAGGATTACTGTTAATATTTTCCCAGTTTTATTTAGGATTTCATCTTTTGATTTTCTTGGTATCAACTGATCTGATGGACATGTATAAAGAAAAAGTGGATGGTTTATAAGACCGTCAAAGGGACCAATACACACATTCAAATCTCCTAGCACAAAGTAGTTTCACTGCCATAAATACCTGTTGAACTTTCTTTATGAGTCTAGTTAACTCATACCAAATTGTCTCAGCATGATAAATTGAATTGTCAGGGGGAACATAGCAGTTGAATACAGCTATTTCATGTTTCTCATCCTTAAGTAAGACCACTAAACAATTCATGGTAGATTTCCAAGATGTCACATTATATGGGGATTTTATTTTAATCAAGGTAATAATCCCTCTAGAGCATCTACCAATTCCTAACACTTTAGATCCCAGGACATGATGGCATTCATAGCCATTTAGACCTATAGTAGTATCCATATGTCATGTTTTCTGTAAGCAAATAACCTCAAACCCTAACAGAAAATTAATAAAATCCTGGTCAGCCAGTATATTCTGCCAGCCAGCTATATTCCACGAAATGTATCGGGTTCCAGAAAGTGTATAACTAGCAGTAGCTGTGATATTGATCTCATTTGCACATAGCCATTTTTCATTATACCCTGCTAATAGCAAAAATCTATTTACCAGAGGCAGACCCATACAACCTCTATTTGGGTCATGAAATATATTGCTCAGATTAGCACCAGCTAAGCCTCCATGGCCCACCAGACAGAGGCCTAGATGGTCCAGTTTAGCTGCTTGTAATAACATTTGGTCAGCCAACCTTTCATTCATGACCATGATATCAATCTGACTTCCTTCATGCACTGGTTTAGCATTAATGAATCCCATGCTTTCAACTGGGACTTCCAAGAAGTTGGACAACAGATCCTTTATTGCCTGAGATAATTTAAAATCGGATTCTTGTTCAAGTTGTCTCATACCAAAGAGAGTCAGAATTGTACATGTATCCATCCCTAAGTTATTAGACTTGATACTCTCAAATGGAGATGGAGAGAGGATCACAGATGTAGAAGTGGGTAGCCATCTGGGAACTAGCGACCATCGAACAGTATGGTTCACAATAAACACAGCAATAGAGTCAAGCCATACAAAGACAAAAGTACTGGACTTTAGGAGGGCTGACTTTGCCAAAATGGGTGAGTGCCTAAGGAATGCACTAGCAAATGGGAGGGAAGGAGGTGGAAGAACAATGGGGAATAATAAAACTGCCATCACAGAGGTAACAAGCCTTTGTGTGAAGCAAATAAACAAAACAAGACAATGTAAGAAACCACTATGGTTCTCAAAGGAAGTGGCAGTGAAGGTTCAAGAGAAAAGAAAGCATTCAGGAAGTACAAGGAATCCAGCAGGAGCAGGACAGAGAACTGTATCAGTTAAAGCAAAAGGAGGCTGGGAAGGCAGTCAGAACAGCAAAAGGCCCAAACCGAGGAAAAGATAGCCAACTCAGTTAAGAAGGGGATAAAACCTTTATAGGTACATCGAGAGCAAAGAAAGACCAAGGGAGGGATAGTGAGGCTTAATAAAGGGGAGGGAGGGTGGGCAGAGGGAGAATGTGAAAAGGCAGAGATACTAAACAAATATTTTTGCTCAGTATTTACAAAGGAAGAGGGGGAGGTACATAAAAAAACAGTAGTAACACTCTGGATACAGAAGTTGATACCAGCCCATTTACAGAAGAAAGGGTTCTGAAAGAACTCTTAAAACTGAAGGTGGACAAAGCAATGGGGCCTGATGGGATTCATCCCAGAATTCTAAAAGAACTAAGGGTAGAACTAGTGACACCACTGACTACCCTCTTTAACAAATCATGGGAGGATGGGTGGTACCCGAGGACTGGAGGAGGGCAGATGTGATTCCCCTTCACAAAAGTGGGAGCAAGGCAGAAGCAGGAAACTACAGACCTGTTAGTTTAACCTCAGTGATAGGGAAAATGATGGAATCACTTCTAAGGAAAGAATTGTCGAGTATCTAGAGGCCAGAGGGGCACAGGACCCTAGGCAGCATGGATTCACAGCGGGAAGGTCATGCCAGATGAATCTGTTAGATTTCTTTGACTGGGTGACCAAAATAGTAGATCAGGGAGGGGCTGTGGACATGGCCTACCTAGACTTTAGCAAAGCATTTGACACAGTCCCACACAAAACATTAATATATAAGTTAGCCAGCCTGGGAGTGGGTCCCAAGATGACAGCCTGGGTAAAGAATTGGCTGGAGAATAGGACACAGAGAGTAATAGTAAATGGAGTCCACTCAGAAGAAAGGAGGGTTACTAGCAGGGTACCGCAGGGTTCAGTATTAGGACTAGTCCTCTTCAATGTCTTTATAAGTGACATTGCAGAAGGACTGGAAGGAAAAGTATGTCTCTTTGCAGATGACACTAAGATCTGCAACAGAGTTGATGCACAGGGTGGGGTGGAAAGGATGAGAAGGGACTTGGCAAGGTTAGAGGAATGGTCAAATGTATGGCAGCTTAGATTCAATGCTAAGAAGTGCAAGGTAATGCACCTGGGAAACAAAAACCCAGGGGAAGAGTACACAATGGGGGGTGAGATACTAACAACAACAAAAATGGAAAGGGACCTGGGGGTAGTCATATCAGATGACCTAAAGGTGGGCAAGCAATGTGAGAAGGCAGCAAGGAGGGCTGGGGGAATATTGGGATGCATAGGGAGAGGCATCACCAGTAGAAAACAGGAAGTTATTATCCCTCTGTACAGACAGCTGGTGAGACCCCATCTGAGTACTGTGTGCAGTTCTGGAGACCAATCTCCGCAAAGACATAGACAGGATGGAAGCTGTCCAGAGGACGCAACTAAAATGGTGCAGGGTCTGCACGGAGGACATATGAAGAGAGACTTAAGGAGCTTAATATGTATAGCCTCGAGGAAAGGAGGGAGAGGGGACATGATAGAAACTTTCAAGTACCTCAAGGAATCAACAAAGTCCAAGAGGGTAGCATCTTTCAAAAAAAGAGGTGTGCAAGAACAAGAGGGCACAATTTGAAGATGGGGGCGGCTCAGAGGTAATTTAAGGAAGTATTTTTTCACAGAGAGGGTTGTGGATGCATGGAATGGCCTTCCGGAGGAGGTTGTGGAGTCAAAATCAGTGGTGGAATTCAAGCATGCATGGGATAGTCATAAGGCAATTCTGGGGGGTGGGGGTAGGAAGAAGTAGGCTGCTGGTTATCTAGGATCTGCAGCTTATCCAGTAGGTAGGGAAATGGGCAGACTGGGTGGGCCAAGCGGTCCTTATCTGCCGTCAAATTCTATGTTTCTATGTAAGTTATTCTGTACTGTCATATTAAATTTTCCTCTATTTGGATATTGAAGTATCACTTAATTATTCTGTAATGTTTCTCTGCTGATCCACACATAGTTGGCAGTTCTGGGAGATGCAAAAAAATATCAATAATCCTAGCTGAACTAATTGACAGATTTTTAATTTCAACAACATCTTCTTCTGTCACTTCAATGTCCATTTCTCTATTCAAGTATTCCAAAACATGGAATTCCAAATTTGCAGGCTCAAAATTCCCCCAGTCCAGTGGGCCATATAGTCCAATTATAGATAAATTATCAAGGTTTTTTGGGTACACTCTGGTGTGTGTTATAATTCCATCTTTTTTATTCTTAAGCTCAGCTCTTTTTGAGACTTTAACTGCAGGATTTTCCTGCAGGGGACCGCTGCCTGTGTTATTAGATTAATATGTACTACTAGATCTGGTTCACTATTGAGGGCAGGTCTGGTTCCATTTTTTTTCAATCTGAACCTCGCTATTTATATGTCCACTAGGCATAACATCTTGTACCAAGTTGTTGCTAATTGTAGCAATTTTTTTATTCTTGCTTCTATTCTTTGTCTTCCACTTATTCCTATTCTTACCTTTCTTTTTATTGTTTCATTTGGTCAGAGAGGTATCTGGTATTTCAATCACACCAAAATCTGGCCTCAGTTGGCTATTATCAGGGCTAATTAATTTTGCATTTTCTATGTCTTCATTATCCAATATTAATTGTCCCTGCTCTAATTTCATAAGGATCTGGTTAATCTTTGCTTTATTAACTCGTTGGGTCCAGAAGCTGCCATATGGCGTGGGAACCATCCATTGCTGAACCTCACCCAATTTGGCCACCCAGACCCAATGAGTTAAGGATAATATGTGACCTCATATTAGGTCTTGATTGATAACCAATTGTTCCATTAAGATCAGGGGAAAATATCTAGAATTCTTGAGCAACATGATTAATTCATCACTTAAGCAAGTAAATGTAAAATTGCCAGTTGCTTGATCTTTAAGCTCTCCCTTGTCAATCCTTATTGCACCACAATGCCCACAATGTCTTGAGTAATTAATATTTTCCTCTAAGCATCTGAGGCCATTTATTATGTGTTGTAAGTCCTCAAGAACTTCTTTTATTTCAGCTTTGCCATTTTGAAGCATTGGAGATATACTACTATGTCCATCACTATTCTCAGATGTCATACTATTGTACCAGAGCTTAGGAGATCTTTCTAAACTACTTGTATTACTACAGTTTTCCCCCTTCATAGCCTACAATATCTCTTTCCTTACCATTCTGGACACATCCAGGAATAGTGTTCCTGGTCATAGAATGTTCAGACCTACAGTATCTGACAAGTCAAGCACCACTGGCATATTTGATTCTTGTGCCTGACTTGAGACAGCACTGATCATTATAGTCCCACTTGGTGTAGAGGTTTTATTATTATTAATTACCAGATGGTCAGTAATTTTTGTTTGTCTACTAATAATCCTAATGCCTTTTGGCAAAAGCTCCTGTAGTGGAGAGGGCTTACTGTTATTTTATCTTTGTAATCTAGTATTTACCATCCTGAAAAAAGACTGTTTTAGTTTAGGAGAATCAAGTAACTTCCACGATAGGTAAAAAATAACTTGCTTTATAATTCATAGGGCCTAGATATCCTATAAGGCCTGTCTTACTGACTATCTGCAGGCTTCCTATCTGGAACCAGCTCCCTCTGGCTTCAGCACCTACTCCCCACCTCGCTATTTCATCACTAGTATTGCACATCTCACCAGCTGTTCCTCCTCCTCTGCTTACTCAATATAGCCTGATTATACTGCCAAGCTCTGGCAGGTTTATGGCTCTTCTCAGCTGGATCTCTGCTCAGTTTTTAGTTCCTCATCCTATCAGCCCTCTGCTCCTGCTGGCAACCCCTTCCATCTCTAAACTCAGGAAACACACTTCATACGTCGGGTTGATACAATGATTAGCACTATATTTCTTTTTCTGGTGTTGGCACCTTTGGCCACAGGCACTGATGAACAACAATCTACCTCCTATCTCTCTCACCAAATTACCCATACATAGCTATAAGTGTCTTGCTGAAAGCACTATCAGTAACCTCCTCATCTAGGCTCTGCCATGATGATCCAGTGCAGTTGGTTTAAATGGAATTCTTAAACCCTGCCATGAACCTTGTTACTAATGCTCCTAACTTGCTGCCACCTACTTCTCTCAAATCTTTGAAGTTTCACCTTGCCAAACTAAAGTCCCACAGGGGTAAGTGCCTCATAACCATCAATTTTACTACAAGAAAAGCTATTTTTTTACAGCTACTCCTGTCTGGCAATATCTGCCTAATTCCCAGACTGCAAAAAAACTATGAGACTAATGGGAAAAAGAGCAGTGGACTAAAAACTGTGGCAATGAACACTGGTAGTATGCTACCCAAACTTGCACAATTCCAGGCCTGGACAGCCTTGCACTATCCTGACATCATCTGCCTCACTGAGATTTGGTTAACTGCAAAGACAAAGGACAGTGACATTGCACTGCCAGGCTATCAAGCCTTAAGGTGCAACAGGATAGGCAAAATGGGGAGGTAGCTATCTTATTTATATCAAGGATACACTCCACAGGATCATACTTCACTTATTTGGTGGAGCGGATGACCATGAACTGCTTGTAATCAAACTCCTGCTTGGCCAGCATAACAGATCCCTTGTTATAGCCTCAGTCTACCTCCCTCCCATAAATGCCAATGTAGATCTTACCAAACTCATGGAAGCCTTGTCTAAGCTTAAAAAAGACAGTAAACACATCATTACAGGGGATTTCAATATAAACTGTCTCAGTAAGAATTGACCACCTTGAAGGACATTGTGGCCAATTCCTACCTCATGCAGTTAGTGACAGAACCCACCAGGATGAATTATAAAACAGGGATCAATAAACTCATTGACTGGCTCCTCTTCAGTTCCCCCTCTGGGATTTCTGAGGTCACTGTGCAGTCCGACACCCTGAGTGAGCACTCTTCAATAACTTTCAGGTGGTCAAACAAGTATAAGAAAGCTCCTCCAATCATAGTTGAGAGTAGAGTTCTAAGGAAGGGACAGTTTGAGTCCTTCAAAACAGCACTCTCACAGATAGATTGGTCACTCATTGATGTGCTGCCTGATCTTGACCTAGCAGTAAAGTTCTTTATTGATAGTTTCAACATGGTCTGCAACAAATGCACCCAATTTAGGAAAAGGAAATCTCAAGGCTGTTCTAACAGATGGATAACTGGGGATCTTCTAGCACTCATGAGACAAAAGGACAACCTATGGTGTACAGTCAGGGTCACTGGAGACAAAAATGACTACCAAACACACAGGGCCTCCAGGAACCAGCGTATTCTGGTCATTGGGCTCACAAAAGCTGACTTCTATAGAGATCAGTTGGACAGGAGCTGGGGGGGATAGGAGGAGGCTCTGGGAGAACATCAAGAATTTACTCAGGAAGGTTGACAAGAAACACCCTAGTTTGCTCAATATCAATGAGATGGCTACCATGGATCCTTTCACTATAGCGGAATCATGTAATGCTTCCTTCACCAACCTGAGCTCTGTCATCCAGCCTGACCACCTGAATTATATGGAAGCTTACACTGACTGCATCCCATCTAAGAAAAAGCATCCTAACTTTAATTTCAAGTGTGTCACCACAAATGAGGCCATTTCATATGTAAAAAAAGGTCCTGGGCAATACCAGGATGGGCAGTGATGGCATAGACATGAAACTGGTCACTCATGCCCTTGATGAGGTAATAGTCCCCATCTCCAAACTCTTCAATAAATCACTCACCCTGGCCAAATTCCCCTCAGTCTGGAAACAGGCTCTAGTGACCCCTGTTCATAAGAGTGGGGAAAGGTCCTGCATTGCCAACTATAGGCCCATAACAATCCTATCCCCTCTATCCAAAGCATTGGAGAGAATCGTGGTGGATCAGATCACTGACTACCTTCAGAAACACCAATTGTAATGTTCACAACAACACTGTTTCAGAAAGAACCACAGGACAGCCACAGCCCTGGTGGTATTTTCTGACTATGTTCTCAAGGCTTTAGATGACAGTAAGTTGGTGGAGTCTGTCTTCATTGACTTAACAATGTGGTACAGAGTAAAAGTATCAGCGTGCTGAGGGTAGCTAGCAGGAAAGTTATGCATTATGAACACAACACATTTTATACGAAGTACAGGCTGGTATTAACATATATACATATTATGCCTGATAGACATAGTACCCATGCAGGACAGTCTCAGTCTTGAAGCTGCAATGCAATGTAAAGGAAGTTGGTGTAGGAAAAAAGATATTAGGTGAGACAGGAACAGGTAATTGAGGCTGAGAGTGGGGCATACAAGGTGGATTAAAATGCGGGAGAGAGGATCAGGATAGAACAGAGGGTGGAAGTGAGTTCCAATTGGATATCACAGTAAAGAAGAAAGACTTGCATGCAGTGGCAAGTTGCATATTAAGCTTAGTTAATGGGGGAGTGAGGCAGATCTGAAGGAATGAGGGGCTTATCTCAGATGTATTAGCTCACTGAGACTGGGAGGGGTAAATCTGTGCACCAGTTTAAACAAGAGGCTAAGGGAATGGTACCTTAACTTTGATTCATAGGGTAACTATCCTAGTGCAGAGAAGATGGTACAGTGGTTCTGACAGGAGCTAACCCCCAGAGCGAACCTACCCACCCTATGATAGGCCTTGGAGAGTATAGACAAGGTCAAAGGAGGCAGAGAGACCAGCAAGGGTGCACCATAGGTTAGGAGAGGTATAAGGGATGATGTGGCAATCTTGAGGCAGGAACCAGAGGATAGGAAATGGTGTATCCTGTAGAGCAGGCCTAGGTACTGGTTAAGAGAATTTGAGACATTGGACACATGCATATTAAGGGATAGAGATGCATCCAGAGTAATACCCAGATATTTAAAGGAGCGGACAGTTCAAGAATATCACCAGAGAGGGAGGTGATGGTGAGGTGCGACAGAGTGTGCTGGTAGGAGGGTAGGAGGGAAAATATCATACATTTTGTCTTTTTCGTATTCATGACAAGTTGTCTATCCCAGAACCAATCCTTGAGGGCTGAGAAGTCAGAAGCCAGCACGCAGTTAACCGAGTCAGCATCTGGAGAGGAGTGATAGATGATTGCATCATCTGTATATAATTGTACCATTGCTCCTCCACAGAAGTTAGGTAGGTCATTAATGAATAATGAGACTAGCAAAGGGCCCAGAATGGAGCCTTGAGGAACACCATGAATTAGTGGTTTCAGATTAGAGACAGAGCCAGAACATTTTACACTTTAGGAAAGGTAGGACAGGTAACTATTGATCCAGGATATGGCACCAAAGTCAAGGCCGAGGACCTGAAGCTGCTGGAGCAGAAGACCATGGTTCACCAGGTCAAATGCCTTTGTTAGGTCAAAAAAGATGGCTTCTGTGATAGACCCAGGATGCATCGCCTGGAAGATGTCAGATGTCACCCTTCTCAGTGCCATAAGGGTATTGTGGTTCTTCCTGAAAACATGCTGAAAAGGGGATAACAGGTCATGGAGTTCCAGGTAGTCCTGGAGGTGATTATATCAGATACAGTCTTGTATTTTTGTCAAGGGGTAGAGGAGGGAAACGGATCAGAAGTTATCAACAATGGAATTTGATCCACCCTTGTGAACAGGCACAACTACAGCTGCTTTCCATTTGTCTGGGACAGTACCAGTGAGAAATGAACGGTTGAAAAGATTGCGTGCTGGGCGAGCAAGGGCAGGAGCTCCTAGTTTAAGAAACTGTGGTTCAAGGGAGTCATGACCTGGGGAGCTGTCTGCTTATAAATTGGCAAGTAGCCTCTGAACCTCTTTGAGGGAAGCCATTTTCAAGTGAAATGCAGGGCGGGACCCAGGGTGGTCCAAAAGGGATTGGGTAAAGGTGAGGAGTAGTTATCTTGCTGAATGATGAGGTGTACTTAAGAGGTCATTAAACCCCAAAGCAATGGTTGACAGGTCAGTGCGAGCAGAGCCATTGGAGAAGATAGTACTGGAAACTTCAATAGTCTTCCCTTTTACTAGAGAATTGATCTGACACCAGAATTCCTTTGGGTTAGATAGGTGTTCGGTTTGTAGTGATTTGAAGTGAAAGTGTTTGGCCCTGTGGTGTGAGTTCTTGCATTTATTTCTAAGCTGTCTATATATTTGCCAATCCTTGTGCAGCCCACTTCTTTTAAAGGTCTGCCAGGCCTTGTCACATAGCGACATGAGCAACCGAAGCTCTTTGTAAGCCAGGGAGCTTTGACACCCTTGGTCCTGCATTTTTTCATTCGAGCTCAGATATCAATAATTTTGGTAAGGGAGGAGATTAGAAAGTCCAAGGCTTGGTTTACATCAGGTAGTGACCTGATAGGGCTCCAGTCAAATCTGCTGATAGTTGTAAGAAAGCTATTGACATCAAATCTTATATTGACAAGGCTTCCGCTTAGTAAGGATGTTCCCTAAATTCTCCCACTGGTTCTCTCCCTAATCAAACCTGCTTACTGTTACTCAGCTTCTATAATCCTGCTCTAAAATATATCATTGTCTGTCAAATTAAACAGTCTTATGTAATTTTTTCCTAAATATTTTCTTGTTTAATTTTCATTGTATGCATTTTACTTGATTTGTTATTACTTGCATGTATTACTGGTCTTATGTTCATGATATGGAACCTTTGTAAAAGAGCTGCTGCTCAAAGGTTGTTTCTGAATCTCCAAATAAATAAATAAACATAGAAGACTTGTGAAAAAGCCAGGCAGCCTGGGACTAGGTCATAGAGTGGTAAACTGGGCTAGGAACTGGTTGAGTGATAGAACGCATAGAATGTTGGTAAATGGAGCGCAATCTAAGGAAACGAGGGTGACCAGCAGGGTATTACAGGGATCAGTTCTGGGGCCAGTCCTGTTTAATTTCTTCATAAGTGACATTGCAGAGGGGCTGGAAGGAAAGTTGTGCCTCTTTGCAAATGACACTATGATCTGCACCAGGGTGGGCTCTCCAGAAGGGGTGGAAACAATGAGGTGGGATACATGTAAACTGAAGGAATGGTCTAGAGTGTGGCAAATAAGATACAATGTGGAAAAACGCAAAATCATGTATTTGGGGCACAAGCACCCTAGGGGAGGCTTACATGATGGGGGGGGATACTGATGGTTTCCAAGTAGGAAAGGGATTTGGGGGTAAATATATCTGATGACCTAAAGGTGGCCAAACAATGTGCTAAGGCTGTGGGGAAATCCAGTGGGATGCTGGGGTGCATAGGGAGAGGTATCACCAGCAGAAGAACAGAGGTGGTGATGCCACTGTACAGATCATTGGTAAGGCCTCATTTGGTGTACTGTTTCCAGTTCTAGAGGTCACATCTCTGTAAGGACATAGACAGGGTAGAGGCAATTCAAAGAAGGGCAACAAAGATAGTGCAGGGCCTGTACCAAAAGTCATATGAGGAGAGACTGGGAGACCTCAATATGTATACCCTGGAGAAGAGGAGAGACTGGGGAGTTATGATAGAAGCCTACAAATATCTAAAGGGCATAAACTGGGTACTGGAAGAAATCATCTTTCAGAAAAGATGTTCAAGAATGAGGAGGCATGACATGAGGTTGGAAGGAGGTAGACTAAGGGGTAACATAAGGAAGTATTTCATCACAAAAAATGTGGCAGAGGCATGGAATAGACTCCCAGAGGAGGTGATGGGGGCAAGTTCAGTGGGGGAATTCAAAAATGCATGGGACAGGCATAGTTGAACCCTAGCAATAGGAACAAGATTGTAAAGCCAGAGATCAAGTAGGGTCTGTGGCTTTTGCAGTAGATAGGGAAAATGGGCAGACGGGATGGGCCTAGTGGTCCTTATCTGCTTTCAGTTTCTATGTTTCTATGTAATGAAAGCTTTATTAAAAATATCTACGAGAATTTAAAACACAATAATGATGAATTGAAGGATGTTATAAACACAATTTTTTAACATTAATAAGACTACATTTTTTGATGAGTAACAAATAGTGTATAGTATGCTTTAAGGTAGAGGAAAGGCATATCTGGAGGAAGTCCGAGTCCCACAACAACAGCCTGGCTCTGAGATTTCATTATAATAAGTATCGGATGGTATTAAGCACAAATAGATAAATTCTCTGGGATCACTGTGCTGAACAAGGATAGAACAGCACAGTTATTTTGCATGTCACGAGGTCAGAACCCCATGAACAAAAACAGCATGGCAATCAATGTTGCAAGCAAAATGCTATGCACCAAAATAAGGCTGGTAAAAACAATGACTGCCAGAAACACAGAGCACACCATACAACATCATGTGACCTCTCAGCCCTTCACTTAAAATAACCAACTCCGAGGGGGTGTGGACTTCAAGAATGGGACTAACTCAGGAGGGGGGAAAATTTGTTACTTTAAAAGTAAAAAAAAGGTGCAACACCAGGAGACCGGTGGGGGCAAACCTTGATCCCAGGTCTACAAACCTGACTTGTGCTGGTGCCTTAGCCACTCCACCATGGGAGCGGATTGCCCAGGCATCACACCAATGGCAACTTGATCACTGCCTACTTTCAGTGCACAGTGATGAGTAGCAGTAATTCACTACTGCTATTATACCCCTGTCATGCTAAATGTTTTTGTCCTTTACACATCGTAGTTCTTGCCGGGCTATTCTAGCAGTGGCATATTGACCTGGTACAGTTTTGCACTGTGGCTAGCCTTCATCCAATACATTTCCAGGATGGAAAAGTTTTTCCTGAAATGTTTTATAAATGTCACTATTTGTTCAATGATAGAATGCAGATTTTTTGGGATATGATCTCTTCTATGGTATGTGCATGCATTTGGCTCTGAGTAGTGATAAGTACATGCTATGTGTATGGATTTCATAAAATGAGTAAGAAAAATCCCATACTATGAATAGTGGAATCAAGTCACATGATCATGCAGTTATTACAGTATTTCTGCACAGGTTAGTGAAAACATCTTTCCATTTCCTCTTTTAGGGCTTCTTCACCTTTTTATGTTTGCTTGCATGCATGTGCAAGAAACATAGTGCCATCATCGGATGTTTTGGAGGTGTGTCAGCCCTCTTCCAATTCAGTCAGTGTGTTTGCAGGCACAGCTGCAGTTCTCCAATGCCTGCTGGAGCTGTCTATGACAGCTCCAAAATGCAGTGGCATACAGTTGAAAGGGGGAGCTACGCTTCAGTGAGCAGCGATCAGATATCGCCTGCTCAAGCGCGCTCCCCCTACACTCACACACATACACACACACACACACTGCTGCTGCTGCTCCCCCCCTCGCCAACGCACACACTGTATAGCCGACAGGGGTGCCCAATCCCACTTAGGCTGTGCTGCGCCCCCCCCATGAAACACAGTTTCATATGCCATACTGGGTGCCCACCCCAGCGTGGCTACATCGTATAGCTGACGGGGGTGCCCAATCCCCGGTCGTCTCCACTGTGTCTCTACTCCCCAGTACAGGATGCTACGCTGGGAGCCCACCCCAGCATGGCAACAGATGCCATGGCCGACGGGGGTGCCCAATCCCCCGTCGGCTCCACGCTCCCCCCCAGCCATCCTTCTGCCATGCTGGGAGCCCACCCCAGAGTGGCAAATGTCCAGCGTCATCTTTTAAAACAAAAAAAACCTGAAAGAAAACAACGGTCCCTCACAGTCTACGGGCTTTTCGTTTCCTCTTTTAGGGCTTCTTCACCTTTTTATGTTTGCTTGCATGCATGTGCAAGAAACATAGTGCCATCACAGGCTATGTTGAAAATTTGGTGAGAAAACTCCATAAAATGACTGTGTTACGAGTGAGCATTGTGCAGTTTCCACGCACCCTCATAAGTTCATGAATTTGTAATATTTTCAGTCCAGATTTTCACCAGTGGCATTTTTCCACACCTCCTTATGAACAGTACAGCTGTCATTTTCCACAACATGGCCGAAATGTGTTTTCACACTTTCAGCACAGAAATGCGTGGTCGCTGTGGGAAATCATTGTTCGGGACAGATAAAGAAAATCACACTGACACTGTTCATGATCGGAGGTCCCAAAATGCCTGTGTTAACGATCTGCTGTAAAAATAATCCCCAAACTAGTTACATTATGGGTGTGCATTGCACACTTTCTACGCACGCTCGTGACTTCACCAGTTTTTTTAAGATTTTAACAGCAGATTTTCAACATTGCCATTTTTTACACCTCCCATGAACAGTACCGCTGTCATTTTTCACATGCTGTTCGGAATGTGTTTTTGCACCTGTGGTGCCCAATGTCATAGTCACTGTGCAAAAGCAGTTTTCGGCTAACAAACTGATATTGCCACTTTTCATGAGGTGGGGGTCACAAAAAAAAGATGTTGAAAATTTGGAGTGAAAATACCAACGAATGCCTGAGGCGTTAGGGTTTCCGACCATAACGCCCCACCCTGTAGAGAATGACAGGCATCAGAGGTGTGACTTGGGATTCTTGCCTGTAATGCTCATACCATTCCACCCCCACTCACACCCTGCAGCCAGTGAGAGGCATCAAGGTGTGCCTCGGAATCTTCGGGCCCAAACTTCACCCCATTCTCCTATACCGCACCCATCTCACCGTATTTCCTGATGGAATGGGGTGCGCATAAGGGCCAAAGACCCCAAGGCACACCGTGACACTTGTCAGTGTCTGCAGGGTAGGGTGTGGTGAAATGGCATGGTCATTATGCCTGACGACCCAAAGGCACACCCCAATGCCTGTCACTCTCTGCAGGGTGGTGGGGGGGTTGGCTTCAGTTCAATACTTTGCTGCCATTCCTATTATGCAGCTCTGTAACTTCTACATTACCAGTGCCAATGCCAGCAAGCAAACATTCGACATTGACAAATGCTTGTTGTAGATGTGATAATATATTCCTGTACTAACTGCAATCCACAAATGACTAAAGGTAGAGCTGAATAAAATTTGCATTACGCTTTTGAAATAGTGGAAGACTGAGGTTTCCACTGTCATGCAATTGTGCAAATTCTGCATTAGTTCCATTTTTCCTAAATAGTGCACTTTTAACAAGCTTGTATTGCAAAAATGTGCAGTGCGCAATTTGAACCAGTTTCCTTTAGGAAACGTGCAATTTCTGTAATTTGCTTATCTTTTGAAGGGGAACTATCAAAGAACATTTTCTTTGTGATTCCTAGTTCTTTTTCACTAAGCATGCCTTGCTCATGATTGTTAGTGTCTGTGATGTCAAATAGTTTCAGTTTTAATGTTTTATTTGTTTGATAGTTCAGTTAATCAATCAGGTGTCACTATAGTTATTATGTTTTTTATATTTAGTATGCCTTTTCCCTACTCTCTGACCTGCCACCCTCAGTTCTGAACCCCATAACCTAGCCCCATCACCTGCCTTCTCTGGGCCTTACCTTGTCTCCTATTTACCCTAGACTGCCCCCAGATTGGAACCATCAGAGGTGGACCCTAGACCCTGATGGAGATTTGGTAGGTGCAAGTTGAGAGAGAGAGAGAGAGAGAGAGAGAGAGAGAGAGAGAGAGAGCCATAATCAGTGGTGTGGGGCCTGCAGTGAAGGGCAGATGTCCTCCTGCAGCAGTCAGGGTTTTCCTTTTCTTCCATTTCCCTGCCCGTAGAATGCTGAACTCCTGATGCATGCATATGTAATTGATGTCTTTGCCTTGGAGCATGTCAAATTCTTCCCACCCAGTTCCTCAGATCCAGTTGCACCTCCACCTGTAGTCACCCAGGTGGTGGTAGTGCAACAGAATTTGAACTCCCTCCCTCCCCAAGGTAAAGTGCATCCTCTGGAATGCTCAGCTCACCTCCTCCAACCAGCCCTCCTATGATTCTGGCTCATTCCTGAGCCTGGGTTATTGGTATCACAAATGATAGCATTACTGCTATGCTGGAGGACAGATGTCTTTCATTCATTCTACAGCAGCTTACTGAAGAGTGCATCTCACTACAGTGCAGGATGGTTTGATGGTTTTCTGCTTCATGTGCCAAGTGTATCCTTATGTAATTCAGTTTTCTATGTTTGGACTTGGGGGAAGGAGGTTGGGTGCAGGAGGGTGGTAGGACTCAGGGACACTACTGTTTTTATGACTCTGGGAACAGGTATGGAATAGGATGAGGTTGATGGTATGTTTTACTGATATAGTGTGGGTGGAAGGAATGGATTTATACAGCATATAATAAAAATGTCAGCGTGACTTTTGGGGATCAGGGAGATGGGTGTTAGAGGGTGGGGACCATGGGGTTCTTTGTTATAAAGGATCTGAGATGTGGAAGGTTGGGAACAATATGTGACAGTGTGTGGGGGTTGATTTCACATTTGAAAACAGTTTCATTTAAAGCAGAAGTGCAATAAGGTTTTTTTTTCAAAAGGCTAATTTATAGGGGAACAGTCAGCACCAAGAGCCCCACACTTGAGTGTGGGGCTGATCCCACTGCACACTTTGGGCTAGATTCCAAAAGCACTTAGACTGATGCAAGGTGCCTGCGTCAAACAACAATGACACAATCTGCACCTTGCATCATAAAATGCATTAACCTCTATTCCAAAACACAGTCTGCATTGGAACGGGAAGCGTCCATGGCCAACAGACACTGCAACACCCTTGCAACCTACATTAGGGTATGCCAGGTTGCAAGGGGGCGAGTGCCATGGCAGGGCTGCAACATCCCCTTTTTTGGGATTCTGAAAGCCCTGCCATGGCTGTAGTGAGGGACCCAAATTAGACCAGTCAGGATGTGGTCTATACCCCTTGTGCCATTGACCCACAAGGTGGGGAACCAGTGATGGGGCTCTGTATGTAGGGTCCAGGGCAGAAGTGACAGGGGATTGCTATGGGGGTGTTGGGGGCAAATGGGCATGCTGGAGGCTGATTGGGCACCCGACAGGGGTGCCATTGTTATCATAGCACAAGCCATTACCACAATGGTTGTATGCATGACACCCCTGCCAGGTGCCAGATCACCCACCCGGCATGCCCCCTTGATCCCCAACACCCCCATGGCATCCTCCATACAATTTCTGCCCCAGTCCCGTCATGCCATTCCTTCTAATGCTGCACCAGATTGGGGGGGCTGGATCTTTCAGCAAGTCCCGAAGGTGCGCTTATCTTTTGGAGCTAGCCTAGATGTGCATCGAATCCCAGGTTTTCGGTGCAGGGACACATGATTTTATAGAATTGGGTGCAGGGTCCCTAATACACCAGGAGTGCACTGCAGCCCTAGATCTATGCAATTTGTGGTGATCTATGGGATCTTTTGGAATCGTGCCCTTTGTGTTCAAAAACATTTTGGATTACTTACTGTTTACAGTAGTGTAGTAGATTATATCAGACTTACAGTATTTTACTCAGTTCTTGACTGACATATTCTGTTCCTCCAAATTCCAAAATCCCCTGCAGCTGACATCAAAGCATTAGGCAGCAGTGGGAGATTCAGTAGCCCTCAGTGCATGTTAGAGTTTACATAAGCACTAATTTTTTTGTTTCCTGGTCCTACTGTCCTCCCTGGACTAAGCACAGTTACAGAGGACTGTCAGACTGAGCAGACTGGATGGGCCTTGCGGTCCTTATCTGCCGTCAGCTTCTATGTTTCTACTTAGCCCCTGTAAAAAAGAGCAAAGGATGTGGTCCAAAAGCTGAGGGGGGGGGGGGTCACAGTTAAATTCAGGTTGTCCTTGAAATTCCAAATGGCAATGATAGTCATACGTGACTTAGACCATTTAAAGAACAGCACCAGATTCATCTCATGACAGCTGGTGACTTGATCTCATTTGTAAATGTATTTGTGAACTCATGATTAGACTGTTACAATGGGCCTACTTGGTGCATTGATGTATCACCTGCGGCTAGCACTGAACACAGCTGCCCGTCTAATTTAGACTGTTTAAACTTCAGATCATATCTTGGCAGTACTGCATGATCTGCATTACTTGTCTGTTCACTGGCATGTCACCTTCAAAATGTTAGTTCTGATCTACAAATCCCTCAACGGGCTGGCTCTCCACTAACTCTTCATAGCCCAAACCACCACTTGCAGTCCATGAAAGAGGATCTCCCAGCTGACTCAGGCCATGGTTGAAATTACAGGTCAGAGAAGCCATTGGCAACTTTAGTTCAGCTTTGAGTTTGGGCCATTACATTCAGTTCAGCTTCCAGAATCCAACTGAACCACCAATCCAGTACTTGGCATGGGGTAAAGTAGACTACAGACAGATTGGGTAAAAGAGTCATGAGAGCAGCAATAAATATTAATTACTGTACTGTAGTTTTACTTGTGACAGGTGCTATTGGCATGTATCTGCTATGGATTACTGTTTGTGGTGTTGTGACAGAGTCTGCAAAACCCACAAAGACCACTATGGCCCAGTGTAAGTTACAATAACAGTTACTATTAATTGCTGACCCCAAGGCATTTATTGTACCCCCTGTAGCCTGTTTAACCTCTGTGTCAGTCACTATATGACCTCTGGAGTGTGGCCCAGTTGATTTTCAAATTATATAATAATAACATCAAAAAACAAGTTATGCATCAAAAAACATAAACAAAAAGATGAGTGTAGGGCAATACATTGCCTCTGACAATTTTTTAACTGACACCAACTCTATGTGCTCTGTCTTCTTATTGGCACAAGTGATCATATTAAGATTATTTGTGATGACAATGTAAACATTGTTGGTACCAGCAGGAAGAGGAGTTGCACTGCTACTGCTGGGAGTGGTGAGCAGGACTGTGCTGCCAGTGCAAGTGGAAAATGTCTGGGAGGACTTGCCACAAGGAGGTATAGGAGTGAGAGGAGTAGTAGTAGAATGAAGGGGTTCTGGGGGGTGAAAAAACAGATCACAGCAATTATAAAACAAGACATGGGTAGGAGTGCAGACCTCAAATTTTATATGTGCTCAAGGTGTAGGATGCTTTAATAAACCCCTTGAACTTCACTCTTGGGTTTATGTAGCATCTCACACCACTGGTGTGAATAAAATTCTAATTATACACACACTTATCCATGCATTATTCTATATATAATTATTTTTATTATCTATTCTTATATTTTGGCCTTACTTATATGGAGAGAAAATATGATTCATGATGGAGGGAAGAAGAGACTGATGAAGAGGATGAGATGTTTTTAGAACCAGTTGATTTATATTATTTCTATTTCAATGTAATTATTATTGGTTATTATTATTCATAAATTTGGCATTATTTGCAGTATATGTTAAAAAATGTGAATCATGGCAGAGGAAGGAGTACTATGATCAGAACCATTCAACTTTCATGTTTTTATTTTAATGGAATTATTATTTTTCATTAATTATTAACACATTTGACTTCATTTATATTCCTAGGAAATGTGGTTCATGATGAAGAGACAAGGAGGATGAAGATAATGAGGATGTGTTATTTTCAGAGCCAGTCAACTTCTGTGTGTTTTATTTTAATGTAATTATTATTGGGTATTATTGCTATTAAATTTTTCTTTGTTCATATGCCAAGGATATGTGATTTATGACAGATAGAGGAGGCTGATAATGAAGAGAATGTGTAGTTTTCACATTCCAATGATATGTCTCTGGAACTGTCAGCACTTGAAGAAGAACAAAGAAAGCTACAACACAAGAAAACTGTTCTAGGGGGTCTGTGTGGTGTTGTACCCAGCCAGAACTGAGGGGGGAAGTATAATACAGCACTCACAACAACCTCAATGAGATTTTGTCTAATGAAGCTTTTAGAGTGAAACATCTCAGGCTGTTTCTGACTTTCAGCGCCCACCATGTACTGTACATAAATTTTTTATTCTCCTTTTCATATCATAAGTATAGTGAATACTGGAAGGCAACTGTACACAAATAGCCAGTGCTGACAGAGGGTTTCTGATTCCCTCTGACTTCAAGAGTGGAACTCAACAAGTCTGTGGGATTCAGAATCTCGAGGTGGCAGCATAAGCTGGTTGTGCAAAGAATTAAACATCCTGCATTTTTTATAATGTATAGTGCCCCAAAAAGTAAAACATTTTGCTGCTGCCGCCATCTTAACAGTTCACTTTCTTTCAACTGTTAGATGTGTGTGCAATGATTTTCTTGTTAAGAAACAGGTGACTTGTGGATTTATCAAAGCAGCTGGAAAATTGTTGTACCACAGAAGGATAAAACTGTGTTCAATGACCTTTGAAATGTAGTACAACAAGATTTCAGCTGGATGGACATCCCTGCAGGGCAACCCCCCAATATACGCTGCTATGGAATACTAGCTTACAAACTCTCCACCAGAAAATTGCGCTCTTTGCCACAAAATCCCAACCAAGGAGCCATCTTGTGATGCACTTGCCTCACTTAGCTGGCTCTCGTTCAGCCACCTACTCAAGTACCCCCTACTTTGTAACACATTTAAGCTCCTCACTGACCACCCCCAGCTAGCTTAGCAGGACTTCTAACCCTGAAATGTACGAGCAGGCAGCTCTGTACCACTAGGCAATGGCTCCTAGAGGAACCCAGGGTCTGAACCACAGCAGGTGACAAATCCTTTGCCAGTGCTACTCCAATTTTATGGAATAAGCTCCTTGGCCACCTACATGAAGCTACCTCCCTAGGTATTTCCTGAAAAGGCCTGCTCGAGTATCAACTGGACCATAGTCACTGCTCCTGCACTGGTGATTAAATACCCCAGAGCAAATCCTTTCTCTTCCTCTGCCACCCCTCCTGCTAGTACTTGAACCTAGGCTCACTTAAGTTTGTCATAACTATACCCACCAAATCACATTCTCAGCTGTCCCTTCTGGTGCTGCTGCTTCATCTGACCTGAGAGGGGATTGTGAATGGATGCTGTTGTCAGTAGGATACCATGTTCACATCTTAAATTATCAGCCAGAACACTGGTTCTCAAAGTCTGAGTTGACTTCACTAACACATAATAATCTTTTTATCACACTATTTGCAATGTGATTTAAATGGATTTGTGATGTCATCTATAAAATAATCCCATACTGCAGAAGATCCATTTGTTTTTTAGATACAATGGACTAGTGGTGGTGGTGGGGGGGACTCGGAATAATTCTGGAAGAATTTGGTGGCAATTGTGACATGATTTCTTTTTCCTGCCACTGTGCTATGACATGCATTTGTATACCCTTGGACAGGGCAGCAGATGATATATGAGTAGATCATACGATCTGTATAAGATCATATAATATGATATGAGAAGATAATCTAAACTGATCTAATATGCTATATGAGAAGACAATATAATCAGATGTAATAAAGACTGGCCAGCTGGTACAGTGGTAGAACTACAACCTGTAACTCCAGTGACCTGGTTTCAGGAATGAGCCTGGTCTGCTGGAAGACCAGCCAGGAGAGGTTGGCTGAGCAACCTATGGATGCTTGCCTTCTCACAGGAGAGAAGGATCCTGGTCTCTGTCACAATGCTGCCACCTGGTTGACCAGAGGTGGCAGTGCTGCAGAACCAGGGTGCAGAGAGGGTAGCATCAGCATTATGACATCTTAGCATCAGACACACCATCTCCCAACATTTGGGGGCAGGATAGAAAAGCAGTGAAAATCCCCAACCATGCATGCTGCTGCCTGCCACCATGCCATAGGTCCCGCACTGCTGACTGAGGCTCTTGTTTACTCTACAACACTGATACTCTGTCCAGTGTAAGAATGGTGGATTGCCCTTCTCATTGGGGGGGGGAATCATCCACAGGGACACAAGGAGTGAGGTAAGTCTCAGAGATGGCTTATGATGGGCTGGGAACGGTGATGGGCTGAAGGAGGGCCGGTCAGAGTGCAGAGGGATAAAAAGTACAGTGAACAAAAATTATAATCAGATATAATATAATATAATATATGAAAAGAAAATATGATCGTATGATATAAAATAACATGACATAGTATAAAATAATGTAATATATTCACATTTTTATTATAGTGGCACGGTAGCGGCACTTTAGTTAGGGTAAAGCAGGGCTTTCTATGTTAATCCCCAGATTTTGCATTTTACTAATGTTACAACCATTCAATGGACTTACTTAAAACTCTGCATGCCTTGTCTTGTAGAGTAGATCTCTTGACATGCTAACTTTTGTTCTGGTTGGATGTGTGGATTTTGAGATGGGGATAGTGAAAAAATTAAAAAAGTTGCAATTTATTTGCAGTTTCTTTCTCATCGTCTTGTTCCAGGTGGTGTAGAATTTTGGTCTGACATTTTCACAGTAGAAAGGGATTGGCTTACAGTTCTATGTGATAACAGTGATCACGGAAAGGCGATCGCCGTTAGGGAGAGTGTACATGTATACTCATGGTGCAGACCAATAGGGCATGGAAAACATAGGTTTTTTGTTTTGGATGGGGGCTGTGCCCCCTACACCCCCCTACTAAAGGATTCTCAGCTCCTGGAAGCTTGCATGTCGGGGGGTGAAAACAAAACAAAAAAGAATTCACAGACCAGCGCAAAAATACTGACTTGCCCAGCATCGAACCTGGCACCCTCCCATCCCTAGCCTGCCATGAACCCACCACTCCACACAGCCAGCTCAGCAACCCACCGCTGTGCTACACCTCACAAACCCTCCCTCCCATTCCACCTGTCGTACGGCGTGTTTGCTCCCCACGCAAGATATACATATAGCGACAGGATGTCGCTACTAGCATTCATCCCCTCAGTAGTAGCCCTCAGGAATAGGCACCACTATTGCATCACCCTTTTTGTAAGCTCTCAATAGTGGACCCACTTATCACAGGATAAATTGGCTTACAGATGTGAATGTTACTTGTTTGCTGAACAAATAGTCATCCGTTCAAAAGTTTATAAATTTTAACTTTGCCATTTTAGTGAATGGGCAGAACAGTCTTTTGGATAGCTTCCTGGAACAAAAAAAGCATTTGTTCCTCATGAAAGAGGATCCTTTTCATTTTTGGCCAATCCTTTTTCATGAAGAAACATTTCTTTTTTGTTTGCCGCCATCTTGATTTCCATTTTTTTTATTTGAAAAGCCACAAAAAGGACATTCTGCTGAGACACCAACACATGTATCTTGCTCATTGGGACTTCACCAGGTGGATTATGTGGTTATCTGATGCCAAAAATGACTGTGTGTTTTTGTTGTTTACATTTTACGCTTTTTTCGTGAGTCTTTTTTCATTCAAATAAAAAAGGATCTGTTGATGTAAAAAAGGATTTTGTAATTAGTTGTTTCCACCATTTTTCATTCATCCTTTTTTGTTCAAATGAAAAATGAACCCTTGGCATGGAAAAGGGTTTCAGATTTAGTTTTTTTCCCCAATTCTTTTTTCGTGACAAAGGTTCCTTTTATATTTGATATTTTCGTTCAAACAAAAAATGATCTCTTGAAATAAAAATTGGATTTTGGACTTAGATTTTTTGCAGATTTTTTTTTATTTGTGATCAGGGATCCTTTTTCATTTAACATTTTTGTTCACACAAAAAATGAACCTTTCTCATGGAAATGGATTTTCAGCTTAGTTTTTTCCTATCCTTTTGTTGTTTGAAGAAATCCTCTTTCGTTTGCATTCTTCATTTCATATGGATAAGAATTCCTTCAAATGAAAAAAGTGTTCACCATGCCATCCCCGTAATTCTGTGAATTGTCCTTGGTGTCTAGTGGCACCCTCTACCCTTCCATCACAATGACCCTACTTTTTTAAAGTTTTCCCTGGTGTCCAATGGCTCCCCCACCCTCTGATTGCCCTCCTCATATTTTTTAAATGCTTTATATTGTTTATTTCTCCCTAGTGTCTAGTGGCACCCCCCACCCTCCAATCACCACCCCCATAATTATTTATTATTCCCCTGCTGTGTAGTGGCACCCCCCAGCCTCTGATCACTGAACCCATAATTATTTATTACTTCCCAGTGTCCAGTGGCACCCCGGCCCTCCAATTGCAATCCCAGTAATATTTGCTTTGTCCCTCATGTCCAGTTGCAACCCATCCTCCAAGCCCTTAGCTTCTGTTGCTGTACCAGTAATAAAGAAAAGGTCCCTCAATATCTTTTTTTAAACCTGTAAAAGGAAAGGTCCCTCTCCAATCTGGCCCACCCACCCTGACCTCTGACTGAGCTCCCACCATCCCACATACACCACACACCCTCACTCACCTGAACAGGTCTCAGGATGAAGATCCACTCGCTCATTGAAAATGGGTCTTGCTACTGCACTGACTGATTGCTATATGAGAAACTAAAGTAACTGTAGTTCAAAGTATTTCAATGGGGTTTTTAACTTTGATGCATAACTTTGTCATGTTTGCATATTTTGACCAAGCCCCTGATTTTTCTGTGGCAGTTTGGGTCTAAATTCTGTGTCAAGTACTGCTGTTTCTGCAGAACTTCTGTGGCATTAGTTTCCTATTTCTGCAGAAATTCTGCGGCAGCACTTGGGGGCTTTCATATTAGTCAGCAACCCCCCCAGCACCCAGGTGGGGGAAAATGCTACTTTTTGAGCTGAGACATACAAACCAGAGAAGGTTGTCAATTAACTCCTGAGTTTGTAGTATTAGAAAGTAAAACATCCAGCCTGTCAATCTCAGCCCCATCACCCTCCACACCCCAGCTAGCAAGTCTCCAGGACCACCAAATTGTAATAAGTAATATTTTTAGTGCCTACCACACTGCACAGCGATCCTCATCCTTCTAGTTTTACCACTCAGAATGCCACTTTCCCATTCCAGTAGTGCTTTGTGCAGCTGTGCTGAAAACACTTCCAGGACAAAAAACAGAATTTGGGCATGGTTGTGAAATTAAAATGATGAGGATTGCTGCACAGTATGGGACCTGATAAAAATATTTCTGCTTCAAATAAAGGGACTCAAGGAGGTTCTCAGGTGGGGTAGAGAGGGTGGTGGGGCTGAGTGGATAAGGTGGGGGGGGGTTACTTGTTTTGATTTTTAAGGTAAATCCCTAGCAGACAAACTAATGAGCAGAGGCTGTTCCAAAATGCTTTTCAGATTTCTGTTTTTAAATTCTACAGAATTCCAAAAAGCATTCTGCTCAATTTAATATAAATCACAGAATAATCTTCCAGGGTTTATATGATCCATGGAATAACCACAGTTAATATGATCCATGGAATAATTTTCCTTGGCTAGAGTCAATGTAAACTGCAGATTTGTTTTACTCACAGTTTTTACTGACTCTTTTTTTTATTTATTTAGTTATTTATTTATTATGCTTTATCTTCTCATCCACCGGCTCCCATCAGTCCAATCTACACATGTTCAGCCCCGCCACACAACCCCGGACTTGCCTTACACCCAAACACCCTCAGATTATGCCCAAGGGGTGAAGCCATCAGGAGGCCCCATCCCCTGATGGAGACTACATAGAAACATATAAGTTGTCAGCAGATGGGGACCGTATGAGCCATCAAGTCTGCCCTTGATTTCCAACCCCTCCATACTTAGCTGCCTGCTTGAGTATACCACATTGTCTGTACCATGCCCGCTTGAATTCCCCCACTGTCTTGGCTCCCACCATCCCCTCCAGCAGGCTATTCCAAGGTTCCACAATGCACTCTGTGAAGAAGAATTTATTCATATTGCTCCCGAACTTTACTCCCTTAAGTCTAAGGTCATGACCTCTATTCCTGTTATAGTCTTTTAACTAAAAGAGGTTCTGCACATGCACCCTGTTGTTGCTTTTAAGGTATTTAAGTGTTTCAATCATATCCCCATGATTCCTGCATTGCTCTAGTCAGTATAATTTGAGATCATCTAGTCTTGCCTTGTATGGTTTCTGATGCAAGGCCTGCACCATCTTTGTTGCTCTTCTCTGTACTGTCTGAAGCGTATCTATGTCCTTCCTGAGGTGTGGCCTCCAGAACTGGACACAGTACTCCAGGTGAGGCCTTACCAGGGACTAATACAGGGGCATGAGTACTTCATGCCTTCTGCTTGTGATGTCCCTCCCTATGAATCCCAGGATGCCACTAACTTTTAGTGTTGCCTTTTCACATTGTTTACTGACACTGAGGTCATCTGATATGATCACCCACAGGTCTCACTCCTGCCTAATAGCCACCAGCTGCTCTCCTCCCATTGAGTACAGTTTCTATGGCTTACTTTTTCCCAGGTTAATAACTTTGCATTGTTTCTCATTGAATTTCAATTGCCAGGTCCCAGACCACTCCTCCAGTTTTCAGAGATCAGCTTCCATGCTATTCTGTCCCTCTGGTGTGTCCACCTTGTTGCCGATTTTGGTGTCATCTGCAAACAGGAATTCCTTTCCCTTCAGTCCATCTGCAATGCGACTGATGAATATATTAAAGAGGGTTGACCCCAGAACTGAGCCCTGTGGGACCCCACTAGTCACTGTTACACAAGGTCCCTGCACCCTTATTGGTACCTCCAGAGGTACACTGTAGACAGCTAGCACTTAGGTATATGTTATACTAACATATAGGGCTAAGGGCATCTACCATACAAGAGTAGATGTTAGGATATATATGCATATTATTGTTATACACTTTGCTTTCTAATACACATAAGTATTTCTTGCTTACAAGATGTTAGGACACTTGTGTCCTTGTAATGATTATGATATATAAGTCAGCATTGCCACCTTTTGGTGATTTGTACTACTACACTGATTTATTTAAGAACTGTACTCTTTAAAGTGATGACTACTACAAAATGATATAATGTTATCTTGGACCATGGAGCCACCTCTAATTTAGTCAATAGGGCTCATCTCTTTAACCAGAATGTCTCTATTTTACAGTAACCATAGTAATTATCATAGGTATATAATGTGAGACATTACGTCTTCTACCTTGGAGACCCCAAGAGACACAGAGAATCCTCGAGGTATTGGGAATACTTAGCATTGGCTCCCAGTTTGTATTGGTAAGAACTGCTTAGGGTGACTGTAATTATCCTTTTTGGCAGTAATAAACAAGTTTATTACTCTTATGCAATGTGTCTGTGATTCCTTGCATTCCCAATATGTCAAGAACCTGAGAGTGAGGTTTAGACCGCCTAACAATTGGCAACCGTGTGCAGGCAATATCTGGTGTTTGCAAAGTTTCATTTGCTGCTTTACAACTTTTCCCTTCCTGATGGGGACTGTAGGTGTGCATTCCCACATCATCTCTCCCATTTCAAGACCACTTCATAGTCACTTGCAAAGTCTGGCTGTTTTCTGGGTGTGGTCGATGACAACTCGACCCACTCCATGGCAGTTTTGAATTGCAAGCTTACAGTACAACTGCGCAGTAACCCAGCTGTATGTGAAGTGCTCCTGCTGTGGATTGATACACAGCAAGGCGCCTTTTTCAAAGTTAGATTTTTCTTTCCCTCCCACACAATGGTCACCGTATCAAATATCTGCACAGAACTGAGACTCGATGTCTCACACTTTCTTACCTCACATGGAGGCTGGGCTGACTTTGCACAGGATGCAAGTCAATCCAAAAACCCTGTGCTGAGGATTTTAACCCAGCACACTGAGACAAGACAAACAGCCAATAAGCACCAAGCTAAAGGGCTGTTGGTCACAACTCTCTATGCTGCTCTGGAAGCCTCCAAAGCGAGGTTTCAAACCCTTGAACTACAAATCTCATCTCTTAAGCAAGAGATCGGTTTGCAGGAAATGGAATGTGTGAGATTACAGCAGAATTTGGAGTCTGAACTTCAAACTCTGTGAAATGAAAAGGATTCACTTTTGCATCATTCTGCCCAGGCAGGAGAGCAGGAAATGTGTATGTTGAAGCAGAAGTGTGAAAGTTTGAGACAAGATAAGGGACAAGCTTTAAATATGAATGATTTGTTAAGTAGAACAAATGAACAGTTAAGTGGGGAGTTGGGAGAGCTACAGAAAGAGATAAACCAGGTACGTAATGACTTAGAAGTGGTGACTAGGGACAACTGCGAATTGAGCGCCGCGTACAGAGTGTTGTAGAAACAAATGCAAGATAAGGTTGATGTGAATGTTGCAAATGTGAGTCATGCAGAATGTGACTCTAAGATGGCAAAACTGTGCCATCAGAGAGAGGTTCTAGCTTGACATGTTAAGGCGATGGGAGGCGTAGCCCCTACCTTAACTATGTCATCTGATGGGGAGGTCTCAGATGATGACTTCTCTCAATACAATGCCCAGTCACACCCCTACTATAGCCCAGAGACTCCACCTCACCATCCACAACATGGTGGATCCCCGTTACACCCACACCATGCCATACGTCATCGACGTCATGACACGCATAATGGGTGATGCCAACATGGTGACACCTATGGTGGGGGGGAGCAGGCCCAGGCCTAGTCCCAACAGCACCACTGGTAGCCATTATTTCTGTGAATGATAAAGAGGAGATTGAGAAAATGATAGATACTGCTTTAGGCAATGTGATCCTACCCAGTCAGAGCAAACGGACCCTCCGGACGCAGATCAGGTAGATGCTGCAGGAGGCTGCTACTCGGGAGGGAATGGTTCATACTGTGGTGGAGGCTGCAGCTCAGGCAGCCCTAGATGGTGCCCGAGGCAACCTACCTCCACCTGATTGTCCCAATAATCCCCTACAAATGGTCTACTCTGTTCAGCAAATAGCTGACAGTATCGGTCGGATGAGCCTGTTCGACAACCTCAGCTGTCACTTGGAAAAGGAGCAGGCCAAATGTGAAATGCTTAGTCTCGCTGCAGACTACCAGGTTCAGATCCTATGCCAGACCATCGATCCTGGACTGTGGACCAAACTCCCCAATGCCATCCGCCAGGCCGGCAATGCCACCTTTGATGAAGTTGCAGCTGAACTCATTTCTGCACACAGCCAAGGCATAGTAGGAGTGATGATTGCATACCCTGAAAAACAGAATGCAAAGGAAAGTCCAGTGACTTACCACCAGAGACTCTGGATGGCCTACTGAGCAGGAAAACAACTCACACAAGAAGCTGCGGATGTAGATCTTATCGAGTATAAGTCCTTGTTCCTTCGGAACATGATCCCTGCAGTGAGAGAGAAGGTAGTGCCAACCACTTATCCCACCATGGAACAGTTTGCCAACATCCTCTGGAAAACTGAAAGGGTTTATCAACTCTACATCAGTGATCTGGGCTCCAGTTCCAAGAAAGTAACTGCCATGGAGCCTACCCCAGAGGCCCTGATGCACTACATGGTGGAAGGGCTGGCCCAACACAAACAGCAGGCCCAACAACAACCACAACAGCAGCAACAACAACAACAATAGGATGGGAACCGGAATTATCATAAGAATAAGAAACACCATAAGAATCACAAGGGTAAATAACAACAAAGACCAAGCCCTTTGTATAGGGAGATAGCCGAAGAAAATCGAAAGTTCAGAGAACTCCTGGGACAAGTGCACTCTGTAGCAGATGCTGTTTCCACTCAGGCCCTTGCAGCCATACAACTGGGAACCCATGCCCCAACAGGCCTTGGTGATAGTGGAAGTAGTGGTGAGTGAAGTGGACTCAATCTGCTCCGTGAAGTGTTTCGTGGAGCAAAGGCAGATTCGTGGAGTGCTCCGCAAAGTGAAGCGGAGTACTTTGTGTTATGATGAGGAACACAAAGTGCATTGGAAACAGTGACTTCGCATTACTCTGCCTCCACTGGTCACTACTCTTTCAATTTTTAAGGCGAAGTACATTGGTGGCAGTTCACTTTGCCTCACTTTGCCTTGTTTTTGAGCTCCAAAGGCGGATTTTGAGGTTATTCATTGGAGTTCAGATCACATGGGCTCTATATTGATCTGCCCAGCCTCAGTTCGGGGTAGTAAGAGTATGAAGGAGTAGGAGACAGTGTGCTCTGATAGCTGCCTGTAGGAATCTTGTAAAAGCTGTTGAAAAAGCATTTTTGCTTTTTTGGGGGGATCCAACTGTAGTTCATCGATTGTAGGAAACCCTCCTGTGCTCACATCATTGAGCATTTTTGTTTGTGTGTGGATTTTGAATGTTAATTTACAACATTGAGTGTGTGTGGTGAAAGACAGTGAAAATGTGCTGTGTGGGGGAGTGGTGTATCTGTGTCTAGGTAGATTTAAGTTGGAGAACTAGTGATTTCTTTGTGTTTTGGTTATATTTATGTTATATAACTGACTGTGTTAATGTACACATAGTACAATTGTCAGTAATAGTAGGAATTTTCTTGCTGTTTGTTGTGTGTATGTGGTGCAGCATTTCATAAGGTCAGGTTGTTTAAATTAGAAATTTACATTACATGGCAGTACACTGAACTTTTGCATTTGTGTCGCATTCCTCATTGAGCATTGTACACAAACTGTGTTGTGTGTATCAAATATAATACGCCTTTTAAAATTTGTGACACAGGCTAGTATAAGTGCAACTGAGTGCAGCAGTGTGAACCTGCTATCCACTTCAGCTGCCTGATTTTGTACTGCGATCGTGTTCTCTGTTGTTAGTTTTGCTGTTTGTATTGTAGTGCCATAAAAATCAGCACTGTCTGTATTCAGTGCTCCCCCCCCCCACGTTCAAAAGGGTTTTTTTACCAGACTGGATTGTTTTTGTGAGTTTGTGATTTGTGACCCCATCAGTATCACTGGTTACTGAAGCTGTTTTAATTGCGAGACAGTGTCACAGTAGTCTCTTAACTGTTGCTGAAGCCACAGTTCTTTATTTTGCTTCACATCCAGCCAGCATCCCTCCAGTCAGAAAGTGAATGTATCAAAATCTGAATTTGGTAATAACATTTGTGTTTGATCCCCCAAAATGCCTGCAAAGAGACGTGCAAGCAAAGCTGTTTCTGACCATGGCAATGTTGGCAGTAAGAGGGTCTGTGGGCATGGAAGTAGAACATGGACAGAGAAGTGCATTGCTGATGTGAGAAAAGGTATTTCTTCTGCAATGTTTTTTTACAGCCCAATCAGTAGCCTCACTCATAGTTGGAGGAAATGATGTTTTCCCAGCTGGTGGTGTTAGTGTTACTGGTGTTAGTAGTAGTGGAGGTAGTATTAGCATTGTTGCGTCAAGTTCTAATTCTGACCAGTGTACCGTATCCAAACATATTGAGTGTGAAGCAGTGCAAGTGAATGATGACAGCGTATCTGATATCATATTTCCCAGTAACATCCCATTAACTGAACCTGAGAATTCTGATGATCATGTCAATGATAGCAAATGTGATATTCCGTCCACCGTGGCACTTAACGTCACTCATTTTCTATGCAGTGATTCACAGTGTGGTGAAAAAATATCAGGTGATGGTGGTGTAGATGCTGATGATGAATGTGATGATGCTGATGATGATGATGTTGCTGTTGTTGCAACATGCAGTCCACATGCTAGCATCCAAGCAGAAAATGTGGATGTGTGTGAGAGTGACGTTGATGAATATGATGATGATGTAATTGACCCCAGTTTGGAACTGGAGAAAAATAAATTAAAAGTGGCTGTGTCTGAGTCTGTTTGCAGGAATCCCCCCCCCATAAAAACTTGTGATATACCGGTTTTAGTTGATGATGATGATGATGACCCAGTAATCAGTATGATAGGTAGTCACAGTGTTCATTTGCAGTCCAGGTGTGCAGTGCCTGAATCATCACGTGACCCACCCCACTTCAGTACTTAAAATAACAGACTTAAATAAGACACATCATCATGGACATGTTAAAAGCAGATCATCACACTCCCTTGTTTGGGATTTTTTTGTTCAAGATGCAAATGATGATTCTGTTGCAGTCTGCCAGGTTTGCCATATGCATGTGAGTCGAGGTAAAAAGGGGAGCCATCTTGGGACAGGAGGACAGCATATGCATCATAAGAATAGGCACTTGCCTCTGTGGACCCAGCACAAGCTGGCAGCTAATATTACAGTGGGGCATTCACCTGTGTCTCCGGCAACCATAGCCATCATGTTATACTCTTCCATGACTGTTAAGCCCAGTAGGAAATTAAATGTGTACAGTAGTGTGGTAATAACAGCAGAGGATTACTACAGGCATGATAAGGTGAACGACCATAATGACTTTGAAATGTTGTCCAGTGCTGGTGAGAGTAGCAGCTTTTGTGGTGGTGGTGGTGAATGCAGTATGTCTAGTGCAAGTGGTACATCAACCTGGTTGACAAATCTGGCAAAATAACATAATTTCTGGGTTTGTCATCATCGCCTGTGCAACTGTCTTTATCAAATGTCCACACTCCACCCCCTGCCAATGCCATTCATCACAGAGCACAACCATTTGTGAGCAACAACACATGGCATGCAAAACGTTTAAGTCAGCCCACGTTACTGAGTGTTTTTGTGCATAAGCTGACGAACCCCCCCAATCATGCAGAGTCACATGAACTTAATGTTGCTGTAGTGGAAATGCTGGCAATTGATCTTTTGCCCTTCTCCTTTGTGGAGAATTCTGGGTTCTGGCAGTTTGCTGCACGTGTCTGTCCAAAATGGAAAGTCCCATCCAGGACATACTTTTCTACCTGTGCTGTTCCCGAGTTGTTCTGCACTGTCTCCGACTCAGTAAGACATGCCCTTCAACATTCCTTCTCTCCATTCATCCATTTGAGTATGGATATGTGGACAAGTGGCAACACAGTGGGGAGTTCATATCTGTGAATAACTTCACACTGGGTGCAGGTGTCAGGGGTTGATTGTGATGTTGGTAGTGTGAATAATCAGTGCAGTAAGGTGGATTGTCACGGTAGCAATCTTCCTGGAATTCGCCAGCATGCAACAATTGCCATGCACAGTGTGACCTGTTCACACACTGGTGAGAACATGCTGGCTATGGTACTGACTGAAATTGACAGATGGCTGAACCCTCTGTCCCTGAGAGCTGGGTTCAGAGCAAGTAACAATGGGTCAAATGTGGTGAAAAGCATCACGAATGGTGTTTTTTTCGTGTTCCATGCATGGCCCACTGTTTAAATCTTGTAGTTCAGGAGTTTCTGCAGCACTCTGACATAAAGCAAATGCTGACCATTGCATGACGTATCTGCTCTCACTTTTCAAGATCTGGAAAAGCCCGTGACCAACTGCGGCATTTGCAGATACAAAACAGCCTGCCTCAGCACCGATTGAAGCTGGAAGTTGTCACCTGATGGAACTCCACATTACGCATGGCAGAAAGGTTGTATGAACAATACAAAGCCATCTCAGAATATCTTGTTATGCACACTAGCCTTGACAGTTCCGGGGCCTCCATGTCTATGACGACTGAACAGTGGTGCCTCATGAACTCTGTAATAACAATTTTGCGGTCTTTTGAACATGCCCCGCAGGCAGTGAGTGGAGAGTCTGCCTCCATTAGCCAATCAATTCCACTGTTGTGGGTGCTGAGGCAGACATTGGTGAATGTACAGCATAGCCCTGATGTTGCCAGAGATGGTGGTAGCAGTATGTTGCTGCAACACATGCTGATAGTATTCGACCAGAATCGTCACATTGTAAGCATTCAGCGTAGTGACAACTTTGTCATGGCAGCAATGCTGAACCCATGATACAAACGTGGAATTGCATCAGTACTGGAGGGAGGAACTGAACAGGTAAAAAATATCAGTGGTCGACTGGTGCGCTTGGTTCATGGGGCACAGAAGTCACTTGTCAAGGTAAGCAAACCTCAGCAGCATAATCCAGCTGAAGGTGTAGCTGGAGGACCATCAAGCATATCATGCAAGGGTAAGGGGACTGTAGTTCCAGGTGGTCTGTCATCCAAATTAGGTGGCATCAACCCTCTTTGGGATGCTTTGTCTCAAGTGGTTATTTGTGAAATAAATGATTCTGGAGAACAGGCTGATCATCAACAATTGGATTTAGTGCGGCACAGAGAATGGTTGAGTCATATTTGTCTGAAAACAGGCATCTGACAATAAGTGAAGATCCTCTTTTGTACTGGAGTGGAAAGGTCAGTGAATGGCCAGAGCTGACTGCAGTGGCACTGAAGTACCTCACATGCCCACCCTCCAGTGTAAGTGTTGAGAGGGTATTCAGCTCAGCAGGTGCAATATTCAGGGATCATTGGATAAACCGGTCTCCTGCAAATGTTAGTTTGCTAACATTCATTAAAATGAATGAGAGGCACATACCAGCACAGACTGCAACCTCTGTATTCATACCCTGGACTAGTCATGGTGGTCTTTCTGATGTGGAAATGGAGCATCCTGGTGGCACTGGCAGTGGCTGCCTGAAGTGGCCCACCACTGACGTAGATGATGACACAGTGGAGAAAGAAATTCCCAGAGGTCAGACTTCAGACATCGATGACTGTGAGGGCAGTTTTCTTTATGAGGATGATGATGTGGTTAATGTTGGCAGGTTTTAAGTGCAGTATTTAAAAGGTGGTGTGCAAACGCCCCCCAACCCAGACCACCACCACCACCTCCAGGACTGATGTTAGCCATTGCCACCACTGAGTCCAAGTCTGTATGCCCCCTGGACCACCACCACTGGGACTGATGTTATCCATGTCTGCCACCACGAGTCTGTATGCCCCCCATGGACCACACCACCACCACTGGGAATGATGTTATCCAAGTCTGCCACCATGAGTCTGTATGACCCCCATGGACCACCACCACCACCACCGGGAATGATGTTAGCCACTGCCACCACTGAGTCCGAGTCTGAATGCCCTCTGGACCACGACCACTGAGACTGATGTTATCCAAGTCTGCCACGATGAGTCTATATGCCCCCCACTGACCACCACCACCACTGGAAATGATGTTATCTACTGCCATCACTGAGCCCAAGAATGTAAGCCCCCTGATCACCACCACCAGGACTGATGTTATCCAAGTCTGCCACCACGAGTCTGTATGCCCCCCATGGACCACCATCACCACCACCACCAGGAACGATGTTATCCAAGTCAGCCACCACGAGTCTGTATGACCCCCATGGACCACAACCACCAACACCGGGAATGATGTTAGCCACTGCCACCACTGAGCCCGAGTCTGTATGCCCCCTGGACCACCACCACAGGGACTGATGTTATCCAAGTCTGCCACCACGAGTCTGTATGCCCCCCACTGACCACCACCACCCCTGGGACTGATGTTATCCACTACCACCACTGAGTCCGAGTCTGTATGCCCCCTGGACCACAACCGCTGGGACTGATGTTATCCAAGTCTGCCACCATGAGTCTTTATGTCCCCCACGGACCACCACCACCACTGCCACTGAGAATGATGTTAGCCACAGCCACCACTGAGCCCAAGTCTATATTCCCCCTGGACCAACCCCACCGGGACTGATGCTATCCAAGTCTGCCACCATGAGTCTGCATGCCCCCACTGACCACCACCAGGAATTATGTTAGCCACTGCCACCACTGAGCCTGAGTCTATATTCCCCCTGGACCACCCCCACCAGGACTGATGTTACTCAAGTCTGCCAACACGAGTCTGTATGCCCCCCACAAACCACCACCACTACCACCACCAGGAATGATGTTAGCCACTGCCACCACTGAGCCTGAGTCTGTCCAGGCCACCACATCCATCAGCCAGAGACACAAAGCTTCTTAATATTTAAACCATAAAGTGAGTATGTGTACTCAGTCATGTTTGTTATGCTGCTTCACTTCCTTTAGTTTTATGTTTTTCTTTTCTGTGGCTTTTCAGAGCCACAATGGTAAAACACATACGGTGCACTTATTTTGTTTTTTTTTACAGGGTACCCAAAAAAGTCTCCATCGATAAAAGATGTTGAGATAGGAATGGTACTGTAGCTATACCGTACAAAGAGAAAGCAATGTAATATCTATGTGAAATCCATTCTGGTAAGTATGAACATTTTATTTTATCCATTTCATTGTGTTGTGAAGACTGCAGGAAATATTGCACACAGGTTGTGAGAACCAGGGAGGGACACATAACAATTAAGTTGTAAGAAGTCATTCATTTCTTTTTTTAGGAAAAGTCAAGATGCTTTGGTGTTCTGTCAAAGTGGCCTTATCCCAAAAAGCTCTTCAAAATCAGGCACTCCTTTCCCCCGAGCTTGGGCACACATATCAACATGCAGAAGTCATTTCATTACATGACCATGACCATCATAACAACCGGTCTCCAGGAGGATGCTGATGAAATCTGTGAAGAAGTAACAAAATAAGAAACCATTAGATACAAACCTGCAAATATGATTCCCTTCCCCAGAAAAAGAAAATACTTACCTTCATGTGCCTGAGAGTTATCCGTTTCCAATTTCAGCGCAAAAAATTCTCATTGAGCACTTGAATGTGCACACCAATAGTTTCTGTGTGACCTGTGATGGAGAACAATACCATGAGTACATGTCCATGATTGTCAACCCCCCTCCCCACCTAGAAAATTCACAACCATATATCTATATATATGTATGTGTATATATATATATATATATATATATATATATTTATATACAGAGAGATAGATAGATATACTCACCAAGGCTACTACTGGTGTACAACCAAAGGGCACCCCTCAATCCAGTTGAGATGATCACATTGCATTTTCTCAAATCGTCTGTCAGAACACATTGGACCAGCAACACAATACTCACAGTCATCATTTTATACTGGTGTATGTGTTGAAACACTCCCATTTCACTGTCTAACCACTTGTCAATTTTCTGCAGACAAGCAGGATGCATTTTGGACCAGCAGAAAAAATCTGGGGACTCTGCGCCACTTCTGTGTGCATGACTGAGTGCGCCATTAATTCTGGGGGACTTTGTATGTGTTGAAACACTCCCATTTCACTGTCTAACCACTTGTCAATTTTCTGCAGACAAACAGGATGCATTTTGGGCCTGCAGGAAAAAATCTGGGGACTCTGTGCTACTTTTGTGTGTTCTGTGATTGTTGCTGTGAGCTCATGATGTCATGCTGACATTTTCACAAATAAAGCAGCAGTGCAAGAATGTCCTCACAGTTTTGAACTGTACTTTTTATGCAACTTTACACTGCCACAGCCACCTCCGAGCTGTGGCTTGAATGACACGCTTCTTTTCACAATTTATGTCTGCTTTCCTTACTTGATGGCTTTTTTCATGTATAAAAAAAAGAGGACACCTTTCAGTATTGTTCTCACCAGGTTTGTATTTTTTTTGGAGCTGCTTTTCAATAAATATTGTTCCATGCTGTCATAAAACACTGACTGCTGCATAATTATTAATTTACAACAGAAGTGATAAATAACAACTAACTGATGCAATGGAAAAAAGTAGAGGAAAACAATAACAAACACCTGGTCAGAAGTTGAACCAATTTAAAAGGAATGCTACTTTCATTATTTCACACATGAAAAAAGTAGTACAGCAGACTCACTCAAGTTAGCAAATTCTCATATCATTCCAGTCAGTCAGGATGTAAGTAGAGGAACTTGTAACATAGCATTAAAAAATATAGGTCAGAGTTATCAACAGATTGTTGTGCTGCTGCTTTACAGAGATTCACCACATTGCATAGTAATGGTAATGCACATAACCTAATATGTGTGGGCCTTACTTCCACTGGAATATTTCTTGCTCCAGAGAGTGCAATAAATATCTGGGAAGACCACCCATAATTTCATTACAGTGTGTCACATGACGGAGGAATTCCCATTCAGAAAAGCGACCCACATTCTGCCCCCCCTTTCTCAGCAACATTAGGACGTGATGACAGGGGGAGTGCAGGTGCATTCTCCACTATAGTGAATGTCCGGCAGATATCCCAATATTTTATTATGTTATAAGGTTCACTTTGTGGTGAAATGTGGGAACATTTCCACTAACAAGGGTTTTCTTACAGGAAATGTGCCTACACTTTTCAAAACAAACTGACCATTATAACATAAAGAAAAATTTGGAAAGTTGCAGGACAATCGGACTTTCACTGTAATGGTGCATGCACCCGCGCTCTCCCTGGCATGACATCCTAATGTTACTGAGAAGAGGTGTAGAATGTGGGCGCCTTTTCAGAATGGGAATTCCTCTGTCATGTGACACACTGTAATGAAATTAGCTGCGGTTTTATACAGAAATGTGTTGATTATGTGGAGCAAGAAAGATTGCCCTGGAAGGGAAAATGTGGATTACTAAACAACAACAAAGAAAAAGCACACAAAAAGAGTACAACACAACAGTGGGATGGGGGGCAGAGAACACTATTTTATTGTGGCCATGGGATGCCATGGTGGTCCAGCAGCAAATGCAGCATTGTTATTATTTGCTACTGCTGTGCTTCAATGGTGCCAACTTGCTTCTGCAAAGCACCCACCCTCACACTGTTCTCCTTCAGGGCTGCCCACACCAAGGTGAGGTCTGACTGTGTTACAGGGACTGTGCGGGGGGTCCACTGCAGGAGGAAATGCAGGGAGTGGCAGTGGAGAGGCTGGTGCTGGTGGCTGTGGTGGTGGGGGAGGTGGTATAGCTGCTCCACTGGCCCTCCTCTGGCTGCGGCGCCGAGGCACATGTTGTTCATCAGCAGCATCCTCTGCCACTGCCACAGAAAGGCCAGCAGGTGAACATCTGGCCCCTTCCTTGGCAGCCTGCCACACTGCCCTGTGGTGATTTATCATGTGGGTGTACTGTCCCCTGGTCCCCAAATTTGTCCCACAGGGGCCACGGTGCACCTTCACCCCACAGAGGTGGCACACCACCACTGTGCTGTCTCCCCCAACACAGTCAAAAAACTCCCACACTGGGGAGCTGTGGGGGGGACCAGACACATTCCTTGAACCACCAGGATTTTCCAAGGCCACCTCCTGTGGCTGAGGAGGTGGTGGAGGGGGTGCTCCTGGAGCACCTACATCTACCAGCGGTGGTGGTGGTGGTGGTAGTGGTGCACAAGGTGCATTGACAGCACCCACTGGTGGCACTGGTGCTGCTGCTTCAGCACGGGGGGGAAGGGGGGAACCCCAGAAGTTGGGAGCGGTCCAGCCTGACACGACCACCCTGTATCTGCACTACCCTCCTCGGACAATCGCACCCACGGGCCACCGACTCTCCTTCCAAAGACTCCATCTCAACTCCTCTGAGTCCCATCAGTCCGACACACACAAACACACACACACACACACACAGTCAGTCACACACACAAAACAAAACTTCTAAAAAAAATTCACTAACCAAACAAATCACAAGCACAACACTGAAATTAAACAAAGATATAGCTTTTAAAAAAGCTGTTGTGGCTGCAGTAAAGAACTAAAGCATCAGAGCTCTCCTTCTCTCTCTCCACAGAGCTTTCTCACTTTACAAATGCAAAGGAGAAAGTGAAACTGCTTTTCTGACTCACTTTCTTCCTTCCTATCTGGCTAAACCATGTGACTTACAGTACTGTAAGCCATGTGATGTGTGGGGGGCTGCCTATTTACATGGCACTTCACCTTACTTCGCCTTAAGGCATTATTGGCAACGCGAAGTGGTAATGATAACACAAAGTGAACACTTTGCGTTGGTCACTTCGCATTATGCTCTGGCAATGCAAAGTGGTCACTTTGCATCCACTTCACCAACAGAATTTAAATTCGCTGCATCTCTAACTGGAAGTACAGGCCCTCAGATCCAAACAGGCCTGAACCCAGAAACACCTCCCTATATAGCATCAGTGCAGCATGGTGAAGTGGTTCACAGGAGCCAGGCCCAATCTCTCCATGCTTCCTCTAGTAAAGATTGACAATTATAAGCCCCAGTCCAGATTGTAAACAAGCTGGTCTTTGATACAAACGGAAGGCCCTGCACTGAAGCCGAGGTCAGGGGCTGCCTACTTACAGCATTAGTGGATACAGGTGTGACTGTGTCTGTATTACATGATGACCACCCAGATACATCTCCTTGGTTCACCAGACAGAGGACCAATATGTCAGGAGTAGATGGTACTAGGTTGTCTGCATACTGCTCTCTACCTTTGCCTGTAGAGTTAAGACACCTGAAGGCCTCACACACCTTCCAACTAATGGTATTGCACGATCATCCTAGTATCATTGGAATTTACTTCCTAGCACCACACTGCTGTGTGGTGGATCTAGCCAACATGCTACTGATTCAGATTCAGGGCCAGTATCATACCATTTTGATCCCTGATTCACATGTGGTGGTGACAATATCTGCTAACAATAAAGAATATGACATCATAGATTTGTTCAAGAACCATGAGCTTTTCCTGAAGCTCCTCTCCATTCTACAAAGACACTTGGAAGCATTTGCTACCAACAAGCATGACTGTGGCAGAATGAACACTGTCATCGAAGTGCCGGGCCCAGCGCATGTGAGGCAAAGGCAATACCCTTTCCCACCTGAGGCATTGCCTTCTCTTAGGAAAACAATTACATCTCTCCTTAACCAAGGTGTAATCAGAACATGTGTCTTGACTGCCAATTCCCCAGTGTGGCCTTTGAAAAAACCCACAGGTGCCTGGAGACTTACTATTGACTACAGGAGACTGAACCAGATCACCCCCAGTTGCGCTCCAACTGTTGCCTCAGCACCTGGTGTGCTACAACTTCTGATACCTGGCCAAAAATGATTCAGTGCCCTGGACATCTCCAATGGTTTCTGATCATTGCCATTGACCTTTAACAGTTAATATAAGTTTGCCTTCACTTTTGAAGGTAGACAGTACACGCGGATCTGCTTATTACAGGGATTCCATAACAGCACATCCCTGTTCCATCTGCATATGATGGACGCCTTTGAGGGATTATCTATCCCCCAGTGTCTCTTGCAGTATGTGGATGAATTGTTGTTGGCAACTGCCACACAGGAACAACACTTGGATCTCTTGGATGAACTACTGACTCTCATCCAGAGAGCAGGCCTTAAATGTAACCCTGCAAAAGCACAACTATGTCAGAAAGGGGTACTCTTTCTGGGCCTAAGAATAACTGATCAAGACCGAAGCCCTACCTAGAAGAAGATACAAGGATTTCAAGACTTGCAATTGCCCACCAGCATGGCCACTCTTAGGAGGTTTCTAGGTATGGTAAACTATTCTAGAGATTTTATTTGTGATTTTGCTCAGAAGGCTGCTCCTCTGTATAAGTTACTGAAAAAGGACATTCCCTGGACTTGAGGTCCCATTCACACCCAGGCTGTGACGTCACTAAAACAGGTTCTGGCCTTGATTTCAGCTCTGGTCAACCCCAACCCAGCACTGCCATTCCATTTGGAATGTGCCACCTCTGACATAGCTATGTCAGCAGTGTTGGCCCAGAAGGTTCATGGCACTCTGAGACCCATTGCATATGCATCACAGATCTTGACCCCAGTGGAACAGAAGCACAACCTTTGTGAAAGGAACCTTCTGGCCACCTACTGGGCTGCCAAGAACTTTCTGTATATCATTGGGTACTCTCCACTGAGCGTTAACGCCAACCACACCCCAACTACCTTTCTGCTATCAGACAGAGTGGAGGATGGGTCAGTCTCTAACACCAGGCTGACACACTGGTCACTCCTTCTCCAGGATAGACATACAGGTACACACAACCAAAATTCTATCCATGCTGGCACATGGTCTCCTTTTCCAAGGAGGATCCTATGACTGTACACTGCAACCACCTGATCTTCCAGATCCAGGTCCTTTCCTCCCTGCCATGCCACAAATACTTGAGAACACCTCATTGTGTTGTATTTTCACAGATGGTTCAGCTTCCTACTATCAGGGAGAAAAAATTGCAGGGATATGTATCTTGGTAATTTACCCTTATGGTAACACTGTTAAAATCTCTAAGCATTGCAGTGTGGCATCATCACAGTATGCCGAGATGGCAGTGGTGGCCTGCGCACTTGAGTTCATCCAGCATGGGACAGAGGATACATACTAACATACTAATTGCCAGCAGATTACGCCTTATGATCTATCGAGTCTGCTCGAACCTCAGATCCCTAGATGGGTACAGAGGCCCTCTCCCCCTTGTGTTCCAGATACCCCTATCATCCATCCCCACCCCCCCGGGCCAGGCCATCATCTGATACATCCACTTTCTGTGTCTGTCCCACCCTGTCTTGAAGCTCTCCATTGTGGATCTCTGAACCAGCTCACCAGGCAGCACGTTCCAAGGATCCACCACCCTCTCAGTGAAAAACCTCCTCCTCTTTCCCCCCTGACCCTTCCACCTTCCAACTTCAAACCATGCCCTCTGGTGATACCTCCCTGCTTTAGTCTAAAGATCCTCTCTGTGTTAACCCTATTTATTCCCTTGAGGTACTTGAAGACCTCATCATGTCTCCCCTGTCTCTCCTTTCCTCCAATGAAAACAGGCAGAGCTCCTCAAGTCTATCCTCATACATCAAATCCCCTAGTCCTCGTATCATCTTAGTTGCCCTCCTCTGTACCCACTCCAGGAGCTGTATGTCTCTCTTCAAGTGTGGTCTCCAGTACTGTACACAGTACTCAAGGTTTGGTCTAACCAATCCATTGTACAGCGTCAGAATCACTTCCCTTCTCTTAGAGGTGATCCCCCTTATGATGCATCCCAACATCCTGTTTGCTTTGCTAGCCGCTGTCTTGCACTGCTCGGAGTTATTCATACATGCATCCACCATGACCCCTAGGTCTTTTTCCCCTGTTGAGGTCTCCAGCGTCTCCCCTCCCAGGCTGTACCTGTGTTTAGGGTTTCCCCACCCAAGATGTAACACCTGCACTTGGTGATATTGAAATTTAATTTCCATGTGTGAGCCCAGCTTCAGGGTGTCCAGGTCCTTGCAGGCCAACCTTCCTCTCTCCCTCAACTACTGCTCCCATCTTGGAGTCATCCATGAAGAGACTAATTTCACACCCTATACCCTCCCTGATGTCCGATATGTATGCATTAAACAGGATTGGACCCAGGCCTGAGCCCTGCGGTACCCCACTACCGACCTCTCTAGGGTTTGAGAGCTCCCCACTGACCACTACTCTCTGAGTGCATCCAGCTAGCCAGTTTTCAATCCATCTGACCATCAAAGGGCCTACTCCCAACCCCATCAGTTTCTCCACCAGGCCATTGTGAGGGGCAGAGTTGAATGCCTTGCTGAAGAATAATACATCCACAGGCTTTCCCCTGTCCAGTTCTGATGTTATCCATTCGTAGAACTCCACAAGATTGGTTTGACATGATCTACCTGGCACAAACCCATGTTGTCAACTATCCAGACCTCCCACCTCCTCCAAGTACACCCCCAATCATTCCTTTAGTATTTTCTCCCTTTAATTTTCCCACCACTGAGGTCAAACTGATGGGTCTATAGTTACCTGGTACTTCCCTCGACCCCCTTTTATGGATTGGCACCACATACGCCTCTCGCCAATCCCTAGGTACCCTCCCTGTCTCAAGCGACCTGTTGAAGAGCTCCACGAGGGGTGCAACCAGTATGTCCGCCAATTCACATAGTACTCTCAGATGAATGCCATCCGGCACCGGAGATTTATCTTTCATTAGGCCCCGTTAAGGGCTAACCACACCCTTTCAGTGGAGATAGCATCATCTTTCCCCTCCAACTTACTGGCCTTTTTATCCTTACCCTGATGTGATACCCCTGGGGTACCTCTCCCTCCCTCTTGCTCCATTTCTGGTGCTCCCCTGATCCCACTCACTACCACTTCTATCCCCATTGTGCCTTGCTTTGTAGATATCCCATCCCCCTCCCTAGTGAACACAGAGGTGAAGTACTTGTTTAATACCTCTGCCTGGTCCCTCGCCTCTTCCACCCACCCTCCTTCTGATCTCAACCTGCCAAGATGGCCCTTAGTTTGTCTCCACTCCCCAATGTACTGGAAGAACCCCTTTTCCCCTCCCTGTATCCCCTGTGCCAGCCATTGATCTTTACTGGACTTTGCCCCCCACATCATTTGGGTGACTTTTCTAGATGCAAGATGGTACATTTCATTTTCCCTATCCCCTCTCATTGTTTTATATTTTTTGTAGGCAGCCTTCTTTTCTCTGACTGCTACCTGAACCTCACTGGACCACCAGCATGGTTTATGTGACCTTGCTCCCTTACGCTTCACCTTAGAACAGGTCCTGACTGCCTCATGAAGTCCCCATTTTATGACCTCCAATCTCTTTTCCACATTTGTCATTGTTGTAATCCCCTTCAAGTGATCCTTGAGAATATTTCCCATGTCCACAAAGTCTGCCCCCCTGAAGTCCACTGCCAGTGTCCTAGATCTCTCCCCCCCTCCCCCTCATGCTTATTTGAAACCAGACAATATTGTGGTCACTCCCAATCAGGGATCCTCTACAACCAGGTCCCTCACTGGATCCCCATCTGCCAGAACCATGTCCAGGACATGCCTCCCTTTGAGGGCTCCATCACGTGCTGTGTTAAGAACACATCCTGGAAACCGTCCAGCAGCCTCTGCTCCTTGGCCACCTTAGAGGACATGGTTTCCCAGTTTGTACCTGGCATATTAAGGTCCCCCATCAACACCACTTCCTCCCCATTTGGTCCACACTGGGCAATGATGTTGTCCAGAAAATCATTCTCCAGAACATCACCCATCCCGGGGGGCCTATATACTACACCCAGCTTGACCTTTCCTCCTGCCGGGGTTTGTAAGGTGACCCATAAGGCCTCCACATTTCCATCTGCCTCTTCTACCCTAACAATTTCTATGTCATCTCTAATGAACATAGCCACTCCACCCCCCCTGTCCTCCTTTCTATCCTTCCTAAGCATAGTGTACCCCCGCACGTTTAGGTCCCAGTCATGGTTTTTGTTGGCCCACATTTCCGTGACCGCCACCACATCCACCCCTCCCTTGAACAGCATGGCCTGGAACTCTGGCAACTTGTTTCCCAAGCTCCTGGCATTTACTAACACCACCCCCCACTCCTTATCCCTGATCCCCTTTGTAGAACCCCACCCAGGTTCCATATACTTCAATCCACCCTCTGCTCCTCCTGAAACCTACTCCCCCAGTCTGTTTGCCCCTCCCCCCTTGGATTTGAAGGCTACTCCCCTCATCTGGAGGAGAGGGCTTCTGGTCAGCCCTTCCCTTATCCCTCCCCCCTCACAAGTTTAAACCCCACTTTTCTTGAATGTAGTCAGCCACCCCCTGTTTAAGGACTTCCTTCCCTAACGGGGCAAGATGAAGCCTGTCCTTGGCATACAGTCCCTTATCCTCCCAAACTCCTTTCCAGTTCCCTAACACCCTCGACCCACTTTCTTCCATCACCTTCACAGACTCTAACTGGGTTTGTTGTTCTCTTACAGAATTTCTCTCTCTTTCTGGCAGAAGAACTCCTTCCTCTCATCTGATGACAGTCCAGTGAAGCACAAAGAACTGGTAATGTATATACACTCACTGGCCCAAAGGTTTGCACACAAACTCTATGTATGCAAAGTTAAAGCTTACTGCATACTTGACCCCATCATGCCTTCAATGACACAGCAGACACCCTTGCCAAGGAAGGGGCCAGAGGGGGGGCACCTGGATGATGGACCTTCCTTAAGCCAGAGTGGCTGTACACATAGCAGCAATCAGAAAGAAATCTGACCCCTTTACCCCTTTGAACCTCTCAACAGCTCAGCATGCTGATTCTGAACTCAAAGAAGTGTTCAGATTCCTTGACAAGAGCACCAAAGAAAACCTAACTACCCATAATCCCAATCAGAGGCATGAAGGTAAGTTACTCTTGTCTCCAGATGACAAGCTCATCTGGTACCAACCAGATGACACCACCACCAAGTTCTGGGTGGTTCCTAGACACCTCAGGTCTAAATTCTCACACCAAGTGCACGACACCCCTACTGGTGGACACCAGGGAGTTGAAAATACCCTCCAGAGGATTAAGACCACCACCTGGTAGCCTGGTGTCACTAAAGATGTTAAACAGTACATAGACAACTGTCTTGTTTGTGTGCAAAAGAATCCCATTCCCACCAAACAAAATGCCAAACTCCTACCACAAAACATTCTCACCCTTGGCATGCCCATCAGATTGATTTTATTGGTCATTTGACCAATACTAGCAGAAACAAGAAGTATGCTCTTGTGGTAACCGACCTTTTCTCAACGTGTGTTGAAGCTTTCCCCCACTAAAACATGCACTGCTAAAACCACTGCCAAAATCCTGGTAGAACAGATTTTCTCTAGGTGGGGCCTATCTCTTAAGGTAGACTCTGACAAAGGAACTAGTTTTACAGGTGAGTTGATGAAAGAATCACTTGAACTCCTGGGAGTTTGACAGAACTTCCACATACCTTACCAACCATAATCTTCAGGTTAAGTAGAAAGAACCAACAGATGGATTAAGCAAATGCTTTCCAAATTTATTGAGGACAATCCCAAGACCTGAGATTCCCTGTTGCCATTACTCCTTATGGCAATTAGGGGTATGCCCTCAGCCACTACCCAGTTGACACCCTTTGAGGTTATGACTGGAAGACAGATGAGATTACCTGAACATCTGTTGTTTGACCTGCACACCCACACAGCAGACCATGTGTCTGTAGACCAATATGTGGAAAAACTCAGACAAGACCTCATATACACATACTTGTATGCTGCCAATTGCATGGGTAAGGCCCAGCAACAGTCCAAAATACAGTTTAACAAACATGCACAAGAAGTAGATTGGCAAGTTGGAGATCAGATAATGGTCCTCAGATTTGCACATCTCACCCACTCCTTCTCCAATAAGTTGGAAGGCCCCTACCCCATTGTCAACAAGCTTAGTCCGGCAGTCTACCAGGTTAGACTCTTACATAACAACAAGTTGACTAACAAATGGTTACAGACTGTATAAAGGAGTATAATTACTTTTTCTCATCCCACTGGGCAGAATAGTACTAACCTACTAATGTTTGATCTTCCTTTACCAATACACTGACCAGATGGATATCTTGTTCCACTTTTTCCTCATCTCAGGAGTTATTCCCTGCATCCAAGGCACAGTAAAGCACCTCCTTCCTCACCTTGATCCTCCAACGTCTGCCCCAGAGGGAGTTTCCATCAATATACCTGACAATTTGATTACTGTCCAGGAAGGTTCTGATGCCTACCTCACTGCCTCGGTTGTTGTTCCTGACAAATCTACCCTACAAATTGAGTGGCAAACCACACCACAAGGACAAATTCTCCCTGTGGCCAAGCTCTCCAAGGGAACTTTCTGTGGATGGCCCAGCGCTAAATTATCCCCTAATGGTTCTCTGTCCTTGTTCCAAACTGTTCTTCAACATTCTGGTTTATACAATAACACTGCCTTAATTGATCCCTCATATTGTAATTCTTTGTCTAAGGACTCCACCAGGAAATTTTGTGCTGTACACAACATGGCCTCTGCTGCCATGTATCTTTCTGTGTTACCCCCTAGTGAGAAACAGTTTTTGGAATGTCCAAAGCACACCCCTGGTCCTCGTAGTGGTCTCACACCCACTGCACTACACTTATTAACAACTTAAAATTTATGCATATACCTGTTTTGTTTAATTTGACTTACTGGAATATGAAAGCATTTGGTACTTGTCATACTACTAACACTTCAGCATTTTACAGTACTTTATTGCTTAATAGTTTAACAGCTTTTCAGATTTGTACTCAAGACCCTATTGCTGGGGTACATACCACCGAGCATAAAGGCAACTTCAGGAGAAAACCCAATCCTGATGATCAAAGTCATAAACATAATACACGTGAAGTTGACAGTTCTGATGTCACCGGTGCCACAGGAACTGTTTCAGGTCTTTTTGGTATATCTATGTCTATCTGGAATAAGGCAGACATTGCTGCTATCAAATCTCATTCAGCTAAATTCCAAACTGGTTTGGTAAATTATATTTAACCCCCATTATTGCATGGTGTGGATGGCCTTAGTCAGGAAGAAAGATACACTGTCTATAATATGCACAACATTGCTAAGGCATTTACAGACTCTAAGAAGATAAGATTAATGCACTCATTTCCCAGAATAATAAAGAAGCAGATAAACAATACATTGCTAGAGAAATTCTGTGTTTAGCCTATGGCTCATATACTATCACTACCATCAACAATCTCTTCTGTGATCTAGAATCTGGAAGGATCCCTGATACAGTACATGACAGACTTATTTCTAAATGGTATTGTCTGTGATGTAAAACCCCTGGCTGTATTGCTATGTGTATGCAACAAACTTTAACTATTCCTCTTCCTAGGAATTTGGGTTTCATGACCAATCACCCTAATACTGGTCCATGTTTCACTTCTAACAAATGATCTATCAAAGATCCAATGTTTGTTTCTTTTACTGTCTCTTTACCACGCTTTGATCCCACTACAGCTTTGTTTGACAAGCTAGCTTCTGTACACTCAATTGGACACCTTGATGATGACATCTACGGAGAATGCCTGGACTTGCCTCCTCTACTGGTCTTCCATCCTTTCCTGGATGTCTGGGTAGCCCCACACATGGAGTGCTGCACTAAGAAGGGGTACATTTACCTGTGTCGATGTGATGTATTTGATGTTATTAAAGCTGTATGTGGTTATTCTCCCGACAGTATTGATTGATCCTTTTCCATGGTCAATGACATCAGCATGAATGGCACAGACTCTTTGAACTCAACATTGACTCCAGACAAACTTTTAAAGTCATATTGAGAGGAGGTTCATCACCTGTCAACACAGATTTCTAGGACCAGCTACACCTGCCCAGTACAGTTGCAAAAGTGGAGATTACCTGCTGTTAAAATGCAATATAATTCTGATGGTGAGTACTGTAGAGTGACAAATTATAAAAGTTACACTTACAGAACCCAAACATGTGTTATTGATTCCCCAAATTTCTGTTTCATCCGTCATCAGAAGACTGTCATTGGACATACTGTTATTACCCATGTCCCTCTTATGGACGCTGATATTATTGATGGTAATCCTGATTATCTGCTCATCCTTTCTGAGTATTTATCATATTTTAATGTACACATTGATCCACTTACACTTACATTAAAATCACTTTTAGAGAGAAAAGACACCCATCTCATCCACATCAGCGATAATATTACTAAATCTAATGAAGCTATTCTTGCACTTATTAATGATGGTGATAAGAGTGATGCATTGACTAACACTTGCCTAGCTATCACCTTTAAAGGTTTTGTTATTATACAAGCATTTTTGATATTTTTCTTGGTTATTATGCTTTGCTGCCTATGGTGCACACTGCGTCAACACTGTGAGCAGCTGGAGTTCCTTTACAAGGCTTGCACATTGGGTAGTTAATGACCACTACTCTCTATCCATTTCCCTATTTGGCTGTGTTGCCCTGAGAGGCAAGGAGGAGTGTCACATGAGGTCCCTGCACCCTTATTGGTAGCCCCAGAGGTGCACCGTAGACAGCTAGCACTTAGATATATGTTATACTAACATATAGGGCTAAAGGCATCTACCATACAAGAGTAGATGTCAGGATATGTATGCATATTTTTGTTATACACTTTGCTTTCTAATACACAAATGTATTTCTTGCTCATAAGATGTTAGGACACCTGTGTCCTTGTAATGTTTATGATATATAAGTCGGCATTGCCACCTTTTGGTGATTTGTACTACTACACTGATTTATGTAAGAACTGTACTCTTTTGTTTCACAAAGTGATCACTATTACAAAATTATATAATGTTATCTTGGACTGTGGAGCCACCTCTAATTTAGCCAATACTCTCTGAGTTCTCCCAGCTCTGAATGGTAGAATAGGAGTGAGAGCCTGGTCATGGCACGGGTTCACAAAGTGGGGGCAGACTTCATCGCATAGTGGCAGAACCTCCAGTTTCCCATTTTCTCCCCAGGAGATGTGCCATGCAATGATGTTGTAGTGGCATGCTGAACATCTGACACACCTGCCAAACATAGTCAGTCCTTGCTGCCGTACTCAGACTACCACAAGGGGTTAACCAAACACCAACGACTCCTTCCCCCAGAGGAAAGCAGTCCAAAGGATGCTTGATCCTCCTCCCCCCTGCCATCCCTCAAACTTTCCATGCTTATTCCTGAATCTAGGTCGTCGGCATCAGAAGCGATAGTGGTACTGCTGCACTGGTGTGCTGGCTAAATACTGACTCTTCAGTGTAAACTGTGGAACAATATTCTGCATTTCATATAAACTGTAAAATAATCTGCAGTTCATGTAAACTGTGGAATAATATTCTGCAGTTCATAATAATATTCTGCAGTTCATGTAAACTGCAGAATAATATTCTATGTTTTTTTCTCGGTTTACTCTAAATTCTATAGAAATCTCCATGGATGTGGAATCATGGAAAAATCAGGGCCTTGATTTTCACCCCAAATTTTCAAAATGGCCTTCATGAGACCCCACCTAGAGAACAATGTCAGTGGAATTAAGCACATCTGGCCTGAAAGGTGATTTTGTGGTCACTTGGCAAAATCAGCTCTTAGTGGTGATTTGAAAATTGTTACCACCCTTGTTCATAAGGTGGTGTCATCAGAAGGGTATGTTGAACATTTGGGCTCACAATTTGGAAAATTGGCAAAGTTATACACATATGTTGAAATCTCACTGACTGGCTGGCTCTTATACACACAGGCAGAAAATGAAAATATGGATTTCTTTCAAACAATGTTACACCACAAGCAGCCAGTAAACAAATGAATTCACTCTTTCATGCTCATGCTACATAGCAAATGAAATAAAATAAATATGTATTTCTGTGTCCTCTACAACACTAGCATTTATTAAAATAAAATCCCCTTCCACCTTTCCCAGTCTGTCAAAGTCACTCTGCCCTACTTCTACTGCAAGGGCTGCAGGCTCAAACTGTGTGCTCTTTCCTCACCAGCATGATTTCACTAACCTACCTGCCTGAAAGAACTGTACAATGTAGTGAAGTAGCTAATTAGAATGATAATGCATGATTTTCTGACAATGTCTAGTTTTTTGTTTTACCAAATGCCACTCTTTTTCACATAAAAAGATCTTCTTTAGTTGCCAAATCCTTCCTCTATGAGAGATAGCTGGAAATGGCAAATAAATGTGTGCTGCATGAGGAGTTCTCAATCTTCAACATTACTAACTGTCTACTACAGGTCATGTGGCCTGTCAATGACTTGGAGATGCTCAGAGTGTGCTCTGTGTAAAAAAGTGCTGTCATGATGTTGAAGTGCCGAAGGAAAACCAAGTTCCTCTGGATCTGCTTTGCCTGTGACCAAAATGCAGTATTTAGCCAGGTTCACCAAACACAAGTTTGGCATTGGCTCATCCTTAGTTCAAATCTTCTGATGAGAGATAATTTGAATTGGAGGCATCACTCCCCTGGAATGGAATTCTTACAAATTTGTATTCTGCACTGCTACTGGAGCACTGGGTAATAACTTTAAATCCTACCTTTTTAGTTATGGATGCATATGAATTCAATAATGTCTTCTATTTTTTGTAGCTTTGATTATTTGTGCATTTTGCATTTCTGTGCAGTGCTTAGAACATGGTATGACGGGAACTGCTCTAAAATGAAATTGCCATGTTTGCTACTGATCGAACAACAGTTCAAGTGGGAATTCCACACAGCGAGTTACAAAAAACAAAACAAATAAACAAAACAAAAAAACAGTCATTAAATACCTTTGTTCCCCAGTTACACTGGGACAGTACATTTCATACTTTGCTTTACTGCTTATATAAGAGGAACATTTGTTTTAAAGAAACATTTTGAATATTCACCAGTAAAATGTACTGCATCCACCTGGCTTTAGAGTACTTCAAGTTATAAGACATTATTTATGAAGTACTACTAGGAAAAAAAAAACACTTCTGGGTAACTGCCAGGAACATACATAATATCAAGCTGGAATTCATTACAGAGAACACATGGTGCTCCTACACTACCCATCCCCATCATGAACTCACAAACTGTACTTCTCTACTTTTAATAATTTTACTTTGAGCTGGTTTTTATGTTTGTCTACACCATCAATTGACCAGGGAATCCATACTGTTATGGAACCTCTTTAGAAATAAATCAACTGCAGAATGTTTTACAAATATGGTTCAATAAACTATATAATTTCAAAGGAAAAATTATGCACAGTGAAGCATCTTGTGAATTAGCTTAAAGAATGTATTTCATTTAGTCTCATGCAGTAAGGGCCTTTGGGAGAAAATGATGATTTTTCAAATAGGCTTGTGAAAAATCTCTTACCTGGGTCTGAAAAAACAATATTTACATATTAATAGAATATTAAAGTATCCATCAAGTTTTTCACAGCAAATATTTTCTCATGTTTATTCTGTGCATCATATAAACAGCTTTTATTGCAGGAGAAAGGAAGTTGTGCCTTTGTGCCTATCAGTCATGAAGACTGGATGGTCCAAATAACTTTTGTGGACTTATATACACTGTCTGACACCAGCTGAGAGGCTGATACAGAAAGGCTGGAGTCTGAATTCTGGTAATCCTTCATTGGAAGAACAAAAGAATCTCATTAAATGGGTTAGTAACATCAGCAGAAATAGCAATGACAACAATAATTTGGTGAAACAAGAGCTGTGAGAAATGTCCAAAAGAGGGGAACCATTTATCATAACTGTTGGGTTGAGGGTAGACATAGTTCTGTAAATCAAAGAAATGCATTTAGACAAATGTCCCTATTCTGTGTGGTTTAAAGATTATGGAAAATGCCTTTTTCTCTGACGGATATCTGATACACATATTAAACTGCAACAAAAAAGAATTAGATTTTTCACTATCTGCCAGCTACTATAGTTCAGTTTAATACAGTTAAGTACAGTTCTAACTAAAATGAATACGAAAATGTCAAACTTAAAATAGTGTTAATTAAAACATTACATCAATAATAAGTGTGCCTAATGGGCTTAAGGTGTCTTTTGTCACCACCATCCATGCCTGCCCCAATGCTGCCATTTAAGGAATAATTGGAATAGAGCTACATAGGTTGACAAGTTTGACCCACTAGACCAATGTGTAGCCAAGTAGACTAAACATAAACTGACCCACCCAGAAGTATTGTAATTAAAGGGTTCAAGACTAATCTTGGCAAATGAAGAAAAAGAACATGATATAATTGGCCACAGAACAAGGCTGTGATGACCACTAAACTTCCTTTCTCATCTCCAGGTTCCCATTTCTACCATTACAACACCACTCACAAGTATGAAGCAGTGAGTGACAAAGATACCTCGGTTCTTCCACTGGATTATATTATATTTCCACAAATCCTGCAAGATACAGTACCATTGGCAGAAACTGTGTGATAAACTTCATCCCGGTGGTAGACATATATATATATATATATATATATATATATATATATGCACAGTATATATATATGTGTGTGTGTGTGTGTGTGTGTGGATGTATTTACTTTTTCAAGAAACTCTTATTTTTTAAATATTTAGCTTTTCCCGGCAAAATGATCTCCTAATGGTGAGAGATAGAGTAGAGCAGTCAATACTTGTCCTCCTCAATCTCTCCTCAGAGTTTGACACTATGGACCATGTAGTGTTGCTGGATCACCTAAGGGAGATCTGTGGACCCACTGGAACTGTCATCAACTGGCTTAAGTCCTTCCTCACAGGCAGGATGCAGAAGGTCATGATGGAGAGTTTCTCCTCCTGCCCTAATGCCCCAGCTATGTGGAGTTCCCCAGAGTTCAATCCTGTCACCTATGCAGTTCACAGTGTACATGTTTCCCCTGGGTGAGATCATTAGACGGCACACCCTGGGTTTTCACTCTTATGCAGATGACACCCAACTGTACATGTAATTTGCACCCTAGATGAGTGTCGCTGTGGAGATGCTAAATAAATGTCTGGCTGAGATTCAGGGCTGAGACTCAATCCTGACAAGGTAGAGGTGCTAGTAATTGAGCCTGGGTGCTGCTGGGAAAGGAACAGGGTTATTCCCTAGCCCCACTCCTTTGACTGCATTTACCAAGGTGAAAAATCTGGGTGTCATCCTTGATGATGGACTGACACTTCAGGATCAGGTGTCATCTGTCATCTGGAATGGTTTTTAGCCATCTGAAGAATGTTGCCCAGATCAAAGCCTTGATTCCACCTGATGACCTGCCCTCACCAGTACACACTTTTGTGGCATCTCAATTCATCTACTACAATGCTCTGTACCTTGGGTCAATAGCGGGGTTCTCTGACATCCACAGCTGATCCATAGCACAGTGGCCAGGTTGCTGATGGACCTTCTAAGGTCTTGTTATGTAACCCTGGTTCAGAGTGTTTCACACTGGCAGCCAGTTAGGTGGAGAATCACCTTCAAGGTAGATTTGCTCACTTATAAGGCCCTATATGGATCAATCCCTGACTACCTGAGTGACCTCTTGACTCCTGCCTGCTCTGTGCATTCACTCCACTTTTTTACCTAGGGCCTCCTTGTGGTTCCCAGGGCCCACCCAAAGACCTTTGGAGATCAATTATTCGAGGTGAAGGGCCCAGTATTGTGGAATTCACTCCTACGATCTTTGAGGGAGGCCCCATCGGTGGAGATCTTAAAGTGGGGTCTGAAGGTGCATCTTTTTAGAGATTTGCAGATTGTCTATGAACCTTAGAATAGCTGACTGCTGAACTGTTCATTTTAAATTAGGATTTATCTAGGTTTAATTGTTGTTTGTTGTTATTAACTTATGTTTTGTGTTGGATGAATGTTATTTATTTTAATTCCTGCTTACCTATACAGTGCCCAGGGCATCTGGGCTGGGGTGCTTAAGAAATAAAATTGGACTTACTTGCTTATTTAATTGTCTCTTTTGTAACCTGTTGTGTGTTTTCATTACTTTGGGTGTAAAGTAGTTCTGGCTCTTTATTTTTGTTTCCATTTATTATCTTATGTCCCCTTTGTTTTTGTATTGTTTCCATTTACTACTGTAGGAACCTACTGTAGATATTTAGGAAATAATATGATTCACTCATTGATTTCTTTCCCCTACCAGCATAGTGGGAGTAACCTGTTGCCCTTTTTAAGGTACTTATCACATTTGAGCTTGAAGGCATCAACAGTGTTCACTGATGCCAGCTGTTCTGGAATTTGTTTCAACTGTTTTCCACTCAGTTGGAGCAGTAGTGTAGGTCTTCCTGACACCAGGGACATGGTTGAAATCAACAAGATGGGGATTGGAGGGTGGGGGTGCTACTGGACACCAGGAATACATATCTAAATATAGGCACAGCAATCAGAGAGTGAGTGGGTGGTGCCACTAGACACCAGAGAAATACCTAACAATAATGGGAATGGCAATCAGAGGTCGGGGGTGCCACTAGACACCAGGGATACATAACTATTACAAAGTGGAGGTGGGCAAAAACACATGCATTGTAAATCTTTGTCCATGTTCTTTTTTCAGAAATGTATGAAAAAAAAGAATCCTTTTTTTGTAAATTTGTGAAACAGCATCCAGTTTTGTGGGGTTTTTTTTTTGCAATTTGCGACAAAGCATTCCTGAACAAGAAAAAAGACATGGAAGAGGATTTCAAAATGTCCCAAAATGACATTTCCAACTTTTACAACTTACTTGTCTAAACACTAACACCAGTATCAGGTGAAACATCCCTGGATTACCAGAATGCATGTGCTGGTTTGAAAGCATAATTTTTTTGAGTCATTGAATTTTATTTCCTCGTTAAGTTAAAAACAAAATGGCGTCAGCAGGAAAAAAAGGTTTCCTATTTGCAATACAGGATGGCCCATTTGTAAAAAATAGTTTACCCATTTGAGACAAAGGATCATTTTTTGAGCGGGACATCTAACTGGAGAGTGAAATTACCATTGAAAATAATGGGAACTTTAAAATGTAATAACTTTCTAACAGATTAATATTTTTTCACCATGCCCACAAAAGGATCATCTGTGAGGCAAGTCCTATGTACCCTGAAAATTGCAGACCAAAATTCCAAACTATTTCTGCACTGCATCTTGACAAAAAAACACCAAAAAAATAGTAAATTGCACAATTTTTGACACTCCATATCTCAGTACCCATAAATCCAACCAGAACAAAACTTGTCACATCTTGAGATGTTCAAACCCTCATGGGGCATGCAAAAGTTCATGCAAATTGGTTAAATGGTTGCAAACTTATTAAAGTGCAAAATTTCAAATTTAACATTGAACTGACTGTTCAATCCTAACTATGGGGGAGGGGTGACAGCACCCCTATAATAAGTATATCTATATGTAGGTATTATAGGGGCACAGTTGTTCCCCTATAGTGAGGGTTGAGTAGCATGTTTAATGTCAAACCTCAAATTTTGCACTTTAATAACTTTGCCAGCAATCAATGATTTTGTACACAGTTTTGCATGCTCCATCCCATGGTGTAGATCTCATGAAGTGACAGGCTTTGGTCTGGATGTATGTACAGATTCTGAGATCTGGATACTGCAAAAATCTTAAAAGCCACCATTTTTTTGCAGTTTTTTCCTCGTTGCCTTATGGCCAGATGGTGTGGAATTTTTGTGTGATTTATTATAGCAAAAACAGCTTGAGTAACAGAAGTGCTATGTGTTTATTTGGTTAAACAAATATTAATCTGTTGCAAAGTTATTACATTTTTAACTTCCCCTTGTTTTACTGGGAAAATCACTTTCATAGATAGAGGGAGAAAGTTCAACAAAGGATTTGGCCTCATGACAAAAGGATCCTTTTTATGAGGAGCCGATTCTTTTTTCACCTCCAAAAATTCCTTTATCGTGAGCCACCATCTTTTTTTTTAACTAAAAAGCATGGAAAATACATAAAAATGTCATTTTTAAAATCAAACTCCAGAAGATAGCTAAATGTGTCCCATTTAGCTAGATTCTTATATTTGTTTTTCAAAATTAGGGCCACAAATACTTTTTGTGGGCACCCAGAATCCCGGGTGCCCAGCTTAGCGAGAGGAGCACTTCCCTCAAGTCTTTGAAATTGACAAACGGGGCTGCATATGTCATGGCTGAAACTGACAAAACAGACAGTGCTGTGAGGGCTGTGCCGCAACCTTCCTTCGAGGTGAGTATCCCGCTAGCGAGCGTCACACGGCCAAACCATAGACACTGGTCTGGTAACACATGAACATAACTGTGAGTGCCTTCTCTCTTTATCCAGCCAAGCATAGGGTAGTGGTAGCTCCTGCAGTGCTTCAAGGGTAATTCTGGTTTTAAAACTCAGAAGTGTGGAACAGGGATACCTACCAAAACATTAACTAAAAGATAACAATCTTGTCTATGGATGATGGGTTGGGGGTCGATACCTCAGATCCTCATCCCTCATTTATAGCTGCCCAAACTAAATGGAAAAGAATGTAATGGGATTTTATTTTCTTTTCTAGCCTGGAAATGGAGGCTATGCCAGTCCCTTCACCTCCCGGATGGATACAGGGTACTCCACAAGATCGTACTCTACAATTGGACTCAAAACTGATCCAAGAGGGTCCCACAAAAGTAACTATGGGAACTGATGAGCAGCCTTCAGAAAATCAAAGGAGACAAGGATTGAGCATAGAAAAAGTGAACACTGAATGCAGTCATGGTCTCTATCTTGATCTTATTCATTATTTTATTTTCCCTCCTCCAACAGTTGCATCCCACTTGGCAGGGGTGGCATTTCCAGGTTATTCCTAAAGGATTTTTGGTCCCTTTCAATTTGGGCTGCAAAATCCCACTTCCTTTGATGGCTGAATGGGGGGATGGGAGAAGGTGGGATGGTAACAGTGCACAGCAGGACTCTGCAAGGTACTAATAATATTATGCAGCCCCAAAATGGCTGACAATTGGTTAAGATTGCACCCTTTTCACACCTAATAGGAGATGACCCCAGGTAATTGTGACAAGAGATTGCAAACACCATTTCCCAACATGAATTTATGAGGGGCAGGCCCAGATCAGACTGTAGCTGAAGCTGCACAAAACACGCATAAAATGTTCTGACCCCGGTGCTTCAAGATTAGACAGAGAGACTGATTACACAAATGGCAGGAAGAGAACATGAGATATAGAAGGCAGAACACTTTCCCACTGCCTTCCCTTGTGTGCTGTCCCACAACCACCCTCTGCCCCTATCCCCATATACACAAAAGGAAAACAGTACCACTGCCTCTTTGTGTGCTGTTCATTGCCACTCTCCATCCCCATCCCCCTATACACAAAAGGAAAACTCTCCCTCTGCATCTCTCTGTGTGCTGCCCCACCCCCATCCTCCATCCCTGTTGTTCATTATTCCCTGGTGTCTAGTGGCACCCACCACCTGCCAGTCACCATCCCCCTTGTCCCCTATTATATTCCCTGGTGTCTAGTGGCAGCCCCCATCCTCCCATTGCAGGCAAAACCTGTAGTAAAGAAAACAATCTCTCATTTTTTTAAACTGGTAATAACAAAACGGTCCCCAGCAATCGGCCTACCCCACCTCTAACTCAACAGCCACCAACCCACACCCTCCAGTACATCCCCACATACCCTCATGCAACTGAACTGGTCACAAATTCAAGATCATTTCTCCAGTCAAAGACAGGTCTTGCTCCTGGAACCAGCAACTGCAATATGAGAAACTCGGGTAAATGCTGTTCAATGTATTTCAATGGGGGGTTAAACTTTAATGCATAGCCACCATTTTTTGGGATTTGGACCCCAAACTTTCAACATGGCTGTTTAGGGACCTCTCCTCATGAACAATAGGACTGTCACTATGCAACTCCTGCCTGAAAGGTGATTTCAAGATAGCTTGGAAAATTCAACTTTTGGGCAGGATTTGAAAATTCTTTCTGCTCTTGTTCATGAGGTGGGGTCATAAGATGGCTATGTGGAAAATTTAGGGTCAAAATATGAAACAAATTTAAAGTTATGACTGTTGCAATTTTGCTATGTATGCTCATAACTTTGTAATTTTAAATATTTTGACCCCTGGTTTTCAACATAGCTTTCTTATTACCCTACTTTATGTATGTCACAGCTGTCATTTTTTACATCTTGCCAAAGTGTGTATTGGCACCTGTGGCACAGAATAGTGTTGCAGTTGTGCAGAATGACATTTTGGAGTTGATTTGGAAATTTTCTGTACTGGGTACATGAGGTGGGGTAATAAGATGGCTATGCTGACAATTTGGTCACAGTTGTCCTGTAAATAGAAGCACAGGGTCCCAAGGGCCCTGTACTTCCACAGCTATATACATATACTTATCTGTGGAAGGATGGGGCCCTGCGCTCCCACAGGAAAATAAGGATACAATTATACTATCTCAAAAAGTAAGGAAGTAAGTTGCAAAAAACTTTGTTGTTGCTCCAGTTAGGGTGAAAGTGCCAGTGTAGTTAGGATGAAATCTAACTTCTATGTTAAACCAGACATTTTGAACCTTAATAACTTTGGAACTGTTCAACAGATTGTCATGAAATTTGGCATGCTTAATGTCTAGGTACAAAGTCTGTTGACTTGCTGAATTGTGTATGAATTGGTTGTGTGGTTTCAGAGAAACAAAGCATTGAATAAAACAGAAAAATCTGTGTTTTTTGTGATTTCTTTGTTAACCTGGATCTGAGAAATGGCTGTACGATGTGTTCCGAGATTTTCCATGTAAAAAGGCTTTGACTCACAAATATGCCTTCTGAAGGTTTGGTGAAAAAATATTAATGCATTCAAAAGTTATTTAAGTTTTACTTCCCCATTATTTTCTACTGGAAAATTTATATGTCAGGCGTGAAAGTTACGAATTTTCACAAGATTTTATGCTTTGTGCAAAATACTGCCTTTTTTCACATACAATCAAGCTTTTTGTGCAAATTTCTGTTATTTGTGGCATTTGGTCATTTGATGGGTGGAGGAGTAGACATTTCACAAAGAAGGTAGTTTTTCTTGTGAATTTATATTATGTGCAATGTTTTGGTTATACCACTGGATCTATGGGGCACTGTGTTGGTGCTTGAGGTGGTGTGTGAGCACAGGGACCAAAGGACCCTTCACTTTCACTGCTGAATATGTAGTGGTGCATGGTTTGTGGTCAGTGTTAAAGACATTATAGTGCAGTCCATGGGGCACTGTGGTGGTGCCTGAGATGTTGATGGAGTACAGGGTCCAAAGGACCTTACGCTCCTACCTGTACAGATTGTACTAGGGAATGCAGGGTCTGAAGGACCCTGTGCTTCCACTGTGCCTGAGATGCTATGGGAGTGCAGGGTCTGAAGGATGCTGCTCATCCAACTGTAGATGTACTACACAGTTTGTGATGTACTGTGGAGGTGTCAAGGATCTGAGGGGTACTGTGTTGCTGCAGATTGTACTAAAGATCATAGGGTCCAAAGGACTTTGCACTCCCACTGTGTCTGAGATGCTGTTCAGACCCTGTGTTCCCACCTGTAGATGTTGCATACCATGCACTCTCATTGAAGTTTACGAAAGTTTTTGTGAAACTTTGTGAAAGTTTTTGTGAAATGTTCACAAATATTTTTAAACTTTGCAAATTTTTTCATGAAACATTCACTAATGTTTTGAAACTTTCACAAATTTGTTGAACTACTTAAAAAAATTATGTTTCTTTGCCACGTCACTGCAAAAAAAATGGTTAGGTCTTGTGGGCTGACATTTGCAGGGTGGAAAGAACTTACCCCACATATGTGCCTATTGCTGGTTTGGTGATAAAATGTACATGGATTCCAAAGTTACATCATTACAAATTTTGGAAATTTCTTGTAGATAACATTGTGGTGGTTGCAGAGCTGTCGGGGGCTTTATCTCTAAAATGGTTTAAGATATGGATTTTTCACTAAACACAGCTTAGTAAAGCTAATATTCAGGTTGCCAGGTCATGATTACAACTGCAGTGGAATTTTTTTCAATGTTCCTATTGTTACTGTGATATTGTGCCATTAGCAGCCCATGGGTTACTTGGAATGTCTCTAGGCCTGCACTCTGTCTCTACACTTATGGGTAGGTGGTAGTGCGAGGCACATACTGTAGCATTATGCAATAATGGGAGCACAGGGTCCTCCATGATGCAGTAATGGGAGTGCAGGGCCTGGAGTATCTTGCACTCTCACAGGGAGATGAGGGTTAATTACAATGTCTCTACAGTTATGGTTAGGGCCCTGTGCACTCACATTTATTTTCATGTATTTATTTTTATTTTGTTAACTATGGCAGGGCACTGGAACAAGTCCATTTTCAGGCCTAGCCTGTACAAATAATCAAAATATTATGAACAGCAACAAAACAAAACAAAAACAAAATGACATAAAACAATCACAATTATCAACAGATATTAAATATTGCTTAAAATTCACTTTAAACACATGAAATGATAAAGAGGCATGAAGATTATCAGGTAGATTATTCCAAAATATTGGTGTTGAAATGGAAAAATATCTTGACCCAGCCTTGGTCATATACAAAACAGATTGAAACTATACCCTGAGAAAATTGCAAATAAACTGAAGAGCTATGAATAGATACCAAATCAGCTAGAGGAAACTTTGAAGATAAAATAGAGATTTAAATATTTGACAACCATAATAGTTAATAATTTTTGACTTTGGAGATAACCATGATAGTCGAGAATAGAGTAAACAATGATGTGTTTGAAATGGAGAATCCAATACAAACCAAAAAATACTATTGTATACCACTGTCAGAATTTAAATTTCCCTAGCACCAATATTATAGTACAGACTTGCACAGTAATCAAAATGAGACATAAGAGAACCCTGAACAATTAATTTTCGAGTGTCAAATGAAAACAAAACATTTAAACTTATAGAATAGACTCAACTTACAATTATTAATATGACTGGTGGCCAGATCTTGAGAAGAAAAGGACAGATCAGGGTCAAGTAGAACGCCCAAATATTTAAACTCATAAACGTGTTCCAACAAAACACCTGAAATACCATGCATCAGAAAAGAAGGATTCAATCTAATCATATTGGAAGTTTTGAACAACACTGATTTAGTCTTAATTGTTTTCAATAGTAGACCATTTTCAACAAACCAATTGCAGACCCAGACTCAACTGCAGCTGTGAGTTCAGCAAGTAAATTAGACTGGTAAAATAATACATGATCATCAGCATAAAGAAGACTTTCACAGATCTTGCAAATGGAAGGCAACTGGTTAATGAAGAAACTAAACAACAGTGGTCTCAGTATTGAGCCCTGGGGCACCTCAAAGTTCACCACAGAAATAGTAGAAACAGCCGATCCAATAGACACAAACTTGAGAATGTCTAGCAAAATAATCTGTGTACCAGTTCACAACTGCTTCTGAAAAACAAAGAGACAACAGTTTTGTGACTGACAAATTATGCTCAATGAGGTTGAAAGCCTTGGTCAGGTCCACAAACACCATCCCAGTCATAAGACCTTTCTCGAAGCCCAAAAGAGTGGAGTTTGTGAACCTGACCAAGGCAGTCTCAGTTCCATGAAATCAGTGTAAACCATGTTGCTGTTTAGCCAGCACCTCATACTTTTCCAAGTATTCAGGGAATTGCTTAGCCACTATTTTCTCAAAGATCTTACTAATAGGGTTTAAGATTGAAATGGGTTGAAAATCTTCAGGAAATGTGGCATTCATTTTTTGGAAACAGGGACTACTCTAGCACACTTCCAACAAGAAGGGTACTGACAAGATAAACCCAAATTAAAAACAGAACTAACTGGCTCTGCAACAAAAGAAGCAACAAGTCTCTCAAATCTACCATCAAGCCGAAACCCAGAATCACTAAATTTATCTGGGATTAACATTAAAAGTTTCTCAACCTCTTTTCTAGTCACTGTATGAAAATAAAATTGTGGCCTGTTAGAGGAAGTTGAATCAAAAACAGGTTTACTCAATAGAGGAGAGCTACCAGTCTTCTTATAGCATGAAAGATCAGAACACATATTATTAAGCAGATTAGCAATATCAGATAGGTTTGTAATTTCTCCTTCCCCAACAATGTTTTTTGACTGAGGATTTCTCATTACCCAAAAGCAAACAATTAACTGATTGCCAACATTTTTGTGGGTTGGACCAGTTATCATTCAAGTAATCATTCCAAAAAAGCTTGTTTTGCAGATTTAACCATCCTATTAACTTTATTGTGCAGAGAACGATAAGTGTTCAATGCTGCCACAGAAGGAGAGCACTTACAGTTTGACCACGCTTGATCCCACTGCTTTATCCAGTCACGCAACTCTCTTGAAAACCATCTATTATGAGTACCACTAACTCAAAAGAAGCACAGTGGAAAACACTTATTTTGAATCTGTAATAACTGCTGACAAAAAAATCAACTGCATCATCTGGATATGGAAAATAATAAAAGACCAATCTACAGAAAGTTCTCAAAGTTTGCTGAACAGACTGTTTGAAATTGCAATACTGGACAAAGCAGGGAGAAACCTTTATCCATTTAAAATTGAGTACACAATAAGTAGCTTGATGACCAGACAAAAAGTCAGATAATACCCCTGCTTGTGAAATAGAATCTGGCCTATTAAACTATAACTCAATCAAGTAAGGTCTGATTCCTAGTTTGTAAATTCAGCCTAGTAGGATCACCAATAAGCTGGCACAAATTAAAGGATTGCAGAAGAAATTCAAAACCCTGCCCAACAGCCAAATTCCAATTTAAATTCACATCACCCAATAAGACAAGATCAAAATTAGATAAATGTGAGTTAATGGTAGTCAAAAAATCCTTTAAACCTCTGACTCCAAACTGTAGGGGGTTGTAGAGACATTTAATAGTAACAGCCTTTTTACCCCAAAAAAACAAAAATCAAACGTAGAAGCAGCCAATCATACAAATAATCCAATGACACGCTTATGCTCAATACTGAAATTTCGAAGTCTTCTCGATAATATATTGCTACACTCCCTCCTTTTTTTCCACTCCAATCTGCTCTTAACATCTTATACTGAGGAATCATACACAAAGAATCAGAAATTGAGTGTTTAAGCCATGTCTCGGAGATGGCTAAAATGTCAGTCTGATAAGAATGGATAATAACCACAATTTCACCTAGTTTTGGAATTAGGCTTCTCACATTCAAATGCATCAATTTTATCACATTAGACTTAAACCAGAGTTTGGGCATACAGTCATTGCCCCCACAGACAGAAACAGCTGGACCATGAATAACTTCCACATCCCCTGATAATGGAGTTTGACCTTTAAAGGGAAGACCAGGTTGTCCTGGTGCACCCCTTCCCTCTGTCATGGAATGGTTGTGCTCAGAAGGGAAGGGGGGAAAGAAGGGGAGGGGCTAAGGACCAGAACAAAGGACAGGTAATAGGAAAGGGAGGGGCAAAGGGAGGTACATAAGGGACAGCACAAGGGGGCCTCAGCCACTTTTTGCTGGAGTTTTTGATTTACAGAAGCTGCAGCACGTCAGATTGGCAGAACTATTGGAGGTTTGTGAACCAGGAAAACAGGTAAAATTTGAAGAAAGAGAATAATGAGTTGGATGTGTTTTAAAAAAACAAGAGAGAAGTTTTTTCATACAAGGTTGGAAAGAGAATAAGAAGTTTTACAATGGTTGCTAGTTGTAAAAAAGAAAAAAGAGAGAACTGATTTATCTGCATAGGTGTTTTTTTATGTTTGAGTTGCATGGCTTGGCAAGTGGTCGTTTAGGATGCAGGGCCAGGAGCAGAGCGAGTGGGGAGCAAGCGGTGCCTGAGCTTGTCTGAGCAAGCTAGGCGAAGGATGGTTTTTTAAAAAAATATATATATATATAAATAATAAGGACTTGGAAGTAGCTTTCCTGGGGAGAACAAGTTTGAGTTGAAAGAAAATAAATGAGCGTTGGTGGTTGTGGCACATGGCCGAGAGTGGGGGCAGGTAGCGGTCCGGGTTGGCAGATGTTGTAAGAGCTTGTGGCTCAAGAGGATAATTAACAATCTTGCAGGCAAATGGTTGGGGGTTTTGAACCCTGCAGAGGGATATTTGGCCAGAGGGAATAAAAGAAAACAAAATGAAATGAGCGTTTTGCAGCCCATGGTAGGGACATTGTCGGTAATCTTCTGGAGCTCAGTGTTAGAGAACTGAGTGTTTTGGCGAGCAGTATCGAGAAGTAATAAGGGGAGAGAGCAGTTGGGAAAAAGAGAGGAACGAGCGTTCTGGGTCCAGCACATGACTGGCGGTATCGGGAGGGGTCTTCGGCGGTAGCAAGTGGGGAGCAGCAAGCACTGAGTGGAGAAGGCTGATTCCACAAGAACGAGCGTGGTGGTGCAGTGCAATGCTGTTTTTTAAGGCACTACGAGGGTAGGGTGGCTAGCGAGGGCCTTGAGAGAAGGGCGAGGGCTGAGACCAGAGGACAACATGTTTAAATGCTGGAATGGTATGGGGGATAGCACACCAAACACAGGGGCAGCATGGCATGGGGTCTGTGATTGGCATGGGCCTTGCATGGGACCGGGATTGGAGCTGGGGAAGGGCCATTGGGGAGATGAGAGCAGAAGCACAGGCCTGGAAGGCCTGGGGGATAGCAAGCAGTGGGGTTTTTGGATGGCAGGGGGCCTCGGGAGAGAGGCAGAGGAAAAATTCCCAAAAGGGGAGGAGGCCTGCAATGGGTCAGAAGCGAGGGGAACAGGCCTGTGCCTGGCTGGAGAGAGCTGGGGCCGGTGCTGGGATAATGGGACATGGGGGAATGACAAATGCGGTTACAAACCATGGGGGGGGAAGTGGGGGAAGAGGCCAGGATGAGAAGATGCGGGGGTAATCAAAATACGGGGTTTGTCTTGCGTGGCGGACTTGTGCACACGACCACATGGCATGAAGGAGCACGCCACGGGTAGGCTGCAAAAAAAAAAAAATGCTTGTGGAGGGGATTATGAGCGAGGTCTCGGTAGATGTGAGGCATTTTGGGGGTGTGTTTTCTAAGAAAGGGCCAGCCGGGAGATGCCCATATATAAAAAAAAAATAGTTTTTTCCCATAGCGACCCGCGGGTGACGCGGGCAACAGCAAGTATGGCAATGGTAGCATGGGGCCTCGCGGCGAGGCGGGGTGACAGAAGGTCAAAATAAAAAGGTGGGTGTAGGCCACGAGGAAGTGCTTGGGGGGCATAGAGGTGGGGGGGTTACAGACACAGGGAGTGCTTTGAAGGGTTTGTTTTCAAAAAAAAAAAAGGGGAAAGGTGGGCCAACAGAAGGTGTCCCAATACAGTGAGGTCACATGTGGCGTGACGGAAAGAAAAAAAAAGTGGAAGACAGGTAGGAAGAAAGAAAAGTCGAATGGGCACGAGGGTGCAAAAAAATATATATATAAATATACAATATATACATAGTAATGCAGGCATGAAATAACTCTTGTTCTCTTCCTATAGTTGTCTTCACAGGGGAAAAAAATGAAGGAAATGGCACTAAAGAAAAACAAGCCGTCAAAAGAAGATGCCTACAGGGCCATAATTGAGTTGACGGAGAAGGCCAACTGAATGTTGGAGCTGGTGGAGGGGGGAGGAACCAGGGAGACAGGGGAGAAAAGGAAAGCGGGCCCGGAGAAAGGGGGCAGAGGGAAACGGTCAGCTGAAGGGTCATGTAGCCTCACCAGGGTACCACTGCTTGTGGTGGAACCCCCAAGGGCAGCAGATCCAGTACCTCTGCAGCCCATAGATGCGGAAACACCAGTACTTCCCCCCGATCAAGGCGGGATCTTCCCTGGGGAACCCAGGCCAGACCCCCAGAACGTGTTTCTCCCTCCGCAAACCATAGGAGCTCACCCTCCTCTGCAGCCACAAGGAGAGAAAAGGGGCAAAAGGAAGAGGCCAGGCTGCACAGCCCAGACAAGGTTACAGGTAACTCACCCAGTGCAGTGGGGAATAGTATAAAAGAATACATAGGACAAAATGTAGTGGCGCTGGGGACAGGAGGTTTAGGGCAGATGGAATCGACCCTGGCAGAGATTAGGGAGGAAAATAAGGGCCAAAAAGTAATGAAGAGAGTGCAGAAAATGAGGCAAAAGGTACAAGGGAGATAGGGGCACCAGGGATGAGGATAGGAGAGCATGTCCCACTGGCCACAAAAGAGAAAATATGGAAAGGGAAGTATGTAGATATATTTGCCTTAGTGAGCGGGGAAGCGGCAGCAAAGTACAAAGAGACCGAGCACATAGGTAAGAACGAAATGGCAGCGGCAATCGTGCTTTTGGGGAAAAAGGAGGAGGACCAGTTCACGAAGGGAAAGACCTGGGACAGATGGTTTGTAGGCTTTGTCACTTTCTCAGCCATTGTCTTAGAGAAAAAGCCAGAGCTGGGTATCCCGCTCATCACGTACTCCTTGATAATAAGGAGAGCAAAGGCAAAAGGGGGGGTGGGGTGGCTATATTATGATGAATTCTTTCGACAGAGAATGGCAACATTTGGGGATGTGAGATGGGACACGAAGCAGTTAGATTTGTGGAGGGACTACATTACTGATCAGTCCACGCCCAAAGGGGAATGGGGAAAGAAAAGGTCGACACCCCAGAGATGTTGTTGGGTCTACAACAGGCCTTTTTGCTCATGGCCCCAATGTTGTTTTTGCCACGCTTGCTCGAAATGCGGTGGGGGACACCCGGTGAGCAGGTGCAGGACGGCGTGGACCCAGGGGCACAGGGACATGGGGACAAGGGTCAGGTCAACAGTATTTTCAGGAAGGACAGGGGTTTAAAGGGCAGACATGGAATAAGGGGGTAGAGGGCACACAAGCAGGGGTCAGAACCACTGATCAAAAGAACCCTGCACAAGATGGGAGGGGGGCAGGGAGCAGAAAAGGGGGGATAAACAAGGAGCAATTCAGGATAGCCAGAACCCCCATCAACATAGAAGCATGGGCAACTGGTTTGGACAGATATCCGGACAGAGCAGTACGGGGGATGATTATACAGGATTTTAAGATGGGGTTTTCATTACAGTGTGATGGGCCCAGACAAGCAAGAGAGGCAGGCAACTTGAGATCCATTAAAGGAAAGGAAGAAATGTTGAGACAGAACATAGAGAAAGAGAGGGCAGCAGGGAGGCTAGAGGGACCATTCGACACCCCTCCTCTGCTAGATATGCGGATCTCGCCTTTGGGCTTGGTACCCAAGAAACAAGAAGGAGCGTACAGGGTGATTCACCACCTGTCTTATCCAGAAGGGGATTCGGTGAATGATTTCATCAGGGAGGAACACAGTAGGGTGACATATGCAACACTGGAGGATGCAGTGCGGATAATCCGGGCTACGGAGAATGCATGGATGGCAAAGACAGATATTGAGTCTGCCTTTAGACTAATACCAGTTAGGAGAGAAGACTGGGATCTATTGGGCTTTAAAATTGGCGAGCAGTATTATTTTGACAAAGCCTTGCCAATGGGATGTTCCATAGCTTGTGCGACATTCGAAGCTTTCAGCATGTGTTTGCAATGGATATTCCAAGAAAGGACAGGTTATAGAACAGTCATTCACTATCTGGATGACTTCCTTTTCATTGGGAGAGGGAAAAGGGAGATGCAGATTATGCTGGGTAAGTTTCAGGAATTATGTAGGGAGCTGGGGTGCCACAAGCACCGGAAAAAACAGAGGGGCCCAGCAAGGTGATGGAATTTCTGGGGATTGAGTTAGATGTACCGAAAGAGATATTCAGGCTGCCAGACAATAAAGTAAAGAAACTGAAGATATTGATTCAATTACACACACCAGCAGGAGAAGAGTACAGCTGAAACAAGTCCAGCAAGTATTGGGGCACCTGAACTTTGCCTGCAGGGCCATTAGACCGGGGAGGGCATTCACACAGAGGTTAGCTAGGGCTACATCAGGGGTTACCAGACCACATCACTGGGTGGACCTGACAAAAGGTGTCAGAGAAGATTTTGGGATATGGGAGGAATTCCTGAAGGGATATAATGGCTGTTCATTCTGGCAAGAAGAGTGGGTGTACAACACAGACCTTGATCTCTACACAGACGCAGCCAGGAGGGGTTGGCATGGGGGGTTACCTGAGGGGCAGGTGGTTTGCAGAACCATGGTCTGGTAGTTGGGTAAAGGATGGGACAATAAGAGATATAACCTTGCTGGAAATCATGCCCATATGGGCATGCACCCTGGTATGGGGGGAGGAACTACGGGATCAGAAAGTGACATTCTGGTGTGATAACAGATCAGTGGTAGAGGTACTAAACAACAGGGGAGCCAGGTCAGAGACGGTCATGAAGGTATTACGACATTTAGTTTTAAGGGCTTTGTAGCTGAACATGTCATTCAGAGCAAAACATATGGAAGGGGTACACAATACCCTGGCTGACAGCCTTTCCCGTCTGCAGCTGGACCTTTTCTGGAGGCTGGCACCAGCAGCGGCGGAACAAAAAACACCTATACCAATGAACATCTGGGATGTTGGCAAGAAGGAGCAGAACTGTTGTTTTGCAGCTCATGTGAACCTCGGACTCTGAGGGCTTATGATGGGGCCTGGCGGGTGTTTCAGACATTCAGGGCTGAGCACCAGATGGAGGTAAGTGGGCCACTCACAGAGGAACAGTTGGGAATGTTCACCATGGAGCAGTAGCAGAAAGGGACCGCCCACACCACAATGGGGGTTTATCTGGCCTGGATTAGTGTAATCTGCAACCTAAAAGGGTGGAAGGACCTGACAAAATCACTGCTCATCAGGAGAATGATGCAGGGATGGGGCAGGTTGAAACGTGGACAAGGAGACAATAGGAGGCCAATAGGGGAACAGTGGCTAATAAGGCTAAAAGAGGTGCTCCCGGTAATATGCAGATCAAAGGCTGTGGCCCAGCTATTTCACACGATTTATGTGATAATGTTTGCAGGAGCTATGAGAGTGAGTGAGGTGGTAGGCCATGGGAAAGAGGACAAGGAAGGAGGTTTGGAATGGGACGATGTAAGTTGGGGGGTGAAAGAGATACGGATCAAGCTCAGGAGGTCAAAAATGGACCAAAAAGGGCAAGGTTGCATGGTAACACTGAAAGGGCAGTTAGAGGTTGCAATATGACCAGTGCAGATTCTGTGGGCTTTTGCTGCAGAGCAGGTGACCAGGACGGGAAAGCTATTTGTACATGGTGACGGGAAAAGGGTCACCGGCTATCAAGTCACAGCAGTGCTGAAGAAGAGCATGCAATTTATGGGGGAGGACCCATCTAATTACTCATCCCATTCCCTATGGATTGGGGCTGCCTCACAGAGGGCAGCAATGGGGGAACCTGTGAAGGACATTTTGGAAAAAGGGTGCCGGTGTTCAGCCAGTTATAAGAGATACATCAGAGCACTGAAGTAAAAAAAAAAAAAGAAAAGTGTGGTATAGAAGGTAGTGCTCCTACAGGGGATTGCAGGTAAAGGGGGAGTTGGGGGCAAAAGAAAGGAAAGAGGTGGGGGATAATCACGGTGATGGCACTAAGAGTATGTATAAATTAATTAATTTTCCTTGCACCCCATAGGTAGAGGGAGGATCACGGAAGTCTGGATCTGCAGCCATTCCTATATTTATTGGGCTGGAAAGAGAGCAGAGAAGAAAGCTGGGAGAAAGCAGCTGTACCAGGATGTAAGACAGTGTAGGTTGGTATGTCACGGCATACGTGGAACGAGATGGGCACAGCTTCTTCCCACTTTGAAGGAACTCAAGGGACGTCGGCCCAGTCCAGGCCTAATCATTACACATCTAGGGGGCGACAACCTGGTGGGCAGACCGTGGGTACACATATACTTACAGATAAAAAGGGACCTAGTGGCAATACGACAGTGGTGGCCTCAGGTGTGCCTCGTCTGGTCAGATATGATACAGAGAAGGGTATGGAGACAGGAGCACAGCCATAGGGCGGTGGAGAGGGCCAGGAGAAAGATGAATAGAAGGGTGGGGACATTGATAAGGCAGATGGGGAGACAGGTGATACTGCGGGGGGTAGAACAATGGGTGGAGGACTTCTACAGGTCAGATGGTGTAACCTGTCGGATCTAGCCATAGACATGTTCAATACAGAAACAATGGGTTTCATAGAGGCATGGAGAAAACAGGCAAAAACTGGTATATAAAAAAAAGGGGAAGAAAGGATCATCCCTGAGGTAAGGGAGAGTGATTCCCTAAGTATGGGGGGAAGACAGCCATCCAAAGAAAGCTGGAGACTGGCTAGTGGGGGAAAAAAGGGGGAAGGGGGAAGAAAAAAGGAATAACACAAGAAGAGGAAGAAGAAAGCGGTTTTGGTTTTCACCGTTACCTAGCGGAAAAGGAGAAACAGAAGGCACCCAGGTTTTCACCTGGGGGAGGGATAATCAAAGATTGATATGTGGATGGAAATAAATGAAATTTCTAGAAATATGATAATAAAGAAATGGAAATGGAATATTGGATTATGAATATAAATAAATTAATTGCCAGTCTGAGCACAACAACAAACAATGGTCTCTGTCTTTTGTGAGGGAAAAGGGGGGAATCCAGGACAATAAGAGTAGATGAACCAAAACTGCAAAATGTAAACCACAGCTCCTTACACCCAACTTTTCCAAACACTGTTGGTGAGGTAAAGTTAACACGTAAAGCCCACATTTATAGGCATTTCTTCTCTCCGGGGCTAACACATTGTAACTGGATAGTAGGTAATGACAAGCAAGTAATAATTCTGACATGAAAATCAGGGATAATTACAATATAGTCTGGGCCTTGTGTTTTCACAACATGCTATGAACTGATGCTTCCACCAAATAAAGGTAAGATTACATTGTCTCAAATAGTAAGGACATTCATTGCAAAAAACTTCATTAATGTTTCAGTGACTGCCATAGTGACAAAAGGTGGGAAATGAGGCATTAGGGTTTTCAACCTTAATGCTCAACCCCCACCCCCACATTGCAGAGACTGACAGGTGAGCTGGGTGTGCCTTTGGGTCATTGGTCATAATGCTCATGCCATTCCACCCCACCCCCACCCTGCAGACACTAACATGTGGTGGGGTGTGCCGTGGGGTCATCAACCCTAACACTCTCCCCATTCTCCTATACTGTACCCATCTCAGCTTATTTACTTATGGAATGAGGTGAGCATTAGGGCAGACTACCCCAAGGCACATTCTGAAGCCTGTCAGTGTTTGTGCAGTGGGGGTGAAATGGCATGAGCACTATGACAGATGACCCAAAGACACACCCATCATGCCTGTCAGTCTCTGTGGGTTGGGGATGAGGTTGGGGGTTGGGGTGGGGCATTGGGATTGAAACCCTAACTCCTCAACAAAAAATGGCAAGATTGGATGCTGCCCTCTGATTGGTCAGACTGGGACTAGACCCAGGATGTTATCCCAGTACAACATCACGGGTCTAGTCCCAGATCACAGATGACCACATCAATACTTTAAAAAATTACTCCATGCAACTCCGCTTGGCAGCCCCTTCACAGATTCCCACTCACAAGCTGCCTTCAATATGTCCCAGACTCACCTGCCACCACAAGCCACACTAGCAACTACCCTCCCAACCAACCACACATACACAGAGTTCCCCTAAAACAAAAATGACAAACTCTTTAAAAAAATAAAAAGCCACCGTCTAGAAGAGCATTTTGATCAGTGCCCCTCCCCCCGGCTGCAATACAAGCGTTTTCACACAGTTAACTTCCCCACTTGCTGGACAGACCACGTCCCAGGGCTGCATGCACAGGTGCTTTCTGTTACCACTCGAGTCAGCAGTTTGAAAGTAATCTGCCAATTACAACAATTAAAAATCAAGAGCAGGACTGAGTGACATATCGATAACATGATGCAGAAGTATATCTGTCCTCGCAACTCAGTCGGCTGATAAGCTCCATTTTGCCATCATAACTCCACACTGAAAGCATTCACCGGGGTCCCAGTAAATGCAGTGGGATCACCTGAAATAAAGATGATGACAAAACCACAGAGAACCAAATAAAAACAAAGAAAGAAAAACAGAGGGAGACATAAAACACAGAGATATGGGGGTGGGGGGCACTGACAGACAGGAAAGCTGCACCACCTACTGGCCAAAACACGAATCTCAAAACCTTTGTTTAAACTGTACACTTACGCTTACCAAAACCCACAAAATATATTTTAAAACAGTATTTTTTAATCTTTTTTTTCTTTACAACTGAGCCATTGTATAATAGCAATAATGCACTCCAGGGTGTGTTTTGTGCTGGGATAATGTCACTTCTGGGTTGTTGGACACACTCGGCCTGTGACCTTGTTCCCAACCACCTGAGGCGTGATCTTATCCCAGCACAACACAAATCCTGTCATACATTATTGCTTAATTTCCCTTCTTTTCTCGCTATAGTACTTATACTAACTGATGCATTAACAAAGTTTTTGCAATAAATATATCTATCTGTCTAGCTATTTCTCTGTATCTCTCTCTCTCTACACACACACATTCACACACACACACACACACACACACACACACACACACACACACACACACATTCTTATCCTATTGTCACATTGTCCACACATTGTCCTATACTGTAGCATGTAAGCATGTTTTCAGATGGACTGGGGTGAGAGTTAGGCCTTATGACCCCTTGGCGCACCCTGATGACTATTGGTGTGTGGAGGGTGGCAGGATGGGGTGGGGTGGTTGGGGTGGGGCATTATGGTTGGAAACCCTAGCACCTCATTTCCCTGCTTTTGTCATTGTGATATCAACCCTAACTGATGCATTAATGTTTTTTGCAAAGAATGTCCCTTCTTTTTCAGATAGTATAATAGTATCCTCATTTTACTGTTAATCCCTTTCCTCCATCAAGATAGTACGACACTGTCCATAAGTCATGGTGGGAGTGCAGAGTCCTTGGGACCCTGCACTCTCATTCTACAATCCAGATAGTACAACAGTGTTCATATGTCATGGTGGGAGCACAGTGTCCAAGGAGTGCAGGGTCCAAAGGACCCTGTGCTCCCATCCCTCCATCCAGATAGTACAACAGTATCCATATGTCATGGTGGGAGCACAGTGTCCAAGGAGTGCAGGGTCCAAAGGACCCTGTGCTCCCATCCCTTCATCAAGATAGTACAACACTGTCCATATATCATAGTGGGAGTGCGGGGTCCTTTAGACCCTGCTTACGCATCCCTCCAGCAAGATAGTACAACAGTATCCATATGTTATGGTGGGAGGCAGGGACCTTTCGACCATGTGCTCCGATACCTCCATCCAGATAGTACAACAGTGTGAAAAAAGGGGAACACTGGCAGTTATGAGTGTGCGTACAAACTGCACAATGCACACTTGTAACGCACTAATTTTTTTGAATTTTTCACTGAATGTTCAACATTGACATTATGGGATCTCCCCTCATGAACAGTGCAACAGTAAATTTGTAAATCGATCCCAAAAGTTGATTTCGCTCAGCGACCGTGCCATTCTGCATCACAGGTGGAAAATCGCATTCTAGACAGGATGTGAAAAATGACAGCTTTTCTGTTCATAAGGTGGTGTGAAAAAAGGGAAGTGTTGAAACTCTAAAGTGAAAATATGAAAAACTGGCAAAGTTACGAGCATGCATAAAAAGTGTGCAATGCACACCTGTAATGTACTCATTTGGGGAATTTTTCACCACATTTTCAACTAGGGCTTTATGGGTCCTCCCCTCATGAACAGTGACACTGTCATTTTGTTAATCCATTCCAAAAGTTGATTTCATGCAGCGACCGCGCCATTGTGTGCTACAGGTGCAAAACACATTTTGAGCAGTATGTGAGAAATGACAGCTGCACTGTTCATAAGGAGGTGTTAAAAATGTTGAACATCTGGAGTGAAAAAATTAAAAATTGATGAAGCTACGAGCGTGCATATAAAGTGTGCAATGCACACTCATAATTCAGTCATTTGGGGGAATTATTTTACCAAAATTGCAACATGGGCTTTTTGGGACCCCATCTCATGAGCAGTGGCACTGTCATTTTATGAATCAGTCCCAAAAGGTGATTCCATGCAGAGACCACAAAATCACCTTTTGGGACTGAGAAATGAAACAACAGTGACATGTTCATGAGAAGTGATCCCAAGAACCCCATGTTTAAAATTTTGGGCCAAAATTCCTAAAATTGGCCAAGATATCAACTTAAGTTGAAATCCCCCCACTGACTCACATTATACCACTTACCTCGATTTCTTCAGTTTGTGGTTGGATGTTGAAGGGTGCAGATGTGTTCCTGGTCCATGGAAAATCACCGATCCTGGCCTCCAGATGTTAAGTATGGGTGAGATGGAGTGCGGGGAAGTAGGTGTGCAGAGTGAGGGTGGAGCTGCCTCCAAACATGGATAATTTTGCATTTTTCAGTGTTTTAGTATGCAAAGACTGTAAGTCTGACCAAAACAAAATTTGGCAGATCAAGAGATCTATTATGCCTCACCATCCATACCAAATTTCAGGCAAATCCGTTGAACGGGTCCAAAGTTATTAATGCACAAACATTTGACTTTAACATAGAAGTGACATCTCAACCCTAAATATAGTGGCGTGACTGCACCACTGTAATATATATATATACACGGATATCACTTTTACAACCAATATTGGATCTGGATAACCTGCATCTACTATCTGACCGGATCGGTTCAGCATCAGGTCGGATAGTAATTAGTGTGATGATAGAAGTGCAGAAGCACAGTCCCCGGTAAACACAGTGCTAGTTGGGTGGTTAAGAATGAACCAATGTTTCAAAACAGCTGTTTGCTGCACTGTGAAAATTGCATGAACACAGGCAACATTTAAGAGCTGTACTCCTACAGCTTTTAAGTTGTGCACAAATCCCTGGTGCGTCTGACACTCTTCAGTATGGCCGGCAGTGCTTCTAGCTTCTTTTTGGCTGTATTATATTGCCTGAAGTTGTCTGAAGCTGTTACAGCTGAAACAATGTTGCATTTGGGGAAAAAACAGCAGTAAATGAAATGAAACAAAACAAAAACAAAACAAAGTTCATTACCAGTTGGAGATTAAACTCGCACTATTTGTTTTCCATTTGCAGAACATTTCTTTACTGGGACACACTGAGGCAACCTTTAAAAGCTGTACTCCTACAGCTTTTAACCTATGCACAAATTGCTGGTGCGTCTGACACTCTTCAGTATGGACGGCAGTGCTTCAAGCTTCCTTTTGGCTGTATTATACTGTCTGAAGCTGTTACAGCTGAAACAATGTTGCACTTGGGGAAAAAAACAGCATTAAACAAAACTAAAAAAACTAACAAAAATAAAACTAAATTCATCACCAGTTGGAGATTAAAACTTTAAACAACCAGCAGTAAAGGAAACTAAATAAAACAAAAACAGAACAAAATTCATCACCAGTTGGAGAGTAAAACAAAAAGGAACAAAATGAAATTCAGCACCAACCAGCAGGAGATTAAAACTTTAAACCAACAGTAAAGGAAACAAAACAAAATGTATTATTAGCTGGAATGAAATAAATATGCTCACAGCAACTTATTGTGATGCCGAATATAAAGTTATACTGGGATAAATTCTACAGAAAGACAAGGCAAAAAGTATATTCTATTGCTTTTTTCAACATGAAATTTACCCTTAGTTTTACCATTCAAAATGTTAAATTAAACCATGAACTGAGTCTGTGGGTTATATGGGGATAGAGGAAGTTAAAATGTTTCAAGGGTGTAAGCAATTCAGTAGTGACGTTGAGTGGTGAAAGACGATAAGCTTCAGAGTGGCAAGTTAGGTGATAGAAGGATAATACTGCTCGGTATCACTTGAATTACAGTGTCTGCAGTTGGGATAATGGGGCTCCATAGCGCCCATCGGTAGGGCTAACTCCTTAGTGGAGACTTCTGCTGGGTAAATCTGTAATAGGAGAGGTAAAGGGGATTAGGAGGAAATGGTACATCTTTAAAATACTCAACTTGACCCAACCTGATTTAAATTTAAAAACCGATTGGGTCAGATATGGGTAAAAAGCTTGATATCTGACTGGATCGGATCTCTGGGTCGGATATCCGTGCATCACTAATATATAATGTAAAAAACAGAAACAAGGCACTGCGTCAGCATGTGGTCTAAAAGCAAAACAAAATGGTTATATTAAATGCACACTGAAAATAGAAAATAGAGTTAAAATCTACATTTGGACCTTAGGTCTTCTTCAGGAAATATCTAAAGAGAAAAAAAAGAGTTTTCTCTTTGGAATTCCGAAATAAGGTCCAAATGTAGATTTTAACTCTATTTTCTATTTTCGCATTTAATATAACCATTTTGTTTTGCATATATATATATATATATATATATATATAATGAGCTGTACACAAGGAGATATGTTCATCAAGACAGGTAACTAGCCCACGAGGATGTTTTTTGTTATGGAGATTGCATTTGTGATCATGGTATAACACTTGAGGATCTCTTTCAGCAATGAGGAAATGATATGTAGCGTGTACAGGTAGGAGTCTGGGGATTTCTGAGTTTGGGAGGGTTTTGTGTCTCATTTTTCCAGGATTTTTTTCTCAGTTTAATTGGTTTGGCTAGATTTCTAATGATGTGTTAATTGTGTTATCAATATTGTCCCATTAATTGTTTGATTAGTGTAGGTAAAAAGCTTTAATTAGTACAGGTATATAGCTGTAATTATTTGATTAGTGCATTAACATAGCTTTAATTGATAAGTGCAGGTATATACTTCTAACTGAAAGATTAGTCACAGGTGTACATAGAAATGAATAAATGATGGACTTTTCTATCGGGAACATTCCCATCCATGTAAAAAAAAAATCTATATCTATATCTATATCTATATCTATATCTATATCTATATTTTACTGGCGCAGTCACGCCAGTACAGTTAAAGTTGAGTAAGCAGTTTAATGTTAAACCCCAAATTCTGCACCTTAATAACTTTGCAACCATTATACAGATTTACCCGAAATTTGGAATGTGCAGTCTCGTATGATTGCTCTCTTGATTTGCCAAGTTGAGTTTTGATCAGACTTGCGTTTCTCTGCAGCAAAATGCCCAAAAATGCATTTTTCAGGGGGGTTTTTTGCACTTTTTGGCTGATTTTTACTCATCACACTGCATGCACACCATTTGGAATTTTGGTCTGAATTTTTTTGTGTGGAAAGAGGTTTCATCAAAGAACTATCCAGTGCTGACTTGATGAACAAATATTAAACTGCTCAAAAGTTATTTAATTTTGAATTTTTGGGTTCTGAGCATGCTTAGTTCAGTCCAAAATTTATATGTATGTTTTATGAAAGGGGGATTGGGCTCAAGATGAAAGATTTTGTCACCTCACAAAAGGAGATTTTTAAAATCCCTGTTCATGAGGGAAAATTCCTTGTTTGTAATTCGCCATCTTGTATTCATTTTTTCCTCCAAACAAAATGTTGTAGCTTTCCCCATGGCTGACTTATTTTACAAATGAGGCATGTATTTTGTTCAGGGTGATGCCCTCTACAAATCCATGCCTTTGGTTTCCTTTGTTTTGGCCAAAAAATGGCTGTTTTAGATTTTTTAATTCTTCATTCGTGACTTGCTTCCGATCCTCATTCGTAAGGAGACAAAATCCCCATTCATGAGCTAATCCCCTTTTGCAAGACAACAAAATCCTTGATCATGACTTAGGAACCAGATGGCCCTATCTTGTGAAGAAGGATTGGCTGACAAAATCTTCTTTCGTGAGATGTCAAAATCCCCTTTCACAAGCCAATCCCCTTTTTTGCGAGCTGACAAAATCCTTGTTCGTCATTTCATGACCAGATGCACCTTCTTGCAAATGAGGATTGGCTCACGAACAGGGATTTTGAAACTTCTCGATTGGGGATTGACTCATGAAAGGGATTTTGTCAGTTCATGAAAGGAGATTTTTTTTAATTCTTTGTTCATGAGCTGACAAAATCCCATTTTGTGAGGCAATTCTCTTTTGCACGCTCACAAAATCCCCTTTCGCGAGTTACAGACCAGATGGCCATAATCTGACTATCAAGGATTCCTCACCGAACAGGGATTGACCTCACAAATGGGGATTTTGCTGCATCATGAACTAAAATTTTAAAAAACTTTGCCAGTGCACTGTAAATAAACAGCCTGGTCTTTTGGCTTGAAAATTGCAGGGTATAAAGGGGGTGTCCCAGAGATGTGAATTATGCTGTTTAGGTGTAAAAAAAAGTTAATTGGTTCCATAAATATGCCATCACGAAGTTGAGATTTTTCCCATAGGATAATACTGCAGCACCTACAGCAATGTTCGTTGCCCATTATCTCAGAAACAATGTGAGAAATGGCTTTTTTGCTACCTGCAACTTCTAAACATGTGTGGTAGTTTTGAAGTCATGATTACAGCTGCAGTGGAATTGTTTTTATAGCTTGTACAGTTACAGAGATATTTGCAAATTAGTGTTACAAGGGTTCCTTTTCAGTCCTATAGGGCTACTGTATGTCTCCATTATGTGTAAGTGGGAATGCAGGACCCAGAGGGCCCGCGCTCCCACAGATGCATATTGTTATGCTAAAGTGGGCAGCTTAGTGGGAGCACAGGTCCCAGAGGGCCCACACTCCCACCAACACATACCAGTTACCAGGTACATTACGCTTTCAAAACAAAGTTTTTAAAAAAACATTGTCAGTGCACTGCATATAAATGGTTTGGTATTTTGGCTTAAAATTTTCAGGGTACAGTATAAAGGGGTGTACCAGAGATGTGAATTATGCTGTCACAAATATATATATATATATATATATTCACTGCAAAAAAACTTTGTTAATGCACTACAGGTAGTTAGGGTTAAAGCAAAAAAAGTAGGGAAATGTGGCATTAAGGTTTCCAACCCTAACACCTCACCTCAACACTCCAGGCAACAACAGCAAAAACCATTACAGTTTCTCCTCTCTTGCCTCATTGCAAATCAGGCATGGGGTGTGCCTTGGGGTTGTCAACCATAACGCTCACCCAATTTTGTTCTGCTCCGATATGCGGAGGTACTGTTTTTTTGGTTGCACCTAACACCCAAATGGTTTTGAATTTTGGTCTGCAGTTTTCAGGGTAGAAAGCACTTGGCCCAGAGCGGTGCCTTTCATTGGTTTGGTGAAAAAAAATATTAATCCATTCCAGTTATAAGGATTTTAATTCATGGTTCTGAGCATGCTCTGTATGCTCTTTTGGATAGCTGTTTCATACCAAAAAATAGTTTGGCCCTATAAAAAAGTATTCTTCTCTTTATAAGGGTACTACTCTTGTTTCATGAATTCTTTTTCTTTTATATGGCAGCCATTTTGTATTCATTTTAATTTTTTTATTTTTTTGAAAACCCATAGAAATCATATCCAGCAGAGACACTGACACATGTGTTTTGATAATCAGGACCCCATTAGCTGGATCCTGCAGTTAGTTTTTGCAGAAATGACCCAGACATGTGTTATTAACACATTTTAAAAATCTTTTATTTCATAGGAGACAATTTCTGTCTTTGTATGGCTTCACAAACCAAGAATAGGGCCATACAAAACAAGATTGCCTTCAAACAAAAAAAAAAGAATTTGGACTTGGCATTTTTCATATTCTTTTTGTATGCAGGAATCTCTTTTCATGAGAATGAAGAATCTCTTGAAAAAAGATTCCTTCATATGAAAAGAAATTGGTATTATTTGTTCACATTCTTTTGTTGTATGATGGAATCTCTTTTTGTGAGAACAACACAGTTTCTCAAAAAAGATTGCTTCATATAAAAAAATAATGAGGAATTTGTTTTTTTCTCATTCCCTTTTCATATGAAGGAATCTTTTTTGTGAGAATGACACAATCTCACAAAAAATAAGATTCCTATTGTCTATTACTGCTTTATATTTATTGTGTGCTACATATAGTGGAGTTTTAAAATATTTGAATTTTGAAAAATTAATATACTGTATATATTTAAGTAATTTTCAGTTTTTGTATATAACTACAAAAAATTGTTTTATACATATTCTTACAGTCCCCCAGAAGAAGCCATATCCTGGTGAAATGTTGGGACATCTGAATTAATTTCAAGAAATAAAAGAATTCAACACTATTTACAGATTTGTCTGTGTCTATGGCCTTGTGCCAGAGCCGGTGCACCTATTGACTTTTGTGACTTTATTGTGCACCACTCATCAGGCTCCACTTAAGAAGATATTACCCCATGGATATGTCCCCTGGATCTACAATTTTGGGTTACAAGCACAATAACTTTGCCACTGTATGATGGATTTGCTGAGATTGTGCATGCTCAGAGTGGTACCATAGATCTCTGGATGTGCCAAGTTTTGTTACAGTCTGATATACAGTTGCAGAGCTACATAGCACAGTAGAATGTGGTATTTATACTTTTTTTGCAAATTCTTTGCACGCGCCTACAGGTCACACAGTCTGCGCGACCAGTCCAAAACCTTCAGAGAACATGCTGCCTCAATGTGCCTTTCAAAGATTTCATGAAAAAACATTAAATGGTTCAAAAGTTATTCAAAAAACAAGTTTCCCATTATAGTCAATGGGAAAAGTTAACAAAAAGTTCAACAGTGTTGCAAATGCAGTCTTTAGTGTCACAAATGACCGCTGTAGTGTCACAAATCTGCCATCTTATTTTCAGTTGGTGGCCACAGAAATGCTTAGCTTTTAAATTTGGGATCCTCTAGGGACACAGTTCTTGCTGAGTTCACCTGGTTGAGCCCTGAGGATGCTAGCCATGTCTTTGTTGGGGGGTTTAAACACCCCAGAAATATGTTTTTGAAATTTTTGTAAACAGTAGCGCCGCAAAGTAGTATCACACATTCGACACTTTCATGCTTTTTTTTTGCAACAGTGTCGCAAGTCACGACACTACTTTGCGACGCTATGGCCAAAAGAATAGGAAATCTTTGCCACACTGCTACAAAAGAACAGTTTGGTCTTTTGGGCTGAAATTTGGAGGAAGAAAGCCAACATCCCACAGATGTGACCTTTTGGTGGTTTGGTGGCAACATATTAGAGGGCTGCAAAGTTACAGTACTCCGAAGTTGACAAACGTTCCCATAGGCTAACATTATGGCGTCCGCCGCACCTTTCAGTGCCCTTATCTCAGAAACATTTTGAGATACAGACTGTTTGTTAGAAAAATGCTTAGCCTCCCACTAGGGGGCTAAGTGCAAAACTAGCTAGGAAAGTCATAAATTACATGCAATTTTAATTTTTTTTCTATGTCATACGGTTCCTGAGATATAAGCAATTTAGTATTCCAAGTGTTCATTTTCTGCTCCGAGGCCCATTATTATGCATACATTCTTTGTATTCACTGTGTTTCTCAATGCAGCTTTTGGGGGAAAAAAGGGTGTGCATTTTCATTACTGTTACAGTTAGTTTTTCCTCTTGCATTTCCATAACCATTTGCATTACCGTTCCCATCTGCGCCACCGTGTGCGTTACCCTTTGCATTTCCGTTTGTGCTTCGTTTGCGTTACTGTTAACATTTACATTTCCATTACTGTTTTTGTTTGTGTTTCCTTTTGTGTCACTGTGTGCATTTCAATTTGCATTTGCTTACACATTTCCGTTTGCATTTGTGTTTCTGTTTGTGTTTCCTTTGCTGTCATTGTTGCTGTTCCCTTGAGTGTTTGCATTTCCAATTGCATTACCGTGACTGTGCATGTTATGATTTATGTTTCCATACATGCTTGCATTTGCGCTTGTTTTCATTAATGTTTGCGCTTGTGTTTCTATTACTGTTTGCGTTGTTTGCGTTTGTGTCACCATGTGCGTTACTGTTTGCGTTACTTCATTATTTATAGTGCACATTCTCAAAAAGAAGGGAAATTCATGGCAAAAACCTTTTTTTAATGCATCAGTTAGGGTTGTTCCACAGCAAAAAAAGTGAGGAAATTCAGTGTTAGAGTTGAAAACCCTAACTGTGCATCCCCCCCACCACCTCCACACACACACACATACATGCAAGTAGGGGAAGGACCAAGGCAACACAACCAATCACACACAACCAGCAGCAGGTAACAGGAATAACATACAACTATCTAAACCACAAAACCACATATCCATGCTCCCATCGGGCTGTGGCATGGGGTCATCACTGCTAACTGTCATCCCGGACATTGCACGCACCACCAAACACATATCGTGCTATTACACTTTCGTATTTGTGAAAGTATTTTGTGAAAGTATGCTCCTAATGACTGCACATCTTTGCCATCATCCTGCAAGCAAATGGTTGGGTCCTTTGGGCTGACATTTGCAGAGTGGCAAGACCTGGTCACACATATGTGCTTTTTCCTGCTATTGTGCAAAAATACTTAAGGATTACAAAGTTACACTGTTCCAAAATTGAACAATTTGACATGCACTCACATTGCAGCACCCATGATGCCTTTCGCCACCCGTATGTTGAAAATGAAGCTAGGTACACCATTTTCGCTACTGCCAGCTTGGTTTACCTTTATGTGAACTAACCTCGAAGAACAACTTTGTAAATAATGTATCATATCTGAACTTGGATTTCCCCACTTCCTACAGTGACACAGGAACACACCTCCTGCTGGATGTGTGTGATTGGTTGTGTTGCCTTGGTCCTTCCCCTACTTGTATGTATAGTGAGTGTGTGTGTGTGTGTGTGTGTGTGTGTGTGGTGGGGAATGCGCAGTTATGGTTTCAACCCCAACACTGATTTTCCTTTTTGTTGCTGTGTAACCCCTAACTGATGCATTAAATGGAGTTTTGCCATGAATGAATATATATATATATATATATATATATATATATATATAGAGAGAGAGAGAGAGAGAGAGAGAGAGAATAGATATATATAGATATAGATATAGATATATATGCAATGCTTGTGAGGATAAATTCTGGCAAACATTTTTGATATCTAGAGGGTGTTCAGATGTAGAGTAAAGATATCACATTTATCATCACTCTAGGCCCCATTCCAGAATTTATCCACACAGTAGATGGGGATTGGTTGAACCCAGCAGCACGAGTAGATGAGTTTCACTTTCACTGGCTGTACCTCACCTGTGTGCCAGTTCCAATTCCCCAGCTCTATCAGTTGCCCTGAAGCCTTAGACCTAGAAAGTGCTCTCTCCCAAAAATCACAACAAAAAATGTTTTAAACATCAAGAGGCAGCACAATCTACCTACAATCAGTTAGAAAGTGCCAACATTGTTCTGTAAAACAACTTTTTATCTCCCTCTCCCCACAGACCCACCTGACAACCCCTTTACCAGCAACAAGCACTTGTCAGTTTCTGAGACCACCAACATGATCCCTTTTCTTACTCTGCACCTATATGGCAGTCCACTCTCTAACCACTGTGCTCTGACTCCTCCTGTAAGCTGATGCACCCTGAAAATGCACACTGATGCATTTTATCAGCATTAGTGCACATTTACTTTCCACTCAGTCATCCTGAAGGAAATGGGGAAAACTAAAAATAAAACAATCCTTTGAAAATTAAAAACAGCAATATATAACAAAATTAGGTGGAGCCATGTATAAATTAAATATGCCATGTCCCAAGACTGAGAATAACATTTATATTCTCCCTAGCAGCTGTAGATGACATCCAGTGATGCTGTAGACCAAATGAAAGGGTAGACTCAGAGCTCTGTTCCCCAAAAATCAATTACACTCTATAAACAGGGAGTTTTTTCTTTAAAAATTGAACTTTGATTGTGACCAAAAGGGAAGCTAGAGAACAGATGACCAGGCCTTGTTTGATGAACAGATTACAGTAACATGATTGCCTTGGACTCATCCAGACAGCAAACAACCACAGCAGAAAATTCTTCCTAGCAAGTTTGTGGGGGTCTGAGAATGACACAGACACAGAGATGGTAGGGTTAGCCTAGAGCTATTGTGAACTGCTCCTGAGAGAGATAAAGTTATCTTGAGAGGACAACAGAAATTAATTTCACTTCATTAATAAAAAAGCTGAGTAAGCTGGAGAAGCACCTAGGAGCTGTAGTGGAATGGGTGGGCCAAGTGGTAGATGGCATAGTTCAATTGCACTACACCATAGAACATTAGGTCCAGCAAAATGTATTCCTCCAGTAAAAGTGTCAGAACCTGGTCACATGATGGCAGCTTGAGGAGCAGCAGCAGCCTTCCATAGTTCCACACCCCTGCTATATAATTCAGCTTTTTCACCCAGACTTTACATCAAATAGTGAGTTACAAATGACATCATTTGAGTCTTGAAGACCTCTGGAACTCAGCAATACTGAATTATCATGGATATCTACATGAAAAAGGTGCCACCAGAGCATTCCCCTCTGCCAACTCCAGAGAAGGACAAGGCCGCACAATGCCCCAAGCACCAACCTGTTGGCTCCAGTAAATCTCCTACTTCAGCGGTCACTGTCTCAGAAGAGAGATTTCTGGAAATCATTCAGCCATTACAAGATAAAATAACTGATATATTGGAGGATCTACAGAAAATTAAATCCTCAGTACAGTCTTTAACTATCCATGTGGGAGACTCAGAAGTCAAGTTGGTTTCTTTGGAGAAAAAAGAAGACAAGAATGAGCTAGCAGTTACACAGTTTGGTCAGAGACTTAAGAAACTTGAACAGAAGATAGAAGACTTGGAGTGTAGGAGCAGGAGAAACAATCTCCTTGTTATTGGATTGCCTGAAAAGGAAGCGGGAACTGCTCCCATACTTTTTCTCCAAAAGTTATGTGAGAAGATTGCAGGACCTTCCCCAAATGGAAACACCTATATAATCAAATGTGCTCACTGGGTTCTCCATCCTCCACCACCACCTAACTCTCCATCTCAGCCCCTTGTCCTCAAGTTATTAAATTTCCTGGACAAACAGCACATACTGGCCAAAGTTCGGGAATTGCAAGATGTTATTATGGGAAGGGCTAGAATCAGGATCATTCATGACCTTCCACAGTCGGTAAGGGCAAAAAAGGCAAGAAATGCATCTGACTGTTTCGAAGCTTATTGCTGCGGGCACACCATTCCTTATTCAATACCCAGTGGTGCTTCAAGTAAAATCCAGTGATCAGTGGATATCATTTGAAACCCATGAGCAGGTGGTACAAGAAGTCAGAGGTCTCTTTCCAGATCTCTTTAAATGAAGAGACCCTTGGGGGTAGGTGGAAAAATCTTTACTTACTATAAGAATTATCTGTGTGGTATTCTCAATGGATTTATTGAGTGCCTTGAGGTTACAGCCTACGATTTATTATGCTGGATCTATGATTTTAATAGCAGCCTTATGGAACTTTAGTTTGGTACAATCTGAATGGTGATTGTTAAGATGATTCGGACTTTATAGTAAGTCCCTTTATTTCAACTCAGCTCCTCTTTGGTGGGGATCTACTGCAAAGTCTGCGCTAGAGCTTATCCTGCAGTTTGGAGTGTGCTTCCCTTTTACTTTCCAGCTATCTTTAGACTCTCAAACTAGTGAAATTACTAGATGCAGAATATGATCTACTGCTTGACTGTTGATGAGTAAATTATACAGTTTTTCAAGAAATTCTGGATCAAGATTGAAAGCAACGTTACCTTTGGTTGCTACCTGTTATGGACTGTTGTCAGATTTTTTTTTTGTTATAATTGTTAACCATGGTCCTTGGAGCTTTTGAACATTCCCGGACTACTTCCTTTTGCTTATTTATGAGCTCCCCAGAGATGGACCTAATGAAGATTTTCCCTTTTGCACAGTGAAGAATTCATGCTGGCGCCATGTAAGATAGTATTTCAACTTACATACTGCATGCCTTAACTAGTATTCAGTCATTTCGATTTTATTAGAATCATGGAATCGCTTACATAGATTTAGATTTGTTAAATGTTCTGATTGCTATTTGTGTAGCAAGGGAAGGGCGGGATCGGGGGAGGTTTTTTTTTCTGGTGCAACTCAACCCTGCGCAAAGACATCACTCACCATGGTAAATTAAGAGGTGCAGTTTACTTGAACTGAGGTTAGGGGTTGTGTATAATAGTTTTTTTTTTTTTGCTGGGGATCAGGCTTTATTAAAGGGGAGGGCTACAGGGTATAAGTGGTTATTGAGGATAAGTTTTCTTTTATAATTCAAATGGTTTTTGGGAAAGAGAAATCAAGTGTGTCAGTTCAATCTACCATCGAAGAACTTGTCTTAGCCAATGGACTGGTAACTTTCATATACTCCCTTAACTTTGATAGACTAGGTCTACCTGCCATCTGTCTCCTAAGTAATTATTATGAGTGGCCCCTATAGTGTGATAAGTTGGAATGTTAAAGGTGCCCAAGATAGGTGCAAGAGGAAAGTTATTCTTTGGTACCTCCATCATTTAAAAGCAGGGATTGCATGTCTCCAAGAGATGCATCTTCGATGAGAAGATGTGAATCTGTTGTCTAAGACCTGGGTGGGACAGACATTCAACACAGGGAAGTCTACAAATAGTTGGGGGGGGTTGCAATATTAATAAATAAAGAACCCCCTTTAAATTGGAAAGAGAAATGTAGACCCTAATGGCAGATATGTTATTCTTCATGGCTTCCTGGAAACACAACAAATTATCCTGGGGGCTATATATGGTCCAAATTGTGATTCTCCCCATTTTTTCACACATCTGTTGGGTCTACTGATTTTTAACCCGCCCATATTGACTATTTTAGGGGGTGACTGGAACATCCCTCCATATGCAGATTTAGATAGATCTGATTCCCAGAAGCAAGGTTTATCCCCCACACAAAGGGCCTTACATGACCTCATGAAGGGTGCTGACCTCTTGGATGTGTGGAGAGTGTTAAACCCTGAAGAATGTCAATATACTTTTTTCTCACCCCCACATAAATCTTTTTCTTGAATTGACTTCCTCTTATTGAACTCCTTTTCTCTTCTGAGTGTAATAAACACAGATATACACATAAGGGCCATATCTGACCACTCACCTATTTCCCTCACATACCTCCTTGGGCCTAGAATTAAAAGGGATGCTCTTTGGTGACTAAATAATCAGTTGTTCCAAAGACCTGATTCCTTACAGCTGATTAAAGACTTTCTCTCCAGTTTCCTAGCTAACAACAGAGACTCAGTGACCAGAATATATAAGTCTGGGCAGCCTTAAAATGTTCCCTTAGAGAGGAGTGTCTCTGGTTGTCTGCCACCAAATTCCAACAGTTTAGATGTCAACAAGACAGCTTGCTTTGTGCCATCCACCAACTGCAATATACACTTAATTGCCAATCCCCCGAGACTGACTAGGCTAATCTGCATGGTTTACAAGCTCAATGCTCTGCCATCATGTTCCAGAAAGTGGAGCTTTCATTAAAACGTACCAAAATTAAATATCTTGACACAGGGGAGAAGGCAAGTAAGCTATTGGCAATCTGGCTCAGACAAGCTGAAACTTCTCAATTTATCCCAAGTATTAAGTATGACAAAGATAAACATATAGTCATGTCCCCCAGGGATATTGCTGAGGTGTTAAGATCCTACTATCAGAGACTTTACTCCGAGGATCAATCTGATCGACCCACAACTATGGCTATCACTGAGTATCTCAATTCTATTGATCTCCCCAAATTGCTCCCTCATCAGGTAACATCACTAGGTAATTTGGTTAGTACTCAGGAAGTTAAAACTGCAGTTGAACAACTTTCATTAGATAAATCCCCTGGGTCAGATGGCCTTTCCAACAATTTATATAAGACTTGCCTATCAGAACTTGCCCCTTTCCTAATGGAGGTATATAACTTCTGGTACTCCGAGGGCCTCTTAGAATCAAACTTCCTCAATGCTTTAATCCTTCTTATCCCAAAGCAAGGTAAATACCCCCTTTATCACAAAAGTTACTGACCCATATCACTGATTAATACTGATGTTAAGGTCCTAGCCAAAATCTTGGCTAATAGGATGGGATCTGTGCTATCTAACCTCACTGATAGGGAGCAAATTGGTTTCATGGCAGGTAGATCATCAGTGGATCACATGTGTAGGCCAATGTACATGCTCTTGGTAACCAGGGACTCAGATCTGCCAGCAGTTCTTCTGTCCCTGGATGCTGAGAAAGCATTTGATAGGGTCTCTTGGGATTTCCATTTTACAACTCTGGCCCACTTTGGTCTCCTCTTGGGATTCCTTAGATGGGTCAGACTGTTATACTCTTCCCCATCCACCCAAATTTGGTGCAATAGTATACTATCTGATCCCTTTTTGCTTCAAAGGGGGACCAGACAAGGTTGACCCCTGTCCCCACTACTGTTCAACCTTTACTTAGAGTCCCTGATCTGAAAACTGGCATCCTCTCAATGGCTTCAGGGAATTAGAAACATAGAAACATAGAAGTTGATGGCAGATAAGGACCACATGGCCCATCCAGTCTCTTGGTAACCAGGGACTCAGATCTGCCAGCAGTTCTTGTGTCCCTGGATGCCGAGAAAGCATTTGACAGGGTCTCTTGGGATTTCCTTTTTACAACTCTGGCCCACTTTGGTCTCCCCTTGGGATTCCAAAGTAGATCAACATTATACCCTCTCTGCATATGCAGACAATCTTCTCCCATATCTTGAGGAGCCTCAAACAGGTATCCCTTCTCTTATAGAGGAGGTTGATCATTTTTCCATGGTATCCAACTACAAACTTAATCTTTCTAAAACCAAAGTCTTTCCTTTGAATAATAGAACCCCCCGATTAATGTTGACCCACATTAATAAACTCTTGTGGGACCACAACTCCCTTACTTATCTTGGAATTAGGGTCACCAGAGATATACCCACTAGGCTTAAGTTCAATCTCTCAGACTTACTAAATACACTCAAAGCTGATCTTGACAGACGAGGTGATCCTCCTCTTTTACTATGGGGAAGAATAAATACTGTTAAAATTAATGTTTTACCCCGAGTGTTGTACCCTCTGAGAATGCTGGGCTTTTTTCTCCTTAAAAAATGGTTCTCTAAACTTCAAACTATGCTAACTGCCTTCTTGTGGAAAGGTAAGGGCATTAGACACTCTTATTCCAAACTTTCCATGCCAAAACTGCAGGGTGGTTTATCTGTACCCTCTTTTTTAGTTTATTATTGTGCTCATCATCTTAGTAGACTGGCATACTGGTAAAAAGAGACTCAAGCTAGTGAACTACAGACCTATTCTCCCCTATGACTGGATATTGAGAGATTTCTACCTGTGCAACACCATTGCACTCTCCTTTCCTTAGTATATGTCACTCCTAGGGCACTTCCCAAACCATTGTGGAATACCCCACTAGGGTGGTCAATCAGAGCCTTAGACCAATTGCAAATGCATCTGTCACATAAATGGCACATGTCTCTTGACCAGCCCATCTTGGGTAATCCTCACTTTAAAATTGGACATAAACCCATCCCAACTACCTTTTGGCCTCCCTTAATTAATGAGATGGTCTCAGATCTATATGTTGATGGCACAATAATTTCCTTTTTCCATTTCTGACTCCAGTTTAATATGCCTGCAGCAGCCATTTTCAAATACAAACAGCTCAAAGAGGCCATTATGGCCCATCTGGGATATGAAGAGATACAGCTGTTGCCCACTGATAGTTTAAACCTGCTTTTACAGTTGGCTAGGGAACCCCATGCAATTTCTAAAATTTATAAAGAAGTGCAATCACTCAACTTCAATTTACCTCAGGGGGTTTGTTATTACTGGTACCAAGTGTTATCCCTTAGTACTGAAACTGACTTCTGGAGGAAATTATGGCAAACTATATACAAATTTGTCAAACAATATAGATTGCATTTAATTCAATTTAATATCATGCACAATCTATATTTCTCCCCAGTTAAACTTCATAAATTGGGCAATTTGTCCTCTCCTGATTGTTCATGATGTGGCAACCTCCCTGGAACTTTATACCATATGCTATACCTCTACGGTTGCCCAAATCTTTTGGTAATCCATTAGGCAGACCCTTAATCCACTCTTGGGTCTTGATTCTCTTTTTATGCCAGAAGTCTGTTTGTTATATCATTTTGTGAAGGGCACTTCTAGTATTAGGAAAGCACATCTGGCTTTGATTTCTACCATGGCCAAGTTAATTATCATGAGACACTGGAAAGAAAGAATAGTGTTGTCAGTTCTGGAATGGCATAAGGAATTGTTAATTGCTCTCCAATTGGAGAAGCATATTTTATCTATGGGTAATCAATCTCACATTTACCAGCTTAGATGGGGACCACTAGACACCTTGCTTACTATATGGAAACCATAGCTGATTAAGTTGCATACCTTTCTTCATGTGTACTCTTGCTTGATTGAATAGGAACACACTTGATAAGGGATGGGTTAGAGAGGGTTTCAGAGGGTGGAAGTTGGAAAGGGGGGAAGAGGGTTTCACCTCTAACATGTGCCTTATTTAAGCTTGCAACTGCTGGTGACTATACACATTGTATTAGGGGTGATCCTCTTGATTTCCCAATCACTACCCATATCTTTGCTAGTATTGTAGTAATGAGAAAAGTTAAATAAAGCTTATTGAATTAAAAAAAAGTGTCAGGACATACAGACACAATCCAGGTGGGACAAATTGCACCTTTATGAGCTGCCAGAAAGGGCAGAAACTGGCAATCAACTTTTTAGAAAACTGTTTGCATGACATCTTGACCCTCCCTTCCACTATGGAGTTTAGGATTAAGAGAGCCTACCATGCACTGATAACGAGGCCTGCTGACGCTAACAGTGGGCCTCAGTCTGTGGTAATGACAATTTCTAGTTTCTATGACAAGGACACAATCCTGCAAATTATTTTGCAGAAGAAAGATGTTTCCTATAATGCAGTGAAATTGCATTTTGTCTAGGGCTACCCCCCCCCCCCGAGGTTTTATGTAAGAGTATGCCCAGGTGCTTCACATGCTAATAGAGCATCATGTGAAGTTCTAGACTCCATGTCCATCTCATCTCATAGTTTTTTGGGAGAATGGCATCAGTATTTCAATGACCCCAAAGGAGGCTCAACAGCTGCCAGGAGCAGCACTCCCAACATATGTGGAAGGATTTGACTGGAGAGTACAGGAAAAATGTGAGAGAGTAGACCATGCATGCAGGGGGAAAACTGATTGTGATGTTTACCATGCAGGAGCTTCAAGACATTTTGAATTTGTTCAGAGTGATTCATTGCTAACTGGATACTTCAGTTAAAGGGGCAACTTGAAGGGATTGCACATGAATAGGTAAACTTAATAAATACTACAGCTACAACTGGGGCCTCTGTTCTTCCACAAGGGATCCTAATATTTTGCACTGCTTATCTTTTCATTTTCTACATTAGCAGTGCATCTGATCTCAAAGCAGTTGATGCTGCTTGAACATAACTTTATTATTAGACATTCTTGCAGACTTTTTCTGTTTTAGTTTTCCATGCTGTTTTTATTTGGGAGCTGAACAATTTAGATCTTGTAGAGGGGGTCTGCTGCTTTCATTGTTAGTGCATCAGTGGGCTGTACATCCTTTAGATTGCTTTTGTCTCCCTCTTATTGTACTTGTTCAAGATAGGAGCTAGGGGTTGAGATGCTACTGTTGAGGATGCCTGGGGCTCTCCTGCCAGGTCTGGTTGTCATGCTAGGCAGCATTGAAGGCCCCTGGGGGTTCTACAGGCCATCCATTGCTTCTGTCCCTTTACTTCAGCCACACTCAGTTTTTTGCTTTATCCCTTGCTGATGTCCTACTGGATATGGAGGAGGCAAACAGTAATTTTGCTTTTCTCTTTTTCAGACTAGTTCAAGCTCATAATATTCTGCTCCCAGGTGCTGAGTTATGCAACAAATGTTTATTAGGATCCTGGTTAATGTCCAGAGTAAAGTTGAACTTTTTAATTTTTGGAAGGTTCATTATGGTTTTTAATGGAGTTTCCCTCTGAATACTCATGTAGTCACTGATGTCTTGCTTCCAACTTTTTTGTGGCCTCATTGATGTGGGAGGAGGTGGGCATATGGGACCACCCTTGTTTGTGGTGAGTATTCAGTCACCACCATCCTAAGCTGGCTCTGGGATTCAGCCTGGGTGCCTTAAAAAAGTTTGGGTCAGGAATCATTTGATTATAGTTCCTACCTGTGGGAGTTTAGTTAGTTTTACAGTCTTCACTTTCAGGTATTGCGGTGTCCTGTTGGCCCATAGTTATAGTTGCTGTTTTTGTTTCCTCTTCTGAGTTTAGTGAGAGAAAGACTCTTGCAACAAATATTATTGCTTTTGAATTTGAAGTCCTGTGCTCCTTAAATACTGGGGCACACTATCTAAAGGTATCTGGTAAAAATAATTGGTAAATTGGTAATTGGTAAAGGTCCATATTGATATTTATGATTATGATTGTTAAATATTCACAACCATTATCTTACAATGTGAATGGGTTACATAGACTGGTAAAGTGGAGTCAGAAATTGGTGCATATTAAATGGTTTAAGGCTGATATTGTACTCCTCCTGGATATGTGCTTGTCTGATGTAGAGCGTAATAAGTTTAAACATTTGGTTATCGGAACTCTTTCTGTTCCTCACATACTTCTGGGAAGAGGAGGGGTATCCCTATAGTGGTATTACATTGCTTGCCATTTGATGTGAGGGACATAGTTTCTGACTCCAAGGGTAGATATGTGCTTCTGAAGCAGAAACTGCAGGACACAATTATTACACTGGTATTGGTGCACCTCACCCAACCCCCATTGGGTCAGACTATGCTTTCCATAGAAAGTTCCTAGGTTTAATGGCAGAAAAAAAGGGGTTATTGTGATAGGTGGACACCTCAGTTTGACACTGCTTCCTCATCTGGATAGCACCTCACATATCTCTAGGATGGAAAATAAAATAGAGGGCAGGATGCAGAAACTTCTGGGTTAGTCAGGGTATTTGGATGTTTGGAGAGGGTTGTATAATCAAGCCTGTGACTATACATACTACTCTGCCCCTCATCAATTATAATTGAGAGTAGATTAGTTCTGAGTCCCAAAAGAATATGATTAAAGTGCACTGTCTGAACAAACCTTGGTACATCTTCAGCTGGACCTGAAAATATTAAAGAAAAACATGTTTTGGCAATTAAATATCTCACTACTTAAGGACCCTGTGACAGGTGGTGAAAGAGAATGCAGTCCATGGTATCTCTCCTATGCTGCTTTGAGGCACTATCAAAGCCATCATGAAGGAGAAATTATTTTTTTACTCCAGAGAGGCCAGATAGAGGGAACTAGAGGAGTGACTAGCTCAGGCAGAAAGGCAACAACAAGTCTGACTGGACTGATACAATGGCAAGGGAATAGTTGTCCTTCTGAAGTAGTTGTGAAATCTGCTTGACTGTACTACAGAGAGATGGTGGAAGCTTGTAAGGCAAAGGTATTACAAGAGAGGCTCTGAGGATTTTTGCCTGTTGGCTGTGGACACAAAGGGTCAGAGCCCTTATTTCTAAATCTATATACCCGAGGTAGAGTACAAGGAAACAAAGGTTGTGGATATTGCAGAGGCCATTATGAACTGTTATGAAACTTTGTATAAACAGCATGCACAGGTTGCACAGAAAGTATTGCAGACCTGCAGTACCTTTCCCTTTGAATTTACCCTGGCTCACAAAGAAACTACGGTACTCCCTGAGTCACCTGTCTTCACTTCAGAATTCTCCCAGGTCATTAGAGGATTGAAAGCTACTAAGTGTCTGTGTACAGATAGATTGACTAGTGAATTTTGTAAGCAGTTTGGGGAGGTGGTGTCCCTGTTACTTTTGCCTGCTTTGATTTTGCATTGTCAGTGGGAGGCTGTGTGCCCCTCTAATGGAGTCAGGCCATCATTTCAGTTATTTTAAAGTGTGGCAAAGACCCAACTCTGTGTGCTTTTCATGAGTTAATTTCATTTAAATTATCAGCTATAAGATATTAAGAGCTATCTTAACTACACATCTTGAAAGTGTTGTCCACCCTTCCCCCCTTAGTGGACAGAGATCAAACTGGGTGGTTCTCAGGACTGTAAGCTCATGGCAATGTTTGCTGTAGTCTACATAAATGACCATTTGAACACTATTAAGTAATCTGCCTCCCTGGTGATTCTTGATGACAAGAAGGCATTTGATCAGTTTGATGGTTGCTCAAGGTGGTAGCGGTGGGGTGGAGAGCATGGGGTTGGATAGTGTGGGTTAGAACCCTGTATGGAAAAAAGGTATCACGTTTGTTAATGTTTTATGGACAGACTGAATGGAGCAATGGTCTTTCTTTGCATTCATTGTCTATGTGTTCACGTTTCTATGATTAGGCCTTTTGGACCTACTTAAAGATGACCCTTGCTGGGTTTGTTTTTCCCCCTTGCTGCTATATGTCATTACAACTCTTTATGACATCCCCTGTGCATATGTAACACAAAATGGTAATCTATGAATGTGGTTCCCTCAGAAACAAGAGAAGAGGAAGGTTTTCCACCTCTGCCCTATTTTGTTCATGCTGTACATTGAGCTATTTGCTCAATGGGTGCAACAGCATCTGGAAATTAAGGGAGTGCAGTAGGGCAATCGGGAGTATAAACTCACACTATACCCTAATGATCTGCTTTTATCTTTAACTGACCACAAAAACTCGGCACATAGGATTTTGAAGGGGAATAAATAATTTGGGATTATATCTGGATACACAAAAAATACCACAAGAAATTAAGTACTAACCTTTGGGCATAAATCACCATTAGCATTCCAGCACAGTTATTCCATGAAGTGGAATACTACGTTGCTCAAGTATTTGGGTGGTAAAGTAGGGGTAGACTTGAAAACCTGATTTTGCAATAATCTCCAAACTCTTGTAGATGAAATTAAAGGTGATATACACCACTGGTCTACCCTCCCTCTTCCATTCAATGCTAGAATTATGGCAATTGAGATTACAGTTTTACCCATATATTTATGCCTATTTCAGTGCCTACCCTAAGTGATTTCCTCCAAGACTTTTGCTGACTGGCAGAACCAACTTGATCACATTAGTTGAAATGACCATTGGCCTTGTATATGAGGCTCAGTCCTATTTCTAAATAAAAGAAAGGAAGGATGTGCACTTCCCAATTTAGAGTGCTATTGAAAGGCTACATTGACTAGAATTGCCCTGCACTTGGGAAACCTTGATTATTTTTATTTTAGGTGGAAGGCCACAGAGATGGGAGAAGTAAAGGAAATCCCACTTGTAGGTACTCCTTTTGTTAAGTCTCTAAGCACCCAGGGAGCGGGTACTTATCTGATTGGGGTACAAACTACACTCATTGGATGGGAACAGGAGGCCACACAAGCTTAGCTACAACCATACTTATGGAAATGATGGTGGTTTACATGGGATTCCACATTTGCCTCAGCAACAATTGATTCATGATATAGGAGACTGGGTGTGGAACTTCTGTGCACCCTGGCCATTACTGGTGGGGAATGCATGTGTAGTCCATTGAGGTGATTACACGCTGACCAATTTAGATACTTTGAAATAAGAGACTGTCTTAAAGCATACGTATGAGATCAAGGGAGTACACCACAGAGAGTTCCAGGTTTCTTCGCTGTTTTTCTAGTGATCCTAGAAAACAAACTGTTGAAAAATCAGCTATCTGGCTTGTACAATTTTGGAGAAAGTATGTTAGGCAGCAAACAAGGTTAGTTAGTTTATGTTTATTGATCGGCTATTGCCATTACTATATGCTACAAAACCAAAGGGTAAACATTCCAGACAGATGTGCATCATAAAACACATTAACCATCACACATAGATAAAAATAATATCATTACCATGTGTCACATAACTTCAATGCCTTGTGGATAAAGTCTCCTTGTTTTAGAACCAATCGAATGATAACTAAACTTATTTCATAAATCATCATTAGTCAAGTATGCATTCCTGTTAATAAAATACATTTAACATTTTCCTATGTTAAATATCCAAGAATCATAAAAGATTAGAGCTGATGGTTACAAATAAAAATCCTAAGATAAAGGCTATAATATTTAGGAGAGATTTTGCATTACTTATTAAGGATTATTAGGGTACACATTTTAAATAGGAAATGCTGCAAGTCAGAAAAGGCAAGTGCAGGCCCCCATGGAGCAACTGGCTAAACCATTCATTGACGCTTCCACAGAACAAACCATCCCCAAGTCTTGACTGAGAATGAAATTGAGTCAATATGTTTTGGCCCCACTATAGGTACAGGGTCAACTCGTGAAGGCACTATTTCACAAAAATATTGAAGGAAGCTCAGTCACTAGACCCACATTAGGCTATCCTAAGCTGCCAGCAACACCCATCCTTTTAGTGAACTACCAAGTAGCATCCTACTACTCCTGCAGTTCTATACCCCTACTGTCCCCTGGTATGATGGGAATTATATGGTGGCTACTATTTGTAACCAATTATGAGTATCTATGGTTCAAGCCTACCCTTGAAATTCCACACATTTCACTCTGCTTTTAGACTAGTCAACCTCCTAGTTGAGCTCTTCAATGGTCAGCTATTCAAGGATATAACATTTAGGAGAGATATCGCATTACTTATTAAGGAGTATTAGTGACATATTTTAACTAGGAAATGCTGCCAGTCAGAAAAGCCCACTACAGTCCCCCATGGAGCAACTGGCTAAACCATCCATTGACACTCTAGCAGAACAAACCATCCACAAGTCTTGAACAAGAATGACATTTGAGCCAATATGTTTAGGCCCCACTTTAGGTACAGGGTCAACTCATGAAGATACTATATCACAAAAATATTGAAGAAAGCTCAGTCACTAGACCCACATTAGGCTATCCTAAGCTGCCAGCAATACCCATCCTTTTAGTGTACTACCAAGTAGCATTCTACTACTCCTGCAGTTCCATGCCCCTACTGTCCCCTGGTGTGATGGGAATTATATGGTGGCTACTATTTGTAACCAGCTATGAGTCTCTATGGTTCGAGCCTACTCTTGTAAATCCACCCATTTAACTCTACTTTCAGACCCATCAACCCCCTATCTGAGCCCTTCTATGGTCAGCTAGGGAGGCAGTATAGCATAGTGGGTTAAGGCTGTGAGCTACAAATCTGAAGACCTGAGTTTGAATCCCACAGCCCCCACTTGCATGCTGTGTAACCCTGAGCATGTCACTTAACTTCCCTGTGCTCCCAGGTCATACCTGTAAACAAGCTTTCAGCTTAGTGTGCCACTCCTGGTTAAACAATTTAAAAAAATGAATCAGAGAAGCTCCCCCTAGGAAGCACAGTGGAAAATTCACCAGTAAACTCCCAGGTCCACCCCCGGGGCCACCTGACTCACAACACTTCCACATTCAAGGGTATTCCCTTTATATTTCCTGAATGAACTATAAAGCTATGTCACAGTTAATCATCTGTGATACTTTCAAGGAAAATGTACCAATCATTAAGTCTCTAAATCAAAATTAAATAATAAACAGGTGTGGATAGTTTGTTACCAAGCCCAGTTCCATTCAGCAGAACAACAGGATCTAAATAAGAGTCCCATTTCAATATATAAAAATCTTTAAGCATTTTGTATCCATAAAATTCATGTTGACCACCAGAAATCCACTCCACTAAAGTACCAACCCTTCTGCATCGCTGACCATATTAGAGAGTCTTGTGGAGGCTTTTCTCTGTTTTAACTAAAATCCTTGAAGTACTGTGAGTCAGAATAACAATAACAATAAATAGCTGAATATACAGTACAAGTCACATTAAACTGTTCCCTCAACTCACTGCTGTAGCATTGTTCAATGAGTTTCCTAATCTGTGCAGTGTTTAATTCAATGAATTAGTAAAAGTTTAGTATTGGTTTGTAACTAGCTGTTAGGACTATAAGCTTTATTTTCAGCTGAGTGCTTATGAGTTTCATTTCAGAAGGCAGACTAAACAACTCTTAAGGAATGCTGTGATACTTATAAACAATGCCCTTAAGGAAAGCGGTGATATTTGTAAACAATGCCATGAAAATGCATTGCATAAACATTGCAAAACAGCTACTGCCATATCACTAAACAGGTACAAGTGAGTTGAATAGGCAGTGAAGCATGGTAGGAAAAGAATTAAAAAGCTTCAACAATTCAAGTTGCCACTGCAGTAGAATCACAAAAAAAATGCTACACCATTGAGTTGATGGAACAGTTTAATGAGACTTGTAATGTACAGTAGTAAAGGCTCCATTTGGACACTGGAGTCACAATTGTCAGCACTTCACTGGAACAGCATTTATGAGAAACTGAGAGTAAAAATTTGCTATATTGAAAAAGCCATCTTTTATTTTGAAGGTGTAGCAGGAGTTCAAGCACCATGTTAATAAACAGTAAAGCAGTGTTGATGCATTGAAAACCCAATTACCTTTGTTCACTAGTCAATCTGGGTGTTAAATCAACAACTGATACTAAGGATAAATCAAATACTATGTAGGTGAAATGTCTCCATGTCCAACCACCACCTGTCAATGCACCAGCATCTTTATAACATTTTGCCCAGGAGGAGCATCGAAAATAACAGAAGCTTAGCTACCTTCAGGTAACAGGGGATCCAGGAATCCAGTTGAAGGGATCACTCCCAACTTAACAATCACTTGTTGCTCAGGTATTCTTACAGCTTGGGTCTTTGTCCTCCGAATACCTGTTAGGGAACCTTTAACTAAATAAAAGGAGCATATCAGTACATATGTTATGTTAATTTCATCCAGGTCTGTCTCACAGCAAGTCTCCTCAGCTCTTCCTAGGAAGGGGGAAGACATCAAAATCAACAGCACAGAGTATCTCCAAAGTGCAATGGTAGCAAAGTCAGCTCCACTGTATAACACAAGGGAGCAAGCATAAAAAGTTCCAAATGCTCCTACCGAATCCAAATGGCCTGACTCCACATCCAATGCATGTGGCCGTACAAAATGCCAGGACTCAAAAAAACCTTCCAGTGCTCCCGAATTACTGCAAAGCTGCCCATATTTGAAATGGGAAAAAAAGGCAAAACAAAAGAAAAATCTCTGTAAAGCAAGGGTCAATGTGGAGTGGTGGGGAGCGGAGCATCAGCACAGCCATCTTGCTGCTCTGCCCCTCCCTTACTCCCAGGCAAGCACAGCACAAGCTTACCTTGGCCCTCCAAACAATAGTAAACATATTAAGAAAAGATGGCAGGGACTGGAGAGAGAGCTGTGTGTGTAGATAGAGTTGGAATTACACTTTATGAGCTTTGCAAGCTGGGGGGCCCATATGGGCCCTATCTTTAAACAGATCCACCCTTCCCATTATAAGTCAATGACAGTGGTACACTAGCTACCAGGGTTTACTTCAGAGCTAGTGGGGCCAAGCTCTGGCAAGCCCCCTGCAATCCCAACACTGCAGGCACACAAGACTACCTATGCACTGAAATGAAAGAAATTTTCCCGGAAAGGCCACATCGCATATATTCACATCCATACTATGTAATATAAAAGGGATAAGAGAACTATAGCTGCTTGTTGGAGACAGTGTGGGGAGAGTGTGGCTATCCACACTCACAGTTTTTTGGCATGCCCCAAGATTAGTGCTTTTTGGACTCTGATCTTTACAAAGTGTTTGGTGGCAGCATTTGCTTACAGATATACATTTAGTCCTGGGGAACCCCCCACCTCCACCCCAGTCCATAAAAGGGAAAGAAGCTTATACCTCTGGAATATTTTGGGCCTGATTTTCAAACCTCAGTGAAAGCCACACCAAAGGCAGCTGCGCTGATTTCCTGTATGCCATGGACTCTGCCATCCAACTCTCTATTGGGTGGGGTCCCGGTGGTAAAGTCCCATGGCTTGTGGCAACCCTAGCAGTGCACCAAACAGAGGGCACACCTGGACAGGTTGCTGCAAGCCTGCAGCAATGTGCATATATGTGCATAAGCACACTGAGGTCTAGCACTTCCCCAACCCTGATCACCCATAATAACATATGCAATAACCCTAGGTGTCTAGTGGACCCCCGTCCCAATGTCCTCATTCATTGGTGATTGTTCTATTCTATTTTTTGTGGTGTCCAAAGTAAGCCAGCATCTGCTTTCAGGTCCCATCAATAGAGATGTATGAATAAAACCATGCTTATTCTCAAAGTCCCTTTTATGTTGCCTGGGAGTTGTCATGGATGGTGGGGGAGGAGGAAGAGTAACCAAAGGTTGATTTTGTATGACCATTCTTACTATACATGAAGTAGGACTCAGGATCTGATGAATTTTTTTATTGGAATTATCCTTTCTCAAGTTGATCCCTTTTTATCTAGCAAAAACTGTTCTGTTGCATTTAGTATAATTAGTTTTTTATTTCTTTGATGTAATATTGATGTACTGCATCTTCACTGTGATAGTATCACTCTGTCTTTTATCCAGAATATACAGTATTGTAGTATGTATTACCAACTTGATCTTTCAATAACAAAGTCTAAAAAAAGAAGCAGCTGTAGAGGTATGTAAGCAGTAAGGGAAAAAGGGCCAGGAAGAGGGTCCCTGACCGGACAGTGACCTTATAGTAGGCAATTGATAGTGCACAAAAAGATGATGTATTACTAATGGAAAGAAATAGATTGTTTCCAGAAGAGAACAGAGCATGGAGAAGCACTGAGGGACTGCAAGTTAGAATTAAGACAAGTAGGGACTGGAAATTCAGATTTATTTGTTTATTTTTTAATTTAGCTTTTGTTGACCAGGTAAGTACACTAGACAAGTTGTATGCCTATTTTCAGGTATGACCTGGGAGAGTACAGTGAAAAATACAGGTTCAAATAAGGTACATAACAACAAGAGGGGCAATGTACAGAGTTACAAGAGAGCAAGATGAACATAGATAGCCTACAGTGAGTAGTAATAGGTAAAATATACATATACATACAGAATAAAAGACTAAGACATTCAATGGCAATTACATTGTATGAGTTACCCTTTTACTAGGGCCACATAATTCATAAGCAGATAGCAAGCACTCACATGCTTCCCAGAGTTAAAGGACAGTGGGCAGTGGATTGGATGAGACCAATTTAGAGACCTGGTTAAGGTAGCTTAGGACACCCACACACAGAGGACAGTTTCAAGTGCTCCCAAAGGGAATTCTGGAGACTCAGGTGGGAGGGGGAGGCACGTACGTGGTCTGGAAGGGAGTTCCATAGCCTCGGAGCACACATAGCAAAGTCCCTATCCCCCGTTAGGGTTCAAGTATAAGGAACTTTGAGCACCCTGGGACCCTGAGACCTGAGGGAGTAGGAGGAGGATTCAGCTGGCTTGAGAAGCTGTGCCAGCCCTGAAGGTGTTCCAGTTCTGAGCACCTTTCCCACAAAGCAGCCCAACCCATATTTCAAGTGATTGGCTTGGGAAAGCCAGCACAGTTTGTCATATAATTTACAATGATGGGTGAGACATGGGGCTGCCAGGGCAAAATGACAGATGTTGTTGAAGGGCATGTTCCATCAAGCAAGGAGGACCTTGGAGGTGCTAGCAAACAGGAGAAGGCCATAGCTAAGTAAAGGGAGCAGCACACCTCTGGCTAATGCCAAGCTAGACGCAGATGTCTAATTTTTCTTTGCCCTGTAGGCAAGACCCAATTTGCAGTTTACGGTTCTGCAAAACATTTAGGATGTGACACCCCATGTCAAGTCGAGGGTTAAGTGCCACTCCAAGGTATTTTATTGAAACCGTGGTTAGCAGGGGAGAGCCATCCACACCACTGACACATAGAGGGACAGGGGAGGCCTTGATCTTGGTTACTGACCCAAAAATCATGGCCTGAGTTTTCTTTAGGTTGAGGACCAGCTTGTGAGACATTACCCAGGACTGAATATTCTTAAAGGCCTCACTCAGCTGAAGGATGAGAACCCCAATGTCCTGGCGTGTGCAAAGATGACAAGATCATCAGCATAAAGGGTGGCACTACAGTTGGAAGCAGCAGCAGGGAGGTTGTTAACAAATGCAGAAAAGAGAAGGGGCCCCAAAACTGATCCCTGTGGGACACCAGAGGTCACCTGAGTGGGGTTAGAGAGGACCTTGTTGAATTTAGTCTGCTGTATTCTGCCTTGGAGGTAGTTTCTAAGTCAATTCAAGGCAGAAGAGAACAGACCTAGGAACTGCATCTGTGAGCAGAGTAATGCATGGTCCACAAGGTCAAAGGCCTTAGATAAGTCTATGAATATGGCCCCAGAGAGTTCACCTTGGTCCATGGCTGCCCTGATGCTAGTAGAGACAGAGACCAGGGCCGTGGACATGCCATACCCTTTTTGATAGCCATGCTGCACAGGGGACAGCAAACTATGAGCCTGAATGTACTCTGTGAGCTGTTCGGCCACAGCTTTCTCTAAGAGTTTAGTAATGGCAATTGGACAGTAGTTGTCCAGGACTTTGTGGTTACCTTGTTTTGGAACAGGGACAATCCTCGCTACTTCCCAAATGCCAGGGATAACACCAGTGGCAAGGGACAAGTTGAATATATGTGCCAGTAGGATGGCAATGTAGGGAGCATCCAGGTTCAGAAGCTTGGGTTCCATGTTATCATGGCCAGCGCTGGAGTGTGGGGAGAGACCAGAAAGGAGTCTCTGCATCTCCATATCAGAGACAGCCCTGAGATAAAATAATGTGTGAGAGGAGTGAACCACCTGAGGGACAAAGGCTGAGGGGCTACTGATGTTCTCTACAGCAGGGAAGAGGGAGGTAAGTGCAGACAAGTCAGAAAAGTGGGAATTTAAAGCGTTAGCAATCATAAGTGGATTATTACAACTTGACCCACCAATGATCATATCAGATAACCCAGATTTGGAGGAGCTGCTGACTAAGTTTTTTGTGTTCCTCCAGAACCTTTATGGGTCCTTAGCAGAGCTAAGCAGGGCAGATTTACAGTAGTCACTTTTTGCCACCCTGATGGCTTTTTTCACTCATTTATGAGCTTCCTATACTGTTGGAAGATAGACTGATCCAACGTGTTTTTGGAGTGAGCCCAACACTTGTCCCTTGCACACTTGAGGGCTAAGAGGCTCCCATGCAGCCATTTTGTGGCAGACCCCCTTACTCTCTGCCTAATAAGGGGGCATGCTTGTACTGCAGGGTGCCAAAAACAGTGAGAAACTGGGAGACAGCTGTAGAGGGGTCATGGGCACTAAGCACTTCTGACCAGTCAGTGATTCTCAGATCCTCATGAAATGATCCCAGATCAGACCTAGAGAAATCCCTAACATAAATTATTTTTGTGGGGAATTTTTGGTGAGGGGACTTTCCACACATAAAACACCGGAGTGTGATCTGAGATGGAGTCAGGCAGGGTTCCAGTGGAGCTGATCCTATCTGGATGGCTTGATAGGACCCAATCCAGTAGGGAGCTAATTCCATCATTAGCAGACCACCTAGTGGGCTTCTGGATAAGCTGAGACAGAGCAAGACTCATCAACAAAGGTTCAAATTGCTTGGAGTTACCTCCTGTCCAGTTTAAGTTCACATCTCCCAGGATCAAAAGTTCATTGTTCCCAACATAAGGACCAGCGGTATCCAGGAGGTGGGTAAGCCCAGGTAGACCACCCTTGGGGGGGATTGTATGTGCATACAACATGCAGCTTCTTTGTATTTCCAAGTAACAACACATTGTGCAGCAGCTCACAGGAAGACAGGAAGGACTGCTGATGGATTACCTCAGATACTGTCAGATGATTCTTATAGTAAATTACGATACCACCCCTTCACTTTTTTTCCTGGCCGATCATGTCTGATAAACTCATAGCCAGGAAGTACACAGGCCGAGTCTGGTATTGAGGGTTTCAGACTGGACTCTGTAATGCCTAGTATGTCAGGCTTACAGTGGACGACCCAGGCAGATAGTTCATCAAGGTTGGGTAGTAGACTGCGAATGTTAAGGTGAGCAATTTTTAACCCCTTTCCCAATTTCCAACTTTCCTGGATTGAAAAGGCCTGATAGGTGGGACCAGGGTTTAGGTCAATGTCACCAGCAAGGACCAGTATCACTAGGAAGAGCCAGGGAGAAGACTTATGGGGAGAGGGGTACCACTGACCGAGGGCCAACGGGCCGGACATCTTCTCACCATGGCAGTACCCAGAAGGCATCTGAGGTCAAGACAGCTGGTAGGACAGGGAGGCAGTCTAACATGAGCTAGAATGTTAGAGAAGGTGAAATCAAATACCTCATGGGGGCAGTCATTCCCTAGTGGTCCCCATACAACCAAGAAGAGTCTATTGCCATTAGGAAGAGAAAAAGGCCAGCAAGGAGACCGATGGAGAGGGCAGCACGAGGCAAGGAGGGCAGGACACCTTCCCTAGTAGACCTGGAGTCTCAATTTCAGATTTTAACTCAGCAGTGACTGGTGACATCCAACTCAAAGAGACAGCATGAAACCTGAGTACCCTAACTTTTATGAAGATAGCCCAGCAAACACCCAAAGCAACATCCTAGGGAGAAACAGACAGATTAGGGTATATGCTAGCATGAAACCTGGAGAACACTAACTTTTGCCATTAACAGCCTGGCAAACACCCAAAGCAACATTCCAGGGTAATTTTAAAGTGTAGGCAGAAGTATTCAATAATCAAATGGTACAGGAAAATGTAAGCAGCACGAAGTAACTGAACCCCATGCAATGTGAGATGTCAAAAGCTAGTGAAAAAAGTCAAAGACAGAACGTGTTTTCTTTTTTCTTTTTTTTTAGCCACACCCAATCTGCTAATAGGGTCCCTGCACAAGATAGCAGTAAAGGTAGTTGATAACACCACATTCTTCTTCCAGGAAATAGAAAGAGGGAGGTGAAATATGGAATAGCACCCTTGATAGCAAGCATAGGGGAAGTACTCTATGTGAGAGTCAGTGGTGATGGCTCAGCTACTGTGTCAATACTTCACTTCAGTGTTCACCAAAGCACCCCAAGGGGACAGAGGGAGGTACCTATTTTTGAGGGCTCATGACATCAAGGGTAACCATGATGTAACTTGCAGACGTTGTGTGAAACTCTTGTAGCTGACTATCTGGCAGTGGTCATGACAGGTCAGTCTCAAGGGGTGGACAGGTTATACTCCAGGATCACAGTGGAGATAAAGGAATAATTGACATGGCTGCTTGTGGTAATCTTGTGTGAGATTGTCTGTACAGGTGTGGCGCTGGAGGACTGCCAAGTGGGCAGTGTGGCCCTATCTTCAAGAATGGATCAAGGCTTTACCCATGTACCAACAAGCTTGTCACACTAACCTTAATGCTTGATAGGGCCCTGAAATCCATTATTAAGTGCAATATTCTTGAGACCAAGGTTCTCACCTCCCCCCAGCTTGTCTTAATGAGGTGCAGACTGTACTAAACCAACCTGATCACTTTTCTTGTGAGTGTGATCAGTGAGGTAGACAGAAGCAAGGCTGTATCCACATTCTCTTTGGACTTCAGCAAGTTATTTGACACAGTGATGCATGATTAGCTTCTAGTCATAGAAACATAGACTTTGATGGCAGATAAAGACCGCTTGACCCACCTAGTCTGCCCATTTCCCTACCTACAGGATAAGCTGCAGATCCTAGATAACCAACAGCCTATTTCTTCTTACCCCCAACAAGAATTGCCTTATGTCTGTCCCATGTATTCTTGAATTATCACACAGTTTTAGACCCCACAACCTCCACAGGAAGGCTGTTCCATGAGACCACGACCCTGTCAGTGAAATAATACTTTCTTACATTGCCCCTGAACCACCCCCTCTCTATCTTTAAATTGTGTCCCCTTGTTCTTGCACATCTCTTTTTCTGAAAGATGCTACCCTCTTGGACTTTGTTGATTCCACTGAGGTACTTGAAACTTTCTATCATGTCCCCCCTCTGCCTCCTTTCCTCAAGGGTATACATATTAAGCTCCTTTAGTCACTCCTCATATGGCTTCTCTTGCAGATCCTGCACCATTTTAGTTGCCCTCCTCTGGACTGCCTCCATCCTGTGTATGTCCTTGTGGAGATGGGGTCTCCAGAACTGGACGCAGTACTCCAGATGGGGTCTCACCAACTGTCTGTACAGAAGGAGAACAACTTCCTGTTTTCTTCTGGAGATGCCTCTCCCTATACATCCCAGTATACCCCCAGTCCTCCCTACTGCCTTCTCACATTGCTTGCTAACCTTAAGGTCATCTGATATGATTACCCCCTGGTCCCTTTCCATTTTTGTTGTTGTTACTAGCTTCTCCCCATTGTATAATATTCCCCTGGGTTTTTGCTTCCCATGTGCATTATTTTGCTCTTCTTTGCACTGAATCCAAGCTGCCATACTTCTGACCATTCCTCCAACCATGTCAAGTCCCTTCTCATCCTTTCCATGCCTCCTTGTGTATCAACCCTGTTGCAGATCTTTGTGTCATCTGCAAAGAGGCATAATTTTCCTTCCAACCCCTCTGCAATGTCACTTATAAAGACATTAAAAAGGACTGGACCCAGTACTGAACCCTGTGGTACCCCACTAACAACCCCTCTTTCTTCAGAGTGGACTCCATTTACAGTTACCTTCTGTGTCCTGTTGTCCAGCCAATGTTTTACCCAGGCTACCACCCTGGGACTCACTGCAAGGCTGGTTAATTTGACTATTAATCTTTTGTGTGGGGCTGTGTCAAATGCCTTACTAAAGTCTAGGTAGGCCATGTCTACAGCCCCTCCCTGGTTTACTAGTTTGGTCATCCAGTCAAAGAAATCAATTAGATTCATCTGACATGACCTTCCTGCTATGAACCCATGCTGCCTTGAGTACTGAGCCCCACTGGCCTCTAGGTGCTCAAAAATTATTTCCTTCAGAAGTGATTCCATTACTTTCCCTACCACAGAGGTCAAACTAACAGGTCTGTAGTTTCCTGTCTCTGTCTTGGTCCCACTTTTGTGAAGGGGAATCACATCCGCCTTCCTCCAATCCTCAGGTACCACACCATCCTCCCATGATTTGTTAAAAAGGGTAGTCAGTGGTTTCAGTAGTTCTCCCCTTAATTCTTTTGGAATTCTTGGGTGAATTCCATCAGGCCCCATTGCTTTGTCCACCTTCAGTTTTAGGAGTTCTTTCAGAATCCTTTCTTCTGTGAAAGGACTGCGATCGAACCCCCTATCAAGAGTGCTTCTTTTAATTGGATTAGACACCTCCTCCTCTTCCTCTTTTGTGAATACTGAGTAGAAATATTCATCAGGAAGTATCCCTGCTTTTTCACTGTCCCTCTCTGCCCACCCACCGTCCATTCTATTCAGCATCACTATCACTCCCTTTGTCTTTCTACGCTCCCTGGTGTACCTATAAAAGGTTTTATCTCCCTTCTTAACCGAGTTGGCTATCTTTTCCTCAGTTTGGGCCTTTGCTAGTCTGACTTCCTTCCCTGCTTCCTTCTGCCTTAACTTGTACAGCTCTCTGTCCTACTTCTTTTGTGTTTCCTTATACTTCCTGAATGCTATATTTTTCTCTCTGACTTTCCCCAACACCTCTTTTGAGAACCATAGTGGCTTTTTCTTTCTTTTTGATTTGCTTATTTGCTTCACACAAAGGCGTGTTGCCTCTGTGATGGCAGTTTTGATGTTTCTCCATTGTTGCTCCACCCCTCTTTCTAGCCTGTTTGCTAGTGCTTTTCTAAGGCACTCTCCCATCTTGCCAAAGTCAGCCCTCCTGAAGTCCAGTACCCTCACTTTTGTATGGCTTGACTCTGTAGCTGAGTTTATCATGAACCATACTGTTTGATGGTCACTTGTTCCCAGATGGCAACCCACTTCTAGATCTGAGATCCTCTCACTGTCCCCATTTGAGAGTATGAGGTCTAAGGTTGCTCCTTCATGAGTGGGTTCTGAAACTAGCTGTCTGAGGCATGCCACCTGTAGGGCATCTAGAATGGCCCTGATCTTGGATGTGGCTGCAGCAAATGTGCTCCAATTAACATCTGGCATATTCAGGTCCCAAATCAACAGTATCTCCCCTTTCTCTACCATCGTAAGAATGCCTTCTATCATGTCCTTGTCCATCCCCCCCGACATGTGGGTCTGTATACAACCCCTATGCAGATTATGGTGCCATTTCCAGTCTCTAAGGTGACCTACAGTGCCTCCTCTCCTCCCTGTTTACTCTTTTGTTCAGTAGCTATTATCCCTTCCTTTATATAGAGAGCTACTCCTCCCCCTATTCTCCCCTCCCTATCTCTCCTGTAGGTTATGTACCCTGGTATGTTAACATCCCAGTCATGGTTCTCTGTGTACCATGTTTCTGTGACTGCTATGACATCCAAGCATCTCTCTTCCATCAAGGCCACCAGTTCAGGGATACTTGTTGCCCTGACTATGGGCATTGGTACTGATTACCCTCCATTTCCAGATGGCATTACTCCTTTTTACCCCATTCCTGTCCTTATTGCCTTTGTCACTTTCTCCATTTACCCCTGCCCTTTTCCCTATTGACATCTCTATCTTGATGTTTACCTCACTTACTAAGCTGATTTTTTTGGGGGGGCTAGGATTTCCATGTTCCTTTCCAGTGCCTCCCCCCTTGGCTAGTTTAAATGCTTGCCAATGAAGCATTTAAACCTATCACCTAGGATTCTGGTTCCCCTCCTGAGCAGATGCATCCCATCATGCCAGTATAGGCCTGCATTACTCCAGGTGGACCCCATAGTCTGCGACTAAGCCAAACCCCTGAGCTCTGCACCAGTTTTTCAACCACTGATTAAATCCCATGGTGTGGAGCACCCTAGCCTCACCTATGCCATAGACAGGCAGCACCTTCGAGAAGGTTACTGTGTGCTACTTGCCTAAGGCCCCTACCCAACTTCACAAACTCTTCTTGCACTGCTCTGATCCCTTTCTTATTCAGGTCATTTGTCCCTAGGTGGACAATGACATCCAGCTCCCTCTCTTGTGCAGCTGCTCTGGTGATCCTGAGGATTCACTCCCTGTCTCTCCAAGCCATAGCACCAAGCAGGCACCTTACCTCCCTCCCTCTCCCCTTCCTTCCCCAGTTCTACCTTCCTAACAATGGAGTCCCCCACAAGGAGTTGTTTCCTTCCCCTGTGTGGTCTCATGTGACCCTACTGTGGGTCTCCCTTGTGGAGGTCCCCAGCATCTTCCTTGGTCTCCACTGCGGGTGCCTCCAAAGAGGAACCACACTTTTCCAGAATGGCATAGGAATTGTCGAGAGTTACAACTGGAGGGATGCGCCTCTGTTCCACCACCCTCACCCTCCCTAAACCCACTGCAGTCCAACTGTTCCTCTTTCTTGGTAACCTCTGAGGCAACGACAGTGGCCCTGGTGGTCTCTGGATGGAAGCGGAGGTCCCACAAATCCTGGCCAACTCAGCCTGGAGATGAGCAACCTCTTCCCTCAGCCCAGAGAAGTGCCTGCAGATGGAACAACACCACATCCTACAGAATGTGTCCTGGAAGACTGCTGCTCCACAGCCACTGCACTGCACCCCTCCCATCATGTCTTACTTCTGGACCCTTCACTGTTGTTTGGAATCCTTAATCTTTCCTCTGTTTGTTTTTCTTCTTTCCCTACTTACTTACTGCCTCTGTGCCTTTTAAGGTCCTGTTCATCCTGTTCTGAGACAAGAAGATCCTATATTTCTCAATAGACCCCTTACTTGGTCAGAGGCAGACCTCCAGAAGCTGGGGGGGTGAAGAGCTACTCTTGCCCTTCTAGGATGGTGCATTTTTGTTAGCTCTGTGTTCACTCACTTTCTGCTCCCAAGCAGGAAATTCCTGTTGTCAGTCAAATCCTGTGCCTATAAAAGTAAAACTAGTTTTAGATGGGAGGGTGGAGGGAAGGGAAGGAGAGCAATTTAGTCCCAGTAGAGAAGTCCAGTCACAAAGCACTCCTTCCTCCTGGTGTTCTCTGCCAAGTCTAGTCAATAGTCACGTGATGTGCTGCTGAGAGCAACAGCTCTTTCTGACCTCTCCGGCCCTCATTTGTTGTTTTTACATATTTTGAAATAGTACTTTTCTATTTTTCTAGGGTATTTCAACTTTTTAAGAGCACCTTACCCACCCATCTCTGTTTGGAATGGCTTTGAAGTGATACCATGGAGGAGAAATGAAAACAGCCTCACTGCACCATACTTCTCTGGAGATGCCTGAAAGAGAAAAGGGCCCAAAGTGCATGAAAGTGCAAACCATTTCATCAGGATGATCCAGCTCTTTTCTGGTAGCCCTCTCTGTGGATCATTTCCTTCCAGGAATTTTTCCCTATGAAGGAGGCAATGCAACTTTTCATGGATGAGCTCAAGGCTCTCAGAATAGCAACTGAGTCACTGTCATGGTGGGTGGGTGGGCAGCACAGAGTCCCATATAAGCTCTCTTGATGACTGGCATGGCAGATTAGACTCTGAAATAATTTCCATATGCCAGAAAGTGACTAGACTTGAATCACAGTTGGAGGACTTAGAAGGATGTAGCAGATGTAACAATGTTATAATTCTTGGAATGCCCAAGAGAGTGGAGGATCCCAAAGCAGTGCTGTTTGCACAGAAATTGTATGACAAATTAGTGGACCCTCTCCCAATGGCCCCTCTTATGTCATCGAAAGGTCACTTCAGGCTTTAAGGGCTATGCCTCCAGAGGGTTCCACTTTATGTCCATTTATTTTTGAACTACTAGATCACAAGCATCTTTTTTATTTATTTGTATTTATTTATGACTTTGGTAACCGGGTACGTGTGCTGATCCCAGGGACCATTTTCAGGCGCGACCTGGGCCACATACAGTGGCACAGAGTTAAACATAAACAACAACGCATAGAACAGTAGACAGTTTGACCAATAATAAAAGGTTACAATAGTACACAGATTAGAAGGTAGCAAAACTACATAAATCCACGATACAAGGTTGCATAGTACATAAATCTGATGTGCATATACAGAAAGAGAAATATACATACATGAAATCGATATACAGCAAGTTGCATAGGAGATAATCAATGTTCCTCATGAGTAGCATGAAAAGGATAAAGTGGGGTTAGTAGAGGGAAGGGGTGGGAGAGGAAGGGGAATAGGAGGATTTACAAAGGGAGATGTATAGGCATGAGTAGTGTCTGGGAGCTGCAAGATGTTACCTCAGAAGGATCCAAACTATGAGTGACACAGGATCTGCCTGTTGCAGTCTAACAGAAGAGAGCTGCTTACCACCTTATTGTCACCAAACTGCTGGATGCAGCATTAAATTTTACATCCTGTATCCCTTCCAGCTACAACTCACTATTCAAGGGGAGCAGAAGAATTTTGAATTGGTGGAACAAGCAAACAGGGAGTTGCCCACCCTTATCCTGGATATGTTCAACTTAGAAACTTAGACTTTGATGACAGATTAAAGACCTCTTGGCCCACCAAGTATGCCCATGTCCCTATCTATTGGATAAGCAGCAGATCCAAGTTAAACAGCAGGCAACTTCCTCCTTACCCTCCTCCTACCCCCTACTATATTTGCTTTATGTCAGTCCCATGCATTCTTGAATTCCCCCACTGTTTTTGACCACACAACCTCCTCAGGAAGACTGTTCTATATATCCACCATGCTGACCATGAAAAAATACTTTCTCACGTTGCCTCTCAACAGTCCCCCCTCTATCTTCACATTTTACGCTATTGTTCTTGCACATGTCTTTTTCTGAAATATGCCACCTGCTTGGACTTTGTTGATTCCCTTGAGGTACCTGAAAATAGAGATGGGCGAAGTGTCCCAAATTCACTCCGTGAAGTGATTCATGGAGTGAAGGCGAATTTCTCGGAGTGCTCCGCAACGTGAAGCGGAGTACTTCGTGTTATAATGGGTAACGCGAAGTCCACATTGAAAACAATGACTTTGTATTATTACTCCACCTTCCCAAACCACTACTCCACCAATTCTTAAGGTGAAGTACATTGAAAACAATGTCCTTCACCTCACTTTGCCTTGTTTTTAAGCTCCAAAGGTGAATTTTGCAGTGATTCATGGGATTTCAGGTCACATGGGCTCTAGATTGTTCTGCACAGCCTCAGTTTGGGGTAGTGTGTATAGGAAACTGTAGGAGACAATCTGCTCTGAGAGCTCTCTGTGATTCAAACCTTCTTAAAGCTGTTAAAAAAGCCTTTCTGAGTAATTTGTTTGCTGAAACTTTAGTTCATAGATTATAGGAAACCCTCCTGTGCTCATATCATCAAGTGTTTATTGTTGGTGTATGGATTTTGAATGTTAATGTACAACATTCAGTCTGTGTACTGAGAGACAGTGGAAGTGTGCTTTGTGGGAGGGGCATATCTGTAGTGTAGGTAGATTGTTTGTTTGTTTATTCGCTTAACGGGTAAGCACACTGGAAACAAGTTCCTTTTACAGGTGCGACCCACATATATTACATACAGACAATACATAATCAAACATACATATACAATGCAGCAAATTGCAGACAAAAATGTCTTTGTTACATATAAAATTCATAAAAAAATTCATAAAAACAGTTACAATTAAATTGAGATTCAAATACATCCTTAATGCATTGGCAAACTTTTGACAGAACACAACCACCTAATATCTTGAGGAATTTCATTCCAAATAAATGGAGCAATATAAGCAAAGGATCTTTGTCCACTTTTAGATTTCATAAAGGAATCTTGAGAAACCTACTGTCTGACCTATGTCTAGAATAATGACCATCAATATATGGTCTCAAAACTTTGAAATACTATGTGGAATTCCAGAGTCCATAACTTTATATATGAACTTGGCCACAGTATTGGAAATTTAATGAAACCGGTAACCAGCCCATTTCTTTCAAAATCACACAATGATGAGATGACTTAGAACAATTTAAAGCAAACTTAGCTATCAAGTGAAGTAAAGTGGATTTCTTTGAAATCACTGTCGCAGAAGCAGTGTCAGTAATCATAGCTGCATAGTTCACAATAGGAAGTAAGCAGCAATTTGAAATAACCAGCCTAGACTCAGGATTAAGAAATGAACGGATTCTGTACAAAGAACCTAATCTACAGTGTATTCTTGAGGTAACCCTCAAAAAATGAGATTCATAACTTAGATGAGAATCTAGTAATACCCCAAGATATTGAAATGTATCAACATAGTCAAACAGTAATCCATCAAGAGATTTAACTTCCAAAGTACCAACCTCAGATCTCAGTCTAGGTGGGGTACCAAAACCATCACCTTTGTCTTAGATTTGTTTAAGAGTAATTTACAGGCCATAAGTGAAGATTGAAAATTGCACATTTCCTCTGTTAAAGAAACACCTAGATCTCCAACTGACAAACCCTGTGATAAATTACTGCATCGACAGCATAAAGTGTTAGAGAAGCATTATTAATCACACTTACTAGTTGATCAAAAAACAAAGAAAACAAAAGTGGCCCCAAAATAGAACCTTGTGGAACCCCACACTTAACCATTACAGAGTCTAATACAGCACCCCTATATTTAACCCGTTGAAACTTATTTGTTAAATAATCCCTCATCCAGTCCAAGAAAGACTCATCAACTCCCAATGACTCAAGTCTAGAAATCAACAATTGGTGATCAACTGAGTCGAATGCCTTGGTCAAGTCCACGAACACGGCACCCGTCAGACACCCTTTATCCATGCCATTAAGTACCGCGTTCGTGAACTCGACCAAGGCAGTCTCAGTACTCCTTCCCTTTCTAAAACCATGTTGGTTCTGAGACAATAATCCAAAGCGATCCACATACCCAATCAACTGATTATAAACTATTCTTTCCTGAACTTTAGCAAAAGCAGACAAGATAGAAATAGGTCTGTAGTTACAAAACTCATGTTGTGAACCAGATTTAAATATAGGAGTGACCAAAGTATGTTTCCATATATTAGGTATAGTACCTGTAACAAAAGACAAGTTGAAAATAATACTAACTGGAAGTGCTATAACTGAGGCAGCATCCGCCAATAAACTAGGACATAAGCCATCAGAACCAGCTGAGCTGTCCCTCTTAATACAACGCAAAAATTAACAGATTAACTTGGAGAAAAAAACAGTGCTTTCTGTTTTGGTGATATTTTTCTTGTATAACTGTGTTAATGTACACACAGTAATATTTTCAATAATTCTTGCCATTTTTTGCAGATTGTTGTGGTGCAGCAGTGCATAATTTTAGTTTGTTTAAAATATGTGGCTATATTACTAAAGGCTTTCAATTTGCTATGGATTACTTAGTGTGTGTGTGTGTGAGTATGTGTGTGACGTGTGTCATCAAATCAGACATCTTTTATTGTGCCATGTAATAATTTCAGCAATATGAACCTGATATCCACTGCAGCTGTGTGATTTTTGTACTTCTTTGTAGTATCTTTCCTGGTACTAGTACTAGTGACAGTTACTGCAGCAGTGTAGTACACTGCCCCCCCCAATGGCCCACCCCAACCGGCAAAGGTATTCTTTTCCAGATTTGAATTTCTGATGGTGAGCACTGGTTAGGTGTTGTGCCTTTGTGTCTGCATCTCTTCAGTGTACAGTGCAATCTTAATCTGTCTGTGCTTTTGCATCTCTTTAGGGCCCAATTTCCATCTGTAACTTAAGTCACAGTTGTTTCTTTGGCTTCCCTTCAGAGTACTGGACAGGTGTGGTGCATAATTCTGCATGAACATTGTACTCGTTAATATGTATTTTTAAGTCAGGACCATCATCATGAGCCGCTCGTGATACAAATCACATTCTTCATCATCACAGTCACAAATGCAGTCACAAATCACGATTCACGATCAGGTCATGAATCACAACATACATTTTTTTACTAGTTACTTGGATGTATTGTAAGCCTGTTTTGTAGTATCCAGGATTCACCACTCCACCATTGAACTCATTGATACATGTTTTTAAGTCAGGGAGTTTTAAGCTACAGATCATTGGGGAAGTACAGCCATAGGCATTCACATTCTCAACAGAGTTTCATACTGGTTATCTCACACCATCGACATGGAATCACCTTCTTCATTATCACGGTCACAAATGCAATCACAAATGATGATTCACAATCATTTCGCAAATCACAACATTCATTTTATTCTAGTTACTTGGATGTATTGCAAGCCTGTTTTGTAGTATCTCCATTGCACTCATTGATACGTGTTTTTAAGTCTGGGAGTTTTAAGCTACAGCTCATCGGGGAACTACAGCCGTAGGCATTCGTGTTCCTTCCTATACAGCATGTGAGTTACAGTACTATAGGTAGTGGTGGGTGATGTGGCTCCAATTCACTCCACAAAGTGATTCACGGTGTAACGCGGAACCCGTGGAGTACTCCAAAATGTGAAGTGGAGTACTTCACTTCATAATGAGGAATGCGAAGTCCATTGAAACCAATTACTTTCCGTTATTCTGCCTTCCCCAAACCACTTCTCCACCAATTTTAAGGTGAAGTACATTGAAATGAATGTAATTCACCTCACTTCACCTTGTAATTAAGCTCCAAATGAAATTCTGCAGTGAGTCAAGAGATTGCATGTCACATGGGCTCTAGATTGTTCTGCACAGCCTCAGTTCTGGCCTGGGTAGTGTGTGTGTAGTGGTAGCTGGAGACAGTTTGCTCTCAGAGGTCTGCGATTCAAAACCTCTAAAAGCTGTTTAAAATGTCTTTTTGAGTCATTTTTTTTGTTTTGCTCAAAATTTACTACAACGATTGTAGGAAACACTTCTGTGCTCATATCATCGAGTGATTATTGTTGTGTGTGGATTTTGAATGTTAATTTAGAACAGTCAGTCTGTGTACTGTGAAGTTTGCTTTGGGGGAGGGGCATATTTGTGGTATATGTACAATAACTGGGAGAAAAAGGCAGTCTTTCTGTTTTGGTTATATTTTTCTTGTATAACTGTGTTAATGTACACACAGTAATATTTTCAGTAATTCTTGACATTTTGTTGCTGATTGTTGTGGTGCAGCAGTATATAATTTGTCCATTTAAAATATGTGGTCATATTACTAAAGGTTTTCAATCTGCTATACATTACATGTAGTGTGTGTGTGTGAGTCTGTGTACGATGCATGCCATTGAATCAGACACCTTTTATTGTGCCATAGAGTAATTGCAGCAGTGTGAACCTGATATCCACCGCACCTGTATTAATTTTTTATACCGCTTTGTGGTATCTTTGTGGTAGTGAAATGTTACAGCCGTGCACTAATCCCCCAACTGGCAAAATGTATTACTTTCCAGATTTGGATTTGTGCCTTGTGTACACTAGTTAGGTGTTGTTGTGCCTTTTTGTATGCATCCCTTGAGTGCACAGTTCAATCTTAATCTGTCTGTGCATTTGCAGTGCCACCATTAATTCTGGGTGACTGCATTTCTTGTTACGCTCTCATTTCACTTCGTCAGCAGTAGGGAATTTTCTGGACACAAGACAGTAGCATTTCATCGGCACTGGGGAATTTTCTGGACACAAGACTGCAGCATTTTGGGGATGCACATTAATTCTGGTGACTCTGTGTGTGACCACTGCACACACGACTGAGTACGCCATTAATTCTGGGAGACTTTGCATTTCTTGTTATGCTCTCATTTCACTTCGTCAGCACTGGGGAGTTTTCTGGACACAAGACAGTAGCACTTTGGGGATGCACATTAATTCTGGTGACTGTGTGGGTGAGGTGCTGCCAATATTGTTGTCACTCTGCCTTACTGCATGTTTAAAGTGGAATGACAATGCGAAGTAATAATAACAAGGTGAAGTGAGCCTTTCCTATGGGGCAGTCCACGTAGCGAAGTGCCAACATGAAGTGGCCACTTCGCATTCACTTTGCAGGTGGATTTTAAATTTGCTGCATCTCTACTTGAAAGTTTCTATCATGTCCCCCCTCACCCTCCTTTCCTCAAGGGTATACATATTAAGCTCTTTTAGTCTCTCTTCATATGGCTTGTGATGCAGACCCTGCACCATTTTGGGTGCCCTCTTCTGGACTGCCTCCATCCTGTCTATGTCCTTGCAGAGATGGGGTCTCCAGAACTGCACACAGTACTCCAGATGGGGTCTGACCAACTGACTGTACAAAGGGATAACAACTTCCTGCTTTTTACTGGCGATGCCTCTCCTATGCATCCCAGAATCAACCCAGCCCTCCTTACTGCCTTCTCACATTGCTTGCCTACCTTAAGGTCATCAGATATGAGTATCTCCAGGTTCCTTTCTATTTTTGTTATTATTAGTAACCCCCCACCACCACTGTGTACTCTTCCCCTTGGTTTTTTTTTTGTTTCCCTGGTTCATTACTTTGCACTTCTTTGCACTGAAACTAAGCTGCCATACTTTTGACCATTCCTCCAATCTTGCTAAGTCCCTTCTCATCCTTTCCACCCCTCCTTGTGTATCAACCCTGTTGTAGATCTTTGTGTCATCTGCAAAGAGGCATACTTTGCCTTCCAGCCCCTCTGCAATGTTACCTATAAAGACATTAAGGAGTACCTGTCCCAGTACTGAACCCTGTGGTACTCCACTAGTAATTTCCCTTTCTCCAGAGTATGTTCCATTTACTATTACCCTCTGCATCCTGTTGTCAAGCCAATTTGTTACCTAGGCTACCATGCTGGGACCCACTCCCAGGCTGGTTAACTTGTTTTTTAATCTTTTGTGTTGTGCTGTGTCAAATGCCTTGCTAAAGTCTAAGTAGGCCATATCTACAACCCCTCCCTGGTCTACTACTTTGTTTACCCAAATTAATCTATTAGATTCATCTGATATGACCTTCCTGCTGTGAATCCATGCTGCCTTGGGTCCTGTGCTCCACTGGCCTCTAGGTACTTGACAGTTCTTTCTTTCAGAAGTGATTCCATCATTTTCCCTACCACTGAGATCAAACTAACAGGTCTGTATTTTCCTGCCTCAGCCTTACTCCCACTCTTGTGAAAGGGGATCACATCTGCCTTCCTCCAGTCCTCAGGTACCATACCATCCTCCCATGATTTGTTAAAAAGTGTAGCCAGTGGTGACACTAGGTCTCCCCTTAGTTCTTTCAGAATTCTGGGGTGAATCCCATCAAGTCCTATTGCTTTGTCCACCTTGAGATTTAAGATTTCTTGCATTCAGTAGGTGAGAGGTTTAAATGCTTCATTGGCAAGCATTTAAACTAGCCAAGGGGGGAGGCACTGAAAAGGAGCAGGGAAATCCCAGCCTCTCCCCACAAAACACAGTAATTAGTGAGGTAAACACCAAGGTAGAGAAGTCATTAGGGAGCAGGACAGAAGTAAATGTAAAAAAGGCAAAGGCAGTAAGGACAGGAATGGGGCTAAAAAGGGGTAAAGTCATCAAAAAGTGGAGGGTGATGAGTACCAATGCCCATATTCTGTGTAACAAGCTCCCTGAACTAGTGGCCTTGATGGAAGAGGGTTGCCTGGATATTGTGGCAGTCACAAAAACATGGTACACAGAGACCCATGACTGGGATGTCAACATACCAGGATACACAATCTACAGGAGGGACAGGGAGGGTAAAAGAGGAGGAGGAGTAGCTCTCTATGTAAAGGAAGGGATCAAAGCAACAGAACTAAAGAGTAAACAGGGAGCAGACGAGACACTCTGGGTCACCCTGGAGACAGGAAATGGCACCACAATCCGCATGAGGGTTGTATACAGACCCCCATCTCAGGAGGAGGGAATGGACAAGGAAATAATAGAAGGCTTCCTTAGAATGGCAGAAAAAGGGGAGATACTGTTGATGGGGGACCTGAATATGCCAGATGTTAACTGAAGCACCTTTGCTGCAGGCACATCCAAGAGACCAAGAGCAGGGTCATTCTTGATGCCCTACAGGGGGCATGCCTCAGGCAGCTAGTATTGAAACCCACTCAGGAGGGAGCAATCTTAGACCTGGTACTCTCAAATGGGGACGGAGAAAGAATCTCAGATTTAGAAGTGGGTAGCCATCTGGGAACAAGCGACCACCAAACAGTGTGGTTCACGATAAACACAGCCATAAAAATCAAGCCATACAAAGGCAAGAGTATTGGACTTTAGGAGGGATGACTTTGGGAAAATGAGAGAGTGCCTCAGAAAAGCACTAGCAAACAGGCAAGAAGGAGACGTGGAGGAACAATGGGGAGTAATCAAAACAGCCATCACAGAGGCAACAAGCCTTTGTGTAAAACAAATCAACAAAATGCAACGAAGGAAAAAAAAGCTATGGTTCTCAAAAGAGGTGGCAGGGAAGATTAAGGAGAAATGGATAGCATTCAGGAAATATAAGGAAACACAGAAGGAGCAGGACAGAGAACTTTATCAGTTAAAGCAGAAAGAGGCTGGGAAGACAATCAGAACAGCAAAGGCCCAAACCGAGGAAAGGATAGCCAACTCTGTTAAGAAGGGGGATAAGACCTTTTATAGGTACATTAGGGAGTGAAGAAAGACCAAAGGAGGGATACTGAGGCTTAATAAAGGGGAGGGAATGTGGGTAGAGGTTGACAGTGAAAAAGCAGGGATACTGAATGAATATTTCTGCTCAGTATTCACAAGGAAGAGGAGGTGGAGGTACCTAAACCAAATAAGAGAAACACTATGAAGACAGGGGTCTATACCAGTCCATTTACAGAAGAAAGGGTTCTGAAAGAACTAATAAAATTGAAGGTGGACAAAGCAATGGGGCCTGATGGGATTCACCCAATAATTCTAAAAGAACTAAGGGTAGAACTAATGACACCGCTGACTTCTCTCTTTAACAAATCATGGGAGGATGGGGTGGTACCTGAGGACTGGAGGAGGGTGGATGTGATTCCTCTTCACAAAAGTGGGAGCAGGACAGAGGCAGGAAACTACAGACCAGTTAGTTTGACCTCAGTGGTAGGGAAAATGATGGAATCACTTCTGAAGGAAATAATTGTTGAGTACCTAGAGGCCAGTGGGGCACAGGACCCAAGGCAGCATGGATTCATGATAAGAAGATCATGTCAGATGAATCTAATAGATTTCTTTGACTGGGTGACCAAATTAGTAGACCAGAAAGGGACTGTGGACATGGCTTACCTAGATTTTAGCAAGGCATTTGATACAGTCCCACACAAAAGATTAATACACAAGTTAGCCAGCTTGGAGTGGGTCCCAAAGTGGTAGCCTTGATAAAAAATTGGCTCGACAAGAGGACGGAAAGACTAGTAGTAAATGGAGTCCACAGTGAACAAAGGAGGGTTACTAGTGTGGTGCCACAGGGTTCAGTACTGGGAACGGTCCTTTTTAATGTCTTTAGAAGTGACATTGCAGAGGAACTGGAAGGAAAAGTATGTCTCTTTGCAGACGACACAAAGATCTGCAACAGGGTTGATACACTAGATGGAGTGGAAAGGATGAGAAGGGACTTGGCAAGGTTGGAGGAAGGGTCAAATGTATGGCAGCTCAGATTCAATGCAAAGAAGTGCAAGGTAATGCACCTGGGAAACAAAAACCCAGGGGAAGAGTACACAACTGTAGGTGAGATACTGACAACAGTAAAAATGGAAAGGGACCTGGGGGTAATTATATCAGATGACCTAAAGGTGGGCAAGCAATGTGAGAAGGCAGTAAGGAAGGCTGGGGGGATACTGGGATGCATAAGGAGAGGCATCAATAGTAGAAAACAGGAAGTTGTTATCCCTCTGTACAGACAGTTGGTGAGACCCCATCTGGAGTACTGTGTGCAGTTCTGGAGACCCCATCTCCACAAAGACATGACAGAGTGGAGGTTGTCAGAGGGGCAACTAAATGGTGCAGGGTCTGCACCAGAAGACATACAAAGAAAGACTAAAGGAGCTTAATATGTATACCCTTGAGGAAAGGAGGGAGAGGGGGACATGATAGAAACTTTCAAGTACCTCAAGGGAATCAACAAAGTCCAAGAGGGTGGCATCTTTCAGAAAAAGAGATGTGCAAGAACAAGCGGACACAATTTGAAGATAGAGGGGGGACGGCTCAGAGGTAATGTGAGGAAGTATTTTTTCACAGAGAGGGTTGTGGATGCATGGAACAGCCTCCCTGAGGAGATGGTGGAGTCAAGAATAGTGGAGGAATTCAAGAATGCATGGGACTGACATAAGGCAGTCCTAGTGGGGGGTAGGAGGAACTAAGCTGTTGGTTAACTAGGATCTGCTGCTTATCTGTTAGGTAGGAAAATGGGCAGACTAGGTGGGCCAAGCGGTCCTTATCTGCCATCAAATTCTATGTTTCTATGTTTCAGTATGTATTTCTCTATTGTTTGTTCAAAATGCCACCAAACTCCAAAACTGTTTGCAATCCCTATTTGTAATTGCCCATTGCAAGCATGACCATTATTTATTTCTATACAGCCTGTTATTTTCTTTCAACAATCTTTTATAATCTTTCTTGAGTTTAATGTATGTGTCTCTTTCCAAGTGAGTAAGCCATTTGCTACTTTCCCTGCTTTGATCACCAGTTTCCTTGTTTCCTTACATTCTTTATCATACCATCCTTTATTTCCCATCTTCCCCTGTATTTGAGTAACTGTCCTCTCTACCTAGAGATTCTGCTATAGTTCTGTAAATTTCTAGTTGGTTCTGTATCCACTCATTATTTCCAGTTTTATTAACCAAATTCATTTTTAATTTTACATTCTCCCTTATAAAGCTATTCTCTTTTATTAATAAATTAATTTTGCCATTGCCAAATGGATCCCATCTTATCTTTTTTTTATTTAGAATCACCATATGTTTGTTTGCATCATTTACTTTTTCCCTGGGACACAAATAGTGCTTATCATATTCAAGATACATAGTTACTGAGATGGGGATGTGGTCACTCTCCCATTTTTCTTTCACCAAAAATAATTTTACGTTGTTAAACGACCATACATCTATAATGGTGATATCGATAACTGGCCCGCCATGTTTTGTTAGAAATGTATAATTACTCTGAAAGTCTACCTTTGTTCTCCCATTCAAAATTTTCATCCCACTATCCACTGCAAATGTTAACAGTTTTCCCCCCTGTATTTAATGGCTTGTCCTTTGAGTCCCTAATCGGGATAGATAGTATATCATCTACCTCACATTTGCTAGAGTAAACTTCTATACAATTGGATGTTCTTGCATTGATATCACCCATAATACATATCAGACTGGAACCAACACTTTCCATTAAACTTTCCATAGTTAGAGATTTTCAGATATCTCATTCTTTAGTGCACTAGTAAGTTTTGGGCAGCATACACATTTATGCATATCCAAGTAGGTTTTCCCTTATCCCGCAATATATCACCCATTAAATATTAGCTATCCAGCTCTAACCTATGAACATCAGCAAATGCTTCTGTTGAAATAAGGGTTACCATTCCTCCACTTGCATGCCCATGTTTCATCCTTTTTTTTTGCTGGGGTACAATGTACATGATAACCTTCCACCATATTTGCACCTACTTTCTCCAACCATGTTTCCTGTAATATAATTACCTCATATTTTTTAATATACAATAACCACTTTGCATGTTCTAGTTTTCCTCACAGGCCAGCAATATTCCAACTCAGTTTTATTTTTCATTTTTCCTTTTTATTCTGGGTTAATGAGTCATCCCTGCCTAATCATGCTGCTGTGTCTAAACTGATTAGAGGACTACTATTTACTTGGCTTTCCTCCAACTCTATATTTGGAGTGAAATTGATTCCCATTTCCCATCCTTCAGACCATACATTATTAATTGGAGATTAAGTAGATAGTGCTGATATGTAACTTGTTGCTAACACCACACTTGTATTTATTCTTGCATCTCTACATTAATATCCCCTTATAAAAACGTCTGTTTCTTCCTTTAGAGTCACTGCCAAAAGAATGTATTGTTACACTTGGCTGCAAATATTCACTTATTCTTTGCCGTTTCTGTGTAGTAATCGGGTCATTTTGCTCCAGCATAACTTGCTTTCCAATTTGTGATAGCTTTTCATTCTCCTTTCTTTTCATTACCACAGATGATTGTACAGTACTGTCAAATCCATATTAATGCCTATTTTTCTAAATCCATCCTTGTGTTTTAATATAATTGCACTAATATCAGGGTCTTTCAACGTAATGCACACCCATCCTTTTTTACTACCATTTTGATATCTAAGCACAGTAACCAAATCAGATCATCCTACATCCTTTCCCATAATTCCTTTTCATGAGTTGTAAGCCATCAGCTTCAATGTAAACGTAGATTCATTTTTAACCTTTGGCAATTCTTTAAGGTACACTGTTTGTAGTATTTCCATCACTTTACAAACACCTATTTCTTTTCCTGCTTATTATCATTTTGTGCTGTTTTCATCCCCATTTCAATTGCATTCTTCTCTAACAAGTGTTGAATCCTAGAATCAGCCCCTTGCTGTTTCTTTTTATCTCCTTTTGTTTTCTGTTTTTCCATTTTCCTTGTTTTGCACCCTAGTTTGTAATTCTAACCCCTCCATGATTTTGGGATTTTTCTACCTCACACAACTTCTGGTTGCAATGTGGGCCCTTGTTATCCACTTTGTTTATTTGCTCCAGCCTTATCCTGATTTTTTTCTATCTGGACACCTGATTTCCGTTTTAGTTTTTCTAGTCCTCTCATTCCTTGTTCCTCTGTCTGGTTTGTAATTTTTTTGAATTTCTTTCCTTTTTTCTCCACTTCTCTAATAACAACCTAAGTACTTCCTCCTTATTTGCTTTTGTTGACTCTTTCCTAACTTATTTAGTCTGATGTGGCTTCTTCATCTGTTTTATCCACTTTCTCCATAGCTCATTTGTTTTACTGATCTTGCTCTTAATATCTACCAGTCCCATAACAATTAAATTGTGATTAACAAATGATTTTGCTACTTTAGACAGTTCTGTCTTTTCACTGTTGTTTTTTAGTCCCGGTTTGTAATACAGATTTCCTTTCATTATTCATTTTATATACATTTGCCTCCTTGATGGATTGCCACTAGTGGGGTACAGCTTGTGGTATCCCAAATGGGTGATCCATACTAAAATGTGGAGTGTATGGTGAAATAAAGTTCTCAAAATCATATAAAAAGCATTTGTGTATCTTTCTATTTTTTATTCGTTCTTGTCTAGAGTTTCTGGAATTGTTTCCTTAACTGTTTTTGCATTACTTTCATTCATGGGGTTTCTCCATTCTTAGGGTAGGAACTGTTTATGGAGTCAAGGCACTGTGAGTTCATGATGTCCCAGGTTTTGCCACTTAAGGATTTGACTGCTGGAAGATGTATTTCTGTGACTTTCCTCCTCAGCCAGTGTGTTGTTTAGGGCACAAGTAGTGGTAGTTGGGGTAGCAAGATGTGCTGCATTTCTTGCTCCTTGCCAGACCAGCTGTGTTTATCTTATTAAAGAATAATGTGGTGCTGGCCAAAGATACTTATTTTGGAGTCACAACCTAACTTCATTATTATTTTCTCTGATTCATGAGATGCACTTTTCCTTGATGTCTCTTCAATGTCAATATGTTTTTGATCCTGGTTGCATAGGCTACTTCTCACTTCACATTATACAGACCTGGAGGTTAACATGGACTGTTTACCTGTGTTATTTTTTTGGCAATGACCCAACCCTGTTTATTTATGGCTATGGCTGACTTGAGGGAGATTGGACTTTATTTTTCTTTCTGCAGTCACCTGGACCTTATTTTCTGGATATGATTATGATTAGTACATTTGGACTTTCAGAGGTAGTTGTGTGGACAGCTATTTGAATTTTAGTGCATACTCCTCCAATTTTGCTTTTTATCTACCGTAGTTCTCTTCAGCTCTTACTGAAGTGACTAGATGCCTTCTTGATTGCATCTAAGGCATGTCACTGGACCTTCATTTCTATTTTGTGGGTCTGGGGGGGTTATTTCTCATGAGAGGACCAATCAGCTGCACCAGAAAATCTGTCAATTGGACAATGTCTCTCCTCCAATACTTCTCCTGACTTATGGCTCCAACTCAACTCTCTCCATGCACATCATGCGGACCTGCTAGCTGAAAAGGCAGAGTTGGCTCTTTTGCCTACTAAGATGTGGTATTTGGAGTCTGAGGAGTGGGCCAGGAAATTATTGGCTTGGAGACAGCTTCAGATAGAGTCCTTCAAAGCAGTTCCATATTTTCAGCCCAGTCCGGAATCTGCTGTACTTATGCATCACATAATATAGTGGAAGAATCTAAGGATTATTACACTCATCTTTTTGAGAGTGACCCCCCCATGACAGATCTTTCAGATTGTATTGATGAGTACTTAAATAAGGTGCCCTCTCCTACACTAACATCACAATAGCAGGAATTGTTAAAGGGTCCTGTTGCACTTGATGATGTTTGTCATGTGATTAAACAGCTTCTCCCAGATAAAGTTCTTGGACTGGGTTGCCTTATCAATAATTTTTATATCATGTGTGCTGAAGAGTTAGCCCATTTTTTGACCCAGCTTTTTAATTTTCTGACTTTGTCAGAGCTTAACGACTTGTCTTTTACCCAAGCCTGGAAAACACTTATACACAACGCAGGTAAAGACAAGTTATTACATAGTAGTTATCACCCAATTTTGTTGCTTAATTTGGATATTAAAATTATTGTGAAAGTGCTTGCTAATAGGTTACATTCAGTATGGGAGGGCCTTGTTTCCCTGCTGCAGGTTAATTTTATGGCAGGGCATTTATCTAGTGACCATCTGTGTTAATTGCTCTACTTGATTCCTGTGTCCAGGAAGGGCAGAGCTCCTGAGGCTGTGGCCTCACTTGACGTGGAAAAAGCCTTTGATAGAGTTTCCTGGCATTTTTTGTTTGTGGTTCTCCAAAAATTTGGTTTCCCCTTCTCCTCCTTTTCTTCATAGGTTAAAGTATTATACTGTAAGCCTTTGACTCCTACCAGATGCAATTGTATCCTGTTGGATCCCCTTTTTTTTTTACAATGAGAGACAAGGCAGGGATGCCCACTTTCTCCTTTCTTATTTAATTTATATTTGGAACCTCTGCTTCGTCATCTGGAACAGAACTCCAATATAAAAGGTATTGTGGCTGGAGGGGATAGATACTGGCACTCCGCTTAGGCAGATGATCTTCATTTGCACATGGAGGGTCCTCTAGTATATATCCCTGCAGCTCTGGCTGAAATCCAACACTTTTCAGAGCTCACTGAGAACAAGTTAAATTTGGACAAAACTACTGTAAAATTATGCCACTTAATATGCTTGTTAATAAACACGCAATCTCAAACCTTGGTTTACTGTGGGAACCAAAAGTTCTTACTTATTTGAGAAGTCACTTATCCAGGTATTCTACTGACTTAATCAAGGAGAATCTCACACTGTTACTACTTACAATTAAAACTGACTTGCAGTGGTGGGCAGTTTTACCTATGTCCCTCTGGGGGAGAGTCAGCATTATCAAGACAAATTTTCTGTCAAGACTTCTATACCCGCTAGGAATGCTTTGTGTATATCTGCCTAAATCCTGGTTTATGCATTTTCACCAGATACTCTCAGCCTTTTTATGGAAGGATCGGGATGTTCATCGGTCATATTTTAAGATGACGCTTCCCAAGGAGCAGGGTGGTCCACGGCTCTCTAATTTTTTCCTCTGTTATTGTGACCTTCATAGTAACACATTTTTTCAGTGGAGTTGGGCTAGTCCTGAGCCTGTCTCAGGTACATATTTTTCTTTATGGCTCTCACTTGAACATAAACTCTGTAAACAACCGGGTATACAACTTTGTAGTCTCCTTTTTTCTAAGCCATCCCAGTTGCCCCCACAACTTAAATCAACTCCTCTCTTGTGGTCTATTAAAGCCCAACAGCAACTTAGGACATATCTAGGCTATGATTGGTCCAAGGATCTTGCTTAGTCAGTATTTGGTAACCTGAACATTTTAATTGCTGGCCGCCTGATCCCAGTTAATTTTTGTCCCCAACTTAGTACGGCTACTATAACTTCCCTTTTAGATGGGGGCATGTTTGCTCCCATTCATACTCCATTTTTACAGTTTTAAGTATTTTCAGCTAACCAGGGCAATTGCTTCCTATACTGGACCAGGGCCCTGGTCCTTGCAAGTTAACTTCAATCTCCAGTCTTTCTTTTCTTTAGCTGAACAAACTCACTCAGTATCAAAATTCTATGGATGTTTCTAATCCTTGGATCCTGGTAGTTTGGAGGGTATTTTCTATTGCTGGCAACAGGCCTTAAGTCTGCAACTTGATTCTAAGTCATGGTAGACATATGGTGTAATCTCTATAAATATGTCAAACAAGATAATTATCATTGGATGCAGTTTCATATTTTGCATAGCTTATACTACACCTCTCAAAAGTTATGTGGGATGGGAAGAACCATCTCTCCATGTTGCTGTTGTTGTGGTCTCACCAAAGGTCATCTCAAGAATATGCTTTGGGTTTGTTGGACTGCAGCTAAGAATTCTTTAATCCATGTTTAGGTCTGGACAATTCCTTTACTCCACAGACTTGTTTGATTGGGTAGTGTCCTATAGTCTTTCTGGACCTTGCAGGGCATATATGGCTTTGATATGCATTACCACTAAGTTGGTAATGTTATGCCATTTGGAGGTATGATTCCATTCCCTCATACAGGGAGTGGCATCAAGAAATTCTACAGGCCCTGATGGTTGAAAAGCAAATTACTTCCTTGTAACATTGAACTGAACAATTCTGTACCCACTGGGAATCAGTATATGCTTTACTCTCAGTTTTGGCAAATCCTTAACAGAAAACAGGTTGTTTCTGATTTGTTTTTGAATTTCATGGTTTTCCCTTTTCAGTTCATTTTACATTTTTCTGTTTCTGAAGTCCTGGATCCCTTGGTTGTTCTCTTCTACATTGTAACTGTCAAAGTGTTTTACTCTGGGAGTGAGGTGGAGGGAGGGTTCTGGTTGGGAAGGTGTTTTTTGAGAGTGTATGTTGTATGTTTGTTCTCATGGTTTTGATTGGAGTTGTTGTTACTGTTTTGTGTTTCCCTTTTTTTGAAAAACTTAATGAAGCTCACTCAATTAAAAAAAAGTTTCTAGTCAAACTACTGTAAACCAATGACATATAAGGCATTCAAAAGGCAGACTGCTAACTAGACTAGGGGCAGGTAACAGAGGGTGGTGGTTGATGGGCACCACTTTGGAGAAGGGTACTTAGAGATATACTGCATAGACTGGTGGATGGGCCACTAATGTTCAATATTGTCAGTCATACTCTGGAAGTCTGAGTATTCAGCAGCCTTCTTGAGCTCACTGATAACACTAAGCTTCTCAGGGTGATTGACTCACTTGAAGATGGGGACAAACTTCAGGAGGAACTGTACACACTTGGTGACTGGTAGGACATCTGGGGCCTGATTTTCAAAGGGCCTGACATGGCTCAGGGGCTAAGTCTCATGATGCACCTTGCTGGTGTGGTACAGAACAGAGAAAAAAATCTCTGCACTGGAGGAAATGATATTTTGTCAGAATTTTGTGCACATGGGTGGCAGATTTAGCTGTGCTGGAATGTTACACCTTGTAATATGTAGCATTCCAGTACAGCTGCACATGTTAAATGTCCACAAGCAGCTGTAAATTATAGAACTGGTCACACAATGGTTCCGTGTTTGAAAATCACACACACATGCAGAAACGCTAGCAGTTGCACAAGGGAAGTTACCCTTGCACACAGTTTCTGCAGACCATGCACAGTTTTGGTTTCTTTGAAAATCAGGTCCCTGGCATCTGAGATTCAAAGTAACCATAAGCAAAGTTCTGGAGGGAGGCAGTATAGTGCAGTGGTTTAAGTCTCTGAGCTGTAAATCTGGAGACCTGGGTTTGAATCCCACAGCCCCCACTTGCATACTAACTTTGAGCAAGTCACTTAACTTCCCTGTGCTCCCAGGTCACACAAGTAAACAAGCTTTCAGCTTAGTGTGTTACTCCTGGTAAACTAATTGAAAAAAAATTGGGGGGAGAAAATAAACAGAGGTAGGATTTTCACATTCTGTGGGATATTCATGCTGCAGTAAAGAAGGACAAGAACTAGGGAGTCATAATAGGCAATGGGGCTAAAACATATCAAGCAGTGCATAGTGGCAGTAAAGAATGATGGGAAAATGATGGGGTGCATCCAAAATGGAGTGACCATCAGAGAAGGGGAACTAATCCTGTCACTACGTGGCCCTAGTCAAGCCCCAACTGGAGTACTGCATACAGTTCTGGTCTCAGCAGTACAAAAAGGACAATGAAGCAGTCAAGATGCTGCAATGCAAGACCACAAAAAAGATCAGGGGTGTGGAGTGTTAAAGCTATGACGAGAGCCTGGAGTCTGGTAACATGTGCATGCTGGGAAACAGGAGATTGAGGGGGATATAATCTCATTCTTCTACATGCTGAATGATGCCAACAAAGTTGAACAGCTAGCAAACAAAAAACAGAATGGCTACCCAGTAATCAACGTAAAAATGAAAAGACCTATATGCTAAGGTCATTTAAAAAAGCTTTTAATAAAATAGCTTAAACGAGCAGCACTACAGAGCCACAGACGTACGTTTCATGTCCCAAAAGATGCTTTTTTATGTAAAACCCCACTCAGAAACTCATTTTAAATATGGAGTGATACTAAACATTGCATTTAAACCTTTGTTTCTATGTGCCCCTAACAGGCACTGCCATCTGCTTTCATCTCTCAAGATCCTATTGTTGTTCAAGCACCCCCCAATGCCTAATATGATCTTTTCAAGACCCTGAAACTTGAACAAATGTCCATCTCCTTTTTGTATAATATGTAATATTTAATATTATTTAATAATATTTAAAATGAGTTTCTGAGTGGGGTTTCACATTTTTTTTTATGTTTTTTATATCTTTTATGTTTTTTATATTGAGTTATACAAAATGACTTTAAAGTGAATGGATTATGTCATGTTTGTTGGATTCATTTATAAGAACATTTTTGGTTATAGTATTTTGATATGGTACATATATAATCTTTGGTTATTTTGTTTAAAATATAATCAGGGTTGCTCTAGATGTAAAAGGGATTTTTTTATTGAACTGTTGAATGGTCAAATGTTATCTGATTAGTGATTCATATTGCTCTTGTCTTTTTCAATTTTACTGATTGAATTCAAGTGTGCTAGATCAATTGTTGTAATTGTAATTGATATTCATGTTAATGGATTTATTAACTATTTAAAGTGTATGTTTCCTTGAGCCAGTATCACATTGAAAAAGCATCTCTTGGGATGTGAAATGTGCGTTTGTGGCTCTGTACTGCTGCTTGTTTAAGCTATTTTATTGAAAGCTTTTTTAACTGACCTTAGCATATAGGTCTTTTAATTTTTACTTTGATTACTGGGTAGCCATTCTGTTTTTTGTTTGATGCCTTTATTGTCCAGCTCTAGTTTTAATCATTGGTAGCCCCCTTTTTGTGTACAAAAGTTGAACAGCTGTTTCATCTGATTTTCTCCAGCAGGACACGGTGACATACCTTGAAGCTCAATGTTGGTAAATTGAAGGGTAGCATTTGGAAGCACTTCTTTTCCAGGAAAGTGGCGAACTTGTGGAACAGGTTTCCAGTAGAAACGATGGTCAGGAAGACAGTATGGGCCTTTATGGTAAACTTGGACACATTTCTGCTTAACAAGATAATAAAGGGTACCCTGGGTAGCAGGGTGGGTAGGAAATCCTTATAAAGGAGTAATGCTTGCACAGTGTACTTTTTTATACCTGTCTATGAAGCAGAGAAGGAAGATGTGATGGTCCCAGAGGCTCTTCTTGACCATACATTACTCCATTTTATATGTCACTGTGTGCCCATATTTAAACACTTTGGGTGGAACAAAGTGACTCTGTACTGTGCAAATATAGCTCTGCACACTGAATATGTCATTAGCACTCTAGTTGTCATATCTGAAGTCTCAGTCTGCAAGGCACAATGCAGTTGGGGCCTCAGAATGAAGAAAATTCTCATGAGCATAGAGATGAAAGATGGAGATGATGTATGCATACATGGTACAGTTGCATACGAGTAGCCCAGTGGCCATGCTAACTGACTATTTGTATGGCACTAGTTAAGCTTGAAAAAAGCATATTTTAGCAGTACCCTAATAGCACAGCCCATGGAAAACACTGTACTAGCACCCTATAACATCCAGTTATGATGCAGTGGTGAACCAAGAGGAAAAAATGGTGATCTGGGCAATGCTATTGATGAGGGGTGGATTACTTTGATTTGAACACAATGCACACAGATTGGGTCTTAAAGGGAAAGTTCCCTCAACCTATTTCCATATATGTGTGTGTAGTTTGTAGACATGAACAATGATCCCCTTTCTTGCACCCCCCTGATTTCATCCAAATTTAAATATAAATGAAATTGCATTACTCTGTTTTGCCCAGGTGTGAAAATCTGTTTGTCTCAATTCCAAAGGTCATGACTCCACTCATGCAAGGCATTGTGGGAGCTGGTAATGTACAGCATACATACACAAGCCAGCAGAAGTGATACTTTTATTCATTTCTGTTACATGACTTTTGAAGTCCTTATATTCTCTAAAAACATATTTCTTTCTAACTCAAATACACTTTATACTACAGAAAACAACAGAGCACTAACTATGCCTTGAAAAGTTTCATGGCCTGCATAAGACAAGAACATAGGGACTGCAGAGGACAGCAATGCCACTCACTAATACAGTGTACTACTACAGGCTTTAGCTCCCAAAACTTCATAAAATTCCAGGATGCCTTACATGAGTCAGATCATGACCATTGCAATGGAGTTAAGCAGATTTTCACACTTCATTTAAGTATCTTCATATATGTCTAAATCCTGACGAAATTAGGTGGGTGCAATAGAGGCAATCATTGTGCATGCCTACAAACTACACACTGAAACAGAATAAAAGGCTAAAGTGACCTTCCCTTTTAATAAAATGCTATACTTTAGTAGGAAGCCATGAATTAGCACATTTAAAATGACATGCTGGAGTCCTAAACTCAGCAATTCATCTTCTTTAAAGTGGCAAAAGGTGGTCTGCATCCACACTTCTTACCATTCTAACATGAGGATCTGGAGTACTCTGCTGTATTCTACAGCCAAAGGACAAGAAAGGTGACTAAAAAGGCAACATATGGCACCAAGGTACAAGTGGCAAAGGTACACACACACACAAAAAAAAAACTAACAGACATTGGTACACAAAAGGATACTAGAGCTATATTTGTTAAGACCACATAGTATTTATTAAGACCACATAGTAACACTCACCACTGCAAAAAAACAAGATGTGCTGAATGTTTTCATACATACACTATGTGCTTTCTCAAGGCAGGAACATCTGCTTTGGGAAAGCACACAGCACCTATGCAAAAACATTCTATACATTATTTTTGTGGTGGTGTTACTATGTTGCCTTAATAAATATTGCTATCCTATGACCAAGTCCTGTTCTCCTTTTGTGTACCAGTGTCTGCTAGTATTTTTTTTTGTGTGTGTTCATGTACTGTACTCCACAGCCCCCAGCCTCTATCCACTGCAAGGGACAATGTACCTTGGTAATCGCATGTAGACTGGAAGATAACTATATGATAAGGGGATGTTAGTGTATTGCACACAGAGTAGGGTCATTAGCATTTTATGTTCCAATTTATCATTTTTGCACTGAAACATTAATATATTAGTGCCTTGCAATTTGTTCAGCATGCTCAGTGATATGATGTTACATGTTACATGTTGTCAGGTACATAAGTGAAAAAAGAAAGACAAAGGAAGGGATAGTGAGACTGAAGGGGGAGGATGGGGGCCGCATGGAGGATGACAACAGTAAAGCTGACATATTGAACAGGTATTTCTGCTCAGTCTTTACTGAAGAAGAGGAGGGTAATGGGTCTGAAGGGAGTACAAGGGGTGAGAATGGTGCAGAAATGGACACAAGTCCCTTTACACAAGAAAGGGTCCTGAAGGAACTGGAAGTAATAAGAGTTGATAAAGCATTGGGACCAGATAGGGTGCACCCCAGGGTCCTTAAAGAACTAAGAGAGGTGGTGGCTGAACCTCTGGCTATCCTGTTTAGCCGATCACTGGAAACAGGGGAGGTACCCAAAGACTGGAGGACAGCAGATGTAGTCCCCTTATACAAAAGCGGGAACAAAGAGGAAGCAGGGAACTACAGACCAGTCAGCCTCACCTCGGTAGTGGGGAAGATCATGGAAGCACTACTGAAGGAGAGATTGGTGGAACATCTGGTTGTAAATGGACTACAGGACCCAAGGCAGCATGGTTTCACCAGGAGTAGGTCATGTCAGACCAACCTCGTTGAATTTTTTGACTGAGTGACTAGGGAGGTCGATCAGGGGAGGGCAGTGGACATGGCCTATCTGGACTTCAGCAAGGCCTTTGACACTGTGCCACATAGAAGACTATTACACAAACTGGGGAATATGGGTGTGGGCAGGACAGTAGTGTGGTGGGTAGGTCTGGCTGGGTGGCAGGACACAGAGGGTGGTGGTAAATGGCTGTCACTCCACAGAGGGAAGAGTGACCAGTGGGGTACCACAGGGATCAGTGCTGGGACCAGTCCTATTCAACATCTTCATCAGTGACATTGCACAGAACCTAGAAGGCAGAATTTCACTGTTCGCCGATGACACAAAGCTCTGTAACAGAGTAGACACACCAGAGGGTGTAGACAGAATGAGAAGGGACCTGCAGAAACTTAAACAATGGTCAGGGGTTTGGCAGTTGAAATTCAATGCAAAGAAGTGCAAGATAATGCATATGGGGCACAAAAACCATGGCACAATATATCAGTTGGGGGGTGAGGATATAGCATGCACCAAGCAGGAAGGAGATCTTGGGGTTATCATCTCTGATGACCTCAAGGTAGAGAAACAGTGTGACAAGGCAGCAGGTAAAGCAAATAGGATGCTGGGATGTATAGGCAGGGGCATCACCAGCAGGAAAAGGGAGGTCATAATTCTGCTATACAAGACACTAGTGAGGCCCCACCTGGAGTACAGTGTACAGTTCTGGAGACCATACCTATGTAAGGACATAGACAGGGTAGAGAAGGTTCAGAGGAGGGCAACAAAGATGGTGCATGGATTGCACCACAAGTCCTATGAAGACAGGTTGAAGGAACTGAACATGTACTCCCTGGAGGAGAGGAGAGGAGGGAGAGAAGGGATATGATAGAGACATACAAGTATCTCACAGGGAGGAACAGGGTGCAGGAATACACTATTTTTAAGCGAAAAAGATGTTCCAGGACTAGAGGGCATGGGATGAAGTTGGAGGGAGGACGATTCAGAGGAAACATGAGGAAGAATTTCTTCACAGAACTGGTGGTGGACAAGTGGAACACCCTGCCAGAGGAAGTGGTGGGGGCTTAAACAATCACAGGATTTAATGCATGGGATAGACATAAAGGAATTCTGGAGGTCAGGAGTAAGGGGCAACAGACTTCTAGGAAAACATAAACTGAACTTACAAGCTCAAATGGGCAGACTGGGTGGGCCATAGGCCCTTATCTGCCGACACTGTCTATGTATCTATGTTTAGCACAGGTGTTCACTACTGTGGTCTGTTTTCACAAGAGCTAATGCTTTGCACAGTGTTTTGGGGAGATATGCTGATAATCTATCAGCACTAATCAGAGTTTTTGCATGCAGTGTTTCAGTATACCGTATCACCTGCTGTCTTGTATGCAGGTGCAAGAGTATGCAACCCTTTGGGTGTCATTTAGGGTGGCTTTGGAAAATGGGGCCTAACTTCTGTTAAAGTGTAATTTTAGTTTTGCATTATTTACATTGAAGTTTATTTAGAGTCAGTTGTATATGTTTAATTTGTATTCTATTTCTCTATGAATACATCCTCAACTAAGCCCCTTAATTGTCTTTTCATTACACTTTGCTAGGATGCTATTAATTTCCCAGTAACACCTAAGCATCTTCTTTTGTCATTGTGTTACAGGGCAGTACAAAGTAAGCACAGGCCCCCATTTCATAATTTCCCCGATTTATTATATAGAGCATAATGGATAGGGTAAGTTTGTTTTATGGATTTTTTTCACACACTGAAGGTGTGTGATGACCCATAAATCTCGAGAGTGAAGTTCAAGAGGTTTATGTGGTCATCACACACAGAGGGTTTGTGAAAAAAATCCATAACGTCAAACTTACCTATTCTTTATTTTTTTTTAATTGCTGGTGTAGAGGTCTAGGTTGCATTTCTCGCAACTTGAAAGAAAAAAGAATGTTTTTTAGCTAGAGTGCAGTTTTATTTTTGAAGAAATTGAACAGTACATGAATAAAACACAGTTGAAAATAGTGCAGTTAACATAGAAACATAGAGTTTGATGGCAGATAAGGACTGATTGGCCCATCTAGTCTGCCCATTTCCCTACCTACAGGATAGGCCACAGATCCTAGTTACCCAACAGCCTATTTCTTCCTACCCCCCCCCCACAAGAATTGCCTTATGTCTGTCCCATGCATTCTTGAATTCTCCCACAGTTTTAGACCCCACAACCTCCTCAGGAAGGCTGTTCCATGCATCCACTACCCTCTCTATGAAATAATACTTCCTCACATTGCCCCTGAACCGCCCTCCTTCTATCTTTAAATTGTGTCCCCTTGTTCTTGCACATCTCTTTTTCTGAAAGATGCTACCCTCTTGGACTTTGTTGATTCCACTGAGGTACTTAAAAGTTTCTATCATGTCCCCCCCTCTCCCTTCTTTCCTCAAGGGTATACATATTAAGCTCCTTTAGTCTCTCCTCATACAGCTTCTCTTGCAGACCCTGCACCATTTTAGTTGCCCTCCTCTGGACTGCCTTTATCCCGTCTATGTCCTTGCGGAGATGGGGTCTCCAGAACTGGACACAGTACTCCAGATGGGGTCTCACCAACTGTCTGTACAGAGGGATAACAACTTCCTGTCTTTGGCTGCTGATGCCTCTCCCTATACATCCCAGTATACCACCAGCCCTCCCTACTGCCTTCTCACATTACTTGCTAACCTTAAGGTCATCTGATATGATTACCCTCAGGTCCCTTTCCTTTTTTGTTGTTGTTAATACCTCCCCACCCATTGTGTATTCTTCCCTTGGGTTCTTGTTTCCCAGGTGCATTATTTTGCACTTCTTTGCATTGAATCCTAGCTGCCATACTTCTGACCATTCCTCCAACCTTGCCAAGTCCCTTTTCATCCTTTCCATGCCTTCTTGTGTATCAACCCTGTTGCAGATCTTTGTGTCATCTGCAAAAAGGCATACTTTTCCTTCCAGTCCCTCTGCAATGTCACTGATGAAGACATTAAAAAGGACTGGACCCAATCCTGAACCCTGCTGTACCCCACTAGTAACCCCTCTTTCTTCAGAGTGGACTCCATTTACAATTACCTTCCGTGTCCTGTTGTGCAGCCAATGTTTAACCCAGGCTACCACCCTGGGACCCACTCCCAGTCTGGTTAATTTGACTATGAATCTTTTGTGTGGGACTGTCAAATGCCTTGCTAAAGTCTAGGTAGGCCATGTCCACAGCCCCTCCCTGGTCTATTACTTTGACCACCCAGTCAAAGAAATCTATTAGATTCATCTGACATGACCTTCCCACTGTGAGCCCATGCTGCCTTGGGTCCTGTGCCCCACTGACCTCTAGGTACTCAACTAGTCTTTCCTTCAGAAGTGACTCCATCACTTTCCCTACCACAGAGGTCAGACTGACAGGTCTGTAGTTTCCTGTCTCTGTCTTGGTCCCACTTTTGTGAAGGGGAATCACATCCGCCTTCCTCCAGTCCTCGGGTACCACACCATCCTCCCATGATTTATTAAAAAGAGTAGCCAGTGGCTTCACTAGTTCCTCCCTTAATTCTTTTAGAATTCTGAGGTGAATTCCATCAGGACCCATTGCTTTGTCCACCTTCAGTTTTAGGAGTTCTTGCAGAACCCTTTCTTCTGTGAAAGGACTGGGATCGACCCCCATATCTAGAGTGCTTCTGTTAATTGGATTAGGCACTTCCCCCTCCTCTTTTGTGAATACTGAGCAGAAATATTCATTCAGTATCCCTGCTTTTTCACTGTCCCCCTCTGCCCACCCACCATTCATTCTATTCAGTCTCACTATCCCTCCCTTTGTCTTTCTATGCTCACTGATGTACCTATAAAAGGTTTTATCCCCCTTCTTAACTGAGTTGGCTATCTTTTCCTCAGTTTGGGCCTTTGCTATTCTGACTTCTCTCCCTGCTTTCTTCTGCCTTAACTGGTACAGCTCTCTGTCCTGCTCCTTCTGTGTTTCCTTATACTTCCGGAATGCTATCCTTTTCTTCCTGACTTTCACAGCCACCTCTTTTAAGAACCATAGTGGCTTTTCTTTCATTTGATTTGTTTATTTGCTTCACACAAAGGCTTGTTGCCTCTGTGATGGCAGTTTTGATGATTCCCATTGTTGCTCCCTCCTCCTTCTAGCCTGTTTGCTAGTGCTTTTCTGAGGCACTCTCCCATCTTGCCAAAGTCAGCCCTCCTAAAGTCCAGTACCCTCACTTTTGTATGGCTTGACTCTGTAGCTGAGTTTAACGTGAACCACACTGTTTGATGGTCACTTGTCCCCAGATGGCAACCCACTTCTAGATCTGAGATCCTCTCACTGCCCCCGTTTGAGAGTACGAGGTCTAAGATTGCTCCCTCACGAGTGGGTTCCAAAACTAGCTGTGAGGCCTGCCACCTGTAGGGCATCAAGAACGGCCCTGCTCTTGGATGTGGCTGCAGCAAATGTGCTCCAGTTAACATCTGGCATATTCAGGTCTCCCATCAATAGTATCTCCCCTTTATCTGCCATTCTAAGAATTCCATCTATCATATCCTTGTCCATTCCCTCCCCCTGACATGGGGGTCTATACACAATGCCTGTGCAGATTGTGGTGCCCTTTCCAGTCTCCAAGGTGACCCACAGTGCCTCCTCTCCTCCCTGTTTACTCTTTTGTTCAGTTACTTTTATCCCTTCCTTTACATAGAGAGCTACTCCTCCCCCTCTTCTCCCCTGCCTGTCTCTCCTGTAGGTTATGTACCCTGGTATGTTAACATCCCAGTCATGGTTCTCTATGTACCATGTTTCTGTGACTGCTGCAATATCCAGGCATCCCTCTTCCATCAAGGCTACCAGCTCAGGGAGCTTGTTACCCAGACTACGGGCATTGGTACTCATTACCCTCCATTTCCTGATGGCATTATTCCTTTTTGCCCCATCCCTGTCCTTCTTGCCTTTGTCACTTTCTCCATTTACTCCTGCCCTTCTCCCTATCAACACCTCTATGTTGGTGTTTGCCACACTTACTACCATGATTATTTGTGGGGGGGGTAGGATATCCCTGCTCCTTTCCAGTGCCTCCTCCCTTGGCTAGTTTAAATGCTTGCCAATGAAGCATTTAAACCTATCACCTAGGATTCTGGTTCCCCTCCCGGACAGATGCAGCCCATCATGCCAGTATAGGCTTGTATCACTACAGGTGGACCCCCAGTCCCCAATGAAGCCAAATCCATGAGCTCCACACCAGTATTTCAACCACTGATTGAATCCCATGGTGTGGAACACCCTAGCCTCTCCTATGCCATAGATGGGCAGCACCTCTGAGAAGGTTACCGTACGTGCTACTTGACTAAGGCCCCTCCCCAATTCCACAAACTCTTCCTGCACTTCTCTAATCCCTTTCTTAGCCAGGTCATTTGTCCTTAGGTGGATAATGACATCCAGCTCCCTCCCCTGTGCAGCTGCTCCGGCAATCCTGAACATTCGCTCCCTGTCCCTCCAAGCCATGGCGCCAGGCAGGCCACCCACCTCCCTCTCCCTTCCTCCCCAGTTCTACCTTCCTAACAATGGAGTCCCCACCAGGAGTTGTTTCCTTCCCTGCAGGGTCCCCTGCCACCCTCCTGTAGGTCTCCTTTGTGAGGTTCCCACATCCTTCTTGGTCTCCACTGCGGTGCCTCCATAGAGGAACCACACTTTGCCAGAATGGCACAGGGTGTGGACAGGTACAGCTGGAGGGATGCACCTCTGTTCCACCACCCTCACCCTCCCAGAGCCCACTGTTATCCAACGCTCCTCTTTCTTGGCAACCTCTGAGGCAGCGGCAGTGGCACTGGTGGTCCCTGGATGGAAGAAGAGGTCCCACAAATCCTGGCCAACTCATCCTGGAGATGAGCAACCTCCTCCCTCAGCCCAGAGAGGTGCCTGCAGATGGGACAACACCGCATCCTCCAGAAAGCCTCCCGGAAGACTGCTGCTCCACAGCCACTGCACTGCACCGCTCCAATCATGTCTTAGTTGAAATACTTTTTGTGAAACAATGGAATGCAACAATTTCTTTGGGGAATGTCATATCAACTGGATTTCAGGTTATTATTGCCTTTTGAGCATAATAACCTGAAATCCAATTGATATGCATTTTTAACAAAACAGTAATCTGGTTGATATTTTTGGTCTCCAGTAATTATATTATTTTTATCTATACTGAACTGCTTTACTTACTGTTTCAAACCATGGCATCATTTTATGCCAATAAGGACTATTTCATTTGCTAACAGGTAGTATTATGATATATGTTTAACTTTACAATTGCTGTATCTTTAATGGTTATGAGTGCCTTTTTGAGTTCTTTGATTGAGAGCAGTTAAAAGCAAAGTTTAGCAGTTCTGGTATAAAAAAAGACTACATATATTCATTTAACTATACGAGGCATAGTAACTAAATATATAAGCATATCATAAATCATGATAGATATCACTTAAAAAAATAGGAAATTAAATTTAAAATGAAAATATTTTCCTTTGTAGAATATTAGAAAACATCCTATGTGAGAAATGGAATATGCCTACTGAACTTATAACATCGTAATTTAAGAACTGTTAGATACAGTAAGACACAATCCTATGGTTATATGACTTCTTGGAATATTTAACAGACTAGAATGGCTAAAAATGATGCCATTATTTATTATGCAGTGCAGCCCTTTTAAACACATAACACTGGGACCAGTAAAATGTATGCATTTATGAGTGCTATGCATTTATCAGATCTTGTATTCTTTTAATGGTGAGGGCAACTTGCAGTATGTGCTGGGGAGATGTGTAGGGAAAAGTAATACCAATAGCACTTAAGTGCTTCTTTGGTTGGGATAAAGTGACAGAAACATAGAAACATAGAATGTGTCAGCAGATGGGGTCAATGTGGACCATTTAATCTGCCCATTTTTCTACTGGTTATACCCCTTCCTATGCAACCCAAGGTGCCATTGGCATTTTGTGCAGCTTGTTCACATTGCTTGCCTGCCTTCAAGTCATAAGTGATGATAACCACAAGATCACACTTGTGTTTTGTTACCACCAACTGTTCCTTACTTAGAAAGTATTTCTTTCCAGGTTGCGTCTTTCTAGATGCATAACCTTGCACTTATTTGGCACTGAACTTTGACTGCCAATTTCCTGACCATTCTTCCAACTTTCTATGGTCTGACTCCATCCTTCGAGTCCCTTCAGCTGTTTCCACTCTATTGCAGAGCTTTGTGTTATCTGCAGATAGGCTCACATTCCCATTTAGGGCACTGCTATGTCGCTGATGAATACATTGAAAAGTATTGGTCCCAGCACTGAACCCTGTGGAACACCACTTGTACCTTTACCTTACTCTGATATTGTGCTATTTACCAATACCCCCTGAGTCCTACCATTGTGCCAGTTTTGGATCCAGTTTACAATTTTTACCCAATGCACATGTGCTCCATCTTGTTTATTAGCCTTCTGTGTGGAACGCAGTCAAAGGCCTTGCTGAGGTTCAGGAATACCTGTTTAGAGTAACTGACGGCCTCAGTCCTGTTTTCTGTCAACCATGCAGTCCTATGGTCACTTGATCCCAAATGAGTTCCCACATGTAAGTTTGAGACATGTCATTGTCTGATAGCACAAGGTATATGACCACTAACTCTCTAGTGGAGGGTTCTACCAGCTGGCTTTGACACACTCCATGGAGTCCCACCAGGAATTACTTAGTCCTTTCTGATGCAGCCATGTAGGAACTCCAATTTACATCCAGTAAATTGAAGTCTTTGACCAGTAGTAACTCACCCTGGTCGGTCATCCTTAATATGTTTTCTGGAATTTCCTTGTCTTTTTCTGCTTCTTGTGACAGAGGTCTATATATTACTTCTACCCCATGGGGGCCTTGTTTCCAGTTCTGAGAGTAATCCACAGGGCTTCAGCCTCTCTGTGAGTCCTCCAGATTTCTGTAGCCTTGATTTCTTTCTCCACATTTTTTTAATTATTTGTTAACTTTTGGTGACCAGGTAAGTGTATTATGCAATATATCTGCCTATTTTCAGACATGACCTGGGAGAGTACAAGATACAGTAAAGGAGACAAACAGGTACATACAAGAAGTCAAATCATATCATGAGGTATCCACTCAGGGATAGAAATAAAAGTTACAACAAGCAGGACCATCTGCGCAGGGATAATTTAGAAGGTCAGGTACAATTGATTGACATACAGGTGTAAGGCAGAAACAGGGGTCAAGATAGCTTGGATAAGGAAGGACATAGACAGCTACACCTCCCGCTTTTTTCCCCTCATATCCCTGCTGAGCAAGTTGTATCCTGGGATGGCTACATCCCAGCTGTGGTTCTCATTGGACCACATTTCTGTCACTGCTACGCAATCTAGGTCTGCTTCTGCCATCATGGCAGTAAGCTGTTGTATCTCAGTTGCTAGACTGCAGGCATTGGTGCACATTGCCTTCCATCCCTGGTTTCCTACCTCATTGATGAAATTAACCTTCCCATTTTATGTATAATTTTTACCATTTCTTAATTCTCTAGAGATCTGAGTTTCTTTCCAGTTATGGTACACACCATACTTTGTCCTGCTGGTGGTTTTCTAGCTAAGGGAGGACTTTTTCCCTGTGTGACATAATGGGTGCTAGACCCCTCTCCCCTTACACTAGTTTAAATGATCTGCAAAAACATTGAACTACTGGCCAATCGCTCTGACCCCCTCCTTTGTCAGGTGGAGGTCGTCGAATGTAAAGAACTCCCTCTTCCAGCAGTTCTGTGAATCTCCTATTAATCAATGTTCTTTCTCTTGGCACCAGTCCCTAAGCCAGGCATTTAGTTCACCTATTTTTTCTTCCCTGATTTTCTGCCTGCTGATTTGTGATATGCTGTGGAATTATTTGGTTTGATTCCTGTGTGAGGGAGGGTGCTTCTGGCATTCATGTAAAGTGCTTCTGTGACATTCTTTTGGGTTGGGTTTGATGGTTAAAAGGTTGAAGTATGTGATTAACACCTCATTTTCAATACAGCAGCCCATTAACAGACAATTAATTGCTGTTTAGTAAGACAGCTACTGGTAGTGTCAGTAAAACTTGTCCAGTCAGTCCACACTTGAACAAAAAAAACTGGGGGAGAAATATGCATTTAAACGGGATCCTTATATACATTTAACAGGTCTATTTTACATAAAAAGTACTGGTAAAACATCGGAGTTGGAAATTCTATGCATTTATCAGGTATGCATTGAAGTGGAATGCACTGTAGTTTACTGAAGGGTCCCGGAGTTACACTTTAAGTTCAAGTTTATTTGCAGGAAAACTCCATTGAGCACCCTCATTTACAAGGAGGTCCTAGAAGGACAATAAGGTTCATCAAGATACAGTACAAAACAAATTGGCATATTCAGATCAAACAATAAGGAGACAGTACACAATAAAAAGGAATAATACAGTTCACCAATAGGGAGAAAGGCAGCAAATGTAAACAATATAGTAGTACAGTAATACAGTAATTTGGCAGGGCATAATACAAGGACAATGCAGGTATATCATCCATACAAAAAGTGCATGGATATAGCTGTCAGTATCTGTATAGGAGTACTATATGGGGAGGTTAGGAAGAGGGATGAGATAGCTGGGGGAGTGCTTATATAATAGGTTAGATATAGAGGGAAATTCTTAGCCATCATTGGCAGTGGCATGTTTCCTTGAGAGCCTTGTTACACAGGGATTTGAAAATGTTTACAGAGACTAGTTCTGTAAGCTTGAGAGAATACATAATTTGTTCCAGAAGTCCGGGATGGCATAACTGATTCCAGTTTTGCCATGCAGTGTCCACAGTTTGGGGACATCTACCAAGATAAAGGTCTTTTTCCTTAGTGAATAGCAGCAGTGCAACCTATGAAAAAGGGAAGTGATTTATGGTGGTAGTTTGTTCAGTAAGTATCACTTAACTTTAGTGTAATAACTGCAATGTGGCTGCATGCAACAAACATGTAACTACAGAGTAATTACCCTGTTACATGTAATTAATGATTAGTTGCATTGAATCCAACACATAAAATAAAGTGTAACTGTCCCAGGATGCCTTTCTGTACTGTATTTCAGCCATACCAGGGTACCTTGTGCTAACAGTTGTAGAATACTGAAGTTATAAGCTAAGTTAGCATGGTTCAGTTGACTTATAGGTCTTTCTCTAGTTTTCTGCAAAAACAAAACAGAATAATTTTTATTTTAAGTATTAAGATCCATTGTTAAAACAGAAACTTTTAACATGATTAAAGATTCTATATGATTTTATGTTCAGTTAAGTGTCTCATTTCGTTGTAGGTGTTGTCTCAAGTTCTTTGAGTGCCAGAAGTGCTCAGCTTTGCTTCAAAGTTATTTCATTATATATAGATGAATCTCTCCCCACCAATCATAACGCTCCTTTCTTCTGTACATGAGACACTCTTATTCTGTAAAGAGAGTGTCATGCACAGCTGCCATGGAAACAAGCACATTTGGTGCAGTTAGAAAAATATTATATATTATTGTTCAGTAAACTACTGTATTAATACCACCACTAAGACTATCTTATAGCTGTAAGAGTAATCTCACTTATATCTTTTGGGTATCAGAACCACTCATCTTCAGCTTATGGCTCTTGTACCCTAAGAATGCATATTTGATCACTCTTACAATCATAAGAATGATCCCAGCAGTTTATTAACATATATAAAAACAACTTAAGAATGCACTTTTATAACTATAAGAGAGACACATTAACTGTACATGCAAATATATAGTCCTAATACATATAGTATGTTATTATGTTTCAATACACTTACATGCTTAGGGTATCAGAACCACTCAGTGCACAGTTCGCATACTCTATGAATGCATATGGGTCCATTCTTATAACCATAAAAGTGGTCTCGGTGGTATTAACATGCATAAAAAGAATCTGAGAATGCATTTCTATAACCAAAAGAGAGACACAATAACTGTACATACAAATATATAGTGCTATTACATATATTATTATGTGCTAATATTATGATTTTCTTGGATTTGGGTACATTTTCTCAGTATTTATCTCTAATTTCTGACAACATGAGAATCTTAGTTTCAATATTGGCATCAAGGTAATTTATATACAGTAGATAATAAAAAGCAATGTTTTTAACATTGGATAGTGCAGCATTCACTGGTGATCTCTTTATATTATAAGTAAAAGAATTCCCTTTGTAGCTACTGTATATGTTTTTCAGTCTGTAACCATTTTTCTGTGCAGGCTGCCATTTTTTTGTCCAGTTCTATACATCTGTACTGTAGGCATTATTCTTTGATATGGCACTTTGTAAAATGCTTTCTAAAAGTACTGTACATGGAGATACTATTCATGCACTACGCCCATCTACTGTAGTGGTACTATCCTCAAACAATTCACAAGGAGTTGTTGAGTATGATCTTTTATTCCTGACATATGCTAGCTGTCCTTAATCAAGATATGTTTTTCCAGGTGCTTCCCTAGCACTTGAACCATTATATTATTTGTGTAATTTCCCAATAACTGATGTCAGTGTGAACTGTCATTTCCTGGTGTGTTCCTAGACACTTTTACAAATAATTCAGTTATTTAGCTGATTTTTAGTCCTCTGGGATCTTCCTTAAAATTAGCAACTGTCTGAACATGTCTTTTATATATTTCCTAGTACCTACTCCAATTTTCTTTAACACTAATGAATCTGTATTATCATGACCTAGTGACTTGTTCATTCTAAGAAAGCCCACATTTATTACATCAGTTTACAATATGATCTTTCAGTTCCTCATCTGTCATCCCTGGAAATCTAATCCCTCATTAAGTCAAATTAGTCTATTTGTCAGGCAGAAGTGAAATTACTTGGTAACCCTGCAATTTAGTTTCCTGCATCTGTATCTGGTTCCAATTTACTTTTTAAAGCAGCCCAACTAACAACCACTAGGTTGCAGGTGCATATGTGTATGTGTGTGTGTGTGTCTGTTTTACACAAGGACAAATACTGACATGATTGTTAAAGTACAGATGAGTGACAGAGATGGTTAAAAGTATTAACAATGATGGGCTATGAGGACAGACTGACAGAACTGAGGCTGCTGTTCATGAAAAAAGATAAATCAGAGCAGCTATGATCACAGTTTTCAAATATCCTAAAAGGATAACTCCATCAGACAAAATGCAGCTTTTCAGGATGTTTAAGGATGAAAGGACAAAGGGTTACATAAAGTCACTGAAGGGAGGAATATTCAAGGGATCTTCCCAGAAGAACAACATCACAGAATGTGTGGACAAGTTGAATAGATGTTTGGAGCAGGTGGCATCAGCTGATACTGTACTAAACTTCATATCTAGACTCAGAAAGTACTTTGAAGAAAAAGGGGTGATAGTATTCACACTGAACTGATAGAAGGGAGAAATGGATGGATGCATGGTATCCTTTCATCACAAAAGCTGTTTGTATGTACATCTGCACAGTTTCTAGCTCTCTCTACATATGTGTGTTCGACACCTGCTGACTCACCCTCCAACTACATTCCTCCTGAAACATACCACTGAACCCTCATTTACCTGCTGCTGTCCTCAACACTTTATCCTGAAGTCTGTAGCTGGCAGAGTTGTCTGCCCTGTTATTTTTTCACTGCCACTATATCATCGATTGCACTGTTGTACCTTTTTGCTTCCGAAAACTTACATGCCTAAATGTTCTTCACATTTTACAGTATATATAGCCTACTTCATATTTTGTTTATTAGCTAATTTGTATCAGTATACTGACTAACATGTTGCTCTAATTATTTGACTAATGTATGTCTCTTGTTTTTATCCCATGGTCTGTATCCTGGTCAAAATGCATAAATAAATAAACAAACAAAATTGTGTTTATGTATGTATGTATGTATGCATATAAAATACAGAATGTGAAACCTCATAAACCGAAAGAACCAGCAAAAGTTGTTGAAAAGTACTTAAGTGCAATACTAGAGAATATTATGTTTTTGATGATATGTTAACTCAAACTGCCATCTGCTTATTCTGGTGGTTGATCAGGTGGATGTTTAAGATGCCATGGCACTTCTCCAGACTTGTAGGAGAATTGTTTACTGATAAAATTATAATACAGTACAAGACAATAAATATTCTAAACAAAATAATGCAAAAATAATACTGGATAAATACAGTAGCATCACAACTGAATGTATTAAACACAGACTGTCCTTTTCTTACATTAAGAGGTGACAGCACACAAAATAAAATGTGTTAGATAGGAAAATGGAAGAATCATAAACGGCAATGTGATAATTACCCTAGAATTCCACTGTCAAAACCTTGCCCTTGGAAAGTTTTTCTATCTACTACACCTCAGGTTATGTGATATGTTCTGGTCTGTTTGACATAGGCATTTAATTGCAGTTTCAATTGTAACCAACAGAGCAACTTGGTCCAGAGAAATCTGTTGCAGGATGTAATTATATCTTGCTTGCCAAATCATATACTTAATGCATGAATGAAGGATCAGAATAGTAGTTCCGTCATACTTTTGAGGCAAGGAGCTAAGATCTCAGAACGTGAGAAAAACACATGTATACAATGGCAAGAACATTTCCAAGGCTTCTAACTGGTCAGTGTGTGTCTGGAACAATGATGTTATCCCAACATAATGTGTCTGGAAAAATGAAGTTATCAAAGCATAACATCACTGCATTAAGGTCCAGCAGATATGACCACACCAAAAGAGGGAAACAAAAATCACTGCACCCCATCTCCACTGACCACACACCTCCATCCCAAAACTCCCATTGCTTCGTACCCCCCCAACACACACACAAACACAAATTAAATGTTTATTCATGCACTTGTTGCTGGATCCAAGTGAGAAGTAAGAGCCACCACCAAACTGCAGTTTTGTAAAATTGCATTATGAATGGCTTCTCAGACATGACTCACAACACAGCCAAGTATGCTAGCAATGCACTCCCTCACTCTCCTGTCAATGAATTTTCAGTGCACTTTCCTGATCTCATAGTGGCTTCTATCTCTCCTTACCATGCACTAACAAAAAAAAAACCCAACCAGCAAGACTGAATGACTTAATGATCACATATATAGAGTGCTTCAATTATCTCGGTTCCCACAACTGAAACATCTCATCAGTTCCATTTTCTGATGATGGTTCAATGCCCCACAAATACATACAGTATTTAACTTGGAAACAGTCACCTGCTCCCAGTGCATGCAGTGGGTCTGGCTTAATTAAATTTTTTTTTAATTGATAATTTTTGCATTTTCTCACTGGTTTTCTCCCTCACCCAGGGCCCTGGCAGACACTCATGTGCATGTGTGTGGAGGCGCACATGCATGCTGGGCACTGGCTTGGCCCCTTCCTCCACAACCCTGGCAATTGTCTGCCACTGACTCCACCTACGCCTCACATGGGACCTTCACCCAATGGGAGCAGAACTACGGGGGGGGGAGCAACCTCCTTTGGGAGAGGAGAGCTGCCTTTCAGCTGCTCAGTCCTCTTCCCTCCTCCCCCATGCCAGATCCCTGATGACCTAAGGTCATTCCTGAACCTGGGTCACCGGCACAATGAGAGGAAAGGCATCCAGCATCTCAGCCTTCAGTGACACCATAGAGAATGACTTAATTAAACTTGAGGACAAAGACAGGACCATAAAAAAGATAGAGACACAGACAAAACAGAGACATGATGGGTGTTTGGAAAGAAAGAAAATACTGACAAATAGGACTGCTATACCTCCTACTGGCCAAAAGAGTAAGAGCTGAACTTATTTTTTTAAATGTATATTTACCCATACAAAAACAAAACCCACAAGATATGTTTAAAATCTGTATTTTTAAATATTTTTTGTTGTTGTTATAAAAGAGAACCATTGTATAATAGCTATAATGTACTCCAAGGTGTGTGTTGAGCTGGGATGATGTCACTTCTTGGGTGATGTATGCACTCGGTCTGTGGCCTTGTGCCCAACTAACTGAGGCATGATATTATCCAGCACAACACACACCCTGTTGTGCATCATTGTTCAGTTGATCATTGTCCAAAAAGGCTCTGACCATTTAGTGCTCAGCATAGGCTAAAAGAAAATTATATATGGGTATTCAAAAAATAGATGTTTCATAGATTCAAACTGGCCAATATAGATCTTTCTAGGACAAAAAGGCTCCAAAATACTTCTGTGTTTCATATTATCTTTAATGTTCAATAATTCATAGCTATAAAGAACAAAATAGGGCAGGATTTTTGAAGGGTCACTCAGGGCTTGTATCCAGCCCTGCACCACCAAACTTACAGTAGGTTCTGGCTGTGTACTGAACCCTTCACTGCAACTGCACCCAATTTAACAATCTTGGTTGCAGTTGTGATGGTTTCCATGAATTATGGCAGCCTGAATTAAATATTTGGCACAAGCTCCGTAACAAGGGTCTCCAGGACTGCAGCAAGATAGACCAGAGAAAGTTAGTCTCTCTTGCGGCAATTACCACTCGGGACAGAAAATTCTACTAGATTGCCACAAACCCCATGAGCCATATTGTCAGCACACTGGGGCTTGTGGTAATCTTGTATGTTTGAAAATCCTGCCCATGGGATGAATCATATAAAAATCCTCATTTTCTAAAGGGAGATAGAAGACATTTCTCTTTATAGAGATCAGCCTGCTACCCTAGACCATTTGGAAAAATAAACTTAGCAATTTAGTCTCAAATTTTTGAGGTTCTGTCGAACTATTGTGCTAACAGATATGAAGAGCAGCTTAATCTGGTTCAATTGCAGTTGCTTACCATCTGTATCCCCCTCCTTCCCTCGGTCGCCACTGAAAAAGGGACTTCTAGACCCAGTGGGTTTACCGGGTCAACAAAAAACAAACAAAAAAAAAAAAGACTGGAACTAAAAAAATGATTTTATTATACAGATTTGTTTCTTTTTGGAGAATAACCAATTTTTCCACTGTGCCACTTTTTCAGTATCTTCTTCAATCAATTTTCAAGAGTTAACAATAACCAAATTACTACACCTAATCTAAATTCCCCAAATCCTAACTGGAAAAGAAGAACCCTGATACCTCCTATGTCAGGAGGAAATGTTATGTGTTTCCCTATTTGTAACCCACTACACATTTGGGAACCTGACAGTTTGGAAAGAGCAACTAAACCTTTAACATCATTAGTACCAGAATTGACATCATTAATAAAAAGACACACATCATCAACATAAGCAGAACTTCTAACTTCTATGTATTAAGCAACATTTTGAATACCATGAATGGATGGATTTACACTGATCGCCCATAACTGAGGGTTTAGAGTAAGAATATACAGAATTGGGCTCAGTGGAACCCTTAATGGCCACCCCTCCTATATACTTTTTAAGAACCAACTAACCATTAATGTTTGGAATAAGAGAGACAGTATTATATAAAAGCTGAATCCAACTTATGAATTCATCTGGAAATCCATATGTCTTTAGCTCCAAAATGTAAAGGCATGTGAAACCCTATTATATGCCTTTTCCTGATTCAGAGTGAGACTAAAGTGTGGCAAATTCTCCCAATTATGGAACTCTACTACCTTCTGTATAAGCAATGGATTGTCCTGAATTTTATGACCTGGAATTAAGTAGGTCGCTGATGGGTATAATCATTTTAATAATACAGACACCAATCATTTGCTAAAGATTTTTGCTAAATGTTTGGCATCAGTGTTAATTAGACAAATCTGACTCCAATTTTTGATGCCTGAATGATTACCTTTTTTAACCTGTGAAAGGCAGTATTGATAAGTACTGCTTAAATAATGAATATAATATTGGGGCTACATGATCAATATGTGCCTGTTAAAATTCAGAGGTGGGACTGTCATTCCCTGGAGATGTCTTTTTATTTAACTATTGAATGGCAAGTGTTACCTCTTAAATACCTATATGTGCCTTAGGAAGACTTCTGTCATCCTGAGATAAATGTGGGTGGTCCACAGAACTAAAATATGTCTCAATTTCCTGCCCAGTGCAAAATTCAGAACCTACAGAAGCTTCTAAATAATCATGGACTGTGTTCAGCATGTCCCCCTTCAATGTTTGAGTTACATCATTGTTATCTACTAATAAGGCCATTACTCATTTACTAACCGTTGCAGAACAACTTTGAAACAGATCCCTGGACAAATGCTGACCCTCTGTACCATATTTGAGTTTAAAGGATAAAGTTGTTGCTCGATTATATTGTAAAAACTTCATTTCAGTTTTAATATTTTGTATCTGGGAATGCAAGTTAACACCCTCTGTGGACTGTAAAGGAAACAGTTTATATAGTTGATGTCACAGGTCTAGATAACATAAGTAAGTCTGCTTAAGTGAGGAATGAGAAAACTGTTTTGAAAATTGACTGGTATCAGTTTTAGCATCCTCTCACCAGGTTGCCAAATCATTATATATACTGTACATTCTACAGTACTACAAACCTGTAATAGTACTTGAATAGCCTTTTTAAAATTGGGATCCAGGTAAATCGTATAATTGAGATGTCAGAAACATTTTCCAGGTGTATGTTCAGGAGCTGCTTCAACTGAGCAACCAAACAGTAAGTGGTCTGATGCCACACTTGGAACCAATATATTATTATTTATATGTATGTATTTAGATATTAACAAAACACAAATATCAGTCTTATTGGCAATGGTTTCTTGACAATAAGTGTAATGATCTTGGGAAAATTGTGTTCTATATGCATCAACCAGTCTCACAGCTAGACATAATTCAGGACTGTTCCCTGACCGGGATCCCTGCCACTCAGCAGCCTGGCTTCAGACCTGCCAGCCCCTCCCAGGAGTCAAGTGCCTGCATCCCCCTTAACTCAGGTATGGTACAGAGCTTTATGGCTTCCATGGCTCATATGGCACAGCTGCGACTGGACAGCTCCTGTGACTCCCTGGCTCCCCATCAGATGCCACTGCTCCTTGGTTTGGAGTGCAAACTTTTTAAAATATGAACTGTTCTACTGCTAAACTGTTTATCCTGCTATCTGTATTTTCATCCCACCTGCCCTCCCCGACCCCAGCCTCTATTAAATGTTCCTAGGCCACTCTTAGTTTACCTTCCTCATTGCCTATTGAGTTAATCACTAGATGGCTCTCTAATCCTATTTGTTCTTTCCAATCTGACTGTTTCCTTATTGCACCTCTAACCTCTGTCGAGCACTAAGGACTGCACACTCCAACTACAGTACCTCCTTCCATAGTCCTTTATAGTACCACTGCTTACTTTCCGCTATGTTCATCCCTCCCTCATCTACCCCCCTCCTCTTGATTCATATCTATTCCTTATATTCCCCAGCATAAAAAGACCCCCTGCAAAAAATCCTGCCATGCCTTCCCCCCCCTGCCCTCTTAGCCCCTACCTTAATAGTGTCCATTCCTCCAGCATCCCCTCCAGTATTCTGGTCTCATTTCTCTCACCTCCCTTCCCCTCTGCCACTCTATCATCAGTTTCCAGCCAACTGGCTTTCCTTCATCTCCTAATCACCTTCACACCAAGTCCTCATTACTCCCAAAACATTTCAAAATACCCAATCAATCACAAAAGCCTCAAACTCCACTTTATTATTATCACCTTCCTTCTACTGGCTTCAGGCACTATCCAATTCAACCCGATCTCTACTGCCCCTACCTCTGTCCATGCCACTCCTCACACAAACATGCATAACTCTCATATATCTTCATCCCTCCCTAAAGGCCTGAAAATCCTCCACTAAAACATCAGCAGTCTCATTACAAAAATAGACATTTTACAACCAATGATCATCTCCCTCACACTTGGTATTTTAATTTTAATTCTAACTGAAACCTGGCTTAAAGACAAAAATACCTGACTACTCCATCTTCATCCCAGGTTATTCTTTAATCAGGCAGGATAGAGCTGGTAGAGAAGGTAGTGTAGCCATGTATATTCTGGTCTCTCTTCAATACACAACTATTCTTTCATCCTCTCTACCCTCCACCTATGAAGCCCTGTTTATAGATATTACCCTGCCTTTCTCAATTCCTGTCTTTGTAGCTGTAATCTACTGTCACCCCAGAATAAAGCCCTCTGATACTTTTGAACTCATTACCAATATATCCTCTCTCTCACATTCTGGAGAGTTATACATTCTGGGTGATGTAAACTTAAACTTGTTGGCCTCCACCACCTCTAAAATATGGAGCAACATTACTGCCCTTAGTCTCTCCCAACTCATTCAAGAACCCACTTGCCTAAATCATAAAACCCTAAACCACTCCCTGATAGACTGGGCACTCCCCTCTCACCCCCAACTGTGTCATTAAATCAGGCATCCTTCCAGATGCCGTCAGTGATCATCACCAACTCTATCTAATTAAAAATGTCCATAGACCCAAACCACCACATACAATGCTGCAGTTCTGCTCTTTCAGCTCCCTAGACCTTAACCCCTTTCTTCATGATCTAGCCACCTTTGATTGGGCCCACTAGCCTCCACCTGTTCCATTGACCAAGCTCTTGCATACTTCGAAGAAAACTTCCTAGCAACCCAGAACACTTTTGCTCCATTCAAACACACTAGAGTATGCAGAAACTATCATCCCTGGATCACCCTTGATTTGCTGACCTGTCATAGGGAACAAGACAAAGCTTGGAGACTACATAAGGCCACTCAGATTCCAACAGATTACACCAAAGTACCGCATGCTAAGAAATGCCTGTACAAAAACTACCAGACTAGCCAAGTCTGAATATTTTAAATCAACATTCCTAAACAACATTAACACCCCCTCTAAATTCTGGAAAGTGGTCCATGCCCTTCCTCCTTCCCACCTGCCCAGTCCAGTGCTTAAAATAAATAACACATAGTGTCAGACCCTAGCTTAGTAGCCAAAGAGTTTAACTCATATTACACATCATCTGCATCTGCCGTCCTTAAGTCCCTCCCCACTAACCTCCCCTCTCCTGCTCTCCCCCTTGTCCATATATCCCCTGCACCCACTCCTCCATCTCATTCACTGCTGTCTCTCCAGATGAAACACTTTCCACCCTTCTCTCTCTCGCAATCCCTCTAAAGGCTCTTTGCCTGATGATATGGACCCTAAACTTTATCTGTCAGCACCAGTGATTGCCTATCCCCTCTGTTTAATTCTAAACCTCTCCTTCTTGTCCTCATCAGTCCCTTCATCATGGAAACACACAGTTGTCCTCCCTCTCCCAAAGGGTTGGACCCCTCTTCCCCAGGCAACTATCATCCAATCTCTCTCCTCCCCTCTCTTGCCAAGCTCAAAGAACACTTAGTTCTCTTCCCAACTTACCTCCTTTCTCTCTGACTCATCCTTTTTCACCCTATTTCAATCTGGCTTTAGGAAGAACCACTCCACCACCACCTCTCTCCTTAGGCTCACTGCCTCCATCCTTACTGGGATGGACAAGGGCCTCATCACCTCTGCCATCTTTGTTGACCTCACAAAGGCTTTTGATACAATCTTGCATGCCCTGCTTCATGACTTCCTTGCAGCAGCTGGTCTGTCTACTCCTGCCTATAACTGGATTACAGCCCATCTCACAGGTAGAGTGCAATCAGTCAGGATTCAGGATGCAGTCTCCCTTCCCCATCACCACAGGAGTCTCACAGGGCTCTGTGCTAGGTCTCATTCTTTTCTCCATCTTCCTCAATGTTGTGCCCTCAGTCTGCTCCCCCTCCTCCTGTATCCACATGTATGCTGATGCTACTGTCTTGTTTACTTCAGACATATGCACTGCCATTGTAGCAACCACTCTACAATGTGACTTCCACCAGGTACATCTCTGGTGTGTCTCACATCAATTATTCCTTAATGCCATGAAGATCATCTCCATGACCTTTGGTACCAGCCAGAGACTCTCTAGGCTTCATCCCTTACCCTTCCTCCACACCTTGGATTGGACAATCCTTGAGGACACTTCCTCATTCAGATAACTTGGGGTTTAGTTGGACCAGCACCTTAACTTCATTGGCCACATCGACACTATCCTGAAAAAACTGCACCCCAAGCTTGGAGCCCTATACAGGAACCATAGTTGCATCCCTCTTATGCTGTGATATGAACTTGTCCAGAATATGATACTCCCCATTTTCAACTACGGTGATGTAGTCTATGGTGCCACTCTCAAATCCTCTGTGACCAGACTGGACTTTCTCTTTAACTTCTTCTGTTGCTTTGCCCTTGATGCCACATCTCGTTCCCATAATTGTGACCTCTTCCATGCCCTGCCCTTTCCTCTGCTTGCAAATAGGTGCATTACTAATTGTGCTAAACATACATCAAAATTTTGGCTTGGGGAACTCCCCACTTACCTCTCATTCTCCTTCTCTACCCCTCCTCCTCCCTTCCGCTCCCTTAAACCCACTAATACTCCGACCTTACGAGTCCCTCGCCATTCTACTCTCATCAGACAGACTGGTTTCTCCCATCACTTCTTAAAACTCGGAAACTCTTTACCCCCCCTCAAATATGGCACTCCTCCTCCTCCTTCTTCTCCCTTGCCTCTGCCTTATATAACCATCTCTCCTCTAGCTGCTCCTGCTTTAATCCTCAAGTTCCCTCCTATGAGTCTGTTCTCAAGCTCTATACCCACCCCCACCAACAAATCTCCCTTGCCTATGCTCTATCCTACTCCTGCTTCCTCCTCCCTATCTTCTCTGACTGATTATCCTTGCCTAAGTTCTTCTCTCTCTTGCAGGGTTCTCAGCACACTGGAGGGGCTAGATCTAGCATGATTTTTCTCCTTTCTTTCTCCCCAACATCTACCCATCTTCACTACCAACTATGCCCTCTGTTATTAATCCCGCTCCATCCTCTTCCTTCTCACCTATATTGTCTTCACCTGATTCTACCCCTGGAAGGGTTCTCAGCATCCTGAAGTGGTTAATTACAGACAAGACCTGCCCCCTGACCTCCTCCCTATTCCTTCTCAACTTAAATATCTTCACCTGGTTCTGCCCCTGGCAGGGTTCTTCAGCATCCTGGAGGTGTCAGACCCAGGCATAAATTCCCTCCTCTCCCTAACCTCCACCTCTCCCCCACTCCTCTCATCTCTCCTTCTACCCCATTGCACTTATTTAACCTGCCCCTGTCCCTATATGTCTGAGCTTAACTATTGCTTGCCAGAACTGCTACTTCAGACCTCTCTTGATTGGTTCTAAATTGCTTCACTCAATCAGTGCTTAGTACCTGTTACTGGTAATAGTCCTGGCCCCCTCTGTCTTTATGTTTCTCCTTCCTCTAGTTAGACCCACCATTCCCTCTTACTCCTCCCCACACTAGCACTTTAATGGTTTAAATTGTTTAAATATATTTACCTGTTCTTAATTGTAATGCCAGTCCACCAGTTTGTTGGTGATATTGTTGTTCTATTCTTTGTACCAGATCCCCCATGTATGTTAACTGTAACTGTATTTATAATCACTGTTTTTATCCACTTATACCCCTTCCCCAGGTCGCACTGGGAGATGAGCTACTGGTTGTTCAGTGTGTCCTCCTAGTGAAACATTTCAATAAATAAATACATTAATGTTTGAGGAAAACTGAGTTAAAAAATAATTCAGAAGTTTTGGTACCCCTAGCACATAATACAAGAGGCAATTACCCACCCCAAAAAAAACTACTATAAATATGACAGTCACCCCAGACAGTATACAATACAACAGAAAGGCTCTACAGGGCCAATATCAATACCCTTGTGACTGATGACAAAATGCCTTAGAATAACACACCCACACCATCACAGATATCAATACCCATAGAACAAAAGATACTCCCGCTGTCCAAAATAATTGTGCAGATGAAATTCCCCCCCAAAAATGAGTCTAGTGCCTTGTATTAAGAATACATCAAATGGCAATGATTTGAAAATGGAAACAGTTAACATTAACCTTGTGTGGTACTTAACCCTGTTGATATGTGTTGAAATGATTCCTAGACTAGATGTCAGGATGAGAAAACAGGGAAATTAGACATCTTCAAATCACGGAGGTTGTGAGTTCCTTTTCTTTGATTTCATTTTTGTGGCTGTGCCTGGTCTGCCTTTTTTCTTTTTATTAGTTCTGGGTGATTTTACTTTACTGTCTCAGAGGACACCACCATTTCAAACAATATGGTAGATGATTTTTTCACTGTATTAGAGGATTAAATCTATTTTTTGTGGGAATAGCATCAGGAGAGGGGTGAGTTCTGATCAACTTATTTTGGTTAGACATTTGGTGCGAAGAATGCATTTTAACTTCAGTCAGATGATCTGCTTGTGGCATGGCAATTCCAAAAGACACTTAGTCAGTGAGAATGGTACTAGAGGTTGTCTGTATATTGGGTGATGTAGGTTAAGTGGAGTGGATGCTTCCATAGTTTCAGATACAGTTGGCTGATTTAGAGGAGTTTGTTAGTCTACTAAAGTCTTGGTGCTCCCATCCACTGGGATATCATGTTGTGAGATAAGAGAGGAAACACCTTGAGTTAAGGTGGGTTGTGCTTGAAAGATACCATTTGTTGGTGCTTCATTCTGAATATCCTCCTGTCCTGGTCTGTCATCCCTGTTATGAGCTGTCACAGGGAATGATGGAAAGAATGATCCAGAGTTTGGTATAACTTACTCTTGGCTTCATTGGGACAGTGCCTGCTGATGTGGCCATATTCCAGACATAAATTGTAACAATGCTGGTCACATGCATTGCTTAGATGTGTTAAAGGCCCACAGTTGAAACAAATATTCAGCTGACTGGAATAAAAACACAAACCTTGGTCAGAACTGATATGCAAACTGTTGGGCAGATGAACAACTTGAATCATCCAGCTTTAGTTTGACTTCATATTTCCAGCCCCCTGTCCATATTTGTTCACTGTCTATGACTGTTTCTGATTTACCTAAAATTTCGCATCTATTGCTGAGCCAATAGGAGATATTATGCACATTGCACCCCGAAATTCCAAACATTATGGAAACAGTGTGTGTAGCGGGCTTGGAAATCTGAATAGCTTGAAATGTGATCCATGATTCTGAGTATTCAAGTTTATTGTAACTGGTCCAGAACTGTTTTAATGGGGAGGGTGTTTTAAAGTTGTTGCCTCATATGGTGTAACCAGAGATATGAATCACTGCATAGATTTCACCTGAAAGGAAACCCATGGAGTTTTTTAAGAGTGATTTGGCTACATATGTGTGATCTGGAGGTAACTCCATTCCCCTAGCTGTACCTAAGCCTGGCCCCATTCCTTTGTTTTGCAGGGACAGGTGGGGAAGAAAACAGGATTCATAGTCTGACACCTTCACCCACTTGTTTGGGTTTCTGAACACTGGAAACTGGGATTCCATCATGTGTACTGGGGGAAAGGGTTAGATGTACTGGGTACTGGTGGTATATGTACTGTAGGGGTTTCAGTCTGTTCAGTGGTCACTATTATTACCAGAAGCAGTATTCAATTGGTTGGGCTGAGAATCCTTTCCCTGACTACTTAGTTCAGTAGCCTTTGGAGTGGCAGACTGTTCTACAGTAGGTTGTATGGTGCAGGTACTTGCTCTGGGGTTTCACCTGGTATAGTTGCATCTTTCATTGTTAAGTTTGTTTTGAAGGGTTATGATCTATGATTTTTAATGGCTGAACAACATTGTTAAGTTTGGTTTTGAAGGGTCAAGATCTGTGATTTTTAATGGTTGAGCTAGAATGTGAGGCTATCTTGTAGGGCGCAAAGTAAGAATTTTGATTGCATCCCTTTTTTATTTATTTAGTTAATTTTATTTAATTCATAACTAGGATTACAAATACCTTTGAACCAGGGGTTCTTTTATAAAGGTGCCACATCAGTGAATACAAACAGTACAAGATTATAGACAAAAAAGGAACAATACACAAAATAGGTGATTGGATAAACAAACGTGCTGAGGGAGAAAGCAAAGTACAAAATTGTTGCTGTGCCAGTAATAATAGTAGATAGAAATAAAAAATGCCAGAGTACACCAGTGATAAAGTGTGCAGTCCAAAAATATGGTGGACTTTGTCAAAAAAATCCAGAACAGAGTACCCCAGTAAAGAGCAGGCAATCCAGATACATGGCAGACATTTGTTGAAAAGAGTTAAAAGCAGGGAAACAGGGGCAGAGCACATGGGATATTGAGTCTAGGGGAGGTAGAACTGGGGTGGTGGGGGTGGTGTTGAAGTGAAAGAGATGGCGGAGTGGGGCAAAGGGCAAAAGGGGAGATGTGGGAAAAGCAGGAGTGGTGTATGGATAACTATAGGAGGCAGATGCATTGGCTTAGAGTAATTAGGTGACCATGGAGTCTGGTTTTAAAAGTGCCTGGTTTGGGTTTAGAAAAACTTCAGGGGGCAGATCATTTAACCAGGTTTGGGCTCTTTTTATAGCATGAGGCTCTGAAGTTGTGCATGTGTCAGTCTAAAATGGTGGTATCACAGCAGGGTTGGATATCTGCCTCATCCTGCTTGGCCATATCATCCATCCCGCAGCATGGAATCTTGCTTTCAGAGCAAGTAGTAACAGACTAAAAGACTAGAACTTTTCTTACTAATTGCTCTCCTTCCCTCCCATCTACCCTTCCAGCCATAGCCAGTTCTGCTTTTATAGGCACTGGATTTGACTTACAACAGGAACTTCCTGTTTGGCAGTAGGAAGGGAAGGATCACTGAGACATATAGGTTTTGTCATCCTTGAAGGAAAGGAGTAGCTCTCCCTTTACCTCTAAATGCTGGAGATCTGACTCTGAGCAAGGAAGAAGGAAACTACCAAAGAATACAGGATGTTCTTGTCCCAGAACAGGAAAGACAAGAGCTGTAAGGGCACATAGGCAGTAGGAAAGTAGGTGGAAAATTAAACAGAGGGAGGAGAGAGTAAGCATACAAACCAACAGGAGAGGGGTCACAAAATAAGGCATGATAGTAATGGTGCAGTGCAATGGCTGGGGGGCAGCAGTCTTCCAGGAGACATTCTGGAAGCTTAGATGCTACCCTAATTGCAGACATCTCTCTGGTCTGAGGGAGGAGGTTTCCTGACTCCAGGCTAACCTGGCTAGGATTCATGAAACCTCCTCCCCCCACCCAGGGACCACCAGTGCCACCGCTACCTCAGAGGTTGCTAAGAAAGAGGAATAGTTGGACCAAGGTGGGCTAAGGGATGGAGAGGGTGGTGGAACAGAGGTGCATCCCTCCAGTTGTACCTTTCCACAATTCATACGCTGTTCAGGTGGAGAGTGATCCCTCTATGGAGGCACCTGCAGTGGAGACCAAGGAGGATGCTGGGAACCTCCACAAAGAAGACCCACAGTAGGGTGGCACAGGACCCCACAGGGGAAGGATACAACTCCTGGTGGGGGACTCAATCGTTAGGGGTAGAACTGGGGGAGGAAGGGGAGAGGGAGGTAAGGTGCATGCCTGGCACCACACTTTTGAGGGACAGGCAGCGAATCCTCAGGATCGCAGGTGCAGCTGCATGAGGGAGGGAGCCAGATGTCATTGTCCACCTAGAGACAAATGATCTGGCTGCGAATGGGATCAGAGCAGTGCAAGAGGAGTTTGTAGAGTTGGGGAGGGGCCTTAGACAAGTAGCTCAAATGATAACCTTCTTGGAGGTGCTGCCTGTCTATGGCAAGTGTGATGCTAGGGTACTCTGCTCCATGGTATTCAATGAATGGTTGAAAAACTGGTGCAGAGCTCAGAGTTTTGGTTTCATTGGGGACTGGAGGTCTACCTGGAGGGATACAGGTCTAAACTGGCATGATATTCTGCATTAGTCTGGTAGGGGAACCAGCATCCTAGGTGGTAGGTTTAAATGCTTCATTGGCAAGCATTTAAACTAGCCAAGGGGGAAGGCGCTGAAAAGGAGCAGGGAAATCCCAGCCTCCCCCCACAAAACACTGTAGCTAGTGAGGTAAACACCAAGGTAGAGAAGTCAATAGGGAGTAGGACAGGGGTAAATTCAAGACAAGGCAAAGTCAGTAAGGACAGGGATGAGGCTTAAAGGGGTAAGGCCATCAAAAAATGTGTAACAAGTTCTCTGAACTAGTGGTCTTGATGGAAGAGGGACACCTTTTATCCTGGCAGTCACAGAAACATGGTACACAGAGAACTATGACTGGATGTCAACATACTGGGGTACACAAGCTACAGGATGGATAGGGAGGGTAAAAGAGGAGGAGGTGTAGCTCTCTATGTAAGGGAAGGAATCAAAATCATGGAACTAAAGGATAAACAGGGAGTAAAGGAGGCACTGTGGGTCAACCTGGAGACAGGAAATGGCACCACATTCTGCATGGGGGTCGTATATAGGACCCCATCTCAGGGGAGGCAATGTACAAGGAAATTATAGAAGGTATCCTTAGAATGGCAGAAAAAGGGGAAATATTGTTGATGGGGGATATGAATATGCCAGATGTTAACTGAAGCACCTTTGCTGCAGCCACATCCAAGAGCAGGGTTATTCCTGATGCCCTACAGGGGGAATGCCTCAGACAGCTAGTGGTGGAACACACTCAGGAGGGAGCAATCTTAGACCTGGAACTGTCAAATAGGGACAGAGAAAAGATCTCAGATTTAGAAGTGGGTAGTCATCTGAGAAATAGTGACCACCAAACAGTGTGCTTCATGATAAACACAGCCATAGAGTCAAGCCATAGAAAAGCAAGAGTATTAGACTTTAGGATGGCTGACTTTGGGAAAATGGGAGAGTGCCTCAGAAAAGCACTTGCAAATAGGCAACAAGGAGGGGTGGAGGAACAATGGGGAACAATTTAAACAGCCATCATAGAGGCAACAAACCTTTGAAACATAGAAACATAGAAGTTGATGGCAGATAAGGACCCCAAGGCCCATCCAGTCTGCCCATTTCTTTTTCTACCTTATAAATGTGCCATCGGCCTTTGCTCTTGTCAGTGGCCTATCTATTCATAGTCATTTATATTGCTCCCCTATGCCTATCCCATGCCTGTTTGAAGCCCTGCACTGTATTCATAGCCACACTTCTTGTGGTAAGCCATTCCATGCATCCACCACCCTTTCTGTGAAAAAGAATTTCCTCACATTCCCCTTAATTGGCCCCCTCTAATCTCATGCTGTGTCCTTGTCCTGCTATTTTCTTATATTTAAACATGTTAGACTCTTTCACCTTGTTAATGCCCTTAAGGTGTTTGAATGCCTCGATCATATCACCTCTCCCTCCTTTGCTCAAGGGTATACAAACTGAGCTCTGTTAATCTGTCCTCATATGTCTTCTGATGCAGTCCCTGCACCATTTTGGTTGCCCTTCTCTGGACTGCCTCAATTTGGTTAATGTCCTTGTGAAGGTGTGGCCTCCAATACTGCATGCAGTACTCCAGATGGGGGCCTAACCAGTGTCTTGTAAAGAGGGATTATTACCTCCCTCTTATGACTTGTGATACCCCTACTAATACACCCTAACACCTCCCTAGCCTTACCTACTGCTTTAGAGGTCTGCTTGGATGATTTCAGGTCATCAGTGATGATGATGCCCAAGTCTCTTTCTTCCTTGTGACTGCTAGCAACTCCCTCCCAGCCTATAGGTGGCTTCAGGTTTCTCTTCCCTATGTGCATGATTTTGCACTTTTTGCATTAAATCCCAGTTGCCACTCTTCTGACCATTTTGCTAGTTTATCCAGATCTCTTCTCATTCTGTCCACCCCATCTGGATCATCTATTCTGTTGCAGATCTTGGTGTCATCTGCAAACAGACAAACCTTACCCTCTAGTCCATCTGCAAGGTCACTAATGAAGATGTTGAAGAGGACTGGCCCCGACAGATCCCTAGAGTACCCTTGTGACTTGCATCTCTTCTGACTGTATACCATTTACCACCACTCTCTGTTTTCTGCCCGTCAACCAGTTTGCCACCCAGTTGACCAACTTCTGACCAACCCCGAGCCTACCCAGCTTATTTATCAATCTTCTATGTGGAACAGTGTCAAAAGCTTTGCTGAAGTCAAGGTAGGCGACATCAACTGCTCCCCCTTGGTCCACCATTCTGGTTACCCAATCAAAGAAATCTATGAGATTAGTTTGACAGGACCTTCCTTTTGTAAACCCATGCTGTCTTGGATCATGTGCCCCTATGGATTCCAGGTGTTGCACTAACCTTTCCTTAAGGAGTGCCTCCATAATCTTGCCCACTACTGAGGTAAGACTGACTGGTCTGTAGTTCCCCACCTCCTCCCTGCTACCACTCTTGTGGAGCGGGATCACATGAGCCCTTCTCCAGTCTTCTGGGACCTCTCCTGTGCTCAGAGACTCACTAAACAGTTCTGCTAATGGCTCTGCTAGTTCCACCTTTAGCTCCTTAAGTACCCTGGGATGTATGCCATCAGGTCCCATTGCCTTATCCACCCTGAGCTTAGCAAGCTCTTGTAGGATCCTTTCTTTTGTGAAGGGAGTAGTGCTCACCTCCCTCCCTCCCCCCTGTGTCCATGATGCTGAACTGTGGGCCCTGCACTACCTTCTCTTCAGTAAATACTGAGCAAAAGTATCTATTTAGGATAGATGCCTTTACAGGGTCCTCCTCCTCACATGCTCCCTTTTCTCCATTAAGCTTAGCAATACCCCGTCTGGACTTTCTCCTTTCACTAATGTATCTATAGAAAGTCTTGTCACCTTCTTTTACTGTTCGTGCGAGTGTTTCCTCAGTTTGGGACTTTGCCTGCCTTACTACCTTCCCTGCTTCCCTTAGGGCAGTTTGGTATGCCTCCCTATCTTCATCCCACTGTGTTCCCTTATATTTCCTGAAGGCCATCCTTTTGGCTCTGACTTTTTCTTCTACTGTGTTTGAGAACCAAAGCGGTTTCCTTCTTCTTTTGCTCTTCCTTTTCTGTCTAACACAATGGTATGTTGCTTCAAGTATTGCATTCTTAATGCTTGCCCACTTTGCCTGTACCCCCTCACCTGTGTTTCTTTTTGCCAGGGCTAGCTTAACTCTGTTGGCCATCTTATCAAAGTCAGTGCCTCTGAAGTCCCATATTTTTGCCTTGGAATGGGATGATTTAGATGTAGTAGCCAAATTGAACCATACCATGTGATGGTCACTGGCCCCCAGGTGACCTTCTACCTGGAGATCTGCGATCCCTTTCTTGTTAGTCAGTACTAGATCTAGGATAGCCCTGTCTCTTGTGGGTTGCTGTACCAGTTGTTTGAGGCCCTTCCCCTGCAGGGAATCCACTATGTGTCTAGTTCTGGCAGATGTTCCTGCTGGTATTGACCAATCTGTATCCGGCATGTTGAAGTCACCCATTATCAGAACCTCCCCTTTAGCTGTCATGTTTTGTATATCTTCTAACAGTAATGTGTCTATGTCCTCCCCTGGTCTGGGGGCCTGTAGACAACCCCAGTTCTTATGGCTGTCCCATTTCCTGTTTCCAGGGTGACCCACAGTTCTTCTGGCTCCTTATGTGTACTCTGAATTTCTGTAGCTTTGATATTTTCATTGACATACAGGGCCACTCCTCCCCCCCATTTTGCACCTCGGTCTCTTCTGAACAATACATAGCCAGGTACTGAAGTCTCCCAAGTGTGGTTACTGGTAAACCACGTCTCACTAATTGCTACTATGTCCAGTTTAGCCTCTGACATTATTGTCTGCAGGTCTGAGATCTTATTTCCCAGGCTGTGAGCATTTGTGTACATGATTTTCCATTGGTCAGATTTCAGTGTGTTAGTTGTTGGGTGAGGTTTGGCATTACATGCAATAGGTCGTGTGGGGAGACAAACCTTTTTCTTACCTGGTGATGCAAATGAACTGCAAACATGCTGAATCCCTGCTTGACCACTAGCTGAGGGGGGAGGGGTGTTCTTCCCATTCGACGTATGGGGTGCTGCACCCCATCCCAATTTGCTAGTTTAAATATTCTGCAAAGATGTCAAACTTCTGCCCCAATGCACTGACTCCCTCCTTAGTCAGATGCAGTCCATCAAATTTAAAGAACTTTCACTCCCAGAACTGTTGCCAGTGCCCTACAAATCTGTGTCCTTTTTCCTGGCACCAGCCCTTGAGCCAGATGTCTAGCTCCCCTATCTCCCCTTCTCTGACCTTCCGTCCATCTGCTCCCCTCTCCCAGACTGGCAGGATCTCAGAGAAGGAGATGCCGGATGAAATAGATGATAGTTTGTCAACCAGCCTGGTCAGGTGTTCCTTGGTCTCCACAACTGACCAGCTGGCAAGATCATTAGTCCCTATGTGTACTAGGACATCAATGTTTTCTTGTGCTTTGTGAACAATTCTCGCAATGCGGTCAGTGTCTCTCCATGCTGATGTACCTGGGAGACATCTGACTATTACCCCAGGCTGAAGATGGGTATCAACTCCCCGAATCATGTAATCTCCTATGATCAGAAGTTTTTTGGATTTCCTTTTTGCTTTTTTTGTTTTGGTTCCTGATTTGGGTGAGTTTTGTTTTGCTAGCTCCTGTGCTGCAGTGTCCAGCTCTGCAGTGTCTTCTGCCTCTTTGTTTGATTTCAGAGATAGAGGAAGATACCTGTCTGTAGTGTTTATATGGTTTTTGGAGGTAATATGTTGGAGAGCAGAGAGTGATGGGGCACCCGATTTGCCCCTCCTAACCACCTGCCAACCTCCTGGACCAACTACCCTCTGCGGTCGAGGTTTTTCTGTTGGATGCTGGGGAAATGGCGGGTGGTTCTTATAATGTATTTCTTCTTGAATATGTAATTTGAGGTGTGCAATCTCTGCCCATGCTGCCCGGAGCTGAGCCCTAAGATCTCCAAAGGCCCAGCATGTAGGACAGTGTCCTAAATCCTGTAAGAGTGCCCTTCTGAAAATTGTTCCACAATACCTGCAGTTAATGATATCCATTCCAGATAAGTTTCTGGGTTTATAACCTAGTCAGAGTAATTAGAAGGAAAAAAAGAAAAAATGCAAGTAATGGTTTGATTGTGTTTTGTTTAACTTGTTATAACAAGTTAAATTACTAGTGCCCCTGTAAATGAGCTCACTTTGTGGAGGCCCCACTGATCCACCCCTTCCTGCTCTGCCACAGGAAATGTCACAACTGTGATACCCTATAAAAGGAGTGTAGTGTGGGGTGGTTGGGGGATGGGGGTGGGTGGCTGGGCCCTTCCCCTGCCAAAAAAGAACAACCACGGATGAAAGAACAAGGAGGTAAGAGCAGAAACAATCAGTCAACAACAAATGCAGTAACCCTGAAAGCTTATCCTAATGTAAGATACAACTGTAAAACCTGTAAAGCACCACCTGTAATAATTTCAGAGAAGATATATGCTGTAAGAAACACTTTGCTACAGAGAAAAATAAAGCAATGAAATGTTAGCAACAAACAGCAGCAATCCCTGTGAGTAAAAATTAAAAACAACACCACATAGTAAATCTGTTTAGCCAAAATAAGTCTTAATCCTTTTCCCTTGCTCTGGTAAGTTTCTCTACTCTGCCTTTCAAGCAGTCTTAGAAGGAAAGAGCTCAGGTGAAGCTAGGTGCCTTGGCCAGCAAACCAAGTGTGAAGCAAATCAACAACGAAGGAAAAAAACACTATGGTTCTCAAAAGAGGTGGCAGGGAAGGTTAAGGAGAGAAAGGTAGCATTTAGGAAGTATAAGGAAGCACAGAAGGAACAGGACAGAGAACTGTACCAGTTAAAGCAGAAGAAAGCAGGGAAGGCAGTCAGAATAACAAAGGCCCAAACTGAGGAAAAGATAGCCAACTCAGTTAAGAAGGGGGATACGACTGTTCATAGGTAAATTAGGGAGAGAAGAAAGACAAAAGGAGGGATAGTGAGGCTTAATAAAGGGAAAGGAGGGAGGGCAGAGGGTGACAGTGAAAAAGTAGGGATACTGAATGGTTACTTCTGCTTAGTATTCACAAAAGAAGAGGATGGGGAGGTACCTAAATCAAAGAATAGAAGCATTCTGGATAGGGAGGTCGATACCAATCCATTCACAGAAGAAAGAGTAATGGAAGAACTCTTTAAACTGAAGGTGGACAAAGCAATGGTGAAACATAGAAACATAGAATTTGACGGCAGATAAGGACCGCTTGGCCCACCCAGTCTGCCCATTTCCCTACCTGATGGATAAGCTGCAGATCCTAGTTAACCAGCAGCCTACTTCTTTCTACCTCCACCCCCTAGAATTGCCTTATGACTGTCCCATGCATGCTTGAATTCCACCACTGTTTTTGACTCCACAACCTCCTCTGGAAGGCCGTTCCATATATCCACAACCCTCTCTGTGAAAAAATACTTCCTTAAATTACCTCTGAGCTCCCCCTTCTATCTTCAAATTGTGCCCCCTTGTTCTTGAGCACCTCTTTTTTTGAAAGATGCTACCCTCTTGGACTTTGTTGATTCCCTTGAGGTACTTGAAAGTTTCTATCATGTCCCCCCTCTCCCTCCTTTCCTCGAGGCTATACATATTAAGCTCCTTAAGTCTCTCTTCATATGTCTTCCGGTGCAGACCCTGCACCATTTTAGTTGCCCTCCTCTGGACTGCTTCCATCCTGTCTATGTCTTTACGGAGATTGGGTCTCCAGAACTGCACACAGTACTCCAGATGTGGTCTCACCAGCTGTCTGTACATAGGCATAATAACTTCTTGTTTTCTACTGGTGATGCCTCTCCCTATGCATCCCAGTATTCCCCCAGCCCTCCTTGCTGCCCTCTCACATTGCTTGCCCACCTTTAGGTCATCTGATATGACTACCCCCAGGTCCCTTTCCATTTTTGTTGTTGTTAGTATCTCACCCCCCCATTGTGTACTCTTCCACTGGGTTTTGTTTCCCAGGTGCATTACCTTGCACTTCTTAGCATTGAATCTAAGCTGCCATACATTTGACCATTCCTCTAACCTTACAAGTCCTTCTCATCCTTTCCACCCCACCTTGTGCATCAACTCTGTTGCAAATCTTTATGTCATCTGCAAAGAACATACTTTTCCTTCCAGTCCCTCTGCAATGTCACTTATAAAGACATTGAAGAGGACTGGTCCTAATACTGAACCCTGCGGTACCCCACTACTAACCCCCCTTTTTTCAGAGTGGACTCCATTTACTATTACTCTCTGTGTCCTATTCTCCAGCCAATTCTTTACCCAGACTGTCATCTTGGGACCCACTCCCAGGCTGGCTAACTTGTATATTAATCTTTTGTGTGGGACTGTGTCAAATGCCTTGCTAAAGTCTAGGTAGGCCATGTCCACAGCCCCTCCCTGATCAACTACTTTGGTCACCCAGTCAAAGAAATCTATCAGATTTGTCTGGCATGACCTTTCCACTGTGAATCCATGCTGCCTTGGGTCCTGTGCCCCTCTGACCTCTAGATACTCAACAATTCTTTCCTTCAGAAGTGATTCCATCATGTTCCCTACCACTGAGGTGCCTGATGGAATTCACCCAAGAATTCTAAAAGAACTAAAGATAGAACTAGTGACACTACTGACTATCCTTTTTAACAAATCATGGGAGGTTGGTGTGGTACCTGAGGACTGGAGGAGGGCAGATGTGATTCCTCTTCACAAAAGTGGGAGCAAGACAGAGGCAGGAAACTATAGACCTATTAGGTTGACCTCAGTGGTAGGGAAAATGATGGAATCATTTCTGAAGGAAAGAATTGCGTTTGTAGAGGGCAGTGGGGCACAGGACCCAAGGCAGCATGGATTCACAGCAGGAAGGTCATGTCAGATGAATCTAATAGATTTGTTTGACTGGACAACCAAAGTAGTAGACCAGGGAGGGGCTGTGGACATGGCCCACCTAGACTTTAGCAAGGCATTTGACACAGTACCACACAAAAGATTACTACTACTAATAATAATAAACTTTATTTGTATGGCACCTTTCAAAAATCAAGGTGCCTTAACAATAATTAAAATCACAATGTCAACAGATAAACATTTCAGTAACAGACAGTAAAATGAAACTGAACATCTTTAGTTAATCACCAAAAGCTTGGTTCCACAGATAAGTTTTTAGTGCTTGCTTAAACCCCTCCATGGTCATGCACTCACGTAACCAATGGGGTAGAGAATTCCAAATGGTAGGGGCAGCATACATAAATGACCTCACCCCAGAAGATTTCAGGCACACCTTTGGACTCTCTATCATCCCGTCATCAGCTGAGTGGAGCAATCGTCCAGGACAGTGAGGAACCAAAAGTTCATTCAAATAGTACAAGTTAGACAGCCTTGGAATGGGTCCCAAGGTGGTAGCCTGTGTAAAGAATTGGCTGGACAACAGGACACAGAGGGTAATATTAAACAGAGTCCACTCTGAAGAAAGGGTGGTTACTAGCAGGGTACCACAGGGTTCAGTACTGTCACCAGTGCTCTTTAATGTCTTTATAAGTGACATTGCAGAGGGACTGGAAGGAAAAGTATGTCTCTGCAGACAACACTAAGATCTGCAACAGGATTGATACAGAAGGTGGGGTGGAAAGGATGAGAAGGGACTTAGCAAGGTTGGAGGAATGGTCAAATGTATGTCAGCTTAAATTCAACTCAAAGAACTGCAAAGTAATGCACCTGAGAAGCAAAAACCCTGGGGGAAGAGTACACAATGGGGAGCAAGATACTAACAACAGCAAAAATGGAAAGGGACCTGGGGGTAGTCATATCAGATGACCTAAAGATGGGCAAGCAATGTGAGAAGGCAGTAAGGGTGGCTGTCGGGATACTGGGATGCATAGGGAGAGGTATCACCAGTAAAAAACAAGAAGTTGTTATCCCTCTGTACAGACAGATGGTGAGACCCCATCTGGAGTACTGCATGCAGTTCTGGAGACCCCCATCTCTGCAAGGACATAGACAGGATGGAGGATGTCCAGAGGAGGGCAACTAAAATGGTTCATGGTCTGCACCAGAAGACATATGAAGATAGATTAAGGGAGCTTAGCATGTATACCCTCAAGGAGAGGAGGGAGAGGGGACATGATAGAAACTTTCAAGTACCTCAAGGGAATCAACAAAGTCCAAGAGGGTAGCATCTTTCAGAAAAAGAGATGTGGAAAACAAGGGGGCACAATTTGAAGATGGGGGGGCAACTCAAAGGTAATGTGAGGAAGTATTTTTTTCATGGAGAGGGTTGTGAATACATGGAACGGCCTTCCTGAGGAGGTGGTGGATTCAAAAACTATGGGAGACTTCAAGAATACATGGAGCTGATATAAGGCAATTCTAGTGGGGGGTAGGAGGAAGCAGGCTGTTGGTTAACTGGGATCTGCAGCTCATCCTTTAGGTAGGGAAATGGGCAGACTAGGTGGGCCAAGCGGTCCTTATCTGCCATCAAATTCTATGTCTATGTATAGCATCAGCTATGTCCCAGGCCATGACAAGCACTGTAATGGTTTGCCTCTCTGTGTGCTGTGCACTACAAAAAGCCTCTGGTTCTGTTAGTAACTGAATCCATTGCTCAGTTGCCTTGAACTTAAGTATTTGTGCCATATCACTGGGAGAAGCAAGAACACTCTCTTCAGGGACTGCAGCTGTTAGCTATCCAGTTCAGCTCTTTGAAGAAAGTGCCACATCACCACTTACAACCTTGGTGGTTTAGTTTGAGGCCTGATGCTCAGCTGATGGCTCACCAACAGTGTCAGACATTTCAACTTCAGTATTTCCACAGTGGAGTTTTGTTCCATCCATTAGTTGTATATCTGGCAGTTCAGGATTTGAAGGGACATTTATTGCTTGTGGCATTTCGGTCATTAAAGTCTGTCATCATGGTCAGAGCACTGAGCAGGAGGCTTCATTTTGTGTACTTGATTTATCACTTTTGATACAAACATCACCCATTTCCTCTTGTGTGATAGGTGAAAATGTTGCATCTTTTGAGACTGAAAGAAAAGCACTTTCAGGGGGTTAAATACTTTAAATGTTAGACTTATGTTGTACTTGTAGTTGTAATTTATCTTAACAAATCTTTTTTCTTCAGCTTCCGTCAAGGCCAGCAATTGATTTCTTTTTTCCTCTAACTGGTGTTGCAAATTATGTTCTGCAGCAGAAATGTCTTCAGTTTCCGTACCTTCAGTTTGCTCTGCCTGAGGTATAACAACACCTTCCATCTGTACATTACTTGTATCCTGTACATTTCTTTTAGTTGTAGAATTACCAAGAGAGGTTCAAAAAACACACCTCCATTAGACCAGTGTTGCCTTCAAATTCTGGCAAAAGTATACTATTCCCTATGGAACAATCATCATTCACTTCACCTCCTCACCTCCTCATCCTCCACCTCCTCCCCTATGGTCAGCCATCTTGGTAGCATGCAAGACAACTAGAGGGCTCCCCCACTGGATGAGTGGTGGAATTTTGTTATTTGGAAAAAGTATGTAGGAACAACATACACTAAACAAAACTTCTAACATTAGTATGTGGTAATATGCAAAAAAAAAACAAAGAAAAACAGAAATGTACACGTGTCAATGGAGCATTACATTAGAATACTTGGCTGGCCAGCCTTAAGAAAACAACTCCTCTATTTATGTAAATTAAATTAAAGAAAAAGGAAAAAAACAAAAATAAATGGTACTTTAGCAATAATTCATAAAAAAAATGACGAAGAGAGTGTGCTGTCTCTCTTTTTTTTTTGTAATAAGCCTCTATAACACTTTGGTTAAAGGTTTAAAAACCATGTGCAATGTTGCTAGATTTTTTTAAACTTAAACCGTGTTAACATATTTTGTTCCATAACATATTTTGATTTCAGAAAATATATAATTTGAATAATTATGTATTCTGAAGAAAGTTCTTTTAGTTGTAATAACAGTGCACATCTGGCCTGCCACATGTAATATTTACATGAGGCAAAAACAACCCTTGATATGCTGATGTCTTATTTCCTTAGTTTAGCAGGATAGAGCCCTAGGATTAACATGTCATAGGTAATAAGAAGTAGCTGAGGTTCCTTCCATTTAAGTGATAATATTTTCCAAAATTATTGAGCAAAGGGACAAAGAAGAAAAAAATGTTCCATGGTTTCAAGAGTTTGGTTACAACTTATTCTGGGGCACATTTGTTCCTCTATTTACTTATGTTTTAATGAGTTCCTAACTTCCAATCTTCCATGGCAGGAGAGCCAAACTTTGCCACACATTTGTTTGGGTATTCTGATCTCAAATAATTGTTTGCAAGCTTCTGACATATGTATTTTAGGACACTCTGGGAATTCAGGTGCTATGAATACAATCTCATGAATAATGCTAGTATAATAAAGTTTTCTTGGTTTAGAAAGAATGTATGATTGTGGTGATGTGCCATTGTCTCAACTTTGTTGAGCAGGGTTTTATATATTATGGGATTTGTTTTGTATGAGTAATCATTAAAACTGATAATGTTCCCTGACCCAACTTGTGCTGAGTGGATAGAACCAGTCATATGTAATGACCTGCCAGGAACTATGTGTCCCATTTTAAAGGAGTAGAAACTTCCTATATAAAAAAAAAAACACTGAAAAAAACCCCAGTGGGGTTCAGGACACTCTGGGACTTCAGGTGCTATGAATACAATCTCATGAATAATGCTAGCATAATAAAGTTTTCTTGGTTTAGAAAGAATGTATGATTGGGTGATGTGCCATTGTCTCAACCTCTTTGTAGGATTTAGGCAACTGCCCCATAGTCCACTGAATAAGGGATGGTGAACGCATTAGCCACATGTAGAAATTGTGGTACAATAAAAGTTTTAATCCAAAACACTCTTGTTCGTTTTGAAACGGTTTTGTGTTTCCATTGTTGTACAGGTCTTTGAGCTTTCCCTAGGGCTTGTTCCCAATTGTATTTAGGCCCCATGCTGGCTAAATAGCTTGCACCTCAAAGTCTTCTCTATACAAAAACTTGGCCCTTTCAAACTCTCACTTCAGCAACATCTCCTGGCCTGTGGCCACTGTGACTGTAACTAGCTTCCTCCATCTTCTTGCTTTTGGCTGCTTTTTTCATCTCATTAGTGCTCACCCTAGCTAACTGACAAGGTTAATTCTGATTGCACTTTCCTTGTCCCTCCATCTCCCCTGGTCTTTCCTCCCCTCCGTAAACCTGACAAAGTCTACTGGACTGCGCCTATGTCTTCCGATTCTCCCTCTATATTTCCATCCCCCTCCTACTGTCTCCTTCTATTTACATTAAAACTGATTACTTGCTAGTGCCTGCCATTGCAAGATGTACCTATGGGACTGTATTCTGTATTTCTATGTATCTTGTGTCCAGCATTTCATGTGCCTCTTCCTGTATCATGTGTCACTTCTATTTTTTCTCATGTAACTTGAATATTTTCTATTTCTGCTTGTTGTTGTAACTATAATGTGGAGCCTTAGAAAACAAGTCACTGATTGAAAGGCTGTAATTCTTGAAGTTCAATAGATAAATAGATTTAGCATCATCTGGGTACCAAAGGTGATTCCTAATACTTTAATAGGATCTGTATTTAATGGTATGTTTGCAATGAAGGTTTCCTCTGGGATACATAGATCTGGATTAATCTTACAGGCTAGACTTTTGTCATAGTTTAATTTTGTGCCTGAAATACATTCATACTCTGAGACTGTGTTTTGTATAGGAGTTGCACCCTCTATATTTTGGATACATAGGCATAAGTTGTCTGCATAGGCACAAATGTTTGTTGTGTTCTGATTGTTAGTTAATGCAATGCCTGGAATTGCCACATTATTCTGAATCTTTCTAACGAAGGGGTCTATTATAAATATATATAGACTAGAGCTAAGGGGATGACCCTGCCATACTCCTCTTAGAATGGGAAACTCTTGGCTCATGTGCCCATTAATAAAAGGCTGTACATAATCAGATTTGTACAAAAGTGTTTTCCGTGCCACAAATTTTTTTGGGATACCGTATCTTTTTAATATATGGAAAAGGTAGAGATGACTAACTCTGTCAAATGCCTTCTGTTGGTCAAAGGCCAACAGAAAACCATTACTCTGATGTGAATTTCCTAGTTCCAATACGTCTCTTAAAAAATGAAGGTAAATAAAAATAGACCTATTTGGGAGTGCACATGTTTGTACTGAAACTATTAATTTCTTTGTGGTTTGAGTTAATTAATGATCCAAAATGTTGGACAAAATTCTGTAGTCGACATTTATAGTAAAATACTAATTGGTCTTCAGTTTTTAATTTAATTTCTATCTCCTTTTTTTATGAAAGAGAATGATGACAGCATGAGTGAAACTAGAGGGACAGTGGGAGGAATTCAAAAGTGAATTATACACAAAAGCTAAAATTGGACACAGTTTTTCCTGGAATGTTTTTTAAAATTCGGAGGTGAATCTGTCCTTTCCAGGTGCTGTGTTAGAGTTAATTTTTTTAATGGCCATTTTTACTTCAGCTGTTGCTATATCTGCTGTCATTTATTGATACATAAAAGGTGACAAAGGTGGAATACTTAAATCACTTATAAAGGACTCATTCCAGTTTGCCTCAGAGGGAAGCCCAAATAATGTCTGAAGGTAATGCTGTACCTCCACCTGAATTTTTGTTTGATTATTGGAATGAACCACTTCATCAGGAATAAATAATGAATCTATGTTAATAGATTTTACTCTGTCAGCTCAACTTTAAAACATTTCTAATGTAGGTTGTCAGCCTTGTGTACTGAATTGCGCTTCTAATTTTAAAGTCATGTATCTATTATATTGTTATTGAAAAACATTTCTTTTTTTTCGTATTTTTAATCTATGTAGATATGTTTTCCATTCACGGGCTAAAGAAATTAATTTCTGCAACTAGTTTCTTAGTTTTAAATATTGAAAATACTGTTTCTGGCCTTGTCAGGCTGCATGTTTAATAAAGAGGTTCTTGAAATCCTGTTTTGATTCAAGCCACCAATCTAGGACAGTGTCATATGCTTCCGATATAGATACTCAGGCTTTTAATAATTGTTCCTATTTTTTCCACCATAGAGGTGTCTTGTAATAAAGAATTATTCAACTTCCAGTGGGTTTTGGGGTAATTGTTATTTTGTGTTTCTAAAGAGCACACATATGACAGTACCATGTGATCTGATGTCTCAGTAGATAAACTGCTAGCATTTTGGATTAAGAATCATTTAGAGAAGAACAGGTAGTCAATTCTGGATGCCAATGTTCCCTTGAAAAAGGTTTTAGCTCCCTTTTGTTCTGTTGCCTGAAACCCCTCTTGCAAATTTGCGGTTTGAGTAATTTTGTTAAGACACGCCATGCCACTGAAGATTTTTTGCATTTCACATCCTCTATCTGAGGGGGATAAACCACAATTACAATCTCCCCCATAGATTATCAGTTTTTCAGTATGCAAGTAGGTTGAACCAGCTGAAAAAGTTCAGTTTGTCAAGCAGTACTTTGCGGGGCATAGATGTTTATTAATCTTAACTTGATGGTTTCATAGATCATATCTACCAGTAAAACCTTGCCTGGAGCAATGTCTGTGAGTTTTTTAAGTTGAAAAAGAGTCTCTTTCAAAAGAATTGCAACCCCGTCACATATATCCTCACCTTTGGACCAGTATGAAGGGCCCTTTGACCACAGCTGTTTTGCTTGTGCAAGTTCATAGGTAGTTTTAATATGCGTGTCTTGAAAAACTGAGATGTTATTGGGTAATTCTTCAAGAATGTGTATGGTAGCCCCACATTTTTTGAAAGATTTGATGCTGCTGACATTAATAGTTAGAGGGCGTAAAGAGTGGTGCAGTTTTGTAAAAAGTGGGATGTGAGTGGTCAGCCATCAGATTTGGTTTTATGTTAAATTTCCCCTTAGCCTTGTTTTGGTTTGATACTTCAGCAGGGGGATCAGTGTTATATTCCATAACTCCTGAGGTCACTGAATATGTGTTAGAGTCACCCTCCTCTTCCTCAGTGTCCCCCTATTGTTTCCTTTTAGTTAGAATGTTATAGCAATTTCTGGTTAGGATGGGTGCCTCCATTTTTTTAGCTCTGTTCTTTTCTTTTTTATATATTTTTTATTTCCTGCTTGTACTACAGTCATGGGAAGCTCTTGAGGAAGTGTTGGAGGTGGCATGGCTACTGGAGATGGTTGCTTTGACATGCTTTGGTCAGCAAAGTCTGCCCTATCCTGTGAGCTGGGGGGAGGGAGTGACAGCAATTTCAGTAATCATCTCAGATGTAATGAGGTTAGTCTGGAGATCTGGCTGCATATGTTCTTCTATGCTGGTGGAGAGTCTGTTCTCCTGAGTAGATAAACTAGATGCTTCTCTGGCTTGCATAACCTTTACCTGTTGTGCAGTGATTAGGACATCTTGATCTTGCATTGCCCTATCTAGTCTATTGTGTGCTGCCCAGGGATATGCTTGGAATGAATGCCCATGGTCCTTGCAAAGATTGCACCTAAAGGGGTTTGGGCACCCTATGGTGACATACCTACACTCCAGGCATAAGTTACATCTAGGCAAATCACAGGAAGATCTGAGATGGGTTCTGGTCCCACACTTTTGGCATGTCTTGGGCTAACCTGGATAAAAACAGATGCTCCTATCCCTGCCAGTGTAAAAGCTACTGGGTAGAAGATCTATCCTAAAATCACTGTGATTGAGTTTGACCTTAATTTGTGAACCCCCTGTCCATACTAAATCCTCATCCAGTGTGGGCACTGATTTCTGCAGAATTTCACATTTCTGGCATAGCCAGTATTGTACATCTTCAATATTTAGTCCCTCATTCCTGAACAACAGGGTAACAGTCTTTATAGTGGGTTTTGTTAGTGGTACTGGGAAAAAATTATACCAAACAGTAGTATTTCTAACCATATCAAATTTCTGCCAGAACTTTTCTAGCATATGGACACTCCAAAAAGTAATGTCATAAGTATTTTTTCCTTTAACATGTATAAATACAAAGAGTTCCTATGCACTGATTCCCATAGTGTCCTTTAACAAGTGATGCATGACAAACTTTCTTTTGGGAAATAATTAATCAGTCCCGGTATACTTTAGCCTGATGGCATTGCATCTCTGTGCAGGCTCTGCAACCTGTTTAAATAGGTCAGCCATGCAGAAAGTGTTGGGTCTCTGAGTGGTATTTTCATGTCCAGCAATGTTGGTATTAAAAATCTCAGAAAAAACAGACTCTTGGACAGAATTAACTATTGTGTTGGGTTGAGACAGCCCAAGATCACAACAAGGCAGGTCTGAGTTTGAAATTGATTCTGGGGACCTCTGAGGGAGTAGAATACCTGTATTTGGGATATATGGTTCAGACACAATTTGTACATTTGTTGCAATCGTACGTACGCCATGTGGGGGTACCCCAAACTGAGCAGAATCTTGATCAGATCTTGCAGCAAGCAAGGTATTAGATAAAAAGTTTTATCCTGGACTGGACAGAAATAGAGTAAATGTCTGGTGCTATTACTTTTCCTTTTGTGGCATAAATTATGTCAGATACAGAAACAGAACCTGGAGACTTCCATCCCATTCTCTCTTGTGTCAGAACCCATCCGTGGCTTTTAAAGCAGAGGCAGGGTCCCATGGTTCAAATGTGGGTGTAATGTTTGAATCAGTAGGTTGACCTTGATGGAGTACCAGAGCCATAACAGTAGGTTGGTTGTTGCTTTGTGCATTAACTGAAGTTGCTGGTGTTGAATTCATAGAAGAAGGGATATCCTCAGTGGTCTGGAAATCAATTTGGCAAAGGTGGCCTGTAATGCATTGGATGTTCCATGATGGTAGCTACAGTCATGGGTTCAAAACTCAGTGCAGGCCTGTTTGTAGAGGTTGATGATTCCTTCAGCAAATGTAGTAGCAAAGATTTGTTAAGCAAAATGGCATTTTTAAGTAATGTTTCCTCCTGTTCAGGAGTCCAGAGATGCATACCAGTAGTTGATGGGTTTTCTATAGTATTGGGTGAAGAAATACCCATTTTCTCATCAGGTGTTGGTTTTGCTAAGTTGGTGGTGTCTAGAACAACCTCTTGTTCAGTATTTGAGAAGAAATCCATAGCATCATGCATGTCCATAGATGGTTCATCCATCTGTTTTTGAGACAAGACTATTTCAGGGGTAGTATACGGAGAGGTGGTTCCCCTGAGGCATCCTCCCTGCTGCATCCAGCATCCATGTCTGTGCCACCCATCTTGGTTTGACCAAAAAGGGTTCCACCTACAGGAGAGTAGGGGAAAGTTTTATTAAAGAACAAATTGGTACATTTCCAAAATTACTATATGTAAACCATAAAAGAACTATAACAAGAAAAGAACAAAAAAATAAAATCCAAAGCAAGTATACAGTGCAGCAAGTCTAAAGCAGTAATAAAATAACACCATTCCCCACACATTCAAGTGATAGCCATATCTATATCTGTAATCCAGGGCAAATGCTTCCATAATTCAGAAATGTCCAGAGCAGAAAGATGCAAACTGTCTGACAAAAAGACAATTCGTGCATCTGCAACTATTTTGTTGTGAAGTTCAACATAAGTGCAATGATGAGGTTGCAAAGTAAATAAGTAGTGAGACATCCAGATATTCCATTTGATAATTGAGAATAAAACACACACATTTCTGAGATTCCATTTCCCTCAAGCAGAGGACACATGTCCATACATAACATTGGCATAAGAAATCTTAGAGAATAGTGGTTCCCCCATTGATCAGCTAGATATATCCAAAAATCCTTAATAAAGGAGCACTGAAAAAATAAATGATCAATCATTTCAAGAGAGTTAATACACTGGGGTCTACTGCACAATTTTTCAGAGAGCTGCTTATGTTTGTGATTGCTTTTGACATTAATCTTCTCATGGCAAGAGAGCCAATGGAAGTCTCACATATGCGCAGAGATCCTAGGATTTATCAACAGGGTTTTCAGGGAAGCTCTGTACAAAGCATCACATTTATCCAAAGGGTCTGTTGAAGGACAAATAGAAGCCCTCAAAGTTTTATATAATACCTTATGTGAAGAAGCCGTCAAGAGCTGATGTGGAGTAACCTTCCATTGCTTTAACCGAAGAAATGTGTCTTTTAAGTATTGAAGGGCTTCCAACCCTTTCAGGGCTGTAATGGAGTTATTTTCCCAAGAATGGAATCAAGAGCTGCAATTACCATAAAGACAGTTCTCCCACCCTCTTTGTCTGTTAATTAAGAGAGGTCTGAAATTGGATATCAAGAAAATGCTAGTAAAAAAAAAGAATCGGATTCACCATATCCAGTACTCCCTCTGGAACAGGTAGATATAAAACATCCCTTTTTATGGGGTTTAGGTGACTAACCCATACTGCCTAAAAAAATAAACTCGAGATAGGGGTTTCTAGTTTTTTTGGAATGGGGAAAACATAACTTACATATAAAAAAACAGGAAGTAGAAAAGTTTTCACCAAAAACACTCTCTTCTTTTTCCCAATCTTGCTTTGGTTCCATTGAGAAACCTTGAACCTCCCAATGGCTAGCTTTTCTTCCCAGTTCTGAATATTAATCCCTGGAGGGCCAAACTTAATTCCCAGGACAGCAATAGAAGAGGAAAAAATGTGAATCAGGCCAATAGAGGTGTCAGGCTGTGAGGAAAAGCCAAGTGCAAAAGCATGACACTTGTCCAGATTCAGAGCCACCCCCAAAACCAAATCAAAAGAAAAGCATTCGGAAAGGGCTTCTTGGACTGAGGATGTATCTGCAGTCAATAAAAAACAGGTCATCAGCATAAGCCAAGGAGGAGGACGTGGCCTGAATGGTAGGACTACAAATAGGGGTAATGTCTGGTGAAGTATTTAATTTATGAAGCAGAGGGTGAATAAAGAAAACATACAAAAGGGAGCTCAGGGGGTACCCCTGTCTCACACCCCTTCTAATAGGGACCAAGGGACCCAGCCAACCATTGACAAGAGGCACTACAGTAGCAGTTCTATATAGAGACTGTATCCAGGAGACCAACATAGGAGGAATGTGATAATGTAACAGAGTTTCCCATAAAAAATCATGACAAATAGAGTCAAAAGCAGTCTTTTGATCCAAGGAAACAACATACCCCAAACACCGACCAGAATACCCAGAGGTAAAAATTTCCTGCACTCGTATGAGATGATCCTGAATTTTCCACTGAGGGATCGCACAAACCTGTTCAGGGGAAATGACAAGATCAGCTACAGGTAACCTGTTGGTCATATTTTGGACAATATTTTACAATCTGCATTAAGCATACTTATGGGCCTCCAATGATGCAAGTCAGATGTATCCCCTTTCTTATGTAAAAAATTAAGACTCCTTTATTAAAGTTGAGAGGAATATCACCAAATTCCAATATAGTATTAAACACCAAGGTTAATTCAGACCCCAGGGTTTCACCCATAAGCTTATATAATTCATTTGGGAGTCCTTCTGGACCTGGGGTAATGTTGGGCTTCAAATGATGGATAACATCCAGTACCTCACCTAAGGTTATAGGCTGGCATAAACTAGTAAGAACCTGAGGAGAAGATCAGGAGCAAAAACATCATGTAAATAGTCTTTGATCTTCCCAACATCTGAAGGGATTTCTGCAAACAATTTACAAGAAAAATCAGCCACAATTTGCATAATGTCATGCATGAGTCATGAAGAATACCCAACTCGTCCAGTAGTCCAGTAATGCCTCTCTTGCTGACTTGCAACTTGATATGGGTAAAGGGACAAGTTTCATGAGCTGTACCCTGAGTGCCAAATTTATGTTGCCAATATAGATGGGCAGCCTTTTGTTTAGAATAAAACAACATGTCCTTCTGGACAGACTGAATTTGCATGCTCAGATCCTGTCCAGTAGTATGAGCAAGGGTCAAAAGGGACTGTAAGCGCTGGTGGTTTTCTAAGTACGATAAGTAAACCGAGGTGATTTGAGTCTTACCATACCACCGAAGGAGTTTCGAAATATCCAACTTCGAATCCTCCCACCACTGTACAGAGTTCTCGTAGCAGACCAGCCAGATTTCCTGGCTGCTAAAAAGTGATTCATGGAGCATAAAAAAACGTCATCTAGAAGCAAAGAAATATTAAATTTCCAAATCCCTGGGCCTTTAGAAAGGGGGAGGGGATTACTATCAAATATGATGGAAATTATTCTATGATCTGAGAATTCTACAGGATCAACCTTGACCATAGAAACAGTGAGATTTGTGGACAAAAAAACATAGTCAATCCTGGTCACCAGGACACCTTTTTGAAACGTTGGAGAATGTTTCTTCGTGAATTCCAAAATTGCGTCCCGCAGGTACGCAGTGTATATTATAGAATTCAATAAGCGGGAATCACAATACAGCTTTCTTGTTTTAGAATGCAAGCTTTTCTCTACAAGACCAAGCCCACAGTTAAAATCACCTGCAAAAATCATATGTTTAGAAGTATGTAAGTATGGTTCAATCTGAGACAAAAGGTCAATCCATGTAATTTTAGTTTGGGGGCATATAAACAGATAAGGCGATATGGGACCTGTAGAAGTAAAACATCAAGAATCAAAACATGACCAGGGGCTACATCATAAAGCTTTAAAAGTACAAAGGCTACAGAATGTACCAAAATCCCCACACCTGAGCAGTGGTCTGGGCCTATCGAGCAATAGGAAGGGTCCAAAAGTCAGTATCTTTGAGCCTGTTTCAGTTCATGAAAAGCATGAAACCTAACATCTTGCAAGAATATTATACCATATTGCAAAGAAGCTAGGAAAGCAAAAACAGTGTTACATTTGTCCAGTCTCTTGATACTGTTAACATTCAGAGAATAACATGCAAAGGTGTGAGAAGACATGGTAACGAAAAAGGAAAACAGGGAGGCCAAGCAACCATTATTTGTTTTTTATCCTTTTCACCAACCACTTTAAATTTGTACCTGGCTTTCCACTTTTGTGCCCTCCTACCCATTGAATGAACCTCCGTATCCATAGTGCCTTCAGGATGGGAAGAAGGAACAGAGGAGGAATCAGTATCCTCACCAGAGTCTGCTGAAGTCTCCTGTAAAACATCATAGGAGTTGGATACACTTACAGTGGTGGTCCAAACAGCTTTAGAAGGAGGGGAGGCAGCTTTAAGTTTAGAGCACGCAGATCATCTGCAAACAATCTGCATAGGCTCCTGAGGGGGAGGCATATCATCCAGGAGATCTCAAACTAATGCCTGATCCTTGGGGTCTACAACTACTGAGTCCTGTGATACAGGTGGGTGGGGGGGCTAACACCACAGGGTCACTGAGAGGCAAGCTTTGCTCCTGGACAGATGGTAGCACAGTAGAGGAGGAGGCTCCAACAGGGTCTCAAGAAAGCTCAGAAGAACAGGATCTACTTAGGAAATTGGCTTTCTGAGCTTGTGTAATAATAAAGTGTTGGTCTACCCCACCATCATGGAGCTCCTGATTATGAGCTGCCAGGTACAATTCTGAAAGGTGTGACCAGGCTTATCACATAGATTACAGTGACATTCATTTAAACAAGATGTGCTTAAATTACCCAATTCCCCACAATGATTACACTTTATAGTATCACAAACACTGCTTAAATGCAAGGAATTCCCACACCTATAACAGGCCTTTGGTTGACCAGGACACAACAACCCCCCCATCCCTGCCCAAAAAGAAGGAATTCAGGAGGTGAACAACACCAGAATCATCAGACTTCAATAAAACTTTCACTTTCCAGCCACCAGTCCAAATATTCTCCGAATCCAGAATGACCTATGGGTCCCCATTAACAGTATATCTGAGCTTTAGACAGTAGAGAACAATCGCCAGGTCCACACCTTCATTGCAAAAAAGAATAGAGATAGTTTTATAAGCTGGCTTAGTCAGGGGGATGGCGAGAAATGGAGACCATAAGGCAGACCATTTCAATGTGTGCTATTTAGACCAAAACCTGTCTAAGCTCTTAGAAGGCTTAAAACTAACATCAAAGGTGGTCTCTCCAGAAATATGGATGAAGGCATAGACTTCATGGACAAAGAATTTCACAGAATCCTTCAACAAAGTCCTGGCCACAAAGAGATGGTCTGGAGGTTCCTGCCGTCCCCCCATATAGGAAAGTCTGACAGCGTTATGCAGCTTAGCAGGCAAAACAGGGAGGAAAATGTTTTTTTTGTCTGTCAGGAAGAGTATTCAGTGGAGCCTGCACTAGGCTGGGACCTGGAGGTAGAGCCCCTGTAGCAGTCGGCAGGTTAGGGAAAACAAGAATAGGGTTTTGGATCTGCATTAAATTATCAGGTATAGCCAAAGGGTCAGTATGCAGGAGAGACCCATTAAGAACATTTTCTATAGGAACAGCATTGAGAACCTCTGAAGGAGCAACTGGAACTGGGGGTGTAGGCATTCGAATAGGAGAGGAACCAGAAGTCCACTGAACTGAGGAGGGGTGTTTTTCCCAACCTGCATCATGAAGCACCTTGTCAACCAACCAAGATTCAGTACTAGGGACCAGAGCCCCAGGCAATGGATTAGTAAAAGACTAAGAAAGGGAAATGTTAGGCATATTCACAGCAGCAGCGTTCTCCCTAGCAGATGACAGCTCAGTAGTGAAAGCAGGTTCTAGCTTCGGTTGAGACGACGTGACAGAGCCAGATGCACTGTCATTCTTCAGCTGCCGAATCTTCTGCAGTAGGGCAGATTTTTTTTGAATGGAAAGTCCATTCCTCAGACTCAATCAAACACAGCAATTCCAGTGCCTTTCCTGAAGTATCTTGAGGTAACTCCAAATTTTCGTCCAACTCGGAGATATCAGATGTAGGGTCACAAACCAAGGATTCTGTAGGTTTCTGTTCTAAATCACCAACAACAGAGTCACCCCACTCACGCCGTGCAGGTTCAGGTACAGATGAATTATTCCTCATAGAAACATCAACAACAGAGTTTTCCAAATCAGGCTTAGGTAGTGGTGAGGTATGAGAAGAGACAGACTGTCCCACCTCCATAGCAACCTCCTGCACACCTGGACTGTCGTCTGCCATCTTGGACAGCCAGAAAGTCCCCCTCAGGTGAGTTGTGGAATTTTCCCCAGTGTCCTGGCCAAATATTCAACATTCACTAAAAACACCATCAACAGCGTAACCTGGTATAATCTCAGTTGATTTCCCTTGGGTGATTTGTAAAACTGGCAGTATGCTCTATCCTTCCTGTCCAGCAAAACAAAAGTAAATAAACAAAATATGCAGTTTAGGCACAATTTCATGAGTAATTCATGAGCTTCCAGGGAGTTCATGTATAGATTCCAGATATATAGATTTTTAATGAGATCAAAACTTCTATAACAGCTTGATTCACATGAGCTCAAGAATTAAAGCCTTTCACCTACAAGTCACTATCTAAAATCAGGACCAGATTGGTAATGACTACAGTAGCAGGTATTATCATCTATTAAGTATTCAGCGACTCTTGAAAATGGTAAAGTTTCATTCTAGTGCCTAGCAGGTGTTTAAAGCACAAAAACATCAATGTTTGTTCTATTTTGCACTTTTGTTGGCTGGCAAAAGGAAGGTCAATGAATGAGAGAGGAAGGAGTGTACACTACCTAGTTTGCTACAGTACGAATCACATTAAACTGTTCCATCAATGAGTTGATTTAGCATTGTTTTTTTCAGTCGGCAATACATTGCCAACTCATATCGCATTATTTTTCAGTGCTTAACCAGCTGATGAGCAATGTTTGTAGAAAGTTTTTGCAACTCAATCAGAATGCATCTGCAGTCCAGTCACAGTGCAATACAAAGCTGCATTTTAACTCTTAAGAAACAGTTTGTGTATTGTAAATGGAGTCCACTCTGAAGAAAGAGGGGTTACTAGTGGGGTACCGCAGGACTGGGTCCAGTCCTTTTTAATGTCTTTATAAGTGACATTGCAGAGAGACTGGAAGGAAAAGTATGCCTCTTTGCAAATGACACAAAGATCTGCAACAGGGTTGATACACAAGGAGGCATGGAAAGGATGAGAAAGGACTTGGCAAAAGTTGGAGGAATGGTCAAAGTATGGCAGCTTGATTCATTGTAAAGAAGGTAAAATAATGTTCTGGGAAACAAAACCTAGGGAAGATTACACAATGGGGGTGTAGTAACAACAACAAAAATGGAAAGGGACCTGAGGGTAATGATATCAGATGACCTTAAGGTTAGCAAGCAATGTGAGAAGGCAGTAGGGAGGGCTTAGGGTATACTTGGATGTATAGGGAGAGGCATCACCAGCAGAAGACAGGAAGTTGTTATCCCTCTGTACAGACAGTTGGTGAAACCCCATCTGGAGTACTGCATCCAGTTCTGGAGACCCCATCTCCACAAGGACATAGACAGGATAGAAGCAGTCCAGAGGAGAGCAACTAAAATGGTGCAGGGTCTGCCAGAGAAGCCATACAAGGAGAGATTAAAGGAGCTTAATATGTATACCCTTGAGGAAAAGGAGGGAGAGGGGTACATGATAGAAACTTTAAGCACCTCAGTGGAATCAACAAAGTCCAAAAGGGTAGCATCTTTCAGAAAAAAAAGATGTGCAAAAACAAGGGGACACAATTTAAAGATGGGGGGGGGGGGTGGTTCCGGGGCAATGTGAGGAAGTATTTTTTCACAGAGAGGCTGGTGAACGCATGGAACAGAATTCCTGAGGAGGTTGTGGGGTCTAAAACTGTGGGACAATTCAATAATACATGGAACAGACATAAGGCAATTCTTGTGGGGGGTAAGATGAAGTAGACTGTTGGTTAACTAGGATCTGCAGCTTATCCTGTAGGTAGGGAAATGGGCAGACTAGGTGGGCCAAGTGGTCCTTATTTGCCATCAAACTCTATGTTTCTATGTTTCTAAGGCTTCATGCTGGATCCAGCAACACTTATGCAACTCAGTCAGAAATCCTATAGCATCTCTTTGGAGGAACAGTTTAATGTGACTTATACTGTACTAGAGGTGATTTATCTTCCTGTCAAGGTTGGGTTGAAACACATTAGCTTGTGAGTATGGGGGGAACTTAATTTTTAATGTCTGCACTGTACAGTACTTTGCATGTGGATTCATAAATTACATTATTTCCATGTTGTCAATATGATAGCTTTCATTAGCATTAGAATACACTACAAAAATTGTTTAAAAAAAACTTTGGAAATGTTTTAAATGCTTTTTTTTATTTTTGTTAATTCTTTAGTACCATTGCTGCACATTACAATTTAATAACATTTTACAGGGTTCCTCATGCATGAGGAACTACATTGTTTTTAGCAAATAAATAAAGGATGAACCCAGCAGTGTACATCCCTAAAACTAAAGAGATCATTAATTATGTTTCAAGAGTTGACAAACTTTAAACAAATAGTGGAAAATAAAACAGAAAAATATGGCATTAGTATTCAGTAATAAAGAAATCAAGTTATTTTTTATTTTATTTATTTATCATTTATTTGGATTACAAGTACCTTTGAGCTGAGAGCTCTTTTACAATCGTTCCATGTCAGAGGGTAATGAAGACAATTCCAGACAAAAATTTAAACTGGGACAGGGCAGAGATTACAGTAGGAGGGAATTACATAATTTTGAATTGCAGTAGGAAGGAGCTACGTCATTTAGACTACATGTACTAGAAGACATAATATAAATATTGAGGCAAAATCAATGAGAGCAATACACAGTCCACTAGGAGTCCAAAAGGCAAGTATGTTTCAAGGTGTACAAGATACTTGGCATGAAGTCTGTGGGTAAGGCAGGTCAGCCAAAAGAGGCATCATCAGGTGAAGTGGGTAAGAAGGGCAGTAGAGCCAGAAAGGGACTAGCATGGTAGGAAGCATAGGAGTGAGGAAGGCAGGTTCTGGGTGGTAGAGACAGACAGGGTGATAATGGCAAGGATTCAAGTGCAAAGATTAAGTCTAGAGTAGTGAACAGTCAGAGGTGCCCTAAGTTGGGCAGTCACACGTACAGAGTGCTAAGAGGTGCTGCCGAAGCTTATGTTTAAAAGGTCCAATCTTAGATTCAACAAGTACATCACAACCAAGGGAGTTGAGCCAAGTGGGGGCATGGTACTCAAAAGATCTCTGCCCTTGAGAAGTGTGGCAGAAAGGGACATTATAAGGCTTACTGTAGGTACCTCTGCTCTGGTAGAGGGGTCAGTGCAAGGCATAGGAGATTCTGGTAGGGTAAGCCCTAATGCTGTTTTTCTGGCTAAGAGGCAGGTCTGATACTGAAACCTACCTTTCATGTATAGCCAACCCATCTGTGTATATAAATCACATGTATGCATATACTCTTGGGCCCTGGTGATTAGCCTGCAGGCTTTATTCAATGCCGTGGCTACACTCTTCAGCAAAGAGTAGGATGCAGCCCCATAAACTACTATGCCATAGTCAATAGTGGAGATGACTGAGCTGTTCACTGCTAGCCTAAGTGCCTCAGCAGTCATGCAGTATTTGTGTCTATATAGTAAACCTATTTTTGTGTTAACAGCTTTGGCAACATATTCTATATGGTTAACAAAAGACAAGGCATTGTTAAGCATGACTCCTAAGTATTTGAAGGAGCTGGCCAATTCAAGAGGTGTGGTCAGGTTGTTGTGGATGGTGAGCTGGTAGGATATGTGTTTGATATAGGGAGAAGCAAAGGTTATGATCTTTGTTTTTTTATAATTTAGGAGCTTGCACTCCTGGAACCAGGTCTTGACACTGGAGAAATTCATTTGAAGTTGTTTCTCCAAGAGAGAAAGATCAGGGTGACTAGTATAGAGAACCACAACATCTGTGTAGAGGAAGGTGTTATCCTGGCATGAGAAAGAAGGGATTTAGGAAGAGATTAAAGAGCAGGGCCGTAAGATGGATCCTTGAGGGACCCCAGTGTGAACTTTCAGACTCTCTGAGAGTATTTATAAGGTACAAGAACATCAGTGAAAAATATGGAAAATTTTTAGGTTGAAAACCAAAAAACAAAATCTAATGCATACACTTTGCTGTAGGAGATTTAGACAAAAAAAGCACAACAGGGCTTGGGGATTTGTAAATTAACTCATGCCTCATGTAGTGTGGTACAATGCATATCTGACTACATGAAACCACATAAGTTTGGGCTGAATCCCACAAGAAACTAACCATGCCTTGCCTATTGTGATTATAAAATGCCCCCCATTGCAGTTTGTAGAAGAAATTCTTTTTATTTACTGTTTTTAACATTTCATTTTTGATTTTCTTTTCTAAATTTTCTTCTGCTCCTCAAAGGTTACCCATAACCCACTATTGCATGTTTCACTGTAAACAGTTAAAGGATAAATTCATACTATTCTAAAAAAGTGAATTAAAAATTACCGTTGAACAAAAAAAATCAGTAGCTTCCACAGTGTTCTGAGCTTGTCTCTTCATGTTTGACGATGTAAACCATATTTTCATGACAGTGTCCCACAGCCCAGTTAAGACAGTGTCTCGCAGCCCAGTTAAGAAGGTTTTAAGGTATGTTTTTCATCAAATGATTATATACAAAAGAGGCTGCTCATAGGATATAAGGGCTAGAGCCTAGCCATGAAAAATAGCACAACAATGCCTGGGCTAACAGCTATAAAGCAAAAAAGGAATGGAGCTCATTTGAAGGAGGATTGAAGTTCAAATATTTATTCAAAAATCAAAGCAGCAAACACAGCACCCCATGCCATCCAATGACCCTACAACCCTTACTTAAGAACTACTCCATAAGAAACTGCAGGCATCATGTTATCACATTTGAATTCCAAAAGAAAACAGACGTTTTTACCACCAATCACCCATCTACACAAAAATCAAATTCACCTGATGATTTCTTACCCTGTTTTAAGCAAGTTTGTCAAACTGCCACTTGTTCGAACTACTGTTTCTGTTGTAGCAGAACTAATGAGTCAAAGATATGAAGCAGCTATCCTAGCTGTGTATATCCATACTGTCTAATTACCTACCTCTCTATGGTGAAATATAACACAGGTTGCCCCCGTGCAGCCCTTCTCCATTCTTCATTTCCTTCAACCCTCATTCCTCTCTCACAGCTCTTTGACCTGTTTCTGCAAGTTCATTTGAGACTGTCTTAGCTTTTCAGTCCTCCTGTTGTCTTCTCGCACACATGTCTTTAGTTCCTTCAGATACTTCTTTGGCCTTTCCTGACCTTTTAATCATATCCTGTTTCTGGTTACTTTCCTTCCTTCTTTTACCTGTTAATAATACAAGATGTGATAAAGAAATAATCTTAAATTTGTTGAAAGGAATAGGTCGACCTCTACCAATAAAGCTACTTCTGTACTTATATCAGAAGTTGTGAGAACTAGTGGACACATGAAGAGGAGCCAGCCACAATGCAATGTAATAACTTGCAGTGACAATGTTTCTAAATCTTCCTGCCAAAATTGCTTACGTTTACTTCAACCCTCTTTGGTGCATCACATTTGGGCTCAAGGATTTATTCACCTTCAGTACTTGTAGGCCCTTCTCCTCCTCCATGATGAGTTCTATGCTGTCACCTGCCAGTGATCCCCTACTCCAAAGGTCAGCAACCTGGGACTCCCAAGCCACATGCATCTCTCCCTGCCCTAACCTGTGGCTGCTGTGGTGCTCCCATTTCACTCACCATTGCAAACATACTTGCTTCTGTGTGGCCGCCACACAAAGAACACCAAACTCCAACTCCACACACATATGGGCAGTAGCTTTCTTTGTTGCACCAGACATCTGAACTGGAAATCCTGTTCTGTCCCCCAAGCCCCCCACTCCTCTATGTCATGCTCAGGTACTTAGACAATGTACTTGCTTATCTTGTACTCTGTCTGCACCTTGCAAGGTTGCCCGCTCCCAAAACAGCTCAACAGTTAATCTCCAGTTCCTCCTTATGTCCGCATCAGTGCTATATAGTAGGCATGAGAAGTGGAGGGGGAACCAGGGTGTCTATATGTTTTGTTGACATGACCACAAAAGGGGATGGATGTTGAGGAAGATGCTTTGAAGGAGGACTGCAGCCAGTCTGACCCACCACAAGGAGGAGCACCTCTGAATGCCACGCCACAGCTGCCATTCAGGTCAGTGGTTTGGGCCATTATGGACCTTTCTGTGGGCTGCAGTCTGGAAGCCAGCACTGTTGGGGGACACAGCACAAAAGCAGCACTCAGGAGAAGGAGGACCACAGCCAGCCTGACAGACTGCATGGAGGAGCGCCTCTGAAGGCCACAACACCACCACTCATTCAGGACTGTGTTTTGAAATTTCTGAGGCTGCAGTCTGGTAGCCAGAAGAATTGGGGGGCACAGCACAGAAGCAGCAATCGGGAGAAGGAATGCTGGCAGTAAAACAAACCAGCAGTGCTCAGCACACAGAATGGCCAGCTGTATTAGCTGATTCTGTAATTCACTTTTGCTGTTGTGCTGATCGGGGGTCCACCAACCACCTGGTGACCTTCTTGGTAAAGGGCTGCTATAAATCTTACCAATGTGCCAGGTGCTTGCTCAGACTGCAAGCATATAGAACAGCAGCAGCATTCTCAGCCTAACTCTGAGACTTACAGGAGAGCAGGGCACCACTACAATAAGGGCAACTGGGCACCCCATTGTTGCCTGGTTCAGTACCACACTGTCTCCTAGCCCCTGGCTGGTACTCTAGCTGTGTGCTTCCTTAGCCTGCCTGCCTTGCACTTCTAGAAGCATCACAGAGTTGTTTGCTGTTTTCCAGCAGCCAGCACATTTACTGCCTGCCTGTCCTGAGGGGATTTCTAAGTGTGACCTGCAATCTTGAGGGTTATCCAGCCTGGAGGAGCGAGTGACTTGCAGTTGTGAGAGGAAGTCTGACCAGCAACTCCAAGAACCATGAGGAGAAGTAGCAGTTGAACGTTACAACAGGTAGGTGCCTGGGATACTTTTAATTGTTTTTAGGGTGTGCTTTACGAATAACTGGAGATCTCTTTTTTTGGGAGGGCAGTGTCAAGATTGCTGCGTTGCTATGTCTGATGTCTTCAGATGCCATCTTGGTTATTTTGCTGTGTGTATTTTATTTGGGGTGCATGTGGGGGGGTTCGGGTCAGGGTTGCTGTGTCACTACATCTCATGTCTTCAGATGCCCTCTTGGTTATTTTGTTGTGTATATTTTATTTGGGGTGCATGTAGGGAGGTTGGGGTCAGGGTTGCTGCACATGGTCTCTTTAGATGCCCTCTTGGCTATTTCAATGTGCATATTTAAGGTTGTACATGCTTTTTTATTTTGAGGGCATGGGGAGGGTCAGGGCCAGGGTCAGGGTTGCTGCTTTGCTGTGTCTGATCTCTTTAGATGCCCTCTTGACTATTTTGATGTGCGTATTTAAAGTTTTGCATGCCTTTTTATTTGGTAGGGCATCGGGAGGTTGGGGTCAGGGTTGCTGCATCACTGCATCTGATGTCTTTGGATGCCCTTTTGGTTATTTCCCTGTGTGTATTTTATTTGGGTGCATGTGGGGAGGTTGGGGTCAGGGTTGGTGTCTGATCTCTTTGGATAGCCTCTTGGCCATTCTGATGTGTGTACCTGAGGTTGTACATGGCTTTTTATTTGGGGGGCATAGTGAGGTAGGGGTCAGGGTTGCTGTGTCACTGTGTCTGATGTCTTCAGATGCCCTCTTGGTTATTTCGCTGTGTGTATTTAACATGGGGTGCATGTAGGGGTTTGGGGTCAAGAATGCTGTGTCTAATCTCTTTGAATGACCTCTTGGTTATTTTGCTGTGTGTATTTTATTTGCCTGATGCTGGAACTGACCATCACTGCTCCCCAACATGGTCAGTGACCAATTCACTTCGCCATCCAAACCAACCCAACCTGGGTTGCTTGCTTCTTGCTTGGCTGCTGCTGTGGCTGCTGCTGCACTGCACTCATCAAGGCCTATGAAGGCCAGCCACACCACTGTCACCACTGCTGCTAAGCTTAGCTTGCTGTCGTGAGGGTCTGCATTTTTTTTTGTAAGGCTAGCCCAGTAGAGTAAGTAGGTAGCCTAGTTTTGAGTCAGCATCTAGCTCACCCTCTGCCCTTTCAGCCACCAGAGTAGATGGAGACTCACTAAGAGTACAACAAAATTATATGCTGCCAAAACACTGCTATTGAGAGTTCAGTGCTCTTAGACTCCTCCAAGCTATAGTGTGCAGTCTGTCTACTGAGTGGTGGGAAAGACAGTGTTGCACATGCAAGGCTCATGCACTTTTTCTTGTCTGGAGCTCATCCACATCACATGTGATTGTGCCACCGCTAATAGGTGGAGAGAATGGACAACACAATACAGACAGTCAAGTCTGAAGAGTACTTGCAGCATGAGCACACACAGGCCAGGTGGGCACTTATTGTGCAAAAGATTAAATCCAAATTTAAAGCAATTATTTCCACACCATAAGCTCAACCTAGGCACAAATATGGGGGATGGGGCAATTGTCCCCTTCTGCCCTACCTAAATGGCACCTCTGCTTAATGGTAGAAATTCATTCTCAGGTGCTAGTGCAATGGTTTCCACTGTGTTCTGAGGTACTGTATTTCCTTGTTTCATGATGTGTCCTGATCATCATGTAGGTTAGTGTCCCTCATTGTCCCTCATTTTGAGTGTCCATGTACCTCATTTCAGTGACAAAATGTGAGATATGGTGCATACTTCAAAAACCCTACTCAGCACAAAGAGTGCTCTGCATGGCCATAGTACATATGCTCAATACAGAATGACAAAGGGAAACTAAGGGAGATGAAATAGTCAAGGAGAACCACATTTGAAGCACTAAATATGCATGGTCCAAAACAAAATGGATAGGCTTCACAACACAGAGGCCCCTCTTCATACATCTGGAGTGGGGGAAGTTGGCTGGCTATATCCTAGGCATTTAATGCAGTAAGCAAACAATACTACAAATTAATGGTGATTTAATTACAAAAATCAAAAGTCATTAAACAACTTGCAAAGGTATCATAATTAATGAGTTTACCTAATTTTTATGGAAATTCTTATAAAATGTATTTTAATGTCTAATTGCTAGCAGTAGTATAAGAAAAAGAAACTGACATGTTTTTTAGATGGGATTTGCACCAGTATAGCTTCTGTGCACATGGCAAGCATGCAGCATGTGAACCTGATGTGATGTTTAAATAATATTCACACCAGCTTAACTGCTGCACTCATGTCCAGCATGCAACATGCAAACCTGATGCAATTTTTAGAAGATGTTCACACCAGCTTACCTGCTGCTCACATGTCAAGTTTGCAGCATCTGAACCTGACTTTCTTCTTCGACTTGGTTCGCATAGGTTCACTTTGTATATGTGAACCAGATGCAAACATTATACAATTAAGCACGTGGCATGCATTCCACATGTACACATCGCACCTATATTTCTATAAGGGATACTTCCTGCCACATGATAATAAGAGTTATAGGTATTTTTTATGTCTTTTGGTTTTTGTTTTTTGGTGGCCTCTATTCAGAAAGTATTTTGGTTGGTGTACATTGCAAGGAAAAATAGCACATCCAGCTAAACATGAATGATTGCTGATGAGAACCGGACCATTCAAGATGAGTGGCTTCATTATGGCTTTGTTGGTAGGAAAGGACTGCCATTCTGCATGATTTGTAGAGAATCTCTCGCTGCAAAAAGGAAAACGAATTTCTAGTATCACTTCATGACAAAACATATTGCATTTGCAAGTACATGCTCAGAAGGCCAGACATGAAGGAAATTTTTTGAGGAGCTGGAAAAGAAACTGGGGAATTATCAAATTGTGCTGACTTCTTGGTCATCATCTGCCAGTCATTTGACAACAACCAGCTTCATTGGAGCTCTGCAGGTGGTTTGTGCAGGCAAGCCATTCATGGATGGAGAATTTGTGAAAGATGCATTTCTTGAAATAGCTCCATATTTGTTTGCAGATGTCAGGGAAAAAGGACACAATTATTCACCGGATTCAGGATTTGCCAATGTCTGCAAAGACCATGAAGGATCGTGCACACACAATGATGCAGGATGTGGACACTCAGACTGTCAAAGATATTGGGTCATCTTCTTACTTTTCATTGGCACTTGATGAATCCAGAGATATCAAGGACACAGCACAACTTGCAATAATGGTTAATTTTGTTTGTGGTCCAGAATTAAGGAGGAACTAGTGAGCATTTGCCTCCTGAAGCTACAGACCAGAGGAGATAACATCTTCAGTGCTTTCTGTGAGTATTTCCAGAAGGAGAACCTGCCACTTGACAAAATTGTGCGTATTTGCACTGATGGAGCCCCCAGCATGACTGGATGTCTCAAGGGGCTTGTAAGACTACTCAAGGAGAAACTACAATGGCCAGTTATTATTTGTCATTGTATTCTCCATCAGGAGTCACTGTATGCCCAGTCCCTTGGAAACAGATGGCAGCTGTGATGGCACTTGTTGTTAAAATTGTAAATACAATTCTTATCATGGCTCTGAACCATCAGCAGTTCAAACAACTTCTGGAAGAGCTGAACTCACAATACTGTCATCTACTGATGTACAACAATATCCATTGGCTTTCCAGAGGTAAGGTCCTGAATTGGTTTGCAGAATGCTTGAATGAAACTCAGCAGTTTTGACATGGGAAGGGCATTGTGTACCCAGAAAGTTCACATAGCTTGTGACTCGCGAAGTTTTGCTTTTTGATCAATCTGACTGAACATTTGACAACTGAATATTGGTCAGCAAGGATGGGCAATACTGTTTCCTCCTTGTGTGAACAGGTTCTGACATTCCCGTTAAAATTGAAAGTGTTCCAGAATGACCTACATCATTTTGAATACCTTCATAAATTGAAAATAGGTAGCAAAACAAGTGACCACAATTTTATTATGAACACTACAGTGCTTGATGAAGCTATCAGTGAGCTGATCAAAAACTTCTGTCTGAGATTTAATGATTTTAGAAAATACATATCCACCTTCAGGTTTATGACACAGCCATATCAATCAAATCTTGGTGAAATGCAGATGGAAATTTTTACATCTCCATTGCTGACTTCGAGATGGAAGTCCTGAATTTGAAGAGTCCCGCATTTTGCTGGATAATTTTAGAGAGCTAAATGCACAGTTAGAAAATCAGGAACAAAAAAGGGGCGGAAGTAGCAGTAGCACACAAGTGGGCAGATATGGAAAGGCTTCCAAAGACAGATGGGCTCATCTTCCAAGTTTGGATGACACTCCCCGATAATTTCAAGACCATGTAGAGACTTGCTATTGGCAAGCTTTCAGTTTTTGGCTCCACCTATCTTTGTGAATAAGTGTTCTCACACATGAATTATATTAAAATCAAATTCTGCTCTCAGCTCAGTGATGGATAGTTGTATGTTTGCACTCAATTAAAGCTGACCAGCTACACCAGATTTTGAAAGGTTTAGCAAAGCGATGCAGGGCAGAAATCTCACTAATTTGAGAGCAAACTGCTGAACAGTGCTGGTTGTATTATGGGAAGATTGATTTTTAATAACCAGCAGTTTGTGCATTGGCACAGAAAAGCGGTGCCTGTCCAAAACTGGTTGTATTTTGGGAAGAGGGATTTTGAATAACCAGGTACCACTTTTGTGTGCCAATGCATAAACTGCTAGTTATTCATAATCCCTGTTCCCAAAATACAATCAGTACTGTTCATCTACCACTTTTCTGTGGCAATGCATACACTGTTGAACAGTACTGGTTGTATTTTGGGAAGCGGTAAAACCTGCGGTTTGGACATTGGCACAGAAAACTAGTGCCTGACCAGTACTGGTTGTATTTTGGAAAGAAGGATTTTGAATAACCAGTCACCACCTTTGTGTGCCAATGCAAAAACTGCTGTTTTTTTCCAAATCACTCTTCCCAAAATACAGCCAGTACTGTTCAGGTACCACTTTTCTGTGGTTATGAATAACCTGCTGAACAGTACTGGTTGCATTTTGGGAAGAGGTAAAACCTGAAGTTTGTGCATTGGCACAGAAAAGTGGTGACTGAACAGAGACAGTTGTATTTTGGGAAGAGGTAAAACCTGAAGTTTGTACATTGGCACAGAAAAGTGGTGACTGAACAGTATTGGCTGTATTTTGGAAAGAGAGATTTTTAATAACCTGCACTTTATGCATTTGCACAGAAAAGTGGTGCCTGACCAGTACTGGTTGTATTTTGGGAAGAGGGATATTGAATAACCATGTACCACTTTTATGTGCCAGTGCATAAAATGCTGGTTATCAAATCCATCTTCCCAAAATTCAGCCAGACTGATCAAAATTTTCTATAACTGTTTAAACTGCTGACCAGTGCTGGTTGTATTTGGGAAGAGGATTTGGAATAACCAGGTACCGCTTCTGTGTACCACTGCTTAAACTGCTGGTTATTGCAAATCCCTCTTCCCAAAATACAACCAGTACTGTTCAGGTACTATTTTTCTGTGTCAATGCATAAACTGCTGAATAGTACTGGTTGTATTTTGAGAAGAGGTACAACCTGCAATTTAGGGACTTGCACAGAAAAGTTGTGCCTAATCAGTACTGTTTGTATTTAGGGAAGAGGGATTTTTTAAAAAGCAGCAGTTTGTGCACTGGCACAAAAAGTTGTTCCTGAACAGTACTGGTTGTATTTTGGGAAGAGGAATCTTTAATAACCAGCAGTTTGTGCATTTGGCAGAAAAATATTGTGACTGAACATCACTGTTGTCTGTACTTTGGGAACAGGGAATTTTTGTAACTTGCAGTTTATCCATTAGCACAGAAATAGTGGTGACTGAACAGTACTGGTTGTATTTTGGGAAGAGGGTTGATAACATACAGTCAATACATTTGCACAGAAACATTATTTATTTCTCAATAAAAACTGTGACTTCATCTATTAGTAGTCTGTTTTTTTCTTTTAACAATGTACCTAATATTTGTTAACAAATCAAAAGGTTTGGAGAATGTCAGTTACGTACATGTGTATTATAGTTATGACCACATCTAAAATTATTTTGCATGGTTCTTTTGTGGTCGGACATTTTGTGGTTATCAAGCATGCTGAAAAGGTTGATGACCCCTGCCCTTCTTTTTTTGCAGTCTAGCAGTGGGCTGCCATCCTACATCAGGGATACTGAACAGAAGTAATTGTTCAACACCTTCACTTTATCCATGTCATCCTCCACCCATCCCTCCCACTTTTGTCTGACAGTCCTTCCTTAGTTTTGCACTGCTCTCATATATAATTAAATAATACGTTGTCACCTTCTTTAACCCCTTCTTCTAGGCTCAGGTAAGCATCTACCTTTGCTCGTCTCCTCACCCTGTTTGCTGTCCTCATATTTTCCTGTTTGCCACCAGTCCTCCTCTGCATTACTTGATTTGTATCTGTAGAATGCCTTCATTGTTTCTATCACTGTCTTTGTTTTCCTCTATGAAAACCATGATGGTTTCTTCCTTTCTTACCCTTCTCCACTATCCCAGCACAGAGACTCATCATCTCCAGTAGTATAATTTGTATTTGGTTCTATTTGCTGTCCACTCCTAACATCGCTGACACATCTATCAACACCCCCTCATCTACCCCACATTTGCCCCTCTGAAGTCTAGGATCATAGTCCTGAGGTGTATATGATTTGCTTTTCTTTAACCTTGGCCAGCACTGTTCTGCAGTCACTGGACTCCAGTTGTTCCCTTACTTGGGTTTCACCCAGACTGTCTCTGTTAGTCATGATCAGATTCAGAATGCCACCTCCATAGCGGGGTCTGTGATCCTCTGGTTTGGAAATGCCTGCTGCATCTTTTCCACCAGTGACTAGCTTTTTGCAGGTTATAGTGCTGGGATGTTGCATTCAAAATGAGGCAAATTAAAATCTCCCAAAATCATCACCTCATCCCCATGCTTCACAAGTAAGGATGCAATAACAGTTTATAAGGATTCTCTTATTTTTCTACCCACTCTTCTACCGTAGGTGCACAATGTTTCCCTTGGTAAGAAAAAAATATCCAGGCTGATCCTGAATGCCTGAGCTGTGATCATATCCACTATCTCCACCGGTAGGCTGTTCTATAGATTCATCTTTAAGAGGATATGAGTTTACTAATGGTACCCATGAATTTACCACTTCTGAGCTTCCTTGTATCCTTGCATCTTACTAGAAGACACAAGATCAGACATCTCAGACTGTTCAGTCCTATCAAAACCCTTGAGTATGCAGAAGACTAAGAATGTACCAGCTACTTCTATCTTTCTTCACCACTGATTTTCTTCCTTTGTTATCTTAGTACTTCTGAATACCAAAATAATGTTAGAAATTGAGAAGAGATATTGCAATTATCCTCCAGCAGCACCCACCACATGTGCACCTTACCTACTAAAAATGTTTTAATTTTGAGTTCCTAATTCCCAGAAACCTATCCTGAGCTGCTGAATTCAGTCCAAACCTAGTCTGAAAGTGTTTGGTCACTTCACTAGAAAATATTTGGATACACCCAACTCATTTTAATGTACTTCAGTATTCTGTACCTTAAAAACTGATGCACATTCCTGAAGAGATATATCTTGGTCCTTTTGGCCACCAGTATGAGAAAGCATTTAGGATATTTTCAAAGTTGCTACACTATCATATCCATATCTAAACCAGAAGTTAAAGTGTACAGATATGTGCTTTTTGTTTTTGTAGCTGCTGGAGTACTAACAATCCACCATTTTATTGCCACTAATAGCTGGCTTCCTAAATAATCACAAGTGGAAGGACATAAGCAGCCCACATCACAGTTGTAAATACACTGTCAATACTGGTGTTGACAAAGGAAAAAGCACTGAAAATGGAGTGACACTACCTGACTGCATGCAAATGTGTGTGTGTGTGTGTGTTTGTGTGTGAGTGCATGACCTTTCCTGCAGCAAAAGTAAAAGGCAAAGCAGGACAGCCTTTCTAAACATGTGGGCAATTCTGCTTTTTGAAGACTCCATTTTTAGCCAAGTCAAAAATATTATTTTGTGACAGTGTTCTTAATGAATTTGATGTATGGTAGTTATCCTATACAAATCTTCTGAGGCAGGTACACCCCATATGAATACCAAAATACTTATAGTTCATCTGTTTTGTGTATTGAAATTGAACATCAAGTAGAAGTACTTTGTATAGCTCCCTCCCCCACTATGGGTTTGCAGCTAGTATGTCTCCAAAGGAGGGTTCCCACCACGATCATCTATATTTACTCCAGGTCTAAGGACACAGGACCTATGGAGAGCAAGGACACAAGGGGGGCACAAAAACATACATATCTATACAAGAATGTCCACAAACTCTGTTGGAGTGAACTATTTGGACTTTTTTCAATGCCCTTATGCCTTCAGCACAAGACAAAAGTAGTCTGGTGGAAATGGAATGAATATTCTTTATATAACATTCACCTTAAAGCCTAATCATACTTGCAGACTTTAACGATATGCAGTAGTAGATGTCACCACTGGGCTAAAGAATATACAGTTCCCACTGGGGGACTGCAGTGAATGCAGGTCCTAGGCCATAACCCCCAAAGAAAGTGTCTCAGGGGCCTAAGTTACATGGCCAGGCACAAGGCTTTGTCCCAATAACCTACCCTTATTCCAAGTGTGGTAAGTGCTGATTTGGGAAACTCTGGCAAACTCCATGTGGTGCTTTTCAACATAGCTGGGTAACTTTACATTAGGCGCACTCAGTTCCAAATTACTTTAGCACTGAGCATTGTCACTAGCACAGGATGGCATCTACACTCTGGAGAGAACCCACTTTGGAGCCCGACTCTCAATTAAAGAGTGCTCATGAATTCCCTATCCTTCCACATATCTATATTACATAGATTTAAAATAACATTTATATTTCTTCTATTGAGCTTGGGTCCTGTAGCTGTCCCTGCCCCCCCCATCTGAACTCACCTATAGAAGAAAAGTCTACATTTCCAAGATGTAAGTATTAACAGAGAAAACTTTGATAATGGATGTTACTGGAGTCTGGATGGAGCATTCATTTGGAACATTCAATGATAACCAAGATATTAAATGAGTATGTCTCACAGCATGCTTAAAAGTACTTATGGATGCCCTGTATAAACCAGGCTAATCCCCCAGTGGGGACATGTACATAAGATGACCAATGCCACATCACTCATGGGCATATAGTTTTGCTTCATCAACAATGAAGCTAGGACACCTGGACAGAGATCCTTTTTGTAACCCTCTCAAGGCCTTGCTGTGCAGCACAAGGACTGCTGCAGATTGCCCCTCCCACCTTGACATCAGTGTCTCTCACAAAAGAGCCATGAAAGTTCAGAGTTTAAAGAGCAGCTGTGGGTTACATTTGCCTCTCTATTACTCCACAGTCTAGGGATGACAGTGCTCTTTATAGTAAGATTGGCTGAAGTTGCCAAGGTTACAAATCAATTAACATCTTAAACTCCATTTATGAATGTTCTCTATGTCCAGAGAAAATTTATTGGATATGTTTAAGAATTTATCTGTATTTACTTGTGTAAGGGAAACATAAACAATGTTGTTTACATTTCTTATATAATTACAAATGTGGGCATATGTGAAGTCTCTTTTATCCCCCATCCACATATTGTTTTGTTTGTTTCTTTTGACATAGTCCTATTTTATCATTTTAGGGCCCCAAAATAGTGCAGTATTTTTTCCACCTAATATTCTTTTTTATTACTTAGTTCTGAAATGTAGTGACGTTAATTGAACTGATGACAGTGAAGCAGAATACAGTGGCATTGGCTCAGTGATGTCACTGTTTTCTTATTCATTGTAGTCTTCAACTCAACTGATATGCTACTGGCTTCCAGAAATCCTAAGTAATAAAAAAATGAATATTAGGTGTGAAAATGGTTGCATTAATGTAGGATCCTAAATAAGGAAAAAAAATCAAACAATTTTGAAACAAACACACAAAATAATACACTGGGGTGATAAAACAGACTTCACACATGCTCAAATTTATAAGAGTATGCTACCATTTAAACATTTTATTTCAGAAAGAGGTCAACAGCAACAATAAATGCAAGCATACAGCTATGAGTGGGTGTGAAATGAAACAAGCTTTGAGGTTGAAACTGGACATATAAGAGGCAGTAGAGAAAAATAGAAAGTTACATAGAAACATAGACTTTGACGGAAGATAACGACCGCTTCGCTCACCTAGTCTGCCCATTTCCCTAACTACTGGATAAGCTGCAGATCCTAGTTAACCAACAGCCTATTTCTTCCTATCCGCCACAAAGTTGCTGGCAGAAAAAGGCCCACAGACTATTGTGTCTGCTCAGTATCCACCTGATCCACTTTAATCTATCATTGCTCTGATCCATGCCAGGTAAGAAAATTAAAAAACTCATTAATGAGTCTTTGAACCCATACATGCAAGCAATAATAACCAACAAGGTGGGTGGTATTGGGCTATACTTGACCACCCAGGGGCTTAATGAGGCCTGACACCACATGTGGAGGGCTTTATATCCTCTGGAAGGTCTGTTATAGCCCCTACCACCCACCCTATCAAGTATTATTGCACATAGAAAATGGTATTTCATTATTTTTTTAATAATAATTTCAGAAGGAAAAAGGGTAACATATTAATAAAAATGAATAGAAACAGCAGTTTCTGTAAAATAGTCCCAATAATCCTTGAATTGTCAGTAGAGGATACTACTGCTTATGAGACTATTGTTTTTTTTTTACATTGTATTGTCACTCTTACTTTCCCATTCATTAGCTTCTGTCAACTCCCACACCATGGGAGATCAAAAGTGACAGGGGTGAAAGCTTTTCAATGGTGCTAGTGCTACCCAGAGAGGTGCATGGTTTTCTCAAAGGGTGGTGTCGAGGTGTAATTTATTGCTACCGGCAATAATAACAGGCAATACTATGAAACAATTTAAATCAGCACTGGATGGTCATTTTTCGACCCTGTGCTATCACCCAGACATTTAGGAAGTGCAGATCATTAAAGGCTTATGCTACTGATGTGTTTAAAATCTTATGAATCTTATACTGTGAAGAGGGAGCAAGCATCTCAGTGCTGCAGTGAGAATGACATAGCGTCCGTTTCAGGCATGATCAGATGGCAACACTGCAGCCAGCTCATGTACTTTCCAACAGAAAAAAAAATAAAGTATTTTGATTTCTAGGAAAATATGTAAATTAATGGCACTGAAGTTGTGAGGGTGATTTCTTTGTGGCCAACAGGCAGGGCTGAAGGTTATGGAGGGGAACGGAGTGGAGTAAAGTGGGGGGGGGGCAACTTGATGGCAAATGCTCTGCCTGGAGTGCACAGTTTAAAAAAAACTGTAGCTTTCTAAACATGTTTATAAAACAGTGCAAAGTATGGTATCCGGTCATAATAGTGACCCAAAATGAGTGACTAGTAATACAGTGATTCATTTTGGGTGCTATTATTGTGGGCTACCCTGCAGAATAGCAGGGGTATGGGATAGCGACCAGGGGAAATGGCAAACAGAAGGGGAATAGTAAGGGGAAGGGGAGGGACAGGGAAGGGGTTTTCAGGCACTGAAGTACTTGCTACCACTGAACTAGGCATGTGGCATGGTGGTGTGGGTGGCTAGCTCTGGCACATCGGGTACTGGGTTTGGGACCAGGGGTGTGTACAATTTGTGTGGCAGTTAAATTTTGCAGACATCCAGATTTTTGGCCCCTCCTCGATATGCACCCCTTGGAGTTGAGAATCCTAACTAAGGGTGGTGAGAGGGGCAAATCTCCTCATGAGGGGGGCACGGGGGGCACAGCACCCCACAAAAACACTTTTTTTTTAATCCTGATGCCGGCTCACCTTGAAGTGTATATTGCCAATTTGCTTTTAGGTGTTATACACTCACCATAATAGCAATTGTTGTTTTAGAAACCAAAGTATTTTGTGGATGTTTTGGCTGTGTGTACAGAGCAGGGGATGTGACTGGTGCTTTGTTTTGTCTGATTGACATTGGGATGATCATCCGCTGACTGATGGGAAAAATGTCGGTTGGTAACTTGAAAATCCAAAGTGGTACAGTTAGACCACTTTGGTACTGAGGCAGGCTGGTCTGGTACATTTTATTTCCTGGCCTCTACTGAAAGTTAATTTACACCCCCCCCCCCGACAGGGGACCAGCTAATCATAGACCAGGATATTTGAAGCCCATTTTCTAATCAAATTTAATCAAATTGTTGAGCTCAGTGCTTCGTTAAGGTAATTTCAATGACTGAGACCTAATTTGTCCTGTCTAGGACTCCTTCTGCTTAAATAAAATTCCACAGGCATGGCACATAATATTCCTCCACATAGCAAAACTTCAAGCAATGGATCCTAGGTTCTTTCTTGGTATTAACATTTCAAAGTGGTTTCTTAGATAATGCTTAAGAAGCAAAGGAGCAGGCCTTGCCAGTTAAACTATGCTCGCCAGGCCCTGGGAAATGCTTTTTAAGATCTAAAAGCTCAACTACAAAGGTCCAGAGATCTGCAAATACATGTGTAAATCTGACATAGAGCTCTGTGCTAAATATGTTCTAAACACAATTTGTGATTCACAATGCCAGTGTGCTGGACTGACAGATACACAACGTGGTGCAGAGAAGCATGCAGTGTGTAGGAGCTGTCTCTGTGAAAACATGTTCCCTCCCACTGAACACTCCCTTACCTCACCATATCAGTAAGCAATAACCCACAAAATGGCATGCATTTTTAGAGAATTAATGCATAACCCAGGTAAGTTAGAAGGTGTGTGGCTGAAGGCCGAATGATTTTAAACACACCTAGAAAGTGCATTAATTCCCAACCATGGGTAAGCTATTCTGCTTATAAAATGGAAAAAAAAAGTTTTGTTTTGTTTTTGTTATTAATGGAAAAATATTTTATTTTCTTGTAGTTAGGTTGTTGCTTGGTAGAATATGTGAGTTTGGTAACAAAGACTGAATGCTTTTAAATGAATCAAGAAGTTCATTTTTCTTAAAGAAACCTATGGCTTGTTGTGGAATTGTATGTTTAAATAGTGAAAAGGTATTTACTTTATTTGAAAAAAGTTACATTTTCATTTAGTTAGGCTGTTTCTGGGTGGATTAGGCTGGTTAGTTGCAAACTGTGTGTATACGGTACTAGAGATTATAAGCCTAATTAATTATTCATGAACCCAGCAAGCTGATTGGCCACTAGATTGGTAAGTAACAACTGAGAAATGACCAGTCCCCCTGCCAAAGATGCTGTGTAGCACACACAGGTCACACCAACACAGCTAAAACAACTAAAAAAAAGTTGTTATTGCAATTAGACTTGTAATCACAGTAACAACCTCAAAGGCAGCGATTTTAAAGGATTAACAATCTGCTGGAAGGAGATGGCCCTTGGCTGTGCTTCAGCCACCCATCCCCCCAACCAGTTGTTAATCCTAATCCTTCAGAGATGACTGACATCTCAGTTGTTATTGCTTAATTACTCAATAGTCAGGTGAAGTGTGGACCAATGAAGTTGCTAGAATTCTGCAGAATTCTAAGGCCCATTTTATAAGGATGTGTATGCACCAAACAAGGCCATGTGAAGTTACATGGACATGGTCACTGTGGATAGCCTAGTTGTGTACTGCACTGACAGGAATAGGCACTGTCCTGATGTACCCATACTAGCAGGCAGAATGCTGCATTGCCCTCCATGACATCTGTACAAAGCCCTGGAATGGCCACCATGCCCCAGCAGAATGGGTTCCGGTCCATTCCTGTGCTGTGGGGTGGCCACTATTGTGTCCTGTGCAGATATATAGGAGGGTAGGGGATAGTTTGCTTGCCAGTATGGATGCCAGCCTACAGTACAGTGGAATGTACAGTTGCAGTACAGTTGTGCCCGCAGTCTAGTTTTTGTACTGTTACTGGATGTCATCTACTCATGCAAGGCAGGACTATCATCTATGTCACATGTGTGGTTATAAATGTGACTAGAGTGTACTGTGCAGCAGTCAGATAATGGTCCTCATACACACCGACTGATTGTACTATATGTTGGGAGTGGTGCTGTCTTATGTGCACAGGTGACATTCCTGACCTCCCCAGCAGTTTTGCGGCATCATCAAGAAACACACCACAGTACACCAGACAACCTTGTATCTGCACATGTAACACTTGACTGAACACCAACCTCACATACACAATTACTGCATAAAGAACACTTCTTAAAACATCCTATAGAGCTACCCATGCACAAACTCATTATAAGAAATGCACATGAACATATTCATGGATACTCAGTGATGGACATTTACTTGACAGTAACGTGGCATATACTGTGCTTGTTGCACATATACAGAAATATGACAAATGTATCAAGGGGTGCAAAAGTGTACTGCAACACAGGTTTGTAGCTTATTCTAGGCTGCCAGTGTGTGACAGATGACTGCCATGGTGGGAGGGGAGGCAGATATCAGGATGCCTGCCATGTCATATGGACTTGCCAGCACCCTGCTGTGAGAGCATAGCTTGTACTGGAATGGTTCAGAAACAAGCCACAACAACAAACAACCCACGCTGCCATCTGTGATACAGTGAGTGTGTACCAGTTGGTATGCATTCTCAGTCTTGCACATGAATTATGAAATACAAATGTCACTCATGTATACGTAGAAACATACTGTAGCAACATAGGCAATGACTGCAGATAGAGACTGAAGGCACATCAAGTCTACCCATGGTATTACTACATCACCCACAAGCTAGTGTCCCTGGTGGCTATCCCCCTCTGTCCCTCCTGCATGTTTTCCCTCCTTGGTTTACTCCAGTGAGACTATGGGCCCAATTTTAAAAATGAGTTAGATCAACGAAAGTGGCTTGCATCAAAAGAGTTTGAAGCAAATGGTGACTTGCATCAATCACAACTTGCACCAACACAGTTTTATAAGGCAGCCTGTATCAGATCTAGACACTACTGTGCCAAAGCCCTCTTGCACCAGGGTTGCATCAAATAAACCAGTGCATCAGGTCACAAGGGGCTTGCACAACAGCGGGCCAGTAACATCCCTTTCTTGGGGATTTTACAAGCCTCACTGTGGATGCAGCAAGGGGCACCACTTAGATCAGCCAGGAGGTGGTCTAAGTGGTTTGTGCCAGTGGGATGTGGTCCTACACTGGGCAGCAGTAAGGCACACTAAGGTCATGGGATGTGATAGATGGGGAGTCAGGGCGACAACTGGGCAACAGCTACAGTGATATGGCACCAGCAGGTGCATTTTCAGTGTAACGTAATATAGATTTAAATGTACATTATACTGTGAGCAACCCTGGTGGTCTATTGGCCCCTTCGATTTCTGATGTCACCCATATAAATTGAAATATATGTTCCCTAGTGATGTAGTTGACTCCCACCCCCAATCCCAATGTGCCCCAAATATATTGCTAGACCTTCCTTGGTGGCCTAACAGTCCCAGCCCCCCAGCCCCAATTTCCCCTGGAACCATGTAGAGAACAGTCCCTAGTGGTCTAGTTGACCCCCTCCACACTACCCACTCTGGCAGCCTGTGTCTCATTACCCTACTCCCCACCATCCCAAAGTGGAACCAGCAACCAGCACATCCCTCCTCTCACATCCACAGCTGTCCACTGACTGAGTTCTCAATGAGCACGTACTGAATTCAGTATGTGCTCACTGAATGACAGCTGCTGTCAATCAATGAATGTGTACGCTCATTTAGAGCTCAGTCAGTGGCCAGCCATGGAGGTGAGAGGAGGACTGTGCTGGTCACTTACTCTGATTTGGGATGGGGGAGAGGGGTGGTGGACACTACTTGCTGGAGTGGGGAGGGTGGGGGTTTCACTAGACCACCAGGAACTGTTTTCTACATGTTTTGGAGGAGATCAGGGATGGGGAACTGTTAGACTGCCAGGGAAGTTCTAGCAATATATTTTGGGGACATCAAGGCTTTGGGGTGGGGGACCGCTATACCACCAGGGAAAATATTGATCAATTTGTATGGGTGACATTGGGGACTGGGGGAGGGGCCACTGGACCACCAGGGATGCTCACAGTATGAAGTACATTTAAATCTATTTTACATTACACAGCAAACTCACCCTGCTGGTGCCAGATCACTGTAGCTGTTGCCCAGCTGTTCCCTCAACACCCCCTCTGTCACCTCCCATGCCCCTAGTGCACCTAGCCCCCTCCTGTCTAGCAGCTTCCCCCTTCATTATCCCTGCCCCTCTAGTGTTGTGCTGGGTTGGGAGGGGGGTCTGATCCCTTCTGTAATGTCTGCAGATGTGGCAACTGTTTGGTGCAGCTAGACACTTGCGTCAAACCCGGGGAGTTTGGCATAGGGACCCTGCTTTTTGTAAAATCAGGCACAGTGTCACTGGCACACATGGACTTTGCCGCAATCCTTAGCATGATGCAACTTGCATCTCACCAAGTACTCTTTTAAAATTGGGCCCTCTGAATCCCCTTGCTGTGTCCCAGTCATGTTTGAATCATTTAAGAGTGCTGTCCCCCTCCACTTCCACTGGCAATCTTTTCCACAGCTCCACCACCCTCTCACTGAAGAATAACTTTCTCAGATCCTGTCTGAATTGACATCCCACCAACCTCCTGTCATGCTTTCTTGTGACTGCATCCCTATTTCTAATAAATACTGTAGGTCTTCCATATTCACTTATTTTATACCCTTAGAAACTTATTGGTCTCTAACTCTATCATTTCTCCTGCTCCCCTCTTGCCCTCAACTAATACATATTTTTGGCCTCCAGCTGTTGCTCATAGGGTCTTCCCTGTTGGTCCTGGATCATTTTGGAGACCCTTCTCTGCATTGACTCTAGCTTGTCTATGTCCTTTCTCATATGAAGGCTTCAGAACCAGGCACAGTGTTCCTCATGATGCATTAGAAGTGATCTCTAAAATGTCAGTATCAATTCCCTTCTCCTACTATCAAACCCCCTCCCATTACACCCCAGCATCTTCATACATTACTGTACTTCTTACTGCACTGGCTGGTTTGACTGAGAGAGTCAGTCACTGATGATAACGCCAAGATCCCGCTCTTCAGATGTAGTGGTCAGCCTAACTTTCCCCCACCCAGTACTGCAAATGTGTGTTCCTTCACCATAAGCGAATCATCTTGCACTTCTTTGTGTTGAATCTAAACTTTCAAATCTTAGACCACCCTTCCAGTTTTTCCATATCTCTGTGAACTTCCCTCACCCCTTCCTACCTGTCCAGCCTGCCATATAATTTTGTTTCAAAAACAAAGAGATACATCTATCCCTTAATACCTTCCCCGACATCACTAATGAACATATTGAATAGAAGTCCCAGGACTTACCCTTGCAGCATGCTGCTCATGACTCCACATCCCCAGATTTAATCCCATTTACTACCACCCTCTACTGACTTTTTCTTAGCCAGTTTCCCACCTACACGACAAACCCTGTATATACTTCTAAGTCCACAGACTTTTTCAGAAGCCTCCTGTGTGGCACTAAATAAAAGGATTAGCTGATACTGAAGTTCAGCAAATCTACTGCTTCCATCTTTCTATTTGCCTAGTGACACTGTAGAAAAACATGATCAGGTTGGCCTAAAAAAACCTCCCTGCCACCCATGCTACTTACTGTCCTGAATCTTGTTTTCCTCTAGGTAGGCCAGCAGGCTTTTCATAACAATTGTTTCCCATCAGCTTACCTACAGTGGAGGTAAGACTGACCAGTATGTGGTTGTCTGGGTGCTTCCTGCCCCCCCTTTGTGGAGTGGGACTACATCCAAAGATCTCCATTCCCTCCACACTGCACCAGGCTTAAATGAGCCACTAAATAGCTCAGTTTAGGGTTTGGCCAGCATTGAAAGCAGTTCCCAAAATATACATGGGTGTATGCCATCCGGGCCCAGAGTCTCATACACCCAAAGGCATTCATCCCTTTTTTCACCTGTTCTACCATGATCACCACACCATCCATTTTTTGTACCCCCATGTAGTTGTCTGCCCCACTCTCTGGTAGAGGCCCACAATTCTGAACTGTGGATTCTGAGCAGAAGTAATTGTTCACAACATTTGTCTACTGCTCATCATCATTCGCTACCCTCCCCCATCAGTTAGCCTAATACTCCCATGTCTTCCTTTCTCCCCCAAAATTTATTGTAAGATTTATTGTTCCCCTCCTCTCACACCTTCAGTAATACACAGCTCTAGGTCTGCCTTTGTTTTTCTGACAGCCATATTCACCAATTTTTTTACCTTTCTTTTATTTAAAACTCTTTTTATAAAACCAAACAATAAAAAGATATACAACCATAACAGTAATAAGAACAATGTAGGTCAACAATGTATATCCACAAATACCAATACTTAAAAATAAATAATATTCCACAAAACTCAAAATTCCTTTAGTTCCCCCCATCCCATTTAACTATCACAATTTTCTCAAAGGCCTATAAAGAAAAAATTAAAAATTTAAAGATTAACTTAATCATCCCTAACTAGACATAAAATATACCTAACAATACTCAGAGTCAATCCATCTCGACAAAATTGTATATTGAACATTGGGCTAACCTAAATTAATTATTTAAAAATCTTGCCCCATCTATCACAGAATGTATTGATCTAGTTATAAAACAAATATATTAATCTTATAATTTGTAAATTAAATCACACTTAATGCATTTATTCAACTGTGATAAACCAAAGTTATATAATTTTCGTGGAATCAAATAGGCATTATGTAAAATCTTGAATTGGATCAATCTTAAATTATCTAATGGGATATACAGTATTTATAGATGTTACTCCAGAGAGTAATCCAAGTTTGTGGAGAATTTTTAGTTTCTTTATGCCAAAAGGAAGAAATTACAGGATCTGGTGAAAATTTTAAAGATATTAGTAGTTGGCAAAGATTGCCTATTGGGTGGATTTTTAAAACTCATCATCTCACATCTTTTAAAATGCCATGAGAGTCTGTCGTCCCTAAGATTGCTCCCAAATGAGCCTTTAGGGCTATTTTTTATAAGCAGTAATTTAGGTAGGTATTTTTTATATAAATTCTCACTTTCTAGTAGCTCCTCAAGTGAAATTATTTCTCTATTTATTACAAAATAACAAGAGGTGTTTTTTTTCTATACACAAAGAATAATACCACGGTGGAATTGTCTACCAGACACAGTGGTGTATTCTACTAATCTAACAAATTTCAAAAATAATTTAGATAATTACTTATTAAACATGACATGAAAATCCAGTTTGCTGGAGATACACATCTATGGGCCTTGGCCTTCTGTGTATCTATCTATCTTAGTATGATTCTTAGTAAAAGAGTTAACTTTTAGATAATTGGAATTTGGGAACCATTTGAAGGAAATCAGTTTACCATTAATCCTGAAGTTAAAATTGCCTAAAACAGGTTAATTGATGTGCCTTTGTAAGTTTAAAGCTTAATAAGATATAATCTGCTGATGGATATTGAGAGACATTCCTACAACTGAGTGTTTTAAATCAGAAGGTAAAGAACTAGGTTTGCAATATAAAATAGCTTCTGGAGATGAATTGTATTTTTTTCATTAAACTAAGTTCCAAGTCTAGCCATATGGGGCTATAGTTCCCTTGATCTATTGACGGATGAAGACATTTTATATATTTATTAACATCGGTGGCCATGTAGTATAGAATACAATTTGGTAATTTAACATCTCCCTGAATCTTTGGAAGAAATAGCTTTCCTAAGGCTATTCTTGGGGTCTTGCCACCCTAAAGAAATCGTGACATTTCTGAATGAAGCTTATTGAACCATGATAAAGGAATATATATAGTCAGCATATTTATAAGATGGAAGATTCTAGGGAAAACATTCATCTTATGAAGAGAAAACATTGAGAAGTAGTGTGCTGTGTCCTTTGTTGGACTAGCATTACTGTTGACCACATGCTGTAATATGAAGCAGTCAGTCAGCACCAGTTTGGTGGAGTAAATGATTGCTCCTCACAATGTAATGTGGTTACACTGACAAGCAAATGTCTTCTTTGGTCAAGCCATAGGCAAAGTATCAATTTGCATATTGTGGTTCATTATGGGCTGTGTGTGTCAGGAGCAAACAGTTTTGCCCTAAGCAAATGTGTGTTTGCTCTTGTGGCTGTGTGGAACCCATGTGCTTTTCTACCAGCTGTCACCCCTTCCTAGGTCAACAGAGGGCTTTGGTTGCTCTTTACTCTTTCATTGTCCTGTGCTTCATTGAGATATAATGCAATAGTCTTTGCATGGGCAAACTTGGCTGTGTACCTGTTCCATCATGCCACTGCTCATTCCAAGCCATATTGTTCACCAGTAGGGGACTCTGCCCTGTGCTTTGGTACAGCTTCAAAAATACAGCCCTTGATGTTGTTTTCATGTATTGAAATGTTACTGACCTTGCTGAAATTTTCAGCAATTGGTGGGGGTGACTGAATATTAAAATGATACGAATTTCATTGTGATCTGTTTAGCAGTTTTAGAGTTACAGGTTTCAAGCCAAACTAACAGATTTAAAGATGTAACATTGTTAGTATATTACAGTTGGTCAGTAGTTGTCAACATGTAGTTAGAGACCCTGTGCATGGATTGGACAGAGTATGTTATATGCTGTTAAATTTAAAGTAAGGCAATTTAGTATCAAACAGTGTTAGTTCACCAGTTGGGAGAATACTGTATATAGAATAAGAAGTAGGGAAATTTGATGTTAGGCTAAAAAGAAGTCCTCTGAGCTTTAGTGACTCTGTTGTGTGGCATTTCTTGGGGTCACAACATGAATACTGATGAGATGCAATGTTGGCATTATCCTAATTTCAGCACCCTATCTACAAGCATTGGTATAAGAGTATTTTTTTTTTGTACTTGGAAAGACAGTGCTGAAGTTACATTAATGCTAGTCCTGGGAAGCATGATTGTTACAACCTCAAGAAATACCTTGTCTTGGGTTCACCAAAGCTCATGGGACTTCTTTTTTTAAACTAAGATCGAATTATAATTAGGTACAGTAGTTAGGTTGTATAACAATTATTATGGACTGGACAGGAAAAATCTGGGAAGCAAATGGTTGGCAGCATGTCAAACCTGTACTTATATTCCCTCATAAAGAAATGACTAAAAACAAGACCCCTGAGCTAAGACTGTTTACTTACAGCACTATCCCTATGCCCTGTCAAAATAACTCCTTGCAAAAAACCCTCACATTCTTTGTTTTAGTCATGTGTAACAAATTTACTTATACATCAACAGAATGAAAAAAATAACTGGTATAAATACCCACTAGGTATAGTAATACATTTTAACATGTTTTAAGCCATTTTAATTAATTACTTGAGGACAAGTGCTGTTGGCAAAACTCCCAGGCACCAGAAGCATCTCTACATCGGAAACATCTGTCTGTAATGCTGTTGACTAAAATCCTAAACTCGTGCAAGTCTGTTTTTGCATCTCTGAAGGTGAAATAAATTAAGACTGTATCCCAAAAGTCTCTTTCATTCTGATCTCATAGATGTCTCTCTCAACTGAAAATGCACACTGGAATAGTATACAAACCATATCTGGAAAAAAAACTCAGCAGAGGTCCCGAGCAAGGGCATCAGTGCTCCCACTGATGCACATGCTCTGGATCTCAGCTGAGGTTTTTTTTTTTCAGACATAGCTTTAATGCCTTTACAGTGTACATTTTCAGTTGAGAAAGAAATCTATGACTTCAGAACAAAAGAGACTTCTGGAATACAGTCTTAATTTATATCACCTTCAGACATGCAAAAATGGCCGCCGTGCATGAGTTTAGGATTTTGGTCGGCAGCATTAAAGATGCCTGTTCAACATGTAGAGATGCTTCTGGCCCCAGGACTTTCACAGTGAACACTCATTACAAAGTAAGTAATTAAAATGACATAAATAGTATTAAAACATATTATTATACCTAGAGGGTCATTCACAGAAGTTAGCTTTCCTTTTCAGTTCTCTTGCAATAAAGAAACTGGTCACACATGACCAAGAATTTCAGTGAAAACTGATAGTTTCTCTTTAAAACTAGTTTATAATACATACTGATGTTACTCTAAACTGACTGCTTCTAATCAGTTATTTATTAAATATTTCACTGTTTTTGATTGATTATTTTTGAAATATTTATTATAATCAGACAAACGTTACTACAGTTATCTGATTAATGACTCCAGCATTGGACTATTTTTTTTGTACTAATGTTCTTCCACAGTTCAAAAACAGTAACAAAAGGTTATACCTGTGTTTCCACCTTTTTGTTGCTTTACTGTGGGAGTCCAGTGCATGGTCACAATAATAAACTCCAAGGTGTGCTTTATCATAGGATATCAGTACTTCTTGGGTGCATAAGGCACTTGGCTTCACCTCTTGCCTCACAATGCACTCAAGACGTGCTGATATCCCATGATTAAGCATGCCTTGTCTTGTATTATTGCTTAATTATACAATAGGCTCCAATTTTCTATAACTCTGATTGGCTAATTAGGTTCTTTACCCATGGGTAAATCCTACAATTACCCTAAGATAAAGACTCAGTAGCAAAAATAATCTGATAACCAATCAAAAGGAAAAAGAAAATCACTGACTCTGGGTTTCACACTGAGCCATGTCACCATCTTGCTTTGGGAAAACCACAAACATGACAGAATTAAACTTGTGTTTTGACCTTATAGACAAAGGTGAACTAGACTTAATATTTGAAAATCTGCCACAAAGTGACAGTAATGAGTAATAGGTGACTGAACCACCACCCACCTTTGTTCTGCTTCAGTTCAACAATGGGTCTGACAGAATCCCAACTCAGCTACTGTTCCAAGTCCTGCTTCCATTCACCTTTCCAACTGTCCCCCAGCCAGCAGCATATCCAATGACTATAACATAAATCCAGGCTCCATGAAAAAATCCAGTGTGACACAGGCACACTACAGCAGAACAAAAAGACATTACCAACTTAGAGCGCACAAGAAATGAAGAAACAGCAATGAAGCAGATAAGGTGGGCATACACTGTCATTAAAGACTGGTGCAGAAAAAAAAAACATCACAGTTAGCACCTCCTAGGCAATTAAATTATGGCTTACAACACTTCTATGGGATGGTGAGACACAGCACAGGAGCAGAGCACTGCTTAAGCAGTTTCATCAGTTTACAATTGGGCCTTAGTAGATAGGTAGCACACTTGCCTCTGAGGCCGGGAGATCAGAGGGCTGTGGGTTCAGTTCCCACATCTGGCACTTGGGTTAATATCCCAGTACTGACACTGTAGTGCAGCATGAGAGGGGTGCTGCACTTCTGAAGTGTCGTCTTTTGGATGAGACGTTAAACCGAGGTCCTATCTGCCTGGATTGGTGGTAGTTCAGGTGGATGTTAAAGATCCCATGGCACTTCTCAAAAAGAGTAGAGGAATTTCCCCGGTGTCCTAGCCAAATTTCCCTCATTCACTAAAAAATACCACCAACAGCTTAATCTGGTTCAAGGTCAGTTGTCATTCATCTGCATCCCCCTCCCCCGGGTTGTGTCTGAAAATAGGCAAGATTTGTCTAGTGCACTTACCCGGTCAACAAAAACTAAAGAAAGAAAGAAAGAAAGAAAGAATGATATCCCCATATGCCAACCACTAAATTTAATGAATGACAGCACCTTCACTACTGCCAGTAATGTCTTTAAAGGTGTCATTAAAAACACAGAAAATAGGACGCAGACAAAAGCTCTCACCACCCACACTCAGCATAGCAAACTTACACTTCCTAAGGCAATCCTCCACATTATTCCCTAACACAGCAAAAGGGTTAGCCTGTAAAGTATGGATGGACATCCAACAACATATGGCAAAGACGGGAAATGAAGGAGTATGCTGCTTTACAAGAAGCTCATTCACAACACAAACCTCAGGAACCAGACTAGGAGGCAGTATAGCACAGTGGTTTAAGGCTCTGAGCTGCAAAAATGGAGACCTGGGTTTGAATCCCATAGCCCCCACATGTATACTGTGTGACCATGAGCAAGTCACTTAACTTCCTGTGCTCTCAGATCATACCTGTAAACAAGCTTTCAGCTTAGTGTGCCACTCCTGGTTAAACAATTGGAGACTAAGATATACAGTATAACAAAAAGTTGCACTGAGCAAACAGAAAAAAACATAAAAAAACACCTAGATGTGGCAAAACAATTGAATAGGGGGTTCCTCTTTGAGCAACCAGGAGACCTTCTATGCCCTGAAGCCAGCTATCTGAAATATTTGTCCTGGCACTGGCAGTATAGCCTAGAGGTTAGAGGAATGAGGTGTGAATGAGCTTGATACATCCAGCAGACAAGACCTGAGTCTGATTCTCACAACCTCCACTTGCATACTGTGTGACTCTGAGCAACTCACTTAACTGCCCAGTGCTCCCAGGTCGCCCCTGAAAACAGGCACTTGTGCCTAGTGGGTCTTACCCAGTTACCAAATACTAAAATAAAAAAAAAATAAAAAACTACCAAAAATATACCCTTCCTGTTTTGTAATCTGAAACAAAAGGCACAAGAAATACTAGACGTAAATGGACACCTGGTACATGATGGAGCCTATGGGAGTAAATGTTTTATGAAACATTCTCCCCAAAATATGTAAGGAAGCTAGACTGCAGCATATATACACAAACCACTCACTTAGCACAACAGCTGTCACCATGCTATTGAACACAGGGCTAGAAGTCAAACAAATCATGTCTGTCACCAGAGCTACTGGCATCCTAGTCTGCAGACAATGATGGAGCGTCATATTGGCATGCAACTCAAGCACTGAAAAGCCCAAAAATCCACGAATAAAGTATACCCTTGTCTGCCATTCCCTGTTTGCTCAGCAACATGAAATGAACTGTTTCCACATTCTGTCATGCAGAGCTGCTCTGCAACAGCAACCCCCAGCAAGAAAACAAATACAGAGATGAATTCGCCATAGTATGCTCCCAAACTGTGCAATCAAGTCCCACACTGCTCCAGAAGCCAATGCAATCTTCAAAATCACCATGAAATGCAGTGCTGTCACCAAAGATATGAAGATTAAACTCCAAACTGAGCCACAAGAAACAGGCAGTAACTTGCTGTGGCACTCTGCAAAACCACCATCATCCACGTTGTCTAAAGCCAGGAAGAAGGAGAGTCAAAATGAAACAGCACATGCAGCTATTCCTACCTTACCCAGCCTATCACATTTCATAATTCACAATACAATGCACTTCTACTTTAGCAGCAAATGAAAACGTTATGCAAAACAACAACTGTTATTGAACATAAAAACAGTTCATTTGATAGCAATTTTCTGCAGTTTAAAGTGTTATTAAACAAAGAAAATCAGTTACTTATTGCTGTTCATAACCAGGAAGCATCACTTACTTTTTGCAAAGTCAGCAATAAATTACAAGAAAAGAAAGACAAATAAATGACAGCCTCTTTATTTAAAAAAAGGAAACACAGTTCATTGTAAGTTAAACAAAGGACTTTACTATTCAGCAGAAGTAAAACAAAAAAGTGCACAAGTTACCTAAAAATACTTTTAACAGAAAAAAATGTCATATGTGGCACAATATGTTCCATTTACAAGAACACAGTAACTCTATAGTTGTGAAATACTTTTTGTGGTGTAGAATAAATTCATTTAAAAATCATTTAAAACCCAATAAACAGACCTTTTTCTTTATTTCTACTTCGGCAAAATTAAAGGGGGACAATTATATAATCTCAATATTCCTCCCCAAGGTATGGGTTATGGTGGGATTTACCCACTTCTGGTGTAGTTTGGTCACTCAACCTGAGGCCTCGTTGCAGGAGCACCCAGGCATGGGTAAATCCACCATAACCCATACCCTGTCATGGGTTATTGCTTATTTGTTTTAAAATAATTTAACTGTTAATTGAATTATTTTTCTGCTGTCTACAAGAAACTTAAGTAGCACTGAGGGTATCAATTGTAAGAATAAAGGGGTCTATGCACTTACACTGGACTGGTTACAGGTACCTGACCCACATACAGTACAAATAGTATTAAAGTGTTCCACCATTCAGTTGGTTTAGCATTGTATTTCACAATTGGCAATGCATTGGCAACTCATATTGTATTGTTTTTCAATGCTTAACCAGCTCAAGGGCAATGTTTGTAAAATATGTTTGCAGCCCATGTGGAATGCATCAGCAGTCCAGTCACAGTGCAATACAAAACTGTTTTAACTCATAAGAAACAGTTTGTGCAGGGCTTTGTACTGTATCCAGCAACACTTATGCAACCCAGTCAGAAATGCTAAAACAACTCATTGGAGGAACAGTATAATGTGACTTGTATTGTAGCTCTGCACCCCTGAACAGGTATGTGGTGGCCAGTATGCATGACCACTGACCACCACCATGCACCTGTCTGCAGCCCCGTCCCCAGCACACTGCTGTGTGTGGCAGATCAGAGGACATAAGGGAAATACAATTGGAAACCTGTCCTGTGGCCCAAAGTTGATCCCCTACTCCATGTAAGCAGGGGATCTGTGGGAGGCATGGAATGTCCACAATTTCTAAAGATTGGAGAGTGCCTGAATAGTTGCTCCTAGCCCTCCCTGGCAAACCAGAAGGTTGGGGATGCACAGTGGGGGAAGTCCTTTTTGCACTACAGTGGAGGGTGTATTCTGGCAGCAGGGTCTCCCCTGCCATATTCCGTGCCCCCATGCCTACACTCCATGCCTTCATGTATGGTATGGAATGGGGCATGTCGCCATCCACACTTCAGGAGCAGCCTCGCATGTATCTGGGTGACCAGCTGAAGGAATTCAGTGTTGAAGGGACATGCATCCCTTCATTGAATGCCACCAGGGGTCCACTGGACTTCTGGTGGATGGCATACCATTGGGCATTTGCCTATGCATGGAAGATCTGTGGTGCATATGCATCTGCAGTATAGTGCACAGACCCCAGTGTGAAGGATTTCCATACAACAAGTAATTACTTAAATTCTTTACTAAAATAATATATAGTACATATATATATATATTATATACACACACGTATATATATATATATATATATATATATATATATCTCAGAATCAGCAAGGACACAATGGAAAAGACAGTACATCTCAGAAATTTTTGTATGACAAAAGGAGTAAATTGCTATTGAATTGCATTGTTCCCTGCAGTACTGCAGTACTATACATATGGTTGGGGCTTTGGGGATGAAATTTGCAGAAGTGGCAAGCCCTTGCCCCACAGATGTGCCTTTTGCTGGTTTGGTGAAAGAATTTACACCAGTTCCATAATTACAGCATTCCAAATTTATGATTACAACTATAGTGGAATGTTTTTCATAGTTGCTACGGTTACTGAGGTATTACTAGATTAGTGTTACAAGAGTTCCTTTTCTTGACTGTAGGGCTGCAGTATGTCTCCGTACTTATGTGTAAGTGGGAGTGCAGGGCTCAGAGGGCCCAGACTCCCACATATGCATACCACTGTGCAAAAAGGGGCAGCTCAACACCTGTTGGTGTGTGGAGGGTGGGGGTTGGGAACCCTAACATCGAATTCCCAAACATTTGTCACTGTACTATTATCCCTAACTGATACATTAAAGGAGTTTTTTGTTAGGGTTGTATAGCCACTTTTTATGTTAAACTCCAAATTGTGCACTTTAATAACTTTGCAACTGTTTGATCTGCTTGAATGTTTGCATGCTCAGTGTGGTACCATAGATCTCTGTCTCTGGAAAGTTTTGTTCCAATCAGATCTATAGTTGTGGTACTGTGGAGTGTTGAAAAGTGCAAAAAATCCTCAATTTTTTTGAATTCTTTGCACATCCCCACTGCTTGAATGGTTTGTCTGACTGGTATGCAGTTTTCAGGGCATATGGGGTCTGTGTAAAGAAAGTGCCTTTTGAAGATTTGGTTAAAAAATATTAATCCATTCAAAAGTTATTAAATTTTAAAGTTTCCCATTATAGCCTATGGGAAAAAATATACATATCCAGCTCTAAAGCTGCAGTCTTCTCTGGACCGGGAACACATCGGCATTCTTTAAAGCCAAACTGCATGTGAGAAATCAAGGTAAAGATATAATGGGAGTCTATGGGGGGGTTCAACTTATGTTGATATCTTGGTCAATTTTAGGAATTTTGTCCCCAAATTTTCAACATGGGGTTCTTGGCACCCCACCTTGTGAACATAGTCACTGTTATTTTGTTACTCGGTCCTAAAAGATGATTTCATGGTCGGTGTGTGCAATCACCTTTTATGACCAATTTATGAAATGACAGTGCCTGTCTTCATGAAGTGGGGTCTCAAAAAGCCCATGTTAAAATTTTAGTGCAAAAAATCCCCAAAATGACTGCGTTAGCAGTGTGTGTTGCACAGTTTGTTTGCATGCTCGTAACTTCATCAGTTTTTAATATTTTCTCTCCAGATTTTCTTTTTTTTTTTGTAATTCAATAAATTTTTATTGACATTCTTGACAAAACACAGATTTTACAGTGTTGCACAATTATACATTGCAAGTTAAGTGTGCCACAAACATATTATCATTCTTGCTGGTCACATGTTAATAATTTCTACAGAACTAACCAAGGATATAACAAGTTAGCCAGCCTAATATTTTCCTCCCTACTCCACCCACCCCCCCTACCTTCCATAGCATTCAAACACTAATTGGGGTAACCCTAGAATTCTCCGTAACAGAGGAGTCAACAGGACCACAGCACATCTAGTTGCGGGGCAACGTTTATTATTAGGTAATTTTGCTTTGCCAAGTTGATAAAACGGCTCTCAACGTTCCCCATATGGAGTCATATAATTGAGCTCTGTTACTCATCTTGGCAATATGTAACTCCACTTGTAAGGCAAGCATCACCTCTCTGTACCATTCTATAATTGGTGGGGAAGTCAAGTCCTTCCAGTGTCTTAAAAGGACAGCTTTGCTGCGGCCGATATAATGCCCATATATAATTTGTCTCTCTTGGTCATGCCAGTTTGAAAACTATTCAGCAAACAGATTTCTGGTGTAAAGGTCCACTCGTCAGTAATTTGTGATAAAGGAAGCACTAATTATTTTCCAGAAGGATTGAATCTGAGCACACTCCCATAATACATGGTACAAATCTCCTTCCTTGATTCCACATCTGCTACACAAGGGTGACAACAATTTGCCCATTCTGTAAAGTTTAGCAGGAGGTAATACATATTATGCATAATATTAAATTGCTGTAATTTATATCTATCTTGTCTAATGTTTTTGTGGTTGTTAACCCATATCTGTTCCCAAATGCCCTGATCTTCCACCATCCCTAATTTTTGTGTCCAATAATAACAGACACCAGAAGGGATATTTTCATCTATATTTTGCAATAAATTATAAACTCTTGAGATGGAATGGGGTTGGTCAGCTGCTTTGAGTAGTAATGACAATTCAACTCCATTTTGTACCCATCTTTCCCCTTTAAAGTGGGTCTTTACAGCATCGCTAACTTGTCAAAACTTAAAATTATGTCCCTTTAGTTCTGGAAATTTAGTACAGGCGTGCTCATATGATATTATCTTCCCCTGGGGAGCCAAGTCCCCTAATTTTAGCCCTTCTAATGGACCCCAAAATCTAGGTGGGATCGGAGTCTGTTGTATTAAAAAGTGTATATTCTGTGTCACATCTTGTTCTGGTGAATTACACCAGTCAACTTTAAGGAGCTTCTGAACCTGTTGCAGAGCTTTGAGCGACCACCCGATAGGGGTGTTCTCTCTCCAGATTTTCAGCATTGCCATTTTCTCACTTGTCCATATGAACAGTGCAGCTGTCATTATTCCCATCCTGCCTGAAATGTGTTTTCACACCTGTGGCGCATAATGACAGACCAGATGGACAAACCACTTGGTCTGTAGCCCCAAGAAAAGAAATAGCCCAAAGAGTGGATTTCTATGTGTTTCTTGGCATTCTGCAGCTCCACAACTGCAGATCTGTCTGGAACAAAACTTGCCATATCCTAAGATCTATGGTACCTGACCATGCATGTGTAATTTCAGACAAATCAGTCATACAGTTGCAAACTTATTAAGATGCAAAATTGTGGGTTTAACACAGAAGTGGCTGGGCAACCCTAACTATACTGCCAATGCTGTGGCAGTATAATCTCTCTCTCTCTCGATCTCTCTCGATATATATATATATATATATATATATATATATATATTTATGTATATATCTTCTTTGAAATAAACTCTGTTAATGTATCAGTTAGGGTGAACTCCAGAGTGACAAAACAGGGAAATGTGTTCCCAACCCCACCACCCCATCTCCCCTCCACTCTCCACACACCAACAGATGTTAGGGGGTGCCATTGGGTTGTCAGGCCCAACTCTGACCCCATTCCACATGTAAACAAGCTTACACTACAGTATAGAACAATGGGGTGAGAGTTGGGCTGATAATCCAATGCCTTTACCCCAACACCTATTCCAGTATGTGGAGGGGCCATGGGGATGAACCAGATGGCAGGTGGGAGAACATTTGGGAGTGGGGTGTTAGGGTTGTAAACCCTAACACCTCATTTCCTTGCATTTGTCACTGTGGTATTCACCCTAACTGATGCATTAACTGAGTTTTTTGGAAAGAATTTCCCTTCTTTTTCAGACAGTATAATTGTATCCTCATTTTACTGTGGGAGGACAGAGTCCTTCGGACCCTGCACTCCCATCCCATGATCCAGATAATACAGTAGTGTCCATATGTCATGGTGGGAGTGAAGGGTCCAAAGCACCATCCAGATAATACAACAGTGTCCATATGTCACAGTGGGAGAGCAAGGTCTGTAGGACCCTGCACTCCCATGCCTTCATCCAGATAGTACTACAGTGTCCATATGTCATGGTGGGATCACAGGGCCTGTAGAACCCTGCACTCCCATCCCTCCATCCAGATAGTACAACAGCATCCATATGTCATGGTGGGAGAGCTGGGTCCATCAGATCATGCACTCCCATCCCTATATGAAAGACTGGTGAAGTTACGAACATGTGTAGAAACTGCTCAATGCATGTGTGTAACATCATTAGTTTTTTGAATTTTTTCACTAAATTTTCCACATCAGAATTTTGGGACCTCCCCTCATGAACAGTGCAACTGCGATTTTGTTAATCCATCCCAAAAGTTGACTTCACACAGCGACCATGCCCATCTGTGACACAGGTGCAAAAACACATTCTGGGCAGGATGTGGAAAATGACAGCTATACTATTCACAAGGAGGTATGAAAAAATTGCAATGTTGAAAATCTGCAGTAAAAATATTAAAAATTGGCTAAGGTATGAGCGAGTGCAGAAACTACGCAATGCACGAAGTCATTTTTGGGAATTTTTTCATCAAATTTGTAATACAGGCTTTTGGGACCCCACCTCATGAACAGTGGCACTGTCATTTCATGAATCAGTCATGCAGTGACTGCAAAGTCACATTTCAGGACTGAGAAACAAAATAACTGTGCAAGTGTTCATGAGGTGGGATACCAAGAACCCCATGTTGAAAATTTGGTTCAAAAATTCCTAAAATTTGCCAAGATATCAACATAAGTTGAGCCCCCCATTGACTCCCATTTTATGACTTATCTTTGATTCTTCCATTTGCAGTTGGGCTTTGAAGAGTGCAGACATGTCCCAGTCAAGGGAGGTGTAGGGAGGTGTGTGCTCAGTGAGGGGTGGGGATGGGGAGGGGGTTGGGGAGAGGATGAGGGATCATTTTCTTTTTACAGGTAATAAGAAAAAGAAAAGACATTGGGGGATGGTTTTCTTTACTTACAGGTGGGAAAAATAAAAAATTCATTTGGGCACAGTGAGGTGGGCTCCCAGTGCACCAGATGAGTTTTGGGGGGATCATACCGGCATTGGGATTGGATACCCCGATGTTGGTACAATGGAATTAAAAAAATAAATTTGGGCACTCTGGAATGGGCTCTCAGTGTGCCACATGAGATTGGGGGTGGTACATACTGATACGGGGATTTGACACTCCTTGTCGGTTCAAAAAAAAGCAATTTGCCACACAGTGGAGAACTTGGATGCAGGATCCTGCATCAAAATTACGGAAAATTTTGATGTAGGATTCTGCAGTGAAGAAAATACCTCAGGGGACTGTTTTATTTCTTTTTACAGGATTTAAACACAGTAAATACATTTGGGCACACTGGAGTGGACTCCAAGTGTGCCCAATATGTGCTCTCTATGGTGTGAACAAAGCGGGTCTTCCTCGACTCTGCAGCCAGCAGCACGAGTTCCAGCTGTGGCTGCAGAAGTCAAGAAAATACCAGTCTTCTCATACAGAGAACGGACTACAAGTCATTCTCAGTATAAGGTGAGACCCGACATAAAAACTTGTTTGAGGCCAGCTTAAAAGGAAAAAAAAACACAGAATACACCTGAAGAGGCCCTCTTTAGCTGTGTTCTGATTTTTTTTTTAAACGATGAATACTTCAACAGCCTTGATTAATGGCAAAACAAGATGGCAGATGCAACACAGCTCAATTAATCAAATGACTGTGAACTGTATGCAAAATATCAGCATTATTTATGACAAGAAGTTGGCATTTTTCACATAGTACTGCTATTGTTCAAAAATAAGCTGGTAATTTTCATGCCTGGCATACACATTTTCCCACAGGAAAAAATGGGAACATTTAAAATGTTATAACTTTTGAACAGCTTAATATTTTTTCACCAAATCTTCAAAAGGCACATTTGTGCCTCAAAGGCTTTCTACCCTGAACATTTCAGACCACAACATAAAGCCATTTCTGAGATCCAACTGTAGAAAGAAATAAAATAAAAACAATTTTTCTGTTTTTTTAACATGTTACATCTCAGAAACCATTCAATGGATTCCCATGAAATCTGGCAGGAGAGCTACTGCTAGAGATTATACATGTCAAAAGTCATGCAAATCTGTTGAACAGCTCAAAAGTTATTACGCTTCAAAGGTTGGACTTTATTATTCAGTAGAAGTACAGTTTCACCGTAACTATACTTTTTTTTTTTTTTGAGATCTTGGATTACACCATTGAGCTAATGCTCATTTATAGGTTCCACATTAGTTTACAAAGACAATAAGGTACAGCGTTATAGGATTACATTTGGTCCAGAGTTACAATGTCTGAAGTTAGGACACCCTACAGAGTTGCAAACACAGAGAAAAGTAGAAGGATTAGGCTTAGGGGGATGATGGGGGAGTGGGAGTGGGAGGAGGTGTCATGTTTGGGAGGAGTAGAGGAGGCACCGGGTGTGAGGCAGGGTGGTGACTGCACCAATATAATCTACTGTATATAAAGTGAAGCCTGCCAGGATGAAGCGCAGTGTCACAGGTTTACTGCATGACAATCAGAATTAACTCCCAATGAAACTGCACTGTTTACTGCAAATTCTGCAGCACTGCACTTCTTCCTGGTGGGAGTCACCATATATGTATATACACACACATATATATATATATATATATATATATATATATATACACATTGCAAAATACCTTCATTAACGCACCACTAGGATTGAAGTGTAAAAAGTAGGGAAATATGATCTTAGGGTTCCCAAGCATAAGACCCTGCCCCTACCCTCGGCTTCCAACCCTGACACCCCACCCTGACCCTTACCTTCCAATCTTAAGGCCCACCTCCACTTTGCATGCAAGAACAGGTGTGAGGGGTGTGCCTTGGGGCTGCAAACCCTAATGCTCACCCCATTGTTTTATTCTGTACCCGTGTCAGGTTATTAACTGTTCAAATGAGGTGAGCATTAGGGTTCATACTGTTCATGAAGAGGTGTAAAAAATGGCAACATTGAAAATGGAGTGAAAATATTAAAAACTGGCAAAATTATGAGCATGTGTAGAAACTGCACAATGCATGCTCATAACATGGCTGTTTATTTGGATTTTTTGCTTCAGATTTTCAACATGGGCTTTTGGGTCCTCCCCTCATGAACCCTTGCACTGTCATTTTGTTAATCAGTCCCGAAAGGTGATTCCATGCAACGACCACCACATCATCTTTCAGAACCTAGTAATGAGATGACAGTGGCAATGTTCATGAGGTGGGGTGCCAAAAAGCCCATGTTGAAAATTTGGTGCAAACATGTCGTAAAATGCCCGAGATATCAACATAAGTTCAAAACACCAATGACCCCATTATATGGATCTTACCGTGATTCTTCAGTTTGCAGTTTGGCTTTGAAGAGTGTAGATGTGTCCTGGTCCACAGAAGATGACAGCCTTCAACCTGCGATGGTAAGTATAGGGCAAGGGGGTGTGTGGGGAGTCGGGTTACTCAGTGGGAGGGTCGGGATGGGGAAGGGGGAGACAACGAGGGTCCTTTTTTTTTACAGGATTTAAAAAATAAAAAAGACATCAGGGGACTGTTCTCTTTTTGCTGGTATACAAGTATTTTATAAGCATTTTGTGACACTGGGGGGGTGGGCTCCCATGTGTTACTCAGTACTGGTGGTGGTGGGTATAATATAACTGGGGACACTGGGAGTGTGCTCCCCACTGTCCCATGGACAGGTGACTGCTGACTCGGGGATTGGCACACTGTTGTCTGAAATGTAGGGAACAGTTTTCTTCTGTTGGGGACACTGGGAGTGGGCTCCCCAGTGTCCCTTACTGGCATTGGAGCATCTATTGCCAACATGGGGATTGGGCACCCTGATGTTGCTTAAAACATTTCTTTAGGATTTCAGCTGGCAGGCTTGTCACGAACTGCAGACATGTAGAATGTGCCAGCAGAAACAGACCACCGGTCTATCTAAGTCTGCTCGAGTGTGCAGCCAACAACCCTAGTTTGCAGCTGCCCCAATCTCCCTCCCTTTTGTCATCCCACTGCAACCCCTTCCCTCACTCTCCTCTGTTCCCTGTCCCATGCCGTTTTGAAGCTGTTCACAGATTTACATGACACCACTCATTCAGGTAGGGCGTTCCATTTTGCTACCACCCTCTCTGTGAAATAGTGTCTCCTAATTTCCTTCCTAAATCTTCCTCCCTCCATTCTTAGCCCATGCTCCCTGGTGACCTTCCCCTTCTTAACTTAAAGATCCCATCTGCCCCATCCTTATTGATTCCCCTCAGATACTTGAATGTCTGTATCATGTCCCTCCGTCCCTTTTATCCTCCAGGGTGTACATATTGAGGTCTCCCAGTCTGCTGTTATAGTCTCTGCCCTCCATTCCACATATCATCTTTGTTGCCCTCCTTTGCACCCCCTCCAGCAGCCTGATATCACTCTTTAGGTATGGCCTCCAAAACTGCACATAATATTCTAAGTGCGGCCTTACCAGTGATCTGTAGAGGGGCAAGATCACCTCACTTCACCTGGATGAAAAAACCCTCACTATGCACCCCAGCATTTTGTTCACTTTTGCAGCCACTCTCTTGCACTGGGCAGTGTTGTTCATGGTCCCTGTTATCATTACCCCAAGGTCTTTCTTCTCCTCAGTGATCCCCAGCTTACCCCCCCCAGCCAGTATTCTCTCCTTGGGTTCTTCACCCCAAAGTGCATAACCTTACACTTCTTTGCATTGAACCCCAGCTGCTACTTCTCTGATCTCTCATCTAGCTTGCTTAGGTCCTCCTGCAGCTGCTTCCACCGCTCCTTTCCATCCACCACTGCTCTGATTTTGGTGTTGTCGGCAAACAGACTTACCTTGCTCACCACCCCAAGTCCAATGTCTGATATGAAGATCCCAAATTACAACTTCCTGTTGCTAGTCTTGCTTGTAGAGCAGAAAGCAGCTAACTAAAAGAAGCTACATTTTCTTATTAATTTAACACATATCTCAGCAGGAGTCAGGGTCTGTTGAGATTAAGCAGACATATACTTTATTAGAAGTAGAAGGGGTCTTATTTAGGGTTAAAAAAAGAAAGAAAAGAAAGAAAGTCAGTGTGTGTTCTGTGCTGTGGAAGGTACTGCATCAACTTACTTTGCAAAACCAGTAGGAGGAGAGAGAGCTTAATTGGAGGTGTGGCTTAGACACTATAAAAGCAGGTGACTCAAATTACAACGTCCTGTTGCTACCCTTTTTTCTTACTAATTGCCCTCCATCCCACCCACCCTAAGCCAGTTCTACTTTTATAGCCACTGGATTTGACTGTCAACAGGAACTTCCTGTTTGGCAGTAGGAAGGGAAGGATCATAGAGAAACATTGGTTTTGTCAACCCTGTGTGGTACCATTTGCTTGTAACTGACCCTTCAGTAAATAGCAGAGCACTGCGGGAACCTGGAGGACTAGCAATAGGCTAGTAAACCTCCTACCCCAAAACAACATCTCTCTGTTAAAAGCACTGTTGTCTGGTGGTTCTCTTGCCCTTTTAAGGGCTTGTAAACCTTCGACTCACAGAATCTTGCTGAATTTAAGTAAATATTGTTATTTTTACTTCACGTCGAAACCGGAAGTGAATGGACACTTACTTCTGTTTTTTTTGGCTTAAAACCTGCCCCTCTAGTGAGGGGGGTGAGCGTGCGGAGACGCACGCAGAGACACATGCATTTGCGCGTGTCTGCTGTGTCTGCTGGGTATGCTGAAACTGCTGCATTAGACAAACTTGGATAAGATAATTTTAGCATATCCTCTACTTAGTAAACACACACCTTTAATAATGGAAAAAGAACTTAGTAAGTGTATGCAATGTTTGATGTATAGTGAGGGAAAGTATGGGAGCTAGTATGTATATGCTAATTGCCATCTGATTACTACTCTTGAAGCAGAGATAGCGTTTCTGCTTAATATTAAACCAGTTTCTACTGATATTAGAGAATTGGAAAGTTACATTGATCTTATAGACGAACAACTTCATTCTAATGAACAATTTCCTTCACATTTAGGTAGCATTTCTATGCCTCCTGGTGAGGAGATAATTGTAACAACTAGTACTAGTATACCTGTTGTCTCTGCCCCCTCTTATAAGGTGGATGATTATCCGCCCTCTTCTCATGATAATGATGACTGGACCATTGTCACAAAGCCTCTTAAAAAAGGACGGGCAGTCAGATACTCAATAGCGCCCCTATTGAAACTTGTAACAGGTTTGAGCAATTGACTCTATCAAATAATGAAGTGCTACATGATTTATCCTGTGCATCACCCTCTGTTGATAATAATGGTTTAAAAACACTTTTCAATCAGGAGTTAATGCCCACGAATATTTGTCCTAGTAAGTCTCAAGCTACCAAATCAGTACCTATTAAGTTAATCACTCCACAGTGTGTTAAACAATCACCTGTTTCTGATTCTTGTACCCCTACTGTCTCAAAACAAGTGTTAGTCCTGGGAGATTTAATCATTAAGCACATTGACAGGGCAGTATGCAATAGCGACAAGAGCAACTGCACTTGTTCTAGCTTCCATGGGGCCAGGGTATCCAACATTACCTCCATGATGCCTATAATTTTATGAAATGTGGAGGAAAATCCACTGGTTATCATACGTGCCGGTGTTAGTGATATAAACAACACCCCATTTAATCAGTTACAACAGGACTATGTGGCGTTATGTTACCTGTTACTTGGTAGGGATGCTGTGTATGTATATCTGAAATTCTACCTGTCCCAAAAGCAACATCTACCAAGATGCAGAAAATCAAAGCCCTAAATGAATAGCTGAGAAAGTGGTGTTTTAAGCAGGATATACCCTGTATTACCCACTGGGAGTCATTTTCAGATTGTTCTTCCTTGTTTTGCTGGGATGGTTTACATCTCAGTCGTAGGGGTAGTACACTTATGGGGAAAAGTATCACTAAAATCATAAATCATTATTTAAACTAAAAACAATGGGAGAGAATTGGTCTATTCCCAAGTCTCTGAATACTTACCAAAATTTTATTACAACTAAATGTAAATTCCTAGCTTTGAATGCAAGATCTTAAAACCAACTCAAATTAGCAGAACTCAAAGCCAAATGTAAAACTTTAAATATAGGTGTGGTGGGAGTAACTAAAACTTGGTGGGATGCATCCTCAGTTTGGTCCAGAGAAATTCCAGGTTATAAGTTATATCATAAAAACAGATTAGATAAGCAAGGAGGTGGAGTTTGTATGTACATACGAAATGAAATTCCTTCTTTTGAAGTGTGTTCTCCCTTTCCTTTGGAAAGTATATGGGTTAAAATCTTATTGAAGGAGCAGTCCTATATAAGTATTGGTAACATCTATCGACCTCCATCTGCAAATTCAGATTACACAACTGATATGTTTAAAGAAATTACACATTTTTCAGAATCTCAAGATACTGTAATATTTGGTGACTTTAACCTCCCTCATATTAACTGGGACTCATTCTCAGGACAGTCCTATGCCGAGAAAGGACTAATAGATGTGATAGTTAGTACTGGATTACAACAATTTGTCACTGAACCCACTCAAGGTCCTAATATTTTGGATCTATTATTTATTAACATAGAGCAACAAATTAGCAATTTAAAAATTTGGGATCCACTTGGGACCAGTGATCATTCATCTATTCTTTTTGAAATTCAACAGTTTAAAACTACACAAAGGAAGTTATACTGCATAAAAAATTATAATAAAGCAATTTTTTCTAAAATCAATGAATACTTACAAAACATAAACTGGGAATCTAATCTTCTTAATTGTACAACACAACAAGCTTGGGACTTTTTTAAAAACATTGTACATTATTTGGAAAATACCTTTATTCCATCTAAGAGGAAATTTAATAATAAAGGAAAATTTCCCCCTTGGTTCAACAAGACAATTAAAAATCAGATTAAAATAAAAATTAAACTTTTTAGGAAACTTAAGAATAGTTCTGTTCCATTTAAAACTACTCTATTACATAAATACAGACTATCTGTGAAAAACCTAAGAAATTCTATTAAATTGCCAAAAAATAAGCTAGAATTTAAACTAGCTCACACAAAAGACTGTCACACATCTCTTTTCTCCTATATAAATAGTAGAAAAGGTGTATCAAGGACCATTAGTCCCATTATAACCAATGGCTCTTCTCTATCTGATATAGAAACCTCAAATCTCTTTAATAAGTACTTTTGTTCTGTCTTCTCTCAAAAATTATCTATTAGTACATTTGAAGTTCACCACATAGACTATCATAGGTTCTATCCAACTGACATTATACAGGCTATCAAAAAACTAAAAAAAAATACTAGTCCCGGCCCAGACGGTATTCATCCATGGTTTCTGATCGAAACCTCTGTAAATATTTCTATACCTTTGTCAATTACCTTCAACACATCCTTACAAGAAAGCATTGTACCAAATGATTGGTGTTCAGCAATAGTTACTGCCATATTTAAAAAAGACAATAGAGGTTCTGTGCAAAATTATCATCCAATTAGCCTGACCTCAGAGGCTGGTAAATTAATGGAACGAGTAATGAAGTCTCTAATAGATCAAGATTGTAAAAAATTAGGAATTTATGATTCAAATCAGCATGGGTTTAGTCCCAAGTATTCCTACACCACCAATCTGATATATTTTTACAATAATATAAGTACTCTACTAGATGTGGGTATCCCTACTGATGTAATTCTTTTGGACTTTAGTAGAGCTTTCGATAAATTCTCACATGAAAAACTCATTACTAAAATGCACAATCTAGGTTTGTCACCTGATATTGTCAACTGGACTTTAAACTGGTTGACAAATCATTCTCAGAGAGTCAGAATTAATGATATCTTGTCTGATTCGGGTAGTGTGACAAGTGGTGTACCACAGGGGTCGGTCTTGGGACCAACATTGTTTAATCTCTTTATCAGTGATTTACAAACAGGGCCAAATAACTTCATGGTTAAATTTGCAGACCATACTAAATTGGGGCAAGGTTAATAATCAAGAAAATATTTCTGCATTAAAGGAGGATCTGGAAAAATTAACACATTGGGCAAATGAAAATCATATACAGTTTAATCATGACAAATGTTTAGTAGTGCATTTCGGTGTAAATAATCCAAAAACGACATATTATATAAACGGACTACCACTTCACTCATCAAATTGTGAAAAAGATTTAGGGATATATGTTAATAATAAACTTAAATCAAATGATCACTGTGTTAGAACTGCTTGCATAACCAACAGACTTTTGAGGCAAATAAAACGCACTTTTGTTAATTGCACTGAACAATGCCTTATTCCATTGTATAGGGCATACATTAGACCGTATCTAGACTATGGCTCCCCTTTCTGGTATCCAAACCAAAAAAAAGACATAGCAATTCTTGAACAGGTTCAAAGGAGAGTAACTAGAATGATTCCAAGATTAACAAACTTGGATTATCAGAACAGATTAAAAGCTACTGGTCTCTTCTCTCTTTAAACTAGAAGATTAAGAGGTGATATGCTTATGGTTTTTAATTTAATAAATTCACCAGATCTAATGGAAAAATGTGGTCTAACACTCTCCAAAAGGAGACGTGTTCTGAGACTGCATAATAAACAGCTTGAAGTAAAAACTTATAAAACCAGCAAAAGGGGAAACTTTTTTCCAATAAAAGCATCCATTGTATGGAACACCTTGCCACAAGAATTGCTAGAGGCAACTAGTGCCACTGTCTTTAAAAACAAATTATATGTTTGGTTGAGGGATAATAGATAAATAATGTCCCACATAGTGTGGGGAACAGTCTCGATGGGCTCTGGCCTTCTTCTGTTCTTTCATACCAAGTAAGTAATAATACTGGCCCCAACACAGAGCCCTGTGGCATCCCACTTGTCACCGGCCTTTGAGTTGAGAAGTCCCCTGTCACCACCACCCGTTGCAGCCTCCCACTCAGCCAGCTTGTAATCCAGTTCCTCATTTTTGCCCCTACTCCTACACCAGTTAGCTTCCCCTCAAGCTGCCCATAAGGCACCGAATCAAAGGCCTTGCTGAAGTCCAAGTAAAGAACATCCACCGCATGACCCTTATCCAGTTCACCTGTCACCCAGTCATAATATTGTATCAGGTTGGTTTGACAAGACTTCTCTGAAACAAACCCATGCTGCCTCACATCCTGGAGGCCATTGTCCTCCAGGTATGACACCCGTCTTTCCTTTAGTATTGTTTCCATGAGTTTTCACACTATGGATGTGAGACTTACCAGACGATAATTATCCAGTTCATCCCTTGGCCCACTCTTGTATAATGGCACTACATGTGCCATCCTCCAGTTCAGTGGCACACATCCTGACTCCAGTGAGGTGCTGTACAGATCCGCCAGTGGCTCTGCCAAAACCTCCACCATCTTCCTCGCACTCTGGGGTGGATACCATCCGGCCCTGGTGCCTTGTCTACCTTTAGTGCCCTCAGTCCCTCTAGGACTCTACTTGGCTTAATTCTTCCATCTGTCACCTCCTCTCCCACTGTCCCCACCCTCCAAGCCCTTGCTAGTAGTGGTCCCCCCTTTTCTTCCGTGAACACTGAACAAAAGTATTCATTCAGTGATTCTGCCTGCTTCTCCCCCTTTTCTGTCCACTCCCCATCCCTTTTCATCCTCACTATTGTCTTCTTGCACTTTCTTTTCTACCTGATGTATCTGAAGAAGTCTTCCCCCCCCCCCCCATTAATTCCCTGTGCTAATCTCAGCTCCCTCTGGGCCTTGGCTTCTCTCACTTTTCTGGTCACCTCCCTGGACCATCTTGCATATTCTTACCTGTCCACTTCCTTCCCTGTCCTCCTAAACCTCTGGTGAGCCACTCATTTTTCCCTCACCACCTCCACAACCTCGCTGTTCAACCAGCATGGTTTTCTTGCTCTGCTTCTCTTACTCTGTGCCTTGGTGCAAGCTTCTGTTGCCTCTGTAACCCCCCATATAACAATATTCTATTTCAGCTCCACATCCATATCATGTCTTTTGCCCTCCAGTTTCTCTTTTAGTACTTTCTGCATCCTTCCAAAGTCCACCCCCCTGAAGTTTACCACCCAAGTAACTGATTTCTCTGACTCCCCTACACATCGTGATATTAAACCACACTGTTTGGTGATCACTGTCGGATAATGGGTCCGCTACCTTTATTTCCTTCACTGCCTCCCCATTCAGCAATACCAGATCTAAAATGTTCTTTAGCCTAGTAGGTACAGTAACCAACTGTGTCAGGAGACCCTCCTAGAATGCATCCAGGAGCACTTGCTCCCTAGCATTGGAAGTGATTGGAATGCTCCAGTCAACCCCCATCAAATTGAAATCCCCCCTGATGACCACCTTCCCTTTTCTATATACCTGACCTAGGATCCTACTTGGTATCTGTGCATATGAGGTAGGATCCTAAGTTGTACTATGCTGATACAACCTAGGATTTCAATTATGAAATCATGCACATTTTTCAGGCATATTTCATCCAGTACAGTGCAGAATGCACCTAATGGGGTCCTAATAAGCAAGCTACATGTGTTGGTTGAGCAACAAAATATCATTTTGTGCAGTTTCAAATTTTTGTTTCAGGCAAAACTGTAAACAAGATGGTAGCCATACAAAGTAGGATTTTCTCCATACGAAGTAGGAATTCTACTTTGTTTCAAACAGTTATCTGGAAGTGCTTACTGGTAGCAAATGGCATATCTGTGGTGTAGTCCTTTCTGTCCTGAAAAATTTCAAACCCAAAAAAACGAAACCATCTGGGTGGTAGTCTAATTCAAATAATACTACCAGCAAAGTCAATGAATGAAAACATGTTTTTTTCACTTTTCCATAACTCGGAGACCGCACATCCTACCACAATATAACTTGCCCAATCAAAAGATCTACTGCACAGGACCGTGCTTACCACATTTTGTGCAAATCCAATGAACAGTTGCAAAGTCATTCAACTGCAAAATGTTGAGTTTAACATTCCTACTCAACACTAACTATAGAGGCACGACTGTGCTCCTCAAAGATATATATATATATATATATATATATATATATATATATATATATTCACACATATAGATATAGATATATTTATGCAATTGGAGTGACCATATATTTCATTAGATAAACACAGTTATCTTAGTCACTGTATGTATAAAAATATTTATACACACAGTGATTATTTATACATATAGTGCCGGACTACATCCTACTTCAACACACTTTATCTTTCTCACACTTATACACAGTCTTTACTGGTGTCTACAGATCTTGCCCCATCCACAGTAATGCATCCAATTCAAAAATCTGTTTCCTTTTTTATTAAATCTCTCTCCAGCATCATCCATCTGAACTTGTTCCTCACACCAAAAAACACTGTGTAATCTCAGACCACAAAGCTGCATTTCTCACTCACAGTCCTCTGGCCACTGTCTCCTTCCCAACCGCATCCCTCACCGCTTCAGCCACCAACTTCTTAAACAACTGCCAAACAGCCAAACTGCAGCTCTTTTTAAAACAAATCTCTTCCCTGCATCTATGACCCACAAACAACAGAACTGCTCACCTGATAAGAAAATGCTTGCTCTCCAAAACCGCTGTTTTTTTTCCTTTCTGCCCCACTTGCTCGCTCACATTGCCACTACAGGTTGCTCAACTTGGTCGCCTCTTCTTCTCGATGTCACTTGCTTCACTCCAAATTCCTAGCTTTCATGGAAAAATAACTTAAAAAAAACACTTCATAACAACCACTACAATTCGCTTGGTGAACACTCGCTAAACTCAGCCAATGTTTTGCTGTAGTCTTTCCATGAGTGCTCGCTAAACTCAGCAGCCATTTTTTTCTTTTAAAAACTGTCAAACCATACTTTCAGCCAATCAGCCATAATGAACCACAGAGGATGGAGCATCAATCTGGCAAATTACAAAATAACCCACACACTTTTTAATACTTCTTTATTTAAAAAAAAAAAACATTCTTTATAAACTACACATATACACAACATCCTTCCCTATTGCATAAATGAAATATGCAGGGGGACCTTGTGTGATATATGATTTATGCACACTTGTGCTGTTTTCCCTTGGCCACCTCACTCGTGGCTTATGCTACTCATGAGGTTACCCAAGGTGAAACAGTACTTGTGTTCTTAAATCATGCATCACACAGGTCCCCCCTACATATCCCTTATCTATCTATCTATCTATCTATCTATCTATCTATCTATCTATCTATCTATCTAGCTATCAGAATATATATATGTATATATATATACTGTATATATATATATATATATATATATATATACATATATATATATATATATATATATATAAATACTGGCGTGGTAGTACAGTATATTAGGGTTGAGTGCACATTTCTATGTTAAACCCAAATTTGTGAACCTTAATAACTTTGGAACCATTCAACAGATGTTCACAAAATCTGGCATGCACAATCTCTTGGGGTAGCTCTCTTGACTTGCTAAAGTTCTTGCTAATCCATGGTGTGGTTTATGAGATATAGAGCATCAAAAACTCCTAAATGTGCCACTTTTTTGATATTTCTTTGTCCACCTTTATATCAGAAATGGCTTTATGTTCTGCTCTGAAATTTTCAGGGTAGAAAGCATTTGGGTCACAGATTTTGAAGGTTTGGTGAAAAAAATATTAATCTATTAAAAAGTTATTAAAAATGTTAATTTTCCATTATTTCCTATGGGAAAATGTATATGTCAAGTACAACAGTTTTTTTTTTCCTTTAGCAAATGTTTTTTCACACATAATGGGTGCTTACTCACCTGGTAAAGGTGATTGTGTTGGTTGACATCCATGGCACTCCAGACATTACCTCATGGGTTTTAGTCCACCTGATAGGCTAGGTGATGCACGTGACTCTAGGATCAAATTTCTTGTATATCCAGGTCCCAGAATCCCCCTGTTCTCCAGTTTGAATTTTCCATAGCTGAAAGTAAGGTTAGTAACACAGCCACTACTAGAAAAAAAAAAACACTAACCATCCTGTATAAAGAATGCAGACTGAGGCAACATATACAAGTGGGCCGTCGGCCCTTATTTTATTTTCCTATTAGTACAATCTAAACTCAACCCATAAGGGGTTGACGGTTGACATCCTGGATGTCCCTTAGAAATGAGGAATCAGTTATGTCAAGGTAATTTCTATTCTCTGATCCTAATCACATCTGAGTACTATGTTGGGAGGGTCATGGAGTGCCATGGATGTCAACCAACACAATCATCTTTACCAGCTGAGTAAACACCCATTGTGATTGGTTGACCATCCATGGCACTCCAGACATTACCTCATGGGTAGATAAGAAGCAGTAATGTACCCATGGGAGGGAAACAGAGTGGTCTAGGAGTAAGAAGAAGAGCTGGTGGCTGAGAGGACCTGTGTGACAAAGGTTGACTGTAGCCTGTACAGGTGTTCTAGTCTATAATGCCTGGCAAACATATGGATGAAAGTCCAAGTCGCCACTTTGCAGATGTCTTCTGATGACATGTTGGCCCTTTCTGCCCAAGAAGTAGCTACTGCCCTGGTGGAATGGGCCTTGATACCCTCGGGGGGGTGTCACCTGTTTTGTCTTGTTAGCCTCCTGAATGGTTCTCTTGAGCCAGCCAGCAATGGTAGTCTTGGAGGCTGCCCTGCCTTGTCTTTGTCCCCTTGTGACAATGAACAATCTCTCAGTCTTGTGTAGAGGTAGCATTCTAGATATGTATATAGATAGGGTGATACCTATGTCTAGGTGGTGTGGGATGGGCTTGTCTCCAGGTTGAGTGTTTCCAGTAAAGGTAGGTAACTCAATGGGTTGTTCCCTGTGAAAGGTGGAGGAAACCTTTGGTTGGAAGGCTGGTACCATGCGTAGGCAGACCCCCTGAAGGGTGAACACCATGAAGGGTTCTTTGCAGGACAGCGCCCCTTATTCTCCGATCCTTCGGGCTGAACAGATAGCGATGAGGAAGCAGGTTTTCAGACCAACCCAGAACAGGTCTACCTCCTGTAGCGGTTCGAAGGGGGTTGTACGGAGGGAGTCTAGTACCAGCAGGAGGTCCCAGGGAGCAATGGATGGTCTGACTCTGGGTCGCAGTATCTCTACTGCTTTCAGAAAATGCAAGGCGTCTGGGTGAGCACCTGGGCTGTGTCCCCCATGGGACCAATGGCTGCTCAGATGGCTGAGAGCTGTACCCTAAGAGATGAGTGGGCCAATCCTTTGTCTACTCCTTGTTGAAGGAATAAGAGGATAGTGGACATGTCTGCTAGTTCAGGATCCTTGCCCTGATCTCGGCACCACCTCCTGAACACTAACCATTGTCTACCATAGGTAGAAGTGGTCGAGGCTCATCTGGATTGCAGTATTGTGGAAATTACTGATTCACGATACCCCCTTTCATCAGTCTCTTCCTCTCAGGAGCCAGGCTTTGAGCTTTAGCGTCCATGGGGCCGGGTGTAGTACCGGTCCCTGGGTCAGCATGTTGGGTTGGTATGGTAACCTGAGACTGGCCATTGTCATATCCAACACCATGGCAAACAAGATTCTCCATGGCCAGTAAGGTGCCACTAGAATGATGGTTTATCGTGAAAATCAGATCTTGGCAAGTACTTGGGGTAGCATGGGTATGGGTGGAAAGACATACGCCTGATCCCAGGACCAGGGTTGTGACAAGGCGTCGGTCCCCTGGGACTGAGTTTCCCTGTATCTTGAGTAAAATCTCTTGACCTGTGCATTTTCTGCTGTGGCCATGAGGTCCATGGATACCGGTCCCCAGGTCTCCTGGATCAGATCGAAGAGGCTGGGGTAGAGACGCCACTTCCCTGGGTGGACTTGTTGTCGACTGAACCAATCTGCATGAATGTTGAGCTTGCCAGTGAGATGAACAGTGCCGAGATGGGCGAGGTTGTTCTGTGCCCAGTTGAGGACCGTCGCTGCTTCTCTCAGCATAACTCTGCTCCTGGTGCCCCCTTGCTTGGCGATGTACGCCACAGTGACTTGGTTGTTGGAATGTATCAGGACTGACAGAATGGAGGCTTTGAAAGCTCTGAGAGCATGGTATGCTGCTCACATTTCTAGGACGTTGATGGACAACTGGGCCTCTGATGTTGTCCATTGGCCCTGTGCCATCCTGTTGTCTAGACAAGCACCCCATCCCAGAAGGCTCACGTCCATCTCTATGGAGGCATGGTAAGAGGCCTCAAGTGGGACACCTCAGGTGAGATTGGTGTGCACCGTCCACCATGTTAGTGACTGTCTCACTGATGGTGGTAATGGGACTATGACATGCAGATTGTATTCATTCGGTGACCCCCATGTGAGGACATAAGTCTGTGGGGGTCACATATGCCACCTGGCCCAAGGGACCACGTTGATACAAGATGCCATGTAACCTAGTAGCTGGGCTAGTCATCCCATGGTTGACTGATGGCAATCCCGCAGTTGGCATGACAATCTGATTAGGTTGTGAACCCTTGTCTGGGATGGTTTTGTCCAGCCCTGTAATGTGTTGATTTTTGCCCCTAGGTGTTCTATCTGTTGCATGGGCACCAGATGACTCTTGGCTTGGTTCACCACCCATCCATGCTCCTCAAGAGCCCTCAGAGCAAGCCCAGCGTGTTGGAGGGAGTGCTCTCTGGAGTGCGCCTGAATCAGTCAGTCGTCCAGGTAGGGGATGATGTCGAGACCTTGTTCTTGGAGTCTGGCCACTAGCACTACTGACACCTTGGTGAATACTCTTGGTGCTGCGGTAAGCCCGAAGGGTAGGGCCTGATATTGGAAGTGCTGGCCTGGGATGTGGAATCTGAGGTACTGTCTGTGTTTTGGTCTGATGGGAATATGAAGGTATGCGTCCTTTAAATCTATGGACATCAGAAAATCTCCTACACGGATACTGTGTAGGGTAGACTTTAGTGTGTCCATTTTGAACCTCTGGGGAACTACATGCTGGTTGAGGTGCTTCAGGTTCAGGGTGGGGCGTAGTTTGCCTGATTTCTTTGAGATGTGGAAGAAGATGGCGTATACTCCTAGCTTCTGTTCATGCGGGGGGATGGGCTGTATAGATCTGTTCTGAATCAGATCCCACAGGATCTGTTGGACCTGATGGGCTGTAGCCTTCTTTTTGGCAATGGGAGAGGTGAAGAACCTGTGTGTGATGGGGGATTTCGATAACTCTATGGAGTATCCTCTTGACACCACCTCTTGAACCCACTTGTTCGAGGTCATGTAGAACCACTGGTGTCTGAAGAGCGACAATCTTTGTCCCACGGGGGAACATCGTTCCCGCCAGGGTGGAGATCTGTTTGAGTACTCATTGTTGTTTTCCCCTATGTCCTCTACCTCTTCCTCCAAACCTTGGCCCATAGGATCTGAAGGAGGTGGGCTGGTAGGAATGGGTGAAAGGGCTACGGTGTGCGGTGTGGTTACCTCTGCCTCAAAAGGTACTAGTTGGGTATGAGGTGTCTCTGCGTGCTTGGTAAGACTTGTTTCCCCCCTGAAACCTCCACCTAGCGGAAGGTAGATAGGTGTGCCTACTTTTGTTTTTGAAGAGTTCTTTTCCCTCCTCTTTCTGCTTTAGGAACTCCTGCAGGTCCTCCCCAAATACATGTTTACCCTTCATGGGCAAGTTTTGTAGCAATGTCTTGGATTCATTGTCAGCCTGTCATAATTTTAGTCACAATGCCCTTCTGGCACGGTTAGTGATGGCTGTGGCCCTGTCATTCAGTTTGAGAGAGTCCACTGCCATGTCAGCCAGGTATTTGGCTGCATCAAGAGTGCATTCCAACAGTTCTGCCTCTCTAGATTTGGGATTTGCCTGCTCAAGAAGCCCTTCTAGCCAGCGTATCTGGGCACGTGCCATGTAAATGGCCATAGTGGATGCCCTTGCAGCCATTCCTTCTGTCTTGAAGGCCTTTTTTTAAAATGTATTCCACTTTCTTGTCTGTGGGGTCCTTCAAAGATATAGTCCCACATGGCAAGATGGTTTTTCTACTGAGTGCCGCCACCTGAGGATCAATAGTCAGGGCTGTGCACCAGTTGTTGGCTTTGTCCTCCTGAACCCGGTACATGCAGTCCAAGTTCCTCTTGTTCAACATTCTTCTAGGCTCTGCGGATTGCCACTCCTTGTTGACGATGTCCTTGATCGCTGGACATATCGGGAATGTCTCCTTAACGGTTGCCTTCTGCTGAATCATGGGGTCTAATTTGAACTGCAGTTTTCCCTCTTAAGTGTTGAACCCCACAGTGGCCTTTACTATTTTTTTAATGAGACCTGGAACCATGTCGAAAGAGCAGAGCTTGGATGTGAGAGATGGAACGGATTGCGGTTCCATGTCCTCGTCGTCGCTTTCTGCCCTGTCTTCCTCATCTGGCATGTCCTTGTCCTCTCCGGAGTCCTGCTTGTGGCTATCTGGTATTGGCTCTGCATGATCCAGGTGGTCCTTATTGCCCCCCCCACAATGTCTGGCTCCGGAGGTGGTGCAGTTGGTGTCCTGTGCTGAGTAAGGGATTCTAACTTTTCCATCACCTTCAGCATGAAATTCTGTTTACTCTCCATCATCGCTACCATGGCCTGCTGGTTCTGAAGTAGGAAAGTGCCCGGATCCATCCATGTGAAACCACTGGTCCCCAGATTATTGGGGCCCACGCCAGTGGTTTGTTCCAGTGGTAGGTCGTCATTGTCATGGAGACAGGCAGCTCATAGGGGGGCCTGGAGCATGGAGCAGGAGGTTAGCACTGCAAGCAGTGCATTTCTTGGCCTTGACCATCTGGTGAGAAAGAAGACAAAAAGGATGCGTATTCATTAGGCATGGATAACAATGGGCCTCCCACTCTGTGGGTGCCCCATATCTGTTTAGTGCTGCTGATAGGTGTTAGACTGGTGTGTGGAGAGGCACAGGCTATGTTCCGCATGGGGTCACTGTAGAGAGGGACTCCTGATCTCAGCGGTAAAATAAATATAGTAAAAAGAAGTATAACAACAAATTTTTTGCTGAGAAATCATCTCCCTTTGGGGAATAATACCATTCTAAACAAACTGCAGCATGTATGGTAGAATGCATCTCTTTGAATCAAGCTGAGCAAATTAGCTAATTATAAAGAGTCCTACCTTTGTAGAGTAGAACAACAGCGATCCTGGTGTGCTTGTAGCCTGATCAGATGCATGATTTGAACTGGAGAACAGGGGTTTCTGGGACCTGGATATACAAGAAATTTGATCCTAGAGTCATGTGCATCACCTAGCCTATCAGGTGGGCTAAAGCCCATGAGGTAATGTCTGGAGTGCCATGGATGGTCAACCAATCACACTGTTTTTTTTCACACACTTTTTTGCATGGAGGTCACATTCAACTATTTGTTTCAAAACAATTACTGTCTTTTTAAATGTAGGGTCAAACAGAGCCATGCTTTACTTTCCCAAACTCTGTTACGTCCACCAACTTGTTTTGCTTTTAGCGTGAAAAATAAAGAAAATGTATAAAAATCAATTAAATTCATAAAAGAAACATCAGAATCTTGTTGTTTAGCTAGAGTCCAATGTTTCTTTCTTTAAAGTCTGCTGAGAAACACCATTCTTGGCACCTGAAATCCTGGGTGCTCTGCTGAATGAGAGGAGTGCTTCCCTGCATTCTATGTATGAGAACAGCAAGATTTTTTTGAGTTGTGAGCCACAGCATGAACTTGTGCTGCTGGATTCACTTTGATGAGTGATGTCCTGTTTTTCTTGTGTCTAGTAGCACCCCCTCCCACTCTTTGATTATTGTCCAGTATTCCTGGTGTCTAGTGGCACCCCGCAGCCTGCAATTCATTTACTTATATTATCTGACATGCCCACTCCTGATCTCAGATTTCCTCAGTAGAGTAGGACAACTGGGACCCCACTGTCAGTGTCCTGAGGCCTGTATCCCCCCGGAACAGTTTGGGACACAGGGGAGCCTACTCCCAGTGTCCAAATTCATGTCTGCTCCCTACAGCAGTGTGGGACACTGAGGAGCCCACTCCCAGTGTTCCATTGCATGTATGATCCCCCAGCAGTGTGGTTCACTGGGGAGCCCATTTTCAGTGTCCCAACTCTTGTGCCCCCTCAAGCAATGTGGGCCACTGGGAAGCCCACTTCAAGTGCCCTGATAGATGTATGACCCCCCACAGCAGTGTGGGACATTGGAGATTCCACTCTCAGTGTACTGAAATCAGTCTCCAACATCTGTTTAATTTTTTAAACTTGAAAAAAAAATAAAACCATTCTTCATCATGGGACACTGGGTAGCCCACTCCCAGTGTCCCCATACATGTATGCCCCCCAGTAGTTTGGGACTCTGTGGAGCCCACTCGCAGTGTCTCCAAATATGTTTCTCAGTAAAACCTGTAGGAAAAGAAAATGGTCCTCTGACGTCTTTTTCATTGTTAAACTGGCAAAAAAGAAAACAGTCCCTCATTCTCCCCCTTCATCCCCCCCCATCCTGACCATCCCCCTGAGCGCCATCCACCCCACACACACACCCTTGCCTATACTTACCACTGGAGGTCATCTGTTGTCATCTTCTGTGGACTGGGACACATCTGCCATCTTCAAAGTTGAACCTCAAAATGAAGAATCAAGGTAAGTACTGTATAATGTATTTCAATGGTGTTTTCAACTTATCTTGCTATCGTTGCCATTTTTAGGTATGTTTGCACCAAATTTCCAATGTTGGCTTTTTGGGACCCCACCTCATGATCACTGTCACTGTTGTTTTGTTAATCGAGCCTGGAAAGTGATTTTGCGGTCGCTGCATGAAATCACCTTTTGGGACCTATTAACGAAATGATAGTGCCAGTATTCATGTAGTGAGGTCCCAAAAAGCCTATGTTGAACATTTGGTGACAAGATTCCAAAAAATGACCAAGTTACACGTGGTCACCGACATTTTTCTACACACGTGCACTACTTTGGTAATTTTTAATATTTTCACTCAAAATTTTCCACATAGTAATTTTTTTTACACCACCTCATGAGCAGTACAGCTGTCATTTTTCACATCTTGCCCAAAATGTGTTTTCGTACCTGTGGTGCAGAATGGTGTTTTCCCATAGACTTGAAAAATGGCACCTATGTGATTTACAAGGTGGGGTCATAAGAAGACCATGTTCAAAATTTGGAGTCAAAATATGAAAAAATGCAAAGGTCATGACCATTCATTGCAATTGTGTTATCCCTACTCATAAATTTGGAAATTTGAAATAGTTTGACTCCAGATTTTCAACATAGCATTCCTATTACCTGACCTCATGTATGTCACAACTGTCATTTTTCAAATCCTGTCCAAAATGTGTTTTCACACCTGTGGCATGGAATAGAGTTGCAGTTGCACAGAATTATGTTTTGGCGAGGGTTTGAAAATTTTCTGTACCGGGTACATGTGCTGGGGTAATAAGATGGCTATGTTGATAATTTGGTCAAGCATCTATGGAGCGATGGGTGCGTAGGGTCCATAGGACTCTGCACTCCCACAGTAAAATAAGAAAAATCACGGAGTATGGGAGCACTTCCTGAATCTGATGAAGAAGGTTAATTACTATGTCTCTATATCTATGGATAGATGGGAGCACTGGGAATCAACTATGGCTATGGTGATACTTTCACAAAAAGTAAGGAAATTACTGTAAAAAAAACTTTATAAATGCATCAGTTATGTTTCATAATAAAGTGACAAAAATATGGAAATGTGTTGTCAGATAAGGACAGTGATGGAGAGTGGAAAATAAGGATACAAGTAAACTATCTGAAAAAGTAAGGAAATTAATTGCAAAAAAACTCTGTTAGTCTACCATTAGGTTGAAGCATCAAAAGCAGGGAAATATGACCTTAGGGGTTCCAAGCCTAAGACCCCACCCCCACTGTGCAGGCAGGAACAGGCATGAGGGGTGTGTTTTAGGGTTGCAGACCCTATTGCTCCCCCATTCTTCTATGCTGTGCCCATTGTACCTTGCTTACTCAAGGAATGGGGTAAGCATTAGGGTTCACAACCCCAAAATGCACCAGTGGGGGGTGGGGTTTTAGGCTTGGAATCCCAATGTCATATAGATGTATATGTGTATATGTATATATATATATATATATATATATGTGTGTGTGTGTGTGTGTGTGTGTGTGTGTGTATATATATATATATATATATATATATATATATATATATATATATATACACATATACATAGTAGAAGCTGCGATTTGAGATGGCCTGGTGGTGACCCTTTTGTTCCAATTAAGTGTCTGTCCCGATTAGCAGAAGATCATGTTTTTTTATTGCTAGTCAACAGCTTCTACTATGCTCAGTGCTACATGCAGTAAATCGGGACCACTTGTCATTGTAAAGTCACAGAAATACTACAAGGAGCCACAATATTTATTTTTGTACTACATTGCTGTGGTGTGCTGTAAGTACTGTATTAATCAGCAGACAGCAGCATTCACATCCTCTATGCAGTAGATCGGGACCACGTATTAATAGCCAGAATTGCAGAAAAACCAATGGGAGCTGAAAACTCCTTTACATCAATTACATTTGCTTTTTGGGTGTCTCAAGCTTAAAGGAAAGGGAAAAAGAAACATCAGGTATAGTGTGGTCATAGCTGGAGTCGACAGTGGCAGTTATGGGGATGAGAGGAACAGACCAACACACAGACTGAGTTGAAGGCATATGGGAGAAAGCATGATATGGTACAGAATAAGGTGCAGTAGCAAACATCAAAAGAACATTTTAACATTTTGTGTTATTGTATCCATGTAGTTATCTATCCAGTTAGTTGCCAGTTATTTATGCTCTCCTCCCTTGCTTGCTTATTAGGGACAATTAGTGAGGTGCTGAGCATGTAAAAGCAGTGATTAGTAAAATCAGCACAATATGAGAGAGAGAGATCCCTGTAAAATGCATTCTCTCCCTGCCTACCTGCCTTCTATCATCCCCCCTGAGCTTCAATCTTCCTGATGAGAAAGAGAGTGTGTGTTGTGTTAAACTGAATTACTGAGTGATGTGACTGCTATTAGTGAGGTGGTAAGTGTGTGAAAGCAGTGATTAGTGAAAAACAATGCTGCAGCATCATAGGATTAAGGGGCATTAATGGGACTGACTTGTCTCATTTAAATGACATCTATGTCTCAATTAAGCAGCAGCATTGTCCATCGAGATACATGGCTACTTAACTGGTTACCAGTGGGGGGGCCCAATAAAGTGGACATCCCCTTTAACTGTAGCCCAATTAAGTGGCTTGCACTGTAAATATATATATATATACACACACACACATAGGGGATATGACATGGCCTGACTGAAGATATCATATTTATCTTCACGAGAGGCCAGTGATATGCCACTCATGAGATATCTTGACGTCACTGGCCTCGAGTGAAGATAAATATGATATCTTCAGTCAGGCCATGTCTTGTTCTGTTTATACAACATATGTTTACCCCCCCAACACAGTGCTCTACATGCCTCTTTCAATGCAATGGGACACATACAGGTGATGGTCCTTGCAATATAACCCCTTCCCTAAACCCTCCCAAAACAACATATGTCATATGCTGTTTAAAAAAATATCTGGCTGATCCTGCTTTTTATTTAAAAACAGATAGTGCAATGTACTCCCACCAAGGCAGCCCTCCATGCCACCCACCCCACCACCACCACCACCACAACACAACAGATTACAGTTATTGAAATAGCTTGTTGATCCTGTCATTTTAAATTATTAAAAATTATCTGGTTGATCCTGCGATTATTGTTGAATAAATATTTATTTTAATACTTATCTGTTGATCTCACATTACTTTCTCACAGCTGTCGGAGCCAAGACCACACTGCGGATGGCATAGCTCCAATGAGGAGAGGGCACTCTTGAATTAAAAAGCCAGAGGGACGGCTAGAGCTTTTATTAGCCATTGTTATTTCTTCCATATTGCTGAGCATACATTAAAGCGAAAGAAGCTTTGACTGCTTTCTAAATGCAGTACGAGTTGCTATAGCACACACACTTGCATTTCTCTCAGAAGTCTAGAAGCTGCCACCTACCGCTGTGGTCTGTGTGTACTCCGCAGCTTCTTTTGGAAGAAATAACAGTAAGCTGTGCATAAAGTACAGTGTTTTCTGTCTTTACAACTAGGTGCCTCCTCAAAATGTTTGGAACTATGCCATCCACGAGCGTGAATAGCGCTCCGACACGCTGCATTTAAGGGGAAAGTGAAAGTGTTAAAAGAGGCAGGATCAACCAGATAAGTATTAAAATAAATATTTATTCAAAAATTATGGCAGGATCAACCAGATAATTGAACAGATAAGTCAGAGCTGCATTGGGGGGAGGAGGGGGGGCAAGGGGTAGAGAGAGTCGTTCGATGGGTGTGTGGATAGCAGGGAAAGTGAAAGTGCTGGAATTAGGATGACGTATAGGAGTTTTCACGATACACGGTGACGTATAGGAACATGAAGATATCAAGTATATCTTCACTGGGCTACTTGAGATATCACTTTTTATACTGGCTTTTATCCCTAAACATATGTTGTATAAATATATATATATATATATATATTTATTTAATCGTGGTAATCAGGTAGGTCCACTGAGACCTGGTGGACCCTTTTTTCAGGGGTGACCTGGGGTTAATTACAGAGATACACCGAGCAGTAACACATCCATTATATAGTCAGGTAGCAGCAATAAATACATCATACAGAGGTGTATGGCATTATTAGTCCACATATTTCGTAGCAAGGCATGAGACACAATTTACAGAGATATAACTCATAGAAAGTCATGTGCTCACAGGTTGAGGCCTAGTGTGTTCATTTTAACCATTTTTTGCTTGCAGCAGCAAGATTGATTAGATTTCAGTAGTTGATATCTGAGCTCATTCTTGAAAACCCTTAGGGAGGCTGATGTTTGGATGCTTCTTGGAAGCCCACTCCATTGGGTACTGGTGAAGAAGGAGAATGACCTATCTCCAGTGGAGGTTCTCACCCTAGGCACCTGTAATAGGTAGAGTTCCAATGATCTTAATGTTCTTTTGTTTGTTTGTGTAGCAAAATATTTTTTAGGTCACAAAATTCATATATTACAAACTTTTTTACTGTGTGACCCTGAGCAAGTCACGTAACTTTCCTGTGCTCCTAGGTTGCACCTGTAAACAAGTTTTCATCTTAGTGTGTCTCACCCAGTTAAACAATTTGAAAAAAAAAATATATATATTTATATATATATTACGATGGTGTTTCAGTTCAGCTGTGCGCTGATGATGCAATAATCTATAGATCCTCATCTAACTTAACCATAATCATCTCTCTGCTGGTTAATGAATTCCAGGCATTAGAATGCTGGTTTCTGGAAAAAAAATGGTCCTTAATGCAATGAAAGCTAAAGCAATGGTCTTTGGGCACAATAATCTTGCTTCAGACATAAAACACATCATCAACCACTGCACTGCAACTGGTTGTAAATTGAAGATGGTTCAATCTTTTAAATACCTGTGAGTGGCACTGGACCAAACCATGTCATCAGAATCACAAGTGGAGTCCTTTGTTAAAACCTTAAATCAAAAAATGGTTAACTTTATTGGCTTTCTCCCTTCACCTCATGGGAGACTCACCTTGCTATATCCAGGTTCTCTCTTCTTCCCCTTCTCATGTATGGTGCCCCTGTGGTTCAGGTCACTCATGATTCTGCACTTTTGAAGCTAAGAACAATACACCATTGGATTGGGCACTTTGCAGCAAATGCCCATTCTAGAGCCCATCATTGTGGAGTATTAGATTCCCTGGACTGGCCTTCATTCAAAACTAGAATGCAATATCCTATACTCTGTCTTTCTTATAAGTTACTTCAACCTCTGTCTCCAACCAGCCTAATTGGTATCATTCAGTGAAGGCAGTTTACTTGCCCCCTAAGATCAGCAGCCATCCCATTACTTATTATACCTAAAGTACAGCAAGCATCTGGGAAAAAGTAATTTTCCTTCACTACCGAATATTTGTTGAATACCTTACCCTTTGAGGTGCTTGAAAGCTCCATATGCACACTCTTTAAGAAATGACTAAAATCCCTCCTCTGGTCCATGTCTCCATGGTCTTAGAGTAAATAGCAACCCTTGTTTACCATGTTCTAATTTCTTCTTTACCCTTGTTCTGCAGCAGCTTGCATTATTGATTCTTATGATGTGTGTATTTAATGTCTGTGATATGTGTTCAATAACTTGTAAATAATAATGTTGTTAATATGGTTTCCCTCATGTTAGGGCTTTCTGTATATGGTTGTGTATTTGTTACTTCATCCTGTTTAATTGTTCACCTTGCCTGTTCTAAGTCTGCTGTTCTTTCCTTCCACCTAATGAATGCACTTACTGTATGGAATATAATATATGTAACTAATCCCTGAAAAAGGGATCTATGGTCTCAGTGAGCATACCCAGTCAACAAAATTAAAAATAAATAAATACAAATGTTAGGGGCAAGGTAGCACCCACTATAGTTATGGGTGAGTTGGGGGCTTAATGTTAAATCTCTATTTTTGTACCATAATAATTTTGTCCCTGTTCAATGGAATTGCAGGAAAGTTTGCATGCACGGTCTGGGAGGCAAGGTCTATTAATTTAAGAAGTTTTGTAATGGTCAGATTTCCAGAGAGATCTGAGATCCGGATAGTGCAAAAAGTGGAATAATCATGTTTTTTGGCTGACATTAACTTGTTCTCACCTACAACCCAAATGGTTTTGAAGTGTTTTCTGACATTTTTAGTGTAGAAGGGGACTGCCATAGAAAGAGACACTTTTTTCATTTGGTGAACAAATTCTGATCAGTTCTCAAGTTATAAGGATTTGAAATTTCAGTTCTGAGCATGCTCAGTGTAATACTTCAGTAATATATCTGATGCAAAAGAAGAATTACCTGCTCACAAAAGAAGAATCTTCTTTCATAAGAAAACTTCTGCTTTCATATGGCTGCTATCTTGTGCTTCATTTACAAAAAAAATTGAAACCCATAAAAATGATGCACTGGAGAAAAACAAATCATCATACCTAGCTAAATAGTACCCATTTAGCTCAGTGCTGGAGTTTGTTTTTTTAAAAATTACCCCAAAATATGATTTTTGGGACATGCCAAAATTCCCAAATGGAAGGCTTAGTGAGGGCTCATGAAAAGGAATCTCGGCTCATGAAAGAAGAATTGAATCTCGCAAAAGAAGACATTTCTTATTTCTTGGCCTCCTTTTTTGAGATTATTTTGGTTTTGTGATCTTTTGTATCAAAAGAAAGTCATAAAAGAAGAATTTTATCTCTCATGAAGAGAGATTCTTCTTTCATAAACTTTTTTTTGTACCATTTCTTTTTTGTGATGTTCTTTCATGAGCTTTCTTCTTTAGTGATCTTCTTTCATATCAAAATGAAGCTCACAAAAAGAAGAATGTCTTCTTTTGTGAAGATAGATCCTTCTTTCATGATTTTATTTTGTGAGATTTCCTCTTTTATGATCTTTTTCTTGAAACCACTGCTCATGAAAGAAGAACTTCTGTTTATAAAAAGGCAATTTTAAAAGATTTTCACCCAAACTTTTAAAATTGCTTTTTTTATCACACCTCATGAACCAGGAAGGTGACTTTTTTTCAAACTCAGTTCAGAGAGTGATTTTGCAGTTATTCTGTAAAATCATCTTTCAGTCAAGATTTGAAAAATGCCACCTTACTTGTTCATTATGTGGGGTCATAAAAAAACATTTTTTTTTTTTAAATTGTGACTCAAAATATTAAAAGACAATGACATTATGAAGGAAGGGCCTTGTGCACCAGTGGTCACAAGGAATCGCAGGGCCCAAAGGGCCATGTGCTTCCACAGCCTGACAGACTCCTCACTTGGCACAAGGCCCAGAGAGCCCTGTATGTCTACCTCTGTAGCCATATAGAAGCACAGGGCCAAGAGTGCACAGCCAGGCAGATCTGTTCGTGCAGGTCTCATAGAGATCTACATGAATGAGGATACAATTCCACTATCTCAAACAAAAAATGAAATTCATTGCAAAAAACTGCATTAATACACCAGTTAGGGTTCAATTTAATGCAACAAAAGTAGGGAAATGTGGTATTAGAGTTTCCAACCCTACGGTAACTCACCATCTCCAAAGCAGCTAGTGGACAACACACAAGAAACCAAAGACAGCCATTATCAGTTAAGGCAAACAACATACAACTGTATCCGGATGACACAAATGCAGTAGCACTGATGTGCTACCTTCATGGCTTTGTATCTGTGGCATACACACTGCAAGGCATACACACTTGTCATTGCAGAGACAAATCCACAATACTCAGATCACAGCACTGCTATGTGCAGAAGCAGAGGCCCCTGCAGGCAGAGATACAAATTCACAATACAAAAATTACAAGAGTTCTTTTGTCCGCAGAAGTATATGCCCCCATGGGGCCAGCACTTCTATAGCTTCAGGTATTGTACTTATGCTAACTGTAAGACATACACGCATTTGATGTGCCTGCAGTTCTACAGCCACAGGTGTAAGAAATGTACAGTGACCTCTGGCTGGCAAAGTGCAGTCACCACAAAATTCATGATACAAAAATTTCAACACTACATTGGTTTGATGAAATGCTGACCCCTGATGGGCCTGCACCTCTTCAGCTACAGGTTTAAGAAATACATATATATTGTCCTGGATTCCCCCCTTTTTCCCCCACAAAAGACAAACCACTTGTATGTTGTTGTGCTCAGACTGGCAATTAATTCATTTAAATATCATAATTACATTTCCAATTCCCTTCATCATTTCATCATCATTTTATTAATGTCTTTTTACAATTTTATTTGTATTGCATCCCAATCGCCAACTCTGATCATCTCTCTCTCCTTTCTTCTCACCTCCCCAGGTGAAAACCTGGTTGCCTTCTTCGTCTCTTTTCTTGTAGGTAACGGTGAGAATCGAGACCGCTTTTTGTCCTTCAGTTTCTTCTTCTTCTCATCATATTTCTTGTTTCTTTCCCCTTCCCCTCCTTCCCCCTCCCCTTTTTCCCCTTAGCCTGTCTCCAGCTTGCATTGGATAAATAACAAAACTGCAGCAAAAGTGGCTGAACCACCATTGTGCTGACCTTTTTGTACCCCCTTTAGCCCCTCCCCTTCCTGCCTGTTTGCCTATTGTCCTGGCTCCCAGTCCCTCCCCTTTCCCCCGTCCCTTCCTGAGCAAACCACTTCCAACAACAAAAGGGGGGAAGGGGTGCACCAGGACAACTTGGTCTGCTCCTTAAAGGGCACACTCCATTATATATGCCTACCATGCTGTATTTTAAAAGATATATATTAACCCTAAGACTGCCAAGAGAATTAGAATGTATTGGAAATCTGGAAAGATGTATCAGTCCACGGCACAGCAAGAGTTAATATATATTGACATATAAATATATTTTACTGGGCAGTAGGGCCAGAATCGTTAGGGTTGAGTGGAGTGCTCAATGTTAAACCCAATTTCTGCACCTTGATAACTTTAGTGCATTTGACAGAATAGCCTAAACATGTTCATGCATGGTCAGAGTTGCATAGTTTCAAGACCTGAAAAGTTTTGTGACAGCAGCTTTTGCAGTTTCTGAGATCTGGAATGCTGATTTTTGGAAGAGTAAACATTTTTTCCCTATAATTCACACTTTTATCTTTTTTGCTCTCATGCACAGCCTACAAGGTACAGAATTCTTTTTCTTGAAACTTTCAGAGTAGAAAATGCCTGTGCCAAGGATGTGCCTTTTCAAAGTGTCATGAAAAACTATTAAACAGTTCAAGACTTATAACAATTTAAAGTAGGGTTTTTGGATATGCCTCTGATATGAATGATAAAAAAAAAGATCATGAGGGCTTATTTTTTATGATTTACTTATTGTGAGAAAACAATATAGATTGTGATGGCTACCATCTTATTTTTCTTAACTAAAAAACATTGAAAATACATAAAATTATGTATTTTCAAAAAACAAACACCTGAACCTGTGTAAATGGGACCCCTTTAGTTAGATTTTGGTGGTACATTTTAGAAAATATGCCTGGAAGTACTGGGCCACATTTTCAAAGAGCCCTTAGATCAACACAGGTTGCATCAAACAACCACCTTGAGTCAGATCCAGGTGCACCAAATACTGTGGGCCATATTTTTCAAGGAAAGCATTCTTTGTGGCAAAGTCCCCCAAACTGATGCAAAAGGTTCACTACATCAAGAAAATGATGTAAGGGATGAGAATGATGCAAGCTGTGTAGAAAGAATGGTGCAAGTTGAGTCACAAAATGACTCAAGGAATGAGAATGAGACAGCTTGAGATAAAAAAAAGGTGCAAGTTAGAACATAAGAACATAAGAAATTGCCGGCAGAAGAGGACCTTGTGATTCATCTCTTCTGCCCTTGAAAGCTGAGTCAAAACAATGACTCAAGGTACAAGAATGACACAAGTTGAGTCAAGAAAGTAGTGCAAGTTGAGTAAAAAAATGACACAAAGGATGAGAATGATGCAAACTAAGTGAAAAAATACAGCAGATGAAATGGCCAATACTAAATGCCCAACATATTCTAAACTAGTCCTGCAGGGGAATAGTGACCCTTAATGGCATGACAATCAGGTCTGTCCTCCATTACTAGACTCTTTATATGCTGTAGTGTACATTAGACCAGCTCTGGCTGGTCTAACAGTGACATGCATCTTAGGCACAAGGACAGGACTCACATTCTTTAAAAACCTTAAATAAGGGAATGGTGCATCATTTAACTGATGCAGGCATCCCTTCCGACATGGCATGGGCATTTTATTGGTGCAGGCATGGCACAAGCCAGTCTGGCAAATGCAGACCTGTTTTTGACAGAAGAACCATTTTTTTTTCCATTCAACTTTTATTAAAGTTTACAATACAGAGAACGAAACCACAATAGGCTTAAGATATTGAGTGTACACTTATAAAGAAGAACCATTTTAAAATCAGAACTGAAGCAAGCATTGATGCATCCCACTCCTTGCATTAGTTGTTTTAGATTCAAGCACCCTGCATCATTCTCTTGCCTTTGAAAATCCATCCTATTGTTTCTTGTCATCCAAAACTCCTGGTTACTTTGCATAGTGAGATGCGTCATTCACCTACATTCTCAGATAAGAACAGCAGGACTTTCTTGAACTGTCAGACTGCAGCTTGGGTTGTGCTGCCAGCTTCAGTTAAAGCATGGAACTGATGATCCTTTGATCTCTTGTTCCTCTCTCTCAATATCTACCTATTTATTTTATTTATTTATTAAAAAGTTTCACCAGGAAAGGCATACTGAGCTATTGCTCATTTGCAAATGCATCCGGGGGGAGGGGCATTGCATTATAATAACAATATAATATCAAAATACACATAAAATAGCATAGCAACAAGATTATCATATGGATGATTAATAAGAATACATTTGTAAATAACATGGTCAATTAACATATATGATACAGCATAGCACTGTTACAAATGCATTTGGTGTGTTCCAAGAATGCTGAGGTACAATATTAAAATACAGAAGAGTAGACTAAGGAGTGGGGGAACATGAAGAGGTGTGAGGGTATGGAAGGGAAAACTTTAACAGGTAGGGGAGATGAGGTCATGGAGTAGTGAGGAGTGGGCTCAAAAAGAGGGGGCAGCATGTATGATGGGGTAAGGTATTCTAGAGTTTAGGAAATTGGTAGCTGAAGGCAGCTTGACCAGTCAAAGTAGAGGAAGTAGGTACAGCCAGAGTGCTAGAATCAAGGCTCCTCAGGGAGCAAGAGGAGAGAGGAGGAAGGGAAAGACAGGCTGAGATGAAGGGGGAGAGAACCAACCCAGAATTTGCTTATAAAGTTGACACAGTGGACATGGCATCAGTTCTCAAGAGAGGGAAGAGACAGTGACTGATACAAGGAATAATGGTGGGTGTGAGGAGGGCAGTCGAGTAGTCAAGTAGAAAGTGGCAGAAAGAATGAAAAAGTGCTTCCAATCTGGCTAAGGAAGTATTGTGGCAGCACTGTAGACTACATTGCCATAGTCAAAGACTGGAAGTATCATTCTTTGGATGATTGCATGGCATGCCGGCAATGAGATGCAGTCATGGTTCCTGAACAATGCACCAAGCTTGGGGTGCAATTTTTTGAGTATGGCATCCACATGTCCAGAGAAATTGAGGTGTTGGTCAAGTCATACCCCAAGATACCTGAGGGAGGTGACATTTTCCAGTGGGGTCCCATCTAAGGTGTGGAAAGTGGGAAGGGATGGGAGCCTAGAGAGTATCTGCCTCATGCCAAAGAAACTTGAGATGATCTTCTTGGCATTTGGGAATAACTGGTTTGAGCATAGCAAGTGCTGAACTTTATTGAAGTCAAGCTGGAGTCTGGATGTCACGTCAACTGTGGAGTGGCTGGAGGTAAACAGGACTGTATCATATGCATACATATGTATGGCCACAGATGAGCAGTCAGTGGGGAGATCATTTAGGAAAGCAGAAAATAACAGTAACTGAAGTACCAAGCCTTGAGGGACACATGTGGTAATGGGGAGAGGTGGGGTGAGAGTGTCACCAGTTCTGACCAATTGGCCCAGCCCTCTAGGTATGACTGGAACCAACTGGTGACTGCTCCAAAGAGGCCTGCAGCCAACAGCTTGGAAAGGAGGAAGGGTTGAGAGACGGTGTTGAAAGCCTTAGCCAGGTTGACAAAAATAGTGAAGGTGATGAGGCCCTTGTTCATACCAGTGAGGATGGAGTAGATGAGCCTGAGGAGTGAGGTGGACATGGAATGGTGCTTTCAGAAGCCTGATTGGAAAGTTGTGAAAAATGAAGAGGAGTCAAGGAAGAGAGAGAGAGTTGGGAGAGCACCATACATTCCTGTAGTTTGGCAAGGATAGAGAGGAGGGAGATGGGTCAGTAGTTCCCAACAGTAGAGGTGTTGCCTCCTTTAGGGAGGAGAACTATAGTAGAGTGCCTCCAGGCAGAGAGGAAAGAAGCATGAGAGAAGGATAGGTTAAGAAGGTCAGCAAGAGGTGAGGAGACAGAAGGTGCAGAGAGGCAGAGGAGTTTGCTGTCCTGGCCATCAGGGCTTTTGGCTTTTGTTGGGTTAAGGTTAAGTAAGGTGTCAAGGACAGAAGAGGTGGGTAGAGGAGAGAAACAGAATGAGAGGGAAGGGGAGTGAAGTTGCAGTGAGGACAGGGGGAGGAGGAAAGGGAGGAAGGGGAAAAGCAGAGAGAAGAGAGGAGGCACAGGAGGTTAAGAAGAAGTTAAACTTGGTGGCAGCTGGAAGGGGGTCAATGAGGGAGGAGTTATCAGCTTGGAGGACAGGGGAAGGTGGCTGTTAGGTGGAGAGAATAAAGCATGGGCCACTTTCCAGACTTTTGATGGGTGATTTATGTTGTTCTCAAAGGTCTTGGAGAAATAGTCAGCCATAGCAAGCCTGACCCCCAAGTGTAGGCACTGTTGAAGAAACCATACATCAGTAAGTCATTGGAAGAGTCAGTACACTTGTGTTTTAACCAGGCCTGGTCAAGAGCATGTAAACAGGCTATTAAGTCTGATGTAATCTAGGGGAGATGGGATCCCCTAGCCCTGGTGCACTGGAGGGGGGTATGTATATTCCAGATTTCTAGCAACTTAGACTTAAACTAGGCTAGGACATTGTCAGTGGTGGATGCTGAGGAAATTGGGGACCAATCTGTGTTACATAGATCATTTAGCAAGGGGTGAGGTCTTAGGATCTGCAGAATTTAGTTAGTAGAATTTTGGGAGGCGCTTTTGGATAGTGAGCCTTTCAGATGCAGAAGGTAAGGTGATGATCATGTTGAGTGCCAGGATGAATGACAGACTTAATGATGCAGTAGGGGTGAGAGGTGAGGACCCAGTTGATGAGGAAATGATTTAGAGTTTTGAAGTTTAGTTGCATGGCTTTTTTTTTTTGATTGTTTAACCAGGAGAGACACACTAAGCTGAAAGCTTGTTTACAGGTGTGACCTGGGAGCATAGGGAAGTTAAGTGACCTGCTCAAGGTCACACAGTATGCAAGTGGGGGCTATGGGATTCAAACCCAGGTCTCTAGATTTGTAGCTTAGAGCCTTAAACCACTGCATTATACTGCCCCCTGGTAATTAACTTGAGTCAGATTCAGGGAGGTGGTGTCACAGCGAACTTTGGAGTGGGTGGAGGAGAGCCAGTTCTTGAAATCACCTTGAATAAGGATCTCCACAGAGGAAGCATGTGACATAATGGTGCCAGGGTTTAAATGATGCCTGAGTGGGAGAACCCAGGGCAGTAGTAGATGAAGGCTATAAAAATAGAGACTGAGTAGGGGAGAGACAGCTTAATTAGCATTAACTCATATGCAGAGGGACTGGAGGTAGATAGAATAGAAGAGAACTGGAGTGAGGAGTCAATGTATAAAGCTGTGCTCCCACCGCTGCTACCACAGTCCTGATGAAGAAGAGAATACCCAGGGATGGAGATGCACCCATCTAGAACTTTGGAGGAGAGCCAAGACACAGAAAGAATGACAATGTCAGGTTAGAGGCTTTGCATGAGTAGTTGAATTTGGGTGATTTTGGAGAGAAAGCTTCTAATGTTAAGGTGGTCAATCTTTACACCATGGGGGAGATTTATGGGGAATGGGCAAGGGTTGGTTTTGATATCCAATTCCAGCAATACCTGGCAGTGCCAGGTATTTCTGGAATCATATTTGGAACAGGGGTTAGCAGTTCCACTCCCATTCATTGAGTTTTCTACCTGCTGTGCACACTATTTTTGTTTGGATTGTTTAATTGGTTTCTATATTACCAGACAACAACAGTAGCAGGGGGATTCAGTGATAAGAGAAGGTTTTCAAGTGCATTCTTGACTTAATCTTGGTGAATTGAGAACAGCTGTGAGGTATAAAGGGAAAGGATGTGGTGGGACTAAGGAGTGTAGCATGGAGGCAGGATGAGGGAAAGACTACTGCTACAGGAATCCAAAAGTAGTGGGACAGGGTGTGTGTGTAGAGGAGGAAACAATAGGGAAAGAGGAGAGGGTTAGATGAACAGAGGGAATAAGGTGAGGATGATTGGAAGAGGGGAGGGGAGGGAAAATCAGTGGGGGAAGGGAGGACATTGTGAAGAAGGGAATGAGTCCAACGATGAGCAAGACCATGATGTAGAGAGGAGAAGAAAAGTTGCAGACTAAATTGATGGAAGGATAACTAATAGGAGGGTGGAGAGAAATTACCAAATAGAAAGGAGGAGGAGGAGTAGGGCAAGGGGTGCTGGAGAGTGGACCAGGAAGGAGCCAAGTAACAGTGAGGGAAGGGGGGATCAATGTAGGTTATACCAAATAGGAAGGCAAGAAGAGGGGTAGAAGTGGGCTGATTGGTTCAGAAAGATCTCAGGATCATTTCCGCAGTTATAAAACTAACATGAACACCGGTGGGCGGGAGGAGGGGCATTTGGATGGGTGGGTGGGTAGTACTAGGTGGCGCCGCATCCACATGAGCTGCTAGCTGGTGTCCTATTGTGAAAATACCTGCTGCAGCCATGTCTAGGAGTGAGGAGGGCAAGCACAGACCATCAAAACCTGAGTGAGCCTATCTATCTACCTATCTATCTATCTATCTACCTACCTATTATTAATTTCCTCCTCCTCACAGTGCAGTGAGGCCTCCATTGTATTTTCCCAATACAGAGTTTTAGAAAAGCAGACCCAGGTGCCCATCCTTGGTACCATTTGCCAACCCCCCTCCCTTTCAGGTCATGCACCTTCCCCCCAGTGAATAGGTGGCAACAGAAGGATGCCCACCTCTGGTGTTGCTATAGAATTATGCTGACAGGGGTTCCCAATCCCAAATGTTGGATCCCATACTGTTTTTAATTTGGCAAAAAGAAATAGTACTTTGATGCCTTGTTTTTGTTTATATCCACCTCTAAAAAGGAAACTATTCCCTCACTGATCTGACCCACCCAGCAGCCCCAACACACCCCACACTGTCTCCACATTCAGCACCCACCACCCTATGCCCTCACTCACAAGAACATGTCCCAGGTTATAGAGCTGCTCTCTGATCAAAGGCACATCTTGCTGTTGAAACGATAAGTGTGATATGTGAGGAATAAGACATGATGAGGTGTGGTTTATTGACTGATAAGAGCATGCTCCTCATCTGTAATAAGGCACTCAGTCATATGCATATTATGGAGCTACAGTGGGAGAGTTGTGGCAGGCATTTATTTCACAGTGTGCTGTGTTTTGGTTGGCATAAGTAGTACCAGTTGACAGAACATGTCCTCATAATGACTTGACAAATGACACCTCTTAGCCAATCAAAACCCAAGAAATATTCTACTCATTTTATAAGAGAAAATAAAATAAGTCTGTTTAAATGTATTTCAATGAATTTTGAAGTTTTACTCATAACTTTGTCATGTTTTTTATCTTTTTACACCAGTTTTTCAACCTAGCCTTTATGGGATGCCATCTCATGAACAATGGATGTGAAATTATTCAAATATGTCCTGAAAGATGATGTCAATGTTGCTGTGAAAAAAATCACTGATCAGGCAGTATTTCAAAATTTTCACCTACTGGGTTCATGAGGTGGGATCGTAAAAAGGCTCTGTTGAAAATTTGGTGTAAAAATATAGCAAAATGAGCAAGGTATGAGTGATAACTCTACTAGTTTTTTATGATTTCCACCAGACTTTCAACACAACCTTTGAGGGACCCCACCTCATGAAAAAGGCAGGTACAATTGTTCAAATCCACCCTGAAGTATTATTTTTCAGTCACTGCACTAAATCATGTTTTAGGCAGTATTTTTAAACTTTCACCTAATGGGTTGGTGAGGTGGGGTCATAAAAAGATTATATTGAAAATGTGGTATTCGTATACGGAAAAATGACAAAGTTATGAGAGAACAATGAGTTCAACGTTCACTCTTAACTTTATTAATTTTCAGTAGCTTGGCTTCAGACTTACAACATGGCCATTTTTTTCCACACCAACCTCATAAATATGACATGTTCCATTTTTCAAATCCTGGATAAGACATGTTTTCTCACTTGTGGTGTGAAATGACATTTTGTCCTGTACTCTATAAAAGTCAAATTTATAAAGGCCCCCCCTCATAAAATGACTATGTCGAAACTTTAGAGTCAAAATTTAAAAACAATAATTATTAAGAAATGTTGTGTGTAGTACCACCTGTTACCCCAATGGGTAGAGCTTTGTGATCTTTTGCCAGTGAGCTGAGTCCTCGGGTGAGCTCAGTGACCTAGCTGGATGGTCTGAAGCTGGGGAATGATGCTGTCATGTGACACCTCCATCACCCTAGTCTAGGAGCGGTACAATATGTGTAGGGTTGTCTGCATGGGCCAAGTACAATATAATGAAGAAAACTCTCCTCTTGGCATAAGGCCCTGTACCTCTACACTTGTGGGTGCAAGAGGGCCCTGTGCATTGACGGAGAGATGGACTTTTTCCCTGTGCATCTGTGTCTGCAACCACATGGAAGCACATGGTGCAGAGGGCCCTGTGGTTCTGTGGTCCACCAGACAGCCCAATGAATTCTTGACGTCCCTGCTGCACTTCCATAGGCATATAAAATCTTCTTTTAGTGCAGGGTCCTCCATGCACCGTGCATCTGCATCTGTTAGCACACAACCCTAATCCCCCAAGCAGCAAAAGGAAAAAAAAAATTAGGGTTTTGAGTCTCCACAATCTTAGAGAATCAATGGTGGGGGGATTCCTTGGGGTTGTCAACCCTAATGCCCACACCTCCCCTGAGAAAATAAAGTCAGATGTGATCTATTTTCTTCATGCAAGACCCAGAGGGCCATGCAGGAAGAAAGCTACACTAGATTCTGTTGGCAACAAGTCATGAGACATACTTCTCTACCTTTGAATAGCGTATTACTATGAGGCACTGGGTTTAAACTGTTCCATGTGATTCAGACAGAAGACTATGGATGGGGTGGATGGGTGACCTTTAGGACTTACATCCCAAGGAAGATCCCACCACTGATTCACCAAGACTCTGGAGGCACACAACCTTAATGTTTTTTCATTTTGCTGTTTGGGGCATTGGGGTGAGAAGTTAGGGATGAAACTCTAACACCACAGTTCCCTATTTTTGTGGCATTAATTTGAACCCTAACTGGTGCATTAATGCAGTTTTTTTTTTTTTTGCAAATATTTTATATTATAGGGACACAATAGTGCCCTTATGGTTAGGGTTGGTATAGCACTTTAATGTTGAATCTCAATTTTTCCACCTTAATAACTTTGGAATTGCTTAATGAAATTTTCCAAATATTGGTATGTGCTGTCACTGTGTCATTGTTGCAATATGTGTAAAGTTTTGTGAAGGTAGCTTTTACAGTTTTTGAAATATAAAGTGGTCAAAAAGCCCAAAATTTACTTTTTTCCCCATAGGATAACTTGAGATTTTTTTGCCCTCATCTACAGCACACACAGAATGAAATTTTTCTCTGAACCTTTTAGGGATGATGGGGCGTATGCCGAGGTTGTGCAATTAGATGGTTTGGTGAAAAAATATATTACCATTTTTGATTTATAATGATTTTTGGCATAGATGTAGGACAGGCTGTTCAAACGGTAAATAACATTTACCGTTTGAACTGTATTTCTCGAATGGTAAATGGCCATTTATTGTTTGAACTTTACTATTTACTGTTCAGTCCAGATTCTGCCATCTTGTTTTCATTTAGTGAAGTGGAAAAAGTTAAATATTTTAAAACATACTGCCCCTAAGTAGACACCAACAGTTGTGTTTTCCTAATTAGGGTCGGAGGAACATGATTCTGGCATTATTTTTTCTGTACCATGTCCCTAAATATTTTTTTTTCAGCTGGTGCTGTGTGCCACTTATTGCAGCAGTATCCTGAACTACCCACCATTGTATATTATAGTATGGGGGTGGATCTGTGGTAGTATTCACTACAATAGCCCAATTCCTCAGGATCTGTTTAGGTAAACTCCTCCTGATGTTTACCTAATGAAAGACTGTTTTTTCCCCTTTTACTGCTTCTAAGGTGAAGGGGGCCGAGGAATATTAATAATAAATATTTAAAGCACTGCCAACATTGGGGGGCCCAATTCCTGTATCAGCAGCATAACACCCCCCCCCAGTATGGGACACTGGGTAGCCCACTATCAGTGTTCTAAATTAAGTTCCTCCAGTTTAAACAATTTCCCTCTCCCCTTTATCTCACACTTTGCCAACAGTGGGGTACCCAATCCTGTGTCAGCAGCAGCCCCCTTCCATCAGTGTGGGACACTGGGAAGCCCACTCCCAGTGTCACCAGTTATGTCCTACTCCCTCAACAGTATTGTCAGACACTGGGGAGCCCACCCCCTGTGTTCTATTGCTTTTTTACAGTACCTGTAAAAAAAAAACCTGTAAAAGAGAAAACAGTCCCTCAATGTTTTTTTCCCATGTAAAAAAGAAAATGGTCCCTCATAGACTCTCCCACCCCTCCCCCATCCTAACCTTCCTACTAAGCAACTCACCACCCCACCCCCTTGCCCTATACTTACTACCAGAGACTGTTGGCTGTCATCTTCTGTGGACTGGGACACATCTGCAGTCTTCAAAGCTGAACTTCGATCTGAAGAATCAAGGTAAGTGCTGTATAATGGTTGTCAATGGTGTTTTGAACTTATGTTGATAGCTCAGCCATTTTTAAGTGAAGTTGCACTGTCTTTGATGGGGTTTTTTATCACTCATGAACACTTGCACTGCCATTTCATTACTTTGTCCCAAAAGGTGATGTCATGGTCACTATATGGAATCACCTATTGGTACCAATTAACAAATTGACAGTGCCAGTGTTCACGAGGTGGGGTCCCAAAAAGCCCATGTTGAAAATCTGGTTAAAAAATACGAAAAAAAAACCACCAGGGTTACATGTGGCCATTAAAAATTTGTTTTGCATGTGCATAAGTTTGGCAATTTTTAAGATTTTCATTCCAAATTTTCAACATAGCCATTTTTCACATCACCTGATGAACAGCACAGCTTCATTTTTCACATCCTGCTCGAAATGTGTTTTCACACCTGTGGCATGGAATGGCACAGGTGCTGCTCAAAATCACCTTTTGGGACCAACTAATGAAATGACAGCACCAGTGTTCATGAGGTGGGGTTCCAAAAAGGACATGTTGAAAATTTGGGGTCAAAATTAAAAAAAATGGCTGTGTTATGGGCATTCATTGCAATCTTACAATGCATGCTTGAAACTTTGGAAATTTGCAATATTTTCACCCCATATTTTCAATAGTCTTCGTAGTACCACATGTCATGAATACCACAGCTGTCATTTTTCAAATCATGACCAAAATGTGGTTTCACACCTGCGTCAAATAATGGCATTTCTGTTGCACAGAACTATGCTTTGGTGGGGATTTGAACATTTTTTCTGTACTGAGTACATGCAGTGAGGTGATAAGAAGATTATGTTGAACATCTGGGGTGAAAATTATTTAAGCTAGCACAGTTATGACTATTTATTGCAATTCTGCTATGCTCGCTTGTTACTTTGTGCATGAAACTGCAGGGGCTGGAGGTCCCTGTGTTTTCACAATTTGATACATACAGTATATGCATCTATGGAGGGTTGGGAGCACTCCCACAGTAAAATAAATATACCATTATACTATCTCAAAAAGTAAGGAAATAAATTTCAAAAAACTTCATTAATGCATCAGTTAGGGTTAAAGTGATAAAAGTAAGGGAATGTGACATTAGGGTTTCCAACTCAAACACCCCTCCCCCACCCGCACAGATGAAGAGGGATGGGAGAGGCATTGGCATCCTCTGCTCTAATGCTTGCCCCATTCTCCCATGCTGTGCCACCCAGCTTGTTTTCTAATGGAATAGGGTGAGTTTTATGGCTGAAGATGCCAATCCCACCCTCCCATCCCTCTTCATCTGTGCAGGGTGGGGGAGGGATGTTTGGGTTGGAAACCCTAATGCCACATTACCTACTTACCTACTTTTGTCACTTTAGTCTAACTGATGCATTAACAAAGTTTTTTGTAATATATGTATATATATATATATATATATATATATTTTTTTTTATTATAGTGGCACTTTAATAACTTTGGACCTGTTCAATGGATTTGCTTGAAATTTGGTACACATGTTGGGGCACACTAGGTCTCTTGATTTGTCAAATTACATTTGTGTCAAAGTGCTGGTCTTCATGTACAAAAGTGCTGAAATATGGAAAATTATCCATTTTCGGAGGCACCTTTTGGCATTCTTAATGTGGTCCTGCATGGCCGTCATGTGGTGTGCCACTCTACAAGATGGCTTGTTTGAAAGAGTGTTTGTGGCCGAACATGCCGCTTTTTGTTTGGTGAAAAAATATTAAGGCATTCAAAAGTTATGGCACTTTTAATTTCCCATTATAAGTTAAAGGGAAAATTTATATGTACATCTTGCGATCAAAGAATGGGGGTTCTGGCCATCTGGTCTCACCTGGTGATCAAAGAATTTGTAGCCTCACAGTTCAAGAATCTTTGTTCCTGAGGAATTTTCAAAATTCTTTGACCGTGAGGTCCGCCATCTTGTTTTCAGTTTTCCAATTACACAAACACAAATATCTCAGCTCAGGGGTCACTTCTGAAGTAAAACGTCAATGGGTTTTACTCAGGGGACCCTGATCTATTGAGCCATGGCTTTGGTTCCATCCAAATTGGTCAAAGAATAGTTATAAGCTTTTAAAATCTTAATTTGTGTCCTGCTAATGATCTTTGATCGCGAGCCTGCAAATTATTTGATCATGAGATTCTTTGATTGTGATCTTGCATCGTGACCTAAAACACTAATATTTCAGCTCAGGGGTGGGCTAGGAACACAAATCTGTGAATAAATTGCATTTCACCATTTTTTATTCTGGATCGTGAGCCTGTAAATTCTTTGATCGTGAGGCTGCAAATTCCTTGATCATGAGATTCTTTGATCATGAACTTGCATCGTGAGCGAGGGACGAGATGGCTGAATGTAAAAATCATTTTTATCAGCCTATGGGTGCCCTAGGAAGTGAAATGAGGGTGCGTTTTACTCAGGGGGCTTTGTTCTGTCAAACCATGGTGGTGGTGTACTGCAATTCCTTCAGTTTTTTGATTTATTACATTTTTTATTCTTTGTTCATGAGCCTGCAAATTCTTTGATCGTGAGGCTGCAAATTCTTTGATGGTGAGATTCTTTGATCACAATCTTGCATTCCGAGTGAGGGACAAGATGGTCCAATTTAAAATTCAATTTTCTCAGCCCAGGGGTGCCCCAGAAAGTCAAATGAGGGTGTGTTTTACTCAGGGGGGCTTCCTTCTGTTGAACCATGGTGGTGGTTAACTGCAATTGCTTCTATTTTTTGATTTATTAAATGTTTTATTCTTTGTTCATGAGCCTGCAAGTTCTTTGATCATGAGGCTGCAAATTCTTTGATTGTGAGATTCTTTGATAGTGATCTTTGATCGCAAAATAGGGCCAAGATGGCTAGATTTTTTTTGTAATGGAATAGATAGGGAAATTTTGCCAATCTTTGACATTGAATACTCTCGGAAATGGTTCGGTCTTTTTACTTGAAATTTGGAGGGAAGAAAGGCAACATCCCACAGATGTGACTTTTAGTAGACTGGTAAAAAAATATTACAGGGTGGCAAGGTTACGGCACTATGAATTTGGCACCTTTTCCCATAGGATAACATTATGGCATCCACCATATTACAGGAATTCTTTGCAGCTCTGCTGGGAAATAACAGTTTGGTCTTTTAGGCTGAAATTTGGAGGGAAGAAAGCCAACATCCTACAAATATGCCTTTTCATGGTTTGGAGAAAAAATATCACAGGGTGGCAAAGTGACAGCACTCCAAAATTGACATTTTTTCCCATATGATAACATTATGGCATCCGTCGCGTCTTTTAGGGCTCGTATCTCATAAACTGTGCGAGATACAGACCTTCTGTCAAAAAAATGCTTATCCCCCCCCAAATACAGCCTAAGCATGAAACTAGCCAGGAAAGTAATAGTTCATACAAAATTTTAATTTTTTTACTACATCGTACAGTTCCTGAGATATAAGCAATTTAGTATTCCAAGTCATACTTTTCTGCTCCGAAGTCAATTATAATGCATACATTCTTTGTTTTCAATTTATTTTTTCAATGCAGTTTTGGGGGAAAAGAAGGGTGTGCCCTTTTGTTACTGTTACAGTTAGTGTTTCCAGTTGCACTTCTGTTACCATTCGAATCACCGTTCCCATCTATGCCACCTTGTGCGTAATGGTTAGCTTTTTCATATGTGCTTGCATTTCTCTTTCTGTTATCTTTACTGTTGCTGTTACTGCTACCATGTATGTTTACTATTTCAGTACCATGACCTTACGTGTAACAGTTTGCGTTTTAGTACGTGCTTGCATTTCTGTTTACTTTGATGTTATTGTTGATGTTACTGTTACCATTTGCATCTACAATTTTGGTACCTTGAATGTGTGTGTTACCAGTTGCATTCTGTATGCACTTCTGTTTGATGTCTCCATTTAAGTAACTGTTTGCTTCGGCGTCACTTTACGCTTGTGCTTCTATTAACATTTGCTTTGCCATTTATGTTTACTTTGCCATGTGCATTACCATTGGCGCTTGCGTTTGCTTTGCAGTTCCTGTTACTGTGTAACAAGACATTATGTGGCAGGAGTGTGGGGCCCAAAGGGCCCTGTGCTGCAGCCACTGCATGCCTTTCATTATTTATCATCCTCATTCTCACAAAGAAGAGAAATTAGAGGCAAAAAACTCCATTTAATGCATCAGTTTGGGTTGTTCCACAGAGAAAATAAGCTAGGAAATTCGGGGTTAGGGTTGAAAGCCCCCCTTGAACCCCCAAGCCCTTCCCCCCAACCAACATCGGGGTGTGCATTGGGGTTGTCGGTCCTAACTCTCACCCCATTCTCCTATACCTCAGCTTCTTTGCACATGTGAATGGGTGAGAGTTAGGGCCGACGACCCCAACGTGTATAGAGAAACACAGCGTGTACAAAGAATGTATGCATTGTAATGGCAATGGAAGCTTAAAATGGGCATGGCAAGTACTTAATTGCAAATATCTCAGCAACCATACGACGTAGAAAAAAAATATAAATTTCACAAAATTCATTATTTTCCTGGCTACCATTTTGCATTACATAGAGGGCTATGTAGCTCATGACAAAAAAATCTGTATCTGGCACCATTTTTGAGATACAAGCCCTGAAAGGCACGGCATACACCACCATGTTAGTCTATGGGAAAAAGCATCAACTTTGGAGTACCGTAACTTTGAAGCCATACAATATTTTTTCACCAAACCACGAAAAGGCACATATGTGACATGTTGGCTGCTTTGCTTTCCCTCCAAATTATGGCCAAAAGACCTAACTGTTCTTTTGCAGCAAGGTGGCAAAGAACTCCTGTCATTTTGGCCACAGTGTTGCAAAGTACTTTCGTGATTTGTGAAAGTCACAAGACAGATTTGCATAAAGTTTCGTAAGCACAAAAGTACTTTGCGAAAGTACTTTTTCCAGAACTTTGAAAAATGTATTTCTGGGGTGTTTAACCCCAAAATAAAGACATGGCTAGCATCCTCAGGCTCTGACTAGGTGAACACAAAAAGAAGAATGTCCCTAGATGGTCCCAAATTTTAATGCCAAGCATTTTTCTGATCACCAACTGAAAATGGTGGATTTGCAAAAGTACTAGGGCCATTTGCGAAAGTAAAAAGTGCATATGTGAAAGTGGCAAACTTTTTGTTAACTTTTCCCATTGATTTACAATGGGAACTTGTTTTTTGAATAACTTTTGAACCATTTAATATTTTTTCATGAAATCTTCGAAAGGCACATCAGGTGCCCTAGCTGCACACTCCCTGAAGATTTCAGACCACTGGCACAAAACATGCAACCTGTAGGCAACAGCAAAGAATTCACCAAATAGCGTAAACATGCATGCAGATCTTGCTTAATAACTCCGCAGCTGTATAGGCAACCAGTACAAAGCTTGGTAGATACCAAGGAGTATTATTCTTGATTGAGCATTCCAAATTTCAGGTAAATCCATTAAATGGTGCCAAAGTTATTAAGATGCAAAGTTTCACCCTTTAACCTTAAAAGGGCCTCTACCATAATATATATATATATATATATATATATATATACATATATATATATATATATTCATAGCAAAAAACTATGTTTAATGCATCAGTTAGGGTTGTTCCACAGCGACAAAAGTGAGGAAATTTGCTGTTAAGGTTGAAAACCCTAACTCCGAATTCACCCCACCCAGCACCACACACACACAGACACATACACACATTCAAGTATGGGGGAGGACCAAGTCAACACAACCAATGACAGACATCCAGCAGCAGGTGACAGAAATAACAAACAATTGTCTAAATGTACTACGAGACATCCCCACCCACCTGACCAGGTACTGCATGCTCAGTGGATATCAACAGCAAAACTGAGGCCATGTACATCAAACGTACACATCCCTGATTGCAGCTGCACACAACGTACCACACTTAGTAGTTGCATGGCCTTACCTACTGATGCCCCACACCACAGCACAACTGGTACTGTGCCGTTATTCAATATAAATGCTGAACGTGCATGATGACAATTGTAGAAAGGTTTTAACACTAGTGAGTATACATTAATTAAGAGAACCACATAAATTAACTACAAGACACTAGCATGCTCAAGATAAAAGTAGTGATACATTTAGTAGGTGATTTACATAGTAGTACATTTACTGCAATGGTTTACTCAACATAAGGAGCCTGATGTAAACGTATGAAAAAGCATTGCCTGTTCAACGCGTAGAAATTGCCTGCCAGTATCACATGCATTCTTACTGATGAAGATGTACTGCTGATGTACATACATAGACCTTCAGTGTGTTTCAATACTAAAGATGCAGTAAGTATTCTTTGTAAGAAACATTGTAATTGCATTGATCAGGCCAAGCAACTTCTAAATATCATAGCACTACTGAGCCAACAATGATGTACCTGTATCGAGACGATATAGGATAGATTTTCCTGTAGGACTTTCTGAGTATGTTGTACCTGATTAAGACAATCTCATTGCATCTGTGATGACTAACTTATTCAAATAGTAATACATTTATTATTGTTGCAATTAGTGATCTATGCCACTTATGGACACAGTGTAATTTTTTTAACAGTTGTTTCATACTCAGGCTGTATGACTACTGTTTGGGTTTGCCACACTTCTGTCACTGATGCTATCAAAGTGATAACTATGTTAATTGTGGTACAACAGGAATCAAGTAGGTATGGTGTAGATATAAACAGAATGTCTTTAGTATTGATTTCACTTACAATGGGGTAAGTGTAGTAGGACAGCAGGGGTTATCCTTTATCACTGACTCTGTCAGTTATAAGCACACTAGGGTTTCGATGACTGTTATGATCAAGTTACACTGTTCATCTTCATGAGTTCATATTCACAGCCATTTTCCAGTAACTAGACATTGTATGGTGTAACTGGGTGGGACACTGTGTTGCAAAGCTGCTATAGTGCCTAGCACAGGGAGAGTATCTACTCATAAAGACAATTAAGCAATAAGGCATGACCAACAGTTATGTTAAATGGTCTGTTAATCACCCTGTAGTGGTTTAATGTTGAATGAAGCATAGCTGAGTGCCACATGTCGCTAGACAGTGATAAACTGACCATTAACATAATACCTGGGAGTGGCTTATTGCTATCATAATAAAACTGTTTTTTAAACAACATTAAACCATGTTCATCATATGGTTAGTCTCTACATGTATATTAATAAAAAGTAAACATAAGGCTGTTACAATGTTTACAGTCAATTAGAAAGCTGCATTTCTCAAACCCTTGTTATAATCAGAGATATTATTCCTGTACAACTCCTTGGTTTTGCTGAACTCTGTTGTTTCAGGTGGCCCACCACATGTGGTGTGGTCTGGTGTGGGGCATCGGTAGGTAAGGCCATGCAACTACTAAGTGTGGTACGTTGTGTGCAGCTGCAATCAGGGATGTGTACGTTTGGTGTACATGGCCTCAGTTTTGCTGTTGATCTCCACTGAGCATGCAGTACCTGGTCAGGTGGGTGGGGATGTCTCGTAGTACATTTAGACAATTGTTTGTTATTTCTGTCACCTGCTGCTGGATGTCTGTCATTGGTTGTGTTGACTTGGTCCTCCCCCCATTTTGCTATGAATTTCCCTTCTTTTTGAGAATGAGAAGTCAAACTACTAAATAGAAACTAATCACTACAACCGTGCAATCCTATCACATCATTTACTGTATCAATACAATGGTGGTACTACTCACCCTTTGCCTGCCATGATCTCATCATGTAATTTGGTGCATGTATACTATGCTGGCAGTATATGTACATCAGTCCATACAGTACCATCATGTAATTTGTCATATAGATATAGTGCTGCGGGGCACAGGATCTTCAAGATCTACACTATCAACAGATCATTACCTGCATGTATGCACTGCTACTACTGAATACCCTTCTGGCCTTCCACTTACATCACATCATTAGGTGTATCATTGCACTGTTCACAGAGCACATACTGTAATGCACTAACAATTGGCAGGAATTTATTACCATTATGTGTACAGTAGTGGTACTGCACAGGCTTGCCATGCTCTCAATACACCATTTGATTTCATGTATAACACATCAATGGTAAGTCTTACAAAAAAAAAACAGAACTCACATTTACACCCACAGTAATGAAATGTTGCACAAATCAATACTGTGATTGTCAAATGACCACATAATATTTTTTGTGTTGGGTATCTATCTACTTATGCATTACTATTACTGCTTGTGATTACATGTGTTTAGGGTTGCAATGACACATGAAAAACTATGTTTGCCTCCTCTTTAACATTCTGCCATTTAGCAGTAACTGCTACTACTGTAATAACACATAGAATCTGTTGCCATGTTTTCCTGATGCACAGTTCAAGATCTCCATATTTTTCATCTTGAACTTCACTTGCTTAAGTTTTAAGATACTGCTCAAACAACTATCTACATGTCACTAAACCTTTCTTGAAAACAAGTGATAATAAATAGTCTATATTTCACAATAAAGACTTGTTCAACTCTGATGTGTGCCTCAGCTTGCACTGCACAAGAAATGTAACTATTTTAAATGTGATAATGATTGGTCAACAATTCTGTTGACACTGACATTATGGCCTTCTAGCATTCTATTATGCCACAATGTTTGCCCAAGTGTTAATCTACTTATGTACTTACTAATTCACCATTAACATAATGTGTCGTGGTCATGTGTTTTTATAATAATCTTAACATGTTTAAAAACATGATAAATATTGACCAGCATATTGCTTAATTGTACAGCTATGTGAACTTAAAGATTGGTATAAAGCTGTAAGTAAGTTTTCACTGAACTATACAATCTGAGCTTCAACACCTTTCTTTTAACATCTCTTAAAACAATAGTTTGTCATACCTGTTCCATAGATACTACCAATAAAGCAAAAATGAAACTGAGGCAATTTTTTTTGTTAAGAAAATATTGTATTTTTTCAAATTAAACAAATGATGTCAAATATTAAACATTTGTAAAAAAATATAAATCTGTCTTTCATAGAAAAATAAATAGTTGTACCAGAAAAATAAAAATACAAAAATGTCGGAGTCTTCAAAGTGTTGTAACAACAAACAAAAAAAATATTCATTATTCTGAATAAATGAAATAAACTTAATAATTATTTACACCTGTAAAACTATTTACAAAACACAGTGTCCAATCTGGAGAGAGGTGTAGTGCTGCTCGAGGCAGTCCAGGGTGAAAGTTGGACAGTATGTGGAGGCGCAACAAGTGGAAGCTGTTGCTGCATCAGCGAGGGGAGATACCACTGAAGCTGTGGAGGCTATCACTCTGTCTCAGTAACAGTTGGTGTGGTGGTGCAGGTGAAGGTGTGGTAGTTGTTACGCTGCTACCTGCTGCTGTGTCCACAGGCTCCAACAGTAACTTAATTGTTGCCTGCTGTGCTGAGAAGAGGGACAACAATTTTTCTTGTCCCTCCCGCAGCGCAGCAGTTTCTGCTTTGATGGTGTCTATTTTGTTTTCAAGCCTGCGGACACAGCAGCAGTGCACAGTGCATGTATCTTGATGCTCTTGTTCTGTAAAGACACAAAAGAAAATCCATTAATATGCAGTTGAAAATATTTAGCTTCTCTAGAGTTTCATGTAATAATGATATGTTCTTTGCCTGCATATTTTTTAAGTAGACATACTGGGCTGGATATTCAAACTGCGCCATTCAAAGGCGCAACTCCTTGCGCTGTGCAAAATAGATGTGCAGGGGTGTGTCCTGTGCAATATTCAAAGGAGTTGCGGTATTGAGCAACTCCTTTGAATATCGCTCCCCAGCCATAGCCACTGTTCATGGCGCAGTGGAACTTGCGCAAGCGCAAGGTGACAGAGTGGAGCAGTCAGCTTGCGGTGGCACAAGTACCTTTGTGCCATGCGCAAATTCACGATATTCAAAAGCTGGCATGCAAATGGGGCCATAATACATGCATGACTCAGGGGGGCCATTTGCATGTCATTATAGCCCGATTTATATGCTATTACCATGTAGGTGCGCCAATCCCCGAGGACTTGTGCCTAGCGCCCTGCCAGGCAGCAGCCCTCAGGGACCGACGCACCCTGCAGCCCGATCACGGGCATAGTGTCCCCCCCCGCAGCCCGATCGCGGGCATAGTGTTCCCCCCGCAGCCCGATCATGGGCATAGTGTCCCCCAAATCCCATGCCCAATCGCAGGCAGTAAGTATCCCCCCCATCCCAGGGACTGAGCTGGGGACCACCCACAGGTGGCACCTGCTGTGTTGTGCCCTGCACTACAGCAGCTCACCTGTGGGTGGCCCTCGACTTAAGGCAATTTTTTTTGGCTCAAAGTTGTGCAGGTTCAGGTTGGGGGTTGTGCTCAGACAACTCTGGCGCAGCCCGTTGAATATCGTCTGCGAGTTTATGCATGCTGGTTCCTCTCCTGTTGCAGATGCATTCATTTGCATTGCGCTGTTGCTCAGCCAGTTTTCTGTGACACAACTGCCTCCCGTTGAATATCAGTAGAATGGCGCAGTATGGACTTGCGCCATGCAAACGCATGTTGCACATGGCACAACCCTTTGAATGACTGGCCCACTGTTTATAACACATCAAGTTCTTATTAGATGTGTTGTATACACTGCCACTGTAATGTCAGTCAGCACCTATTAGTAAATGTTCTGTACAATAATTTTGTCACATAACAACAAGTTACAATAACTTTTTGCTGTATCTATCTACAACAAACATAAAAACTGTCTTCTACTGATCGTAAACATGATATCTTACAAGTAATGTTTATGATAAAAAATCAGACTTATTACTTGTGTCGCCAAGTCTTTCAATAAGACATGATCTGTATATATATTAATAACACATTATGCAAACAATCAATATAATTAAACATGTTTGTTTTTCTTCATAAGATTACATATTACAAACAAGCAACACTAAATGTTCTAACTACTACTTAGAATTATATACAGAGGCTCAGCTATTGAAAACAGTTGTGTATGGTGCAACAGAGTTGATGCACTGAGCTTCAATATTAAAATGGGAAACTGCACCTGCACAAATTGCAATGCACTGGGAAGCATCATTGTTATGCACCCACATTGGCGCCATGTGTATGCATAAACTGTACAGCCTGACATTCAGCTTAAACTGTGCAGTAACGCACGTGCAACCCCTACCTTTACCTGCAGAAAGTAACACAAAAATAAAGGCACAAGTCAAGGCGGACCCACAGGTCAGGCATCACATCTCAAGGTGCAACACAGCAGCTTCCAGCTGTGGGTGGTCCTCCACTTGTTCCTGCTACACCTGGTGACACCCCCATCCCCAATCACAGGCTTAAGTGTCCCTCCAGTACCATAATACATAATATAAAAGTACCCCACCCTCCAAATTACCCTATAGTAGTCATAATATTAGTGTCTCACTCACCTACTAGCTCATTTCCAGGCATATTGCAAACATCCTCCACCTCTCGAGTAGTCCAACTGTGAGGCATGCTGCCCCCTCATGTGCACAATACCTGGTCACATAGTGGGCTACCACCCTTACCATCCATGCAGCACCATCACCTTGCCCCCACCCCATCAGACACCAGGCAGCAGGACCACACCCACCTGCTGCTATGCCACTCAGTGACTGAAATCTCAGTAGGGCTTCATGTCCATTCATTCACAGCATGAGCCCATGGGCATGGAGTCCATACTGTACAATGCAGTACAGATATGTGAATAAATATATAAATTCATTCAGTCACATGTCTGCATTGCCTTATACAGTATGAGCTGCATGCCCATTAGCTGAGGGTCTGAACTAATGGGCATGCTGCCCTACTGAGCTCCTCAGTCAGTGGGCAGCAGGGTGCCACACGTGCTGCTGCCATACACCAGCTATCGGAGGGGAGCGAGTTGTACAGTTCCATAGCCAACAGCGGGGGGGCACTAGATCAACAGGATTTCTGGAGATAGGTGAGGGAGGATGGCGCCTACAATCACGCCTACTTGGGGGCTGGCAGAACGCTTATATTATACCCATGATTGGACTACTTTTGTGGGGAGACCTTATAATATGCCCTCAATCGACTACTCGAGTGGTGGGGTACCTTTACATTCTGGCTGTGATCATCCTACTGGTGGGGTGGCTGGCGGTAACTTTTACATTATGCCCAGAATTGGTCTTCTGGGTGGGGGCAAAATACTGTGCTGGCCACGATCAGGCTCCAGGAGGGATAATACTATAATGGGCACAATCAGTCTGCAGGGCAGATCGGTGTCCAATGCCTGCTGCCTTGCATGGCACCACATGCAAGCTGTCAGTAATCAGCACAGCTCCATGCTTATCGCATCCATATGACACCGTAATTAGATACAGATAGCCCCCATGTACATTGCGTTAATTATGTCCTCATATGCCTGTCAACCTTTCAATATTGTAGGTGCTCCACATGGCAGAATGGAAGTTGCAGCACCAGCATCTCAATTCTCCACTTGAATATTTACACTGGTGCAGTTCCACTGCACCATGCACTGTGGGTGTGACTAGGGTTCAATTTTGAAAGAAGCTGTGAGATACCGTAACTCTGTTTAATATTGCCCTGGCAACACCCCTGCACAACTATTCTGGGGGACACAGTGGCTTCTGCAAGAGAATACCATAGTTCGAATATGTGGGCCATAGGCTATCTCTCTAAAAATCTTACTTTTGTTTTACTATAACAAATCAATCAGTCACTATCAAACAGTGCAAATGTAAATATGTATTTACCACTTTGTGGTATTCATCATAGACTGCATACTGATCTCTAACCCTGACATAATACTAATCATAAAGAACATAGTGAAACTTATAATCATTCTTCATCCACTTACTGTATACTCGCACCATATACCATGAAAGGGTATTGCTGATGCCAGCATTTACCCACATACTCAGATGTTCTTTGCCCATGAGGCAGAGGTCAATATACTAAATACACCAGATGTAGCTGATTGCTGTCATCAGCAACATCCTGAAGTGACATATAGCAATTCTACAATGACCCCTTTTTTGCACACATGCTAAGTAATAAACAACACATTTCTTACACTTCTTTTATTAAATATTAGTGTGGTTACTATTCCACTGGAATAAAATACTCCCCGAATTAATAGACTACCCTGCTACTGAGGATCACTATTCTAACTTCATAATTGTCAATGACAGTGCATTTTTTTGCATTCCTGGTTGTGAGTGAACAGCCACTTCACATGCTGAAAAGGTGATAAGAGTACATTCCAACCATAATTGTGTTCTGTTGTGCTGCATTTGTTCGAGTGTGCTCTTGTAATGTTTTTTTTATCTGTCAATGCAAATGTGTTATTCATTTTTTTTTGTTTACACTAATATAATAAATTTTGTAATGTGGGTGTATATGCAACTAACAAACATATAAAGACATATTGACTAAGATGGGTTTGATAGTGATTTACAGAAATTGTTAGCTCAAACGCTGTCTGGCAGCTTACTTTGTGAAGTGTTAAGACTTTGTAACTGAAGTTTGTTTCTATTTTGTATTTAACTGCACTACACAGCACCTTAGCAGGGTTCAATATGTAATTGACATTTTGCAAAGTCAGTGCATGGATAAATTTAACACAAACAGCTGTCTGTTTCCACTTCCTATGCTGTGATTCAGCTTTAGAGTGGGACAGGTGTACCATGTAGCAAATGAGATTACAGTATTTATACTACAGTTCTATTCCCATTCTACATTAGAATTAACTTGTTCTAAAAATATACTTATCATAACATTGTGACTGTCTACTAGTGATGTAATACTTACATTCTTCACCACCAGTCTCCTCCTGCTTCACCTGCACCACTGGTCTGCTTACAACTGCTGTAGTCACTAGAAAAAATATCACAACCTTATTTAGATATCATAAGTAAAAATATTTCAATATCTAACACAATTTTATTGTATTACTATACAAGTCATATTCAGTTATACTAACATCCAACTCTATGTAACAATTAAACAGTATGATTCATAGGGTGTGTGTCATACTGGAATAACGTGTTGCCTCAGGTGGTTGGGTATGCCGCACAGGCCGACTGTGTCCAAATGTTCGACTGTGACGTTATGCAAATGACACACACCCTGAAGGGCATTATTGCTATCATACAATGGCTCGTTGTTATATATAAAGTTAAAAAATAATTGTAAAGAAAATATTTATTACTGGGGAAAAATGTTTTGGTTTCTTAATAGGACATGCAAAAAAAATGCTCATCTCCCATATAGTCAAGGTCATCATCCAAAAGCTCATCTGCAGCTTAACAGATGTTGTGTATTGCATAGTACCTTTTTGAATATCACACTGCAATGCATCAGTGTGTTACACATGTTGCACAGAAAAGTTGCACATGTATATGTTACTGTGACCATACCATTACACAGCTACACCAGATGTCTGACACAAAACAACATTACAGAGGTCTGCACTGTCGGTGAAGAGCTGCATAACTAAGTTTGCACTGTGTTTTCTACTGTCATTACAAGTCTCCTACTGACCATACTCACTGCTGTTCTAACACAGCACTACTACGCTGCTACTCTACTGCCTGTTCTGTTGTGTACCATACACAACAGTACAACAGTAGCACTTTCTCAGATCAACAGTGGTCATTATAGACTAAGAGAAAACTGTTCCTTCTGTTTCCCATAGTTAAAAGAGTTTTTCTAATATCATACACAACAATACTCATATGAAGTATTGAACATTTTCAATACAAGTGTCTTCTTACCATCTGACTCCACAAAGATAACACTGTCTGAGTCAGAGTACACAGCCTCCACAGCTTCTGTCTGTGCTGGGACTACCTTGGCAACTACTGGGGGGCGTCTCTGATGACCTGTGTAATTAACATAAAAAGGAGAATTTGTTATTCTCTCATTCAAATAATCAGTTGTTTAATCAAGTTTTTTATCAATTATTGACATATATCTGTTACCGAACATGCCCCTTGATCAAGCATTGTGCAGTTACGATACACAGACTAAATGACATAATTCCAAAATAGAACCAGACTAAAAATCTGAATTAGACATGGAGATTGATAGACTCCAGATCAGTAAAGTAACAGAACTGTAATGTAACATAAACAACAACATAGGTAACAACACTTAAAACTATGAGGACAAGTAATCAATAATACATGACAGGGTGTGTGTTGAACAGATATTACTGCACGCCCGGGCATAGTAAAGTATGACACCCTGCCAAGTGGCTTCATGCCCTGTAAGTGCAGTAATAGCTCTTCAACATAAACACCCTGAGTGTCTCAGTGCACTTATAAAATGGTTCTTTGTTTTGTTTAATATTTGTAACCTTAAAAAATATTAGTGAAGTAAAGAAAAACTAAAATCATTCTGTTCCTTCCACCTACATAGAAACATAGACTTTGATGGCAGATAAGGACCACTAGGCCCATCTAGTCTGCCCATTTCCCTACCTACAGGATAGGCCACAGATCCTATTTAACCAACAGCCTATATCTACCTGCCCCCCACAAGAATTGCCTTATGTCTGTCCCATGCATTCTTGAATTCTCCCACAGTTTTAGACTCCACAACTTCCTCAGTAAGGCTGTTCCATGCATCCACTACCCTCTCTGTGAAATAATACTTCCTCACATTGTCCCTGAACCGCCCTCCTTCTATGTTTAAATTGTGTACCCTTGTTCTTGCAAGTCTCTTTTTCTGAAAGATGCTACCCTCTTGGACTTTTTTGATTCCCTTGAGATACTTGAAAGTTTCTATCATGTCCCTCCTCTCCCTTCTTTCCTCAAGGGTATACATATTAAGCTCGTTTAGTCTCTCCTCATACGGCTTCTCTTGCAGACCCTGCACCATTTTAGTTGCCCTCCTCTAGACTGCCTCTATCCTCTCTATGTCCTTGTGCAGATGGGGTCTCCAGAACTGGACACAGTATTCCAGATGGGGTCTCACCAACTGTCTGTACAGAGGGATAACAACTTCCTGTTTTCTGCTGCTGATGCCTCTCCCTATACATCCTACTATACCCCCGACCCTCCCTACAGCCTTCTCACATTGCTTGCTAACCTTAAGGTCATCTGATATGATTACCCAGGTCCCTTTCCTGTTTTGTTGTTGCTACTACTTCCCCACGCATTGTGTATTCTTCCCCTCGGTTCTTCTTTCCCAGCTGCATTATTTTGCACTTTTTTGCATTGAATCCTAGCTGCCATATGTCTGACCATTCCTCCAACCTTGCCAAGTCCCTTTTCATCCTTTCCACACCTCCTTGTGAATCAACCCTGTTGCAGATCTTTGTGTCATCTGCAAAAAGGCATACCTTTCCTTCCAGTCCCTCTGCAATGCCACTGATGAAGACATTAAAAAGGACTGGGCCCAATACTGAACCCTGCAGTACCCCACTAGTAACCACCCTTTCTTCAGAGTGGGCTCCATTTACAATTACCTTCTGTGTCCTGTTGTCCAGCCAATGTTTTACCCAGGCTACCACCCTGGGACCCACTCCCAGGCTGGTTAATTTGACTAATAAGCCACCTGTGGTTGGGAGAAGACAGCTGACCTTGTTACCAGCAATGTACCTAGTATGTGAACAGGAACATAGTCTCCACATTTCTAGCAGGGTGAGAATAGTACTAACATCACATATTACTTGTCATTACACAACTACTGACAGTTTGAGATAATGCTTGGGGGGATTCCGGATCACCAAAACACCGGGAAAATTACTTAACTATGTGACTATGTTGAAGAAATCTGCCATTCAACAGCAGTGCAGGACACATAAGGTAGTGTTCCATGGCAACATTCAATGTTAGACTGTGCCCAATGTGATGTACAGATGCCTTCATACAAAACAACAGTATACATGAATCAGTACCATGGACACTTTACACACCACCAGCTGCACTTCACTTGCAATTGTCAGAACAAAATTGACATGCTACCATAAATGTATAGTGATCACCCATTAGTACCATGAATGCATGATGTCTCAATTTGCATGCACAGTACTAAATATCTAAATATTATTGTTATGGAAATATCATCACTTTACTTACAATGTGGAAGATGATCCCCAGCTGTTTTCTTCCGCTGCCTCCCAAAGCTCATAGCCAAGGTAGTACCAGCACGTGTCTTGAGTCGGTATTCTCCACCCTCTGCTTCAGCTGATAAAACCGCCGCCGCAACAGCTTCCACTTTCATTTGCACTGCAGTGCACTCTTATTCTAACTTTGAGTATGACATATAGAGTAGGTATGTGTGCTCCACATACCGTCCAACTTTCTGTTAGTGCACGCATTAGTATGCATGTACTTCCACGCCGCCTGAACTGCCTCGAAAGCGCCACCACCTTCTCAAATTCCACAGTCTCATTTCTCTGCAAAAAAAAAATACTAAATTACTGCCATGTTGCATGACATGTAAAACTTTTTCTTCTATTAAATTTCACATGCAAAATACAGAACACTGTATCTTATAAATTTTGCAGTTATTATAAATATTTACAGGCATACACAAATACACTGTCAGTATATCACATATGCAATCATCAGTAACTCATGCTGTACCACTTTACATTGAATGACATTTTTTTAAAACAGAGATTATATTTTTGCATAGTAACATTTATGCACATTTACACATCCTAATATTTATGACATCATACCACAAATATCTATAAACAAAACCCATTATTGCATCACACACTATTGAGGGCCACCCGAAAAGAAAAAAAAACACAGTGGAGAAGTATTATTATACAGATCAACATGGTACCAACCAAGTGTGTCTCTCCACCAAAAGCACACCAGTACTGTATCTCGTCATCACCCTCTCTCACCAACCATGATTTACCTTTAAAAAAATATAGCCATGGCACACCGTGGCACCACAACTGCTTTACATAATTCTAAGTTTGATATATTAAAAAAGACTTGTGATGTACTTCAACTGTAACCGCAGCCAATTAGGCAACCAAGTATAGTGAGCACACTCACAAGTGATAAATTTTAAAATGTTAAACCATTATAAAATGAAAGGGAAGACTGCACTGTACTAACAGCAGTATTTTGTTATCTAAAACAGCTAGTTTTAAAATTCATTATCACAAAGATATATTGGGGGGAGCACTACACAACTGGTGTTCAATCACACAATACAGTGTTACATGTGTCTGACTGATCTATGCAGCAGCTCTATTTTTTGACCAAGATATTTTGGTTCTGAAAAGAACCTTTGATAGCACTTTGATATTTGATTAAACAGTCTGACATTCTTAGAGGACTTTGAGGATTGCATCTCGAAGGTCTCCCAGGAAATGGCAATTGCCAGCATGTGAGAAATGTACACCATCTGGTAGGAATAGCCAATCATTACAGTATTTTATTACGGGGTGACGTATAGTGTGCATTCCATGCATGCGTAGAAAAGCAGTAATCTGTACATTTACTTTTCTGCTAGCTCTGTCAATCAGATACATATGATAGTCTGCTTGCCAGACTCTACGCTCTGTAATATCTGAAAAGATGATAATACAGGCAGGCAACATAGACATAATAGAAGCAAGGTCCAATTTTGCCTCTGTAACTAAATCTACCCAGTGTTTTGAGCCCAAATCACTGCCTCCAAGATGTATTAGCAGTATGTCAGGAGGAGAGTGAGTTCTCAAAAGTCTATGCATGGTTGGCATACGATGTTCCCATCTCATGCCACCACGGCCAAACCATCTTACATAGCAATTCGGGAGCTGCAGGTCCCTCCCAAAATCACTATGAACTGTGAACTCAGCTGCTCATCTAATGTAACTGCTTCCAACTATCCACAAAATCCTTTGCTATTTTCTGCCATTCTAAGTTTTTAAACCAGAACTGCAGAGAGCTACTAAGAAATGGACTGTTCAGCCTGCAGTGACCAGACAGCACTGAAAATCAAACTGATATTTCCTCCTTATTTCAAGCTAGCTTCAGTGCATCCAGACAAAACACACAAATAAAAAAAACATTCCTCCTGCTCTGCCACATCAACCAATGTAACTCATGCATTCAGTATTACTAAACTATGTTCATGCAAAATTGAAACCACTGAGAACTGAAAAAATGCATCCTTTTCTATAGGCAGAATTAAAACAATTACAACATGAGAAACAAGTCTGATTGGTTCCATTTTGTCATACAACTCCACGGCACCTTCCTATCTCACTCCATTTGCAGCTGTATCTGTACAAGTTAGTACTAAAATGCTTTCTCACTTTAAACTATTTTTCTTAAGAATATAGCATGCCACAATAACAATTAACATTATGAGATTAAACAGAAAAACGTTTTGATTGATAGTATGTACATGTTCTAATAAGTTTTTTAATACTAGAAAATATCATGGAAGATAGACTGTACTTACAGTTTCAAACTGCTTTTTCTCAGCAATATTCAAAATGGATCCTGTTTACTTCTTCTTCAGTGTTGTCCATCTCTGATTCGTTCTCAGAAGTGGCCTGACAAATCTTTAATTTCATTGGTAGAGCTAGCTGTCACTCAAACAAACTGTTTAATGATTCGATAATGAATGTTTCAGCCACTCCCAAGTGTTACATTTACTTTACTGTCGAATGCATGAAAGTACATTTGCGACACTTTCGATAGCACGAAAGTAAAATTTGCGAAAGTGTCGAAGTTCAACAGTACTTTTGACCACAATGTTGAATGCACGAAAGTAAAATTTGCGACACTTTCAATGCACAAAAGTATTTTTTTCGAAACTTTCGTTCTCACGAAAGTAATTTTCCAAGACTGTCTATACATTGACACAATTTCAGATTCTATGGAAAAATAGCTAAATTTTCAATTTTAAACATATAATCTGCTGCATAGCTGCTTCAAACTCAGTGCAGTGCAGATATTTTAGATGTACAATGTTCCAAGCGTGCATAACAACTGTGCAACGCAGACTTGCAAAACACTAATTTGTTGTAATTTTCACACTCAAATGTCCTCATATATCCATTTTAAGACCTCTGCTCATAACAGTTGCACTCTTATGTTTAAACATTTCTACCATATAGTCATTTCTCACATCAACTCATCCAAAACGCAGCACATAAGCAAAAGCACACTATTGTTAAGATGTGACAAATGAAATCTGCACTATTCACAACGTTGTGTGTTGAAAGCAAAATAGTAAATTCTCAACTGAAAAGTATGACAAAACACAAACTTTCTAGTGTACATGTGAACTGCACTGCGCAAGCTTGTAAATCAGAAATATTTCATAATTCTCACACAAATTTTTCAACATATTCAGTTTAAGTTATCTGTTCACAAACATAGCCACGGTAATTTTGTGACTGTGCCCCACACAGTTATTTCATCAATGAACTGCATCATTGCACAGTACATGTACAGGAAAACATTTTTTCCCATGTTGTGAAAAATTACAGCTCCAATGGCGATACACACGAGTACAAAAAACACAATGTTGGTAAAATGCAGCAATGATATTGAAATTTCGCTAACATGCAAGCATACCTACCAGCTGTGGTACACACACTCACACAACAGTAATAGTGGCATGTCCTCCCCCTAATTGTAAACATACTAATCGTTACAGATTTGGTAATGCACACTATCACTCTCAAGTTTTTGCTCTACCATATAGTAAATCATCATACTGACTATCCCATGACATGCTACATGGTAGAAAACACATGTTCGTACACAGGTAAAAAATCACAGCTATCGTAATCATAAGAACACATGTGAAGAAAAAATCTTTTAAATGTGCACTAAAATATTGAGAATGAACAAATTTCTGATATTACGTAGCAGCTGCGCAATGCACATTCATAACAACTATCATTTAGTTATGTTTTTACCAAATTGTTAACATTCTTAGCGTACTATTCTATTAATACACAGTGTTATAAGAAATTTACTGAAGCCTATTCTAAAACTTTTTTTTTCTCTCTCATACAGGTGCCTGATACTTCTGTAAGATTGCTTACTGTCACTGTCAACCATAATACCCAAAAATGCCAACTAAATACAGACGAGATGTGTCTCAAAAGAGAGCTGTATGATAGTACTACACTGTTGTATAAAGGCAACAAACAAAACAGTAAAGGCACCAAAAAAAATGAACATCGACAGACCTTTACTGCAACAGTGACCCCTACATCAAGTCACTGCACAAAGAAACAAAAATCCATAAGAAAAAAGCAAAAATGTATAGCATCAGAAATGTTGTGTTGATCTCTGAGACGAAACACAACTATTTTGAGTGTAACCATCAACAGACGCTCAAAACAACACCGTAAAATAAAAAATTGTGACTTACAACTCAGAAAGAGAAAGTATTTCCGATCACTAGCAAGTAAAGCTAAGATCGAAAGACTTATCGCTGCTGTGCTACAGCACACCCGCAAAAAGAGCAAGAGTCACCTTTCTCTGATGAATTTACGTCTGAAAGTACGGACTTTTGTCAACAGAGCACTGTTTGTACTACAACAATTGTGGCGTAAGATGTGTCATGTGCTTGAACAATTCAGGAAACTTGTATATGCCATTAAAAAAAGGCTTCAACAGTATCCTTGTTTGACTGTTGACAACTTCTGCCATGTCTTCACAGGACAGTGGCTGCACACACAGCACTCAGAAGCATATTTCTGGGAAGAGTCTTATCATGACTTTACGAAAGAACAGACGTTCAGTATTGATGAGTCCGCCAAACTAAAAAATGTCCTCAGTATCTCTGATGACAATCAATTGGATAATGATGATGACTGTGGTCCAACCACACTCTTCAATAAACGGCACTGCCTTACATGGTCATGTGATGCTGCCTGCAACTGTAGGCAATCATCATTTCAAAAAGTAGAACACTTTGTTAACCTATTCATAATAACAGATCGCAAAGAGAGACATAAACTATTTACAGAAATTGACCATTGTGAAATCTGGCCACGTACTGGACTCATGGGTCACTCACTTGCATGTCTCGATACTGGTGTTTGTGATAGTTTTTTTCACAACATGTGGATACTTGCAGTGCATCAAACAGGCATGCAAAACTTTGTCTACAGAGTACATGAAGTACAGCGAGCTGTACATCAGTACACTTGTTTAAATGACTTATTGCAGTCAGGTGACATGCAGGGTGCCATCATTTTCCTAAAAAAACTGCAACACATTCCTTCTGGACCAGAAACAACTAATTTCCAGTGTTACACTTCAACAGAAAAATCTGTTTCAGTGTTAGAAAATGACATTCTGAAACAGTACGGGAAGGAAATTGCTAAGTTTGAGGTTGCAAAGTCTCAGAAGTTTGATTCTGTATGTGTGCCATGCAACCGTTTGTGCTACACGAAACAAACTGTCACAGTCCTTACCACTTCCTCTACAGGAAAATGTTCAAGCAATCTCAACAGAAAATAGCTTGGTCATTCTTGTAAATGGTGTGCCTACAAAGGCCAAGGTCATCTGGCAAGATGTTGTCAATGTGCAAAAGGTAAAGCTTGCTCTGGCTTATTTAAAGATGAACAATTCCTTTTATATAGACCTTGACATAGATCAAATGGCCAGTCTCTCTGTGCAACATGATCTATTAGAAAAAAGTAAGCCAATCATTGAGAAGGTCAGTACACAGACAAGTGACAATGTGTATGAACAGTACACAATTCACCCACTACATGGCAGAGATCCATTAGGAGACAACATTGATCTCTATCAAATGAAGCAGGTGGAAGGTAAGCATGTCAGCATTTGGGAGGCAACACTAGAAGCACGCTGCTTCCCAGATCTATTTCCAAAAGGGTCAGGCGGATGCCTAGATGAAAGAGAAGTACGGGTACAGGGTGCTGAGTACCGCACTAGCCGTGTCCTGAGCAAAGATGGCAAATTCAGACGTAACATACAGTACCTGTTCCATCTGCTCTTGGAAAGTGAGCTTAGCATTCTGTCTGCGTCTATAGCACATACCATTCATCTAACAAGTCCACTAGATGGAATTACAGCTGCTCAATTTCTAGAGAAATTAAAGCAGAAAGATGAAAATGTGCAAGTGAATCTGTCTTCCATACTTTCAAGTCTACGTGGCACCAAAGAATATTGGTATCGCAGACACTCGGAAGTGATGACAATGCTACGAGAGTATGGCGCAGCCACATGGTTTGTCATACTTAGTTGTGCTGAATATGCCTGGGACGAACTCATTGAACTGTTGAAGTGGGCAAATTCCGATGTCGAAGGCATCTCATCAATGACTGTCGGAGAAATGTGTTCACTTGATCCTGTGTCTGTCACAAGACATTTTCACAAGTGGTTCCATGACATTCTCACTTTCATCTTGTCAAAGGACAATCCTCCTCTAGGTATTGTAGAACACTACTTTTGGAGGACAGAATATCAAGCACGAGGTGCCCCTCATATCCATATGTTATTGTGGATCAAGGATGCGCCACACATTGGTGAACATGAAGCAGCAGAACTGCTATCATTCATCAAAAAATATATCACTTGTCACATTCCAGACAAGTATGACAGTCCTACACTATGAAAGTTGATTCAAAAGTTCCAGCAACATATTTGCGCAAAATATTGCTGGCGAGCAGTAAAGAACAAATCTAATTGGTACACATGATGACGCTTTGGATTTCCTAGACGAGTTTGTCAGAATGGTGCCATGAATGACCTTTTCTCAGCAATGCGACACCACTTGAAGGCAAAATCAACCAAGAGGGTATACGAGTTACCCAGGCATGAAAAAGAGGTGTACATCAATGACTACAACCCAACTCTTCTCCTAATGTGGCAAGCAAACATAGATGTTCAGTTTGTGGCTGACAACTCACTGGCCCTGGTTCGCACGCCACTGCACATAACCAAACATGAACAGACTAGCTTGCAAGATCTTGGGAAGATATTGCCACTTCAAGCAAAAGCCTGACATCTCAGCTGTGGTGATTGGGTTTGAAGACTCTTTCACACAGAGAATGTGGAGCTTACGAGCCAGTGACCGTTAATGGGTACACATCTGTACGGAAGTTCGACGCTGCACGCTTCCTCAGTGTAAACTACAAAGAGAAACGGAAGCGTGTACTGATTCCTCATGCCAAAATTGAGGAGCTCGCTGTCAATACACCTTCTTCAAAACATATCTTGAAGAATAACCTGATAGACACATACTACCCATGTAGACACAACGAGATGAATGATATGTGTCTGTTTGGGGTGGCTAGTGGTATGACTACAAGACAGGTGCAGCACCTGACTCAACACACACATTTACAAGGTCAATGGACTAGATGGCTGTCTTGTGAAGAGGAACAAGCCATGCCTTATAGATCACTGCAAACTGCATCTAGGCACATCAGAGAGCACAGAACATTACTACTTTGCTCTCCTATTCCTATTTAGACCCTGGAGGAGTGAGTCGAATTAAAAGGTGACTCTGACACATTTGAAGAACAGTTCAATCTCACTTACGAGAATTTCCAAACTGAGTACTCACAAACATATATACAAAGACTAAAAGCTGAGAAAGAACAGCTCGAGCAGGCAGAGAAGCAACTTCAGGAAGACACTCCAGTTAGTTCACAAGACAACCTTGATCCAGAAGGACAAGGTGTTCTAGGTGACCCTCTGCCCTTAAATGCCCCAGAAGTGTTAATATCAGAAATTGAGACAGCCATGCAACATGGCACACACTCTATGGTCAACCCAGCTGACGTAAGAGAAAGACTAAATCAGCTGCAGCATACAGTTCACTCCCAAGTGGTTGAAGCTGTACAACATGGTATACTACATGAAACAAAACAATGTGACTGCACTCAGTACAAGCCACTACTAATGTTTGTTAGTGGTTCAGCTGGCACAGGAAAGAGTTTCCTGATTGAAGCCATCACTGCAGAAGTACATGAGGTGACAGGCTCTTCCATGTCTGTTGCTGTGACTGCTCCACAGGACTAGCAGCATACAACATTGGTGGAGTAACATTACACCGCCTCTTTATGTTGCCAGCTCGAACATGGAGAACTGGAGAGTATCGTAAACTGTCATTCGAGGTTGCATCTCAGCTCCATTCCATGTTCACAAAGATGCAGTTACTCATTGTTGATGAAATCAGCATGGTCTCCAATGTCATGCTTGCCTGTATTCATCTATGTCTACAGCAGATCTTAGGTACTGACGATGGAGTGCCATTTGGTGGCAAAAGTATACTTGTGTTGGGAGACCTTTTACAACTTGCACCAGTCAATGCAGAGCATGTATTCACAACTCTGACTGCCAAGCAAGCTAAGAATATCCTCGGTTGCATTGCAGGCTATAACATATGGGAATTATTTACCTATGTTGAGTTGTCTGAGAACATGCGCCAAAGTGGTGATCTAGCTTACAAATCACTTTTAGATGAAGCTCGCACAGGTTCTCTATCACCAGAACATGTTTGTATGTTAAACGATCGAAAAATAACAGTACATAGTACATACATAGAAACAGCATGTAATGTCTTCAGCGATATATAGTCTACTGCCAGACACATAGTGTGTCTTATGCCACTACTAAAGAAATGCACTGAATTCAACAATCTAATGCTACAAAGAGAGAACCAAGAGATTCTAACTCTGCATGCAATTGATACAGTTGATGCCGTTATTCTTAGTCGAAAGCTAGTAGCAAAGATGACTGAACGACTAAGTGAACTGAAGTCAGATGTTTGATGAACAGCTGGCCTAGAAGCTGTTCTCACAGTTTGTAAGAATGCACGTATCATGCTGCGATGTAATCTAGATGTAGAACAAGGTATGGTAAACGGTGCCATAGGAAACATCACTGACTTTGTCTATAATGTCCAGAATACATATATTGAGACACTTGTAGTGCAGTTTGACAACATGGAACACTCTGTACACATAGATCGAACCTGCGTAAAATTCCAGGTTTTTAAGGATATCTACGTAAACAGGAAACAGTTTCCATTATGTGTTGCATATGCTGTCTCCATTCACAAATCTCAGGGATTGAGTTTGGATTCAGCAATGGTAGACATAGGTACAGACATTTTCAAGGATGGCATGAGCTACGCTCACTTTCACGTGTAATGTAAGCTTTCTGGATTGCACATCATTAGTATAGCACCTCAGAAAATACGAGCTGACAAGCAATGTATTCTTGAGTACAACAGGTTACGTACTCTACATCAGCCACAAATGTCTTTAATACCACTGCCTACATATCTGTCTGTCTCACACAATTCAGTCACAGCTAGAGGGAGAAACAAACAGCAGCAAGCTTCCCAAAGTGATTTGACAAAAAAGAGTTCAGCAAAGGCCACAACTTCAGGTAAACATTCACAACCAGCAATTCATCAGAAATCAGTTGGTGTAGCTGCTGTACCACTCTTTGACAACAGCAGTAGAGTAAACTGCTATGCTAACTCAGCTATGCAAGTTTTTCTACACATGCCGCACTTTGTGCAGGCAATATCTGCTTCACAAGACAATCCCCTATCAAATGCTTTGAAGCAGATTATCAACATGACTTCTGACCACTCTAACAATGTGCACTCACTAACACCACTACAACAGGTGTTATCTACATATGCTGGATGTAGTACATTTGCTGCAGACATACAGCAAGACACTACTGAGTTTATGATGGCTGTCATAAACAACCTGGATGAAGACGGCACCCTAATGCGGCAGTACTTCACAGTAACATATGTTACAAAATATGTATGTGTTTCATGTGGCACTTCACAGCGTGAAACCACACAAGACATGCTGTGGATAACTCTCTTTGTTTCTGAAGCCAAAAGTGTCAAATTTCGACAGCTATTCACTAATGCTGAATGTAGTCATGCCTGTGGAAGGTGCGGAGGCAGATGCACTCAGTCCATATGTCTAAGGAGTTCATCTCAATATCTGTTGCTTATGTTGCACAGATTTGACCCCAATGGGCTCAGGGTTGATACTCCTATCACAGATTACACAGCTAGTAGAATAGTCTTCAACCAATCAGTGTTTGACACTCACAGTATAATCTATCACCATGGTCAATCCATGCATTCTGGCCATTTCACCTCGTTACTAAGGTGCAGAACTGGATGGTTAGAGTGTGACGATTCAACAACGACTTTTAAACAGAGACTGCCACAGCACTTGAAAATGCACATCTTCTAATATTGAAGAATTATGACAACCTTCATATTTCAGAAGAATAGGACAAACATGTTGCTTTTTAAATGACTACTTTGTCCCAAAAATATTCATGCCTCATTACAATGTTGTATAATGTACGACTCTAAATAAACAATACAGTTTCAACAAGATGGTATTCTAATACAGACATTACACACACTGTAACATGTTAGATCTTGTGTGGATCAGTGACTACATGAAAATTGTTGTAGTGGCTTTAATCGGCGCCAACAATATTCACAGTCACTAGAGAAACCATGATTACATGTCTATCAAAGATTGTACACCTGAAAACTGAGGACTTACTACTCTCCTCCTCTGTACATCTCTTTAAAAATCCATGTATCAACTCATATATAACAACAAATTGATATGACTTATAAGCTCTTACTCTTTGCAAACAAAGAGAACTTCTCAGTTATTATCGTAGATAACTGAGCTACCCTTATAACATTCAGCAAACATTCCACTCTGTCACAAGTTGTCTATCAACACTTCAATTTGTCTATTGACTCTGACATATAGAGAACATCATCCGTCACCATGCAACAGTGTAGAACTATAACGCTTCATGTAATACTAGTATTGTACATATGTAAAATAACTACCTTTATTGATAATGCAAGAAGCTGAATTACACAACTGTAAATAAGAAGTAATTGCAGAATCTCATTTACTGACTTTTACATGTGTTTTCAATTACTTGTACATAATATAAACATTTCTATTCAAGTGTACATTGTTAATAACTAGTTTGATACCTGTACTAAAAATACTAGTGTAGCACTGAAGTACAAGTGAATGTTTTAGATATTATTCAGCACTATAGTAACTACATTTAATTAACCATAAGTTTGTTAAAAAATGCATTCCATGACAGTTTTAGTATTTACAAGTTAAGAATTTACATAGAAGCCAATGTAAGAATTGATAATATGTCATTTGTTCATGTAAAAATATTATATTTTTTTTACTTGTCACATAAGTAATTCTACCGTATGTAAAAAATATTGACAATTGTAAATCAGGCACTGTTGCTGATCACAACAAACTGCATACCTGTTCCTGACAATATTTATGATCGCCTCAATTGAGGGGTCGGTTGGGAATTTTCCATTTGCGCCTAGTCAGTGACATATAATTAAATAATATCAATCAAATGTCACAAAACTTACATTTGCGTAAATTTTACAACTTAGACAATCAGCATATGGTTTTTCGCCCACCCCAGGAACATCCACATTAGCAGTCACACAATTACAACAAAACACTTGTCTATCATGTGTGTAATCACACTTCACAACCTACCACATTGCCTTATTAGCATAACACACAAGTACTGCAGTACACATAATTACAACATACAACCATTTTTAAAAAAGTTGCATTTTTTTACAAAATCCATTCACATTCAATAGTAAATATATAATGAAGCACCACAGCTTCAGCCTGACTATTAGAATTCCAGGTCGAATGTCAGAAACTACTTCCTCACATAAAGAGTAGTGAGTACTGAAACATAACTAGAAACACACAACACCTGATTAGTTTCCTATTATATCACACACTTACTCCAATCCATATTATACAGTTATTATTCTTACACATTTACATATTTGACAAGTAATGATTGCACACATACAAAGATTGTATTGTGAGACTGCTTCTGTTAACTAAATTTCACCTTGATTGGACCTTTTTCCATTTGACAAATTGGCAATAAATTTTTGAAAACCATAACCACCTGTGTCGACTCCTTACTTTAAATACCATAATGACATAAAACAAAGTGTCAATGACTTAAGCATACAAATCAATGGTTACTAATACTGCAACAACTATACCTCCATCAATTTGTTTGGTACCTATGACATACAGTCAGTATCACAGCATATGCAATGATGTGGGACATTGCATGTCACATTTGACAGAATTCCTAACAGTGTAAAAAACTCAGCAATGTACTTACTTTTCCTGTGCCTATGCAGTCATTATTACTATACCAAGGTGCCACACATCAGCACCCAACAGGTCACAGCTGTGACTATACATCTACCATTCAGTCACTACTATCTGTACTTCACAGTCTGACAAAATGACGTTTCTCATTGGCTGCAAACATCTTACAACCTTATGTTAATGTTTTATTACCATACATGAACAGGTTGACGATATACTGAACAAGATTTAAAACTGTTTAAAAATATGTTTCATTATTATAGCAATAAGTCACTCCCAAGAATTGTGTTAATGGTCAGTCAATCACCCTATAGAGACATAGCCACTCAGCCACACCTCATGCCACGGCACACCCCGTGTGTGTCTGTGTGTGTGGTGCTGGGGAGGTGAACTCGGAGTTACGGTTTTCAATCCTAACAGTGAATTTCTCACTTTTGTCACTGTGGAACAACCCTAACAAATGCATTAAACGGAGTTTTTGCCTCTAATTTCCCTTCTTTTTGAGAATGATATTGCTAAATAGTGAATGTAATTCGCTCCCGCCACATCATGTCTTGTGGCATAGTAACAGGAGCAGCAACGCAAATAGAAATACTAACAGTGGCACACATGGTAACACAAGCGCGAATGAGAACAGAAAGGGTAACGCACGCGGTGGCGTAGACGGGAATGGTCTGCCACGTGATTTCTTGTCACATAGTAACATGGTGCCTGTAAATGGAAATGTCAATGGGCATGGTGACACAAAGTGAAACAAAAAGAGAAACAGTACAGTACACACAAATGGCAAAAAAGTAACAGAAACGCAAGCGAAAATGAAAACGCAAACGATGACAAGACATGAAAGTTTGGGGTGTGCATTGCGATGATCAGCCCTAACTCTCACCCCATGACGGTGTAAAGCAGCAGAAGTATAATACAATGGGTAAGAGTTAGACCCACGATCCCAATGCACACCCCAATGCCGGTTGGGGGGTGGGGTGCAAGGGGTTTTCAACCCTAACAGTGAATGTCCTCACTTTTTCGGCTGTGGAACTACCCTAACTAATGCATTAAACTGAGTTTTTAGCTCTAATTTCCTTCTTTTGAGAATGATAACAAGAAATAGTGAATGCAATGCAGTGGCGGGAGCTGGGCCCCTTTGTGCTCTACCGCTCCTGCCACATGATGTCTTGTGGCATACTAACACGGACAGCAACTAAAACAGAAATGCTAACAGTAGCGCATATGGTAACACAATCACGTAATGAGAACAGAAAGGGTAACGATATGGTGGCGAGACGGAATGGTCGTTATGTGATGTGTTGTCACATAGTAACATGGTGCCTGCAAACACAAATGTCAATGGGCATGCTGATGTTAAGTGAAACACAAAGATAAACAGTACTGTACACAGAAATGGCAAAAGTAACAGAAACGCAAGCTAAAATGAAAACGCAGGATGAGACCAAGTTGCAGAGTGAGTGTGCATTGGGACTACTCAGCCCAACTCTCACCCCATGACATGTAAAGCAGCAGAAGTATAATAGAATGGGGAGAGTTAGACCCACAATCCCAATGCACACCCCAATGCCAGTTGGGGGTGACTGGGTGCAAGGGGTTTTCAACCCTAACAGCAAATTTTCTCACTTTTGTCACTGTGGAACAACACTAACTAATGCATTAAATGGAGTTTTTGCCTCTAATTTCCCTTATTTTTGAGAATGATAACGAGAAATAGTGAATGTAATGCAGTGGCAGGAGTGTGTGTGCCCACCACATATCGGTGGAGCGGAGCGACAGGCCCAGAGGGCCCCGCGCCCCCATGATGTGTTGTGGCATACTAACAGGGACAGCAATGCAAACAGAAATGCTAACAGTGGCGCACATGGTAACACAAGCGCGAATGAGAACAGAAAGGGTAACGCACATGGTGGCGTAGACGGGAATGGTCTGACACGTGATGTGTTGTCACATAGTAACATGGTGCCTGCAAACAGAAATGTCAATGGCCATGGTGACGCAAACTGAAACAGAAAGACAAACAGTACTGTAGACAGAAATGGCAAAAAATAACAGAAACGCAAGCGCAAATGAAAACGCAAAGGATAATGCACATGGTGGCGCAGACATCAACAGTAAGTGAAATGGGTACGGAACCACAAGCGGAAAGGGCAACAGTAACAGTAATGTAAGCGCACAGACTGGTCTTCCCCAAAACCTGCATAGAGAAAGACAGTGAGTAGAAATAATGTATGCATAATAATGACTATCGGCGCAGAAAATGAGATCTTGGAATACTAAATACATTATATCTCAGGAACCGATGACGAGAAAAAATTTAAAAGTCATATTATTTACAACTGTCCTGGCTAATTTGGATCTTAGCCCATATCAGGGGGCTAAGAAATTTTCCACTGAAAAGTCCGCATCTCACACCGTTTTCGAGATACGGGCCCTGAAAGGCACGGCGACTGCCGTTATGTTATCCTATGGGAAAAAAAGGAAAAGTTTGGAGCACCATAACTTTGCCTCTCTATAATGTTTTTTCACCAAACCACTGAAAGGCACATCTGTGGGTTGTTAGCTGTCTTCCCTCCAAATTTCAGGAAAAAAGACCAAACCGTTATTTTGCAGCAGGGTGCCAAAGGATTTCTGCAATGCGTTGGGTGCCGTAATGTTATCCTATGGGAAAAATGGTCAACTTTGGAGTGCCGCAACTTTGCCGCCATGTAATATTTTTTTCAAAACAACACTGAAAGGCACATCTGTGAGATGTCTTCTGCTTTCCTCCAAATTTCAGCCTAAAACTCCCAACCGCTCTTTTGCAGCGGAGTGCTGAAGAATTACTGTTATTTTTAGTAGGTCGCAGCAGAAACATGATTTGATAAAGTTTGCAAAAAAAAATGCGACACTTTCGCTGGCTCGACACTACTTTCATGACACTGCTTTTCCAGAAATTTGAAAAATATATTTCTGGGGTGTTTTACCCAAAATAAAGACATGGCTAGCATCCTCAGGGCCCGACTAGGTGAATACAAAAGAATTAGGTTGCTAGAGGGTCTCAATTTTAAATGCCAACCATTTTTCTGATCACCAACTGAAAACAAGATGGCAGATTTGCGACACTAACAGGGCCATTTGCGACACTAAAAAGTGCATTTGCGACACTGTCGAACTTTTTGTTAACTTTTCCCATTGACTTATAATGGGAAACTGTTTTTTGAATAACTTTTGAACCGTTTAATATTTTTTCATGAAATCTTCAAAAGGCACATCAGGGACCCCAGCTGCATGCTCCCTGAAGATTTTGAACTGGTCGCGCAAACTGTACGACCTGTAGGTGCGACCGTAGAATTCCAGAAAACCGTAAACGCGCGCACAGATCATGCTTAATAACTCTGCAGCCGTATATTCAAGCAGTACGAAACTTGGCAGATCCCAAGGCCTATGGTTCTTGATCATGTATTCCAATTTTCAGGCAACCAGTTAGTGGTTGCAAAGTTATTAAGGTGCAATTTTTTGGTTTAACATGGAAATGGCTCCTCAACTCCTAATTCATGGTAGCACTACCGTATACCATAATACATATCTATATATATATATATATATATATATATATATATATATATATATATATATAAATAGGGGTACAGTCGAGCCACTATTGTTAGAGTTGAGTTGGCATGTCAATGTTAAACCCAAAACTTTATACTTTAATAACTTTGCAACTGTTCCATGGATTTGCACGAAACTTGGTATGTACCTTCCTGTGGGTTAAGTCTCTTGATCTGTCAAGGTATGTTCCATTCAGATGTGTGGTTTCCAAGTTACAGAGAGGTGAAAAAACATGTTTTCACTCATTCACATTGCTGGGATTTTTCTTTGATCTTGTCTACAGCCCAGATGCTTTGGTTTTTTGGTCTGAAATGTTCAGGGCAGAAAGGGTCTACCTCATAGACATTTTGCTAGTCTGGTGAAAAAAATAATAAGCCATTTTTAAGTTATTGCAATTTCAACATTTGAAAAAATTGTTTCTGAGCATGCTGAGTAAGAACTACAAAATACAGTAGCTGTATGAAACAAAGTAGGAATCCTGGTTTGTGTGGAAAAATTCCTACTTCGTATAGCAGCCATCTTGTTTACAGTTTTGCCTGAAATTCAAGTTTAGAAACCTCCCAAAATGATATTCTGGGGAGGAACCAACACATGTGGCTTGCTTACTGTGACACCTAAGTGCATTCTCCACTTTACTGCTTGGAAATATCCTTAAAATGTTCTTAATCCATACTGAAAGTCTTCATTCATATCCATGTAATATGAAGTAGGATCTTACTTTGTCAGTGTCAGTGGCTCAGTAGGTAGCACACTCGCCTCTGAGGCCGGGAGATCAGTGGGCTGTGGGTTCAGTTCCCACATCAGGCACTTGGGTTAATATTCCAGTACTGACACTGCAGTGCAGCATGAGAGGGGTGCTGTACTTCTGAGGTGCCATCTTTTGGATGAGATGTTAAACCGAGGTCCCATCTGCTTGAATTGGTGGTAGTTCAGGTGGATGTTAAAGATCCCATGGCACTTATCGAAAAGAGCAGGGGAATTTCCCCGGTGTCCTGGCCAAATTTCCCTCATTCACTAAAAATACCACCAACAGCTTAATGTGGTTCAAGGTCAGTTGGCATTCATCTGTATCCCCCTCCTCCGGGTCATGTCTGAAAATAGGCAGGATTTGTCTAGTGCACTTACCCGGTCAACAAAAACTAAATAAATAAAAATAAAAAAAAACTTTGTATGATGAGATATGAAGTAAAATCCTGCTTCATTTTACAGAAATCCTGAAAAGAACTTTTAATGCTGATGACAGGGTGCCCAATCCCCGTGCCAGCAGTAGGCGGCTGCACTCTTGTATGGTACAGTGAGGAACCCACTCCCCATGTCCCCAACAGAAGAAAACTCTCCCAAATATTTCCTGACAATGGGGTTCCTAATCCCCACATCAGCAGTCAACCCCCCCAAGGTGGGACACTGGGGAACCCACACCCAGTGTCCCCAGTTATATTATACCCCCCCAGCCACCAGAACTGAATAATACTGAGAGCCCAACTGCAGTGTCACAAATGTTTTTAAATTCTTGTATACCTGACAAAGAAAACAGTCCTCAACATCTTTTTATATTAATCCTGTAAAAAGAAAACAGTCCTCATAGTCTTTCCCATCCCACTCCCCCATCCCACCCTCCCTCTGAACACCCACCTCCCCGCACCCAAACATTGCCCTCTACTTACCTCTGAAGGGTGGCTGCTGCAATCTTCTCTGGACCAGAACACATCTGCACTCTTCAAAGCCAAACCATGAACTGAAGAATCAAAGTTAGTGCCATATAATGGTGGTTTATGGTGTTTTGAACTTATGTCAATATCTCAGGCATTTCTCAACATTTTTACACCAAATTTTCAACATGAGCTTTTTGGGACCCTGACTCACAAACACTGTCACTGTCATCTCATTAATCAAACCTGTAAGGTGATTTCAGGGTCACTGTGTGGAATCACCTTTCAGGACCGATTAATAAAATGACAGTGCCAGTGTTCATGCGGGTAGGTCCCAAAAAGCCCATGTTGAAAATTTGGTGCAAAAATGTTGAAAAATTCCCACATTATGAGCATGCATTCTGCAGTTTCTATGCATGCTCATAACTTCACAATTTTTAGTATTTTCACTCCAGATTTTCAACATTGCTACTTTTGTCACACCTCCTCATGAACAGTACAGCTGTATTTTTTTCACATCCTGCCCAAAACGTGTTTTCGCATCTGTGGCACAAAATGGCATGGTCGCTGTGTGAAATCAACTTTTGGGACAGATTAATGAAATGACAGTGCCAGTGTTCATGAGGTGGGGTCCCCAAAAGGTCATGTGGAAAATTTGGTGAAAAAATTCCTGAAAATGCCCGAGTTACATGCGTCCATTGAATTTATTCTGTGCACGAGCATAACTTTGCTACTTTTTCATCTTTTGACGCCAAAGTTTCAACATAGCCATTTTTTCACACTACATCATGAACAGTACAGCTGTCATTTTTCACATCCTGCCTAAAATGTGATTTTGCACATGTGATTCAGAATGGTGTTGCAGTTGTGCATAATAAAATGTTGCCTTGCATTTCACAATTTCTCTGTACCAGGTACAGGAGGTTGGGTAAGAAGATGGTTATGCTGACAATTTGGTCACTGTTGCTTGACACATGGAAGAGCAGGTCCCTCCACACCTACATACCTATGTGCATCTATGGAGGAACTGGAGCGTAGGGTCCAAAGGACCCCACACTCCCACAGCAAAATATGGATACTATTATGCTATCTCAAAAAGAAGAGAAATTCATTGCAGAAATCTTCATTAATGCATTATTTAGGGTTCCTATTACAGTGACAAAAGTATGGAAATTTGGAGTTAGAGTTCTCAAACCCCCCACACACCCCCACCCTCCACACACCAACAGGCATCAGGGTGTGCTTTGGGATCGTTGTGTTTAACTTTTACCCCATTCTCCTATACTCTACCACCTCAGCTTGTTTACACATGGAATGGGGTGAGAGTTAGGCCAACAACTCCAACGCACACCCCGATGCCTGTTAGTATGTGGGGTGGGGTTGGTTGGTGGGGTGGTAACCCTAACACCACATGTCCATGCTTTTGTCACTGTGCTATGAACCCTAATTGATGCATTAATGTTTTTTTGCCATGAATACACACACACACACACACATATATATATATATATATATATATATATATATATATATATATATATATATATATATATAGATATATAGGGGTGCAGTCACACCCTACAGTGAGGGTTCAATTTTAAACTCAAAATGTTGTACTTTAATAACTTTGGAACCATTTGCACAAAATGTGATATGCACTGTTCTGCGGGGTAGATCTCAATGTGGCAAGTTATATTCCAGTTGTATGTGCAGTCTCCAAGTTACAAAGAGGTGAACAAAACATGTTTTTGCTCATTGACTTTGCTGCTTTTTTTTCCTTTGAACTTGCCTACAGCCCAGGCAGTTTGTTTTTTTTGTCTGAAAATTTCAGGGCATAAAAGGACTACCCCACAGATGTGCCTTTTGCTAGTCTGGTGAAAAGAATATTAAGCAGTTTTTAAGTTATTGCAATAAAAAAATTTGAAAAAATAATTTCTGAGCATGTTCAGTAAGCACTACAAGATAGCTGTATGAAATGAAGTCGGAATCTTGCTTTATATGGGAAAATTCTTCATATGCCCACCATCTTGTTTTCAGTTTTGCCTGAAAATTTCTAATTTGGAAACCTCCCAAAATGATATTCTGGGGAGGAACCAACACATGTAGCTTGCTTCTTAGGACCCCTTAGGTGCATTCTGCACCTTACTGGTCAAAAATTCCCTTAAAATGTATTTTATTTAACAATTAAATGCTTTGTTTGTATCGGCATCATATGAACTAAGATCTTCATTTATGTGCTGACTCACAAAACAAGATCTTCCTTCATATTTGGAAACACCCTAATATTATGTTCTGGGGAGGAACCAACACATGTAGCTTGTTTATTGGGACCTCTTAGGTGCATTCTTACTTTACTGCTTAAAAATTGTCCTTAAAATGTGATTTAACATTGAAATTCTTCTTTCATATTGGTGTGATACGAAGTAAGATCTTGTGTCATATGCCGACTCATGAAGCAAGATCTTCTTTCATATGGGAGATCAATGTATTTTCATAGGATTTTCAACTTTGGTGCATAACTTCACCATTTATGGATATTTTGACACCAGCTTTTCAAGACAACCTTTTGAGGACCACCTATGAACAATATGACTGTTGCTATGCAACTCCCACATGAAAGTTATTTTGTGGACACTTAGCAAATTCACATTTCAAGCAGGATTTGCATAATGACACATATATTGTTCATAAAGTGGGATCACAAGAAGGCTATGTTGAAAATTTGGGGTCAAAATATATTAAAATGGCAACGTTATGACCATTCATTGCAATTTTGTTATGCAAGCTCATAACTTTGGAAATTTTAATGACGTTTACCCCAACTTTTCAACATAGACATGTTATTACCACACTTCATGTTTGTCACAGCTGTCATTTTAAAAAAACCTACTCAAAATGTGTTTGTCATTGTAGTTGCGTGGAATTACATTTTGGTGGGGTTTTGTAAATTTTCTGTACCAGGTACATGAGATGGGATAATAAGATGGGTATGCTGGCAATTTGGTCACTGTTGTCAAATAAACAGGAGTGCAGGACTCTTCCACAGCAACATACATACATCTATCTATAGAAGGATGGGAGTGCAGGGTCTGAAGGGCACTGCACTACCACAGCCAAATAAGGCTATGATTACACTGTCTCAAAAGGAAGGCGATGCATTGTATAAACTATGTTACTGTATCAGTTAGGGTTGTTATTAAAGTGTCAAAAGCTGGGAAATTCAACATTAGGGTTTACAACCCTAACACATCACCCCCACCCTGTGCAGATGAAGAGAGATTGGGGGATGGCATTGGAGTCATTAGCCCTACCACTCACCCATTCTCCTATGTTGTGTCCCCCATCTTATTTTCTAATGGAATTGGGTGAGTGTTAGGGCTGATGACCCCAATGCCACCCCTGAACTAAGGACACTTTGAGGCCTAAGGAATTGACAGTGTTCCTTTTTAAAATAAGAAACACCTAAACATAGCTAAATGGGACCCACTTAGCTAGATTCTTGCATATGTTTTTTAAATCATGCCCAGAAATATATTTTATGGGCACCTCAAAAGCAGACGTATCCAGCAGTGAGTAAACCCTGTTCTCTGTTTGAGAACAGCAAGACATTCCTCACTGCTGCAGGTGCGGATGGAAATACTGTATACTGCAGGTCTGAGTGCCAGTATCCATCTATATATCTATCTATCTATATATATATATACTGTGTATATATATATATATATATATATATATATATATATATCTCAATCATTCTACTTTATTCTCACCTTTAAGGCCCTACAAGCCTGGGCCCTGGTTACTTGGTGGACCTTCTTACACCTGCTACCTCAATCCACTCCCTGTGTTCCTCCTGGAGGGGCCTTCTTGCAAGTCCCAGGACAAGACTTAAAACTACCAGTGACAGAGCATTTAGTGTCACTAGCCCCATCCTGTGGAACTCACTTCCTCCATCTTTAAGGGAGGCCCCCTCAGTGGAGGTTTTCAAGGCACACCTCAAGGCCTTCCTGTTCGTGCAGACTTTTCCAGACTTTGCCTGGTAAATATTATTTTGTAATATCATCCTGTTCTGACTTATTATATCTCTGTCCCTGATTTCTTTTATTACTTATATCGCCATTTATTTCTGAAGTTTTTTAATTAGTTTAAATTGTTGTTATGATAATGATTATTTATTGATGTTTGTTTTATGTTGGTCTTATGTATGGCACCTGGGATTGGGCTTATTTTAAATAAAACTTGCCTTGCCTTGCCCTTGTCTTATTCACTTATCCCTCTCTCCCAGCTCAGCTAGACCTCCCTTGTTCATAGGTTCATAGGTATGTTTACCTTGTATCAACAGCTTAATCTGGTTCAAGATCAGTTGGCATTCATCTGTATCCCCCTCCCCTGGGTCGTGCCTGAAAATAGGTAGGATTTGTCTAGTGCAAAACCTCCAAATATGCTCTAGTATTATTTATTCTCATTATAGTATACAAAGACTGTATATAGCAAACACCAGGACCGGTGATTAAATCTGATTTCTAGTAGCACGAGGTGTAAATAAGTAATGATTAGCATCTAATTAGTACTGCTATTTCTGACCCATGAATGTCCAACCTATTCTGACCTCATGCTGCTTCTTGCTGCTATGTTTTCACTTACTTGCCCTGTCAACTTCTGGTCTGCTTCTTACCAATCTGTCCTACTAGTTTCTGTTCTTCTTCAATTCCATTGCCCCCGCTTTCACCAGACTCTCCTGCCATGTGTGTAAAGTCACTTTCACTGCAATGCTCCCTTTGTGTTCACTACTCCCCCCACTTTCACCAGACTTTCTCACCTGTGTGTACCTGTCTCAAGCTGCTCTTACCCAACAGCCTATTCACTCTTGGCTACTGGCCCTATTATCTCCGAACTCACTCACTGCTTGTTAGAACAAAAATGTCCATTTGAACTGCCATGACTCTAGATAAAAAATAGAGATCCTCTCAGACATTAATGATATGCCCAAGATTTTTTTAGAATAACTTTATTGAATATATTCGACAAACAAGGCAACTGTTACTATCCAAAATGCAAATGTAATGTTTCTGCTCCATAAGCTATATAAAAAAGCAATTAGTATTAAAATGAATATCTAAATAACACTTTAAAAATAATTTTTCAAAAAGCCAATTTAAAGCACCATAAATTTTATCAATCATATGAGAAAACACCTAAAAAAATCAGTAGACGCATTTTATGGATAAAAACATTTGTCTGTGTTTCATTTAAGCAATATGAATCTCAGACTAGAAGCACTTGCATAGTAAGACAAGGAGATAAAGAAAGAAAAAACAGTAGAAAGGATAGAGCAATGAGGAAACAACATAGAAAGAAAGGAGGTTGTCCTGGCTTAAAAAAATAACTATAATGATAAAGTAATTAAATAAATAATAAAAAAAACGTGCTGTAGTAATCAATATGCCTAATATATCAACATGGGGAAAATTGCACACATTTCAATATATCTTGCTCAACCTTATCTGACCTGATGAAAAGCCAAACTTGCCTTTTAGACTAGTGGCACAAAAAAAACTCAAAACTGGCTCTGCAAGAGAAAGAGAGAGGGGAAAGACAATGAAACTGATGAGACTTTATTAAGAAGGTTTTTGAAAGCACAGGGTAAGGACACCTTAATAAGTGGCTTAATGTTAATGCAGAAATCTGTGCAATTTGCTCAAGCTCTGGGAAGTACTGACTACACTGTCATGAGGCCAGCTTCACAGATGGAAAATCAGACACATTGGTTATAAGTGGGCTCATGGTGACAATAAAAGCACAGATACTGCAAGCTCTGAGTCCTGGATCTCTGATGTTATGCCCAGTATCCTGTCACAGTAATCATCTTTCAATGTTTTCAAATGTTGAGAAGACCTTTCCATTTTTTTGTTGTTTGTTTTCTTTGTTTGTTTACCAATGCATGGAGCAGGGCCCATTGATATTCAAAACAGAAACTTTGATGGGCCATAAAAAAGCAAAGGAACACCTCTCTGTGGTTTTATGCTGTAATATGTCTGGGACTAATAAGTTGGACCTTGTTATATTTGGAAAGTCACTGTAGTTGTGGTTCTTCCATGGGGTTCAAAATAAGCTGTCCATCTAGAAGGCTAATACAACAGTGTGGATGACTGCTAAAATTTTTACTGAATGGTTAGAATCTGGGATTAGAACTGAAGTTAAGGGGTGGGAGAGTGGACTGGACCCAGACAAGATGGCAGGTTAAATCCTTAGCTCCATCCCAGCCTGGATCTAATCTGGAGCAATCTGCTATGATTTGGGGCACTAGTAACTTCTGAGATGATGGGGCACACTGCCTGAAACCTGTTGACCAGAAATGTAGTGATATTGTGAGTGCAACCATCACTTCTGCAGAGCTATATCCAGGAATGCCCTGATCTACCATCTAGCCTAGTGTGGCCTAGAAGGCCTCTCATCTTTCCAGAGCCTGATTCGTCCCTTATCCAGTTATGGGTTTGAACCTCTGGGGCTGCATTCTCACTCCATGGTCTCCTAATTGCCGAGTTCTTAAATGGTTGGTTTGGCTAGCCTCACATAATCAGGCTGGAGTGCAAGTAGACATCTTCGGAGGTCACCACGGTAGCTACCGCTCGCAGCATGGCAACAGCAGGAGCAGACAACAAGCCAGGACTCCCCAATCAGCTGAACTAGGGAGGAGATCTGCTAGCCTACATTACAAAGATGTTGGAAACACTGCTGGTTCGTGTGGAGAGGATTAGTTCCTCCTTAGCAGGAAATGTGGTTGATGTCCACAAACTGGAGGAACAGCTGAATGTAAATGAACATTTGTCTGAAGACCTAGAAAGGCAACAAAAAATGCTTTGGCAGAAGCTGCAGGACCAGGAAAGTAAAATCAGTAAGCTTTGGAATCATGCCAAAGATCAGGAGAACAAAAGCAGGCACAACAACATTGTGTTTTGGGGGTGCCTGAGGGGGTAGATGGGCCAAATATGGAATGTTTCCTTAACAATTGGATCCCTAAACTCCTGGGGGAATGCTGGAAGGACCCAGTAGAGGTAGTATGGGCTCATAGACTTATAGGGAGGGCGGGCCTGTCTACAAATTCCCCCCGACCCATCATTGCATATTTGCTGAGGTATTCTACCAAGGAGAAGGTCCTGTGGGTAACCAGGGATTTGGGGGATAGTAAATGGAAAGGGGCCAGTATATCTTTTTACCAAGACTTCTCACAAGAGGTACCTGCAAAATGTAAGGCATTTATTCCCCTTAAAAAAGTGTTAATGGCTAATGACTTTTGCTACAGATTCAAAAGACTCACCCAGCTCTATATTTCTAAGGAGGGCAGAGAGTTTGTTGCTGAATCTTCCCAGGAAGCTGCAGCTAGGTTGCACAGGTTTTGGCCCAAGTTAGAGCTCATGACTACATTCCCCAAATGTCTTTGGGTGCCTGGCCTGCAATCTGGTAGGCAGAACGATAGTTCTAGGAGGACGTCTCCGAGGGACAGAAATTGCAACCGGAACAGTCCTCAGAGGCAATCTTCCCCCAGTTGACTGGATGCAAGGAGACTCTGCCATCTATCCCCTGAGCAAGTGCAGGACAAGAATTGCAAAATGGCTCAGATCCTGTGCTCAAAGCAGGGGAAGTCCCTCTTGTCAATCCAGTGGTCAGAATGTGGACAAGATCACAAAGCCCACAAACTATTGATGATCCACAGTCCACTCCTTACCCACCAGCAAAGCTTTCTATGCCAGATTCCCTATTGGGTGCTGCACAGGATGAACAGTTACAGGATTCTCTGGAGGAAATGGACATGCAGGCTCCACTCAATTGGGCCAAAGAGGTGGACTCAGAAGAAGAAACCTTGGCAAAGGCCAGGGGTCTCCTCATGCCGGGTGTCAAAACTTTTGCAGAGGCAGTGAGTGAGCATCTGCTGCCATGTAGAGATCCTGGCAACCAAGGGGGCAGTTCTTATGCCACAGACAATGAGGCATGTTCTCTAGTTCAAGCACCTAGGAAGGACTCTGGTTGAGTGTGGTTATGTGCTTTTATATTGTTTTGCTTCTTATACCAGTTCTGTTTATTACCTGATCCCTGTATAAAGTGCCTAATAAGTGCTTATCCCCAACTCCCTCAGGCACTCTAGTCAGTAAAACCTTGCACAGCCACTCTGCTTGATTCTGGTCTGTTCCATTCCATGGAGCAGGGTAGGTAAGCAGGCCGAGTCTAGGTTAAAAGGCCCCCTTTTGTGCTATGCCTTCTCCTCCTTCTGCACCAAGTCCCCATCTCTGGAATGCTGGTGTGGTAAAGAGTTGATGGGCGGGATTATACACCTGTAATGTTTTGCTTGGGCCAATGCTATCCCCTTGGGATTTTTAGGAGCATGTTAGTAAATCTTTTTCATTCTATCATAACTAGCTAGCTGTTTCTTATAGAAAGCGGATATTCCCTAGAGACTGATATCCCCTGTCCCCTGGGGCTCTGAGCAACTATGCCCCTTTCTCCTCTCCACTTTGTTCCTTATAAGGCTCCCCCCTTCTCCTCACTGGGGACATATAAAAGAGGTTATCATGACATTAAATGTCAGCCTCCCATTGCTCAGGCTTACTTTGCCACTCAGTGAGTTCCCTTTATATCTTTGCTTCATAAATGCATTCCTGTTGAATGTTGTTATTGTTATGATGGTTGGATGTTCCTATAAATTGTATGGTTAGCAGCTAGGCATATGCTGCTGTGGGGGAAGATTCTTACATGATTTATTTATTTTCTATTCTATTCTTTACAGGGGCAGTGGGTATGTTTCTCACCCCCCCCACAAGTGATTGCATTTCTCTAGTGTTTCATAATGCATATATGGGACTTTCTCTTCCAGGTAGGGATGGAGGACATGCTATTAGTGGACTTTATCTCTCATCTGGACATCCCCATATGTGACGATCGAGTCAGCGTGGATATGGATCTTTTATTGGTACCCACTGACATGCTCACCTCGATGCCACATGTGACTTTGTAAATTGTTTATAGCAAATCTCTCAGAAGTTCAAGGAACTCTTTGCTGACTATAGTTGTGTCCTCCCTTTTCTGAGGTGCCTAGGCAAGGTTGCAGTTCCTAGCCCCTCCTCTGGCAGCCTGTGTGGCAATAGGTGGTACTCAGGGAGGCTGGTATTCTGAGAGACTGTTAATATTTGTCTTGTTTCTGGAATTGCTCTTTTTTGACTGTTTAACAATTGTTGCTGTTTTTGTCTTCAATCACAGGTCTGATTACTTGGTGCCATACACAGATCCTCTCGTCCCTTATACCTTGAGGTCTTTTTCCCCTCTACCATCTGAGTTACCTCCCCTAGTGGGCTTATCAGGACCTAGGTCTCCAAGCTAAGGTACTGGGTTTTCAGGGGTTGCCTCGTTCCATTCTGGGCATGAAGACTCTTGTCCGTTTCTGTGTTTAGGGGGTCAAGGATGGCTGTCAGAGCATCCCCCGGTATGAGGTGCATTTCGTGGAATGTCAAAGGTCTCAACCATTCAGTTAAGCACACTAAGGTCCTTCAACACCTTGCTGCTCTTAAGACAGATGTGGCCTTATTGCAGGAGATGCACCTTACAACCCATACGGTGCAATGGATGAAGAAGCTGTGGGTGGCAACAGTCAGAGCCAGTTCGGCCTCCACCAAGTCAAAAGGGGTAACCATTTTACTTTGAAGAGCATCCCCTTGGGTGGTGGAAGCTACATTTAATGAATCGCAGGGGAGGTGTATAGTAACTCAACTCTCATACCCTGGTGGGAGGGCCTATCTGGTTAATGTTTATGCACCAAACAATGATTCCGTTTACTTTTTTTCCAAGGTGAGCCAGGCCATAGCTCAGCTGGCAGAAGGTCACCAGGGGCTGTCTATTCTGATGGGCAGAGACTTTAATTTGGTACTAGATACCTTCCTTGAGAAGTCTCAACCCATGCCTCAGGTGCAACCCAAGGCAGTAGCAGCACTCTTGAAACTAATGGCGGAGTGGGGGCTGACTGATGTATGGCACAGAGATCACCCCACAAGGAGGAATTACTCCTTCTTCTCCCCAGTCCATCAGACCTATAGTAGGATCAATTTTTGGCTGGTGAACCAGGAGGTAACCTCTGGGGTTAGGGACTCTAGGATTGAAAATATCCTAGTGTCTGACCATGCCCACACATCTCTCCTATTTTTCCCTCATGGACAGGGAACTCCTCCACCAGGTGGAGGTGTAATCCATTACTCTTTGAGGAGAAGGACTTCTGCTCCTTCCTCTGAAATTAGGCCAAATCCTATTTTCTTTTAAATGCTGGTGGAACAGTCTCCCCGAGAACTGTCTGGGAAGCCTTTAAAGCTGTCCTGGGGGGAGAATTATCTCCTGCTCTGCCATGAAAGTGAAACTCCACCTGGCTGAGCCTGATCACCTTTAGGATGTGCTTAATGGGCTACAGCACAGATTCAAGGCAATGCCTAACCCCCGGTCTGATCCTGACCTTCTGACCTCTATCACAGGGTTGAAGTACCATATAAATATCTTATTACACAAGAAAGCATAGTGGCAACTCCTCCACTCTAAACACAAAGCACGGGAGGGTGGGGAAAAATGGGGAAGACTCCTGGCATATCAGCTGCATAAGCAGCAGGCTGCCTCCAGAATCCAGGCACTCCAGGATAAGGCAGGAAAGGTTGTATCGGATCCCTAAGGAATCAACAGAATGATGCGCCTTTTAATGAATCCCTTCACCAGAGTAAGAGTTCATTGGACACTCCTAGGTCTAGTCAACTCCTTACTGAGTTTTGTACCCCTGACTCTCTCACAAAGCTATCAGCCTCTGATCGACACAGCCTGGGATCTCCCATAACTGCGGAAGAGCTACAGACTGCGATTTCTCAGTTAGCAAAAGGGAACGCTCCAGTTCTGGATGGAATTTCGGCAGAGGTGTAGCAACTCCTAAAGGAGGAAATAACAGAACCCACCCAAGTACTGTTGTATTGTACCCCTACTCTCTACAGCACCAATCCCCATGATATAAGTAGTAGTAGTAGTAAAAATCATATTCTGATGTTAAGAAAGGGATAGCCCAGTTGAACAAAAACTCATTTACAATGGGGTCTCATGGTCCTAAAATGACAAAACAAGTTGCTCATATAGTATACGAAATATACAAATGTACAATCAGTGCATATTGAAGCCTAATACAAATTTAAAATACATTTATACAGATTGTGGTGGCAATGGGGTGGCAATGGGGTACACTCCTCTGGTGGCTCCAAAGATCATCCCAACACTGGGTGCCCAATCAGTCCAGTTGTCAAAAAAACAAAAACTATCCCTCGTCAGGGTTTTTTTCTCAAAAAAAACCTGCAAAGAAGAAAATGGGCCCTCGCTGATCTGACTCCACCAACTTTGCTCTCACCCTCCACTTAGCACCCACCAATCCACCCCCCACCCTACACACACACCCTCACTCACCTAAAACTGTCCCATGGTGTAGATCCACTCTCCAATCAAAAAGATGTCTTGTGGTGGGAACCAGTGACTGCAATATGAGAAAATAAGGTAAGTCTAATTAACGTATTTCAATTTCTTTTGAACTTTTACTAATAACCATCATTTTTCAATATTCTTACACCAAATATTCAAAATGGCCTTTCTGGGATTGTCACCTCTTGAAAAAGGTAGGTGACATTTTTAAAATCCATTCCAGAAGGAGATTTTGTGGTTGCTCTGCAAAATCATCTTTTGGGTATGATGTGGACATTTTCAAGTACTGGGTTCATGAGGTAGAGCATACAAAGAATATATGTAACATTTGGTGGAAAAATAAGGTAAACTTACCAAGTTATGAGTGAACATTGCAATATTTTAATGCACACTCAGAACTTCGCTAATGTTCAATATTTTTAAGCAAACTTTCAATATGACCTTTTGAGGATCCACCTCATGAACAAGGGATGTGACATCTTTTAAATCCAGGCTGAAAGATGATTTTGCAGTTGCTCCACAAAAATCACATTTCTGGTGGGATTTGAAAATTGTCACCTACCAGATTCATGACAAGAGGTCATAAGAACACTATGTTCAAAATTTGTGGTATATATATATACAGTATATATATATATATATATATATATATATATATAGAATAAAATTATTAACTTATGAGTGAGCCAGCTGGATAGACAAAGGCTGGGGGATGTCACTGTCATGTGGACAACCCCTATCCTGGGAAGGGAAGGTGAAGGTTGGCCATACAGGCCCAAGTACCATATAGTGCAGATAAATATTCTCTATGCTTAATGACCTATACCTCTACACCTATGGGTGCCACAGGGCCCTGCGCTTTGACTGACAGATGGACTCTTTGTCCTGTGTGTCTGCATCAGTAACCACATGGAAGCACAGGGTCCAAAGATTTTTCCACAGGCTGCTAGACAGCCCTACAAATTCTTGACATCCAATGTCACATGGAAATGAAGGTCCCTGAAGCAGACTCTTCCCTTGACTCAGGACCTTGAAATACTGTGCATCTGTTCACACAGATGTTGCCTTACCTGATGATGGCTGTCTGTTGTTGCTTGTATGGACTTGCCCTTTTGATGCTTGGGGGCTAGGGAGTTATGGTTGGAAATGCTAACACCAAATTTCCCAAATTTTATTGCTTTAAGTTAACCATAACGGGTGCAATAATGCTGCTTTTTGCAAGGAATTTACTTTCTTTTTGAAACAGTGGAATCTTATTCTCATTCACACAGGTCTGGAAACACAGGGCCCTATGGACCCTGCACATTCATGCAACTACAGATTCTGACACACAGGGCCCACTGGGCCCTGAAACAAGTGAGGAGTCTGTCTGGGCACAGACCTGCACTTCCATGCTGAATGAGGAGTCTGTCTAACTGCAGAATCAGAGGGACCTCATGGCCTTGCACTTCCATGTGGCTACAGATGCAGACACAGACTGGTTCTGGCCCAGTGCCAAATGAGGAGTCCATCTGGCTGTGAAAAGTGCCCAGTGTTTCTGTGTGGCTTCAGATGGAGATGCACAGGGCCCCTTGCATAGGGCCCCTGCACTGAACATGGTTCATCAGGCTGCGGAAGCATAAACAATATCTCAGTATTCACTCACAACTTGGTCATATGATATTTTACATCTAAGATTCAACATAGCCTTTCTCATGACCCCACATCTCCCAGCTCAGCCAGCCTTCCCTCATCTGTCCCAAGTCTTAATATTTATTAATGTATGACCTTTCACCTCCCAGCTCAACCAACCCTCCTTGGACCTTCCTGTTCCTGAAATTGTTTTACTTTAACTGGACTGGGGTGCCCACCCCATGTACCACTTTATACTAACCCCTCTCTTTCAGATTGCCTATAGCCATTGGTATTCCCAATACCAATTAAGGTTTTAACTCTAAGTAGACCAGGGTACCCACCCATAGAACTGTTTTATTCCACCCACTCCACTCAGGATCACCCCCCAAAACAAATACATACACTGGGACACCATGGTACCCACCTCTAGTGCCACCAAACACTCTTCCAACACTGGTGTGCCCAATACCCAGTGTTGGGTCAGGTCCCTAAGCAAAGCATGGAAATTGTCCATAATTTATGTTTTTTAAAGCTGCAAAGAAAAAAACAGTCACTCGCCAATCTCAGCTTCTCACATCCCCACCTAACACCCTCACTCACCTAAAGAGGGTCCCACATTGTAGAGCTACTCTCAGATCTAAAAGACATCCTCCTCTGAGAACTGCATCTGTGATATGAAAAAATAAGATACAGTAAATCTGGTTCATGTATCTCATTGCATTTTGAAATTTTACTTATAACTTTGTCATTTTTAAATATTTTTCCACTAAATTTTTCACATGGTCTTTTTGGGACTCCACCTTATGATCATGGCAGGTGCAATTTTTTAAATCCAGCCCAAAATGTGATTTCATGGTTGCTGTACAAAATCACCTTTTGAGAGAGATTTGAAAATGTGCACCTACCAAGTTCATGAAGTGGAGTCATAAGGAGGCTGTGTTTAAAATTTGGTGGAAACATATGGTAAAATGACCAAGTTCTGAGTTAACATTGAAATATTTCAATGTTCACCCACAAATTCGCTATTTTTCTACCAGTCTGCATGGCCTTTTTGGGACCCCACTTCATAAACAAGGCAGGTGAAATATTTCAAATCCAGGCTGAAAAGAGAGTTTGAAGTTGCTCTGTGAAATCACCTTTTGCGTACGATTTGAACATTTTCACCTGCTGTATTTATGAGACAGGGTCATAAGAAGATTATGTTCAAAATTATGGTCAAAATATATAAAAAACACATTTATGAATGTACATTGATATTTTGCCATGCTTGCTCATAACTTTGGTAATTTTCAATATTTTTGCTATAAACTTTCAACATAGCCATTTTTCAGGCCTCCTCATAAATGTAACAGGTATTGTATTTCAAATCCTGGCTAAAAGGTGTTTTTGCACATTTGTCATACAATGACATTTTAACCAATATTCTATTAATGTGACATGTCATGTTTTTTTTTATTTTTAAGGAGGAGGAGTCATAAAACAACTATGTTGAAAATTTGGGGTCAAAATTATATATACAAAAAAAAATATCAGGAAACATTGTATACATGGCTAGCCTTTGGCCCAGTAGGTAGTGTTTGTGATCTCATTATGGTGAGCAGAGTTCAGGGTCATGTTCACTGAGCCATCTGTATGGGCTCAGGCTGTGGGAACAGCTCTGCAAAGCTGCTCCACTCAAAGCCTGGGAATGGAAGGTGCAGAGTTGACTGCATGGACCCAAGTACCATATATTGATGAAAATCTTCTCTTGTCATAGAGTCCTCCATCTCTGCACCAATGGCTTCTAGAGGGCTCTCACCTTCATCTGACAGAGGGACTCCATGTCCTGCATGTCTGTATCTGTAGCCATATGGAAGCACAGGGGCCAAATGGCCCTGTGCTTCCACAGCCCACCAGATAGTCCCACAAATTATTTGCACTCATTGCCACAAGGCACAGAGCACCCTGCAAGTCTGCATCTGATCAAACGGGTCCTGAAGGGAGCTGCGTGAATGAGGATATGATGCTATGTCAAAAAGAAGGAAATTTATTGCAAAAAAAATATCTGAATTAATGCAGAAATTATGGTTAAACTAAGTGCAACAAAGATAGGAACATGTGGAATTAGAGTTTCCAACCAAGCCTCCCCACCGCCAAAGTAGCAAAAGGACAAAACCACAGAAGAAATCACAGACAGACTTCATCAAGTAAGATAACAACATACAACTGCTTCCAGATGACACAAATGCTGCACTGATATGCTAAATTTATGGATTTATATCTGCAGATACAGAGGGCCTGTGCTTTTGCAGTCACATCTGTATGTCTTATACCATGCATGAGTAACTATGGCTACAGAAGCACTGGCCCCATGGGGGACCTGCACTTCTTCACATAGAAGCACTCCCGCAGTTTGGATATCATAGATTTATACATGCAGCTAAGAACATGCAGGACCCACAGGAGAAGGGGGGGGGGTCACAGGAAACCTGGAGAGAAGGAGGCAGAAATTAGCAGTACTGGGGTGAGCACCTGGTCCATTTAAAACAGTTACATAGGATAGGTAAGGAGATAGATAAATAGAAAGACAGACAGACAGACATACAGATAGACAGATTGACAGACAAATAGATAGATAGCTAGATAGATAGATAGATAGATAGATAGATACAGACAGGTAGACAGAGAGATAGACAGGATGTGGACGTCAGCTCACTAGAACAGCAGCTCACTTCTGCCACTCAAGCTGGCAGCAGCACTCTGTCTACAGCTGCAGATACCAAGAAAGTCCCACTAGTATTCCGCAGAGAAGGTTTGCATCCCTAAGCTGGACATCTAGGATTTTCAGGTGCCCAGAAATCTTATTTCCAGGCCCATTCTTAACAAAAAAATTAAATAAATAAATAAATAAGACACACATTTAGGTAAATGGGTCCCATTTATCTAAGTACAGCTGTTTGTTTTCTGAAAAGAAATAATTTTTGTTTCAAAAACTAGATGACAGCTGTCATGATTGATATTTTTCCTCACAATCAATTATTTGCGATAGATAAATGCTCATGAATGATAAAGATTCAAGATTCAAATTTTATTTTACACACATGTATGTAAAAATGATTTTGTTACAGTACATGTTGAATTTCAAAACATATTAAAAACTACAGACTAGAACCAGTTAGCACTTTTGATTCTTATAATCAAAGCAGCTTTAAATACAATACCAAAAGAAAACAGGCAGGGGTAAAGAAATCAGTGGTTGAATATATAAGATAAAGTGTCCCATATCTAATTATTCATTCCTCATGTGATTCTTTTTTCCCACGTGATAAAATACATATTGTACAAATATTGCTAGTGCATATATTACTGGCCCATGTCCCGACTTGAATATACTCATAGTTTTAGCCCAGGAATCGATCCCCTCTAAGTGGTCTTTTAAGGACCAGATCCACTTTATCCTTGGCATATCAAAAACTGGGCATTCAAAAATCACATGAAAACTTTCCCACTTACAGTTTTCGTTACAGTAACATGACGCCAGAGGTAATGCCCTCCCTATTATAAACTTTACACCCAGATTATCCTGTTCCATCCGAAGTCTATTCAAAGCTTTTCTCTGATTTTTGTTATCACAGAAGACTAGATATTTTTCTGTTAAAAATTTATTTTTGATATTTCTATATATTTTCCCTTCCCAGCAGTCATGTATTCTCCCTGTATCCTGTGCTGCAGCTACATCAAGCAGTCTTTGGGTGGCCTGGTTCTTAAACAGATAGATACACTTGTCAGGTTGTAGAATGTAGTTATATTCTAATCCCAATTTATTTAAGATGGAGTTTAAAATAGGCAGCCACATGTCTGTACCCCTATATTTTTCTTCACATTCCTCCACTAAGGGATACTGGGAGAGACTGGGGTCTTCATTGTTAGTTATTCTACACCAGAAATGTATTGCTCTTTTTCCTAGCTTTGTTTTGATAGAATATACTCCAGTTTCTGCTCTTACCATAGAGGTATGGGCGTACATAGAAACCCCCAAAAGTTGTTTTAGAAACTTATTCTGTATTGATTCCAGTGCATTTGTATCCTCCAGAACTCCCAAAATCTCTGAGGCATACAGCAGCTGAGCATTAACCTTTTCCCCCAAGCATCTAATTTGTGCCACATAAGAATTCTGGGCACATGTATTATCAAACCTTGCTATTGCCTGGACTGATCTCATGTTTTTTTTTTTTCCTTTATGTTTTGGCTATGAGTTTCCAAGTTAGTTTCTTTGAGAACCAGACACCCAGGTAGCAAAAGACATTCACTTCTTCAAAATGTTTGTCTCCTATTGTCCAATTATGTGGTTTTGAATTTGAATTTCCCCATTCAAACACCTTAATCTTTGTCTTCTTTACAGTACATTAAGCTCCAAATCAATCCTCTTTAGTGAGCCAGAAACTGAGGATAAGGCTCCTTTTAACCCCATCAGAGTTTGAGACATAATAACAGCGTCATCAGCATATAACATCATTTTCACAAGTAGCTGAAGTATTCTGGGAGGGAAGGTATCAATTTTTTGTAATTCTTCTAGCACAGTTTCAATATACTGTATATATTAAAAAGTGCTGGCACCAGCAGACATCCTTGTCTTACACCATAATTAATGTCCAGGGGTTCCATTCAAGCACCATCTTTACTATATCTTATTACAACTTCAGTATATTTATATAATAATGTAATCATTTTAGGTAGTTTACTATCTATCCCTTATTTTCCAAAATCTCCCACAGATATTTTCTATTGACACTGTCAAATGCCGCTTCAATATCTATAAATGCTACATATAGTTTTCTTCCATCTTTTTCTTATGTATTTATTTACTATATGGACAAGTGTAAATATAGGGTCTAAAGTGGATCTTTGCTTTCTAAATCCAGACTGGAATAAAGATATTATATTATTTTCTTCTACCCACTGCTCTAACCTTACCAATAGGAGTCTGGCAAAAATTTGGGAGCTTATACTTAACAGAGTAATTGGCCTATAGTTACCCAGGTCCTCTGTAGATCCCTTTTTGTGTATAGGGACAATCACACCCAGGGCCCAAAGTAATGGGATTTGTTCCATTTTTGCCATATAATTAAACATTGGTGTTAATATTTCACCCACCATTCCATGTCCGAGTGATAAATCTCTGCTTCTATCTCATCCATACCTAGGAACTTATTATTTTATTGTTCCTTAATTGCTGTAACCACTTCACCTATTGTAAAATCATTCCAACTATTGTTTTCTGTGGTATTCCTTTCACTATTATTCTTAATATTATTTCTCAGAGGTTCAACAGACTTCTGATCAGCCCTACATATTGTCCTGAAATGATTTATCCAGGCCTCTGGGGTGCTATATGCTTCTATATTTGGTCTAAAATTACCTGTCCCATATGCCACTAGGTTCCAGAAAGATTTTGTATCCTTTTCCACTATTGTTATCTGCAGTGGTTGCCACAGGGCACTTGAATATTTGGTTTTTTTGTATTTATTATTGCCCTATATTCTTGTCTTAAGTTTATAAAAGCCACCGTATCTTGCAACTCTGTACTTTTCATTCTTTTCCCTGTTTCACCATTGTAGCTTTTGTACTTGCACATTCTCTATCAAACCATTTAGCACTTCCTTGTTCCCTCTTATTCCTCCTTATAATCCTACTTTCCTTGCCTGCTCTTAGTTTGACTAAAATCATTCTTTCACATGCCCCAAATCATTCTGAATCTCCTAACTTTGAGCTAAAAACTTTTATTGCTTGTCCCTTCTGCTCCATGCCCCCTTCAATCCCTGCCTGATAGTATTCAATACTTCGTTTTTGTTGTAGGAGCAACTTTTCCTGCATCAGCTTTTGAACTCTCCCTTTAGTCTCTTCCGTCCATCTTATTCTCTTCTTATTAAACACTTGTATATTTTCATTTACAATAGACCTCTTTTCCACATTCTTTGTTCTCAATTTCCCTGTAAGTGATGGATCTATACTAGAGAAGGTTGAAGTGACCTCAAATCACTCTGTGAAATGATCTGCGGAGTGAAGGAGAATTTGTGAAGTGCTCTGCAATGCGAAGCGGAGTACTTTGTGTTATAATGGGTAACGCGAAGTCCATTGAAAACAATGACTTTACATTAATCCACCTTCCCAAACCACTACTCCACCAATTCTTAAGGCAAAGTACATTGAAAACAATGTACTTCACCTCACTTAGCCTTGTTTTTAAGCTCCAAAGGTGAATTTTGCAGTGATTCATGGGATTTCAGGTCACATGGGCTCTAGATTGTTCTGCACAGCCTCTGTTTGGGGTAGTGTGTGTAGGAAACTGTAGGAGACAATATGCTGTGAGAGCTCTCTGTGATTCAAACCTTCTAAAAGCTGTTAAAAAAGCCTTTTTGAATCATTTGTTTTGCTGGAACTTTAGTTCATCAATTATAGGAAACCCTCCTGTGCTCATATCATCTAGTGTTTATTGTTTGTGTGAGGATTTTTAATTTTAATGTACAACATTCAGTCTGTGTACTGAGAGACAGTGGAAGTGTGCTTTGGGGGAGGGGCATATCTGTGGTGTAGGTAGATTAACTTGAAGAAAAAGACAGTGCTTTCTGTTTTGATGATATTTTTCTTGTATAACTGTGCAAATGTACACACATAAATAGTTTCAATAATTCTTGCCATTTTTTTACTGATTGTTGTGGTGCAACAGTGCATAATTTTAGTTTGTTTAAAATATGTGGTTATATTACTGAAGTTTTCAATTTGCTATGCATTACTTAGTGTGTGTGTGAGTATGTGTGTGACTCATGTCATCAGATCAGACACCTTTTATTGTGCCACATAATTTTAGCAATGTGAACCTGCTATCCACTGCAGCTGTGTGATTTTTGTGCTTCTTTGTGGTATCTTTACTGGTACTAGTACTAGTGACTGTTACTGCAGCAGTGCAGTACACTGCCCTCCCCATGGCCCGCCTCAACCGGCAAAGGTATTCTTTTCCAGATTTGAATTTCTGATGGTGAGCACTGGTTAGCTGTTGTGCCTTTGCGTCAGCATCTCTTCAGTGCACAGCACAATCTTAATCTGTCTGTGCATTTGCATCTCTTTAGGGCCCAATCTCTATCTGTAACTGAAGTCACAGTTGTTTCTTTGGCTTCCCTTCAGAGTATGGGACAGGTGCGGTGCATAATTCTGCATGAACCTTGTACTCATTAATATGCTTTTTTAAGTCAGGACCATCATCACGAGTCACTCATGATACAAATCACGTTCTTCACCATCATGATCACAAATGTGTTCACAAATCACCATTCAAGATTACGTCATGAATCACATTAATTGTTTTACTAGTTACTTGGATGTATTGTAAGCAAGTTTTGTAATATCTCTCCAGCTTCACCACCCCTCCATTGTACTCATTAACAAGTGTTTTTAAGTCAGGGAGTTAGTGCTACAGCTCATCGGGGAAGTACAGCCATAGGCATTTGTATTCTCAATACAGTTGTATTGTTTATCTCACACCATTGACCACAAATCACAATCTTCATCATCACGGTCACAAATGCAGTCACAAATCACGATTCACGATTATGTCACAAATCACAACACTAATTTTCTGACTAGTTACTTGGATATATCGTAAGCATGTTTTGTAGTATCTCTCCAGGCTTCACCACCAGGCTTAATCATTGTACTCATTAATGAGCATTTTTAAGTCAGATAGTTTGTGCTACAGCTCATTGGAGAAGTACAGCCATAGGCATTCACTTTCCCAATACAGTTCCATATTGGTTATCTCACATCGTCAACACCGAATCACGTTCTTCATCATCACAGTCACAAATGCAGTCACAAAAAGCATGTTTTGTAGAATCTCTCCAGGGTTCACCACTCCACCATTGTACTCATTAATAAGCACTTTTAAGTTGGGGAGTATTGTGCTACAGCTCATCGGGGAAGTACAGCCATAGGCAATCACGTTCCTTCCCGTACAGCATGTGAGTTACAGTACTGTAAGTAGTGGTGGGTAAAGTGGCCCCAATTTGCTCAGCAAAGTGATTCACTGAGTAACATGACATCAACGGAGAACTCCACAATGTGAAGCAGAGTACTTCGCTTCATAATGAGGAACACAAAGTCCATTTAAACCAATAACTTTGTGTTATTCTGCCATCCCAAAACCACTTCTCCAACAATTTTAAGGCAAAGTACATTGAAATCAATTTAATTCAAGCATTTCTGGGTGATATGGGAGACTTTTAATTCTTCACTATCCCTAGTTGAGATAGGTATATTACGGAGGAGACTATAGGGGTAATGAGGGGAGACCTAGTACTTGGGAGAGGTTCTGAGCTGGAATGAACATAAAATTAAGGAGGGCATGAATCAATTTGGAAATGGAAAGTTGGGGACATTAATGTGGGGGTAATTAATTGAATGCAATCTGCACAACTTGATAAATTGTTTTGTTTTTGTTAAGTCTTTGGTGTCTTTTTTTTTCCATTCCTCGGGGTGCAGGGGTGAGTGGTGGGATAGTTTTAGGGTTCTGAAGCATTACGTGATGTGATTTAAATATGGAAAGGCACCCAGATATTGGTGAAAATGGGATAGTATGATGATAGAATGGAGGGGGAAGTTATCTGCATTGTGTATATGTGTATTATCAATTTGGTTGTTGTTTTTTATTGTAGATGTTCTTCATTAATGTTCATAAGTGGAAAATTAATAAATATATTCTACAAAAAAAAAAGAAATCAATGTTATTCGCCTCACTTCACCCTGTAATTGAGCTCTAAATTACATTCTACAGTTATTTATGAGATTGCAGGTCACATGGGCTCTAGATTGTTCAGCACAGCCTCAGTTCTGGCCTGGGTAGTGTGTGTGCTGTGGTAGCTGGAGACATTTTGCTCTCAGAGCTCTGCAATTCAAAACCTCTAAACGCTGTTTAAAATGCCTTTTTGAGTAATATTTTTTGCTCAAAATTTAGTACATCAATTGTAGGAAACCCTTCTGTGTTCATATGATCAAGTGTTTATTGTTATGTGTGGATTTTGAATGTTAATTTAGAACAGTCAGTCTGTGTACTGTGAAGTGTGCTTTGTCGGGGGGCATATTTGTGATGTATGTAGATTAACTGGGAGAAAAAGGCAGTCTTTCTGTTTTGGTAATATTTTTCTTGTATAACTGTGTTAATGTACACACAGTAATATTTTTAGTAATTCTTGACTTTTTTTGCTGATTGTTGTGGTGCAGCAGTGTACAATTTGTCTGTTTAAAACATTTGGTTATATTACTAAAGGTTTTCAATTTGCTATGCATTACTTGAGTGTGCATGTGAGTGTGTGTGCGATGCATGACATTAAATCAGACACCTTTTATTGTGTTACAGATTAATCGCAGCAGTGTGAACCTGCTATCCACTGCACCTGCATGAATTTTTTATACTGCTTTGTGGTATCTTTACTCATAGTGGATTGTTACTGCATGCACTAATCCCACAACTAGCAAAATGTATTCCTTTCCAGATTTGGATGTGTGACTTGTGAGCAGTGGTTAGGTTTTGTTGTGCCTTTTTGTATGAATCCCTTGAGTGTGCAGCACAATCTTAATCTGTCTGTGCATTTGCATGGCACCATTAATTCTGGGAGACTGCATTTCTTGTTAAGCTCTCATTTCACTTAGTCAGCACTGGGGAATTTTCTGGACACAAGACCGTAGCATTTTGGGGATTCACATTAATTCTGGTGATTCTGTGTGTGACCTGACCACTGCACACATGACTGAGTGCATGAGTAATTCTGGGAGACTTTGTATTTCTTGTTACACTCTCATTTCACTTCATCAGCACTGGGGAGTTTTCTGGACACAAGACAGTAGCACTATGTGGATGCACATTCATTCTGGTGACTGTGTGGGTGGGATGCTGGAAATATTGTTGTCACTCCACCTTACTTCGTGTTTAAGGCGGAATGACAACACAAAGTAATAATAACAAGGCAACGTGAGCCTTTCCTATGGGGCACTCCGCGTAGTGAAATGCCAACATGAAGTGGCCACTTTGCGTTCACTTCGGTGGTGGATTTTAAATTTGCTGTATCTCTAATCTATACTTAGGGACAGAGGGAAGTGAGCGCTATCCCATACTTCCAGTATTCTCATCTTTGATAGTAAGAGAAAAGAATATGCATCAACTATAAAATAGTCCAAAACACTTACTCCCCTTGTTCCCATATGGGTACACTTTCCATCTCTATCTCCTGTAGGTCTGCCATTTAACATCCTCATGTTAGTTATTTTTAGCACTTTTAGCAAAAGATGTCCTTGTTTATTGATTTTTAAATCTGAGGACATCCTTATGGGGATTCCTAGAGCATCATCCAAGTTCCAGTTATTGCATGGGTCCTTTATTTGTGTCCTGACTTTTGCATTCAAGTCTCCACCCAATATGATGGTAATTCCTGAGTATTTTACTTGTATATGCAATAACACTTCCTGAAGAGTTTCCATTCTTTTAGTAATTTCTTTCAACCTGACCTTAGGGACCAAATAAACATTTAAAATTATGCATATGGGCCTCCCATCCCTAGATAAGACAGTTTCCAAAATATTATGTATTTAATTTTTTACAATACATTTTGCTTCCACCCCAAGGCCCATTTTTACAAGGGTACATATCCCCCTGAGGACCTTCCATATGTAGAGTTTTTTGCACTTGAACTCCCAGGTCTGGTAGCCCTCAAAAAGATGCCCCACCTGATTGGTTATCCATGTTTCCTGAGGTAAAATTACCGTAAATTTAGAAATTAGTTTCCACCAGCCCATATCCTTCATTTTGTCCCCAATCCCACTATATTCCAAGAGATTACTTATAAACTTTTTTACTGGGGGGGAGAGTGTTTTTTCCCCTTCCAGTCAAATAAGAATCACTTCCAGTTCCTAAGGATAACTCCTATTTCCCTTTGTAATATCCATAGATAGGATACCCAGATCTATTACAGAATTATCATCAGATGAGAGTATCATGCTATTATTTATTCGCAAACTTCTGATTTTCCTCCTTCTAATCATCCTGTCTTTAGTCCCTACTTGTCCACTATCCTGTAATGTGTACTCTTTTTGTATTGGTTCCCAGTAGTTTGTTATTCTTCTCTGAATTTTCCTGACTGGGGAAGGATCTGTATCTATCATGGATATTTCATTCTTTTCCTCTGATGTTTTCTTACTTTCCTCTTTTCCTTTTTCATCCCAGCAGATAATTGTTTCTGCTTTTACCCCTATTTTTTAACTCTGCTTTTACATCCAGGATCAACTGCCTGGATCCTATCTTCTGAGTTACTAGACAGACCCATCCCTTTTCCTTCCCGTGTGGTATCTATATACTGAGACAATATCATTCCATCTAAACTCATTTCCCAATAAACCCTTACATGCATTATACACTGCTATTTTGAGTGTTGTTAAATTTTCATAGTTTTAGGAATTCCCTTAAAAAAAGTTGGGTTTATTAACCCCTTTCTAATTTTTTCTTCTTTTGTAATTCCATATTTTTCCGTAACCATTTGTTCTTCTCCTCCCCTGCTAACCTTTCTCTGGTTACTGGGTTCTGAGTCCTCTGCTCTCTGTTCATTTTGCAATCTAGCCCTTTATTTTCCCTTTTGCTTATAATGATCTAGAGCCATGATCTCCTCTACTTGGGGAGAAATCAAAGTTGGGATAAGAATTCCACTCTCCCCTTCTAAATATATTCACCTGTTCTCAATTTTCCTAATTGATTTTGTCCTTATAATATTCCTAGCATGGGTGTTCTCTTTCACGCTTTCCTTGTCCTTTACTAGTTGTTTTTTTTCCTTTTTTCATACGTTTAATTGTTGTGCAAGCTGTTGTATTTCCAGATGTTCCTTCCTACACACTTGTTCTGTTATATATTTTATTGTCTTTATATTATTTTCCCTCTTCCTTGTTACTTCCTCATTTTCCTTCTCTTCCTGACCTTTATCTATCACACCTAAATGTTGTGTGTGACTCCTTTGTACCACCTCTCCCTCCATTTTATCTTTATTAATAATGTTCTTTAATACTGCAAGAATCTCCAGTAATAAGTAATTTCCATATGCTATTTCTGCTTTAAGCTCTTCCAGAGCTTTACTACTTTCCCCTCTCAAATCCTGTAGTGATATGTTATGTCCCTCAACTGTCCTACCAAATGTTCCTGTCACTTTTTCTCTTGCAAAACTCCCTAGCTCAGGGGACTAGAGATTTTTCTCATATTCATTTTCTTTACTTTCCCACAGATGGGTAAGAATAGGGGGAAATTTAGAGGGTGGATCTTGCATTATTCTATTAAAATATGGAGTGAAAAACTAATCAAACTGATTTAAAACTAGCCTAGCATAGTCTCAGATTCTTGCCTCTTTGTCGTTCCTTCTCTATCTTCCTTTTTTCAAATTCCCTCCAGGGAGACCATACTCCCTTCCCTAGGTATTTTCACATCATTGTTCTGAGCTGCTAATGTTACATCTGTCTCTACTTCTCCTTGAACTGAGCAGGCTATCTTTTTTGGTTCTTTTTCTAATTCCCTAATCTGTTGCAATAATGGATATTCAGTCGATGGGGTTTGCATTATTATTGGAGAAGAGGTCAATGGTGCCAAACTAGTACTCTGTATTCTTAAAACCTCCCTGTTCCCTACCAGATCAATCTGGTTTCCCGGAGCTAATAGATAGCTAGTAATTTCCCCCCTTAATACTCACATTATTCTTTTTTTTTATTTTGTTCTTCTTGTCTTTTTTTGGTTGTAAAATTACTGGTACTAGTTGTTATTTTTTTTCCTTGTTCATTTTTAAGTTGTCTTGTGATCATGGCTACCTGGAGCATTCAGGTCTTACAAATAAGAACTCAAAGGTACAATAAAGAGCCCAGCCAAGCATGCTGTATCACAATTTGCCACAATTAATATTAACAACAGTACCAGCAAATACAATTTCCAGAGTCCACTTTCGTTTATAGATCCAGTCTCTTTTAAAATTACTCAGTGCAGGTTAAGGCACCAAGCAATAGTCCGTACATTTCTCACTTTTCAATCCTCTTATCTGTATTTATCCTTTATAGTCCACCTTCCAAAACCTTGATTCCCAATCTGGAATGTTTTCCGCTCAGTTTCATATGCCCTGCAAGATTCAACAAGTCCTCCCTGTATGTTGGCTACAAGGGGCACTGAAATACAAACAAAATGGGGGAATAGGAGTTCAGACAACTATTTAAACAATTGTTCTATCAAAGCTATGCACCTAGATATCTATCAAACTGTCCTTTTTAATTTTAGAATGCTAAATAATTCTGGCTACTAAAGTCTACTGCAGCTTTACGTATTCTCTGCTTGTTCTCCACACCCTGCCTGTCTCAGATGTTAACTATAGACAGGGCCCCTAGTGTTCTGCGGCAGAATTTTCTGATTTCTGTGGCAGGGCTCCTAGGCATCTGCGGCAGCATTTTCTGATTTCTGAGGCATGATTTATTCATTTCTGTGGCAGAATGCAGTCCTGCCATTGGCTAAAATATGATGTGATGTCATATATGACATCACCTGCCATGCATAGATGAGGTGCTTCAGGATAAACAAGATAGATACGGGAGCCTGTCACTATGGAAAAACTGTTATTTGAATGAAAATTCACCAAAAACAATGAATTCTGTGGCACTATATGAATTCTGCAGCATGATGCAAATTCTGCTGAAAATTCCACAACCGTAGAATCACAGAATTCCAGGGTCCTTGACTATAGATAGGCATTTTCACAAAATAAACTCCAAAGAGAAACATAGAAACATAGAAACATAGACTTTGACGGCAGATAAGGACAGCTAGGCCCATCTAGTCTGCCCATTTCCTTACCTACAGGATAGGCTGCAGATCCTATTTAACCAACAGCCTATATCTTCCTGCCCCCCACAAGAATTGCCTTATGTCTGTCCCATGCATTCTTGAATTCTCCCACAGTTTTAGACTCCACAACTTCCTCAGGAAGGCTGTTCCATGCATCCACTACCCTCTTGTGAAATAATACTTCCTCACATTGCCCTGAACCGCCCTCCTTCTATCTTTAAATTGTGTCCCCTTGTTCTTGCAAGTCTCTTTTTCTGAAAGATGCTACCTCTTGGACTTTGTTGATTCCCTTGAGGTACTTGAAAGTTTCTATCATGTCCCCTCTCCCTTCTTTCCTCAAGGGTATACATATTAAGCTCCTTTAGTCTCTCCTCATATGGCTTCTCTTGCAGACCCTGCACCATTTAGTTGCCCTCCTCTGGACTGCCTCTATCCTGTCTATGTCCTTGCAGAGATGGGGTCTCCAGAACTGGACACAGTATTCAGATGGGGTCTCACCAACTGTCTGTACAGAGGATAACAAATTCCTGTTTTCTGCTGCTGATGCCTCTCCCTATACATCCCAGTATACCCCAGCCTCCCTACTGCCTTCTCACATTGCTTGCTAACCTTAAGGTCATCTGATATGATTACCCCCAGGTCCCTTTCCTGTTTTGTTGTTGTTACTACCTCCCCATCCATTGTGTATTCTTCCCCTGGGTTCTTGTTTCCCAGGTGCATTATTTTGCACTTTTTTGCATTGATTCCTAGCTGCCATACGTCTGACCATTCCTCCAACCTTGCCAAGTCCCTTTTCATCCTTTCCACGCCTCCTTGTGTATCAACCCTGTTGTAGATCTTTGTGTCATCTGCAAAAAGGCATACTTTTCCTTCCAGTCCCTCTGCTTAAGAAAGGCTTACTTGTTTGTGTGTTATTATAACACGCCCTGTTGACCACTACCAGGATCCTCCACCAATTCGCAGCTTGGCAATTTGAAGGAATAAGAAGAAAAAGCAATTTGGTTCAGAAAGAACTGGTCAATATAACCTTTCAATGTAGTATCTCCATTTATGTACAGACGGCTATAGGCGGAGACAAGCACCGGTCGGGGCAAGCTGCTCTTACTATACACATCTACACAATGGTGACTCTAAACAGAATCACAATTACAAGAAGAGATACACCCGATTCAGGATTTTAAAAAGCAGGCAAAGCCCTTACAGCTTGCTCCTTTTGCCCGATCAGCATCTAAGAATGAGTTAGCTTTTGGCATCTGACGTCGGTCCGCAGGTCTATGATTAAGTGAAGGATGCTGGTCATGTGATTCTATCTTAAACTTTTGGTGCCAAATTATTTAAAACTATATCCCTTAAAATCTTAGAAAATTCTAACTAAAACAAACTAAGAACACAAACACCAAATTAAAACTTCTCACTACTTCTACTTCTATTTTCAAATTTTCTAAAGCGGAAGTCTGAACGGTTCATAGGCAATCTGAAATAAAATCAAGTCTTCCCTTATTGCAGGGCACAAGTACTGAAGCAGCCTTTGTTAAAAGCACTGAGAGTGCAGAAAATGTCACAGATATTTCTGTTTCTAGTTCATAACTGAGTCTCAATCCTTTTCCAAGTTGGAGCCAAAAATGTTCACTCAGCCTAAAAGGAAAAAAAAAATGCTGCACAATCTCTACCACTCCAGGACAGTTGCTTGTTTTTCTGATCAGAGAGAGATCTGTATCATCCTCTTGGTTGGTGTGCACACTTTTCTCCCCATCAGCATCCATCTGAAGGACCTCTGCCCCCTGTTCTGTGCCCCAGCCCAGGCTTCACTCTGTTAATTCCACTGATTCTTAGAGTATCTGTTGTGTCAGGCCTGAAATGGAGCAGAAAGACAGTGGGAGAAAAACAGCATGATGGGGGACCACAATAAATTCTACTGGAATAGGAGACAAGTGGTAGGCAATGATGGCTTACCTTTTCAAAATAAAATATTAGCATTGTTCCCCAGCTTCTCTCCCTTACTCCTCAAGTGGAAAGAGCACGTAGCAGTCGGCCATCTCTCTCAGTCTCTCTATCTTGCTTTTCGCTAGTGGATCTCAGGAATGCAACTCTCATGAATGATGTTTTTTATCATTCATACATACATACATACAAAGTTGCCAGCAGATTGGACCTATTGGTCTATCTCTTCTACCTGAGATGCAGCTACTGATTATGTTTCAGCTGCCATCCCCCCTTCATGTGCTCCCTTCTACCTGGTACCCCCCAGTACCCTGTTATGTACCTTCTCACTGACCTGTACCTTGCCATGTACCTGGCACACCCCACCTTGAAACCCTCCATGGTGTCCTTTGCCAACATCTCCACTGGTAATGCATTCCAAGATGCAATCACCCTCTCTGTGAAATAGTGTCTCCTCACCTCTCCCATACCTCCCCCTTCTAGCTTAAGGTTATGCCCCCTCATATTTCCCTTCCATTTCTCCATGAAGAGATCTTCCATGTCTACCCTATTTATCCCCTTCATATACTTGAAGAACTCTATCATATCTGCCCTGTCCCGTCTATCCTCCAGGGAGTACATGATGAACTCCTCAAGTTGTTCTTAGTAGGATAGTTCCCCTAGGCCTTGAATCAGCCTTGTGGCTTGTCTTTGTACTCTCTCCAAAAGGGTAGCATCCCTCTTTAAGTAAGGCCACCAAAATTGTATGCAGTACTCCAAGTGAGGCCTCACTAAGGAGTTTTACAGGGGGAGAATGACCTCCCTTTTCCTTGATGTCATTCCCCTAGAGATACACCCAAGTATTTTATTTACCTTGGCAGCCACTCTCCAGCACCATTCTGAATTGTTCATCCTGGCATCTATGATCACCCCCAGGTCCTTTTCCCCTTAGATGTCAACAGCTGTTCCCCCCTCAAGTGATAGTTATATCCAGGGTTCCTGAATCTCAGATGCAGTACACTGCACTTTTGAACATTTAACCCTAACTGCCAAATGTGTATCCACTTTTCCAAATGTGCCAAATCCTCCTGAAGTGTCTTCCTACCCTCCTCACTGTCCTCCACCACACCCACCTTAGAATAATCTGTGAATAGGCTCATCTTGATCCTCACTCCCTGTGCAGTGTCAGCAATGAAAACATTGAGCAGGATTTGGCCCAGCACTGATCCCTGAGGGACCCCACTGATGACCCTCCTATGAATCAAAGCCTCTCCTCCCACCACTACCCTCTGCTGCCAATTGCTGAGTCAGTTTGTTATTCAGCCCAGCATTTTTTCCCCCAACTCTAGGTTCCTCGGTTGATATATCAGCCTTCCATGTGGGACTGAATCAAAAGCCTTGCTGAAGTCCAAGTACAGGACAACAATTGGCTTTCCACTGTCCAGGGATCTTGTCATCCAGTCAAAGAATTTGACTAGGTTGGTCTGACATGATCTGCCCTGGATGAACCCATGCTGGCTTTCATCTTGAAAGCCATTTGCCTCCAGGAACTCTACCATCCATTCCTTCAGAATGACCTCGATCAGTTTCCCCACAATGGACATCAGACTAACTGGCCTGTAATTTCCCAGTTCATCCCTCTGTCCACTCTCATGGGTGGCACAACATGTGCTGTCCTCCAGTCTAGGGGTCCACATCCTGTTTGGAGGGAGGAATTGAGTAACTCCATCACTGGAGCAGCCTGGACATCTGCCAGTTCCTTTACAACTCTGGGGTGGATCATGTCTGGTCCTGGTGCCTTATCAGTCCTCAAGGACTTAAAACCCACCCTCACCATCCCCAGTTGGATCTCACAATTCATAAGTGAACCCCCGCATCCATGGTCCCTATCCTTTCTCCACCTTTTGGTAATGGACCCTTCCTTTCCCTAGTAAAGACTGAGCAGAAATATTCATTGAGTATTTCCACCTAATCTACTGTTCCTTCAGCCCAACCCTCTTCCTTCCTTCTCTCCCAGACATATCTGTACAATTCCATCTCCCCTTCCCTGATCCCCTGTGCTAGCCTGAGTTCCTTATCTCTTTTGGCAACTCTTACCTGTCTACTGACTTCATTTGAGATCCTGCGGTACTCTTCCCTATCTTTCTCCCTGAGGGAACACTTGTACAGTCTGAAGGCCAACCATTTCTCCTTCATCCCCTGTTGAACTTCTCTCAACCACCAACAAGGTTTTCTGGTGCTAGCCTTCTTATGATGGGATTTTGTGCAGACTTTTGTAGCCTCCAGTAAGCTCATCTTCAGAATCCTCCATTAGTTCTCTGTGTTCATACCTGGTCTGATATTTACTAAATGCTCTCTGAGTACAGTATGTCAGCCAGTTTCCTGAAGTCACCCCCCCTCCACCAAAGTCCACCACAATTCTGGTCTGTTTCCACTCTTTCTCTAGGTCTAAGGTGAACCAAACTGCTGAATGAACATTTCCTGCCAGGGGATCATCCACAACCACATTTTTCACCTGGTTCCCATTCTCAAATACCAAGTCCTGCATGCTACCCTCCCTTGTCAGCTCTCTCACTAGTTGAGTCAGAAACCTACTCTGAAAGGCATCCAATTAAATTTGTTCTTTTGCAGATGCTGATGCCATGGTACTCCAATCTGCCCAATGCATGTTAAAGTCCCCCAGTACCACGGTCCTTCCACACCCTGGCTGCAATGTTTGCTAATACTAGCTACCAGTTCATTGTCTGTGTCCTCCAACTGCATTGGTGCCCTGTATGCAACCCCAGGTTAACCCTCCTCCCCCTACTGTCCTGCAGGGTGGCCCGTATTGCTTCAACATTCCCCTATGCTTAGGTGTAATGTATCCCCGGCATAGAGTTCCTTATTTTACCATGTGTTACCCCTGTTTCCCACTAACCCCAAACCCATAGCTGGACACCAGTGTCTCAATGAACTATTAAATTCCCACATATTCTCCTTTCTTTCGAAGGACACAATAGGTACTGGCAGAACATTTGAGAAGGAGAGGATGATTCCTTCTGCAATGCATACTTTTGCCATCTCCCTGTATCTGGCTTGTACCTCCATCACACAATTTTCAGCCAGATCATTTGTACCCATGTGCACCACAATATTATGCACCCCTTCATGCTTCCTTACTAATTAGTGCACACAGTATGCTATCTTGTGCACAGTCATATCTGGCATGCACTCAACCCTAATATAGCTCTTCCTCCCATCACCACCACCCCCCATGTAATTCCCCTGACTATGGAGTCCCCCAAGATCAATACCTTGGTGCCCCCTGGAGTTGGACACTGTGTAATGTTGTCAACTCCTCTTTCCCTATTTAGCACTGCCCCTCCCCTCCGAGCTTCAGTCTGTCCCCTTTAGCTATCCCCTTCTCAGGTTTCCCCTTGACCCCTGCACCTCACCCACTCCCTTTATGCCTAGCCACCCTACCTTTCTTCCTCCCTTTTCTCCCACAATTTGTCCTGCAAGACCATCCCCACCATCAACCTGTCCCTTGTTGATCTTCTAGGGGCTGTGTTTCCCCCCCTTACTCCTCCATTCTCACTAGCCCTACCCTCCATCCTCAGCAATTTATTCAGGATTTCTACCCGCCTCCCTCTCACTCTCCTTCTCCCCCCTAGCATCCTTGGTCTCCACCATCCCCACATGATCCTCTGTGTCCCTTCTATTTTGTAGTGGGGATACACCTGTTCATCACTACCACATCACCTGTATCACTGGTGTCATTTTCCACCCTGGGTCTACCACAACTAACCTTCATTACTCCCTTCACTCTCCTTCTCCCAGCTTTTTCCTAACCACTTTCTGCCACTCCCTGTTCATCCCACTACTCCTGCTACCTACTTCCTAGTCACTCCTGCATTTTCTGTAGTTTGGCTTATATCATTCTCCATATTCCCCCTTTCTCTGTCTCAAACAGGTCCTCACAAATGTTTCCCCTGGGCAGCAGGACCCCCCCCCACCTCTGCTTAACCTCTTCCTGATCACTCCTGTGTTGTACATTGATTGGTATATTTCCTACTCCAGTTGCCCCTCTTTCCTTTCCTTTCTCTCATTGGAGCTCTCAAATGTTTCCTCCTGAGCTTCCAGACCACTGCCTCATCTCCTTCTATGCCCTACTCCCTTGATTAAGTTATCCACATCCCTGCTTAATTCTCAGATCTCCCTTTCCAGGAGAAACACCCTCACACATATAGGGCATGCTCCTACTCTCCAGAGTGTGTCCATATGCACAGCTACTCTGCATCCATTACATCTCACTATCCTGCTTAGACCGATTCCCATCCCATTTCCATGTTTTTTCCACCTACCCTATCTCTCTACCTTTGTGCCCTCTCCCCACCCCCTTCCCCCATCATTCTAGCCTCCTGGCCTCTCCCCTACCCTTCCCCTTATCCTTCTACCTCCCTGGTCTCTCTGCATCTTCTCCTGTTCCTTACTTGATTTCCCCCCTACCCTCACCTGTCTTAATCCTTCCCAACAATTAGTCTCCCATGACCCAGTAAGAATTTAGCCCTGATTCCAGACCTATAAATCAATGACAAAGTGATAATGTGCCCCTATTTTTTCACAAATAATACCAGTGGCACCTTAATCACTATGAAGTTAAATACATAAATATACAGGGAACAGATATCCTATGAAATCAAACCACTCCACTAGGGGACAACTTCCTGCTTGAGAATACCTTCTGCTCTGATCCAGCTGTGTAATCAAATACAGGGATCAGATATCACTAATGAAAAACTTCAATAATGGGTCAAACAGCTTAAACACTTTTCTCAATTTAGCTTGTTCCCTACTGATGCTTGACAAAAACAAAAACCTGTGGTTTTAGACACAGTAGCTTAAAATCTTACTCAGTTCAGCTTGTTCCCTACTGAATCACCCTTTTTCATTTTAGTTTGTTTCCTTCTGAATCACAGTAAAACTAAAAACTGGTGGTTGTGGGCACAGTGACTTGAAACATTTCTTAGTTTAACTTGATTATCTAGTAAATCTTAACAGATACAATTTAGCTTGTTCCCATACAGAATCCTAACAGATGCATTTTGGCGTGTTCCCTACTGAAGCTTCACAGATGCAAAATCTCATGGTTTATGGCACAGTACTGCTTTTCTATATTAAAGCATTGACCCCGTTTCTGCACAGAGCCGCACTTCCCCTCTTAACTGTACAGTGTTATTAGCATAGCAGCTTGAAACCTTTTTCTTGTGCCCTACTGAATCTGAACAGAAACAACAAACATGTGGTTATTGCCCAGTACTGCTAATTGTAGTACAGATTCTCCCCAGTTCCACACAGAGCTCCACCTCCCACTTGACTGTCCAATCACAAAAGTAACCTAGGTATTTTAAAAGAGTCAAGGTGGTGTGGCAGGGTGAGTGGGAATTTTTGCCTTGTGATGTAGCTACTCTTTTTTGGCCGATTGCGGCCCACAAACTTCTTGCTGTAGTTCTGGGGTGAAGGGGAAAAGGGGATCCCAGGCAAGAATGAATCCCATCTCCTTCCCCTGTATCTCCGGCATGGAACTCTGATGTTAACATCAGCAGGTGCTTTATAAGCCGGGTCATGGATTAAAGTTCAAGCTTTTGCATCTGCTTCTGGAACTGGCCCAGATTGCTTGATGTGGCAGCCACTCCAATGTAGCTCAGCAGCTGATTTGTGACTCTTACAATGCAACCGTTACTTTTCAGTTGATTGCAGCCCACAAACTTCTTGTTCCAATTCTGGGATGTGGGGAAAGATGGTGACCCAGGCAGGGATGAAGCCAATCTCCTTCCCCCATATCTCCCACACAGAACTCATGGAATTCATATCAGAGGCTTATCCAAAAACCTTACAGGCATACTCAGAAAAAAATTAAAATCATTATAACTCTGGAACAGTTTAATATTTTTGTCAAAAAACCTTTGAAAGGCACTAGCTCAGCAATGCCTTTTCTACCCTGAAAGTTTTGTGAACAAATTTGGTACTCTCTAGGCTGCACGTGCAAAAAAAAACAAAAGTGTATTAGGTATTGGGAAAAAAACATAATTTATTTAAAATTGATGCTCTCTGTCTCAGAAACAGTGCAAGATATCATTACAAAACATTTTACATTTTGAGACTCTGACAGTCATTCCACACAAGATGATGCTCCAATGTCCTCCACAAACACTACCTCCAATAGCCAACCACGCTTCTACTTTAAAGCAGTCAAGGCTCATCAGGTACGCAAATATGTCACCAAAGCCATTGGTAAATCCAGATTTAGCAATGACTCCCTCAAGCTCAAACTCCTGTTCCTCACCCTAGAAGAGGTGCTTGGGCCTCTGACCAGGATCTTCAGCCTCTCTCTCAGCCTTAGCCAGTTCCCGGACAGGTGGAAATCTGTCACTGTCACCCCAATCCACAAAACTGGTGATAAAACTGCCCACGAGAATTTCAGACTAATCTCCTTACTACCCCCCCAAGGTGCTATAATGCATTATCTCAGACCAGCTTACAGATTTCCTGGATAAACACAACATCCTGTGGAAACAACAACACGGGTTCAGAAAGGGTCACAGCACCTTCACGGCTCTACTTGAATTCACTGGCACAATCCATAACTCACTAGACACTGGTCAGCAAACAGGCTCCATTTTCATCGACTTAGCAAAAGTCTTTGATATCACCAATCATCGCCTCCTGCTAATCCAGCTCCAAAATACTGGGCTCTCGCCCGACTCAATTGGCTGGTTTAAGAGCTACCTTGACAATCGGACCCAAACAGTAAGAATTGCTGATACACTCTGTGACCCCAGACCTGTCTGCTCAGGAGTCCCCCAGGGTTCCATCCTGGGACCCCTCCTCTTCAGCCTGTTCCTAAACTCACTACCCGACTGCTGTCCTGAACAAATAATACTCTACGCAGATGATGCTGTAATCCTTGCTTCACACCACAACCCAAATCTATTGCAAAATAAACTCCAGCAGGGTTTCTCCTCTGTTGAAACATGGTTCCTAAGTCATAAACCGATCCTCAATCAGAAAAAAAACAAGTCCATGATCTTCAGCAGCCCTCACAACAAAAACAAGCAATACCACCTCTCCATTGAAACCAAGCAAGGAGTCACCCTAGAACAAACACAATCCATCAAGTACCTTGGCATCACCCTTGACTCCCACCTCTCCTATGCTGCCCACATCAACAATGTTGCAAAGTCTGCCAGTACCCGGTTAGGCTTACTGTTCTGGCACAGGAAACACCTAACCCTGGAAGCACTACCAGTCGCTGTCCAAAGCTCTATCGTAAGCATTATCGATTACGGACTTATCATCTATGGCTCTGCCACTGCCTCCTCTCTCAAACGTATAATGACCTCCCTAAATAAAACTTGTCGACTCATCACAGGATCCCAGTGCCTAACCCACACATGTGACCTTTATTTTCAAACTGGGTGGCTACAACTTGTCAGTCACATAAAATACCAAACCTGCATCACAACCAAGAAAATTACAATGGGTCTTGCTCCACCTGGAGTCTGTGCTCTCCTTATTAGTAGTAGTAGTAAAATGTTTTTATTCATAATAAAAATGAATCAAGGATAATCTCGATTGAGCATAGCTCATTTTCAACGAGGTCCCAACATTAATATACAATAAAAAGGAAAATGTTATAGCACAGACAATACTAATTTTTCCATACAATACACAAATACATACATACTTCTTAAGTTACACAATATAAATAATAAATAATACCCTTCATCCTTTATAAATCACAACATTGCCTTTTTTGTCGAGAACTGGTATGATGCCAATATTGAATCAGAGACCAATGATTTTTCACATCAGACATAAACAAAGATTTAGGAATTGCATTCCAACTCATGGCTCCTCTAAAATACAAGGATTGTCATCCTATCTCTAAGTTACGATTAGGCAATTCCAGACTAGGTGCTTTACAATTTCTCAAAGAAGCCAGTTTATCCCTATTTATCAAATTTTCTACCACATACTGTGGATATTTCCCCTGCAATCCTTTATAAATAAAGGCTAGCACAAGTTCATTACTTCTTTCATAGAGTGACAACCATTTCAATTGGTCATAAAGCACACAACTATGTGTTAATCTAGGAACCCCCCCAACATAAATCTGGCCAGATTATCATAACTTACTTCCAATTTCCTTAAATCCTGCTTTCTCCCACAAGAATAAAATATATCCCCATAATCAATCATGGGGATAACCATCATATTTACCACTTTTTCCCTTACCTCCTTACTCATTAATGGTCAAACCCTATAAAGAGCCCCTATTCTTTTATTTAAGTTCTTTACTAATTTCTCAAAATGTATATTCCAACACAAAAAACTATCAATCCAAAGACCCAAATATTTATACATATTTGTCTGCTGGATCGGGGGACTCCAAGGGCAACCAATCCCAGGGCCATATCTCCCAACCATTCACTTTTCCGATGTATCAACATGGACTGTGTCTTCTTCACATTCAGAGTCAACCTGCTATCTTTTAAAAAAAGTTTTCAGATCGTGAAAGGCTAACTGTAGCCTTTTTTGAGTCACCTTAATGGATTCATGTGAGGTGTAAATAATGGTATCATCAGCATAAAGATGATACTTTATTTCTGAATCTGAAAAAGACAGTCCATTTATATACATATTGAACAACAAAGGTCCTAGGATGGAGCCCTGGGGAACCCCCGACCCAACAGGCAAAAAACCTGAATCCTGACACCCCAATGACACCTTTTGGCTCTTATTCAACAAATATGATTCCAACCATTTTCCACTCAAACCCACCACCCCCATAGATGCAGCCCTGGACAGGAGGACACCGTGGTCTAAAGAATCAAAAGCCTTAGACAAGTCCACAAAAATGGCCCCCACTAGTGTCCTCCTGTCCAGGGCTTCTTGCACATCCCCCACCACTTTAGCAAGTGCTGAGGTTGTACTATATGATTTTCAAAAACCAGACTGCATATTATTCATTAACTTAGTAGAATCCAAATGTTTCTTCAATTGTACTGCCACTAATCTTTCAAACACTTAAGATACATGTGACAAAAGAGAAATGGGTCTATAATTATCCATATGCCTAGACATAGCAACGTCAATACAAGGAGGTCCAAACCTCACTCCCGGCAAATCCCCCAATGTAGTACAACCCAAGGACAAAGATCATTTGCCTATTGGGCTACCAGCTGGCTCAACTCCCTTGGCAGCTACATAGCCACTGCCCCCACACTCGGTTTATTCAAGTCCAAGCTGCACCTCTCATTGCTTGCCTCCAGCTCCTGTGACTGCTCAGCCAATTAGTACCCTCATCCTACTGCCCACACCTCCTCACATAGCACATATAACAATCTCTGCCCCTCCCTAGTGCTTGCACCAGTCTATACATGACAAGGCCCCTGTGCTGCACTGCCACCCACCCCTTGTTTTACCTCCCCTCCCCTCCCTTCTCTCCTCCTGCCCCTCCTTCCACCACCACCCCTCTCCTACCCCTCACTTCTAGCATCTCCTACCTCCTTCCAACCTCCAACCACACCCACACTTCATTCTCCTATCACCCCTCCCCTTTTCCGCAGTCTCACCTCTGTCTCTATTCCCTGCTTCCCTTTGTGCCTTGAAACTACATGTCAGGTTAGTTAAATGCTTTTGTCTGTAATGAAAAGATGTATACTGTACTCTCTGATGTGGAACCTTTGTAAAAGAGCCTCTGCTCAAAGGTATTGCTGTAATCCTGATTGAAATAAATAAAATAAATTAAAAAAAATAAATAAAATACATAAAATGTTGGGCTATTTTGCCAAAGTTCATAAGATCAAGAATTGGAGTTAAACAATAAACACCATACTAAACCTAACTATACTAATGCTACTATGCAATGTAACTATATATATATATATATATATATATATATATATATATATATATATATATATATATATATTAGAGGCAAAAACTCTGTTTAATGCATTAGTTGAGGTTGTTCACAGTGACAAAGTGAGGCAATTCAGTGTTGGGTTGAAAGCCCCCCTTGGACCCCTGCCCACACCCCCAACTGGCATTGGGGTGTGCGTTAGTCATCGACTAACTCTCACCCCATCAGATGTGTGAAGAAGCAGAGGTATAGGAGAATGGGTTGAGAGTTAGGACCAACAACCCCAATGTGACCCCAATGCTGGTTGGGGTGTGGGCGGAGGGTCCAAGGGGGCTTTCAAACCTAACACCGAATTTCCTCACTTTTGTCACTGTGGAACAACCCTAACTAATGCATTAAATGGATTTTTTTGCCTCTAATCTCCCCTTCTTTTTGAAAAATATAATGAGAAATAATGAATGTAATGCAGCGGCAGGAGTGCAGGGCCCTCTGGGCCCCACACTCCACCACGTGATGTCTTGTCACATAGTAACACGGTGCCCGCAAATGGTAATGCACATGGTGACGCAAAGCAAAACAGAAAGATAAAGAGTACTTTAGACAGAAATGGTTAAAATAATGCAAATGCAAGTGCAAATGGAAACGTGAAGGGTAACGCACATGGTGCCGTAGACAGGAACAGTAAGTGAAATGGTTATGGAACTTCAAGCAGAAGTGGTAAGGGTAACAGTAATGTAAGAGCACAGGCTAGTTTTCCCCAAAAGCTGCATAGAGAAAGACAGTGAGTACAAAGAATGTATGAATAATAATGGGTCTCAGAGCAGAAAATGAGGAGTTGAAATAGTAAATTGCTTATATCTCAGGAACCGTACGACATAGAAAAAAAATTTAAAAGTCATGTGATTTATGACTTTCCTGGCTAGTTTTGTACTTATCCTCCATTAGGGGGCTAAGCACTTTTCCAATGAAAAGTCCGTATCTCGCACTGTTTCCGAGATACGGGCCCTGAAAGGCATGGCGAATGCCGTAATGTTATCCTATGGGAAAAAAAGAGGAGTTTGGAGTGCCATAACTTTCTCTCCCTGTAATATTTTTTCACCAAACTAGTAAAAGGCACATCTGTGGGACATTGACTATCTTCTCTCCAAATTTCAGCCCAAAAGACAAAACTGTTATTTTGCTGCAGGGCGGCAAAGAATTCCTGTAATGCGGTGGACACCATAATGTTATCCTTTGGGAAAAAGCATCAACTTTGGAGTGCCTTAACTTTGTCGCCCTGTAAAATTTTTTCACCGAAACACTGAAAGGCACATCTGTGAGATGTTGGCTGCAGATTCCAGTCCAAAAGACCAAACTGTTCTTTTGCAGCAGGGTGCCAAAGAATTGCTGTCATTTCCACACAGCCTGGAAAAGTACTGTCGAACTTTGCGAAAGCTTTAGCAAATTCATTCGACATTGTCGCAAGTGCGAAAGTCCTTTGCAAAAATACTTTTTCCATAAATCTGAAAAACATATTTCTGGGGTGTTTTACCCCAAAATAAAGACATGCCTAGCATCCTCAGGGTCCGACTAGGTGAATACAAAAAGAATTAGGATGCTAGAGGATCTCAAATTTAAATGCCAAGCATTTTTCTGATGACCAACTGAAAACAAAATGGTGGATTTGCGACAGTAAAAGGGCTGTTTGCGAAAGTAAAAACTGCATTTGCGACACTGTCAAACTTTTTGTTAACTTTTCCCTTTGACTTATAATGGGAACTTGTTTTTTGAATAACTTTTGAACCGTTTAATATTTTTTCACGAAATCTTCAAAAGGCACATCGGGGACCCCAGCCACACGTTCCCTGAAGATTTTGGACTGGTCGCACAAACCGTGCAACCTCTAGTGATGACCAAAGAATTCCAAAAAAGCGTAAACTTGTGCGCAGATCATGCTTAATAACTCCACAGCCATATATCCGAACAGTACGAAAGTTGGCAGATCCCATGATCTATGGTTCTTGATCATGTATTCCAAATTGCAGCAAATCCATTGAACAGTTACAAAGTTATTAAGGTGCAAAATTTTAGGTTTAACATGTAACTGGTCCCTCAACCTAACTATGGTAGCACTACCGTGCTACCATAATATATATATATATATATATATATATATATATATATATATATATATATATATATATATATATATATATCCATTACAAAAAAAAGCTTTGCTAATGCATCAGTTAGGGTTGTCATTACAGTGACAAAAGATTGCAAATTTGATATTGAGGTTACCAACCCTAACCCCCCACACCCCCACTCTCCACACAGTAACTGGTGTCAGGGTGTGTCTTTGGGTTATCAGCCCTACCTTTCACACCATTCCATTTGTAAGGATGCTGACTGGAACAGGATAGGAGAATGGGTGATAGTTAGGCCCAATGGCCCCAAGGCACACCCCGACACCTGTTGGTGTGTGGAAAGTGGGGGAGGCGTGGGGATGGGAGGGTAGGGTTGGTAACCCCAACATCAAATTGGCAAACTTTGTCACTGTAATGACAATCCAAATTGATGCATTAATGAAGCCTTTTGCAATGAATTTCCCTTCTTTTTGAGAAAGTGCAATGTATGTGGTTGTGGGAACACAGGGCCCAGAGCATGCATACATTTTATAATTGTCTCTGATTTTTATATTGGAGTACAGGACCCAGAGGGACTTGCACTCCCGTCTATATATAAATGTACTGATATTTTAATGATGTCACATCTCCGTGTGGGAGCACAGGGCCCTCCAGGCCCTGCACTCCCTCTACTGTGTAATGTAGGGCCCTGCACTTCCATTATTGCATGGATGAAACAATTCTGAAGGAAAGAATTGTTGAGTTACTAGAGGCCAGTGGGGCACAGGACCCAAGGCAGCATGGGTTCGCAGTGGGAAGGTCATGTCAGATGAATCTAATTGATTTCTTTGATCGGGTGAACAAAGTAGTGGACCAGGGAGGGGCTGTGGACATGGCCTACCTAGACTTTAGCAAGGCATTTGACACAGTCCCACACAAAAGATTAATAATCAAATTAACCAGCCTGGGAGTGGGTCCCAGGGTGGTAGCCTGGGTAAAACACTGGCTGGACAACAGGACACAGAAAAAGTAATTGTAAATGTAGTCCACTCTGAAGAAAGAGTGGTTACTAGTGGGGTACCGCAGGACTGGGTCCAGTCCTTTTTAATGTATCTATAAGTGACATTGCAGAGGAACTGGAAGGAAAAGTATGCCTCTTTGCAGATGACACAAAAATCTGCAACAGGATTGATACACAAGGAGGCATGGAAAGGATGAGAAAGGACTTGGCCAGGTTGGAGGAATGGTCAGAAGTATGGCAGCTTCAATTCAATGCAAAGAAGTGCAAAATAATGCACCTGGGAAACAAAAACCCAGGGGAAGATTACACAATGAGGGGGAGGAATTAACAACAACAAAAAAGGAAAGGGACCTGGGGGTAATCATATCAGATGACCTTAAGATTGACAAACAATGTGAGAAGGCAGTAGAGAGGACTGAGGGGATACTGGGTTGTATAGGGACAGGCATCACCAGCAGAAAACAGTAAGTTGTTATCCCTCTGTACAGACAGTTGGTGAGACCCCATCTGGAGTATTGAGTCCAGTTCTGGAGACCTCATCTCCACAAGGACATAGACAGGATGGAGGCAGTCCAAAGGAGGGCAACTAAAATGGTGCAGGGTCTGCAACAGAAGCTATATGAGGAGAGACTAAAGGAGTTTAATATGTATACCCTTGAGGAAAGGAGGGAGGGGGGACATGATGAAAACTTTTAAGTACCTCAGAGGAATCAACAAAATCCAAGAGGGTAGCATCTTTCAGAAAAAGAGATATGCAAGAACAAGGGGACGCAATTTGAAGATAGAGGGGAGATGGCTCAGGGGCAATGTGAGGATGTATTTTTTCACTGAGAGGGTGGTGGACACATGGAAGTGCCTTCCTGAGGAGGTTGAGGGGTCTAAAACTGTGGGAGATTTCAAGAATGCATGGGACAGACATAAGGAAATTCTTGTGGGGGGGTAGGAAGAAATAGGCTGTTTGTTAACTAGGATCTGCAGCTTATCCTGTAGGTAGGGAAATGGACAGACTAGGTGAGCCAAGCGGTCCTTATCTGCCATCAAAGTCTATGGGCAGGATTCACAAAGAAGATGCACCCAGTGCATCTCAGCTGCCACGGTGCAGGGGAGATGCACTGAGTGCAGTATGGGCTATTCACAGAGGAGGCACAGGGAGATGCCCCCAGTCCATCCCCTCTGTGAATATCACAGGTGTGCCCAGTCCAGGATGCCCCGGAGCATCCCAGGCTGCTTTGGCGCATTCCCCATGACAGGCTGTGAGCCCATTGGGGCAGGGCATCTCAGGATGCCCTGCAACCAAAAATGCGATTCACAGCCTTGAGCATGCAAATGAGGCCATTAGGCATGTATGGTGCAATGGGGCCATTAGCATGCCATTATAGCTCCATTTGCATAGTGCTGGCTGGGTTGTCGCAGTAGAATGTGCCTAACTGTGTCCTCCTCCCCTCCCTCACCTGACCCCAGCCAAAGTCATGCCACTCCTGGCAGCCCCAATAGTACTTGAGCCCCCCAAGCCCTCGTGCGATGCCGCACATGGCGTCCATGACAGGAAAGATGCCCCCAGCACCTATACGATGCCGCTCCCAGTGGAAGTAGTTGGTACATGAACCCCCAACACCCCTACAATGCCACTTTTGGTGGCAGTAGCAGTAAAGATGACCCCCACCCGAGCACCTGTGCGATGCCACTCTTGGTGGCACTGAATCTCAGTCTGAACCCCCCTCCAGCTCCATGCCTCGGTAATGCTGCCTCCACGGAAGCTGTGCAGACAGCTCCCCATGTACCCCCAACCCACCTCTCTCCCCACCCCAGCAGAGTTCCACTGTTGGCGGGCAGCTCAACCTGAAGCACCACAGGATATGTGATTGCTGTCATTCTCAGACAACTCTGTCAGTGGGCAGCCGTGCCAGTATGCAGGTGGGTAGAGCTGCCCACCAACAGTGGGAACCTGCTGGGGTGGGGGAGAAGGGTGGTCTGGAGATACATAGGGGGGCTGTCTGCATGGCTGCCATGAGAGGTGGCATTCCCGAGGGCACAGGGCTGGGAGGGGGGTTTGGACTGGCATTCACCACCACCAGGAGTGGCATCGTATGGGTGTTCAGGGTGGGGGGTCATCTTTACTGCTATTGCTGCCAGGAGTGGCATTTTAGGGGTGCTGGGGGGGTTTGTGTATCAACTACTGCCGCCAGGAGCAGCATAATACAGGTGTGGGGGACATCTGTCCTGCCACAGCCACCGGGTGCAGCATTGTACGAGGGCATGGGGGTTGGCATGTCCTCGTACTGCTGCCGGGTGCAGCCTTGTATGGGGGCATGGGGGGATATTTCTATTACTGCTGCCAGGAGCAGCATTGTATGGGTGCTTGGGGAGGCTCACTGGACTGCCAGGGTTGGTGGGCACCAATGCTGCTGTGTGGCAGCCTGCCTATAGGTGGCTCCCAACATAAGTCTATATTCCTAGACTTACCTTTCTGTGGCGCATCCCCAGACTTGCCCCAGGGCTGTGCCACAGAATTGGGCTGTGAATGTGGCTGCACCCGGTATGCATGGTTACACCCCCACTCACAGCCCTTCCAGATGCACCACCTAGCATTACTGGTGGTATGCGACACATCGGGGATGCACTGGTGCATCAGGGTTGTGCTGGCACATTGGCATCTTGCCTGGATTGCCCTTGGGTGCATTTTGGGGATGGGCTGGACGCATCCCTTCTGTGAATCCTGCCCTATGTTTCTATGTTTCTGTGTATGGAACTTGTGTCAATTTCTTCACCAAGCCAGCAAAAGGCACATATGTGGGGCAAGGGCTTTCCACCATGAAAATTTCAGCCTAAACTTCCTAACCATTTTCTTGCTATGAAATGGCTAAGAAACTGTTTTTATGGGACTGTTTACCTGCTTTCACATTCAAAACGTATATTTTTTCCCATATGCTATTATGACAAATTTTAAACTTTAGTAACTTTTGAATGGATAAATATTTTTTCACCAGACCTTCAAAAGACACTTCCCTGACCCAGTCCCCATATACCCTGAACATTTCAGACCAGATCAACAAACTGTTTGGGCTGTAGTGATGAGCAAAGAATTAGCCAAAAGTTGAGGATTTTTCACACTTTTTGACATTCCGCATCTCTGCAACTGCAAATCCGACTAGAACAAAACCCTCCAGACCCAGTGATCTATGACATCAAACCGTGTGTGCAACATTTCAGACAAATTGTTTGAATGGTTGCAAAGTTATTAAAGTGCAAAATTTGAGATTTAACATTACAGTTCCTACTCAACCCTAACTATAGTGGCACTATGGTGCCCCTACAATATATATATATATATATATATGTATGTATGTATATATTATTGTATCACAGTAGTGCTACCATAGTTAAGAGTTGAGTTGCCCTTTCAAGGTTCAAGGGTGACATTTTGTACATTAATAACTTTGCCACTGTTCAACGGATTTTCCTGAAGTTTGGCAGGCACAAACTGGCACCATAGGTCTTGGGATCTGCCAACTTTCATACTGGTTGGATATACACCTGCGGAGTTATTAAGCGACATTCATGTGCGCAATTACGTTTTTTTGTGAATTCTTTACTCACTCTTACAGATCACATGGTTTGTGCGACCAGTCCAAAAACTTCAGGGAACATGTGGCCAGGGTCTCTGATGTGCCTTTTGAAGATTTTGTGACAAAATATTGAACAGTTCAAAAGTTATTCAAAAAACAAGTTTCTATTATAAGTCAATGGGAAAAGTTAAGACAAAGTTTGACACTTTTGCAAATGCACTTTTTAATGTCGCAAATGGCCCTAGTAGTGTCACAAATCCGCCATTTTGTTTTCAGTTACTGATCAGAAAAAGGCTTGGTGTTTAAAATTGGGACCTCTAGGAACACAATTCTTTCTGTGTTCACCTAGTCGGACCCTCAGGATGCTAGCCATGTTGTTATTTTGGGGTTAAACACCCCAGAAGTATGTTTTCCAAATTTCTGGGAAAAGTAGCGTCACAAAATAGTGTCACACGTTAGACAGTTTCTCAAATTTTTGCAAAAGTTTTTGCAAATTGCGACACTACTTTTCCAGACTATGGCCAAAATGACAGGAGTTCTTTGACACCTTGCTGCAAAAGAACAGTTTGGTCTTTTGGCCTCAAATTTGGAGGGAAGGCAGCCAACATTTCACAGATGTGCCTTTTGTTGACAAAATATTGCACGGATGCCAAGTTATGGTACTCTGAAGTTGACATTTTTTTCGCATGGACTAACATGGTGGCATCCATCATGCCTTTCGGGGCTCGAATCTTGGAAATGGTGTAAGATATGGAATTTTCGTCACAATTATAAACCTAGCCAGGGAACTCATGAATCATGTGAAATTTACATTTTTTTCTACGTCGTACGGTTACTGAAATATTAGCATTTTAGTATTACAACTGCTTGTTTTCTGCTCTGAGGCACATTATTATGCATACATTCCTTGTTTTCACTGTCCTTCTCAATGGAGGTTTTGGGAACAAATAGGGTGTGCGCTCCACTTACTGTTACACGTAGGCTTTACTCTTGTGTTTTCGTGCCAGTTTGTGATAGCGTTCCCGTATACATCACCCTGTGCGTTACCCTTTGCGTTTCCATTTGTGTTTGAGTTACTATTTCCTTTGATGTTACTGTTGCTGTTACCGTCACCATGTGCATTTACAATTGTGGTACCTTCACTGTTCGCATTACGGTTTTTGTCTCCTTATGCGCTTGTGTTTGCATTTCTGTTTCCTTTTCCATTACTGTTGCTGTTACAGTTATCATTTGTGTTTACAATGGCATACCATGACCGTGTGCATTACGGTTTGCGTTTCCATACACGCTTGTGTTTGCCTTTCTGTTTCTGTTTCCTTTTGCATTCTTTTTGCTGTTACCATTACCATTTGTGTTTGCAATTGCGGTACCGTGACCGTCCGCATTACGCTTTGCATTTCCATATGCGCTTGCATTTGCATTTCCATTTCTGTTCCCTTTGGTGTTATTGTTGCTGTAACAGTTAACATTTGCATTTACAATAGCAGTACTGTGACCATGCGCGTTACCAGTTGTGTTTCCGTACGTGCTTCCATCTCTGTATGCATCACTGTTCGCTTTGGCATCACTTTGCACTTGCGTTTTACTTTTAACATTTGCTTTACCATTTAGGTTTGAGTCACCATGTGTGTAACCATTAGCACTTGTGTTTGCATTGCAGTTACTGTTACTATGTCACAAGACATCATGTGGTGGAAGCGCGGGGCCCAAAGAGCCCACGCTCCCACCACCACATTACATTCACTATTAATAGTCCTCATTCTCCAAAAGAAGGGAGATTCATGTCAAAAAAATCCATTTAATGCATTAGTTAGGGTTGTTTCACAGCAACAAAAGTGAGGAAATTCAGTGTTAGGGTTGAAAGCCCCCCTTGCACCCCCCAGCCCGCCCCCTAACTGGCATCGGGGTGTGCATTGGGGTTGTCAATCCTAACTCTCACCCCATTCTCCTATACTTCAGCTTACTTACACATGTGATGGAGTGAGAGTTAGGACTGATGACCCCAATGCACACCCTGATGCCGGTTGGGGAAGCAGTATTGGGGGCTAAGGGGCTTTCTAACCCTAAACTGAATTTCCCTACTTTTGTCACTGTGGAACAACCCTAACTGATGCACTAAACTGAGTTTTGCCATATGTATATATATATATATATATATATATATATATATAATATATATATATATATATATAGGCCAGTAAGGTGGAGGGGATGGATGATGCTATCTCCGCCAAAAGGGTGTGGTTAGCCCTCAAGGCCCTAAAGAAAGACAAATCTCCTGGCCCGGATGGCATTCATCTGAGAGTACTATGGGAATTGGTGGACATACTGGCTGCACCCCTGGCAGAGCTTTTCAGCAGGTCACTTGAGACAGGGAGGGTACCTAGGGATTGGCGAGAGGCACATGTGGTACCAATCCATAAAGGGGGGTCAAGGGAAGTACCAGGTAACTATAGACCCATCAGTTTGACCTCGGTGGTTGGAAAATTAATGGAGAGTATACTAAAGGAACGATTGGGGGTGTACTTGGAGGAGGTGGGAGGTCTGGATAGTCGGCAACATGGGTTTGTGCCAGGTAGATCATGTCAAACCAACCTTGTGGAGTTCTATGAGTGGGTAACATCAGAACTGGACAGGGGTAAGCCTGTGGATGTATTATTCTTGGACTTCAGCAAGGCGTTTGAAATGTCCCCCACAATGGTCTGGTGGAGAAACTGATGGGGTTAGGAGTAGGCCCTTTGATGGTCAGATGGATTGAAAACTGGCTAGCTGGATGCACTCAGAGAGTAGTGGTCTGTGGGGAGCTCTTGAATCCTAGAGAGGTTGGTGGTGGGGTACCACAGGGCTTGGTCCTGGGTCCGATCCTGTTTAATGCATACATATCGGACATCAGAGAGGGTATAGGGTGTGAAATGAGTCTCTTCGCAGATGACTCCAAGATGGGAGCAGTAGTTGAGGGAGAAGAGGGGAGGTTGGCCCTGCAAGGGAACCTGGACACCCTGGAAAGCTGGGATCACACATGGAAATGAAATTTTAATATCACCAAGTGCAAGGTGTTGCATCTTGGTCGGGGAAACCCTAAACACAGGTACACCCTGGGAGGGGAGGCGCTGGAGGCCTCAATAGGGGAAAAAGACCTAGGGGTCATGGTGGATACATGTATGAATAACTCTGAGCAGTGCAGGAGAGCAGCTAGCAAGGCAAACAGTATGTTGGGATGCATCGTGGGGAATCACCTCTAGGAGCAAGGAAGTGATTCTGCCGCTGTACAATGGACTGGTAAGACCACCCTTGAGTACTGTGTACAGTACTGGAGACCACACTTGAAGAGGGACATACAGCTCCTGGAGAGGGTATAGAGGAGGGCAACAAAGATGATACGAGGCTAGGGGATTTGATGTATGAGGACAGACTTGAGGAGCTCTGCCTGTTTTCATTGGAGGAGAGGGAGACAGGGGGACATGATTGAGGTCTTCAAGTACCTCAAAGGGAATAAATAGGGTAAACATGGAGGATCTTTAGACTAAAGCAGGAGGTATCACCAGAGGGCATGGTTTGAATTTGGAAGGTGGAAGGGTGAGGGGGGAAAGAGGAGGAGGTTTTTCACTGAGAGGGTGGTGGACCCTTGGTATGCACTGTCTGGTGAGCTGGTTCAGAGATCCACAGTGGAGGGCTTCAAGAGAGGGTGGGACAGACACAGAAAGTGGATGTATCAGATGATGGCCTGTCCCGGGGGGTGGGGATGGATGATAGGGGTTTCTGGAGCACAAAGGATGGGAGGGTCTCGGCACCCAACTAAGGATCTAGGTTCGAGCAGACTCGATAGACCGTAAGGCCTAATCTGCTGGCAAATAGTATGTTAGTATATATATATATATATATATATATATATATATTATATTATGGTAGCACGGTAGTGCTACCATAGTTAGGGTTGAGGAGCCATTTCTATGTTAAACCCCAAAATTTTGCACCTTAATAACTTTGCAACCATTTGACAGATTTGCCTGAAATTTGGAATACACGATCAAGAACTATAGGCCTTGGCATCTGTCAAGATTTGTACTAGCTGGATACACAGCTGCGGAGTTATTAAGCATGATCTGCGCGCACGTTTACGCTTTTTCTGGAATTCTACTGTCACGCGTACAGGTCTCACGGTTTACGCGACTGACCCGAAATCTTCAGAGAAAATGCGGCCAGGGTCCCCAATGTGCCTTTCAAAGATTTTGTGAAAAAATATTAAACTGTTCAAAAGTTATGGCAGTCCAAACTTCTGTTTTTTCCCCATAGGATAACATTACGGCGTTCGCGGCGCCTTTGAGGGCCCGTATCTCGAAAACGGTGCGAGATACGGAGTTTTTGTCAAAAAATTATAGCCCCCATCATATAACTAGCAAGGAAAGTGGTAATACATATGACTTTTACATTTTTTTTCTATGTTGTACGGTTACTGAGATATAAGCAATTTACTATTACTACTACTGATTTTTGTGTTCCGAGAGTCATTATTTTGCATACATTCTTTCTACTCACTGTCTTTCTCTATACAGCTTTTGGGGAAAAACAGCCTATGCGCTTACATTACTCTTACCATTACCGTTTCTGCTTGCGGTTCCGTACCCGTTTCACTTACCGTTCCCGTTTACTCCACCATGTGCGTTACCCTTTGCGTTTTCATTTGCGGTTGTGTTTCCGTTGTTTTTAACATTTCTGTCTACAGTACTGTTCCTCTTTCTGTTTCGCTTTGCGTCACCATGTGCATTACAATTTGCGTTTGTAGGCACAATGTTACAATGTGACAAGACATCACCCCCGTGCTCCCGCCGCTGCATTACATTCACTATTTCTCATTATCATTCTCAAAAAGAAGGGAAATTAGAGGCAAAAAGCTCAGTTTAATGCATAAGTTAGGGTTGTTCCACAGTGACAAAAGCGAGGAAATTCGATGTTAGGGTTGAAACCCCCTTTGCACCCCTCTAGCCCACCCCCTCAACTGGAATTGCGGTGTGCATTGGGGCCATCGGTCCTAACTGTCACCCCATTCTCCTATTCCTCAGCTTCTTTCCACATGTGATGGGGTGACACTTAGGGCAGATGACTGTCGCGCGCGATTCCAGTTGGGGGTGGGCTGGAGGGTGCAAAGGGATTTCAACTAACATCGAATATATACAATATATATATATGGTAGCACGGTAGTGCTACCATAGTTAAGGTTGAGAGCCATTTACATGTTAAACCCAAAATTTTGCACCTTAATAACTTTGCAACCGTTTAATGGATTTACCTTATATTTGGAAAGCATGATCAAGAACCATAGGCCTTGGGATCCACCAAGTTTTGTACCAGTCATATATACGGCTGCGGAGATATTAAGCGTGATCTGCGCGTGTGTTTACGCTTTTTCTGGAATTCTACTGTCATGCCTACAGGTCGCACGGTTTGCATGACCGGCCCAAAATCTTCAGGGAACATGCGGCCGGGGCCCACGATGTGCCTTTCGAAGATTTGGTGAAAAAATATTAAAAGTTATTCAAAAAACAATTTCCCATTATAAGTCAATGGGAAAAGTTAACAAAAAGTTCGACAGTGTCTCAAATGCACTTTTTACTGTCGCAAATGGCCCTGTTACTGTCACAAATCCGCCATTTTGTTTTCAGTTGGTGATCAGAAAAATGGTTGGCATTTAAATTTGGGACCCTCTAGCTACCTAATTATTTTTGTATTCACCTAGTCGGACCCTGAGGATGCTAGCCATGCCCTCATTTTGGGGTAAAACACCCCAGAAATATGTTTTTCAAATTTCTGGAAAAAGTACTTTCGCAAAGTACTTTCATGCTCACGAAAGTGTCACAAATTTTTCTGAAAGCTTTCGCAAATTGCGACAGTAGTTTTCTAGTCTGTGGGAAAATGACAGCAATTCTTTGGCACTGCGCTGCAAAAGAAGGGTTGGGAGTTGTGGGCTGAAATTTGAAGGGAACGCAGCCGACATCTCACAGATGTGCCTTTCAGTGTTGTGTTGAAAAAATATTACACAACGGCAAAGTTACGGCACTCCAAAATTGACATTTCTTCCCATAGGATAACATTACGGCGCCCTACGCATTACAGGAATCCTTTGGCACCCTGCTGCAAAATAACGGTTTGGTCTATTTTCCTGAAATTTGGAGGGAAGACAGCCAACAGCCCACAGATGTGCCTTTCAGTGGTTTGGTGAAAAAATATTACAGGGAGGCAAAGTTATGGTGCTCTGAACTTCTCTTTTTCCCATAGGATAACATTATGGTGTTCGCCGCGCCTTTCAGGGCCCGTATCTCTGAAACGGTGCGAGATACGGACTTTTCATAAGAAAAATACTTAGCCCCCTGGCAGGGGCTAGGTACAAGACTAGCCAGGACAGTCATAAATCATATGACTTTTAAAAAATTTTTCTACGTCGTACGGTTCCTGAGATATAAACTATTTAGTATTCCAAGTCTTCATTTTCTGCTCCGATACCCATTATTATGCATACATTCTTTGTACTCACTGTCTTTCTCTATGCAGGTTTTGGGGAAAACCAGCCTGTGCGCTTACATTACTGTTGCCGTTGCCCTTTCTGCTTGTGGTTCCATACCCGTTTCACTTACCATTGACATCTACGCCACCATGTGCGTTATCCTTTGCATTTAATTTGCGCTTGCGTTTCTGTTATTTTTTGCCATTTGTGTCTACAGTACTGTTTCTCTTTCTGTTTCACTTTGCGTCACCATTCCCATTGACATTTCCATTTGCAGGCAGCATGTTACTATGTGACAATACATTATGTGGCAGACCGTTCCCGTCTACGCCACCGTGTGCGTTACCCTTTCTGTTCTCATTCGTGCTTGCATTATCATGTGCGCCACTGTTAGCGCTTCTGTTTGTGTTGCTGCTCCTGTTACTATGCCTCAAGACATCACGTGGCAGGTCCTGCCGCTGCATTACATTCACTATTTCTCATTATCATTCTCAGAAAGAAGGGAAATTAGAGGCAAAAAACTCTGTTTAATGCATTAGTTAGGGTTGTTCCACAGCGACAAAAGTGAGGAAATGTGGTGTTAGGGTTGAAAACCCCCCTTGGACCCCCTGCCCACCCCACCAACCGGCATCGGGGTGTGCATTGGGGTCGTCGGTCCTCACTCTCACCCCATTCTCCTCTACTTCTGCTGCTTTACACATGTGATGGGGTGAGAGTTAGGGCTGACAACCCCAATGCACACCCCAATGCCGGTTTGGGGGTGGGCAGGGGTCCAAGGGGGTTTCAACCCTAACACCGAATTTCCTCACCTTTGTCGCTGTGGAACAACCCTAACTAATGCATTAAATGGAGCTTTTTGCCTCTAATATATACTGTATATATATATATATATATATATACACACACACACACACATATACATGTTGGGGAAAAAACTTCATTAATGCTTTAGTTAGGGTCAAAGCTACAAAAGTTGGGAAATGAAGCAATAGGGTTTCAAACCCTAACACCTCAGCCCCCAACCAGGCAGCACAGCAGGTGTGGAGTGTGCCTTGGGATTCTCAAACCTAGTTCTCACCCCATTATATCAGTAAATAAGGTCAGATGTGTAGACTGTATGAAACTTTCAGACCCTGCACTCCCAGACATACATTTCCTTACTTTTCAGCTAGTATAATTGTATTCTTATTTTACTGTGGGAGCAGAGGGCACTTCAGACCCAGTGCTGTCATGCATTTTTGTTGACCCCACCCCCACCCTGTATGCAAGAACAGGCATGAGTGGTGTGCCTTGGGATTATGAACCCTAATGCTCACCCTGTTCCATGAGTAACTAAGCTATGATGGGTACAGTATAAGAGAATGGGGTGAGCATTAGGGTTCACAACCCCAAGCCACACCCCTTAAGCCTGTTCCTGCATGCATGGTGGTGGCGGGGTCTTAGGGTGAGAAACTGAGGGTGGGGTGGACTCTTAAGGTTGGAAACCCTAAGATGGCACTTCCCTACTTTTGACACTGGAACCCTAATGGTCCATTAACAAAGCTTTTTGAACAGAATGTCCTTATATTTTGAGAAAGTATAATCATAGGGAACCCTAATGGTGCATTAATGAAGTTTTATGCAGTGAATTTCCTTGCTTTTTCAGAAAGTATAATTGTAGCTTTATTTGCTTGTGGGAGTGCAAGGCCCATCCATCCATAATTTTTGAGAGATTGTAATTGTACCATTATTTCCCTGTGTGGAGCACAGTTCCCTCTAGGCCCTGCTCTCCCATCACTCCATAATGCTATGTGTATTTGTGTGTGGGAGCACAGCACCCACTGGGCCCTGTAGGATCTTGCATCCATAAGGCTTGCACTCCCATCAATCCATAATAGTATTCATATTTGCAAGTGGGAACACATGTTGCCATCCATCCATCATTTTTGAGATATTATAATGATATCTGTATTTTTTTTACCAGGAGAAACACACTAAGCTGAAAGCGTGTTTACAGGTGTGACCTGGGAGCACAAGAAAGTTAAGTGACTTGCTCAGAGTCACACAGTATGCAAGTGGGAATATGGGATTCAAGCCCAGGTCTCTAGGTTTGCAGCTCAGAGCTTTAAACTACTGTGCTATACTGCCTCCCTTTGGGCCCTGTGCTACCATCAATCCATAATGGTATCAATATTTGCACATGGGAGTGCAGGGCCCTCTGGGCCCTATGATACCATCCATGCATACTTTCTGAGATAGTGTAGTGGTATCCTTATTAGTCTGTGGGATCGTATGCCCTCTGGGCCCCGCACTCCCATCCCATAGTGTACAGCACCAAGGAAACACCTCATATTGCAATGTAATCCTATATAAAACACAGCAAAATTTGAAACCTGTGTAACTAAACATCAAATTAATATAATTTCATGAAACCAGCAAAAGGCACATCAGTGGGCAAATCCTTTGTATTCTGAAAATTTGAGAGCAAAATTGCAAACCATTACATCACTGTGGAGTAACAAAGAAACTGCGGCGTACCCCTCACATTGAAATGTTATCCTATGGGAAAACAAGCAAAATGTACCACCCCCTCAACTCCAGAGTAAAGTAAAATCTTTTCATGTAACCAGCAAAAGGCACTTTGGTGGGGCAAGACCGTTTCACCCTGAAACTTTCACAGCAAACTTTCACACTCTTTCTTCACAATGGAGTGACAAATAGTGCATGTTCAGTGATGCACATGGGGCATAACAGTACACAGGCCAAGTATGTGGTAGGAGGGTAGGAAATAAAAGGGCCAAAACAGGAGAGGGACCTGGGGATTATATTTTTGGATGACCTCAAACTGGGGAACTAGTGCAGGAAAGCAGTAGGCAAGGCAAATGGAATTCTGGCTTGCATAGGGAGGGGAATAATGAGTAGAAAGAAGGAGGTACTTATGCCCCTCTACACATCCATGATGAGGCCAGATTTGTAGTATAGGGTTCAGTTTTGTAGGCCACACCTGTGTAAGGATATCGATGTGGTGGAAAGGGTCCAGAGGAGGGTTACTAAGATGATACAGGGCATGCATTGGCTATCCTATGAGGAGAGGCTAAGGGAGCTGGACCTGTACTCACTGGAGATCAGAAGGGAGAGGGGAGACATGATTGCAACATTCAAATACATGAAACGAATAAACAAGACAGGGAAGGGGGACCGCTTCAAGGGAAAATGCACAGATAGAACTAGAGGCCACTGTTTGAGGCTGGAGGGGGGAAGAGTCAGGGGGAGTTCAAGGGCACATTACTTCACCGAAAGGATGGTGGATTCCTGGAACAGGCTACCAGAGGAGGTGGTGGGAGTTGAAACAGTGGGGAGATTCAAGAGGGCATGGGACAGATTTAAGGGATTAGTCAGGCAAAAAAGAGTAGTAGGGCCAGGAGGGATGGGTATATTATTACGGAGGGGGGAGGGTAGACTCAATGGGCCACTGGAGTCCTTTTCTGCCAACAGCATTCTATGATTCTATGAAATAAGTGACAGTATACTCCTCACATTATAATGTATCCTATGGTAAAACAAGCAAAATTTAAACCCCACAGAACTACACAGAAACATAATATTTTTTTACCAAAGCAGTAAAAGGCACATCTGTGGTGCAGGTCCTTTGTGCCCTGAAAATGTCAGCCCAAAATCAGAAACCATTTAGGAACTGTGGAGTGGCAAATATTAACAGGTAGTACCATTCTAGTTAATGGTAAAACACATTAGGAATGATTTCTTATTCATGAAAAAGGATTCTGATTCATGGTAATCCTATTGCAGTCAATGATAAAGCACAATAAACAATCCTTTTTTGTGAAGCAAGATTCTAAATCATGCTAATCCCATTGTAGTCAATGGGAATGCACGATAAAGGATAATTTTTCACAAACAGGATCCTATGTCCTGCAAATACCATTGTAAGTAAGTAAGTAAAATGCTATTTATACAAGGCACACTTCTATAGCTCAGGGCACCCTTATACCATACTTACGCACAATACAAATATAAAATATATTAAAATCATACAACTGAATTCAGCTTAGAGATACAACACATACAATCTTAAGGTCCATCAAAGGCATTTTAAGAAATATATGTCTTAAGGGAGTTTTTAAACATTTCTACTTTAAGGCTGTCTTGTATGTGATGAGGTAGAGAATTCCACAGGACAGGAGCCATAAAGGCAAATGATCCTCCCCCAAACATTTTCAAACGTACCCTGGGAACCTCTAGCAATCCCTCGTCAGAGGATCAGAGTGAATGGGAGGGATGGTAGGGAGATAGGATGTCTTGCAGGTATTGGGGTCTCTAATCATGTAGGGCTTTATAGGTCAGCAATGCGACCTTGAAAGTGATTCACAACTGTATAGGCAGCCAGTGCAGTTCACGCAACACAGGTTTCATGTGACTGGATCTAGGGCTTCCAGTTAACAACCTGGCTGTCACACTCTGCACCAGCTGCAATGGGTGAATATCCACTCCTGGAATCCCTAGGTAGAGGGCATTGCAGTAGTCAAGACAGGTGGTGACAAAGGCATGGACCAAGGTAGAAAGATCCTCAGATGGAACCAAGTGCTTCACCCTGACAATGTTTCTTAGATAGTAAAAGGTGGATTTGACTACGGCTGACACCTGAGCCTTCAGGATCAGGCCTTCGTCAAACACCACCTCCAGGTTCAGCATCTGGCCCAAGGCATTGAGCAAGTTCCCCCCAAGTTGTAAACTGGAGGGTTTCCCCACCATGACCCGACCATCCTATGACCAGGGTCCTAAATTGTACTAAATGATAAGTATTTCCTGGTAGTCTAGTGGTCCCTCCCCCGATGTACGATCACCATTCCAGTATTACAAAAAAATTCCATGGTAGTCTCATGGTTCCTCCCTCTTCTCTGATGTCCAATCACCATCCCCATAAAAAACAACAACTAATGTCTCTGATGGTCTAGTGGTCCCTTCCTCGATGTCTGATCACCATCCCAGCATTAAAACAAATTCTCTGGTAGTCTAGTGGTCCACCCCCCTACCCCGATATGCAATCGCCAACCCTTATTAAAAAAATTCCTTTAGTCTAATGGTCCCTACTCCCTCCCCTGATGTCTGTTCACTCTCCCCATGTGAAAAGAAATGACTTTGGTAGTCTAGTGATCTCTTTCCCTTCCCCCCATGTCAAATCACTGTCCCCATATTAAAAATAATCCCTGGTAGTATAGTAGTCTCTCCCCTTCCTCAATCCTCCTCCCATGAAAACCCACTTATATCCCTGGTGGTCTAGTGGACCCCCCACCCTGTGAATTAGACACCTACCACCCTGCTCCCTCCCCATCCCAGTCCTGAAACAGTGACTAGCACAGTGCTCTTCCCCCATGGTTATTGACTGAGCTATGAATGAGGGCATACTGTATAGCATGCGCTCATTCATAGCTCAGTCACTGGCAAGCCATGGAGGTGAGAAGAGAGCTGTGCTGGTCAACGACTGGGACTAAGATGGGTGAGCAGAGTGGTGAGTGAGTACCTCACAGGGTGGGGGGTGGAGAGTCCAGTAGGCCACCAGGAATCTAAGTGATTTTTTACAGGAGGGGGACTGAAGAAGGGGAGGGACCACGAGACTACCAGGTAATTGTTTTATTTGGGGACAGTGATTGGACATTGGGGGAGGGAGAAAGACCACTAAACTACCAGAAACATTTGTATTTTACACGGAAATGGTGATCAGACATCAGGTGAGTGGGAGGGACCAATAGACTACAAGAGCATTTTTTTTATAGGAGGATAGCTAGTTTATGTCGGGGAGGGACCACTAGACTGCCAGGGAAATGATTTTTTTTTTTAATGGGGGACAGCGATAGTACTTCTGGGAAGGGGGCAGACCACTAGACACCAGGGAAATCCTTTTTTGCAAATTGCAACAAATGATCCTTTATTACCCAGTTCAAATAGCTCTGATTTAATGCAATATCTCATTTTCATTGGGGTCCTGCTTTTACCCTATCTTCATAGCTGGGTGGACTTGAGCCGATTCACAAATTGTATACCATTGGGGTAGGTTCTCATAATAAAATGATAGCCAGAAGCATGCTATGAGGTTTTAATCATTCTAAATTGGCAGGTATATCCTTCCTGATCCTGATTGCTTTTCTTTTGAAAATTAAAGGTATCTTCCTACCTTCCTACCTACCTTTGTCTTCATCCACACTGTCCTTTCTGTCATCAGCTATCCCATCCATATTGTACTGTGGAAATCCAAAACCATTCCAGACCAGGTACTGTGCTAGCAGTCCCCATCTCACAATCCTTGTTACACAGTTGTCACAATCCACTGCTATCTGCACGGTCATGGTCCCGACTACACGAAAGAGCTTCTGATTCCTTATACCCCTGTGTGACAGCTCCGCTCAGCTGATGAGGGGTTGCTGGAGATTAAGAGGGTTACTTTGAAATCTTCTGGGGTCCATGCCTTTGCGTTTGTGGCCCCTACCCTCCAGAATTCTCTGCCCCTTCAGCTTTGTGAGTGCAAGACCATTGGGGGCTTTAAACAGGCACTTAAGACTTGTTTGTGGACTCAGACATTTCAAGAATTATCATGAGTCTATTAATGGTAGTGTTAATTTGTATTATCTGATATTTTTGTTTTAATTCTGTAAGGTGCCTTGACATTTGAAAGGTACCTAATAAAGATTATTATTATTATTATAATTATTATTAATAAAATATTTAACATTTCCAGAGTTACCAGCGAGTGTAGCAAAATGTTAACACATGTGAATAACTTTGCCATTTTTCCATATTTTGACCCCAAATTTTCAACATAGGCTTCTTATGACCCAACCCCATGAAGAAGGGCAGATTTTACCAAATCCCACCCGAAAGGTGATTTTGCCAAGCAACCACAAACTCACCTTTTGGGCCAGATTTTCAGAATTACACTGACATTATTCACGAGGTGGGGTACCCAAAAGGCCATGCTGAAACTTTGGTATCAAAATATGCAAAAATGTCCAAGTTATGAATCAAAGTTGAAAACCTTATTGAAATGCATTGAACCACATTTACCTTATTTTCTCATATTTCAGTCACCAGTTCCAGCAGCAAGATGTGTCTTCAATCAAAGAGTGCATCATGAATCTGAGACCTGTTCAGGTGAGTTAAGGGTATGTGGGGAATGTGGGGAGGTGCAGGGTGGTGGGTGCTGAGTGGGAGTTTGGAGTTGGTTGGTCAGATCCCCAAGGCACAATTTTCTTTTTTACAGGTTAAAAAAAACATTGAGGGTTTTTTTTCTGTTTTGCAGGCAGAACAGAGATCATAGGGGGGTGCCACTAGACACCAGGAATACAATAAAAGAACAGCAGGGTTCCAATCAAAGGTGTGGGTGTTGCCACTGGATATCAAAAAACAATGAATAATATGGTGGCAGCAATTAGACGGAAGGGGGATCCACTAGACACCAGAGAAAACTATAACATAAGTATAAAATATAATATTTAAAAAAATAATACAGGCAGGGCAATCAGAGGGTGGGGGATTCCTCTAGAATTCAGGGAAACCACAAAAAATACAAGGGTGGTGAACAGACGGTGGGGGGATTCACTAGATGCTAGGAAGAAATATCAAATAAAGTATTTAACAAAATATGAGGATCTCCATCTGAGTGTGGGGGTGCTGCTAGACACCAGGAAAAAAATACAATCTACCAAGAAAGGATTTTTCTCTCATGAAAAGGGATCCTTTTTCATGACTCATGATATGAAAAAAGAATCTTTTCACAAAAAAAGATCTTAAAAAAGCAACATGTCTTGTGCATTTCTCCTACAGTTAAGTGCAGAATCCAGCAAAGGGGCTCCAGATAAGCAAGCTGCATGTGCTGGTCTCTTTCCAGAATGTAATTTTTGTGGTTTTCTAAATTAGAATTTTTAGGGAAAAACAGAAAACAAGATGATGGCATACAAAAAAAAAACACATGAAAAACCTCACGAAAAAGGGTTTCCATAGGAAATGTTATTCAGTTATTTTGAAGTGCTGACTGAGCATGCTCAGAACCTGACATTTTCATTTTTTTTATACTTCTTTTATTGTTCAGTTCATACGTTACAAAGGTAGTACACAGTTAATTACTACAATTGCAACATGGATAAATTGTAATTAGTAGAATTTCCATAATGAGCAAGAGTCCCATTAAAGTCTATGACTTAAGATGTAGCATATGCTCCCAGTTTCTTTGTATGACTGAAACATGGACTCTTGTTAATTTATACAACTGTGCAATACATAAAAATGGATTAACTAAGGTAAAAGAGACAAACAACAAACATGTAGAACAAAAAAACATAACTGTCAGCTATTAACTCTTCTACAAGCTGGTAACTCAGGTTAGACAGGATACAATCAGTCTTTACATTTTATCTACACATATAGCAGAAAGATTTAGTGTTAGGGTTTAAACAAATGTGCTAAAATAAAATAAAACTTAGTGAAGTATGGGATTTACAGACAAATATCTATTGAGGGGCAGCAATATGGCCTACACCCAGTCCCCAGTAATAAGAGAACTCAGTCACCAAGGTTGTTGCTTTGCCTCAGAAACCAGCCTAGGTTATTTGTTCAACTCCCACCTGGTCCAATGGTTCTGGTATGATGCAGACCTATTTTGTAAATTATGTGTTAACTGCTCAAATTTTTGTATATAACTTATGATATTCTGCAACTCTAACAAAGTAGGCAGGTCTGGGAGCAGCCACTTTTTAGTGATTGATTTATACACTGCAGTCAAACATATGGGCCAGAGATATGTGGCATCTTTATCTCTAAGAGTTTTGGGAGGTATACCCAATAGAAGGTTCTGACGGGTTAATGGCGTCCTGGATATTGAAGATGTTTTCTATCTGATGGGAAATTGACTGCCAGAATGGGATAATTCTTTGGCAGAGGAGGGAAAACATGGGCATGAGAGGCCTCATCAGCTCCACACTGTCTCCAACATCTTAAAGAAGCACCCAGTTTACGTTTCATTTAAAACTGAGGGACAAGAAAGTATCTCATTTGTACCTTCCAGACATACTCTTTCCAGTTGGGAGACAACGTGGTGGACCATGTTGAATGCTAAATTCTGGGCCAAACTGGTTGCAGAAGTGGGCAGTCTAAGTCCCGCTCCCATCTATGTTTTAGTAAGTCTGTGATATGGTGCTGGTAGGAAATCAGGAATTTGTATAGCAAAGATATGGCATGATCACTTTTAATTGATGTCCACATTTGGGTGATTACTGTCCTCATCTATTAGTGATCTAGTAGTTTGTAATTTTAGTTATGCCTTTATAAAGTCCCTTATCTGTAGGTAGTACATATAGGCCAGGATATTCAGACTGCACCAGGCTGTGGTGCAAGCCTGGGTGCAAAGCAACTGGGATGCACCAGGGCATAGTCTGGGTGATATTCAACGGTGCTGCACCAAGGCTCAACACCATTGAATATGGCACCGTGGCCACCCACATTGTGCATGGTGCAGTGGCACAGCACCAGTGCAAGTTACTAGAGAGGAGCAGTGGGATGCACCAGTGCAGTGGCGGGTGTCAGGTGCATTTGCGCTGTATATGCAAATGGAGCAATAATGGGGACAGAAGCAGGCAAATGGGGCCATTTATACATTATGGCCCCATTTGCATACAGGTGCACTGATCCCCAGTGACTTGTGCCTGGCACTCTGCCAGGCTGCAGCCATTGGGTACCGTTGCCCCCTGCCCCTCGGCGGCAACGTGCCGCAACGCCGGATCACAGGCTTTGTAAAATGAAAAGTTTCCCTGGTGGTCCAGTGGACTGAATCCCTGCCCCCCAGCCCGATTGTGGGTGTAGTGAATATAATAGTATCCCTGGTGGTCCAGTGGACCAAATCCCTGCTCCCGGTGGTCCAGTGGACCAAATCCCTACCCGATTGTGGGTGTAGTGAAACTATTAGTATCCCTGGTGGTCCAGTGGACTGAATCCCTGCTGGATAGTGGGCATATATGAAGAATTCCATTCCCTGGTGGTCCAGTGGACCGAACCCAGCCCGATCATGGGTTTTGTGCAGTAAAATGTATACCTGGTGGTCCAGTGGACCCGCTCCCAAGCCCGCCCACTCTAACAATCCCTGGTGGTCAGCGGTACCCCCTCCCCACCCACCACTCAGTCCCATCACCCCGGTCAGCAGCAATGGCAGCTCCCCATGTAAGCCCCTGACCGCCCGCCGACTGACAGCCGTACAGTACAGCTGTACACTGGTTAGTCCACAGCATGGGCCAGTGGTCTTGCAGACTGTACTGTATTATACGGTCCCGATATGTGAATGACTTTCATTCACATATCGGGATCAGGTTGTATAGTGCGTTCAGATGCCCATTGGCCCACGCTGTGGACCAATGAGCATACAGCCATACTGTATGCTGTCAGTCAGTGGGCAGCTGGGTGGCTTGTGAGTGGGAGCTGCAGCCCACCACTGACTGGGGGGTGGGGTGGTGGGACTGAGTGGATGGGTGGGAAGGGGGTACCGCTGGACTACCAGGGATAGTTAGAGTTACAAAGCCCATGATCAGGCTTGGAAGCGGGTCCAATGGATCACCAGGGAATGGAATTCTTTATTTATGCCCATGATAGGGCAGGGATTCAGTCCACTGGACCACCAGAGATACTAATAGTTTCACTATGCCCACGATCGGGCTGGGGGGTGGGTCCACTGGACCACCAGGGAATGGATATATGCATTTAAGCCCATGATCAGGCTGGGGGGGGCGGATCCACTTGATCACCAGGGCCTCTGTTTTATTTACTAAGCCCATGATTGGGTGCGGAGGTGGCCTGAAGCCTGGCCTGTGCCTTGGGAGGTTGGGTGGCCACCCACAACAGGCAGCTGCCGTATTGCACCCATCAATATGACTGCCGGCCTGTGGGTGGGCAGTCCCTGCTTCTGTTTTTTTCGGACACATCTTTGTGCCCCCCTGTGCGGCACAAGGCAGGTGTGTGCCTGCATATGCTCTGCACATTCCGAGCTGAATATCAGTATGTGCCACATATGCATGGGCACACCCCCTGCACTTGCGCCACATACATTACTGGTGCACCTGGACGCATCGGGATTTCCATGGAGCAAATTCCCCTTTTGAATATCATGCCAGGGCACATCAGTGGGTTGTGCATGGTGCAACACTGTTGCGCCATGTGCAACCCCTTTGAATATCACGGCCATAGTCTTTTGGACCTCAACTAAGTGTTATTTGTGCTTATGAGAATAAAGGCACTGTTGTATGGTGGAGTATTTGCCATGGTGCCACAAAACCTCAAGAGGCCTGGGAGGGGTACCATTTGTATTCCTGTGCTGGGGGAGAAAGCAGGGTTTGTAATTCACCAGACATATTTCCAGGCATGGAAAGTGAATCTTTTTTGAGGGTAACCTCTCCTCCGGCCCTTGAGGATTGAGCCTGTACTCTCTGAATGTTGTTCATGAAGCTGTCTCATTTGAAGTGGGACAAAAACGGTTGCTACAGGGGAGACTATCAGGGGTCTGTTAACATCTATTTGTTTCCAATGTGCTATATAATGGTTATTCCCCCAAAGAAGGGCCAGTTGCATTTGTGAGGTGTTCCAATAATAGTGTAAATTAGGGAATGCAATACCACCTTGGCTTTTAGGTAGCATTAAGAGTTGAGACTTGAGCCTAGGCTTTCTACCCTGCCACAAGAAATCAATAAAGGTGGTTGCCATCTATTGAGATATTGTGCAGGAACAACACAGGGCAATGATTGAAAATGGTATAATAACTTAGGTAGGCCATTCATTTTAAGGGCTTGGTTCCTAACATAAAAAGATAAGGGTAAGACAGTCCATCTCTTAAGATCTGTTTTAAGGGTCTTTACTAAAGAATCATAGTTCAAATTGAAGAGGGATTTCAGATCAATGGGGATGTGGACCCCAACTTATTTAATTACTAGGGATTCCCATTTAAATTGGAATTTCTTTCTAATCAGTTCTGTGGGAAGATAATTAAAAGCTAAAAGCTCGGGTTTATTGGTGTTTAATGAGTAGCCTACTAGACAGGAAAACGCTTTAAGTTTTTGGAACAAATGGGAAGGGAGGTATCTGGATTAGTAAGATATATAAGTGCGTTATCTGCAAATAAAGATATATTATGTTCTGTGTTAGCCAATTTGATTCCGGGGAGGTTTGGGTCTTGTCTGATCAAGTATGCAAGGGGCTCAATATAAAGGGCAAACGATAAGGGGGAAATGGGACATCCCTGCCTGGTTCCTCTATGTAGGGCAACGTTTTGAAACAAATGGCCATATATGCCATTGGCTTGTGCTTGGAGTCCTTGAATAAATCCAGATTGGTCCTGATGTACTAGGGAAGGGGCTAAATGTGCTAATCTATGAGCTAAGATTGTTGCTAACATTTTGTAGTCCTTATTCAGGATAGATATAGGGTGGTAAGAACCAGGCAAGGAAAGGTCTTTACCAGGTTTTGGGATTATGCATATTATATCATATTGCCAGGATGGGGGGATGGGGGTTTTAGGAAGAGCTATATTCGTGAAGAGTCTGTGCAAAAGAGGGGAGGTATCTTGTTTAAAAGTTTTATAGAATTCCCCTGGCAAACCATCAAGAACCTGACATTTTTAAATTAAACAACTTTGGAATGGATTCATATTTTTTCAACAAACCAGTGAAAAGCACTTCTGAGGGCCAAGCCCTTTCTACCCTGAGCATTTCAGACCAAAAGTTCAAACCATCTGGGTGCTACGCGAGGGCAAAAAATATTGTGATTTTCTGCATTTTTTCTTTATCCATGTCTCGGAACCTGCAAATCCAACCAGAGCAAAACCTGGCACCTCAAGAGATCAACCTCATGAGACCACACATGCAAAAATTCTTGCACATAGGCTGAACAGTTGCAAAGTTATTAAAGTGCACAAATTGGAGTTTGACATGAAAGTGCCTACTCAACCCTAACTATAGTGGCACTACCGCAACACTATAATTTAGAAAATGGGTCAGGAGAATTATTGTTGTTGATTGGCTAATGCCACCAACTAGCTGGGCTGGTATCAGGCAACAGAGACTGGGAAATAATGAGCCCCAGCCTCTGGCTGCCTGATTACCCTCTAATATCATAGTGTGCATATAATTTTCAGTTTTAAAATGCCACCATTATTTTATCTTGCTAAGTGAGCTGACTTTCCCCTGACAGACTAACCAAGTGAGCCCCTCCTGCGCCAATGCACTTCAGTTGCACTGTTGTGTGTAATGTCAGTGCCACAAATGAACTGATCAATTTTTAAATTGTCTTTTGTTCAACTCATGGCTGCAGCCATTGTTTCATCACTGCACTCACGACTCAGCACTCATCTCTTTTCTGCCCTCATAAACCGATTGCTTTCCCCGATTGAGCATAACAGTTATTCTACCAGATGCCAGTCTGTGTCACATTTACAGAGCGATCCCCCCCCCCACCATATGGTGGCTGGTCTCCCCCTCTAGTCCTGCCAAAAATTTCATTTTATATGTCAGCCTAAAATGTAACTGCAGACCAGTGTGCACAGAAATATAAACTGAACCCTCATGGCTGTTCTTTCATCTCTACACTTGCACGGTAGTAACTGCTCAGCACACAGCTCTTTTCATCTCTCACAAACCAGATCTTCTCCCCAACTGAAGTTCCCCGTTGTACATCAATTGATATTAAAATATGTAACCTTGGTGCTGCTTTTACTCTTCACTGTTGTTTTGTCCATGTCTAGGGCTACAGCCTCTCTGCAAAACCTTGCTCTAATTAACCATCCCATGTTGAGAACGTAATTAAAAAAATAAACAAATAAAATGGATTGCTACTATCGGGAAGGGAGAAGGGCACAAAAGCAAAATCTTCACAAAACCTCAGCAGCTCAGGTGTGGGAAAGACAACACACTCACAAGGAAGGATAGAAAAGCAAAATCTCCTCAATACCATGTCAGGTCTGTTCAGGGGTGGGGGCAGCACAAAGTCAGCCACAGAGAAAAACACTTTGAAACATACTAGTGCCCTCTACTGCAATTGCCAGTAGTAGAGGGACTACTTTACACAAATGTTTTTTATTAATTTAATTTGCTTTCCACAACTATTTTTAATTTTTTTCTTAAACTTTTCATGTAAATTCTGCCCAAACCCATTTTCTAAGTGCAATAATACCCTCAAGGGTGGGTGGTATTGTGCTATACTGGACCTTCCAGGGCTGTAAGGCACTCCACCTGTGGTGTCAGGCCTCATAGCACCTCTGGGCAGTCCAGTATAGCTTAATACTGCCCACCCTGTTAGGTATCATTCATTACATATCCCATCCCCCTGACCCAGCCTACTGTCTTGCCAATTTGAGGTCATCATATATGACAACACCAATTTCTCTTTCCTGCTTAGAGGTTAACAATGCCTCTTCCCCCATATTATACACTGCCTCTGGTCTCTGTGCCATGGGTGCATAGAAAGAAGTATTAGTGAAAAATCTTCTGCCCAAGATGGTGGCACCATTTAATTAGGGTGCACTCATGGAGTGTAGGGCCTAATCTGCCAAAGTGTCAGTAGTTTTTTGCAGCCTCTTTGATTTTTACTTGAAAAAAATGCATGTGTGTTCTTGTTTTTTTTCCCTTTTTCCAGGAAGTTAGGGTGCTGAGTGGTGTATGCGTGGCTACTGATTGCTTCATGTGTGAGTCAGAGCTGGTAGATGTTGAAATCTGATGTTTAAACAAGGCAGCAGCCTGTGTACATAAAAATAAAATATTAGGGAATGCAAGCAGAATAGTATTGTTGTGGTAGGGAGAATTTGAAGTTGCAATCTGGTGGTTGGGTATTGGGGAGCCACTGAATTAAAAGTGAAAGTGAAACATCTGAGAATGGGAGTGATTCCACAGTTTGGAACAAAAGTGGAAAAAAGCTCTATTGAATTGTTTTTGCTGTGGTTGGAGACATATAAACAAAGGTATGCTTTCCTTCTTTGAGAATATGCCTGGGCATTTGTAAGAGAGCAGCTGGGAAGGATAAGGCTGCATAGTGGAAGGTACTGTATGTGGGAAATTAAAGTAAAAGACCTAGTGCTAGTAGGACATGTGGTGAGGTAGATGAGCTACTGATATGTCTACTACGTGTATAAATGAAACATGACAGGTCTACTAAGATTCTTCATATATACACATAGTAACTCGGATATATTTATCACATGGCTTCAGTGCCCTAGCCTATTGCATAAGTATATTTGTACAACAGGTATAAAAATATATTTAAACATTTTAAAAACATGTTTCATTCACTTATTTTGATCATGTTGTCATATCATATCCCCATATACTGTGCATTATGTGGGGCACAGTAGTGCCATATAGTTAGGGCTGAGTAGGAAGTTTAATGCTAAACCTCTTACTTTGCACTTTAATAACTTTGGCACCATTTGACCGAATAGCCTAAAAATGTATATGTTTGGTTAAGGTGGCAAAGTCTCAAGACATGAAAAGTTTTGTGCCAACAACTTGCCGTTTCTGAGATCTGGAACACTTATATTTGGAAATGTGATAATTTTTTTCCCATTGGTTAACATGGATTTTTGGCTCTCACACACAGCCTAGATAGAATGGAACTTTTTTGCAAATATTTGAGAGTAGAAGAAGCCTGTGTCAATGTAGAGGCTTTCAAAGGTTTCATAAAAAAATATTAAATTGTTCCAGAGTTATATTGGATTAAATTTGGTTTTTGGATAGCCCACTCATAAAACAGGTAAAAGAAATGATTGTGAGGGCTTATTTTTATGATTTACTTGTCACCAGAAATTATTTACTTGCCATGAGAGAGAAAAAAAGATTGTGACAGCCACCATCTTGGTATATATTTTTTTTAATTAAAACAAAGAAAATACATAAAAATGATGTATTTTTAGAAAAACAAACACCTGAACCTAGGGAAATGGGGCCTGTTTAGGTAGATTATTATGTCAATTTTTTAAAAACATATCTGGAAATAAGATTCTGGGTACCCAAAAATCTTGAGTGCCCAGCTTGGTGAGAGGAGCCATTCATCTGCATTCTCAGAATGAGAACAACAGAACTTTCATGAACTGTGAAGCTGCAGCTAGAGTTGTGCTACAAGCTTCAGTTAAAGCAGGGAAGCAGGGAGCTGTCAATCCCTTGATCTCTCTCTCTCTCTCTCTCTCTCTCTCTCTCTCTATCTCTCTCTCTCAATTGATGCACCCTCATTCACCTAAATGTGATAAAAGACACATCTTTTTGATGGAACTGGCGACTGTGATTTGAGGAAATAAGATTAGTCTGGTATAACGTATTTCAATGGGCCTTGAACTTTTATTCATAACTTTCCCATTTTTATATATATTTACAAGGAATTCTTAACATGGCCTTTTTGGAACCCCTCCTCATGAACAATGCTGATGAAATTATTTGTCCCAAAAGTTGATTTTACAGTTGCAGCATGAAATCTACTGTCAGGCAGGATTTGAGCATTTTCAGTGTCCTTGTTAATAAAGTTGGGTCATAAGAAAGTTATGCTGAAAATGTGGGGTTAAAAATACTCAAAAAAACAATAGCATTATGAGTGTGCTTTGAAATTGTCCAACACTCACTCATAACTTTGGTGATTTTCAATATTTTGACCCCACATTTTCAACATAGCCATATTTTCACACCCTCTCATGAATACTATATGTCATTTTTCAAATCCTAGCTGAAATGTGTTTTTTCACTTGAGGCATGAAATCACCTTTTGGGGTGGGATTTTAAAACTATCAGGTTCATGAGGTGTGGTCATAAAAAGGCTATGTAGAAAATTTGGGGTAAAATATTAAAATACAACAAAGTTATGAGAATACAATATGTTGAAATGTCTCTAAATTCACTCATAATTGTGATAATGTTCACTATTTTGACCCCAAATTTTCAGCATAGCCATTTTTAACATCACCTCATGATTGTGACAGCTGTCATTTTTCACATCCTGACCAAAATGCATCTCTCCACTTGTGGTGCGAAATCATGTTTTGGTCGGGATTTGCAAATTTTCACCTTCCGGGTTCATGAGGAGAAGTAATGTTTCTATTCAAAGATATGTTGAAAGTTTGGTGTAAAAGTACAGTACAGTAACAATATTTTGACTCTGGACTTTCATCATAGCCATTTTTTACACCACCTGATAAATGTGGCCATATTTTAAATCCTGGACAAGATGTGTTTTTGCACTTGTGGTGTGAAATGACATTCTGGCCAATACATTATAAACATCATGATTCATGTTTATAAGGGAGTCAGAAAATATCTATCTTGAAAATTTGGGGTGAAGAATAAAAAGAAATTAAGAAATGTTGTATATCGCGCCAGTCTTTACCCTAGTGGGCAGTGCTTTGTGATCCTGTGCTGGTGGGCTGCATTTAGGTGCAAGCTCAGTGTGCCAACTGGATGGATTGAATCAGGGTAGGATAGTGTTATTGTGAAGAAACAACCCTAGCCAGGGAAGAAAAGGTGCAGGGTTGCCCACAAAGGTCAGGGTACCATAGAATGAAGACAATTTTTCTCTTGGCATAGAGCCCTGCACCTCTGTACCCATGGGTGGCAGAGGGCCCTGTGCATTGGCTGAGAGATGGACTCACCCTATGCATCTGTATCTGTGGCCACATGGAAGCACAGGGCCCAGAGGGCACTGCACTGCTGCAGCCCACTGGACAGCCCCATGAATTCTTGACATCTATTGCTGTATGGCACTGCAAGGCACAGAGAGCCCTTCACCTCTGCAAGCAGAGTCTTCCCTTGGCACAGGGCTCAGAATGCACTGAATGTCTTCATTTGTTAACATAGGTCCTAAAGGGATCCATGTGAATGAGGATATGATTCCACAATCTCAAAAAGAAAGGAAATTCTTTGAAAAAAATGCATTAATGCATCAGTCAGGGTTGCATAGAAACAGAGAAACACTGAATCTGATTGCAGATAAGGACTGCTTGGCCCACCCAGTCTGCCCATTTTTCCATACCAACATCATCACCACAGACCCTGACTGAACTACAGCTTTTCCCCCCTCTCCCTTCCTTTCCATTACAGTTCCCTTGTGCCAATCCCATTCATCCTAGAATCCCAACCAACTCCACTGGAAGGCTGTTCCTGGACTGAGAGCAGTACTTTGCATTTTTCCTTGTTCCTTGAATCTACCACTCTTTCTGTGAAGAACTACTTTCTCATATATCTCCTGAATCTACCCCTTCCACCATCATAGCATGTCCCTTTATTCTTGAGCACCTTTTATTCTGAGAATAACTACACTCCTTTACCATAGCTGCCCTGTGAGTTACTTAAAGGTTTTTATCATATCCCCCCTTCTCATCTCCAGTGAGTACATACTGTATTTAGGCTGTTTAATCTCTCCTTACAGGGCTTTTGATGCAGATCCTGTACCATTTTAGTTGCCTTCCTCTGGATCCACCTCCACTCTGTCTATGTCCTTCCAGAGAACTGGTTTTAAGAACTGGACACAGTACTCTAGGTGGGATCTTAACAGTCATCTATACAGAGGCAATACCACCTCCTTATTTCTGTTGTGCATACTCCTACCTATACACCTTAGTATCCCACTAGCCCTCCCACCTGCCTTTTGGCACTGCCTGGCCTCCATTAGGTCATCAGATATGATTACTCCCATATCTCTTTCCTGCTTTGTAGTCATCAATACCACTCCACCCATTTTGTAATCCTCCCCTGGGTTTCTGTGCCCTAAGTGCATTATTTGTAAGTCAACTGTCATACCCTTAACAATGCCTCTATTTTTTCAGCTCTCTACTAGTCCTTTCCACACATATCCTGGAGTGTGCACCCTATTACAGATTTTGGTGTCATCTGCAAAGAGGCAGACCTTCCCGTCCAGCTCCTATGCAATGTCACATATAGAAATCTTAAAGAGGAATGGTACCAGAACTGATTCCTTAGGCACCCTCCTGGTCATCCTTCCTACCTTGGACTGAACTCCATTTACCACCACCTTCTGTCACCTACCACTAAATAATTTCTTATCCAGTGTATCACCTTTGGACCTACTCCTAAGTTACCCAGCTTGCTTACTAGTCTCCTGTGTGGAATGGTGCCAAATGCCTTACTGAAATGTATGTAGACCATGTTCCCCACTCCACCCTGATCTAATTCCTTTGTCACCAAGTCAAAGAATTCTATCCGATTAATTTGACATGACATCTCCCCTATGAGCACATGCTGCCTCAGGTCTTGTAAACATTGGATTCAAAATATTCCACAATCTTTTCCTTCAGCAGTAATTCTAGTACCTTCCCCTCCAGTGATGTCAGGCTGACTAGCCTATAATTGCTAGTCTCCTACCTGGTACCACTTTTGTGAAATAGGACAATATCTGCCCTCTCCCAGTTGTCCAGAACCACTGCTGTGTCCAGGGAGTTGTTAAATGGAACTGTCAGAAGAAGAATACCCTTGGATGCACCCCATATGTCCCCCATTGCTTTATCTGCATTCAGAGTTATGAGCCTCTTCAGGACTCTTTCCTCCAGGAAAGGAATAGTTTCTGCCTCTCTCCTTCCAAAGCTCATGCTACTCATTTGTGGTCCTTCCCCTTCCTTTTGCTCTGTGAACACTGAACAAAGGTATCTGTTCAGTATGTCTGCCTTTTGTGGTAGATTGGTTTCTCTATATTGCATTATTTTCAAAAATGTTTGTAAGTGATGCCTGCTAGTGGTTTTTATCAAGCTCCATCCTGCTGATAGTGGGCTATTCAATCCCTGAAGACCTTCTATCCTTTCTCCATTTTCCAAAACTGGGTTAAGTTATACTGTCTTTCACAAATGTTTCCATTTCATCATTACATGATTTAAATGGCATTGTTCATCATCAACATGGCTTGTTTACTGGTCTTACAGCTGATCCCTATTGTAGTCTATGTATGGAGATGAAGTGCACATCTATGTATGAGGGGAAACAGAAAAAATGCTCTCTATCGATATATACTGTACATATAGATATGACAATGTTTTTTTAAAGCTAATTTTAGATGGTAATATGACAGTGTTCATATCTGGGGACTCCGCTGCTCCTCCCAACTCCACATTTAAAATCAAATCCACGTACATACACAAGCACATAGGTTATAGTACTTTTTCTTAAAAAATAGAAACTGAAGATGAAATTAGAAACTGCATATTGTAGAGGTGTGCTGAACCTGTGGGGGTAAAACCAAGCCATCCTGAACACATACGGCTTGGTTTCCATAAAACCCAAGCCCTGAGCTGAACCTTGCTGGCTCAGTTCAGTTCTCAGCTCTGTGTTCTTTTTTTATGTTGGCGTGCTTGCACAGCCAACATATTGCAGTAGTGCAGCTTTGGAGGCATGGTCACTGTTGGATGAATGCAGGGTACGCTCCAGTAGGTGCATCCCTCATTCCCCAGTCAGCCTGCATGCCAGTGCCATACCATGCTTACATAATGTGGTAAGCATATCTAAGAAGAGGTCCACTGCAATCCAAGCAAAACTTGTCAGATGCAGCGGACCTTCCCGTAATGTGCTCACCGACATTATGAACATGGCAGCACACTGACCACCAAACTGCCAACTTTGGGGGTGCCCAATCCCCCTGTCAGTTTACCCTGCCCCTATGTATGTGCCGATAGGGGAGCCCACTGCCCATCAGCATAAAGAAACCCCCATTGCCAAATGTTGATGGGGTGGCCAATCCCCCTCGGCTCTGCCCCCCCCACTTTCTTTGTGTGCCGATGGGGGTGCCCAATCCCCATCAGCATAAATTCTTCCACACCCTTGTGTTGTGTGCCAACGAGGGTGCTTAATCCCCCATCAGCTACAGAACCCCCCTAAACAGTTAGGTGGCATGCTGGGAGCCCATCTCAGCGCGCCAAATCTCCTATAAAAAAATAACTGTTACATAATGTTTCATTTTTTTTTTACCTGTAAACCAAAAACTGTCCCTCGTAGTCTCACTGCTCCCAACTGCACCCACCCTCTGCACACCATGCCTCCTCACACCCCCCTCACCCCATACTTACCTCCGGAGTCCAGTGCAACGATCTTCGGTGGACCTGGAACACGTCTGCACTCTTCAAATGCCGGTAAGCTGTATAATGGAATAAATAGGGTTCTTTCAACTTTTATGCATATCTCAGGCATTTTTGGGAATTTTGGCACCACATTTTCAACATGGGGTTTTTGGGACCTCTCCTCTTGAATTCTGTCACTGGCATGGCGTTATTCAGTCCCAAAAGGTGATTTCACAGTCACTGCATGGAATCACCTTTCGGGACTGAGTAATGGAATGACAGTGTCACTGTTCATGAGGGGGGCTTTCAAAAAGCCTATGTTGCAAATTCGGTGGGAAAAATCCAAAAAATGACTGTTTTATGAGTGTGCATTAGCAAATTCACAATATTTTCATGCCAGATTCTCAACACTGGCATTTACCACACCTTCTTGTGGACCGTAGCTGTCATTTCTCACATCCTGGCCAAAATGTGTTTTGCACTTCCGGTGCAGAATAGCGCATTCGCTGTGGGAAATCAGTGTTCAGGACACATTTTGAAAATGACAGCAACACTGTTCATGAGCAGAGATCCTAAAATGCCTGTGCTGAAAATTTGGTGACAATACTCCAAAAAATGACTGTGTTACGAGAGTGCATTGCGCAATTTGCACGCATGCTCATAAGTTTGCAAACTTATATTTTCACTCCAGATTTTCAACAGTGCCATTGTTCTGTATGTCATAATGAACAGTACAGCTGTCATTTTTCACATTCTGACCAAAATCTGTTTTTGCAGTTCCGGCGCAGAATAGCGTGGTCGCTGTGGAAAGTCTGTGTTACAGACATATTATTAAAATGACAGTGACACTGTTCATTAGCAGATGTCCTAAAATGCCGATGTTGAAAATTTGGGGACAAAAGTCAATAAAATGAGTGTTTTACGAGTGTGCATTGCGCAGTTTGCATGCACGCTCGTGACTTTGTGAATTTGTAATAATTTCACTCCAGCTGTTCATCATTGGCATTTTTGTACACCTCCTTATGAACAGTACAGCTGGCTGAAATGTGTTTTTGCATGTCTGGTGCAGAACTGCACCGTTGTTGTGCGAAATCAGTTTTCGGGACAGTTTGAAGAAATGACGATGACACTGTTTATGAGCAGAGGTCCTAAAATGCCTATGTTGAAAATTTGCTGCTGAAAGCCCATAAAATAACTGTGTTGCAAGCATGCTTTGCGCAACTTCCATACACCCTTGTAACTTCATAAATTTACGATATTGTCATGCCACATTTTCACCACTGGCATTTGTGCACACCTCCTTGTCAACAGTCCAGCTGCCATTTTTCACAGCCTGCCTAAAATGTGTTTCTGCAGCTGTGGTGCACAATGGCATGCTTGCTGTGGAAAATCACCTTTTGGGACACAATAACAAAATCACAGCACTATGCATCTCTAGCTCCACCACTGCCACTGCCAATGCCAGCGCAACAACATTTGGCATTGACAAATACTTGTTTTATACCTCCCCAACCTCCCAGCTTGCATGCCTGTCATGTGACAGGCTTAATACAAGCTAGAAGAGGTTAAAAGGTGCTGAGGGGAGTCTGTGTGCATCACAGATACACCAGTTTACACATGGGCAAACTGGAGTGTATATATAGCAGTGCAGCTCAGATGTTTGTACCAATTGCATCTCCGCTAGTGGTGGGGCTCATTCATGCTGGTGCTGTGCTGTGCCTTGCAGGAGTGAGAACCTTGCCACTTCATTTTCAGCTTTGCTTCTCAGGGAGAATTAGCAACAGGGAGAAGAACAGGAGGAGAAAAAAAAGGAAGCGTAAAACTAAGAAAAAAAAAACACTTGACTGAGAAACCAGGCCAGAGACTCTGTGTGTGTGTGGGGGGGGGCACATGCCAGACATTAGCTGACAGAGACAGACCCTGCAGTCAAAAAAAATAAAATACTACAGTATAAATTAAAAAGACAAATAAACTGAGGAAAAAAGGTCTGGCAGTATAATGTATGAGTAATGAGCTGTGAAGGAGCTTGGTACTTCCAGCGAGCATGGGTTTGATTCCCACAACCTCCACTTGTATACTGTGTGCAGTACAGCTGAGCAGCTAGAGTAAGCAGCTTGGTACATGCAGCAGACCTGTGTTTGATTTTTACAACTGCCACTTGCATACTGTGTGACTCTGAGCAAGTCACAAACTTAACCACCCCAGTGCTCCAGGGCTGCCACTGAAAACAGGCACTTACACACACACACACACACACACACACACACACACACACACACACACACGTCAAAAACAAGAGGAGTCTGTGAGTGTCTGGGGGAGGGGTAATTACATGCCTGTCCCAGACATTAGCTGTCAGACTCTAAATGAAGAAGTGCCCATGAATCCAAAATCAAAAGCAGAGATGATCTGGCAAAACCAAAACCTCCCCGGTTTTTCACACCTCTAGTATATTGATTGTGCTTTTCCATTAAAGTAAGCCACAGCATCTATTAGTGGCAGAGAACTGTCCTGATCATTTTGCAATTTTCAGTGATGAGGGTCAAAGTATTACATGCTGCCTGGAATCAGAGCCCTGTTACCATGGATAATAGCCTGCAGCTTATTTTCCCAGACTATTCTTTCATTACTCAAGTTAGGCATACAGACTCTGATGGGGCTACATGCAAGCTGAAGGACCTCAACATCATCTTTTGCCTCAGCTTCCTGGGCAGGGCTTAAATTTTCCATCAGAGAGAAAATGTATTCATTCACAGACCCCTGGGCTGTGGGGCTGTATATGAATAAAATACTACAAAGTGCAGGTGAGTTAGCACACATGGGGCACTCTCTGGAGGAAGCTGCATCCTAAACATAAACTGGTAAGAAAAAAAACAGTCATTAGTACAAGGGACTTATTTCACTAAGACATCCACGTATAAGTTATGTGTGGTTCATAACTCAGTGCTTATATAACATATAGTTGAATGATGAATATGGTTGTTGGATACAGAGGCCAGTATAGAGAGGACATTGTTCACTAGGTAATAGTATAGAATGTATTGTGCTTAGGTACTTGGATGCTTTAATAGAGTTGTTTGATAATATTTGAAGGTTTTGGCCTTTCTCTGTATCCCACCTGTAGGAAGGAATCTTGGTTTAGAATTATGAAAGCCCCAAAAAGAATAAATATCAACGATTGTTCAGTAACTGAATGCTGAAGAAGTCGTGCAAAACAACTTAATGATAAGAATAGATGATCACCTCCTCCAACTACGGAGATTGTGACCAGTAGCACTCAGGAGAGGAAAAAAACCCTTGGGGGGGAACCTCTGAGGACCCATGGCTACTGACCTGCCCATCTTTCTGGGCATACTAAAGGAGAGCAATCCTAATCAAACTAAATTAATCAGCTCAATCTGAATTCTAATTTGTAGAATTCAATCCAGATGAACGTAGCTTAAGAAAAACTGAATTGTAAATGTCCAGTGAAGTAATTTCCTTTTAATAAAGTCTGAGTCCGAGAATCCATGTATAATTTGGAATGATGGAGAGTAGATATATTGAAGAACCATCTTCCGTACTTCGCTTGATAGAGGGCATAATCCATGGAACTGAATGATGGTGGATATGAAGTTGATGACTGACAAACTCAATACAGGAGACCAGAAGATAGTTGCATCCAAGTTTTGACATCAACGAGGCAGGACAAAATAAAAGTAGTACGATTTCCAGGTTTCTAATAGTAGGGCTTGTATAGTACGAGGAATGAGAGAAGGCTTGAGGCCAGGCTATGGAGTGACAAATCCAGTTCTGATGAGAAATAATCTTTAGGAATTGATATGAAGCAATGGATGTAGAGTTAAGCAGGAATAATGACATGCTGTACAGATAATCAGAGACACTGGTGCGATGTTGTGAAGCATCCAAGTAGTAGAACAAGATGAGCCCAAAGAAAGTAAGTCAGTTGGACTGTCAATCCGAAGCATGGCAGTAGGAGCAGGATGCACCAATGTAGGCAAATGAGAAGAAACAGGATGTGGCAACCAGCACCTGAAGAAAGCATAGCTGAACAGACAGCTGGTGAGATAGGAGAGAGGTGGCTGATTCCAGTATGGGAAGCGCAGCTAGACCCAGGAATGTCCACTGGCAGAAATCGAGCGAGGTAGTCCCTCAACGATGCGCAGGAATCCATCAGCTGGAGAGGTACGTGATCGCATGGAAGAGATTAAGGTTGAGATATGGCAACTGTATGAGAGGAATAACATGGAGAACTGAAGGTATGCAAAGTTCGAGGCATGAAAACAGATGAGACCTGAAGAGTCTAAGATGGAGATAACTGAAGAAGCGGAATCCAATGAAGTAGCAGTGTCACAGGCCTGAATTCGGTAGAGCACAAGCATGATAATGAAAGCCTGCAGGAGATGCCAACCGAGTCTTGGAAAGGAAGCAGCAACAATTCCATGGCTGAGGCAACAGGGCAAAATCATCCAAGAGAGCAGCTGGAAGCTGCTGAAGAAGCACCGAGGTAAGCTGATAGCAGTAGATTGTGAGGACCAGTCACTAGTCATATAATTAGGAGATACCAGGCAGGTAGGGAGAGCAGGAGTCGAGATGCTAACTAAGTGTCCTGAAATGGTGAAGCAGCAGTAATTCCATGGCTGAGGCAGCAAGTCAAACATCCAAGAGCAGATGAGGAAGAAGAAATGAAAGATGTAATCCAGTGAAAGAGCTCCCGAATGGCCGACAAGGCAGAAAATAGGCAGACAATATAAAGCGAATCTCCTGGCTCTAAGCAGAGCGAGTCAAAAGAGCAGAATTAGGTAAACTTCCCAGCCCGAAGGGCGAAGGCAGGTCATAAAGGCATACGAGTAGTATGTAAATCTCTCTGCTTGATAGGTGAAGGCAAGGTGTAGATGCAGATGAGTAGTAGGCAATTCTCCCAGCTGAAAGGGCAAAGGCAGGTCATAGAAGCAGGTGAGTAGCAGGTAAATGTCCCAGCCTGATGGGCGAGTGCATGGCGTAGAAGCAGGCGAGTATGAATCAATGCAAATCCATAGTAAGGAGCTCTAGGGTTGGCAGGCATGACAGCAGGCAAGCTTATAGAACAAGTGAACTCATAGACTCCGAGCTGGTGAGGTGGCGGAGCAGAATAGCTTTACTGGCAATATAAGAAGTAGTATAGGAGCTGGAATAAATAACTGAATTCCAGTAGAAATAGGAGATTGAACTCAGTGCATAGTAAGGTAGAAGCCAGGTAAAAGTTAGGAATACACGAACGATCCAGGCCCAGACTGGGCATGGCAGGCCGAGAACTAGGAACCTCCCTGCCGGGTGGCACAGGCAGGCATAGTGTATGAACAGATGAACCTCCAGACTTGAAGACAAGGTAGGTATGAGGTAGAAATACATGACTTTCATGCCCAGAAAGGGCATCGCAGGTTGAGAGAATTCAGGAGTCTCCAGGCCCGATGCTGGGCAAGGCAGGTAAAGAAGAGGGCATCCTCGGAAGCTGTTGAATGGGCACTGAGATGACTTAAGAGTGCTTGAGTGAGATGAGCCACAAGTGTAGCATAGTAGGAGATTCCAGGCAGCTAGTGAAGAGCAGGAGTCAGGAATGCAATGCAGAAGCCATAGGTAATGTAGAGCAAGCACCGACCCACACACAGGTCGGTAGTAAGCAGCAGCTGTGGTGGAGTACGGAAATGCAAGCGAAGTAGCATGGAGTAGTATTGAAATACAAGGTACATGATGGGACAGATGAGTATGGAATTAGCAGGTAAGTGGTCTGACCCTCCAAACATATGTGGCAATAGTTGACCAAGCAGCAATACAGAAGCTATAATGAGCAGCACATGCTTAATTATGAAACAAAACAAGTCCAGTAGAAGGCCCCATACAGCTAACGATAAGGAATGTAACAAGCAACTGAGTACATTGAGTGTCCAGAATTTAGCTCCCACAATACAGGAAGCATCAGGAAAAGTGCAGAGCAGGGTTAATGACTGAAGTCAAAGCTCCAATGCAGGTCATAGCAGAGGAAAGGCATGGACGGGTTCAAATGAAATGCTGTCATAGAGCCAGCATCGGAGAAAGGGCAGTAGCAGCAATGAGCATGCAAATGGAGAGGAATACCATAGGTTGAGCTCCAGGGTATGTCCCATCTTCCAGTAGGCAATGGAAAAGAAACCAGTATTGGTAGCTGAAACAGCGAAATCTTTGAGCGGGTCATAACTGTATAAAGTAGATGCAGCAAATGCTAGAGTGTTATCAACGGAAACCGCATAACTCGTGAAACACTTGGAGGTGCTTGAGATAGTTGAGCAATGATGAGTAGCCAGAAAGTGCAAGCAACAAGCGAAGCCATAATTGTACATGAAGGGACCTGCACTTAACAACAGTAATGTCGGACAATTAGAAGGTGAACTATCCTGGCGCATGCACTTGGATCTGATAAACGAGGCAAAGGTGTAAGACAAACAGTCTAAGAGGTAGAAATCCAGAATGCAACCTGTAGATCCTGTGCAGGAAGGTATGACATGGCTTGCTAACCTGTGAGCACTGAACAGGATGAAGAGACAATGGGCTCAAGGTATCAAGGTGCAGTAGCAAGAATGCTGGAGCCGGCATGTATGGTATGGTATGGAGACTGAATGAGAAGGAGGCAGTGGCTGGAACAGAAGGCAGCAGAACGGAGTAGCAGGTAAAGCCCAGCGGGTGTCCAGTAGAATGCAGATGGCAGAGACACAGACGAATGCTGTCCGAGAGGAACACTGAAGAAAGGAGGCAGAAGCAGGTGCACAGAAGCAGCGGCGGATGAATGAGGCACGGCCAGCAAAGAGAGAGAGAGTCCCAAAGAAACAAAGCACCAAAACAAACTCGGACTAGCACAGGAGGGACAGGATGGGATGGAATGGGGGGGGGGGCCACACAGAAGAAGCAGCAAGCAGATGGAACGTGGAAAACGGAGGCAAGACAAATGCAAGGCAGGTAAGGGAAGAGGGTAGGAAGGGCCAGCCGCACCGCCGAAAAGCGAGTGCACCTCATACTGAGTGCGACTCGCTCTAAGCAGCGTGGGAGTCATCTGCTTCATTTAAATAGGCTGTGGGGGAGGAGCTCCTCCCTCACATGATCCCGGGCAACTCCCTGCAATTGAAGGAACTGGGATGGGGTTTTTATAGACTCTTTCATGCCATCATTCTATGTTCCAACTTTGCAGAAACACTGCTGACTTTCATATATTTTTCTCTACCCTGTTTACAAACTTCACTATAAAGTATTTGGGACAATGACACCCTTGGACTTGACATCTTAGGTGAAGTCTTTCATGGTGTTTATGTTTAGTGGGTCCCTTGTTCTCTATAACTTTGGGTTCCTAAATGTTTACTACTTACAGTGCACTGTTGTATACTGTTATTGCAAATATGGGCTTTTGGGTATAGGATATCTATATTCTATATACTGATGCTTGATTGAAATTGGTGGTGGTGCAAGTCAGGGGAATTAGATAGTGTGCAAAACATGGCAACTGCAGTGGCATTTTGGCACAAATGTTCCTAACCTTGGAGTCAGAGGTAGCTTTGTCAGTCGAAGAGGCACATGGTGGCTAGTGATCTTCTCAGCTTATGCATGCCTCTCTTCGATTGGCTGGCACCAACAAGTCATGCTTGAATCCCTCTCTTAGTTCAAAAATCTTACCAAGTACTGTACAGCACACTGTAATTCAGTTTTCTTATTGTATATGACTGTCTTATACTATATACCTCTAAGTTGCTGTTCTGTTCAAGTAATATAATAAGGGGCTATACCCCAACCTCTTCCTGCTAATCCACATTAGATTTCAGAGAAAGATCTGTTACTGGGTTAAGCGTGTTATAGATATATAATATGAACATAAGGCGAATGACTTGGGATATGGTTCTTTCTTTTACAATTTGTCACTGATAGTCTCAGGTGTTGGATGCAATATAAGTGCCACTGTTTACAGTATAGTGATTTTTAATCAAGTCAAGGAACCCTCCTTGCAGAGAGAAGTGTAACACCTTTTCCTGCATAAATTTCAGTGTTGTGTTTGTATAGTTACTGTCTACCTTTTCTTGGGTGTAGTTTTTCTGACTGCAAAAAGCATTTCGAAATGCTAAAAAAATACCTTATACTAGCGAATAAATGAAAAACACAATTCTGTATCAGTACTTTAGGCTATAAGTTTCAAAAGTTGGTACATACACTAACAAAAATAACCACTGCAAAGGTCATACAAAGTGGTAAAAACAGCCCAGATTAAACAGACTCAGAATCCTGCCCAAAACTATGCCTGGACAGATTGCACACACAGTACTCAAATGAGAGTGGGGTGGGGGTTATACCTCCCTTCCGCTCAGATATACAGAGGCCTGTGCTATGTCCTCTGAGATATTTAGAACAATAAGATCAGTATATTTAACTCTCTTTGGAATAAGAGTTGCTATCATGCAACTAAGTCAGATAAGGAGGTCAAAAGTCAGGCTGAGTGATTTTAGTAAGATATAGCAGCAACAGCACATTTGTAAAAGTTTAAGGGCTGAGGGGATTTTTTTTCTGTTCTGCTTGGCTATGACAAGCTGAAAAATGCAGTTGTGATATTCAAATAGTTACAAGGCATGTCTATACTACCTACCAGTTTTTTTTAAGCATCACAGTGTAGTTTACATCATTCTGGCTGCTGCAATGGTGTTTGGGATTTACTTTACAACATTCTGCATTGGCACCCAATCATGATGCATTTGCTGACTGACTTTCTGGTGTTCTGTTCTGAATGTCTGGTTTGGGGGAGGGAGGGTGTTACAGGGACAAAATGGCAAATATGCAATCAGCCCCCACAAAAAAAATATCATCATTGCAAGTTAATACTCTGCTGGAACTGAGTCCTAATAAACTGGAGATCCCAACCAGGGTTATCCTACCAGAAATTGAGATGCTCCAAAAATGTAAACAGGCTCCCCAGCACAGACAATAAATGATTCCATATAGGTATTCATGACCCAGAACTGAGTCTCTCCCAAACTGGAGATTCTGATCTGAGTACTGTTGAACCAGAGATCCCAACCTGACTCTTGCACCAGCACCACCAAACCAAAGGAAAGCCTCTCTCTAGCTCTGTGGGTCCCAGTGCAAGACAGATTCTCTAGACATTTGACAAATCACTCAACACAGTTTACCTGCTCCCTCGCTTCCTGCTCCAAGTTTGCTAACCTTCCACTGGAGATCGAGGCTAAAGCAATTTTGAACAACCACCAATGATCCAAAACTGGCTTACCCCTTAACCAAACAACATGTCATCAATCCCCCCCCCCAAAAAAAATTCAGCAGCACAAATGAATGCTATTCTGGAACCATACCTCTCTGAACCAGTGAACCCGACTGGAGTGCTCCTGAGCCAGAGACTGAAGCACCACAAAGCTAAAAACAAGCCAGAGAGCCTGAGCGATTCCAATTTTTGATTTCCCATGCAAAATCTAAATGAATTAATAAAAATAGCATATCAAGTTAAGTAGGCTCCTGACTGTAGAAGGTTTAGCACAAGTACTATAGCACACATTCATTCTGTAGTCTATAAACCCAGAGCTTGTGCATTTTTTATTATGATGACAGGTATTTTTCTAGCTCTCAGTTATTAACCCAGAATCTACCTACTGCCATGGGGCTGCAGCAGTGCAGGCTGAGCAGTGTGTTTACATGCTAGCTAAAATCGCCTGCATCAATATGCAAACTCGCAAACCAGGGATCGTCCTGCACCATAATCGAGCAAGTTACAGTGCTCTGCAGGTTATTTACACAGCCTGATCTGCACTGATGCAACTCTTCTGCACCAATCACAACAGTGCAGATCAGGTCTTGCAAATGTGCCTCCAGAAATAAATGGTATTCAGTCCACCAAAATATTACTGAACTAGGAGCTGATACATTATTACATCGTGCGATCAACTCTAAAGACATAAATTGCTGCAAAAAAACTTGGCAACAGCTGTGGGAGTGTAATAAGTTGAAAGTGCTTGGTGCATATGGAAGAGGTACTGAGACTTGAAAGTACAGTACAGCATGTGCTGTGTACTGCTGCAGTGCGAGGTCAAGCCTATTTACCACTTCAAAAGAGGAAAAAGCAATACAAATCTGTCCTTATATTACTGGGTTTAACTTTATCAACAGAAGGAATGCTTTAAAATGCTAGTACAGCATGGAGTCAAAATGTCACATTAAAAACAGCGCGGGTCAAAAACTGCACAAGAAAAACAGTGAAAGCAAAAATAGTGCCTGCCAAAAACAGTGAACACTATTACAGTTCCACACAAAACAACCGGCTACATTATGTGTTCAAGGAGGGCTCCACCCCCTCATTCCTCATTACAGGGGGCTCTGTCCCTGAACCCCCCCCACCTAACTATAATCACCTCTGGGGGTTGAGGCAACTCAGAGGTGGAAAAGAACTGCAGGGAAGAAGTAATCCTTGGGGAGGGAAGGGGAGGAGGGGAGGTGGAACCCAGCCAGAAGTCAGGAAGGAGGAGAGAAAATAAATTAAGTCCCAATAATGAGAATTAACTGCTATGGGACTTGAACCCCATGGCACTGTCATTCCACTGACCTCTGATGCCTGTGCCCTACCTTCCATGCCATGGCAACTGGTCAGCAGCACACCCCGCAACAGAATCTTTCTCCCTATCCCCGAACAGCTAGAGGGATAGCACTACTTGTGCTATTATATCCTGTAGCTGTTTTGCCCCTGTAGCAGTTTTTGCCTTCACGATTGCTACATCACAGTTTTTACCCACACTGTTTTTAATTCAACGTTTTTACCCAGTACCTGCTAATACATAGGAAGATACAAAAATATTTGTTTTATACTATAATGGCCAACCTTTTCCCTTAGTTTTTAGGATAAGTTTGTGTGGTGAAGTTCAATTGTGACTGTGCTGTAAAAGCTGCAGAGAGGTGAATGCTGTTGTTTGAAGTTTCCTGATAATTTCAGTCAGTTCGGTCTGAAGAAGGGTTCTCCCCTGAAACATCTCGATTTGCTGTCACATTTGGACACAAATGCTGAGCTACTTAGCATGGATGGATGTGAGCACCCATTGTGGCCTTTCTGAAAATTTGGGAAGAGAGATTCTGACTGTTTGAAATTATTGGGAGCTTCAAGAAAAATAGCACTCACCTCTCTGCAGCTCTTACAGCACAATCATAACTGTGTCAGCTCCTTGTTCAGTGCACTTTACATCTCCATATTTTGCCGAATTGTATATCATTTTCTTCTAGAACAATTTGAATATTACAGCTGCGTTTCTCAGCTTGGTATATACAAGCAGGATGGAAGGTACATTCCCCCAGCCCTGGAATTTTTACTCACACGCTGTTGATACTATATCTTACTAAAATCACTCAGCCAGACCTCTGACATCCTTATTTCACTCAGCAGCATGTTAGTGACTCTTACTTTAAAGAAAGTTAAATATACTGATCTTGTTATTCTAAATACCTCAGTTAACGTTATGCAGGGTTCGGTATATGCAAGCAGAAGGGAGGTATAACCCCCCAAGCTGGATACTGAATGTGTGCTCTGTCCAGGCTTAGTTTTGTGCAGCGTTCTGAGACCATTTAGTCTGAGCTAATTTAACTGATTTGTATTACTTTTTCCTGCAGTTATTTTTTGTTAGTAGAAGTACAAACAATATCGAACTTATAACCCAATGTACTGATACAGGACGGTGTATTTTTTTTATGCACCCGTTTAAGGAGGGTTTTTTTTTTGGTATATTTGTTTGCTTTGCCTGCAATTTTTGCACATGTATTCTAAGCTGTTTTCTATTTCTGGAAAACTGCCACAGTGACTTTTTTAAGCTGTTTTCATGATTTGAGATGTTAATATTTATTTGCAAAATGTGCACAGTGCAACGTTTCCAAACTGAATACTTTGCTCTTGCTGAACTGACTGTTCTCATTGCTAATTTGCACTATATTTACTAGCTGCTAACAATATTTGAAGACCTGCTATACTAGCTTATGAGACAAAGCATCTCATGTTTGCATTACCTGCTATGCGTCTATGTATTGCTAAATGTGCACATTCCCTAAATACAATTCGGCTATTTTAAATACTGACAAGCATCTAATAAGTGCTGATACTTATTATGGATTTTGAACAGACAGTATTTCCTATTTAAATATTTGGGAACCTTTGAGGCCTTATGTAAATTATCACATAACTGTATTCTTCCATAATAAGATGTTGTGGTTTGTGGTCTCCCTGACCTAATCACAGACCAGAAAATGTTCTTTGAAAAGTATGTTATGAGTCACCTCTTGCTTAGCATAGGGTTTCAAAGGTCGTGAATAATTGTAGTGACTTCATGAATTTCTTGAAAAGTAAGGACGTTTATGGCAAAGAAAAAATATGTTAGTTCTCAGTAGGTGTGTTACTGTATAAAAAACAAACTGCACAAAGGTTAGAGAGAAACTATTAGACTTGTAACACAATGCCACAAAGTTTTGAAATGTTTTCTAGTATCAGGGTTCTTTTGTCTAACTCCCATCCACCCTGCCACGACCCCTACCCTTATGACCCAATTACAGTCTACTAGTACAGGGCCATACATCAGTGGTACAGTACCTCATACAGGGCTAACATATTAAAATGTCTATATAGCAACCCTAATCCCCACCCTTCATCCCTACTCTTGTGATCAGGATGTGATAAATCAGTTATCAAGGTGGTTAATGGCTAGTAAATCAGTTGGCTTTGCTAGCACATTTTCATACTTACTAGCCAACTGGGTAACTGCCCAAAAGTAATTTTTGAGCCATAGAAAATGATAGCTATAAAAATATTGAAGTGGCTAACACATTTTGAAACATACTAGCAGAACTGACCACCAGCTCAGAAACTGATTTCTCCCACCATGGTGATGACACAAGGTAAAGTCTTAGGTCTAGTATCATCCTATAAGGCTGTGCTCTAAGTGTGTTTATTCATTACAACAAGACCCTGTATAAAACAGTATACATATCCCAAACATATAACTTGCTTTCACTATTTCTAATTACAATATGTATCTTCAAGAAACCAACTCACAATCATACAATGTGTATAGTAGTTGTGTAGCATGACTCCAGACATGTACTTTGCCCATCAACCATGAGGGTGGAGGAGGGGGAGGGGTGGGAATTAGGCTTGCTATCTGCATGTTTTATTGTGTTAAACCTGTATGAGGTACCATACCATTGGTGTATGACCCTGTACCCACAGACTGTCCTTGAGTCATAAGGATAGGGGATGTGGCAGGGTGGGGGTTAGACATAAGAACCCTAATACTGTAGCACATTTCCAAAATGTGTAGGCATTGTGCTTAATACTTTTATTTCCAGCCTTTGTGCCATTTGCTTTTTGTGCAGTAGCAACCCTAATGAGCAATAATGTATTTGTTTTATATATATATATATATATATATATATATATACATACATATATATATATGCATAGATGTATATATATCATGCACACAGTATAAAAGAACCCCAGAGCAAATGCATTGGGGCATGGGTTATCCCAGATGATATTGGTTATACAGCCAAATGTTAAAGAAAACACAAATTGCACATACCCCAATAATGCAAAGCATCATGTGAAGCATATGCAAATGCTCATGAATTAATTTGGACTGGCTCAACTGTAAGCAGAACTGCATGGTGCCAGAAGGTTTCCCAATACAATCAGCAAAGGCTGAGAACAGCAGACACAGACACATGTTTCATCCTCATTTCGACTTATCAGTGTGTCATATATGTATCAGCCCAGAGAGAGGGAGCCAGCTACCTTAAAGGGGATCTTATTTGCTTGGGTCATGGGCAGCCCAAAGTAAAGAAAGAAAAGAACTAGAAAAGAACCCCAGAACAAATGCACTGGGGCATGGGTTATCCTAGATAATATTGGCCATAAAGCCAAATTAAAAAAAAAAACACAAATTGCTCATACTCCAATAATTCAAAGCATCATGGGAAGCGTATGCAAATGCCCATGAATTAATTTGGACTGGTTCAACGTTATGCAAAATTGCATGGTGCCAGAAGATCACCCAATATAATCAGCAAAGGCTGAGAACAGCAGACACAGGCACATGTTTCGTCCTCATTTGGACTCATCAGTGTGCCATATTTGTATCTCAATCCAGACAGAGGGAGATAGCCACCCTATAGGGGATCTTATTTGTTTGGGTCATAGGCAGCCCAAAGTTGAGAGAGAAGAGAACTACAAAAGAACCCAGGAGCAACTACTACTCAACTTTGGGCTGATTTTGATGTACTGCTTTAATCAGGTTCACTAGTTTATTATGTTCAATGGGGAGAAAAATGGCAACAATCACAAAAAGTTAAATCTGTACTCCAGTACAAATTCCAGAATTTCATGGACATTGACATTTTATAGTGGAACCCTGTGTCCACAGTACCTGCATTTTACTGTAAATTATTTCCTGAGCATTCTCTAACATACTAAAATGTCATCAGAATAGGCCTGATGGTCTCTCGAGTCTGCTCGATTTTCAGCATCCGCACTGAGGGCCGATTTTGGTGTCCCCCCCCCTCCCCCTTGGGTTACACTGTCCCCAGTCCCAAATGTTCCACCTGTATTGTGCCTGGTCAGATTTACCCTCCCCCTGTACCTATCCCATCCCCTCTTAAACCCATCCACAGTCTCCATCGCTACCAGCTCCCTGGGCAGTGCATTCCATTGCTCTACTACCCTTTCAGTGAAATAACATCTCCTCCTATCCCCTCTGAGTCTGCCCCCTTCCAGCTTACACCTGTGACCTCCTGTTGCCCCACCCTCCTTCCTTCAGGTCACCCTGACTGGGCCTCCTTTATTGATCCCTTTCATGTACTTAAAGGCCTCTATCATGTCCCCCCATCCCTCCTCTCCTCCAGGGTGCACATGTTGAGCTCCATGATCCTCTCCACATAGGTCCTCTCCCCCAGGCCCCAGATCATTTTGGTTGCCTTCCTTTGGACCTTCTCTAGGAGTGTAATGTTCCTCTTTAAATGTGATCTCAAAATTGTACACAATACTCGAGGTGTGGCCTAACCAAGCAGTTTCACAGTGGAAGGATCACTTCCACCTTTCTGGAGGTAATCACCTTGGTGATGCATCCCATCATCCTATTTGCCCTTGCCGCTGCCATCCTACAGGTCTCCAAGTCGTTCATTTTGACATCTGTCACTACCCCCAGGTCCCTCTCACCCTCTGTGACTTGAATCATGTCTCCTCCCAGGGTATACCCCTGGCCTAGATTTCTGACTTCTCTGTTTTGCTTCATTTAATGTGCTACATATACTGCATGTCTCTTTTATTTTGTGTATTTACATAAAAATAAATGCAATACAGTAGAGGTCTAGTAAAATATGGAAATCAGACAAGAAATCAGTGCAACAGTCTTGGAATTTTAAATCTTGAATGCAGATTTCATTACTAGAATTAGCATAACACAGTGTTTATGGCTTTATCAAATGTAATTTTTATTCAAAATTAGTGGTCATACAAACTATCACTTCAGTTGTCTTTTTCTTGGCAGGAGAGGAGGGCATATCCCCTCCTTTACTGTTACTAGAGTTCTCTTTGCTTTCTTCAATCATGAAGATTGTGTGGCAAACAAATGCTGACAATAACAACTGAGGAAACACTCCTGTTTTGAACCTCTGGCTCATAATGAAAACAGCACAAGTTATATGCAGCACATAGAATTTGGAGACATATACACCATCTGTAATGAAATATGATGTGATTTTGATTTTTGTTACTCTAACTGAAAGGAGCTAACTGGTGGTTCAGGACTGACATTCTCAACTTGTATGTTGTGTAGAACATGTCAGGGATGAGTCACAGTAGAAACCTATAAAGGATTGTTTATTAGTAATCTTACAAAACAAGCCCATGTTTTCATGGTTTCCATGATAACAATAGACCTCAATAGTGCAGCTCGAGAGGTCTCTTGTTACCATGGAATACTCAAGATTCAAACATAGGCTTGTATATGTATGGTTGCTCATACACAATATTTTAGAGTGTATGGCAACCACAGGACTGAAATACATCCTGCTCCCTCAACCACTGACTAAAGCACAAACCAGCTAGTTAACTTCAGTTTTCCTACCAGTCCACTCAATCAACTCAACTTACTCCTGAAAGAAACTAGTAAAGGCATCCTCAGCACCAATTCATCTGACTTAGCACTGAATATCTAACAAGAAAAGCTGTCCTTGAACTTATCAAAGACTGAATCCCAAATTTAAAAGAAAAAGATACCAATTTCAGTCATGATCGCTGACATGACTTGAAAGAAAGGAGGCCATGCAGTGATGTTCTATGTGGTTGTGCTGCAGTCATTGCTCTGATTACAGGATACATGGCACAACTCGCGGGTGTATGCAAGTTGCTATGCTGAGGACCCTGCACAGTATTCCTAAACAGGCAGGATCCCCAGCAACTATGACCCATGACTTGCAGTAGCTGCTGGTTAGTGCAACAGGAATGGTGCAAAGGACCTGGTTGCCACAAGTCGCAGTCCACAATTTACTGCACCCACCCTGAAATGCACCTGCAACCACCTGGGTGCATTGGGGGACTGGCCAGGTGGCACAGACATTTGAGGGGCAGTGCGGGAAACAGACACTGAGGGTTCCCCGACATTCAGGGGGTGGGGGGCATGACCATGCGGGGGGGGTTGTGGAGCAGGGCTATGTGCTTCCCATGACACTGCAAAATGGGCATCCATCAGGTTGCAAGGATGGATGCCCATTAGACCACATTCATGCTGGTCTAAGTCTGCAGCAGCATAGCCGGTCTTGGAATGGCATTAGTGGGTTACGGAAGCTGCTCTTCGGGAATAGGTTGCAGTTGCTGCTGTAATCCACCCTTGCACCATGCTATAGCAGGTTGTTGGTGTAGTGGGTGGTGTAGCCCACCTTTGGCACAACCCATATGTGGCATGGCGCAAGCTGCAACTTGGAATCCCAACTTGTAGAATGCATGGCGCAAGGTGTGATTTACACCACAGGGTCTGACGTAAAGCACCTTGTGCCATATGTAAGTCATTTTGGAATTGGGCTCATGATGTTTTTAGTGCAGCACATTTTGCTATTACTACTGCAGCAAACAATGCTGTTTCAGGCATGGATTTCCATGCTGAACAGTGTTGTACCATACACTGTAATGGTTATATTATCAGTATGCATTTTCATAACACATTTTTGTCAGTGAAGTATTTCAGTGATATAACACATTCTGCAGGCCTTGTCAATGTTTGTAACCCCAAATATAAAATACAATGCATAATAGGTTTCTGTGGGATTTGAGAAATATTCCACTTGTTTGACTTTGCCATTCTCTAAGGGTCCAGTGTTTCCCCTCACTCTCAGGATGTTTTTCACATCTTAAAAACAATATTGGTTTAGATCAGTGGTACAGACTTGTAATCCTTTTTTTCTATATCATTAGAACATAAAATAATTATTATTTGTTTAGACTGGTGGTACAGACTTCTAATCCATGGAATTCTGCTTCTTTCTACATACAATATGTGGAATTACAGTACTTGCACAGTTGTAAATTCACAGATTACATTATTGCTGGTCTTCATTTTCTTTATCATATGATTATTCATTGTGTTCCATTTTAGCAACTCCAGTCTCTAAAGACATTGAAACTGAAAAACAAATGCAGGTTTTTGATTCTGAGCTATGAAAGAAAAGAATCCTGTGGTGGTATTGCAATACATAATGTGTGTGTGGGGATATGCATATTGTTTTAGTGAGGATAAAGTCCTTGTATCTGTTTTTTTTCTTACTTTGTTTTCTATACCTGCACTGCTATTTATTTCTTCCTCAATCTACAAGCTGCCCACAAGAGTCCAGTCTTGACCCCAACACTAAGACCAGACCGCCCATTCACTAACCAGAACTTACTTGATCCCCTTGCACCCCATTACCACAATGCTGGCTGCTAACACAGGATCACACATGTAGTAGTAGTAGTAGCAGTAGTGCATTTTATTCAGCAACATGAATAAGGCAATTCCTACTGAGCATGCACTCATTTACAAGGGATACTCTGTTTTGCATAACCCTAGTTAAAAAGGGATGAAATGCAATATTTAATAATAGGCAGATAATATAGCAAAACAGACAAATTTGCAAGGTAAGACAAATGATAAAGGAAATAAAATGTACAACTGTACGTAATAATAACTAGTTCAGGAAATACTTTTATGCCTTATGTAAAATTCTAGCTACATTTACAATAATGCTAAAAGTTAACAAACTCCAAGACTGGAGCAGAAAACTAAAAATGGATATATTCCATAGGGTACTGGGGAAGCGATACACAGCCTAATGGTGTGGCAGCAGTGAGATGATGATCATTATAGTGCCTAGTGGGATTTGGACCCTCTGTAAAGTTCCCTCCTACCACCTCTAATAAAAATGCATCTGTCCAACTGCAGTGTCAGCAGGGAGACAGCATTGATTTGTCATCCACTATGTCAAGGCAGCCTCTCTGTGCACAAAGTCGTGAGAGTTGTGAATGATAATACAAGGGGAGATAAAACCTTCTTTCATTACATAGTGGAGAAGAGGACTATCAGGGAAGTAATAGGCTGATGCAAGAAGATGAGAGGGAAGAGAAAGATAAATGTGAGGCAGACATCCTGAACAGATATTTTTGCTCAGCATTCACAGTAGAGGAAAAAGGACCTAAGCCTGATTGTGCCATCAGGGCAGGGGAAGGGGTCAATGTTATCCAACTCAAGTAAAAAGGATACTGGAGGCCTTAAGCACACTTAAAGTGGATGAGTCCATGTTTTCCAATGTGGATATATCCCCATGTGCTTAGGAGATGGGGATGGTTATAGCTAAACCAGTAGGTGAGCTATTTACTAGCTCATTTGTGACAGAGATAATACCCAGGTACTTGGCAAAAGCAAATACACTGTGGTTCCCCAACAAATGAGTGGGAGCAGGGATGATCCAGAGAACTACAGACCTGTCAGCCTACTGTCTATTTTTAGGAAACTGTTAGATGCCATAATTAGAAAAAGGATAGTAAGTTTCCTGGAGGTGAATGGACAGCAGGACAATAGACAAGGGTTTGTGGGTTGGATGGTCATATCAGCAAACTCAACCAATGGTTGTTATTGGGTGACAAAGGCAATGGACAATGGACAGATAGTGAGCATACCTTAACTTCAGTTACACCTTTTATTCCATGCATGGATGGTTGGCTAAGAATATGCAGGACCTCAGTGTACAGGACAAAATTACTAGGTGGGAGGGGAAACTGGTTAAGTGACTGGACCCAGAGGTTGGTAATAAATGAAGAGTTCTTGGGAGTCAGGGGAGTTACTAACATAGTGTCAAAGGGATCTGTCATGGGACTGGTCCTCATCAACATCTTTATGTGCAACATAGGGTTAAGGATTCAGGGCTAGATATGCCTTTTTATGGTAGCACATCATAAAAGTGACCCAAAATTAGCGACTAGAAATACAGTATAATGACTCATTTAGGGCACTTTTATAGTGGGCTATTCTGCAGATTAGTGAGGGTATGCAAAAGTGAATATGGGGAAGATTGGACAGAAGGGGGAATAGCAAGAAGAAGGGGAGGGACAGGGAAGGGGTTTTCAGGGACTGGAGTACCTGCTGCTGCCAAGCTAGCTATATTGTGCGGTGGTGTGGGAGGCTACCTCTGGAAGAGTAAGTATTGGGTTTGGGACCGGGTGTGGGTTGCATTTTGGCTGCGGCACGTAATATTTTTTTAAATCTGGTTTTGCCCCCCTCCCTGACATGCACCCCCCAAGAGTTGAGAATCCTAATTCAGGGGGGTGTGGGGCACCCCCCCCAAAAAACACTTTATTTAGTTCCAGAAATCAGGGTGCCATAGTGTATATATTGCCGATTTGCTTTTCGACGATAAACACTCACCATAATAGTGATCGCTGTTTTGCATTTGCTATTATGACATGGAATCCTTTTCAAGAATGGTATTACAATCTGTGGCCATGTGGGTAGTGAAGAGGGTGTCAAAATTATTAAAGAGGACCTGAGCAGATTAGAAACACTGTCAAAATAGACAAAATATAGCAGTGAAAATTTAACACCAAGAAGTGTAAAATGATGACTATGGGGCAACAATCCTAACACTGAGCATAGAATGAGGGATGTAGTAGTGGTAAGCATTCAAGAAAAGAAGGACTTTGGAGTAATAATTTCAGGTAGTCTGAAGACAGCAGCACAATGCAATAGGATAGTGGTTAGGGCAAATAGGATGTTGAGAGGGCATAGTGAGGGGGGGTCAGCAGCAGGAGAAAGAAGGTGTTGCTACCACTGTGTAGGTCGTTGGCTCATCCTCTCCTGGAGTACTGTGTGCAGCTTTGGAGTTCACATCTAAAGAACCAAATGGTCAGAGTGAAGGCAGTGCAGAAGAGGGTAACAAAGATGTTCCAAGGACAGTATGAAAGGGCAAACAAGGAGAGGTTTGCAAATGTTAACAATACTATGTTTGATGCAGGAGGGGCAAGATGGATCATCATTGAAACATACAAATACCTCCTTTGGTTAAAGTAGACAGTGGGGACTTGTTCAGACAGAGTGGACACAGGCACACCAGGAGCAGCTTCATGAAGCCAGCAGGGAACACATTTAAGAAAGATACCAAGAAGTATCAGAGGCAACTCCATGAAGCCAGCAGGGGACACGTTTAAGAGAGATACCAAGAAGTACCAGAGGCAATTCCATGAAGCTGGTAGGGGACACATTCAAGGGAGATATCAAGAAGTACTTTTTCATGGTGAGGGTGGTGGTGGGGTGGAATAGGCTACAGCAGGAGGTAGTCTGTGCCTAATCAGTGAGGGGATTCAACAGACGGTCAGGCAGATGCAAAGTTGTGGTAAAAATCACACCAAAAAGGGAGGAAAAATGGGCAGGGAAGAGACTCTGGGTGTTTCCCATTTAACATTAGTTAGGTAGGAATGGGCAGACATAGAAATACAGAAACATAGACACGATGGCAAAAAAAAGACCAGTGGTCCATCTAGTCTGCCCAGAGTTCTCTGTCTGCCTAAGGACCTATTTTCCATATTGGGTTTTATCCCTCCTGGTCCAGCTCCCTGATCCCTTCCCTACTACTATGTAGTGAAGCAACTGCAAAACCCTTTACTCTATCCCAGCCATGCTTGAAACTGTTTACTGTCTTGGTGCATACCACCTCAGGTGGTAGACTGTTCCACAGCTCCACAACCTTTTTTGTAAAATGGAACTTCCTCACATTACTCTTAAACCTTCCCCTGCCAGTTTCCACTCATGATCTCAGGTTCTTGACTGTGTACTCCTGCTAAAAAGTGGCAAGGAACAAAAAGGTACCAACATTCAAACTTGCCTGGTATCCTTTAAAAAGCAGACCTCTTGCTCCACAATTTTAGCTGCTGGAACAAAAGAAGAAGATGGGTTGTGAAAGCTAATTTTTGTCTGTTAGCCTCCCCCAGCCAGCTTTCTTCCTCAGAGCCAAGTTCCTGAAATTTTGGCTGACTTTGCCTGACTATGGCCAGCAAGGACCTCCCTCCAGTTGTGACTCAGTTAATCAGTGGTCAGACCTAGTTTGTCAGGAGTATATCAACAAGTGGTTCCCTGTGCTGTGGTCTTCTACACAAAGGACCATTGTGTCTGTCTGTCTGTCTTGTGTCTCCCAGAGTCAGATGGTAGGCAGTTGGTTTACAAGCCACTATGCTTCTCTCTCCTCCTGTCTCCCTTGTCCTGCAGTTCATGCTAGGTCACTTAGTTGTACAGTTAAAAGCTTCTGATTATGTTGTTCTGCCGTAATATGCTACTTCAGTCACAGGTCTATATTTGGCTTTAGTCTGCTCAGTCATTCCTCACTGTATTCAATACAGTACTGCATTGTTTTAACTGTGTGACCTGTAATGTGATTTTTGTTTGCTCCTTATTGCTTGCTACCTGCAGTTTCCTGCCTCCCGCATCTCTTACTCAGCTTCCTACCTGCATGTGACAACCCCAATCCCTTGCCTTCTTATCCCCTTCCCCTGGCTGCCTTCTCTCTTCTTTCTTCCCCTACATATTGTCAATTGCACTAACTCCTTATATTGGGTCCTCCATCTTTCTATAAATGTACTCTCCTCCTCTTCCCCCTGTGCTGGTTTCACTCTTGCTGCCCTCCCTCTTACATTTCAGCTTACTTATTGGCTACTGCAATTATTCACTTCTGGGTCCCCCCAATCTTCTTTCTCTCTACTGCTCCAACCCTTGCTAGCATACCCTTCCTCCCCCCTACCACTGGCTGCTTTTCCCCTTCCTTTTTCCCCTAATTATTTTCCATTGTACTAACTACTTATATTGGATCCCCCTATCTTTCTATAACTGTACCCCTCCTTCCCCCCTTCTCCCAGTGCTGCTTTCACTCTTGAAACCTTCACTTTTCCACTTCCCCTTACTTATTTGCTACTGCAATTACTCCCTTTTGGGTTCCCTTACCTTCTTTCACTGTGCTGTTCACACCCCTTCCAGCATACCCCATCTCCCCTACCCCTGGCTGCTTTCACTCTCCCTTCATCCCCTACTTGCCAGCATACCACTCCTCCCCCTAACTAATCAATCAATCAATTTTTATTTTATCCTGGAGGGTATGTGAGCAAAAATGCCCATTTTCACAAACGTACAGTTGTACTGATATTTTTACAAAACAATTGGATACAAAAGTACAGAACGAATAAGTTAAAACATCATACAGTGAGGTGCGGAATAGTGCAATATATACACTTAATTAGTACACTTGATTACAGCAGGTTTATATACAGGGAAAACATTTCATACAGAGGCAGGTAGTCATAGGGAACAAGCTTGGGAGAAACACCCAGGCAGGGTGTATTTGAGACAGGCACTGGGGGCTGGGGAAGACATTGGGCAGAAATGGGGGCGGGGAGTGGGAAGAGAAAAAGGAGAGTAAGAAATAGGGAAAATAGCACAAAATATTTGATGAGAGGGTCAATAACAAAATATTTTAGTATATTCAGCGGGGAGGATGTCCAGGGCACACACAGGTGGTAGATTTGAGGAGGTGGTCTTTGAGGGTATAGCTGAAAGAATTGACTGGGCTACAGGAAAGAATTTCAGGGGGCAAATTGTTGTAAGATTTGGGCCACTCATAGGTAATCAAATTCTGTACATGACAGGTATGATAGAATCGGATGTTGAAGATGTGACAGGCCGCCCCTCTTGTACTGCGCTTGGGGACTGATATAGGGAACAGGGAGGTGATGCTTGGTAGCAGTAGGTTAAGGTTCACCTTGTGTAAGAAAGACAGCATTTTAAAATGGAACCTGCCCTTGAGGGTGAGTCAGTTAAGAGGATCATAAAGGGCACAGTGGTGGGTATTCCACGGGAGGCCCATAACAAAGCATGCAATGCTATTATAAGTGGTCCTGAGTTTAGAGAGGAGATGGAATGTGGTATGGGGGAGCAGACAATGGAGCTGTACTCAAGGAGGAGTAAGAGCAAGGAGCTAGCCAGATGTAGTCTGGAGATGGGATTAGGAACCGATAACCCTGGTTGCTTTCACTTTTTCTTCTTCCCCTACTTACTGACAATTGCACTAACTCCTTGTATTGGGCCCCCTTATCTTTCATCACTAAACTGTACTCCCTCTTCTTAGCTCCACCACTACTCCTCCTTGAAGTGCATTTCCACTCCTACTCTCTTCTCTGTGTAAAAACCCTCCCCCTTACTTCTATTTATTATTAGCTTCTCATCTCATGGCCTTCAGTCCTTTGAATATGTTCCTTATCACCATTTATTTCCTTCCCCTCCTGTTTTCCCTCACTTCCCTCTCTCCTGAATGAATGAATGAATGAATGAATGAATGAACTAACATTTTTTTGTCAATTGGATGAACAAAGCCCTGGGCCACATGGCCCATTCACGGAAAACTTGACCGGTGGGGGGACACCAAGTGATACAAAATACATACTAAAAATACATTTCATACATACAGTCAACACAATAACTTATACTAACAAAATGTCTAATAATTTATAAAACCAGAAAAATATTTACACAAATATACAGTACACTAAGCAAAAATAAGTATCCAAAGCAGGAGCAATTACTTCAAGTAACTTGAATAATTTTATACAGGTACAATGCATATTTTCATATAATAACCTTTTTAAAGATGACTGGAAAGTATCAATATACTGTATTTCAGGTTGTGTAACTCACTAGATAATCTATTCCATAACTGAATTGCATTATATTTAAATGATTTTTGAGTTTTAGTTAACTTGCACGATGGAATTTCTAAAATAATAGTGTTATGTGACCTCTCCTACTTGTTTCCCCTCTCCTCCTCCTCCCTCTTTCTCCCTCCTCCCCCTCCCTCCTCCTGCCTTTGCCCTTTCTCCTATTCCCCCTGGCTGCTTGGTTGCTCCCTTGTCTCTTCCTCTTGCCTCCATTTCAGACTCCTAGATCTTTTCTTCCCACCTGCTCCTCTCCTCCTCACCCCCCCTCCCCCTCAAACTGCCATCTAAATGCATCCCTGACTCTGTTAAATTCCTTATCTCAGTCCTGCTTTTAGTGGCAGATGATACTGAGGCCAATACTGGCCCTGCTCACTTCCCTCCCACTTATCTCCCCCAAAGGGCTGAGAGTGGTATACTTCAATGTCCAAAGCCTCCTCCCAAAAACAGACCTACTGCAACCACTCATGGTTGATCTTAAACCTAATGTGTTAATAATCTCAGAGTCTTGGCCATCTTCAAGATTCATGATACTGGAGTCGCCATCCCTAGGTATTCTCTCACCCAGTATGATCGTGCTAAGAGGGGTGGTGGTGTTGCCTTCTACCTCTCCTCTACCATCCGATAGTTTGATTTTGACTCTTGTTTTCTTTAAAAAAGTGAAAAACAGACCACCCACCATACTGGTATTACAACACAAACACAGGTTTGTTTACTTTACTTGGTCAGCTCCAACTGTATCTTTTCTGGACCTGGGAACATCCACAACACAGTCTAGCCCCTCATGGTGCAGTGAGAGTTTAGGATGCTACTGCCTCATGAGTAACTGCACTGCTTGGTTATGTTTTTAATGCTCAGGAAGTATGCAGTAAGAACAGATCCAGGATTGTAAACAAAGCATTTTTTTTATAAATATACATCAGCATGCATTTCAGTTCTACAAAACAAGGAGACAGACAAAACAAACAGCAACATCAATGAATTTTAGAGATTGTAAGCAATCATAAACTATAGGTTTTTAACTAGAACTAACATGATGAAAAACAGGATGACAGTGTCCCTTTAAACTCTCTCTCTCTCTCTCTCTCTCTCTCTCTCTCTCTCCCTTTCTCTGTCCCTATATTTTGGTTGGTGTCTATCGCTGCCCTGGCCTGTCCCCCTCATCAGTCACTGAGCACCTTACCACTATCTCCACACATGTCTTGCCCGGTGAATTACTCATCCTTGGGGACTTTAATATAAATTGCCCCCCCAGAAACTAAATTCTGCCAAAACATTAAGTCCATTAATGTAACTCAACTGATCTCTTACCCAGCCAGTCACAATCATAAATCCCTCAATCACTCCATATTGGACTGGGTCTCTACCTCTCACTCCCACCATATCACAAACACCAGCACTCTCCCTGATGCCATCAGTGACCACCATATGGTCTATTACAGTATGTGTGCAAAATACACCATCCCAAAACCCCTCCTAAACTTCTCCAGATCTGGTCCTTCTTGTTGCTGGACTTGTCCTCACTCCATGCAGACTTGGTAGTAACTGACTGGTTGCTCATCTCTTCTGCCAGTACCATGTATTCTGCCCTCAACTATTTTATTACCATATTCCTGTCAATCTGGGATCTGCACACCCCACTCAGGAAAACCATGGTCCATAGTTTCAACCTCCCTTGGACCTCAGCTGAAATATTGGCCTGCCTACATGCATGAGATCCTGCCTGGAAGGCTCATAAGTCCTCTGTCTCCCCTGCTGACTTACTCAAGTACCGAGCTCTTTGCAATGTCTGTACCAGAGCCACTAACTTTGCCAAGGCTGAATAGTTTCTCTCCTCCTTCAAGAACAACATTAATCACCCATTCAAGTTCTGGAAGCTCATCCACATTGTCTTCTCCACCCAACCCAGTTCTCTTCCCCGGTCCTCAAGGTGGGTGATGTCTCTGTTTCTAATCCTCTCATGTTTGCCTCAGGTTTCAACTCATTCTTCACCTCCTCTGCCTCCTCCCTTCTCACCTCACTCCCCCTTACCTCTCCCAACCCCTGCCCCATCCATCCACCCTGTCTTTCCCCTTCTCCTTCTCTTCTAGCACTCCTGCTGACACTCTCAGGGCTCTTTTAGTTATTAACCTACTCAAGGGCAGGTGCCCTGATGGGCTCAACCCCAAACTCCTCCCTCTCTCCACCCCTGCCATTGCACTACCAATCACCTCCCTACTCAACCTCTCTTTCTCCCTTGCCTCTTTCCCCAACTCTTGGAAACAGGCCACTGTCATACCCCTTCCCAAAGAAGGTGACACCTCCCATCTTGACAACTACCACCCTATAGAAACATAGAATCTGATGGGAGATAAGGACTGCTTGGCCCACCTAGTCTGCTCAGTTTCCTTACCTACTGTAATGCCACAGACCCTACTTGATCTTCAGCTTAGTGCTCCCTTCCCTAACCTCAAAGGTTCCCTCATGCCTATACCATGCATTCTTGAATCCCATTACAGTTTTGGCCCCCACCACATTTACTGGAAGGCTGTTTCAGGCATCGACCACTCTTTCTGTGAAGAAGCACTTCTTTACGTTTCCCCTGAGTCTACCCTCTCTAGCTTCATAGCATGCACCCTTGTTCTTGAGCATCTTTTCTTCTGAAAAATGCTTCCCTCTTGTATCCTAGTTATACCCATGAGGTATTTGAAAGTCTCTATTATATCCCCCTTTTCCCTCCTTTCCTCTAGGGTGTACATATTGAGGTAGTTTAGTCTCTCCTCATTGGGTCTGTGGTGCAAACCCTGCACTATTTTAATTGCCCTCTTCTGGACTGCCTCTGCTTTATGTCCTTCCAGAGATGTGGTCTCCGGAACTGGATACAGTACTCCGAGTGAAGTCTCATCAATGATTTATACAGTGGTATCACCATCTCCCTTTGTCTGCTGGTGAAACCCCTCCCTATGTACCCTGACATCCCACTGGTTCTACCCACAACCTTGTCACATTGTTTGGTCACTTTTAGGTAAGCACATATGATTACCACAGGTATCTTTCCTCCTTGGTGGTCGTCAGTGTCACAAACCCACTTAGCAGGTCAGGCCCTTTACTCCCACAGTACCAACCTCTGAGCACAGTCTTGTGAACAGTGTAACAGACAAGGTAACTCTTTTGTCTGTTTTTGTGAGTTTGGATCAACCTTTAGTCTCAAATTCTGGAGGGATTCAAACTGTTAAGCTCTTGTTAGCATACCCAATATTTAGGCTCAGACAGATCTGTCTTCGGGGGGCCAGATATCTTCGCCTATGGGCACCCAACCAGGTATATAGAGATGAACCCATATAAACTTTAATAAAGACCTCAGATTTAAAATGCTTCTCTTTCCAGTTTGGTACCACCATTCAAGCTTATGCCTTCTGTCTGCTATAACCATAAATACTTTTCTTACAACTAAAAGAAATTCAAAGACAGACCAAATAAGTTCTAAAAAGAATTTTACTAGAAATAGATAAAAATATGTAAAACACAAAATACAGAACTCTTATATCACAAGACATACAAATCTATTAAAAGACCAAGGTTTTAAACAGTGCAATTCCTACTACAGTACTTAGTCTCTAAATACTTGCTTAAAAGTGCTCCCAATATGTTTTGTGGTCAGAGTCTAGGTAAAAATGTGTCTCTGAGAAGTAAAAACAGACTAAATTAAAAGCTGGCTTTTACCCCACCTCTTTTCAGGAGGTCACCTAGCTCCTACCTGTCAAGATCTATGAAAACATATCTCTTATACAAAAGTATTACATTCTGCAACTTCAGCATAATTCATGTCCTTCAAATGACTCTTCATTTGATCCCATGCTGTATCCTTCCTCACACAGGCTTCACAGGAACATTTACAACCTTGCACCCCTGTGTAACAACCTAGGTTCCTCTCCAATGTCATAAACCTTCTTTATGATTTTTCTCTCAACAAAATTAACTTAAACAAGTCTGTAATTAACTCAGTGAAACAGGATCCTTGATTAAAGTCTTCCATGTAACACACTGTCTCTAATAACTGAGTGTGTGTGAACTCACATGCCCTTAGCATTTTTCTCATGGCTGCTATCTCTCAGCTGAAATCTGAGGGGAGGATGAGTGAGGTAACTCCTAGAACATTTAGTAAGTAAGTAAAAATTTATTTTTAAGCGCTTTTCAAAACTAAAGTGCTGTACAAATAGGCAAGCAATTAAAATACAAACATATAACATTAACAACAATAATAACAATACAATCACAATAAATTCACAATAAAATCACTCTCCATATGCTTTTAAAAATAAATAAGTTTTTAATTCTGACTTAAAACTCTCGACGGTCAGGCAGCTTCGTATCCGACGAGGTAGAGAATTCCACAGGATGGGGGCAGCGTAGGAAAATGCCCGTGCCCCAGATATTTTTAAACGAACCCTGGGAATCTCTAGCAATCCCTCATCAGCAGAGTGGTGTGAGCAAGAGGGACAGTAGGGAATAAGGAGATCTTGAAGATACTGCAGTCCCTGTTCATGTATATAGGGCTTCATAGGTCAGTAACCCGACCTTGAAGGTGATCCTCCACTGAACCGGCAGCCAGTGCAGTTCACACAGCACAGGCGTGATATGGCTTCTCATAGATGTCCCAGTCAAAAGCCTGGCTGCTGCATTCTGCACCAGCTGCAAGCGGTGGATATCAACCCCTGGTAGCCCTAGGTACAGGGCATTGCAGTAATCAAGGCAAGAAGTAACAAAGGCATGGACCAATGTCGGAAGGTCAGCCGGAGGAACTAGGTGTTTTACCTGAGTGATATTCCTAAGATGGTAAAAGGAGGATTTGACAGCGGATGACACCTGAGATTTCAGGGTCAAACTGTCGTCAATAATAACGCCCAGGTTACACACCTGGTCTGAGGTTGGGAGCTGGGCACCATCGATCCATATGCCCAAAGGAAACCCAGCCCTACAACCCACCTCAAGGCAACCTGGGTCCACCACCAACACCTCAGTCTTAGCCAGGTTTAACCTTAACCAGCTGGCACTCATCCAATCCTTGATCTTGGATAGACAGCTATTAAGTATAGAGACTGCATCTTCCTGTCCGGGACTAAAGGACAAATACAGCTGGGTGTCATCTGCATAGCAGTGAAAACCCAAGCTGTATTGCCTAATAATGTCTCCCAATGGCAGCATATAGACAGCAAACAACATGGGTGCCAAAATGGAACCTTGCGTAACCCCACAGGGCAGAAGGATGGTATCAGAGGAATAAATTCCGGTGATGACCCTCTGTCTCCGCCCCGTGAGGAAAGATTGAAACCATTGAAGAATTGTACCAGACAGTCTGCAATAGAGCTGCAGGCATTCCAGGAGCACACCATGGTCCACGGTATCAAATGCTGCAGAGAGATCAAGAAGGAAAAGAATAGTACGAGCCTTTTGATCTCTCACTATCAGGAGATCATTTAGAACCCGGACAAGGGCAGTCTCAGTATTATGTCTTTTCCTAAATCCTGATTGAAGAGTATCATAGATATTGTGATTTGTAAGGTGGTCATCCAGTTGTAGTGCAACCACCTTTTCAATAACCTTACCCAGAAAGAGCAGGTTAGAGACAGGTCTGTAGTTGGCTGGACAGTTTGGATTCAGTGAAGGTTTTTTCAGGAGTGGTCAAATGACCACCTTCTTTAGGGGATCAGGGAAGATCCCCTGCTCCAGAGATTTCCAAGCAATTTCAGCAATGATCGGACAGATAGTATCTACGCAACTTAGTAATAGTGGCGTAGGGCCCAGATCCAAACTACAGCTGGTTGGACATACAGTCTGGACAATCCTCACAATATTCATGAATTCCAGCTTACCAAAGTCAAACCAGGTGACACAGGTGTTTGTTTCCCCTTGCCGATCACAGCAAACCCTTAAAGAGTGAGCCTGGACGATATCTGACCTAATGCTGGCAATCTTATCTGCGAAAAACCGAGCAAGCTCATCACACTTTATTTGTGAAAAATCTCTTCCAGACAGTAGACAGAGTGGATTGCACAGTCTGTCGACAGTCCAAAAGAGTTGAACTGGTCGGTTCCATGCAGCAGCAGTCTCCCTGGACAGGAATTCTGCCTTCTTACGGGTTATTGCCGATTGATAGATATCATAATGATCCATCAACCTAAGTCTGCCAGCATCCAGGCAAGATTTCCACCAGGCCCTCTCTAGCCTTTGCCCCAATCTCCTCAGTTCCTTCAAAGACTCATCGAACCATGGAGTCTTTGGGTGCTGAGTGAGTGGGCGAACACGAACAGGAGCAATTTGGTCCAAGGCCTTGCTCACCGCCTTATTATAGGCAAGAACAAGGTCCCCAGACCCATGCTCTCACCCAAAATACCCGATAGGTCCAGTACCGCTAGTAGGCCCTCTGGGTTAACTCCCCTTAAAGGGCAATACTGGACCATCTCCATAGAGGCAGGCCTATTAGGGGGTGCCCCAAAGCTGAATCTTATGGTGTGATGGTCTGTCCACACATTTGGTTCCACCCCCAGATGTGTGACATCCAAATCCAGTAGGAACACCAGGTCCAAAGTGTGACCCCCTATATGGGTAGCAGAGGTAACTACCTGTGACAGGCCCAACATAGACATAAGTTGGAGGAAGTTCTTTCCAAAGTGCGAGAGTTCATCGTCGACCCAGGCATTGAAGTCACCCAGTATTAACCATCTGGGTGACTCCAATGCCATGTCAATGATGAAGTCCGTGAACTCCTTCAGGAATTCTCCACCACCACCGGGTGGACGGTAGATGAGGAGAATCCTAAACTCTGCACCTGCTGCCAGTACACACTCAAAAGATCTGGGGTTACCCACTGGAACCTCCACAAGACTCAGATCTGTTCTAAAAAAGATGGCTACTCCCCCGCCCCTATGATCCAATCTCGGACGGTGCATCACCGAGAACCCAGCCGGAGCAGCAGAGTCTAATATAGGACCTGCGTTCTCATCCAGCCAGGTCTTGGTGATACATGCCAGGTCAGATGTTGCAACAAGATCTGCAATAATTGCAGTTTTGTTCCTAATGGACCTGGCATTACATAACACCGCCTGAGTTGGATGGGTTTTCAGAGAGGAGCGCAGTACCTGCCCACAATCTGTGGAGCCCTTGGGTATGGGAATCAGGCAAGGAGGACCCCCTCTCCTGATCCCATTTTGCCTCAGGGCGTCTCCTTGTCCCAACTATCCCTATCTGCCCACTCCCCTCCAGTCTCCCACTCTGTCCAGCCCATCCATCCCTTAAATGCCTTCTCACTATTCCTGCTGTATGACAGTTATTAAAGACGTCATTAGGCAAGCGGGGACAGTGAAAAGGACGGAGGACCCGGAGCAGAGCAGGAGAATAGCACCTGACCATAGTAGACCCCATCAAACACATCTTAACAACCAATATCTAACAAACTATCTCAACTTAGAACAACCTATCTTAATTAAACAGATATTATACTAACTAAACAAAACCTATAATAAAATAAAATGAATAATAAAGTTATATTAAAATTACTATTAATCCAGTAACAAAATATAGACTCAAATAATATCATAGAATCTGAGAAAGCATAAGTAGGTGAATAATGAGTTTAAAAATAATATAAAGTTCTGCTCAGCAAAAGTTCTCACTATAATGTAATAGTGGATGCAAGCAGTCACGATCTTTCAAAAATCATCAAATGTTCAAATTTAGTAACTCCAGGCTCTCTAAAACCCGGACAATCACAGTCAGGCTGTCTTGTAGGCAGGATGGACAAAATGGAACTTAGACAGTTCTAGTCTGGAGGAAAAAGGTATACCAGCAATCGTGTGATGGAGAATAGCCCCCACAGAGGGGATTACTGATCCAAGCCAGACCCTCAGCAATAACCCCCAGAACGGTGTCCGCCAACCGGTAGACCCCTCCGGTAGGTTCAGGAGACTTCCAGCAATTCACACCCACCCACCAGCAGGTCAAGGCCAGAGTCACCCACCTCAGGCCCAGCCAGCACCAACCACCCCAGGCAACTATCCCGCAACACACCTCCAAGCCAAGACCACCACAAAAACCACAAGATCCAAAAGAACAAGTCCTCTTCAAAATCTCCTCGCAATCAGGCAGCAGAGACCGGGGGGCCAGCACAATCACACTCTCCTCCCAAAACTTCACCGGCCTCAGACACCCCGATATAACATACAGTTCAATGCCAAGTGTTCCAAAAGGTCTCCCCTCACAAATCAACAGTTCCAACTCAGTAACGCATCAGGGGCTTAAATAACTCCAATAACAGTCCAGCCCAACTCCCAAAAACCCAGTACAACTCACGTTTTTTTCCGAGTAATATTACGAGAACCAAGAGAACCAAAAGAATTTCCAGTCGCTATCCACTCATTGTAGGGAAAAAAAATGCAGCCCAACTCCAACAGCAGCAAACGAATCCTCCTCCGACAGCAGCCGTGCCACTCATAAATATCCAACCGGCTGTTTGCTAAAACATACAAGTCGCAACGCCGCTGCCTTAACTCTCCTCAAACTCCGAAATAACTCCAAAATAATTAGCGGATTAGTGGACAATACTCCTCCACCAGTCAACCAAAGATGTGCAGGAGAGCAGAGGGAATGAGACAGAAGGCTCCAAAACAACTCCAAAAACAGACGAACGAATGGACAAACGAACATGCAATGCAGTGGCTAACCCAGCGTGGCCGCCATCTTTGCTAGCGTAATGCTCTGAAACTTGGTAGTGACTAGGCGCAGTCCTCGGGACTGATTTTCAGCAGGAGACATTCATTAATACATGTTATATTAAAAAGAAGTGATATAACACTCAGAGCTGGCTGTCTATGTCACACTCCTCCCTACCTAGACTGAATTTGGGGGATCTATCCCCTACATGGGATGAGCTTCCCAAATCAGTTCACTCCTCATAGACCCTAGACAGCCCATCTGAGTTCTGGTTCTTCACTCCAGCCCTATGTACGATTTTTAGATCATACCCTTGTAAAGCAAGACTCCATCTTAGTAGTCTGCCATTGTTCTTTCCCATCTGTGTCAGCCAAACCGGGGGTTGTGGTCAGTCTGCACCACAAAATGCTGCCCATATGAGTATGGCTCTAATTTCTTTAGGGCCCACACTATGGCAAGACACTCCTTTTCTGCCATGGAGTACGCTTGCTCCCTGGGAAGCAGCTTTCTGCTCAGGTACACTACTGGGTGATCTGTCCCTTGGCTGGACGTCTGGCTAAGTACTGCCCTAATACCCACGTCTGAGGCATCCGTCCGAACTATAAAGGTTTTGCTATAGTCAGGACTTGTCAAAACAGGAGCACTGCACTGTGCCTCCTTCAGTCTGGTAAAGGCTTGCTCACAGGCTGAGCCCCAGGTAATTTTCTTTGGCATCTTTTTCTTTGTCAGATCAGATAGATGAGCAGCCAGGGCACTCTAATTGGGTACAAATTTCCTGTAGTACCCTGCTGTCCCTAGAAAGCTCCTGACCTGCTTCTGGGTTTCTGGTCTGGGCCATGCCTGGATCACCTCTATCTTTATTTGGTTAGGACAGAGCTGTCTCCAGTCTACCATGTGCCCAAGGTATGCCACTTCTCCAATGGCCACCTGGCACTTCTCGGCTTTGAAAGTGATCCTGGCAATCTGTATCCTGCCCAGCACTTCCCTAAGGTGGGATAGGTGTTCCTCCCAGCTGGTACTAAAGATGGCAATGTCATCTAGGTACGCCATGGTGTTCTCCTCAGCACCATTTAACACCTGGTTCACCAACCTTTAGAAAGTGGCCAGGGTGTTCATCATTCTGAAAGGCATTACTTTAAACTCAAATAAGCCTATCGGAGTGATGAAGGCCGACCTCTCCCTAGCTGTGTCTGTCAATTCTACCTGCCAATACCCCTTGGTCAGGTCAATAGTCATAAGGTAGGTCGCCCCTCCCAACTTGTCCAGGAGTTCATCCATCCGGGGCATCGGGTGGGTGTCAGATTTTGTGACTGCATTCAGTCCACGATAGTCCACGCAGAAATGAGATGAGCCATCAGGCTTGGGCACAAGGACTACGGGTGAGGCCCAGGGGCTGTGGGATCTCTGGATTACCCCTAAATCCAGCATCTCCTCCACTTCCCTCCTAATGTCCTTTTGGAGAGCCTCTGACACCCAATATGCTGTTCGACGTAGGGGCGTCTGTGTCCCTGTCTCCACATTGTGTGTTGCTAAGGGGGTTAGTACAGGCTTCACACTAAACAAGGAGGCAAAGTCTGCTAAAACCTCCCTTACTTTCTGGACCTGGTCCGGGTTCAGCTGGGGAGACAATTTTACTGCTTCCACAGAGGACTCTCGCTTACTCTCTTCCAGCAAGTCCAGAAGGGGGTCTCCTTCGTCCATCCTCTCCCCATGACTACATGCTGCAAACACCATGTCAGCCCTATTCACATATGGCTTCATCATGTTGACATGGTACATCCTGTTAGTCTGTCTTCTGTCAGGTAACTCCACAATGTAGTTCACGTCATTTACCATCCTAACCACTTTGTACGGTCCGGCCCACTCAGCTTGCAGCTTGTCTTTCCGGACCAGAATAAGGACCCTGACTTCCTGACCCACCATGTATGAGTGAGCTCTGGCTCAGCAATCATACCACACCATTTGTTTCTGTTGGGCAGCTGCCAGGTTGCTCTGGGCTGTCCTCATAAGCTCCTTCAGCCTTTAGTTAAACCTAAGAACATAATCCACAATGGGAGTTCCTTGGGTGGCAAGCTTGCCTTTCCAGTCCTCCTGGATCAAGTCTGGGGCCCACGTACCCGGCATCCATACAAGAGTTCAGAGGGGAAAAATCCTGTCGACTCTTGGGGCACCTACCTGTATGCAAACAACAGGTGGGGAAGGTATTTCTCCCAGTCCCTCCCATGCTGTTCAGCAAATGCCCGGAGCATTAACTTTAGTGTACCATTGAATCATTCCACAAGCCCATTGGCTTGTGGGTGATACGGTGTCATGCATCTCTGCTCCACCCCACACTTCTCCCATAAACATTTCATCAGGTCCGACATGAAGGAACCCCCTCAATCAGTGATTACCTCCTGCAGAAACCCAGCATGGGAGAAAATCCCAAGTAAGGCATCTGCCACTTTGTCTGGCCTGAGAGAGGATAGGGCGACTGCCTCTGGGTACCGGGTGGCATAATCCACCACAGTCAGGATGAATCTCTTCCCTGAGGAGCTGGAGGTATTTAAAGGCCCCACAATAGCCATTCCCACCCTCTGTAATGGCTCCTCCACTATGGGCAAGGGGATCAGGGCAGCTTGGGTTTTCTTGACCATCTCCCTATTTCTTGGCACCAATGACAAGACCTGCAATACTCCTTCACCTGCTGGGAGAAGTTAGGCCAGTAGAAATTCTGGGCCAACCACTGCATCGTTCATGTGATTCCCAGATGACCAGATAAGAGAATATCATGGGCAACCTTGAACAACTGTTCATGATATCCCTGGGGAACAGCAAGCTGCCTGCCTAGCATCCCACCCTCTGTCTGTACTGCCTGTGTATACATAAGTCCATTTTCCCAATAAACCTTATGTCTGCCGTCACCTCCCTGTGTGCCCTTTGAGTCTGCATAAGCCCTCAGCTTCTCTAAACTAGGGTCACCCCTCTAAGCAGCTGCAAACCCCTCACATATTCCCAAGGCATGGGGCAAGTCCCCTTCAGTCGCTTAACTAGCGTCCCTAGCACTAGCGTCAGGGCCCTGAGGATCACTGTCAATCCCAACCCTCTGACAAGAGGTCATCCCTCCCTCTTTGGAGTAACCCTCTGTAGCTGTGTGGTTACTTGCTACCGGGGAAATTTCTACCCCCATTTTATCAGTCTCCCCATCTGGAGATACAGGCTGGGGAACCAGCCTCTCAGTGGTTTCCACACTAGTTTCTGTGGGGTTCAGGGAGCTACAATTTTCCCTTGCCACTTGGCTATGGGTAACTGCACATACCACCCCCTGCTGGAGATTGTTACCCAGGATCACATCCACTGCTAATGTGTTGGCTACAGCCACCTGTTGCACAGTTCCCTCTGTTTCACCCCAGTCCAGGAGAACACTAGCGAGTGGCAATGTTTTCTCTGCACCAGTAAACCCTTGTACAGTTATGTATTTATTGGGTATAAGCTGACCAGGCTGTACCAGATCCCCCTTTACCTATGTCAGGGATGCCCCTGTGTCCCTTAACCCCTGCATCTGTACACCATTTACTATGACTGGGTGCATGTGTTCCCTCATGTTCACTGGCATGCTCTCAGGAACACACAAACAAACCCACTTCTTTTCTAGCACATTGTTGTGTATATTGGCTCACCTTTTTGGGGCACTGTCTGGCAATATGTCCAATTTCCTTACACAGCCAACATACATTTCTTACTTCAGATAAATATTTTAGTTGAAACCTGGGGCTAACTGGTTTCGGTGGATGCAGTGAGGGTGTTAGCTGCCCTGAAGGCACACTTTTCCCTTTTTGCACTGCCACACCCACCCCATTCACTCTCAGAGCAGGTCTGCTCTTGGCATAGCTGTCCGAGAGTTCAGCAGCCTCTTGCACTGTTTTTGGATCTCTGTCCTCTAGCCAGGTTTTTAGCTTGGCTGGGCAAGCCCATTGAAACTGTTCTAATAAAAATCACATTTTCAATTTTGTCAACAGAGTTTGCCTAAATTCCTTCCCACCAATGTTTTAAAACTGACATTGTTTCATGGCTAGCTCCTCATAGCTCATATCAGGGCTTGTCTTGAGCTTACAGAATTTAGCCCTGTATGATTCAGCAGTTAATTCAAGCTTTTTTAACAGTGCAGCTTTTAACTTCCTGTAATCATCACTGTCTTCATTGTTCATTTGACCCAATGCATTCCGAGCTTCCCCAGTAAGTAGTGGGGATAGCTGGAAGCTCCAGGACTCTCTAGGAATTTTAGGCTGAATACAGACTTTTTTGAAAGAATTTGAAAAGGCATCCATGTCTTCCTCTTCCTTAAACTCGGCTATTAATTTGGAGTTCAATTTGTAATCCAGTCCTGCAGTCCCAGTTAAACCCAAGCCACTTACCTGCTCTGGTGCCACTGGTTGGAGTCGTAGCTTCTCCAGTTCGTGTTGCCACTGGCGCTCCTCTCTCCTCTCCCCTGCCTCTCTGCATTCTCACTCTCTCTTATCCTCTGCCTCTCTGCGTTCTTGCTCTCTCTTCTCCTCTGCAGCTCACTGGCGCTCACGCTCCTCATGTTCTGCCTCCCTCTGTTGTCACTCTGCCTCTCGATCCGCCTCTCTCTGTTCTCGCTCTGCCTTTCAGGCCACCTCTCACTCCTCTCGCTCTGCCTCCAGTTCCATCCTGCACAACTCAATTTGTAGCCTGAGTACTTCCGGTTCCAGGATACTGGTGACCTTTCCCTACTGCTGTGGCCCTTCACTGACAGTGGCCCTGCTGTCCTTTTCAGTCATGGTCAGTGACTCACTGCTCTGGGTATCTGCTACCATCAGGGCCTCTATGAGGTTCTGCTTTTTGGCTGTCACCTTGAACGGGACTCCCCTGTCACCGCACAACTGCTCCATGTAATCTACAGTGTGACTGCTGTAGTCAGAAGACATCTTCTTCTTCCCTGACTACGGCTACTCTGACTTGCACTTTAGAAAAAAAATAAAATGGGTAGAAACTGAACTGTACACCAAGTGATATATAGTTCTGTTTCCTTTTTAAAATAAAACTCTGCCTTTGTCTTTCTTCGTAAGAGAGCTTACGGTCTCAGCTGACACAGAACAATACAAGCTTGTAATACCAGAATTATGCCATCACTGCCAACCAATCAGTCACAAACCAGCTCAGCAGGTCAGGCCCTCTACTCCCAAAGTGCCAACTTCTGAGTGCAGTGTTGTGAACAGTGTAACAGACAAGGTAACCCTCTTGTCTGTTTTTGTGAGTTTGGATCAACCTTTGGTCTCAAGTTCTGGAGGGATTCAATCTGTTAACCTCTTGTTAGCATACCCAAAGCACAGGCTGAAATATATCTGTCTTCAGGGGGCCAGATATCTTTGCCTAAAGGCACCCAACCAGGCATACAGAGATGAACCCTTAAGAAATGTAATAAAGACCTCAGATTTAAAACGCTTCTCTTTCCAGTTTGGTACCACCATTCAAGCTTATGCCTGCTGTCTGCTATAACCATAAATACTTTTCTTACAACTAAAAGAAATTCAAAGACAGACCAAGTAAGTTCTAAAAAGAATTTTACTAGAAATAGATAAAAATGTGTAAAACACAAAATACAGAACTCATATATCACAAGACATACAAATCTATTAAAAGAACAAGGTTTTAAACAGTGCAATTCCTACTACAGTACATAGTCTCTAAATACTTGCTTAAAAATGCTCCCAAGATGTTTTGTGGTCAGAGACTAGGTAAAAATGTGTCGCTGTGAAGTAAAAGCAGACTAAATTAAAAGCTGGCTTTTACCCCACCTCTTTTCAGGAGGTCACCTAGCTCCTACCTGTCAGGATATATGAAAATATATCTCTTATACAAAAGTATTACATTCTGCAACTTCAGCATAATTCATATCCTTCAAATGACACTTTGTTTGATCCCATGCTGTATCCTCCCTCATACAGGCTTCACAGGGACATTTACAACCTTGCATCCCTGTGTAACAACCTAGGTTCCTCTCCAATGTCATAAACCTTCTTTATGATTTCTCTCTTTACAAAATTAACTTAAACAAGTCTGTAATTAACTGAGAGAAACAGGATCCTTGATTAAAATCTTTCATGTAGCACATTGTCTCTAATAACTGAGTGTGTGTGAACTCACATGCTGTCTGCATTTTTCTCATGGTTTCCATCTCTCAGCTGAAATCTGGGGGCAGATGAGTGAGGTCACTCCTAGAGCATTTGATTTTCAGCAGGAGACATTCAGTAATACATTTTATATTAAAAATAAATGATACAGCACTCAGAGCTGGCTGTCTACATCACAGTCAGTACTGTTCCACCCATCTTGTACTCTACCCTGGGTTTCTAAGCCCTAAGTACATGATTTTGAACTTCTTCACATTGAAACTTAGTTGCCACACTCTTGACCACTATGCAAGATTTTCTAGATCCTTGTTCATTTGTTCTACACCTTGGAATGTCTACCATATTGCAGATTTTAGTGTCATCTGCAAAAAGATATACCTTCCCTTCTAGCCCCTATGCAATATTGCTAAGAAAGACATTAAAGAGGACCGATCCCAGTCCTGATCATTGTGGCACCCCATCGGTCACCTTCCCTTCCTTGGAGTGAACTCCATTTACCACCACCCTCTGTTGCCTATTCCCCAACCAATTCCTTACCTAGTTTACCACTTTTGGACATGCTCCCAGGCTGCCCAGCTTGTTTACGAGTCTCCTATGTGGAATGGTGTTGAAGGCCTTACTAAAATTTAGGTAGGTAATATCCACCACTCCACCATGATCTAATTCCCTGGTCAGCCAGTCAAAGAAATCTATCAGATTGGTCTGACATGACCTTCCACCAGTGAATCTGTTCTGCCATGGATCCTGTAAGCTGCTGGTGTGAAGATATTCCACAGTTCTTTCCTTCAGCAGTGATTACATTAATTTTCTACCATTGAAATCTAGCTGACTGGCCTGTAATTGCTAGCATCCTTCCTGCTACCACTTTTGTGAAGTGAGACTACATCTGCCATCCTCCAGCCCTCCGAACCACTCCTGTCTCCAGTCAGTGGTCGAACAGGTCTGTCAAAGGTGCAGCCAACACCTCTCTGAGCTCCTTCAAAATCCTTGGATCTGTTCCATCTGGCCCCATTGCCTTGTCCACTTTCAGATTTGCGAGTTCCTTCAGGACTCTCTCCTCCATAAATGGACTAGTGTTCACCTCCATTCCTTCTATGCTCCTGTCACTTATTTGTGGTTCCTCACCTTCCCCTTCCACCATGAACACTAATTCATAAGATTTATAAGATACAAAACAGGTCAAATAACGTTAGCCTTTTTTTGACCTGTACCATATTCTAGAGTTTTACTTCATAACAACAAGTTGTATAGTGGTTATCCAATGCTCCCTTAAATTGATCAGTGGTTTCACTAGCTACAACAGTCATTGGCAAGAAGTTCCATTGTGATACAACCCTCTGGCAGAACCAAGTCCCTCTTTGATTCTTTTTGTAGTGGTGACCTTTTAATTGCATAAGGTGCCCTCTTACTTTTATTGATTCTGGCCTCAAACTCAGTCCCAGACACTCCCATAAGTGCTGGTTTGAAAATGCCTTGAACACTAGGCACATGACCTCCCTGAGTCTCCTGTACTGAAGTGAGTACAGCCCCAGGTCCTGGATCTTATCCCTGAGGCTACTCACCAGCCTGGTTGCTTGCCCCCAGACCTCCTCAAGCCTTTATAGGTCCTTTTTCTGGTGCAAAATATTTGCTCAAGATGTCTGCTTTTTCCTGGTCCCCCTCCACATACTCCTCCCCTTCCCTCTTTAGCCTTAGAATCCCTCCCTTGGTTTTTCCCTTTTCACTTACATATCTGAAAAATGTCTTGTCTCCTTTCTTTACTGCCTGGGCTATTTTCTCCTCTGTTTGCACCTTAGCAATCCTGACTGCTTTCCCTACCTCTCTCTGCTTCTCCTAATATACCTTCCTATCTCCTTCCCTCTATGTCTCCTTTTACCTCCTGAACGTTAACTTTTTTGCCCTTATCTTTCCAGACACCATTTTTGAGAACCATAGCAGTCTCTTTTTCCTCTTGCTTTTTCTTACTTGCCTGATGCAGATGTTTGTTACCTCCACTATGATCCCTTTTAGTTTTGCCAACTGTACCTCCACACCTCCCATGTCCTCACCCCCTTGCAGGTGGCATCCCTGAGGCATTCCCCCATCTTTGTAAAGTCAGCCATCCTGAAGTCCAGGACTCTTGCCTTGGTGTGTTTTGATTTTGGTACAGTACTCATATTGAACCACACTGTATGGTGATCACTGGACCCCAAGTGGCCAACCACCATGACATCTGCAACACTGTCCCTGTTAGTGAGTACAATGTCCAATATTGCTCCCTCACAAGTGGGCTCTCTTACTTGTTGCCTGAGGAATGCCCCCTACAGGGAGTCCAGGATGTCCCTGCTCCTAGCTGAAGCTGCAGCTGGGATGCTCCAGTCCACATCTGGCAGATTGAAGTCCACCACCAACAACTCCCCCGGGTTGTCACTTTTCGATGGCTTCCACCAGTACCTTATCTGTCTCCCACCCTTGCACTGAAGGTCTGTAGATCATGCCAGTGTGAATTGAAGCTTCATTCCCTGTCTCTAGGTTGACCAACAGTGCCTCCATCCCTCCTTGTATACCCTGTGTTTCTGTCAATTTTATTCTATCCCTTACATAAAGAGCCACTCCTCTCCCACTCTTACTCTCCCTGTCCTTCCTGAACTGAGTATAGCCTGGTATGGCTGTATCCCAGTTATGGTTCTGGTTGGATCATGACTTGGTAACGGCAACAATGTCCAGGTCAGCCTCTGCAATAATGGCTACAAGGTCCAGGATTTTATTTCCAAGACTCTGAGCCTAAGTGCACATGGCCTTCCAAACTCTTCTACCACCCTTATTGTCAGTCCCCTTTTTCCCTTTTGCCTACTCTCCTTATCCCCTCTGTCTTCATTCCCATCCCTCTTCATTTCTACCATTCTGCTTTTCATGCTATTAGGAACCCCTGTGAATTTCACTTCCTTAGGGTTTCCCTAATGACTACTTCAGATTGTAGGGGTGGACAGTTTATGTCTCTCTGTTCCTTCCACCACCACCCTCAGTTAGTTTAAATACTTGCCAATGTATCATTTGAACTATTCACCAAGGAATGTGGTTCCTATCCCAGATGGATGCAGACCATTTCCCCTGTATAGGCCTTTATCTCTCCAGGTGGGACCCCAGTCTACAATGTAGCCAAGACCCTCCTCTCTGCAGCAATCCTTCAACCGCTAGTTGAAGCTCATGGTAGACAGTACCCTATCTTCCCCTGTTATAGACAGGCAACACCTCAGAAAAGGTCACTGAGTGTGCTACCTACCTAAGACCCCTCCCTAATTTTCTAAACTCCTCCTGCACCCTCCTAGCCTTGTTCCTAGCCAGGTCATTCATCTCAAGATAGGCAATGACATCCAGCTCTCCCTCCCATCCTACTTCCCTAGTGATCCTCAAGATCTGCTTCCTATCCTTCCAAGCCATGGTACCAGGTAGGCACCTAACCTCCCTCTCCCCCTCTGTCATTGTCCCCAAATCTATCTCCCTAACAATGGTGTCCCCCACCAGAGGTTGCTTCCTCCTCCTCAGGGATCATCTTCCACCCTACTTGGGGGCCTCCCCTATGGAGAACCCCCAAATTCTCCTTGGTCACTACTGTGGGTGCCTCCAATTGACAGTCCCACCCTGCCAGTGTGGTATATGAGATGTGTAGTAGTACCATCTGAGGGATGTGCCTCTGACCCACCAACCTCACCTTTCCTGAGCCCACTATAGTCCAGCCTTCCCACCTCCCCGGCAGCCTTTGAGGCAGCAGTGGTAGTCTTGGAGGTCCCTGGGTGGGGAAGAGGCCTACTGAATCCTAGCCAAATCAGCATGGAGACAAGCGACCTGGTTCTTCAGTCCAGAGAAGTGCATGCAGATGGGGTAGCACCACAGCCTCCAAAAAGTCTCCTCGAAGACTGCCGATCACCAGCAACTGCTCTGCTCCACTCCAACCATATATATATTGTTTACCTTGCCTGTTTTTGTTTTGCTTACTCTAATCCCTTTTTCACCCCTACCCTAGATGAGGTGTTTCACCTATTCCAACCTTTTTGCTTACTTAACCCTTTTTTGCCCATTCCCTAGGTAGGGTGCTTCACATATTCCCACCATTTTCTTACTCTAAACCCTTATTTTACCCCTACCCTAGATAGGGTGTAACACATACTGCAGTCACAAGATTTTTTTTGCGTGGCCCTAACCTTCCTCACACCCTTGTGGTGTATGAGCTATGACTAGAGTTCCTGGTTCCCTGCTTTCTCCTATTATATCCTGTCACCTAATTAACCCCTTTACTGCTCCCCTGCCAACCTGTTGTGGTACAGAGTGTCCAGTTGCAGGCTACCTGGTTTGGCTGATTCCAGTCAGCATACTCCGCTGTGCTATTCTTGTCTCAAGGGTACTTAGCATGGGGAGCCACAGTGAGGGGGACTGCCCGGTGGCCTCTTCCTTTTAAAGGAACAGGAAGTGGACTAGTGAACCAAATGGGCTTCTTGATAGGTGGATTTGGTGGCAGGGGATGCAGCTAGTGTTCTGACTGGGTGCTACCCAATCCACTCCTTGAGCAACTAGCTCAACTGAACATGTATTGATTTGGTGCAAAGGGGAGGTCTCCCTTCTCTCTCACCAAGGGACCCTTGCTGCTCTGAAGTGTCTCTCTGCCTGAAGGCTTTTATTCTCTGATCCACCTGCTGCAGGGTTTTAAATCTCTGGCAACTGCTTCCTGCTTTGGAGCAGGCTCCTTGATAGGCAGATTCAGTGGCAATGGTCATGGTTAGTGATTTGACTGGCTGCCACCATATTCACATCTTGAACACCTAGCTCTGTTGAAAATGTGTTGTTTTGGTACACAGTTCCATAAATGTGGGCACTCACCCGCCAATTTCAAAGATGACTCCACCAATGCTGTATTTTTACTTCATTTATTGAAAATAAGAACCTGACACACAGTCAGAGTAAGACTTGATGCTTTTCAGGTCTCCCAGGACCCTTTATCAAAAGCTTTTGATAAAGGACCCAGGGAGACCTGAAAAGCATCAAGCATTACTCTGATTGTGTGTCAGGTTCTTATTTTCAATACGTGAAGTAAAAATACAGCATTGGTGTAGTTGTTTTGAAACTGGCTGGTGAGTCCCCGAAATGGAACTGTGTACTAGTTGTCTATTGAGAGCACCACCACCCCAATGTGCACTTTTGTGAGAAGAATTACTGCTGTGTTGTTTGGTATGGGTGTGGGGGGGCTCCCTTTCTCTTTCAACAAGGGACCCTCTCTGCCTGAAGGCTTTTATTATCTGATCCACCTACCATGGGGTTTTAAACCCCCAGCTGCTTCCTGTTTCAGAGTGGGCTCCTTGAAAGGTGGATTTGGCTGCAGGGGGTGTTGCTATTGTTCTGATTGGCCACCTCCTGATTTGCTCATCAAGCACCTAGCTCTGCTGAATGTGTTTTGCTTTGATGCATGGGGAAGGGCTCCCTTTCTCTCTCTCACCAATGGACCCTTGCTGCCCTGAAGTGTCTCTCCACCTGAAGGCTCCCCGCTCACCACTTTAGCTAAACTACAAAAACACCTCATGCTGTCTCAGCTTTTCTCCTTCCTTGGTTCATCCTCCTTCTTCATCCTTTTCCATTCTGGTTTCTGTAAATCCCACTCCACCTCCTCCTCCTCCATCCTCCGGCATACTGATTCCATTCTCTCAGGCATAGATCAGGGCCTTAATATCTGTGCCACCTTTGTCAACTTGGCCAAAGCCTTTGACACCATAACCCACCCCCTTATCCTTGACAAACTTACAGCAGCAGGGCTCTCCAACTCTGTTACTAATTGGTTCCACTCCTATCTTAAGTGTAGGACTCAATCTGTTAGAACTGGAGATTCTTTACCCCCCCCACTTCTTGTCAGCATTGGTGTCCCTCAAGGGTCTATGCTTGGCTGTATACTCTTTTTGGTTTTCCTGAATGACCTCCCTATTGCCTGCCCCTCTGCATTTATCCATATGCACATAGATGATACACTACTATTTACCTCTGGTTCCTCTCCATCTGATCTGAAGACCAGGCTTTAGCTGGACTTCAGCAATATCCAGCACTGGTTCTGGTCAAATCAGCTGTCAGTCAATGCCAAGAAAATTGTCTCTATGACATTTGTCACTAGGCACAAGCTCACTAGGCTTACCACCCTCCCCTCCTTCCACACCACAGATGAGATCACAGTCAATGATGTTCTCTCATTTAAGAACCCTGGGGTCTGACTCAGCCAGCACCTCAACTTTTCAGGGTATGTGGATGCCATCCACAAAAAACTTCAGCTTAAACTCAGTGCATTATAAAGGAATAGAGGTTGCATTCCTCTTCTGGCTCACCGAGCCATTGCCCTGAAATCTATTTTCCCCATTTTTAGGGCTGCAGTGGGCATAGCCCTGCATATCTCTTGCTATAAGACAAGGACTCTGACATTCATTCTGACCAAACAACATGTTGCACATGAAGAACAGTCAACTCCATGTCCCTGGCCTCCCTGAAGCACTCTGCTCCTAGTCTAAAGGGCACTGCACTATTTTTTTCTGTAAACCTCAGTGGTGTCCTGATCATGACACTGAGGGATTGGGCACCCCAAGTGTCACTCTTATGTTTCAGGAGGGGTACAGGGTGGTGGATGCTAAGATGGAGGGTCGGATGGGGGGATATCTATAATTTAACAGAAAAATAAATTAGTGGTCATAGCACACTCCACCGAGTCAACAATGGCCATCACAGTCCACTGTACATGCAATTGAAATCGTGCATGCACAGTGGTGTGGGTGGCCATCTTGGACATGGTAGGAGTGTGCTGTGACTACCAAATTTTTTATTTTAAATTATACATATCAGCCCCACCCAAGCCTCCCTCTCAGCACCCACCACCCTGCACCCCAGAAACATAAGAGTGACACTAGTGTGTCCAATCCCCCAGTGTCATGATCAGGATGCCCCTGAGTCTTCTTTTTCCATTTCCCCCCACCCGACCATCCCTCACAATACACACCACCCCACTTCTCCCTCAAGAAATGTAATAGTGGCACTGGAGGTTGCCCAATCCCCCAGTGCATAAATCCTCATTTTATTTTAATTTTTTTGTACCTGTAAAAAGAAAACAGTCCATTGATGTATTTTGCAGCCAAGACTCCCCCCCACCTGACCCTCCCACTCAGCACCCACCCTCTACACCTCCAAGCCCTTATTTGCTGATCAGAGGTCCAATGCCATAGTCCTCTCTGGACCACAGACACATATTCGCTTTTCAATGCCAGACCACAAACTAAGGAAATCAGGTATGAGTTTCAATGTATTTCAATGGGGTTTTGAACTTAGTAGCATAACTTGGCCATTTTTCATCATTTTTGCCCCAAATTTTCAACATGCCTTTTTTGGGACCCCATCTCATGAACAATGCAAGTGACATTAGATCAATTGGTCCCAAAAGGTGATTTCACAATCACTAAGTGAAATCACCTTTTGGGCAGGAGTTGAACATTTTCGCACCATTTTTCATGAGGTGGGGTCATAAGATGGCTATGTTGAAAATGTGGTGAAAAAACATTAGAAAAACAACAGTTATGAGCTTCCATAGAATTTTTTGAACACAGGCTTGTTACTTTCGTCATTTTCAATATTTTTACTTCAAATTTACAACATAGCCATATCTTTATAGCACCTCATGAATGTGACAGCAGTCATTTCTCAAATCCTGGCCAAAATGTTGTTTTTTTTTAACAACCCGAAAGGTGATTTTACGGTCCCTGTGTGAAATCTCCTTTTGGGCAGGAGTTAAAAATTGTCTCTGCCACTGTTCATGAGGTGGGGTCATAAGAAGGCTATCTTCTATATTTGGTGTAAACATATTAAAACAACAACAGAGCCTACAATTAGCAACATTAAAGCTTTGATATGAGTATCCTGGAGTACTAAATTGTTGTCATGCCTCTATGTATACTGGTTATATTTTGCCTGAGCCTATTGTTCACCTTAATGTCATTACGTCATGATGTATCACTTTAACTTGTGGCACTTTTGTCTTGTGCTCGACTTGATTGTACCTGAAAATGTTATAGTTCTGCTTTAATCTCAATCTTTTTTCTGTATTGTCAGATGTCGTTATGTTACCACTGTAATTTGTGGCTCCTTTGTCTTGTACTCTCCCGGGTCGTGCTTGAAAATAGGCAGGATTGTTGCCTAACGCACTTACCCAGTTACCAAAAGCTAATAAATAAAATAAATACAATGAATTTTGTGAATGCTGGCTTGTAACTTTGGTAATTTTCAATATGTTTACCCCAAATTTACAATGCAGCCATATCTTTACAGCACCTGTCATGTATGTGACAGCTGTCATTTTCCAAATCCTGGCCAAACAGTTTTTTTTTTTTACATCCTACATGGCGATTTTACAGCCCCTGCATGAAATCACCTTTCAGGCAGGAGCTGATATTTTCTCTGCCACTGTTCATGAGGTGGGGTCTTAAGAAGGCTATGTTCTAAATTTAGTGTACAAAATATTAGAAAACAACACAGGTATAAGCCTACATTGAATTTTGCAAACACAGGCTCATAACTTTGGTAATTTTCAATATTTATACCCCAAGTTTATAACATAGCCATATCTTTATAGCACCTCATGAATGTGACAGCTGTAAGTTTTTAAATCCTGGCCAAAATGTTTTTTTTTCATATCCCAAAAGATGATTTTGTGGTCCCTGCATGAAATCACCATTCATGCAGGAGTTGAACATTTTCTCTGCCACTATTCATGAGGTGGGGTCATTAGAAGGCTAAGTTGAAAATTTGGTGTAAAAATGTTAAAAAAAACAATATTATGAGCCTACGTTAAATTTTGCAAATGCAGGCTCATAAAACTTTTGTTAATTTTCAATATGTTTACCCAAAATTTACAACATAGCCATAACTGTACAGAACCTCATGAATGTGACAGCTGTTATTTTTTAAATCCTGGCCAAAAGGATTATTTTTTGTTTAACTAGGAAAAACACCCTAAGTTGAAAGCTTGTTTACAGGTATGACCTGGGATCACAAGGAAGTTAAGTAATTTGCTCAAGGTCATACAGTATGCAAGTGGGGGCTGTGGGATTCAAACCCAGGTCTCCAGAGTTGCAGCTCAGAGCCTTAAACCACTGTGCTATACTGCCTCCTGAAAGGTGATTTCACAGCCCCTGCATGAAATCACCTTTTGGGCAGAAGTTGAAAATGTTCTCTGCCATTGTTCATGAGGTGAGGTCATGAGAAGGCTAAGTATTAAATCTGATGTAAAAATATTTAAAACAAAATGGTTAAGAGGCTATGCTGAATTTTGATAATGCAGGCTCATACGTTTGTTAATATTCAAAATATTTACCCTGAATTTTCAAAATAGCCATTTCTTGATAGCATCTAAACACAGCTGTTATTTTTCAACTCCTGCCCAAAATTTATTTTTTTGCATTCTGAAAGTTGATTTTATAGTCCCTGCATGAAATCGCCTTTCAGGCATGAGCTGAATGTTTGCTCTGTCCTTCTTCATGAGGCAGGGTCATAAAAAGCTTTGTTGAAAATTTGGTGTACAAATATTGCAAATAACACATTTCTGAGCCCATGTTACATTTTATTAATGCAGGCTTGTAACTTTGTCAAATTTCAGTATTTTTACCCCAAATTTCCCAGCTGAAGCCCTATTGGCTCTGACCAGAATTTTTTGACTATGTTGACACTGTCTACAGTATTGCTCCTAAGACCACCCTAGCCAGACTGGAATCCATCTTTCACTCCTTCTGTCACTTTGCTCTTGACTGTCTACCCCACACCCACCATTGCTCCACATACTCCTCCATCTCCCTTCCCTCCCTTGAAGCCAGACACCTTGCTCATTGTACCTTCTTTATCTCTAAATGCTGACTTGGCTCTCTCCCCTCTTACCTTACCCCCCCACACACACACCTTTCTCTTACACCCTTCACAACTACGGCTATTGTTCCCTTGTACTCCCTTTAAGGAAATCCTTAGCTGGCTAGTCTGCTTTCTCCTACCACCTCTCCAAATTATGGAATTCTCTCCTAACCATCTGCTCTACCTGTTCCCAATGCTCACTTTTCTCTCTTCTCCATTATTTCACTTCTCACTTCTGCAAGTGCACCTGATCCCTGCCCCTATTCCACTACTCAGTACCTTCTACCCCTCCATGGGCCTTCAGTCAGTTCCCTGACTTACATCTTCCCTTCCTCCCCCACTCATCGTGATCTACACTTGACTACCCCATCTCCCACCAACAACTTGCCCTAGCTCCTACTGTTAACCCCTTCACCTCTGCACTTAAATTGTATTTCCCTTGTAGCCCACTGGATAGCATTCTCTGCCTCTCTCCTTGCATAGATTGCACTTTGCACCTTGATTGTATTTCCTTATACCAATTGGATTTCAGTCTCTGCCCTATCCTTGCATAAACTGCATACTGTATATTGCATAAATTGCCTATTGATTGTAGCTTAGTATATGATGCTTAGTTTTTGTTCTTGCTACTATGTAATTATTGTTATGATTGTTATTTATACCCCCTCCCCCAGGATGCATCTGGAAACAAGTTGTTATCAGATCAGTATGACTTTCCCGGTGAAGCTTTTGAAATAAATAAATAAATAAAATTAATAGTTCTTTACAGTTCACCTTGTTTATTCCCTTAAGCAACTTGAAGGTTTTATCATATCCCCTCTCCCCATTCCTGGTCTCAGTAAGTTTGCACCAACTAGCATTTTTCTGCTGAGAAATTGCATGTTTCTATGCCATAGAGGGTGCTAGTGTAGATGTCAGACACAGCCCACTCTTCTGCTTCTGAGCACAGTACCTCCACAGCATGCACATAGCCATAGTGGTTCAAGGTAGTGAATTGAATCATGGCAAAAAAAATCATGTCTCCAGAATGGGAGAGAGATGTTCTTTGACAAAGCCACCAAGTTGGTTCATGTAATTGTTTCTACTCTATGGCAGTCTTGATGACAGGACATAGAGTCCCACAAAGAATAAATTTTAGAAAGCATTACCACAGTCACACCTTTCAGTGCTGTCTGATGCAAGAAGACAATATTTATTCCCTTGGAGCTAATGTCTTTGTTGGCACTAGATGAAACATAGAAACATAGACAATGACTGCAGAAAAGGCAAATGATCCATCCAGTCTGCCCAAGTTCACTGTCTAACGATGGGACTTACTGTTCATTCAAGATCCTACCATTGTCCTCTTCTTGCCTATTCTCCTTCTCGATTATGTCACCCTGAGTGACCACTATACCCTTCTCTCAGTCCCAGCTATGTTTAAAACCAGCAACTGTATTAGCATCCACCACCTCAGCTGGTAGATTGTTCCACTCTTCCACCACACTTTCTGTAAATAATACTTCTTCATGTCACTCCTGAACCTCCCTCCAGACAGTTTCTATTCATGACACTGTAACCTTGAATTAGCAATCATGCTAAAAGGTTCCTCTCAGTTCACCTAGTTTATTCCTTTTAGGAACATGACAGTCTCTGTCATATCTCCCCCCCCCATCCCTTCAGGTCTCCAGTGAACACATGTTTAGTGACTTGAGATGCTCCTCATTAGATCTGCCCGGTTGTCCCTGAATTATTTTTGTCACCATGCGTTACACCATCTCCAGTCTGTCCCCATCCTTCCAGAGGTGACTGGTCCAGAACTGGGCACAGTACTTGAGGTATGGCCTCACTAAAGATCTATGATGGGGTAATACTACAGTACCTTTCTTCCTATCAGTAACTCTTCCTATACACCCCAGCATCTTACAGTGCTTGTCTTAAGATAGGCTTTGTTACACTAGCTCATTTGCTTGAGGGTATTACTGATGATAACTCCTAGGTCATGCTCCTCAGCCTTAGTACTAAGTCTCACCCACCCATACAGTACTCTGTCCTGGGGTTCTCATTCCCTAGGTGCATTACTTCACACTTTTTGATGAATATCAATTGCCAAACCTTAGACCACCCCTCTAGTTTTTTTGTAAGTCACTCTGAATTTTCCTGATTCCCTCATCCCTATCCACCATCCCATAGAGCTTAATGTCATCTACAAATAGACTCAGCCTGCTATGGATACTGTCTCCAACATCGCTGAAGAAAATATTGAAGAGGATCAAGTCCAGAACAGATCCCTGTAGAACCCTGCTCATAATCTCCCTCTTTTCTGATAGCACCCTATTGAACACAACTCTCTGCTGCCTCTCCTTTAGTTGGTTTTATGTGATATGGGTGAGGCAAAAATGGCAAGGAAGAAAAGAGCAACCAGGAATATATGGCAATGGTAGAAAGGGCAACAAGACTGTTTTATGTGTTAGCACACCACACCCCCCAATGTGGGGTGCTTTTCCCCCCACACCCCCTTTTCTATAGATAGTCAACTCTGGAGAGGGGCAAAACTCGAGGAGGGGGAGAAAGCCTCATGTCATCTTTTCTGTTTGGTTGCTGTTATTCCCAGTTGCTCTTTTGCACTCGCCGTTTTTTCTGTCACTGTAATTACAGTCGCCATTTTTGTTTCACCCATATTATGGGATACCTTTTAACCAGTTTCCTATCCAATTCACTATGCCCTTTGCCAAACCCAGATCCTCCATCTTCTTTAGCAAGTATCTGTTGGACACTGAGTTGAAAGACTTGCTGAAGTCAAAATAGAGCAAATCCATGGTGTGGCCCCTCTCCAATTCCCTCATCACCCAATGGAAGAAAACTATCTGGTTCATCTGACAGGATTTCCCTGTCATGAACCCATGCTGTCTACTATCCTGGAGACTGTTACTCTCCAGGTAGTTCATGACTTATTCCTTAATCAGTGACTGCATTAGCTTCCCTACAATGCAGGTCAGACTGACAGATCTGTAGTTCCCTACTTGTTTTGGCCCCCCCCCATGGAGTGAAACCATGTCTGCTACCCTCCAGTCATTCAGAACTACCCCTGTCTGTAGTGAACAATAGAATAATCCTACCAGGGGTTTAGAAAGTTCTCCTGCCAATACCCTGATAACCCTCTGATGTAACACTCTGGTCCTGGGGAATTAGCTATCTTTGGGGCTGCTAGCCCTTTCTGGACCTTGTTGCTTGTAAATATTGACTGTCTCATCTCTGGAACCCTCTTATCAGCTGCTTTGATGCTACTCTCAGGCAAGGGCCTGCCTTCCTCCTTGGTAAAAACTGAGCAAAAATAGTCATTAACGATGAAAGCCTTTTGCATGTCCTCTTCTATCATACTACACCCTCTGAAAGCCTAACATTTCCCTCAAATTTCATAATTTTTACCCCAATATAGTGGAAGAAATGTTTTTCTCTGCCCTTGGCCCCTTCTGTAATATGCAGCTCTATGTCTGCTTTTACCTCCCTAACTTCCCACTTTGTCTCATTACTTCTTATAAAATATTCTCCCCGTTCTTTCTCCCCTGCTTCTTTTTGTACTTGTACTTGTAGAAGGCCCTTTTCTTAACCCCCACTGCTTCCTTGCCTTTTGGCTGGAACCATAATGATCTCTTGAACTTATTCCTTTTGGTCACCCTTCTCATGCATAATTTAGGTATCTTAAGAATGGCCCACTTTATTACCCCCTACTTACTTCTACTCCATCCAAGCTATCTACCCTGACTAACTTTTCTCTGACCAGTTCCCTCAGCCTGATGAAGTACCTCTCCTAAAGTCAAGGACTTCAGTTCTTAACTGGGGCTTCCCAGTCCCTACAGCCAGTTCAAACCAAATGGCATTATGGTCACTGCTCCCTAGTGGCTCCACAACTCTCACCGCTCCTACAACCTTTCAGTTGGTAAGCACCATATCGAGAATGGAAGTCTGCTTGGTGTGTTCCTGAATGAGCTGTACCAGAAGATAGTCTTGGAGTGCATCCAGCAAGGCCTGACTTCTGGTAGTCCTGGCCACCAGAACATCTGATCAATATCTGGCAGGTTCAGATCACCTACTACCACTACTTCTCCCTTTGCTGCCCCCCCTTTCAAGTTCAATAGTTGAATAATGTTCCTGGTGTTTTGTTAAATGTGAAGGATTGTAATATTGCTTAATATTGAACTTGCTTGTGAAAGAACTCATATGGCTTTATTGCCGAGTTTATTTCATAAACATCTTCAGGGTAGCTCTAACTCATAATATTGAACACATACAGTAAACACTGAAAAAAGGCAAGCAACACTTTGAGGAGTAAGTCAAGAAAATTGACAAATTGCTGCCATAGATTTTGTAAACAAACACAACAAGGTGTATATTAGGCTAATTAATATGGTTCCATGAGTAGTTGGTGAGTGCCTTAAGTGCTAGGGAAGTGTATTTATTTGCTAAATGCATACTCTGGGGTGTGTAATTGCATGTAAACAATTGCTCCATTGGAAGATTAAGGCTTATTGGCTGTTGGTAAGTTGTCCCATTCATTAAGAGATAACCCCCACCCAGGGACAAAATGAGGCCTGATGCCACAGGTAGAAGGCCTGACAGCCCCTGGAGGGGTGGTTATCTAACCTAATAGATACTAAGGAGTGTCATATTGCACTTCTATAATGGCTGAACTTAAAACAATTTAAAGAACATGTCATGTTTATTTTATTAAAAATGGGCGTCTTCTTTTGTTAAAAGTGCATAGTAACCAATCCCTACCACCTTGCAGTGTTTTGTCTTTCCACATATTCCATGGGTTTAGTACATGTTTATAATGGAATACTGGAATTCAAGCTTCTGTAGAAGTCTTCTGACAGAAGGCTGTATATGGAGCTATGATCTCAATTTTATCTGTCAGGATAAGCAGCAGATATCACACTAGCAAGATGGGAAGGATAACAGGGGAATTTGTCATGGTCACCAAAGAAACACCAGTAATTAAAACTGTGAATGCTGTTTCATTTTTATTTTGTTTGAGTGTGTGTAAAAAATTAGATCAAAGAATATTTCATTGTTTTTATTTTAAAATTTGAAGGAGTTTTACTTTTTAAGGCCTTGATGAAGATTGTCAAAGAGTAAAGGTGGCAACCATGTCTTTGATGGCAATCAGGGATAAATGAAGTATGCCATGAATTCCATCTCTGATTTGCCCAAATTCCAGATCCTACTGCCCAAACTTGTTCTAGCCTGTGCATTTTTAGGGGACTGACATACAGGTCTTAGACCATAATTAACCAGCCAGGAAACAGAACATTTCCTATCCATTTTATAAGCATTTTTAACACACAGTTTTGTGACTTGAACTCTTCTAATCACAATACAAGATGTATCTTACCTATTTTGTTGAGTTAGACAATACTTAAGTTAAATGCAGGTACATGACACAGCAACGTATTCATAAAACACAAACATATCCTAATACATACCCAAGAGACAAATGCACTCTTTGTCATTGCTATACTCTTTTTTAATTATGCATGTACATGAGGTCTGGTTTTTCAGATTGGGTTTAGGTTGGTTATGACTGAGTCTTCCCCACAGATGTATATAATATTCTTTTTCATTTATGATTAATTATTTGTCTTTTTGTGCTGAAATCATGTGGACCATTGTTTAGCCACTAGTGCTGCAAATTATGTTAAAAGCCACCTGGACAGTTTTGCAGGTTGCTGTGGCCTTGGGGGATATTGGTTTTAAGTACCTCTGTAATTAGCCCTCAGATGACTTCATTTAAAAGTCATCTGTTAGGCAATAGGGACCCAGGTGTGAAGACTCTGAAACACAATTTAATAAATATAGTCAGATATGGTTCTTAAATGCAGCAATGCATGTTATGGTGAAAATGTTGACTGATGCCTTTTCATTTAATTTTAGAGTGTTCTTGTTCTCCTGGCTTGTAAAATGTTTCTCTTATCTATTCTAAGTCTGCGTTAGTATATTTTTAAATATCTGAAGTAATAAAAGGACTATTCATGTTATTATGGCTATCCACAGGTTTTCATCAATATTATCTAGTGTTTTTGAACACTCCTTGCCTGATAAGGTCATTGAGCAGCATCCACTTGTTTATATTAATCAAAAGAAAAGGTATATTAAAATATTGGGTGTTCAAAAACAGCTGAGAAAACTGATAACAAATTCTGGAGATTGCCATATTAAAAGGAGGTCTCCTTTTAATAATTTCAAATAAAAATACTAAATCAGAATTAAAAATATGAGATAATGGACTTCTTGCTAGTCATAATAAGAAGGGCACTGGACACAGAATTAAAAGGTACAGGTCAAACATTTTCACTGTAACGTGCACTGCTACTTTAAATGTGACTAGCTAAGGAACAGCAATGGCCTAATGAAATGTATGGCTTTTGTGTTCTGGGGGAGGTCCTCACAAAAGAGACCTGCTTCATTCTGGAGAGATCCTAAGATGTACCTTTACCTGTTGTGCAGTTGGTGCCATACCCAAGGAGATAGTATGACCAAAGTGTGTGGAATCATGGGAGTTCAGTGCATTTTATTTTAGGATGTTGGAATCTAGGGGGGGCAGTTGGTAGTGATACTTATTCCTGCAATAATGTGTATGCCATTCTTAGTTACTGTCTACCCTTTTGAGAACTAAATCCTGTGAGTGCAAAGACTATTTTTAATGAAAAAACAGTGCAATAAGAATCTAGATTAAGTTCAGTTTAATTTTATTTCTGTTTGTGATTCTTGTTTATAAAACATTTTTATTTTAATTTCTCTCTGGTGTGTACTGTAGTTCCCTGTTTGTTACCTGAATATCGTGTACACTGTTTAGAGATTAAATATGTCCTGTTTTATCCATCTGTTGCTGTGCAGGGTTTTTAGAAGGCAGATGTAATTTATTTTATTGGTAGCTGTGTTCTGTCTCCAGGAGCATGTAATATATTAACATCAGCTTGTGTTTACTACAGAAACATGTTCAGGAGTGTTTGAAGTGAATAATAGTCTAGAGGCTTTGTCTGTGTGACCAAGGTCATAGTGTAATGAAAAGGAATAAACCCAGTGGTGACTTCACAATAGGCTACTAGCAGAACTGGGGAAGTGTGTTAGGCCAGCTCTCAGCTAGTGGCTCAGTGACATTAGTTAATATTCAAACATATACAGATCTGAAAAACAAGAAACACTGGATATGACTTTTCATTCCCAGCTTAATACTTCAGCCTCTTGATGCATGCATCAAAATAAATGGTGCATGCATCAATAAAAACAGTGCGTGCAGCGTTTTTCTGATTCATGCTCCAAGATTTGCATTCAAACTGCTAATCAAACTAATAGATGGCCTAACGGTGCAGACAGAAGTCTGCTTGGGAAATGCAAGGGGAAGGATCTGGTTTGACAATCCTGCTCCAGCTATTTCTAAGTAAAATGTGTAATACTATGGGTCTGGATTTTTAGAAACATTTTTCTAAAGAAATAAGACATGATTAAATGCTGGTTGCCAATTGTTAAACCATGCCCAGGTACATTGCAAGGTATCAGGCACTTGTAAAATGGGTCACTATGTAAAAATAAGAAAAATAATAAAAAAAGTAAAGGGAAATACATTTTATATAAAAAAAAAATCATAATTTTGCAGTAAGATGAAAAAAGTCCCTGCGGTTTTCTGCCACAATGTGGCATTGTTGTGATTGTGAGCTAGTCTAGGAATAGGAAAAGCTGTGCTCTCCCTTTAGAGATCTCACTATCCTTTTTTAATTATAAAAGTTATTTTGGATTTATTTATTTACTTATGTATTTCAGCTATGAAGAGTGGAGCTGAGCAGATTCCCTGTTCCCTCACTCTAAGCCATCACCTAAGCTATGCACTGACTATGATGGCTGAACAGGGTTCAGAAGAAACATTTTTGTCCTGAGGAATCAAGAGTGGTGTTGCACGCAAGCACTAGGGAATCCTTTGTGGCTCTACCTCTGCCACCACTTGTGCCAATTTCTGTGAAGCATAGAGGAAGCTAAAACTCCTTTCAGCCCTGAGGAGTGGAGATATGGGGGGCTTCTCAAGTCACTCTCACCCACTACTGCCTCTCTTTGTTCAATATTGGTAGATTGGGGGGAGAGTGAAAGTAATCGCTTCACTTCTTGCTCTGAAGAGAGGAGCACAGTGGTTTCCATTTGGTGCTATTTATTTTCTATATTTTTATTTGAGGGTTACTGTTTAACCTTGTTTATTGATTTAAAATACTATGCAGCTTCAATTTCAGCTGCCAGAAACAAGTGCTTTGTTGACCGCAGTAGTGCCAGTTACAGGTCCTGAGAGGGAGTAACAGGGAGAGCTAGTATGAAATGTCCTGCCTGCTGCCATGAAGAGCACGAGAGGACAAGGCAAGACAAGAGGATTGTGAATGGTGCTGGTAGTGAAAAGTGGCTTTTTTATTTTTAATTGAATTAGTGAATGCTGTGGTGGATCATGCAGTTGAGTGATGGGGGGGGTTCACCAATGCAGTGGTGAAGCAAGTGGTAAAATGCTGGGTGGGGAGGGGGTGAACCTGTTAATTCAGGTGGGGACAATTCTGTTACTTCAGGGAGGAGCAGTCGTCTTGAAACAGAGCATGATTGAGCACAGAGGAAGACTCTAGATGGAGGAATTAAGGCCAACAAACAAGAAGGTGGCACAACTAAAACAAAAGAGTGAGTACATTCATCTTACAGTATTATTTGTCAATGCCATCAACTTGTATTGTGTTTTTGGATGGGGAGTTATACAAATGGTTAAAAAAGTACTTTTAGGGTTCTAAGGCAAATCAGATTTATTGTACTTTACTTATCAAACAGGGCTGCTAGAAATCTTTATGAAAGCATTTCTAACAGTTATGGATATGTGGTTGTGCTGTGTCTTGCTTGCTGAAAGGGTTCCCAACCTGTTGGTTGTCACCCTGTAAGGCATTGGATTCTGAACCATCTCATCCCAGCAGGATGCAGCATTTTCCTTACCCATTTTATGAGAGTACAAGAATTCATGCTGTGCCTGTGTCTGTATCTGCCTGACTGCATTTGAAGAGCACTGCTGCTAGTCAAAAGAATAATTATTTTGCCAAAAAAGTCATGATTCACAACGAATGAGTAACACAAGTGGAATTTATGTCACTTTTTTGCTACAATTGCTTCTTTTTGGATGCACAGTTCAGATGCAGTTGGACCATCTAATAGATGTTCTAACAGTCTGGAAGGATTTCCCCTTTGAAAGTGTCAATAGGTTGGTCTCAGATGAATCATTTTGAAAATTCTGTATATTATGTTTATGACTATTGTTTCCTTTTTTCACTTTGTTTTGTCTTCAGTCTTCAAAATATTTCAAATTTGCAAGCAAACAATTCCCTCTGTGTTTCAACAAATCTATTTGTCTGCAACTAACCTCACAGTTGCTATCTGTGACATCATAGACTGTTGTCTGGGTAAGTACTATGATGTTATAGGGGCACTATGAAGTCAGAAATCCCAGTGAAAGCTGCTAAAATAGACTCCATGGATAAATCTGCAACAACATACTGCAATGCCTGAGTAAGTCATGTTAAATTAAAAAGGGTGCATTCAAATAAATTGCAATTATGAGCAAAGCAGTTTTATGAAATTATATATTGTAGTGTTAACATGCTCCTTAAAGTTCCCCTAATCCAGGTTTATCCCCAGGCCCACTCAACTCAACATTGTGCTGTGTAACTTGTTTAACCATCCTATCAATGAGTAAACTTATTACTTGTTAAGGTGAATGCAAATAAGTACTGCAGGAGAAATACCTGTTAACCTTTTCACACAAAAATACAGGACACTGACTCTGAAAATGTGGGACCATGTCAAATGCTAGTCCTCATAATGTGGACACATAATCAAGCATGAAGACACAAGCTTAGAACACTGTGGAAATGCTTGCCTTTTTTTGTTCAAGATGTAATTTTGATTTTGCATGTTAAAATATTCTGAGTTTCTATTTTAAAGTCAGTGTTTACAGGACCTACTCTGTGCGGGTAACACCGTCCCCATGTGTGATTGTTGAGCAGTAGGCAATGTGAGGGATGTCCCTTGTAATAGGGACAGCTGAGAGGTATGGTACAGTAGGACTGAAGATCACATCCCAAAAACAACTACAATAGATTGAATGAGCTAAACAGCACTGGTAGAAGGGGTCTTGGATATCTAGAAGGAGGTAGTGGAGAGTTAGGGTGTTTGAACAACATTGTAGTATATATTGGGGCACTGAGGATAATGGTAGCTGAGAGGTGGGGTGTCAGCATTCAAAATGATTGGAGAGATGATAGATTGAGTTAAGGGGTTAAATAAGGAATAAAATATGACAGAGATGATATTACATTATGTAAGCAATAAGACATGAGGGGGTCTGCCTTAGACATTTCTAACACACTGTCAGGGGCACTGTGAGGCATGAGACCACAGGCCGAGTACCTTAAGCCCCTGACCGTGTGTTAGAAATGTCTAATACACATCCCCTAGTGTCTTACTGTGCTTATAAAATGGGACTCTGTAATTGGCATGTAAATTAAAATTTAACTGACATGAATAAACAACAAAAAAATAATCTGTTTATCTAAATTTTATATAAAATTTTCCGTCTTCCTACACAAGCTGAATGCATTTTGTTATTTAGGACATTTGTCCTTATGGTTTCTGTAGCTGTAGTTATTTTACTCTCTTTTTGGTGTGTTCAGCATGTGTATTCCCCCAACACTCACACACGTAGATGCACAAGCAGAACACAGTAATTATTTAGGTGATTTGAGTTGGTTAGTATGGTTTATATGGTTTTAAGAAGTTATTTAATGTAAGGGCTGTGCTGGGCTGTTTGGGAGAGCTTTATCGCTTTCATCAGCATGCACATTTCTTTTTTTTTAATATAAAAAAAGATTATTGTCAAGTGATTTATTCAGTCTGTGTTCAAATTTAGTTACTTTTTTTAAGCTGTGTTGGATTACCTTTGCCAGCTGTACTCTAAACGAGTATGTGATGAAGCAATTTTGAGTTGTTGCCATGGGGATGAGCACTGCCATTAGACTTTAGGCAGTTATAGCCGTAAAAAAGTGACCAAGCAGTAGAGCATCTGGCAGCATGTAGGAGAAACTGTTACCTGCAGAGCATGTGAGGTGAGAGGAGATTCAGCTGGAGTGTGCAGGGCTATAAAGAATTGTGTTTGTTAAGGGAGGTATGACTGCTGAAGAAAGGAAAGGAGTTAGTGGTGGGAGGGCTTGGTATAATTCATTGAGTTCATTGGCTGTCTCCTGAGAAGGGGGTGTGAGATGAAGAGAACAAATGAAAGAACACGTAAAAAGGAAATTGAGAATTTCTTCAATGTTGCTGTCAGTGTTGTATTTACTTTAGTTTGTGGCAGAATTAGGAAGGTGTGATGTGGGGAAAAAAGTCTCACTGAGGTGGGGAAAAACATGGCGGTCCTTGACATACTTATCATTCCTAAAAAATTCTAAATGTACATTTATATGTTTTTTTTTATAGCTGCATCCAGATTGTCTACACTTGTTTTTACCTGTGCGTTAGACAGATCTAATGCACAGGTAGCAGCCAATCAGGATACAGGATTTTCTCTTCTCAGTTTATAAGTTAGTATATCGGATAGGTGAGTGAACCTGAGACACAGCTGGGGGATTCAACTACCAAGAGGTATGCAGACATGGCATAATTAATATCCAAACTCTACAGTATATTATTCTAATAATGGTCAGCATAAGTGAATATCATGCTAACTGCCATGTAAAGGGTAGTGTGCTCATACTACTTTGCATCAGGTACGTACTGACATGTCCTGTAACCCTCATTTCAAAGCTGTAGACTACACAAAGAGGTTATCTGGGCAGACTGAGTGTGCCAAGCAATCATTTTCTGCCAACAAATGCTATGTTTATATGTTTCCAAGATACCACCTGTGCGCACAACACCAAGCATGGCACAGACTAATGTGGGCGCATAAAACACACTGCTGCCCTTCAGGCAAGACACCAGAAAGGTATTATAAGTGCAAGTTAGCTGGACAGTTTGTTAGGCACTAAGCAAGTAGTGCTGCAGTGCTAATGCTAAAGTGCCATTTTAGAGGCGAGTATGCAAATATACCCCATTCAGCATGCACAGCGCCAACAGTTGTTTATCATATCATTATCTGCCTTTCTAATCTCATTATCCATGCAGTTTGCTCCTCACAGTGGATAGGGTCTGCGGTCTGCAAAGTACTAAAGAGAAATCCAGACACACACATTGATGGTGAGGGAGGAATCAGTACACCTTCAGCACCCCTAACTCTGTTGACTAATGGTTGCAGGCAGACCTGCAGGAATATTGTGTGCTTGGTCATAGACCACTTCATGGCCACCTTCATATTGTGATCTCTTGCCCTCTGGTAAGAATCCTCTAGATTGTGCTGTCTTTGAGGTCACAACTGCTGGAAGTTGCTCCTATGAGCTGCTTTCATCCTTTATGGTGTCCACTGCAGCAGGTCATGTTTGTTAGGGCAGCAATTATGTATTCCACATGGTCTGTGATGTTTGCACACTTTTAAAACATGCTTTTTGCAGGTGGTAAATCGTGCTGCACAAACAAGCTGTTAGCATCTTTAAAAAGATTCCAGTGTGTCTTTACACACTGTACGCATTCCAATGGATAGTAGTGTGCAAAGAACCACAGTGCACTGTTGCCTTCTGATATCAAACCAGGCTTTGATGAATGTTCAAAAGTGCACATAAAAAGTAACAATGCAGGAGTTCAGTGCAGCTGCCCCTAGCACCTCGACTACAAAAGTCTTCAAGGGGGTGGTGCTACAAGGACAAACCAATCCTTAAGTATACATACAGCCTCCATGTCATAGTATCCATATCACAGCATTATTATTTAAAGTGACAATGCACTTCATAAAAACATTTGTTATTTTTTGCAATTGCTTGCTAGAAAAACGGGGAGCAAAATTCATCATATTACTACCCTAACCATCAATTACAAACAATGGCTTACAAAGAGAAGTGATAAACACAAACAAATAAAGAAATAAGAAGGCTATAGTGCTACCACATCCTAATGGTGTTTGTATCCTGGGGCTATCAAGCAGTAAGGCTGCCATACTCCATTGAGGCAAATGCCAACCGTGTAGGTAGGAGCTCAGATAGGACAGGTTAGTGACATCTAAAAATTGGGGAAATAAAGAAACAAATTATTAGAACAGATGAATACAACATTCCATCTAATATTCATACAAATAACAGTTGGCTTATACAGAACCAAACATAAAATCTTGGAAATACCAATCTGCTGATTAAGACAGCAAGCAAAAGGAATTAGTTAAAGTTCTTATTATGCAAAAACTGCTTAATATCCCAGTTACTGTTTAATCCCTTTGGTTTTACAGTATCTAGTTTAAAGATCCACATACTTTCTTTTTTTAGGAGTTTGTTAGCTTTGTCTCCAGCCCATAGATCTGGTGCTATCCAGTCAATACCCAGAAATTTCAAACTAGCTGGTTTAGAGTTGTGGTGGGATATGAAATGTGAACCTACAGGGGTATTATTGTTAGCATTAACTATTGACCACACATGCTCTTTTATGTGTTGCTTTAATGGTCTCACAGTTTTTCCTACATATAGTAAGTTACATTCACACCAGAGTACATATTCTACATGTGTGGTATCACATGTAATAAGATCATTGATGTTAAATGTGAGTTCAGATTCTCTGGGTGTGTGTAAACATTACTTTCTGCAGTAAATTTGCAAATATTACATCTCTTGCATTTAAAAAAACCCTTTGTCCTTTGTGGGATCCAGGTTTATGCAGTGTTTGACATACTGTATTCTTTTGTCTCTTTTTGGCTCTTGAATGTACAAGTTTATCTTTCAAGTTTTTGCCTCTGTGAAATGGTACCCTAGGTTTGGGTCCCACAGCCATCCCCACCACATCATCACTTGTCAGAATAGACCAATTTCTATATATTATGTTACCAATCTGGCCTGACAAGTGATTATATTCAGTGATAAAAGTGCAAGTTGCACTCTGTAACTCATTCATACTGTTTGGCTTAAAAAGAGAACTCCTGGGGATCTTTTCTACTTTTTTGTTTTGCTTGTGTTAGATGTTCTCTACTATAACCTCTTGATACAAACCTTTCCATCAATTCTTGTACCTGCTATTCAAAATCAGTCCGTCTACTTCAGTTTCTCCATAATCTAAGAAATTGTCTGTATGGTATATATTTTTTTAAATTTAGTGGGTGGGCATTCTCAAAATGTAAAACTGAATTAGTTGCAGTTGATTTTCTAAATGTTTTGATATTAATAGAATATATTCCCTCTGATTCAGTATCTATTGTTAGATCCAAGTCCAAAACATTCAGAGAAGTAGGGTCCAATTGGTAAGTGAGTCTCAGATTTAAATTATTGTCATTAAGCCACAAGATAAAGGCTTTAGCATCTTCTACATCACCATCCCAGATGCATAATATATCATCAATAAAGCAAAACCAGGACTTCACATTATTGAAAAAGGGATTAGCCATTTGATTTAATACAGTCTCCATTTCCCATTTCCCTAGAAATAGACTGCAATAGCTGGGTGCCATGGTGGCACCTATAGCTGTGCCACAAGCTTATTGGAAATACTCCCCTTCAAATTCAAAGACATTATTTCTTATAATAAATTCCAATGCCTTCATAATGAACCCTGATGGAACCTCTGTTGGTTAAGAAAGATTAATTTGCTGCCAATCCTTGTTCATGTCGAATTGAGGTGTAAAAGGATTCTAAATCTATACCCAACCATTTGAAGTTCTCATTCCAAATTACATGACTAAGTTTATCCAATAAATCAGTGGTATCCCTGATGTATGAATCCAATACCTTAACTTCAAATTGTAAAAAGAAATCAATAAACTTACCCAAATTTTGTGTTATAGACCCCACCCCAGAAACAATCAGATGGCCTGGTGGTAATTCTTTGCTGTTACGTATCTTTTGTAGTATGTAGAACCCTGGAATAACTGGATATTCTTCCCAAATATAACTATATTCTGGTTCTGAGATACTACCATTTGCTACAGCCTCTGACATAAGTTTAAAAAATTCCTTGTTCTGTTGTACTAAAGGATTAACAGATAAAAGCCTATAATTCACACAATTATTCAATAAATCCCAACAATTGTTCTATGAAGTTTAACATCTAAGATAACAACATTTCCACCTTTGTCTCATTGTTTTATAACAATAGAATTATCCTGCAAAAGTTCAGTGAGAGCAATTCTTTCTTTTCTAGAAATGTTATATCTATTAATGTTAATTTTTTCTTTTATTAATTCCCTCACTTGTTTCATTATTGTTTTTTCATAGGCATTAATTGCACTGCTATAAGTGTTAGAACAAAACACAGACTTAGGTTTAAAAAGTTGTTTTCTGAGGATTTTTAAATTCATGTTTGCTCCCAAGATGCCTTGTCCACTCCTCACTTGGGAGATCAAAAGGTCACCTTGTGCTTCATTTTCCAAAAGTAATTCCTCTAAAGTTAGTAACTTCCTATAATCAGTTTCTGATATTTCTTTGTCTAAGTTACCTGTGTTAGCAGGTGTAGTCTCCAGGGTTGGAGTAAAAGATTCAAAGTTCTCAGTAATTTCAGGTATTTCTATTGTATTCCTGGTACCTTCTATTTCTTGAAGTGAAATATCAATGTTCTGAGGTGAAGTATTTGTTATGAACCCCATTTCAGCTAAGTTGTAATCCATTTGGTTCCAGTCTCCCTCAAAAAAATGCAACTTCAGATGTAGTTTCCTAAAGAATTCTCAGAGGTCCACTAAAATACTAACATACTAATTGCCAGCAGATTAGACCTTATGGTCTATCGAGTCTTCTTGGACCTCAGATCCCTAGTTGGGTACCAAAGCCTTCCACCCTTGTGTTCTAGAAACCCCTATCATCCATCCCCACCCCCCTGGGCCAGGCCATCATCTGATATATCCACTTTCTGTGTCTGCCCCACCCTCTCTTGAAGCCCTCCACTGTGGATCTCTGAACCACCTCGCCAGGCAGCGCATTCCAAGGATCCACCAGCCTCTCAATGAAAAGCCTCCTCCTCTTTTCTCCTCTCACCCTTCCACCTTCCAACTTCAAACCATGCCCTCTGGTGATACCTTCCTGCTTTAGTCTAAAGATCCCCTCCGTGTTTACCCTATTTATTCCCTTGAGGTACTTGAAGACCTCAATCATGTCCCCCCCATCTCTCCTCTCCTCCAATGAAAACAGGCAGAGCTCCTCAAGTCTGTCCTCATATGTCAAATCCCCTAGTCCTCATATCATCTTAGTTGCCCTCCTCTGTACCCTCTTCAGGAGCTGTGTGTCCCTCTTCAAGTGTGGTCTCCAGAACTGTACACAATACTCAAGGTGTGGACTAACCAGTCCATTGTACAGCGGCAGAATAACTTCCCTACTCCTAGAGGTGATACCCCTTATGATGCATCCCAACATACTGTTTGCTTTGCTAGCCACTCTCCTGCACTGCTCAGAATTATTCATACATGCATCCATGCACTGCTACTGAAAATTCATTGACCTGTGGTGTAGGGATGAAACTCAAGCCTTTTCTTAATACTCTTTCTTAGCCTTCTGAGAGGGTTAGATGGGAAAGATTTAATATCTGTAAATTAAGTTATTTTTCATTCCCTCAGGAGCCTTTCTACTCCTGCTTGTCCCCCCCCCCCCACCATGCAGCCTCTCCTTGTTTTCCTTTTCCTTTTTCTCTGTCCTTGGGTTCTGGATGTTACTGAAAAGAATAATCCGCTCCTGTATTGAGGTGTGATTTACTTCCTGTTGTCTCTTTCTGCTGAGGTTGATATTTATTCTCTTGCCTTTAGAATCTGACCCTAGATCTTCCTCAAATCAGTGAATGTGGTGTATTCCACTTTAGTATGTCCCCTTTGTCATAATCATTTTTATCGCTCTGAAGTTTGGTACTCTTTCTCTGTATCAATTCCAATTCATATTTCTGAATTTAATTTTTTAGCTGCTCATTAAAGTCTGAGTATTCTTCACAGGCCTTTAATGTAATAGTTGTTTGCTTTGCTTTATTCAGTTCTGCCACCAACTCCTCAAATTTGCTTAAGTTGTCTTTTATCAGGAGCTCAATGAAAATTTTAGTGCATTCACATGCTGCCTTAATCCACTCATTTTTAAATTTAAAGTTTTCTAAACCTCAAGAGGGAACAATGTTAATACAGAGACCCCTTGGTGCTTGGTCTCAATCTAAATATTCATCAAGAGTACTGATATTATAGGACAATTCAAGCTCTCTGATAAGGTATTTCTCCAAATTAATAAAAGCTTCTCTTATTCCCTTATATAATTCTTTCTCAGACTCTTCTGGATTTAAATTTAACTTACTTCACAGTCTCCTATGTTGATCATCCAGAGAATCAGGGTTGGTTTGTTCCCAATTGAATTCAGTGTTACTCGAGCTTGATGACACAGATGCCAGTTCAGGATTGTACATACTCAGCAAGTGCAAGTCCCGAAAAACTGTAAAACACTGTGTTTAAATGACTACTGAACATCCTGGGAATGGTTCTTGCAACTTCTCATCACCCCCGTGACAAACATGAGCTGCAGTGAAAATAGCACAATGGAAACCACTGTGAAGCTTTGTTTGTTTGCGGCACACTGTATGCATGACTGCACTTGTCATTTGTGCACACATGTACTACAATAGTGCTGATGTGCTAACAACTTTTTGCTAAACAAACTGAGGCTTCCAATATAGTAAATTCCATGCTAACTCCAGAACCAAGGAGCAATCCTCAATCTGTGAAAAGCACAGACAGTTTATTCAGTACTAAAGCTTTGAACATGTTGCCCAGTGTGATTTCATGAGAAAAAAAAATGAGTGAGATTTTAAGTGCATATCCAGTTTTGTTCACTTTTAAGAACTGGGTCATATTTTAGAATTGGAAAACTGCTGTTACTCTGTAAAAATGTGTGCTGCAGGTGTGGGACCCAGTGCAGAAGTTAGAAAGCTAGTGTACTGCCAGAAATGAATATTATCTTTTAACTAAAGGCAACCATTATGTTTTATATCTGAAGTATTTTGCCTTTTCCCTTTGGATAGTTAGAAGATTTTTTACCTGGCAGGACTAGGCATAGTTAGATGTGTGGAACAGCATTCAGACTGGAGGCTGATATTTATAGTTCTATTCCTTTTCATACCTCATCAGCATAGTGACCTCACTGTCTATGACTTCACAGATGTTCAGGAAGAGATACTCGGCAGATACTAGATTAGTCCCTTTTGATATCTCAGTTAGTGAAGTCACAATGCTGATGAAGCAGAGTATGTAGAACATTTTTAAATATGTGGAAATAGAACTTGAATTGCATTTGGTCACTATGGATGTCACAGCACTCTCTACGAACATCGCCCATTCTGATGGTTTAGAAGCTTTGAGATTTTTCCTATTGAAACAGACTGACTATACACCATCATTTGTTGAACTTACTCTGTCTTTAACTGAAAAAGTTCTTACATGCAACACTTTTTTGTTCAGAGATCGAATGTATTTACAAAAGAAGGGGACAGCCATGGGGACCACTATGGCCCCTAATTATGCTATCATCTATATGGAAAAATGGGTAAATGAACATATTTATAGTCACAATAACACCTTTTGGGGGAAGATCGACCTTTACAAATGATACATCGATGATTTACTTTTTATTTGGAAAGGCTGTATTTAGGAATTGCAAAACTTCACCACTTACTTAGAATCCACTAATACTAATCTCAAATTCGAAGTGAACTTTGATTTGCAGAATGTCAGTTTTCTAGATTTAACAATTTCCAAGGGTGAGATGGCAATGTTAACACACAGCTGTACAGAAGATATAAAGAAAAGAATTCTCTGTTACACTTTCAGAGCTGTCATCCAACACTTATGACCACTAACATCCCCTTTGGTCAATTCATGTGCACTAAACATTACTGCTAGAATGAAACTGTCAGCAACATGCCACACATCTTTCTCACAGATTTATGGAGAGGGTATAATATGGATGTTATGAAAGCAAAAGATAAAGTTGATGCTATTGATAGAGACAATCTGACAATCTCCTCGTTTGTAGTAATAGACCAAATGGCATGAATCATGATGGAAATCAAACACCTGTTTTTGTTACTAAATTTAGTCCACAATCTCATTTAGTGAAAGATGTCATTTTATGAAATTGGCATATTCTAGGTAGTGAAAAGAAACTGCAACATATAATTCAAAATACTCCACACATGGTCTATAACCAGGGCCCGAACTTAAGAGATACTTTAGTGCATAGTTTGTCCTAGGATAGCCCTATTATTAAGCACAGTGGTTCTACTTTCCTTATAGGAACTTTCAAGTGTGGGAATTGCACTTTTTGTAAATTCATTCCAGTTGGTAAATCTTTTAAAAATCCAGTAACTAAGAATGAGTATGAAATCAGGGATGTTTTGCACATGCAATACACATAATGTTGTTTATTTAGCCACCTGCACAAAATGTTTATCTTTTTATATCGGAAAAACTAGACAGAAACTTAAAGAAAGAATTTGTCAACATGTTCGGAGTATTTCAAAATTGGATGGCATTAGTCCTCTTGTACTACATGTTCAACAGCAGGGTGGTGACCATCAATTTCATTTTCAGATGATTGAAAAAAATCTATAAATCTGTGAAGGGGGCTTGATAGCAAATTATGACAGACTGAGACCTTTTGGCAATACAAACTGAAATCATAAATTGCCCCTGGACTAAATGAATTTTTCAGTTGTTGTCATATTTATAATAACAGTGTTACTATTTATATAGGAGTCTTATCATATTGACTTTTCCTAACTAACTTTATACTGTATTTATCAGATGTTAGATTTTTTTATCCCCATCCCCCCTTCTATCCCTTTCCTTTCCTTTCTCCCCTTCACCCCTTTTTTCCTTTTTTCCCCTTTTTCCTTCCCTTCCTGTCTTTATTTCATATTCTTCACCCCTTTATCCCTTCCCCTTCCCCCTTCCCTGATTTCAGATTTTTGTGTATTGGGTTATTTTGTGTGGTTATTTATTCATGTTTGTATCACACTTATTTATTGCCTATTTGACTTTTGGTGGAATGGCAGTGATTTATGCTTTTTAACATGTTTTCATTAACTTTTGCACTGTCACTTTAACCTTGTACTTTATAAGATGTGTCCACCACTATCCCATCAGCCTTGAGAAAGCACTAGTCTTGCACAAAAATGTTTGGCTGTCTCATGGGAGGAGTGTCATATACCTTTGCTGATAGCTTTTTGAACATTAAACAGACCATTATCCTGGAGCAATGTGTGGTACCTATTTTTTCTCGAGTGGTGACTGAGAAGCCGAGCCTACCTGTCTGCTAAAATATTTGAAAGACTGATTAGTAATCAAGTGAAAAATATACCTAGAAACCCACACAAAGTTAAATAGCTATCAGTTAGGATTTAGACCTAGCCACAGCACAACATCTGTTTGTTTTAATTTTTAACCAGGAAATTGACTGGGCACAGCCCTTTTTCAGTCATGCTTGACATAAAAACATAAATATATCACACATTACAAATAGATAATATTAATACAACATTCAACAAATATAAGTTACGTTCACAATTACACAGTTACAATGCTATTGCACAAGTAATGAGTCAGATTACCATAGTAAGAGACCAGCATTGATTGTTTTTATATCAGAAAAACTAGACAGAAACTTAAAGAAAGAATTAGTCAACATGTTCAGAGTATTTAAAAATTGGATGGCATTAGTCCTCTTGTACTACATGTTCAACAGAAGGGTGGTGACCATCAATTTCATTTTCAGATGATTGAAAAAAATCTATAAATCTGTGAAGGGGGCTTGATAGCAAATTACGACAGACTGAGACCTTTTGGCAATACAAACTGAAATCATAAATTGCCCCTGGACTAAATGAATTTTTCAGTTGTTGTCATATTTATAATAACAGGGTTACTATTTATATAGGAGTCTTATCATATTGACTTATCCTAACTAATTTATACTGTATTTATCAGATATTAGATTTTTTTATCCCCATCCCCCCTTCTATCCCTTTCCTTTCCTTTCCTTTCTCCCCCTCTGCCCCTTTTTCCTTTTTTCCCCTTTTTCCTTCCCTTCCTGTCTTTATTTCATATTCTTCACCCCTTTATCCCTTCCCCTTTCCCCCTTCCCTGATTTCAGATTTTTGTGTATTGGGTTATTTTGTGTGGTTATTTATTCATGTTTGTATCACACTTATTTATTGCCTGTTTGACTTTTGGTGGAATGGCAGAGATTTATGCTTTTTAACATGTTTTCATTAACTTTTGCACTGCCACTTTAACCTTGCACTTTATTAGATGTTGTCTACCACTATCCCATCAGCCTTGAGAGAAAGCACTAGTCATGCACAAAAATGTTTGGCTATCTCATGGGAGGGGTGTCATATACCTTTGCTGCTAGCTTTTTGAACATTAAACAGACCATTATCCTGGAGCATTGTGTGGTACCTATTTTTTCTCGAGTGGTGACTGAGAAGCCGAGCCTACCTGCCTGCTAAAATATTTGAAAGACTGATTAGTAATCAAGTGAAAATATACCTAGAAACCCACACAAAGTTAAATAGCTGTCAGTTACAATGTTATTGCACAAGTAATGAGTCAGATTACCATAGTAAGAGACCAACATAGATTTAAAATGTTTTATACTATTGGCTTTTTGAGTTATAGATGAAAAACTATTTAATAGAACAGGACCATACCAGGAAAATGAACATTGGTCATTGTCAATTTCACTGAAATTGGGTAAAGTAATGATTCTATGTTTTTCCTTGTCAAATGGGAACCATTTTGTTTTACAAATTTCTGAAAGAGACAACCAGATGTATTATGAAAACTAGTAAATGCAAATATAGCAGCACTGTATTCTATTAAGCATTCTGGGGAAAGAATATTCATTCTCTCATATAAAATGCAATGATATGTTCTAGCTGAAACCCTTAACCCAAAATGACAAATATTATTTGGTATCAATTGATATTTGGACATAAAAGAACCCCCCGGATGAAGAACAGAGGTGCACCATAATCCAATATCGGTAACAGATTTTGCCTGGCTATAATCAACCTAGCCTCATCAGTCAGGGCATTTATATTTCTGTACAAAAAACCCAGTTTTTGATGATGTTTTTTTTACCAATGATGTCTAAGTGTCCCATGAAGCATAAGGAGGGATCCAAATAGATACCTAAATATTTAAAGGATTCAGCTTGACAAATCTGCACCCCATTACTACTTTTGATGCAAAGGTCTTCCCCACCTCGGGCCAACCTCTGGTCCATCCCAAACAGCAGGACTTTTATTTTAGTCTCATTCAATTTTAAGTTGTTCAGGGATAGTCACTTTTCTAACTTTAAATAATCTTCTTGTAAAGCTTCTTGTATCTCACTAACAGAGGTACCCGAGGTGAGAAAGACCATGTCATCTGTGTATAATACACATTTCAAATTACAGAACTCTTTAGGCATATCATTTACAAAAACAGAAAATAATAATGGCCTCAGTACTGAGCCCTGGAGTACTCCTACCCTTACTTTTGTTGGTTCTGATAGGACACCCTCTATCCTGACCCTTTGAATATGGAAACACAAATAGCTGCAAAACCACCTCCAACCTATTTCAGATACCCCACAAAGTTGTAATCTCTGGAGTAACAATTTATGATTTACCAAATCAAATGCTCTGGTTAGGTTGACGAACACCACTCCCGACAACAGACCTTTGTCACAGGCATCAAGAATGGTGCCCGTCAACCCAATCAGAGCAATCATCATGCTGAAGTCCCTTCTGAAACCATGTTGTTGTTCTGCCAAAATTCCCTTTCCAGCCAAATATGAGACCAATTGTCCGAATATACATCTTTCCAAAAGTTTGCCCAATATTGACAATAGTGAGACTGGCCTATAATTTGCCACATTTGTTTTCTCCCCTGATTTAAATAATGGGACAACTATTCCTTACTTCCAAATGGAAGGAACAATCCCTGTATTCATAGACAAATTAAACAAATAGGCCAGTGGTTTCACAATTACCTCTGCGGACAACTGCAAAATTCTTGGATGCAGTAAGTCTGGTCCACTGCCCTTGTTATTATCCAGCAGCTGCAGCCTTTTCAGGACTTCTTGTTCAAGTATGAGACCAAATTTAAACTCTTTACTTTCATCTGTGTATCTTAACTGTTTCAGCTTTAGAATTTCAAAATATTGATCTATACTGTTCCTCTCCTCATTCTTCCCTGCCTGACTTACAAGGTACTCATTTACATAATCAGCAATATCCTTTTCCCCTACTATTATGTTGTTCTCTTTAATTAAACAGTTAATGTCAGATCTCTCTTTGGGGCTACAAATATCACAAAAAGATGACCAAAATGTTTTTGGATTTTTCAGGCATTTTAACTGCTGTTGAGGAAAGTACAATGATTTTGCATGTTTAATCTCTTCCTTTACTTTATTTCATTTTTTGTCTATATTCATTCAAATGATTGGGATCCCGTGTTTTTAAATATTTCCACCTTATCCTAGCCCTTATTTTCATTTAGTGCTTCAGTTCTTTATTTAACCAGTGAGAACAGATCCCTTTAACTCTCTGTTTAGTAACTGGAGTATATGCCTCATATGCTGTTAAAAGCTTTTGTATTAACCATTTTGTTGCCTGATTTGGATTTTGAAATTGCTCAATTTGACTCACATCAGTTTTTGCTAATTCAGTTTTAAAACCCTGCACACCCATTCTTGCTATACTTCTAGTCTCAATGATTTTACTTTAAACTCTAACCCTTTGAAATTTACTGAGACAAACAATAGAATAAGGGTCTGAAATTGTATCTGCCTGTGATTCCCAATTTAGTATGTTCCCTGGACAATTAGTTACTAACCAATCTAAAATAATGTGGTTCCCAGTTTTAAAATTAAAATGAGTAGGATGTAATATTTTCTGGTATAAACCCAAAGAATCTAATCTTTCTACATGCCCTGTTCTTTTAAAATTTAGCCATTCCATGTTATTGTCCCCTACCATTATATGTTCCCTCAAATTATTATGTTTTGCCACCAAGCATTGAAAAATGTTAATTCACTATCTAGATATTTAGGTGAGTGGTAAAAACAAGTAAAATAAATGTGTTTACCACACTGACCTCTGAACAACATTTTAACAGTAATATAATCTATTTGTTCTTTAAAATTCCCTTTCTCTATCACTTATACCATATATGAGTTCTTTATATAAAAAGTATGCCCCCCTTTCTTTTTCCCACATCTGGCCTACTGAAAAACCCTGTAACTGTTTACTTGAATATGTTCATCTGGTACATGTGGTTTGAGCCAGGTCTCACTAAGACCAATTACATTGAATTTTTCCATTTAGACCCATGCTTCTACTTCACTAAAATGGAATTGTAAACCATGCATATTTAAATGGGTATTTTTATTCCTTTATGCATTCTTACACCCCTGTCACACCCTGCTGCCTGTTTTGTTGATTGAGGTCCAGGATTAAACTCTACATCACCCGCTAATACAATCGGTATGCACACTATTATTTTCCATACCTTGAGGTACTGAGTTCTCAACAAACTATGTCTAAATATCCTTGTTTTCTCATGTAACCTCCCATACAAAGACAAAGCTGCAAAAAGGGAGGCCTAACCTCTAAACAAGTTAGCTACCCTGGGAGTGGGTCCCAATGTAATACCCTGGGTAACAAATTGGCTGACCAACAGGACTCAGAGAGTAATAGTAAACAGAGTACACTCTGAAGAAAGGATGGTTACTAATGGGGTACTGCAGAGTTCAGTACTGGGACCTGTCTTTTTTAATGTCTTTATAGGAGACATTGTAGGGCTGGAAAGAAAAGTATGCCTCTTTGCAGATGATACAAAAATCTGCAACAGGGTTGATACACAAGGGGGGGTTGAAAGGATGAGAAGGGACTTGGCAAGGTTGGCAGAATAGCCAAAAGTATGGCAGCTTAGATTAAATGCAAGAAAGTGCAAAGTAATGCACCTGGGAACCAAAAACCCAGAGGAAAAGTACACAATGTGGGGGGCACTAACAACAACAAAAATGGAAAGAGACATCTGGGTAGTCATAGCAGATGACCATAAGGTAGGCAAACAATTTGAGAAGGCAGTAAGGAGGGCTGGAAGGATACTGGGATGCATAGAGAGAGGCATCACCAGTAGAAAATAGGAAGTTGTTATCCCTCTGTACAGACAGTTAGTGAGACCCTATTTAGAGTACTGAGTGCAGTCCTAGAGACCCCATCTCCGCAAGGACATAGACAGTTTGGAGATGGTCCAGAGGAGGGCAACTAAAATGGTGCAGGGTCTGCAACAGAAGCCCTATGAAGAGAGACTGAAAGAGCTTAATATGTATACCCTTGAGGAAAGAAGGGAGAAGGGGACATGATAGAAACTTTCAAGCACTTCAAGGGAACCAACAAAGTCCAAGACAGGATCATCTTTGAGAGCAAGAGATGTGCAAGAACAAGGGGGCACAGTTTGAAGATAATGGGGGGACGGCTCAGGGGCAACACCAGAAAGTACTTTTTCACAGAGAGGGTGATTGATGTATGGAATCACCTTTCTGAGGAGGTTGTGGGGTCAAAAACAGTGGGGGAATTCAAGAATGCAAGGGACAGACATAAGGCAATTATAGTGAAGCGTAGGAGAAAGTAGGCTGTTGGTTAACTAGAACCTGCAGCTTATCCAATACGTAGGGAATGGGCAAACTAGGTGGGCCAAGCGGTCCTTATCTGCAATCAAAGTCTATGTTTCTATAAGTAAGTTTGTTTCCTCACCTGTGCACCAGTAGTGATAACATTAAAGTGTGTCGGGGGGGAGGTGATCAATGGCATATGGTAGGGGCTAAGGAAGGTGTACTTGGGGATCCACAACGGGCTGCCTGAAATCACAAGGAGAGGGCAAGCACACTTAAGGTAGGATCTTGGTATCGTATAGGTACCTGCCACTAACAGAGACCATGGCAGGAGGGGACAAGGACTCTGAAAAAACAAGGTGGGGCAAGGGGCAACAGAGAGGAGGAGGTAGCAGGAAAAAGGGGAAAATGGAAGGGGTACAGTAGGATGAAAGGAGGGACCAGGTGAAGAAAGGAAGGAGAAGCCGAAGGATAGAAGGGCCAGGGTAGGAGAATGATTGGTTCAGCAAGAAAGGTGAGTTCTCAGGGTGAAGAAGTGGGGAAGGCAAGAAAGGTGAGTTCTCAAGATGAAAGGACCAGCAGACAGAAGAAGTAGGAAAGGAAAGTACCCTGGATGAGGGGGAGGAGGGTATTATAGAAGGCACCGGCGGGACAATTGGAGGAGCAGTGAGGCAAAGGAGTAAATGGGAACAGCAGGAAGGAGCTGGAAGAGGAGGCCAGGATCTCAAGGCCACAGGGAGGATTGCAGGCAGGGGCCAGGTGTAAGGAGAGGAGTAGGGTGGAAGAGAGGGAGGAAGGGGAAAAAATTGGAAAAGGGGAAGTGAGGAAGCAGTGTACAAAGGGGATAGGGACCAGGGTATGGGGACAAGCAGGGAGGAGGCAAGAGTCAAGAAGGTAGTTCAGACACCTGCACCAAGGGGAAGGAGAACTGGAACACAGCATAAACAAAGGAGGGATGGGGTAGGGTACTCCTGACAGGGGATTCTATAATGAAGGGATCAAGTGGGGGGCAGAGGAAGCACGGTGTGAGTGCAGTGTATGCCAGGGATGGTAGTGATGGAGATAATCCACCACATCCCGACATGGGGTAGGAACAAGGATAGGAATACACACATAATGTTCCAGCTGGGTAGAAATTATGTGGATAGCAACAGTCTCATGGAGGTACAGGTGAAATTTAAGGTTCTGGCCAGATTCTGTGGGGGGGTACACTTTAAGTCTCTTGTCTTCTCAGAAGAACTGCTGGTACCAATGGCCAGCATGGAGAGGAAGCAAAGGGTGATATAACTCAATGACTTACTAGAGAGATGGGGCAGGCAGATGGGGTACAGAGTGATAGGTGATTTGGGGGGCACTTGGGAGGATGAGAGCCTCTATACCCAGGACTGGCCGCACTTCAGCAGACAGCGGACAGCCATGCTGAGGTGCAGACTGGGGGAGTTCTTTGAGAAAAAGTATAATTTAAACTGAGGGGGGGGCTGGAGTTGCAGCATAGCAGCTCCATGGATGAGTTGGGGCACCCTTAGTCCCCCCTGGGACAAAACCGATGAAGGGGCTTTGGCAGGTCAATGAGGGAATCTATGTATGGGGCAATGGTGGAAGGGCCTGGTAGTCAATACTAAAAGCCTGGCAAACAAGATGGAGGAGCTCACAACCACCATTGAAAGTGATAGGCTGGACATAATAGCAGTTACAGAGACCTGGTGGATGGAGCTCCACACTTGGGAAACAGAGGTTCCAGGGTTCAGACTAATCAGGAGGGACAGGAAGGATGGGGATGTGTGGCCTTGCATATAAGGGAAGATGTGAAGGTGTCAGAGGAGAGGGAGGGTGACGGGAAAATGGAATTACTATGGGCAATGCTAGGCAGAAGGACAGGGGAGTCATTGAGGCTTAGAGTGGTATACAGACCACCCACCGAAGGGGAGGAGCAGGATAGGAAGATGATGCAGGACATAGCAAGGATAGCTTTGAAAGGGGAAACATTACTAGTGGGGTACCTGAACCTTCCTGATGTTGACTGGTCCATCCCTGATGCAGCTTCAGTTAGAAGCTGGGAAATTCTGGAAGTATTACAGGGGGCTTTCTTCACCAATTAGTCAGGCAACCAGCAAGGGGAAGCGACCTATTGGATGTGGTCTTGACAAATGGGGAAAAAGTGGAGGAAGTGGTGGTGAGGGAGAAGCTGGCTAATAGTGACCATAGTACCATCAGGTTTAAGGTGAGGGAAGGCAGGGGGGTGACCCAGACCAGCACAATGGTACTGGATTTCAGGGGTGCAGAATTTAATGATATGAGAAGGATAGTGGGGGTAGCAATGGGTGGTATAGGGGATATAAGGGAAGTGGAGAACCTATGGGGGGGCTATTAGGGACTGGGTCAATGAGACCATGTACAGGTGTATAAAGAGGGTAAGGAAGGGAGCAAAAAGTAGGAGGTCTGTGTGGTTCAACAGGAGTGTAGTGAGGGTTGTAGGGGGCAGGAGAAGGGCGTTTAAGAAATACAAGGAAGGGTGGGGAAACCTACAGAGAATTGAGGAGGATAGAGAGGAAAGAGATTAGAAAGGCAAAAGCTAACACAGAGGAGAGGATTGTGAGACAGGCAAAGGGGATGGGGGCAAAATACATTTTTTAGGTACATGAGGGAAAGGAGGAAGACTAGTCAAGGGATTGCTAGGCTCTGGGGAATGGAGGGGGAAGCCATCAGAGAATGACTGCATGAAAGTGGAGGAGTTGAATAGGCACTTCTACTTAAATTTCATGAGGGAAGGGGAGGGGATGAGGCTGAGGAAAAGGGGGGAGGGGTGGAGATGGGTCTATTTATTATAGAGAGAGTCAGGGAAAAATTTGGTAGGGTGAAGGTGGACATGGCCATAGGACCGGATGGACTGCCTCCGAGTGTGATCATGGAGCTAAGGGAAGAGTTGGCCTCCCCACTGACAAGCTTATTTAACCTGTCCTTGGACACTGGGAAAGTGCTGGAGGATTGGAGAAAGGCCTCAGTCATGCCAATTCAAAAGGGGGGAGTAGAGAGGCAAAGGAGAACTATCATCCGGTCAGCCTTACAGCTGTAATGGGGAGGGTCATGGAGGCACTCATCAGGGAGAAGGTAGAGCAGCACCTAGAGAGAAATGGATTGCTGAACAACAGCCAGCATGGATTCACTAGGGGGTGGTCATGCCATTCCAATCTTACTGAATTCTTCGATGGGGTGACACAGGAAACAAACCAAGGGGGAGTGGTGGACATGGCCTACCTGGACTTCAGTAAGGCCTTCAGCACTGTCCCCCACAGAAGATTGGTCAATAAACTGGGAAGTATTGGGGTGGGGCACAAAATAACTAGATGGGTGAAAAGCTGGCTAGGTGGCAGGTCCCAGAGGGTGATAGTGAAGGGGGAGAACTCTAGAGAGGGACAAGTGATGAGTGGGGTACCCCAGGGTTCGATGCTGGGGCCACTCCTCTTCAGTGTCTATATATGTGACATTATGGATAGACTAAAAGGACAAGTGCCACTCTTTGCGGATGACATGAAAATCTGCAACAAGGTGGACACTGAGGGAGCAGTGAAGAACAGGCGGCAGGAGCTGAGGGCACTAGAAGGGTGGCAGGGACCTGGCAACTGAAGTGTAACATCAGGAAGTGTGTGGTTATGCACCTAGGACATGGCAACCCAGGAACAGAGTACAATATGGGAGGGGAGGGAATCAGGGAGATAGAGCAGGAGAAGGATCTGGGTGTAATAGTCTCTAGCTACCTTAAGGTGGGGAAACAATGTGCTAAGGTGGTGGGGAAGGCCTAAGGGATGCTGGCTAGTATTGGCAGGGGAAACACTAGCAGGAGGAGGGAAGTCCTAGTACCTCTGTACCAGACTATGGTGAGACTACACCTGGAGTACTGAGTCCAGTTCTGGCTGCCTCACTTGCGAAAGAACATAGACCAGATGGAATGGGTTCAGTGAAGAGCGACCAAGATGGTGTTAGGGATGAAGGGCAAACCACATGAGCAGAGATGCAGTGTGCTGGGGTTATATACCCTGGAGACAAAAAGGGGAGACGCGACATGATAGAGACCTTCAAATACGTCAAGGGGTTAAATAAAGGGGGCCCAGTGGGCATATTCAAAATGAAGAATGACACTGTTAATAGAGGGAATAGCCTGAGACTACAAGGGGTATGCTACAGGGAGATCATGAGGGGGAGATTCTTTATGGAGAGGGTGGTGGATGCCTGGAACAGGCTTCCAGAGGAGGTTGTGGAGGTAGAGACAGTGCTGGGATTCAAGAGGGGTTGGATCAGGCATAAAGGGCTATGGGTGGAGGGGTGGGTTCCAAGGGAGAGGAGGTAGGCTGGGGGTGGAAGGGTAGGCTGGATGGACCATGGGGTCTTTTTCTGCCATCATGTTCTATGATTCTATGATTATTGTCATAACTAATATTATAACCAAGACAATGGAAATCTTCATGTAACAGCCTCCCCGAAGCCTCCCACAGACACTCCGCTGGCAGTCGCTAGCACGGCTGTGCTTTTAAAGTTCACTGTCCCCACCCCTTCCTCACCTGACCTGCCTCCACCACTCGGTACCTCCCCTCCATTTACTGGACTGGTGCCTGTTACTCTGGGCAGTCAGGTGCAGTATGCTGGAACACAGGGCACAGCTGATTGCTGAAGTCAGCATGATGAACTGGTTCCCAATAGGACACTCTAGCAGTTCTGTGAGTAAAGAAATGCTGCAGGCATTAACTGGCTGGCTGTAATGATCCACTGAAACTGTGCAATGTGAGATGTTCTTAGAAGTGTGGCTGCACTTTTAAAGTTCACTGTCTCTGCCCCTTCCTCACCTGACCTGCCTACACCACTTGGTAGCCCCCCCCACTTACCAGACTGGTGCCTGTTACTCTGGCAGTCATGTGCAGTCTGCTGGAACATGGGACACAACTGACTGCTGAGGACAGCATGATGGACTGGTTCCTGATAGGAGACTCTGGTAGTTCTGTGAGAAAAACGTGTTGCAGGTGTTAACTAGCTGTAATGTCCCACTGAAACTGTGCGATGTGAAATGTTCTCAGAACTGCAGCTGTGCTTTTAAAGTTCACTGTCTCCATCCCTTTCCCACCTAATCTGCTTCCACCATCCGGTAGTCCCCTTGCTTACTGGACCAGTGCCTGTTACTCTGGGAAGTCAGGTGCAGTCTGCTGGAACATGGGGCACAGTTGATTGCTGAAGTCAGCACATTGGGCTGGTTCCCAACAGGAGACTCTGGCAGTTCTGTGGGTAAAAAAATGCTGCAGGTGTTAACTGGCTGGCTGTAATGTGCCACTGAAACTGTGCAATGTGAAAATCTGTATTGATTAAAGTAGTCAGTGATGTCCAGCTCAACCTAGGCAGGAGGCTATCAATTGGAGCTATTTTTTCAACTTGTCCAAAAGCATTGGTCACTCTTGACCATGATGTCCTCCTGTCCAGGTGGACCTCAGTAAGACTGAATGAGTGCAGTTCAGAATGATTTATGCCCTATCAGGAAGGACAAAAACAAATGGTAGTGTTAGAAGAACATATATCAATCTTTGCATCAGTAAGAACTGGAGTTCCACAAAGTTCAATCCTAGGCTTCTGTTCAGTATTTGTATGAATGAAGTCTGTTTTGATGATCCATCAATTAAATAGCATCTTTATGCAGAAGATAGTACAGTCAAACATATACAGAAGAAACTCTGGAGTACTTTAAACAGTGCAATATTTGCTTAAGGACCATAAATTAGTTCTTAGTGCTTCACAGCCATCTGTAGCTAGTTCACTAACAACCTATTCATCTTAAACTCTAAGAAGACTACATCCATGCTGTTCCACTCCAGATGCAAAACCCTGACCCCCTCCATACTAGACAACACCTCTGACCTGAGAGCCCCAATTGAACAAGTAACAACTTTTAAATACCTGGGGATCACCCTAGACTCGGGCCTGACATACTCTGATCATGTGGCTACACTCATTAGGATTTCTAACTCCAGACTTGGCTTGCTCTACAGGCACAAAAACACATTTCTCCCAGAAATCAAGAAGCAGCTTATCAGGAGCCACATCCTCAGTCTCGTAGACTATGGACTGGTGATCTATGGTACTGCCAGTTGCAAAACCCTCAAAATAGTCTGTGGCTTATTGAATAGGGCATGCCGCTTATTCCTTAACCAAAAATGGGACACTCATACATGTTCTCTGTACTATAACATAGGGTAGCTTAACCTTGACTCCCATATACACTATACCACCCTTGTCACAGGTAAAAAAGCACTTCTAGGTCAACTGTCCCCAGGTGGCCTATCCTTCCTAAGTCCCTTTGCCTCCAAGTACTCAACTAGGGGGACACAGCACAACTCTCTGAAGCTTCCTAGAAGGAAAACTTACCTGGGTCAGTTCTGTTTCTCCTTTAGCTTTCCTAAACTTTGAAACTTTCTCACCTCATCTCTCAGAACCTCAAGTTCTCTTACCACTTTTAAGTCCAAGTTCCTAACCTCACTCAACCCTTAACACTCTTGTCAAAGCTATTCGTGATTTATTCAACACCCCCAAAATGTTGTTTCTCATTTAGTCTGGAATGCTCTGCTCTTTATTGTTGTCAATTTTGCTGAAGTGTTCTACACAAATTATTATTCTAATGCCAGAACATGCAAGATGTGCCTACCCTGCTATCATTTTTATGTCAATCTTGATGCATTACCCTGCAATGGACTGCCATGTCACTCTTCATTGTAAATATGTACCATTTGTTTCACTGCATTACTTAACTGTATCTATGTTTCTCTGTTATCTGTCCCTAGACCCTATAAAATAGGCTCTGCCTAAAGGATCTTGCATGTAATAAATAAAGAAAGAAAGAATAAAGGACAGACAGTATATTTTTAGCAGAAGTACAAAAAAAACAGCCACTGACAAAATATTAGCAATTGAGATATTGGATGATATTGTCCCACAGCAAGTCAAATCCTTTGCATATCATGTGATGAGGTTAGACGAAAATCTAAAATGGGCACACACACATAGATAAAATTTTAAGTAACATCGGCAGGCCCCTGGATATGCTGTATCATCTGAAGTCTTGTATGTCAATGGAGACTTGGAGATATATTGTGAATATAATGGTACTACCAGTCTTGTACTATGGGGACATTCTTTATGCTGGGTCATCAGGAGGGAGCTGGCAAGGCTGGATGTGATTTACAACAAGCTTATCTGCTTCATCCTTGATACCCCCCCATAATGCACATCATTGTAACATTTTTGCAGAACTAAGCTGGTTAAAGCTAATGGAGCATAGAAACATGAACATGTTGACTTTCATTTTTTAAATATTTCAAGGGACAATTTCCACAATATATCATGGAAAATTTAAGCAAAAGGATATTGAGGGAAAGGTTAAGATCAGCAAAGGGGCTGGAATGTATAGTTCTGAATTGTAATTTGGAAGTAGGAAGGTCTTCCTTTTACTATCTGGGAATGACACTGTGGAACTCAATCCCCTATGCCATTAGACCGGGTGATAGGAATCTCAGTTTAGGAATAAACAAAAACTGGATTATAGAACAGGCCACTAAATCTTTACCTTGCTGTCAAAAGTCAGGCATAGGTTAGCATGACTATGAGTCTGATATATAGGATGTATTATACCCTGTTGATAGTTTGTTTATAGAAACATAGAAACATAGACATTGACAGCAGAGAAGGACCACTTGGCCCACCCAGTCTGCCCATTATGCTATTTGTATTAGCACTGTGGAATGATCAGCTATTTATTTGTGTAATTTTTGTCTAAGTAGCTAACTATATAATGTTAAATTCCTCTTAACTGAGAATTGTATGTTTTATATTGTATTTTGTTTATTGAAACTATGTATTGAATGCAGGATGGCATCTCACTGAAGATGAGCCTATATCACAATTGAGTTTATATATCCCCGTTCATTATGACATGAATAAAACTTATAACTACTACTACCACCACCAAATGTGGTCCTTCCTCAAGGAGGGAATTATGGTAGCCACAAGAGAGTACATCGGACTCAAAGAGAAGAACATGAGGGACAAAGCACCCAGCTGGTTTAGCACAGAGGTCAGCTAGGCAGTAAGGGATAAGAGGTCAGCCTGCAAGAAGTTCAGGAGGACCCAGAGGGAGGAAGACAGGCAGGACTACCAGAAGATGGCTAGTTTATCAGGTAGGGTAGTCCAGTGAGCTAAAGGTCAAAAGGAACTGCAGCAAGCTGAGGAAATTAAAATGGAGAATAGGCCTTTTTTTGGTATATTAGTGAGAAAAGAGACAAGAAAGATGGGATTGTTATGCTCAGGAAAGAGGACAGGAGGATAACAGAGAATGGAGGCAAAGTAGAAGTACTGAGCAAGTACTTCTGTTTAGTCTTAACTAGGGAGAGTGATGGACCAGTGTCAATAGGGGGAAGGAAAGGAGATGGGAAGGGCACATGTACAATTTGGTAGAGGCAGATAGGGTGAGGAAAGGGTTGCTAGCATTAAGGGCAGATAATTTCCAGGCCTGGATGGTGTACACCCAAGGGTGCTGAGGGAACTGGCAGAGGAGCGTGCAGGTTCCTTGACTGACCTGTTCAATAGTTCACTGGAGTCAGGTGTGGTGCTGCAGGACTGGAGAACAGCATATGTAGTGCCCCCCATAAGAGTCCCCCCAAGGATAGCCAAGGGAACTACAACTGGTCAGTCTGACCTCAATAATGTGTAAGTTTATGGAGACCATCCTGAAGGAAAGGTTAGTAGAGTATATGGAAGAAAATGGTATCCAGGATGATCAGCAACCCAGGTTTATGGGAAAGAGTTTGTGTCAAACAAATCTGATTGACTTCTTTGACTTGGTCACTAAAACAATAGACAGGGTCCAAGTGGTAGAATGCTTTACCAGGACTTCAGTAAGGCCTTTAACTCGATACCCCACAAGAGGTTGATCAGGAAGTTGGTGGATCTAGAGGTTGGTGAGAAGTTGACTAGGTGAGTGAACAACTGCCTGAGGGGCAGAACCCAGAGCATTGTGGTGGGGGTGAGCACTCAAGTGCCAGGGAGGTCACAAGGGGGGTCCCACATGGTTTAGTGCTCCGACCAATGCTTTTCAGTGTTTTAATCAATGATACTGGGGGGTGGTGTTAAATGCAACATTTTTTGATCCACAGATGACATCACACTCTATGGGATCATAAACACAGCAGAAGGGATACAGGACCTAAGGGAATATCTGGAAAAGCTAGAGATGTGGACTGGGATTTGACAATGACTTCAATGCAAACAAATGCAAAGATATGCACATTGGAGCTAAGTACCCAAGGACTGAGTATAGGTATTGGCATCCAAAGATGAGAAGGACCAGGGGATAATGATCACTAGTGACCTGAACCATTCCACACAATGTAGGAAAGAAGCAGCAAAGGCAAATAAAATGTTGGGCTGTATTGTCAGAAAAAATCAACAGTAGGCTGGAGGAGGTAATACTGCCTTTATACAGGTGATTGGTAAAGCCACTTCTGGAGTACAGTGTACAGTACTGTCGCTGGTGGCAATACTTTAAAAAGGACATAAACCACCTGGAGACAGTCCAAAGGAAGGCAATTAAAATAATCATTGGCCAGCAGGGTAGGACATCTGAGGAGAGGTTTGAGGCCCTGAACATGTACTCCCTGGAGGAGAGGAAAGAGAGGAGACATGATTAAGACCTTCAAGTATCTGAATGGAATAAATAAGGTAGACATTGAGGGTAGAGCTGTGTGGAATGTAAAATTGCACTGATGGAATTCCTGTAGAAGTACCATTCTGGTTCCAGTGAATGTTGCTGAATGTGAGTGAAAATTCTGTGGAAATGTGCCAAATGTTTAATTTCAATTACTTTGGTCTAGTTTTTAAATTATGTATCCAAAGGATACCAAATGTGGCAAGTATACCAGTACTAATAGATGGCATACTTGGGCCCAATTTCAGAGTCTTAGTTTGAAAGAGAGCTGAGTTACGGGTTCCTCAGAATTTCACTTTTACTTTTTTCAATCTAATTTTAAACTTTCTTATCCAAATTTCTCCAGTTTTAGAATTTAGATAAACATGCAAAATAGTGCCCCATGTGTTTTTTGCCAAAATTTAGATTTTAGTTTAATATGACTTTGAGAGCATTCATTGAAAGGTTATAAAATGTTGTACAGTGTGTATATGTGTGTATATATATATATATATATATATATATATATAAAAAACTCAATTTAATGCATCAGTTAGGGTTGTTTCACAGTGACAAAAGCTAGGAAATTCAATGATAGAGGTTGAAACCCCCTTGCACCCTCAGTCTACCCCAACACGGCATTGGGTGCGTGTTGGGTTCGCCATTCTCTCTCACCCCATCACATGTGGAAAGAAGCTGAGGAATACGAGAATGGGGTGACAGTTGGGACCGGCGACTCGACGCACCGATGCCAGTTAGGTAGATGGACTGAAGGGGAGCAAGCCGGGTTTGAACCTCAACATCGATTTTCCTCACTTTGTCACTGTGAACAATCCTAACTGATGTATTAAACAGAGTTTTTTGGCCTCTAATTTCCCTTCTTTTTGAGAATGATAATAAGAAATAGTGAATGTAATGCAGGAGCACGGGGCCCCCACCACGTGATGTCTTGTCACATAGTAACACGGTGCCCGCAAACACAAATGGTAATGCACATGGTGACGCAAAGCAAATCAAAAAGAGAAACAGTACTGTAGACACAAATGGTAAAAATAATGCAAACGTAAGCTCAAATGAAAACGCAAAGGGTAATGCACATGGTGGCATAGATGGAAATGGTAAGTGAAACGGGTACGGAGCCACAAGAGGAAGCGATAAGAGTAACAGTAATGTAAATGCACAGGCTGGTTTTCCCCAAAAGCTGCATAGAGAAAGACAGTGAGTACAAAGAATGTATACATAATAATGGGTCTCGGAGCACAAAATGAGGCGTTGGAATGCTAAATTGCTTATATCTCAGGAACCGTACGATGTGAAAAAAATTTAAAGTCATATGATTTATGACTTTCCTGGCTAATTTGTGCTTAGCCCCATTGAGGCTAACACATTCTAACAAAGTCTGTATCTTGCACTGTTTCGAGATATGGGTCCTGAAAGGCGTGGCAAATGCCGTAATGTTATCCTATGGGAAAAAAAGAGAAGTTCGGAGTGCCATAACTTTTCTGTCCTGTAATAATTTTTCATCAAACTACCAAAAGGCACATCTGTGGGATGTTGGCTTTCTTCCCTCAAAATTTCAGTGTAAAAGACCAAACCGTTATTTTGCAGCAGGGTGGCAAAGAATTCCTGTCATGCAGCGGATGCCGCAATGTTAGTCTATGAAAAAAGTGTCAACTTTGGAGTACCGTAACTTTTCATCCATGCAATATTTTGTCTCCAAACCACCAAAAGGCACATCTGTGACATGTTGGCTGCCTTCCTTCCAAATTTCAGCCCAAAAGACCAAACCATTCATTTGCAGCAGGGTGGCAAAGAATTCCTGTTATTTTGGGCAAAGTGTCGCAAAATAGTGTCGTGATTTGTGAAAGTTTTAGCACAGATTTTCGAAAGTGTCATGAGTGCTGCACTACCTTTTCCAAAAATTTAAAAAACATATCTGGAGTGTTTAACCACAAAATAAAGACATGGCCAGCATCCTCAGGGTCCGACTAGGTGAACACAGAAATAATTGTGTCCCTAGAGGGTCCCAATATTAAATGCAAAGCATTTTTCTGATCACTAACTGAAAACAAAATGGCAGATTTGCAACACTACTAGGGCCATTTGCAACACTAAAAAGTGCATTTGTGACACTGTCAAACCTTTTGTTAACTTTTCCCATTGACTTATAATGGGAAATTGTTTTTTGAATAACTTTTGAACCATGTAATATTTTTTCACAAAATCTTCAAAAGGCACATTGGGGTCCCTGGCAGCACATTTCCTGAAGTTTTCAGACCAGTCGTATAAACCATGAAACTTGTAGGGACGAGCAAAGAATTCAAAAAAAGCATAAATGCGCACGCAGATTACGCTTAATAACTTCACAGCCGTATATCCGAACAGTACGAAAGTTAGTAGATCTCACGATGTATGGTTCTTGATCCTGTATGCTAAATTTCAGGCAAATTCATTGAATGGTTGTAAAGTTATTAAGTTGCTAAATTTTAGGTTAAACATGTAAATGGCTCCTCAACCCTAACTATGGTAGGACGATAGTGCTACCATAATATATAAGTTTATATCCCGGATCAGTCCTCAGTTTCAGAACTGCACCAAACTTCAATCTCGCTCCACTACTATTGGTGTATCGCTGTCAGCTGTTATCTCTTTTTTGACACTAATAAGTTGCACCTCTAATGCTCTGTTTACTTTGTGGCTGCTCTATGAAAGACAATGTCATTGGTGCAGTGGCTTAACACAGCACCCAAAAAGCTGGTGAAGCGTGACTTTGCAGCACTTCAAACGGAGGATATTGATGCAGAAGTGCTTGCTGTCACCGCTGGTGTTTCCAGGTTAATGGCGAAAATGTGACAGATCAACTTAAAACTGCTTCTCTACCTCCCAGAAAAAGACGGGTAACACATACAGTCTATGCACATGAGGTGCAATTTGAAATAGGGGAATATTTTTGCCAACATGGTTTCATGAACGCCGTTCTTTTTTATGAGGGGAAATATAAAACAAAGATCAATGAAAGTACAGTCCATACTTTCAAATGAGACTATCTCATAAAATTGAAAGACAACCCTGACCCTCAAAGCCTGACCAAAGAACTTCCAATTAAACCTTGGGGGAGACCACCACTTTTAATGATTGATGTTGAGTCCCAACTGAAAACCATCATCAGGTCACTATGGTTGGAAGGTGCATTTATTAACAACAGGGTACTGGCAGCAATAGCAACTGGTATCATACAAACCACACACCTGCTTAAAGAGAACGGGGGGTCATAATCCTTTTCACGGCAGTGGTCATGGCTTTTTCTAAATTGGATGGGCTATAGTAAATGGAAAGGGACAAAGGCTGCTCGCAAAACCCCTGTTGATTTCTCTGATTTAAAGCGGCAGTTCCAAAGTTGCATAAAAGTTGCTGCGATGCAGGAATTGGTCCCTCCTGAACCAGTGCTAAACCTGGATAAGACAGGGGTCAACCTTATTCCCCGCTCTGCATGGACGATGGACACTGTTTGAAAGAGACAGATTGAGGTCTCAAGGCTGGGAGACAAAAGACAAGTGACTGTTGTTTTGTCCTGCTCATTATCAAGTCACTACCTCCCACCTCAGGTTATTTATCAGGGCAAGACAGGGCAGTGTCATCTTTCATTTGTTTTTCCTGCAGACTAGAGTGTAACCCACACAGATAACCATTGGGCCAACTCAATCACCACCATTGAGTACACTAACAGTGTTATTGTCCCTTACATTAAGAAAGTGAAGCACACTTTGAACCTCCCAGATGTCCAGCGTACCATCCTAATCCTCAATTTATTCAGGGGCCACACTAAATCAGATGTAGTAGCAGAATTTGAGAGGAACAACATCATTGCTATTTTTATGCCTGCCTCATGTACTGATTTGCTTCAACCCCTGGATATTTCTATAAATAAAATTTTTAAGGATGAACTAAAAACTCAATTCACAGATTGGTAGGCAAAGCAGATCTCAGATCAACTTCATGGTGGCAGCCAAAGCTCTGACATAAAAGTTGACTTGAGATCAGCAACCATTAACGTCCAGCATGCTAAATGGCTTGTCAACTCCTTTGCGAAGCTGTGTACAAGGTCCACAGAGTGCATACAGGGGTTCCATCAAGCAGGAATACTGGACACCCATACGCACTACCTGGATGGTAATTATATTGTAAAATGCAGCTCCCACGACATTTACAGTACTGTTTTGCATGTCACCCCACTCACCGACCCTTTCCCCATCAGACCCCGTTGTTGAGAACCATGAGACTGGGGAGGATTGAGAGGATCAAGTGCCAGCTACCAGCTGCCATCATGAAGAACTTACAGGTACTTGCTAGTGGTAAACAGTTTCTCGGCAATAAGTGCTTTGCAACCTTTTTCAAGTTAACATTAAAAAAGTCCTTAAAATATTTTAAAAAGTTTAATTTCTGTTTTTTTCAGACCTTCCGACCTGTTGCCAACAATAAACATCCACAGGTCAAAGGGCTACTGAGCATTGGCACTTTGATGAAATAAAAATCTTTTCACAGGTTATACGAGGGTTTTTAGGTATTGCATTTAAAAAAATAGATATAAAAAATATAAATAAGCAGTAGCCTCCATGGTTTTCTTTACAGTGATTGAAGTGTTCGTTGCTGAGTTATGGAGTTAAGGAAGCACAACGTGGTTGCAGCATGTAATCTAAGAATACATGCTGACAAAGTAATATCGCACCTTAAAGGCACATCACGATTATAGCAATATTATTTTTACAGCAATAGATATATATATATATATATATATATATATATATTAGAGCCAAAAAACTTTGTTTAATGCATTAGTTAGGGTTATTCTATAGCGACAAAAGCGAGGTAATTTAGTGTTAGGGTTGAAAGCCCCCCTTGGACCCCTCAGTCCACCCCACCAACTGGCATCAGGGTGCGTGTTGGGGTCATTGGTCTTAACTCTCACCCCATCACATGTGAAGAAGCAGAGGTATAGAGAGAATGGGGTGAGAGTTAGGACCTACGACCCCAACCCACACCCCGATGCCAGTTGGGTGGTGGACTGGGGTGTCCAAGGGGGGCTTTCAACCCTAACACTGAATTTCCTCGCTTTTGTCACTGTAGAACAACCCTAACTAATGCATTAAATGGAGTTTTTGGCTCTAATTTCCCTTCTTTTGAGAATGTTGATGAGAAATAGTGAATGTAATGCAGCAGCGGGAGTGCGGGGCCCAATGTCTTGTGACATAGTAACAGGAACAGCAACGCAAACACAAGGTGGAAATGGAAATGGTAACAGTAAGGAAAATGCACTAGCAAATGACAATGCAAAGGGTAACGCACACAGTGGCGTACACGGGAATGGTAACGCAAATGGGGACATAAACACAAGTTGAAACAGTAAGTGTAACAGTAATGGAACTGCATACCCTGTTTTTGCTGGACAACTGCATAGAGAAACACAGTGTGCATAAAGAATGTATGCATTGTAATGGGAATGGAAGCTTAAAACGAGCATTGGAGGTACTTAATTGCAAATATCTCAGCAACCGTACGACTTAGAAAAATAATTAAAATTTCACACAAATCATTATTTTCCTGGCTATGGTTTTGTATAGGGCTATGTACATTGTGACGAAAAATCTGTATCTTGCACCGTTTTCGAGATACAAACCCCGAAAGGCACGACGTATGCCACCATGTTAGTCTACGGGTAAAAATGTCAACTTCGGAGAACTGTAACTTGGGAGCTGTGCAATAGTTTTTCACCAAACTACCGAAAGGCACATCTGTAAGATGTTGGCTGCCTTCCCTCCGAATTTCTCCTCAAAAGACCAAACTGTTCTTTTGCAGCAGGGTGGCAAAGAAGTGTTGTCATTTTGGCCATAGCCTGAAAAGTAGGCTATGACGCAGACTTTCGCATTCTATGACAGTGTCGTGAGGACATCACTTTGCGATACCACTTTTCCAGAAATTTGAAAACATATTTCTGAGGTTGTAGCCCCAAAATAAAGACATGGCTAGCATCCTCAGGGTCTGACTAGGTGAACGCAAAGAGAATTGTGTCACTAGAGGGTCCCAAATTTAAATGCCAAGCATTTCTGTGATCACTAACTGAAAAAAAAATGGCTGACTCACGACACTACTGGGGTCATTTGTGGCACCAAAAACTGCATGTACAACACTTTTGCACTTTTTGTTAACTTTTCCCATTGACTTATAATGGGAACTTGTTTTTTGAATAACTTTTGAACAGTTTAATAATGTTTCATGAAATCTTCAAAAGGCACATTGGGGACCCTGGCTGCATGTTCCCTGAAGTTTTTGGATTGGTCACACAAACCGTGCAACCTGTAGGTGAGAACAAACAATTAGCAAAAAAGCGTAAACTCACATTTAGTTGGTGCATAATAATTCCGCAGCCGTATATCCAACTGGTACAAAACTTGGCAGATCCCAAGTTCCACCATGCCCAATCATGCATACCAAATTGTAGGCAAATCTGTTGAATGGTGGCGAAGTTATTAAGGTGTGAAATTTGACCCTTTAACCTTAAAATGGCTCCTCAACCCTAACTATGGTAGCACTACTGTGCTACCATAATATATATATATATATATATATATATATATATACCCATTTACCTAGTTTCAGACTTCTAGCTCCAAAGGTGCCTGAGTTATATGCAGATAGAAATGGTCATAACATTTCCCACAAAAAATAAAATGACAGATTGATTTTGAACACCTCTCATTTTGAGATGATGCATCCTAATATTATTACATTAAGCACACCATTAGAACTCCAATCACTAAATAATCATGGTACATTTCAGATCTGTAGCTCAATGGAAGACTATATTATGATCACATTAATGCATTTCAAAAATTCTACTGGATTTCATCAAATGTTAAATTTCAGTTATTTTGGTCAAGTTTTCTAAGTACATGTCTAAATTACACTAACTTTAGTAGATATGCAGATACTAATGGGTTTCATAACTACTATATTTCAGAGTCCTAGACTGAAAAGGGATGAGTTGAGGGTGGCCAAATATTCAATCAAAAATTAATTTTCAGTTATTTCCATCTAATCTTAAAAATTCTTATCCAAATTTCTCCACAGTGTCATGATTTAAAGAAACATGCAACATGGGTATGTGCAACAAGTTTTAAGTATCAAGCTTTAAAGGGGGCTGTGCTATGTAGTAGCTAGCCAAACATTTTGTCAAAATGTTGATTTTAGTTAGTTTAGTATAATTTTGAAAGCATTCATTAAACTGTTGTAAGGGTTTGCTGATATAAGGGTTATTACTACATTTATATATTTACATAGGTTCAGATTTCTAGCTCCAAAGGTGCCTGAGTTATATGCAGATAAAAAATTTTCATGACATTTCCTAGAAAAAGAAAATAAAATTACAGACTTTGAACACCTATGATTTTGCGACAATGCATCTTAATGTCATGCTATTTGGCACACCATTAGAGCACCTATCAGCAAGTAGCATGCCTCATTTCAGATCTCTAGCTTAAGTGACAGCTGAGTTATAACCAAATTAATACATTTGGAAAAACTCCATGAAATTCTGATGAAATTCCACAAAATTTCACAGAAAGTTCATGGAATTCCATACAGCTCTAATGGAGGATCTCTTCAAACTCAATGGAAAGGGAAACATGGTAGGACACAGTCTCAAGTTGGAGTGGGGAAGTTCAGGACAGAGCCTATGGGAGGGGAACAATTGTTTAACCAGGAAAGGCACACTAAGTTGGAGCTTTTTTCCAGGTGTGACATGGGAGCACAAGGAAGTTAAATGAATTTCTCAGGGCCCACCATATGCAACTAGGGGCAGACAGGATTCAAACCCAGGTCCAAGTTTGCAGCTTGGTGCCCTTAACCACGGTCCTATGCTGCCTCCTATAGGCTAGGAGGCACTTTTTCACAAAGAGGGTAGTGGCAGGTTGGAATAGGTTTCCTGAGGAGGTGGTTTCAGTGAAAATGGAAGGCAGCTCAAGAAAGTCTGGGTTAGAGTTAAGAGGAAAATAGGAGTCAAGGGGGTAGACAGAAGGAACATGCTGATTGGGGAGGCAGGGTCATTAGCTGACGCTGAGGATCCTGCAATATGAGCAGACTCGCTAGACCTAAAGGCCTTATTCTGCTTTCTTTATCATAAGTTGGTATTTTTATATGTGACTAAGTATTTACTAGTCAGTAGGAATTATCAACTAAAACCCATTTTATTAAATTCAAACTTCAGTGTTACCAATGGATCTTATGAAGAAATAACAACACTAGGAGAAGTCAGTCAGTTCAGTGACACAAATAAGAGTCAAACAAAGCCCAGGAGGATGACTACAACACATCAAAGTAAAACAGATATGTTTTATTAGAAGATACAAAACATGAACTGTCCACTAAACTTGTCACACTAACATTTTGCAGAGTTAGTGCATGTTAGAGCTTTTACAATCTCAGATCAGATATTTGCCTGTCCTTTCGCAAATTTTGTGACAGTGTCGTGAATGCGACACTACTTTGTGACACTACTTTTTCCAGAAATTTGTAAAACATATTTCTGGGGTGTTTAACCTCAAAATAAAGACTTGGCTAGCATCCTCATGGTTTGACTAGGTGAACACAAAGAGAATTGTGCCCCTAGACGGTCCCAAATTTAAATGCCAAGCATTTCTGTGATCACTAACTGAAAAGAAAAATGGCTGACTCACGACACTACTGGGTCATTTGTGGCACTAAAAACTGCATGTACAACACTTTTGCACTTCTTGTTAACTTTTCCCATTGACTTATAATGGGAACTTGTTTTTTGAATAATTTTTGAACTGTTTAATAATTGTTGCTGTTCTCCCAAGGTTGATTACAGTGCTCTGTGACTGCACTTAGCCCTGGGAGGATAGTGAGACAAGCAAAAAAAAAAAAGATTTGAGCTGATAAAAACTCTAACATGCTTTGAAGGCTATTGAACCTCTGACTGCTGTAACCCTGCTCTGATGCCAGCTGCATGGGATTCTACAAATGTCAGCTTGGATATTGGTAGAATCTGCCTGATGCAATCTACCATACTGCAGTAAACAGTAAGTAACAAAAATGTTTGAACACAAAGGGCAAATAAGGACCAGCCCCAAACTTGGGTGTGTGGCTCTTAGTGCTGACTGCACCACTTTAATGAAAAAACAGGTATCACAGTAAGAAAGATTCTAAGTAAAAAAACAAAGTAATAGAAAGAATCGGGTGCTCACTATATAAGTATAAGTATTCTTCTGTGGAAGGAGAAACAGAACATCTGTGTACAGTATGAGACAAAAACTGATAGAAACAATTGATTAAACAATTAGTCATTGCAAGAAACTATATTAAAGCATCAGTTAGGGTTTAAGTAAGGCAGTTCAACATTAAAGTTAAAGGACCCCTGAGCCATGGTGAATCTGTGGCTTGGCATTCTTTAGTGTTTAATTGATCATGTTGGCCTAACTTTGACAGCTAGTCTCCAAGCATTACTGCATTAGTACTTTTTGTGCACCTGGAAAGACAGTGCTGAACTTAACACCATCACCAATACTATGTCAGTTGATCACTTAACCCAGAGGAATGCTGGGCCACAGATTTGCCACAACTTAGTGGACTTTTAAACCTAATGTTTAATTTCCTTACTATTGTTACTTTAATATACAATCCCAAATGAGACCATAACTTAGTTTTCTGCAAGTGGGTTAATTACTTTATAAAAGGATATATAAAACACTAGACCTTTAACATGCTTTGTGAATCCAAAGCACTTGACTGGTAGTGGGATTGGGCATATAGTGTGCTTTGCCAGTGGCTCTGCACACCATTTACAAAGCACCTGACCCATCCTACATGTTCCTGGAACTATTGTTTCCTTTGTGAATGGCCCTGTGCAGGTCCCACATTAAACAACACATGGCTTGGATACATCACTGGACCAGGAACCTACTTCTTTCTGGGCCCTATAGACCATATGCAAAGCATAAGGCCAACTGGGTATGGCATCAAACCTGTAACAAACTTTGCAGGGGGTTCTATGGGCCTTGTATGAAGCAGGCAGCCTGTCAGGCATGGTGTTGGACCTGTAGTATGCTTTGCACAGTGCCCACAGCAGACCCATTTGGCAGGTCTAAAAGTTGACATTTGGTAAGACATGGGAGTGATTACCAACCTGTCCTTTGAAGGAGACATGAAATGTGCTAATTAGCAGCAGTTAGCCTATTTCTGGGAATATGTGACCGCCAAACATTGTGATTCATGAAAAACACAGCCATAGCGTCAAGCCATACAAAAATGAGGGTAGTGGACTTTAGGAGGGCTGACTATGGCAACATAGGAGAGTGCCTCAGAAAAGCACTAGCAAATGGGCAAGAAGGAGGGCTGTAGGGACAATGGGGAAAAATCAGAACTGCCATCACAGCGGCAACAAGCCTTTGTGTGAAGCAAATAAACAAAACAAAATGAAAGACAAAACCATTATGGTTCTCAAAAGAGGTGGCGGGAAGGTTAGGGAGAAAAAGATAGCATTCAGGAAGTATAAGGAAACACTAAAGGAGCAGGACAGAGAATTGTATCAGTTAAAGTAGAAGGAAGCGGGGAAGGCAGTCAGAATAGCAGAGGCCCAAACCAAGGAAAAGATAGCCATCTCAGATAAGAAGGGGGATAAAACCTTTTATAGGTAAATTAGGGAGTAACAAAAGACCAAGGGAGGGATAGTGAGGCTTAATAAAGGGAAATTGGTGGGCAGAAGGTGACAATGAAAAAGAAGGAATACTGAATGAATATTTCTGCTCTGTATTCACAAAAGAAGAGGAGGGGGAGGTAGCTATACCAAACAATAGAAGCACTCTTTATAGAGGGATTGAAACCAGTCCATGCACAGAAGAAAGGTCCTGAAAAAACTAAAACTAAAAGTGGTCAAAGCAATGGAGCCTGACAGAAGACACCCAAGAATTCTGAAAGAACTAAGGGAAGAACTAGTGACACCACTGACTACCTTTTTAACAAATTATGGGAGTATGGTGTGGTACCTGAGGACTGGAGGAGGGTGGATGTGATTCCCCTTCACAAAAGTGGGAGCAAAACAGAGGCAGGAAACTACAGACCTGTTAGTTTCACCTCAGTGGTAGTAAAATGATGGAATCACTTCTGAAAGAAAGAATTGTTGAGTACCTAGATGCCAGTGGGGAATAGGATCCAAGGAATCATGGATTCACAGTGGGAAGGTTATGTCCAATGAATCTAATAGATTTCTTTGACTAAATGACCAAAGTAGTAGACCAGGGAGGGGCTGTGCATATGGCCTACCTAGACCTTAGCAAGGCATTTGACACAGTCCCACACAAAAGATTAACAAACATGTCAGCCAGTCTTGGGGTGGGTCCCAAGGTGGTAGCCTGGGTAAACAATTGGCTGGACAACAGGTTGCAGAGGGTAATAGTAAACAGAGTCCACTCTGAAGAAAGGAGGGTTATCAACAGGGTACTACAGGGACTGGTTCTTTTTAATGTCATTATAGGTGACACTGGGGAGGGACTGGAAGGAAAAGTATGCTTCTTTGCACACAACACAAAGATCTGCAACAGGGTTGATACGCAAGGGAGGGGTGGAAAGGATGAGAAGGGACTTTGACAAGGTTGGAGGAATGTTAAAAGTATGGCAGCTTAGATTCAATGCAAAGAAGTGCAATATAATACACCAGATAAACAAAAACCCAGGGGAAGAGTACACAATGGGTGGGACACTATCAACAAGAAAAATGGAAAGGGACCTAGAGGTAGTCACATCAGATGACCTAAAGGTAGGCAAGCAATGTGAGAAGGCAGTAAGGAGGGCTGGGGGGATACTGGGATGTTTAGGGAGAGGCATCACCAGTATGCAACATGAAATTGCTGTTAACCCTCTGTACAGACAGTTGGTGAGACACCATCTGGAGTACTGCATGCAGTTCTGGAGTCCCCATCTCTGCAAAGACATAGACAGGATGGAGGCAGTCCAGAGGAGGGTAACTAAAATAGTGCAGGGTCTGCACCAAAAGCCATACAAAGTGAGACTAAAGGAGCTTAATATGTATACCTTCAAGGAAAGAAGGGAGAGGGGGAATATGATAGAAACTTTCAGGTACCTCAAGGGAATCATCAAAGTCCAAGAGGGTAGCATCTTTCAGAGGCACAATTTGAAGACAGAGGGAGGACAGCTCAGGGGCAACATGAGAAAGTATGTTTTCATTGAGAGGGTGGTGGATGCATGGAATGGCCTTCCTGAGGAGGTCATAGGGTCAAATACAGTTGGGGAATTCAAGAATGCATAGGACAGACATACGGCAATTCTAGTTGGGGGGCAGAAGGAAGTAGGCTGTTTGTTAACTAGGATCTGCAGCTTATCCAATAGGTAGGGATATGGGCAGACTGGGTGAGCCAAGTGGTCCTTATCTGGCATCAAAGTCTATGTTTCAATGTTTCTATGTATTTACAGTAATGAAATTCATATATCCAAATGACAAATATTTAACTGTATCTGAGAAAATGCTGTCTGGAAGGTCCAGTATAGCCCATACTGCCCAACCTGGAGGGTATTTTCACACATAGAATATGGACATATGTAACGTTTATGCATTTTGAAAAGTAAATACATATTTTAAATTAATTTTTAAAATACATTTTTAGCAAAGTAATCCCTCCACTGGTAGATTTGCCAGCAGATGGTATTGCTGCAAGAGTGCACCAGAAAAGGGCTTGGCAATTCTACCATGTTGTCTCCCAGATGGAGAATAAAGTGGCTTGAGTCTCTGAGTGTGAGAGACCAGGACAGACTGTACACCAGTTTCTAAGGATTTTCTGCATTTTGTATCTTATAACAGATATGCCATCGTTGCCGCTGAGATAAATTATGTCTTGCATTATATGCAAGACTTTGGAGGTTGCTGCACTTAGAAAGCCCTTGTTTCTTTTTTTCTTTTGGCCCTTTATGGTGCAGTCAACTTGTAAATCATGACCACAGTGAGAGAGAAAAAGAGAGAGAAAGAAAGAGAGAGAGAGAGAGAGAGAGAGAGAGAGAGAGAGAAATGTCCCTGTGCAACCTGACATGAGCCTGTGTTGATTCTGAGTGGAGCCTGTGTATGACCTGATCAAAGTTTATAGCTGGATTCAAAGATGATGATTGAGAAGGAGACTGCTGGTCTGTTGGACTAGGCTGCAGAACTGGAGATAGAGAGGGCTGAGAGCTAAGTACAAGGGAAACTGTAGAAAGCTGTGCTGCTCTTTGTAACTCTCTCTGTACCACTTTTGATTGAACTTAGCAGATTAGTATTTAACTACTGGATAGAGATGGACCTTACACTTTTTTTCCTATAGTTTTAAATATTTTAATTTTACCCTAAGATTTCAGGGGTTCTAGCTGGGTGCCTCACAGGGATAAAAAGGGGTATCTGTGCCATTTGTAGCAAAAATGTACCAAAGTGAAATAAATAAGGAAAATACATAGATTGCCCATATAGGCATTCCTAGCTTGCCAACTTTTCCTTTTAGAACTATGTTAAAGTCATTTTACAATTAATCAAATTTAGTTTTAACTTTTTTAGAGTGCTTGTTGAATATTCATAAGAAGAAATTAGCATAGGCATATATGGAAATTCTCAAGTTTGAATTTCATATAGTTCCACGTGAGCAGTTGTGGCCAATCTGTACTTAAAGCTGTGCATTCCCAAGAAGAACTTGCATTGTGTAGCATACCAACATGTAACTAAGACACCAGTATCTCATTTACACCAAATGGAGGTGTCGGGGACTGATGTCTCCTTAAAAACTGCCACTTTCATGGTTTTCTAACAAACATTTGAGAGTGAGAGTGATAAAACTGATTTATTTTAGAAACTACTTAAATCCCCAAAAGGAGGGTAGCACCCCACCAAAATGACAATATGGCAGCGAACACCACCACCACAGTGACAAATCTTGCCAGGTCACTGTAGTGATCCTCTGTCTGCTGATGCAGCAACCCCTGGTGTTGTGTCCCCACCCCGAACCAACTCTGACTTAGAGTTGGTTAATTAGAGATATGGGGGTGCGGGATGCTATGCCTCCACAAAAAAAAAACTTCCCAACTGGAACACTGCCGACAGTTTGCATTGTTCCCATTGATGGTACTGCAGACTTTTGAGTAGCAGTTTGTTTCTCTCCTCAGTTGTCAAATATTTTTAAACAAAGCTTATCGTAATTTGATTGTTGTGAGTCAGGCCACCTTGTATGAAACAGACAGATGGCAGGACTCTTATGTACTTTGGCCTAGATGGATTGCTTAGAAAGTAGTCCAAAGCTACTAATATGGAAACTAAACTAAGTGTCTAACTAACATAATAGAACATTGATCAAAAAAGACCACAGTGTTTTCTTAACCAGAAATTATTTTCCTCTTTACAAAAAAAAATAGATTAAGGCATGTGACATAGTTATTTTTAAAGGGGCAAAGTTTTCAAATATTGCATTGTATCTTTCTATGTAAGTTTTTACACTTTCTCATCTTTATTTAATTTTCTCATCTTCATTTAAAGGTGTTCAAACTAGCAGGTTCACGAACACAGTGAGCAGACTAAAAAACAAAAATAAAACTCAAGAATAAATGAAACCTGGAAAATTGCAACATCCTGTGGAAAGGAAAGACCAACTGTTGTGTTACTTTTCATTTTCAACCTTGTAGATGACCACTCTCTTAACTGAGAGAAAGTGGTGCAGTATAACATTTATTCCTACTTTTGAGAATTTTAAAATATTTGTGGTCATTTTTGGCTTTAGTGGAGATGAAAGAAACAAACCAGCACCCTATATACTGTGAATATTAGACAACACTTGAGCTTACTTCTTAGAAGACTAACTCATCTTGAATGTGTTATTAATTATTACTGTTATATGTTAAAATATTTTATTTTATAAGCTCAACATAAAAATAATAACTGGTTCTACTGAAAGTATTTTTTTATAGGACATTTTGGACTGACTTTTTATATTTATTTGTTTTAGAGTTTTAGCATCATGGTGGTAAATATCAGAAGGACTGAATTCTCCAATTCTGACTTACAAACAAGGGAACATATAAATAATGAAAATAATTGAGTTGGAATAAAGCCCCAGAAAAAAAAGGATGGATAATGGGGAACTACACCAGACCAAAATGTTAAACAAAAGAGCAAAAGCTCTAATATTTGGGTTCAAGGTAATGGTACTAAAAACTGTAAGAAAACCAAACAAATTCTTATGGAAATTTTGCATGTACTTCCACACCTACTTTACTGGCTGAGAAAAATGTGAACAAGTCCCTATCAAAGAAGAGATTCAATAGTAATAAAGATGGAGGTAATCACTCAGAAGTTGTCTGTAGATGGGATCTAACTAATCCCAAATATACTACATTGCTGTTTACCTTCCTTAATGAGATAGAACAGGTGAAGAAAAGTACTCTAATTAGAATTCCCATTAGGGAAATGAGACTGGGCTCTATACTGATCCCCCCCCCAAATAGCTTAAATGGGAACTCTTCCCAAAATCAATTACAAAGTTGAACAATCCAGTAGAATTAAATTCATTAGCGTTCTCATCACAGTTAGTTGAATTTGATGAGAATATAACCCATCAAGAACAACAGAAAACTACCATGAACAGAATGTAAATTCAGGCTTAATCTCAAATTGCCCTGTTCCATTCCCACCTAGATTATGTAAAGCTCTCAATGATCAACATATGGCAAATATGTTACTCCTGGAACAACTATGCCTACTAAGAGATGAAATAACTGTTTTCAAAACTACTTTAGCTCACCATGATGCCTTTATTAAGAATGCTTTGAAAGAATTTATAAGAACAAGCATTGCCTTAGTATGAATTGGAGATTTAATTCTTTAAACAAGAAAGTAAACTTACAATCCTCGGTCCAAGGAGTAAATTAATTTAATCAAAATGTGCAATACCAAGGCTAACAAAAGCTCTAAATAATATGAAAAAGAGAATTCAGGAAAAGGAAATAAAACTGAAGTAGCTAAAGCAAAAGGAAACTCAAAATATAATGCAAAAGAAAAAGGAAAACTCTAAACACAAGAGGCAGGAAACTACAAGCTTAGAGCTCTCCTTAAATATTATAGAGAAAATAGGAAAAAAGATTACTGGTACTGATTCATCTATATTTTCCAAGAGGATATAAGAGAAAATGTGGGTAAAGGGTATACCAAACAATCAATATACAGTAAAAACAGGAATGGGAAAAATATATGTGTCATTCTAAAAGAAACAGCCTATGAGGAATCAAAGGACGAGGAAACAGACAATTTACAAACAAATTCTTCTGCTTCCATAAAGGGTAATACTAGCAAAGAAAAACACACAAAAAAAATGGAAATTACAGACATAGATTTAATAAGGGAAGCCATTGAAGCAGAGAATGTCTTAAGTATCACTAACAAAGTTCTTTACCAGATGTATGTGTCAATACTTTCTTAAACTGGTAAAGAAGCAATTATTAATTTCAAGGGTATCCACAAAAACAGCAATGAGTCACAAGCATCACTTAAAGAACTAGTATAAGTTAATGAAAATTAAACTTGGAATCCTGAATGGGAGGAATGATGTAATTTTGTATCAATTTGGTATTGCTGTTTTTGCTCACTAGGCTCCAATTTAGACTGCTGGGAGTTATATGTGTGTCAACAGCAGGAAACAATGTCTTTTTTCGTGGGTACATTGATACAGCAAAAGCTGCAAAAATGAATAGTCGATCAGCATACACACTGTGAAACCAGAAGACTACTGAATTGTCTGACCTGATTTTTTTTTTATTTATTGCATCTATTCCAAACCACAGTGTACAATTTACAGAAAACAAAATGCATAATATCAAAAGTCTATGCAACAGTCCAACAGCACCTTGGCTCAATTGCCTAATCCAGTACCATTCTGAAAAGTTTAACTTGCTGCTTTCTGTCTTTTTATTTCCATAGATGACTTGTTAATTGGTAGATTGTGCTGGGATCAGGACTTCCATTGACTGAGAAGATGTGCACACATATAATCATGTGCAGCATGTTACTACTGATGTTTTGGAGTTAACCACTCCTTCAGAAACAATTGGCCTTTGTCTCCACTGTCCTTTTCTGAGCATACTGTTACAATGGAGATCAATGCTACTTTTCTATGGCAACTCCAGAGCTGCTTATCATAATGGCACTTGCATTTAAAAACATAAACATCACATTGTGCAACAATATATAATTAAAATCATGTGTCTCATTCTTCTTGAATGAATTAATAATTATTTAATATACCCCTGTGTAAAATTCACCATGTGCTTAGTTCCATATGTCTATTTTATGCTCACCACATCTAGACTTTAAAGTTAAGATTCAGATTATTCACTTTCTCTGATACAATATTTATCTGCTTACAAAAAACACTGATAATATCTGATGTTTAAAAATTACTCTATATACTTTTCATGAACTTCCTTCTGTATATCTTATTTTGCAATTAACACAACTGAATTATTAGAGCCAGTTATTCACATTATTCATATTATTGAACATAATTTTTTATCTGCTTAAATGGACATCCAGCTATAGTTCACTGACATCTAAATAGCATACAATTGGGTAAGCTATTTGACTTTGCATGTAGATAAAAAACAAATACATGTAACACATGAACTGAGTGAGCAAATAAAACCCTAAGTAAAATCAGTTCTCAAGTTTCCCCTTTCAAACAGTTATCATAGTGATCACTGAGAATTGGTATTATAATTCCTATATTGTGGCAAATACTATTCTATGAGCATATAAGGCAAGAATATTTGTGCATTGTATATGTCTATTCTAATTTCTGATGTATATCTTGCTGCATATTATTTCTTATATGATACTCATAGTATTCTGGAAATCCATTGTACATGTCATCATGTCTTAATCTCACACGTAATTCAAAAAATACTCCTCTTACTGGTACAGTCATAATTATTGTTGATCATTCCTAATTAAATTCAGTATCTCAATTCTACATTTATTAATGCATATTAAGGCAAGCATATCATTAGCATGCTAGTACCCTTTTTGTTTGCATATTTCTTTCTCTACTTCTATATTATAGGATAAAAAACTGTGCATATAGTCCATTGCTTCTGTCACATATGAGTATTCGGCTGATACATATGTCTCTTACTATATTTTATCTTATTGCTAGTAAGTATGATTTAAACTAGCCGGGGGGGGGGGGGCTTAGACTTGCCAGGCAGAGAGAAACACAAAGTTTGAGAGAGCCAGTGCCTCTTCTCCAATTGGAAATTTGGTGGTTGAGAAGGACTCACAGGGGCCTAATAGTATAGGGAAAGGGAAGGATAAGAAGGTTATGAGTGCAGGTTGGAAGCTGTTCTCCACAAATGTGAGGAGCATGGGGAACAAGTAACCTGAGCCACAGAACAAAACACATAGGAAATGGGAGCACTCAGCAGAGAAACAGGTGCTCATTCCAGGGGCAAATACTCATAGAGACAACACATAAAGGAAGAGCAGCTTGTATAACGTGAACTAAAAAAAATCAAGTCAACAACACAAAAAAGGTGCATTTTGCAAAGGAGCCCACGATTATTAAACCGCTCATGAAGGGTCACGAGTAAGACCCAAAGGGCTGGGGTTTAGTAGCTGCAGGCTCCTTTGCCAAATGCCCTTTTTTTGTGTTGCTGACTCATTTTTTAGTTCACTTTACACCAGTTGCTCTTCTTTATGTGTTGCCCCTACATGAGTTACAGGCCTTGATGATGTAGGGGGGCAGATGTGGCTGCAATCACGGAAACATGGACCACCCAATACTATAACTGGGACTTAATACTTTATTTATTTATTTTATTTATGTATTTGGTAACCGGGTAGGTGAACTGATTCAAAGGACCATTTTCAGTCATGACCCGAGCCACAGCATGGTATCAAAACAAAAATACAAAATAAAGGTAATACACTCAGTAGACAGGTCTCAACATGAGGTGCAGTACTTACAGTACATGGAGTGAAAACATAAAGTGCAAGGTCATGAGATACAAGGTGCCGTATCAGGCCAGCTTGCAGGCAAGGTACAATTGATACAACTAGTGTACTGGACCAAGAAATACAAGTCACAAATAAAAAAGAAACTAAGTGTCTGCAATAATTGTCAGGATAAGATACATACCTGCATAATGCACTCAGATACATTATTTGTGCTTAAGTCACCAACAGAAAATGGAAATTAAAGATTAGACATAGCACTTTCTAAAAATAAGGTGCACAGGCATAGAAGTAGGGTGCAAATTGCAGCTTCCAGAGGTTCTAAAGTGGCAGGAGAAGATGGGGAGAGAGTAGCAGGTGCAACCCTAAGGTATGTGGGTGTCAGGTGTCTCAAAAGGTGGGAATGACCTAGATCATCCAGGTGAGCAGTGGCATGAGGCTTCAGTCAGTAGCCAAACTTTGAAGTTGTTCTTGAAAGCGAGGTGCGAGGAGGACAAATGCAGCGATGAGGGGAGTTTGTTCCATAGGGAGGGGGCATGGATGGAAAATGCTTTACTGCCCATGGTTGTGGAGATACATGGGGCAACCAAAGGGGGAATGGATGATTCATGAAGGTTCCTAGATGCCACTCTGCCAATGAGGAGGAATGCTAAGGGACAGGAGGCCACCTCTGAGTGTATTGTCCACAAGACAGCCAAAGAAATAATCAAAACACCTTTGCAGTGGGAACCACCCAAGAGACTGCAAAAACACACAATGATGGGTTGAATAGGGAGCCTGGAGGACAAAGCAACATATTCTATTGTAGAATGTGGTCAGTCTAGAGTGCAGGTCCAATGACATGCATGAATAGACGTAAGAGCAGTATTCCAGAATGGGCAGAAGGCTTCTTTGTGCAATTGTGAGGCATGCTTTTTTTTGAATTGCTGGAGGTGGTAGGCAGCACCCAGTTTCTGATTAACTCTCTGCTAAGAGTAGTTGACATGCTCAGCAAATGTGAGGGAGGGGTCCAGGGCAATACTAATTGCCAGCAGATTAGGCCTTACAGTCTATCGAATCTGCTCAAACCTCAGAACTCTAGTTGGGTGCCGAGGCCCTTCCCCCCTTGTGTTCCAGAAACCCCTATCATCCATCTCCACCCCCCTGGCCCAGGCCATCAACTGATGCATCCACTTTCTGTGTCTGTCCCACCCTCTCTTATGCTTAAGTATTTTAAACTGGGGACATTTTCAAGGGAGTGTAAGTACAAGGAGGGAGGAATTTGCCTTGAAGACTTTGGATAGGAAAGGTTTAGATCTGAATAGCATAGATTTAGTCCTTTTTTCATTTACCAGTAGTTTTTTGGAGAGAAACCAGTTGTGGTGACTCCATATTTGAGTGAAAGAGTGTAGGAGATGATTTGTAGTGACTTATTGATATGTGGAGGATCAGGCATCGGCACAGAGGAGAGCCCCACAGGAGTAACTCTCAGCAGGGAGAGCATTAATAAAAATGGAAAATAGTAGGGGGGCCAAGGATGGAACCTTGGTGGATCCCAGTGGATACCGGCAGTGCAGTGGAGGAACAGATGTAACAGATTGTGATCTGCCAGAAAGGTAGCTACTAAACCAAGATGTTGTCTCAGAGGAGCATCCAAGATGCAGAAGGGAGGAGGGGGGGTGATCAAACAGGTCAAAGGCCTTGGTCAGATCCATGAATACATCAAGAGTGGACTTATCCACATCCATGTTTCTTAGGATGTGGTTAGAGAAATAGGCCAGGGCTGAAGTGGTGCTGTAGTGCTTTCTGAAACTTCTCTGTTGGGGGCACAGTAGATTGTACTTTCCAAGATGTTCTGAGAACTGGCAGTGCACACTTTTTTTCTAGAAACTTGCTCAGGTGAGGGAGGAGGAAGATTGGCCTATAGTTATCAGGTGAGACAGGGTCACTCACTTTGAAAATAGGCATGTTATAAGCATGTTTTCATAAGTCTGGCATTGTGGACGTGGTAAGGGCATGGTTAAATATGAATGTAAGGGGTTCAATGATTGCTGGGTAGTGGTGGGCGAAGTGGCCCGAATTCGCTCTGCGAAGTGATCGGTGGAGTGAAGGCGAATTCGCGGAGTGCTCCGCAACGCGAAGCGGAGTACTTCGCATTATAATGAGTAATGCAAAGTCCATTGAAAACAAAGACTTTGCATTACTCCACCTTCCCAAACCACTACTTCGCCAATTCTTAAGGTGAAGTACATTGAAAACAATGTACTCTACCTAACTTTGTCTTGTTTTTAAGCTCCAAAGGCAAATTTTGCAGTGATTCATGGGATTTCAGGTCACATGGGCTCTAGATTGTTCTGCACAGCCTCAGTTTGGGGTACTGTGTGTATGAAGCTGTAGGAGATAACCTGCTCTGAGAGCTCTGCTATTCAAACCTTCTAAAAGCTGTTAAAAAAGTCATTTGGGGTCATTTGTTTTGCTGAAACTTTAGTTCATCGATTATAGGAAACCCTCCTGTGCTCATATCATCGAGCGTTTATTATTTGTGTGTGGATTTTGAATGTTAATGTATTCAGTCTGTGTACTGAGAGACAGTGGAAGTGTGCTTTGGGGAGGGGCGTATCTGTGGTGTAGGTAAATTAACTTGAAGAAAAAGACAGCGCTTTCTGTTTGGGTGATATTTTTCTTGTATAACTGTTAATGTACACACAGTAATATTTTCAATAATTCTTGCCATTTTTTGTTGATTGTTGTGATTTAGCAATGCATAATTTTAGTTTGTTTAAAATATGTGGTTATAATACTGAAGCTTTCAATTTGCTACGCATTACTTAGTGTGAGTATGTCTGTGACGCGTGTCATCGAATCAGACACCTTTTATTGTGCCACATAATTTCAGCAATGTGAACATGCTATCCACTGCAGCTGTGTAATTTTTGTACTTCTTTGTGGTATCTTTACTAGTACTAGTACTAGTGACTGTTACTGCAGCAGTGCAGTACACTGCCCCCCCCACTGCCCTCCCCAACCGGCAAAAGAATTATTTTCCAGATTTGAATTTCTGATAGTGAGCACAGGTTTGGTGGTGTGCCTTTGTATCTGCATCTCTTCAGTGTGCAGCACAATCTTAATCTGTCTGTGCATTTGCATCTCTTTAGGGCCCAATTTCCATCTCTAACTTAAGTCACAGTTGTTTCTTTGGCTACCCTTCAGAGTACTGGACAGGTGTGGTGCATAATTCTGCATGAACGTTGTACTCATTAATATGCGTTTTTAAGTCTGGACCATCATCACGAGTCACTCATGATACAAATCACATTCTTCATCATCACAAATGCAGTCGGGGAGTGTCATGTCACACCTCATTGGGGCCCGGGGAAGTACAGCCATAGGCATTCGTATTTCTTCATCATCACGATCACAAATGTAGTCACAAATCATGATTTACTATCACGTCAGGAATCACAACATTAATCTTTTTTAATAGTTACTTGGATGTATTGTAAGCCTGTTTTGTAGTATCTTTCCATGCTTCACCACCCCACCATTGTGCTCACTAATGAGTGTTTTTAAGTTGGAGAGTTTTGTGTCACACCTCATCGGGGCCTGGGGAAGTACAGCCATAGGCATTCGCATTTCTTCATCATCACGGTCACAAATGCAGTCACAAATCATGATTTACGATCACGTCATGAATCACATTAATTTTTTTTAATAGTTACTTGGATGTATTTGAAGCCTATTTTGTAATATCTCTCCATGCTTCACCACCCCACCATTGTACTCATTAATGAGTGTTTTTAAGTCAGGGAGTTTTGTGCCACACCTCATCGGGTCCCGGGGAAGTACAGCCATAGGAATTCATATTTCTTCATCATCACGGTCACAAATGCAATCACAAATCACGATTTACAATTACATCACGAATCACAACATTAATTTGTTTACTAGTTACTTGGATGTATTGTAAGCCTGTTTTGTAGTATCTCTCCAGGCTTCACTATCCCACCATTGTACTCATTAATAAGTGTTTTGAAATCAGGGATTTGGACAGTGTCTCCAGTGCATACACAGACTGGAAAGAAGACTGGCTGCACACATGCAGTTTAGCACAGTATATTTGCACTGCTCACAATACAAAGTGTCACGCATATGGAAGACAACATAAAAGGGCATAATTACACACAATGGTCGGGGATGGTGGAGGAATACATTTTATAACAGAGCAAGGAAGGTGTGGGGGGCACATGGTGTGAGGAAACAAAAACTAATGTGGTATCCCATGGTGATCCAGCAGCAGTTCCAGCATGGACATCATTTGCAACTGATGTCCCTCTATGTGATCCTGGTGGATCAGCAGGTGCTGCTGTGGCCCTCCTCTTCTTAGGGATGCTGCCATGCACAGCAGCACCCTCTGCCACAGAATGGGCAGCAGGTGCAGGCATGGTCCGTTCTGTGGTAGCCTGCCACTCCAACTGGTGGTGATTGAGCATATAGGTGTTCTGACCCCCAGTCACCAGATGAGTCCCCCGGGGGCCACAGTGCATCTCCACCTCACATAAGCAGCACTTGACCACACTGCTGTCCCCCTGATACAGTCAAAAAACTGCCAAACAATGGAGGTGCGAGGAGGACCAGGCACAGGCATGGGAGGGCCATATGAACTGGCAGCTGACTGGTCACAGTGCTGAACAGGGATAGGATCCACACCTGGGCCTGGGTGAACAGGCACATCTTGCTCCGAGAACCTGGTGCTGGACTTGGTGGTGGTGGTGATGGTTCAACTGACTCAGAGTCAGGAGGCGGTGCTGGTCCTGCTTCTGGGGGGGGGCAAAGATCTAGCTACTTATAAAGGAAAGAAAAGTAAAATTTACAGAAAGAACAAATTAAGTAAAAAAGAGTACAGAAAAGACAAAAAAATGTAGCTTTTAAAAAAGCTGTTGTGTCTAAATCAAAGTTTAAATCTCCTCTTCACTCTGATCTCAAAGTATCAGCAGTCACAAAACACACTCCTCTCTCTCCATCTGCACAGGAGAAAGTAAGTGTCTGCTTGTATGACTCACTTCCTTCCTGCCTAGCTAAAAAGCATGTGACTTACAGTACTGTAAGCCTTGTGATGTGTGGGGGTGCTGCCAAATCTGAAACACCAAGTGGATCACTTAGAATCATAATGAGGAACGCAAAGTCCATTAAAAACAATGACTTCGCCTTACTTCAGATTGCCATTCTGCCTTAACGCGAAGTGGTAATGACAAGGCAGAGTGAGCACTTTGCATTGCCCACTCTGCGTTCACTTCACTAGTGGAATTTAAATTCGCTGCATCTCTGTTGCTGGGGAGATAAGCTTCAGAAATGAGGGGAAGAGCCCATCACTACCTGTGCTGCCCCTGGAAGGGAGGGATTTCAAGAGCTTGGTGGTAACACTTTGTCTGATGGCTCTGAAGTAGAAGATGGGGGGCAGAAAGGAGGTGGTGGCATTGAAGGGGTGATGTGCCTGGATGCCATGGGCAGGGGGTGGCTGGAAGTGGATCTTGCCAAGATAGATGGAGAGGTCAGAGAATTTTTTGTAAACCATCTGTGTAATCTCAGTGGGATTAGATATGGGGCCCGAATGATAGGCAAGTTGAGTAACTTGGATGCGAGTCTTGGGGTTCAGCAGGGATCCTATCGAAGCCCAGAAATTACGGGGATCTCCAAGGTTGTTCCTTTGTTGATTTAGGTAGTAATTATGCTTCAGAGAACTGGCAGTTCTCTTGCACGAGTTGTGCAAGCACCTATAAGCATTCCAGAGTTGGGGGCAAGGGGACACCTTATAGGCTTTCCACTAAATAGCCCTGTCTTTCATTAGGGACAGTAGCTCCTTCGATATCCAGCAGGTTCAAGCCCCGCTCACCCTGCTGGAAGAGAGAGGGAAATGGAGAGCCTGTAGCTAGAGGAGGGCATTGGTGAAGAAATTAACTGCAGAGTTAACATTCTCACAGAGGTACAGGGCAGACCAGTTCACTGTCTTAACATCCTTAATGATATTAGTGGGATCCTGGCAGTTGATATTTCTGAATGACAGTTGCTTGGGAAGGGGGGGGCGTTTGGGTTTGCTGGCCAGAACGATGTATGTAGGGGAGTGGTCACTTATAGAATTGGACATTATACCTGCCTGTAGGACCATGTCAACCCAATTTGTGGCTACCTAGTTGAGAAAGGAGTGGTTACGTGTACAGGGGTTGTGTCTGGTGAGGGAGGAGATAACTTGTTCATGGTGGAATGTTTTAAAGAGGTTTGCCTATTTGGATTCTTGGGCTCCTAACCAATGAAGGTTAAAATCCCCAAGCAGTATATAGTGTCTCCGGCTGGGGAAAGCAGCCCAAGACCATCAAGGAAGTTAGACAGGCCTGTGATGCCACCAGAGGGGGTGTTGTAGTAACAGCCCAGGTGAGTTTTTGCAGAGCCCAGGGTCAATTCAGTGGTCAGACATATGGCAGCTGGAGTTTAACTCTTGGAAGTGTAGTGTACTGCATTTGGGGGCTAGGTATCCAGGGTCCAACTACCATTTTGGGGGTGGGGGATTGTCGACAGTATTAGAAGAGGAAAAGACCTAGGAGTGGTGATCACTGGAAAAATGAATCTTTTCAGAACAGTGCAGGAAAGCAGCAGCAAAGGCAAACAATGCTGAGGCACATTGCTAGGTATCACCTTGAGGAGGGAGGAGGTTTTCATGTCAATGCACAAATCCTTAGTGAGGCCGCACTTGGAGTACTGTGTTCAGTTCTGCCATCCTTACTTAATGAAGGAGTCATGCTCCTGGAGAGAGTCCAGAGGAGGGTGTCTAAGAAGATCCAGGGGATTGGGTAAAAGTCCTATGAGGAGAGACTTAGGGAGTTAAATATGTACTCCCTGGAGGACAGAAGTGACAGAGGGGATATGATTAGCACCTTTAAATACCTGAAGGGCATCAACAGAGGAAACACTGAGGGTTTGTTCAGATTGCTGGGAAAAGGGGCACAGGGGTCATAGCCTAAAACTGGTGGGGGGGGGAGTACAGAAGAGAACTGAGGAAACATGTCTCATGGAAAGGGTGGTGGCATGTTGGAACTCATTACCTAAGGAGTTGATTTCAATGGAATCAGTGGAAAGTTTTAGGAAGGTATGGGATAAGTTCATGAACAAAGTACAGATAGGGAGGGAAGTGACCTGTAAGGTAACTCATGGTGGAAAACTTTGGGGGCAGAGAGGGAAAACAGGAGGGGAGGTCAGCAGCAGTGATTGTATTGTAAGCTGTATCTCAAGCAGATGTGATAGACCTTATGGCCTAATCTGCTGCCATTTTCGTATGTTCATATGTTTGTTTGTACATCACTTGTATATTGGTGTATATCACCAGTGTACTTGTATATCAGTGTATATGTGTATGTCCATCACTTGTATGTATGTATATCACATTGGTCATATGTAGTGTCTTTTCAAAAGATATACCATGCCCTGCAATTGATTTACAATACTAATTTGCGCAAAAAAACTTGTATTATGGAAGATTTGCATTACTGGTACATACACACATTACTTTGCTTAAAAAGGTCTATACATTTTTATTTTCCCTTTCAAGTGTGTGTGTGTGTGTGTGTGTGTGTGTGTGTGTGTGTGTGTGTCTAGCATCATACAATTTCTATTGCTCAGGGTTAAGACACTAGCTACACTTCTTTTTTAGATTTAAATTAATTTTAATTTTTAATTTTCTGCAACCCAAGAAGATGCTATGACTGGGTTCTTGATCTATAACACTGGTTACCCAATAAAATATTCCAAGTAGGCCATTGGGTCTTCTTTATGGTACATAACCATGTGCTGCCACATTTTTCAAATTAGTATAATATAATGCTGGTGCATCTTGGCCTATATATATAATTTGTTGTTTCTTTGTGTACACTATACGTGCTCAGTTGAAATGTAATTTCTTTCTTTTTTCAATTCCTTTCATTTTTCTATTTGAAACAGCTTGGGTGTATAACCCTCATTAATTATTTTCATAGTCATGATATTGGGATGCAACTCTGCTGCTTCATACAAGTAGCTATGTATTTCTTAGCTAAGGGATGTACCATGTAACTAGCTGCAAACTGAAAGACCGTAATTCAGCTATCCAAAGCACACACTGACAGTGCAACTTATTTATTTATTTGTTTTTATTTAATATTTGAATCTAGGATTACAAAGTACTCTTTGGGGCTCTTTTACAAAGGTTACATGTCAGTGAGTACAGGCATACAGTTTCAATTACAGTATAGAACAATCAGTAACACTGATGGTCATAGCATGTTAATACAAGGATTACTACATGAAACACAGGGAAGTGTACACAAACAGGGGAAAAGGAGAAATGAGAGGTGGGGAAAGGAGAGGGTGAGGGGCTGAGACGGGGCATGGATATAGCAGCCTAGGGGACTTTGTCAAAGTTGGACACGGGTAAGTGCATCAGATGGGCTGTGGTGGAGGCAAGTGCTAGGTGGAGGGGTAACAACACGCAACAGAAAACAAAGAGCAGCTAGGTGGGAGTACTGATTAGTCATGGCAGTCACAGGTGCTGGAGGCAAGAAGAGCGAGGTGAAGCTTGGACTTGAATGCAGAGGCAGAGATATCACTACTGAGACTATCTAGCCAGCTGGGTTCCCTATATGCAAAGGACCTTTGGCCTTGGGATGTGCAACAGCAGGGGATTTGCAGGAGCTGAGGTTTAGACCTCCTGGTGTTACAGTTTTTTCTGAGTTTAAGGAGAGAGCAGACACCAGGAGGGGCACTGCCCATCATTATTTTCTTTGCTGTGATGCAGGTTTATATTTTATTCAGCTGTTGAGTTGCAGCCACACAGTTAGACAGTAGAGGTTGCTGGTATGGATGAGATGGTGAGATCCGGTGACAAGTCTACAGGCTTTATTGAGGGAGGTAGAAACACATTTGAGAAAGGCGGCAGTGGCCGAGCCATAAATGATGAGTCCATAGTCAATGATGCTAACAATGGAGCTCTGGATGGCAACTGATAATGCTTCAGGGGTTAGATGTTTCCTGTGACAGAACAGTAGGCCCAGCCTGATGTTAGCAGCTTTCAACACAGTATTAATGTGGGCAGCATAGGAGAGGTGGGAGTCAAGGGTGATGCCAAGGTATCTGAAGGATTGGACTTGTTCAAGAGTGACTCCTTGCTTGGTTTTGATGGAGAGGTGATACTGCTTATTTTTGTTGTGAGAGCTGCTGAAGATCATGGTCTTTGTTTTTTTCTGGTTTAGGATCAGTTTGTGCTTTAAAAACCAGTTTTCGACTGATGTGAAGCCACGCTGGAGGTTTTCTTGCAGTTGTTTTGGATCATGGTGGGAGGTTAGGATCACAGCATCATCTGTGTAGAGTATGATTTGCTCTGGACAGAAATCTGGTAGTGAGTTCAGGAACAAGCTAAAGAGGAGGGGGCCCAAAATAGAGCCCTGGGGAACACCAGAGTGGACCAGTCTGGCATCTGAGAGTGTGTGAGCAATTTTCACTCTTTGAGACTGGTTGTCTAGGTAGCTTTTGAACCAGTTTACAGAGTTGGGTGAGAGCCCCACTTTCCAGAGCTGGACATGCAAGAGGCCAGGATGGATGGTATCAAAGGCTTTTGTTAAATTGATGAAGGTAGAACCTGTTTGCTGCCCGTTATCCAATGAGTGGTGGATGGCACCAGTGAATTCAAGTAGTGCTGTGGAGGTGCTATGATTCCTTCTAAAACCATGTTGCTGCCTGCACAGTATGTTGTGCTTGTCATGGTACACACAAAACCATGACTGGGACATAAACATACCAGGATACACTGTCTACAGGAGGGACAGGGAGGGTAAAAGAGGAGGAGGAGGAGTTCTTTACATAAGGGAAGGAATAAAAGCAACAGAACAAAAGGGTAAACAGGGAGGAGAAGAAGCACTGTGGGTAAATTTGGAGACAGGCAATGGCACCACAATATGCACAGGGGTTGTATACAGACCCCCTTCTCAAGGGGAGGAAATGGACAGGGAAATGATAGAAAGTATACTTAGAATGGCAGAAAAAGGGGAGATATTGCTGATGGGTGATCTGAATATGCCAGATGTTGACTGGTGTGCAGTTGCAGCTGCCACTTTGAAGAGTGCAGTTATTCTAGATGCCCTACAGGGGGCATGCCTTAGACAACTAGTACTGGAGCCCACTTAAGAGGGCAATATTGACTTGATTCTCTCAAATGGAGATGGAGAGAGGATCACAGATGTAGAAGTGGGTAGCCATCTGGGAACTAGCGACCATCGAACAGTATGGTTCTACAAAACACAGAATAGAGTCAAGCCATACAAAGACAAAAGTACTGGACTTTAGGAGGCTGACTTTGCCAAAATGGGTGAGTGCCTAAGGAATGCACTAGCAAATGGGCAGGAAGGAGGGGTGGAAGAACAATGGGGAATAATAAAAACTGCCATCACAGAGGTAACAAGCCTTTGTGTGAAGCAAATAAACAAAACAAGACGATGTAAGAAACCACTATGGTTATCAAAGGAAGTGGCAGTGAAGGTTCAAGAGAAAAAGAAAGCATTCAGGAAGTACAAGGAATTGCAGAAGGAGCAGGACAGAGAACTGTATCAGTTAAAGCAAAAGGAGGCTGGGAAGGCAGTCAGAACAGCAAAGGCCCAAACCAAGGAAAAGATAGCCAACTCAGTTAAGAAGGGGGATAAAACCTTTTATAGGGACATCAGGGAGCAAAGGAAGACCAAGGAGGGATAATGAGGCTTAATAAAGGGGAGGGAGGGTGGGCAGAGGAGACTGTGAAAAGGCAGAGATATTAAACAAATATTTTTGCTCAGTATTTACAAATGAAGGGGAGGTACATAAACAAACAGTAGTAACACTCTGGACATAGAAGTTGATACCAGCTCATTTACAGAAGAAAGGGTTCTGAAAGAACTCTTAAAACTGAAAGGTGGACAAAGCAATGGGGCCTGATGGGATTCATCCCAGAATTCTAAAAGAGCTAAGGGTAGAATCAGTGACACCACTGACTACCCTTTTAACAAATCATGGGAGGATGGGGTGGTACCGAGGACTGGAGGAGGGCAGATGTGATTCCCTTCACAAAAGTGGGAGCAAGGCAGAAGCAGAAAACTACAGACCTGTTAGTTTAACCTCAGTGATAGGGAAAATGATGGAATCACTTCTGAAGGAAAGAATTGTCAGTATCTAGAGGCCAGAGGGGCACAGGACCCTAGGCAACATGGATTCTGAGTGGAAAGGTCATGCCAGACAAATATGATAGATTTCTTTGACTGGGTGACCAAAGTAGTAGATCAGGAAGGGGCTGTGGACATGGCCTACCTAGACTTTAGCAAGGCATTTGACACAGTCCCACACAAAAGATTAATATACAAGTTAGCCAGCCTGAGAGTGGGTCCCAAGATGACAGCCTGGGTAAAGAATTGGCTGGAGAATAGGACACAGAGAGTAATAGTAAATGGAGTCCACTCAGAAGAAAGGAGGGTTACTAGTGGGGTACCACAGGGTTCAATATTAGGACCGGTCCTCTTCAATGTCTTTATAAGTGACATTGTGGAAGGACTGGAAAGAAAAGTATGTCTCTTTGCAGATGACACTAAGATCTGCAACAGAGTTGATGCACAGGGTGGGGTGGAAAGGATGAGAAGGGACTTGGCAAGGTTAGAGGAATGGTCAAATGTATGGCAGCTTAGATTCAATGCTAAGAAGTGCAAGGTAATGCACCTGGGAAACAAAAATCCAGGGAAGAGTACACAATGGGGTGAGATACTAACAACAACAAAATGGAAAGGGACCTGGGGTAAGTCACATCATATGACCTAAAGGTGGCCAAGCAATGTGAGAGGGCAGCAAAGGAGGCTGGGGGATACTGGGATGCATAGGGAGAGGCATCACCAGTAGAAAACAAGAAGTTATTATCCCTCTGTACAGACAGCTGGTGAGACCCCATCTGGAGTACTGTGTGCAGTTCTGGAGACCCAATCTCCAAAAGACATAGACAGGATGGAAGCTGTCCAGAGGAGGGCAACTAAAATGGTGCAGGGTCTGCACTGGAAGACATATGAAGAGAACTTAGGAGCTTAATATGTATAGCCTCGAGGAAAGGAGGGAGAGGGGGGACATGATAGAAACTTTCAAGTACCTCAAGGGAATCAACAAAGTCCAAGAGGGTAGCATCTTTCAAAAAAAGATGTGTGCAAGAACAAAAGGGCACAACTTGAAGATGGGGGGGCGGCTCAGAGGTAATTTAAGGAAGTATTTTTTCACAGAGAGGGTTGTGGATGCATGGAACGGCCTTCCGGAAGAGGTTGTGGAGTCAAAATCAGTGGTGGAATTCAAGCATGCATGGGACAGTCATAAGGCAATTCTGGGGGGTGGGGGTAAGAAGAAGTAGGCTGCTGGTTAACTAGGATCTGCAGCTTATCCAGTAGGTAGGGAAATGGGCAGACTGGGTGAGCCAAGTGGTCCTTATCTGCCGTCAGATTCTATGTTTGTCTAAGAAGTCAGTCAGCTGGTCTGTGACAATATGTTCCAGTGCCTTTGAGAGGGGAGGTAGGATGGAGATTGGACGGAAATTCTCATGGGCAGTTTTGACACCACTTTTGTGTATAGGGGTAACAGTGGCAAATTTCCATTTGTCAGGGAACTGGTTGAGGCTGAGGGAGAGGTTAAAAATCCTGGTTAATGGCCTGAGTACTTCTTCAAGGGTGAGGGATGGAAGTTTGAGTTCTAGTGAATCATTGCTGGTTCTGGATTTTCTAATGGCTTTGGTAAAATAATTGCAAACCTGGTACATCTTGACCGCTTTAAAGTAGAGGGGGGGGTGACTAGTGGGAGCAGTAGAAATTGGGGACATAGAATCGTCCACTTCTTTGAAAAAATCAGGGGGAAGTACAGTACTAAGATCAGTAAAGGCAGTATTGAAGGTGTCTGCAATGATTTTCGGATGGAGTGTAATATCTCCATTTATGCTGAGCAGATGGGGTGGATTTTGACTGCTTCCCAGTGACTTCTTTTATGTTGTTCCAGAAGTCTCTTCCATTGCCCCAGGAGTTAGTAAGAACATTCTTGAACTGAAGAAAATACTTGTCCTACATGAATTACATATACTGTACAATGGAATATAGAGTCAGTTAAATTTTTGAAATTAGAGCAGATAACTATTTAGTCCTGATATCATCATTCAAACCCTTTGGACTCAGTGAATCAAGCTCATATATCCAGTATGCTTCTTTTTGAAGAACCAATGTGTGCACATTTCCACCTCTTTGAGACATTTGTATTTGTTCAATTCTAGTGAATCTTAAATTGCTGCTCAGCCACGGTTCCCTTCTATGTGATGCTTTGTCATGGTGTAGGATACATTTTTTCACTCTGATGGCAGTCCTATGCTCACTTATCTTTTCATTCAATGGTCTTTCTGTTTGGCCCACTTATACCATTCCACAGGGGAATGTCAATACATTGATTATATCTATTGAATTACAGTTAATGAAGTCTTTAATAATGTATTTTTCCCCACTTCTCAGGAATTTAAAAGATTTTTCATTACTGGTATTATTACAGTGGGCACAGTTGCCACATCTGTAATTCCCCTTAAGTGGTGATATCAACCATTTTGGTGTAAAGCTTTTATTTTCTTCAAACAAGCTGTGCACAAGGGTGCCCTTGAGGTTAATTCCTCTTCTGAATGTAATTCATTAGCCTTTTTTTTAGCTATTTCTCCTAGGCATGGTTCTGTTGTGAATATGTGTCCATTTTTTTATTGTTGCTGTTATTGTGTTGGCATTCTTGTGGTAATCTGTTTTAAATGTGATAATGTCTTCTTCATCTGCTTTTGGTGGCTTTTTTACTAATAGTTCTTGAGGCTTTATTTCAACTTTCTTGACTGCGTCCACCAATATTCTGAGTTCATAACCCTGGTCCAGGAATCTTACACATTTTTGTCATTTCTTTTTTTTTTTCACCTCTTCTGTTTTAGAACAATTTCTCTTTGCTGTTAGGAGCTAGCCATTAGGAACATTTTTCTTTATGTGGTAAGGGTTACTACTTATCCAATGCAGTAGTGTATTCCTATGTTTTTTTTTCCCTAAAAGATGGTTGTCTGTAATCTTGAATCTTTTTTGTAGATCACCAAGTCAAGGTATTCAACTTTGTCTCTGCCAGCTCTTTCTGTAAACCTCAAGTTACTATTTCTACTATTCACATATTCAATAAAGAGTTTTAACTCTGTATTGTTTACGTTGCAGTTGAAGAGTATGTCATCAACGAAGCATATCCAGGTATTTAAATGGTTATACCATCTATTGTTTCTGTGTATGATATAATGTATACTGCTCTTCCCAACTGTTCACCTAGATGTTGGCTAGGGATGGGGCAAAAGAACTTCAAATGGCTGTCCCATGTTGTTCCTTAGAAAAAGTGCCACTAAAGAGAAAATAGTTGGATATTAAAGTTAGGTCTGCAAGTTCAGCAATGAACTTGATAGGTGGATAGACTGTAGTTGCTCCATCTCCCAGTATTTTTCCTCAACCCTTCTATCCCTTCATCATGTGGTATATTATTACAATGGTTTTCTATGAGTATGGTAACATGAACTATATTTTCATTTGTCCAGTTGATTCTTATTATATTCAGTACTGTTCTTGTATCCTCTCTAAAGCATTTTTTTTCATCACCTTAGGTCTTATGTAGAACTCTACATATACTGGTTCAGTCATTGAGCCTATGCTGCTCACTGTCAATTTTCTTGGCGGTTCTTGTAGGTTTTGTTTGGGGCAGGAAACATATATTAGGCCTTGCTGGGTTTCTGACTCTAAGAAGCTGACTCTCTGTTTTTGTTATCAGTCTGTTCTCAGTTGCATCAGTGATTTTAGTGTCAGTTTCTTTTTTAAGGTCATCCTTGGGATCTCTTGGTAACTTGCTGTAATAGTCCTCACTGTCAGGTTGTCTGTATTTTTCTTTCAGATACATGTTTTTGTGCCATAATTCTACCCCTTCTCCTTTGTCACCTCTCATTATTAATATGTCTTTGCTTTCTTTTAGTTATTTCTAGTGCTTTGATCTCATTCCTACTTACAATAATTCTTCCTTTGGTCACTGGTTGGATTTTGGAGATGTTTTTCAAGGTCTTGATTGATAAATGTGCTGCATATAGTTATAGCTGAACTTGGTAAACTGTTAGGGACTAAGGTTAATTTGGGTTTGAATGGGGAGTCTTCAGTTGTGTATGACATTTCTTTCATAATTACTCCTTCATCATTTCTCCTAGACATATTAACATAGTTTGGCACTGTTACTGTTTTTGTGTTAACTTGGAGGCATGTATGTTCAGGTGTAAATGTCTATATGTCTGAAAGGTATCAACCCTTGTTTTAAATACATTGAGCTTATTAGATGGCACACATATAGTTCCCTTCTAGTACTTCTTTTTGATGCTGATTTAAAGGTGTATTGCTGAGATGTTTGACCTCCATGTTGATCTCGTAGGTCTGTGGTTGTTCTGCCAATAAGTTCCACAATTCCCTCATCCTTCTGTTCCTCTCCCTATGTGTGTGCGTGTACCCTCTTCTAGATCTATTTGAAAATTCTGTTCTTCTAGTTCTGATGTTGCTCCTCCACTTGCATCTATATCACTATCTGTTGTTTCCAAATTTTCTACCAGGAATTTTGGTTTTTCTTTGTATGAGCTCCCTTCCTTCTCTCTCTTACCATGCAAGTTACAAATCTTGCCTACTCATAGTCTCTTATGCCTCTTTCATTTGTATTTCATTTTTTGTTCTAATTTCTTTAGATTCTCATCTTTTATTGTTGCCTGGACATCTTTAAATAGTCCAGTTTCCTTTCTTTTAATTTCTTCTTTTAGTCTGTCATAATCCTTCCTGGCTTTTAAATAGTGTCTAAAGGAAGATGTTAGAAGCTTTGCTTAATATTTGCTCCCAGTCTTTCATGAATTCTTTATCATCTATGCCAAATGTGGGGAAGGGGGGTATTTGTATCCTGAGGCCTGTTGGATATCTACTGAGGGAGAGATCATAGATATGCAAACCTGTCTCTTCCTCAATGCCTCCAGTGTGTGGAAATTAATGTTGGATGTTCTGTCTGGTTTAGAACTACCAACAAGTTCTTTGTATGCTGAAGCTGCATAGGCTAATTCATCTGCCTGTTTTTCTGTAAATGCCAGGCAATCTAGATTGGCTTCTTGTCGATGATAGCACTGTGTCAGGAATTATTTAGTATGTAGACAGTCCCAGAGAAAATACAAGTGTAACCTTCCTGTCCAGCTACATTCAAATTCAATAACAATTTAGTATTGGTGTTTTTGCTCACTAGACTCCAGTTCAGACCACTGGGATCCATAGTGATGGCAATAGCAGGAAACAATATCTTTTATGTGGGCACACTGATACAGCACAAGCTGCAAAAATGTATAGTGTATCAGAATACACCCAGTGAAACCAGGAGATTACTGAATTGTCTTACCTTATTTTTATATTTGCTTGCATACATGAGCAAGAAACATTATGTGGCAGCTTAGGAGAGAAGTGGGTTGTGGAGGCGTGGCACTGTGGCAGACAACAGAGGCATTGCATTTGGGGGCTTGGCACTGGTGGACCAATGGAGGCACAGTGTGCTGATGACACTGGCTTCCAAAAGTGCCACCAAGTTGTAACATTTTCACCACAGCAATCAGGGGCCACCTTGTCATTACAGTGTCAGCCATTCTGCGGCAACGAGGGAGTGACCCATCATTGCTGGGCAGAATGTTGCCTACTGTAATATTGTTTGTGAACGTGGCTGCGAGCCACCGCCATGTTCACAAACAATATTAGACAGCCCCCAAGTGCTGAGTGGTTGCCCAATCCCACTCAGCATCATGTGCCATCTCCAAAACAGTTTTTGTGTACCAGCTGGGGTCCCTATCCCCATTGGATTCATTCCCCCCTTCCCAGTGTAATTTGCCAATGGGGGAGCCCACTCCCCATCAGCATAATGCCACCCAAAAAAATTGGTTTACCGAGGGGGTGCCCAATCCCCCTCAACTCTTGCCCTCCCACATGTGCCAAAGAGGGTGCCCAATCCCCATCAGCTACAGCCTCCACAAAAAAGACACTCTGGTGGCACACTGGGTGCCCACCTCAGTGTGCTAAATGTCCCTGGGAACAAAAAAAATGTCCTGCAATGTTGTTTTTTTCCCTGTAAATCAGAAAACAGTCCATCATTGAGTCAGGTGGTCCCACCCCAACCCGCACCCACCCTCTGCCCACCCTGCCTCCCACACCCCTCATTCCATACTTTTTTTTCCTTTTTGTTAACAAATCTTTATTCATTTTTGAACACAAGACAGACATACAAATACCTGGTCTAGCCAGGGTACACAGTCCCAGACTGACTGTGTGAACTATATACAACCCGTCTATATACATACACAGCAGGTGAAACCACTCTTTAAATAATAGCATAATCCTATAACATTTGTCCCCTATCATGATGGGTCTGTAAATGTATTTTGTCTACCTAGGGATAACCCCAATGCCATTACACCTGCAACCCTGAAGACAGCATCAGACCACCAGCTCCTTTTAAGAAGCATTCCTTCCATAGGGTGGCGCCCTGCTGTGTCCCCTGGAAAGAGAGAGTCCTCATCTCCCCATATAGCCAAGCAGACCAATACCATCATACTGTTACCCTTATAAGTAAACCTTAACATCTCAAGAGCAGCTGCCCAAAAGAACATTAGACCAAAATAGTGCCATGAATGTTTCTCACTCCAGCATAACTTCCTTCTGTTAATCACAATCCGACAGACAGGCCTGTGTTTGGATATTTGTATTCTGCTGCGAGTAAATCGCATCTAATGCCACCCATCTTTTAGCATACAACCCTTTTCTCCCCTCTGTTTATAGATGCCTCTTTATCCTACCCAAAGCCCCCATAAGATCTCTCACCCATTGATCATATGCATAAACATGGTCATCCTTCCAATGTTGTAACAGAAAGGATTTAACTACCGCTGCCATCAAGAAGAAATGATATTTAGGTGTAACACCAGAGATTTGCGAAAAATCTCCTGTTATAAATTCCGAATAATCCAGCATTGGGTCCATATGCCGTTTAACTTCACCCCAAAGAGGCGATATTTTACTACATCCCCACATCATGTGCAGGAGCTCACCTATTCCCCTCTCACATCTGAAACACAGGTCTGTCTGTCTAAGGTTTCTATCACATAGTTTCACAGGGGTAAAATACATGCTAGAGACAATAAAAAAATGCATACTCTTATATTTGGGTATAACTATATTCTATATACTTGCTACTCTTCCAAATATTATCCCAAGCGAGGTTCCGAGGAGCCATCACTTGATCCCAATATGAGACTCTTATAGAAGAGTTTGGACTAAGAAAATCCAGGAGCACGCTATATACTTGTGAAAGGGAGTTAGATTTTGGATCAACTTCCCTTAGCCTATCCCACGTAAAGAAGTTGTCCGTAAAACCCCCAAACCTCTTCTGCACCCCTTCCAACATTCATGTAAGCTGCAGCCTTTGAAAAAAAGGCATTCCTTCACATCGAGTCAGAAGGGCCACTCTATTACCCTGAATAATATCCCTTAGCTTTAGACCCGATACCTGGTTAGCCCACCGCATACCAATTACCTGACCCCCAATTACTAGGTTAGGATTACCCAGCACTGGTTAATCTCAGGCCTTCATTTGGTCTGTTCTCTGTACAGGAGTAAGAAATGACCGTCAAGCTTCTGCCATTTTAGCAATTGGATTCCCATACAATTTTTTAAGACTTTTTTCTGCGTTGGCCTACAATAGTGCCTCCGGAGAGAGGCCCGAATCTTTTAACATTTGCTTTTCCATTTGTAGCCAGATTGGAATGTAAGTCTCCCTGTCCAGATTTCTAACCCATCGAATCATAAGACCCAGCTGTCCCTCCACATAGTATACATGGAGATCAGGCAATTTGATCCCTCCCAATGTATGCGGTAAGCACAAAACGTTATGCTTTTTCCTGGGAGGTTTGGCATTCCATAAAAATTCAGAGAGTAGCCTCCTAATTATACTGAACCATTTTTTAGGGATACTATAAGGGGCTAAGTACACTGGATATAACAACCTAGGTAATAGGTTCATCTTAATAAGACCCAATCTGGTCATAAAATTCAAAGGAAGTTTATTCCATCTTAATATATCCCCCTTAATTGCTGATATAGTCCCCTCCAGATTTGTTTCAGCCCCCACCTCCATATTTGCTGTAATCCAAATACCCAAATATTTAATTTTATCTGTCATCCATTGTAATCGCAGTGGTGCAAAATCTGCCCTATAGACATGCGGCGTCAAAGGGAGGATTTGGGTCTTAGTCAAATTAAGTTTATAATTAGAAACGTTAGAGAATTACCCTATTAATTATCTTATTCTCTCAAAACTAGATGCTGGGTCTTGTAAGTGCAGAAGAACATCGTCTGCAAAAACTGAAAATTTTAACTCCCTTCCCACTATCTTGATACCCTTTATATGCATATCCAGATTGATAGCTCTCAACAGGGGCTCTAAATAAATGTTAAATAATATCGGTGAGAGAGGGCATCCTTGTCGGGTCCCATTTTCCAGCTGAATTTCCCGCGAGACATAGCCATTACATAAAACCCTAGCCATTGGAGCAGCATATAAGTTTTTAATACCTCTAAGCAGGCCCTCGGGAAAGCCCATCTTCTCCACTGTAGCAAAAAGAAAAGGATGGGAGACCCTGTCAAAGGCCTTTTCTGCATCTAACAATGTCAAGGCTAAGGGTAATTGAGAATCGGGTGCATAATTTAATATATGGTGTAATTTCCTAAACGCATCATGTGCACCCCTCCCTGGCATAAATCCCACTTGTTCCTGACTAATTAAACTAGGAGCAATAAGCAATATTCTATTGGCCAAAATTCTTGTAAGAATCTTACTATCTTGGTTCATTAGGGCTATAGGCCTGTAATTGCCAGGCAGATCTCTGGACTTATCTGGTTTAGGAATTAGTGTGATATACGCCTGATGCAATGGAGGATGGAACACCCCTTCCTGCATTATAGTACTAAACAATTCCTGGAGCATGGGGAGTATAGTCTGAATATGTGCCTGTTAAAACTTAGCCATGAGACCATCCAGCCCCGGGGTTTTACCGGCGGACAGAGATTGAACCACCTCAATGATCTCAGATGCTCTTATAGGAGCCACTAACTCCCTAACCTGTATTGGGTCCAAGACTGGTAAGGGAATTCCCTCTAAAAAATTCCTGATTTTCTGCTCCCCAGCAAGATTTCTAGCCTGGTATATTTCTTTAAAATATGACACAAATGCATCTGCCATTTCCTGAGGATCCATTAGAAGCTTTCCCTCATACTGAATAGAGGTAACCGTTCTACTTGCTTCCCATTCCTTGACTCTAGCTGCTAGTAGATGCCCCGGGATATCTCCTTGCAATAAGTATTTAGCTTTAATCTTTTCTAGCCAGAATTCTATTTTACCATAGACAATATCCGCCAGTTCCCCTCTCAAACTTTTAAGTTCAGCATCAATTTCCCTGGAGGACCCATCCAATGGCATCAGTGAGTCAATTGCCCCCCAAATAAATTCCTTTTTTGCCCTTCTCTGCCTGTTTCTTTGTGCTGAAATACCCTGGGCTACCCCTGCGTACAACACCTTACAAGTTGGCCACGCCAAATTTTTTTTCTGCAGCGTGGGTAATTGTTGCTGTATAATCTCTAGCAATGCATCCTCTAGCTTTTCCCACATTGACGTCTCCATCAATAAGGAATCATTTAGCCTCCACCGATGTGGTCTAGGAGGGACAGGTCTTGGTTCCCACGTCAACTGAATAGGGGAGTGATCCGAAAAGATTATACTCCCTGTTGTCACATCCCTAACCTCCCTGAGTGCCTCCCTGTTTACCAAAAAAAAATTGATTCGAGATTGGCTCTTATGGGCTGCCGAGTAAAATGTCATCTTATTGCCCCCGGTAGAGTGGATTCTAATCAGATCTACCAATGCTGCAACCTCAAGTAATCTGTTCAGGGCAATCTGAGCCCTAGTCAAAGGCCCCCTGGACAGTGGCATCCTATCCTCCTGGTTGTTACAATAGGTATTCTAGTCACCTGCCAGGATAAGAGAATGTGTTGAAAGAACAGCTATATCCCTTTCTACTGAGGCAAAGAAATCAGGATCTGAGGGAGTTGGTCCATAAACAGAAGAAACCAAAATTGCCTTACCAGACAGTGTGCCCGGTAGATAGATTCCTCTGCCATCCTCCCTTGCAAACACTTGCTCTACCTTGTATGGACAGGTTTTCTTTATTAAAATCACTACTCCCCATGAAGCTCTTTCTTTACCTACCCCAAAAACTTGTCCCACCCATAGCCTCTTAAGACCACTCAGGTCCTACATCAATAAATGTGTCTCCTGTAAAGCAGCAATGTGAGCCCCCATTTGATCAATGTGTCTCAAAATTACCATTCTTTTGCATCTACCCCTAAGTCTCTTAATATTCCAAGAAATTATTTTAACACATGACATTAAAAAACATCAGAGTAATTTGGATTAAGCCCTCACACTGTGCCCTTTCATGGTCTGCTTCCCCCTTTCTCCCTATATTGGACTCCTTCTCTTTCCAGTTCCCATTAACCCCCCTCCACCCCCCTGCTCCCGATCCCTAGATCGTCCGCCTTCCAGATACCGGATGATGGATGAACCCCTTCCTGTGCTACCCCGCAGCCCCTACCCTAAATGAAGCAACTCCAGGACCTAGCCCATGACCAAAAAACAACTAGTATATAGCTACCTTTCTACCCCAACATCCTTCTTTCCTCCTTTCCCATCATTCCCTTCCCCTGCTCCACACATCCTCCCCAGAAGTCGGGGACTGCCCTAAGCTTCTACATAAAGACGGTTAACTAACATCCTCCAGACCCCAGCTTGATAAAAAAATTAACAAACCTAAGCAACTCTCCCGTCCCTGTTTCCGTGCCAACTGGGGAATCCCTTATACATTCTGAGAGCTACCGGGGAGGCCTTGAGCCTTAGTCCCTGTCAGTATACGCTCCAAATACCACTGCCCTAATATCTTGCAACAAAATATCATATAGATTACATTGCATTATGACGCAATACAACTCAGCTCCAAATGGAGATAGCGCCATCTGCTGGAAATGTTAATAAACACCTACCACAAGTATATCTGTATAGATTCTGCCTTCAACTTATTACAGATCCCACGGGGGCATGCCAATCTGAGAGAGACTGCAACTACTTCAGAATATTGCCAATGGAAGCAGCTCTCATTGCTCTTTTCTCACTGGGCTCCCCAAAGTTCAAAAATGACTACAGCTGCTTTTTCATTATCCCTTAGTGAGTTCCATATAAACCCTCCTCTTCCCAAAACTAGTGGATTTACTAAACCGTGCAGCCCGCCACCTCGCGGTAATTTGCTCATCTGCAGTCCCTTTAGTGTGGTGCCCACCCCAATTACCTGTGATGCCACCCATCGCTCCCTTTCCATTTACCTTCCTCTCTGAACCCCCACGGGGAGGGTCCCCTTTAAGTTCCAAGCTCTAACAGTTCCCACAAAAGCCCTTCCACCTCTGATCCCCTATTACCCTGCCCCATCTCCCCTGAGTAGCTATTTAGCTTCTGCCTTGTTCAACCCTCACAATTCCAAGTTGAAATCCATTTTCCCCCACCCCAAAACTGACCCTCGATAACCCCACAACCTTGATATAACCCTTTAAACCCAATGTTTATAACAATGAACCGAAAAACCTGAATAACAATATGAACTTGTCAAATCCTTTCATACACCAGAGTCCCAGTCTTTCAGATTAAAGCAACCCCCTTCTCATCTGCACCAATTCAGGTCGGTGACTTGAATAGCTCGGGGAGTTCCAACTGTAACCCTTATAAAGCGTCCTTTGCTGTTAAAAATCTCTTCTCCCTGGCTTGGAGTCGTACCACCAGTGTTGCAGGGTATTGCAAGCGGAACTTAATTCCTGCAAGATATAATTTTTTCTTGATCTCTGAGTATTCCTTTTGCTTCTCTCTAACCGCTGGTGTTTGATCCTGAAACAACCAGAGAAATGCACCATTCCACTGTAGTGACTTCTTTTGCCTAGCAGTAAACAGCACATGGGACTCTTCTTTGCAATTAAGAAAGCGCATAATTATCACCTGAGGTCTTGCCCCTGGCAGTGGCATCTCTCTTAATGCCCTATGTGCTCTCTCCAAGTTATACGTTTCCCCAAATGGAGTAGGGCCCAGCAACTTGAGCAGCATGTCCTGTATGAAGGAAACACAGTCCGACCCTTCAGCCCTCTCTGGTAGCCCCGCCAATATTAAATTATTCCTCCGACTTCTCGATTCTTGATCCTCCATTCTTTCTTCAAGCTTCTTGACCTGTTTTCTGACCACCAATAACTCCTGCTCAATCGTAGATACCTTCATTTTCTGGGAGAAGATCCAAGCTTCTGCATCCCCCATTCTCTGTGCAAGTGAATGTAATGCCAGTTTCACTGCTGCAAAATCAATCACAAGCCCCTGCAGCATTTTTTTAATTTCTTGTATATCATCAGTAGTCAGACAAGAACCCCCTTCCTTTCCTATCTCATCCTCCTGCTTGTTTGGAGTAAGGGATTGGGGCTTCGGTCTTTTAGTAGCTGGGGTTCTCCTCGCAAGATGCTCCACAACTTCAGCTTCCATCTCGGTGCTGTGAAGCGGCCTAGTACTATGGCCAAACACACGCTGTCCGTGAGATCACCTCGCTTCTTTATCTATCAATCCTTAAGCGATACCACCAAAATTCGAGCCCACAGCACCTCGCCAGCCAGAAATAAGCATTTTTATTCAAACTTAGCCAGTCCCAGAAGTTTTACTGCCTTTGCCTGCTTTAGGGTCTCTTAGCAGCACAGAAGACATCTGTTCGGACTTGGCTCATCACGTGATCCCCCCCTCATCCCATACTTACCTCCAGAGCCCAGTGCAATGATCTTCAGTGGACCTGGAACACGTCTGCACTCTTCAAAGCCAACTGAAGAAATGCCGGTAAGCTGTATAATGACATAAAAAGGGTTTTTTCAACTTTGGTGCATATCTCAGGCATTTTTGGGAATTTTGGCGACAAGTTTTCAACATGGGGTTATTGGGACCCCTCCTCATGAATTCAGCCACTGTCTTGGCACTATTCGGTCCTGAAAAGTGATTTTCCAATCACTGCGTGGAATCACCTTTTGGGGCCAATTAATGAAATGACAGGGCCAGTGTTCATGAGAAGGCCTCTCAAAAAGTCTATGTTGCAAATTTGGTGGAAAAAATTCAACAAATGACTGTTTTATGAGTGTGCATTGTGCAGTTGCTATGCACACTGGTAACTTCGTGAGTTTGCAATATTTTCACTCCAGATTTTCAACATTGCCATTTCTCCACACCTTCGTATGAACAGTACAGCTGTCATTTTTCACATCCTGGTTGAAATGTGTTTTCGCACTTCCGGCACAGAATAGCACAGTCACTGTGGGAAATCAGTGTTCAGGACACATTAAGAAAATCACAGTGACACTGTTCATTAGCAGAGGTACAAAAATGCCTATGTTGAAAATTCTCTGACAAAAATTCATAAAATTACTGTGTTACAAGCATGCATTGCGCAGTTTCCATGCACACACGTAACTTCACACATTAGTGATATTTTCTCTCCAGATTTTCAACATTGCCATTTTTCCACACCTCCTTATGAACAGTACATCTGTCATTTTTCACATCCTGGCTGAAATATGTTTTTGCACTTCTGGGGCAAAAATCAGTGGGAAATCAATGTTCGGGACACATTAAGAAAATCACAGTGCCTATGTTGAAAATTTGGTGATGAAAGTCCATAAAATGACTGTGTTACATGCATGCATTGTGCAGTTTTCATGTATGCTCGGATGTGTGAGCATTGTTAATGGTCCCACTACAGATTTTCAACATTGCCATCTCTTCACACCTCCCTATGGATGGTACAGCTGTCATTCTTCACATCCTGCCCGATCTGTGTTTTCTTACATGTGGTACAGAATGGCATGGTCACTGTTGGAACTCAAAGTTCTGGATTCAGTGACAAAATCACACTGCCACTCTTCATGAAAAAAGGTCCCAAATGCTTTCATGAGGTGTGGTCTCAAAAAGGTCATGTTGAAAATTTGTAGTGCAAATACCAACAAACGCCTGGGGCATTAAGGTTTCTAACCATTATGTCCCACCCTGTACAGACTGACAGGCATCAGGGTGTGCCTTTGCATTGCTGACTATACTGCTCATACCATCCCACTCCCACCCCCAGCCACTGACAGGCATCGAGGTGTACCTTGGACTCTTCGGCCCAAGACTTCACACCATTGTCCTATGCTGCACTCATTTTGATGTATGTCATTATGAAATGATGTGACAGTAAAGCTAAACACCCCAAGGCACTCCTCAACATGTGTCAGTGTCTGCAGAATAGGGTGAGGTGACATGGCATGACCGTCATGGCTGATGACCCAAACACTTACCCCAATGCCTGTCCATCTCTACAGGATGGAGGTGGGGTTTTATGTGAAGTTCAATACTTCACTGCCATTCCTATTCTGCATCTGTCTAACTCCTGCGTGTCCAGTGGTGCTAATACCAGCAAGCAAGCATTCAGCATTGACAAATGCTTATTTATTTATTGCATCTGTTCCAAGCCACAGTGTACAATTTACAGAAAACAAAATGCATAATATCAAATGTCCATGCAACAGTCCAATGGCTTCTTGGCTCAATTGCCTAGTCCAGTACCATTCTGAAAAGTTTAACTTGCTGCTTTCTGTTTTTTTTTTAATTTCCATAGATGATTTGTTAATTTGTAGATTGTGCTGGGATCAGGACTTCTATAGACAGGAAAGACGTGCACACACATAATCATGTGCAGCATTTCACTGCTGATGTTTTGGAGTTAACCACTCCTTCAGAGACAATTGGCCTTTGTCTCCACTGTCCTTTTCTGAGCATACGGTTACTATGGAGATCAGGGCTACTTTTCTTTGGCAACTCCAGAGCCGCTTATCATAATGACACTTGCATTTAAAAACATAAACATCATATTGTGCAACAATATATAATTAAAATCATGTGTCTCATTCTTCTTGAGTGAATTAATAATTATTTAATATGCCCCTGTGTAAAATTCATCATGGACTTAGTTCCATATGTCTATTTTATGCTCATCACATCTAGACTTTAAAGTCAAGATTCATATTATTCACTTTCTGTGATACATTATTTATCTGCTTACAAAAAAACTCTAACTTCTGATGTTTAAAAATCAATCCATATACTTTTCATGAACTTCCTTCTGTAGGTCTTATTTTGCGATTAACACAACTGAATTATTAGAGCCAGTTATTCACATTATTCGTATTGTTGAACATAATTTTTTATCTGCTTACATGGACATCCAGCTATAGTTCACTGACATCTAAATAGCGTACAATCAGGTAAGCCATTTGACTTTGTATTTAGATAAAAAAACAAACACATATAACACATGAACTGAGTGGACAACTAAAACCCCAAGTAAAAACAGTTCTCAATGTTCCCCTTTCAAACAGTTATCATAGTGATCCCTGAGAATTGGAATTAAAATTCCTGTATTATGGCAAATGCTTTTCTATGAGCATATAAGGCAAGAATCTCTGTGTATTGTATGTGTCTATTCTAATTTCTGATATATATCTTGCTGCATATTATTTCTTACATGATACTCATAGTATTCTGGAAATCCATAGTACATGTCATCATGTCTCAATCTCACACATATTTCAGTAAATCCTCCTCTTACTAGTACAGTCATAACTATTGTTGAACACTCCTAATTAAATTCAGTATCTAAATTCTACATTAATTAATGCATATTAAGGTAAGCACATCATTGCCATGCTAGTACCCTTTTTGTTTGTTTATTTCTTTCTCTACTTCTGTATTACAGCATAAAAAGCTGTTACATAGTCCATTGCTTCTTTCACATATGCATATTCGGCTGATACATATATCTCTTACTATATTTTATTTTATTGCTAGTAAGTATTTATTTATTTATTTCAATCTAGGATTACAATACCTTTGAGCCAAGGCTCTTTTACAAAGGTTCCATGTCAGTGTGTGCAACAGTCATCATTTTTAGTTACAAACATATAGTCATTGACTTACAGACATGTAATAACCAGTACAAAGACTTGAGCTATGAGCAAGACAAGGGAAGGGGGTGGTGGTGGGAAAGTGAGGTGGGGATGGGGGAAGGAGGTCTTGGGGTAAGGTGGAGTATGGGAGGTGGTTGGGGTGGGGCAGGAGTGGAGATACAGGGGAGGTGGGCGAGGGTGGGAGACAGTGCAGCCAGGGGGCCATGTCGAGGGAATATGACAAGTAAGGTGCTAGGGGTGCAAAGACTGATTGTAAGTGCTGGGTGCTGGGGCATTAAACTAGTGGGGGGGCTTAGACTTGCCGGACAGGGAGAAATACAAAGTTCGGGAGAGTCAGTGCCTCTCCTCCAATTGGAAATTTGGTTGTTGAGAAGAACTCACGGGGGGGGGTAGTAGTACAGGGAAAGGGAAGAATAAGAAGAATGGGGTGCTGGTTGGAAGCTGGTTTCCACAAATGTGAGGAGCATGGGGAAAAAGTTACCTGAGTTACAGAACAAAACACATAGGAAATGGGAGAGCTCAGCAAAGAAATGGGTGCTCATTCCAGGGGCAAATACTCACAGAGGTGACACATAAAGGAAGAGCAACTTGTGTAAAGTGAACTTAAAAAATGAATCAGCAACACAAAAAAGGTGCATTTTGTAAAGGAGTCCACTGCTACTAAACCGTTTATGAAGGGTCTCGAGTAAGACCTGAAGGGCTGAGGTTTAGTAGCCGAGGGATCCTTTGCAAAATGCACTTTTTTTGTGTTGCTGACTCATTTTTTTAGTTCACTTTACACCAGTTGCTCTTGTTTATGTGCTGCCCTTACATGAGTTACAGGCCTTGATGATGGGGGCAGATGTGGCGGCAATCATGGAAACATGGGCCACTCAATACCATGACTGGGACTTAATAGTTTATTTATTTATTTTATTTATGACTTTGGTAATCGGGAAGGTGAACTGATTCAAAGTACCATTTTCAGTCATTACCCAAGCCACAGCATGACATCAAAACAAAAATACAAAATACAGGTAATAAACTCAGTAGACAGGTATCAACATGAGGTGCAGTACTTACAGTATATGAAGTGAATACATAAAGTGCAATGTCATGAGACCATATTCTGATAGTGTATCAGAATACACCCAGTGAAACTAGGACATTACTGAATTGTTTTACCTTATATTTTATTTTTTGCATATATTTCACACCTCAGTGCACAATTTGCAGAAAAAATACATAACACCAAATGTCCATGCAGCACTGCGATGGCTACTTGGCTCAATTACCTAATCCAGCATAATTCTGAAAAGTTTAACTTGCTGCTCTTTCTTTCATTTCCATAGATTGCTTGTTAATTTGCAGCTTGTGCTGGGACCAGGACTTCTATTGAGGTAGAAGACGTGCACATGCACAGTCACACTCAGCGTGTCACTGCTAATGTTTCAGAGTTAACCATTCCTTCTTCAGAGCTAATTGGACTTTGTCTCCACTATCCTTTTGTAAGCATACCATTGCTTATGGAGAGCAAGGCTGCATTGCTATGGCAACTACAGAATTGCTTGTCATATGGTACTTGCATTCAAAAACATAAACATCACATTGTGAAACAATACATAATTAACACTGTATGTCTCATTCTCTTTGAGTGAATTGATGACTGTTTAATATGCCCCTGTTTAAAGTTCATCATAGGCTTAGTTTTATATGTCTATTTTGTGATCACTACATCCGGACCTCAAAGTTGTGGTTCAGATTATTCACTTTCCCTGATGCATTATTTTTCTGCTTACAAAAATGTGTGGCAATAGCCAGAGTTTAAAAATTACTTAGTACACTTTTCACATACTTCATTCTGAATATTTTATTTTGCAATTAACACATCTGGACAATTAGAGACAGTTATTCACATTATTCGTTTGCTGAAAATATTTTTTTATCTGCTTACAGTGACCTCTGTCTGGGTAACCCTTGCCTCAGTGTTTGTGCACAGAGGTTCTTTGTCTCTGGCTATAGTGACCACAACAGTAAAGTAGTCAGAACATCTAATGTAATTTTAAGACAGATTAATAAAACCTTTATCAATAAGTCTGAGTACTGTTTAGAGCCATTGTACAGAGCTTATATTAGACCTCATTTGGATTATGGTTCTCCCCTTTTGGAGTTCATATCTTAAAACCAATATAAATTGTCTCGAGCAAGTTCAACGGAGGTTTACTAAATCAATCCCCAGATTAAACAAAAAATGTTATGAGAACAGACTCAAGGAAACAAAACTCTGTCCTTTATATTTGAGAAGGCAAAAGGGGTGATCTGCTACTTATTCATAAACTAGAACATAATCCCAGGCTACTGAAGACATGTGGACTAACATTAGCTAACAAGAGAATTGTGGGAAGACTACACACTAAGCAATTAAATGTTGATTGGGCCAACACTAACAAATACGATAATTTTTTCAACATAAGAGCAGCAAAATGTTGTAACTCCTTGCCATAGGCAATTGTAGACACAGCTAGCTTTGACTCCTTTAAATCTAACCTTGATTCTTGGCTATTTGCACAATAATTTGCACAATATCTCACTGTTGTGGGAGGACAATCTCGATGGGCCTTGTGCCTTGTTTTGTCCTATGCTATCCAGTAAATTCAGTAAATCTGATACCAAAATACTGATATAAAGTGTGATTGTGGGTTGGAAGATTATGAGACATTATATAACATTTTTTAACATTGTAAAAAAACTTTGTAATATCAGGTCAGAAAGTTTGTCCCCATATTTGGGCTATAATACATCAATGGATGAATCTGCACTTAGAGTTTTAAGGAAAAAATGTTCTGAAATTGTTACAAGGAATGTGATTAAATACTTTTGCTGGTTGTATATTATTTCATCCAGAACATATATAACCAAATGCATATAAAGGAAATTTGTGTGGGCAAGTATATTACAATATCACATTTCATGGATCTGCTACATCGTGTTTACACTTAATGGCAGGGAGTTGGTTGCAGAGTTTTCAAAAGCAGTTGTTTTTAAAAGACAAATAATTTTGTTGATAGGTGGTAGGCCATAGAGGTTTCTTAAAGCAATTTTCATTAAAGAATGAATACATTTTCAGACTAGAAATAGAACATATGCATGAGGTGTCAGAGTTTAATTTGTAATTATAGTCTCAATGGAAATCTCCCATGACAATAAAGTTTGCATTGGTCCACTGTTTATAATCGATTCTGGTATAATTAATTAAGGATTTTAAATTAAGAATATATGTTGTGTATCTATCTATATATATATATATATATATATAGAGAGAGAGAGAGAGAGAGAGAGAGAGAGAATATACAGATAGATATTCATTGCAAAAAACTCCATTAATGCATCAGTTAGGGTTAATAGTACAGTGATAAAAGTTTGGAAATGTGCTGTTAAGGTTCAAAACCCTAACTCTGCATTCCCAAGCACACACACACACAAGCAGGGGAAGGGTCAAGGCAACACAACCAACCAGAGACAACCAACCAGCAACAGGTAACAGAAGTAACATACAACTCTCTAAACATACTACAAGACACATCCATCATCACGGTTAACCAACTGTATGAGTTCTGCTGCCATCATAGTGCCTTGGAAGTACACATGAATGCTGGGAAACCATGGGTGATGGCCCACAGTAAGAATTTTTGTATTACAAACATCAATAACAAGCTTTAAGCAGATGCCTATATTTCAATAGTTAAGAAGTGATGAAACACACAGTATGTTATCCACAGATAGTTTATTGGAAATGAGAGTTCGGATAAGCCTACCAACAGTCATTGAATGTTTCAATTTTTTTTCTGATAGAATGAGTCAGTCCTAATAACAAATGGAAGTAATAATAAAAGTATTTTTGTAGTATAGTTTACAAGTAAGATGTAAAGGCAACAATTGTAACATCCAAAGCTAACCATAACACACTGCTAATGGAGTTTGCCCTTTAAGGGGCAGACCAGGTTGTCCTGGTGCACCCCTTCCCGTTCCATCAAGATGGTGTGCTCAGAAGGGGAGGGGGTAAGGAAGGGGTGGGGCTAGGGGATAGAACAATGGTCAGGCAACAGGAAGGGGAGGGGCAAGTGGAGGTACATAATGGACAGCACAGAGGGTTTCAGCCACTTTTTGCTGGAGTTTTGATTCTACACTTAACTGCAGCACGTCAGATTGGCATATTGATTTGAGGTTTGTTCACCAGGAGAGAAAGGTAAGGAAACAAGCAACTAAGTTGGTAGAGGATATTTGAAGTTGGTTTAAAAAAATATATATATATCTTTTAAATATAGTTTTGGGCAGAATGACATATAAAATATATGATAAAGGAAAGAGAGAAGCAGGTGGTTAATAATCGATAAGATGCTGTGTAAAAAAAAAGAGAAGGAAAAGGTGAGAGGGGAAAATGCATGGCTTGCAGAAGTACAGCGCTAAGGGAAGAGCTGATGTGGAATTAGGCACCCTTTAGTGTAAGGAATTGCATTGTTAACGAAGTTATTCACTGAACACAGCGATAGTATTGCTTAAGTTTTAAGAAAAGGTTCAGGTAGCAAGGTTGTTTGCTGCAGGCAGGAATGAAGTGCAAAGAGAAGAGCTGAGGTGGAAGTATGCACATTTAACACAGGAAATCGTACTGTTAAGGAAGTTATTGACTGGATGCAGTGATGTTGCGCAGCAGCTGCAACGATAGCTAGGTTTTTGTGTGGGACAGAAGTGAGGCACTAAGGAATAAAGAGGAGGTGTCTCTCGCAGCGCCAGGAGAAGTTGGGGGAAGTAGGCCAAAGTATTGGCCTGGTGTGTGGGCGTTAAGAAAGGAAAAGATGTTAGGAGAGGGGGACAGTACACAAGTGTGGTCGTGGCTTGCAGATGGATTTGCAGGGGCTGGCAGCAGGGCCTAGCAAGTCAAGGAATGGTTTGTAATGGTGATAGTTTCTTACCTGAGCCATATTTGAAGGGTACTATGTAGGTGTCAATTCCATCTTTCCTGCTACCACATGCCTATCTGGTAGCAGTGATACCTGCAGTGAGTCAATTGTTGAATTATGACAGATAAAAATCAATATTTTGAAAATGTGTGCAGACTAAGTCTCAATGTATGAAGAAGATATGCCAGCAATAATGAGTCAACATACTGTGCTGGCAGTATAGAGTCAATCATACTGTATTTGTTTTTCCTTTTTTTGAAATTATAGTTCTTTTTTATTTTATATAAAGGTAATGTACCTGAGAAAACAGTACAGGGATTACACATTATGACCAATGACATAAACTGCATAGCAGCTGTAGAGTGACAATGTATTTGTTTTTTCATTACATAGTGTTATGTGAAATGAGCACAGTGTTGTGATTATTCTGCTTACAGATGTGATGGAGTGGTATAGTGTCTTACAATCTGCATGTGTCTTGCATATGTGTGTGTGTGTTGGGGGGGTGGGGGTTGGGGAATGCGAGTTAGGGTTTTGAATCTTAACAGCACATTTCCAAACTTGTGTTGCTGTACTGTTAATGCTAACTGATGCATTAACAGAGTTATTTGCAATGAATTTCCCTTCTTTTTGAGAAAGTGTAATGTAACTGGTATGTTATTTTTATTTATTTATTTATTTGGTTCTAGGAATTAATACCTTTGAGCCAAAGGCTCTTTTACAAAGGTTCCACGTCAAATGAGTATTATACAAGCATAGTTACAAAGTAAGGTAAATAAATTGGGTATTGTCACAGGCAAGGAGAAATAACACATGACCATAAAATATACAAACAAGTAAGACCAGGGAGAGAAAAGAAGAAAAGAAAAAAAAAAGAAAAAATATATATATATATATTTTTTTTTTTCTTAAACAAAACAAAAATAGATAAGGGAAACGAAGTCTCAAAAGGGAAGATATACTATCTGAGAGAGTAAGGGGGGAAAAATGGGAGCAGTACAATAGTGAGGAAGGGCCACACATATGCCTTCGTCAAGAATAATGTAATGAGAAAAGAGGAGGAGAGAAAAATAAAAGAGAAGGGTGTAATTTAATCAAGTAATTCAATCAAGGCAGTCACAGAAGCTGGAGGCTGCGAGGTGGGAGTGGAGCTGAGATTTGAAAACTCCCAAGGATGTAGAGGGTGAGATGTGGGTATTTATGACATTTAGCCAGCTAGGTGCACGATAAGCAAATGATCGCTGTCACTGAGTAGTCTGGCAATGTGGAACCAGGAGAGGTTGACGCTTTGATCCTCTAGTGAGATGGATGCTAGGACTTGGGTGTAGTAGGTCTTGGATACAGGGAGGGGTAAGGCCAATGGTGTTATAGTTCTATGGCTCTATAGTTATGTGTTAGTGGGAGCTCAGGCCCTCTGGGTGCTGTGCTCCCTTCACATTGTCCATTTTTTGCATAATGGTATGTGAATGTGAGAGTATGGGCCCTCTGGGCCCTGTGCTCCCACTTACACATAACTATAGAGCCATACAGCAGCCCCATAGGGCAAGGAATCCTTGTAACATCCAAGCCTGGATTCATTCAGCCACATGTCCCAGACCTTTTCTCTTCATCCCATCACTCTCCTGGTTTACTTTTCAACTACTCCCCCCTTGCCCAGCTCCAAATAATCACCCAAGCCTTCTAACTAAGAGACGTCCGCTTACCGTCAGTCACATACAGCTATTCGCCCACTACCAATCTCTTGTGCTCCTGCTCCTTGCTGCAGGTGACATCCACCCAAACCCTGGCCCCCAAACCACACACCCTCTCAATCACTGCAAGCCCCATTCCTACATCGGACACTTCCTCACTTCTCCCTGGAGACCCTCTCCCATGTGACCCGCTCCTCCTACACCTAAATATAAGAAGCCTAGTCCATAAACTTAACTCCCTCCAGGTACTTGCTGCCAACTATGCTCCAGATATCCTCACCTTGTCCAAAACTTGTCTCACAAAAAACATTTGCAACTCCTCTGTCGCCATCCCAGGATACACTTTGGCCTGCCAGGACAGAGCCACAAGAGGCGGCGGAGTTGCCATCTACGTCAACTCGGACTTGCACTTTTCAGTGATCCTAGCCAAGTCTGAACCTAAAATTAATGAATTAATTTTACTCCAGCTGACATTCCCCTTCTTGCTACCAATCTACATTGCAGGAATATACTGCCGACCTGGAACACCATCCTCTGCTGTCACCAACCTTTTCAAGCAAATCTCCTGCCTAACCCTGACAGGGGAACTTTATATTATGGGTGATCTAAACCACAACTGGCTAGCTCCTGCCCTCAACAAAACCAGGACCGAAATTGCTGCACTAAACCTCTCTCAAATCATTACTGAGCCCACCCAGCTTAACCTATAATCTGGTAACCACTCACTCCTTGATTGGGCTCTTACCACACACCCTCACCGAGTCATAAATGCCGGTATTCTTCCTGACTCCCTCAGTGACCACCACGTTACTTTCTTAGTGTGCAACATCCATCACTCAAAATCCCCCCCCCTAAATTTTTATTCCAATGCTCCTTCAAATCCCCTAATCTCGCCCTGGTGTTAGACGACCTTGTATTAGCAAACAGGGCCGCCGCTCCAATTATGGACTCCATTGATGATGCCTTTCTCCACTTTAAAGACACTCAGCGTCTGGGACAAACATGCCCCGCTGTGATGTACAAGGGTATTAGGCAACCACCTGCCGTGGATCACCCAAGAACTGATTGCATGTCAAACCACCCATGACAAAGCCTGGAAAATGCATAAATCCTCACGCCTCCCACAACATCTCTCCGCATACCACATGCTCCGAAATAAGTGTACCAGAGCCACTAGCCTAGCTAAAACAGAGTACTTCAGCAGCTCCCTACAGTCCAACCTAAATAACCCCTCAAAATACTTGAAGGTCATTCACTCCCTTTTCACCCCACCAGCTGCCAATCCCACTCCAATTCTAAATATTAACAACTCCATTCTCGCTGAGCCAACAGCAGTTGCTACTGAGTTCAACATATATTTCTCCACTTGTGCTGCCACTCTCCTCTCTGCCCTGCCAAACCCTGCACCTATCGCACCCTTACAGATGTAACAAACCTGACTAGGCCTCGCTCCTTTTCCTTCAATGACATCTCTGCAGTGGATGCCCTAGATGCACTACTTTCTCTCAACACTTCAAAAGGCAAATCCCCAGATGGCTTGGACCCTAAACTCCTCTACCTCTCCACCACCATCATAGCAACTCTGCTTACCAAACTCTTAAACCAATCCTTTTCGGCTGCTACTGTCCCCCAAGCATAGACGCACACCACTGTTGTCCCCCTCCCAAAAGGAGGTACCCCCACCTCCCCCTCCAACTATCACCCTATTTCCCTCCTCCAAGTACTAGCAAAACTACAAGAGCGCCTTGTGCTGACCTTAGTTCCTTCCTCACTGACTCTAATTTCTTCACACCCTACCAGTCAGCTTTCAGAAACAAACGAACATACGAAATTTGCCAGCAGATAAAGGCCTAGAGGTCTATCAAGTCTGCTCGAATGTGCAGCTAGCACCACTTATTCTGCAGCTGCTCCTCCCTTCCACCCTTCCCCTTCATCAACCCTCCCCCTTGTCCTGTTCCATCCTCATTTGAAGCAGTCCACTGTTCTACTGCATACCACTTCCTTAGGTAACGCATTCCACCCAGCCACCACCCTCTCTGTAAAAAAGTGTCTCCTCATCTCCCTCCTGAACCTTCCTCACTCCAGTCTCATATCGTGGCCACTAGTGGCCCTCCCCTCCCTTACTTTGAACAGCCCTCTGTACCCGCTTTATTTATTCCTTTCTTGTATTTAAAGGTTTCAATCATTTCACCCTGTCTCTCCTCTCCTCCAGTGAGTACATGTTCAACTCCTTCAACCTCCTCTCGTATGATAGTCCCCAGCCCTTGATCATCTTTGTCAACCTCGCTGCACCCTCCAGTAACTTAATGTCCTCTTCAGATACGGATGCCAGTACTGCACGCAGTACTCCAGGTGTGGTCTAACTAATGACCCATACAGTGGCAGAATCACCTCCTCCTCCTCAAGGATATACCCTTGCAATACAACCCAGCATTTTGTTGGCCTTTGCAGCTGCCTTCCTACATTGTGCCGAGTTGTTCATTGACCCTGTAATGAGCACACCCAGATCCTTCTCCTCCTCTGTCTGGGCTAGCTGGACTCCCCTCAGCTGGTAACTCCTCCTTGGGTTCTTCATCCCAAAATACAGCACCTTGCACTTTTTGGCATTAAACCCCAGTTGCCAGGTGTCTGACCAGGTTTCAAGCTTTGTCAGATCATCCTGCAACCCCTGCCATCCCCCTAGGTCATCCACCACCGCGCCAACCTTGGTATCATCAGCAAACAGACTGAGCTTGATCTTGATGTCCCATGATATGCCTGCAATGAATATCCCAAACAACACTGGTCCCAACACCGAGCCTTGTGGGACACCGCTCGTCACTGCCCTTGGGTGTGAGAGCTCCCCACCCACCACCACCCTCTGTTGCCTTCCCTGCAGCCAGTTTCCTACCCATCTCACCAGCTTTGCACCCACCCCTGTGCCTACTAACTTTCTTCCCAGCCTTCCATGTGGCACCGAGTCGAATGCCTTACTGAAGTCCAGATACAGGACATCCACTGCATGGCCCCTGTCCAGTTGCCTAGTTGCCCAGTCATAGAACTCAACCAGGTTGGTTTGGTAGGATCTGCCACATATGAAGCCAAGCTGTCTGCTGTCCTGTAGTCCTTTGGCCTCTAGGAGGGCCACCAGCCTCTCCTTCAGGATAGTCTCCATTAGCTACCCATGATGGATGTAGGCTCACTGGTCTGTAGTTCTCGGTTCATCCTGGGGCCACCTTGGAGGAGCACCACATGAGCCATCCTCCAGTCCTGAGGTACACACCCCGAATGTAGTGAGGCATTAAATAGGTCTGCCAATGGTTCTGCAAGGACCTCTGCTAGCTCCTTCAGTACCCTGGGGTGGATGCCATCTGGGCCTGGCGCCTTGTCCACCCTCAGTGCCTTCAAACCCTCTCGAACTCTGCCTTCCATTATTTCCCCATCTGTCACCACTTCCCCCCCCGCTTCTGCCATTTCTCCCACCTTGGGTGTCACCCCCCTCTTCTCTTTAGTAAATACTGAGCAGAAGTACTCATTTAGTGCTTCCGCCTTATCGTACCCTGCTTCCACCCAACCCCCCTCCTTCCTAATCCTTACTATGTGATCCTTACAGCTCCTTTTCTCCCTGATGTACTTAAAGAAGTCCTTCTCCCAGTTCTTAATGCCTTGTGCCAGCCTGAGTTCCATAGATGCTTTGGCTCCCCTTACTGCCCTAGTCACCTCCTTCGATTCTGTCAAGTACTCCTCTCTGTCCTCCCCCTCCCTGTTTTCTTGTACTTCCTAAAGGCAGCTCTTTTCCTCCTTATCTTTTCCATGACCTCCTTGCTCAACCAGCTTGGTTTCTTAGCCCTAGCCTTCTTGATCTGGGCTTTGCAGCAGGTTTTGGTTGCCTCCACTATCCCCAGCTTTATGAGCTCCCACTTCTGGTTAGTATCCATACTAGATTCTACTTCACTGAGAGGGTGGTGGAGCCATGGAATGCACTACCTAGGGGGGCTGGTGGAGGCAGAGACAGTGGAGGGGTTCAAGAGGGGTTGGGACAGGTACAGGGGAAGGGTTCTGGAAGCAAAATCCAATGCAGCAAGAATATCCAGAACTGGGAAGGGAGAAGCCAGAGAAGGCGAGGGGGACAGCAAGGTCAGCACCCAGGTTGGGGGCTGACCAAACGAGCAGACACGAAAGACCGTTAGGCCTATTCTGCTGGCATTTTAGTATGTTAATATGTTAGTAGATTGAATTCTGGCCAGGTACCCTTTTACCACTTCCCCCATTCTCCCAAAGTCGGCCCTCCTGAAGACCAGCACTCCTGTGCCAGATTCCACCCCTTCCTTGCCCATATCCAATGTGAGCCATACTGAGTGGTGGTCACTCCCGGACAGCAGTTCCTCCACTGTAAGTTCTCTCACAAAGTCCCCATTTGCCAGCACAAGGTCAAGGGTATTCCATAACCTGGTTGGTTCACTGACCATTTGCAGCAGGAAGCTGTCCTGGAAGGCATCCAGCAGTACCTGCTCCCTTCTGTTCCTGGTTGTTGGGGTGCTCCAGTCCACTCCTGGCATGTTGAAGTCCCCCACAATCACCACACTACCCTTCTCTTGCAGGTCCTCCTGATCTGTCCCGCTAGTTCCCTGTCTAACTCCTCCATCTGAGATGGTGGCCTGTACACCACTCCCATTCTAAGAATCCTATTCTTGGAATCCTGGATTTGCACCCAAAGTGACTCCGACCACCCTCCTCCCTTCCTCCCTTACACTTCAGTCCTTCCTTCACTATAGTGCCACCCCTCCTTTCCCAATCCCCTGTCCCTAAGAAATAACCTGTACCCTGGTACAGACAGGTCCCAGTCATTATATTTGGTGGCCCATGTTTCCTGATGGCTGCAATGTCCACCTCTACCTCTGCCATGAGAACCTGTAACTCTGCAGTTTTCCTCCCAAGGCTCCTAGCATTAAGGGTAACCACCGTCCACCCTTTACCCCCCCTCCCATCCTGCCCTCCTTTACTAACATCACCAATAGTACTTGCCATTTGTCCTTTGTCACTGTTATGGGGGGCAAACTCATATGATTTCCCAACCTGTGGTCTCTGCATATCTCTTCCCCAACTGCCACCCCCACTCCTAGTTTAAATTCCCAACTTCCTCTATATACTCTTCCATCCTCTGTTTCAACACTTTCTTTCCTCCTCACTCAAGTGTAGTCTGTCCTTGGCATAGAGACTACTGTCCTTCCAGGTCCCTCCCACCCCCCAACAGCCCATACCCTTTAGCACAACACAGATTCTTACCTATCCGTTAAATTCCTCTATTCTCAGCTTTCTTGTGTGTTGCCTTTGCTTTACCGAAGTATCTTGGAAAATGTTACTGATCTTCCTGCCCCTCACATAATTGTGCTAGTTCCTCAAACCTCCTCTGACTATATCTACTGTCTTGTCAGCCAGGTCGTTTGTCCCAAGATGTATAATTAAATGAGGCTTGGCCCTACCCTTCTAGCATATTTCAGAACAGACTGTCCCACTCTTTCCGCTGTCATTCCTGGCATGGCCTCCACCCAAATGCGACTATACCTCTCCCCTGCACTCCACCTAACTCCTCTTAGTATTGAGTCCCCATCACTAAGATTCCACCCTCTTACTCCCTGCTTGCTTCCATTCATCTGCCTCTCTCATTTCCAGCTCCTCTTCTTCCTCCTGCACATTATTTCCCCCTTTTACCCCTGTTGCAATTCTCCCAGCAGAACTTCCCCCTGCTCCAGTTTGGTCCAGGCATTTATCAATTACTCCTCTAATTTCATCATTTCCCTCCTCCACTTTTTTCCTCTCTAGCAGTGCACAGCTGTTTTCTGAAGACCATTCACAAATTCCCGCTCCCGCTCTCTTCATAGTAACCTGTTCTCTCCTTTCCACTCCATGACTTTTGCCACTTCTTCACCTCCCCTCACAAGTCCCTTTTGTCCTCCTTCCATTTGCCTTTTGTCTCCTGACCTGGTTTCCCCGGCAATCGTTCTTCCTGGCCTGGGCTCCTTTGTCTCTGCTTCCCTTCTTCTGACCCTCTCCTCACCACTGTTGGCTTAAATTTCCCTCCCTCATCTCCCCTTCTTCCTCCCTCCAGTATTGGGCTAAACCCATTCCCAATATGCCTTGCCTATCTTAGTTCCTCCTGCAGACCCTCAATCTCCTTTCTAAGTTTTTCTATGTGGTTGCACACTAAACATCCTCCCACACTGCAGGCAATGTTTAGAAAGATTGGTGCACCGCAGTTGTTGCAGCCTACCACCCTACCCATTGCTGTTGTTGCCCACCAGTGACCCCCACCCTTCCAGATGCAGGATACCAAACACTCCCCCAAGTCTCCCCTCTCCCCTCTCTATCAGTGCAAAACATTCTTTTCTTTATTTCCCTTACCTCCTTTGTTGCACACGTTTAGATATATTGAGCAACTGCTTTTTATATTCCTATCCTTCCTATCCACACTCAAAAAGAGACTTTAAGTAGCCATTGCACAACCTTCTTCAAACTCCTACTCCTCCTTTTCCCAATGCAATATCAATGTGAAGAAGTAATAATGAAAGCTCCTAGATTTGCATTTACTTCCCTTCCACTGAGAGAGCAGTCACCTCTTCACTTGCTGCTGTTCCTTTCCTGGATGTCTGCTTCTGCTATGACAGGTGCATATCCTTTGCCTGTTTGAGGAAGTGATGTCAGAACCCCTAGTATAAAGGAAATAATGGACCAGGGGTGAGGGGTTTGGGGGCGTGGGACCAGCCCAAGTCTTCCAGAAATAATCAGGTAGCTGAGGCCTCTAGTCAGACCATTAGCACCCTTCCACCACTGTGCACTCAAACTTTGCAGCTAGTGAAGCCAGCAACAATGAATCACAATTCTACTCTAAGCTCCCAAAATAGGTTTGCTACCCAAAGAAACAGGACTCCAATTCAAACAGCTTCACCAACATCACATCAAAATAGGCTTGGAATTAGAAGATATAGGTCTCCAATTCAAAGAAAGAGACCCAGTTAAATTACACCAATTATGTTTTAAAACAGAAGAAATAGGCCTCTACAAATGCAGCCTGCCACACAGTGAACCAAACAAATGAGCCCACTTATAGCTACCAAAACAGGTTTCAAAATTCCAACAGCCCCAAACAATGCCCTGCTAGCACCTTAGTAGTAAGAAAGAAAATAAATAACATTCTACCAAGTAGAATCCATGAAAAACAGTGTAAAACAAGAAGCTACTGTACTGTAGATCTGATCCTGTCCCCCCTTCTAGTTCCTTCTAAGAAGCCAAAGGAACACTCCACTGCATCCTCCCTGATAAGGCTTACAGACTCCATCCTGACTGGTATGGACAGTGGGCTGATCACCTCAGCCATCTTTGTTGACCTTGCAAAAGCCTTCGACACCATCTCCCACTCCATATTGCTCTCTTGTCTGGCTGAATCAGACCTCTCTGTTGCTGTCTGTGGCAGGGGCATTAGTTATGCCCCCCCATTTCTGTTCTTTGTGTCATTTTTTTGTATGTCTTGTGGAATGATTGAGATGTTATCGTCTTTTGTCTTTGTCTGTAGTGAATAGCACCTATTTCTTGCTATTTACCTTCCCCCCCAGCATGTATTAATGAACGTTCGGGCATATGCTTATGCCGAGTATTCAATATTTTGGACATTTTTAGTAGCGTTCTCTGTTGCTGACTTCTAAGCCATATAGGGGTTGTAGTGATTGTAGGACTGCTAAATGTGGCCTGAGCGCTTTCTATGGGTGGTTGTGGGGGTTGAGCGGCGCAGAGTTCCGCGCCTGCCTAATAATTGGCTTCTCTCTTTAAGTTCTCCATTCCCCTTCTCTATTAAAATAGAGACAGCCTAAAAGTACTTTAAAAAAAACCCTTTCTTTGTTCAATTCCCTCCTTTTTTTATTCCCTTGCCCTTTTTGGCTCCCAGAGTTTCGTTTTTCACCTTTTTCCGGTATCTGTTCTGTAGCGGTGCTTTACTGTGCGACTGTGCGCATGTTCGCAAAGTAGCTTCTTTTAGCTTGTTTAAGTTTGGTAATTCTTTCAAAAAGGCTTTAATTAGAAAGAACCTTTCAGTTCTTACCTTTTGCTTTTGAGGAAGTTAACTTCTTTCAGGTTTTTCTTTCCATGAATTCTGGTGCTGAGAACCGAGGGTAACACCCCCCCCCTCGGCGAACGCTTGGGATCCTCCCATTCCTGCTGCTCTATAGGAGCCGGGTGGCCCCTTTTCTTCCCAATTTATACAGAGAATTTAGGGGGAGGATCCTTTCTATTGTTTAAAATAATAAATCCAAGTTCAAACTGTGTTTTGGAAACTTATATTGGTCTTTTTTCCTTTAAAATGCCTAACTCATTATTACCATTGTTTGAATGCCTAAAAATGATATGTAATTATCATTTTGATTAGAACGAGTAGATGACAGACAGTTGGAAGAACCAATCATGTTCCTTGGTTTACTATAAATAGCAACCTAAGATATAGATCAGATCAGATGTAACCTGGGTGTTGTACCTGGAACACCTTGCTGGGCTGTTGTACTTCTCCTGCATTGCAAAGGCGGAACTGGCATGTTTTCCAGTCAGAGATGTTATGTTGTATTTGCTTTATTTGATGTTCAGTTTGTTTTTATTTACGTTTTACTACTACATTTTGAAGTTCCTATAAATTAAGCCTGTGGACTTCTGCATCTACCAGATATCCTGTTAAGTCTCCATTTGTCTGACACTCTGCCTTCCACACTGCCACCAACTGGTTCAGATCTTACCTCTCTGACAGAACTCAGTCCATTACAGTCGCAAATGCTATCTCCTCCCCCTTCCATGAACTACCAGTGTCCCCAAGGGGTTGGTTCTGGGACCCATACTGTTCTCTATATTCCTAAATGACTTACCGCTCATCTGCTCTACTACCTCAATCCACATGTATGCAGATGACACTATACTCTTCTCCTCTGGCTCTGACCCCGAAGTGGTGCAAACTAACCTCCAAGCCGACTTCAACAAAGTACAGCAATGGTTCAGCTCTCACCAGCTCTCCCTAAATTAAAAAAAAAAAAATGTCACAATGACTTTTGGCACATGACAATGCCTGTCCAGACTCCCATCCCTTCTCTATTTCCACACCCTGGATGGTCAAAAACTTGAAGATGTCTCCTCATTCCACTACTTGGGGGTATGGCTCAACTGCCATCTTTCCTTCTCAGACCACATCGATGCTATTTCAAAAAACTATGCCCCATGCTCTGTGCACTTTATAGGAACCGCAGTAGCCTCCCTCCCCACATCCGGCGTGAACTGGTCTAGAAGATGATACTCCTCCCATTTGATTGCTGTAACATTGTTTATGGTGCAGCCCCTAAGTCCACCCTATCTAAGCTGGACACACTTTTTAATACCTTCTGCTGCTTTGCTCTCGTTGTCTCTCCCCTTACCCACCACTGCAACCTCTACTGTTTCCTGGCACTACCGTCCCTCGGAAACCATGGCATTTCACACTGTGCTAAATATATATCTTACCTATGGCTTGGCACCATCCTTTCCTACCTCTCCTTTGTGCTCTCAGCTGTCCCTCCCCCACCCATTATCTTAGATCCTGCGACTACTACCAACGATCAATCCCTAGGTGGAAGACTACTGCCTGGCAAGCCACCTTCTCACACAGGTTATCCAAGCCATGGAATGATCTCCCACTTCAAATTCAGCATTCCTCCTCTGCTCACTCTCTTTCTACTGCCCTAACTAACTTCCTCACCACTAATTGTTCCTGTACCTGATTCGGCCATGCACCAATTGCTCCCCTCCCCACTGACCAACCAGTGGCCTTAGCTTTGCTATAAATGCTGACATATAGCCCCAACCTATGCACTTTTGTCCTGTGCCTTTTTGTCCTGCACCATCATGTGTTCTATGTCTCCTGTTGCTTATACCTGCATATTACTGTGTGCTAAATTTTCCCTTGTATTGCTGCTATATGTCAGGTAATTGTTATATGTTCCATACAATATCCAATGTACTCCATGTATTGTTGCTTGTAGTTTAATGTAATTGTATCCCATATGCTGCTATTTGCCTCTGTTATTTGCTCAGTTGATAACCTGCATGTTATCCAACCCCCTTGTACCCCCTGTCTCCAGGTCACACTGGGAGATGAGCATCTTGTTGCTTAGAGTGCCTTTCCTGGTGAAATTATTTCAATAAATAAATAAGTAACAGTAATATGCCAATATCTCAGCAACCTTAGCAGCTAGGAAAAAATTTCAAGTGTCGTTATAATCATGACAGCAAAACCTCCACACAACATAAGTCGACCAAATCCATATCTCACATGGTTTATGAGATATGGGCATCGAAATGAGCTGAAAAGGCACACTTTAGAATCCTTGTGACACTAATTTGCCAATATTTCCGTAACCGTAACAAGCAGGAAAAACATTCTGCTGCTGGTGTAATCTATGATTTCCAAACTTGTTTCTACAGTTAACTCACCTAAGTTGTGGGTAGTGAAAAATCCATATCTCGCTTCATTTTTGAGATACAGGTGCCGAAAGGCATCAAGGGTGCCTCAATGTTATCCTATGGGAAATTTCTCAACTTCAGAACACTGTAACTTTGATCCCCTTGAATGTTTTGGCACCAAACCACAAAAAGGCACATCTGTGGAGCAGGGCTTGCCACCTTGCAAATTTCAGCCCAAAGGATCCAACCATTTTGTTGCAGGGTGATAGCAAAGATTTGCAGTTTTTTAACAAAACACTTTATCAAATTGTGAAAGTTTCACAAAACAACAGCACAAAAGTTTTGCATTTTTGAAAGCGTTGCAGACATTTCTTTCACAATTTGTGAAAGTGCTGTGGAGCTAATTTTAAAAATGGCATTTCTAGGGGTTTTTTTACCCCCCAGAAAAGATAGGACTAGTATCCTCAGGACCTGACTAGGTAAACCCAACAGTCAGTGTTTACCTAGAGGGTCCCAAATTTAAATGCCAGGCCATTTGTGAAAGGAAAATTGTACTTGCGACACTTGTGATCCCAGAAATGGGATATTATTAAAAGGGGGATTACAGAGGCAACAAAAGCCTGCACCAAGACACAGAATAAGAGGAGTAGAGCAAGAAAATCATGCTGGTTGAACAGTGAGGTAGTAGTGGAGGTGGTGAGAGTAAAATGAGAGGCGCACAAGAGGTATAGAAGGACAGGGAAGGAAGTGGACAGGGAGGAGTATGCAAGACGGTCCAGGGAGGTGACCAGAAAAGTGAGAGAAGCCAAAGCCCAGAGGGAGCTGAGATTAGCATAAGGAATTAAAGGGGGGAGAAAGACTTTTTCAGAACCATCAGGGAGAAAATAGTGAGGATAAAAAGGGTGGGGAGTGGATGGAAAAGGGTGAGAAGCAGGCAGAAGGACTGAATGAATACTTTTGCTCAGTGTTCATGGAAGAAAAGGGGGAACCGCTACCACCATGGCCTGGGAGGATAGGGAGAGGGGAGAGGAGGCTACAGATGGAAGAACTGAGGCAAGTAGAGTCCTAGAGGGACTGAGGGCACTGAAGGTAGACAAGGTACCAGGACCAGATGGTATCCACCCCGGGGTGCTGCGCGAGATGGCGGAGGTGTTGGCGGAGCCACTGGTGGATCGGAACAGCACCTCACTGAAGTCGGGATGTGTGCCACTGGACTGAAGGATGTCACATGTAGTACCATTACACAAGAGCGGACCAAGGGATGAACTGGGTAATTATCCCCTGGTAAGTCTCACCTCCATAGTGTGCAAACTCATGGAGACAATACTAAAGGAAAGACTGGTGTAGTACCTGGAGGACAATGGCCTCCAGGATGTGAGGCAGCATGGGATTGTTTCAGGGAAGTCTTGTCAAACCAACCTGATACAGTATTATGACTGGGAGACAGGTGAGCTGGATAAGGGTCATGTGGTGGATGTTCTTTACTTGGACTTCAGCAAGGTCTACGATTCTGTGCCTCATGGGTGGCTTGGGGGGAAGCTAACTGGTGTAGGGGTAGGGTTAAAAATGATTAACTAGATTACAAGTTGGCTGAGTGGGAGGCTGCAATGGGTGGTGGTGAGGGGGAGCTCTCAACTCCAAGGCCGGTGACAAGTGGGGTGCCACAGGGCTCTGTGTTGGGGCTGGTATTGTTCGGGCTCTTCATATCAGACATTGCACATGGGGTGGTGAGCAAGATAAGTCTGTTCACTGATGACACAAAAATTGGAGCAGTGGTGAATGGAGAGGATGGATGGAAGCAGCTGCAGGGGGACCTAAGTAAGCTAGATGAGTGGTCAGAGAGGTGGCAGCTGGGGTTCAATGCAAAGAAGTGTAAGGTTATGCACTTTGGGATGAAGAACCCAAGGAGAGAATACTGACTGGGAGGGGTTAAGCTGGGGATCACTGAGGAGGAGAAGCACCTAGGGGTAATGATAATAGGGACCATGAACAAAACTGCCCAGTGCAGGAGAGCAGCTGCAAAAGTGAACAAAATGCTGGGGTGCATAGCATGGGGTTTTTCACCCAGGTGAAGAGAGGTGATCTTGCCCCTCTACAGGTCACTGGTAAGGCTGCACTTAGAGTACTGTGTGCAGTTTTGGAGGCCATACCTAAAGTGTGATATCAGGCTACTGGAGGGGGTGCAGAGGAGGGCAACAAAGATGATATGCGGAATGGAAGGGAAAGACTATGACAGCAGGCTGAGAGACCTGAATATGTACACCCTGGAGGATAGAAGGGATGGCAGGACATGATAGAGACATTCAAGTATCTGAGGGGAATCAATAAGGATGGGGCAGATCGGGTCTTTAGTTAAGGAGGGGGTCACCAGGGGCATGCGCTAAGAATAGGGGGAAGTGTTAGGAAGGAAATGAGGAGACACTATTTCACAGAGGGCAGTAGCAAAATGGAATGCCCTACCAGAATGTGTGGTATCATGTAAATCTGTGAACAGTTTCAAAAGGGCATTGGACAGGGAACAGGGGAGAGTGAGGGTGGGGGTGGCAGTGGGATGACAAAGGGAAGGGGAAGGGCAGCTGCAAACTAGGGGTGCTAGCTGCACACTTGAGCAGATTTAGATAGACTGGGTGGTCTGTTTCTGCTGGCACATTCGTATGTTTGTATGACACTTTCGTGAGACACATGTATTTTGTCCCCATTGACTACAATGGGAAATTAGTTTTTTGAATAACTTGTGAACAATTTAATATTTTTACACCAAATCTTCAAAAGGCACATTGGTGACCCAGACTGCATCTTCCCTGAAGATTTCAGTCCAAACAGACATATCATGCAGGCTGTGAGTCCAAGCAAAGAAATGTGCAAAAAGTCAATTTCTTTGCATTTTTTGAACATTCTGCAGCTCCACAACTGTACATACGACTATAATGCAACTTGCCAGATCCAGAGACCTATGGTACCAGACTGTGCATGCAAAATTTCAGACGAATCCATTGCATGGTGGCAAAGTTATTAAGGTGCAAAATTTGAGGTTTCACATTAAAGTGCTTACTGAACCCTAGCTATACTGGCACAACCGCGTGTAGTATAATATATGTATATATATATGTGTGTGTGTATTTTATATATATATATATATATATATATATAATAAGAGGCAAAAGACTATGTTTAATGTATCAGTTAGTTGTTACACAGCTTAGACTTAGGATAGTTGAGTTTCTTGACCACTCATTCACTTTCAACTGGCATCGGCGCGCGCTAGTCATCGGGCCCTAACTTCCTCACCCCATCACATGTGTAAAGAAGCTGAGGTATAGTAGAACAAGAGTTAGACTGATGACCCCAACGCACCCCGGCTGCCGGTTAGTGCGCTTGGGTGGTCCATGAGCTTTCAACCCTAACACTGAATTTTCTCACTTTTGTCACTGTGGAACAACCCAAACTGATGCATTAAACAGAGTTTTTTTGCCTCTAATTTCCCTTCTTTTTGAGAATAAGGACGGTAAATAGTGAATGGAATGTGGTGGCAGGAGCACAGGGCCCCACCACATGATGTATTGTTACATAGTAACAGGAACTGCAAAGCAACTGCAAGTGGCAATGGTTAAGCACATGGCAAAGCAAACATAAATGGTAAAGCAAACGTTAATAGAAACGCAAGCGCAAAGTGACGCTGAAGCGAACAGTGACACAAACAGACACGCAAGCACGTACGAAAATGCAACTGTTAATGCACACAGTGATGGCACTGTTATTTTAAACACAAATGTTAAGTGTTACAGCAAAAAGCATGCCAAAGGGAACAGAAAGGGAAACACAAATGGCAGCGCTCATGTGAACACAAACCCTGATGTGCACATGCACGGTACCACAATTGTAAATGCAAATGGTAAAGTTAACATGAAGAATAATGCCAAAGGAAACAGAAATGGAATTGGGAACAGAAGCGCATACGGAAACGCAAACCGTAATGCGCAGGGGCACGGTACCCCAATTGTAAACGCAAACGGTAATGGTAACAGCAACAATAATGCCAAAGGACACAGAAACACAAAAGGAAACAGAAGCACATATGGAAATGCAAACCGTAATGTGCATGGGCACAGTAACGCAATAGGAAATGCAAATGGTAACAGTAACAGCAACGAAGACGCAAAACAAAAGACAAACGCAAATGCAAAGGAAAGCGCTGCCATAAATGCTAATGCCAATGCACAAGGTGATGCAAACCGAAATGCAAACACAAACAGTAGTGGAAATGCAAATGGTAACAGTAACGCAAGCACAAATGAGAATGCAAAGCGTAACACACACGGTGATGCACTAGGGAAAGGTAACGCAAATGGGTATGTAAACGCAAGTGGAAACAGTAACTGTAACATTAACAGAAGTGTATACCCTGTTTTCCCCCAACAGCTCCTTAGAGAAACACAGTGTGTACAAAGAATGTATGCATAATAATGGGCCTCGGAGCCGAAAATGAGGTGTTGGAATACTAAATTGCTTATATTTCAGTAACCGTACGATGTAGAAAAAAAAATGCACATGATTTATGATTTTTCTGCCTACGTTTTCTCTGAATGCATAGCCATAGGCTACTCATTGTCACGATGAAAATTCCATATCTCGCGCCGGACGCCAACATGCTGGTCTATGGGAAAAAATGTCAACTTCAGAGTACCATAACTTGGCAGCTGTGCAATATTTTTTTCACCAAAACACCAGAAGGCACATCTGTGAGATATTGGCTGCCTTCCCTCCAAATTTCAGCCCAAAAGACCAAACCGTTCTCTTGCAGCAGGGTTTCAAAGAACTCCTGTCATTTTGGCCATAGTCTGGAAAAGTGGTGTCACAATTTGCAACCCTTTTCACAAAAATTTGCAAAAGAGTCGTGCGTGTGACACTACTTTGCAACACTACTGTTTCCAGAAATTTGAAAAACATATTTCTGGGGTGTTTAACCCCAAAATAAAGACATGGCTAGCATCCTTGGGGTCCGACTAGGTGAACATAGAAATAATTATGTCCCTAGAGGGTCTCAATTTTAAATGTCAAGCATTTTTCTGATCACTAACTAAAAACAAAATGGTGGATTTGTGACACTACTAGGGCCATTTGCGACACTAAAATGTGCATTTGCAACACTTTCAAACTTTTTGTTAACTTTTCCCATTGACTTATCATGAGAAATTGTTTTTTGAATAACTTTTGAACCGTTTAATATTTTTTCATGAAATCTCCAAAAGGCACATTGGGGACCCCGGCCACATGTTCGCTGAAGTTTTTGGACCAGTCGTGCAAACCGTGTGACCTGTAGGTGAGAGCAAAGAATTCACAAAAAATGTAATTGTGCTTTTGGTTGTCATTTAATAACTCCACAGCTCTATATCCGACCTGTATGAGTGTTGGCAGATCCTAAGACCTGCTATGCCCAATCATGCATGCCAACATTTAGGCAAATCCGTTGAATGGTGGCAGAGTTATTAATGTGCAAAGTTTCACCCTTTAACCTTAAAAGTGCTACTCAATCCTAACTATGGTAGCACTACCGTGCTACCATAATATATATATATATATATATATATACATATATATATATATTGCATCTGCTTTATTAAAATGTATACCATGCTAAAGTGCAGAAACTATATATAGTGCAAATTGACAAAAGGCAGTAAGTAGCTTACCAAGTGGTGATATATTAGTTAAACACAGGACCGCCCAAGCTGGCACTCACAGCTTTGCAAAACCTGTGAGTTAAACTGTAAAATCACCGGCTTGGGTGGTCCTGTGTTTTAATATGCCACTGCCTGGTAAACTACTTACTGCCTTTTGTTAGTCTGCACTGTGTATAATTTCTGTACTTTAGCATGTTATGCATTTTAATAAAGTAAAGTGGGTTGCCAACTAAAAGGGCAGACCCCATTGTCCCCAGGCCTGGCAAGTAGAGGTGGAGGAGCCAGAAGACAAAGAAGAGGAGGGTGAGGTGGGGGGGGAGGCAAGGAGAATGTGTGACAAGAAGATGAGATCACAGAGAAGGGAGGGATCATGCGAGGTCACACAGGGGGAGGGGCATGGATGGATGAAGTGGGAGCCCATGATTGGGCAGAGAGGGCCCTGAGGGTGGGGCCTAGAAGGGTTATGTAGGCCTATGCACAGGCTTGGGAGCTGACAAGTTTGCTCCAAAATAATTTTATTTGGCAGCATGTCAGTTTTGGCAGTTAAAACAGCCATTGAACATTTTATTATAAAAAATTTGGAGTTAAAAAACATTTGTGAAGAACTTCGAGGGTAAGTAAAGATAAGTAGTTTATAGCTGGTAAAAAAAAAGAATCCAGGAGAGCCAAAAGAGTTTAAGTGAGTATTTTGGCATGGACGAGCAGAGAAAGAAGGTAAGACACCAGTAGCACTGCACCAGGCCATAAGGGAGGCCAAGTAGGTAGGTAAAAAAAAAAAAAGAGTGGGACATACAGGGCTCGCTCTGGGTAGAAGGTGAATCAGGCTTCACTGTGGGGCAGTCATTGGGAGGAAGAGGGAGCACTTCAGGAGAGCACGATAACCTGAGGAGTGGTGGTTTGCAGTAGAGGGAGCTGCTCAGCAAAGGAAGGGAGCGCGTTCTGTGGTTGAGCGTTTATTCAGGGGGAAAAGCGCAAGGGGATATTGGAGCAAGCTGCCGAGTGAGGAGATATCGTGTGAAGCAGTGAGGAGACCAGAGTTGGGAAGGAAGAGATCTGTAGTGGCAGGAGCAGTGATTCAGCAGGCGGAGGGGAGAATGTTTAAGTGGGCAGCCAGGAGGGTCATAGGGAGTTTGTGGAAGTCAAAGGAGAGTATCCTCCACAGCCAAGCAGAAAAGCGGGACTCAGAGGGGGACAGAAAAGCCTGCGAAAGTGACCAGAAAAGTGATGACTCCATGTGGCGTGGGGGCTGGGGCTGAGATTGGGCCTGGGACAAGTTGGTGACTAGGGGGGTCTAGCTGTGTCCTTGGAGGTCATGGCAGCAAGGCTGCACATGTAATTCAGCCGAGAGGGCAGTAATTGGAATTATTTCACAGAAAGGCAGATTGGTTGGGGGCACCTGAGGGCACGGGTCCCAATATCAGGAGGTTTTTTTTTGGCAATTTTCTTGGCATGGTCACGGCCTGGGAGTTCTTAGGTCATGGCAGCAAGGCATGGGTGCAATGCCATTTAATATATATATATATATATATATATAAAGCAAGCCGCTGGTGTGATGCTCCTAAGGTGCTGCGTTCAAGACAGTGAGGAGGCTTATTTTAGCATTTAGCAGAATTTTCATTAGGGGCCCACCAGTGAGATGCCTGATGTGGGTGTCTGACATCACCGCCACGTGGAGGCAGATGAATGGGCCAAGGCACAACTCTATTTGCAGCATGCTTTATCTCTATGCCAATTTCTAAACTGTGAGCCATTTTTATGTCAGAATTCCTGAAGTTAATCAAAAGAAAGGGGCTTCTTATGGAGGTAGAATCAAATTTGTAATTTGTCAGTGTCTTTAACACTAGCCATAATGAGACAAAGAAAAGTAAAATAGAGGGTAGTCCTGCAGATCTAATGATGCCCCCCCCCACCTCCCCGTTGTCAGTGAATGAGCATTTGTGTGCACTGATGTCAGCATGGGAGGTACAAGGTTTGGACAGGCCACGGAAGATCCAAAATTGGAGGTTCACTTAACACAGGATTCAAAAAGTGGGGGAGGGGGGAGCAACTATGCATTGGGTGGGGAGGGGATCAATGGGGCCATTAACATTGGCAGGAGAACTTGGAGATGCTCCAAAATGATTTTGTTGGCACCATGAGAGTGTCTGCAACCCTGATTAGCATGGATCAGTGGGAGTTGTGCACCCAAAGCATGAGGGGAGAAGCAGGTGAGGCATGGGGGGTACCATGGGCAGCGGAGGGACCCCCCCTGCTAAGCACACAGAGAGAATTAAAAAAAAGGGAGAAAGGGACAATAATAACTGGCTTTGCCTTATAATTTTAGAGATTCTGCAGCAAGCAAGATGGTGCCAAGAAGGACCAAGCCAAGCAAGGAAGATTGCTACTTGGCAGTGATGGATCTGGTGGAAAAAGTGAACCGGCTGTTAGAGGCGCTGGATCCGGAGGAGCTGGACCAGGGCAAAAAGTGGAAGGGGAAGCAGGGCAGGGGGAAAAAGGATTGCAAATGGCCACCCAGGGTGCCAGGCAAACCCCATCCAGTTACCCCTATCCCAGTGGCCGCAAAACCACCTACCCCAGTGATCCCAGTGCCCGAGCCTGAGCCTCTGCCCTCACCCCCCCACTGCCCCAGTGCCTTAGCCGAGGCCACCAGCATCACAGAAACCTGTGCCTTCTGCCCCAGTTGGACCCCTCTGCCCAGAATCCACATCATTACCTATCCCAGTGCCAGGGCCACAGCTGGAGCCCAGCACATCTATGACTGGTACATCAGGTAATACACCCATTATGCTGGAAAGCAGTGTAAAAGAATACGTGGAGCAGATGTTAAAAACTATGCTGTAAAATGGTCTGGGGTAGTTGGAAAAGGCACTGGGCAAAATCAAGGGCATAGTGGCTGGGAGCGGGGGGACAGGTGGGTCAACTGGGACAGGGATGGAAATAGGGGCCATAGGGGCTCCGAGGGTCAGGATTGGTGACCATGTTCCTGCGGCCACCAAAGAAAAGATTTGGAAAGGGGAGTTTGTGGATATTTTTGCAATAGCCAATGTGGATAATATGGACAAGTACGAAGAGAAGGATAGTTTCGAGAAAAAGGATATGGCAGCAGCAGTGGTATTGTTAGGGAAAGGAGAAGAAGAAAATTCCCTAAAAGGGAGGACCTGGGACAATGGGGCCACTGGTTTTACATACTTCACAGCAATAGTTTTAGAGAAACACCCAGAGTTATCAACCCTGTTGCTGGCATACACACTGATTATCAAGAATGCTTACAAAAAGGGGACCATGCCTGGCTTAAGTATGATGAGGAATTTTGAAAGAGAATGGCACACTTTAGGGATGTAAAATGGGATTCCAGGCAGATTGATTTATGGCTAGAAATATACACAGGGCATACAGACTCAGAGGAAGAAGGGGACAAAAGGGGGGGGAGGGACGCAAAAAGCATGCTGGGGGTACAACTGGGCTTTTTGCTCTTGGCCAAACTGCCAGTTTTGGCATATCTGCTCAAAATGTGGGGGACATCACCCCGCAGCCAAGTGCAGGTATAACTGGGACGAGGGCAATAGCAGCCAAGACTATACACAACAACAGCCCTTTCGGGGTAACCAGGGGACATTTTGTAACCAGTCTTGGGCCCAAGGGAACAAAGGAAGGGGGTGGGGAACAACAGGGGGCACGCATATCACAATAGACACCAAGACAGTTATTGGGCAGGTGAGTGGCAGTTTTCGATTGACATGCACACCTATCAAGACTCAGATGCTGCAGGCCTGGGTCTAGAGGTACCCTGACCAGAGGGCTACAAAACTGTTAGTAGAGGGTTTCCAAGGAGGGTTTAGCTTACAATTTCAAGGGAATAGTAAAGGGACTCAGGTAAAGAACCTGAAGCCCATACAAGGAAAAGAGGCAGTGTTGACACAAACAATTCAAAAGAAGATTGATGCTGGCAGAGTGGAGGGGCCATTTGGGATACCACCTCTGCCAGATCTGAAAATCTCTCTGCTGGGTTTGGTACCAAAGAAACAGGCAGGGGAGCATCGAGTGATACATTACCTCTCATACCTGGAGGGGGACTCTGTCAATAACTACATTAGGGAAGAGGACAGCAAGGTGACATGCACCACACTAGAGGAAGCAGTAAGGCTAATCAAGGCCACACAGAGGCTGTCACTGGCAAAGACAGACATAGAGTCAGCCTTTTGGTTGCTACCAGTCCAGCCAATGGATTTGGAACTCCTAGGTTGATAAGGCCATGCCCATGGTATGCTCGGTGGCATGTGCTACATTTGAAATGTTCATCACATGGTTGCAATGGGCATACAAGGAAAGGTATGGGTACTACATGGTGGTCCACTACCTAGATGATGTTTTATTTATTGGGCAGGGGCAAAGGGAGATGGAAAAGATATTGAGGAACTACGAGGAGATATTCCAGGAATTAGGTGTGCCACTAGCCAAGGATAAGACAGAGGGGCCCAGCCAAACATTGGAATTCCTGGGCATCAAAATAGACACTGTGGGAGAGCTATTTCAGTTACCCAAGCAAAAAGTAAAAATGCTGGAGGCCTTGCTGGGGGGGGGAGGTAAAAGGGAGATGCAGGGAACAGCTGAAACAGATGCAACAGCTGTTGGGACACCTGAATTTTGTGTGCATGGCTTTAGCCCTGGGATGCACATTTACATGGCGTTTGGCCTGGGCCACATGAGGGACAGTCCAGCCCCACCATTGGGTCAATATTACCAAGGGTACGAGGGAAGACCTGGAGGTCTGGGAGCATTTCTTGGAAAGCTATAATGGGAGAACATTCTGACAGGATGACTGGGTTTTCAATACAGACCTGCAGCTTTACACAGATACCGCTGGGGGGATAGGCATGGGGGCATACTTCAGAGGAAAGTGGTTCACGGAACCATGGCCAAGAGAGTGGGTTCAGGCTGGGGTAACTAAGGACATTACCTTCTTAGAGATTTTCCCTATATGGGTAGCAGTGGTAACATGGGGGGAGGATTTGTGAAATAAGCAGGTCATGTTCTGGAATGACAACAGAGCGGTGGTCAAGGTGTTGAACAAATAGATGACAAAGACCGAAAGAGTCATGAGGGTACTGAAGTGCTTAGTTTTGTCAGGTTTGACACTGAATATGTCCTTTAGGGCTAGACACATTGATGGCATAGACAATGTGTTAGCTGACTGCCTCTCCCGCTTGCAGACAGACAAGTTTTGAGCCTTTTGCACCAGGAGCAGAAACCAGCCAGACCAATATCCCAGGTTATGTATGGAAGATTGGATTGGAGGAACCGAATTATTGTTCCACAACTCCTGGTCCCCTCGGACCCTGAAGGCATATGAAACCTCTTGGAGGTCATTTCAGAATTTTCAGAGTCAAAACAGAGGACAGATAAGTGGGGTGGTTACGAGAGAGCAGGTAGCAAAATTCATAGTGACAGGATGGAGACAGAAGATGGCCCAGTCAATGATAGGAGTGTACTTAGCAGCCATAAGGCAAGTGTGCATGTTAAAAGGCTGGGAGGACCCCACAAAGTTTAATTTAGTCTGAAGGATGATGCAAGGGTGGCTGAGGGGGGCTGAGAAGGTCAAGAATGCTAGAAGGCCAATGTTGGAAGGGCTAATTGAGAGGCTGATGAGGGTCTTACAGCATGTTTGCACCTCAGGCAGTGAGGCAATCATGTTCAGGGCACTATATACCACAATGTAGAGTGGGGCCTTTAGGCACAGCGAGGTAGTAGGACATAGGGAGAAGGACTCCTTGGCTTAGATACGTTGTGATGACACAATATAGACAGGGAAGGGGTATAGCCATGACTATTAGGAGGTCCAAGACAGACCAACAAGGACAAGGTGCCATGGTCTGGCTGAAGCATCACAGGAATGCTGCCATATGTCCAGTGGGGGCCTTGCACATGTATGCGGCAAGGCGCCCAAAGGGCGAAAACCCATTGATGTCCCTACATGGGAATGGACAGTGGTGACAGCCTACCAAGTGACGTCAGTATCGAAAAAAGGTATGACCTTTTTGGGGGAGCAGCCAGGCAGATACGCGTTACAGTCGTTCAGGATAGGGGCGGCCTCGATGATGGCAGCACAACTCCATAAAAGAGAAGTGCAGGTGGGCTTCAAGTTGTTACAAGAAATATATTCACAACCTCAAGTACTAACACTATTTTTCTTTCTCACATAGCAGGTACAGACCTGAAGGGGCACCGGGAGTTGAGGGAATATACCGGGGGGAATGGGGGAGGGGGGGAGAGAGGAAGGAGAATATGAGGATTGCACTAATGATGTTTCTGCTTATGCTTATCCAGGGAGGCCAAAGAAGCTTGAGGCATGGATATGAGGGCACTCATTTGTGCACTGGGTGGAAAAGTGGGCATCTAGGTGGCAAGGGGGAAAGCAACTGAACATGAACATCGATGATATGAGATTAACATGGAGAGACCTACGGGGTATTAGGTGGGCACAGATGTTGCCAATGCTGAGAAAGACCAGAAAGGACCACAGCCGGCCAGATGTGATAATAATTCACTTGGGAGGAAACGATCTTGGGACAAGGCCATGGCTGAACATATTTTATCAAATCAAGCAGGACTTGAAAACATAAAGGGATGGTTGCCAGAGGTTTCTCTGGCGTGGTCTGACATTACACCAAGAAAGGTGTGGCGGCATACTGATAGCCACAAAGCAGTGGACAGGGCCAAAGGCAGATGAATGCAAGGGTGGGCAGGTTGTTCAAGAGCCTGGGGGGCCTAGTCATACATCACGGGGTCCTAGAGCATGTAGACAAATTTTACAGAGGTGCTGGGGGTACAATTGTCAGGACTGGGGCTGGCATTGTTTAATGAAGAGATTGCCAACTCCATTGAGGCCTGGGTGCAGGCTAGAAGGGGGTAAGAAAAGAGAAGAAGAAGAAGAATGGAAAGGGGGAAATCCACCGTCCATCATAGGCTTGAGGTGGACTAATGGAAAAAATGGAAGAGGAGGACAGGAAAAAGGGGGGCAGAAATAAGGTAGAACACAAAAGAGGGGACAGAAGACAAGCCAGCAAGAACCAGGGCTACGGGTGTACGCTCTTACCCCCCTTGCTTGAACAGAAGAGAAGAAGTGCCGGCACCCCATGATATACATCTCAGGGGCAGAAGAAGGAAGGAAAATGGAAAACAGCATTGACATGAATGTATGATTGAAACTGATTGAAAATGAATAGCAATGTGGATGATAAATTGTAACAGATGTAAAATTGTAAAAGGGGAAATTATGGATATGTGTATGGCCAAAATGAAAATTTTAAATTAAGTTAGTAAATTGTCAAAACTGAGCCACCACGCATATCTTGTCAGTGTCTTTATTTGTGGGGCTCTGGTGGACAAAGTCGGTTGCCAAATAAAAGGGCAGACCCCATTGTCCCCAGGCTTGGCAAGAAGAGGTGGAGGAACCAGAAGGCAAAGAAGGGAAGGGGGAGGTGCGGGGGAGGCAAGGAGAATGTGTAACAAGAAGATGATATCGCAGTGAAGGGAGGGGTCACATGAGGTCACACAGGGGGAGGGGCATGGATGGATGAGGTGGGAGCCCATGCTTGGGCAGAAGGGGCTCTGAGGGTGGGGCCTAGAAGGGGTATGAAGCCTGTGCAGAGGCTTGGGAGCCTGCGCTGGCTTCAAAAGAATTTCCCACCCACCCTCCCTTTTTTATAGGAGAAGGAAGAGGAAGACACTGCAGCAGATTGAGCGCAGAGCATTCGGCCAGGGACTGCAGAAGATGGATGGCAGGAGGGGAGCAACTAGGAGAGCCAGAAAAATTAGGGAGGAGAAGGATAGGAAAAAGTAGGACAGAAATATGGTAGAACACAAAAGGGGACAGAGGATAAGCCAGCAAGAACTGTGGGCGGGTGTATGCCCTTACCCGCCTTGCTTGAATGGAAGAGAAGAAGTGCCGGCCCCCCATGATATACAACTGAGGGGTAGAAGAAGGAAGGAAGACGGAAAACAGCATTGACATGAATGTATGATTGAAACTGATTGAAAATGAATAGCAATGTGTATGATAAAATTGTAAGAGATGTAAAATTGTAAAAGCTGAAATTATGGATATGTGTATGGCCAAAATGAAAATTTTAAATTAAGTAAATTAATTGCCAAAACTGAGCACCCACACATAACTTGTCAGTGTCTTTATTTGTGGGGCTCTGGGGGACAAGTGCCTTTGTACACTTTTTGCAGTCTGGTGCTGGCATTTTTAAGCTTTCTGTTGTTTCTTTTTACCAGGCACATTCTGTTCAGTGTGGAGCTGCAGCCTTGCTCAGTTTTCAGATACCAGGTACTGAATATTAGTTATATAGTGTCAGTATTTAGATTTAAATCTGAGTTCTGATTGTCATAATTCTATTCTATGTACACTCCTTGTTTTGATTATTGATTCTTATTTGTTCATTACTTATTACCAACCTGACTGTTGCATGTGGGGAGGGTGGCACAGAGAGAGACTCAGTCCCCAGCAGCACAAAAGAGGATTCATGTCTAGCATACTGTACAGTATACTCACTCAAAAGAGTGAATTGCGTAATGTGTAAACAACCTTGACTTGACTGTGAAATAAGTGGCTATACAATATCAGCTGTCCTAAGTATTTATTTATAATTTATTTTTCCAGTATAGCCCAGTTTTAATGCAATATCTCATTTTTAGTGAGGCCCTGTTTTTACCTTGTTTCACAGCCGAGTGGACAGAAACACTAGAAGATCAAGTGACTTGCCTTGGGTCACACAGTAATAACTGGCTTTGGTCAGATTTCAATATGATTTTCCCTTAGCCATCCCTGTTCTCTAGCTACTAGGCCATACTGCCTCTTATTTTGCAGATGGCAACAGAAAATATGAGTAGCATCAGTCAGTCTGCTCTCACTGAGAATATTAATCAGTTCATAGATGCAATAAGGAGAGTGGGCCAATATTTTGTTTTCCTTATGAAGCCCAATAACAGCAATTCATGACACTTAGATTCAGTGATGTTTTTGGCCTTTGTTGGGTCCTGCACACAAAAGCTGGTAGTACAGTATGTACTGCAGCTATCAAGGTCACTTTTGTGAATGAGGATGTCAATGTAAATAGAAAGGGCTTGCATTCAATGAATGTGCTAGGTGTGTGTGTGTGTGTGTGTGTGTGTGTGTGTGTGTGTGCATGTGGGTGCGTGCATATATGTGTGTGTGTGTGTGTGTGTGTGTGTGTGTCTGTGGGAATTTGTATGTATAAGTTAGTCAGTAGAAGTTCTAGATGGTATGGCCAGGTACTCATAATCATGTCATACTGTAACTCACATACCTGTATTCCTGTGCAAATTATACTATTTTGTCACTTTGAACATGTGCTTTTAGAGCTGTAAGGCTACTTTGTGCAGTGCTTACCATCCACTTTATGTCTCCATACCTCTGTTAGAACTCTTCATGGGAACCCATGGCATTCTACTGCTTCAGTCTTATGAAGTTGTTCTATTGGGGCCATTGCCAAACATATTTAAACTAAAACTATTCTAGCTGGACGTCTATCTCATCTTATGTACAATTGGACTTTTTCACTGTCCCTGTACTGCCTCCTGCTGCCATTATGAGTTGTGTATATTATCTTGTAGCCTTTCAGTGCAAAACCTAGATTAACAAACTCTAGCCAAAGCCAATATAGCTGTGGAGAGCTTGAAGAAGCTTCAAGTAACGAGTGCCATGAGCGCCACTGAATACCATCCCACATACACCATGCAAGGAAATCTTCAGCATTGACAAATGCTTGTTTTTTGTCATTTTTGAATGGCCTCCAGCAGTCTGACTGAGATGAAGACACAATCTCTGATTGTATACTACAGTCACTAAGCATTTTAGTATAATTCATCTTGCTTTGTGCTGTATATTAGAATGTAATCCAGTCTACCCATTACTGACCAGGGAAATTCTAAACTGGAAGAGCATCTCTGACTGATAACAATGCTCGAAGACAAGGGTAACAGAAGATTAAAATAGATGGGGTGCTAAAAGTTGGAAGGGCATTTGTTAGGGTATAAAGGGCATTTTTTACAAACCATTTTTCAATATACACCATAATAACACAGTATAAGATACTGTCAACCACTGAGACTAAGTATTGCCAGTGACAGACATTCTAATGTCTTGAGCCATTAATTGCAAATACAATATAGTTATAAAATCGACTTTTAAGTATGTAAGATAGTTAGAAATAAACTGATTATGAATGCAATGAATCTTTTGCTAAAAAATAAAATTGATGCTGATTAACAAATACTGCTGCTTTAAGTGAACCAACCCCTAACATAATTTCATGGAAAACAATCATTTGTCAATGCCGAATGTTGTCTTGCTGGTGTTGGTATTGGCAGTGCAGGAGTTAGAGAGATGCAAATATGAATGGCAGTAAAGTATGGAACTGACATCAACCCCACCCCACCCTGCAAAGACTGATAGGCATTGGGATGTGTCTTTGGGTCATTGGCCATAACGGTCATGCCATTTCACCTCACCGTACCCTGTAGACACCGACAAGTGTCGAGGCGTGACTTGGGGTGTTCAGGCTTTACACTCACCCCATTCCATAAGGAAATACTCTGAAATGGGTGCAGTATAGGAGAATGGGGTGAACTTTGGGGCTGAAGAGTCCAAGGCACACCTTGATGCCTGTCACTGGCTGCGGGGGGGGAAGTCACACCCCTGATGCCTGTCAGTCCCTACAGGGTACAGTGTTATAGTCAGAAAGCCTAATGCTAGCTGGCCCGGTGGCACTGAGGGTTGAGGTGCTGGATGCCACACCTCACGCTACGCCGGTGACCCGGGTTCGGTAAGGGAGCTGGGGGCTGGCAGGGGGGAGGGAGGATCGAGAGTCCCTATGGATGCTCTCCTCCCTCAGGGGTGGGATACCAGGATGCTGGCGTCCGTCATTCCGTAAAGGATTCGGTGAAAGCACCCGATTCCTGAAAAGGAGGCGTCGCGACTCCAACTTAGGGGTCAGGGAGGGGGATGCTGTACAGCGATGAGAGGCTAGACGGGCATTAGCATGTTACCTCTCGGACGTAGTCCCAAGCGCCGGCATCCCCAGGGGATGGGTCCTACAGACAAGGGGAAAAATCACCCTCGCAGTCCTGGATGACGGCCTCTCCGCTCAGACTGCCAAACCAGACAAGACCCCACTGTGCAGGGAAGGAGAGGAGGCACTCTAGGGGCAGATCTAGGGATGGCTAAGAGCATTGAGAGGCCCGAAGGAGTAGGACCAAGAGGGTAGGAAACCAGGAGGGAGAAAAGAAAGTATAAAAAAAAGAAAGCCTAATGCTCTGGGCATTTCTTGGTATTTTCACCCCAATGTTTTCAACATGGGATTTTTGTGACCCCACTGCATGAACAGTGACACAATCTGTTCATTAGCTGAAAGGTGATTTTGCACAATGACTCTGCCATTTGGCACCACAGGTGTGAAAACACATTTTGAACAGGATGTGAAAAATGACAGCTGTACTGTACTGTACATGAGGAGGTGTAAAACAATGGTGATGTTGAATATGTGGAGTGAAAATATAGTAAAATTGGTGAAGTCACAAGGGTGCATAGAAACTGCTCAACATACACCCATAATGCAATTAGTCGGGGAATTTTTTACACCAGATTTCCAACATAGGCATTTTGGGACATCTGTTAATGAACAGTGGAACTGTGATTTTCTTAATCTGTCCCAAATGTTGATTTTGCACAATGACTGTGCCCATTGTGTGCCACAGTAACTAAAACATGTTTTGGGCAGGATGTGAAAAATGATAGCTGTACAGTTCCATCAGGCAGTGAGCAAAAATAAAAATTTTAAAAATCTGGAGTAAAAATAAAAAAAATTGGCAAAGTTACGAGTGTGCATAGAAGCTGCTCAACATATGCTGGTGGTGCAGTCATTTCTAGGGATTTTTTCACCAAATTTGCAACATGGTTTTTTTGGGACCTCTCCTTATGAACGCTTTCACTGTGATTTTGTTAAGCTGTCCTGAACATTGATTTCACACAGCAACCAAGCCATTGTGCGCCACATGTGCAAAAACACATTTTGGGCCAGATGTGAAAAATGACAGCTGCACTGTTCATAAGGAGGTGTGGAAAAATGGCAATGTTGAAAATCTGGAGTGAAAATATTAAAAATTTTCAAAGTTACGAGGGGAACTGCATAATGCATGTCAGAATACAAGCTATTTTGGGAATTTTTTCACTGAAATTTGCAACATAAGTTTAGAGCCTACCTCATGAACTGTGACACTGTTGTTTCATTAATCAGTCCTAAAAGGTGATTCCATGCAGTGAACACAAAATCACCTTTCAGGACCCAATAACAAAATGACTATGACTGAGTTCATGAGGTAGGGTTCCAAGAACCCTATGTTGGAAATTTGTTGCCAAAATTTGAAAAATGGCAGAGATATTCACTTAAGTTGGACCCCCCCCCATTGATTCCATTCTGCAGCTTACTGGCATTTCTTTAGTTTGTGGTCAGCTTTAAAGAGTGCAGATGTGTTCCCGGTCCACTGAAGATTGTCTTTCTGGGCTCCAGAGGTAAGTATGGGGTGAGGGGGGTGTGGGGAGGTGGGGTGCACAGAAGGTGGGTGTGGGTTGGGGGAGGGAGCCGCTGACAGCGAGGGCCTTTTTATACTTTACAGGTAAAAAAAAAAAATTAAAACATCACGAGAAAGTTTTCTTTTTTTTTTACAGGTACATTTGGCACGCTGGGGTGGGCTCCCAGCATGCCACCTGCATGTTTTTGGGAGGGGACTACAGCCAACGGGGATTGGGAACCCTGTTGGCAAATAAAATAGGGTCTGTGTTGGGGGGGATACAGGATGCCAAGGGGGGTTGGGCACTCCCCTCGGCAAACAACTTGTACGGGGGACATTATGCCGATGGAGATTGGGCTCCCCCATTGGCAAATGAACTGGGGAGGGGGCATGACAACAGGGGGATTGGGCACCCCCAACATCAGCTTTTATGGGGACTGTGAGAGGTGGGCAGTGACAGCCACCATGTTTATTGAAATGTTACACCAGGAAAGACACGCCCTGCAATGAGGGGTCACTCCCTCATTGCAGTGGCGAAATTGTTTCAAGTTGGTGGCACACTTTTCAATTGCAGTCATGGACAGCATGTGCATTTACTGATACCACAGAGACAAGCCCCCAAAAGCAGTGAGGGCATTGGCCACAACAGGACCACACCTCCAAAACCTGCTATTCCAAGCTACCACAATATGTTGCTTGCACATGTGCAAGATAACATAAAAATATGCAGAAATGGGAAGTACCAAATTTTAAAAGTGTGAAATTATTACCATTCATATGTTATTCAGACTTTATAACATTAGAAGCATTATTGCACTGAAAACAGGGTGGTGCATCTGAACTGGACAATCTGTTTGTCTGTCTACACACACACACACACACACACACACACACACACACACACGTGTGTTTAGCAAATATGAGCTATGCTTTGAACTTTTACTCTTAGGTGTGAAATGGTCATGGTGCCCCTAGTCCCGTAGCATATAAAGACTTAGTGACAATTAATATGGTAGGCTATCCTAAATCTTACCTGCAATCACACAACATGACATTGATGGAGGGGCATGTTTACATCATTGTAATACTTTTGTTATAACAAATGACACTTCTTTTAGATTCAGACAGAAAGGCTGTATTTTTCTTTCTGGGAGCCAATATGGCATAGTGGTTAAGAGCACTGATCTACAAAGCTAGAGACCTGGGTTTGAATCCTATCAGCTCCAGTTTTCATACTGTGTGACCCTGAACAAGTCACATAACTTCCCTGTGCTCCCATGTCGCACCTGGAAACAAGCTCTGGATGAGTGTGCTTTTCCTGGTTAAAAAAACTTCACTTCCCCTTTACTGTACATTGGCTTGCTAACTGAAGTTTGGCTACAAATAAGAGCTCTTACTTGGACATTCAGGACTTAATGTAGTGTAATACTGTATTGAAGAAAGAAAATCTTTTTGCAAGAGAAATGCTGCATGTAGTGGATACATGTCTGAACCAAAACAGAAAAGGTATATTGTCTATACAAGTAGGGAGTATAGTGTTGTGGTTAAGAGCACTGAGCTACAAACCTGAAGAGTTGGGTTTGAATTCCATCAGCCTCCACTTGCACACTTTGTGACCCCAAGCAAGTCATTTAACTTCCCCTATGCTCCCAGGTCACACCTGGAAACAAGTTCTGGCTTAGTGTGCCTTTCATGGTTAAACAATTTCCCCTTTTCCTTTCCATATATCTGCCAGGGTTATATCAGGAAGCTGGTATGCATAAGAAAGAAGGCAAATAAAGTGATATTGGAGGCAGACACACTTGAATGAAAATAAGTGCATCAGATTCTGTATAACATTAAGTGCTGCAAATATAGTTTTGGTTGTCATTCATGCTAAAAACATATTAAAGTGATTACAAGGTCTTATAAAGGTGATGAATTCCCTGTTTCACAAAGGCATTTTTTTACATCTATATCAGAATTAAACCATCACTGAATCTCATTTTCAGTACCAACCATATGGCTTTTTAATACAGCAACAATCATGGTGGAGGTGTCAGAAACACACTCTTTCAATAAGTGCATTTATTTATTAATGCACCATTCATGGTTGCATTTGTTGGATTTTGATTCATTCAACTTTAGAAAAACATATTGCTGCAGGGGAAATCTTTATATAAAAAGAAACACAGGTTAACAGTTGATAAAGCAAATGAAAATGAAGACAATCACCTGTTAATGTGCTGGACTGCTTTTAAGGCTGTTAAGAAGAACTAGCAACTGACTGATTACTTACATCATAAAACTCTCCTTCAGCCAGCCAGCTTCAAAGGTATATATCTCAGGATCTGCTGTTAAATTAGACATGACAAGATATAACCCATATGTTGTTCTCAACATAGTAATTTCACAAAGCAGACTGTCTGAAATAACATAGAAACTTAGAATTTGATGGCAGATAAGGACCGCTTGGCCCACCCAGTCTGCCCATTTCCCTACCTAATGGATAAGCTGCAGATCCTAGTTAACCAGCAGCCTACGTCTTTCTACCCCCCCCCTAGAATTGCCTTATGGCTGTCCCACGCATGCTTGAATTCAACCACTGTTTTTGACTCCACAACCTCCTCCAGAAGGCCATTCCATGCATCCACAACCCTCTCTGTGAAAAAATACTTCCTTACATTACCTCTGGGCCACCCCCCCATCTTCAAATTGTGCCCTTTTGTTATTACACACCTCTTTTTTTGAAAGATGCTACCCTCTTGGACTTAGTTGATTCCCTTGAGGTACTTGAAAGATTCTATCATGTCCCTCCCTCTACCTCCTTTCCTCGAGGCTATACATATTAAGCTCCTTTAGTCTCTCTTCATATGTCTTCCAGTGCAGACCCTGCACCATTTTAGTTGCCCTCCTCTGGACAGCTTCCATCTTGTCTATGTCCTTGTGGAGATTGGGTCTCCAGAACTGCACAAGTACTCAGATGGCATCTCACCAGCTGTCTGTACAGAGGATAACAACTTCCTGTTTTCACTGGTGATGCATCGCCCTATGCATCCCAGTATCCCCCTAGCCCTCCTTACTGCCTTCTCACAGTGCTTGCCCACCTTTAAGTCATCTGATATGACTACTCCCAGGTCCCTTTCCATTTTTGTTGTTGTTAGTATCTCACCCGCCATTGTGTACTCTTCCCCTGGGTTTTTGTTTCCCAGGTACATTACCTTGCACTTAGCATTAAATCTAGCTGCCATACATCTGACCATTCCTCTAACCTTGCCAAGTCCCTTCTCATTCTTTCCACCCCACCTTGTGCATCAACTCTGTTGCAGATCTTTGTGTCATCTGCAAAGAGACATACTTTTCCTTCCAGTCCCTCTGCAATGTCGCTTACAAAGACATTGAAGAGGACCGGTCCTAATACTGAACCCTGCTGTACCCCACTAGTAACCCCTCTTTCTTCAGAGTGGACTCCATTTACTATTACTCTCTGTGTCCTATTCTCCAGCCAATTCTTTACCCAGGCTATCATCTTGGGACCCACTCCCAGGCTAGCTAACTTGTATATTAATCTTTTGTGTGGGACTGAGTCAAATGCCTTGCTAAAGTCTAGGTAGGCCATATCCACAGCCCCTCCCTGATCTACTACTTTGGTCACCCAGTCAAAGAAATCTATTAGATTCATCTGGTATGACCTTCCTGCTGTGAATCCATGCTGCCTTGTGTCCTGTGCCCCTCTGTCCTCTAGGTACTTGACAATTCTTTCCTTCAGAAGTGATTCCATCATTTTCCCTATCACTGAGGTTAAACTAACAGGTCTATAGTTTCCTGCTTCTGCCCTGCTCCCACTTTTGTGAAGGGGAAACACATCTGCCCTCCTCCAGTCCTCAGGTACCACCCCGTCCTCCCATGATTTGTTAAAGAGGGTAGCCAGTGGTGTCACTAGTTCTACCCTTAGTTCTTTTAGAATTCTGGGATGAATCCCATCAGGCCCCATTGCTTTGTCCACCTTCAGTTTTAAGAGTTCTTTCAGAACCCTTTCTTCTATAAATGGACTGGTATCAACTTCTGTATCCAGAGTGTTTCTATTGTTTGTTTTAGGTACCTCCCCCTCTTCATTTGTAAATATTGAGCAAAAATATTTGTTTTGCATTTCCGCCTTTTCACCGTCACCCTCTGCCCACCCTCCCTCCCATTTATTAAGCCTCACTATCCCTCCCTTAGTCTTCCTTTGCTCCCTGATGTACCTAAAAAAGGTTTTATCCACCTTCTTAACTGAGTTGGCTATCTTTTCCTCAGTTCAGGCCTTTGCTGTTCTGACTGCCTTCCCAGCTTCCTTTTGCTTTAACTGATACAATTCTTTGTCCTGCTTCTTCTGTGATTCCTTGTACTTTCTGAATGCTTTCTTTTTCTCTTGAACCTTCACTGCCACCTCCTTTGAGAACCATATACAGTAGTAGATTAGCAGAAAGAAGGAAGTATTTCTTTAACTGCCATAGAAATATGCAGAATGGAAGGATACACTAAAAACTCCTAAAATATGTGTTCCTCAGAAACACTGTTTTTCAAGAGAAAGCAGGATGGCTGTAGGCTCCACCCACAGCCATAAAATGTCAGCTTCAGAAGCTCTGTGAGGAGAGACTGAAGGACATCAATATATACATCCTACTAGAGAGAAGAGGGGTGTATAATAGAGACCTTTAAATTCTTCACAGGGTAAATAAGGTACAGGAGGGGATTTTGTTTAGAGAAAAGATGCAAAAGAAAATGTGACATGCAATAAAGCTGAAAAGGGGTAAATTCAAGAGGGATGTTAGGAATTACTGAAAGAGTGGTGGATTCCTGGAATAGTTTTTCAGCATAGGTGGTGGGGGTAAAAACAGTGGTGGGCTTCAAGCATTCATGGGACAGGCACAAGGGAATATTAGTGGGAATCAAGGTGGTGGGGAGAATGAGATCAAATAGGGTCTGCAGTGACAGTATAGGCAGGGCAAAAATGGGCAGACTACTGTAGGTGGGCAGAGCGGTCCTTATCTGCTGTCAAATTCTATGTTTTAACGTTCAGTATGCAATTCTTAAAGAATAAATTATGTTTTTGAATTTTTAGCTCTACATATTGTAATTGTTTATAGCCACAGTATACAAATTGGTCTATCAAAGAGGTCTAATTGGTTTGGAATCTGATGCAGTCTTATTTTGAATATAGAGGAAAAAAAGATTTCAGAATCAAGTTCCCATTTTCTATTTCCTTCTTCAGTTGTGTTTCATCATTTTTTATGTTTGCATGCACGCACAAGAAACATATTGCAACAGCTTGCTGGAGTAGTGGGTTGTGGAGGCGTGGCAGTGTTGTGGCAAATGGCAACAGTCTGTTTTGGGGCTGGTCTCTGCCACACCAACAGAGGAGCATGCTGTCAATGACAGCAGTTAATCAGCATGCCACTATACTCAAAGAAATTGACCACTGCAATCAGGGAACGCCTCATTGCTGAACAATCAGCTGTGTTTCTGAACAGTCTTATGCTGGGGTGTTCCTGATTGCAGTGGTAAATGTAGGATAACTGTGACAGATTACATGTTCAAGGGAGCTCCGAATATGTGCAGGGCAGTGGCTAGTGCTAGTTGTTTCTCCACTGTGCAGTGAGAATGTAGGTTTTGTTCACATCTGGCCCCCGTCTAATTTTCTGGTTTCTGCTCTGCACTGAAAAAGCAGTTTTTATTCAAATCTGGCCCCAACCTTAATTTTCTGTTCCCTGTGTAATTTTCCGGTCTGAAAGCAGGTTTTGCTAAGGCAGGCTTTGTTCAAATCTGGCCTTTCAATAAACATGGCAACGGCTTCTCTATTGGCCTCTCATAGTCCCCACAAAGTTGACGGACAGCCACTGCCTGCCTCTCCCAGTCCCTGTTAAAGCTGATGGGGTGCCCAATCTGCCTGTTGGCATGTCCCCTCCCCAGTTCATTTGCTGATGAGGTAGCCCAATCCCCATCAGCATGATGCTCTCCCTCATTTGTTGTGAGCTGAGGGGGTGGCCATTCCCCTCAGCTCATGCATCCCCCAGCACAATGTATGGCTGATGGGGGTGCCCAATCCCCTTTGGCTCCACTCCCCCTCAACAAATATCCAGGTGGCAGGCTGGGAGCCCACCCCAGCATGCCAAAAGCTCCCACTTCTTCTTTTTGTTTTAAAACCCTGTAAAAAAAACAAAACAGTCCCTCACTGTTTCTCGTGCCTCCTCCCCTAACCCACAGCCACCCTCTGTGCACCCCACCTCTCCACACCCCTTCACCCCATACTTACCTCCGTAGCCTGGCTCGATGATCTTCGGTGGACTGGGAACACATCTGCACTCTTCAAAGCTGACCATGAACTGAAGAAATGCCGGTAAGCTGTATAATGGCATAAATGTTTTTTTTCAACTTATGTGGATATCTCGGCCATTTTTATGACTTCTGGCACCAAATTTTCAACATGGGGTTTTTGGGACCCCTCCTGATGAATTCAGTCACTGTCATGGCGTTATTCAGTCCTGAGAGGTGATTTTGAGGTCACTGTGTGGAATCACTTTTTGGAACCAATTAACAAAATGACCATGTCACTGTTCATGAGGTGGGCTCTCAAAAAGCCTATGTTGCAAATTTGGTGAAAAAGTGCCAAAAAATGACTATATTATGAGCGTGCATTGTGCAATTTCAAGAAGACTCTTAAGTTCTCAAATTTGTAATATCTTCACTCCAGATTCTCAATATTAACATTTTTCACACCTCCTTATGAACAGTACAGCTGTCATTTTTCACATCCTGGCCAAAATGTGTTTTCGCACTTTCAGCGTAGAATAGCATGGTTGCTGTTGGAAATCAGTGTTCAGGACAGATTATGAAAATCACAGTGATACTGTTCATGAGCAGAGGTCCTAGAATGCCTGTGTTGAAAATTTTGTGACAAAAGTCCATAAAATGACTGTTACGAGCGTGCATTACGCCATTTCCACGCACCATCATAACTTCGCAAATTTGCAATATTTTCACTCCAGATTTTCAACGTTGGCATTTTTCCACACCTCCTTATGAACAGTACAGCTGTCATTTTTCACATCCTGGCCAAAATGTGTTTTCGTACTTCCAGCGCAGAATAGCTTGGTCGCTGAGGGAAATCAGTATTCGAGACAGATTAAGAAAATCACAGAAAGACTGTTCATGAGCAGATGTCCTAAAATGCCTATGTTGAAAATCTGGTGACAAAAGTCTGTAAAATGACTGTTACGAGCGTACATTGCATGATTTCCACGGACACACTCGTAACTTTACAAATTTGTAATATTTCCACTCAAAATTTTCAACATTGCACATTTTGCACACCTCCTTATGAACAGTACAGTTGTCATTTTTCACATTCTGCCCAAAAAGTGTTTTAGCACCTGTGGTGCAGAATGGTGCAGTCACTGTGTGAATTCAAGCTTTGAAACACATTACTGAAATCGTAGTGCCACTGTTCATGAGGGGAGGTCCCAAACAGCCTATGTTGAACATTTTGAATGAAAATACCAGCAAATGCCTAGGGTGTTAGGGTTTCCAACTGTTAATGCCCCACCCTGTCCAGACTGACAGGCATCAAGGGTGTGGCTTGGGGTTCTCGTCCGTAATGCTCACACCATTCCACCACCATCCTGCAGCCACTGACCGGCATTGAGGTGTGCCTTGGGGTCTTTGGCCCTAACGTTCACCCCATATTCCTATACTGCACCCATATCACCTTATTTCCTTATTGAATGGGGTGTGCATAAGAGCCTAAGACCCCAAAGCACACCGTGACACCTGTCACTGTCTGCAGGGTGGCATGAGGTGGAATGGCATGAGTATTATGGCCGACCAAAAGGCACACCCCAATGCCTGTCACTCTCTGCAGGGTAGGGTTGGGGGTCAGCATTAGTTCAGTACTTCACTGCCATTCCTATTATGCATCTCTCTAACTCCTGCACTACCTATGCCAATACCAGCAAGCAAACATTCGGCATTGACAATTGCTTGTTATCTATAAAGGACGCTGCCCTGATTTTATATCTGCTATATCTCAGTGAAACTCTAATCAAGTTACTTTGAAAAAGAAAACTTTATTTATAATTCCACTGCAAACAGTTCTCCTCAGAAATGACAGGACATGAGGTAAAAAAAAGGTTTTTGTAGAAAAAAGCTTCCGCACTAATGAATTACCATAAGTAGGTACCCAAATGAGCCCTCATCTGTACTATAGAAAATCTATGATAGTGTGCATACTGTAGCCATGAGAATGAAGATGGATATGATGTACAGTTCAAGCACTATATGAAATATTGTGCCACAGAGAAACATTGAATTTGACGGTACATAAGGACTGCTTGACCCACCCAGTCTGCCCATTTTTCCCTTACTATAGTGTCACCACAGAACTTACTTGACCTTTATCTCTCCCCATTTCCTTCTACCAGTGTTCCCTTATGTCTAGCCCATGCATTCTTGAACCTCATCACTGTTTTTGCTCCCATAATCTCCATTAGAAAACTGTTTTAAGCATCCACCATTCATTCTGTGAAGTACTTCGTCCCACCTCTTCTGAATTTACCCCTCTCCAGGATCATTGCATGTCCCCCAGTTCTTGTGCATCTTTGTTTTGTGACAAATACTCCTCTTCTGTACCTCATTTACTCCCATGAGGTATTTCCAGGTCTCTATCATGCCCCCCTCTCCCTACTCTCTTCCAGGGTGCACAAATTGAGGTCCTTTAGCCTCCCCTCATAGGGCTTCTGAGGCAGGCCCTGCACCATTTTAGTTACACTTCTCTGGACAGCATCCACTCTGTCTATATCTTTCTGGAGATGTGGGGCTCAATTTTCAAAGCCTAGAGAATGACACAAGATACCTGCATCAAACATAAATGATGCAAGTGGCATCTTGCATCAAAAGATGTGGCAATCCCAATTTTCAAATGCAATCTGCATCAAAAGGGGAGCCGTTGCACCAAAGTGGCACTAAGCCAGCTTTGCACCATAAAGCAGGGTGTGCCATGTCACAAAGGAGCTTGCACCATGGCGGGGCTGCAGCATCCACTTAATTGGGATTTTGAAAGCCTGACTGTGACCACAAGTCCCAGCTGTGCTTAGACCAGACAGTAGCTGGTCTAATGCTAGTGTGCCATGTCTTTGGTTCCACAGTCCATCCCCCTCCTCAACAGAACATGCTGGACAGTGGCAACAAACCTAGACATTTTTAGAGTGAATGGTGCTTGCATGCAGACACATTGTGTTATCCTGAGACACCTGGCAGCACAGCATACATGGTCTGGCAAGCAGTACTTGGAATGGCATCTAATCAGACTGTCATACTAAAGTAGATCCCCCGGTGTGCCAAGAATAATGTAGGATGCAATTGCCAGCATACATTAGTGATAGCCCCTGGAGATACTGCAGTGTAATGCATGGTATTGGTGCATATTGGCATCACAGCATGCATAGTAGTGACTTTTAACTTGTTTTTAGTCTGCCTGTCCCTCTGTTGATGTTGTTTTGTGGCTGAAGCAAGGTCAGGGAGGATGACCATGTAGAGGAATTACTGGACATGACATTCATGCCACCTGGGGTGGCGAGTCACATGATGCCCCTTCTACTGACATTGCCTATACATAAGCCATGTTTAGACAGCGGCTACCTTGGAATGCAGTAGCTGTACGAACTGAAATGCTAGCTTTTCCTTCCTGTCGACCGAGAATCATACTTGTTATTCCTGGCAACAGCTGTACCACCTTTAACAGAGGAGGGTGAAAGGCCCAATGCTCGCAATCATAGATTGTCATAACATGCGACAGTTGTGTCCAACCCCAGTAGTATGTAACTTGTATGCTTTGTGGTACATTCCTTGTTCGACAGTTTGTAATTTGCATTAATTCTTTGGCCACTTTCCTTCATTCTATAGGCTGGGTTTCTGGCAAAAGAGGATAATGGCTGACTCCATCAATCCCCTCTCTTACGCCATCACATTGGCACAAGAAATGACTTGCGGCAACTCCAGAGACTTCAGCGCCAGGACCCATGTTTTTATAAAATATGACACAGGGTCCCTGGCCCTCATAAGCCAGTGTTCATCACAACTTGTGCCACACCAGGTGGCATTTGAAAACTGTACTTATGGTCCCCAGAACTGTACACAGTACTATAGGCTGGGTCTCACCAGTGATCTCTACAGAGGCAACTCCACTTCCCTCCTTCTATTGGAGATACCCCTCCTTATGCACGCCAACATCCCACTGACTCTCCCAAAGGTCTGATAACTTCTGTAAACCCTAATGCTTACTGCAGCTCAAATACATTGTAGGAGTTTATTTTTGTTTTCTGTAAATTATTAACTTTTTCAGTAGGTCAGATTAGATGTTCAGCAGCATTTGTAGATGTGTTGCTGATATGTCTAAATCAGCCCATCACTGCACTTTAAATAGGGAAATGGGCTGTCTATCTCTCAGGGATAGATTTAATTTTTGTGTATCAATTGTTATGCATATCTGTCTTCGAATGATGCCTCAGTCAATGATTGATATTTTTCCAAGATCTTGCAACAACTTTTTCACAAGGACTAAATATAAATTTGTGTTTACAAGTCCCCTCTTTTCTATTACATTTGATGTGTATGCACTGAGATAGGCAGGTGGGGAGGATCCATGGTTAGAAAAGAAGCTCCCAAAAATAAAATCATATGTAGCACATCTTTTTTTTTTAATTTGTGTATGTACAAAAAGGAGGGGAATATAAAAGAAAAGAACATTAATTTGAAGAAAGTTTTATTTTTAGGGCATAAATGATTTTTAGTGAGTAAAGTTGGCAGCCATGTTTACAGTGGCAATCAGGAATTTTTGAGAAAGGCATAGATACTGTTAGTGTTCAGTGTCCTGCTTGCCAGCACTTTTTAACTATGCATTGGGCATACTGTATCTAAGATACACTGTGGGTTATTACCAGTCAGGATACAGGACTTTTCCTAATCATGCTGGGAGAAATGGGGGTGGGGAACCAGATGATCAGATGAATAGAAAAATTGGCTCCAAGACAGGACCCAGAGGGTCGTGGTTGGTGGGATAGTATCATCCCAAAGGGGGGTAATTAGTGGGGTCCCTCAGGGATCGGTCCTTGAACCCCTCCTGTTCAACGCCTACATCTCTGACATAAGGAAGAATATCAGGAGTGAGATGAGTCTCTTTGTGGATTACTCAAAACTGAGAGCAGTGGTGAATGGGGAGGAGGAGAGGGTGGCCCTACAGGGGGACCTGGAGGCTCTGAAAAGGTGGTCTAGAAAGTGGAAGCTGAGGTTCAACACAGGGAAATGCAAGGTACTGCATCTGGGAGCCAGAAACCTGGCCCAAGGGTACACCGGGGGGGATGCTACAAGTCTCAGTGGCTGACAGGGACCTGAGCGTGGTGGTGGATGTTAAGATGAACAACCCTGAGACTTGTAGGATGGCAGTGGCCAAGGCCAGCAGAATGCTGGGATGCATCACTAGGGGGATCACCTCCAGAAGGAGGGAAGTGACACACCTTCTGTATAACTGCTTGGTGAGGCCACACCCCAAGTACTGCGTGCAGTTTTGGAGGCCACACTTAAAGAGGGACATCAAACACCTGGAGAGGGTCCAGAGAAAGTCAACCCAAATGATCTGGGGCTTGGGGGACAGGACCTATGGAGAGAGGCTCAAAGAGCTAAAAATGTACACATTGGAAGAGAGAAGGGACCAGGGGGACATGATAGAGGTCTTCAGGTACATGAATGGGGTAAATATGGGAGGAACAGTCAGGGTGCTCTGAAGGAGGGGGGGAACTAGACGGCATGGGTGGAAGCTGAAGGGGTGGAGATTCAGGGGAGAAAGGAAGCAGTGCTACTTCACTGAGAGGGTGGTGGAGCTATGGAATGTGCTGCCCAGGGGGCTGGTGGAGGCAGAGACAGTGGAGGGGTTCAAGAGGAGGTGGGACAGGAACAGGGGAAGGATTCTGGAAGCAAAGTCCTGTGCAGCGAGAATATCTGGGACTGAGAAGGGAGAAGCCAGAAAGGTCGAGGGGGCAAGCAAGGTCAGCTCCCAGGGTGGGGGCTGACCAAACGAGCAGACACAAAAGACCGTTAGGACTATTCTGCTGGCATTTTAGTATGTTAGTATGTTTATCTTTAAATGAGCAGCCTTAAGCCTGAACTGGTAGGATTTTAGCTCCTAGCATCTTGGAAAAATTACTACCAACTAGCTTATTAACAGATGTCACTGGCAGGATCTACTGTACTGTGATTTGGTATCGTATATAAATATATAAAGCCAAGCTGAAATATCTGTAATTGCTATGGTTTCTAAGAAAGTTATTATATTCAAGAAGGTCAAACTTATGAGTTTTTTCATCTTTCAGTTTACAAAGTGTATATGATTTAAATTATAACTGCAACTTTTTAAAACAGTAATAATTAATTAACCAGGAGGTTTCATCACATCCTTGGTGTTTGTATTGCCTTGTGGTTTAATACTTCTGATTTTCATTTTACTGTTTTCTGATCATTATTTTCTTTTGTTAAATGCATTGTTTCCTTTCATTCTAACTATATTTATAATGTTGTGTGGATTAGAGATGGTCAAAGACCAGAAACTTTGTTTCACAAAATACTTAGCAAAGTTTCCTGACTTTGTATAGTGCAAAGTGCTACTTCATATATTTTTTCACCTGATGAAGGCAGCACTTCACTAAGTGAAGACTTCACATAGTGCTGCTTCACTGGCAAAGTGGCGCTTTGTGAAGTTTTTTTAAAGGATAAATAGTCTATATCCCACCATCAGTTTCTTTAACTCCTCTTTCAGTGTGTCATTCCTGGTTAAACACTTTCTCCTTTACAACACTGGGATGCCCACTCTTGGTGTCAGATGCGCCCCCCCAAACCCATCTATATGGCTTGGTGACATCTCCTGGATTGTGGCACACTGGGAGCCCACCCCAGTGTGCCTATTTTTTTTGCATATAAGCTGTAAAATAAAGAAAACCTTCTCTCGCAGTCTTTTTTCCCTGCAAAGAAGAAACTGTCCACAGTTATCTCCCTCATCCCCTCTCCCTCCCCAATCCCCACCTTCCTCTGTGCACCCACCTCCCCACATCCTCCCCTCACCAATACTTATACTTCATAGGTTGGGAGCTGCTATCTTCTCTGAACTGGGATATGTCTGCACTCTTCAAAGCCATACTGCCAACTGAAGAAATGATGGTAAGCTTTATAATGGGGGTTTTCAACTTAGGTTGATATTTCAGCCATTTTAAGGAATTTGTGCTCCAAAATTTCAACATGGAGGTCTTGGGAACCCACCTCATGAACATGTAACTTTTATTTCAATTCTCAGTCCTGAAAGGAGATTTTGCCGTTGCTGCGTGGAATCATCTTTTGGGACTGACTAATGAAATGACAGAGTCACTGTTCATGAGGGGAGGCCTCAAGTGGCCCATGTTGTAAATTTGGTGAAAAAATTCCAAAAAATGACTGTTACCAGCATGTGTTGCGCAACTTCTGTGCAGGTTTGTAACTTCACCATTGTTTAATATTGTCACTTCAGATTTTCAACATTGTAATTTTTTCACACCTCCTTATGAACAGCATAGCTGTTATTTTTCACATCCTGCCCAAAAAATGTTTTCACACCTGTGGTTCACAATGAGCACAGTCACTGTGCAAAATCAACTTTTGGGACAGATTAACAAAATCACAGTGCCACTGTTCATGAGGCGAGGTTCCAAAATGCCCATGTTGAAAACTTGGTGACAAAATTCACAAAAATGACTGCAGTACTGGCAAGCATTGCACAGTATCTACGCACGCTTGTAAGTTCACAAATTTTTCATATTTTCTCTCCAAATTTTCAGCATTGCCATTTTTTCACACCTCCTCATGAACAGTACAACTGTCATTTTTTGCATCCTGCCTGAAATGTGTTTCTGCACCTGTAGCTCTGAATGGCTCAGTTGCTGTGCACAATCACCTTTCAGGACTGAGTAACCAAATGATAGTGCCACTGTTAATGAGGTGAAGTCCCAACAAGCCAATGTTAAGAATTTGAAGTGAAAATACCAAGACATTCTTGGAGCATACACCCATCCTGTAGAGACTGACAGGCATGTGGGGTGTAACTTGGTTAGTCGGCCATAATATTCAGAGCATTCTACTCCCCTACCCCCACCATACAGCCATTGACAGGCATTGAGGTGTGCCTTGGGTTCTGTCACCCTAATGTTCACCCCATTCTCCTATATTGCACCCATCTCAGCTTATTTCCTTATGGAATGGGGTGTGCATAAGGGCCAAAGACCCCACAGCACACCCCAACACCTCTCGGCATCTGCAGGGTGCAGCGAGGTGTGAATTAACAGTGGTGGATTCCCCTATTCCACATGTGCTGAGGTTTTTGATTAGTGAATTTCTTCATGATTCAGCAGTGGATAAGACATTTTTAGAGCATGACACTGATTGTTTGCCTTCCTGCAAGCTGCCTAGCTTGGTAAGATTATTGGTAAGAGCTGGACACCCATGAGGTTTGCGGTATCAATGGAGCTTTTCCCTTATTTTAAGCAAGACATCAGAGTGTGCAGCAGCTGCTTGTGCTTTGATCAGCAAAAGCAACCTAGTTCATCAAAATCCATATGTCATTGATGGATAAGTAGGTCAGGTGTTTGCCTGGACTTAAGAGTTGTGAGTATCAAGCTGGATGTACAGTATGACTTGATGAGAGTGTCTGGCAGCACTGAGGTAACAAGCAAATGTCATCCTTCTGGAAAGCATTTTAGCAAATAGACTTTGATTTGACTTCAGGTGTGGTAATATCTCTATGAGGCCTGAACTTACTGAACAGTACCATTTTTATATGTTTGAACACTAGCTACTGAATGTGAACATGGTTTGTAAAAATGGGCTTCATTGCATTTAATAGGCCCTCAGGACTTCTGGTTGAATGGGAGGAAGGAATTCAGGTTTTTGATAAGACATTTATTAGAATTATTTGAGTCCACTTTAACAAGAGGTGTGATCTCCCCAGTGGCAGAAACACTTTATTGATGGGTCCCTAGTGGCTTGTAAGTCTTTATTCTAAGGAAGGTCAACTTTCTATTGGGTTATTTTAACAAGAAAGGGATCGTCTCAGAGGCTGAAAAGCATTTAGGAATAGAAGTCTGTTATGGCTGATGTGTTCTTATTTTAAATGATGGGAACTCCCCAGCAGCAGTTAATAGTTATTGTTGGGACAATGTCCCCAGAAGATATAAGTGATGCTCTGTGTGTGTAACCAGGGGCAGGTGCCTGACTGAGGATGGCATTGATTTTAAAAATTACGGGATGCTATCCTCCCTATTGGCAGATAAGTATAAGACACTGTGGGCAGGATTCACTAAGCTTTGGAAAGACCCGCAGCTGTGGGTAAACCACTGCGCAAGTGGGTTTCCATTTGCTGAGCCACTGGTTACTCACAGCGGCAGGTATTCACAAAGGTGGATTCGGATTATGACTGGCTCCATGGGTTACAGCCGCTTGCAGAAGGTGTCTCAAGGGAGATGGCCGCAGCTGCAGGAATTTGCTATGGCCGGAGGGAGCAGCTGTAGCACCCTCTGCAACTGCTGCGGCTGTGAATCGCACCCGCCACAGTTGCAGGTGATTACAGTCCGCAACAGCACTTGCGGAGTGGGACTTAGGATTCTAATGCTTCGTGAATCCTGCCCTGTGTCCTCAGATGCTTTTAGGTGTGTAGTATATTACTTTAGTTTAAAATTATATTACAGCTTTGTTGAATTAGTTGTTACTAATAGAATATGTGAATTGAAATGTATTTGGAGGCATAGCTACTTCTGAACTGGGTTCTTAACTCCTTTTTTCTTTTATATGACAATGTTTATAAGGACAAGGTGGATCTTTCCCATTGAATGCGTATTGTAGAAGAAGGATTGACACAGGTGGATATATAAGAACAAGGAAGGAACAAAAGAACTGTATTTGATTGGTTTTCCTTTTAGTTGGATTTCCCCTGTTCTAGGAGAACTTTAAGAAAAACAAAGGAGCACAACTGTATATTTAACTGGTTTCTTTTTTAGCTGCTTCACTGTCATGACTACTGTAGAGTGTTGGAATCATGGATCTATGTGATAATGGTGATCGCCGATGGGAGATTGCTGTTAGGGTGACGGCACATGACTGAAAAAAATGTTGGCAATGTACTCTCCAGTGCACAGCAAAATGGCACAAGGGAGTTGGGATTTTATGCTTTACATGGGGGCTGCACCCCCCGCACTCCCCTACTTATGGATTCTTAACTCCAAGGGGTGCATGTCGGGGGGGTGCAAATGAGTAAAAAATTATATTTTGGGCTGGGAGCAACAAAAAGGACCTGCGCCAAGACCTGAACCAAGCACCATTCCCACCCCAGCCCTGAACCCACCCACCATGCCATGGAAGCAGCTCACTGTGGTGCCACCCCTATATTCCCTCCACCCCCTCCCATCCCATGCTCAGCATGCTCGCTTCCATCCCACACACACATTGGCATGTAGTAACAGGATGTTGCTATTTTGAGCACCCCCCCAATCCGGTCACCCACCTTCCCCAGTTGTCCATGACAGGCACCATGATTGATTAGCCCTTTTGATAGGCACCTAGTCGAGGTCGCCAAAGTTACAGGATACCTGAAGTCATCTACTGTGGTCAGTGGATTTGAACTGTGTGTACTTGGAAACATAGAAACACAGAATTTTATAACAGATAAGGGCCACTTGGCACACCTAGTCTGCCCATTTCCTGATCTAATGGATAAGCTGCAAATCCTAGTTAACCAACAGCCTACTTCCTCCTACCCCCCCACTAGAATTGCCTTATGTCTGTCCCATGCATTCTTGAATTCCCCCACTGTTTTTGACTCCCCGACCTCCTTAATAAGGCTGATCCATGCATCTATAACTGTCTCTGTGAAAATACTTCTCACAAGCATTCTAAGCCCCTCTATCTTCAAATTGTTCTTGTTCTTGCACATCTCTTTTTCTGAAATATGCTACCCTCTTGGACTTTGTTGATTCCCTTGAGGTACTTGAATGTTTCTGTCATGTCACCCCTCTCCCTCCTTTCCTCAAGGGTATATATATTAGCACCATTACTCTCTCTTTGTATGTCTTCTGGTACAGACCCTGCACCATTTTGGTTGCCCTCCTCTGGACAGCCTCCACCCTATGTCTTTGTGGAGATGGGGTCTTCAGAACTGCATGCAGTACTCCAGATGGGGTCTCACCAACTGTCTGTACAGAAGGTGAGAGTGGGGTGTCAGGGTTGGAAACCCTAATGCCACATTTCCCTACTTGCTTTAGTTGCTTTAGTAACAACCCTAACTGATGCATTAATGATGTTTTTTGCAATGAATTTCCTTACTTTTTCAGATAGTATAATCATATCCTTATTTGTCTGTGGGAGTGCAGGGCCCCCATCACTTCATACAGTTGCAGCCATAGACACGATCAGATATTTTCTGAAATTTCTATGATATCTCTTGAGAAATTCCATGTCTGCCTGCAGTACCAGTATGGGCGACTAGAGAGACTCTCTTTAGATATATTGCAAAATATCCAGAAATATCTGACCGTATCTGTGTCTACAACTGTAGATGTTATATGTATATAGCTGTGGAAGCACAGGGCCCTCCAGGCCCTGCACTTCCATTTATAGGACAACAGAGACCATATTGTCTGCATAGCCATCTTATTACCACACCTTATGTACCCCGACAAAAAACATTTTGAATGCATGCCAAAATGTAATTCTGTACAACTGCAATGCCATTCTGTGACACAGGTGTGAAAACACATTTTGGGGCAGAATCTGAAAAATGACAGCTGTGACATGCATCAGGTAGGGTAATAAGAGGGCTATGTTGAAAATCTGGGGTCAAAATTTGTAGAATGTCCAAAGTTACTAGAGGAAGTAGCAAAATTGCAGTGAATGGTCATAACTTAATCATTTTTTGACCCCAAAGTTTGAACATAGTCTTCTTATGACCCTACCTCATAAACACCATACATGAAAATGTTTAAATCTGTGCCAAAATGCCATTCAGTGCCACAGGTACAAAAACACATTTTGGGCAGGATGTGAAAAATGACAACTGTACTGTTCATGAAGTGGTGTGAAAAAATGGTTATGTTGAAAATTTGGACTCAAAACATTAAAAATTGCCAAAATATATACGTGAATAGAAAACTTTGATGAACGCTCATAACACAGACAATTTTAAGGAATTTTTCACCCAATTTTTCAACATGACCTTTTTAGGACGACACCTCATGAACACTGATGGCAAAATGTCGTTAGTCCTGAAAGGTGATTTCACACAGTGACTACAAAATCACCTTCTGGGTCTGACTAATGAAATGACAGTGCCACTGTTCATGAGGAGGGGGTCACAAAAAGCCCATGTTGAAAACGTGGTGAAAAAATAACTAAAAATGGCAAAGTTATAAACATAAGTACAAAATGCCAATGAAATACATTATATGGCACTTTCCATGATTCCTCAATTTGCAGTTCAGCTTTGAAGAGTGCAGACATATCACGGTCCACAGAAGGTGACAGCCTACAACCTCTGGAGGTATGTACAGGGTAAGAGGAGTGTGGGTGGGTGCTCAGTGGGATGGTTGGGATGGGGAGGGGGATGGCAGGGATGATGAAAGACTGTTTTCCATTTTCAGGTAAAAAAAGATGTCAGGAAATGGTTTTCTTCTTTACAGGTAAAAACAAAATCAATAATTTTGAGATACTGGGAGTGGGCTCCCCAGTGTCCCACATAGCTGGGGGGGCTTCTAGTGCTGACACAGGAATTGACCCCCCCTGATATTGGCAACTAACACAGGGGACTGTGGGGGTGGGTATTCTGGTGTCAGATAATACTAATAAATAAAAACAATGGGAATCAAAGGGTGGGGTGCCACTAGACACCAGGGAAACATATGGAAATGAAGGGGGTGCCACTATACACCAGGGATAGGGGACACTGATCAGTGGGTAGGGGTGTCAATAGACACCAGGAAAACAGTATCTCATAAATGAAACTGCAGCCCGCAGCATGAGTTTCAACAGTGGCTGCAGAAGTCAAGAAAATCCCACTGTCCTCATACAGAGAACACAGGAGAATTTATATGTGTGTTTTGCAAACAAAGAATGGGGTTCTGGCCATCTTGTCCTGCCTGGCAATCAAAGAATTTGTAGCCTCATGGTTCAAGAATCTTTGTGCCCAAGAATTTTAAAAATTCTTTGAGCATGAGGTCCGCCATCTTGTTTTTGATTTTCTGATCGGAAAAACACAAATATCTCGGCTCAGGGGTCACTTCTGAAGTAAAACTTGGATGGGTTTTACTCGGAGGACTCCGATCTACTGAGCTATGCCTTTGGTTTGATGGAAATCAGTCTAAAAATATAGTTCTGAGCTTTTAAAATCTTAGTTCACGGCTCGCTAACAATCTTTGATCACAAGCCTGCAAATTCTATGATCGTGAGATTCTTTGATGGCGGTCATGCATTGCGAGGGAGGAGATGGCCAGATTTAAAAATGCTGTTTCTCAGCCCAGGGGTGCCCTAGAAACTTAAATGAGGGTGGGGTTTGCTCAGGGGGCTTCGTTCTGCCCCATCTGAATAAAAAAAATAATGTTTTGCATATCCCTGGTAGTCTAGCGGCCCCCCATCATGATAAAATATATAACGATCTCTAGTGGCCCCCAATGTTCATAAATATTTTTTTATATCCCTGGTAGTCTAGTGACCCCCAAGTCTGTATAGAAACATAGAAAAATAGACTTTGACAGCAGATAAGGACCACTTGGTCCACCTAGTCTGCCCATTTCCCTACCTACAGGATAAGCCGCAGATCCTAGTTAACCAACAGCCTATTTCTTCCTACCCCCCAACAAGAATTGCCTTATGTCTGTCCCATGTATTCTTGAATTCTCCCACAGTTTTAGACCCCACAACCTCCTCAGGAAGGCTGTTCTATGCATCCACTACCCTCTCTGTGAAAAAATACTTCCTCACATTGCCCCTGAACTGCCCCCATCTTTAAAGTGTGTCCCTTGTTCTTGCATGTCTCTTTTCTGAAAGATGCTGCCCTCTTGGACTTTGTTGATTCCACTGAGGTACTTAAGGTTTCTATCATGTCTCCCTCCATCCTTTCCTCAAGGGTATACATATTAAGCTCTTTTAGTCTCTCCTTGTATGGCTTCTCTTGCAGACCCTGCACCATTCTAGTTGCCCTTCTCTGGACTGCCTCTGTTCTGTCTATGTCCTTGCAGAGATGGAGTCTCCAGAACTGGATGCAGTATTTCAGATGGGGTCTCACCAACTGTCTGTACAGAGGGATAACAACTTCCTGTTTTCTGATGGTGATGCCTCTCCCTATGCATCCCAGTATACTCCCAGCTCTCCCTACTGCCTTCTCACATTGCTGGCTAACCTTAAAGTCATCTGATATGATTACCCCCAGGTCCCTTTCCTGTTTTGTTTTTTGTTACTACCTCCCCCCCATTGTGTAATCTTCCCCTGGGTTTTTGTTTCCCAGGTGCATTATTTTGCACTTCTTTGCACTGAATCCTAGTTGCCATACTTCCGACCATTCCTCCAACCTTGCCATGTCCCTTCTCATCCTTTTCACGCCTCCTTGTGTATCAACCCTGTTGCAGATCTTTGTGTCATCTGCAAAGAGGCATACCTTTCCTTCCAGTCTCTCTGCAATGTCACTTATAAAGACATTAAAAAAGGACTGGACCCAGTACTGAACCCTGTGGTACCCCACTAGCAACCCCTCTTTCTTCAGAGTGGACTCCATTTACAATTACCTTCTGTGTCCTGTTGTCCAGCCAATGTTTTACCCAGGCTACCACCCTGGGACCCACTCCCACACTGGTTAATTTGACTATTAATCTTTTGTGTGGGACTGTGTCAAATGCCTTGCCAAAGTCTAGTTACGCCATGTCCACAGCCCCTCTCTGGTCAACTGCTTTGGTCACCCAGCCAAAGAAATCAATTAGATTCATCTGACATGACCTTCCTGCTGAGAACCCATGCTGCCTTGGGTCCTGTGCCCCACTGGCCTCTAGGTGCTCAACAATTCTTTCCTTCAGAAGTGATTCCATCACTTTCCCTACCACAGAGGTCAAACTGACAGGTCTGTACTTTCCTGCCTCTGTTGTGATCCCACTTTTGTGAAGGAGAATCACATCCGTCTTCCTCCAGTCCTTGGATACCACACCATCCTCCCATGATTTGTTAAAAAGGGTAGTTAGTAATTTCACTGGTTCTCCCCTTAATTCTTTTAGAATTCTTGGGTGAATTCCATCAGACCCCATTGCTTTGTCCACCTTCAGTTTTAGGAGTTCTTTCAGAACCCTTTCTTCTGTGAAAGGACTGGGATCAACCCCCCTATCCACAGTGCTTCTGTTAATTGGATTAGGCACTTCCCCCTCCTCTTTTGCGAATACTGAGCAGAAATATTTGTTCAGTATCCTTGCTTTTTCACTATCCCCCTCTGCCCACCCACAGTTCATTCTATTCAGCCTCAATATCCCTTTGTCTTTCTATGCTCCCTGATGTACCTATAAAAGGTTTTATCTCCCTTCTTAACCAAGTTGGCTATCCTTTCCTCAGTTTGGGCCTTTGCTATTCTGACTTCCCTCCCTGCTTCCTTCTGCCTTAACTGGTACAGCTGTCTGTCCTGCTCCTTCTGTGTTTCCTTATACTTCCTGAATGCTATCTTTTTCTCCCTGACTTTCCCCACCACCCCTTTTGAGAACCACAGTGGCTTTTTCTTTCACTTTGATTTGTTTATTTGCTTCGCACAAAGGCTTGTTGCCTCTGTGATGGCAGTTTTGATGATTCCCCATTGTTGATCCACCCCTCCTTCTAATAGTAATTCATATCCCTGGTAGTCTAGTGGCCCCCCCATCATAATAAAATATATAACCATCTGCAATTTCTTGGTAGTCTAGTGGCCCCCCCAATGTGTATTTGAGAAATATTGCTTTTATGGATCCCTGGTAGTCTACTGGCCCCCATGATCTGTATTAAATTATAATTATTGTTCATATCCCTGGTAGTCTAACGGCCCCCCACCATCATAATAAAATAGATAAGGAATTCCAATTTCCTGGTAGTCTAGTGGCCCCAACCCCCCACCCAGCAGTGCCAGCCCAACCAGCACCCCCACCCTTCCCTAGCGTTAGTGATTGGCACAGTTTACCTTCTTCATGGCCAGCCACCAACTGTGTGACATTACACGTGCAAAGAGGCACTAGAAATAATTCCAGAGTGCATCTTTGCATTAGTGATCATAATACACACAGTCAGTGGCTGGCCATGGAGGTGAGAAGTGGGCTTTGCCAGTTGGGGGGGCCACTAGACTACCAGGGATATAAAAAAAAACAATATTTATGGCATAGACATTGGGGGGCCCACTAGAGATCACTATTTATTTTATTATGATGGGGGAGTGCTAGACTACCAGGGATATTTAAAACATGATTTTTTTTCATTCATATGGGGCAGAATGAAGCCCCCTGAGCAACACCCAGCCTCATTTAACTTTGTAGGGCACCTCTGGGCTGAGAAAACACATTTTTATATCTGACCATCTCGTCCCTCACTCTTTGTTCATGAGCGAACAATTTCTTTGATCGTGACCCTGCAAATTCTTTAATCACGAGAATCTTTGATCATGATTGTGCATCGCAAGTGAGGAACGAGATGGCCAGATTGAAAAAAATCAATTTTCTCAGCCCAGGAATGTCCTAGGAAGACAAATGAGGGTGGGTTGTACTCAGGGGGCTTCGTTCTGAAGAACCATGGTGGTGGTTTACTGCAATTCTTTGATTTTTTTAATTAGAACAGTTTTTATTCTTTGTTTGTGAGCCTGCAAATTCTTTGATTGTGTGCCTGCAAGTTCTTTGATTGTGAGATTCTTTGATCGTCATCCTTGATCACGAGGGAGGGACAAGATGGCCAGATTTTTTATAATGGAATAGATAGGGAAATTTTATGAATTTTTAAGATTGAATATCTCGGCAATGGTTTGGTCTTTTTACTTGAAATTTGGAGGGTGTTTATGGCATGTCCTGTAAATGTGAATTATGGTGTTTACATGTCAGAGAAAACATTTTTTGCAAAGATATTGTGTGATACACTTTACGTGTTGTGGACAGTGTTTTGGATTGTGCTGGTGGCTTGAAATTGACAGGGTGCCTAGCCTTAGTGTCATGGATGTAGTTTTCAGTTGTTGTATTTGTTAAATGTCAACAGGTGTGGAACTGTGCCACTCTGACAAATTCAAATTTTAAATTTTGACATGTTATATCTCGGACACGGCTTGGTCTTTTTACTTGAAATTTGAAGGGTGTTGATGACATGTCCAGTAGATGTCAATAGTGGCATTTATGTGTCAGACAATATTTCTTTGTGGAGATATTGTGTGGCGCAGTTTACATTTTCTGGATAGCATTTTCTATTGCTCTGCTAGATTAAAATTTGCTTGGTGGCTGGCCTTGCTGTTGTCAATGTACTTTTTAGTCATTGGGTGTGTAATGTGGCCCGACACTTACTAGTTGGTGGGAGCATGGGGCCCGACAGGTCCCGCGCTCCCACCAACTTGTGCAACTTTCTACATTTCTATTCTTTTTTAAAAAGTAAGGAAATTCTATGCAAAAAAAATTCATTAATGCATCAGTTAGGGGTATTCTACAGTGAAAAAAGCAAGGAAATTAAATTTTAGGGTTCCCATCCCTTGCACCCCACTCCCAGCCCACCCCAACAAAAGGCATTGAGGTGTGCGTTGGGGTTGTCAGCCCTAACTCTCACCCCATTCTCCTACACTGCACCACCTCAGCTTGTTTACACATGGGATGGGGTGAGAGTTAGGGCCAATGACCCCAATGCACACCCCAATGCCTCTTGGTGGGGGTGGACTGGGGTGGGTTGTAAGGGATGGGAATCCTAAAATGGAATTTCCTCTCTTTTATTGCTGTAGAAGAACCCTAACTGATGCATTAATGAAGTTTTTTGCATAGAATATATATATATCTATATATATATATATATATATATATAGATATATACATTATATATATATATATATATTAGATATGCAAATCACCACAGAATGTTATGTGGTCCAACTTTAAGCAGAATTGCATGGTGCCGAAAGGCCTCTCACACAGTTTGCAAAGGGTGCTAACAGAAGACATAGACATGTGTTTCAGTCCTACCAGGACTCATCAGTATGCCTCTGCCTGTTTGACACCCCAGTGGAATGGACCAGCTACCCTTAAGGCAGTATGCCTGATATATTGTGGTGAACCCATTAAAATAAAAACTATTTAAAGACAAAGAACCTCTGTGCGAAACACTGAGGCAAGGGTTACCCCAAAGGGCATTTGGCTGGGAAGCCATGTTTTGAGAAATACAAAATCACACATGCCCCCACAATGCAAAGCATCATGGGCTGCATATGCAAATCACCACAGAATGTTATGCTGGTCCAACTTTAAGCAGAATTGCATGGTGCCGAAAGGCCTCTCACACAGTTTGCAAAGGGTGCTAACAGAAGACATAGACACGTGTTTCGTCCTACCAGGACTCATCAGTATGCCTCGTCTGTTTGACACCCCAGTGGAATGGACCAGCTACCCTTAAGGCAGTATGCCTTGGATATATTACCTTGCCTCAGTGTTTGCGCTCAGAGGTTCTTTGTCTTTTAAATAGTTTTTTATTTTAATGGGTTCACCACAATATATCCAAGGCATACTGCCTTAAGGGTAGCTGGTCCATTCCACTGGGGTGTCAAACAGATGAGGCATACTGATGAGTCCTGGTAGGATGAAACACGTGTCTATGTCTTCTGTTAGCACCCTTTGCAAACTGTGTGAGAGGCCTTTCGGCACCATGCAATTCTGCTTAAAGTTGGACCAGCATAACATTCTGTGGTGATTTGCATATGCAGCCCATGATGCTTTGCATTGTGGGAGCATGTGTGATTTTGTATTTTCTCAAAACTTGGCTTCCCAGCCAAATGCCCTTTGGGGTAACCCTTGCCTCAGTGTTTGCGCACAGAGGTTCTTTGTCTTTTATATTAGATATACTTTGCAAACAAACTTCAATAATGCATCAGGGTGAATACCACAATAAAAAAGGCATGACAATGAGGCATTAGGGTTTCCAACCCTAATGCCCCACCCCAGGGTTCCCACCCCTCCCACCTCATCCCCATCCCCCACCCTCCACACACCTACTGGTGTTGGGGTGTGTGTTGGGCCTAACTCTCACCCCATTCCATGTGTAAACAAGCTGAGGTGGTGCAGTACAGGAGAATGGGGTGAAAAAACATCAGAATACACCTGAAGGGGTCCTCTTTAGCTGTGTTCTGATGTTTTTTTCTAAAAATTCAGCACTTCTAAATCCTTGCTAAGCAGCAAACATGATGAGAGACACAACACAGCTCAACCAATCGAACTGTGAACTGTGCACACAGTACCATCCTTCTTTATGAAAAGAAGCTGGCATTGTGCACACAATACTCCTATTGTGCAAACAATACCAGCCTTCTTTGTGAAAAGAAGCTGGTATCGTGTGCACACCACTGTATTGTGCGAAAAATATATTTTTCGTGCCTGACATAAATATTCCCCTAGAGGAAATAATGGGAAAGTTTAAAATGTCATAACTTTCAAATAGATTAATATTTTTTTCACCAAACCTCATAAGGCACATGTGTGACACAAGGGCTTTCTTCACTGAAAATGTCAGACCAAAACGTTAAGCATTTCTGAGATCCAGGATGACAAAGAAATGTTCAAAAACACACATTTTTCTGTTTTTTCAACACTTTTTATATTAGAAATCACTTGATGGTTTCCCATGAAGTTTGGCAGGGCAAAATAACTATCACTAGAAATTATGCATGCCACATTTCATGCAAATCTATTGAAGGTCTCCAAAGTTATGAAGTCTCAAAGTTTGGGCTTTAACATAAATGTTCCATTTCATCCTAACTACACTGACGTAAATGCGCCAGGTTGATTTTTAAACCTGCGAGTAATCTTGATTCTGTGCTTGGCAAATTGAGAACCTTTTATTTGGACAATAGAGGTGGTGAGAGGACCTTGTGTCCTTTAATTTAATTTGAATGTTCCCATTACCCCCTGGTCGTGAAAGGGATGGGGGAGAAGGGATACGTTATTTGTTTTGTTTGAAGTTTAAATTGTTTTTATGATTTCTTATAACATCTATACTTTGCAGTGAGAGTGCTAAAGTACTTTTTTCCTCTCCTCTGGCTGTGAGAGAGCTGGGGGGTAAATAATTTTGTTTAATTTTTGTTAAGTTGGGGTGGTGAGAGGACCCTTATATTTATATTAATTTACATTTATGTTTATTTTATTTTATTTTATTTTTGAGTCCTCTTGCCTTGTCCAGATTTGATTTTCTTTGGGGTGGGATTATTTTTATTTTGTTTACTTATGTTGATTAAGTTCTGAAATTATTTGATTTATTTTATGTTGGGTTGAGTTATTTATTTTGTTAAGTTTTGTTAAATCTGATTATTTTGGTGTTTTAGGTGGGTTTATTGTTTTTGATTTAAACTAGCTCAGTAGTGACATGTGGCAGCCCTCAGTCCCCACAGTGGTGTGCTATTCATCCTCCTCTCTTTGTGCCCTCCTCCCTTTTAATTTCCCCCTCTCCAATATGATACATACCAACACTGTATAGCGCTGGGAATTGTTCATAGGAGAGTGAGGAGGGTGGGGGCATGCGAACAGGGGAGGATGAACGAGGCGGGCCATCGTATCGGATTCATTAGATCCAGAAGGTGCCCTGGGGTGAAAAGGAATCCAGATCATGGTTTACCATATCTGGTGCCCATACCCAAGGGCACTACTGACTTCAGTAGGCAGATGGGCCTGACAGCCTCCGAGGTTCGTCCAATTCGGGTGGTGTTATACAATGTCAGCTGTCAGGAATAAGACTGGCATTATTGCCAATCTTGTTGGCTCAGTGGACTTGGCTTGTATCACTGAGACCTGGCTGGATGAAAATTCAGGCCCCATACTGGAGGCCATGACTTTGGCCGGGTACTCGGTGATACACCGCCTGAGATTGGACTGCAGGGGAGGAGGGGTTGCAGTCTGTTTTAAGACTGAACTGGGCCTCACGAATGTGGTAGTGAGAGCAACGGAGTCCTTTGAGTGCACAGTAGTAGTGGGTGTAGGTGTTTGAATCGTACTCATCTACCAACCACTCAGAGATGGGAAACGTTTCTTACAGGAAGTAGCAGACTTCATCGTCGACATGTCATTTGAGTTGCCTAGACTGATGGTTCTGGGTGACTTCAATGCCTTGGTCAACGATGAACTTTCACAATTTGGTGATCACTTCCTCTAATTAATGATTTCTTTGGGCCTTACACAGGTAGTTTCCACTGCTACCCATAAATCGGGGCACTCTCTGGACTTAATCTTTCTCCTGGGGATTGATGCATCCGACTTGGGGGTGGAACCAGTCACCTGGTCGAACCACTATACCATAAGGTTCAGTTTTTGCACTGCCCCTGAGAAGGCCTTCCCCTGTGGAGATGGTCAGGTACCGCCCTTTACAGGATATTACCTCCCAAGGCCTTGTGGTGGTCCTTGACCTCTTGTCCCCTGTGTTGGTGAGCAGTAATCCAGAGACCCTTGTGTCGGCCTATACTACGGCTGTTACAACGTCTCTGGATCTTATTGCTCCTGTTCATGTGCGCTCCCTATCCCTTCACCCCAAGTCCCCTTGGTTTTCTGGGACATTGAGGGAGATGCGGAGACAGGGGTGAAGGTTAGAGAGGTGCTGGCGCAAGTCCGCCCTTGAAGCAGACCACCTTAGAGTGATGGAACATTATTCTGTCTATCAATCAGTAATCATCCATAAGAAGGTAGAATTCCTGTCCAGAGAGATTGCAGTTGCTCAGAATCGACTGGCTCAGCTGTTTCAAACTGTAGACAGACTGTGCAACCCAGCCTGTCTGCAAGTTTGAAAAGCCTTTTCACAATTAGAGTGCGAGGAGCTCGCCCATTACTTTGCAACTAAGGTGGCCAACATCAGGGCGGATTTATGTCCAGCAGTCTCTAAGGGTGATGCTGTTGAACAGTGTGAGTTCACAGTACCTCAGTTTTCTTGGAGTTTCTTCAGTCGACCTGATTTCATTGATGTTATGAGGATCATCCATAGTGTGCGTCTCACAAGCTGTAGTTTGGATCCTGAACCGACCTCCCTAATTTTGGGTTGTAGTGATATCATCGGTCCAGTCCTTGTGCAAGTAGTCTGGTGCTCCCTAGAGTCAGGTGAGTTCCCCTAGCTCCCTGAAAGAGGCGGTGGTGATGCCTCTGTTGAAGAAAGCTGCCTTGGACCCAGACTGTTTCACAAACTACAGACCTATCTCTAACCTTCCCTTTATTGGGAAGGTGATTGAGAAGGTAGTGGCTGCCCAATTGGAAGACCATTTAACTATCCATAACATCTATGAATCCTTCCAATCTGGTTTTCATGAAAGACATAGCACCAAGACTGCACTGGTTCGGGTGCTTAATGATCTTCTGAAGGCAAGAGATTAGAAGAGATGTTCCATTCTGGTTCTCCTTGATCTCTCATCTGCTTTTGACACTGTGGATCACTTGGTGTTGATGGCATGCCTGAGGCAGATTTGTGGAATCTCAGGAATCATTCTATAATGGTTCACCTCTTTCCTCACTGGGAGATCACAAAGAGTTGCGTTGTTTTATTTTTCCTCTGGCCCAACTCCTTTGTTGTGCGGGGTGCCTCAGGGTTCTGTACTATCTCCCATGTTATTCACGGTGTACATGCTGCCTCTGAGAGACATTATAAGATGATATGGGCTGAGGTTTCACTGCTATGCAGATGATACCCAGCTATACCTGTCTTTTGCACCTGACCAGGATGGAGCTTTCTCGGTATTTAACAACTGTCTGGAAGAAATCCAGGATTGGATGGATTCTAGTTGGTAGAAGTTGAACTCTGAAAAGACAGAGGTTTTGGTTGTGGACCCGGGTTGTCAGATAAAGGGGTCGTGTGTTGGTACGCCCTTTGGAATTTTCCTTGGTGGTATTACATTCTGACATCTGAATGGGTGTGTAACCTGGGGGTTATCTTGGATGACAGACTTACACTACAGTCACAAGTGTCAGCTGTTGTCAAGATTTCCTTTTACCATCTTAAGAATATCGCCAGAGTTAAGCACCTTGTTCCATCTGACATTCTACCAATGTTGATCCACGCCTTTGTGTCCTTGCATCTGGACTACTGCAACTCCCTGTACTTTGGGCTTTCTGGGGTTGAAATCCATTGCCTACAGCTGGTGCAGAATGCAGCAGCCCAGGTTTTGACTGGGACAAGTATGTCCTGTCATATTACCCCGGTGCTGTGCGCGAACTGCACTGGCTACCTATACGGTGGCGGATCACCTTTAAATTCAGTTTACTGACTTTCAAAGCCCTTCATGATCAGGTCCAGCCTATCTGAAAGAACTTCTCTGCTGCCCTATTGCCCCAGCCAATCACTCCACTCGGCCGATGAGGGGTTGCTAGAGATTCCAAGAGTGAGTCTTAAATCTTCAGGCTGTAGAGCATTCTATTATGCTGCAACCACTCTTTGGAATTCTCTACCCCACCGGTTATGGAACTGCACCTCCATGGAGGAGTTTAAGAGTAATCTGAAAACTTATTTTTGGCAAGTGGCCTTTTTGGAAGGCTGATTATATTGTAATTGGTGATTGTGTTGTGGTTTTATTTTTATTGCTTGATGCTATTGTGTTTTGATTTTATTTATGTCTATTACTGGATTTTAATGTTTGATGTTATTGTTTTAATATGTTCAGCACCGTGGAAAACGAAAGGTGCTTTATAAATAAATTTATTTTATATATATATATATATATATATGTGGACAGTATTCGAGAGACTTGGGTGTGCACTTAAAATAAGGTCTATAATTTACTCATAATTTATTAAGAATACAGAATTTACAGAATTTGTACTCTGTACTGTTGCCAATATGGTCACGAGATAGTGTGCATAAATAAAAGGGTGTATGTATTTCTATTTTATTGTGGCAACATTTTAATAATGAAAATAGCCTTTAAAAAGGCAGCCATTTTGTGACTTGGCTGTGCTACACATCTTGGTGACCATTAAATTTACTGTATTTAAAGCAGAATACTAAAGTTTTCTTTTTTAGTGAACAGAGTGGATGTGTACCTGTCCCCCAGTCATTATTGATTTTATGCAGATGTAATTGCATTTACATGGCACCACATGTAATTTATTACTTTCATGCATTACTGTGGTGTCTTATATAGCAGCATAATTTCTTTTGTGTATTCTGCCTTTATGCTTTGAGGGTTTTTCTTCAGTGTCAGTTCACATTGCTTAATGTGTTTCCCCTACACAAATCTACAATCTTAATGCAGTGGTACATAGAACCCCCTAGGAGCAGCAGCATTAAAAGCTGGGGTTCTTGCTGTCGTGTCCATGTTACCCACGTAGATGATGATGATGCTGGTATTGGTACAAATAGGCGGGACCCAAAAGTGTCATCAGGCATTCAGTTTTGGTACTCTGGCTCAAAGCAAAACTGTTCTCTTCCAGCTGCTTCTCCCATTTACCATTCTTAAAAACAGGTAGAATGAAGCGTTGTCCATTTTAAATCTGGTGTGCTGCACAGGAGTTTGGATGGATCTCAGAGGTTTCCAGTTACTAGAAAACATGATCTTCAGCATTCTGCTACAAAACAGCAAGTTAAAATTCTGGGAGGCATATTAAATAGTGACTGGCTAAAGTGCAACAGTTATTCTGTGTCATGTTGGGGACAGAAAAAGTAAAGTATTCACCTTAAGACTTCATGGTCCTGCTGTTTGTGAAGGGCCCCCTCTTCAAAATAGAGGATGATTGGATTAGAGGTCTGTGCAGCACAATGAGTATATTTTAAAGTTTTGTTTGGGAAGTATATAAGCAGAACTATCCTCTGGTTCTAGCACTGTGTAAATGGGGCATATTAAATAGTATAGTTTAAAGTTGTGCATGGGAAGTATATCAGCAGAACTTTCTTCTGGTGTGATTAGTGTTTAAATGAAGCATATTAAATAGTATATTTTAAAGTTTTGTTTCGGAAGTATATCAGCTGAACTTTCCTCTGGTGCAGGCACTTTTTAAATAGGCATATTAAATAACTATCTGGCTACAGTGCAGCAGCTGTGTTCTATCATCTTTGGGGGCAGAAAAGTTAAATTTGTGTGTTCTCTCATGGCCCAGCTGTTTGTGAAGGGCCCCTCTTCAAAATGGGGCTCTGCATATATGTGACCAGGCTAATCAAATAAAGTTTTGTTTGAGATTTATAGTTTTTTGTTTACAATCCATCCAGCGGGTTTTCATTGTATAATTTGATTTTTTTCAGAATATTGCTAATATTTGTGAACTTTCCCCTGCTGATGACTTTAATCATGTTTAAGTGGAGAAAAACAACAACTGTGGGGTTCCTACTGGTAAATTCTAAGAATGTGTATTTGTTGAATGAATGCTTCACTTGTTGATGTGATGATGGCTCTATTTAGAAGTATCTTTGTGGAATGAATATAAAAGCTGCACTCTTACAATGTTTTATATAAAAATAAATGCAATTTGTGAGAGATGCTTGTAATTTTTGGAAAGAAGGGGTGATGCCGGCTTCAGTTAAGGTAGGTAGGTGTGTGTGTGTGTGTGTGTGTGTGTGTGTGTGTGTGTGCGCATGGGGGTGTGTGTGTGTGCATATGTGTGGTGTTATTTTAAAATGATAAAGATGCCTTTCTTGATGTAAGATTATAAATGCGCATCATTGTATTGGCATACTGAACTAGGGGATCAGGTTGGGTGGTGGCATAATATATTGGAACTGTTTGAAATAACAAAAATGACAACTATGGGGCCTACCTAAAAAATGCTTCTTATGGCATTGGTCAGTTCATTTGAGGTTATGGGAGGTTACCACATGTAGGAATGAGACTGTTTCTAAACTAGACATCAGGTGGTGGCATAATATGTTGGAACTGTTTAAAAATAAAAGAATACAGCACTTGGGCCTACCTCAGAATGGCAGCTCATGGCATTGGGGGGGTACCATGTGTAATAACGGGGTCATTGCCTGGGTGTACTAGTGCATGTAGGGCAACATCATTGTTTTGGATTCATCTGGCAAAAACATTTTACTGATTTATTTTTAATAAGACTGTTTCTAAATCAGATGTCAAGTGATAGCACAATATGTTGGAACTGTTTAAAAATAAAAAATACAGCACTTGGGCTTACCTTAGAAAGGCTGCTCATGGCATTGCTTAGTACATTCAGGGGTATGGGAAGGATACCATATGTAGAACTGGAATCTGGCCATTGCCTGGGTGTACCAGTGCCTGTTGGGCAATATCAGTGGTCTGGATTCATCTGGCAAAAACATTTAGCAGATTTATTTGTAATGAGCCTGCCTATAAATTAAATGTCAATTGTTGGCATAATATCTTGGAACTGTTTGAAAATAAAAAAAAATACATCACCTGGGCCTGACTCAAGCACTTTGGATGTGGCATTCCATGTGTAGTACAAGAACTCTGCAGCAGCGGTGTCCCTGTGATGCACATGGTGGTGATCACAGGGTAGGCCTGTGTGATATTTTGGCATCATTTTCTCCATAATGGCTGGCACTGGGTTGCCAGGGGATGCAATGCAGTGCCTGCATCTACAGTTATCAACACCAACTAGATTGCCTGGGTTCTTTCTGGTTGGTAACTGTGGTTGGGCCTGCCCTCAGTTTGAATCTGTGGAGGTACAGTTATGTCAAAATGAGCCCGATGTGGTTCAGACCCACTGTGTAACATTAAACTGTATCTTGCCTTGCCTTTGCTTGTTCATGGGGAACTTTGGTGTATTGTTTTGACTTGTAGAGTAGCTTGGATGTGGCATTCCACGTGCAGAACAAGACTCCTACTGCAGCAGCATCCCTCTGATGAATGTGGTGGTGAGCTTAGGGTGGGCCTGTGTGATATTTTGGCATCATTTTCCCCTCAAAGGCCAGCACGGGGTTGCCAGGGAGCATCATGTGGCACCCTCATGTATAGTTATCAGTACCAAACAGCTTGCCTGGGTGCTTTCTGGTTGTTAACTGTGGTTGGGCCTCTCCTCAGTCTGGTTCTGTGGAGCTACAGTGATGTCAAAATGTCCCTGATGTGTCATGGTATTTATAAATGTGTATTGACTGTTTGGTTGATAATAAGCCATTAATAAAGGTTGTACCATGTATTTCACATGTTGCATTGCTACTGTGGTGTCCGCGTTACGCACATTAGTTTTATGCAGCAGAGATAGTCACATAATAAATCAAGTACAACCAAGTGATTTGTTCATGTTTATCTTTCTACTTAATGTCCAGCTTAAGTGTGAAAGGCATGTAGACTGGAAATAAACAGTATAAGCATGAAATAATGAAACTTTGGTAACCTCCTGTTTGTATTTTTAGTGCTGTCTACATTGAAGGATAGACAGCTACACATAGGTATGGAAGAACATCAAATCATTAAATGTTGTAAACTAGTACACCTAAATAGAAGACAGAGACACTGCATTTGAAAATTGTATTTATTACTAGAAATGGGAAATAATGCACAATGGACACCAAGTTACCCACGAAAGTAGTTTACATGTCATAAATAACTGTGCCATTTTTCCAAACTTAGAAATACAGAACTATCTTTACATTTTGTATTATGCAACTACTACATATACACATTAAAATTAAGGTTGAGCCATGCTTAATTATAAAACTTTGTTTGAGTATATGACTGTCACACTTTGTCTCTCAAATACTGTCCACACAGCTATATATATATATATATATATATATATATATATATATATATATATATATATTTATAAAATGGATAAAAGAGAATGGTCCAAATCCAAACTTCTGATTGTATAAAACACATCACATGGCCGTGCATATATATCAAAAGAGCAACCGCACACTTCCACTTTTAAACCCCTCTAAAACAATTTTGACATTTTATAAGATAGAAGTGTCATGCCTGACATATATACGCCTTGGGTGGTTGATGGCCTCACGCGTAGCAATGCACATCAAGGCGTATATCAGAGCACCCACTGTACACCTCAGAGTGGTTTATCTATTGCATATATATATATATATATATATATATATATCTTTATATATATAGTGTAAAAATTCACAAATGCATTGTTAGGGTTGTCATTACAGTGACAAAAGTTTTGAAATTTGATGTTAGGGTTATCAACTCTACCCACCACCCAGCCCCACTCCCCACACACCAACAGGTGTAGTGGTGTGCCTTGGGGTTGTCAGCCCTGTCACCCCATTCCATTTGTAAGGAAGCTGAGTAGGACAATGGGGTGAGAGTTAGGACTGAAAACCCCAAGGCACACCCCAATGCCTGTTGGTGTGTGGAGAATGGGGGGGTTAGGGTTGGTAACCCCAATATCAAATTTCCAAATTTATGTTGCTGTAATGACAACCCTAACTGATGCATTAACAAAGTTTTTTGCAATGAATTTTCCTTCTTTTTGAGAAAGTGCAGTGTTACTCTTATGTGGTTGTGGGAATCAGGCATACATTTTGTAAGTGTCTCTGATTTTCATATGGGAGTGCAGGGCCCAGAGAAAGGCCCTGCTACCATGTACCCATAAGTATAGAGACATAGCACACACCTAGAGCCATTCCAGGTAACCCTTGTGCTGCAAAAGATGTAATATCTCAAGAACCATATGAACTTCAGAAAAAATTTCTTTGCAGTTGTAGTCATGGTCTGGCCACCTCCACGCTAGCTTATGCTTAGCAGAAAAATCCATGTCTCGAACTGTTTTCAAGATATAGCCACCGACAGGTGCCATGACCACCACAATGTTATCCTATAGGAAAATTCACAACTTTGGAGTGCTGTATCTATGGAATTGGTGTCCATTTCTTCACCATACCAGCAAAGGGCACATCTGTGGGACAAGGGCTTGCCACCCTACAAATTTCAGCCCAAAAGTCCTAACCTTTTTGTTGCTATGAAGTGGAAAAAAAATGTTTTTTGGGGCTGTTTACCTGCTTTCACTTTCAGATCATATATATTTTTCCCATAGGCTATAAAGGGAAACTTTAAAATTTAATAACTTTTGAACAAATTAATATTTTTTCACCAAACCTTCAAAAGGCACATCTGTGAGGCAAAGGCTTTCTACTCTGAAACTTTCAGACCACAACCTAAGGCCATTTCTGAGATCCAGGTGGACAAAAAATGTCAAAAAATGAAGATTTTTCTGTTTGTTCAACACTATATCTCAGAAACCACACAACAGCTACCACAAAAATTTGGCAGATCTAGAGACCTTCTCCTAGACATTATGTGTGCTAAACTGTTATGCAAATCCATTAAATGGTTCCAAAGTTATTAATGCTCAACAATTTGGGTTTAACATAGAAGTTACCTTTTACCCTAACTATACTGGCACTACCATGCTAGTATAATATACATATATATATATATATATATATATATATATATGTGTGTATGTATGTATATCTATCTATCTATTTTTCTATCTATGCAATGGGGTAGATATATTCAATGTGATAAATGCATTTATCTGAGTCACTGTATGTATAAATAAATGTATACATACAGTGACCACTTATACACAGATACTATGTCACACATCTCTTTAGAATTCATTTAAGAATGTTTGGCCTCTGAAGCAGTACTAACCATATTCAAATGGGAATAACTTTAAAGCAAAAAAAGATAGCATGGTACTGTGAGCACGAAAATTGTTCAGCACAAAATTATCTACAACATGAGTGGTGTTTCATGTATAGATACCTTTTAGGATTTTTTTTTATAATTAGCAAAAGACAGCATAAAATTCAATTTTCTTTTCACTATTTTGACAAACAAATGTGAATAACTTTAAAATGAAAAAGGTGGCAGAGTACTGTGAGCATGACATTTGTTCAGCAAGAAGTTTTCTACAAAATGAGTGGTGTTTCATTTAATAGCAACCACTATGCTAGGCAGACATACTCTAGTAAAGTTAACCAAAACTCTGAGAAATTATCATTTAAAATAATGATAAACAGTCCAAACCAATTTATCTGACAGCTGACCATTGTATATCATATGTGTATATATATATATATATATATATATATATATATATATATATATATATATATATATATAGAATGTGTATTTGATACTAGAGAGACAAAGTGTGACATTCATGTCCCAATTTTTTTTTTACTTAAATCCCATAAGTATATCATTGTTACATTGGGTGCATATGGAGATAATGTAATACCAAATATAAAGATAGTTCATCATCTGGAAGTATAAGAAAATGAGTCTTTAAGTTAGCACATGAATCAGGTAACTTAAGTAACACGGTGTCCCTTCTGTTGAATTTGCAGTTTAAATTTCCTTTAGTTTTTTTCCAAATTAGTATGGTTATTGAAGCTATTTAGGTACCATAGTATGCAACATTTCATTATTTTATTCTAAGCATTATCTGATTGTAATTACGCCACAATTTATCTTTGGACACCACTGCTGTGAAAACAGGACATGTCAAAGTTTTGATCCTGATTGTATCCATTTGTTTTTACCATCCTTTTTTTTAATCTGCTATGTGAACCTTGGTGGATAAGTTAGACACCACTGAGTTTCCTAATTGTTCAGTGTAATTTATTCAAAAACAGTTTTTTCATAAGAAGTCATGTATGTAACAGTGACACCACAACAAGTCATGTACGTAACAGTGACACCACATAAAGTCATGTGGTTAACAGGGACCCAACAAAAGCAACAATGTAAGTGTAATTATCCAACAAAGTCCTACTACAAGAAATACTGATGTTAATGTACATAAAGCAACCATAGTTATCTTTAAAATTTACTTTTGAATGCATTTTCACTGGGCGTGTCAATGTTTACCTACTGATCGCATCTGTTTGTTTTTACAGTTCTTTTTTTCTTAATCAGCTGTATGAACCTTTATGTATAAGTTAGACACCACTGAGTTTCCTAATTATTCAGTGCAATTTATTCAAAAACAGTTTTTTTATAAGAAGTCATGTACGTAACAGTGACACCAAAAGTCATGTATGTAACAGTGATACCACATCAAGTCATGTGGTTAACAGAGGCCCAACAAAAGCAACAATATAAGTGTAACTATCTGATATAGTCCTGCAACAAGAAACATCTTTGTTAATGTACATAATGCAACCATAGTTATGTTTAAACATTTACTTTTGAATGCATTTTTCTCCAGAGGTTTCAAGGTTTACCTGCTGACCGTATCTGTTTGTTTTACAGCTCTTTTTTTTCTTACTCAGCAATTTAAACCTTGGCTGAAAAGTTAGACACCACTTATTGTCCTAATTATTTGGTGTAATTTATTTAAAAGCTGTTTTTTTTTCATAAAAAGTCATGTATGTAACTGACATCACAACAAGTCACATATGTAACAGTGAGAGGAATGGAGACACCAAGAAAAACACTCACTGGGATGAGAAGTAGAAAGGAAGTTTCTTGGGCAGGTGTGGGGCTTTTAAGACCTTCAAAGCTTCAGCAACAATGTAGACAAGTGCTTTTAATTCTGCAAATGGACAGCTGGTGTTGTGGAGAATTTTTGGACTCATAGTCTTGTATGTAACAGGGGGACACCAAGGGAGGAGGATCCAAATATTTAATTAAAACTTCATGAATACCATGAAGCAAAGAAAAAAAATAGAAATGATGTTAAGGAGAGTCAGAGGCACTGCAATTGGTGAGTTTTATTAGAAAAAAAAAGCTATTTGAAAACCAGGGCTGTACATGTCCTGAAAGTACTGTAGAGGGGACACCACTGGTTCATACATTACCAGGGGAAAAAAGGCATATAAAACTACATAAATTATAAATTTAGAAATAAGAAAGTTTTAAGCAGCACAAGAGCTAACTATGAGATAGGAGCATACAACTGTTTTTCTTTAAAATGTAATTGTTGAGACTCAAATGAGGCACTCTATGAGTGACATGGAACAATGTCACAAAATGGCATCTTTCTTAAGGGGGAAAAGGTGGCACTCCAGATGGGTCCACAGCAAAACAGCAACACAACAGAGGCTGATGTTATGTACAGTATGTCCTTCTTGAGTACAATACTAGGGAGTACTAGAATGGAAATATTTTATTAGTTATTTATGAAGTTACAGGCCATTATTATAGAGGTGATGCAAGTCTCTCCAGTGCTGTACACAGATATATATATATATATATATATATATATATATATATATATATATATATATATATAAATAGATAGATAGATAGAGAGATATAGATATATAGATAGCTATATAGATATAGATAGTTATACAATAGGGGTGGGTATTAAATGAGTGAGATAAAACAGTGTATCATTCACTGCAGTGTGATATGTTTACCCTCTGCTCTATTGTGATGATATCAGCCATTTACACACACAGGTCACATAAAGGTCACTGATATCATCACTCTAGGCAGCTTTCCCCTCAGCATACAAAAAACACCTATGTTGTTACCATAGACACAAATGCAGAACTACATGAGAGGTCTCACTGCTGCCTGCAGCTAACTCATCATTGCAAAACACTATCACCTATTTGCCACACTCTAACTTCCAGCTCATTACAGTGATACTCTCAGCTTGACTACAGCCAGAATTCAAAAGAGCACATCTTCACAGAACAGTCTGTTCCTCACTGCTGCCTGCAGCTAACTCAATTACCACTAAAAACACTCACCTGTTCTTCAAACTCTGCTTCTCAACCCATTACCATTACTGTGATACTCTCAGCTTGACTGCAGCTAGACTTCTAAACAATACAGCTTCACAAAATAGTCTGTTTGTCACTCCTACCTAAAACTAACTCATTTAGCATTGCAAAACACACTCATCTGTTTCACAGAGTTTGTAACACTTCCAGTCCATTCAGAAAAACTCACACTCAGAATGAGCAAACACATAAACAGGAACAGAACACAAGACAACATAACAATACTTCTAAAACTCCTGACCCTATTGTATAAATCGAATATATGATGTGCAGATCATGTGCTATGGCAAATATTGTCACTCCTGCATCATGAGCTCTAGATATCTCACTCATGCCTTTGGCACTCATGAGATATCCAGAGCTTACTCTGCATGTCAATATTTGCCATATCACACTCATGTCCATCATGTATCCCCTATTTATACATATATATATATATATATATATATATGTGTGTGTGTGTGTGTGTGTGTGTGTGTGTGCATGTGTGCGGGGGGGGCAAGTGTGGGATAACTTATTTATCTTGAACAACTGCCAGTGACCACAAGTAACCTCACAAGTGGTGTAGCCATGAGTGAGGGTTACAAGAGGTCACTGGCAACTGTACAAGATAAATGAGTTAGCCCACACTCACCCCCTACATATTTGATTTATGCAGCAGGGCAGGAGGTTGTGTAATGTGTTAGTCTGAGCACAATTATTATTTTTGTTCTGTTAAATTAAAAAAGAAAGTGGGTGTTTTTACTGATTTGGTATTCCTCCATCTTTTGTGTACCCCATTACTATCGGCATTGCAACTGGAGCGTTGTCATGATGCTGATGCTGGTGCTGTAACTTAACAGCTCATTGCAGTTAGATTTGAGCTCCATAGTTTATTGGCTGTGGCTGTATGTGGGGGCGGGACGCGTAGTTTGTGAAAAATGGCTGCGGTTGTGTTCGCTTATGGGTACATTTTTGTTTTATTTTCAGAATTTAATTTGTGTATTCTGGAGGATTGCTGATTGCAGTAATAGTGAGGAGGAGGAAGTGTGCGGGTGTGCTAGTGGCTGTGAATGGGGAAGATGAGCAGGCAGCTGTCTCAGTGTATTTTGGGATGTGAGAATGGGTCTGTGGAAATGATGTGGGAGGCAGACTGTACAACAAATGGGATCTGCTGTAGAATGACTGGGGAAAAGAAAATGACAGAGGTATTTTAGAAAAATATAAGAGGGGAAGTAACATTAGGGAAATTAAGTGCTTAATAATGAGCTGGTCAGTAGAGATGCAGAGAATTTAAAATCCGGCAGCGAAGTGGCCACTTCACGTTAGCCTAACACTACGCGAAGTGACAATTTGAAAGTGCTCATTTCACCTATGCATTAAGACTTCGCATTGCCATTCTGCCTTAACGTGAAGAAAGGTGAAGTGGCAACAATGTAGGTAGCCCCTCACACATCACATGGCTTACAGTACAGTAAGTCACGTGCTTTAGACAGGCAGGAAGGAAATGAGTCATAAAAGCAGTTAGTTTGACTTTCTGCTTTGCAGTGGTAGAAGGAAGAAACATTTTGTGTGTAGGAGAGAGTTTGGTGGTAGTATGTTCCTACATATCTTGCGAATTGCCAACAAAAAAAAAACAGCATTTTTAAAAGCTAAATCTTTAGTTTTTTTGTAGTGTGTTTTTTTAGTTCTTTTTTGTTACTGATTTGTTAGTTTTATAAGTTTTGTTTTGTGTTTGTGTATGTGTGTGTGTGTGTGTGTGTGTGTGTGTGATTGTTTGTGTCCATGTGTGTGAGACTGTAATTGCCTGTGAAGCAGTCTTTTGAGGCATCGGTCGGAGAGGGAATTAGTTGTGCGCGATGGACCCGGGAGGAGAGTCTGTGGCTCGTGGATACGGGCAGAGGGGATTGTGCATACATGTGGGCGATCGGACATCATTGGACCACTCCCGACTGTTTGGTGTTGCCTCTTCCCCTCTGGAAGCAGCAGCACCACCAGTGCCACCGGCGGCTGCACATCCACCAAGTCTGCCACCACCAGTAGCAGCTGCAGGGGCTTCAGCAGCACCCCCTCCACCTCCATAGTCACAAGTGGAGCCCTAGGTGCATGACAGTACTGCCCATAGTACATCTGCCCCAGATGTGCCTGGTCCCCCCGCAGCTCCCCAATCTGGCAGTTTTTTAACTGTGTGGGGGGGCAGCATCATTGTGGCTTGCTGTTTATGTGGAGTGAAGGTGCACCGTGGCCCCTGTGGGACTCATTTGGGGGCTGGTGGGCAGTGAACAGAAACCTCCACAAGGTGGAGTGGCAGGCTGTCACCAAAGGGGCCAGGCATCCACCTACTGGCCCTTCTGTGGCAGTGGCAGAGGGTGCCTGGGTTGTTGTGCCTCGCAGCTGCTTCACCACCACCACCACCGCCACCACAGCCACCAGCACCACCCTCACCACCACCACCACTACCTGGCTTTCCTGCTGCAGTGGACCCCGCCACAGTGCCTGCAATGCAGGCAGACATTGCACTGGTGTGGGCGGCCTTAAGGAAAGCAATGAAAGGGTGTGTGCTGTGCAGCAGGTGGAGCAGATCCAGCAACAGCAGCTGCAGATAGTATGAATGCTCCACCTGCTGGAACCCCATGGAATCCCCCATTAATGTATTTTTTTATGGACAACCCCCCCACTGCTGTAGTGTTTTGTGATTTTTTTCAATGTTTAATAATAGACATTCATACATGCTCCTATTGCCCTATTGTTATAATGCAGTGCCTCAGTAATGTTTACTTTCTGTTGTGGAGTGGTTGTGGAAATGCTGGTGTGAGCAGTGCAAGTATGATGTGCTAAACTGCATGTGTGCAGTCAGTGTTGTTTCCTGTGTGTGTGTGTGTGTGTGTGTGTGTGTGTGTGTGTGTGTGTGTGTGTGACATCAGACATTGTGCAGCTTCTTGCAAACATATATTTCTAACTTGTAATGTTTATGGTAGAAAGAATAGCGAGCAGTATAACCTATATTTTATTGTCACCATCATCATCAGCGGGCTAAGTGATACAAAACTTTTTCAGAGGTGTCTGGCCAGAGTACACCTCAATCGCATACTGCACACATGAATTTTAGAAGAGCATAAACATTTTGTACTATGATCTCTGCTAAGTCATGTGTTCATTGTGAGTGACTGAGGTGCACAGTGACCCGATACCTCTGAAAAAATATCATATCACTTACTCCACTGGTGCTGATGGTACAAATAAAAATATAAGTTATGTATTCTTTGTTATCTTTATTCTTTAGATATTGCAACAAGTCACACCATATATATGTTTGCATGAAGCTGGACAATGTATGCACATACAGGAAAGAACAGTGACGGCACACATGCAATTTAGCACAACATACTTGCACTGTTCAGTCATGCTTTTTGCGAAACACTTAAAATTATGAGTCCCGACACAAAGTAAACATTACTGAGGCTCCATAAATATTTCGCTTGTGAAACAGACATTAAAGAGATTCACCAGCTTACAGCATTGCACCCGACATATGGGGGCCTTACTTCCAGGGGAATCTTTCTTGCTGTCTGGCAGCTTTCTGAATGTTTCTTTATGTTATAATGGTCAGTTTGTGGTGAAACATGGGCAAGTTTCCAGTAACAAATGTGCCCATATTTCACCACAAACTGACAATTATAACATAAAGAAACATTCAGAAAGCTGCCGGACATTCAGTATAATGGAGCATGGCCCCATGCTCTCCCTGGCATCACGGCATAATGTTGCTGAGCGCCTGATGCAGAACTTTGGTGGCTCTTCAGAATGGGAAGTCCTCCATGACCTGCTGTAATGCAATTATGGGCGTTTCTGCCCAAAAAGTATTGCACTATGTAAGGACATGTGGAGTAAGAAAGATTTCCCTGGAGGTAAGGCACCCATATATTGGGTGCAACACCACAATAATTACAGTACAAGTCACATTAAATGAGTTTCCTAATCTGTGCAGTGTTTAATTCAATTAATTAGTAAAAGGTTAGTATTGGTTTGCAACTAGCTGTTAGGATTATACGCTTTATTTTCAGCTGAGTGTTTATGAGTTTCATTTCAGAAGGCAGACTAAACAACTCTTATGGAATGCTGTGATATTTATAAACAATGCTCTTAAGGAATGCTGTGATATTTATAAACAATGCCATGAAAATGCATTGCATAAACACTGCAAAACAGCTACTGCCATATCACTAAACAGGTGCAAGTGAGTTGAATAGGCAGTGAAGAATGGCTGGAAAAGAATTAAAAGCTTCAACAATTCAAGTTGCCACTGCAGTAGGATCACAAAAATAATGCTACACAAGTGAGTTGATGGTACAGTTTAATGTGATGTGTACTGTATGTAACTTGGTGAATCTCTTTAAAGCAGCAGTGCAACAATCTGTTGAAAAATTTGACATACTTTTTAATGCTATTTTACATTACCACTTTACTTACATCCTGACTTGTATGATACTATAATTTCCAGTATTTGAGTCTGCTTTACTACTTTTTTTCATGTCTGAAATAATAAAAGGAGTACTCCTTTTAATACGGTGCAGCCCAGGTTTTTTTCAATATTTTCCACTGTTTTTCTCCATCAGTTGTTATATATCACTTCTGTTCTGAAATTAACAGTTATGCAGCAGGCAGTGTTTTATGACCTCACAGAACAATATTTATTGAAAAAAATCTGCAAATTGTGATAAAAACCTGGTCAGAACAATATTAAAAGGCCTGCTTCTTTTTTTTTCAGACATGAGAAAAAGTAAAGCGGACACAAATTGTGAAAAGAAGGGTATCATACAAAGTCAGGAGGTAACTAGTGGCTGGCAATGTAAAATAACATAAAAAGTAAAAGTCAAAATTGTCACCAAATTCTTGCAATGCTGCTTTAATTTATAATTTATGACATTATGTGCTCACAATCACAACACACAAAATGCATCTGTCTTGTATGCAGAAAATTGACCAGTGGTAACAAAGTGAAATGAGAGTGTTACACCACATACAAAGTCTCCCAGAAAACAGTCATGCATGCAGTGTCCACACAGAGTCCCCAGATTTTTTCTGCATCCCCAAAATGCATCTGTCTTGTGTCTAGAAAATTGACAAGTGGTAATGAAGTGAAATGGGAGCGTTACACCACATACAAAGTCCCTCAGAATTTATTGCGCATACAGTCACGCACGCAGTGTCTACACAGAGTCCCCAGATTTTTCTGCATCCCCAAAATGCATCTGTCTTGTGTCCAAAAAATTGACCAGTGGTAACGAAGTGAAATGTGAGCGTTCTACCACATACAAAGTCCCATAATAAATGATGACCGTGAGAAAACTGTTGCTGGTCCAATGTGTGCTGCAATTCCCACAAATGCGATGCAAATCCAATCATCTCAACTGGATGGAAGGGTGCCCTTTGTCTGTACACTAATAGTATCCTTGATGAGTTGCTATATATATATATATATATATATATATATATATATATATATATATAATATATATATATATATTAGAGGCAAAAAACTCCATTTAATGCATTAGTTAGGGTTGTTCCACAGCGATAAAAATGAGAAATTTGGTGATTAGGGTTGAAAGCCCCTCTTGGACCCCTCCGCCCACACCCCACCTGGCATCAGGGTGCATGTTGGGGTTGCGGGCCCAAAATCTCACCCCATCAGATGTGTGAAGAAGCAGAGATACAGGAGAATAGGGTGAGAGTTAGGACTGACAACCCCAACGCGCACCCCGATGCCAGTTGGGGGTGTGGGTGGGGGGTCCAAGGGGAGCTTTCAACCCTAACACCGAATTTCCTCACTTTTGTCGCTGTGAAACAACCCTAACTAATGCATTAAATGGAGTTTTTGCCTCTAATTTCTTCTTTTGAGAACAATAATGAGAAATAATGAATGTACGCGGCGGGGAGCATCGGGACCACAGGCGCAGGGAGCAGGGGGGCCCTTAGCCCCGCGCTCCCACCCATGATGTCTTGTCACATAGTAACATTGTTCCCGCAAACGCAAATGGTTATGAGCATGGTGACGCAAAGTGAAACAGAAAGAGAAACAGGACTGTAGACAGAAATGTTAAAAACAATGCAAAAGCAAGCGCAAATGAAAACACAAAGGGTAACGCACTTGGTGGCGTAGACGGGAACGGTAAGTGAAATGGGCATGGAACCACAAATGGAAGCAGTAACAGTAATGTAAATGCACAGGCTGGTTTTCCCCAAAAGCTGCATAGAGAAAGACAGTGAGTACAAAGAATGTATGCATAATAATGGGTCTTGGAGCAGAAAATGAGGACTTGGAATACTAAATTGCTTATATATCAGGAACAGTACGACGTAGAAAAAAATGTAAAAGTCATATGATTTATGACTTTCATGGCTAGTTTTGTGCTGGGGTTAAGAATTTTTCTGATGAAAATTCTGTATCTCTCGCATGCACTTTGATACGGCACTGAAAGATGCGTCGAACGCCGTAATGTTATCCTATGGGAAAAAAGAGAAGTTCGGAGTGCCATAACGTTGGATCCCTGTAATATTTTTTCACCAAACTACTGAAAGGCACATCTGTGGGATGTTGGCTTGCTTCTCTCCAAATTTCAGCCCAAAAGGCAAAGCCGTTATTTTGCAGCAGGACGCCAAGGGATTCCTGTAATGCAGCGGATGCTGTAATGTTATCCCATGGGAAAAAGCATCAATTTTGGAGTGCTGTAACTTTGCCACCCTGTAATATTTTTTCACTGAGACACTGAAAGGCACATCTGTGAGATGCTGGCTATGTTCCCTCCAAATTTCAGCCCAAAAGACCAAACCGTTCTTTTGCAGCAGGTTGCCAAATAATTGCTGTCAGTTTCCCACAGCCTGGAAAAGTACTGTCGAACTTTGCGAAAGCTTTCGCAAATTCATTCGACAGTGTCGCAAGTGTGAAAGTACTTTGCAAAAGTACTTTTTCCAGAAATTTGAAAAACATATTTCTGGGGTGTTTTACCCTAAAATAAAGACATGCCTAGCATCCTCAGGGTCTGACTAGGTGAATACAAAAAGAATTAGGTTGCTAGAGGGTCCCAAATTTAAATGCCAAGCATTTTTCTGATCACCAACTGAAAACAAAATGGTGGATTTGAGACAGAAAAAGGGCCATTTGCGAAAGTAAAAACTGCATTTGTGACACTGTTGAACTTTTTGTTAACTTTTCCCATTGACTTATAATGGGAACTTGTTTTTTGAATAACGTTTGAACCATTTAATATTTTTTCATGAAATCTTCAAAAGGCACATCGGGGACCCTGGCCGCACATTCCTTGAAGATTTTGGACTGGTCGCGCAAACCGTGTGACCTGTAGAGATGACTGTAGAATTCAAAAAAAGTGTAAACACACCTGCAGGTCACGCTTAATAGCTCCACAGCCTTTTAAGCGACTGGTACAAAACTTGGCAGATCCCAAGGCGTATGGGTTGTGATCTTGCATTCCAAATTTCAGGCAAATCCATTAAATGGTTGCAAAGTTATTAAGGTGCAAAATTTGGGGTTTAACATGTAAATGGCTCCTCTTCACTAACTATGGTAGCACTACCATGCTACCATAATATATATATATATATATATTTGTATTTTGTAGGTGAGGGGGTTGACATATATAGACATGTACTCATTGTATTGTTTTGTATCACAGGTCACAGATACTGTTGGTGTGCACATTCCAGTGCTTGATGAGAACTTTTTGTGTTGAAATTCGAAATGGATAACTCTCAAGCCAATGAAGGTAAGTATTTTTTTGGGGGGGCATATTTGCAGGTAGGTCTCATTAATGGTCCGCCTTACTACACTGATTATTCACACTACCAACATCACAAACAACCCCCGGCACCTGCACCCAGTGTGCAGTTATACAGAAATATGAACTCCCCTCTGTTTTGCCACTTGTCCACATAGCCATACTTAAATGGAAAAATGGAGAGGAAGAATGTTGAAGGGCATGTCTTACTGAGTCGGACACAGTACAGTACAACTTGGGGACAGCATGGGTCAAAAAGTATGTCCTGGATGGGACTTTCCATTTTGGACAGGAACATGCTGCAAACCTCTAGAACCTAGAATTCTCCACAAAGGAGAAGGGCAAAAGATCAATTGCCAGCATTTCAGCTACAACAGCATTAAGTTCACATGACACTGTATGATTGGAGGGGTACTTCAGCTTATGCGCAAAAGCACTCTGTAACATGGTCTGACTTAAACCCATGGGGTGTGATGACAAATGGTTCTGCTCTGCGAATGGTAGGGGGTAGAGTGTGGACGTTTGATGAAGACGGTTGCACAGGTGATGATGACAAACCCACAAATGCAGTTATTTTGACGGATTTACCAACCGGGGTTGATGTACCACTTGCACTAGACATACTGCATTCACTACCACCAAAACTGCTACTCTCTCCAGCACTGGACAACATTTCAAAATCATTATGCTCCACCACCTCATCATGCCTGTAGTAATCCTCTGCTCTTATTTCCTCACTACTGCACACATTTAATTTCCTACTGGATTTAACAGTCATGGAAGGGGATAACATGCTCATTATGGCTGATGACAAGGGTGAACACCCCACTGTAGTATTAGCTGCCATCTTGTGCTAGGTCCACAGTGCCATGTGCCTATTCTTAAAATGAGTATGCTGTCCTCCTGTGCCCAGATGCTCCCCTTTTTATACCTCAACTCACACACACGTGGCAAACCTGGCAGATTGCAACTGACTCATCATTTGCATCTTGCACCAAAAAAATCCCAAGCAAGGGATTGTGATGCTCTACTTTTAACATGTCCATGATGCTGCTTATTGGACTCCATTCTTTTAAGCCATGAAGTGGGGGGATGTGCTATGTGATGTTTTGGGCAGAACACACTTGGACTGCAACTGACCACCATGACTACCTATCATTATTACTGGGTCACCATCATCATCATCACCATCAACTGAAACTGGTAAATCACAAGTTTTTCCGGGGGGGGGGGGATTAATGCAAACAGACCCAGGCACAGCTACCTTGAATTTATTTTTCTCGGGTTCCAACTGGAGTCAATTACATCATCATCATCATATTCATTGACATTACTCACATCCACATCTTCTACTTGGATGCTGGCATGTGGACTGCATGTTGCAACCACAGCAACATCATCATCATCAGATTCATCATCATCATCAACACCACCATCACCTGATATTTTTCACCACACTGTGAATCACTGCATTGAAAATGCGTGACCTGAACCTCAGTGGAAGAAATGTCACATTGTATGCTATCATTGACATGATTATCAGAATCCTCATGTTCAGTTACTGAGATGTTACTGGGAAGAATGACATCATCTACACTGCCACTCACTTGCACTGCTTCACACTCCACTATATTAATGGACAGGGTACACTGGTCAGAAGTGGAACTTGAGGCAGCAGTATTCATACTACCACCACCACCAGCAATTGCACTAACACCACTGGCTGGGACAACATCATCTCCTCCAACTATGAATGAAGCTACTGATTGGGTTGTAAAAAACACTGCAGGAGAAATACCTTTCCTCACATCAGCAATGCATTTCAGCATCTGTGTACTACCACGCCCACAGACAATCTTACCACTGGCAGCAGTACCATGGCAAGAACCAGCTTTGCTTGCATGTCTCTTTGAGGGCATTTTGGTGGATCAACAACAATATTCTAAACAAATTTAGATTTTGGAACATTCGGTCTGGGTGGGGGGACGCTGGATGTGAAGTCAGAAAAAACACTGTGGAGTCAACAACAGATACAAATGCAAATTCACAAGTGAAAACAGCACCTTAACTAACCAGTGGTGCTGAAGTCACAAACAATCCAATCTGGAAACCAATTCCTTTTGCCGGTGGGGGGGGGGGACCACTGACTGCAGATTTTTACAGCAGTGCAAGCAGCAAAACAAAGAAAAGATACCACAATGGCAGTACAAAATCATGAAGCTGCAGTGGATAACAGGTTCACGCTGCTGCACTTGCAATTACACTGTGGCACAATAAAAGGTGTATTATTTGATGTCACGCAGCACTTCACACACACACACACACACACACACACACACACACACACACACACAATTTGTCTACAAGTAATGCATAGCAAATTGAAAAGTTCAGTAATATGCCACGTATTGTAAACAACCTGAAATTATGAAGTGCTGCACCAGTTCCACACAACACACAATCAGCAAGAAAATTTCAACAATTACTGACAATATTACTGTGTGTACATTATCACAGTCAGTTATATAACAAAAAAATAAAGAACTCCCTATTTCTCCAACTTAAATCTATCTACACCACAGATACGCCCCTCCCTCAAAGAACACTTTCACTGTCTCTTACTACACAGACTCAATGTTGTACATTAACATTCAAAATCCACACACAAACAAAAACTTTCGATGATACGAGCACAAAAGAGTTTTCTACAATCGATGAACTAAAGTTTGAGCAAAAAAATAAATTACTCAAAAAGGCTTTTTTAACAGCTTTTAGAAGGTTTGAATCACAGACAGCTCTCAGAGCACATTGTCTCCTACAGCTTCCTACACACACTAACCTGAACTGAGGCTGAGCAGATCAATATACAGCCCATATGATCTGAAATCCCATTAATCACTGCAAAATTCACCTTTGGAGCTTAAAAACAAGGTGAAGTGAAGCAAAATGCATTGTTTTCATTGCACTTCACCTTTAAAATTGGTGGAGTAGTGGTCTGGGAATGCTGAGTAACGTGAAGTCATTGTTTTCAATGGACTTTGCATTACCCATCAAAATGCGAATTACTCCACTTCACATTGCGGAGTACTCCGCAAATTCTTCTTGTCTTCATGAATCACTTCACAGAGTGAATTGAGGCCACTGTGCCCACCATTAGTGGTCAGCTTATGAAAGAGTTGAGGAGGTGAGCAGTCAGTCGGGCAGGCAGCAGTTGGAAACAGAATATCATGTGTAGTGCTTGGAGTTTGTTTGTAGGGCTGAAATTTAAAAGAAGTGCCAGCAGGTGAGGGGGTGACCTAGTCACTGTGTGGATAAATGGGGGATGACTCAATCACTATGGGAATAACTGGAAGTTATTCCCATAGTGATTACGTAATACCCATGACAGCAGTTTTTACCACCCTGCTGCAAAAGAACAGTTTGATCTTTTGAGCTGAAATTTAGAGGGAACGCAGACAACACCTGACAGATGTGCCTTTTGGTGGCTCGGTGAAAAAATATTGCATGGCTGCAATGTTGCGGTACTCCGAAGTTGGCATTTTTCCCCATAGACTAACATGGTGGCATATGCCGTGCCTTTCAGGGCTCGTATCTTGAAAACGATGTGAGATACAGATCTTTTATTGTGAGAAAGGGCTATGCAACAACAAAAATCTAGCCAGGAGAATCAGGATTTCTGTGAAATTTAAATTTTTTTCTACGTCGTGCAGTTGCTGAGATATTAGCAATTAAGTACTTCCAATGCTCGTTTTAAGCTTCAATGCCCATTACAATGTATACATTCTTTGTACACACTGTGTTTCTCTATGCACCTGTTCAGCAAAAACAGGATATGTGCTTCTGTTACTGTTACAGTTACTGTTTCCACTTGCGTTTATGTCCATGTTTGTGTTACCGTTCCCGTGTATGCCACCGTGTGCATTACCTTTTGCGTTGTCATTCGTGCTTGTGTTTTCGTTATTGTTACCATTTGCATTTCCACTACTATTTCTGTTTGCTTTTTTGTTTGCGTCACAGTGTGCATTGCCATTTGCGTTTCTGGCAGCCCTTTCATTTGTGTTTCCATTTCTCTTTCGTTATGCATCTTCCTTGCTGTTACTGTTACCATTTGCATTTGCAATTGCGTTACCATGCCCGTGCTCATTACGGTTTCCATTTCCATGTGCTCTGCATTTCCTTTTGTGTTTCTGTCTCCTTTGCTATTATTGTTGCTGTTACCGTTACCATTTGTGTTTACAATTGAGGTTCTGTGCCCGTGTGCATTTCAGTTTGCATTTCCATATGCGCTTCTGTTTCCATTTCCATTTCTGTTTCCTTTGGTGTTATTCTTCATGTTAACTTTACCATTTGCATTTACAATTGCAGTACCATGCTTGTGCGCATTACGGTTTGCATTTATGTGTACGCTTCAGTTCACGTTTCTGTTTCTGTTCCCTTTTGCATTTTTGCATTCTTTTTGCTGTGACACTTAACATTTCCATTTAAAATACTGTTTCCATCACTGTTCACGTTACCAGTTGCATTTTCATACGTGCTTCAATGTCCGTTTACATCACTCTTCGCTTCGGTGTCACTTTGCGTTTGCATTTCTATTAACGTTTTCTTTACCATTTACATTTACGTTACCATGTGTGCCACTGTTGGCACTTCTGTTTGCATTGCTGTTCCTGTTACTATGTCACAAAACATCACATGGCGGGAGTACGGGGCCTGAAGGGCCATGCGTTCCTGCCGCCGCATTACATTCACTATTTCTCGACATCATTCTCAAAAAGAAGGGACATTAGAGGTAAAAAAACTCTGTTTTATGCATCAGTTAGGGTTGTTCCACAGTGATAAAAGTGAGGAAATTAGGTGTTAGGGTTTAAAGATCCCCTTGGTCCCCTCCAGCCCCCCCAACTGGCATTGTGATGCGCGTTGGGGTCGTCGGTCCTAACTGTCTCCCCATTCTCCTATTCCTCAGCTTTTTTACACATGTGATGGGGTGAGAGTTAGGGCCGATGACCCCAATGTGCACCCTGATACAGGTTGGGGGGTGGGATGGAGGGGTCCAAGGGGAGCTTTCAACCCTAACACCGAATTTCCTCGATTTTGTCGCTGTGGAACAACCCTAACTAATGCATTAAATGGAGTTTTTTGCCTCTAATTTGTATATATATATATATATATATATATATATATATATATATATATATATATATTCATCACTTAAAGAAATGTATTAGTGGCATTAGAACATACTGTAAGGAGTTAGAAATGCTTTGGATATGGATAGTCTTAGAAAAGACATCAAGTGGAATACTGTAAACTCAATAATTATAGGAGTTGTATACCATCCCTTGGAAATTATAACATGTTCATGAGTGATCATTTGGAATTTTCTCTTAACAGAATTAAGACCAAGTACTCCTATTCTGGAGTTATTCCTAAGTTAGTGAAAATAAAACTAAAACAATTGTTTATATTGTTTGGATAATGTTTTTCTAATGGTGCCAAGCCACAACTTGATGGATTTTACTGTTCTGTGCTGAGTGACATAAATTATCGTATGCATGTTGAGACTCTTTATGGCCTGGAAACATGGGATCATGAAACTGGTCCATATCTTTATTGCCTGGAAACATGGAATTGCAAAACTGGACCTTATTCATTGTTAATCACTCTTAAACCTCAACACCATAAAAGTATATAAGATTTTAAATATGTAACCAGTAGCACACAACAGGGTGTGTAGTTATGCTGTAATAACCCCCTGCTCTGGGTATGATGTGATGCATGAGGCAAAGTCATGAGCTTCAACCACCCAGGAAGTAGAATTATTGCAACATAAAACAACACACCCTGTTATCATGTTACAAAATAGTTTAAAAAGTCCCAAAAGCTCAGAAAAAAGGGCATTTTATCTTATCTGAGTGGTTTTACTGGGACAACTGCATTGTTCTTTGGCTGTATTCTACCAATCACAGTACAATATTTCTCATTTACCAATATTTATAACTGTAAGTATGAAATGGGTAGAAAGAATGCTGCCTCCTGATTGGTAAAAAACATAGCTGCTGCTTGCTCTGTATGCTGAGGAGGAACTGCAGAAACAGGGTTACTTGAAAGCATGTTTTAAGTTTTTACAGTTTATACCACTGTTGCCTGTGTTTTAATTCAAGCAACTTTTCCAGTATTTCTTGTGCCACCATTCTTGGATGTGGTAGTCCGCTTTGGGGTGTTTCTGTCCCCACTAAGAAGAAGGCAACCAAACAGTGGTGGTGCAGATTAGTGAATTTGGGACAGATGAACCCTTCGGGGGGGGGGCTGTAAACACCAAGGCAACTTCACTTCAATTGTAGAAATTTTAGAAAGCCTGGCTAAAAGTCACCAGATTAAATGAGGGACCATGGAGGCAGAGAGGAGCAAGATCCTAAGGAGGATGTCTTGAACCTGTGTTTTATTCTACACTGTTTTAATTTATTCAGGGATTGATTTTATAATATTTGGGCATTTTACTTATATATGGTGTGCCTTGGTAGTAGAGGGCCGTAATGCTAGCCTATGTTAAAAATAATCAGATAAACTAACAACACACAAAGTTCCTTGTTTTTTTTAAGGTTTAAAGCTCATTTATCCCACTCAATTACAATTGTTATAATTATATTATAATCACATTTGAACTTCACTTTAAATCTTTTTTTCAGTTTTGCACCATTTGAACCATATGATGTCTAAAGAATAAAGGTGCATGCTCTGGCATTGCACCTTGTAGATGCATTCATTATTCCCAGTTGACTGAAGCCGTCAGAGCTATGTGAAGAGTTTATATCTGATTGTTGGATTGTTTGACTCTACTTATTCAAAAAGGCTGTATTGCTGAAAAGGGAATCCCGGTTTTTATATAGGGAGTTGGCACTCATCCACCAGGATAGTAAGCTGAGTAAGAGGATCTGCTTTCCCTAAAAACTTTACACATTTTGCTTAGATACTTTCTTACCTTGAGCTTTGACTGGTTGTGGGCTATTATTGTTTTTTATGTTCCTGTTTTATGTTTCTGAAATCCCACAACTTTTACTTGTTAGTTTGATGGCAAATATTTCATATTCACAATCTGATCTGAAGCTGATCCTTGTCAGCAAAGGGAACTCATCCAGCTCAGTACCTATAGGATTTAATGATTATTGCTCCCTCAGCTGTGTTTTACCATGTTTATTTCAGTGTACATATTTGGTGTGTATTCAAATGCATTGTATTTTCTTCATTATAGCATGTTCATGATTCACTGCATGCTGTCAAATACTTGAGATGAAGACCCTTAGGAAAAGATCTTTTAAGAATCCAGGTGCAGGAGTTACTACAAGTAATGTTGCTGGTATCCAGAATGTCTAAATCAGGTCAAAGCTTGCTCCTCACTAAGGTGTCTTGGAGTCATCAATCTAAAAAGTGAGAGCATTGACCAACAACTGTTGTTCTGTAGACCTGAATCATTAGACACCTGTGGAATGCTGAGAGGCACTAAACTGAGAAGTACTTATCTTTTTTCAAGCTCTCTAGGCTGAAGCTGCATACCTTTCAACCTCTCAGCATTAAAAAATCATAGCATTGGCCTTCAAAAATCATAGCAAAGGGCCAGAATGTACAGCACTTTCTTATTTTAAACAATAATATGTCTACAGAAAGTGGGCCTCATATAGTTACTGATAAGGAATGTTTCTATCAACTTAGTTCATTGATTTAATAGCTTGTGTGTCCAGAAATAGCTCTAACATTATGAGGAACATCAGTAAACCTATGCGGAGCAAGGGTACGTTTGAGTGTGAAAATCATAGTGCTATGCTAAATTCATATCAGTTGAGAGGAATGTGAAGCTGCATCTGGACTTTCTCAAGCCTTTAATCCCACAGTGACTCTCATGGACTGCACATGAAGCTTTATTTAAAGTAAAGTAAAGTAAAATTTTATTTGTATGAGGCGCCCCTTCCAAAGCTCAGGGTGCCTTTACAATATACTTTAAAATAATTTCACAGCATTACACATTAAAACAGATAAAACATTTTAAAAAAGACTCAGTAAGTTCCTGCAAATGCCTAGTTAAAGAGATGTGTTTTCAAGGATTTTTTAAATGCATCCATGGTCAGGCTTTCTCATATGTGGTGTGGTAGAGAATTCCACAGGGTAGGTGCAATAAAGGCAAAAGATTTTCCTCCTGATGTTTTTAGGGATACACTGGGAATCTCTAGCAATCCCTAGCCAGATGATTGGAGTGAACAGGAAGGACAGTAAGGAGAAAGAAGTTCTCTCAGATAATTTAGTGTTACATCATTGTATTTCATTATTATAAACTAGTATATGATTACTTTCAATATTTTTATATTTTATCAGAAGCTCTAACATATTGGTCGTGATTCTCTAAGGGTTGGGTTTCACGCACAAAATGCTCATACACAACCCGCATGGCTCCACACAGGTGTGTGCAGGCTGGAATTCACTATTGCTGGCCACCAGTCCATGGCCCCACCCCCAGTGCACAGGTTTGTGCATGGAGGATGGGTGCAGAGTCATGGACCTGGGCAGGCATAAAATGGGATGCCTGTCCTGGATCCCTGAGTAGATCCCTTGCACTGCAGGAGCAGGGGTGTGTGGGAGACACAAATCTGACCATTGGGCATAGCAGGGCACATGCTCAATTGGCTTTCCCCAGCACACCCTGTCAGCCCAATGGGCTGGGGCTCCATCGGGGGTGACCCCTGGTCCTGCCATGGGCAGTGACTGCCATCCATTGAGGTCACGCAATGGATATGCCTTGTAATGCCCAGCATATGTTGCACTCATCATGCCCAGCACTCCATACCTTAGTGATTGGTGCAGAGTGCATGCATCCCCCCAACACCCCCCATCCCTGGTGCGGCACCTCACGGCCGACTGGGAATCCAGTGTGTAGGGCACTAGTGTGCCCATTAATGAATGCCATGGGGGTACACAGAGCACCACCAAGTGGCATTAGGTCATTTGACTGCCCACCCACTGCCCTTTCATAGCACATAGGCATTTGTGAATTGTGGCCATTAATTGTACTTCTTTTAAATGTCCTTAAAAATACATCAATGGTTAGATTTTTATAGACTCACATTCAGATAAAGACTCATAGAACTGAACTTTTAATTGCTATTATCTAATACTGTAAAACTAGTTATTTTCATGCAAAGCAATCTTAGTGCAAACACAACTGCAACCATAATTGCGTAAATTAAATTTAGTGCTGTGATTAGGACCACATACGTTTTAATGGGAAAAGTGCCAAAAACACTAATTAGCTCAAATTAATTTTAGTGCAAATTAGTGCTTCAATATTTATTCAGCTTCTCTAAAGGACAGCTTTAAGCATTTCTATATGTTGTAGTCATCATAGTCAATCTCTATAGTAATTATTATTGGGGCATAGTGCAATTTGGTCTTAAGTTAATAGCAGTCATGGGTGCTAAAAGAAAAAGCGACAACTTCTGCAAATGCACTAGGTGCAAAAAGAAATGCAAATCGGAGAGCTGGGGAGACTGATGGGACCTCATGGAAAATTATCTTTTACTTCCTAGCACCAGTTCTCAGATAGATTTAATTGGTGATAATGCATTTAATAGGATTCAAGGCTCTCTGTCACCCCAATCAGCATTGTTCCCTATTGCACATAGAAAAAGTAGTCCGGAGAATCCACTGTAAAATCACATAAGTTGCATGGAGGCCTCATTAATTACTCAAGACATTGAGTCACATCAACTTGTGGCTGGTGTTATGGAGAATAGGAACATTGATAGAGATAAGTTTATAGAAGAACAAAATAATGTATCTCAAAAAGGAGGTTCACAGTCAGTTAACCATACAGTCAAGAATATAATTGATCTAGAGTCACAATTTGTGTTATCTAGCCTTACAAATCCACCTGGTTCATTTATTAAGGATTTTAAAGTTTTCATTACACCATATAGTAATAAATTATCATCAGATTCTAAATTTACAAATTGGCTCATAGAAATCCCTCAAGTATCAAATTTATGTCAGTTCTCAAATATTGAGGGCAAACCCTCTTTGGGTGAATATTTACAAAGACAAACCAAGCAACTGACACTAAGCAGGAGTTAACTCAGTGGGTGGAATCAATTCTGACACAGAATTTGTTACTTGTGGCTCTCACAGACACAAATAAAAGAATTGAAAATGAATAATGCTCTACTCCAAAGACTGGTGGAGTTATCCACTATGATTGAAAAATCAACTAGCTATCCAGAAAGGAGAACAGAATAAAGCTAATGAGGTACTTGATAGAGAAATCATGGAAAGGATAGCAGATAGATGATTAGTGGAAATAAATAAAATAGTAAATGATCTGGATAAAAATAAGAAAATAAAGTAAAAACAGAATAAAGACAACCAATGTGAAAAAAAGATGGTAAAAATGGTGTAAAGCTGTTGGACAAATTCTTAAATAATAGAATTGGTACAGCCACCTGTATAAAAAAGATGGAGAGAAATACTATAAAAACATATCTGAAGCTAGGAAATAAAATGAGCAAGAGTAAAGATGAAAAAGAACTGGTGCAGCATGGCTAGTTGCAGAGGAAAAGCAGGGGAGGAAGGTTGTTGATATAAGTGGAAAAAGTCCTGAGGGAAAGAGAAGGAGGATAAAGACCTAGCAGAAGTGTACATGGAGGAAACATTTCGAATGTATACAGTAACAGGAGCAGTTCAGAAAAGGCTAGCAAGCTCAAGGAAATTTTAGGAGAAAGAGGATACCTCTAACCCACTGTGTTTCTGAATGGTTTGCCAAAATCTAAACATGAGATATTGATGCTGGTCTCAGGGACAGTATATGATATTACTAGGGAGATAGTGTGTAACAGAATAAAATGAAATGATCTTAAATCAGTATACATATACAGTATAAATGTGATAAATATTAAGGATGGACCTGCATATGCTTTAAAAAGCAGGCAGAATGATGTTGCCTTTTGGACTATAAGGAGGATATGCCAGATGTTAACTGGAGCACATTTGCTGCAGCGACATCCAAGAGCAGGGCCATTCTTGATGCCCTACAGGTGGCAGGCATTAGACAGCTAGTTTCGGAACCCACTCGTGAGGGAGCAATCTTAGACCTCGTACTCTCAAACGGGGGCAGTGAGAGGATCTCAGATCTAGAAGTGGGTTGCCATCTGGGGACAAGTGACCATCAAACAGTGTGGTTCACGTTAAACTCAGCTACAGAGTCAAGCCATACAAAAGTGAGGTACTGGACTTTAGGAGGGCTGACTTTGCAATGGGAGAGTGCCTCAGAAAAGCACTAGCAAACAGGCTAGAAGGAGGTGTGGAGCAACAATGGGAATTATCAAAACTGCCATCACAGAGGCAACAAGCCTTTGTGTGAAGCAAATAAACAAATCAAAATGAAAGAAAAAGCCACTATGGTTCTCAAGAGAGGTGGCTGTGAAAGTCAAGAAGAAAAGATAGCATTCCAGAAGTATAAGAAACACAGAAGGAGCAGGACAGAGAGCTGTACCAGTTAAGGCAGAAAGAAGCAGGAGGGAAGTCAGAATAGCAAGGTCCAAACTGAGGAAAAGATAGCCAACTCAGTTAAGAAGGGGATAAAACCTTTTATAGGTACATCATGAGCGTAGAAAGACAAAGGAGGGATAGTGAGGCTGAATAGAATAAACAGTGGGTGGGCAGAGGGGACAGTGAAAAGCAGGAATACTGAATGAATATTTCTGCTCAGGATTCACAAAGAGGAGGGAAGTGCCTAATCCAATTAACAGAAGCACTCTTGATAGGGGGTCGATCCCAGTCCTTTCACAGAAGAAAGGGTTCTGCAAGAACTCCTAAAACTGAAGGTGGACAAAGCAATGGGTCCTGATGGAATTCACCCCAGAATTCTAAAGAATTAAGGAAGGAACTAGTGAAACCACTGGCTACTCTTTTAATAAATCATGGGAGGATGGTGTGGTACCCGAGGACTGGAGGAAGGCAGATGTGATTCCCTTCACAAAAGTGGTACCAAGACAGAGGCAGGAAACTACAGACCTGTCAGTCTGACCTCTGTGGTAGGGAAAGTGATGGAGTCACTCTGAAGGAAAGGATAGTTGAGTACCTAGAGGTCAGTGGAGCACAGGATCCAAGGCAGCATGGGTTCTCGCGGGAAGGTCATGTCAGACGATCTAATAGATTTCTTTGACTGGGTGACCAAAGTAGTAGACCAGGGAGGGGCTGTGGACATGGCCTACCTAGACTTTAGCAAGGCATTTGACACAGTCCCATACAAAAGATTATTAGTCAAATTAACCAGCCTGGGAGTGGGTCCCAGGGTGGTAGCCTGGGTAAAACATTGGCTGGACAACAGGACACAGAAGGTAATTATAAATGGAGTCCACTCTGAAGAAAGGGCGGTTACTAGTGGGGTACTGCAGGGTTCAGTATTGGGTCCAGTCCTTTTAATGTCTTCATCAGTGGCATTGCAGAGGACTGGAAGGAAAGTATGCCTTTTGCAGATGACACAAAGATCTGCAACAGGGTTGATACAAGGAGGTGTGGAAAGGATGAAAAGGGACTTGGCAAGGTTGGAGGAATGGTCAGACGTATGGCAGCTAGGATTCAATGCAAAAAGTGCAAAATAATGCACCTGGGAAACAAGAACCCAGGGAAGAATACACAATGGTGGGGAGGTAGTAACAACAACAAAACAGGAAAGGGACCTGGGGTAATCATATCAGATGACCTTAAGGTTAGCAAGCAAATGTGAGAAGGCAGTAGGGAGGGCCGGGGGTATACTGGGATGTATAGGGAGAGGCATCAGCAGCAGAAAACATAAAGTTGTTATCCCTCTGTACAGACAGTTGGTGAGACCCCATCTGGAATACTGTGTCCAGTTCTGGAGACCCCATCTCTGCAAGGACATAGACAGGATAGAGGCAGTCCAGAGGAGGGCAACTAAAATGGTGCAGGGTCTGCAAGAGAAGCCGTATGAGGAGAGACTAAAGGAGCTTAATATGTATACGCTTGAGGAAAGAAGGGAGAGGGGGGACATGATAGAAACTTTCAAGTACCTCAAGGGAATCAACAAAGTCCAAGAGGGTAGCATCTTTCAGAAAAAGAGACTTGCAAAAACAAGGGGACACAATTTAAAGATAGAAGGAGGGCGGTTCAGGGGCAATGTGAGGAAGTATTATTTCACAGAGAGGGTAGTGGATGCATGGAAAAGCCTTCCTGAGGAAGTTGTGGAGTCTAAAACTGTGGGAGAATTCAAGAATGCATGGGACAGACATAAGGCAATTCTTGTGGGGGGCAGGAAGATATAGGCTGTTGGTTGAATAGGATCTGCGGCCTATCCTGTAGGTAGGGAAATGGGCAGACTAGATGGGCCTAGCGGTCCTTATCTGCCGTCAAAGTCTATGTTTCTATTTAAAGAATATTTGCATTCATTTAAATGCCACATTATTTAATCATGGAGAGAACATTGGCTCAAAGTTGTGCAGGTAGAAGGGGAGGATAGGCTTGGGGAGTAAAGTTAATTAGGAGCAGTTACAGTTAGGTGAGACAAAATTGTGCAGTGAGGAGGAGGAGGAGGTGGATGGTGGAGGAGGAGGAATGCCTTATTTGGTGGGGTAGCAAGTTCCAAAGTTTTGGGAACCTGTGTGAGAACACAGACTGGCCTATTGCGGTAGAATGGCAAGAGATTGTCAAGGTGCAAGAGTCACTAGATCTCAGAGAGTGAGAGGGGGAGGAGGGATAGACAGGGTAGAGAAGAGGTAGGAAGGGAGAGAACCAAATCAGAATTGAGAGATGAATTTAGCACAGTGGGAGAGATGTCTGTTTTCAAGTGAGGAATGTGCAAGAGATTGTGATGAGTGAGGGGCTGAGCATCCAGAGCGAACAGACAGAAGGCATTGAAGAGTTTATTGAATCTGGTTAAGGGTGACTTGGGAGCAACACTGCAGACTACTGTACATCACAGTAGTCAAAGACTGGTAGTATCATTTTCTGGACATGTCCATGCCTAGCCGATAGAGGTAGGCAATTTTGGTTCGTATATAGGGTGCAGAGCTTGGGGCACAACTTTTTTAGGATGGAGTGAACGTGACCAGAAAAACTGAGGTGCTGGTCCAGCCAGATCTTGAGATATCAAAACGAGCAAGTATCCTCAAGAGTAGTCCCATCAAGGGTGTGAAAGAAGGTCAATTTAGGTAGCCAAGAAAGTCTCTGGCTAGTGCCATAGGTTATGGAGACAGTCTTCTTGGTGTTGAGAAAGAGCTGATGGGAACTTAGCTAGAGCTGAACTTAATCAAAGTCATGTTGAAGACTGACTGTAACATCAGAGGGGAACTGGTTGGAGGTGTACAGGACACTGTCATCAGCATACATATGGTTGGAGGAGGAGGAGCATACTGACAGGAGATCATTTAGAAAAATGGAGAATAATAATGGGCAAAGTACTGAACCTTGTGGCATACCGGTGTTTATTTGGAGTGGAGGGGATATTGACTTGTCAATTTTAACTGACTGGGTCCTCCCTACTAAATAGAATCTGAACCAATTTGTGATAGAGTCAGAAAGAGCAGCAGTAGCAAGGTTACTTAGGAGAAAAGTGTGGGAGACCAAACTGAAAGCCTTGGTGAGGCCAACAAAAGTGGTAGAGGTAATTAGGCCACTATCCATCCCTGTGAGGATGGAATCTGTGAGTCTAAGTAGGGAAGTTGTAGTAGAGTGATTTTTCTGAAAACCAGATTGGAGAAGAGTGAACAAGAAGGAGTCATACAAATAGGAAGAGATGATAGAACGATATGAGATGATAGTTCCCAGGTGAAGAGGGGTCACCGGCCTTTGGTAAGGAAAGGACAATGGCATGCTTCCAGGCATCGAGGACAGATGCAGATGAAAAGGAGAGGTTCAGTAAGTCAGACAGTGGTATAGATATAGCATGAGCCGATAGATATAGGAGTTTAGGGTCAAGACCATCTGTTGAGCTGTCTTTTGTAGGGTTTAGTGCAAGGAGAGCGTTCATTGTGTCTGATGGGGAGACAGGAGGCGAGCATTCATTGTGTCTGATGGGGAGACAGGGGAGAAGAAGAAGCACTCACATGAATGGGGATCACTAGGGGTGATGTTGATAGAATGCGAGGTTGAGGAGGAAGGGGAAGGAAAGTAAGAAGGGCAGAGGTGCAGGATGTAAAGTAGAAGCTAAATTCTGCTGCAATGGTAGGATGGTCAGATATTAGCAAGTTGTTTATTTTAATGAGAGGGCAGGTGGTTTTGATGGAGGGGAGAAGAGGGTGTGGACAACCTTCCAGGATTTTGAGGGGGTGCTTATGTTTGATTGGAAAGTGGAGTGGAAGTATTCAGCCTTTGCTAAATGAATTGCTTTTGTACAGGAGCTCCTGAGGGCACGGCGTTGGTCAAAATCACTTTGCAACCTGGAGGCTTTGTGAACCATCCAGGAACAGTTGCGAGCACTCTGACATGCCAGTAATTCCGGGGTGACCCAAGGGAGATGGTTTCCATGAACTCTAGAACACTTTATTGGAGCATGTTTGTTCCACATGTTTAGAAGATGAGCTTTGATGTAGACCAGAGCGCTCATTTACAGAGGTTGCAGAGGTTATGGGTGCCCAGTCCATGTGGGCTAGGTCATTTTGGAAAGGAGTGAGGTCCAGAGATTTATAGGAGTGAACTAGCAGCCAACTGTGGGGTACTTTCGCTCTGTGAATTTTCTTGACCATATAAATTATAAGGTGATCGCTTAGGGCATCGGGGAGTAGGCCCAATTTGATAATTGTGTGTGAATGCATAGTAAGGGCCCAGTCAATCAGGGAATGATTTTGAGTTTTGGGGTTCTGGTGGGTTGGCTCAAGGATGAGCTGGGTTAGAGTAAGACCAGTTATGTCATTTCATATCTTGCTTTGGGAGGAAGACAACCAGTTTTGGTTAAAATCCCCCGTGATATGTAATTCCCCATGTAAGGGAACAAATGAGGCAGTGGCAAAAGTTTGGAGTGGACTGTCCTAAGATCATTTTGGGTGAAATGCAATTTTAAAGCAACAGAGACTCATGCAATATATAAAGCTCACTGAAATTGTCCATATATTGGGCAATGACTCAGATTCAGACTCTTCAAAATATATGATTAGAGGAAGGATTCAAAAGAGCCCTAGAATTAACTCAAGTATTGTTCTAGAGTCAGAAGACAGTGACCAAAGAGATGATGAATACTCAGATAAGACTATTACTGAAGAAAACAATTCTAAAGATGTTTACAATAATTGCATTACCACAGTAATTGTTTGGAGGTAAATAATTGGCAATCATTAGTTTTGGACTCACAGGCAATGCCTTCCTTCTGAGTATGCTGAGTTGGAACATGGCTGGCCTTAAGTCCAAGTTGACAGATGTAGTATGTTTAGAATTTGTCAAAAGATATGACATATTGCTATACCAAGGGACCTGGAGTTTATAAAGCAAGGAGAATTATTTGGCAGGATATGAATTGTTTAGTGGATCCATGATAGTCGGTTGATAAATTTGGTGTCGACCAATGTTACAGCGACACCTTTATGTCGACCCCAATTCTGGTTGGCATTAGGCTGGTGACTTGAGACTGTGTTTTCTTCGGGGGCTTTGCCCCCCAAAACCCCCATGCAGGGGACTCTGCCCCCACTCCTCCTCATAATTAAAATAATCAACTCCAAGCTGGAGTTGATTCAGGGAGGGTGTGCAAGACCCCCAGAAAGCAGTGTTGGGGTCCAACATCAATACTACAGCAACCTGTCACTATTTTAGGTGTATCTAATATTTGCTTCTGCTACTGCGTCAGCTTAGGCAGGGTCAGACTGAATCAGTACATGGAGGAGTTACAATGCTGACCTCCAGTTAGTAAAACATTAGTTACGTCCTTAATTCTTGTTTTGTTGTTAAACTTTTTATTGATTTTCAGATTTAGTTTTCATAACATAAAGTGCAGTAAGCTATAAGTAAAAATGCCCCGTGGTACTGGTACAGGTACAGGGCAATGCTGCTACAATCCATCATACATACCAGTGTAAGGGGAAACTCATGGGCATATGGTGCTGGTCAGGTAGTGCGATCATACACATCACAGTGTCCAGTAGGATCCTATAGGCAGTACCTCTCTGCACTGAATGTAAGGGGATCCTTTTATTCTGTAACAGAGTAAATATAAAACACAAAGCATACACAGCAATAATTCAGAATTATAACTAGAACTATATACATAGTATAGATAGTCCAAGGAGGTAGGTGAGCAAGCCTGTGACACAATCCAGGACATTGAAGGTGGGTGGATGGAGAGGGATGTGGATGCCTCCTTTAAGCAGTCCCCATTCAATTGTATATGTAAGCCATGTAGGGTTCCCGACAGATGTAAAAGTGGGGCATCTGGTTTGCTGTGAAGTGGAAAAGCCTATCCAGCTCAGCTAGATTCGTTACAGAGGTAAGGAGTTCTCCAATCATGGGCACCAATGTACTTTGTCATTTACAAAGCAATAACCTTTTGGCTTGCATCCTTAGGAGGACAAGCCATTTATTTTATGGTGGGTCAAGAGCTGTGCCACAGACTTCATACCCAACAGCAATAAAGGGGTGGACATGGGTATGGGTATGGGTATGGGTTTATGAAGTACCTTGCTCCTAGCTGGCAGATATGTTGCCAAAAGGCCTGAAGTTTAGGGCATGACCATAAGACTTGGTATAGATCTTCTCTATGCTCAATACAGCACCAGAATATGTCATTATTAAGGAGCCTGGCTGAATGTAACACCATGGGAGTTCTATACCAGGAGTGTAATATTTTGTTTTGAATTAATCTACTCCTGGCATCTTTGTGTATGTTATGTGCTACACCCAAACATTCTCCCATTGTGCGTCAGTAATGGTTAGACCCATTACTTTCTCCCACTTATTTTTAGACTCAGTGGATTGGTTAGTCAGAGTTTCTTGTGTTTCTCCTAGTAAGGAGTACTGTATATACTGCCTGCCATTTCTTCAGGTATAGCTAGCCACCTTGCTAAAGGGGCATATTTCTTCACCTGATCAGTTGCCTGTATGAGGGGCCTAACTGCATCCCTGAGCTGGAGGTATCTCCAAAAGTCAGAGGAAGAGAGGTCCGATTGGTGTTTTAATGTTTGAAACTCTGCAAGCACTCTTTTTGATAGATCTAGAATGTCTGCAAGGAAATAGATACCTTTAGCAACCCATTGTGTCCCAGCTATCAGCCACTTATCAATTATAATAGAGGGGTTGTGTCACAGGAGACATGGGGGGGCTAGAGCACATCCCAAATATAGATGTAGCTGGTGCCATTACTTTATTGGGGGACCTTTTGTAGGGTGAGGATTCCTGGGCCAGGGGGTAGAGTATAACAAGGAGGCCAGAATATTTACCCTCCCTTGCTGTTGTTTCATATAATCCCACTGTGGTGCATCTACCGAACAGGACCAAAACCACTCTATGGTCTGCACTGCTTGAAATGTTAGCTTGTGCCCTTCAATCCATGTAGGCCCCACCCTCTGGGTTTCCAATGAGATCTTAGTTGATTATGACTGAATCTCGGTTTCTTCCCTTCCCAGATGAAATCTCCCAATAATCCGTTTATGGTACAAGTTGACCGGTAATTCCAGAGTGATATGTGACAGCAAGTAAAATATTTCAGGGGCTGTAACCATTTTTTATCGTGCCAATCTTCCCTGTTATAGTAAGCTTCAGAAGTTTCCAATGGTCAAGTTCTGCTTTACATGCATTTAGGAGGGATAGTAAATTAATATCCCAAACACGCTCAATTTGTGGCATTATTTTGATTTCCAAGTAAGTAATATCTGTCTGTGCCCAATGTAGGCCAAAGTATGAATCATATGGGGCTGACAGTGCGGGTTAAGAGGGAGTACCTCCATTTTTGATTGATTAACCCTCAGACCAGAGAATTCAGAGAAACAGAGTAGTAAATTTAAGGGAGGGCTCTAGGGACTGAGTTATATCAGACAGTGGGATTACTAAATCATCAGCGTACATTAGAGTTGGAAATTGTTCTTCCACAATTGCCAATGCCTGAATCTCTTTAGTCTGTCTGATTGCTACCATTAAGGACTCTACTGCCAGCACAAAGAGGAGGGGGGGTAAAAGGTACCCTTGCCAGGTTCCCCTACCCAGGGAGAAGAAGGAAGAGATTAGTGAATTGGTTGAGACTTGCAACTTAGAGAAGGAGTAAATAGCATTTACCCATGACTGAAGTCTATCCCCAAACCACAAGTGTTGTAGCACTAGATGCAAGTAGTCCCATTCAATTGAGTCAGTGCAGCAGCAGGGGAATTTAGGTAATTTGCGGAGTGCATAAGGTTGATTAGTAATCTAATATGATCTGTGCTAAATCTGCCTTGTAAGAAACCTAGCTTGGGAGGGTGTATTAGGGATGGTAGAAGGGGATTAAGTCTTAGGGCTAATGCCTTAACATAGGCTTTGCTGTCAACATTTATGAGTGATATTGGCCTATAACTGGCAGTTAAGGTGGAGTGTGTCCCCTTTTTTGGAAGCACCGTAATGACAGCTTCCTGAAGCATGGAAGGGAGGCACCTGAGACTTCAGCCTCAGCATAAAGCCAACATAATATCGGGGCTATCTGTGGGGACAAAGCTTGCAGGAGTTCCACTGAGAAGCCATCCCCTCAAGGTGCTTTGTCTGGTTGAAGGGAAAACAAAGCACTGCTAACTTCATCAACTGTCAGGGGTGTATCTAATATTTGCTTCTGCTACTGCGTCAGCTTAGGCAGGGTCAGAATATCAAGAAAGGCCTGGATACTGTCTGGAGTTTGCAGTTGGGAAGATGTATTTAGGGTAGAGTTAAAGGGCATCATAATATCATTTATGTCTTGTGGGTTTGTCTGCACCTGACCCTGGTGATCATGCAGACTAGTTATGTATCTAGCTCCCTGTTGTTTGCAAATCTGGTAGGCCAGGATTTCCCCCTTGTCCCCTTCTTTCCAGAATTTATGCCTGAGATGAAGGATGGCAATTTCCGCTTCATAGGACAGCAGCAAGTTGATTTCCAGGTGGAGTGCTAGGACCTTCTCCCTTAAAATGGTATGTGGGGAAGGATTATGCTGGGCCTCATATACTCTTTCTGCAGTTTTCAACTACTCTTTCAAGTCCTTAAACCTCTGTTTTCTGAGTTTATGTCTCTGGGCAGCATAGCCAATGATTTTCCCTGTGATGGTGGCTTTAAATGCCTCCCACGCTGTTCCTGCCAATGTGTCAGACACAGGGTTCTCTTGGAAAAAGTGAGAAGTCTCTTCCTCACTCAGGAGAGAAATTCCAAGTCATAGATCAGGAAGGGATCTAGTTTCCAGGAAGGGGAAGTGGGTTTCAGAAGACCCCAGGCTAGGTGAAGCTGCACAGGCCCATTGTCAGAGTTCAGTAAATGAAGGATGGTGGAGTCAAGGGAAGCCTGGGTCAAGGGCGGGTAGGTAAGCCAAAAATCCAGTGTACTGTAGGACCCACAGACTTCAGAGTGATAGGTCTCTAGGGTGAAACATCGGCCAAATATCAAGTAAGACCTAGATCCTGAATCAACTGATGTAAGGACTGCACTCCCTTCGCATAGGTCTCTTTTCCATCATGCTTATCCAAGGGGATAAGCAGACAAATGACTCCTCCGAAGTCACTACCATCTTCAGTTCCTTTTTTGGCGACCTTGATAAATATAAATCATCCCTTCCCTCTCCCACCCAGTCCTTCTCCTTCTGTCTCCAACTCTATTGCTGAGCCCAGCTCCAAATTTTATTTTCGGGTCCTAAACCCTTTGGACACTATCAAGTTTATCTGTAGTAGCAACCCTAAACCGAGGGGCAGATAGAACTAACTTCAAAATCCTTAAATGCACCACCATTCCTCTAGCAGCCCCCATTACCAACATACTTAACCTTTCACTTTGCTCCTATCATTTCCCAGGCATCTGGAAAACTGCCACTGTAAAACCTTTTTTAAAATCCTGGGTTCAGAAATGATGTCTGGAATTACCAGCCAATCTCTCTCCTTGCTCCCCTCTCCAAAATCATTGAAAAAGTAATTCATACCCTGCTCATCGCCTTCCTCAATTGCCATAACCAAATCTCAGAAGTCTAACATGGGTTTAGATCTGGCCACAGTACAGAAACAGCCCTGGTTAAATTCACCAGCGATATTCACAAGGCCAATGACAAAAGGCCAATTCACAGGCTCTGTCTTCATGGACCTGACCAAGGCTTTCAACCTGGTCAACATTAGCCTACTTCTTGATACCCTCCAGGGCCTGCAAATCTCTGCAAACATTGCTAAATGGGTCGGTAGCTACCTTTCCCACAGAACCCCCAAAAATACAATCAATGATCACTTTTCCACTGACTGTCCAATTAAATATGGGGTTCCTCAGGCATCCATCATGGGCCCACTCCTCTTCTCCTTTTTTAATAAACATCCTCCCATATATCTGCCATGCTACTAAAATTGTGCTATATGCTGACGATGTGGCCCTGTACTGCAGTGACAACAACATGGACATATGTTCAGAAATCTGCAATCTGATTTCAGCAAGCTACACTCTTAGTTTCCAATTCTCAATTCCAAGAAGACCAAGTTTATGACCTTCTCTGGCCCAAGAAAAAATATAACCTCAGGCTTAACCCTTACGGACAATCTTGGAGACTCTACAGAAAAAGTGGATGAATTTAAATTCCTGGGACTGTTCCTCGACCCACACCTCACTTTCAATATCCATATTACTAACCTCATTAAGAAGATCCACATGAGGTTGGATCTCTTAGACCAAATCAGAAAGATCCTAATCCCCTTATCTCCAGACCACGTCTGGCTAGCATCATGCTCTTACCGCTCCTAAAGTATGGTTCCATTGTCTACTCCCCCTTAACACATCCCACCTCTTCTCTAAATTCAAGACCATTTATAATAGCATTGCATGCTTTATTACAGGCCTCCCATAGAATACCCACCATTGTGCCCTTTATGATCCTTTTAACTGGCTCACTCTTGAGGATAGGTTCCATTTTAAAATGCTCTCTTTTTTACACAAGGGGAACCTTAACCTACCGCCACCAAGTGTCACCTCCCTGTTCCCTAAATTGGTCCCCAAGTGCAATACAAGAGGGTCTACCTCATCACAACTTTGACATCCTATTCTATCATACCTCTCATGCACAGAATTTGATTACCTACAAGGGAGCCAAGTCTTACAACAGTTTCCCCCCTGAAAGTCTAGCCTGTAGCCCAATCAGTTCCTTCAGCTGCACCCTCAAGCACCACCTTCTCAAATGTACCACCTGTGTGTGCCCTGGACATCCTCCCTGCTGAATTTACTAAAATATTTTGTTATTGTCCCTCTCATCCAATATTTTGTGTTATTTTCCCTCCTTTCAAACTTGCCCTTCCTCTCTCTCACTCCCTTACCCTGTTTCTGTCCCTATGTCTTCCCCAGCCCCCAGCACCTACAGTGGCAAAGTGTGGTAGTACATCTGCTTATAATCATGAGATACAAGGTTCAAATCCTGCTCAGTGATGAATTATTTTTATAGTGGGGGGTAGGAGGGGTGTAGGAGGAAGTAGGCTGCTAGTTACCTTGGATCTGCAGCTTATCCAATAGGCAGGGAAATGGGCAGACTAGGTGGGCCAAGCAGTCCTTATCTGCCATCAAAGTCTATGTTTCTATGTTTTAAATGCACTCTGCCTGGGTGATTTTCCCAAGCATGTTCTCTATGAATATTTGCCTTGGTATGAAATGTTTTCCCTGTGTATAAACATGCTGTAATCAAGTGTATTAATTAAGTGTATATACTGTATTATTCTCACCTCTCTGTATGATGTTTCAACTTATTCATTCTGTACTTTTGTGTCCAATTGTTTTGTAAAAATATCTGTACAAGAGGATGTGGGCATTTTTGTTCACATACCCTCCAGTATAAAAAAAAAACATTGATTGATTGCTTTTTTTCCAGTGGCACTTCTTTCCACCATGGGAGCTAGTGTTAAATTAAAATCTCCCCCTATCAAAATGGGGGTATCTGTGAAGGTCAGGAAGCATATCTTACTAGTTAAAATATGAAAAAACCATGGGTTATCTTCATTAGGTGTGTAGACGTTACATAGCAGGAGAGGGCCATTGGGGGTGAAGACTAGGTACAAAACCCATTTATCTCGTGGATCTGAGAGGGACTTCAAGACCATCCACTTAAGGGCCTTGTGCACAAGGATCACAACCCCACATTTTTGGGTTGATGCACTAGCACAAATTTCCTGCCCCATCCAATCTTTAGCAATGTAGGAGTGGTCTCCTTTGGTGAAGTTTGTTTCATGTAAAAATGACACTTGAGATTTCAGCCTCTGAAGATGTGTAGTGATTTTTTTTCCATTTAACGGGTATTAAGTCCCCTGACATTCCACGTGTGACATGTAATTTCAGCCATGATCATGCAGAGGGTATTTAATGTGCTGGTAAGTGCTGCAACCATCTCTATAGGCTGAAATCTCAGGGTCAGCATCCGTGGAGACCATCCAGCATAGCAATCTCACTGCATTATGACCAGAAGGCAGCCTAAAGTGCCCAGATTGTTCAAAGTCTACACCTTGCTCTAAATTCCTCATACTATCTATACTTAAGCTAAACACTAGTATATAACTGTATGCCTTCAACCAGAACCAACAGCAGAACCAACAACAAATCCTAAACATAACATTTTTCATCTGTGTACTGGTGAAATATACTAGGGAGCAGCCAGGGCCAGAGACCAGAAGTGCAACACCACATATGGCCTGCTGGGCATCCCTGAGGGACGTGAAGCTGGTGATGTCCCCAAGTAAATCTGGAACACCAGCTGTTAGGGCTGAAGAGTAAAAGGTTCTCAGTTAGTAATCCCAGTAGCTCCCTTATACAACTGGGACATACACCTGTATTGTGAATAAAGGACTAAGACCATAAATCTCTAGGACTGGAGTAGCCCAGAACATTTAAACAGGATATACACAGGACTATAATAAAATGCAGCACTCACAAAGACAAATAGCACCTTCCAGCAGCACCTAGATGCCAGACATACAGTAATATGCCGCAACTGACAGCGTGTGCTGGATTCCTGGCATAAGAGTCTTAAGTAATGCTATCATCAGCCAAGGAGTTGAAAGAGGGATTATAACCTGTGGTTTGACATAACAATGCACTCTCCTTAACAACTGGAAATAACATTTTAACAGAATAAGCTATGAGGTCCCCCCCCCCCGTCACAGCATAGTTCAATGGCAACTGCATTTAGTAAGGGGCTACACAAGCTAGGTAACTACATATGGTTCATACTAGCCCTCCTGAGAGGTTGCAGCAAATATGCTGCCATGCATAATAGTAAAATGTTAACAGAAAGTATTGTAACTTTCAGCTCTACATATTTTTTATGTGTTATATGTGGCAGTTTATATTTATTTTCAGTTGCCATGTCAGGGAACTGGTGAGAAAAGACATTGATCAGTTGTTGTTTACTTTAGTCTGAGTGCTAGGGGCAGGAGAAGGAGGACATGTTTAGCATAGCATATCCAAATTTATATAGGGTGGGTGTGGAGCCAGGTACCCAAGTTCAGACCACTCTGCTATGTTTTCCCAGGGGGTCATTACACACTCATGGTCTTGGCCCCAACTTCCCCTCCATAACATGCTCCATACCCTCAACCGGCATACATAAACAAATAAAAAATTAAAGCAACTTAACTGAATCAGGACTCAGCTGTGCCCTGTTGCTGCCGATGCAGGAGCCTTCACATATGTAGTAGTCAGGGAGCTTGGCGAGGCCTGCTTCAGAAGGCTAGAATCCCTTGGAGCGATGTTTTCCTCCGGTGTCTGCCATGGGAACCCTTGCACCACCATTGCAGCTTAGGACTTCACAATGGGGTTCAAGGGTCCTTTGTCGATCTCCCAGTGTCTATCAGGATAGGTTCTTCATGTTGTGTTGCATTGGGAGGAGTTAGAAGCAAGTGGGGCATATTTGTTGTTTGTAAAATATGGGCTGACAATTTCACCTGCATCCCATCTAATGTCATGTCCTCTGCTGTGGCTCTGAGACCTATCCCTGGGGATCGGGTGCTCTCTTTTTATATGCCTTGTGCTTTATTACCATTTGCAAGACCTAGCTGGCAGGGCTTAGGGCCTGTGTTGATCTCCATGTGGGTTCTCCTCAGCAGGTCCTTGGCTGTCATCTGGTGAGGCAGATGTGGGGAAAACAGTATTCATTTCTTGCAGATTGTGTTATTTGTCCTCGGACCTTATGGATTGAACTTCCATTGGCCAAGTCCTGTAGAGAAAATCAAAAAGAGCCTCCAGTGTTGAGAAAAGCAGTGGACTCAATTCACAATGATCCACATAGTGACCGAATATCAGAGCAAGAAGGGGACCCCCAGGGTATGCAGAACATGATGAGCCTCTGTATATTCTTTAATGTAGTTGGAACATTCCCTAGAATAATCCTGATAGATATGAATTTGATATCCCCTCCAGTTCAGAGCCCGAAGCACCTGGTCTTGATGAAGGATTTTCTCATTGTAGTCAAAGTTCAGAATGTTGGCCAGACTAGATTGAAGCTTTTCACCTGGTTTAGGTGGGGAATACAGATTGCAATAGGCCCGTTCAATGACAATCTGTCCATCACCTTCTAGTTTTGTGATCATGGGGAGTTTCTGATGCAGAAAGTCCACTGTGCTTCCTTGCACTGCATCCTCCAGGAAACCCTAAATCCTTATGTAATTACAGTGACTTATGTTTTCTAAGTCATTGACTTTGTTTTGCAGCACCTTAATGACATGACTGTAGTGTGGACAAACATTCCTCAATTGCCATGTCATGAGAAGCAGCCATACGCTCAGTGTGGAATATGCGGACATCAAGCTTGTGTAAGGCAAGTGTGGTGTGACTTCTGCCATCTGCTTGATCATTGCCAAGAACTTGTCATTCATAGAGACAGAGTCCATATTGGGGTTCCCTCCAGTTGCCATGTGGTTGGCTGAGCATTGCTGAATGCAGTCAGTTGATGTAGCTCAGGTATCCCGGCACCCAGACAATAGAAAATTATATGGATGGAAGGATAAAGCACTGAGTAAGCCACTGCTGCTGCATTGCTAGTAGGCTCAGTGAAAACCAAGAGATTTAGCAGGATACAGAGCCCCAGGTGTGGACAGAAAAAACTCATGTCACCATTTTAATCATGGACAAGCCCTCCCACCCCCATGACCTTCATTCTTGAACAAAATAAATAAATAAATCCACTGGTAGGGATGGGGTAAAGATGGAGTTATTTCAGGCAAATCCAGACTGGTGGGTGGAAGAGTTAGCACCCCTTTTGTCAAAAATCAATAACAATCTGATTCTGCCTAATTTATGGAACAGTGCTGCAACTGTACCTGTGTTCAAAAAAGGTGACATAACCAATCCCAAATGTTATCATCCAGTCTCACTGCTATGTAATGGTATTAAGATTTATTCAGTTTTTAGTAAAGATTCTAGAGAGCTGGGTCAATGAAATTGACCTGTTGTCACTTTTCAAGATTGGGTTTAGGAAACAATGTGCTAGAGTTGATCATCAGTTTACTCTTCATTATATTGTGGACAAGTGCAGTGTATGTAAAAGGTAACAAGAAGGGCTCTATACAATTGGCATTTCTCAATATTAAAGATCAATGGCAACCATTTTACACATTGTTAAAGAAAGCCTGAATTCAGGTCCCTGTGTCATGAGTAGTTTCCTGAAAATTTCATGCTATTTGGTTTAGTGGTTTTCTTTAAATCAGCATTTGTTAACTTGTTCTGCACTAATTGGAAACAGGCTGCTTCTGACCCTTTCACTGAGCCTTGGAGAGTGATAGCATCATATTGGAGTAAGCTACTGCTTCAGCATTGCAAGTCCCTGCTTGACTGAAGAGCTGTAAACTTCCTAATTAAAGCAGTCTGTAGAGGTAACTGTTTTCTGTCCAGAGTTTTTACTAACTCAGTCTCTGGTTTGTGCTGAGATGAATTAGCTGAAAATCTGTCATTTTCTTCTTCTTCTAAAAAGCTGATCATTTCAGTTTCAGTGCTGAATTGAAGTGGTATGCATTTGAGACATCATCTTATCTTTACCACAACTGTTAGTTCTTTCTCATCAAAACTCTATTTTTTTTCTAACTACAGTATATAACACTGGGCTGTTTATTTAGTGGATATAAAATAAATCTAAAGTTTGTTAATTCATACAAGTAGTTTGTCATTGATGTGGCCTCAATCAAAAGATCCATGTAAGAACAATTCTTTTCCTCTCAGAGTGACAAACAGGGGTCTGCCACACTCCTCTATTTCAGGCACATGTACTATATGAACTCACAAACTGTAGTTCTTTGATGATTTCTGTGTGAAAGCACATCATGTATAACGAGAAACCATATATGGCATCCTGATGCCCACTGTCTCCTGTACATAGTTGAAGCAGTTGCACTCTGCTGCCCCATCCCCTGCCCCACAAGCCCCCTGTCTCTTGCCCCACATTCGAGGCTGCTGTATTCTTGTTCCCAATGTTTTCTCCCTGTTGCCCCATCATCAGCCTGAACAATTAGGGATGCTGTACCCTGATGCCTCCCTGTGTCCTGCCCCACAGTCAAGGCTTCTGCACCATCCTATCCACACTCTTCTGCTACCACAGCCAGGGCAGCTACACCCCTGCTCCTGCCTACTCAGGCAGGGCTGCTGTTGCCTGCTGTGCCCTAGAGCCACTTGCCTCCTCAGTTAGGGCTGCTGCACTATGTTGTTGCTTGCCACAAGAGTTATGGCATTTGTTGCACTCTGTCCTCTGTCCCCATAGTTGTGTCAGTTCTACCCCTGTGTGGCTGCTGCACCCTGTTTCACCATATGGGCTGCAGTACCCTAATGACTCCCTTGTCTCCTTGCCAAATAATCAGGACTTCTGCACCTTATTGCCTTCTGTCCTTTACCCCCATAACACAAGATGAAAGTATGTTTCTGTTTTTTTTTCTTTTGAGCAGTGTAGCAAAAAAATCTAACTATGGTGGTGGAGGCAACATAGTGTAGCAACGCTAACTGTGGAGTCATGGGGCAGTGGAGGCATGGGGCTGTAGGGTGCAGCAGGGAACAGAAGCCCTGGCTGTGTAGGCAGGAACAAGGAACAGCATCCTGGCTATTGACAGGAGACAGACTACAGTATGGTGCAGAAGCCTTGATTGTGGGGCAGGGCATGGGGGGGGATCAGAGTACAGCAGCCCTGACTGTGGGACAAGATGTGCATGGTTCAGCAGCCCTGCCCATTTGGGAAAAGGAAGTAGGTAGCAGGGTGCAATAAAAGCCCCATCTCTGGTGGCATAAGCAACATGGTGCAGCAACTCCAAATGTGGAGGCATGAGACAGGGGACTCTAGGGCACAGCAGCCCCAACTGTGGTGTCAAATACAGGGGGTGATATGGTGCAGCAGCTCTTACGTGGGTGTTTGCAGGATAGAGTGCAGCAGGGTGCTGCAACCACAACTGTTCAGGCAGGGGCAGCAGGGTGCAGTGGCCCTGATTGTTCAGGCAGGAGATGGGAGCAACAGGGTGCAGCAGTTCCAACTCTATGGTAGAAGAGAGTAGGCAGCAGGGTGCAGCAGCCTCAAATATGGAGCAGGAGACAGGTGGCTTGTGGGGCAGGTGACAGGGAGCAGCAAAGTGTAGCTGCTTCAGTTGTAGGCCGGAGATGGGGATATCAGGATGCAATATAGTGTTTCTAGTTATACATGTACATAATGTATTTCACACAGAAACCATCAACGAAATGAAATTTGTGAGTTCATATAATTCACATGCTTGGTATGGCAGAGTGTGGCAGGCAACTGTTTTTCAGTCTTAGAGGAAAACAATTGTTCTTACATGAACTGATATATGGAGGCTGCATCAAAGACAAACTACTTGTATGAAATAACAAATGTTAGATTTATTTTATATCCATTAAATAAAAAAAAACAGTGTTATATAGCTAGAAAAACAACATAAGACTTTTCATGGGAAAGAATTCACAACTGTGATACAGACAAGCTGATTTCTCAAATGCATACCACTTCAATTCAGCACTGAAACTCCAATGATCAGATTTTTATAAGAACACAATGATAGATTGTCAGCTAATTCATCTGAACACAAACCAGAGACTGAGTCAGTAAAAACCCTGGACAGCAAACAAGTAACTCTACAGACTGCTCTAATTGGGAAATGAACAGCTCTTTAGCTCTTCAGTCAAGCAGGGACTTACACTGTTGAAGCAGTAGCTCACTCCAATATGATGTCATCACTCTCCAAGGCTCTGCCAGAGGGACAGAAACAATCTGACTGTATCCAGTTAGTACAGAACAAGTTAACAAATCCTGATTTAAAGAAAACCACAAAATTAAATAGAATGACATTTTCAGGAAACACTACTCATGACACAAGGACTTGAATTCAGACTTTTTTAAACAATGTGTAAAATGGTTGTCATTGATCTTTAAAGCTGCATTTGACAATGTAAATCAGACTGTTCTGTGGAACATACTAATGGATCTAAATCTTCCCAAATGTTTGTTAGCAATATTGATAGTGTTACACTCAGTTACAGTATGACAGCTGTTATGAAAGTATATAATAATGGAAACTGTTTGGCTCCTCTTGATATTAAAACAGCTGTCAAGCAGGGATGTCTGCTCACACCATTGTTATTCAATTTATATATAGAGACACTGACAAAAACTCTCTAGTCTATTGATACCTTTGCCTCTAAAATTAAATGAATAGAATGAACGGTGGGTGGGCAGAGGGGTCAGTGAAAAAGCAGGGATACTGAACGAATATTTTTGCTCAGTATTCACAAAAGAGGAGGGGGAAGTGCCTAATCCAATTAACAGAAGCACTCTTGATAGGAGGGTCGATCCCAGTCCTTTCACAGAAGAAAGGGCTCTGCAAGAACTCCTAAAACTGAAGGTGGACAAAGCAATGGAGCCTGATGGAATTCACCCCAGAATTCTAAAAGAATTAAGGGGGGAACTAGTGAAACCACTGGCTACTCTTTTTAATAAATCATGGGAGGATGGGGTGGTACTTGAGAACTGGAGGAAGGTGGATGTGATTCCCCTTCACAAAAGTGGTACCAAGACAGAGGCAGGAAACTATAGACCTGTCAGTTTGACCCCTGTGGTAGGGAAAGTGATGGAGTCACTTATGAAGGAAAGAATAGTTGAGTACTTAGAGGCCAGTGGGGTACAGGACCCAAAGCAGCATGGGTTCACAGCGGGAAGGTCATGTCAGACGAATCTAATAGATTTCTTTGACTGGGTGACCAAAGTAGTAGACCAGGGAGGGGCTGTGGACATGGCCTACCTAGACTTTAGCAAAGCATTTGACACAGTCCCACACAAAAGATTAATAGTCAAATTAACCAGCCTGGGAGTGGGTACCAGGGTGGTAGCCTGGGTAAAACATTGGCTGGACAACAGGACACAGAAGGTAATAGTAAATGGAGTCCACTCTAAAGAAAGAGGGTTACTAGTGGGACCACAGGGTTCAGTATTGGGTCCAGTCCTTTTTAATGTCTTCATAAGTGACATTGCAGAGGGACAGGAAGGAAAAGTATGCCTCTTTGCAGATGGCACAAGATCTGCAACAGGTTTGATACACAAGGAGGCGTGGAAAGGATGAGAAGGGACTTGGCAAAGTTGGAGGAATGGTCAGAAGTATGGCAGCTAGGATTCAATGCAAAGAGCAAAATAATGCACCTGGGAAACAAGAACCCAGGGGAAGAATACACTATCGGGGAGGAGGTAGTAACAACAACAAAAAAGGAAAGGGACCTGGGGGTAATCATATCAGATGACCTTAAGGTTAGCAAGCAATGTGAGAAGGCAGTAGGGAGGGCTGGGGGTATACTGGGATGCATAGGGAGAGGCATCAGCAGCAGAAAACAGGAAGTTGTTATCCCTCTGTACAGACAGTTAGTGAGACCCCATCTGGAGTACTGTGTCCAGTTCTGGAGACCCCATCTCTGCAAGGACATAGACAGAATAAAGGCAGTCCAGAGGAGGGCAACTAAAATGCTGCAGGGTCTGCAAGAGAAGCCGTATGAGGAGAGACTAAAGGAGCTTAATATGTATACCCTTGAGGAAAGAAGGGAGAGGGGACATGATAGAAACTTTTAAGTACTTCAGTGGAATCAACAAAGTCCAAGAGGGTAGCATCTTTCAGAAAAAGAGACTTGCAAGAACAAGGGGACACAATTTAAAGATAGAAGGAGGGCGGTTCAGGGGCAATGTGAGGAAGTATTATTTCACAAAGAGGGTAGTGGATGCATGGAACTGCCTTCCTGATGAGGTTGTGGGGTCTAAAACTGTGGGAGAATTCAAGAATGCATGGGACAGACATAAGGCAATTCGTGTGGGGGGTAGGAAGAAATAGGCTGTTGGTTAACTAGGATCTGTGGCCTATCCTCTAGGTAGGGATATGGGCAGACTAGATGGGCCAAGCGGTCCTTATCTGCCATCAAAGTCTATGTTTCTATGTTAATGGTATAGTTTTAAGCAATTAATATATACAGATGATACAGTGTTAATTTCTAGGACCCCATTTAGTTAAATAGAGCATTATCAGCAGTAATGGCTCATTTTAATAAAATTAATCTTGAGCTTAATATAAATAAGACTAGCATTATGATTATTAATGATAAATCATTCAAACCACAATCCTGGACTGTAGAAATGTGTCCTTTACTGAGGTAATCACAACTGCTATTTGGGTGTGATCCTACATAGGAAAACAAGTTCTAGCCAGAGCTGATAGGGCTGTGGAGAGCTACCAAATGACTAAAGTTACTCATGTGCATAAAAATTATTCAATGCCTGGGTGTAACCTGACCATTTTTTGGAGGTGTTGCACCAAATTTTCAACATGGCCTTTTTGGGACCCCTCCTCATGAAGAGTGCCAGTGCCATTTTGTTCACTTGTCCAGAAAGATGATTTCACAGAGCAAACATGCTATTATAGAAACATAGAAACATAGAATTTGTCAGCAGATAAGGACTGTGCCCACCTAGTCTGCCCATTTTCCTACCTAACGGATAAGCTGCAGATCCTAGTTAACCAACAGCCTACTTCCTCCTACCCCCCACTAGACTTGCCTTATGTCTGTCCCATGCATTCTTGAATTCCGCCACTATTTTTGACTCTACAACCTCCTCAGGAAGGCTGTTCCATGCATCTATAACCCTCTCTGTGAAGAAATACTTCCTCACATTACCTCTGAGCCGCCCCCCCATCTTCAAATTTTGCTCCCTTATTCTTGCATATCTCTCTTTCTGAATGATGCTACCCTCTTGGACTTTGTTGATTCCCTTGAGGTATTTGAACGTTTCTATCATGTCCTCCCCTCTCCCTCCTTTCCTCGAGGCTATACATCTTAAGCTCCTTTAGTCTTTCTTCATATGCCTTCCAGTGCAGACTCTGCACCATTTTGGTTGCCCTCCTCTGAACAGCCTCCACCCTGTCTATGTCTTTGTGGAGATGGGGTCTCCAGAACTGTACACAGTATTCCATATGTGGTCTTACCAACTGTCTGTGCAGAAGGCCAACAACTTCCTGTTTTCTACTGGTGATGCCTCTCCCTATGCATTCCAGTATCCCTCCAGCCCTTCTTACTGCCTTCTCACATCGCTGGCCCACATTTAGGTCATCTGATATGACTACCCCCAGGTCCCTTTTCATTTTTGTTGTTGTCAGTATCTCACCCACCATTGTGTATTCTTCCCCTGGGTTTTTGTTTCCCAGGTGCATTACTTTGCACTTCTTTGCATTGAATCTAAGCTGCCATACATTTGACATTCCTCTAACCTTGCCAAGTCCCTTTTCATCCTTTCAGCCCCACCTTGTATATCAATACTTTTGCAGATCTTTGTGTCATCTGCAAAGAGACATACTTTCCATTCCAGTCCCTCTGCAATGTCACTTATAAAGACATTATAAAGGACCGGCCCCAGAACTGAACCCTGTGGTACCCCACTAGTGACCCCCCTTTCTTCACTTTGGACTCCATTTACTATTACGTGCTGTGTCCTGTTGTCCAGCCAGTGTTTTACCCAGGCTACCACCCTGGACCCACTCCCAGTCTGGCTAATTTGTTTATTAATCTTTTGTGCTGGACTTTGTCAATTGTCTTGCTAAAGTTTAGGTAGGCCCTGTCCACAGTCCCTCCCTGGTCTACTACTTTGGTCACCCAGTCATAAGAAATCAATTAGATTTGTCTGACATGACCTTCCTGCTGTGAATCCATGTTGCCTTGGGTCCTGTGCTCCACTGGCCTCTACGTACTCAACAATTCTTTCCTTCAGAATGATTCCATCATTTTCCCTACCACTGAGGTCAAACAGACAGGTCTGTAGTTTCCTGCCTCTGTCTTGCTCCCACCTTTGTGAAGGGGAATCACATCTGCTCTCCTCTAGTCCTCAGGTACCACACTATCCTCTCATGATTTATTAAAAAGGGTAGTCAGTGGTGTTACTAGTTCTTTCCTTAGTTCTTTTAGAATTTTGGGGTGAATCCCATCAGGCCCCATTGCTTTATCCACCTTCAGTTTTAAGAGTTCTTTCAGAACCCTTTCTTCTGTGAAAGGACTAATATCAACCCCCCATCCAGAGTGCTTCTATTGACTAGATTAGGTATCTCCTCCTGCTTTTCCATTGTGAATACTGAGCAGAAATATTCATTCAGTATCCCTGCTTTTTCACTGTCGCTCACTGCCTAACCACCTTCCTCTTTATTCAGCCTCAGTATCCCTGCCTTAGTCTTTCTTTGCTCCCTAATATACCTATAAAAGGTTTTATCTCCCTTCTTAACTGAGTTGGCTATCTTTTCCTTGGTTTGAGTCTTTGCTATTCTGACTGCCTTCCCCAATTCCTTCTGCTTTAACTGGTATAGTTCTCTGTCCTGCTCCTTCTGTGTTTCCTTATACTTCCTGAATGCTATCTTTTTCTCCCTTACCTTCCCCGCCACTTCTTTTGAGAACCATAGTGTTTTTTTCTTTCATTTTGATTTGTTTATTTGCTTCACACCAAGGCTTGTTGCATCTGTGATGGTGATTTTGATATTTCTCCATTGTTGCTCCACCCCACCTTCTTGCCTGTTTGCTAGTGCTTTTCTGAGGCACTCTCCCATTTTGACAAAATCAGCCCTCCTGAAGTCCAGTACCTTCACTTTTATGTGGCTTGACTCTATAGCTAAGTTTATCATGAACCACACTGTTTGGTGGTTGCTTGTTCCCAGATGGCTACCCACTTCAAGATCAGAGATCCTCTCTCTGTCACCATTTGAGAGTACCAGGTCTAAGATTGCTGCCTCCCGAGTGGGTTCCAAAACTAGCTGTTTGAGTCCTGCCCCCTGTAGGGCATCGAGAATGGCACTGCCTTGGATGTGGCTGCAGCAAAGGTGCTCCATTTAACATCTTGGATATTCAGGTCCCCATCAGCAACATCTCCCCTTTCTCTGCCATCCCAAGGATGCCTTCTGTCATTTACTTGTCCATTTCCTCCCCCTGAGACGGTGGTCTGTATACAACCCCTGTGCAGACTGTGAAGCCATTTCAATCTCCAGGGTGACCCACAGTGCCTCCTCTCCTCCCTGTTTACCCTTTAGTTCTGTTGTGTTAATCCCTTCCCTTACATAAAGAGCTACTCCTCCTCCTCTTCTTCCCTCCCTGTCCCTCCTGTAGATTGTGTACCCTGGTATGTTGACATCCCAGTCATTGGGTACTATTCTATGCCACAGTTGTGAAACAACGATTTGGGCAGGTTGTGGAAAATGACAGCTGTACTGTTTGGAAGAAGGTGTACAGAAACGGCAAAGTTGAAAATGCAGAGTGAAAATATTAAAAATTGGTGAAGTTAGGAGTGTGCATAGAAACTGCACAATGCTCGCTCGTAACGCAGTCATTTTTTGAAATTTTTTCACCAAATTTGCAACTTGGGCTTTTTGAGACCCCACCTCATGAACAGTGGCCCTTTCATTTCATGAATCAGTCTGAAAGGTGATTTCACACAGTGATCACGAAATCGTCTTTCAGATAAAGAGTAACAAAATGACAGTGTCAGTTTTCATGAAGTGGGGTCCCAAGAACCCTATGCTGAAAATTTGGTGGACAAATTAATAAAAACAGCTGCGTTATCAACATAAGTTGAAAACCCAATTGAATGGCACTATAGCATGCTTACCTTTGATTCTTCAGGTTGCAGTTTGGCTTTGAAGAGTGCAGACATGTCCCAATCCAGAAAAGATGATGGTACTGACCACTGAGGTAAGTATTGGATAAAGGGGTGGGGAGGTTGGTGCTTAGTGGGAGGGTGGGGATGGGAGAGGGGACGACCGGAGCGACGATAAGGAACTGTTTTCTTTTTTACAGAAAAAAAGAAAACATTTGGACACATTAGGTTGGGATCCCAGTGTGCTACATCAATGGTGGGGTTGTACATGATGCTGACACAGGGATTGGGCACCCTGATTTAGGTGCGAGATGGGGAAAAAAAATAAACTGTTAGGCACACTGGAGTTGGCTCCCAGTGTGCCGCATAAGTTGACGGGGGGGGGGAACATAATGCTAACATGGGGATTGGGCACCCCGATGTTGGTGGCTAAAAGGAAAAATCTTTGGGCACACTGTGGTGGGTTCCCAGTGTTCCACATGAGTTGGGGGGCCACAAAATGTTGTAGAGCTGTTGGCAGGAACACAACTGTACATGTACGGCACTCGTGCATGCACAGTTGTGGTGAATGGCATTTTGCCATTCACAACATGACAGCGCCAGTGGAACTGCGTATGCGTGCAAGTCACGCATGCGCAGTTCATGCACCAGAATGTGGAAGTTACAGCTGAAATAGTGTGGCCGTTATTCCATAGCAGCTGATCATGGTGGAGGATTTCAAGCTCTGTTGGACATTTGGAAGAATACTTCCAAATGTCCGATGGATGGTTCCATGACCGGCCATTTTTTAGGGTTATTATCTGATCCCAAAATGGCTGTAGGCACTGCTCACAGTCCTAATGAGTTGGAAAATGCATTTGAAACTCCCCAAAAGTGACAATATTTCCTCTAACACAATCTTCTGGTTTGCAAATAACATTGCAAATAATTCATTCATGGCTCTAAAGTGGGCATTCACAGCAAAGATTAATGCACAACTTGTGTATGGTGCAGAAGTGTGGGGACTGCACAACCTTTGTGAAGCTAAAACAGATGCAGAACTATTTCTTTTTTTTATTCTCTATTTATTCCCCCTCCTCTTACTACAGCTGTGACTCTCCTTCAGGTCTCCTCAAGGCATTCACCTGGGTTCTGCCAACTCCCAAGCCTCTTCTCAGAGCCATCCTCCATGCTGACTAGGCTAACCCCCTCTGCGGGGAGGGAGGGAGCAGCTCCCCATTCCACTTCCCCCACTTGCTTGAAGTCTTCATCAGCCAGCCCACCGAGATTTCTTGGAGTTGTATGTCAGCATCTAGTGGTGCCAGGAGCCATCATCTGGCCAGCTGTGGGGCTTTCTCCTGCATTTCTCCCCACCCCCAAGGTGCCAGCATGCTTGGAAAACCAAGGACTGCTAGTACGCACAATGTGTATATGCTCCAGGACTCAGCCAGCATCCTCCCCTCCCATGTTATGCCTCCATAGCTGCACCACCACCCGTGGTCACCCAGGTGGCAGTATTGCAGTGTGGATGGCGATTCCCCCCAGAGGAAAGGAGCATTGCCTGGGACATTCTGTCTACCTCTCTCTGCTGGCCCTCTGATGACATGAGTCCACTCCTGAACCCAGGTTACCAGCACCACAAGTGGTAATGTTCCACTGCACCAGCAGGCTGGCCCCAGAACTATTTCTTAAAATCTGTACTGGGACTGCCGAGGGATACTCCATCTGCTCTTGTTAGAATTGAAGCTAAAATGCCCACTTTGGAATTTCAAGCTTATCTGAGGGCTATTAGGTATTGGATTAAATGTTATATACTTAAGAGTGGAGATTACTCACTCAATGTTGGATAGATTACATCAAATTTAACTTTCTCAATACATGGTTTGGTAAATTAAATGATCTGTTAAGACAGGGATTAGAATGTATCTCATCAGAATTTGCTGTGTTATTTCATCCTAATTATGTTAATAATGTGACTTTGAGATGATACAAGTACAATAATACAAGAAATAGGACAGTTCTCTCTGAGGTGATTGATTTGCGGCATGATTCTCATTATCTAAGTTCTGTGGACAAGGCTATGGACAGGAAAGCGTTAGCCAAATTTTGACTCAATATTTTGTGTAAATGTGGGGGATGGTGGAGTTTTAAGGAATCTTTATTAGGTATCACTTGTTGCTCTTGTTTTGCAACAGTTACACTGACTCTAAAACATGTACTGTACTGCGGGAATATGCAAGATTTAAGGGGGAAGACTTACTGAAATGGTAGTATCCTCATAGTAACATTATTGATAAATCTGATTCTAGTGATGTGTTGACATACAAATCACTTTACTGTGAAACCAAAGTAGTTATTTTTGCCATGGCAAAATTTGCAAGAGCGTTTTACTTAAAGTATAACTGATATTAATGTGTATTGTAGTGCAATACTGTGGATGGTGCATGTTGTGTCTAACTTAATGTTTTTACAGACATGTCTTTTTATTGCATGTAACAACCAATATGATTTTATGTATGCATTTAATAAAAAAAATCTGAATTGGAAATCTGAGTGATTCTTATGGGAGACATTAATAAACTTCTGGTTAAATAATTTAGATCCTCTCATGTATTAGAACATCCAGTGGGAAAGCTTACTAAGGATTCAAGTATTCTGGACTTGATTCTGTCAAATATGATTGGTTAGTATTAGGAACCCGAATCACTAAACTCCATAGGATTGTCAGACAATAATGTTGTTCGTGCAGTACTTTACCATCATATACTGTATATTGATCAAAGGAGAAGTGAGTTGCATTGAGATAAGAATACTGAAGAAATGAGAAATTACTCAGCAATTAAAAATTATGTGCAAGTGTTTTAGTAATGCTCATTTTTTACAAGGGACAGTAGAAAAGTATGGATGAAGGTTGAGAATGAAATCAAAACTGAGATATAAACACAAAGGCCAGAATATTCAAAGCTCCTGGACTGTAATCACTAAATATTTGCTCCAGGAGAAAATTAGTGCCTGGAGCAATTCACAAGCATATTGGAACATGCCTGGGCTGTTTGCAAGTGCTAATAGCATGAAACAACTGCTCCCACAGTCCCCAGCCCTCTACTGGCCTCAGGAGATTTGTTACCTATAAGGTGATGAGTGGATTGTGGAAGACATTGGGGTGTCAGGACCCACAAACAGTGATTGCTGCTCAGGAGCAATCTGCAATATTGGTATTCTTATATGTAAATGATCCTATAGCATTAGAAAGGTGCCACTGGGTCCTTTGCATCTCATTAAGGCCTCATTATGAGCCAGAAGCAAAATGAGATTAGGACCCTTCCAGCACTGGAAGGTACAGAAGATGCAGCCAAGAACCCCATCCCTGGTGGTCCAATGGTGTCCCCACCCCAATAACCCACTCATAGCAATGCAGGTAATTCCCTCATGGTCCAGTGGTCCCCACCTCCCTGATCACCTGTTTGTAGCAATTCTGGTAATTCCCACTTAGTTCAGTGGTCCTCCTACCCCTTATAGGACAGCTGACACCCACCCTGTCTCATCCACCACCAAGGAAATACTGTTGTTACAGTGATGTGCAGAGGCAATGGGGGGCATTGGGAGGCACAGGCCATAAAACCTGGTTTGGGGAGGTGGTAATCAGTGAGGCACTAATGGATAGCTACCACCTCTCAAAGCATACCATTATACCAGTGACCTTACAGAAATAATTATATGAAATGTTTTCATGCTGCGCATATAAAACTACCCATATTATATGTGTGCTGCAAGCATGATTTAAATGTTAAATTGGAACCGACTGCATGCATGTGGCATGTGTGCAGCAAGCAAGTGTGGAAAGAATACTTTTTATTTTAAATTGGAACAGACTGCATGCATGCATGCGTGCAAAAATGAAGTGGTCACTGGGTCACTGATAACTGCAGACATAGAAATTGTGACTTGCTCCAGATTACACAGTATACAAGTGGGTGTTGATGAGATTGAAACCCAGGTCTTTAGGTCTCCTGGTTTCCAGTTTAGTGCCTTTAACCAAAAAGCTACAGTATACTGCCTGTATACATATGGCTCGCTTGTACTTCAATACAAATCTGCATACATCTGCACACATGCGGCATGCTTATAACCACTGATATACTACCCCTTATCTCAGCTGCACGTCTAAACTGTACCCTTACAGAAATAATTGTATGAAATGTTTTCATGCTGCACACATAAAACTACCCAAGTGATATGTGTGCTGCAAGTATGATTTAAATGTTAAATTGGAACCAATTGCATGCATATGGCATGCGTGCAGCAAGCAAGTGTGGAAACCATGATTTTTATGTTAAATTGGGAAAGACTGCATGCATGTGGCATGCGTGCAAAAAGAAAGTGATCACTGATAACTGCACACATAAGGAGGTCACATGATGCAAGCTACCTGGTAGCAGCACTTGTCCTGAGCTCCTGCCAACTGCCCTCTACAAGCCTTTTATATTGAATTTTACGAGTTTAAAATGGTTTACAAGTGGCTAGTGGAAGTTACTGCTCATCTGCCTATCGAATTTGATCAACTAATCCTTTTCATCGCAGAGCTGTGTAGCGGCGATGGAGACAGAGATGAAGCAGGCCGCGATCAGGCACACCCCACTGACTACGCCTGAAAAGACATCGAAGAAGTCTAGAAACCAGGGTACTGAAAGCCTCGGCAAGGTGAGTAGTTACAACCCTCCAGTAATCCCTCTATCTGAGGAGCGATTCCTGCAAGAGCTCTTACCGTTCCGGGAATCACTGGAGGATATCGCTACAGAGCTAAAGTCAATCAAAGGAGACCTCGCCACCCTTAAAGTGAGAATGGTTGACTCAGAAGCCAGAATTTCATCCCAGGAGAAATGGAAAGAAAGAAAGAATCGACCCTGAGATTGTCCTGCTCAAACAACATGTTCGCAAACTTCAGCTTAAAACTGAAGATTTGGAAGGGAGAAGCAGGAGGAATAACCTCCTGATTATTGGCCTACCTGAAGCAGAGGAAGCCGCCGACAACATCGCATTTCTGCAGAAGTTCCTGCACAAGGTTGTGGGGCCCTCTCCACTAAATCCTCAATACCATATAGAAAGAGCTCACTGCTCCCTAAAACCGAAGCCCCCATCAGAGTCCCCTCCTCGACCTATTATTATAAAATTCCTCAGCTTTGTAGAAAAACAGCACGTCATAGCCAAAACAAAAGATCTGCAATCAATAACCTGGGGCTCCTCTAAAATTACAATTACACAGGATCTTCCCTTCGAAACCAGACAGAGGCGAGCGGCCTTCCATCCAATTGTAGCAAGTTAATTGCGACTGGAATTCGTTTCAGGATGTTATACCCAGCCAGATTACGAGTAACAATTGAAGGCTTCTCATACACTTTTGACTTTCCGGAACAGGCTACAAAAGATCTTACTTCCAGACTCCCTAATTTGTTTAAAATTGGATGAACAATATGACTAGCAGGGGGAACAGTTACACATAGGATTTCTAATTCTTTAAAATGTATCCCTATATTCTGGTTGTGTACCTAATGTGTTCTTGTTGATGGGAGGGTGGGGAAGAGTAAGCCTGGTGGTCGACTGACAGGCTCATCCTTTTCTTTTCCCTTGCTGGTTAGGTGTTCCCTTACATCCCAGGGGAAGAAGACCGGGAACCTTGGAGTTGGTGCAAGTTGGCGGGTAGCCACTTTTGTGACGGACCGGCTCTGCTCCCACTGCTATCTGGGTCCCCCTATTAAATTCCAACCAAACAGCTGATGCCATGAGTCATTTAATCCGGTTTCTGAGAGAGAGGAGATACTCCTTTCAATTTCTTTACTTATATTTGAATTAGGGGAATGTTGTTTCGAGATTGTAAGACTTGACATGATAAGCAGCTTAAATTCCACTAACACTATCTATTTAGATTGGAATGCTTGTGACACTGGGGGAGATCAACCTCTGTGATTTTTTTGCTGTGTTCATCCCGAGTTCAGTGGAATGCAAGTCCCATCTCTCTAATAAACATAATTGGGAGGCACTTCCATCGCATGTATCTCATGCTGGCTGGTTAGACTGGGGATTGTGGAGGCCGGGGGGTGAGGCTTGGGAGCGAGGTATGCTTTGGGGAAGCTGCTTCACGAACTAATAAATGGGGGGTATGGCGATCCTCAGGGAAATCTGGCACGGGATACTCATATCTGGTGCTGGGCTAAGCACCCTAATAGATTACGAACCAGATTTTTCATCTATGCATTGTTGGAATGTCTCTGGTTGGGGACCTTGCGAGAGATCGCCACGGGGGTTTGGGCTCCAAGTACCTATGTTTGGTCTTTCCGGGTTTTGTTTGAATGTGCTTGGAGTCACTCTGTATATAGTTGGATTAGTTTGGTGGGGAGAGGAAGGGGATGTATCAGGTCCCAGGGACTAATTTCTTGGACATTATATAGGATAAAAGCAACCGTTCTGGTATTGTTTGTTAAGCGGGGTTTTTGGGGAATACCTTTTCAGAGGGAGGGATGGGAGAAGAGGGGGCCTGCAGTGTGCCCTGTAGAATGTTTACTTTGGATAATTATTCATGGCTATTTCTTCCGCTTAATTGTTCACGATGTTTATGGTGCCACTTAAAATTGCCACATGGAATGTACGAGGCCTCACAGACAAGACGAAGAGATATCAGGTTTTTAAAAATTGTGAATTACTTAATGTTGATATCCTTCTGCTTCAAGAAACCCACCTATTGGATACCGAATCAATCTGGCTACGTAGATATGGTTTCTCCAAAGTTTTTGTTGCAAGTGGAACGGCAGCAAGCAGAGGAGTTGCTATTCTAATAAAGAAACATGTCTCATTCCTGACAGAAGAGAACCAAGTAGACCCAGAGGGCAGGTTTATACTAGTTAAAGGCTCTCTCAATAACAGTATCATAGTGCTGGGCTCCATTTATGGTCCAGTGGGAGGAGACGCAGAATTTCTTATGGGCTTAGCAGATAAGATAGTGACTATTTTGCCTTCTCAGTTAATACTAGGGGGTGACTGGAACATCCCACCATCCCAGGTCCTAGACAGAACGTATTTACCATTAAAACCTATGTCTCCAGCCCAAAAGGCCTTGGCAGACTTCATGGAACTTTTGGGATTGTGTGATCCCTGGCGTCTCCTCAACCCTTCGCACTGGTCGTTCTCTTTTTATTTTCATGTTCATCGATCTTGGTCTAGAATAGATTATATACTGATGAGTACCTCCCTCCTTTCCGGTCTCTCCCAGACAGGCATTGAGCCGATTGTCTTGTCAGACCACTCAGTTGCTTGGTTGACGATTTCTCCTGACCCTACCCTCCAGAGAGATACTGTTTGGAGACTAAACACTCAGCTTCTTAAAGAAGAACAAACAATCTCCCATATTAAAAGCTTGATCTCCAACTTTATAGAGATTAATAAAGGTACCACGCCAAGAGGGACTCAATATGGTGCTCCCTTAAGTGCTACCTTAGGAATTAATTAAGCTAGCCTCAGTGAGGAAGAAGCGAGGAAAAGCTTAACTTCTTGTTAACCAAAATTAAGGAAGCAGAGAGCTCTCTATCTTCAATCTCGTCCCCCTACTCTCTGGAAGCCCTGCTAAAACTAAAGAACGAATATGCAGATTTACTAAAAGAAAAAGCAGAATATGCTATTTTGAAAGCCCAATCTAAATATATTGATCAAGGGGAAAAGGCTGGCAGAATGTTGGCTCTTCGTTTACAAAAAGTGGAGAGTTCGAGGCTGATTCCGACATCACAAGCGCCGGATGGAGCTATTAAAACTTCACCAAGGGATATTACTCAGGTTTTGAAGCGTTCTATAATGCGGCTCTATAGCAAGTGCCCTTCTCCGGCACCCCTATCGAACATCTTAAGCTACTTAGAAGGCCTGAATCTTCCCTGCTTACACGCTCATCATAAGTCAGCTCTCACTTCTCCCATCACACTGTCGGAAGTGGAAGAGGCGATTGCAAATTTAGCACCAGACAAGTCACCTGGGCCGGATGACTTCCCCACCAACTTTTATAAAACCTTCTTTAAAGAATTAGCCCCTCTTCTTCTTAGACTCTACGAATATATGTTCATTGCAGATACTTTAGATCCCACATTATTAGAAGCCACGATAGTACTAATTCTCAAACCAGACAAACCACAAAAGACCCTGCCAGTTATAGCCCATTTCTCTTCTAAATTGTGACATTAAATTATTAACAAGGTCTTAGCGATGGGATTAAAGATTTGGATTCACTTGTTGAGCCCAGAGCAGGTGTGGTTTGTGCAAGGCCGCTCTCCGGCTGATCACCTTAGAACCCTCTTACACATTTTTCATACTGCCCAAACCTCACAGATTCCCATGGCACTAGTCTCACTAGACGCCAAAAAGACTTTTGATAGAGTCAACTGGGACTTCCTTTGGGCAACGCTTGCAAAAATGGGCTTTCCAGCCTCTTTTATTCGATGGATTCAGATGGTATATAAGTCTCCTTCGGCAAGAATTTATTGTAATGGGGTTTTCTCTTCTCGGTTCCATCTCTTTACTGGCACTAGACAAGGATGCCCCTTCCCCCCCTTCTTATTTAATCTGTATTTGGAACCTCTTCTTCTCAATATTAAGTGATCTCCACATGTTCAGGGCTGTTCTGTACTATAGCAATCACTGACTCTCTCAGTGTACGCTGATGATATCCTGCTTCAACTAGCTTATCCCGAAGCATCTTTAACCCATGCTTTACAGATCATTACACAGTATGGCCTTCTGTCCAATTACAAGTTGAATCTAGCAAAAACAGAAATATTTCCCTTAAATGCACTCACACATAAAGCTAACTTCACCAGATTCAGGATGAAATGGTCCCCACACTCAATTAAATATCTAGGAATACATCTCACCAAGGACCCAGTGTTACTCTGGAAACTTTATCTGGATGATCTAATGACAAATATTCAACAAGATCTCCAAAGATGGGCTAAACTTCCTCTTTCCCTATGGGGTCGAATTAGCATCGTTAAGATGAATGTTTTGCCTCGCCTTTTCTTTCCTTTAAACTTACTGAATCTCTGGCTCCCTTTATCTTATCTACAGCATTTTCACTCTACTCTCTCCAAATTTATTTGGCAAGGTAAACTCCCCAGACGTTCCTTTCTTAAGCTTTGCCTTCCTAAGGATATGGGAGGATTTTGTCTCCCAAATTTAGTTTTCTATTACTGGGCTAGTCATTTGTTCAAACTGAGGAGATGGCTCCCGCCCAGGGATAATGACCCTCCTCCTATCTGGCTTCAACTTGAGAGATGAATATTAAAAAAGAATAATCTCTACTCATCGACTATATTCTACCTCTCTAACTCAGTTTTGCCTATTTCAATACAAAACTCGGTTATTGGTACCTCCCTCAAGGTTCTCGCTCAATGCTGGCACTATCTCAGAATATCCCCTAAGAGTGATATGGCAGAGCCCCTTACATCAAATCCTAATATCCGGTTAGATGGTTCAACAATTTCATTAGAATGGCTTCCTCAGCTACAAGGGGCCCTGATAGAGAATTTTTATTCTCACGGCTCCCTTCTTTCTTCTCCCGAAATCATGGCCAGATTTAAAGTACCTAATAAAAGTATTTTCAAAGTCTTTCAGCTGAGGCACCTTATTAATAGCAATTTTGGTACTGATTTCCAGGATTCTTAGGTTAGGCCTTTTCTTTCTCAATTGCAGGGATATGTAAGTAAACCCCATGGGATTTCAATGATATATTCTTACTTACTGGGTCTTAAATTCCCGGATACCCTTTCGGGCTGCACAGTATGGGGACTTCTCTTCTGCCGGCTATCACCCCCAATTGGTCCCAAATCTGGAAAGATCTACATAGATATCACACCCAAGATAGGTTTAGGCTCACTCAATATCATATATTAAATAATTGTATTATAACACGTCAAATTAGCTAAGTTGGGGAGGCTTCCTCTCTCCCAGTGTTCCAGATGCACCAATTTGAGAGGAACCTGATACATATCTTCTGGTACTGCGAAAGTTGCCCCTCTGTGGCATACCATTCAATCCAAATTAGACCCATTATTAGGATTGGATGGTTTGTTTACCATAGAAATATGCATCTTAGTATCTATTCCAGTGTTGATAGTCAAGAGCGTAGATTCCATATGGCACTAATTTCAATGGTGGTCAAGAGGTTGGTACTTAAGCACTGGATGGATCAACTGACCAAAACATATGCTGAGTGGCTGAAGGACTTATCAGTTTGTTTCAACACTGAGAGACTGATCGTGAGTTCTCGCAATCGTATGGATTTTTATAAAAAATGGGGTAAACTATATGCTTTATATTTGCATCAATAATTACATTAGGTATGTCTCTGTAGCACTCGGTTATGTTATCTACAATGTTGTAATTAAGCTGCTTGAGGTTTTATCATGTCCTTGCAATGTTGGTTTAGGTGGGCACACTCCGGGGAGGGATTGTTCAATGGAGGGGGAGGGCTTGGGGAGGTACTGGGGGGGCTTTCCTTATCCTTCTACATAGTATGGATAACATTTTCCATGGATACTGTGGATTGTTTGTTTGTCCTAGCTATAGCATAAATGAAGACATCTGTTGATACTTTGTATTTTATAAACTCAATAAAAATGTTAATTTCAAACTGCACACATAAAAGATAAGTGACTTGATCAGGATCACACCATACACAAGTGGGGGTTGATGAGATTCAAACCCAGGTCTTCATGCCTCCAAGTTTCCTGGCTTGCAGTTTAGTGCCTATAACCACTAAGCCATACTGTATACACACATATGGCTTGTTTGTACTTCAATACATACTGCATCTGATTACATCTATACACGTGTGGCATGCTTGTAGACACTGTTATGCTTTTCAGTTTTCTTTGTCTTCTCTTACTCATCTCAGTTTCATTTGAACTGTTGCACACATACCAATGGAAACACATGTGCTTTTTCCCACCCCAATACACAAACTTTCTCACAAAACCACTTATTTACTTCTGTCTGGCCTGTGCTCCTACTATTTTCTCTTCATAGTTTTGAATGCTTCCAAGCAAACAAACTTTAAGGTACAAACACAAAAGAAGCAATAACTTGACACACACCCATATGGCCAGTCCTCCCCCCATGCACACACACTGTAGTGGGTACAGCCATGCTGCTATAGACACCCCACCAAATACGGATATAAGTACAAAGCCTCTTACTTGATTTCTAGAGAGTCAGAGGCAGGAGTCTTTAAGAGATGATGTCCATAGGTCTGAGTGCTGGGGCATACCCCCTTGAAATGAATAGTTATTTTTTTATTACTATTTTATACATTATGATCGTGAGTTGGAGAATAATGGAGACCACTTTTCTACTAACAAGGCTCTTGTTAGTCGAGCGGTGGCCTTCATTAATCTCCAACTCTCCATTAATAATGTATAAAATAGTAATAAAAAAATACCCCCATTCATTTCAATGGTGCACACCTATGCAGTCTCCTTTGCCCTGTGTCATAATATGCCTGAGCATGGGGATGTGGAGGTCAGCTTCACTGTCTGACTATAGTGGGGTTCCAATAGTCTTTGCATACCATACCGCTCAACTGTCCGTGAATGTAAGGGACATCTCTAGAATGTCTGTAACATCTCTAAAAGATATAACTTATTTGTTTTAACTGACGAGTGATATGCAAATCAGGAAAAATTCAAATACATGAGATTCATCTGTATATAACCCAGATTTGGGCTTAAACCCACCCAGTTTCTAACTATTTTTTTTCCTTGCTGACGTTCTGCTCCCCTCCCCCAAAAAATAACTTTGTCCCAATTTTTCTCCTTGACTCCATTCCATTCAATACCCATCCCCTGTGTATCATGAAGCTGCCCAAAGGTGAAGAAACATGTTAAAACACATCAATATTTCAGTCCTTCCTCCTTCCCCGATCCCCCTGTAAAAAAAATGATTTACTTTTACTTACCCGGCTATGTGGCCAGAACCTGCAGCCTGGCACAGTAAACTACAAGCCCAGTTTTCAGTCTGCTCCCCCTCTCTCCTTCCATCAGAAGCTGGATGCTAGAACTGACCATCACAGATCCCCAGCGTGGTTCACGACCAAGTCACCACACCAACCAAACACACCCAACCTGGGTTGCTTGCTTCTTGCTTGATTGCTGCTGTGGCTGCTGCTGCACTGCACTGATCAAGGCCTATGAAGGCCACCCATACCACTGTCACCACTGCTGCTAAGCCTAGCTTGATGCCGCGGAGGTCTGTGCTGTTTTTTTTGCATTGTGATCATAGTAGAGTAAGTAGGTAGCCTAGTATTGAGTTAGCTTCTAGCTCACCCCCTACCCCTTCAGTCACCAGGGGAGATGGAGACTCACTAAGAGTAGACCAAAAAAAAATGCTGCCACAACACTGCTATTGAGAGTTCAGTGCTCACTGACTCCTCCAAGCCGTAGTGTTCAGTCTGTCTGCTCTGTGGCGGGAAAGACAGTGTCACACTTGCAAAACACATGTGTTCCTTCTTGGCTGGAGCTCATCCATGCCACATGTAATTGTGCTGCCTTTAATAGGTGTAGAGAGTGGACAACACAATACAGACACAGCTGAGTCTGGAGAGTACCTGCAGTGTGAAAACACAACGGCCGGGTGGGCACTTATTGTGCAAAAGATCAAATCCAAATTTAATGCCATTATTGCCACACCATAAGAACAACCGAGGCACAGATACCTGGGGGGGAGGGTCGCAACTGCCTCTGCCCTACCTAAATGGCATCACTACTTAATGGTAGAAATTTATTCTCAAGTGCTAATGCAATGGTTTCCACTGTGTTCTGAGGTGCTGTATTCCATGTTTCATGATATGTCCTGATCATCATGTGGGGTAGTGTCCTTCATTGTCCCTCATCTTGAGTGTCCATGTCCCTCATTTCAATGACAAAATGTGAGGTATGGTGCATGCTTCCAAGACCCTACTCAGCACAAGGAGTGCTGAGCATGGTCACAGTGTATATGCTCCATACAGAATGATAAAGGGAAAGTAAGTGAGCCATAACAGTCATGGTGAAACACATTTGTAGCACTAATATGCATAACAGAATTTGCATGGCCCAAAACAAAAAGGTCAGGCTTCATAACACAGAGGCCCCTCTTCACACATCTGGAATGTGGGATGTTGTCTGACTATATCCTAGGCATTTAATGCAGTAAGCAAACAATACTTTACAAATTAATGCCCATTTAATGACAAACATCAAAAGCCATTAAACAACTTGTAAAAGGATCAGAATTATTGAGTTTACCTAATTGTAATGGGAAATCAATGAAAACGATATTTTAATGACTGTAATTGCTAGCAGTAGTATGAGAAATAGAAACTGATGTGGTTTTTTAGATGAGATTTGCACCAGCTTAGTGGCTGCACACATGGCAAGCATGTAACATGTAAACCTGCTGTGCTGTTTAGAAGATGTTCACACCAGCTTACCTGCTGCACACTTGTCAAGCTTGCAGCATGAGAACCTGATGCGCTTTTTAGACCTGGTTCACATAGGTTCACTTTGTGTATGCAAACAGCATGCAAACATTGCACAATTAAGCATGTGGCATGCATTCAGCATGTATGCAGCACACTAATATTTCTGTAAGGGTTTGCCAATATGAAAAGTGTATCAGCTGCTTTGCATAGGGGCATCAGCATGGTTTTGGGACATTCAAAAATGGGTTAGTGATTCACTAATTATGCTTTCCAGTATAGCATTTGCTACCGATATCCCCCATTTAGGTGCTAAGCAGTGTGATAGTGAGTGGTTAACCCATTTTGTGGCCCCAAATCAGTTTCCAGTATCCTGGTCATGCTGTAGTGCAATGAGATAGGAAAGCATAAAATGATAGAAGTGGTTATTAAGGCTCAAAGAAAAAAGGATTTAAGGGTTCTGTAGGATGTGTAGAAACAGGGTGAATAGGACAAACAAGTAGTTAGGAATGATTTGCGGTACTACCATGAGACAACTGAGGAATTGTAATTGACTGATTCAAGAAACTGTTGGGCAAGGAGAAAGTCAAAACATTTCTGAAGGTGAGAATAAAAGAAGTGGGTTTGAGGAAGTGGTTATTTTGAAATATTTGTAATCCGCATCTGAAAGGGGGCTTGTCCTTGGCTCTTTCTGAAGCACTGCTGCTGCCTTCCCATGCACCACTCCTTCACTCCAGTCCCAATCCAGTGTGCAGCTGCAGGACCCAAGGCTAGACTGGAACCTGTCATTTTTTCTGCAGGTTTGCTCAGTGCCCATCTCACCATGGCAAGTGAGCCGCACTACCATCTCTCTTCTCTCAACCAGGCCCAAGACTGCCTTCAGGGTCAGGGACCTGACAGCAAGGAGGTTGCTCAATTTAAACCAGCTCTTAAAGCTACACAACGTGCAAAACAACTAAATTAGAACATCCTGACCCTGTGAAACTGACATCAATTTGGAGACTAGTTCAGCCCTGCAAAACAATTGAAAGGGTATGCCTGCAGTTCAATGAGTGAGCAACCAGCCATGCCTACTTACTGAGTTATATAAGCAGTTCCTTCCAGCCTCCCTCTGAAGCACATTCTCTTTGCCACCTGGAGGCTCTGTTGGTCTGTCTTCTTACTTTGGGCCTGCTGCAACCTTGCCCCTTCCCCTTTCCTGTTGTCAGTGATCTGGGGCCGGTTTGCTTCTGCTGGATGTGCTTGTGTGTTTCTCCTGCTTGGTTTGTATTTGTTTTGCTTCTGGAAGCTGTGTGCTTCCTCCTGTTCTTGTTTTCTGGTTTCTTGTGTTTTTGTGTTTGTTTTGTCTTTTCTTTTGGGGTTTTCATTGCCCTTTGTGTAATGTTAATCCTGTGCCTATGCTCACACCCTTTCCTTTTTAGCTGCTTACCACCCTCAGTTTTCCTGCAATTGTTGTATGTTTCAGCTCCCATTCTAACATCTCTGCTGCTTCTGTTAATTTGTTGCACCCCACCTAGGCTCCTGCTCTCAGTTTACTGCCTCTCCCTGTTGCAGCTTGCTCTCAGTTCTCAGTGCTAGCTCTACTCTGATACTGCCATCAGCCTTCTATTCCACCATGCTTCTTTCCTTCTTATTTACCTCAGCATTTCATTTATTTACTTTGCAATTCCTGCTGTATGCCCTCAATTTTATCCAGCCCTTCTGGGTATTTAAATCTGCTCAACATGTTTATTTTCACTCAGTGGGAATCAAACCTGAATGTACTGCAGTTCTATATTACTTTCTCCATGTGGTTCAAACCTGCTTAATTGCAATTGTACCAAGCAATTATTGTTGTTGTTTCAGTACATTATTGCCCATGCCTTAAAATGCCCATGCTTCTTCAGTTGTTCAGCTCAGCTACTGCTGGAATCTATAATTAATTTCTGCTGGAGGCTATTCACTATTCATACAATGCTTTATTGTACTCTGGAGGTCAGCTCAGCTACAGTCACTGTAATCTAGGTTTACTATCCGATTATGGGTCACGGCACTTTTCTGTGGCTTCTTTGTTTTTTCTATGGCACAGGATGGTGGATTACAGTGGAGAGTTGTGGCTCTGTGTGGTCCATTTACCTCATGATAGTATACTGCCTTTGCTGATGAAATCTTCTGGGTATTTGTGTCACCTTTAAATGGCACTCATTGATGGACTGGTTGGCTAGTACTCCTTCCTCTTTACTTGCATTGCAAGTCCCGTAACCTTAACAGGCAAGCATCTTACACTGAATAAAGGACCAGGTTACCCTGAGCTGTTTGTACAATTCCTACTGCTATCATGCTTCTGTGTACTGTTTGTTTTCCTGTTATTCACTGCATTACCATGTATAGCGTGCTCCATTGCTAAAGGTGTTTACCATGCTGCACATTGCCTGCCTCTCCCTGCATTGCCATGTGTTGCCTGTTCCATTACTAAAGATGTTTACTGTGCTGCATATTGCCAGATACTCCCTGCATTACCATGTATGGCCTGCTTCATTGTTAAAGGGGACAAGCGGACCATGCCCATCAATTTATTGGCTCTGAGCTTGCACTCAGCTGATGGTCTCGCTTTACACCCTAGTCTGCATCCAGAGTGTGTGACACCTGAGTGGAGTCCTTCCTTTCTGGCCCATAGTGGAAATGTCCTAACTACAAGTGGAGCTTTAGCCATTCATATGGGGTGGTGACTCTTGATGTTGAATTTATGACTAGCTGGGAAGGGTGGTTACATGCATTCTCCCTTTGGCTGTAGTACTAATTTACTACCATTGCATGTGCAATGCTTCTCACTATGACTGCCTCTGGTTCACCTGGTTTGTATTTTAGATTGGTAAGCTGGCTGAGTGCCACAGCAGTCGTTGCTTTCCTCCTATCACTTTGGAGGTGCTTGTTGCAGCAAACCATCACAACCCTTCATGGCATTCCAGTTAGAGGGATAGAGTGAGAGCCCTCCACTAAATTGAAATATTGTCCACCCCCTTGAATTGAATTTCAAATGTAGCAGCTGAGTTGTCACTAAATAATATAGCCCAAGCCTGGAAGAAAGGCAATATGAGCCTTGGATCCTCAGGGATTTCATTCTTAAAGGTTTTTTTTTTTCTCACCTCCATGCCGCAAATCATAATATTTAGTTTTAGTAATATCCTTAGCTTACTTAGGTAGGTTCTGCTGTTGGATGGAGATGGATGGTGGCTCTGCTAGGAATTCCCTCTCTCCTTAGGAAGCCCCTTGTTGTCATCAGAGCAAGCCATATTATTGAAGCTATCCTACTAACTTGTGCATCTCATTTATGTTTCATTAAGCTGTCTGTCGCTGTCAGTCTGTTTCTCTACCTCATAGTCATCGATCACTGGTACAAATCTTTTGAGGTTCCTTAATGAGGTATCTTTAACCAAGGGACCCTTCTTGTGGCATGTCTGGGGTGGAAAACTCTTACAGGGTTCCTTGCCTTCAAAACCCCTATAGGGTGGTAATTTCTAATGGAATAGAGAGTGTGACTGGCCACAATGTTGTTATACAGTTGCACAAGCATAACATTATTCTGGTTGTGTAGACCACTGAATTGAAAGGCTATGCCTGCAGTTCAGTGGGTGAGCAACCAGCCATGCCTACTTCCTGAGCTATATAAACAGTTCCTCCCAGCCTCCCTCTGAAGTACTTTCTGTTTGCCACCCCATCCTCCCCTCCTCCTCCTCCTCCAGCAGCTCACCTCTCTACTCCCAGGGGGTTCCTTCCTAAGGTACCTTTAGCCAAGGGACCCTTCCTGTGGCACCTCTGGGGTGGAACCCTCTTACAGGGTTCCTTGCCTTCAGTATCCCTTCAAGGTGGGTAATTCCTAATGGAACAGAGAGTGCAATTGGCCACAGCATTGTTATACATTTGACCAAGCATAACATTATTCTGGTTGCATAGGCCATTGAACTAAATTAATGCATCATGGAGTGAAATTGATATCTATTTGGAGCTGAGCTCTGCAACACAGCTTTGATTTGCAAGTTGGCTCAGGACTTCTATGCATGCTTTTCCCCAGGACCTAACCATCACTGAGAGCCAGGGGTTTAGCATAATGAATAACACGTGACATTCAAGCCACTAATATTTGATCCCTGGATTTCTGCACAAGGGAGAGACTTGTGCAAATAGAGCAGCTTTATCTGTTTATTTTATTTTTTATTGAAAAGTTCAGAGATTACATTTTAGCACAAGTGTTCATTTATAAAGGCTCCATGTGAAATACATAGTCAAAAAAATTACAAGTACAATAAACAGCTAAAGAGGAAATGCAGCTGAGTCAGGCACTAAACACATATGACAGAAGAATAACATACAGTTTTGAAAAAATCCAAGGCATACATACCTGAAACAAAACCTCTCAGGAGAGGAGAGGATTTGTGAAAAACTCTCACTTGCTATTCATTTTTGACCAAAATATTTATCCAAAACAGACTTGAGACCACTGGAAAAGGGGATTGATGCAGATAGAATGCCAAGACTTGGCTCTAGCATTGAATTAGAGCAGGGGCTGCCATGAAAGCTGCTCTGCATTTGGGAAGATGGTGAGCCACCTCCTTCTGTTGCTGTTAGGATTTTATACTGACAAGGGATCAAACCAATGAGGTCCTGAGCTCACCTGTTGGGGTTGGTGAAGGCAAGTCCCCATGTGGGGTGAGTAGGATTATCATCAGCAGCATCACAACCCACACCCTTTGCCACCAGAAGTGAATTGGTCTGCCGCACCTGTGACCAGCTTCCAGAACAGAACTACCATTATCCAAAGTCATCATTGCCTCCATCTTTTGCCACTGGGAGTGTGTTGGGTTTGCTGCATCTGTATTCAGCCTATAGAGAAGATTATCCAGCCATCATATGCCTAAGCAGGTGAGACATCTCAATGGAAACAGCACTAGCCTGTCATCTAATGGTTGTGAGTACTGGGTTTTAACCACAGAATGAATCATTCCTTTTTGTTTAGCTAGCTATGTAGATACTTTCTGTGCATTCCTGTTCTGCTTTAGAATAAAGCTTACAGCTACAGCTTAAAGCAAAGTGCAAATGTTTTACTGTCCATCCAAATGTGCAAGTTGCCACTCATCAGCTGCATCCAACAAGCAAATTCACACCGTACCACACCAAGGTCCAAGCATCACAGGTTTGCAACTCGGCATCTGTGTGCACACTCAAACTGTAATAGGCAGATCCCAGAGGGACTATGGGGTTAACTGGAGCACCAGTGTGGAGGGGGGGGGCTGAAACACACCTTATGGTGTAGGTGAATGCAAACTGCTGTCTTTGTTTATTTTTATTTTTGCTTCCCTTGTCCCCTGCCTTGTTGTCCATCCCCAAGTGAAATGCATTAGTTATTGATTTGCAGCTGCTGACATATTTTGCCATTACTGCCTTACTGTTTATTTGCATGTTTAGGGTGATTAGTGGGGTGGAATTGTGTTGTTGCATTCCCTGTCACAGATGGTGGGGTTGTATTAATTTTGTGTGGGGAAACACCCAGACAGCGCTCTCATAAGGATCTCCATAGGTGAAGGAACCATGTCACTTTCAAGTCTATTTCTAACCGTGAATGCAGGCACTGTTCACCCAAAGGCATAACAGACTTTGCCCAGTACCATCTCCAGGCTTAGTCATCATACCTCATGGGTGGCGGTGACTACATACTGCAATTATAATTCTGAAGTGGAAAGAAAGTGTGATATAAAAACATAGAATGTGTTAGCAGAAAAGCACTGGTAGACTCATCTAGTTTGCCCTATTTTCTCTGCCAAACACTACCTTCTGAACTCTGTTTTGTCAAAGATGTCCATCCCTCCTACCTTACCTCAAAAGGTGTTGAAATGAATGTTTCTGTGCTGCAAGGAGGGGTTTTGGAATCTGGAAATGCCTACGTTTGAATGTGTTTCCATCCCTGCCGCATGTTTGATATTTAGTAAAACAGTGCTTGAGAAATTGAAGTGGTTAACTGTAATTAAAGCTTCATTACCAGATTAGATTTGGGGGTAGGTGATCAGAGATGGAGCAGAGTATGTGGCCCCTGCCTTTGCTATGGTAATAAATGCTGCTATGAATGAAAATAAGGTTCCTGAAGACTGAAGAAAGACAGAAGTAGTTCTACTTCCTAAAAAGTACATAGAAGAGAGACAATATCTGGTCAACTGCCAGGCAGACCAAATCCCATGTGGACTGGACAGCTTTTAGAGCTTGTCAGAATGCCTGCAATAAGTTCATAAGAGAAATTAAAGAGAACTATTGTCTGAATGCCCTGGAGTCTGCTAAAGGGAATCCCACCAAAATCTGGCATACAATCAGATAAGTGGAAGGGAGCAAAGCTCCACCTTCATTACCCCAAAAAAATAATTCCAAAGGTACTTCAAGTATTGAGAAACCATCAGTCAGATAAATTCAACAAACATTTCACTACTGCAGGATTCACATTTCAGTCCTTTCATGCAGCTACCCTACGCTCTTCTCTCACCCAAGACTCATTGAGTGCTAATCCATTTATACAGGATACCTTTTCCTTTGAGCCAACATCTTATAAAGAAGTTGAAGATCAAATACTGGAATAGGATGTTAATAAGAGTGCTGGGGCAGATGGCATTGATACCTTCTTTCTGAAACTTAGATATTAATTCCTTACTGCCCCATGACTCATTTGTTCAACATGTCCCTAACATAAGGTTTACTACCACAAGTATAGAAGGTATGCACGATACTAACGCAACCTGTAAACTGGGCACATTGGCACTGCTACACATGAATGTACAGAGCGGTCCCCATGCGGAATTCACCAAGGGGGTGCGCAACATTTACCTGCCCAATCCCCCAGCCACAGGGAGAGCAACATGTGCTGGGTGGGCATGCCCATTGTGGTGGGTTCTGTTCCAGGTGGACCACAGGCTAATGGAGCATGGCTGCATGGATCAGGGTGCACACAGGTGCTATTCATGCACCCAGGCCCATGACAAGGTGGCAAGGTGTGCTGGTGATCCACTGCGGGACCCAGGTCAGGCATCTCATTGGATGCCTATCTGTGTCCATGACTCTGCCTACGGCCACCTTGTAGAGTCCTGTACAAATGAGGGGGCAGTGCCGCAGACAGGTAGTGGCCATTGATGAATATGGCTGGTGCACACCTGTCCACAGGTGTGGATCTACACAGGCAGAGTATGCGCCTCTGGCGCATATTTCCCACACATTCATGCATAGGGTCCATTGTCCCTTTTTAAATCAGGTGACCCTAGTGACTTAAATAACTATTGGCCTATATCTGTTCTGCCAGTACTGTCCAAGCTTCTGAAGAAGTTGATTGACATTCAGAATAGGGATTTCTTGAACAAACATCAATTGGTCAGTCCACTGCAGTCTGGTTTTAGAAGTCACCACAGTACCACACTCACCATTGCTAAAGTATCTAATGATTGGTTGGTAACCATGGATCACAAGCAAGTCACAGGGGCTGTGTTCTTAGACCTAAGCAAGGCCTTTGACACAATTGATCACAGTCTTCTTCTGGAGAAATTAAAAAAATTATGGCCTTGGACCTTCTGTGTCAAATTGGCCAGTTACCTGGTGGATAGAAAGCAGCAGATTAAGGCCAATGGGACTTTATCCTACTTACTTCCCATGTCGAGAGTGGTCCCTCAAGGCTCAATACTGGGTCCTTTACTCTTTCTAATATATGTCAACAATCTAGGTAATAACATTACTCACTCAAAACTTCACTTTTTTGCAGATGACAGGGTCTTCTATATCTCTAAACCTACATTCCTAGATGCTGCCTCTGCACTTCAATCAGGCTTTAACACACCCCAATTTAATCCACTCCACTCCAAACTTCTATTAAATGCCAGTAAAACCAAAGTGATGTATTTTCACTATGCCAGATCATCATCCTTACACTGCCCACCCATGCCTGTCACTACCATGCATGGTGATAAGCTTGAGATCATGGAGAGATTTAAATAATTAGACCTCCTCCTTGATTCTAAACTCTCCTTCCTTCCTCACATTGAAGCCATTTCTAAAAAGCTTAAACTAAGATTGGGCCTTTTATGCAGAAAAAAGGCCTTGTTTTCTCAAAACTCCAGATTAAGACTGGTTCAAGCCACCTTCCTCCCTCTCCTGGACTATGCAGACATCATTTACAAAAATTGTGCAGCCACCCATTTACAAAAGTTTGATATTCTTTTTCACAGAGCCATCCATTTTGTCATTAATGCCCCTGCAAGCACACATCATTGCACCCTATATGTGAAGTGGACCTCTCTGACTTTCAGGAGACTCTTATATGCTTATCTATGGGCTTATAAATCTCTCTTGAACAAACTCCTGGCCTACTTCACTAGTCTTATTTCTCACCCCCAAACTCCTTATGCACTTAGAAATGCCTCTTACATTTCCTCAGATGTGCCTAAAGTCCATACCTGCTTTGGTCAACTGACCATTAGTTGCATCCTCACTACCACTTGGAAAAAGCTTCAATCATCCCTTAAATTGAGCACCCTAATTCCTATAAGGGCATTCAAAACTTGAATAACCAATTTAATTAATGATCCTTGCCAGTGCAATTAATCCAGTAGAGCTCACCTACCTCCTTAGCTTTCCTCTAAGCCATCACTCCTGTATACTTGTCTTAGGTGCTAGTCTGTTTTCTCCTGTTTGCCATTTGCCCATTACACCAAATGCTCAATAGTACTATAATATGCCTAATGATAATTCTTCTCCTATTGCGTTGTATATATGTATATAGTTACTGTTTTGTCAACATCGCTTTATGTTTACCTTGTAGTGCCACTGTAATTATTCCTATTTATATTGTGTATACATGTATAACATCCTCATGTATGGATTATATGTTTCCCAGAATTGGCTATTCACTCCTGCCTTGTATAGCTCATAGTGTACATTTTGTTAAATAGTGTTTGTTAATTAATTTTGCATCCCCATATCGACTGTACGTATGGTTTGTTATTGTTAAAAAAGGGTCCTCCTTGAAAACAAGCTTGCTCAGCGGATTTATTCCTTCACGATAAACTTGAACTTGAATTGTTGGCCAAGATTGCTTAACAATTTGTGTTTGAATGTACAGTATTTGCTAACATTTTGAAGGTAAACATAGCTTACATCAATTTGGTAGCATATACCATTGTTCAACAGCTTGCTGTTTGTCAAATTAATTCATAAATTACTCAGATCAGCTGAACAAAGGTTGTCTTAAAAGTGGCATTAATAGACTTTAGCAAAGCATTTGATCCTTAGATAACAATTTATTAGTGAGGATGTTATTTAACTTTGCAATTCACCCAGCACTTACTGATACTATCGGTATTTTGCTTTTTTAGGTTATAAGACTGAAGACTGGGAATTCCAGATCACAATGTAGTAGTAGTCGCTTTATTTATCTGGCACCCTTCCTCAGAAGCTCAGGGTGACTTACAGACCAACTAAACAATACAAAGGCATAGAACTAAACATAAATATAAAAATAATATAAATAGAGATGTAGAAACATAAAAATGGTGTCAGCAACTTAAAACAAAGCTGGGGGCTATCATGTATTTTCAAATGCCTCTTCAAAGATGTAAGCTTTTAAACCCCATTGATGGCCTTCACAGAGGGGGTCTCTGTCTCAGGGTTCTCAAAAATCAGTTCCGCAATACTGGACTGGCCACCTCAAAGCCCAGTCTCCAGAAGAATTCAATCTGACCCAGGGAGCAAAAAACAGGCCAATCTCAGTGGAGAAGAGAGGATGAGAGGATTGATGAAGGGACAAGAGCTCAGTCAGATTGTGTTTAATTTATGTGTGTATCATATATTTACTTATTTATGTAAGTATGTATTTGTTTTGATGACTGGGTAAGTGCACTGGTGCTGAACTGCTTATGTAGGTGCAACATGGGTCAGATAGCTTGGCCCAAACCACTTATAGGTTAGTAATCCAACCTTACATGTGATATGCCACCTCACTGGCAGCCAGTGCAGTTTGTGCAGAACCAGGGTCACATGACTCCACCTCAAAAGGCCTGACAGAAACATGGCTGCAACATTCTGCACCAACTAGAGGCACTGCAGGGTACCTCAACTGGCCCAGGGTAAAGTCTGTTACAGTAGTCAAGCCTGGATATTACAAACCCATTCACCAGTGTCACCAGGTCCTTGGGAGGGATAAGGGATTTAATCTCTGTGATGTTTCACAGATGGTAACAGCCACTCCGGACTTTGGCTGACACCTGAGCCTCAAGTGTCAGCCTCTTATTCAGGATGGCCCCTGGTCTTTTCACCTTAATGAAGGTCTCCAGCCCTAAGGGCACAAGCCAAAGTCCTGTCACCTCTTCAGCAGCACCCACGCCTCCCAAGCATCCTGAGTTGATCACTAGTACCTCAGCCTCCCTGATAAAGATGCCACAAGCATCAAATGTGCATGGGGAGTTTATAGTTCATCTGTGGTGAGTGGTAGTTTTTGCTTTGGTTCCAGTTTTTGGTTTCAGTTAGAGGTGAATGGGTACAGAAGCTTCTAGCTGGATGCTATGAGGAAATAGACTTGAAAAATTTGGCTTAGCTGGTTTTCTGTGTGTTTCCAGCAGACAATTTGGTGTTCATGGGTGTTTAAAAGCAGGAGGCTGTGAGGGCTAGTGGACTTGAAAGATTTTCTTAGCTGGTTTTCTGTTTGCCTCTAGCAGACTATTTGGTGTGTGTGTGTGTGTGTGTGTGTGTTTAAAAGCTGCTGTCTGACCTGTAAGTACAGGCATCATATTACATGGGATTAGAGCTGTTTGAAGGTAAGGTGGGACTCTCAACTCAGGCAGTCTTCAGTTAGAGGTGAATGGGTACAGAAGCTTCTAGCTGGATGCTGTGAGGAAGTAGACTTGAAAGATTTGGCTTAGCTGGTTTTATGTGCGTTTCCAGCAGACAATGTGGTGTTTGTTGGTGTTTAAAAGCAAGAGGCTATGAGGGTAAGTGGACTTGAAAGATTTTCTTAGCTGGTTTTCTGTTTGTTTCTAGCAGACTATTTGGTGTGTGTGTTTGTGTGTGTGTGTGTGCGTGTGTGTGTGTGTGTGTGTGTGTGTGTGTTTGTGTGTGTGTGTGTTTAAAAGCTGCTGTCTGGCTTGTAAGTGCAGGCATCATATTACAGGGGATTAGAGCTGTTTGAAAGTAATGTGGGACTCTCAACGCAGGCAGTCTTCAGTTAGAGGTGAATGGGTACAGAAGCTTCTAGCTGGATGCTGTGAGGAAGTAGACTTGAAAATTTTGGCTTAGCTGGTTTTCTGTGCATTTCCAGCAGACAATTTGGTGTTTGTGGGTGTTTAAAAGCAAGAGGCTGTGAGGGTAAGTTTACTTGAAAGATTGTCTTAGCTGGTTTTCTGTTTGTTTCCAGCAGACTATTTGGTGTGTGTGTGTGTGTGTGTGTGTGTGTGTGTGTGTGTGTGTGTTTTAAAAGCTGCTGTCTGGCCTGTGAGTGCAGGCATCATATTACAGGGGTTTAGAGCTGTTTGAAAGTAAGGTGGGAATCTCAACTCAGGCAGTCTTCAGTTAGAGGTGAATGGGTACAGAAGCTTCTAGCTGGATGCTGTGAGGAAGAAGACTTGAAAGATTTGGCTTAGCTGGTAGTGCTTGGAGGTGCAGTGAAGGGCAGTCACAGGGGTGATACACTCTCATGCAAGTCAGGTGTAGGCCCTAGTCCCACCCTCCCCACCCTCCCTCCCCAGAGCTAGGCTGATTTATAAGGAACACCTGTGCTGCAATTGGAAGAAAAGGCTCAGGTGCAGCTCATGTAGTTCTAGCCACTGGGGGCTAGGTTTAAGGGCTGAGAGAGAGGAGCTTAGGGGTTGTACACTTTCCTAAAAGTTCACTGTGTAGTACTGCACCTAGTATACTGTGGGACTGTATCTAGGTTTAGTGGGTGACCTGATTAGTGGGTAGGGGTGTATCTTGGACTAGTGGGAACCTGGTAGTTCACCCAAGGAAATCTACTTGGAGGGGAATGGGACTACACGTCATTAGGGACAGCATCTTTGGGAGGGTGGTGGGGTGCACAGAGTGTGGTGAGGCCATGATACTGGACTGGGCTTGGAAGTTCAGTGGTTGCCCAGTGTGCCACCAGCTGGCACAGCTTAGGGAGGAGGTTGAGAGGATTAGGAGACAGCTGGAGAGAGGGGGAGGTGTGGTTGGGGAATAGGGCAGGGCTCTTCCAAGGGGTTGCACCAAACACTAGGGCCGGGGGCATAGGGAAAGGAGTGCAGGAGAATACTCTGGGGTCACATAGGGACCCTGACAGATGGGGCCCAAAAGGAGGACACTATCAAGGAAGCAGGCAGGTATCTGGGGACCCTCACAGCGGGGGACCAAAGGGAGGACATTCTCAGGGAAGTAGGCAGATGGCTGGGGCAGAACAGAAGGAAGCAATGGGGGGAGGTGGATAAGACTTTAAGCTCAGTAACCGCTACAATTCTCTTCTTCTGCTTGAGGATGAGGGGGTGATGTAGCCATAACAGGGGCAGTTGGAAATGGAAAGGGAATGGAGGGCAGGAGGCAGGGGCAGGATAGCAGGAAGAACAGGGGGAACTTGGAAAGTGGGAAAATAGGGGGTGTGGTGGATCAAAGCAGGAGGAGGAGGAGGAGGAGGAGGGGGTAGAGAGAGGAAAGTGCAAGGAGAAGGACCAGTTGGGAGGAAAGGGCAAGGAGACAGACCAGAAGTACAAGGAGGATACAGTAAAGGCAGCTGAGGGTTTATGCCAGGGGAGCACAACAGGCAAGGAGAGGCTAAACAGAGACGGGAAGGAAGGGAGGATGAGCCAGGTAGGTTTAGCAGATGGGAGGGAAGGACCAGTCATGAGCAGTGATGGGGGAGGATAGCAGGGTACAAAAGGATACTCAGGAGGAGGAGAAGCAGGGGATCAGAGGGGGTGGTCAGGGTAAATAAGGAGGGGGCAGCAGGGGGCACCCAGATAAGGGGAGGAGAAAGGAGCCGGCTGGGGGATGTGCTGGTAGAAAGGATGAGGGACATGGAAGAGGGGGAAATGGAGGAAAAGGGATGGTCAGAGTGATCCAGTTGGGTGATTCCATGATCAGGGGTATCAAATGCAATAGACAGGGGGAAGCCTGCCCGGTTAGAACAACATGCTTCCCTGGACTAATGGTGCATAGGGCCATGCATGAGGTATATCAGCTGGCAAAGGATTGTGGAGGTTCTCTGGATATACTGGTCCACCTGGGTATCAATGACATTGAGGGAAATAGTGAGCTAGAGATACAGGCAAGGTTCAGGGAGCTTGACAGGGCCTGTCATAGCATAGGATGCATGATTTCCTTCTCAGAAATCCTGCCGGTGCCAAGGGCTAGTGGGGAACATAAGAGGAAGATTAGGGAGATAAACCAGTGGTTCAGAGAGTGGTGTGGGGCCAGAGGGTATGGGTTGATGGGGGATTGGGGGGAGACCTGGGAGGATAAGGTGCTATATGCTAGAGATAGGCTCCATCTCAATTTGAGTGGAGGAAAATCCTTAAGTTGAAAATAGAGGGGTTAGTTTGTGAAAGGTGGGGTTTAAACTTGTGAAGGGGGAGGGATGGGAGAGAAAACTGTTGAGGAGGGTCCGATAAAGGAGGGACTAGGTCTCCACCCCCCGGGGAGCTGGAGGAATGCAGGAAAAGTTTGACTGGTAAGGTGCTGACTGGGGAAAGACTGAATCCCCATGGGAACACGAGCAGGAAAAATGGAAGTATACAGAAAGGGTGGAAGGTAGTCCTGCTAAATGACAGGAGCTTGGGCAATAAAATGCCTAAGCTCCAGGCAATGCTAACTGAGGGAGAGGTGGATGTGGCAGTGGTCACTGAGCCCTGGGCCACCATAGAGCACGACTGGGACCTGAACCTGGAGGGTTACACCATGTTTAGGAATGACAGGGGGGAGCGAAGGGGAGGAGGGGTAGCAATAATAGTCAGAAACTGCATTGGCATAGGAGGAGTGAAGGAGGCAGAGGGAACTGTGGAGGCAATTTGGGTCACCTTGATAACAAATGGGGGCAAGAGAGTAAAAATAGGAGTGATGTATAGACCCCCTGTGCTGGCGGAGGAGCCGGAGGAGAGTCTGGTGGCAGATGTTGGGAGACACTGCAAATTGGGCAGGAGAAGGGTGGTGGTGTTGGGGGACTTAAACATGCCAGGAATGGACTAGGAGACTATGACATCCTTGGTGGCCAGGGATCAGAGGTTGTTGGATGTCTTTCAGGATGCGTCCCTAACTCAGCAGGTGGGGGAACCGACCAGGGAGGTGCAGATACTGGATGTGGTCCTGGCAGACTGTGATCAGATTGGGGGCCTGGAGGTAAGGGACCCATTGGCGGGGAGCGACCATGCCATGGTCTGGTTCTGCCTGGATCTAGGAGGAGTAGAAGGCTGCACAAAGACAGAGGTAACCGACTTCAGGGGCAGATTTCAAGGAAATGGGAAGGATCCTTAAGAAACATTTGGATGGGATTAGGCCAGACATGGACGCTGACAGTAGGTGGGAAATCATTAAGAGGGGGGTGCAGGATGCTACCAGCACCTGTGCAAGAGTAAGACGAAAATGTGGTAGGGCCTGTAAACCCTGCTGGTGGACCAGGGAGGTTCAGGAGGTGGTGAGGAGAAAGAAGGTGGCTTATAGGCATTTCAAGTGCTCAAGGAGTGAAAGGGATTGAGGGGAGTACGAGCTGATTGCCAGAAGGGCCACTAGGGTGGTGAGGGTGGCTAAGGCAAGGAAGGAGCAGAACCTGGCCAGGGAAATTAGGAGAGGGAATAGGGGTTCTTTAGATACATTTGGGAAAAATGAAGGGTGAAGGGGCAGATTAGCAGGATTAAAACAGGGGAGGGATGGGCACAAGATCCGAGGGAGCAGGCTGAGGTACTAAATGAATACTTCACCTCAGTTTTCACCAAGGAAAATGGGGAGGCTGCATCATACATGGGAGGAGATGGTGAAACTGAGGGGGGGACCCTTGCCGATCGTCAGGTCTGGGGAGAGGATGGACCATCATTGGCAGGAGGGAAGAAGGCAAGGCAGGACAGGGGGACGAGGTAGCAGAGGTGGAAATCATGGCAGAGAGAGTGAGGGAAGCCCTCAGGTCCCTTAAGACGGAGAAAGCACCGGGGCCAGATAAACTACATCCCAGAGTGCTGAAGGAACTGGCAGATGTCCTGGTGAAACCCCTGGTGGAGCTTTTCAGCATCTCTCCGAGGACAGGTTGGGTGCCCCAGGACTGGAAGGTGGCACATATAGTGCCTATCCACAAGGCGGGGATCAAGGGAGGTGGCAGGGAACTACAGGCCTGTCAACCTGACATCAGTGGCGGGCAAGGTGATGGAGGGCATTGTCAAGAAGAAGCTGGGGGGACCTGGAAAAGTCGGGGGGCCTGGATGATAGACAGCATGGATTCATCCAAGGGAAATCGTGTCAGACAAACCTTGTGGAGTTCTATGACTGGGTGATGAGTGCCTTAGACCTGGGTAAGCCAGTGGATGTCCTCTATCTTGACTTAAGCAAGGCATTTGAATCTGTTCCTCATGGGGGCCTGTTGAATAAACTGGGAGAAATGGGGGTGGGGAACCAGATGATCAGATGGATAGGCAATTGGCTCCAGGACTGGACATAAGGAAGGGTATCAGGAGTGAGATGAGTCTCTTTGCGGATGACTCAAAACTGGGGGCACTGGTGGATGGGAAGGAGGGGAGGGTGGCCCTACAGGGGGACCTTGAGGCTCTGGAAAGGTGGTCAAGAAAGTGGAAGCTGAGGTTTAATGCAGGGAAGTGCAAGGTACTGCATCTGAGACCCAGAAACCCGAGCCAAGTGTACACCCTGGTGGGGGGAATGGAACAAGTCTCAATGGCTGAGATGGACCTTGGGGTGGTGGTGGATGTCAAGATGAACAACTCTGAGACTTGTAGGAGGGCAGTGGCCAAGGCCAACAGGATGCTGGGATGCATCACTAGGGGGATCACCTCCAAAAGGAGGGAAGTGATATTCCCTCTGTATAACTGCTTGGTGAGACTGCACCTCGAGTACTACATGCAGTTTTGGAAGCCACACTTAATGAGGGACATTGAACTCCTGGAGAAGGTCGAGAGGAGGGCAGCCAAAATGATCTGGGGCTTGGGGGACAGGACCTAAGGAGAGAGGCTCGAAGAGCTAAATATGTACACATTGGAAGAGAGAAGGGACCGGGGGGACATGATAGAGGTCTTCCAGTACATGAAGGGGTTAAATAGAGGAGAAGCAGTCAAGGTGCTCTGAAGGAAGGAGGGGAAAACTAGAGGGCATGGGTGGAAGCTGGAGGGGGGAGATTTAGGAGAGAAAGGAGGAGGTGCTACTTCACTGAGAGGGTGGTGGAGCCATGGAATGCACTGCCCAGGGGGTTGGTGGAGGCAGAGACGGTGGAGGAGTTCAAGAGGGGGTGGGACAGGTACAGGGGAAGGGTTCTGGATGCAAAGTCCTGTGTATTGGGAATATCCGGGACTGGGAAGGAAGAAGCCAGAGAAGAGGAGGAGGGCAGCAAGATCAGCTCTCAGGGTGCGGGCTGACCAAACGAGCAGACATGAAAGACCATTTGGCCTATTCTGCTGGCATTTTGGTATGTTAGTATATTTTTCATGTTTTTAAGCACTTTAATGAAGCACTTTAATATTTGCATTGTACTTTAGAGTGCAAGGCTCTTTTGTTATTAGTACCTCAGTCTTATTTGGATTGAGTCTCATCCGGCTAGATGCCATCCAATCCTGGATTTCAGCCAGACACAAATTTTGCACTTCCACTGCATCAGGCAGCCTGGGAGCAAATGACAGCTACAGCTGGGTAACATTTGCATAGCAATGCAGACCAATACGCTATCGTCTTATGATCGTACCCAGGGGCAGTATATATACTGCAAAAAACTATGTTGAAAGGACCAACCCCTGTGGCTTCCAACAAAGCAGGGGCAATGGGTTTAAAGAGAAAATAGCCATCACAACCCTCTGCATCCTATTCCTGAGGCAGGAGTCAAACCAGTAGATGACTTTGCCAGTGAGTCCACCGCTCTCCTTCAGGCAGTCCAACAGAAACCTATGGTCCATAGTGTAAATGCAATAGAGAGATCAAGGAGTATGAGAATTGACCATTATCCTCTATCCTTCACCCTGAAAAGGTAATTTTGCACTTTGACCGATGCAGTCTCAGTGTTGTGCTTTGACTTAAAACTGGACTTGAGAGGCACATAGATATCAAAGACTTTCAGGTCCACCTCAAGCTGCAGCACCACAACCTTCTCTATAATCTTGCACAAAAAGGGAAGGTTAGAGATAGGTCAAAAATGTGCCAGCTTATCTAGGTCCAAAATTTTCTTCTTCAAAAGGGGCCTGACTAATGCATCTTTCAATGCAGCTGGAAAGACCCCCTGTGACAGGGAACACTGGGCATTCCCCACAAACATTGGGCCCACATATCTCACATAACTCACAAGTAGCTGTGTCAGGTCAGGGTGCATTTCACAGATGGTGGGCCATAGCTCCAGGGTTACCACACAACCTCTTCAGCCATAACTGGCCACAAGTCTTCCCAAGACGGATAAATCTATCTGTGATGAATAGACCCAGGCCTGGTGAGTTGCAACATCCTTCCTTGGGTGATCCCAGCCTGTATGGAGGGCACCCTATCTGAGAAGGATTGAGTGAACTCCTCACAAGTAGCAGATGAACATGCCCTAATAGACTGCAGGCAGGCCAGATGAAGTAGCATGTCCACCGTCCAAAGAAGCTTATGGTCAATTCTTCCCAGAAGAAATCCCCTTAAACAGAAAAGCTGACTTTTTTTAGGTGATCACCCATGGATATTCATTTTGCATTCAAAGCCAGTTTATCCTCAAGGGCCCTGGATCTCTTTCAGCAATTCTCCAACCTCTGTTCCTTTGACTTCCACCCCCTAAGCTCACTGTCAAACTACAAGGAACATCAGTGTGAAGCCAAGGGAGGTATAGTACACAGATTAGATTATGGTATTGAATGTCACAGAGATTGTCCTATTATATAAGTCACATCTGCTTCTTCTAATCCTGTCTCACATGCTGCTATCTCACCCAAAATGTCCAGCACCACCTGATGTCCCTCTTATTGCAGCCTCATAAAGCGTGATATCAGACAATTTCCACAAGGTGTTGACTATGGGGGGGGGGGAGTGAGGCTGAAGAAATCTTCACCACATGGTGATCTGACCATCTGGCTGCCTGTGAAAAGAGTACCACAGTGTACAAAGTTGGGCCCCTTTTATTTTTAGTGATGATTAATGATATTCAAACAAATGGTAAGCACATTATTAAGGTGGGTGATACTACACTTCACAACAGTCATGAGAATGAGGTTGCAAGCAGATTATAGGAAAATTGAGATTTAAAGGATTATTGAGTAAAATAGAATTAAATAAAGAGTAACAATAGTAAAACTTTAAATCATGTCTACTTCATTTGGAAAGAATGCATTGTGCCAGGAGTATATTTATCAACTCTTAGAAATTGTAACTGAAAGAAAAAGCAAGATTGTTACGCGTAGCAATTTTGAATCAAATTAAATGGGTCCCTCACATGAAAAAAGATTTGCAGTAAAGCAAACAAAAGGAGCCCTGTATGGACAATAGGTCTTAGGGTTAGATGGGGAACCAAGGGAATGACTGGATAGATCATCAGTCTTTTTCTGCCTTCTTTACCTATGTATCTATGTTTCTGTCTTTTTCCTTACAGTACTAACAAGAGTGGGGTTATCTGTAGATGAATTTTTGACTGTATATAAAACTTCAATTAAACCAGTTATGGAATTTCCTGCACAGTATAGAACTCCACTTTAACAAAAAAAAAAAAGTTGAACAGTTGGAATCTGCAGAATGGAGTGATTAGATTTTTTGATGAATAAAAACTCCTCTACACAGAGGGGGGAAAGGGTGAATTTTTAATGGGAACAGAGGAGAAGAGATGACAGAGGAGAGAGGAGAAGAGAAGAGAAGAGAAGAGAAGAGAAGAGAAGAGAAGAGGTGAGGTGAGGTGAGGTGAGCCGAAGTATGGGGTTATAATTATAATTATAATAATTATTATTATATAAATATGTTAATTATAATTGTGTTCTGGACTGGAATATGTTTGAATGTAAGATCTGTCTGGTTTTAAGTGTTTTTGTACAGCATATAATAAGTTGGCTGTTATGTGCATTTGTTATGTTTTAGAAATTTATTTTTTATTAATGTGATTTTGTATTTATTCAGATTTTCAAAAGCTGCAATACAATTTACTGATGCTATTACTACTACTACTATTATTATTGTTGCTACTACTACTACAGGGGCAGCAGGGTAGGTCCAAGGAGGAAATACTGATGGACCTTATGATGTCTTCACTGGAAGTCGAAGGGGGGGGGGGCATGCAAAAGCATTTAAATTTCTCCAGAGGATAAATAAAGTAGAGAGCAGTGCAAAGTTCACCGTTGGTGCAAAAACAAATGCTAAAGACAATGATAAGAGAAAAAAAAGCTAGTAGGGCCCATGATGTGGTGTGTGCAATTTTAGTGGTAGAGTTCAAGCATAGGTGGTCTAGACATACAGGTTTAGTGAGGAGCAATAGGTAGAGTGGATAAAAGAGGAAAAAGAATATTCATGACCAGAGGGGTGCTTGGTCTGATAGGTTAGGCAGTGATAAGGTCAGACCAAACAGACAAGTTAGTCTTCTTCTGCTGCCAGTTTCTATGTATCTGCGCTTCTATGTTTCTATGAGTGCTGCGCTGATCACCCACCATGAGATGATGATTATATCCATTTTTAGGGTGACATTAGGAAGGAGAGTATCTAGAATGTTAAGAGAAGTGAGTACATTTACTTGGTTGAGTTATGGGAATCTGGGAGCAGGGAAACCGATGTGTGGACCACACATCGAAACATTTACGGTGAAATCCCCCACAGCTACAATTTTAACAGGTTTTGAAATTGTCACTGTTGGAAACCCGAGAGCTAAATTTTGCCCTTTCAACATGTGTCACCCCCCTCCAAATCAAGTCAGAGTCAGAGCTGATAATCCTTTGGAAGGGGGAGGGGCATGGGAGGCACAGCCCGCCAAGAGAAACACTTCACTGTCAGACAGCTGAAATTTCACCTGTTGACATTGAGGATCTCACAATGCCAAACTTCGACAATGATTTTGTTGATTTGGCAAAGGTAAACCAGGAAAACCCTATGGAGGTAACGGAGGGTACACTGTGTGTGAAATTAACTGTGGAACATCTATGTAACTAACTTTCTTTCTTAATTTTTTATGCCTTACTTTGCTACTGCTCGGGTAAGAGGGTGGGTTGGGCACTACAAGGGTGGGATGGAGTGGTGTTTCAATGCTTGGTGCTGGGGGAGGAGGGTGGGAGAAACTGTTTCAGTCTGTGTTTCTTGTTCAGCTATAAGCCTATACAAAATACATTAAAATACAAAATTTAAATATAAAACATAAAATTCCTTCATCATACAATGTTACCAGGAAATTATCAAATCACCAAGACAAAAGCAGCTTTCAATATATCCATATATCATATCTTATATACCACCCCAATACATCCATTTGTGGTGTACAATAGATAATGTAAACTATTTTAAAGACATTGTTGTCCTTCTACTTCTACTATACACATCCTACCTCCAAAATTCCATTTTATTTGTTCCTATTGTGCAAATTACCAAAGAACAGTTAATAAAAAGCCACAGGCTTTATTCAATATATCAATGTTATGTGAATTTAGAAGGTAAAGAATAGTTTGGTCAGGTGGGAAGCTGAGATCACACAAGATGCAACTCAGTCATTCCTGCCTCCATTTTATATAAAGGGGCATATAAGTAAAATGTGTTTCAAATCATCTTCCATTTCAAGTCACATTTGCACAATGGGGAAGAAATATCCATTCTTTTTTGATTAAAATATATATAATTTGCATTGTATAGTTCCAATCTAAATCTTGTCTAAATATGTCTTTTATATGGATTAACGATTTTCATAAGATAAGGCTCTAACTGATAATTTTAAGCATTTTATACCATCTAAAATGCTTCCAGAATATAAGACACTGCAAATTATTTCTTACTTGTAATACTACCTCTTCTCTATGTCTTACATATATTTTAGTAAGCAGATGTCACAAGCCTAACAGAAGTAACTTTATCTTAATTATTTAAAAAGAAGGAAAGTGAAATCCCATCAATTAATATTGTATTTCTTCCTCAAGACAATATCTAGGAATACAAGATTCTGACAACATAAAAAGAAGTAGAAATGCTGTATTTCTGTTATAAAAGCTAGCAAAGAGAATTAACCCAGCTCAAGTCTTATCAACTCTGAAGTAAAGGATTGTGGTATCATAAGTAAATAGTGATATAATTTGTTTATTATTATGTCTAGAGGTTAACTGTCTGTTAGTCCACAGATTTCTGTTGCATAAAGGATGCTGGTTTGAAGTTTGGCATTTATTACCTTTAAAGAGACACTGTCAGCCTGCTTAGGCCTCAAAGTGTCCCTAGTTTAGAAAACATATTTTATGACTGTTAACTGTCTGTACAGACTGCTGATGCAGTTGGTAGTTTGATTCTGATTTCCTTTTTCTTCTAAAAAGTGAAAATCTGACAGCCCACCATATTGGTGTTACCACACCAAAACATTTTTTGTTTACATTCCTTGACCAAGTCCCACTGCATCTTTCCTGGACTCAGGAAAGCCCCCAACACATTCTAAGCACTGTGTATGCAGTGGGAGTATTGGAGACTATAGTATAATGAGTGGCTACACTGTTTAAAGGTATGTCTAGTGTTCAGAAAGTGTGCACTAAGAGTAGTTGAATGATATGAAGCAAAACAAAGATGGGCATAGCTATACATCACCATGCATTTCAGTTCTAATAAGTGAGGGGCCAGATAAAACAACCAGCAACAGCAATGAATTTTAGAGGAAGTAAGCAATAATAAAAAATGTGTTTTTTTATCTAACATTAATATAATGCAGAAAAGGTTTACAGTGTCCCTTTAAGGTCCCCTCCACCGATCACTTACCTATCCTTATATTGGTGTTTCTTAAATGCATTAACAGCATTTTTTATTTAGTTTATAAATATAATATCTGTGATTCCCATGCACAATGTTCCTCAAAACCTGACCACTAAATAATCACAAAAATTTATAGTCTCCAGCATACTACTACTGATAAATAATGAGGGCAATTTATTATTCTTGATGCCAAAAATTACCATTTTTGTTTTATCTTCAATAATAATAATAATAATAATAATAATATGCTTTATTTATTAAGCGCCTTTCAGGCATCAAGGTGCCATACAATAAAAGAATAAAATCCAACAAATTCAGCCACATAATAAATACAATTCAATAGATAGTGCATCCATAGGATTTTTCCCACATAAAAGATTTCAGAGCCTGTTTAAAACTCCCCACGGTTGTGCACTTCCTAATCCGATGGGGTAGAGAATTTCAAAGGGAAGAGGCTGCAAACATAAAAGCACGGGCCCCGACAGATTTTAAATTCACCCTAGGAATCTCTAGCAGCCCCTCATCGTCGAAGCGGAGTGGTCTCACAAGGTGGTATGGAATCAGGAGTTCTTTCAGGCAATCAGGGCCCAGTTCATGTAGTGCTTTAAAAGTCAGTAAGCTGACTTTGAAGGTGATCCGCCACTGAACTGGCAGCCAGTGCAGTTCCTGCAGCACCAGTGTAATATGGGAGGATCTGGGAGTTCCTGCCAACAACCGTGCTGTGGAATTCTCCACCAGCTGCAAGCAGTGGATATCAACCCCCAGAAGCCCAAAGTAAAGCGAGTTGCAGTAGTCAAGGCGCGAGGTCACAAAGGCATGGATCAAAGTTGGCAGATCACTGGACTGAACAAGGTGCTTGATCCTGGTGATGTTTCTTAGATAGTAGAAAGATGTATTAACCACAGCTGACACCTGAGGTTGAAGTGTCAGCCCAGCATCCAATATCACCCCCAAGTCTTGCACCTGTTCAGAGACCAGTAGCCCGACAGCCCCAAAACGCAATCCAGATGGGGAGCCGGCTACTGGACCCCCTATCCAGTGATCTGGATCCAAAATCAACACCTCTGTCTTCCCTGCATTCAACTTCAACCAACTGGACCTCAGCCAATCCTGGATTTCATTGAGGCAGCTATTAAATACCTAAACGGCTCATTCCTGTTTGGGAGCAAAAGACAGGAATAGCTGGGTATCATCGGCATAGCAATGAAACTGCAAACCATAATGTCTCACAATGTCTCCGAGGGGAAGCATATACACCACAAACAACATGGGAGACAAAATAGAGCCCTGAGGCACCCCACAAGGCAGATAGGTGGGAACAGAAGAAAAGACCCCTGAAACCACCCTCTGAGTTCTTCCGGTGAGGTAAGAAGTGAACCATCTGAGGACCACTCCAGAAAGCCCACAAGTATATCTCAAGCACTCAAGAAGGACCCCATGGTCAATGGTGTCAAATGCTGAGGACAGATCTAATAGTACCAGAATAGACCATTTTCTCTAGTCTCTCACCATCAGGAGATCATTGAGCACCCGAACCAGTGCAGTCTGGAGCAACAGAAGCCAGGGCAGTCTGTTTTCTTTACAGAATTTGGAAAAATGAGTTTCCTTTCTCTGTAATCCTAAAAAAAGATGTTGAAAGCAAGACTATATCATCAGCATAAGCAAGGTATGCTATTTTGTTTTGTTTTTTTACTGCCAGGGAGTGAAAATCTTGATTCTCCAGATTCAATAATATACTGTTTATATATGTATATATATTTATGCCATACCTGTGAGAATAAAAAATGGCAAATATTTTCAATATTCTCATGGTGGTCAGACCTACAGTGAGAATATCGCAGTTATCCTCACTGTAGGTAAATTTATCCTCACAGTAGGTAGAGATTGGCTCATTCAGAACTCATTGGTATATTTGGCTGCAGTAGCAGTAGTAACCTTATTCAAATGCGAATAACTTAAAAACAAAAAATGATAGCATGGTACTGCAAGCACGAAAGTTGTTCAGCACAAAAATATCTACAAAATGAGTGGTGTTTCATTTATGACTTTTATTTTTATTTATATAATAAGCAAAAAACCTGCAGAAAATGCAATTTTGTTTGCTTTTCAACAAACTAATGTAAATAACTTTAAAATGATAAATGATAGCATGGTACTATGAGCATGAACGTTGTTCAGCACAAAAATATCTACAAAATGAGTGGTGTTTCATTTATAGATACCGTTTAGTTTTTTTATAATTACCAAAAAAACTGCAGAAAATTCAATTTTTTTTCACTTTTTGCAACAAACAAATGCATATAACTTTAAAATGAAAAATAATAGCATGGTACTTTGAGAAAAAAGTTGATCAGGACAAAAATACCTACAAAATGAGTGGTGTTTCATTTATAGATTTCTTTTAGATTTTAATAATCAGCAAAAAATGGCAAGAATTTACTTTTTTTTTTCCTTTCACTTTTTTGGAGGTAGATGGAACACGTAACCCCCCACTGGAAATATTGTTGATATTTTTTGTTCTTGTGCCACTTGACCCAATGTCATCACTCGTGGTGAGTTGTGTATCCCTTATTTATATATATATACATATATATATATATATATATATATATATATATATATATATATAGATGTGATGGCCAAAAGACATCCTGTCATACCCCTTAATTCATGTTGATTGAAGAGGTAATTCCTCCAAATTTATCATATGGCACCTTAATCCATGTATCAGTATGCAGTCAAATCAAAATATCCCATAAAACTGGATCTATTCCTAAGTTTTCAAATGTTTTTCCATAACAAAGTTCTACTTATACTGCCAAATGCCACACTTAAATCAATAAAAGAGCAGTATAGTTTTGCTTTCTTCATCTTAACATATTTCCAGATAATGTGTGATAGTATGTAACAATGTTGAACAGTTGAACAATCTGATCTAAATCCATTTTGATATTCACTTAATATTTTTTTTCTTTAAGCCAGTCCTGAACTCTTCGAAGAATTATCTTGGAAAATAATTGTTATGAGGCATCGTTCAAACTTATGGGATGGTACATTTTGAGATCTGAAGCATCACCTTTCTTAAAAAATGGATAAATAATACTTCCTAACCAACTAGTTGGAATTTGTCCTCCTTGAGCTATATGATTAAATAATACCCTTAAAGGGATACTGTCAACCCTCTTAAGTCTCAAAGTGTCCCTAGTTTAAAAAACACATTTTATGATTGTCAGCATTCTGTAAGGATTGCTGATGTAGCTGGTAGTTTAATTCTGATTCTTTTTTTCTTAAAAAAAGTGAAAAACAGATTGCCTACCATACTGGTGTTACCACACAAACACAGGTTTGTTTACATTCCTTGATCAGCTCCAACTGCATCTTTCCTGGACTTGGGAACACCCACAACACAGTCTAGCCTCTCGTGATGTAATGGGAGTTTAGAAGGCTACTGCCTCATGGGTGTCTGCATGGTTTAGTTGTATTTCTAATGCTCTGGAAGTATGCAGTAAGAACAGAGCCAGGATTCTAAACAAAACAAGGTTGTTTATAAATATACATTAGCGTGCATTTCAGCTCTACTAAACAAGGAGACAGACAAAACAAATAGCAGCATCAATGAATTTTAAAGAAGTTAAGCAATCATAAAATGTAGGTTTTTAACTAGAAATAATATGATGAAAAACAGGTTGACAGTGTCCCTTTAAGATGGGGATCAACCAATCTGGAAAAGACTTGTACACATTCACCAGGATTTGATCTGGACCTGGGTCCTTATTTGATTGAGCCTTAGACAATGCATCTGAGTCTCTGATCTCAATTTCCTCTATATATATATATTTATATATATATATATTGGATAAGGGGTTATTAAATGATTTGAATGATATTCCACTGTATAGCTATTCTGAGAGTCAATAACTTCTATTCTGAATAATATAAATTCTGGAAGTGTTTACCCAAATATTAGGAGCAATATATGCCTCTATTGCAGCTGTATATTCACCATAGCCTTTACTTACTGAAATACTCTGATTCTTCACATGTATCTGCACTAATAATATTAAATGCTCAATACTTTTTACCCTTGAAAAGGGGACATTCTGTCTCAGTGGGCTTACCCAGTTACCAGAATTCAAATAAATAAATAAATAAAGTCCAGAATATTTTTGCATCTCTATTATATATGGTCTCTCTAAGTTCCTCCCACATTTTCTTTTAATTTGTCTTCTTCAATTTCAAGTAACATTTTATAGTTTTTCCTTGCTTTATTTAAATGTTGAATGTTTTCTTTGGATCTTGAGCTTTTACACTATCTTACCAATTTCTGTAAATCTCTTTTTGCTTTTATATAAGTTTTATTAAACCAAGTAATATGTTGTTTTTTTTTTGATAACACTCTAGCTCTCATGAATGGCTGGATGTATGAAGTTAACAAGGACCAATTTTCTACAATCTCATTTCTTTCTGAGGAATTCAAGCTATCAATAATTATATAGGAAGTGCATATATCATTCAAAATTTCATTAAAAAGGGTCATATTTTGTGTGTCTCATCTAATTCTTTTATCATTAATTATTTCTAGACCTTCCCCATTCCTGTTCAAATCAAGATTTATATCTGAAAAATATTGAGAATTTAATATCATCAGTACATATACATGTGAAGAATCAGGGCAGTCTATAATTTTTAGATCGGGAATCATTTTTAATGTCTGAAAGTTATCCCATGCCAAATCTATAATGGAAGAACCCAAGTGGCCAATATATGTAAAATCCCCTTTGGGATCACCAGGGAGGTGACCATTAAGCAGACAAAAGTTCTTTTCTGACATTAATCGAAAAAGATTTGTTACCACGCAAATTACATTTTTTCCTTTGATCTTCAGAGCCAGTTAACCTTTGGGTTTATTATCTGGAAGCTCTGCAGTAATTCATAATAGATACTTTCCAATTTCTTGTTTATATAGATCCTAGCATTGTAGTCACCCATTATTAGAATTTCCTCTTGCTCATATTTATCCACTAAATCATTTATAACTGATTCATACTGTGCCCAAACATATATAAATTGTTTAGTATTTGGAGGAAAATAAATGTTTACAAGTACAAGTTTCAAATTCTCTTTAACTCATCTTTAAGTTGAGTATAAATTCAGAAAAGAAAGGTATTAACATACCCATGACATTGAGAATTGTTTTAATATAAATAGCTAGTCCTGCTTTATTACATCCAAATTTTTTGTATTTAATAGCTGGTAAAGCATATATAATATATCCTGGTATCAAAGGAGTATTAAGAGACCAGGTTTCTTGAAGACAGAGGATATCATACTTCACCAAAAAGTCCCTTGTCTCATTATCTGTTAATTTTAATGACTGGCCCTCAATATTCCAAAACAAGAGATATATTTCTCCTTCCAAAACTTTAAAATTAAGTATTGCATGTGGATTCTCCCTTTGTCATTGAGAGGACATTGTCTGCAAAACTGAGTATCTATTATTGTCTTCAAAAGCTTTCCTTTCCATATTTGTAGGAGGTTTTGTCAAAGTATGCTTGGAATCAAAATGTGTAATTAGAGCTTCAAAGTTTGTTATAAGTATCCCCAGTGTATCATGTATGTGGGCAGATTTCAGAATCAAGTCTGTAGTTTTGAGCTTTTAAATGAAATATCTACTCTTTTTAACAACTCACTAAGCTCAGAGATAATACCCAAGGACTGGAAGTGTGTGGATGTGATATCCCTACACAAGGGAGGTAGGAAGGAAGAAATGGGTAACTACAGGCCTGTGAGTTTGACATCCATGGCTGGAAAACTCATGGAGAAACTGCTTAAGAAAAGAATAAACAGCTACCTGGAAGAGAATGGACTTCGGGAACCAGGGCAGCATGGATTCATACAGTGCAGATCCTGTCAAACTAACTTAATGAAATTTTTTGACTGGGTCACAAGGGAGGTGGACAAGGGGGGCTCAGTGGATGTGGCCTACCTTGATTTCTGAAAAGCTTTTGACTTAGTGAAACACAAGAGGTTCTTATACAAATTGGCCTGCTTGGGACTGGGGGAAGAGGTCATTCCGTGGGTGGATAATTGGATGGAGGATAAAAAACAGAGGGTACTGGGCAATGGAACACCCTCTGAGGAGTCTGTGGTCATTAGTGGGGTTACCCAAGGAATAGTGCTGGGACCTTTTCTGTTTAATATCTTTATAGGGGATATAGCAGTGGGTCTAGAGGGGAGGATGAGTATATTTGCTAACAACTCAAAGGTCTACAATAGAGTGGATATGCTATAGGAGGTAGAGAGGATACAAAGGGATCTGGAGAGGCTGGGGGAATGGTCCAAAAAGATGGCAATTGTTGTTCGACAGGAATAAATGTAGGATCATGCACTTAGGCAAAAAAAAAATGGGAGGGCAGAGTACTCATTGGGGTAATTCCCTGCAGGTAACTGAAGAACAGAAAGACTAACACATCATCATTTCACATGATCTGAAGGTAGGAAAGCAGTGAAGGGGTAGTGGCAAGAGCAATCAGAATGTTGGGTTGCATAGGGAGAGGGATATCTAGCAGAAAAAGGGAGGTCATAGTACCCATTTACACCATTTACACACAGCTGGTTGGGCCTCATCTGGCATATGGGGTTTAATTCTGGAGACCCTACCTCAGGAAAGATGTGAAGAGGGTGGAAAGAGTTCAGAGGAGGGCAACAAAGATGGTGAGGGGTCTTGAACACTTACCATATGAGAGGAGACTGAATGATCTGGGCATGCATTACTTGGAGCAAAGGAGGGAGAGGGGAGACAGGACTGAGACTTTAAAATACTTCTGAGGCATAAATAAGGTGCCTGTGGAGAACATTTTCCAATTGAAGGAGCGACCTCGGGCAAAGGGATCCTGAGTACCAGATTAAAGGGGGCAAATTTAAAGGCAACTTCAGGAAGTATTTCTTGACTGAGAGGGTGGTGGATAGCTTGAGTGGGTTGCCTGGGGAGGTAGCAGGTGAGAAAACAGTGAATGGGTTCAAGAGGGCCTGGGATAAACACAGGGGAGGGTTGAAGCATGGGGGAGGGACTTCAGCAAAAGCCTAGGAGACTCCAGGGCATTCTGGACAGACTAGGTTGGCCTGGAGGTCCTTTTTTGTTGTCACATTCCTATGTTCCTATCTAACTGAGGGGTGTTTGAAATGGCCTTGTAAATTTTAATCCAAGCTATGGAACTAGATAAAATATTCAGATTAAGTAACCATGATAAAAAAGCTGCCGATTCTTGTTTCAAATTTCTTATTTTCTCTCTCTCATTTGTTTTCCTTCCAAAAATTGAAGGAGTCCTATTTTCCCAAGATAGCTTGTTGCCAAACTTATATTTATCTATTGTCTCTTGGCCACTGTTTCTTCTGTTTAAATCCTCTTTTCTAATTCCACTTTATGATATATTCTGAGAACCTTCTGTATACATCTCTCTCATGGCCTTGTAACCTTTAGAGGAGCACAAACCCTAATTCCTAATGACTGAAAAAAGATGCTTATTTCCCAATGTTATAAGCTAAATTTTCATTACCCATATATAATAGAACACAGTCTGTGTAGGTTGAATGAGTGGACTTTCCTGAATCTCATTGTATGCATCAAAGGAAATAAGTGCATTGGGAAGAGCATCCCCATGAGACCTTTTATTTACTTCTTCATCCAGTGTTTGGCCCTGTGGGGTTCCTTCAACTCCCCCCACCCAAACAAACACTCCACCATGGTACAATTATATTTATCTGTTTCTTTATGTTGGTTAGACAATATCTCACATCCCACTTGTTCAGTTTCCATATACTGTTTTGATAACTGTACTTCCTCTTGTGTTAAATGTTGAATTTCCTGCCTATTCATGTTATCACTCTTCCTTATTTTTTTGGTGATGTTCCCTAGTTTTATTTTATGCTGATCTTCAGTTTCAAATTACATTTGTTTTTGATCTGATAATTTTTTTTCCTTATTTGTTCTTTTGATTTTTCCTTACTTCTCTTATTTTTTGACCTTTTGTACTCTTCTGTATCCTTTTCTTGTTTGATACTTCACATTATTTTTGATGAAGGGGTCAGGAAAGACACTTGAATTGCTTTATTAGCATATTCTTTTCTATTGCCTCCTTCATAGATATAACAAGATAAATCAGAGTTTTGTTATTCCTTTTCCTTTAGTTGCTTTAAGATAGCTTGATTGAAAAAAAAAATCAGCTCTCAAGTTTGAAATGTCCTCCTTAATTGCTCGTAGATTTTCCACGATTACTAAGTTAACAAAATATGGATTTTTAATTATTTCTAACATTTGGTTGGAAAGGGAAGAGGAAGAAAAAAAATTCCCCTAATTACAGTAGTGAGAAATTCCTTATTGTACACAATACTTGTAAGATTTAGGTTTTTCTTTGTACTCAATGTTGTATCAGGAATCATCATGTGAGAGATCTCCCTTGAAATTTGTTTTATCCATTGATCTCTCCTCTGGTTAAGATGGAACCAATTTCTTAAGTCCAACCATAGCATAACTAAGGTTATGTACTGTATGACAGATGCAAGCTTATCAGGTTATTCTTTTTTTAACTCCAAAAATGATTTTTATTAAAACAAATCACACTACAATGACCTAGACAATTATACTGAATTTTCTAGATTTGCACTCTATTATACAGGTTTGTTACTCCAATATGTCTTGTCCCAGATCATTTAACCATTTTTTACTTTGTTCAGAGTTTCCATGACTGCTAGAGGATTGTGAAGCAAGCCAATAGAAGCAAGCAAACACAAGAACGTTATTGAAACCAGAAATACATGTACCATTTCCTCAACCCCCATACTAACCCTTGACTTTTTTTTGTGTCACTTTTGCCCCCTCCTTCTCCCCACCACCACCTTATACATTGATCTCAGGTCAGAAACAAGATTATTTAAGAGAAATAGTTGATTACCTGAGGATTTGCTAGTAGAAGCAGTGACCACTTACATACTTCTAGTCAGGTTCTTCCATTTCAGGGGTTGTGGGATTCTTTTTCAGCCCATGTCAACTTGCTCTGCCTACAAGGAATTTATAATCATAAGTACATGTGTATTTGGTCTGGTATGAAATCCCTCTGCTTTCTGCCTCTAGCAAATCTCTTTATTCCTTTTGAAGACAGTATCATCATACTTTACTTCTATCATGTTCTTCTGAATGTCATTGCTTTTGTGGAGCCTTTAACATAAACATAAAACTTTAACAATGTTTGGCGTGTGTGCCCTTTTGTCTTCTACCTTCTCCTTTCTATTGTCCCCTATTGCCAAGTGGACCTCCAAGGAATTCTGTATTCTGTGTGTTACCATTCAGCTCTCCAGTTTCACCCCATCAACTGTGGACCCCCCCGCCATGGGGTCTTTGGACTTGTTTAGTATGTTTAGACCCTCCATACCTCCCTGAACTTTTCTTCAGTTAGTCTGATCTTGGCAATAATTTGTTCCATCTGGTATATGTGAGATACCCTTTCTCTCCATTCTGCCACCCCCGAAGCATCAGGGTCCAACCAATGTGCTATTGTTGTCTTCAGGGCTGCTATCATCATGCATCTAAGCACGCCCCCTCCCACTCTAATGGCTATCCCAGGATCCAAACTCCTAATAGATAATGCACATATTCCTCTGGCATCTGGACACCCATAGTCTGGTCTGTTCTTCTCTAACCTGCGTTCAATATTCCTTCAGTTGGGGCAGGCCCATAGGATATGTAATTGTGTCTCCCTTTCTTTGCACCCCCTCCAGCACTGATCTGTTGCTGTTGTCCCAAAGTGTTTTGTGACTGTGGGGACACAGAAGAACTTGTTCAGAATTTTCCAGCGGAATGCTCTCCAGTTCTGTGATGCCAAAACCTTCCATCCCTGTAAGCAGTCCTTCCATTGCTCATCAGTAATTGGCACTCCCACCTCCTGTTGTTATTTTTCTCTAACGCGCACCATGGAACCCCTCCCCCCCCCGCTTTCAGGATCAGCTGGTACATCATGGAGATGCATTTGGATCTGTCAGTAAGGATCATGGAGCATTACAGGAACTCTTCCCACTGGGTCCTCTCTCTAGTAATATACCTTAACCTATCTGCTTCCAACAAATAACTGTACCTGCAAAAATCTTTAAAAGTCCCTCCTGTCCAATGCATATTTTGCTTGAAGCTCCTGAAATGCTACACAGTGGTCTACTTCTATTAGTTGACTATATTTGATTAGTGCCCTTCTGCACCAATCCCTGAACCTCCCGTCTGTGTACCATGGCTCAAATTCTTTGTCCCCTATGATTAACTTATTGGGTGTGTGCATATGGGTGCAAATGTTTTGCAGTATATTAGGAGAGTGTTTTACCCACCTATTTGTCACCTGTGTTATCCATCCCAGAGTGATTTCCATGGCTGGAAGTGCATGGATTGGGATAGGATGTATCTCTAGTCTCTCCATGTTCAGCCACCTTGAATCAATGTTTTGCTTAGCCCATGTTATTGGGGGGGGGGGCTACAAAATAAAATATTCTAAAATCCTGAAGGCCAAGGCAACCCTCCTCTCTAGGCAGGGAGAGATTTTGTATCCTGTGTTTCTTCCCCACCCAAACAAATCTCTGAAAGCTTTTGTCCATCTGTTTCCAAAAACTGTCAGGTATCCCAAAAGGCAGTGACTTAAATAAAAAGAGAGGTCTGGGTAGGACATTCATATTCAATATTCCTACCATCCCTAGCAGTGAGAACAGAAGAATGGTCTACCTCTTTAAGTCTGATGTGATCACCTCATGAAACTTCTCATAATTTAATGCAAGCAGCTCATTAACCTTAGGAGTAATCTGAATTCCCAGATAGCGGATAATATTTTGTTTGGCCCAAATGAAAGGAAAACTCTCCTTCCATTCCTGTGTGGGTGGGTCACTGACTAGTATTACCTCTGATTTTTCAAAATGTTCTTTATATCCAGAGACTCCTCCCTATTCTTGCAAGATTGCTTGCAGTGCCGGTATTGAGGTTTCTGTTTGCCTTATGAAAATCAAAACATCGGACCAGATTCTAGAAGAGTTACGCCTGGTGTAACAGCAGTTGCACCAAGTAGAACGGGTATGTAGCAACTTATGCCAGCAGTTGCAACATCGTGATTCTACAAAGTGGCCTGTGACATGGCACAGGCCACTTGCTCCAAACAGCAGTTACACCAGCAGTTGCGGCCCTAGACCCCCTGCACCATGGCGCTAGGGGGTTCACGGCAGCAGTTGCACCCCATTCTAGAAGGGCAGCCACAAAGTCCCCACCATCGGGATTCTACAAGAACCCCTGGAGGAGAACCGGCATCATAAGTTACACTTGCATTTAGCTGGTGTAACTTACATACCACCTTCGAGAGTTCTGTAGAACATGATCCATATGACCCCTATGCCCAGACTGCACCTGTTGTTGCCCCACTGGGCACCACACAACCAGTCCTGGACTCGGGACCATGATCCTGCCCATCCCCTGCTGTACAGCCCCCATACAGTACATGCCCATGAATTGCGCCAAACCAACTGCCCCAATCCCTGCACATGTACTGCCCTGCAGGGCGCCACCCCCAGCCCCTGGATCCCCATTATGTCGCACCATATGGTGGCGCTGCCATCCCCTCACTCATGTCCCGATCCCCTAGTTGCCGGCCACATATGCAGCAATTACCCTTCCCTGGTAGTCTAGTGGGCCCCCCCGATCACTATAAAATATATAAATGTCCCCAAGTCCCTGTTAGTCTAGTGGTCCCTCCCAATCATTATAACGTAAAAACATCTCCAAGCCCCTGATAGTCTAGTGCCCCCCCAATCATTGTATATTAAATAAGTAACTCCATACCCCTGGTAGTCTAGTGGCCCCCCACCCAGCCATGCCAGCCCACCCAGCACCCCTCACCCATCCCGAGCCACTGACTGGCACAGCCCACCTCTCACCACCAAGGCCAGCCCGCTGACTGAGGTTCAGTATCAGTGCATACTGAAAAGATGCACTCAGATATTAATATCTGAGGCACTGCTTTACAGTACATGCTGATACTAGACTTGACAACAACTGGCCATGGTGTGAAAACAGAGCTGTGCCAGTACTAACGAGAGATGGAGTAGAAATGCCCAATGGCTTTGTAACTTTTGAAAGTAGTGAGTAGAGAGCCACTAGACTTGAAAACTCTGAGTGCTCATTTTGTCTCACAATGATTGAGTAGAACCACTAATTACAGAAGATGATGCATGTCATGGCTGACCTAGGGTTGGGGCACGGGTGGGGCGATCACAGCACTGCCCATTGGGGCTTATTACAATGGGAGATATGGGGGTGTGGGCAGCACTGTGGATCATATCTATGGGGGTGTCTGTGGCCACTTGGTGTGGCCAGCCCTGCTGGGCTCATATATGGGGTTTCAGGGGCCTGTTGTTGTTGCCAGCCCTGCGGTGCACATACAGGTGGCTTGGGGGAGCAGGGCGCAGGGTGGCTATTGTGGCTTGCTGGGCAGGGGAGTGTACTTGCACCCTGTGGCAGAAGGTTATGACATGCTGGATAGGTACGCCATCTGTGCGGCATACTTAGCCGCATGGCGCAAGCCACATAACTTTTCTGCATAGACCCTGCATCTTCTAGAATAGGGCACAGGATCAATGCCGCAGTTGCTGGTGGTGCAAGCTGCGTTTGGCGGCAACTTGCGCCACCCTTCTAGAATCGGGCCCATCATCCGCATATAAGGAGGTTTTATGTTCCTCATTCTCCATCACTATTCCCTGCACCCCCTTCTTATTTCTAATTTCAACAACAAGTGGCACTATACTAAGAGCTAACAGCAGAGGGGAGAGATGACAGCCCTGGCATGTTTCTCTTGCAAGTGGGAATCTAGACAGATTTACCTTGTTTACCTTGACCACCACCTCTGACCTATGGCAGAGTGCATCTATGCAAGCCTGAAGTTCCGGGCCAAAATTCATTGCCCCCAACACTCCCTGAAATAGCCCCACCTCACCCTGTCAAATGCGTTTTTGGCATCTAATGACAGGGCAAGTTGCAACTGTTTGGTCTTTCCTTGTGAGGTAAAAATATCCAGTACCGGGCGTATGCTGTCCTGCAGTATCATATTCTTTATGAACCTGGTTTGGTCCATGTGCACCAATTTCCTCACTACCCCTTGTAGCTTTGCAGCCATGATGGATGTGAATATCTTCATATCTATTGGGAGTAATGATATGGTCTATAGAATTACATAGCTGCAGGTCCTTTCCTTGTTTGGGTATAACTGGGATTTGGACTTGTCTTCAGGAATCCAGGGACCCCTCCCCATCCAGGATGCTGTTGACTGTCCCTTGCAACATTGGTACTATGACATCTCCCGTTTCTTATAGAAGTCTGCAGGGAGACCGTCTGTCCCAGGGGCTTTACCACCTTTTAAGTTCTTTATTGCCCCTTGAATCTCTACTTAAGAGATGCTTGTCTCAAGTCCCTCCTGCTCTTCTAATGCTAGTTTTTTGTAGTTTTACTGAGGATATGAATATAGTTAGGGTTCCATCATCCTGCTTCCCCCATGAGTCCTCATACAGGTTTTGATAGGTATACCGTTCGCACAGTGAATGCATTTCCATAAAGAACATTACATGTACAAAATCTGCAGGTCACTGTAATGGTCCCGGTGGTACACCAACTTTTTTTCCCAGTGATTGTGCCCCCTCCCAGACAACAACTCTGACTTGGAGCTGACTATATAAAAGTCAGGAGGTTACAGTAATGTCACAAAGCCAATTGTTGGCATGGTGCCATCACTGTAATGCCATTTTGCAAAGTTCCTGTTGCTGTGTTGACATGGAACTGTTTTGATAGAGTCTGACAAATGTGTTTGTGATGGCTTTGGGATTTGTGTGCAAGACTCCTTCCCTCCCCTGTCCCTTTATGCCTTGTACTACTCTGTTAGTGGTTTGTTGTCTTAGCTGCCAGGCCAGAAGTTTCCCAGCTCTGTTGCCTGCTTCATAATATTTCTGTTTAGTGTACCTAAGGTTCCTCTTTATTTTTTGTTCTAGCAGCCTAGTGAGTTTATCCCTGTAATCCTTTAGTTGTACTTGGACTTGTGGGTCCAGGGTTATTTTGTGTTCTGCTTCAGCTTCAAAATTGCGTCCTTCCAAGTTTTTTGTTTCTCCTGCTCTCTTTTTCTACGTGATGCATGTTGTATACATAAACCTTTTAAAACCGCTTTTAGCCCATCCCAACAAACTGCTTCTAATGTATCCCCTTCCTTATTCAGAGTCAGGTATTCTTTTGTGGCATGTCCCAGGGCATGGCAAAATTCCTTCTCATTAATATGAGAGTCATTTAGTCTCCAAAATGGATTTTATTACACTTTTTCCACCACTAGGTCTATGGCCACTGGTGCATGATCTGAGGCTGTGGTCTGATTCATTTTGCACCCCTGCACTACTATATATGAAGCCATTCTGTGGACATCAGTAATAGGTCTATACGGGAGTATTGGCAGTGTGGGTGTGAGAAGAAAGTGTAGTCTCCCTTTCTCTTGTGTGCTCCCATCGCCAGATATCTGTGAGACCTCCTTCCCTCAATCAGCCACTTAAGCCTTTTACCCTCCCCTTGTGGGTCCCCATTTCTAAGTCCACTTCTATCCATCTCTGGTTCTGGCATGCAATTAATATCTCCTCCCACCAAAAAACATGGGTCCCTGCTCCTCTGTTGTTCTAAGGAGGTGTCTTTTCAGGAATGTGGATCTTTCTCTACTAACATTAGGGGCATATGTGTTCAGAAGAATACACGGCATCCCCTGTAAGTACCCATAACCTTAACATATCTACCCTCCTCATCCTCCTCTACTTGTTCCATCAGCCAGGGCATGTCTCTTCTAATCAAAATAGCCACCCCTCTCTTATGTGGGGAAGCAAGGCATGATGAGGAGGAATGTAGTGCACCCCCCAGCTCCATTTAAGCTTGTTGTATTCCTTTTGGGATAGGAGTGTTTCCTGCAGGAAAGCTATCACTGTCCAATGTCTATTCAATTCTTGAAGGATTCTTGTTCTTTTAATTGGTGAATGGAGTCCCTTAACATTATAAGTTATGATCCTGAGGTTCCCCGTTGCTGTTATTCTCCTCTTATAGGGATGTTTAAACAGGGCACACCACATCAAACCATCATGTAACCATACACACGTAACCAAACTTTGAACTATATACAAATATCTGAATGAACATTAAAATGACAATTATTAACCTTATTACTTTAGCCTGTAACCCACTCTCTCTCAGTCCATTTTGTTAGGCCAATAACAGAGATAGTTTCACATTTGGCTACAAGATGATATTTCCCTGCTTACGTGGGAGAACTCCGGTGGGTTTTCTCCTTGGGCAAGTGGACCTGTTGTTCCTGGTTCCCCCCTTTTGTGGCTGTTTCATGGGGTGCAGGACACTTCCCATGTGTTTGGATGTTGCTCGTCCAGACATCTCAAGATATGTCATCTTCTGCCCCTTTCCTCTTCTACACTCTGTTTGAATTGTTTTCCTGCATCTTAAGGACAGCCCCCCCCCCCCCACATCCACACCCCTTCACAGGTCTGATTGCCAGAACCTATCTCCCAGTGGTAGGCAGAAGACTGGAGGCATGTGGGCCACCCACCGACCCAGGCTCCAGTGATGTACCTCGATTGCAGTGTTGTTGGAAAGCCAAGAGTTATTATTATTATTCAACTCCCCTACCCCTGCATTTATTAAAATGAGGCTACCCATATTTTTGGTGTCTCTTCTTCCCTTCCCACAGAGCTCTTAGAAGTCTTCCCTTCCCCTTCGAAGAACATCATATGATCCTTGTGTCCAGTCCAGGAAATCCATGAGTACCTCTAAACTTTTCATGAAACCTCTTGTTAATACAGCTACTTCAGAATAGACACCTTTTGGAATAAATCCCCAACATGAAGTAGGGTTTTGGCTACCTTTCTTCTCCTCCCACTCCCCTACCTTCCACCCCACCCTGCTTGTTATCCTCCCCCCATGTTTCAGCTGTGCACTTGTTATCTTTTTTCTCCTGTACTCTAAGCACTTAGTACCCACATGCAGACTTTTCCTTGTGTACTAAGCATTATACACTCCCCAACTCTAAGCACGTGGTATACACATGCATGTACCTTTGCTTGTATTTATGCGGGTATTCTCATAAGTATGTTTATTTCATATGTTGTGTCCTAAAAGCAATTGTTTCTGACATTAGTATATCCATTCACTGTCATGTTTATATCTCACAGTGTCTATGTTTTTACTGATTTGGATTTTATTGAATGTAGTTGTTGTGTACACTGTTATTTACTGTCTGGGCTTTGCTCTTCCCCACCTTATGTAACCTCCTCCTCCCAGGACCCTTCTGGAAACCAGCTGTCCACAGCTCATGTTGTCTTTCCTGGTGAAACTTTTCAAAATAAAGAATAAATAAATAAATGAAGCTGTTAAATGGTGGAGGCACCACTATCTAGCCTCCCTGAGAATAATACCTGGAACAGTGTGCTGCTTCCTCTTCCTGGACCCCTTTGTCTCAGTAGCTGCCCAATTTCCCCATTTGTTGCTCTGTTACCCCCTCTCCAAGGCAGTAAATCACCCCACCCTCCATCGGGTCCATTTGCATCAGACCTTTGCCTCATTCACCCATGGAGAAATTTTTGCCTGGGGTATGTCTTGGTATCATTTCCCCAATTATCAGTTTTTCCTGTATCAATATGTATAAGATCACCCTGTTCTTTATAAGTATCTGTCTTGTGTAAAATTGGTAATCTTAATACATATTCTGAACAGCTAGTTGGCATTACTTCTAAGGAAAATGTTTGTGAGGCTGACAAATCAAAGTTTTGTACATACAGTAGCTGGAATTGTCTAGAATAGAAGTTGAATGAGTGTATAGAAACATAGAATCATAGACTTTGACGGCAGATAAGGACCACTTGGCCAACCCAGTCTGCCCATTTCCTTACCTATTGGATAAGCTGTAGATTCTAGTTAACCAACAGCCTACTTCCTGCAACCCCCCACTATAATTGCCTTATGTCTGTCCCATGCATGTTTGAATTCCCACACTGTTTTAGACCCCACAACCTCTCCAGGAGGCGGTTCCCATGTGTCCACCTCTCTCTCCGTGAAAAAATTTCCTCACATTACCCCTGAACCATCCTCCCTCTAACTTTAAATTGTCCCCCTTGTTCTTACACGTCTCTTTTTCTGAAAGATGCTACCCTCCTGGACTTTGTTGATTCCCTTGAGGTACTTATAAGTTTCTATCATGTCCCCCCGTCCCTCCTTTCATCAAGGGTATACATATTAAGCTCTCTCAGTCTCTCTTCATATGGTTTCTGATGTAGACCCTGCACCATTTTAGTTGCCCTCCTCTGGACTGCGCTCCTAATCCTGTACAAATAAATCCTTCTCCTGATTGCCTTGTTTTGTTATAAATTAATGCTTCCAGATTGGGTCAGTTCACTTTTGAGGTATCATCAGAAGTTCTCATACTTTGGGTACCATTCCCCACTTTCTTACTGCCTAATCCTGTCCCCACCATGGGAGTGGAGGCAGGTAAGGAAACAGAGGGTTCTTTTTTTTTAAGAGTGGTGCTCTTAAAATACGTTGTAATTTTAGGTTGGTTCAGGGTCATCCCCTCCTTACTTTCCTTGTTTTCCTTATGTTCCATGTTTTTATGCTGAGTAGTCAATTTCTTTATTTTCTGTTTCCTTTTTTCCTTCCTCAGTTTGTTGTATTTCCTCTAACAGTGAACTATTTTTCCACTATATCTAAGTACTCCAATAGAAACATAGAATTTGATGGCAGATAAGGAACACTTGGCCCACCTAGTCTGCCCATTTTCCTACCAAACAGATACGCTGCAGATCCTAGTTAACCAACAGCTTACTTCCTCCTACCCCCCACTAGGACTGCCTTATGTCTGTCCCATGCATTCTTGAATTCCCCCACTGTTCTTGAATCCATGATCTCCTCTGGGAGGCTGTTCCATGCATCCACAACCCTCTCAGTGAAAAAATACTTCCTCACATTACCTCTGAGCTGTTCCCCCTCTATCTTCAAATTGTGCCCCCTTGTTCTTGCACATCTCTTTTTCTGAAAGATGCTACCCTCTTGGACTTTGTTGATTCCCTTGAGGTACTTGAAAGTTTCTATCATGTCCCCTCTCTCCCTTCTTTCCTCAAGGTTATACATATTAAACTCCTTTAGTCTTTCTTCATATGTCTTCTGTTGCAGACCCTGCACCATTTTGGTTGCCCTCCTCTGGACAGCCTCCACTCTGTCTATGTCTTTGCGGAGATGGGGTCTCCAGAACTGCACACAGTACTCCAGATGGGGTCTCACCAACTGTCTGTATAGATAGATAACAACTTCCTGTGTTCTACTATTAATGCCTCTCCCTATGCATCCCAGTATCCCCCAGCCTTCCTTACTGCCTTCTCACATTGTTTGCCCACCTTTAGGTCATCTGATATAATTATCCCCATTTCCCTTTCCATTTTTACTGTTGTCAGTATCTCACCCCCTATTGTGTACTCTTCCCCTGGGTTTTTGTTTCCCAGGTGCATTAGCACTTCTTTGCATTGAATCTGAGCTGCCATACATTTGACCATTCATCCAACCTTGCCAAGTCCCTTCTCATCCTTTCCCTCCATCTTGTATCAACCCTGTTGCAGATCTTTGTGTCATCTGCAAAGAGACATACTTTTCCTTCCAGTTCCTCTGCAATGTCACTTATAAAGACATTAAAAAGGACCGGTCCCAGTACTGAACCCTGCGGTACCCGCTAGTAACCCTCCTTTCTTCACTGTGGATCCGTTTACTACTACCCTTTGCATCCTGATGTCTAGCCAATTTTTTATCCAGGCTACTACCTTGAGACCCACTCCAAGGCTGGCTACCTTGTGTATTAATTTTTTGTGTGGGACTGTATCAATGCCTTTTAAATCTAGGTAGGCCATGTCCACAGCCCCTCCCTGGTCTACTACTTTGGCCACCCAGTCAAAGAAATCTATTAGATTTGTCTGACATGACCTTCCCATCATGAATCCATGCTGCCTTGGGTCCTGTGCCCCACTGGCCTCTAGGTACTCGACAATTCTTTCCTTCAGAAGTGATTCCATCATATTCCCTACCACTGAGGTCAAACTAACTGGTCTGTAGTTTCCTGCCTCTGTTCTGCTCCCACTTTTGTGAAGAGGAATCACATCCACCCTCCTCCAGCCCTCACGTACCACCCCATCCTCCCATGATTTGTTAAAGAGAGTAGTCAGCGGTGTCACTAGTTCTACCCTTAGTTCTTTTAGAATTCTTGGGTGAATCCCATCAGGCTCCATTGCTTTGTCCACCTTCAATTTTATTAGTTCTTTCAGAACCCTTCTTCTGTAAATGGACTGGTATTGACCCCTGTCTTCAGAGTGTTTCTCTTGTTTGGTTTAGGTTCCTCCCCTCCTCTTCCTTTGTGAATACTGAGCTGAAATATCGTTCAGTGTCCCTGCTTTTTCACTGTCACCCTCTACCCACATTCCTCCTCTTTATTAAGCCTCAATATCCCTCCTTTGGTCTTTCTTCGGCTCCTAATGTACCTATAAAGGTCTTATCCCCTTCTTAACAGAGTTGGCTATCCTTTCCTTGGTTTGGGCCTTTGCTGTTCTGACTGCCTTCCCAGACTTTTTCTGCTTTAACTGATAAAGTTCTCTGTTCTGCTCCTTCTGTGTTTCCTTATATTTCCTGAATGCTATCCTTTTCTCCTTAACCTTCCCTGCCACCTCTTTTGAGAACCATAGCATTGTTTTCCTTCATTGTGTTTTGTTGATTTGCTTTACACAAAGGCTTGTTGCCTCTGTAATGGCTGGTTTGATTACTCCCAATTGTTCCTCCACCCCTCCTTCTTGACTGTTTGCTAGTGCTTTTCTGAGGCACTCTCTCATTTTCCCAAAGTCAGCCCTCCTAAAGTCCAATACTCTTGCTTTTGTATGACTTGATTGTATGGCTGTGTTTATCGTGCACCACACTGTTTGGTGGTCGCTTGTTCCCAGATGGCTACCCACTTCTAAATCTGAGATTCTTTTTCTGTCCCCATTTGAGAGTACCAGATCTAAGATTGCTCCCTCCCGAGTGGGTTCCAATACTAGCTGTCTGAGGCATGCCCCTTATAGGGCATCAAGAATGACCCTGCTCTTGGATGTGCCTGCAGCAAAGGTGCTCCAGTTAACATCTGGCATATTCAGGTCCCCCATCAACAATATCTCCCCTTTTTCTGCCCTTCTAAGGATGCCTTCTATCATTTCCTTGTCCATTCCCTCCCCCTGAGATGGGGGTCTGTGTATAACCCCCATGTGGATTGTGGTGCCATGATGAATAATGTATGTATGAATAAAAAAGAAGAATATAAATCACTAATATGATAGGGTAAAATAAATAGTTCTATAAAAATATCTAAGAATACATATGAACATAAGAACATACATACTAAGAAGCCAGCAGAAGAAGGCCATTTGGTCTATCAAGTCTGTTCGTATTGCAGGGTCCACAGCTTGAGCTAATGTTCCTGTCCTTCCTTCCTGCTTCTCTCATCCTCCCTACCCATGATCCTTACTTTCCCCCTATGCCTATCCCAGAATCTCTTAAAGCTGCCCACTGTCTTCAATGAGATGACCTCTTCTGGCAATGCATTCCAAGTGTCCACCACCCTCCCTGTGAAGAAGTGCTTCCTGACCTCACTCCTAAACCTCCCACCCTAGCTTAAAGAGACTCTCCTTGTCAACCTTATTTATCCGTATCAAATACTCGAAGGTCCCAATCATGTTCCCTTTTTCTCTCCTGTCTTCCAGGGAATACACGTTCAGTGCCCTCAACCTCACCTCATATGTCTTACCCTGCTGACCCACTGTCATATTTGTAGCTCTCCTCTGGACCTTCTCCAGCAGGTTAATGTCCTTTTTGAGGTGTGGGCACCAGTACTGAACTCCATACTGTAGATGTGGCCTTACCAGTGACCTGCACAATGGCAGTATAACCTCCTCTCTCCTACTACTGATCCCCTAGATATGCATCTCAGCATCTTGTTCAATTCAATTCCAACAATAGGCTGTTAAATAGCAAACTATCTAATATATTTGGGATAAGCCTTTATAGGACAGAAAGTCCATTAACTGGTTATATTGAAACATGGAAACATAGAAATTATCGGCAGATAAGGACTGCCATTCCCATCTACTCTGCCTGTAAGCCCTATACTTAAATATGGCCTCTGATCCTATCTGGTCAGTGGCTTCTCTGCCCTCTGCCATACTTCTAAGGTTCCCTTATACCTGTCCCAGACATGTTTAAATCCATCCACAGTGCTAGCTCACTCCATCTCCTGTGGCAGACTAATCCATGTGTCCACCACCATCTCCATGAAGAAAAACTTTCTCATATTACCTCTTAATCTGCCACATTCCTACATTTCTTATTATGCCTCCTCATTCTTGTATATCTCTTATATTCAAAGATGTCTCCCTCTGCACCTTGTTAATGCCCTTAAGGTACATGAATGTTTCTATCATGTCCCCCCTCTCCTTTCTCCCCTCCAGTGAGTACATATTGAGGTCCTTTAATCTCTCCTCATAAGTCTGTGGTGCAAGCCCTGTACCATCTTAGTCGCCCTTCTCTGGACCGCCTCCACCCTGTCAATGTCCTTATGAAGATGCGGCCTCCAGAACTGCACACAGTACTCTAGGTGAAGCCTGGCTAGTGTTTCATACAAAGATATCACCACCTTCTGCCTTCTGCTAGTGTTACCTCTGCCTATGCACTTCAGCATGCCACTGGCCCTCCCTGCAGTCTTGGTAATCTGCTTTGACATGTTCAGGTCATCTGAAATAATAACCCCTACAGTAGGTATCTTTCTTCCTTGGTGATTGTCCCCTCCCATCCTGTAGCTCTCCCCAGGATTTCTTTGTCCCAGGTGCATAATTTTACACTTCTTTAAATTAAGCCTCAGTTGCCACACCTCAGTCCATTTTTCAAGCTTCCCCAGGTCCCTCCTCATTGTCTCCATCCCGTCTAGAGTATCCACTCTGTTGCAGATCTTGGTATCATCTGCAAACAGGCAGACCTTTCCCTCCAGCCCTTTTGCAATGTCACTAATGAAAACATTGACTGGCCCAAGGACTGATCCCTGAGGTACCCTGCTGTTCTCCCCTCTCCCCCAGATTGTATTCCATTTACCTCCGCCCTCTGCCTCCTGTCTGTTAGCCAGTTCCTAACCCAGTTTACCACCTTGTGCTCCATGTCCTGACTACCCATCTTGTTAACCAGCCTGTTATGTGGGACCGAGTTGAAGGTCTTGCTGATATCAAGGTAGGAGACGTTCATTGCCCCCCCAATTTACTTCTTTTGTCATCCAGTCAAAGAAATCAATCAAATTCATCTGATATGACTTAACCGCTGTGAATCCATGTTGCCTCGGGTCCATGGGCACCGTTGGATTCCAGATGTCCCACTATTCTGTGTGGTGTAGTCTAATTAGGCGGTTTTTGGGGTGTGGTGGGGGGAGTCCTCACTCGCTGCTGGTCTGCCAGTGTACATTCCTGGCCCATTCTTAGGAATTTTCTGCTTCCTCCGATTAACTTGTACTGATACCAGTCCTTTTAAACAGTCCCATTTAAACTTCACGACGAAGGAAATAACTCTAATTTTCTTCTGTTTACATCTGAATGGCAGTGAGAGTGCCTCTCTGGTCCCCCTGGTAGTGAGAGTGCTCGGGGGTTGAATGATAAATTAAAAGTAAAAAGTTCCTTGTGCTCAGGAAGTGAGAGTACCTGTGCTCTATTGGCCTCCCTAGGTTGTGAGAGGACCTTCGGTGGCTGAAGAATTGTTTTGCTTTTATATTTTACATCATACATTTTATATTCTTGGACTTAAGTTACAGTTAAAATTTAGTTTGTATCTGATTATTTATATTTATAATTTTATAGTCTTTTTTGTAATAACTGATAATTATTTATCTGGGTTTATATTTAGGTTAAATTTTGAAGTTTGGGATTGTTTATTTATTGGGATTTAATTGTGCAGTAAATATGTGTTGGGAGGGTAGTAGGACGGTTGGGTATTACTCCCCCTCCAGGCTCAGAGACCTCTGTCCATTCTTTTGTCCTCCCCTGTCACCAGAGGTGTATAGTCGGTGTAGGGCTCTGGGGATTACTAGGAAAAAGGGGAGGACGAGGGCTGGGCCTGGAGAGGAATTGGAAAGGAGTGGGCGGATAGGGATAGTGGGGACAAGGAGACATCCTGGGGCAAAATGGGTCCAGAAAAGGGGTTCTCCCTGGCTGGTTCCCATACCCAAGGGTTCTGCTGGTAGTCAGCAGGTAGCACAGTCATCCTTGGATGCTCATCCTACTCGGGTGATGTTATGCAATGCCAGGTCTTTTAAAAACAACACCGCTATTATAGCAGATCTTTTTGGAACATCAGACCTGGCGTGCATCACTGAGACTTGGCTGGAAGAAAATGCTGGCCCAGTTTTGGCTTCAGCAATTCCAGCAGGGTACTCAGTGATACACCGCCCTAGGATGGATCGTAGGGGTGGGGGTGTTGCCATTTGTTTTAGATCAGAACTGGGCCTAGTGGAAGTACCAGTGGGAACTACCAATTCCTTTGAATGTATTGTGGGCGAGGGTGTGGGGCACAGGATTCTTCTTTTCTACAGTCCACCAGGTGATGGGAATATTTTCCTGCAGGAAGTCGCAGACTTCATTGTCAACCTGACATTGGGATCCCCCAAATGGTTGGTTCTGGAGGATTTCAATGCCTGGGTCGACGATGAACTCTCACAGTTTGGTCAAGACTTCTACCAGTTAGTGATTTCACTGGGCTTCACACAGGTTATTTCCTCCCCGACCCATATTGGAGGTCATTCATTGGACTTGGTGTTCCTACTGGGGATGGAGATATCCGATCTGGTGGTGGAACCAGTCAGATGGTCTGACCATCATTCCATTGGGTTCAATTTTGGGGCCACCCTTAGTAGGCCAGCCCCTATGGAGATGGTCTTGTACTGCCCTCTGAGTGGTGCTTCCCCAGATGGCCTAATGGCAGTGCTGGACCTATTGGGTTTTCTGAGTGATTGCATGGACCCAGGGAACTTGGTACTTGCCTATAATAAGGTGGTAATGGGGGCCCTGGATTCCATTGCTCCTGTTCGTGTTTGTCCCCTCACTCTTTGCCCTAGGTCTCCTTGGTTTGATGAGACTCTAAGGGAGTTGAGGAGAGTTGGACCAAGATTGGAGAGATGTTGGCGGAGGTCGGGCTTGGATTGTGACAAACTTAGTTTGATGGACCATTATGTGGTCTATCAGTCAGCAATCTCTCGTAAGAAGGCAGAATTCCTGTCCAGAGGGATTGCTGCTGCACAGAATAGACCAGCTCAGCTTTTCCGGACCGTGGACAGATTGTGCAATCCAATCTGTCTTCAGCCCAGAAGAGCCTTTTCTCAAGAATGGTGTGAGGAGCTTGCTCAATTCTTTTCAGATAAGGTTGCCAAAATCAGGTCCGAGGTCCGCTTGACTCTCTCTAGTGGGAGTTGTGATGGTTGACAGGAGATGTTGGACACCGGCTTTGCGTGGTCCGACTTCAGCCTTCCCACAATCAATGACATTGTGATGGTCATCCAATTATTGCGTCCGACCAACTGTGGTTTGGACCCGGGCCCTACACGTCTCTTAGTGGGCTATGTAGATAAGAACAGTCCGGTCCTGGCTGAGCTAGTCTGGAGGTCTTTGGAGAGGAGGATTTTTACAAATCCTCTGAAGGAGACTATGGTTCAGCCCCTTCTTAAGAAGCCCTCCTTGGACCCGGACTGTCTGGCTATTATAGACCCGTCTCTAACCTACCCTTTGTGGGAAAGGTTATTGAGAAGGTGGTTGCATCACAATTGGATGATCATTTAACCAGCCACGATGTCTATGATTCCCTCCAGTCCAGATTTAGGAAGAGACATAGTACCGAGACGGCTCTGGTTCGGGTACTAAATGATCTCCTGATAGCGAGAGATCAAAGGACCTGTTCTGTCTTGGTCCTTCTTGATCTCTCTGAGGCATTTGACACTGTGGACCATGATGTGCTGTTGGAGCACCTGCAGTTTATCTGTGAGCTGTCTGGTACAGTCCTCAGTTGGTTTCGATCCTTCCTTGAGGGTAGGACTCAGAGGGTGGTGTTTGGGATTTTTTCCTCAACATCATTCCCCCTATCCTGTGGGGTGCCGCAGGGCTCCATTTTGGCACCCATGTTGTTTGCGGTGTACATGCTGCCGTTGGTATCGATCATTAGGCGGTACGGTTTGAATTTTCACTGCTATGCAGATGATACTCAGCTGCACATGTCCTTTGTACCTGGCCAAGTTGCCGCCTTTTCAGTGTTTAACAACTGTCTTGCCGAAATCCAGGACTGGATGAATGTGAGTTGGCTGCGGTTGAACCCAGAAAAAACTGAGGTGTTGGTCGTGGACCCAGGTCGCCGGGAGGTGGGTTTGTTGACGGTATCTCCTTCGGGCTTATGGCTCGGGGTTGTCCAGCTAACTACCTCAGACCGGGTGCAGAATCTGGGCATTATTTTTGATAGCTGTTTAACACTTAAATCACATGTGTTGGCAGTTGTCAAAGCCTCTTTTTACCATCTGAGGAACATTGTCCGGGTGAATCACCTGGTTCCTCCTGACAATCTTCCTACTCTGGTCCACTCCTTCGTTACCTCCCATCTTGACTACTGCAATTCCCTTTATCTTGGGCTACCAGGGGTTGATATTCGCTGCTTGCAGCTAGTGCAGAATCTGGCAGCAGACTATTGACTGGTTCCTTTAGGTCCAGTCATATAACGCTTGTGCTCCGCGGACTGCATTGGCTGCCAATATGCTGGCATATCACCTTTAAGGTCAGTTTGCTGACCTATAAGGCCCTACATAATGAGGGACCTGGCTACCTGAAAGATCTCCTTCGTCCCTACTGTCCCCCCCGCTCTCTCCAATCCACTGATGAGGGATTGCTAGAGATTCCCAGGGTTCGTTTGAAGACCTCTGGGGCCAGATCTTTTAGTTTTATGGCCCCAACCCTGTGGAATTCTCTACCTCATCAGGTACGAGACTGCCCGACCATCCAAACTTTTAAGGGAGCATTTAAAACATATCTTTTTAAACAAGTGTATGATGATTTCTAAATGTTATTAAGTTTGGATAATTGTATTGCTTTTAGTAATATTGTTTTATTATGTGATGTACAGGTGTCTTGGTTCTAGAAAGGCACCTTTTATAAATAAAGTATTGATTGATTGATTCTTTCTTTAAATAGTGCCTCCATGATCTTCCTCACTACTGTGGTGAGGCTGACTGGCCTATAGTTCCCTGCCTCCTCACTACTGCCAGATTTGTGTAGAGAGACCACATGTGCCCTCTTCCAGTCCTCTGGAACTACTCCGGTGTTGAGTGACTCAGTAAACATGGCTGCCAGAGGCACTGCAAGCACTCTTTGCAGTTCCCTCAATATCCTCAGGTGTATGTCATCTGGCCCCATTGATTTGTCTACCTTCTGTTTTGTGAGCTCCTCCAAGATTCTCTTCACTGTGACTGGACTGGTGTCTACCTCCCCCCCCCCTCGGCACCTGTTGCTCACCTGTGGTCCCTGACCCTCCCCCTCTTCAGTGAATACTGAACAGAGGTATTTATTCAGTATTTTTGCCTCTTCTAGGTCTCCCTCCTTACACTCCCCTTCATCCCCTTTGAGCCTTATAATCCCCTTGTTTTTTCTTCTTTTACTGATGTACCATCAGAATGTCTTATCCCCTTTCTTTACCATCTGCACTTATCCTTCCTCAGTCAGTGTCTTTGCTCTCTAGCAGCATTCCCCACTTCCCTTAGACACTCCAGGTATTCCTCCCTGTATTTCCTGAAAGCTTCCCTTTTAGCCCTTACTTTATCTGCCACCTCTTTCAAGAACCATAGTGGCTTCCTCCTTTTCTTACCTTTGGATACCAACCTATTGGAGGAGGGTCAACCGTCTGGTATTTGTGTGGGTATGTGAAAGCAGAGCAGGCTAGTTTCTAATATTTAACAGATTTCACACAAGTTGTGGGTGACTTTCTGTAATTTCTTTGAAGTCTTAATATTTTTGTTGGTGTGATCTTTATTTGTTATATTTTTCTTACATTTGAAAATGTCCAGAAAACAAAAGATTTCAGTGGTGGTGGATGTGAACCATATAACAGCGTGACTGACACCAGATTTTGGTCTCAATTTACTGTAACAATTTTTTGGGAAACATTTCTGGACTTCTGAGCCATGTTAGGCAGTGGCAACACCAAGATTAGGCATGAAACCATTGGTAAACAGTGGGCCAAGCATCATGTTTCGGTCAGAGTGGAAGCCATGCATTATTTAACAGCATGACTGAGACCTGATTTCGGTCTTTTGAAGAGCCTTACTAAAAATGTTAATTTTTTAAGATATGGGATTTATACCCTGCTTACCATATTAAAACAGGTTACTGTGTCAAAACCACCACCGAACAATTAAATGGCAGAACAATGCTGTTGCTTATTATCTCTATCTGCCATAGCATCTATCTCTTCTTTAAAGGTAGTGAGCAGCTCTGTAGATGACTCTGCAAGACACTTTACTGCACTCTGCTCCTTCTAGTTCAGAAATGTCACTGTTCCATTAAGAAAGCCAGTGCATGTGTTATAATTGAGCCATGGTAGGATCATGTGACCCCAAATCATAACTGATTTAAATTCAAAAATACATGCATCTTATTAACCTGAAAAGTTTAAAGAAAAACCTGTCACCTTCATAAAAGAATTAATTAAAAAGTAGCATATAAGGTCAGAAAGAGAGTTTTCAGGTACTAAATGGACCAAACTGTCCAGGCTAAGTCAATTAACTAGTTAATTTGACTAGTTTCAGATGGTTCACTAACCATCAGTTTCTGTACTATTGACTCCTGATAGACCAATGTTTATCTAACAGATACACACTTAAAAAAGTAGTTTAGTACATATAGCACAGTATGCACCAAATATTAAAATGTTCCAATAAAGTGTTATGCAATATGCTGCAATATGCTGCTTAGTATTATCTAAGAAACAAAAAGGAGGCAGATAACTTCCTATGCTATTCCTCCACCACTTTCCAAAGGTTATAACACTTTAATCATTCGGTAAACCATCAGAGCTCTCCTCCACAGACTCTTCAACCACTGAACCACTGTATTCACACTCCGTAGGTTGGTCTCCTTACCACCACAGACTCCCAATGAGGAATTTCAGAAGCAGAACTAGCAGAGCAGTAGTGATATTACATGTTACGTATGTCAGATTGTAATGGCTGTGCAGCAGTTAGATAATAAGGATTAGAGATACATTTCTGTTATCGTTTTTCCAAAATATAGTGGGAAAAGTGGAATACCTGCTCTAACTTAAAAGAGTGCCTTGCACAGCCCTGCTCTCTGTGCTTCTCCTCAATAATGCAGTGTTCATCACACTCCCTGGGAGAAACTGACTAGAGGGTAGGGAAGGGTTTTAGACTTTTTACCTTTTTTATTAAATGAAACTTTGTCATGTGAACTTAGGTGATGTTTGGAAAACATTGCCTCTTCTAGAAATGGAAGTTTCTGTCATCACAGCAAACTTCACTGGAAAAGATTAAATTCACTGCATCTCTGCTGTGGATCTACAGAAAATGCAGTGGTCCCATGCCATTTCCAGTGCAATTAACCTTTGTTTACATAGCCTGCTCTTATGAACACTTGCATGGCAAAGGCAGGGGTGTTGCATGCCAGGTGCATCAGATTAAAAATAACCAATGATAAAGTACAGTGCTGTGGAGATTTGAGGTGCTGGATGTCATGCTTCTAAATACACTAGCGACCTGAGTTCAAGCATGGACTTGGCTTACCAAGGGTCAATCAGGAAAGAGAGAATCAAGCATTCAAGGGACTGCCTCTCCTCTCCTAGGGAGGGAAGTCATGCAATGCCTTTCCTAGACTGCCACCTTGTGGGGGTGTGGTGGCAGGGCAGACACTGCATCTTAGATGGGGGAGGCTGGTGACAGATGTGTGCGTGTCTCTTCATGCACACACAGATGTGTCACTGCATGCCATCAGAGAGGTGAAGAAAACAGAAAGTGGAACAAGGTTATGATGCCTGGCTCAATCATGGCCTGCATCACCATCCAGGCAAGGCACCTTCTGAATTGGGAGTCTGGGAAGAGGAAGGATGCACTTCCCCTTCCTGACCATACTGCAGAGGGTAATCCATAGCAGATTTGTCCTGCTGGTATGTCCCAAGGAGGCTTGTATTGGCCGGGGCAGGGCTGGGGCAGAATGGGGTGCTGGGCCCCAGAATGAGGCTCACTGAAATAAATAACCTGTGACAGAACGGCACTGCCAATGTCTCCTCAGACTCCAAAATGGTAAGACTGGCAAAGGTATGTGCTAAACTGTCAGAAAAAATAATTATAAAGAAAACAGAAATATCTGAGAATGGAAGGATTGAGGGGTTGTTAGCTATCAGGATTGTTTGACACAGTGATTGTTTAAAGGAAAATCTTTATTGAATAGTACTGCTGCATTATAATGCTTCATAACTTACACTTACAGTATTTTAGGTATACATTTTTTTGACTTCCCAAATTGTGTGGAGAACCGAGAACTTTTATATGCTAAACATATTTCTGGTTTTACAAACCTGAATGAAGAACCTTTAAGACTATGTGGAGTCAAGGCAACAGGCTGAAAACTTTGAATTTGCAAGTTTAACATTTTGTTTGTTGTTTATCATAGAACTGACAATTTGCTGCAGTTTACAAAATTGATTTTATTAAACAGAAACCTTTTTTAAACAATTTTGCCAGACATGCAACATTTTATTGAGTAACAAACATCAGAGGGACCAATTATACAAGGAAAACCTGGTTCGAATTGTGTATGAAGAAGTGCCATAGTCCTTATATACAAAACATTATCACGTTATTACTTTTCTGAATCAGCAGTACTACAATATGTACAGAGAAATGCATCTTCAAAGCATACAGGAGCTGTTCCTCTAGTCCTTCTAATGCACAGACTACTGTTTCTTTATGCAGAAAGACTGGTAACTACAAAAAAGAAAAATTGCCTACAGCACGTGGTGGGCTTTAGCCAAATTAATATTTTTATAAACAACTCAAATAACTTGATTCCATGTCAGCCCTATACAGTATGCAAGACCACACACATATTTTAAATATTAATATAATTTATTTAAAGGTTGAACAGTTCTTTTATATTTTCTTTCTAAACATAGACACATAGAAGCTGACAGCAGATAAGGGATGCATGGCCCATCCAGTTTGTCCTTTTTTGTTGCATTGCTTGCACTGTAGACCCCTCCAGGTATGCAGCACTTTCTCTGCCACCCCCTTACCTATACTTTATGACTTCCTTGTGCTTATACCAGGCTTTTTTTAATGTAATGAAATATTTTATTTTAAATTTCCCAAAGAGAAAACATACAGAAAAAAGAAACATTCCCATAAGGGTCGTATGACCACTAAAACAGTACAAATGTGAAAGATACACAACCTACTGTTAATAACATACACTTTGCAAGTATCATTGTACCTGGGGTATAAAGTGAAGCAGCTAAACTTTAAACTCTTAACACAAAACAAAGGGATACTTACTGTACCACCCAAATGGGGAATATACAGGTACTGTATATGTGCAAACAGTGCAAGCAAATCAAGTGTAGAAAAAAATAACCTGTGTTAAGTGGCAATTCAGGTAAATGAGGATCCAAACTGGTGTGCGTAACTTGAGAGCTACAGAGGTGCAGTCTAACCTGGGTAGTTAAAAGATATCCCCTACCTGTGACCCCTCAGCCTGGAGGGACTGAGGAGCTCAAGTTCAGGGGTGGATTTGACCCCATGGAGCAAGAGTGTCATCAGATTCATAAGGGGGGGTTGCCAGGTGTGGATGTGGGAGTAGAGCATAGATGTGAACTGAGATAGTGTTCCCATTTCTTTTCATAAATATGTGTCTGATTGATGTTGGCATATGTCAGACATTCAAAGACTACTAGTTTGGCCAAAGTTGTGTGCCATGTTAGAAGTGAGGAGTGGCCTGTCTGATGCCACCTCATCAGTATTGCCCACATAGCTTCAAGCAGAGCCATGAGCAGCCATTTCTTTGACTGAGAAGAGCAGTACAACAGCTGTGAGGTGCTGCCCAGGACAGTGTGGGCAAAGGATGAGGGGATAAGTAAACATAACATTTTAGAGCAGTCACATAATACCCCTGTCAAAAAGAGGACAACATGGGACATTGCCACAAAATGTGTAGCAGATTGGACTGATGGGCTTGGCACCTCCAGCAGTTGGAGTGAGGAATAAGCCCCATCTTGTGGAGTGTGTCTGGAGTGTGGTAGCATTTCAGTAATACCTTGATCTGGATGGGCTGGCTCATGGAATCCCTGTACCTTAAATGTACACTTTTAAGGAGAGACACCCAGTCTTCAGAGGAGATATCCATCTGTAGGTCCCACATTCACTGAGCCCTGCACTTATCAGTGGTGTTGGGAAGGGAATCCCTGAGCATGGAGTATAGGTTCCCTGCTAGGGCCTTAGTTTTGCCTTGTTTATATAGGGTAGCTAGCGATGCCCACCCTTCCCCATATGAGCCCTATATCTGAGGTTTCATGATGCTCCCTGGATTTGGAGAAACCTCCAGAAGTCCATTCTGGGTAGCTGGCATCGAACCTGCATTTGCTGGAAGGACATCATGTCCTCTGAGTCTGGCTCATAGAGGTTGGCAATCGTACCAATACCCATCTGCATCCATGGGAGTCATCTGATGGGTTGCCCCCCTACCATCACATCTGGGTTATCCCACAATGGGCTATGTTGAGTTGGTGAGTGCCAGGAAGATAATGTACAGTGTGTAAGCCTCCTGCATTTCTGCCAGGCTTCGCATGCCTCCCATATTACCGGGGGGAGTGACTCTTTCTGCTGCCCCCTTTTGCTGAGAAGATTCCCAAACCAAATGGAGTCTGTTAAATCAGATTCCAGTGTTACTCATGCAGGGGTATCTGGGGATTTAGGGAGGAACCACCTGGTGGTTTGTTCAGCCCTGTATGCCAGAAGATACCCCTGAAGCCAAGGGAGACCCAATCCTCCCCTGGACCGATGAGCTCGTAGCTTGCCTCTCCTGAACTGAGGGGCTTTGCCCTCAGAAAGGAACCCTGTTACCACCCTATCTATTTTCTGAAGTCAAGTGGACTTCTCTTCTGTGGAGGACTACTGAGTGATGCTCAGGGTGAGGGGTGAGGGGTAGATAAAGAAGAGAGAAGAGAAAACAAAGAACACCAATACAGTTACTACTATATCTCAAAAGGGTTCCCCAATTCTCTATGACTGTGAAGGTTCTTCAAATGGTAGATTCTGTAGGTTATATACCAATTGCTCACCCCCCCCGAGGGGGGATCTCCACATGTAGAGGCAATGCCTAGTCTCCACCTTTGAAACACTTACCCAAGCTCAATGTAGCTGCTCCTCTGAGCTTTGCGATCAGAATAGTTTATAGCGTATCTTTCTGATAACAGTTAATCAGTGAATGCACTAGACTTCCAAAAGGAGAAAGTGATTTATGAGGGTGACTTCAGAGCCTTTTGGGAAAATGGCTGGATCTGGGTTCACAGCCCATCCTATTGGGCACCTCTGTAGTGATTTATAAAGTAAGGGTGACCATAGAGGTCAGTTCATGACTGGTGATTGACTATCCAAAGTTTCGATAAGCAATACAGGAGTGCAGGGTAAACGAGCCATGGAATACTAAAATATTCACCTTGGGCCTATCTCTGGTCCTAATTACCCAGCATGCCCTAACTATGGTTACCCTACCCCCTGATGGATTATATTTCCCCCGTGGATTAAGTGGTCTGGCTACACCAACGGAATGCTTAGGTACCCCTCATGCTTTGGTGGTGGGGGAGACCTATAGTGGCACCAACCTCCTCAGCCACACTGGGAATGTACCTCCAGCATGAAACTTATAACTATAAAAGTATAACAGTACCTTGGTTAGGTGCAGTGCTACTCCAGCTTACTTGATTTGCTGGTTGGGGGGGATCTCGGGGATGAGGTTCACATGCTTCCTGAGTGAGATGAGAGGGGAGTTGCACTGAAATCATATAGAGGTGCCTTTTCTGGGACCCCATTATGGCCTACCTCCAAAGGTCGGTTGTATCTTGCAGTTGGTACTGCTGCCTAGCTTTCTCTATATACAGTAAACAGTGTCAGTCACATGACTTCCATCTAAGACCTGAACAGCAGCAGTGCTGCATCAATTTCCAGTAGTAAATTCTGCTCTAATATCCCTTACCCTAGAAACCACCTGTCCTCCCCTTTTGAAGAGGCATGATATCCAGACCCATTCCTCTCCCCAGCAACCCATTACAACCCCTGGTGCCCCACCCTAGAACCTCATTATGTTAGCTCAATTTAGTGAACTCCCCTTCCCCGTGATACCTCCTCCCTGGAGTACAGCATTCCCAGCCCTATTTAACCCCCACCCACAGTATACCCAAATTATACTAGAAAATTTTTCAGAAGAGCTAGCCAGGCCAGCTTACTCACCTCACTGACTAGGCAAAACCTAGTGGTGAGGATTACTCACAAAGTTGTGTGTTGATCAGCTGGTTCCTGTAGCTGTAACTTCTGCAAAGATGCAAGGATCTGGGTGATCTTTGCTATCCGATGGCTCCATAATGTCCATAGACTCAGTCTCCTTCATCTCTTTGGTCCAACTGGTCGCTCCGGTAGTAGTGGGAGACTGATGCTTCATCGAAGGTTCCTGGTACTCATCATCTCTGTGGATCGTGACTGGAAATCAGGACACTTGAATGGGGAAAAACTGCTCCTGCTGACTCAGCTCCTGGATCGGTGCCTAGTTTACTGCATTTTGGGACCAACAGTCAGATCCTTACATTTCTGTAACCCAGAGCTGGGCAGCCCAGAGTCAACTGGTGTCATAAGGGCCTTGCCAGCTTCTGCTGCCACCATTTTGGCAGTTGCATCTCTGATTTTGTCCATTGCAGGAGCCCTTTGTTTATAGGCCTCCTTTTCCCTGCTGTCAGCTTGCTCGTCCCAACCCTACCCGGAGGGCCCCTGAGGTACCCAGAGCTTTCTGGGAGTTGTAGTTTCAAGTATACAGTGTGGCCATTGTTTAGCAAACCAGTGTTCAATTTCTTGGGGGTTAGTAACTGTAAAATCCAGTCCATCTATAGAAACCCACAAGTTCATCAGCCCCTGAAAGCCATATTTAGCTTCTTGTTCCCAAAGCAGGATTTTTAGAGGACCAAAGGCTTTGCGGTGTATAGCCACCTCATGGGAGAAGTCTCAATAAAAGGAAATCCAGGTCCCCTTCCAATTCAGGTCTCCCAGTTCTCTGGCAACACAGAAGATCTGCTCCTTCACTGAATACCTTAGAGTGTAGGCTATAATGGGTCTTGGCTGATTGTTTGTGACATGTGCATGCCCTCTTGTCTGTTGTGCCCATTCCACATCTACCGGGCCTCTCCATCTCAGCCTCAGCAGCAGGGGGATGAACTCATTAAAGAAGCTCTCCATATCGTTCTACTCTGATCCCTTGGGGATGCCAAGGATTCTTAAATTATTCCAGTGTCTCTGGTTTTCTTGATCTTCCACCCACTGCCAGAGCTTCTTGAGGTGGAGATCATGATCTTCCAATTTACTGAGAATGGCATGCTGATGCAGCTTCAGTTCATCCGTATGCTGGTCTGAAACATTTGTCTGGTCTTTTAGATTTTTAATATCCTCCGTGGTGCTGGCTACAGCACTGTTGATGTCCACTCTGTCAGCCATGAGGGCTTCCAGCATATGAGTGATATAACCCAGTGACTCTGCCACAGTTGGGGCTGATGCCAGGGGATTAACCTCCACCATAGTTCGCTGGGCCTCAGTGATTAGCGATTGAGACTGGAGCCCTGCCATAAATACTAGGACCAGGTAAAATAAGGACTAGTTGTTACCTGTGGTGGGAGACTTTGCCGTCCAGAGGTCTGTACTAATGAAGCTGATTTGCTGCGTAGTGTGGTGTGGGACTGGGGAGTGTTGCCTTGCAAACCTCTAGCTACATGATCTGATCAATTCCCTCACCAGTATACCTGTCCCAGCTACTAGCAATTGGTGGTTATCTTCACTGTAGTGTACCACAATGATCTGACTGCTTGCTTATCATCCAAAGCCACCAACTTGACTAGATTATAACTTTAAACGGCCACCATGGGACAAAGCTGAATATTTAAGCAGCCATATTTACTTGGTGCTAAACCACATCCCCCCTTCACAGGATTTTTGAATCCCACTACTGTTTTCTCTTACACAACCTCTGCTGGAAGACTGTTCCTGGCAATCACCACCCTTTCTGTGAAGAAGTATTTCCTCACATCTCTCCTAAACCTACCCCCTTGAGCTTCATATCATGACCCCTTGTTCTGGAGCACACTTTTCTCTTAAAAATACCTCCCACTTGTACCTTATTCACCCCATGAGGTATTTAATGGTCTTGACCATACCCCCCTCCCTCCTCTCCTCCATGGAGTAAGTGTTTAATTCCATTTACCTCTCCTAATAGGACATTTGATATAGACCCTGTACTATCTTGGTAGCCCTCCTTTGAATGGCCTACCATCCTGTCTATGTCCACCCTGAGATGTGGACTCCAAAACTGGACACAGTAATCCAGTGGGGTCCTAGCAAAGACCTGTATAGTGGTTATACCACTTCCCTCCATCCCTTGAACGAACTAGTCACCTGATCAAAGAACTGCTGTTTTAAATATATTTTTTATTGTTATTTTTTTACAGTAGGATCCTTCAGCATCCCAATATTCCAACAAGGCCAAACTGGACATGGTCTGAACCCTAGCAGTTTTGATCCAACCAAATCTCTAGAGGATGAACTAATAAGGCAGACTGTGCTGGACAGAAACCAATAGGGTTCTATATGAGCTGTCTCCAGTTTGGCAGTGTTGTCATATCAAGATACTGGAGTACACTGCCAGATGAAAATCAAAATAAATATTTGAAATTGCAGCTGTTCTGTCTGGTGGGGAGTCCTTGTAAAGGCTGGTTAAAAAGGAAAATGTAGGAGTCCTGTTGGATTCATTTTTAAAAACGGTGTGCTGTCCTGTATGCCTCAGCAGTGTTGAAGTGAAGCCTGTTCTACATTTTCTGGTATAATGAGGGTCAGCACCAAATGACTCATAAAATACACTGTTGAATCAAAAAAATAACTATTACTACTTTTTAGTACAGTATCTTCTGTTTCCTGAGCCTCATATTTTTTTCTGACTCATGACCATTTTGTAACTCCTACAGCACAATCTCTCTGAGAGATAAAATAAATATTCCTTGAGGAATAAATATGGCTTCACTAGAGCAATAAAAAAAATCACAATGTATGGGATTACTTTAATCCTTATGAATACTAATGTACTGCCATTTAGACATCATTTCCAGTATCACCTTAAGTGCTAATTTAACATTACTTGCAACGTTTTTATTGCATTAATAAATCTCCGCATTACAAAATTATTACTTGGTATTAAATTATAATCCATTCTGCTCAACTGCATATACTGTATAATATTAATGCACTCTCTGTTTAATTATGTTACATTAGCCATATTTGAAGTTTAGGGTTCATAAGCCACATAACATTGTACACTATTTCATTTTTAAAATTCTACCCTAAATGGAGTAAAGAAGGCATGTCTATAATTTTCCTTTTTTCACAGACTGTGTATATTGTGTGCATCAGTCCAAAAGTGAAATACAACCTTAGAGAGGTACATCCACCCCATCCCCCATACTACTGGACCATCAGGGAATCAGGATTTGTGCACAGAACCAGTGATCATTATGATTTATAATAATACTGTATATGGATAAGACCAAAATAGAGTGTGTTGGGGATCTCTGTGCCTGGCAGTGCTTATCACAGTTATTTTGCTATCAGTTGTACTGAGTCCCTGGTCAGGACCTCATAGTACTGACTCTTAGAAGGCAGGTATTGTTCTAGCCCAACTCTATGGCCTCACATTCAACAGGAAAAGAGAATGATCTTTTTCCTTTTTCTTTTTTTCTTTATTTTATACTTGTTAGCATGATGAGCATATCTGCCCGTTTTTATACGCGACAAGTTAACATAAATACAAAAAAAATTGAAAACATGACATACTTATTGCAGATATGAAACAATCATAAATAATTATATCACAAATACAAACAACATCATAGGATAACAATAAACAGTTTCATTCACAGAAACAATTTCATTTATCATTATTCAAAAGCCATATCGTAATAGTTTTTTAAAACTGTACAATAATGTGCACTTTGTTATATAAGAAGGGAGAGAATTGAAACAAGTAGGGGCAGTATATAAGAGTGACCTCTGGCCTACAGATTTCCTAAACAAAGGTATTGCAAATTTTAATTTATTTTGGGATCATGTACCATGAAAATTTAACATTCTGGGGAAAAAGGCTGATATAGAAGAAGGTAAAAGATTCAAAACTAGCTTATACATGAATATTGAAGATTTAAGGAAAATCCTCTTAGATAAGGAAAGATGATCAAAGTTCATGTACAAATCACAAGAGTGGGTATTGAAAGGGGATCCAGTAAGAAATCTCAAAATATATTGACTTGTGGGACCTAAAACAGACCTAATAAGATGACTGGTACAGATTCCTTAATTATAATCAACTCCTAACATTTTAAATTAACCTATAACTTTCATGTGTTAAAATGTGGAGAGTTATGTGCAGCATTAGATACCGTTTGAAGGGATGCTGACCTGTGCTTCATCCATACCCCTTAGAAGAACCCCACAGCAGTGACATTTTAAAGTTTGAGCTTTCTACTCTGTTTTATAGATTTTTATTTATTTAAAAGTTTGGTAATTGGGAGAGGCACACTGAGCCAAGGCTCATTTCCAGGTCCAACCCAGGGAAGGGGGTACAAGGATGCAAGAGTACAAAAACAATGGAGTTCAAGGTACAATGCAATAGTGCAGTACATAAGTGCATGGAGATCAGCACGGTTGCAAGTAGTACATAGGCAAGTAGAGACAGATACATAAATTGTACATAATAGATGAACATAGAAAAGAGCAGTATCCAAAAAGCATGAATATGGCTGGCTGTAGTACTAAAAACCTGATAGGAGTGGGCATGTTAGCAACAGAAGGGGAGACACTTAGTGTAAGCGGCAGGCAAGCCTGGGATGCACCCAGGTGCAAAAACTTAGGCACCATTTGGGGGGTAGGAATAACTTAGAGAGATGGGCAAACATTAGGAAAGACATGCTCAAGTGGGAAGTTAGTCAGATGGAAAGCACAAGCAGGGCAGAGGAGGGGAGTGGTAGAGGGTAAGTTTAAAGAGATTTAATGTTGGTGACATTCCTAGCAGGAATAGCAGGGTGTTCCACACATGGGGGAAGTGGAAGGAGAATGTGGCCTTGCCCGAGTTAGAGTAAGGGTGAGGAAGGGCAAAGGAGCATGGGTCATGTGAATGGAGATTATAGGAGATGTGGAGAGAAGGGGATAGGAGGGAGGTAAGGTGGGGGGAGTGAGCCAAACCAGTACTTGGCATAGATAATTGAGGTATGGTGGTGTCGGCAGATGGTAAGGGAGGTGAGAAAAAGGGATGAGTAGAAGGTACAGTGGTGTGTCCTGGGTGGCATTTAAGATGAAGCTATAGAAGGCATTGAAAAGGACGTCCAGACTGGAGAGGGTAGTTATGGAGGTGGACCTGTACATGACATCAGCATAATCAAAAAGTGGCAGGATTGTCTTTGTGAGGAGAATCCAGTGAATGGGGAGGGAGAGGGCATCTTTGTTTCTGTAGAGGCCCCCACGTTTGGGGCAGAGCTTGGAGAGAATATAATTTACATGCATAGAGAAATCCAGGTGGCTGTCCAGACAGACCCCTAGGTATTTGTAGGCTGGGATTATGTCCAAGGTTTTGCCCTCAAGGGTGGAGCAGACAGGTGATGTGAGGAGTTTGGTTACTTTCTGCAGTGTGCCAAAATTCATGGAAACTGTTTTAGAGGTATTTTCTTTTAGCTGATTTGCCTCAAACCATTTCAGGACATGCTTAAAATTGGATTGCAGTTCAGAGGTCACCTCAGATGGTGAGGGGACAGAGTTATAGGAGGATGGTGTTGTCTGTATAGAGGTGTATGAGGGAGGAGGTGCACAAGATAGGGAGGTCATTTAAAAAATTAAAAAAGAGGATGGGACCAAGGATGGAGCCTTGCAGTACTCCTGCAAGGATAGGGAGAGGGAAGAAGTACACCTCCAGTTTGGACACATTGAGAGTGACCAGAGAGGTAAGACCTGAACCACTTGTCTGAGAGGTGGAAGAAGCCAGAAGGTTCAAGCTTGGTGAGTAGGAGAGGATGGGTGCCAGAGTGAAAGGCCTTGGCAAGGTCTCTAAAAATAGCCAAGGTCAGGAGGCCTTTGTCCATACCAGTGAGAATGGCATCAGTGACCCTAAGGAGGGAGGAGACAGTAGAGTGTTTTTTCCTGAAAACCAACTGGTATGGAAAGCAAAAATTGGTGGGGATGAGGAAGTGAGTGAGTCTGGTGAGGACAAATAATTTGTGGAGCTTGGCTAGTGCAGAGAGGAAGGTGATGGGATGGTAATTACCAGGTTGAGCATGGTCACCATGTTTATGAAGGGGGATTACTTTATCATCTTTTCAGGCCTGTGGTACTGTTCCAGGAGAGAAGGAGAGATTGAGCAGATGGGACAAGGGATAAGCTATGGCAGGGGCAGAGATCTTAAGCATAAGGGATCGAGACTATCAGGGCTGGTTTTGCATGGATTCAAGGACAGAAGAGCACAGATGACCTCTTGGGCAGTAATAGGATAGAGTTGACATGTTTATGGGACCGAGGGGGGTCATGGTGCTGTGGGGAGGGGGTCTGCAGGGGTGTTCAGTAAAAAAGGGGAGTGCTGATGGGTGGGAGGGTGAGCAGGGGTGGATGGAAGGGCAAAGGTTGTAAAGAAATTGTTTAAGGTGGAGACTAGGTTGTTGTTGATAAAGAGGGAGGAGGAGGAGGAGGAGGAGGAGGAGGAGTTGGGTGGCTGTTTGAGAAGGGAGGAGAGGGTCTACCAGAACCTATGGGGAGAGTTTTGGTTTTCTGGAAGCATGTACTTGAAATAGTGGAATCTGGCTGCCCTGATTGTTTTGGTGCAAGCATTTATTTATTTATTATTTATTAAATTTTGATAACCGGGTGAGCCCACTGGGCCCTGAAAGTCCCTTTTTCAGGGGCGACCCATGGGTTACATAGATTTTTACAAGGATTGTGTACAGCAAGGTACATTACATAAGTCACATTGTCACATAACATGGGTAAACCTAGAAGCAATTCATCAAATAACAAGTGGTGTGTGGTCAGAGTTGGACTTACTGCGGCTTACACTTGGGAGTCTACTGGGTTCATTTCTCAGAGTATTGTAGGTGGAGAGGTCATTAGGGGAGTGAGATGCTTTAAAGTGAGCCCATGCTTGGTCACAAAAGTTGCAGAGCTTGATGAGGTTGGCTGATATACATGGGTGGTGGAAATGTCTCAACCTATGGCAGCGCAATGAGGTGAGCTTGTTTCAGACATTATTTAATATGTGTCAGAAAAGGGAGACAGCAATGTTTATGTCATGTGTGATGCAAAAAAAAGGACCAATCGGAGGATAGAAGATCATGCAGGAGCATTGAGAGGTTTAAAGAGTGAAAGGAGAAGTCCAGCGATTGGTGTGGGGGGGGGGAGGAGCCTGGCAGTTTAATTTTGCACGTGCAGTAGGTCATAAGGTGGTCACTGAAAATATCCGGGAGCGTACCGGCTGCTGATATCTGATGTGGGTGTGTGGCCAGCATCCAATCTAGGTAGGTGTAGTTTTGGGAGTGGGGATTGAGTCTACTGGGTTCATTGATGAGCTGATGTAGGTTTAGTAACTCAGTTTGCTGAGTGGTGGGTTTAAAGGCAGGGGAGGCCAAGTTTAAATTAAAGTCATTGAGCAGAATGAGTTTGCCAGTACTGGTGGCAGATGAAACGACAGAGATTGTGTTGACCACAGAAAAGGGGGATGCCTTGGTGGAGGAATAAAGTATACGAGGAATATGGGGATAGAGGAAGGCAAGAGCAGTTTAATAAGGAGGAGTTCATGGGCCTTAGGGACTGCCTCACTATTAATGAGAGACACTGGAAGGTTTTGGCAGTGATAGAGTGCTACACCCCCACCCTGCTTAGAGCGGTCTTGACAGAGGAGATGGTAGCCAGGTAAGAAGAATAGAGGGTCAGAAATTCTGTGTGACTGCAATGATTCAGTGATGTAGAGGATGTCTGGGGAGTGTTGTCACACCCAGACTATAAGGAGGTCTATCTTAGGGAGTAGACTCCTGGTGTTGAGGTGGTAGATGGTAGTACCTTTCAAGGAAGTGGGACTGAGGGGTCTGGCCAAGGCTGGGTTGGATGTCTTCAGCTAGTAGTAGGAGGAGACAGGAGAGGCATGAGAAGGGAGAGGGTGCTTTGGGGTGAGGGAGAACAGGTAGTGGAAGGAGTAATTTGGTAGCGGTTTATGACGTAGGGGTGGGGGGTGATGTGAGGGTTGGTGGAGGCATAGTGGTAGGGGATGAGGAGTTTATGGGGTAGGATGCTTTGTGGGAGTAGAGGAGTAGGGGGCTAAGAGCATGAGTATAAGCAGTCACAAGTGCACAAAAAGCATGGCTTGAGATTGGGAAATGTTTGACTATGAGGGAGGTAGTATTTGTTTGATTTTGCATAAGATGGGGCAGGGTGCTTGTAACAGGAAGGAGTGTACTGATACTGTTCAACTGGAGTAGGATTAGGGTTGCAGGAGCAAAAATAAAATCTAAATATGCCCCTAGTTGCCGGGCCTTATTACAAACTAATGGTAAGGTAAGGAGATTGTTTCAGGGCATGCCTGGTTGACTGCAGTGGCTTGTGATCCTTTAATTGATCATTGGGGCCCAATTGATTAATGAAAAATGTGGTGGTAGGAACACTAGCTGACTGAATGGCTGAGGGGATAGTGCAGCTAGCTATGGATGGTTCCAGCACAAGGAACATACATTCAAGACCTTCACTGGGAAAGTTTCTGTGCATATGGGACAATAAATAAAAGAGTTGCAATGTGTTAAGGGACAAAAGGGGTAATTAATGCAAATGGTCTTATAGGAGGCAGGGAGGAATAATTTCATGTTGTCACAAGGTAAGAGGAGTAGCAGTGATCCCTAGTCGTTCATCAATATAAGTTGCAGATTGAATCCAGAGGTGACTACAATTGCAGTAGTCACATGCTATGTATGTCAGTTAGGTTATATCTTCCAAAAAGGCAAATGCTCACCCAGGCAGGGAGGGAGGATGGGGTTAGTGGGGCAGCCAATGTGGATTGGCAGTGGGCAGCAGACTGCCTCCGACTGTGAGCTCAGCCACCAGTACCAGCAGGGAAACAGAAGGTCTGAAGCGCTGGCTGGTAATGGTGGGGTGGAGACCCTGGTCAAGATGCTCTCCAGGCATCTGCTAAAAGGGAAGAAAGAGACAATAATAAATCTGAGTGCTACAGGGGGGATTACATGGTCAGACAAGAGAACAATGAGACCAAAAAGGTCAAGGCGGGAATTGAGAGCTAGATGGGGGAAGGTGGCAGTGTAGAATACAGGAAGGGGAAATTAAGATGAATCTGTGGTGCCATGCAGCAAATTACTCAAATACCTAGGTGAACAACCTGTCCTAAGTAATAAGCAAACAGTCTTATAGAGCTGGCTAAATAAAACACAAACAGTCTTAAGGGGACTAACTGAACTGGGTAGAAACAGTGCTACTTGTACAAACAAATCACAGCCTTACGGTAACACACTAATCCGGGCCAGATGCCCATGATACAGACAGTTTTTTTTGTTTAGTGAATCAATCAGCAGACTGCCTCTGACTGTGAGCTCAGCTTCCAGTACCTGCAGGGAAATGGAGGGCCTGATGCACCAGCTGGTAGTGGGGGTGGGGAGGAGAGCCCGTTCAAGCTGCTCTCTGGGTATCTGCTGCAGGGAAATGGAGGGTCCGATGTGCCAGCTGGTAGTGTGGGTAGGGGTGGGGAGGACAGCCTGTTCAAGCTGCTCTCTGGGCATCTGCTGCAGGGAAATGGAGGGTCTGATGCACCAGCTGGTAGTGGGGGTGGGGAGGAGAGCCTGTTCAAGCTGCTCTCTGGGTATCTGCTGCAGGGAAATGGAGGGTCCGATGTGCCAGCTGGTAGTGGGGTGGGGTGGGGAGGAGAGCCCGTCTCAAGCTGCTCTGGCATCTGCTGCAGGAAATGGAGGTCTGATGCAGCAATTGGTGGGGGTGGAGATCCTGTTCAAGCTGCTCTCTGGGTATCTGCTGCAGGGAAATGGAGGGTCCGATGTGCCAGCTGGTAGTGGGGGTGGGGAGGAGAGCCTGTTCAAGCTGCTCTCTGGGTATCTGCTGCAGGGAAATGGGGGGTCTGATGTGCCAGCTGGTAGTGGGGTGGGAGGAGAGCCTGTTCAAGCTGCTCTCTGCATCTGCTGCAGGGAAATGGGGGTCTGATGTGCCAGCTGGTAGTGGGGGTGGGGTGGGGAGGAGAGCCTGTTCAAGCTGCTCTCTGCGTATCTGCTGTAGGAAATGGAGGTCCGGCTGTGCCAGCTGGTAGTGGGTGGGGTGGGAGGAGAGCCTGTTCAAGTTGCCTCTCGGGTACCGGCTGCAGGGAAATGGAGGTCCGATGTGCCAGCTGGTAGTGGGGTGGGGGGGAGGAGAGCCTGTTCAAGCTGCCTCTGTATCTGCTGCAGGGAAATGGAGGGTCCGATGTGCCAGCTGGTAGTGGGGTGGGAGGAGAGCCTTTTCAAGCTGCTCTGGGTATCTGCTGCAGGGAAATGGGGGTCCGGCGTGCCAGTTGGTAGTGGGGGGTGGGGTGGGGAGGAGAGCCTGTTCAAGCTGCTCTGGGTATCTGCTGCAGGGAAACGGGGTATGATGCAGCAATTGGTGGGGGAGGAGAGCCTGTTCACGCTGCTCTCTGGGTATCTGCTGCAGGGAAATGAAGGGTCTGATGTGCCAGCTGGTAGAGTGGGGTGGGGGTGGGAGAGAGCCTGTTCAAGCTGCCTCTGGGTATCTGCTGCAGGGAAATGGGGATTCTGATGTGCCAGTTGGTAGTGGGGTGGGGTGGGGAGGAGAGCCTGTTCAAGCTGCCTCTGGGCATCTGCTGCAGGGAAATGGAGGGTCTGATGCACCAGCTGGTAGTAGGGGTGGGAGGAGGCCCATTCAAGCTGCTCTCTGGGTATCTGCTGCAGGGAAATGGGGGTCCGATGTGCCAGCTGGTAGTGGGGGTGGGGGTGGGAGGAGAGCCTGTTCAAGCTGCTCTCGGGTATCTGCTGCAGGAAATGGGGGTCTGATGCAGCAATTGGTGGGGAGGAGAGCCTGTTCAAGCTGCTTCTGGGTATCTGCTGCAGGGAAATGGGGGTCTGATGCAGCAATTGGTGGGGGTGGAGAGACTGTTCAAGCTGTTTTCCTCTTATATTAATGTTTAATATAAGGGAAAAAGTATGAGAAAAACAGGCCCAGGGTAAAACACAAAGGAGAAGTGTTTATTTTCTTCTTTTGACAAGGGAAAGCTGTTGGAATGTTTCCACTCCCAGTTTTCTAAGAGATATTTCCAATGTGGCTTATGATGGCATGGCACAACTGACACTGATGGAATGCCTTTCAACCTCTGAAGTGAGTTCACTCAGAAGTACCTAAGAAAGCAGACAGCAGGAATACTGAACAGAAACAATGAAGTGATTAGTCTGTAGTAGCACTGGGGAAAGGGAAACCACCTTAGTTACAGAGTAAAGGCTAAGGTATAGCCTCCAGCCCTGAATGATACCGTAGGTCAAGCTAGGGCACTTTTTATTTAGACAGGGGTGGAAGAAAAGTACAGTAATACTAGAGATGACAAATCTGATGATGAGGCTACAGAAGAACAGTGCAAGTCCAGCTCTTGAAAGCTATTTTTGATGTTTTGTAACCAAAGGGCATTACTTCTCATCCCATGGCTGGGGTCAACAGGAAATTAAGAACAGATGAACTTCACCTGCTGTTTAAAGAACAATGTATCTGATACAAGATACAGTCAAGCTCAGGATGCATCTCAGTTCCACAGAGCTCTGCAGTAAAGGTACTGCAGGAAACAAGGTAATGTCAATGGCAGTTAATACCTTTTGTCATGCAGAAATCTGGCAGAACTCTCTTTACTGAAATATTGGGACATTTTCTTGGGAAGGTGAACCCAAAAAAATTTGGTACAAATCAATTTCTATATAAGCAGATAATAGATATTTTGTTTGAGCTGTCCGTGAGCATACCTGGACATTATGTTTTCATTTTGGGCCATTGTGCTGTTGCTGTTTTTTCCCTTTTGTTGTGCATACCTGTGTAATACACATTTGAATGCATGTGCTTTGCGTCTTGTCATTCTTGGCAAGAGGGTGATGTATGTACCTGACTTTACAGCTGACCTTCATACTGTGTAGTGCTTGGTGTGTCCCACACCATGCTATGCGGGCTACAGCCTTGCACACCATTGTGCTTATGCATGCCAAGCACTGCTGGCCCCTGTGCAGTTGCGCATCACTACTGTGTGTGTGTGTGTGTGTGTGTGTGTGTATGTGGTGTTGGGGAGGGTTGTGAATGTAGCATACTGTCACAGCCCTAAGAAGCCTGTGTAAATGCCTCTGCACCCCTGTTATGTGACACATAATGCTCATATAGCCATAGTCCATGGGGCCCCCAGTTTGTAAATGTATTATTTTATGATAGTCAGTGTTGCTTTGTATATTGCTGTTGGGTTAAATAATTGCCTTTTTGACTTATAGCCACACATTTTTATCATTCACTTTCACCTGCAATCATCCTATGTGTAACCTGCCCCTGCCAGCCCCCCTTGTTTCTAGTAGCAGGGCTGCTCTTCTCACCTCTAGACACCACCTAGAGGGGTGGGGGTAGTCACTACAAATATCTCACAGTTTCTGTATGACCCATTACTTCTACTACGGAGCCTGCCATCCTCAGACAGGCAAACCAAGTGTGGCAACTACCGGGCTCACACCTGGGGGGAACATTTAGCATGGCCATCAACCTGGATCCCTGGGAGAAACCGTTTGCTCAGCATTATGCTAGGTTTGTACTTCTGGTCAGGGGCACCCAAGTAAATCCAGATACTGGAAGCAATGACTGTAATGTCCAAACCAGGTTGGGATTCTAGAGTGTGGCTTTTATTCACATAACACAGAAAATAACAAAGCAAAGATGGACCCCAATGGGGCTACTGTCACTGGTAATGCAGATTACTGAGGTACATAGCACACTTCCTCATAGCGAACCCTCAGGTTCTGAATGGATCTGGGCACACATGGCCCTAACTGGTACACTTTTCTTCTTTCCAATGACTTGGCACCCCAGCCAGTACTAGGATACTTTTCCATATTGCATGAAGGTTGATGTTGGCTCCCTAAACCACCCATGAGCACTTTCCGGCTCTCAGGGAAATCCAAAATCCCACATCTGGGTGCTTTCCTCAGGCATTGGCCAAATGCACTGAGAGAAAACATAGGTGCCCAAACTGAACCCAGAGAGGTAAATCTGGTTACTCCAGATGGGGGTCTCCCACCTTTTGCTCCCAAATCTATACTCGGCCATTCATCTGGTTACAATACCTTTCTTTGAAACACTGTTTGTAGATGATCTCTAGAAATGCTGTGCACATTTAACATTCTATAATTCACTCTACGGAGGTGTCCTGACTTTAAAAGTTCCATATGTGGCAATGTCTTTACACTAGACCCCCACTGGTGCAGATGCTTTTAAGTCATACACAATCTAAAACTTCTGTACTTGGCAAGTCTTCCTTTGACCCCATAGTAGGCAGACACTTTTAGTTAAACACAGTCTTGGTGAACACAGTCTCTTTGTCAGAGCAAAACTCACCATGTTATTGCAGGTGCCCCAGAGCTTTTTCCACAGAAAGACTCAGGTACTCACAGAACAAAATGACTCTCAGGCAGCTTCACCCTCTCCAGGCTGGATCAGGGGATTGCCCCCGAATCGTGGAATTCTCCCCCATCCCTCTGGGGATGGGGCACTGGAATACCTCCCAGGAACAGTCTCTACCACTTCACAAATGACCTTCTGTGTTCCTCTCAGGGTGAGAACACACAACTCCTTTTTCTAAGGTAGCTCTCTCCCTCAGAGCTAGGTCTGAGGAGTTGCACTCTGCAGCACTCCTCACTTTCCAGAGTCTCCACGCAGACTACTCCCTGAATACTGAACCTGAAGACTGAATTGAATTCTCCAAAGTTCTACTGCTAACCCCTTCAGCTAGCATTCCACTGTGGCTTATGCTGCTGTGAGAATTCTAAGGTGACATCATCACTCCAGCTCAGCTGAAACTGAAAACAGAGTGTGACAGTGTGAAACCCATTTAACTGGCATCTCACAAGCTGCCTATCCCTGCCTGCCACTGATTCTAAGTGGGATTCTAGTAACCCCTGGGAACAAGGGGTTACATATGCATTGAATTGTCTTGCTTTCCTTTTCCCCAGGGCTTCTATGTCATAATGGTGATCGCGGAATAGTGATCACCATTAGGATGAGTGTATATCACCGAAAATGAATTTCGGCAATGCACACTCATGGCAAATGGAAAGAATGCACCTGAGATCTAAGGGATTTTTTTTTAATGTGAGGGCTGTGCCCCACACCCTCCAAAAAAGGATTCTTAACACCACGGGGGGTGCCTATTCGGGGGGGGGTTGAAATACTTACATAATACAAAGCTGCCTGCTGGCAAAAAAAAAAAAACTTGCTGCGCCATGCCAGACCTGAACCCTGCAACCTGCACATCCCAACCGACCACCCTACCCACCACACAAGTGGACCACCACACCCCCTCCTACATACCTTCCTCTCCCCCCCCATGTGTGTGCATGCATGTTTACATACATAGCTTCCTGTCACCCCACCTCACCCACCCAGGTATTCTGGCACTACTCTGCCAGGTAGCCCTGAACACAGGTGCGATAACTGAGTTGCTGTTTTGGTAAACACTCAATTTCAGTCGCCTTGTTCACAGGTTACCCTCCCGGGGATGCATATGGAAATGAACTATTATGAACTCAGTATGCCTTTCCAGGTAAAACTTTCCTTAATAACTAAAACACTTTTAGTGTAAATGGATGCAGTGTGATCTAGTGGTTCAATCATCAGCTTGGGAACCAGGGGATCATACAGTAAAACCCTGCTAAAGCAAAATACTCTGGGACAGATAATTAAAACTTTGCCCCTGGGCAAAATTAGCCCTTCCGGGGGTGCAAACATAGCACGGACTCAAAAGCCTGCTATATTCAAAAGCAATAGCCCGGGGCAAAAGCTGCTGAATATAGCATGCAAAAGAAGCTGGACAAACTGGGCTGGGGGTGCAGGGCAAACATAGCTCGAAAATAAGACAGCTCAGAATATTGCAACCAGGAAGTGCAAACCACAACAGCAACACAGTACACAGTGAATAGAAGGACTGTAGAGGTGGAATATGTGGCCAATGTGTGTGCCAGCAACAGAGTGGAGTCAGTAGAGCTACAGGCATCAGTGCATGTGAATGTACAGTTTACAGAAATGAAAAATGATGCCATGACTGTTGCGTGGTGCACAGCTGTTTGTGCAGGGCTAGTGTGGTGCTAAGCTGTTTGCCTGGCGCTAACACATTTGCACAGGGCAAAAATCTGCTACATTCAAAAGTGACATGCAAATGAGCCTACTTATCCAGTCAGTAGGCAAACATCCACATTTGCATCCCATTATGCCCTGATCTGCATGCAGTTTGACCATTGTTACTGCAGAGTTCCACAGCTCCACCTATAGGTCAGTCTGGAAGTACAGAGGCCAGCTGAGGTCAGCCCAAAGCTCCACCTGTAGGTCAGTCAGGAAGAGCATGGCGGGACCTGCAAACTACACATGTGTAGAACTGCGGTGTATAATGTGGTCCAGGAGACTGCAGTGCACAGGCACTGGTGGTGGTGCAGGCTTCAATAGCCCAACTGTAGGACCTGCCATAAAGTGTACTGCAGCCGGTACAGTGGCAGGGGGGCCAGTGGGTGTGGGACATAGCACTGCCTATGACATGGTGGGCAGCAGTGCCTGCAACACCGTACAGAGTGACAGCCCCATCATGCTGGTGTTTACTGACGGTGGACTATACTGTACTGCTGTTGTGCTACTCACAGACACTGCACAACTGACATGGGATGCACACAGTGACGTATGCATTGCTGGGCAGGGTGTCAGAAGGCAACAGCACCATATGAAGCAGCATACAGTACATACACAGCACCATTGCCAGTGCATTAAATGGCAGTTGTGGACCGCATGGCCCACCTAGTCTGCCCAGTCTCTACCCATTACAACAGCTGCAGAGTCCTGTTTCCCAACACTCTACATCCTCCTACCACATGCTCAGAGTGCCTCATGCCTGTCCCATCCTGTCTTGAAAGTCCCGTCCATCTGTAACCCCACAACCGTCTTGCTGTGTCCTATGTATTGGATGGGATTGTGCACAGCTATGCTAACGGTGCACAAGCAGCACAATGCCACAGCATCACTCAATGCTGGTGTGCCCCAAGTTAAGACCACCTTTTCCCGGGCAGTATTTTCAACCTTGCAATGTGTCACACTAAGCCACACAATGGAGCCTCGCGCAGCAATATGCACTGAATATCACATTGCACTGGCCTGCCCCCTCTGTTTGCACCTTGCATATATTACTGGTTTACCCAGTGCTACCGCAGGTTGTGTGCACTGTTGGCCCATTTGAATATCGCTATCCCATGCTAACCTGGTGCTAGCCTGGTGCAAATGGTTTGCACGCAGCGATACATTTTGAATATCTGGCCCTCAGTGTGTGACCTTGAGCAAGTCCCTTAACCTCTTTATGTTCTAGAATACCCAGCTGTAGAAATGGGTAGAAAGACCCCACTAGAAATAAAATGTTGCATCTCAGTCAGGCTATCCAGGGTTCATAAAGCATAAATAAATAAATAATCAATCAGGTTTTTTATTCAGGCACATATGTGAATGTAATGTTTGCTACAACCACCTTATTCCCTCCATACCCCAGGATGCAACTAGAAATTAACCTCCCAGGCTGTACTTGTTTACCTGGTAAAATCTCAGTTTTGTCTTTAGTTTTACTTAAACAACCTGATTAGACCATGAGCAAAATGTATATTTTCATGGCCAACCAGGATTGAAGCTATAGCAAGATAAAAAGATGTGTACATGCAATACAATTTATCACACTGCAGGAATTGTACAATTTCACAGTTTTAAAAAACATATCTTAATGTCAAGTAAATACTACTTAAAGATGCTTTTAAAACCATTAAATGATCAACAAGTCAGCCTCTTTATTGGCAATGTATTTGAAAATGATGGAGCCTGATAAATCAATGTTCACTGGCATAGTGATGTATAGTACTTCATAACACAGTTTACAAGTTTGTCTAGTTAACGTTGATGACCCAGAACAACTAAATCAAGAACTAATATAAGGTGGCAGTAAATTAAAATGAGTCTTAAATAAAAAAAAATGAATAAAACAAATCACAGACATATTTGTCCTAACATCAAAAGGTCACAATGATGCATACTTACCAGAATCTGAAATGCAAAACAAATAATTTTATGCAACAAAATTTCAGTTTTTGCCAACATCAGCATTGGGGTCATACCACAAGAAATAAGTCCATACTCCAAGAAAGACAGCAGAAAGTTTTGTGCAAGCATTTTTCTTATTTCAGGTTATTATGATGAATGTACTCTATACAACCTCTCTAAACATTTATGAATTGTCATGGTTAATGAATCCACATGACTGCCATATTTCAGTGAATAATCTAGCGTCGCCCCTAAATACGAAAAAGAACTAATAAAATCTAAAATGCCCCTATCCAGTGTAGTTATTATAAAATCTCCATCCTGATCTGTTCTTGCGTTATGAAAAAAAAAACATATAGTTCAAGGAAAACCAACAATGGTCCACAAGCCAGTGCATCAACGAATCAAAGCCTGCCTGCAATTCAGCTCCAAACCCACCAGATTTTTGCCCCTACAATACAAAACTGTGTCATTATTACTTTTGCAGAGGCACAAGCTGAAGGGAGGTAGTTTAAATATTAATTAAAAAAGTTGGGCCAAATCAATTCCGGTGGTACAGCTAGAGAATTAACTGAAATGGGGGAGAAATTATCACCTATTTTTACTCAACGCTGTCAATCCTGCAAATAGTTGCTAAGTCACCTGTATTATTCCAATGATAAACTTAAGTCTGACAGAATCTAAAGTAAGCTCTCTGATGGACCAAATCAAAGATCTTGATGAGGTCTATGAAGACAGTAGACACCATATTACCAGCAAAGATGTTTTAAATAAATAAAATAATAACATGATCAATCCCCCTTTTGCAAGCATCCACATTGGAATGGCTATGTCCCTATCTCTAGGTGTTGCAGTTATATTTGCAAGTATGTAAATAAGTGCAGCCAGTAGCTAGGGGCTCCAAGGATCACAAATGTCTCTTTAGTATTGCATTAAATATAACATGAAACAACAGCTCACCTGTTCTGAAAGCACTGCAGCACTAGAGCAGGACTTCACTGAGTCAGGAGTGGAGTTTTGAAGTCAGAAATTGGAATCTGAACTGGTTATGGCTCCTAGGCAGCTCTCTCAAATACAGAAGTTAGAGCATGCTTTTAAAAAAAAAAAAAACTAAAGCTCCAGCTCTAAGAACAGCAGTCAGGAAAAAATCCCAAAAGAGGTAAAAAAAGAGGGATGGCATTCTGAAATAAACGCATTCTGGCAAGTTTGGGCTGGCCTAGAAGACTAGTCACATCCTGACACCTTCCGCTAGACTAGCCATTGCCAGAAGTATTCTGCTTCCCTCTCTGATGTACGGAGCTGTAATCTATATTAATGCCTCCAAGTCATCCTTACACAGATGGGACACTACATATAACACCATCTGTCGCTTTGCCTCAGCATCCCAGCAACTTAAACATAGGTGCCAGCTTTACGCTGATTTAAATTGGCCTCCTCCCTCACACTATCAGCTTTTCTCCCTTGGCTCACTTGTGGATAACATCATTAGAACCAATGTACCAATATCTCTTACTTCCCTCGTTCTTTCACTGTCATCTTCATATAGCTTATGGTCCACTGATCAATCCCTTCTTCACATTCCAAGATGTAAAACCTCCAAGGGAACCTGCGCTTTTGTCTGTGCTGCTTCTAAATTTTGGAACTCCCTTCCCTTAGGGATTCAGTCTGTGCCAAGCCATTCCCTGTTTAAGAAAATGTTTCGGTCTTACTTATGTAAACCTACCCCTTGCATGTGTTTTAATACCCCATAGAAATACTTGTTACTGCGATTGCATGATTAGGGGCTCCCTTTCCCCTTCCTCATGGTTTCACTCCACTTGTTCTTATTTCTGCACCTAACCTTGCCTTGCTCTTCTGCTCCTTACCCCATCCCTCGATGTTGTCACTCTAATGCTCCCACTGTGAACTAACCTCATACTGTACCTCCAGCAACCACTACTTCATCTTGTCAAATTATAACATAGATATTGCTGATTGCTACTAGCTCCTATGTCCTTGTTTTTACTGCAGGCACTTACCTTGGCACTGTACTATCTTTCTTGTTTTAATCAATCAATCAGTCACTTTATTTAACCAGGCATAAACACCATTGAGCAAGCTCATATTCAAGGTGGTCCTGGACATTAATACAATACAGTACACTTCATAAGATTACAATTACGGTGGACAATAGTGCAAAAAAAAAAAGAGAAAAAACATTGTGAAGGTGCCGGTCAATATGGGCCTATACATACCGGTCAACCGGTTGTTTGCCAGGTGCTAAATTGTTATCTACCTCATAATCTAGTTGAACAATATTTTCTGCTGTAAACCTGTGTCCTTACTGTTGTAATTCAGTTGTCTCACTGACACAAGTTATATCTTACTATTGTAAGCCATTAATTGTATCTGTTACTGTCAAAACTGTACCCTTGCTATTGTAATCCCATCTTCGGATCTGTGACCCTACTATCTTGATTGTAACCTCTGGGGTTGTGTCTGAAAATAGTAATTTCTATGGCTAGCACACCCACCCGATAAACAAAAACTAAATAAATAAATGGCTAAATTTGGGAGAGGTTTTTGCTAACTAAGCACAGTAACCAGATAAATTGAGAGGGCTGTAGGATACCTGACAAACTCACAGCTGCTGAGGTTTTTGTTCAACTTTTTTCTTTTTCTCCTTTAAATCATGGCTGCAGGGAGGTTTGTGGGGGATCCTGGGCAAGGTGCAGTTTTTTTTTGGCATGCATTTTAAACATAGTGAAAGCAGCTGGGAGGGGGGTTCATCTGAGGCAAAACAATGGGAGGGATTGAACTTATGGACTAGAGAACAAACATACTAGATTGGGTGTTAGGTTTAGAAAACAAGTAACAAACCAGTTTTGGAGTGTTTTCTTGTAGGTCTCCTGAATGACAGACTGAGAAGAAGGAACAAGAGCAAGGTCACATGATGGGCATTCACCAGTCACAGGCTCAGCAGGAAGTCCTGCATATAGGAGGTCCCTCTGGGAGGATAAAAGGCTGCCACTCCTAACAGTTCCCATTCATGTTCATGTTCTAGAATGTGATTGGAACAGAGCAGGAGTGGAACTGTTGAAGTGATTGGAATTTTAGGTATCTGCAGGCATCTGCAAGTGACAGCAGGTATGCAGGGAACTCTGTCAGTCTACTGAGGTAAGGTAAGCTACTTGTATACTTGTTGCTGCCTTAGCAGGAGCGTACAGAAGAAGGCAGTTCATACAAGTACAAACTACATATTGTGAGGGAAGAAAGAAAGCACCCTATCTAGTGTAAGCATACAAAAAGGTAAGCTAAAGTTTAAAGGGGAAAGCTAGAATCACCTAAGTTGTGAGAATAGAGGCAATATCCTCTCTAGGACAAGAGAAAAAAGAGGATAAAAGAAACAAAAAGGGGAAAATATAAAACAGCCTATCTAGGGTCACGACACGAAGGGGTTAAGCAAAACAAAAAATAAAAGTTAGAAGCAAACTATCCAGTTTAAAGGTACAAGTTATTTCCAGTTAATATAGTGAGTGAAGGAATGAAAATGTTGGGTGGTACAGTTCAGTGGTTGTAGAATGGCAGTTTTCAGAGACCTTCTGGAGACTGAGGTGCTGTCCCAGCTCTATGCACCTCTCTGGGTAGAGGAAGGAGGCTGCTGGATTCCAGGTCTAGTTGGCTGGGATTTGGGGTATGTCTTCCCCCACCCAGGAGTTACCTAGTCTACCACCATTGCCTCAGAGGATGCTAATGAGGAGGGCTGACTGGAGTGTGGTGGACTCCTAGAGGGTGGGGATGGCAGGTCAGAGGCACATTCTTCATCCAGTTCAAGTTATGTAACTCATTTACTGCTCTGTTGGGATAGGACTGCCAGGAGGAGGCACCCATGATAGTGGCCAGGGAGGATGTGGGGTTCCTCTGTAGGAAGGCCCCAAGGTAGGAGAAAGAGGTACCAGGCTGAAGAGGAAGCAACTTTTGGTGGGGGACTGTTAGGAGGTAGATTTTGGAATAGGAAGGGAGGAAAAGAGGTAGGTGAGGTGCCTACCTGGCACCTAGACTCAGATAGATGGAAAGTAGATCCCTTGGATCACTAGGGTGGTAAGGTAGGACAGGGAGCTGAATGTCATTATCCATCTGGGGACAAATGACCTGGATAGAGGTGGGGCAGGGATTGTGTAGGGAGATTTTAAGGTGCTGGGGAGGGATCTCAGGCAAGTAGCACCCTTGGTGACTTTTGTTGAAGTGCTGTCTGTCTGCAACAGAAGGGAGGATATACAGTAGCTGTCTGTACAAGGAGTTTCAACTTGTGGCTGAAGAAATGGTGTGGAGAGGAGGTGTTTGGCTACATTGGGGACTGGGGAACCAACCAGGAGGGATAACAGTTTATACAGGGGTGATGGCCTGCATCCATCTGGGAAGGGAATAATTTCTCAGTGGACAATTTAAAGATTACTTTGATGAACATTTAAACTGCCGCCCCTCAGACTAAAGCAGAGAGAATGGAGGATTTGAGGGGAGGTAAATCCCCCAGGGTGAAAAATAAAGAAAAACACAGAAATGAAAGAGGTCAGGAACACAAGCTGTAATAAGAGAGGGGAAAAAGGAGGCAGGACAAAAAGGAAGAACAGGGGGATAACAGGCAGAGTGGTAACAAAATGTGGAAGGCCATGTGTGTAAATGCAAGAAGTCTAAGAAATAAAATTCCAGACCTAGGGACTATCATAATGGAGACAGACCTGGCTATCATGGCCATTACTGAGTCATGGTGCTGCAGCTTTAACTATAAGTAGAGGCATTCTGTACTACCTACTGGAGACATTTCCTAGCAACAAGTCAAGAAGCCCACTTGTGATAGAACAATACTGGACCTGGTGATCACTAATAGGGGCAGGTAGGGCAGCAAGGAATAGCAACAACAAAGGGGGTTTATGGTGGAAAGGACTGTCAGCAAATCCCAGGAGTTTAGGGAGCAAAATGGTGGACCTGGGGGCCATTATGGTGGAATAGAGGCTAGACATTGTGGCTATGACTGAGACCTGGAGGCCAGAGCACCAGTCTTGGGAAGTAAGTGTCCCAGGGTACAGGCTTTTTAGAAGGGACAGGGCTGTCAGAAGGGGGGGGAGCATTGTATGTTAAAGAAGACATGAGGATGATGAAAGGGCAGGAGGTACAGAGGGAGGTGAAGGTTCTGTGGCTCACATGGAAAAACAGTCTGGGCATCATTAAGACTGGGTGTGATTTACAGGCCTCCTACATAGGGGAAGGAAGGAGACAGACAGATAGTATAGGTGGTACAATGAATAGCACTCAGGGGGAGCCTACTACTGGGGGACCTTAACCTCCCCAATGTGGACTGGGTAATCCCAATGACAACATCTGGCAGGTGCAGAGAGGTACTTGGAGCACTCTAGGGAGCATTCCTGCAACAGCTGGTTAGGAAGCCCACTATATAACATACTGGACGTGCTCCTCATGAACGGGGATAGTGTGGAAGAAGTGAAGGTGGGAGACTGCCTTGGTGCGAGCGACCACAGTACAGTGAGTTTCAGGGTAAAAATGGGTAAGGAAACAAATCAAACCAAGATGAAGGTTCTGGACTTCTGGTGAGCTGACTTTGCAAGAATGGAAGGGATTTTCAGGGAGGATGAGACGTTAAACTGAGGTCCCATCTGCCTGGAAAGTGGTAGTTCAGGTGGATGTTAAACATCACCTGGCACTTATAGAAAAGAGTAGGGGAATGTCCCAGGTGTCTTGGCCAAATTTCCTCATTCACTAAAAAATACCACCAACAGCTTAATCTGGTTCAGTTTCAGTTGTTTACCATCTGTATCCCCCCCCCCGGTCGCCCCTGAAAAAGGGAATTCTAGGCCCAGTGGGCTTACAGGGTCAACAAAATTCAACAAACAAACAAACAAACAAATGGAACATTAAGAGCTATTAGGAGACATAGAGGAATTATGAAACTGCATTAAGGGGGGGATACTGAAAACCACTGAGCTCTGCATCAAGAGGGTAGGAAAAAGCTAAAGAAGAAAAATGCCATGCTGGTTTACCAGGGGAAGTGGCTGTGGCAATTAGGGAGAGAAGGATGGTTTTCAGAACATATAAGAGACCCAGAGGATGGAGGACTGGAAGATTTATAGAGAGAAGCTAAGGGGGGAAGGGCAAAAGCAGATACAGAAGAAAGAATTGTGAGGCTGGCCAAAAGGGGGGATAAAACCTTTTTTTAGGCATGTGGGGGGAAAAGAAAGACAAGGCAGGGGATAATGAGGGTGAAGGGATAAGGGGAGCACTGGTGGAGGAAGACTTTGACAAGGCAGAGGTGCTGAATAGCTACTTTTGCTCAGTCTTTGCAGTAGAAGGGGAGGAGAAGGGACCTGAGTTATAGAAGAGAGGAGGGGAGAACAAAAGAGTGGATCTGAGCCTGTTCAGTGAGGACAGGTTATACGAAGAACAAGGAAGGCTGAAGGTATGCAAGACAATGGTGCCAGACAGTTTGCATCCTAGGATACTCTGGGAATTGAGGGAGAAGCTGGTGGCACCTCTGGTGAGGCTGTTTAACTAGTCCATGGACACTGGATGGGTAACAAGTGCCTGGAAGATGGTGGACATGTTGCCACTACAAAAGTGGGGGGGGGGGGCAGCAGGGAGGAGATGGGAAATTATCACCTGGTCAGCCTCACCTCGGTGGTGGGGAAGGTGATGGAGGTGCTATTAAAGAAAAGTGTGGTAAACTATCTGATAGACAGTGGACTGCTGGATGATAGGCAGCATGGCTTCACAACTGGAAGGTCATGTCTTACGAATTTAATAGAGTTCTTTGATTGGGTGATGAAGGTGGTTGATCAAGAAGGGACAGTGGACATGGCCTATCTGGACTTCAAGAAGGCTTTGATACCATCCCTCACAGAAATCTTGGGTGAGACAGAAAATAACTAAATGGGTGGAAAACTGGTTGAAGGACACAAGCCAGAGGATGGTGCTAAAAAGAATACACTCCAGGGAAATGAGAGTGACAAGTTGGGTGCCCCAGGGGTTGGTACTGGGACCCCTCCTTTTTAATATCTATATCAGTGATATAGCAGATGGGATGGAGTGGAGGGTGTGCCTATTTCCAGATGATACAAAGATATACAATAGGATGGACACCCTGGGGGGGGGTGGAGGCCATGACCGAGGCCCTGAAGATTCTGGAAGAGTGGTCGGGGACTTGGCAGCTGAAATTCAATACCAAAAAGTGTGCAGTGATACACATGGGGCATAAAACCCCCCACACAAATTACACTCTGGGGGGGGGGTGAGGTAATTAAGCCAAGTGAGCAGGAGAGGGATCTGGGGATTATAATATCAAGCAACCTTAAGGTAGGTACTCAATGTAGCAAAGCACTTGGAAAGGCAAATAGAATGCTGGCATGCATTGGGAGAGGCATAACAAGCAGAAGGAGAGAGAGGTACTGATGCCTCTTTATAAAACCATGGTGATGCCACACCTGGATTACGGGGTCCAGTTCTGGAAACCACACCTACACAAGGATGTGGTTGGGATTGAGAGGATACAGAGAAGGGCAACCAAGATGGTGCAGAGTATGCAGGGGAAGCCATATGAGGAGAGGTGGAGGGAATTTGATCTGTACCCATTGAAGGTTAGAAGGGAGAGGGGGACATGATAGAAACATTTAAGTAGGTAAAGAGGATCAAAAAGGTGAAGGAGGGGAGCTTATTTAAAAGGAAGGTGGTTGTTAAAACTAGAGGACATGATCTAAGATTAGAAGGAGGAAGATTTAGAGGCAATGCTAGGGGGCGTTACTTCATGGAGAGGGTAGCAGAGGCTTGGAATAAACTACCAGAGGAAATGGTGGGGGGATTCATGAGGGCATGTATAGGGCCTATGGGCAGACTGGATGGACCAAGCGGTCCTTATCTGCCGGCAATTTCTATGTTTCTATGGGACAGACATAAGGGGGTGGCAAGTAGGGGAAAGGGAGGTCCCATGACATAGGAGATGAGTAAGGGGGGGCAGACTTGATGAGCCAGAGTGTCCTTTTCTGATGTCAGATTTTTATGATTCTATAATTCTATCGGAGATGTCAAGGTGGGAGGCCACCTTGGAACCAGTGATCACTGTACTGTGTGGTTCAGCTTAAGGATGGTGGAGGAAGCAAACCATACAAGGATGAGGGTTCTAGACCTCAGGAGTGCAGTTTTTAAAAAAATTGGTGAATGCCCCAGAGATGACCTAGTAGGAGAATACCTCAGTGGGCTGAAGAAACAGTAGATCAAGCTAATGAAAAGCATAGTAAAGGGAACAAACCTCTGCTTAACAGAAGGGCAGAAATATCGGAGGAAAAAGTGACCACTATGGTTCTCAAAGGAAGTGGCAGAAAAGGTAAAGGCTAAAAGGATAGCAGTAGCAGAGCTGGGTAGAATGAGAAATTCAGAATTTGTGGAATTTTTGTGAAATTCCAAAAAAATGTACAATATATTTGGAATTTTCTGAAATTATTTAATTGGTCATATCTTATTCCATATTGTAGCTACAGGTCTGACATTTGGCATGCATATTGCGTGACATGGTCCCTAGAAGTGTGCCAAGTTTCACAACATCTGGATGAAGGGTAGAGAAGATTATAGGGGCTCAAATTCTAGCAGTTTAATGTTCATGTGAAAAATTCCGAAATCATTTCTATGCTTGCAAATTAGCCACCTTTGGAACTAGATAATTGAAAACATAGATACATACTTTCTTGGCAGAGCTATAGAAAATATTAAATAGAGAAGTAATGGTTATGTAAATTTCAAATTTTAGTCATGGCCTGCCTCCCGATACGACTTCCCTGGCTCGCTTCTGAACTTGGGTCATTAGCACGACAGCATGACGCTCTGATGCTGGGCCTTAGGGGTTGCCTTACAGCCTAATATTTAGGGTCAATGAACCTAACAACATTCTGTTATCTAGCTTTAAACTTATAGGGGCTTAAACTTCAGCAGTTTACATAATTATGGAATCTCATTTTAAAATTTCCAAATGTTTGTAGGCTTATAACGCAAACACTTTTAAAGCTAGAGATCTGAAATGTGGCACAAATATGTATGCAGATCAGTAAAGTAATTATACCTAATATGGGGAAATTTGGACAACAACATTTTGTTTACACAGTAGTTAACTGTAATTTAAACATTTTCAAACATCTGGAGTCTTACAACTCAGTCATCTTTAAAGACATAGATCTAAAACATGGTGTACTGCTGTAAGAGCACAGACCATACCAAATATGATGTAATAGGAACAAATTTATTTTAAATTAGAAGTAAATTAAATTGCAATTCTGGCAAAATGTCATGACATTTTCATGGAAATTTTGTAAAATTTCATGGAAGTGATATCAACATTTCACCATAATTCTACTGGCAGTAGACAAATTTCACCCACACCTATTCAGGGGGTATAGGAGAAACAGAAGGAAGATGATAAGGATGTGTATTAGAAGAAGCAGAAGGAGGCAGTGAAAGCAGTGAGGACCGTAAGGAGCAAATTGAGGAAAGAATAGCCCAGGATGTAATGAAAGGATCAAAACATTTTTTTAGGTACATAAATGAAGAGTAAGACTAGGGGATGGATTGTGAGGTTAAGAAGGGCAGATGGGTCTGTGCAGAGAAGGATTAGGAAAAAGCAGATGTCCTGAAAAAGTATTTTTGTTCAGTCTTCACAGAGGAATGGGAAGGGAGTTGAGTGGGCCAGATAACAGCAACAGAAACACTGAAGGAGGGAGAGAGACACAAGTCCTTTTACAGAAGGGAGTGTCCTGAAGAACTCACAAATCTGAGAGCAAATATTCTTCAAATGGAAGCTACCTCCAGCAGAAAGCTGAAATGCTGAACGTAGAATCTGCAAGAAAGACAGTCTTGCTCACAGTAGAAGGAGGTGTACCTTACTTTACATTTTACAATTGTTCTTTGGTTTGTAGCAGATTAATCAGAAAAGCTAATATTCTTCAGGTGGAGGCTACTTCTAACTGAAAGGTAAAATACTGAACTTAGAATTATCAGGAAAGACAGTCTTGCTCACAGCAGAGGGAGGTGTACTTACTCTACATTTTAGAATTGTTATTATTCTTTTCCATGTAGAGCTTGCAATACTGCTTTGGAGATTAGGAGTTTAAACCCAGAGAGATTGAAATACTGTTTACTGTGTCTGTCCTTGTTTACAGCTGACTTGTTTGGAATTGTTGTTTGATGACTTTTGCATTGTAATGTTTGTGATACTGTGAGTTATTCACTGGGCTAAGGATTTTACAAAAGTCCTGTAGTGAGTGCAGGTTAGAGGGCTATATATTTGATCCAGACTGTGCCCCACGGGTTGGAAACTGATTTTTTTTGTTTTTCTCTGTGTGCCTTAAAAGGCCAGACCAGGCTGTGTCAGGAAGTACTTACATCACAGCTACTTATCAGCCAATAGCTTTTGGAAGAGTCTTACAGACCTGATAAGATTACTATCTACAATCTATAGGAGGGACAGGGAGGGAAGAAGAGGGGGAGGAGTAGCTCTCTATGTAAGGGAAGGGATAAAAGCAACAGAACTAAAGGGTAAACAGGAAGGAGAGGAGGCACTGTGGATCACCCTGGAGACTGGAAATGGCTCCACAATCCACACAGGGGTTGTATACAGTCTCCCATCTCAGGGGGAAGAAATGGACAAGAAAATGATAGAAGGCATCCTTGGGATGGCAGAGAAAGAGGAGATATTGTTGATGGGAAACCTGAATGTGCCAGTTGTTGACTGGAGCACCTTTGCTGCAGCCACATCCAAGAACAGGGCCATTCTCGATGCCCTACAGGGGGCATGCCTCAGACAGCTAGTTTTGTAACCCACTAGGGAGAGAGCAATCTTAGACCTGGTACTCTCAAATGGGGATGGAGAGAGGATCCCTGATCTTGAAGAGGGTAGCCATCTGGGAACAAGCGACCACCAAACAGTGTGGTTCACGATAAACTTAGCTGTAGAGTCAAGCCACTCAAAAGTGAAGGCACTGGACTGCAAGAAGGCTGATTTTGTCAAAATGGGTGAGTGCCTCAGAAAAGCACTAGCAAACAGGCAAGAAGGTGGGGTGGAGCAACAATGGGGAAACATCAAAAATTCCATCACAGAAGCAACAAGTCTTTCTGTGAAGCAAATAAACAAATCAAAATGAAAGAAAAATACACTGTGGTTCTCAAAAGAAGTGGCAGGGAAGGTAAGGGAAAAAAGATAGCATTCAGGAAGTATAAGGAAACACAGAAGGAGCAGGACAGAGAACTGTACCAGTTAAAGCAGAAGGAAGCGGGTAAGGCAGACAGAATAGCAAAGGCCGAAACCGAGGAAAAGATAGCCAACTCAGTTAAGAAGGGGGATAAAACCTTTTATAGGTACATTAGGGAGCAAAGAAAGACTAAGGCAGGGATACTGAAGCTGGAACAAAGAGGAAGGTGGTTGGGCAGAAAGTGACAGTGAAAAAGCAGGGATTCTGAATGAATCCTTCTGCTCAGTATTCACAATGGAAAATCAGGGGAAATACCTAATCCAGTCAATAGAAGCACTCTGGATAGGGGGGTTGATATTAGTCCTTTCATAGAAGAAAGGGTTCTGAAAGAACTCTTAAAACTGAAGGTGGATAAAGCAATGGGGCCTGATGGGATTCACGCCAGAATTTTAAAAGAACTAAGGGAAGAACTAGTAACACCACTGACTACCCTTTTTAATAAATAATGGTAGGATGGGGTGGTACTTGAGGACTGGAGGAGGGTGGATGTGATTCCCCTTCACAAAAGTGGGAGCAAGACAGTGGCAGGAAGCTACAGACCTGTCAGTTTGACCTCAGTGGTAGGGAAAATGATGGAATCACTTCTGAAGGAAAGAATTGTTGAGTACCTAGAGGCCAGTGGGGCACAGGACCCAAGGCAGCATGGATTCACAGTGGGAAGGTCATGTCAGACAAATCTAATTGATTTCTTTGACTGGGTGACCAAAGCAGTAGACCAGGGAGGGGCTATGGACTTTCCTACCTAGACTTTAGCAAGGCATTTGACACAGTCCCACACAAAAGATTAATAAACAAATTAGCCAGCCTGGGAGTGGTTCCTAGGGTGGTAGCCTGGGTAAAACACTGGTTGGACAACAGGACACAGTGGGTAATAGTAAATGGAATCCACAGTGAAGAAAGGAGGGTTACTACTGGGTACCGCAGGGTTCAGTACTGGGGTCTGTCCTTTTTAACATCTTTATAAGTGACATTGCAGAGGTACTGGAAGGGAAAGTATGTCTCTTTGCAGATGACACAAATATCTGCAACAGGGTTGATACACAAGGTGGGGTGGAAAGGATGAAAAGGGACTTGGCAAGGCTGGAGGAATGGTCAAATGTATGGCAGCTTAGATTCAATGCAAAGAAGTGCAAGGTAATGCACCTGGGAAACAAAAACCCAGGGGAGGAGTACACAATGGGAGTGAGATACTGACAACAACAAAAATGGAAAGAGACCTGGGGGTAGTCATATCAGATGACCTAAAGGTGAGCCAGCAATGTGAGAAGGCGGTAAGGAGGGCTGGGAGGATACTGGGATGCATAGGGAGAGGCATCACCAGTAGAACACAGGAAGCTGTTGGCCCTCTGTACAGACAGTTGGTGAGACCCCTTCTGGAGTACTACATGCAGTTCTGGAGATCCAGTCTCTGCAAAGACATAAACAGGATGAAGGTGGTCCAGAGGAGGGCAACTAAAATGGTGCAGGGTCTGCACAAGAAGACATATGACTAAAGACACTAGAGACTTAAGGAGCTTAATATGTATAGCCTCAAGGGAAAGGGGAGACATGATAGAAACTTTCAAGTACCTCAAGGGAATCAACAAAGTCCCAGGTGGGTAACATCTTTCAAAAAAAGAGGTGTGCAAGAACAAAGGGGCATAATTTGAAGATTGAGGGGGGATGGCTCAGAGGTAATATGAGGAAGTATTTTTTCACAGAGAGGGTTGTGGATGCATGGAAAAGCCTTCCTGAGGAGGTCATGGAGTCTAAAACAGTGGTGGATTTCAAGAATGCATGGGACAGTCATAAGGCAATTCTAGTGGGTGTGGGTTAGAAGAAGTTGGCTGTTGGTTAACTAGGATCTGCAAATCATCCATTAGGTAGGGAAATGGGCAGACTGGGTGGGCCAAGTGGTCCTTAGCTGCCATCAAATTCTATGTTTCTATGTTTCTGTTAGGCCAGATGGGGTACACCCAAGGGTTTTGAGGGAGCTCAGGGAAGTACTGGTGTGCTGCATCTCTGACAGTTCATTTTAACAGGAGTGGTTCTGGAGGACTGGAGGAGGACAGATGTTTTATTTGTAAGGCCAATTTAAATTTTATTGGTGGCACTTTTTGGTAGATGTCTTCCAGTTATATACCCTATGCCACATCTCTGTATTTCTTGGATAACATCTCATTCTATTCTGAGTCTGACTGATCTGTTGTTCTTGAATGGATAGTCATCTCTGAAAGGAAAAAAAATACATCACATAAAAGTAGGCATTCTCTTTCACAATCCAACCTCAAGCTGTCTAGACAATTAAGTCTTTTCATGGTATTGTACCAAAAATACAAAAAAAAATGTTGTGCACATGTGCATCATTATTAATGAGAGTACAAACAATTGTTGAAACTGTGGGGGTCCATTGCTGGCAACACAAACAACAAAGTTGGCTCTTCAAACAAAATAACAACAGTTCAAAAGGATGGGTGGGAGGGTCCAATATACTCTCTGTGTGCTCATTGCTACCATTTTTTTGAAAAAAAAGAAAGTAAAATGTATAAAAACGAAAACAAGTGCTACGTCAGCATGTGGTCTGAAAGCAAAACAAAATGGTGATATGAAATACATGCTGAAAATAGAAAATAGAATTAAAAATTTACGTTTCAACCTTAGGTCTTCTTCAGGAAATATTTAAAAGAGAAAAAAATAAAGTCAGTGTCTCCTCTCCTCTCAGATCATCCCCTGTCACTTATTGTGATGTGTCCTTCTGTTACTTCCTTCAGTCACCAAGTCACATTTGTTAGCAGTGCACAACTGGCTTAACAGACTAAACAAGGTAGCAAGGGGTCACTCAGCTGTTACATTGCCTCAGCCTATCTCCCTTTATTTGACATGTCTTGTCTCCTGTCATTTACTGCTAGGAATTTAGACTGCAAGCTAATGAAGCTATGTGCTGTTCAACTTTTTATAGCACTGGCTCAAATACATTACAAAATTCCCTTTGAACTTACCAACAGCTAAGCATTGCTAGCTGCCGTGCTCCTAAGGTGTTTTCCTACATAATTTAATTTGTTTTGCTTTTCATTACACTTCAAAGTGAAGGTACAGAGCAAGTTTTATGTTGAATGCATATTGGTCATGAATCCAAAATGAGGGGCGATCTAGCAAGACCAAAACCAAAACCAACACCACAACCTCCAAGGTTTTGCACACCACTATTTTATTCTTATCGGAATGAAGAATCATCAGTTTAAACAGCAACAGCAGATTTAGCTAACAACAACTTCATAAGAAAGAAAACCAGAACTGAACACAAACCACATAATTGCAATGTAAACTGCAACATTTAAGACATTTTTGGTGTCACACTGAGGACATAACAAGGCCTAAATAGTGCTTTTGAAGAGTTTCTTCTACAAATCTCTCTCTTTTGGAAAGTTGTAAATTCTGATCGTAAACTGGTATCTGCTAAAAAACAAAGTGGTAGAGAGACAGACAGAGTACTTAGCGCAGAGCATCCATCTGACACTCATTGACTTTGTAAAAGAAAGTGGAAAGACAGCAAAGCAAAGCTGCTTTCTATTGTTAGGGCTGCAGTGGGCAGAGCCCTGCAGACCTCTTGCTATAAACAAAGGACTATGCATTCTTTCTGATCAAACAACCTGTTGGAGTTGCACCACAGTCTCCTCTGCATCCGTGCAGCACTCCACTCACACTGCACTATTTGTTACTTAAAAAATTAAAATCAGTGCCATCCTGATCACGACACTGGTGGACTGGGCACCCACAGTATCACTCTTATGTTTTGGGGAGGTGGTGGGTGCTAAGAGGAAGGTTGGGTGTGGGAATATCTCTAATTTTAAAGAAAAAACAAATGACGGTCACAGCAGAACACGGCACAATCTGCTGTGTCCGAGATGGCCACCGCACCATACTGTACATGATCTAGTAGTCACGCACGCACAATGGAGTGCAGCAGCCGTCTTTGACATGGTGGAATGTGTTGTGTTGTGTTGTGACTGCCATTTGTTTTTTCATTAAAATTAGAAACACCCCCACCTGACCCTCTCTCTCAGCACCCACAACCCCATCCCACCCCAAAACATAAGACTGACACTGGGGGTGCCCAATCACCCAGTGTTACGATCAGGATGGTGCCAATTTTTTTTAAATTAAATTATACATACCCCCCACCTGACACTCCCTCTCAGTACCCACCATCCCACTCCTCCCCAAAAACATAACAGTGACACTGGGGGTGCCCGGTCCCCCAGTGTCCCGATCAGGACTTCTCTGTTATTTTTTTTGTTTTGTTTTTTTTTACATATTCCCTCACCTGACCCTCCTCTAAGTGCCCACCACCCCCCCCCCAGATACATAAAAGTGTCACTGGCGGTGCCCAATCCCCAGTGTTGTGATGGGAATCCTTTTACACCTGTAAAAGGAAAACTGTCCATCAATGTCTTTTGTGCCATTCCTTACCCCCTACCCAACCTTCCACTCAGCATCCACCGCCCCATACCCCACATACACATCTTAACTTTTCAAAGCAGGACCATGAGCTGAAGAAACAGGTATGCCATTCAATGTATTTCAAATAGGGTTTTAAACTTAATGGTATGACTTGGACATTTTTGCATATCTTTGGCCCAAATTTTCAACATGCCTGCTTTGGGACCCTACCTCATGAACAATTAAACTGTCATTAGGCAGATCTGTCCCAAAAGGTGATTTCAAGGTACCTGCATGACATAACCTTTCAGGCAGGAATTGAAACTTTTCTCTGCCCATGTTCATGAGGTGGGGTCATAAGAAGGCTATGTTGAGCCTAGCCTGGTGGCTCTGAGGGTTGAGGTGCTGGATACCACACTTCACACCATGCTGGTGACCCGGGTTCGGGAGCATGCTTGGGCTGTCGGGGATCGGTGGGGAGGAGAGGATCGAGCATCCACAGGACTGCTCTCCTCTCCTGGGGATGGATAGGGGACCATCCTGTGCAGGTAGCAACACCCAGTGGTGGCTGGGTGTACTACAGCTGCAGGGACTCAGTAAGTGGGTTTCAATGTTGGACAGCTGCCCTCTGAACATGTGCGGGTGCACACACATAATTGGCTGGGTGACATTGCACAGCCCTCATTGGGGGGAAATAAAGCAGAAAACCCCCTCCCCCCTCTACTAAGTGAAGGTGGGGCCAGTAGCAACAGCCCCACATCCACTGCTGGGCATAAGGATGCTCAATCCGGATCCCTCCCCTGCGTTCAAGCTGCCCTTCCAGTCTTCTAAATAGGGTGCTGGTAGGAGTTGGTGGCCCTTCCCAGGAGGACACAGACCCGGGGGGTATGGGCAAGCCACGAAGGTGACGGGAGATGGCCCTGACCGGAACTGAGTGAGCCGCACTTCAGGCAGGATGGGATAAAAGCTGTTGACTGGGAGCCCATACTGGAGAGAGTCTGGAGGTGAGGAAGTGTAGAAAGAGAGTTAAAAAAAGAAGGCTATGTTGAAAATCTGGTGTAAAAATATTAAAAAACAACAAAGTTATGAGCCTACATTGAATTTTGTGAACACAGGCTCATAACTTTGGTAATATACAGCATCAATATTTGTACCCCAAATTTACATCATAGCCATATCTTTAAGGTACTTCATGAATGTGACAGCTGTCATTTTTCAAATCATGGACAAAATGTTTTTTTACATCCTGGAAGGTGATTTCATGGTCCCTGTGCAAAACCACCTTCCAGGCAGGAGATGAAAATGTTCTCTGCCATTGTTCATAAGGTGGGGTCAAAAGAAGGCTATGTTCTCAATTTGGTGTAAAAATATTTAAAAACAAAAAAAAACATCAGGCTATGTTAAACTTTACACACGCAGGCTTGTAAGTTTGGTAATATTCAACATTTTTAACCCAAATTTTCACCATAGCCATTTCTTTACAGCACCTCATGAATGTGACAGCTGTCATTTTTCAACTTCTACCCTAAAATGAGTTTTTGCATCCCAGAAATTGATTTTGCAGTCCCTAAGTGAAATCACCTTTTTGGCAGGATTTGAACATTTGCTCTGCCCTTATTCATGAGGCAGGGTCAAAACAAGACTATGTTGAAAATGTGGTGTACAAATATTACAAAACAACAAATTTAGGAGCCTACATTACATTTTGTTAACAAAGGCTCATAACTAATATATTTTTACACCAAATTCCTTGCCTGCAGTACTATCGGCTCTGGGCCCGAAAATGTTTTTATAGAGGTTACAGAGAATGGACATGTCTGATAGCAGTGATGAACAACTGCTAAAGTACGAGAAGCTAGACTGTGAACCACAAACAGCTACTGATCAAAGGTAAACTGCCACACTGCCTGGAGTGTGAGTCGGGGGGAGGGGGCATCATTTACTATGCACAGCATGATGCCTTCTAAGAAAGACAACTTGTGTCTTTTCATTACCACAGATTTTTTTTCCCCACCTCCTCCATGTCTCCCCTGTCAGCCTCTCCTTTAGGCCATCAATGGTCTCTCCTCCTACCATTCGCTCATGCCTCTGCCCATTGCCACCATTCCCCACCTCAGATGGCAGCCACCATTTGGGGTAATCTGGTGTAACTCTTCACTGGATGAGTCCTCCTCCTTCGAGGAGAAAGGTGCCAGTAGAGGCCGGCCAGTGCAACTACTTGGCCCCTCGGGTGCTGCTGAGGTGGTCTCTGGGGCCTGACCAGGGCACTCATGGAGGAAGAGGGGCCTGAATGGCCAAGCAGAGGAGAAGAGAGCTTTTTCCCTTTTTCTCTTGAGGGTGCGACATGCCATGACATCAAAGCATATGCCAACATCTGCAATGCCCCCTAGTCAGTTAGTCAGTGTATGTGCTGTAACCCTGGTCTCCGCCAGGAGTCAGCAGTCACCAGGCTGCATCCTCACCTTCCCGTTGGAGAAGGTGAGCAGTCATCAGATGCTCCAGCATTCTCCCCCAGCCTGCCCTCCAGCAACCCATGTCCATTCCTGAACCTGGGTCGCCGGTGTCGCAAGCGGAAATCCAACCATTGTTGCTGTTTCCTTTGCAGACAGGCCAATCACACCACAGCTCTTTTAATTATCACTAGTATATTTTTATTAGACACTATAAATGCATTTTTTACTAGTGAAATGGGAGCTGGCAGAGAAAAATAGTTTCAGCGATAACAAACGTGAACCTGTTTTTTACACAGTGCAGCAATAACTGTGTTTCCATTTGATACCACATCAACCCGTTGTTATGGCATTAGATGGAGCTGGTCTGCAGGTTGATAAACAATGCAAACAGTAATTATTTAAGCAACAAGGCATGACAAGGTGTTGGTTGTGCTAGGTTTACCAACGGTCAGGGCGTTGTAAGGCACAAGGTGAAGCCGAGTGTCTTCAGTCCCTGACCATGGGGTAAACCAAGTACAACCAATGTCCCTGAAGTGCCTTACTGCTTATATAAAATGGGCCCAGAAGCAACTTCTAAAAAAATAAACACTGTAAAAGTTTTCAAACCTACAAACATTATAATAAAATGCTGCTAAATAATGTAAACTAGTCCCTCCACAAATGTTTTTCACCTGTTAGCCATCTAGAAACATATAGAAACATAGAAGTTGACAGCAGATAAGGACCGCAAGGCCCATCCAGTCTGCCCATTTCTTTTTCTACCTTATAAATGTGCCATTGGCCTTTGCTCTGTCAGTGGCCTATCTATTCATACTCATTTATATTGCTCCCTTATGCCTATCCCATGCCTGTTTGAAGCCCTGCACTGTATTCATAGCCACCACTTCTTGAGGTAGGCCATTCCATGCATCCACCACCCTTTCTGTGAAAAAGAATTTCCTCACATTCCCCTTAATCGGCCCCCCTCTAATCTCATGCTGTGTCCTCTTGTCCTGCTATTTTCTTATATCTAAACATGTTAGACTCTTTCACCTTGTTAATGCCCTTAAGGTGTTTGAATGCCTCCATCATATTACCTCTCTCCCTCCTTTGCTCAAGGGCATACATATTGAGCTCTGTTACTCTGTCCTCATATGTCTTCTGATACAGTCGCTGCACCATTTTGGTTGCCCTTCTCTGGACTGCCTCAATTTGGTTAATGTCCTTGTGAAGGTGTGGCCTCCAATACTGCACGCAGTACTCCAGATGGGGCCTAACCAGTGTCTTATAAAGAGGATTATTACCATTCTCTTACGACTTGTGATACCCCTACTCACACACCCTAACACCCCCTAGCCTTACCTACTGCTTTAGAGGTCTGCTTGGATGATTTCAGGTCATCAGTGATGATGATGCCCAAGTCTCTTTCTTCCTTTGTGACTGCTAGAAACTCCCTCCCAGCCTATAGGTGGCTTCAGGGTTTCTCTTCCTATGTGCATGATCTTGCACTTCTTGCATTAAATCCCAGTTGCCACTCTTCTGACCATTTTGCTAGTTTATCCAGATCTCTTCTCATTTTGCCCACCCATCTGGATCATCTACTCTGTTGCAGATCTTGGTGTCATCTGCAAACAGACAAGCCTTACCCTCTAGTCCATCTGCAAGGTCACTAATGAAGATGTTGAAGAGGACTGGCCCCAGGACTGATCCCTGGGGTACCCACTTGTGACTAGCATCTCTTCTGACTGTATACCATTTACCACCACTCTCTGTTTTCTGCCCGTCAACCAGTTTGCCACCCAGTTGACCAACTTCTGACCACCCCAAGCCTACCCAGCTTATTTATCAATCTTCTATTGGAACAGTGTCAAAAGCTTTGCTGAAGTCAAGGTAGGCAACATCAACTGCTCCCCTTGGTCCACCACTCTGGTTACCCAGTCAAAGAAATCTATGAGATTAGTTTGACAGGACCTTCCTTCTGTAAACCCATGCTGTCTTGGATCCTGTGCCCCTATGGATTCCAGGTGTTGCACTATCCTTTCCTTAAGGAGTGCCTCCATAATCTTGCCCACTACTGAGGTAAGACTGACTGGTCTGTAGTTCCCTGCCTCCTCCCTGCTACCACTCTTGTGGAGCAGGATCACATGAGCCCTTCTCCAGTCTTCTGGGACCTCTCCTGTGCTCAGAGACTCACTAAACAGTTCTGCTAATGGCTCTGCTAGTTCCACCTTTAGCTCCTTAAGTACCCTGGGATGTATGCCATTCAGGTCCCATTGCCTTGTCCACCCTGAGCTTAGCAAGCTCTTGTAGGACCCTTTCTTTTGTGATGGGAGTAATGCTCACCTCCCTCCCCCCAGTGTCCATGGTGCTGAGCTGTGGGCCCTGCCCTACCTTCTCTTCAGTAAATACTGAGCAAAAGTATCTATTTAGGATAGATGCTTTTACATGGTCCTCCTCCTCACATGCTCCCTTTTCTCCATTAAGCTTAGCAATACCCCCTCTGGACTTTCTCCTTTCACTAATGTATCTTTAGAAAGTCTTGTCACCTTCTTTTACTGTTCGTGCTAGTGTTTCCTCAGTTTGGGACTTTGCCTGCCTTACTGCCTTCCCTGCTTCCCTTAGGGCAGTTTGGTATGCCTCCTATCTTCATCCCGCTGTGTTCCCTTATATTTCCTGAAGGCCAGCCTTTTGGCTCTGACCTTTTCTGCTACTGTATTTGAGAACCAAAGTGGTTTCCTTCTTCTTTGCACTTCCTTTTCTGTCTAACACAATGGGATGTTCCTTCAAGTATTGCATCCTTAATGCTTGCCCACTTTACCTGTACCCCTCACCTGTGTTTTTTTTGCCAGGCTAGCTTAACTCTGTTGGCCATCTTATCAAAGTCAGCTCCTCTGAAGTCCCATATTTTGCCTTGGAATGGGATGATTTAGATGTAGTAGCCAAATTGAACCATACCATGTGATGGTCACTGGCCCCCAGGTGACCTTCTACCTGGAGATCTGTGATACCTTCCCTGTTAGTCAGTACTAGATCTAGAATAGCTCTGTCTCTTGTGGGTTGTTGTACCAGTTGTTTGAGGCCCTCCCCCTTCAGGGAATCTACTATGTGTCTAGTTCTGGCAGATGTTCCTGCTGGTATTGACCAATCTGTATCCGGCATGTTGAACTCTCCCATTATCAGAACCTCCTCTTTAGCTGTCATGTTTTGTATATCTTCTAACAGTAATGTGTCTATGTCCTCCCCCTGGTCTGGGGGCCTGTAGACAACCCCAGTTCTTATGGCTGTCCCATTTCCTGTTTCCAGGGTGACCCACAGTTCTTCTGGCTCCTTATGTGTATTCTGAATTTCTGTAGCTTTGATATTTTCATTGACATACAGGGCCACTCCTCCCCCCCTTTTTGCACCTGGGTCTCTTCTGAACAATACATAGCCAGGTACTGAAGTCTCCCAAGTGTGGTTACTGAATCCCTGCTTGACCACTAGCTGAGGGGGGAGGGGTGTTCTTCCCATTCGAAGTATGGGATGCTGCACCCCTCTCCCCATTTGCTAGTTTAAATATTCTGCAAAGACGTCAAACTTCTGCCCCAATGCACTGACTCCCTCCTTAGTCAGATGCAGTCCATCAAATTTAAAGAACTTTCGCTCCCAGAACTGTTGCCAGTTCCCTACAAATCTGTGTCCTTTTTCCTGGCACCAGCCCTTGAGCCACGTGTTTAGCTCCCCATCTCCCTTCTCTGACCTTCCGTCCATCTGCTCCCCTCTCCCAGACTGGCAGGATCTCAGAGAAGGAGATGCCGGATGAAATAGATGATAGTTTGTCACCCAGCTTTGTCAGGTGCTCCTTGGTCTCCATAACTGACCAGCTGGTGAGATCGTTAGTCCCTATGTGTACCAGGACATCAATGTTGTCTCCTGCTTTGTGAACAATTTTAGCAATGTGGTCAGTGTCTCTCCATGCTGATGTACCTGGGAGACATCTGACCGTTACCCCGGCTGGAGATGGGTATCAACTCCCCGAATCATGGAGTCTCCTATGATCAGAGGTTTTTTGGATTTCCTGTTTGCTTTTTTTGTTTTGGTTCCTGATTTGGGTGAGTTTTGTTGTGCTAGCTCCTGTGCTGCAGTGTCCTGCTCTGCAGTGCCTTCTGCCTCTTTGTTTGATTTCAGAGATAGAGGCAGATACCTGTTATTGATGTTTATATGGTTTTGGAGGTAATATGTTGGAGGCAGAGTGAGGGGCACTTGCTTTGCCCTCCTAACCACCTGCCAATCTCCTGGTCCAACCACCCTCTGCGGTCGGGGTTTTTCTGTTGGATGCTGGGGAAATGGCGGTGGTTCTTATAATGTATTTCTTGTATATGAAATTCTGAGGCGTAATCTCTGCCCATGCTGCCCGGAGCTGAGCCCTAAGATCTCCAATGGCCCAGCATGTAGGACAGTGTCCTAAATCCTGTAAGACTGTCCTTCTGAAAATTGTTCCACAGTACCTGCAGTTAATGATATCCATTCCAGATAAGTTGCTGGGTTTATAACCTAGTCAGAGTAATTAGAAGGAAAAAATGCAAGTAATGGTTTGGTTGTGTTTGTTTTTGTTTAACTTGTTATAACAAGTTAAATTACTAGTGCCCTGTAAATGAGCTCACCTTGTGGATGCCCCACTGATCCGCCCCTTCCTGCTCTGCCACAGGAAATGTCACAACTGTGGTACCCTTATAAAGGAGTGTAGTGTGGGTGTGGTTGGGGATGGGGTGGGTGGTGGGCCTTCCTCTGCCAAAAAGAAGAACCACGTGATGAAAGAGAACAAGGCGTAAGAGCAGAAACAATTAGTCAACAACAAATGCAGTAACCCTGAAAGCTTATCCTAATGTTAGATAAAACTGTAAAACCTGTAAAGCACCACCTGTAATAATTTCAGAGAAGATATACTGTAAGAAACACTTTGCTACAGAAAAAAATAAAGCAATGAAATGTTAGCAACAAACAGTAGCAATCCCTGTGAGTAAAAAATAAAAACAACACCACACAGTAAATCTGCTTAGCCAAAAGAAGTCTTAATCCTTTTCCCTTGCTCTGGCAAGGTTCTCTACTCTGCCTTTCAAGCAGTCTTGGAAGGAAAGAGATCAGGTGAAGCTAGGTGCCTTGGCCAGCAAACCAAGCCTTCTACCTCCAAGATATCAACTAACCTGACCTTTTAACCCTTCTTTCTGTTGGAAATTACTGACAGTTTGCCAGCTCCACCCCTCACATACACACTTAATCCTTTGGAAGAGCTGTGGGAGGAAAGCAATTAGCTCCTTCAATGTGAGAAGGAGACTGAAACACCTCTGAGACAACAAACCTTTTCAACAAAAAAAAAAAACAAGAATAAAATAAAACAGTGTCAAATAGTAATTTTGCTTAGCCCATCTGTCTTTCTTTATATTCAGTGCACTGTGTGATTGTTTACCTTGGAATAGAATAATTCAAAGCTCTGCATTATTCCAGTAGCAGAATGTTCCCTTCCCCCCCACACACACACGGAATGGTAACATGGAATACATAAATTCAAAATTCTCCAACGTTCCACTAGTATACACACATATACAGGCCTCAAATGGAGCCAGAACCTCAATTTTATCTTTTGCAAGGTAAGGAGCAGGGAGTTCTCTGGCAAACTGGTGGGAATAGGAAGGGAATTTTTCATGGTCATGAAAGAAACACCAGCAATGGAAACTCTAAATAGTGCTTGATTTATTAAATTTGTGTAGGTGTATAAGGAGGGGCTCTTGACTGAAAATAACTTTCAATCATTTACTTACTTTAGGTAATGTAATGGACTTTCATTTTTAGGGCCTAGTTGAAGGTTTCTATATATGAGTAAAGCTTGCACCATGTTTGTGTTGGAGATTAGGAATCAAGTGGCTTATGAATTTTGGGGGTTGCCCCAGTTGGCAGGAACCTGTTTTTAGCCATTGGTGGTGCTCTCTTAAGGGAATCGTAGACCATGTCTCAGCCAATCAGGACACAGGGGTTTCTTTGCCCATTTTATATACTGCTGCAACTGCCAGAAGAGAGTGAACAATGGAAAGAATGTGGTGATGACAGAACATTTGAACACAAGAAACCCAGAGACTTATTGAAACACAAAGGAGAGTAGAATGTGCAAGGAAAAAACTAAAAAAAATACAGTAAAAAATTGAATGTGTCAGTAGAATTAGAAACATCTATGAAAATAAAGGAAACTAACATAGAAACATAAAAAGTAAAATTTGATTGCAGATAAATACCATTTGGTCAGCATGTGTCTGCCCATTTTTCCCTAACTACACCGTCACTAGAGACCCTACTTGATCTCTGCCTTTTTCTCCTCCCCTTCCTTTCTACTAAGATTCTGTTATGTCCTATGCATTCTTGAACCCCACTACATTTTTCACCCTCACCACCTCTGCTGGAAGGCTGCTCCAGGCATCCACCACTCTTTCTGTGAGGAAGTACTTCCTCAGATCTCTCCTAAGTCTACCCCCTTCAGCTTCATTGCATGCCCCCTTGTTCTTGAGCATCTTTTTTTTCCTGACAAATACTCACCTCTACTACCTTATTTACTTCTGTGAGGTATCTTGCAAGGTCTCTATCATATACCCTCTCTCTCTCTCCTTTCTTCCAAGGTGTATGTATTAAGGTCCCTTAGACTCTCCTGTTAGGGCTTTTAAAGAATGAATAGAAACCTGAGAAAATAAAACAACAAATTTAGGAGCCTACATTATATTTTGTTATCAAAGGCTCATAACTTATATATTTTTACACCAAATTCCTTGCCTGCAGCACTATCGGCTCTGGCCCGAACTTGTTTTTATAGAGGTGACAGACAATGGACATGTCTGACAGCAGTAATGACCAGCTACTAAACTGCAAGAGGCTAGACTGTGAACCACAAACAGCTACTGATCAGAGGTAGACTGCCACACTGCCTGGAGTGTGAGTTGGGGGGGGCATCATTTACTATGCAGAGCATGATGCCTTCTAAGAAAGACAGCTTGTGTCTTTTCATTGCCACAGATTTTTTCTTTTTTTTCTTCTTCCTCCTCTACGTCTTCCTTATCGGCCTCTCCTTCATGTTATCAATTTTCTCTCCTCCTACCACTTGCTCACGCTTCTGCCCATTGCCACCATTCCCCACCTCAGATGGCAGCCACCCTGGGGGTAATCTGGTGTAACCCTTCACCGGATGAGTCCTCCTCCTCCTCTGAGGAGAAAGGTGCCAGTAAGGGCCGGCCAGCACAACTACTTGGCCCCACGGGTGCTGCTGAGGTAGTCTCTGTGGCCCTATCAGGGCACTCATGGAGGTGGAGGGGACTAGATGGCCATCATCTAGTCGAGTAGAGTTGATCTTTTTTCCTTTTTCTCTTTGGGGCATGACATGCCATGATGTCAAGGCATATGCCAACCTCTGACATACCCCCCAGTCAGTTGGTCAGCGTACGTGCTGTAACCCTGGTCCCCACCAGGAGTCAGCAGTCACTAGACTGTATCCCCACCCTCCCTCCTGGAGAAGGTGAGCGGTCATCAGATGCTCCAGCATTCTTCCCCGGCCCTCCAACAATCAGTGTCCATTCCTGAACCCGGGTCGCCGGCGTCGCAGGTGGAAATCCAACCGTTGTGCTGACAGGCCAACCACATCACAGGTCACAGGTCTTTTCATTATCAGTAGTATATTTTTGTTAAACACTCTAAATGCTTTTTCTTACTAGTGAAATGGGAGATGGCAGAGAAAAATAGTTTCAGCGATATCAACCAGGAACCTGATTATTATGCAATGCTGCAATAACTGGGTTGCTGGTTGATACCACATCAACCTGTTGTTATGTCATTAGATGGAGCTGGTCTGCAGGTTGATAAACAATGCAAGCAGTAATTATTTAAGCAACAAGGCATGACAGGGCATTGGTTGTACTAGGTTTACCCAATGGTCAGGGGTGTTGTAAGGCACAAGGTGAAGCTGAGTACCTTCAGTCCCTGACCGTGGGGTAAACCTAGTACAACCAATGTCCCTGAAGTGCCTTATTGTTTATATAAAATGGGCCCAGAAGCGACTTCTAAAAAATAAAGACTATAAAAGTTTTCAGATTCACAAAAATTATAATAAAATGTTGCTAAATAACGTAAACTAGTCCCTCCACAAATGTTTTTCACCTGTTAGCCATCTATCTTTCTTTATATTCAGTATATTGTGTGATTGTTTACCATGAAATAGAGGAATTCAAAGCTCTGCATTATTCCAGTAGCAGAATGCCCCCCTCCCCCATACACACACACAGAATGGTAACATGGAATACATAAATTCAAAATTCTTCAGCGTTCCACTGTTATACACACATACAGGCCTCAAATGGAGCCAGAACCTCAATTTTATCTTTTGCCAGGTAAGGAGCAGGGAGTTCTCTGGCAAACTGGTGGGAATAGGAAGGGGATTTTTCATGGTCATGAAAGAAACACCAGCAATGGAAACTCTAAATATTGCTTGATTTATTAAATTTGTGTAGGTGTGTAAGGAGGGGCTCTTGACTGAAAATAGCTTTAAATTATTTTCTTACTTTAGCTAATTTAATGGACTTTCATTTTTAGGGCCTAGTTGAAGGTTTCTATATATGAGTAAAGCTTGTACCATGTTTGTGTTGGAGATTAGGAATCAAGTGGCTTATGAATTTTGGGGGTTGCCCCAGTTGGCAGGGACTTGTTTTTAGCCATTGGTTGTGCTCTGTTAAGGCAATAGCTAGAACTGAATCTCAGCCAATCAGGACACAGGGGTTTCTTTGCCCATTTTATATACTGCTGCAACTGCCAGAAGAGGGTAAACAATGGAAAGAATGTGGCGATGAAAGAACATTTGAACACAAGAAAACCAGAGACTTATTGAAACACAAAGCAGGAGAGTAGAATGTGCAAGGAAAAACTACAAAAAAAATACAGTCAAAAATTGAATGTGTCAATAGAATTAGAAACATCTATGAAAATAAAGGAGACTAACATAGAAACATTAAAAGTAAAATTTGATTGCAGATAAATACCACTTGGTCAACTGTGTCTGCCCATTTTTCCCTAACTACACTGTCACTAAAGACCCTACTTGATCTCTGTCTCTTTCTCCTCTTGTTCCTTTCTACTAAGATTCTCTTATGTGTGTCCTATGCATTCTTGAATCCCACTATATTTTTCACCCTCACCACCTCTGCTGGAAGGCTGTTCCAGGCACCCACCACTCTTTCTGTGAGGAAGTACTTCCTCAGATCTCTCCTAAATCTACCCCTTCCAGCTTCATTGCATGTCCCCTTGTTCTTGAGCATCTTTTTTTCCTGACAAATACTCCCCTCTAGTATCTTTTTATTTAGTTTTTGTTTACCAGGTAGGTGCACTAGCCAAAAAGACTATTTTCAGGCATGACCCGGGAGGGTACAGAGACAAACTTCAAGAGAAAACATTTTTGTACACAATACAAGATTACATGTATGTGTTGAACAATTAACAGTGGTAGATGTGACAAAAACAATACAGCATTTGAGGTTACAAGTGACAAATACAGTCAAGTCAATTTTTAAAGTGGACTGAGCAGTTATACAAACAATGAGGAATAAAGTGCTGTGAGAGCAAGTAATTGACAGGTGAAGTGTAGTTGTAGTAGCAGTAGTAGTAGTAAAAAGTTTATTTCTGATATCAGAAACAGGATAAAACCCAATTTAGCATCAGCTAATTTACAATGGGGTCCTACTGTACAAAAAAAATATCAGTTTCATTTTTAAATACATACAGATGCAAATACTATACATACATAAAACATAATACATATACAACCAGAAAGAAAAAAAAAGAGAAAAAGAAGAAAAACAAAATAATAATTACAACAATAAACCATATGTATAAACATCTCAAGTACAACAAATCTTTAGTGTAGTGAAAGGGGAGCTAGAGCTGTGGAAAAAGGAGGAAGGCAATAGATGGGGGGAATAGATATGGTACAGTAAAGTAAAGGTTATCAAGTAAGGTTCAACTGATGATGAAAGATGAAGGTTGCAAAGTTTGAGAAGAGAAAGCACTCAAAGATTAACCAGAAAGGAAAAGGAAGAATAGAATGCTAGAAGTCAGGAAGCGTGATTGATAGGAAGTGCTCACTGTTGGAGTGGACCCTAGGCTACCTGTGATATTTACTCCTGTGAGGTATCTTGCAAGGTCTCTATCATATTCTCTCTCTCTCACTCCTTTCTTCCAAGGTGTATGTATTAAGGACCCTTAGACACTCCTGTTATGGCTTTTGATGCAGACCCTGCATCATTCTAGTTGGCCTCTTCTGGGCAGGTTAAACTCTGTCTACATCCTTCCAGATGGGTGGTCTCCAAAACTGGAGGCAGTACTCTATGTGGGGACTCACCAGTGATCTATACAGAGGCAGCACTACCTCCCTTTTTCTGCTGGTGATACCCCTCCATATGCACCCCAGGATCAAACTAGCCCTCCCAACTGCCTTGCCACTCTACCCAACCATTTTGGGTCATCAGATATGATTATCTCAGCTCTTGTTCCTACTTGGGGGTTGTCACTAACTCTCTACACATTTTGTACTCCTCCCCCAGGTTTCTGTGCCCTAAGTTCATTATTTTGCACTTTTTCACATTGAAACCTGGCTATCATACCCTCAACCACTCATTGAGATTTCTCAGTTTCCTACTCATTCTTTGTCCCCTCGGAGTGCCCACTTTATTTTATTTTGCAGTCATCTGCAAAAAGCAGACTTTCCTTCCAGCTCCTCTGCAATGTCACTTATAAAGACATTAAAGAAGACTGGTCCCCTTACTGATCCCTAAGGCACCTTACTGGTTACCTGCCTTCTCCAGAGTGAACTCTGTTTAACACCTGTCACCTATCCCCTAACCAACTTCTGACCCAGTTTACCACCCTTGAACCCATCACTAAGCTGCCTAGTTTCCTGACAAGGCTCGTATATGGAACAGTGGCAAACGCCTTACTCATATCTAGGTAGGCCACATCCACTTCTCCACTCTGACCTAAAAAGTTAAAGAAATGAATGGGGGGGGGGGTTAGATCTGCAACTCTATTTTATTGGTGTACCAAAACTGACAAATGAAACACCTGAAGCACTGCAAATTAAGGCATACAACTTATGCAATGGGCATTAGGCAACACATTTAGATGGAAATATATCATTACTGCCTGCAGATATAGAACATTGACAAGAATATTGGCCTTGCCAAAATTATCTGTTTTACATTCAGAAGTTCAGATATAAGAATGGAGATATTGAAATCAAGTCAGGAGTTTGCACCTATAGCGACAAAACTAAATATGACAGCTGAAACATTAATAAAAAGAAAATAACACAAATAACGAAAATAGAATTGACAAAGACAAGAACGTGGAAGGTAAAAGGGCACAGTGACATGGGTAAGAGGGGTGGGGCATTCCCTCTTCAAAAGGGAACTGCTGTGATAAACACCCATGTGGCTTCCCTGAACTGTTCCAGCATCAAAGACTGTGTCTATTTTTATAGATACATAGATACATAGACAGTGTCGGCAGATAGGGTCTATGGCCCACCCAGTCTGCCCATTTGAGCCTGTAAGTTTAGTTTATGTTTTCCTAGAAGTCTGTTGCCCCTTAACCCTGACCTCCAGAATTCCTTTATGTCTATCCCATGCATTCTTAAATTCCATGATTGTTTCAGCCCCCCACCACTTCCACTGGCAGAGTGTTCCACTTGTCCACCACCTGTTCTGTGAAGAAATTCTTCCTTACATTTCCTCTGTATCATCCTCCCTCCAACTTCATCCCATACCCTCTAGTCCTGGAATATCTTTTTCACTTAAAAATAGTGTATTCCTGCACCCTGTTCCTCCCTGTAAGATACTTGTATGTCTCTATCATATCCCCTCCCTCCCTCCTCTCCTCCAGGGAGTACATATTCAATTCCTTCAACCTGTCCTCATAGGACTTGTGATGCAATTCATGTACCATCTCTGTTGCCCTCCTCTGAACCTTCTCTACCTTGTCTATGTCCTTACGTAAGTAAGGTCTCCAGAACTGTACACTGTACTCCAGGTGGGGCTTCACTAGTGTCTTGTATAGTGGAATTATGACCTCCCTTTTCCTGCTGGTGATGCCCCTGCCTATGCATCCCAGCATCCTATTTGCTTTACCTGCTGCCATGTCACACTGTTTTTCTACCTTGAGATCATCAGAGATGATAACCCCAAGATCTCTTTCCTGCTTTGTGCATGCTATATCCTCACCCTCCAACTGATATATTGTTCCAGGGTTTTTGTGCCCCATATGCATTATCTTGCACTTCTTTGCATTGAATTTCAACTGCCAAACCCCTGACCATTCTTCTATTTTCTGCAGGTCCCTTCTCATTCTGTCTACACCCTCTGGTGTATCTACTCTGTTACAGAGCTTTGTGTCATCAGCAAACTGGGAAATTCTGCCTTCTAGGTCCTGCGCAATGTCACTGATGAAGGTGTTGAATAGGACCGGTCCCAGCACTGATCCCTGTGGTACCCCACTGGTCACTCTTCTCTCTGTGGAGTGACAGCCATTTACCACCACCTCTGTGTCCTGTCACCCAGCCAGTTACCTACCCACTGCACTACTGTCCTGCCCACACCCATATTCCCCAGTTTGTGTAATAGTCGTCTAGGTGACACAGTGTCAAAGGCCTTGCTGAAGTCCAGATAGGCCATGTCCACTGCCCTCCCCTGATCCACCTCCCTAGTCACTCAGTCAGAAAATTCAGTGAGGTTGATCTGACATGACCTCCCCCTGTTGAAACTATGCTGCCTTGGGTCCTGTAGTCCATTGATAACCAGATGTTCCACCAATCTCTCCTTCAGTAGTGGTTCCATGATCTTCCCCATTACTGAGGTGAGGCTGACTGCTCTGTAGTTCCCCGCTTCCTCTTTGATCTCACTTTTGTATAAGGGGACTACATCTTCTGTTCTCCGGTCTTTGGGTACCTCCCCTGTTTCCAGTGATCAGTTAATCAGGATTGCCAGAGGTTCAGCCACCACCTCTCTTAGTTCTTTAAGGACCCTGGGGTGCACCCTATCTGGCCCCATTGCTTTATCAACTCTTATTACTTCCAGTTCCTTCAGGACCCTTACTCATGTAAAGTGACTTGTGTCCATTTCTGCACCATTCCCACCACTTGTACTCCCTTCAGACCCATTACCCGCCTTTTCCTCAGTAAAGACTGAGCATAAATACCTGTTCAATATGTCAGCCTTATTGTTGTCATCCTCCACGCGGCCCCCATCCTCCACCTTTCATCTCACTATCCCTCCCTTTGCCTTTCTTTTTTCACTTATCTACCTGTAAAAGGTTTTGTCCTCTCTACCCACTGATTTTGCAATGTGATCTTCTGTCCGAGCTTTGGCTTCCTTTACTGACCTCCCTCCCTGCCTCCCTTTGCTTCTCCTGGTACTTCTCCCTATCCCCTTCTGCCTGTGTCTTTTTGTATTGCCTGAATGCAATCTTTTTGGCTTTTACTTTCTCCGATACCTCCTTGGAAAACCATAATGGCCTCCTCTTCCTTTTTCCCTTGCTAACCTGATTTATCCACTCTACAGCCTCTGACTGACTTGTTCCTCCACCCACTCTCTTGCTTCAACACAGATCCTGTGAAAGAACAGAGACCAGATTGACCTGATGGCAGCGGTAGGTGATTGCACTGGGAGCAACTGTCAATGATGCGGGTAAGGGCCAGGGCACTTCCTCTTCAAAAGGAAGCAGCTGCTAGAAACACCTGTGGGACTTTCCTGAACTGCTCCAGTACTAAAGACTGTGTTCCTTTTATTATCCACTCTGCAGCCAGTGACTGACTTTTGTCCTCCACCCACCATCCTGCTTCAGCACACTGCCAATGAAAGAACAGAGACCGGACTGACCTGGTGGCAATGGTCAGTAATTGCAGTAGCAGTGACATGGGTGGGGGGTGGGCACTCCCTATTCAAAATGGAGCCCCTGCTAGTGGCTCACCACAGAATGGCTCACCCTGTGAGTGGTTCTCACAGGAGTGGGGAGAGTCAGAGGCATGAGGCACTGTAGAAGGTTATTTTCAAAATGTTGTAAATCTGTTTTCTAGGGCCAATTTTAATTATGATATCTGGATATTTTGATACTTTAATATATTTTATTTATTTATCTGTTTGTACTGTTCTAATTTATTGCCCTAAAATGACGGGGTTATTGTGGTTTAATTGCTTAATGTTATGGGTTGGGAGTTGGATGGGGTTACCTGATACACAATAGTTTGTTCTTGCTGAACCAAATTTTATTATCAGGGGGAGAAACTATTAAACAGAATAAACCAAATCTGAATTATGGAATTTCTATGTCTTTGGTTGCAAACAATGAAATGTACAGGACCCCATTTGTGATTTTTCTATTGGTAATAGTAGGCTTCAATGATCCTAAAGGCTTAGAAAAAGATAACTAGTTCTAAGAGATAGCAGTTGGGTAAATGTAATTACAGATTGTCTTCCTATGTGATGAAACATTGTAAAATTTATCTGTTGCTTTTATTGGGCTCAGTTCACCTAACCCTGGTCCACCAAATGTTGCTGCTGATAGATTTAGGGAATTCATTGACTGCCTCCACATCAGTGTGGGAATCTTAATTCCTAAGTTTGATTAGTTTGGTGCTCTGGATGCAGGAGGGAAAGGAGGAGGCACTACTTTACAGAAAGGGTGGTGGCTGGATGGAATGTACTGCTGGAAGAAGTGATCATGTTTAAGACAGTGGAAAGGTTCATGAGGGGGTGGGATAGGGTCAAAGGAAGGTAAGTACAGAAAGCAACCTAGGGAGGGAAAAGCCAGAGGGTAGGGATGATGGGAAGGGACTGGGAGGGGTGGCAGCTACGATAAAGGTATACAGAGAGCTGCATACTCAAGTAAACTTGATAGAGCTCTGGGCCTTTTTCTGCCATAGTTTTCACATGTTTGTATGTTCAGATGGTTCACATGAGGGACCCTGATGTGGAGGCAGTCACTGAATCCTGGTGGAATTATAGAATTTGTGATTCTGATATTATGTTGCCTTCATATAATATTTTCCGGAGAGAAAGAGTGGGTAAAAGGGGTGGTGGGTGTCTCCTTTATTTTAAAAAATATCTGCAGACTACACTGCTCTCTGTGAGTGATAGCCAACAGCCTTGTGAGTTTCTGGCAGTCAACATTAGCATAAGGTTTGGGAAAAAATAATCTTACAGTTGCTTCTGTTTATATTCTAATTGGTCTAGTTGATTTAGGATTTAATATGTTTTTGAATCAGGTCCAACTTTTAAATAGGAATCATGAGAAAATCATACTGGGGGATTTTAATATAAATTTGTTGTCAGAGAAACCCATTTTATACAGAAATAGGATAGCTGGTCTCTTTTTGAGTCAGATAGTTCGCCTACCCAAATTAACCATAAGGGTGGTACTGCATCGTTGCTTGATTAGGTGCTAGTGACCCATAAGGATAGGTTTAGGAATATTGAGATTTGTCTGATTCAATAAGTGATCATTCACCTGTTCATTGTATTTGGTCACTTAAGGAGAAAAGGCCCTGTCCTAAATTTGTTTACACCTGGAGTATTAATTGGTCTAAAGTACTGGCTTTTAAAGAATATTTGGCTCAGGTTTATTGGAGTTATCTGGATTGTATCCCAGATATCAACTTGGCTTTTGATTATTTTTCTGTACATTTTAGGGAAGCTTGTGATTTGTTTCTGCCCATAAGAAAAAAGAGAATTAGAGGGGAAAAATAATAAGGGGTTAACTCCAAAATTATTTGATATTTTTAATAAAAGAGATATAGCATATGCTAGATATGAAAATAGTGGATTGACATCACATCTTCAGGAATATAAAGAAATGAGATATAAATGTGAGAAATTAGCGAAGAAAGCTAAAAATGACTATTTTAAGGCAGAGCAAAGGGATATGCATAGTTGTAAGAAATAGTAAATTGGAAGAAATAGTAACTTTACTCCCTCTGTACTGAATATTGATGGTCAGAACTTTCCTGATTTGGAGGCAATTGTTAATTATTTCAATCAATTTTTTTTATTAATGTTGGTAAGAACTTGCCATTGAGAAATACTGTATCTGACTTAGAAATTAAGGGGGATCTTGGCTTTGATAGACTTATGTTCTACTTTAAATACTTGACACCTCAAGTGGTTAAGAAATATTTAGTTAAGTCGTCCTCCAAAACTAGATTGGGACCTGATCAACTGGAGATGAAGTTTTTTTAAATTGGCTATTGATGAATTGGTGTTGCCCATGCATAAGCTGTTCAATTTTTCATTGCAGTTTGGCTCATTGCCTGATGTTGGGAAACAAGTTAATATTACACCAGTCTTTAAGGCTTGAGACCATGCCAATGTTTCAAATTACAGACCCATCTCCATTTTGTCCCCCCATCCAAGACCCTGGAAAAGACTGTTGGAGATAAATTACAGGAACACATCTCTAATTATGATTTGCTTGCTAAAGAACAACATGGCTTTTGGGGTAGCCTGTGACAATGGCGACTGTGTTTGGGCACTTTCAAAAAGGGTGAATCAATCACGGCAGCTGTCAACAGGGCTACCAAGCAGGGAGGGAGACTGGATGGAGGGGTCCATGAATATAGCAACAGGATGTAACTATATGTACACATGCCTGGGGGTGGTAGCAAGCACGCCATGCGACAGGCGGAAGTGGAGGGAGGGTTTGTGCAGTGTAGTGCGGCAATGGGCTGCTGAGCTGGCCCTGTGGCGTGGTGGGTGGGAGGCAGGCTAGGGTTGTGAGGGTTCTGGGTTCGGTTCCAGGTGCACATTCATTTTGTTGTACCAGGCCTTTTTTTTAATTCTGCTTTTGCACCTTCCCTGACATGCACCCCCCTGGAGTTGAGAGTCCTTTAGTAGGTGGGTACTGTGGCCAAAGCCCCTCACAGAGGTGTGCAGGGGGTACAGCCCCCCAAAAAAGGAAAAAACAAGTTCCTGGCACCCTTCTGCTGTGCACTGGGAGTGTACATCACCAAAACTGATTTTTGTGATGTACACTCACCATAACGGTGAACGCCTTTCTGTGATCACCTTTATCACATAGAACTGCTTTCAGAAGATGCATAATACAACTACTGCATTCATTGAGCTGACTGAGGATCTTCATGGGGCCTTGGACAGTAGTAAAAATGCTGTAGTGGTCTTCCTGGATCTATTGAAGACCTTTGATCTCATTAATCACAAATTATTATTAATGAAACTCAAGGGGATGGGGCTGTCTGTTGATATAATGGCATGGTTCTCTGTTTACTTGACTAATCGAACCCAAAGAGTAAAGTGTAATGATTTGTTTTTCTCAATCCTGCCATTGGAAAAAGGGGCTCCACAGGGGTCCATTCTGAGGCCCATGTTGTTCAGTTTTTTTATTAATACAGTATCTAATATTGACAAATACACCAGGACAATTGTATACCCTGGTGATACTGTTCTTTTTACTTTTTATGTAAATTTTGATCAGATGCAGAAGTGTTTTAAATCTGATTTTAAGCTAACTTGGGGTTGGTTTGACCAAAGCAGTGTAAGCGGGACAAAACCTCTGAACCTGAAGAGAAGTAAACCACTCCTTCAGGAGTGCTGAGAGGTATTGAAAAACAAGTTTACAGTGTTGCTGGGGCTTGCTTAGGTGTTTGAGCTGTTTTGGGGACTTTTCTGTTGTTTTTGCAGAAGGAAAAGCTGGAGGAAGTCAGGAGGCAGGAAGTTGGCACCTCCAACCAATCAGAACATAGGAAACTCAGGACAAAACCTCTGAACCTGAAGAGAAGCAAACCACTCCTTTAGGAGTGCTGAGAGGTATTGCAGAGTGAGCTTACAGTGTTGTTGGGGCTTGTTTAGGTAGGTGAGCTGTTTTGGGGGCTTTGTTGTTGTTTTTGCAGGAGCAAATGCCAGATGAAGTCAAGAGGAGGGACCTTGGTGCCTCCAGCCAATCAGATCACTTGCTCATAGTTCTTAAGGGGCAGTACAACAAGCAGCCCTCTGAGTCTGCCCACCGGAGTCTGCCCAATGAGGCAGCTGACAGCTGGGGACTCTGCATCACAGAAAGGAGACTGGGGAACAATAAGAAACTGAGGTAAGTAGAGGGTGGAAACAAGGAATCAGGAAGTCATACCTAGCAAAAGAGGTGAGATTCCAGCAAATCTACTGTCGTAGTTTGCAAACCACAGGGCTGGAGTAATCTAAAGGTCACTAAAAAAGTTTGGGACCTGGTGTAAACACTCTATCTAGGGTAATGGGTAAAAGAGGATTTGAAGGTAGGAAAAATGTTTTATTAGGCAAAAAGGCCCTATCTAGAGTAGGAGTAAAAAGGGATTTAGTAGTAAGCAAAAAGTGGGAGTTGGCTAAATTCCCTATCAGGAGCAGAAGTAACTAAAAAAAAGTTGGAATTAGGCCAAGCACCCTACCTATGGTAGGGGTGCCAAAATGATTTAAAGTAAGCAGAGTTCTTCTGGAATAGGTGAAACACCCTATCTAGGGTAGGGGTAAGAAAGGGTTTAATAGTAGGTAAACAAAAACAGATGGTAGAAATAAGATATTCTGGGAGTGGTGCAGTGCAGTGGCTGTGGGGCGTCAATTTTCCATGAGACTTTCTGGAGACTGTGGTGCTGCCCCCTCTGCATGCACCTCTCTGGATGAGGGCAGAGGTTGCTCAACTTCAGGCTGAGTTGGCTTGTATTCAGGGCCCCCTTCCCCACCAAGGGACTAGCTGGTCTGCCACCATTGCCTCAGAGGCTGCCAAGGAGAAGGGGCAGCTGGACCATGCTGGGCTTAGAGAGGGTGAGAGTGGTGGGTCAGAGGCACATACTGCAGATGGTATCGCTACAGAACTCCTACACCACTCTGGCAGGGTGGGACTTACCCCCTCAACCTTACTCATCAAATTTTCCCTTGACATGGCATGCCAGTGCTACTCTGCTGCCCTCATACCTCTCTAACAGGCCCCTTCCCCAACCACTGCTAATTTTCCACTCAATTGGTCCTTCTATTACCTTTGTAATGTAATATTGTAGCCTTGTAGCCCCAGCTACCATTTTGCTATGCTCTTTGTGATTCTGTAAATACAGTTTTGTAAATAATTATTATACTGATGTTTGCACTCTTTTTTAAGTTGTTTATTAATGATTTTTATATAATTATTACATCTGCACTGTGTTAAGTCGTGTGTCTGTTACAATGTCTGCTCCCTGATGTGGAACCTATGTAAATGAGCTTGTTGCTTATAGGTGTCAATCCAAGAATCAAATAAATAAAAATAAATAAATGGAGGCACCCACAGTAGTGACCAAGGAGGATATGGGGGTTCTCCTTGGAGAAGACCCCAAGGTGGAGGGCAGAGGACCCCAGAGGAGGAGGATGAAGCAACTCCAGGTGAGGGATTCCATTATTAGGGAGTAGATTTGGGGGGCAGAAAGGGAGGGAGAGAGGGAGGTTAGGTTCCTACCCAGCACCATGGCTCAGAGGCATAGAAAGCAAATACTGGGGATTGCTGGTACACCATGATGGGAGGAAGAGCTAGATGTCATTATTCACCTGGGGACAAATGACCTGACTAGGGATGAGGTTAGGGTAGTTCAAGGAATTGGGGAGAAGTTTTAGGCAGGTAGCACACTCAGTGGCCTTTTCTGAGGTGTTGCCAGTCTATGACAAGGGAGAGGACAGAGTTCTCTGCACCTGCAGCTTCAAAGCATGGTTGAAGGAGTGGTGCAGAGAGTAGCGGTTTGGCTTCATTGGGGACTGAGTCTCACCTGGAGGGATTTAGACCAATACAGGGGAGATGCCCTGTATCCATCCAGGAGGGGGACCAAGGTCCTCAGTGAGAGGTTTAAGTGCTTCATCGTTAAGTATTTAAACTAGCCAAGGGGGTGGCAGAAGGAGCAGGGTGAAACAAACTGCCACCCCCTGCAAATGGAAGTGGAAAGTATGCAGAACCCCCCACAGGCTTACAAGGTCAGTAGTGGGAATCTGGAAGTATCCAGTCTGGTTTCAGGAAGAGGCATGGTACCGAAATGGCATTGGTTCGGGTACTTAATGATTTCCTAATAGCGAGAGATCAGAAGAGCCATTTGATCTTGGTCCTCCTTGATCTCTCTGCAGCGTTTGATACCGTGGACCATGGGATGTTGCTAGATCACCTGCAGCTATTCTGCGGGCTGTCGGGAACAGTCCTCAGATGATTCCACTCTTTCCTCACAGACAGAAGTCAGAGGGTAGTTTCAGGAATTTTTTCGTTGGCCCCCTTTGCTCTGTCCTGTGGGGTGCCGCAGGGTTCTGTGCTTCCCCCATATTGTTCATGGCATATATGCTGCCATTGGGGGACATCGTAAGGTGTTACTGGCTGAGTTTTCACTGCTATGCAGATGATACTCAGCTCTATATGTCCTTTGTACACGAACAGAATGATGCATTATCAGTCTTTAACAACTGCCTCACTGAGATCCAGGACTGGATGAGTACTAACTGGTTGAAATGGAATCTGGATAAGACTGAGGTGTTGGTTGTGGACCCGGGTCATTGTGTAGAGAAGTTGACTCCTGGGTTTCCCTCTGGCCTTGTACTAGGGATAACCAGTTGAGACCCCCTGAACAGGTGTGAAATCTGGGCGTGATTGTTGACAATGGGCTGACACTGAAGGCACAGGTGTTAGCCACTGTCAAGTCTTCCTTTTATCATCTGAGGAATATCGTTCGGATAAAACACCTTGTTCTACACGATGGCTTTCCTGTGTTTATCCATACCTTTGTTTCCTCGAGTCTTGAGTACTGTAACACTGTATATCTAGGGTTGCCGGGAGTGGATCTCCATCACCTGCAGCTGATGCAGAATGCTGCAGCCAGTTTGTTGACTGGGTTACCAAGAACGTGCCGTATCACTCCTGTGCTGGGTGAACTGCACTGGCTGCCGGTGTGGTGGAGAATCACTTTCAAGGTTGCATTGCTGACCTATAAGACCCTACATGGTCAGGGACTGGGCTAGTTGCAAGATCTTCTTCAACCTTACTGCCCTCTTTGCCCACTCCGCTCCGCTGACAAGGGATTGCTAGAGATTCCCATGGTTCGTTTTCAGTCATCTGGGGCCAGAGCTTTTTCTTTTATGGCCCCAACCCTGTGGATTTCTCTACCTCATCAGATTAGAGAGTGTCTGTCCACAGAGTCATTTAAGGCATCCCTAAAAAGCCATTTGTTTGAACTAGTGTTTGAATGAGTTTACTGCTACTTTCACTGTTTAATGTTGTTATTCATTATGTTTGATGTTATTTTAATATGTAATTGCACTTTGACATGCAGAAAAGTACATTATAAATACATTTTTGATTGATTGATTGAAGTAGAAAAATCCCCAAAGGAACCAATTAACATAAGAATCCAGGGGGTAGAAGGATAAGGAGATTGAAAGAAGAAAAGTGAAGGAAATAGTTGAGGGCAAATGGGAAAAAGGAGGGGATGGATGTACAATCTGGAGAGCCATGTGTGTGAATACTTAAATTCTGGGCAATAAGATTACAGACCTAAAGACCATCATGGCAGAAGTGGACCTGGTTTTAGTAGTAATTACTGAGTCCTTGTGCAATGAAAACCAGGACACAGATGTAGCCATACCAGGTTATACTCTATTTAGAAGGGATAGGGTAGGTAAAAAGTGTGTGGGGGGAGTGGCACTTTATGTGAGGGAAAGCAGGGGAGCATGAAGGAGCAGAGGCACTGTGGGTCACCCTGGAGACACAGAACGGGTCCTTTCTTCACACAGGAATGATCTACAGACCTCCAGAATGGGTGTGTGTGTGTGTGGATAAGAATATGTTAGAAGCAATCCAAAGGATGGAAAGCAAAGGAGTGATATTGCTGTTGGGAGACTTCAATCTGCCAGATGTGAAATTATTACAGGTGGTGCTTTACAGGTTTTACAGTTTTATCTATCATTAGGATAAGCTTTCAGGGCTACTGCATTTGTTGCTGGCTTATTGTTTCTGCTCTTGCCTTCTTGTTTCTTTCATCCGTGGTTCTTCTTTTTCAGCAGAGGAAGGGCCCAGCCACCCACCCCCATCCCCAACCACTCCACACTACACTCTTTTATAGGGTAGCACAGTCATGACATTTCCTGTAGCAAAGCAGGAAGGGGCGGATCAGAGGGGTATCCACACAGTGACCTCATTTACAGGGGCATAGTGTAATTTAACTTGTTATAACAAGTTATACAAAAACAAACAAACAAAACACAAAATCAAACTTTTGCTTTCATTTTCCTACTTCTAATTACTCTGACCACATTATAAACCCAGCAACTTATCTGGAATGGATATTATTAACTGCAGGTACTTCGGGACACTTTTCAAAATGGCAGTTTTACAGGATTTAGGATGCTGTCCTACATGCTGGGCCATTGGAGATCTAAGGGCTCAGCTCCAGGCAGAATGGGCAGAGATTGTGTGCCTCAAATCACATATTCAGGATGAAATATATTATATGAACCACCCGCCATTTCCACAACATCCAACAGAAGCACCTCGACCACACATAGGGAGTAACAATCTCTCCAACTGGCCAGTTGTGGAGACCAATGAACACCTGACCAGGCTGGGTGACAAACTATCATCCATTTCATCTGGCATCACCTTCTCTGAGATCTTGCCAGTCTGGGAGGGAGGGGCAGATTGACAGAAGGTCAGAGAAGGGAAGATAGGGGAGCTAAACATGTGGCTCAAGGGCTAGTGCCAGGATAAAGGAAACAAATTTGTAGGGAACTGGCAACAGTTTTATTTATTTGGTTTTTGTTTACCAGGTAAGTACACTAGACAACAATGTTGCCTATATTCAGGCATGACACAGGAGAGTACAGGCAGGAGAGACCAGAGTCAACATTAAAGAGTATTTCATGATGCAGCATGAGGTGAGAACAAACATTTGAACAGTATACATTGGGAGCAAAAGTTCTTTAAATTTGTTGGACTGCATCTGACTAAGGAGGGAGTCAGTGCATTGGGGCAGAATATTTAAACTAGCAAATGGGGAGAGTGGTGCAGCACCCGATACGTCGAATGGGAAGAACACCCCTCCCCCCCCCCCAGCTAGTGGTCAAACAAGAGTTCAGCATGTTTGTAGTTCATTTGCATTACCAGCTAGGGAAAAAAGGTCTGGCTCCCCATATGACACACAGGGGAAACACCAGACCTCACCCAGCAAGTAACACACCGAACTCTGGCCAATGGAAAATCATGTACACAAATGCTTGCAGTCTGGGAAACAAGATCCCAGACCTGCAGGCAATAATGGCAGATGCTAAACTGGACATAGTAGCCATTGGTGAGACATGTTTACCAGTAACCACACTTGGAAGACTTCAGTACCTGGCTATGTACTGTTCAGAAGAGACTGAGGTACAAAAAGGGGGGGGGGTGGAGTGGCCCTTTATGTCAATGAAAATATCAAAGCTACAGAAATTCAGAATACACATAAGGAGCCAGAAGAACTGTGGGTCACCCTGGAAACAGGAAATTGGACAGCCATATGAACTGGGGTTGTCTACAGACCTCCAGACCAGGGGGAGGATATAGACACATTACTGATAAGAGATATACAAAACATGACAGCTAAAGGGGAGGTTCTGGTAATGGGATACTTCAACATGCCAGATAAAGATTGGTCAATACCAGCAGGAACATCTGCCAGAACTAGAAACATAGGGGATTTCCTGCAGGGTGAGGGCCTCAAACAACTGGTACAACAACCCACAAGAGACAGGGCTATCCTAGATCTAGTACTAACAGGGAAAGGATCACAGATCTCCAGGTAGAAGGTCACCTGGGGGCCAGTGACCATCACATGGTATGGTTCAATTTGGCCACTAGAACTAAATCATCCCATTCCAAGGCAAACATATGGGACTTCAGAGGAGCTGACTTTGACAAGATGGCCAACAGATTTAAGATAGCCCTGGCAAAAAGAAATACAGGTGAGGGGGTATAGGCAAAGTGGGAAAGCATTAAGGATGCAATAGTTGAAGCAACATCCCATTGTGTTAGAAAGAAAAGGAAGTGCAAAAGAAGAAGGAAACTACCTTGGTTCTCAAAAAAAGTAGCAGAAAAGGTCAGAGCCAAAAGCTGGCCTTCAGGAAGTATAAGAGAACACAGTGGGATGAAGATAGTGAGGCATACCAATATTTGCTAAGAGAAGCAGGGAAGGCAGTAAGGCAGACAAAAGCCCAAGCCGAGGAAACACTAGCAGTAAGAGTAAGAGGAGGTGACAAGACTTTCTATAGATACATTAGTGAAAGGGGAATGTCCAGAGGGGGCATTGCTAAGATCAAAGGGGATAAGGGTGTGTGTGTGAGGAGGAGGACCATGTAAAAGCATCTATCCTAAATAGATACTTCTGCTCAGTATTTACTGAAGAGAAGGTAGGGCAGGGCTCACAGCTCAAAACCATGGACACAGGAAGGAGGGAGGTGTGCACTAGTCCCTTCACAAAAGAAGGGGTCCTACAAGAGCTCGATAAGCTCAGGGAGGACAAGGCAATGGGACCTGATGGCATACATCCCAGGATACTAAAGGAGCTAAGGGTGGAACTAGCAGAGCCATTATCAGAACTTTTCAGTGAGTCTCTAAGCACAGGAGAGGTCCCAGAAGACTGTAGAATGGCTCATGTGATCCTGCTCCACAAGAGTGGTAGCGGGGAGGAGGCAGGGAACTACAGACCAGTCAGTCATACTTCAGTAGTGGGCAAGATTATGGAGGCACTCCTTAAGGAAAGGATAGTGCAACACCTGGAATCCATAGGAGCACAGGATCCAAGACAGCATGGGTTTACAACAGGAAGGTCCTGTCAAACTAATCTCATAGATTTCTTTGACTGGGTAACCAGAGTGGTGGACCAAGGGGGAGCAGTTGATGTCACCTACCTTGACTTCAACAAAGCTTTCGATATTGTTCCACATAGAAGATTGATTAATAAGCTGGGTAGGCTCAGGGTGGGTCAGAAGTTTGTCAAGTAGGTGGAAAACTGGTTGATGGGCAGAAAACAGAGAGTGATGGTAAACAGTATACAGTCAGAAAAGATGCAAGTCACAAGTGGGGTACCTCAGGGATCAGCCCTGAGGCTAGTCCTCTTCAATGTCTTCATTAATGAGATTGCAGATGAACTGGAAGGTAAGGTTTGTCTGTTTGCAGATGACACCAAGATCTGCAACAGAGAAAATGATCCAGATGGGGTGGGCAGAATGAGAAGAGATCTGGATAAACTGGCAACATGGTTGGAAGAGTGGCAACTGAGGTTTAACGCAAAGAAGTGCAAGATCATGCACACAGGGAAGAGAAACCTTGAAGCCACTTATAGGCTGGGAGGGAAGTTGCTGGCAGTCACAAGGGAAGAAAGAAACTTGGGCATCATCATCATAGATGACCTGAAATCATCCAAGCAGACCACTAAAGCAGTAGGTAAGGCTAGGGGAATTCTGGGGTGTATTAGTAGGGGTATCACAAGTCATAAGAGGGAGGTAAAAATCCCTCTTTACAAGACACTGGTTAGGCCCCATCTGGAGTACCGTATGCAGTACTGGAGGCCACACCTTCACAAGGACATTAACAAAATTGAGGCAGTCTATAGAAGGGCAACCAAAATGGTGCAGGGACTGCATCAGAAAACATATGAGGACAGATTAACGGAGCTCAATATGTATACCCTAGAGCAAAGGAGGGAGAGAGGTGATATGATCAAAACATTCAAACACCTTAAGGGTATTAACACAGTGGAAGAGTCTAACATGTTTCAATATAAGAAAAATAGCAGAACAAGAGGACACAGCATGAGATTACAGGGAGTCAGATTAAGGGGTAATGTGAGGAAGTTCTTTTTCACTGAAAGGGTGGTGGATGCATGGAACGGCCCACCTTAGGAAGTGGTGGATATGAAAACAATGCAGGGCTTCAAACAGGCATGGGATAGGCATAAGGAACAATACAGATGAGTATGAATTACTAGGCCATTGACAGAACAAAGGCCGATGGCACATTGATAAGGTAGAAAAAGAAATGGGCAAACTGGATGTGCCCTGTGGTCCTGATCTACCATCAGCTTCTATGTTTCTATGTTTCTATGTAATAGGGAGGAGGCAGAAAATTACAGACCTTTCAGCCTAACTTCAGTGGTGGGTAAAGTAATGGAATCACTGCTGAAGAAATGGATTGAGGTATGCCTTGTGACCAGTGGAATGTCACAAGGTATGCCCTGGGGGTAACAATTTCTGATGACCTGAAGGTAACAAAGTAGTGTGATAAGGCAGTGGGGAAACATAGCAGGATGCTCAGGTGCATAGGGAGGGGTATCACCAGCAGGATGAGGGAGGGAGTGTTATCAGTGTATTCATTGATGGTGAGTCCCCACCTCTATTACTGTATTCAGTTCTGGAGGCCCCATCTCTGGAAAGACATAGATAGATAGATAGATAGATAGATAGATAGATAGATAGATAGATAGATAGATAGATGGATGGATGGATAGATAGATGGATGGATAGATAGATAGATAGATAGATAGATAGATAGATAGATAGATAGATAGATAGATAGATAGAAAGATAGATACTTAGATACTTTATTTCTATAGCACCCCTTTCCAGAGACTCGGAACACTTCACAATCAAAATAAATACAGCAATTTTAAAATATACATAAGATATAAAATTCAAACCAGCATCATGATCCAGCCACCATAATATATAAAACTATCTATCCAATCAATTACAATAAACCATATAACTACAAATTAAAAGCCTGGCTAAATAAATAAGTTTTCAGTCCTTTTGGAAGGCATCCACTGAGGGTGCCGCAAGTAACTTTTTCGGTAGTAAGTCCTATAGGGTAGGTGCAGCCACCAAAAACGCTCAATCACCAGAGTGATGCAGCCTAATCCTAGGAATATCCAGGAGACAACCCTCAGTGGAACGGAGAGCCTAGGATGGATGGTGAGGCACAAGAAGATCTTGCAGGTAGACTGGTCCCCCTTCATGCAGGGCTTTATAGGTCAGTAACCCAACCTTGAAGGTAATCCTCCACCTAACTGGCAGCCAGTGCAGTTAGTGGAGGATGGGTGTGATATGATCGTACCTATATGCACCTGTCAATAATCTTGCCACCGCATTGTGCACCAGCTGCAGTCAGCAGAGGTTACCTCCAGATAGCCCTAGGTACAGGGCATTGCAGTAGTCTAGTCTGGATGTTGTAAAAGCATGTACTAGTGAGACTAGGTCCTCGGGGGGGTAACAGGTTCCGAATCCGGGCAATGTTCCTCAGATGATAAAATCAACTCTTAACAATGGCTGACACCTGAGCATCGAGTGTCAGGCCACTGTCAAGGATCACACCCAGATTCTTCACCCGTTCGGATGGGGTCAGCGGCACCCCCCCAGTATAAGACATCGGGGTCTCCACAAACCCCCATCTCCCCGACGATGACCCAGATCCACCACCAGTATCTCTGTCTTGTCTGGATTGAGTCTCAACCAGTTATGGGACATCCAAGTCAGGATCTCAGACAGGCAGTTGTTAAATACAGAGTCTGCCATCTGGTTACTTGGTGCACAGGACAAGTATAGCTGGATGTCATCTGTGTAGCAGTGAAACCCCAGCCCATACCACCTGATAATGCCTCCCAATGGCAGCATGTACACTGTGAATGATAAGGGTGACAAGACCGACCCCTGCGGAACATCACAGGTTAGAGGCTTTAGGCTAGATAAGGCCAACCCTATCACTACCCTCTGTACTCTAACTTCTAGGTATGACCTGAACCATTTGATGACCTTACTGGACAGGCCACACCAAAACTGCAATCGGTCAAGTAGCATCTCATGGTCCACAGTGTCGAATGCTGCTGAGAGATCCAGGAGGACCAAGATGGAACCATCTCTCCTGTCTCTTACCATTAGAAGATCATTAAGCACCTTTACCAGGGTGTTCTCCATACTATGCCCAGCCCTAAGCCCAGACTGGAACATCTTATTGGTGGAGGAGGAGGTGAGACATTCCTCAAGCTGACTTGCCACCACTTTTTCTATAACCTTCCATAAAAATGGGAGGTTAGAGACCTGCCTGAAGTGTATGAGGCAGTCCAGGTCCAATGAGGGTTTCTTTAATAGGGTTCTAACCAAGGTGTCTTTCAAGGCCAATGGGAAGACCCCACTACTCAAAGAACTCTGGATGATCTCAGTAACAACAGGTGCAATCAGGTCCATACATCCAACCAAAAGTTGTTTCAGACCTGGGTCCAGTTCACAATGTGTTGGCTTCAGTCTTGAGACAACTCTCACTGCCACCTCCACCCCATCTGGGTCAAACTCAGCCCACACAAGAGGAGTGCTCTGAGACACCACAGAATGGACCCCACAATCCTTTTGAGTGACACTGGAGGAGATCTCAGCTCTGATAGTGGACATTTTGTCGGCAATAAACAGAGCGAAATCCTCACACCTAGTGCTAGAACCCGCTTCCCCCAATATGAAGGCAGGAAGGATGTACTAGCCCATCCACCATGTGGAGGAGCTGAGCCAGTCTGTTCCTTGCAGCAGCAATCTCCCTTGACAAAACTTCTGCCTTCTTACAGGAGCTTGCCCCCTGATAATCCTTATAATGGGATATCAGGGCCAATTTGTCCTCCATCAGACCAGAGCCCCCCCCATCATCTCTCTAACCTCTGACCCTTAATCTTTAACACCCTGAGTTTCCCATCAAACCAGGGAGGTCTTAGATGAGTAGATAAGGGTCAGACATGAACTGGTGCAATTGAGTCAAAGGTGGCAGTGATGGCCCCATTATAGGCCACCACCGCCTTCTCCATTCCAATTGCACAAGCAGTCCCCACACTCAATAGGTCCAGCACCGCCAATAACCCTAATGGGGGCAAACCCCATAAAGGGTGGTACCGGACCATTTCCACAGAGGCAAGGGCTTCAGGGGGCCCCAAACCTGAACCTCACATGCTATGATCCGACAAAACTACCAGATCAACTCTAAGGTCAGTGGTCTCAAGACCTAATGAAAATATCAAGTCCAATGTGTGGCCGCGCGAGTGGGTGAAGGCAGTACAGAGGACAGCAACCAAAATGGTCCAGGGTGTGCATCAAAAGCCCTACACTAAAAGACTCAAGGAATTAAATATGTACTCTCTAGAGGACAGGAGGTAAAGGGAGGCATGATAGAAACATTCAAGTACCTCACAAGTTTTAATAACTAGCATGAAGGTAGTATTTTACATAGAAAAAGGTGCTCAAAGAAAAGAGGTCACACTATGAAGCTGGGGGGGAGACTCAGAGAAGATGTTAGCAAATACTTCTTCATGGAAGGAGTGATGGACTCCTGGAACCACCTCCTGGCAGAGGAGGTGGGTGCTAATATGGTAACAGCATTCAGGCAGACATGGGATAGACACAAGTGGGTCTTAGAAACAGGACAAGGGAGGAAAGTCCGGTGATCAAGTAGTGTCTGTGGTGGCACAGTAGGTAGGTAAAATAGGATGGACTAGGTTGAGCCAAGAGGTCCTTCTCTGCTGGCAACTTCTATGTTTCTATGTTAAAATGGTTTGATTATTAAGGGTGTGCATCAAAAGCCCTAATATGAAGCTGAGGGGAAGACTCAGAGAAGATGTTAGGAGATACTTCTTCATGGAAGGAGTGATGGACTCTTGGAACCACCTCCTAGCAGAGGAGGTGGGTGCTAAAATAGTAACAGCATTCAGGCAGGCATGGGATAGACACAAGTGGGCCTTAGAAACAGGACAAGGGAGGAAAGTCCATTGATCAAGTAGAGTCTGTAGTGGCGCAGTAGGTAGGTAAAATAGGACAGACTAAGTGGGCCAAGACGTCCTTCTCTGCTGGCAACTTCTATGTTTCTTGTTAAAATGGTTTGATTATTAGTACAAATTAAAACGAAGACTATGTTGTTTGGGAGTAAGCATAGTCTTGGTAAATGCTCAACTCTGACTAGTTCTACACCAGGTGGTGAGCATATTGAGCAAGTTCATTCATTCAGATATTTGGGGGGTTTTTTAGACCCCTTGTTGTCTTTTATATGCCATGTTGATTATGTTGTAAAGAGTATCAACAAACAAATTGGTCTTCTTTATCAGAATAAGAATAATCTCACTGGTGAAGTTACAAAGTTACTGGTAAACAGGCTGATTTTTTTCAGTTGACTATGGATTCATTGTCTATTCAGCAGCTTGTAATACTAGTTAGGTGAAAATTAATGTTGATGTTAATAAGGCCTGTAGATTTGCTTTAAGTTATAAAAGGGATAGGCATAGGTTTTATGTATATACTGCACTCAATTGGCTACCACTTCATCTTTGAATTGATTACAGTTTTGCAATATGTGTAAAAAGTTATTTTTGGGTGATACCCCAATTGGGGTTCAATCAGTCTTCAATGAAGTTATGAACAGATTCCTTACTAGGAACATGACATGTCAAAGACTTCAAGTTCCCTATAGGAAAACAAATCTAGGGCAAAGATATAGAATTTCTCTCACTTGAGTTTTGTAGTTTAAGTACTTTTAATGCTTTTAAAAATCATGCACTAAATTTGTTCACAAATAAGTTACTTTAGAACTGTAGATGAAATTGCTTTATTGCATGGTTTTGTACTGTTTTTATTGTTTGTCTGTAAATGAAGTGTACACCTTTGAAAAAGAGCTATTTTAGCTCAAAGGTTTCTGAATATAATAAAACAAAAAACTGAAAGTGAAAGAATCAATGGCAATGAAATATGGCAAAATGTCATGGATACAGAAAACAATCAAAAAAGAATTATGGATCTTGTGAGACTGGTGGAAATCATCCATTCAATGGAGGAGAATGATGATTCAACTGCAAAGTATGCAAATAAGGAAATAAGAGGTAGAAAATAGAGAGACCCAAACATTAACAATAGTATAATTTTAACAGTAACAGAATTAAAGGGCAGTGATGAGGAAACATCAGTTTAAGATGTCTGGATGACAGTGGAAGAAGACACTGTTGCTGCAGTTACTCTAGACTGACATACGATACAAGAAAGAAAAGAAAAGTAATTAGCTGTCATATAGTAGGCATAAGAAATAAATGTGATGACTGGGACAAGGTAAATGAAATAACTACCTATGGCATACAGTAATACTATTAATAAGGGACATAGCTGGATGGGGACATTTCTTTTTACAAGTTTATTCTTGTTTTGAAAAGATAGCCACCAGAAATGTTAATCAGTAGGGCAAAAGGTGTAGATTAGTATCTCTGGTGTCCACAGTGTCTTTTAAGAAGGTTAGGCTTTTGGAGCTGGATGATTAATATTTTTTTATGTATTCATGTACTCAGTGTTGATGAAGCAGAGTTATAGTAATCAATGCATACATACCACCTGTGGGCTATTCCCAGAATGATCATGACACATTAGGAATTTTAAAAATACCCGATGCAGAGTATCTTGATACATTTCCCCAGTGTAATGCTATTGGTTGCAGATGATTTTAATGTAAGAATGAATGCAAGTCAGGAGGTATATCATACCAACTGGCATCTTGATGATGTGTATAATATTCCAATAAGAAACTCTGTAGATGGGAAGGAAATAAAAATGGTAAAAGAATCACATCTACTATAACTGAAAACTTTTTATGCATTTTAAATAGAAGGGAAGCCAGAGATAAAGTGGGAGGATTTTCCATTTCCTACGAAAGCAGATGGTATTGTGTTGGATTTAAGTGCAATAGATGTATTACACTTTAACAAGGTTTCTAAGTTTGAAGTAAAAGACCACTAGGACAGTGACCACTTTCTTCTGAGTATTGCTGCAAAAACAGATTGCGTTGTAACAGATGTTCAGAGACAACAAAATCAGTAATTTGCAGCCAAACTTTGTACAATCAAAAAAAAAATGTGTCAGATGTATTGAGACTTAATTGAAAACTTTTATGAGAGACTATTGGGAAACAAAACAACTAAATATAGCTAACCATGCCAGTAGAGATATAGTGGAGCAAGGTATCATGGCCCACTACAAGAATGTGATAGCAAACCTCCTAATCAAAAGGACACCAAGTGAGAGGGTATTAAAACAAGGTAATCACAATGATCAAAACAGATGGTTTGGCAAAGAATGACAGCAAAAAAGACATTGCTCTATAGGGTAGGAAAGGGTACACAGAAAGACACAGATATAGATGTTAGTAGAGCAATTATTTCATTATGCAAGGAGTACAGGGAAATATTAAGAAGGGAAAAAAAAAGAATACCATTAAAAAGTATCGGGGCAGCTACAGGAAGCTATTTTAGGAAAAGACGATATGACTTTTTGGTAGTTGGTGGCAGTAGGGACAAAAATAAAGAAATTAATATTGCTTCAGTGATTGATAGTCTAAAATGGGAGAAATGTTTTTCAGAAAAATATGGATGATAAGTATGAACCCCTGGGAGAAAGAGAAGAGAACAAATCAAAATCAGATGAAGGTAATATGGAAAGTTGGATAATTGGGGAACAAGACTTCATACTAGCCATCGAAGCTCAACAAATCAATAAAGCACCTTTCTTTGATGGAATACCAGCTGAAGTCTTTCATATAGCCCCTGAAATATGGGCCTATATTTTAATGCCACTCTTTAATTGGATTAGTAATACTTCAACCTTACCAGAGGGTTGGTTTAAGGGGATAATAATTACATTGTTTAAGAGGGGTGACCGAACGATTTATTAAATTATAGACCCATAACTTTACTGTGCATAGAGTTAAAATCCTATCTCGTATTCTCTTGGTTGAAACACCAACGTATGTTTGGAGAGTTGGGCTGAAGTTACGATCTGTTCAGATGTTCAATTTGGTTTTAAAAGAGAGAAAGGGACAATCAACTACATGTTCATTCTTCTTTAGTTATGGAATAAATATGTATTTGAGAAAAAGTAGAAATAACACCTAGCTTTCCTTGATGTACACAGTGCATTTAGTAATGTGGATAGAGAGGCACTGTTGATTATGTTAGAGAGCCTGGTACTAGGCATAACGTTATTAAACTTAATAAAACTAAGACATTCAAATAATACAGCACACATCCTTATTGGCAAAGATAAAAAACTATCAGTAGCAATAGAAATAAACAAAAAAGTCAAGCAAGATTGCTTGTTAGCACCTTTCATTTACATAAATTCTTTGCCAAATGACCTTGGTAATGTGGATACATTTGCCCCTAGTGTTGAAGATAAAAATGTGTGCAATTATTATGTTACGTGGATAACATCATATTAATTTTGAAATGCCTTTGGGATTAAAAAAAGCTCTGTCCTATACAGTAGAGTGCTTGATGCAATTAAATCTAAACGTTAATGATAGTAAATTAAGATTAGTGACCTAGGAAAAAACATAGAAGAGAATGCTTGGTGACTAGGAAACATGCAGTTTGAGTTCATCAAAGAATATAAATATCTAGGCATCCTTAGGGCATGTAAATGTAATTGGGAGCCCAACACAGATAAAATCAAGAAGAAAGATTTATAGATCAAAAAAGGAACAATATGATTTGTCAAACTTGTTTGCAGCTAATTCCCATGTAACATTGGAAACAAAAGGTTTTACATTAAAATCAATAGCCAAATATTGTATGGAAGTGAGATTTGGGGCATGCATTGTATAAATAAGTGGATATGTAAAAAAACTGGAAGTCGTCCAGAACTCATTCATTAAAAATATTTTACTTTTACCACACAATACACCAGCTGCAGTATTATAAGTTAAAACTAATCCATTATCCCTAGAAAGATATATACAAATAACAGCAGTGAGATTGTGGAAGACAGTGGTAAGGGCTGAGCCACAATCAACTTTGAAAAGATATCTGGGAAAAATTATAAATTGTCAAAAACAAGGAAAAGTGGTTTCAGGTTTGAAAATATACCTTAAAAGACAGGACATCCCTATTATCTGGATCCATACAACTTAAGCCATATCGCATAATACCTGAAGAGAGCAGAATTGTGGATAAAAGATATTCATTTTCAGGTTATATATATGGGAAATTGTTTGATATTCGAGTTTTGCCTATCTATAGAACAGATAACACGTATAGGGAAAAAGAAATGTATCTGAAATACTGTGAAAAAGAGCAGAGCAGAGCAACTCTGTGTAGGCTAAGACTGGGCATATTGGAAGTGAGCAGCCATTGTACAGGAATGGAAGAATAAACAATGGCGAAGTTACTGCTAGATACAACAAAATAACAAAATTTACCATACAGCATATCATCTTACACTGTGTGCTGTTAGCTGAGGAAAGTAAAAGGTGACTAGAGCCACTAGGCATTAGAAAATATATGAACAATAGAAATAAGGTGGTACAATATCTGTTATTTTCTAGTATTAAATCTTTTATATAGTAAATGCAACTGCAAGCTTTTCACATCAGGCATTATGCAAGCTATCTTTCTGAAACCATTTGAAATTGTAACTTCTGAAGGACGATTGTTGATGACAAACATGAGTGTGATAGTGCTATATATTAATTTAATGATTTAATGTATACAGTCACGTATTTATTGCTATGTCAGAGTGTTATGTTCTTAATCTGTTTTTTTAATGAATGTGTATGTCATAAATTAGTTCAAACATACTTTAAACCATAATAAACTTGAACTTTACAAATATGATAGAGTTATTTGACTGGATGACCGGTGAAATAGATTAGATTGGGGTGATGGATGTGGCTTACATAGATTTTAGTAAATTTTTCGACACCGTTCCATATAGGAGACTCATAAGGTGTAAGAAAGGGTAAGAAATTGGTTAAGGGATAGATGACAGAGGGTGGTGGTAAATACAGTTTGCTCCAGGCAAGGGAGGGTGAGTTCAGGCTGCCACATGGCTCAATACTGGGACATGTCCCGTGTGATATCTATTGCTGATGAGCTGGAAGGGAAGGTCTGCCTCTGTATTTTCTGAATGATACCAAAATCTGCAATAGAGCAAACTCTCCTCAAGTGGTGAAGGGCATGGCAGCTGAGTTTCAATGTAAAGAAAGTGCAAAATCATGCACTTGGGGCACAGAAACCCAGAGTTAGAGTACAAAATGGGAGAAGAGGTATTGAAGGTCACCAAACAGCAAAGGGACCTGGGACTAATTGTGTCTGATAACGTCAAGGTGGTGAACAGCTTGACAAGGCAGTTGATAAGGCCAATGGGTTGTTGGGGTGTATAGGCAGATGTGTCATCAGCCAAAGGAGGGAGATAGTGTTGCCACTATATAGATTGTTGGTGAGATGACACCTGAAGTACTTTTTCAAGTTCTGGAAACCACATCTCAGGAAGGACAAGGATAGAGTGGAGGCTGTACAAAGGAGGGCATCAAAAATGGTGCAGGGTCTGCATCATAAGCGCTATAAAAAGAGACAAAAGGACCTCAGTATGTACACACTGGAAGAGAGGAAGGAGAGGGGGAATATGATTAAACCTATAAATACCACTCAGATGTAAATAAGGTACATGAGGGGAATATTTGTTAGAGGAAAAGATGCATGAGAATAAGGGGACATGCAATGAATCTGGAAGGGGTAAATTCAAGAGGGATGCGAGAAAGTACTTTTTTACTGAAGGAGTTGTGGATGCCTGGAACAGTCTTCCAGTAGAGGTGGTGAAAACAAAAATAGTGGTGTGAGTCAAGAATGTAGGGATAGACATAGGGGAATCTTACTGTAAAGCAAATGGAAGGGAAACAGAGATCAGATAGGTTCCACAGTGACAGTATAGGAAGGGAAAAAATGTGCAGACTTGGTGTGCCAAACAGTCCTTTTTTGCTGTAAAATTCTGTTTTCTACATTTCTATGATTCTAGCAGTTTTATGTAACTGTGTGTGTGTGTGTGTGTGTATGTGTGTGTGTGTGTGTGTGTGTGTATGTGTGTTTACATTTATGTTTTTGTATACAGTATCTGTTCACATTCATTTCTGTCTTTCTTTGTATCAGTCTGTCAGTATCTTTATCGGTCTGTGTTTGTGACTGTGTTGATGTGTGTCTTGTATGAATGTGCCTGTGTCACATGCTGGCTGTACATGTTCTGGTCCTAGCCAGCTCTTGTTATTGCGACCAATCTCTAGTTTGCTTACAATTCCAAGGACAAGTAGAAAGTTGGGTGCTCTACTTCAAGTAAATTAATACATTATAAAAAGTACAAATTACAAAAATATGATAATATTTAAATCCATTGAATTCTTGGCTTTAAATTAATTTTACAGCTGTGAGCATAGCCCAGCAGATATTTTATAATAATAATAGTAATAAAATTTATTTAATTAAGTGCCTTTCAATTTTTCAAGGCGCTGTACAAAAATTCATAAAACCGAGCATCAAAATACAATAAAACAGAACGACAATTTCAGCAAATAAAACCAATTACAATATAGATGGAAAAGCCTTATTCCATAAAAAGGACTTTAAAGCCCTTTTAAAAATATCCACTGCTGTACTCTCTCGGAGTGGACGGGTTAGAGAATTCCAGAGGGACGGAGCCATGAAACCAAAAGCACGGGCTCCAGAAGACTTCAAATTAACCCTTGGAATCTCCAGCAACCCCTCATCAGTCGAGCGAAGCTGTCTCAAAGGGGTGTAAGGCAACAAAAGCTCTTTCAAGTAGTCAGGACCGTACCCATGTAGGACTTTGTAGGTCAAAAGACCCACTTTAAAGGTGATCTGCCACTGTACAGGCAGCCAGTGCAGAAATCGCAACACTGGGGTAGTATGGGATCTTCTTGAAACCCCCGTCAAACGTGCTGCTGCATTCTGCACTAGCTGCAAGCAGCGGATATCAACTCCAGCAAGCCCTAGGTACAGGGAGTTACAGTAATCCAAGCGAGATGTCACAAAGGCGTGGACCAAAACCAGCAGATCACCAGGAGGAACCAGGTGCCTAATCCTGGAGATGTTTCTAAGATGGAAAAATACAGTCCTGACAACAGCAGACACCTAGTAATGAAGGGTCAACTCTGTGTCAAGCTCTACACCCAGGTTACGAACCCGTTCAGAAATGGGGATCTGGCCCCCACCCAGAATTATTCCGGAGGGGGACCCGGCCCCCAAACCCCCAACCCTGCGGCTGGGGTCCACAACCATAACCTTAGTCTTTCCCGGATTCAACTTTAAACCGCTGGTATTCATCCAGTCTTGGATGTCTGCAAGGCACTTATTCAGCACCGAGACAGCACTAACTTGGTCAGGTGCAAAAGACAGGTAGAGTTGGGTATCATCAGCATAGCAGTGAAACCTCAGCTCATACCATCTTACAATGTCTCCGATGGGTAGCATATATACTGCGAATAACATGGGGGAAAGCACCGAACCCTGTGGTACCCTGGGACAGAGAGAAAGCCCCAGAAGAATGTAATCCCGAGACCACTATCTGCGTTCTCCCCTCGAGGTAAGATGAAAACCATCTGAGGACCATACCTGAAAGTCCACAGATGGACCTCAGGCATTCGAGCAAAACCCCATGATCCACAGTATCAAAGGCTGATGACAGATCAAGGAGAACCAGAATAGAACGGTGTCTCCGATCTCTCGCCATCAGGAGATCATTGAGCACCTGAACCAGAGCAATCTCGGTGCTATGCCTTTTACGAAAACCAGACTGGAGAGGTTCGTATAGACTATGGATGGTCAAATGGTTGTCTAATTTAGCCGCCACAACTTTTCAATAACCTTCCCTACAAAAGGGAGGTTAGAGATCGGGCGGTAGTTAGCTAGGTCATCGGGTCCAAGGAAGTTTTCTTCAGAAGGGGAGTCACCACCCCTTCCTTCAGAGAGCTAGGGAAAACTCCCATCTCCAAGGAGCACCGGATAATCCGAGCAAGGGCCGGGCCGATAAACTCGCTACATCCCAAAATCAGGGAAGTAGGACCCAGATCCAACCTACAGCATGTTGGGCGCATCTCGCGGACAATCCTGATAGTGTCTACGAAATCTGGCAGATCAAAAGTACTCCAGGAAATTCCAGGCTCCGTGACAAAGCACTGATCAACTGCAACAACCATAGAGTGGGGTCGGGGACACTGCCTCTGGATGTCTTCCACCTTATTTACGAAGAACCAAGTGATCTCCTCACAGTCAATCTGTGTAAAAACTCGATGGCTCTGCTGACAGACTGGGTTGCACAGTCTGTCGAGAGTTCTGAAGAGCTGAGCTGGTCGATTCCGAGCAACAGAAATTTCCCTGGACAGGAATTCTGCCTTCTTACGGGAAATTTCTGTTTGATAGAGCTTATAATGCTCTAACAAAATAAGATGGCCGGCATCCAAGGCAGTCTTCCTCCAGCGATGCTCCAACCTACGCCCCAACCTCCGCAGCCTTCTCAACACCTCATCAAACCAAGGAGCGACGGGACAGCGCGGAAGGGGCCAAACATGGGCAGGTGCAATCTGATCGAGGGCAGCCGAGATGGTCTCATTATAGGCCACCACTAGCCGCTCAGGATCAGAGCACAATTCATCAAACAATGAGAAGTCAAGGACTGCCATCAGGTCTTCAGGGACAACATCCCGCAATGGGCAGTACTTGACCAACTCCACAGGGGCCGACCTACCCAGGGGCCTCCAAAATTGAACCCAACTGAGTAATGATCAGACCAACCGACTGGTTCCACCACCAAATCGGATGCCTCGATCCCCAGGAGAAAAACAAGATCAAGAGAGTGACCACCTTTATGGGTAGCTGTGGAAACAACCTGTGTGAAGCCCAGCGATGTCATCACCTGGAGGAAATGTTGACCAAAAAGTGAAGATTCGTCGTCAACCCATGCATTGAAATCACCCAGCACCATCAATCTGGGCGATTCCAAGGCCATGTCAGCGGCAAAATCTGCTATTTCCTGCAGGAAAAGCTTCTCATCCCCTGGTGGACGGTAAATGATTGCAATCCTGCACCCCACACCAGCTACCACAGTACACTCAAATGATCTTGCCTCCTCAACTGGAACACCAGTTAGGTCCAATCCGATCTTGAAACAGATCGCCACCCCCCCGCAATCTAACCTCGGGTGATGTATAACCGAGAACCCGGTAGGAACAGAGGCCTCTAGAAATGGGGCCGCATTCCCATCCAACCAGGTCTCAGTAATGCAAGCCAGATCTGCTCCTGCAACAAAGTCCACAATAAGACCTGTCTTATTACAGACAGATCTGGCATTGCACAACAACGCCCAGGTCAGACGAGGTTGATGAGTTGTCCCAACCACTTGCCCTCCAGTACTGGAGGTGCCCTTGGGTATGGGAACCAGAATGGGACTACCACGCTCCAGAAACCATTTTGCCCCAGGGCGTCTTCAAGGCCTAACCACCCCTATGGCAGAGCACCGCTCCCTCCGCTGTCCACGACCCTCCACACCCCCCCAATTCCCTCGTCCCCTACGCACAATCCCTAATGCCCGACACCGATGGTAAACATGGGCTGGCAAGGGGGACAAGAAGAAGGGGCGGAGGGCATGGAGAGTGGAGGCCGAGTAACAAACAGCAGGTGAAGCTGGCCAGCACATCAGGCTCCTTAACAAAATAAAACCACAAATAAAATAAAGTAAACAACACCACCACCCACCACAAAAAAGAAATAAAATAAACTAATAGTCTAGTACAACAAATAATATATTAAATTAGACTATTTTATATCCACGGGCCCTCTCACAGCCAGGGGATAATAAAATAACACAAAACTAACACTAATAACAGTAAAAATGAATAAAAAATACAAAAAGGGAATAATTTGAAGACCACCCTCCAGGACACTCTCACTGAACCAAGCAGGGTGGGCTATAAGCTGGAAACAAGCACGCTCACTGCTAAATTATCCCTCAAAACAAATACAATACAAATACAATAAACCATATGTATCAACCACCTGGACTGAAAAAAATCCTAAACATAGTAATATAATATAAACAATTAATATTTCCACAGTCACTTATCTTGCAGGCACTCTCCAATCACTTAATTGGCACACTGAAGAAATCGATGATACTGGCCCCAACTCCTTGATATATCCAAAAAGCCAAAATTTCCAGATAGGATTCAGGGAACGGGAACTCCAAATTTCCAAATGAAGCCACACATCAGGTCGCAGGTTCCACTAAATCGATTCAGCAGCCGCTACCAAGCTACAATGGTGACCCAACACCACGACTCCAGGCCAGGTCAGCCCTCCAACCGACTCCGCCGGGAGTCTAGGGGAATAGGGTCAAAGGCCAGCTCTCCAACAAGCCCTGACCCCAACCCCTGTGCAGGTCACCAGAGCTAGAGCCAAAAATAAGAACAGATCCCAGACTCCAAGAAAACAGGACCCCAAGTCATAGTAGTCTCTGCTGACATAACAGAACCACTCCAAACGGACCAAACATAAATCCCAATAAGTCATCACGGCCTTGAAGATACCAAAAAAGTGCCCAGTAATCCAATAAACCCAATCATTCTGAATCCCGTCTTCTCCTGGTCTTCTGCAGGTGCCTCAAAAATAAACTCCTCCTCGAGGAATGAGAGAAAGACGTTAAGCAAGCAGGCACAACGCCAAAGTTAGAGACACAGGTTAGAGCACGGCCACCAAGCTGCCAAAGTCCCTAAAGACAGTCCAGCACCTAGAACACACTAGGGCCCTACACAGCGACTGCGGATCCCGAATTCAGACCATCCAGGGAGTCAACCGCGAACACTAAAATCATCACTATGAGGCATCAAAAATGGCTAAACGCCGAAGTAGCTTCTCCACAGTCCAGGTATTTTGCATTCAGAAAAGGGCTGATGTCATTTATGCTACCAAACAACATGATAGAGTGTTAACAATAGATTCCCCCACTGAAGCCTCATTACTATGCTGCCTGTTTGTGTATAGGAAGCTGTAGAACATTATTTTTCCTCTGGCTTGCAGAGTTAATTGAGCCCACAGAAAGTTAACTCATTATCTTCTGGCAGTCGTTCTGTGTCAGATTACCAATGGATAGTACAGACATCATACAAAGCTATTGGAAGTAGAATGAGTTAAACACTTCCTGGAACTTTCTGCATAACAAATAAGCTCTGCTGTTTCCCCCTTAGCCTCTATGAACACTGCATTAAGCCATTTGACACCACCACCATTCTAAGAGCAGAAATTCTGCTACTTTGCAGGACATTCAATAGCAAAAAGTCCCAGTGATGCTTGTTTCCAAATAGTGCACAAACTTCTTTTCTCAGGCAGACAGTTCTGGGCTACTGTTTATATTCTACTGAATGTTCTTAACCTGCAGTTAAACATAGAAACATAGAAACATAGAATTTGATGGCAGATAAGGACCGCTTGGCCCACCTAGTCTTCCCATTTTGTGACTATAGGTGTTTACAACTGAATGATAGTAACCACATTTGCTTCTCTTGCAAATAGGTAGGCATGTGTGGGTCTAATTATTGTCTGACTTAGGTTACACATAGAATCTAATAAGTTCATAACATGCTCTATTGTGATTAAATGAACTGATAAAAGGGGGCTTTGATTTCTTTTACAAATTCATTTTTCCTGACGATAGATAAAATAAAACAAAAATTTCTCAACAAAATGTTTAAAAATAATGAGTTTAGTAGTAATTTAGTTGATGTGGTGTAAAGAGCTGCTCCTGGAAAATTACCTGGCTTAGGGGTAGGGGCTACCACAAGCAGAATGGGACTTCATGGATGGATGGATGGGGGGAGCTCATGGAAGCAGAAGAGGCATGATGGCTTTAAATGCTTAATGGTGTGGATGTAGAGGCACCAACATTTTTGAGCATGACTTTGATAGAGGACTAAGTATGATTTGGGGTTGGGGGATCATTAAGAATTAAGTGAGTATTGGTATTTTTAGCATAATGGTTTTCTGAAACTTCAACCTTCAATGGGTTAGACTCTGCATCCATCTGTACAGCATGTCACTGAGGCACATGCAGTGGGGTATGGGTAAAAACCAGATCACCAGACCTGGACCAGAGCTGTAAAATCTAGACTGGGCACAGCTTACACACATGCTGCTGATCCACTCAGATGATCTGGTCTGTCTTTTACCTATCTGGTCTGATCTCGATGGTTCTGTTTTCAACCATGTCAAGGAAGGGTTGAAAAATAGACTTCCATGAGTGGACCAGATACATAAAAGTTGGACTGAACCATGCAGCCAGAGTGACTGGACCAGCAGAATTTGTGCAAGTTGCACCCAGTATGGCCAGTTTGGATTTTTACAGAACTGCTGGGGTCCAGGTCTGTCTGTCCAGTTTTTAATCAATCAGTCAATCTTTATTTTATATTGAAAGGTATGCGAGCAAAAATGTCCGTTTACACAAATGTCCAGTTCAGCATAAAAAGAGAACAAAACACCAGGTCAAACAATCACAGTAAAATACAGTATAAACAGGTCTAACATAAACAGGTCTAATACTTTGTTGCCTTCATTGCTCTACCTTACTCTTCAATGTCCCCAACATTGAAGGAGACCCTCAACTGGCTAGAGTGTTCAAGCCCATGCCCAATTGTGTAGACAGTTTCAAGTTTCTAACACCACAAGTCTTGGCCAGCCCCTCCTTTATAACCTAAACTTTGGAATAGTGGGAAGCACCCTTCGGGCTCCCCAGTGGCTGACTCTGTCTGGAATGTGTTTAGGAGACTTAATCTCAGAAGATAAACTTCTTTCCTTTAGTCAGTACCAGGAGAAAGTAAGGGCCCCACCTTCAAAATTTTCCAACTTTCTCATTGTATTAAAACTTTTTTAGGTCCCCCTCCTTGGTCCCACAGAGCATCTATTTTTTTTCAGTCCTTGCTAGAGGGGGTCCCTAAAAGAAGAGCCATTTCCTTTATCTACAAAGAGCTAAATAAATAAGCCTGTAACTGGATTCAGCCAAATGCCTTTTAATTGTAAAATACCCTGGAAAAAGATTGGGCAGGTTTTGATTGGGTTAACTTAATGCCTTTATCAAAAAGGCGATTAAGGGGTGAACTCCTTCTTATGTACGATATTATTAACGATCCGTACTTAATAACTAATTTAGGTTTTCACTTCAAGGATGTAACTTATAATTTTAGAGGACATCCATTGCAGTTACAACTTAAGAAATTGAATTTTTTTCCAAGGAAGTTCTGTTTTACATTGCGTGTTATTAAATTATGGAATACGTTAACAATAGAAGAGATTATTAGTAATTCTAAACAAACTTATAAAATGCGGTTGGATAAATGTATTCTTTCTGGTTCAATTCTTAGTTACTACTAATATATAGGAGCAATTTATGGGCCCTTTGGCTCTTTAGCTCCTATTAAAACCTAGTATGAAACCTAGTATTATGGAGTAATATTTACAAATATATTAATCAAGACTGCCTACAGCTTCTGCAATTTAATGTTCTGCACCACCTGTATATCACTGCCTGCAAACTTTACAGAATGAAAAAATATCCCCTCCCCAGACTGTGACCGTTGTCCAGGAGAGAAAGGTACTCTATATCATAAGTTATGGGTCTGCCCTCCAGCTAAGACCCTTTGGTCCTTGGTCCAAAATAAAGTCACCCCATTCTTTAATAATTGCAACTACTTTTCTTGAACTACCTGCCTCCTAGATGACTACTCTGCAATTCATTCTTCTAAATTTAAGCATGGTATGGTCCTCATCTCCCTGGTGACAAAATTGCTTATTGCCCATCATTAGTTGGGGGAGTGGACTCCTTCTTATTCGGAATGGGTACAGAAGTCCTTGACAGCTCTGAGTGCAGAAAAGGTGGTGGCTAAAATCCATGGTGCCACTCCCCAGTTCCCGGCTAAAATAGTCTGACTTAATGACATTTTAAAGCCACTAGGCCCTTGATGATGCTCTCTCTCTTGATTATTTCCATTTTGTTTTGGTTTTACTGGATATACCCTATCCAAATGAATGACTGAGTACATCGCATTACTCCCTTTCTTTGTTTTTTTTTCCCTCTGGTGACAAATAAGGCACTGTGGCCTGGCCTTTTTCCTCACATGGCAATATTTTCATTCACCTAGATTTGTTTAATAGCACTGGGGAGGGATTTTTTTCCTTTTTGGGGGTGGGTGGAGTTGAGGGTGTGATCTTAGATTTTTGTTTTGATGTGGTTGCTCCTTATTTGTTTGTGTGTAGCTTTTCTATTTCACTGTCTGTATTAGTTGCTTGGATTGTATTTGTGAAACTCAATAAAGCTTGATTAAAAAACAGGTCTAATACAGAGATCTTGAGGGGTATACAGAAGAAAGAGGAAGCAAATAAATAATAGTGACATATTTACAGCATGGGATATAGTTTGAGGTACAATTCGGGAACATGAACAGTTGGTTGATGAGTCAAAAAGTAGAAGTGCAAGTCCTGTGACACCCAGATCCTGCATGTGGATGAGCATTCCCGCTGTGTGATCTGCCAAGGCCCCAAACACCGGGTCAAGGACTGTGTGCCCTGCCAATTCTTCAACCAAGCCACACAGATTAGGCACCAGAAAAAGCCTGAAGCTCACTTACTGGAGAGGTGCCTAGCTTTGATAGAAAAGGAGCTGCAGAATCTATGGGAAAAAAATCTTCTCCAACACCAGAACCCAAAAAGAAGAAAAAGGACAAGGAGAGGCACTGAGACCAGGATAGGTCTCCATCCACTTGGCGGTGACCATCAGGCACCACTGACACTGGAGGGGCCTCCACTTCAGTAAGTATCCCTACTGCCAAGTCTCCTACCACTCTGGTGGATCAGACCACAGTTTCCCTGCCTGCTTTACTCATAGTGCAGTCAGGACTCTTCTTGGACTATGGAACCCTATTGTGCACCTTAGGCCCATATCTTCTTCAGGGTCTATCACCAGCAGCTAGGTCAATAAGTCACTCCCTGGCCCTACTGAGGAGCGTACGGTCACAGCCAGTAAGCTGGACTCCAACTCTGCTGTTGTCTGCATGGCCTAGGTCAATAAATCAGACATTAGCTCTTCTGACAGCTGCATGGCCACGGCTGATAAGTCACTCCCCAGTTACTCTGGGGACCACACAGCTGAGGCTCTCCCATTGGGGCCACAGGATACCCCCTACACGGAGTTGAGCCAGCTGCCAGACATGCAAAATTTGTTAGAGGGTTCCTCGCTCCCACTGACCCAACCAGACCCTCTGGGTTTGCCTGAAGAACAGGAGTTGGAGGTGGGAACTAATCTGGAGGTTCCGCTTCCTTTGCCGAGGTCAGTATCTACCTGGTTCACCCACTGGGCCTATTGTTAATCCCTTCGGGGACCTTCCATCAGGATCTGCTCAACTCAAGTCCCCTTGGACAGCCAGGTTCTGCCATCTTGGACTCCAGCTCACCTGATGATGGTGGGTCTTCCATCAGGTTCTACTCACACCCCGACACCAAGTGATCCTTCACCAGGTCAGGGTATGTCTGGCACTCTGGCCATTCCTGAAATGCTGAACAGCCTTCCATCAGGCTCCCAGGCACTGAATCTTCCAGTGCCGGACATTCCTGTGCCTGATCCAGTGACAGCCCTTTTGAATGTCCCTATGGGGCTGATGCCTGGTCCTTTTGGACCTCCTGCCGGGCCTTCAGCCCTACCTCCTGCCAAGACTTCAGCTCCACTTCCAGCTGGACCTATGGGCAATGTTACAGGTTATCTGCCCCCACAATACTCAATGTACCCTTCGCTGGGGTATCAAACAGCTGGTCATTAACCCCATTATGTACTGGGTTACCAGTTGCCAGGCTATTTCTAATCAAGAGTAGGCTCCTTCTGGCTTTTCCTACTCCTATCAGGCTCATGGACACCCTCAATATTAGATGCTGAGCTATCCATTACACCAGCCTCCTCCTCCACCACCTCCTCCTACTCAGCCTCAACCCCTGTCTCCACAGCAGCCTCAGGCGGATATCCATGCAGTGTTTCAGACCCTGATTCAGGAGGCCAGGACTCAACTAGCCTCAGAGCTTGACCATTTGAAACCAGTGGCAGCCTCTACTCCTGCCACCTTTCTGACACCTAGATAAGCTTCTCCTGTGGATTCCCACTTTTCTGGAAAAGGCTCCTCTAGACACCAGGCCATGGATAAAACCCAGGACACTCCTCTAAAAAGGGTTAAGACCCCCAGAAGGCACTCTTTGGACTCTGACTCCAACTTGTCCTCCAGCTCTAGTATGCATGTACCTATAGAGCCTCAGCCTAAGGAGTCCCTGAAGTCCCCTCTGGAGGACCCTTCGTTTGCAGAACTTCTCATAACTATACAAAATGCCTGTGGCTGGACTATCCAGGAACAGGATCCAAAGTAGAAAAGGCATGCAGATAATCTAGACATGACTGACAGAGCTTCTATGCCAATACTGCCTTGGACTGAGCCCCATCAGGACCTGATGTCCACTATCTGGCAACAGCCTTCCTCCATTCTGGCTGTGTTAAAAAAGGCAGACAGGATGTACCACCCCCCCCAGATGGGTTCACACATCTTACTGGCCATCCTAATGCAGACTCAGCTGTTATCACAGCTGCCCACAACTGGTTCTGTAAACCTAAACATTTGAGCAAGTCTCCTCTTGATAAGGAGTCTAAGCAGCTGGACAATTTTGGTCACAAGATCCATTCATCCTCCACTTGCACCCTCAGGTCCCTTTATTATGTGGCTCATATGGTTTCCTATCAGAAATCTTCCCTGGCCTCACTGAAGTCCAAGCTGGAAGCTATGCAGGACTAGGAGCTTAAGGCCAAGATTTCCAGGACAGCAAGAATAGCTAAAATCTCCTGTCATCTTACCCTTCGGGCCACTTAGGACACAGTAGACTCAGTTGCTTGTACCACAGGCACTGCTATCTGCATTAGGCGACATTCATGACCCAGGATTGCTGGCCTGACACAAGATGTCCAGACCTCCATCCTGGATGCCTCTTACAGGGGATCCGTGTTATTCTGAGGTGATGCCAAGGATATTACCACTGAATTACAGGACTGCAGTAGATCCATCCACAATGTCTGTTTCATGTACTGGGGGGGTTGCAAAGGCAAATAGCCTTTTTGTCAGCAGCAGTGATGCCAGACCAAAGAGGCCCCTGCAAAACACCAGGCCAAATGCTGGTATCCAGCATCAGGAACCCCTACTCCCCCATCAAGTCCAAGAAGCCCCCCAGAGGAGCTGCCAGCTTCCTTCTGTCAGCCTCCTGACTCATGGGGAACCCCCCTGCCTCCTCCAGATCCTCTAGGGGAACCAGTGGAGGGGGAAGATTTGCCTTCCACCTTCCAGGGTCACAGCACATAACCACAGACTCTTGGGTCCTTCAGTTGATTGCAAGAGGTCGCACCATAGAGTTCATAGACAAGCCTCCAGACAACTCCACAGGCCTCTTCCATTATCCTCCAAGGCACCTATCTCTGATAGGGTACAAGATCCAGACTCTTCTGCAAAAGTCAGTCATAGAGCCCATGGCTCCGGCACAGATAGGAAGAGGGTACTACTTTCATTTTTTCCTAGTGCCCAAAAAGATGGGTGATCTAAGACTCATCTTGGACCTTGCCATGCTCAACCTGTACATTGTGTACAAGAGGTTCCCTATGCTCACCATCCATGGACTTCTACCCCTGCTCCACAAGGGCCATTGGCTTTGTGCACTGGACATGCATAATGCTTACCTGCACATCCCTGTCTTCCAGACCCACCACCGCTTTATTCAGTTTACCTTCCGGGGGAACATTGCTAGTTCAAGTCTCTCCCTTTTGGCCTATCCTCAGCACCTCAGGTTTTTACCAAATGCCTAGTAGTGGTGGCTGCAGCCCTATGCCACAGAGGAATCTAATTGTGCCTGTATCTGGATGACTGGCTTCTTTCAGCCCCATCACAGAGCCATCTGAGGGAGTCCTTCACCTTCACCCCGGACCTCTTTTCCAGAATTGGAATAACAGTCAACTATCCCAAGTCCCACCTGTCCCCTTTCAGTGCCTATGACTCATTTGGGGTGGTGCTGGATATGGACCAGGGTAGGGCCTTCCTCCCATTGGACAGAGTGGACACCCTGCAGGAACAGACCAGATTAGTGGCCAACTCATGCTGGACAACAGCCAGGTAGATCCTCTGTCTTCTGAGGCTGATGACAGCTGCAATCCCTACAGTTCTTTTAGCCAGACTGCATATGAGGGTCACCCATTGGATTCTTCATGTTCAATGGGATCAATGGTTGAACAACCTGGACCAGAGGTTCCTAGTGTCCGAGTACATGAAGAAGAATCTTCTTTGGTGGCAGGAGTTGTCCAATCTCTCCATGGGGGTTCCCTTTTCAACCCTCTGATCCTACCATGACCCTTACAATGGATGCTTTGTGTCAAGGCTGGGGAGACCACCTAGGAGACCATCAGACCCAGGGAACATGGTCTCAGCTGGGAGCATCTTGAAAGTGAAAGCCAAGAAGATTGCATTCAGACAATACAAAAATACACAGGCAGAAGGGGATAGGGAGAAGTGCCAGAAGAAGCAATGGGAGGCAGGGAGGTCAGTAAGGGAAGCCAAAGCTCAGACAGAAGAGCACATTGCAAAATCAGTGGGTAGAGGGGACAAAACTGTTTACAGGTACATAAGTGAAAAAAGAAAGACAAAGGGGAGGATAGTGAGACTGAAGGGGAGGATGGGGCTGCATGGAGGATGACAACAGTAAAGCTGACATACTGAACAGATATTTCTGCTCAGTCTTTACTGAGGAAGAGGAGGGTAATGGGTCTGAAGGGAGTACAAGGGGTGGGAATGGCGCAGAAATGGACACAAGTCCCTTTACATGAGAAAGGGTCCTGAAGGAACTGGAAGTAATAAGAGTTGATAAAGCAATGGGGCCAGATGGAGTGCACCCCAGGGTCCTTAAAGAACTAAGAGAGGTGGTGGCTGAACCTCTGGCAATCCTGTTTAGCTGATCACTGGAAACAGGGGAGGTACACAAAGACTGGAGGACAACAGATGTAATCCCCTTATACAAAAGTGGGAACAAAGAGGAAGCGGGGAACTACAGCCTCACCTCAGTAGTGGGGAAGATCATGGAAGCACTATTGTAGGAGAGATTGGTGGAATATCTGGTTGTCTATGGACTATAGGACCCAAGGCAGCATGGTTTCACCAGGGGGAGGTCATGTCAGACCTACCTCATTTAATTAAATTTTCAACTGGGTGACTAGGGAGGTGAATCAGGGGAGGGCAGTGGACATGGCCTATCTGGACTTCAGCAAGGCCTTTGACACTGTGCCACCTAGAAGACTATTACACAAACTGGGGAAAATGGGTGTGGGTAGGACAGTAGTGTGGTAGGTAGGTAACTGGCTGGGCAGCATGACACAGAGGGTTGTGGTAAATGGCTGTCACTCCACAGAGGGAAGAGTGACCAGTGGGGTACCACAGGGATCAGTGCTGGGACCGGTCTATTCAACATCTTCATCAGTGACATTATGCAGGCCCTAGAAGGCAGAATTTCCCTGTTCACTGATGACACAAAGCTCTGTAACAGAGCAGACATACCAGAGGGTGTAGACAGAATGAGAAGGGACCTGCAGAAACTTGAAGAATGGTCAGGGGTTTGGCAGCCGAAATTCAATGCAAAGAAGTGCAAGATAATGCATATGCGGCACAAAAACCCTGGCACAATATATCAGTTGGGGGGGTGAAGATATAGCACTCACCAAACAGTAAAGGGATCTTGGGGTTATCATCTCTGATGACCTCAAGGTAGGGAAACAGTGTGACAAGGCAGCAGGTAAAGCAAATAGGATGCTGTGATACATAGGCAGAGGCATCACCAGCAGGAAAAGGGAGGTCATAATTCCACTATACAAGACACTAGTGAGGATCCACCTGGAGTACAGTGTACAGTTCTGGAGACCTTAATTATGTAAGGACATAGACAGGGTAGAGAAGGTTCACAGGAGGGCAACAAAGATGGTACATGGATTGCATCACAAGTCCTATGAGTACAGGTTGAAGGACTTGAATATGTACTCCCTGGAGGAGAGAAGGGAGACAGGGGATATGACAGAAACATACAAGTATCTTACAGGGAGGAATAGGGTGCAGGAATACACTATTTTTAAGTAAAAAAGATGTTCCAGAACTAGAGGGCATGGGATGAAGTTGGAGGGAGGATGATTCAGAGGAAACATGAGGAAGAACTTCTTCACAGAATGGGTGGTGGACAAGTGGAACACCCTGCCAGAGGAAGTGGTGGGGGTTGAAACAATCACAGGATTTAAGAATGTATGGGATAGACATAAAGGAATTCTGGAGGTCAGGGGTAAGGGGCAACAGACTTCTAGGAAAACATAAAGTGAACTTACAAGCTCAAATAGGCAGACTGGGTGGGCTGTAGACCCTTATCTGCTGACACTGTCTGTGTATCTCTGTATCTCTACACATCAATATGTTAGAAATTAGGGCAGTGCTGTATGCCCACCATGCCTTCAAGCCTCTTCTATGTCTGAGGAAACTCATGGTTCAGATAGACAATATGTTTGTGGTCTGGTACCTGAACAAACAGGGAGGCACTTGTTTGTACTCTCTATGCTGGGAGGCAACGCTAGTGGGGTACTGGGCAGTCCAGCAAGACCTCTGCCTGACTGCTGTCCATGTGCTGGGCATCAGCAATGTCCTGGCAGACAGTCTCAGCCACACCACTGTCAGGACTCCCGAGTGGGAGCTAAATCAAGAGGTGGTCAAAAGCTTATTCAACCCTTGGAGTCAGCTGGAGAAAGAGAGACCTCTTTGTCTCCCCATCCAATGCAAAACTACCCAGTTTTTGCTTGCTCATTCCCGGGCATGGTATTTTCTGGTGAGATGCAATGTCTCTTTGCTGGACAGGGAGGTTCTTGTATGCCTTTCCTCCCTTCCCAGTGCTTCAGAGGGTTCTCCTGAAGCTACAGGTGGAAGTAGTTCACATGATTCTAATAGCCACTCTTTGACCTCATCAGATTTATTTCCCTCTGCTTCAACAGCTATCGATGGAACCCCCAGTACCTCTGCCACTCCACCATGATCATCTGAATCAGGAGCAGGGCAGACTGGTACATCCAGGCCTCAGATCCCTCCACCTAATTGTATTACACCTGTGGGCATATGTGGAATAACTCCCATTATTATTATGTTTTTACAAAAATTGTCAACTGTGCAGACGCATTTGTAAAAAATGAATTATAATTGTGAGACTTGTTGAAATGTTATTTGACTTACCAAACTCATGCTTGTCTACCAACTTACTCAGTCTCCTACTTGTTCCTGTCCTTGTACTAACTAATTCCTGTTGCTTCATGTCAAGGGGTTGTTGATTTTCATATTGTGTGTGCCTGGGGTGAAGCAGCAATAAAAGATAAACTTTGCAATACCCTCAGTAACAGATCTACCCCAGTTTACTTTTACCTAACACCCATTTTAGGCCTTGTACAGTAAGATCTTCCTTCAAGGGAACAACTTGTAATGAAATGTGTAAGATTTGCATTGACATTTGGGTATATGCACTTTTATATTATACTAATGATATATGTGTGTGTGTACTGTATAGCAATCTCTAAAAAAATCTATTAAACACATGAAATGTCTTCCTAAACATGTCTCAACATTGTGTTTATCTTCCATCTTGTCACAACATATAGTTGTCTCAGCAGCACTTGCAATTAAGGCACAGTATCTGCATGTATATGATGGCCCGGTTCTGTTGAGTTGATTGCTATAACAGTGCATAGAATAAAATGTGAAACATCTAGATAACTTTAAAACAGACGGTGATATTATTTTTGTATCTGCTCTTTCTCAATGTACCGTTCTTTGATTCAGTTAGTGTATGCAACAGCAATTCATGTTTAAGCCCATGAAACACCCTCATCTAGTTAATGCATTTACAGCCATAGTGGCTCTGCCAGAACCTGTTTTTTAAGTCAGCACTTTTCTACTCTTATACGCCAACATGCCCTGATCTGGACCTGTCCCACCAACTCCATCACCAAACATCTTTGGGTCTTACCTTATTCTTGGTGGCCTCTGCCACAGGACCTTAGTCAGATATGTTCAGTCACCTGTCCTTTCCTGACTGGGATCTCTGGCATAGTGTTAGGTAGCTCAAGAAATTTGCTAATAGGCTGGTACTTAAACTAATTCTTGAGTATGCAAAGTAAGCAACTAGAATGATCAGCATATTCAGTAAGGTGAGTCAAGAAAATAAACAAAAATAATTTCTTTAGAAATTGATCAGTATGCTAATATTTGATAGTCTACCACATCAGACTAGGGTATTCCTTCTCCAGCCAAATATGTCTCAGGTGCTAAACCAATATTGCTTAAAGTAAAACCAAGTACCAGAGCAAAATTGAAAAGTATATTTCTTTAACAATATACATATTTATTTTCATAGTTCCCTATTCAAAACAGACTCATTTAGACTTACCTCACAGTTCATAAAGATACTGTACATATAAAAGTAACTTCCCCCAATACACATTTGGAAAATCACAAGTTAAAAAAGTCTAATTTTGTATTATTAGCACTTTTTTAGACAACCAAATGGTAGGAGGCATTTATCAGTCAACTAGTATGAGGCAAAGCACTTATATTATTATATTTATAATTAGTTAACACCTATCAGAGTTCATGTTCAAAGAAGATTGCATTAATATGCAGTTTTTCCATAAATATTATCCAGAGCTCCAAGAGATTCACAGATATATTTTTAACAGCAAATAATGGTTGACCAATGGTCCTTGTGTTGTCATCACTTCTATTGAAGATTCTCTAAATGATTATTTATTATAAATGCTGCCAGTTGTTGTTTCAAAAACTAAATATTTATGTCATGTCATACATTTTAATTGAGCATTTAGCAAGTTCCATTCACAAAGCACCTCTAAGTTCCAAAATGTCAGACTGGAGGATTAAGAAACACCCTTTTCACATCTGGGTCACAAAAAAAAGGGAGGAAAAAATACAAACCTTTTAATCTTTGTATAGAATTGCATCCCTTGTCCAAGCCATTTAAGAAACATTTCTCAGCTGGGCTCAAAGGCCAAGTCAAAAATAATTATGTTTGATTTAAACTTTAGATTTCCCTTTTGATTATGCACTTAAACATTCAACTGTAGAAACATTTGGTACAGTAAAGGCGGAGTGGTCTTTGCACTCATGACATTGTTAGTAAGCATCTAGTCAGCATTTTTAGTAAAAAGGAGAGAAGTAAACCAGGGGACAAGCAGGGAGAAGAGGGAAGCTAAGAATAAGGGAAGATGTGAGGCAGTGGAGGTTGATCAAAAAGGAGGGAATCATGAGAGGATGGAGCAAAAGGGTAAGCACTATGAGAGGGGGAGGCAGGAAGGGGAAAGAGAGGGTTGTAATTGTGGGATACTCAGTACTAAAGGGAATAAGATGGGGAAACAAACACATAAGGAAAACCAACAGGAACTTGGAATGCATGCCAGGAAAGATGGCAGGGAGGGTGGGTGCTATTATTCCAAAGTGTGTGGGCTAGGAAAAGGGGAAACCTCACATTGTGGTTTATTTGGGCACCAATGATCTGGTAGGATGCGAGGTCAAGGTGGTGCAGGTAAGGTTCCAGGAGCTGGGGGATATCTGCAAGGAAGTAGGAAAAATTGTAGCATTCTCGGAGGTACTGCCAGTCCAGATGGCAGCACTGTTGGAAAGCTGAGGATAGAGCAATTTAACTCATAGCTGGTGTGATGGTGTGAGGTAAATTGGTACGGGCTGGTGGGAGGTTGGAGCAGGACCTGGCAGTGCAAGGACCTATATGCACCAGACAGGCTACATCTAAGCAAGGAAGACATGCTGAAAGACAAGCTGGAGAGATACTTGACAGAAGCACTGCATTTAAACTGAAGAAGGGGGCAGTAGAGGGCAGGGCACACAGCACCAAGAGTGGGGGGCCTCAAGGCATCCCCCTAGTAGGAATTCAAACAGACTACACTGTTTCTTACTGGACATCGTACTTTAAAAAGACAAACAAATTGATGAATGTATGCAAAGGCTGACAAAAAAAGAAACTGACAAAACTGATCCCAAGAGTCAGCAATTTCTCATATGATTCTTGAGTGACCGCTTTCAGTCTTTATGATTTACAATTAAGAAGGGACTGGGGTGACATACTTCTGTTATTTAAGATATTGAGTGACAATTCCCTTACTAAAGAATGCAATATAGTAATGGCTGACAAGCCTGAGAATTTAAGGTGCCACAATAAACAGATTCATATCCCTAGGGCACTGACTAAAAAACATCAACTTTACTTTACAGTCAGAGCAGCTACATTATGGAACATGTTGCCCTATAAAATAGTGAATGCAGCTAACTTTAATACATTCAATGCCAAACTAGATAAATATCTATTGGGATAGCATTTCTAAATAATCCCCACTTGTGTGGGTAGGGTGGTCTCTATGGGCCTAGTGCCTCCTTCTACCATTACACTACCGAGTAATAGAGAGAGGGCAGGGGCATAAAGAGGGGATAGTAGGGGCAGGGGAGGAGGAGGAGGGACACCAAAGGTTGGTGAGAATGAAAAAGAGGAGAAGGGGGCATGCTGGATGGTAATGTCCTTAAATACAAGGAGACTGGCCCACAAGGCAGCAGTCCTGCAGGGGGTGATGGCATAAGGGAAGGTGGACATAGCTGTCATCACAGAGACATGGGCAACACAGTACCATGACTGGGACCTCAAAATCCATGGGTACCAAATGCTGAAGAAGGACAGAGGAAAAGGGAAAGGAGGGGGAGTTGCATTATTTATAAAGGGAAGGGATACTGTGCACCAGGGAGGAAGGGGAGGAGGGCACGGCAGAAACCCTATGGGTAATGCTACAAAACTCTATTGGGGGAAGGTTTCATTTTGGGGAGGTGTACAGACCACCCACACATGGCATAGAATTGGACAGAGAGTTAGCGGACTAGATCAGGAAGATAGGAGGGATGGGGAAAACTGTAATAGTTGGAGACTTCAGTCTACATGGGGTAGATTGGAGCATCCAAACTACCTCCTGTCACAGGGAGCAGCTCCTCCTGGATGCTATACAAAAATGTTTTCTGAAACAGGGAGTTACAGAGCCAACTAGGGAAGGGGTCATAATGGACCTAGCGTTATCAGATGGGGATCAGATGGGGATCAGATCCAGGAGATAAAAATCTTAAATCATTCTTTCTTGGTTTATGCAAGATCCCCTTGCTGGCAGTGACCACTGCACAGTGTGGTTTTACATCAGCATAGGGAAGGAAATAACCAAGTCCAGAACTAGAGTAGTGGACTTCTGGAGGGCAGAAAAATAGGAAGCATTCTAGAGGGGCACCTTACCATGTTCGGACCAGAGATGGATGAAAATCAGAAATGGTCCATCATCAGGATGGGTTTAATTGAGGCCACGGACACATGAATGAAGGCTCATAAAAAGAACTCCAATGTGAAGACACCTAGCTGGTTTAGCTGGAAGGTAGCAGGCAAAGTAAAGGATAAGAGGGTGGCCTTTCAAAGGTACAAGCATACCCTGAGGGAGGAAGACAGAGAAGTTTACACAGTGAAAGCCAGGGAGGCAGGGAAAGAGGTCTGTGTAGCTAAAGCTGTGAAATAATTGACGCTGGGATGGGGATTAAAGAAGAGGAAAAGGACTTCTTCTGTTAATTAGTAAGAGAAGAGCCAGAAGGGATGGAATAGTAAGGATAAAGAGGGAGGAGGGGTGGTCATAAAAGGGTGAGGATCAGGTGGAGGCTCTAAATGATTACTTCTACTCGGTTTTCACTAGTGAACAGGAAGGGCACATGCCACAGGGGATCACTGGGGATTGCCCTGAGAGCAGAGAGAAATACAATGGAGAGATTGGGGTTGAGAGGGTCTTAAGGGGACTGATGGAACTAAGGGTGGACAAGGCTCTTGGCCCAGATGGAGTACACCCAAAGGACCTGAGAGAGATGGTGGAGATACTAGCAGTAACCCTGATGGGCCTGTTTAACACCTCACTGGACAAGGGAACTGTACCACAGGACTTGAGGACAGCATATTGAGTACCACTTCACAAGAGTGGTCCCAGGGATGATCCAGGTAACTACAGGCTGGTCAGCCTAACTTCAATAGTGGGCAAGTTGATGGAGACCATTCTTAGGGAAAGGTTGGTGTCCTTCCTTGAGGTGAATGGTCTCCAGGATGACAGGCAGTACTGGCTTGTCAGGGGGAGATCTTGTTAAACAAACATGATAGACTTCTTTGACTGGGTTACAAGGTCACTGGACAAGGGGTCAGGCAGTGGACTTCCTGTACCTGGACTTCAGTAAGGTGTTCGATTCAGTGCCACATGACTGACTGACTGATCAGCAAGCTGAGGGACCTGGGCATAGGAGACAAACTACTAGGGTGGGTAGACAGCTGGCTGTGGGACAGAAACAAGAGGGCGGGAAGGGGGGACTATCCAAATCTAGACCTGTAACTAGAGGGTTCCCACAGGGCTCAGTACTCTGACTTGTACTGTTCAATATCTTTATTGGGGACATAGCAGAGGGCCTCAAAAGTAAGATCTGCCTTTTTGCATATGATACTAAGCTCTGTGGGAGGGTGGATACAGTGAAGAGAAGACAAGAATTGATGGAAGATCTGGCTGGGCTGAAGAAATGGTCAGACATCTGGCAGTTGGGGTTCAGTGCCAAGAAGTGCAAGGTCATGCACCTGGGAGCCAGGAACCCAGGGGCCATCTACTGGCTGGGGGGTACAGGTGATCATCTCAAAGGAGGAAAAGGACCTTGGGTTATTGGTCAGGGGGGGCCATGAAGCACTCTGCCCAATACTGTAAGGCAGCAGCTAAAACTAATCAAATACTGGGATGCATTACTAGGGGAATCACCTCAAGACAGGAAGAAGCTATTCTACCACTGTGCAGATGTCTGGTGAGACCACACCTGCAGTACTATGTACAGTTCTGGTGCCCTTATCTAAAGTAGGATTTTAGCCTACTCGAGGGATCCTGCAGAGGGCAAACAACATAATCCAGGGTATGGGAGACAAAATATATGAAGAGAGGCTGAGGTAGCTCAACATGTACTTCCCTGGATGACATAAGAGAGAGGGGGGCATAATTGAAACCTTCAAGTACCTCAAAGGTATAAACAAAGTTTGATCGGATGATATTTTCAACCAAAGAAAGGAGGGTACAGCAAGGAGGCATAGCTTGAAGTCAATGGGGGGTAGATTTAAGATGGAGATGAGGAGGCACTTTTTCACTGAAAGGGTGGCAAAGGGGTGGAATGAGCTGCCGGAGGAGGTGGTAGCGATGATATACAGTAGTCAGCTTCAAGGAGGGTGGGGTGGGACAGGTTGAGAAAGAAAATCAGAGCAGGAGGAATCAGACCAGGAGAGGGGATGGGGGAATGTTTTGGGGGGGTGGATGACTCCAGGAGGAGTAGGGGAGAGGGGGGACAGGTCCTGGGATCTGAATGGAGCTGCACATTCAAGCAGATTAGATAGAGCATTATAGCCTGTTTCTGCTGGCAAGTTCATATATGTTCGTATCTGGTAAGTTTTTGCAACAGATAGTAAGTTGTCTGAGGGGGGAGAGAGAGGCTGTTAATAAACATATCTTTTCATAACTCAAAAACTATTCAAAAATTTGATCTAATACTGCAGATAAGCCCGCACAGTATACAATAACTTGTTACATCATAACTGGGTTCTTCATAGTTTCCATTTTATAATGCAGTAAGATACAGTATCACATATTTGTTAAGGCAAGTGCATTAGCTGTTACCACTCCAGAAGGATCAGTATCAGCCTTAGCCTCTTTTAAAAAGCCCTTGCCACTGGTGTGTCAGCTTTGAGCAAAATGTAATATTTAGTCAAAATTTATCTTATAGTTAATATTTTTCTGTCATTTTCACCCTTACTTCTTTATTACTAAAGACATTTGTATGTAAGCAGGAACACTGCCCTATCAGTTCAGGCTGCTTGTCTACACTTACTATGTACAATAATGCATGAGGGGAGTGCATAACGAAAATTTAATGACCACCCAAGGTGTGGAATGTTACATAAACCCCGAAGGCGAAGCCTGAGGGGTTTATTAAAGCATCTCACACTGAGGGTGGTCATTAAATTCTTATTTATGCACTTCCCCCGTGAATTGTTTTATGTAATTGCTGGCTTGCATTTTCTTTTTTAGCTTTGTGACACACTGTTCCCCATAAAGAAGTTTATTGAACAGATTTTTTTACTGTACTTCATTATGCAAATGTTTTACAGCTGTTAGTATATAATAAAAAGTTAGTAACAGTAAAGCAATGAAAATGCAACTGAAATGCATGTTTAACGGTTTTGCTTTTTTTTTCATCTAGGTAGGGTATTGTGTGTGAGAATGGCACTGAACAACTGGAATGAGGAATTAAATGTTTTTTCTAGAGAAGGTTTTAAAATTGAATAAACTTGTTCAGAAAGTCGCAGTTCATTGTTAAAAAGTCTCTTAAATCATTCTTTCTTAGCTTAATTTATTGTTTTATTTGTGAGGATATGTAAATTAGGGATCCGGCCAGGAAAATCGCAGACAAAAACATCGCTGGACATTGCAACACAGGTATAACAATGCCGCCTGCAATTTCGGCATACAACATAGCCGCGGAAGAGAACAGTGCATGTAGTGTCTCATGAAGACACCAATGCCACCTGTGGCAAACATTGCCATGACCCACCTGCACCAGCAGGACACTCCCAGTGGGCCAGTAGCCAAAGCCCCCACCCAAGCAGCCATGCCCAGTACAGCACTCCCCCCACCCCAGATTGCCAGATCATGCCAGACCTGTACCCAGGTGTCCTGGTTGCCCTCCCTGAGGAAAGCATTCCTTGCCCAGGCAGATATTCCCTGCCCCCTCTCAGAGGCAGACAGTAAGGTGCCCATACAGTTCCAGCCAGTAGTTGCCCTATCCTGTTGCTTGCACCAACAGCCCCTCCTGCTGGTCTGCACTGTTACCCAGTGCCAGTCCATCACGCTGGTGGCTCCCATGCCATCTCTCTGTTCTTTTCCATCCTGGCCTGGATCATGCACAGCTGACACTGTTGCCCCCTTCATACTCTGTGCCTGAACCCATACCTCTGTCCTGGCAGCTCGTACTCCACCGCACGGATGGTCCCTCTGTCCCTCACCTCATACATGCGTTGCATGGTGCGGTGCACATCATTCATCGGGGGCAATGTTTTTCACCCATGCTTTATTGTGTCCATTATGATGTTGCCTGAGTTGTTCTGTCCACAATATTTTCTCTGCAATATTCTGTCCATAATGTTCCTGGCCAGAAGCGTAAATTAGGACTCCTTTGCCACAGATTTATTTAAAAGAGGGTGATGACCTCTGACATCTTACTGTTCCTATGGAGATAGAAATGGAGAAAAAGTTATTTAGTGAGGCAGTCAGGAAGTGTGTGTATAGACCTTGAATCTGCTTGCCATGTCTAGGGAGTGTGAATTTTGTGTGAGAAGGTTGGTGGTAGAAACGTCTTTATATTTTTAAAAATGCTATTTTTTAGTGGTACCATTGGTACCTTGAAGCTACGCCTGAGTGAGATTTCACCGGGCTTTCTGTTTGTTATGCACACAGGTGCACCATGAGGCAGGAGAAAGAGCAGGTGGGTCGTGCTCGCCATTATAACCTACGGCTTACAATGGCGAATTATAACCTGCTCTTTCAATATAAAAAAACACAAGCCAGTTATTACATCACAATTATGTTTATGACATAACAGTTTTTTGCTGTGGAGTTAATTATGATACCATAAACTAGGGATTATGATATCAAGTGCAGGCAAGCTGAAACAACAGATAAGATCTAAGAAACAGTAATATACTTACATATAACTGGCTTCAGTAATACAGGAAAAAGAGAACAAATTATAGAAAATACAGGAAATATAAACTGAATTGTGTTTAGATCATACATTTTTTTTCAAGTATCATGAGTTCAATAAATCTTTGAGCTCCTTATTGCTGGCTGAATCATTAGTTTCTAGAGTGTCTAAATACCTCATCAATAAATCCAGTTTACTGCTGTTTTCAAATCATTAATGCCACTGACCAAATCAGGGAAAAAGTATTGTTTCAAGTCTGTAAAGGCACAGGTGGGATTTTCAAAGTCTATCTCTAGACACAGTTTTCCATTGTACAACTTTGGACATAAGCAACATTGCCCCTATTTCCAATTTTCAAGGCTAGGTCATAGCTACAGTATGTGCAATTTTCAAATCTCTGATTTAGTTGCATCCAGTTTGCAAAGTTGAGGTAAAAATTTACCAGACACAATTGTTAGACCAGGTGTAACCTGGCCACTCATTTGCATCTCCATCTCACAGTTTTGTTGTCCAAAAACTGAATGTAAAGTACCATAAAACAGGTAGAAATTCTGCACGCAAGTCAAACTTTCAAAAGTAGCACCATGTTACGTCTTTTGAAAATGTCACCTGTTGTAACATGGAGTTCTGTCCATGTAATGACTTTGAAAATCAAACTTGCTGTAATTAGGGGGAAATGTTCAAATCACTGAATGCAGCACTTATATTCACATTTCAGATGGAGTGCTATGTCGAAATGCATTAGGATATGTGTATTCTTTTTTCATAAGTCTGATGCATTTGAGACACTTTATGTGGGTTACGACATTTTACCAGAACTGTAGTACTTGCATCCATTATCTGGATGCAACTGTGGTACTTAAGCATAAAAGTAGACCTACTTTTTGAGGTCTGCCTTTTCTGATGGAAGTGAGTAACTGCATCCAGAAAACTGAAGCAAATCTTTAAAAATCCATCCTAGGAGTTTTGCACATTTCTTGACTTTTGAAAATCCCACCCAGCTCTTTTTAGATTGAGTAGAGCAGCTCTTACTGGTTGCAGGTGCTGAAACAGTCTAAGACACAATGGTCATTATGATGTGTGGATCTCCCAGACCAGGGTTGTACTATAGAAAACAAAACATCTGGTAGCCTGATATCAGAGTCAGTACTGTCTGAGGGTGCATGCCCTTTCCTTTTAATAGATTTACAGCAGGTTCCTGTTTTCTTTTTTTGCATTTTCTGAAAGAAAAGAAACTCGAGGTCCTTGAGAAGGATATTATTACATGCTGCTGTTGCCTGGCAGCCATCTTGCTAATTTAAACAGCATGGTAACATTTTATTAGTGTGCATTATGTAGCTGGAACTAATGGGTTATTATGATGTACACTGAAAATATTAAACTCAGTAATGTTTCTGCCTTGATGTTTCCTGTAAACATACTTAGAAGTTAACTATTTACATATAATTTTCTTCATAGATTATGTTTTGATAATTTACAGGCTAGAATATAATTTCTAGTTGAATTTTCAGTTTTTTATGTGCTAATGATAATCTATTTTGTTATTACACTTTTCAGCCACTAAACTGCAATATAGTTTATGCTTCAGACATGAATATATATCACTATTAGTTGGACTCTGCCATGCCTCTAAAGTTTTTTTTTTAGGAAACACATCTGTACATATATTGGGGAAAATATTTGACAATGGCATAGCACGGTGACTTTGCAAATTGGACTTTTTAAATCAAGAGGACATTCTGAAGCATTCTTTAAAAACACATACAATTGCCAAGTGCAGCATAAATCAGAGGCAAGACAAATGAAGAACAATGAGAAATAATCCATCAACTGATGTAAGCCCAACATAACTGATTGTCCTTTGGTATGTGGGATTAAAGATCTGATGTCACTTATAGGATCACATTTCATAATTTATTTCTGTCATAGAGCCTTCATTGTTGTTTTAGTAGTAGATTTGTCAAGGGATGAAGACAAAGTGTTGGTGTTAGCTTAAAGACTTTAGTTAATTTAATTTTACTTGTGATGGGTTCTGTGATGCTCCTTAAATTGTCCTCCTTTCAAGTGGTGAAAATGATATAGCAATATTGAGGAGAACTCTGTAAATTGAAATAAAAATACACATTTGTTGATGGCTGTGGCATTGTAGACCATCTCTTGTAATCATTTTCTGATTCTTTGCCAAAACAAGAGTAATTGAGAGTAACTATTCATTGGAGGCCTATACTGTATTTAATATGAAAATAAATGTTGGGAAAAGCTGTGCATTCTTTTGCCTTCCACTGTGCCTCTCAGAAGCCTCCAGAATGATGTCATCCTCCTTCATATGATTTCCAATTTATGGACTGCATGGGGGAAGGAGTCTACCATTTCACTTTTGAGTGCAGTCCAGATCACTTCTGTGGTGTCCACCAACTTCTCAGACACTTATTGTCTAACCCAGCTTAAAACAATTCCTACCTGTTGTACAAGTCCCACCAGTCTCCTGACTCACTCCTGACCCAAAATGCCCCACCCACTGCAAAAGTTCTGTTCACCTTACAGCTAAGAAATACTGCTACATGCTAAACTTGTCCTGCTCACCTTCTGACTCACTTCTGGCCCCAAATAACTCTCACATGCTGCGATCATCCCACACCACCTGACACATTCTTAACCATAAGCAACTGTCTTCCAAAGTGGCTAGAGGTAACCAAAATTAGCTACAACTATTTAAACAAGGACACACACTGAAAAAAAAGAATAGAGCTACATGTGTTTTTATCAAAAAATATTTTATTAAATCTGTAAAATAGTATTAGTCTCATGGAACCAAGTTACAGGGTGGCAATACGGATGTCCCAACTGCCTTATGCATTTCATGACAGGGGGTGCTTCGTCAGAGGCCAAGAGGAAGAGGATACTGTTGAACCAGGAGCAGCAGAATCTAAATGCTATAAACTTTTCTGATTACAGTCAATTCCTCTTGTGTGCCATTTGGATGTGTGCACATTCCACTTATGTGCAAAAATTATGCTGTCCCGATTCATTGTCTATACAGTTCCCTGTAAAATAATTCAGTTTTGTGCACACCGATTTTCTGATGTGTGCACACATTTCAGGCTGAAATGTTGTAGTTCAGTAGCGCTTGAGAGGTAATTGTCAGTAATTGTCAGCTACTTGTCAGACTAATTTAGCACGTACTCACTTGGACTCACATGCCCCTCAGTAAGTCGTTGTAAGCAGGTGTTAAATATCAGCTTAATCAGCTTAATTGGCTGCTTAATCACCCGATTATTCCTGTTCTATCTTAGCTTCAATTAAATTCAGTCAGCGATCCATTTGGGAGGAGAAGTCACAATGGATAAACTTACACGAACGGTTCTCACACGCAAACTCTAATGCCTGGATGACCACAATGATTTTTCATGACTGGCTTAAGGACATCGATAAAAAAATGAGGAGGCAGTGATAGAAAATTGTGGTCATTGTTGACAATTGTCCTGCTCACAAGTCCATCATGCTCCATAACACCCAGCTTGTCTTTCTACCCTCTAACTGCACTTCCCTTTTTCAGCTGATGGAACAAGGGGTCATAAACTGTCTTAAGCTGCATTACCAAAAAAAAATTGTAAACAAAATTCTGCTGGGGCTGGATTCACAAGATGAATTTGAGTTTAATGCTGTGGCCAAAACAAACAATATTCCTGATGCCATACATCTTTTACATGCAGCCTGGTGTGATATCACAGTGGAGATGATTCAGAACTGTTTTAAAAAAGCAGGCATTAGTGGTCAGACAGACCTCCTTGATGATGACTTTCTCTTAGAGCATGTACCCCCTCACAGTTCAATGCTTTGGTTGCTGTGGACATCGATGAACCAGCCAGCAGTGAACTGACAGACACAGCTGTGTTTGCTTTGGTACTAGGGAACAGCGGTACCTAAACTTAAGAAGATGATGACCCTGAGGTTGAGGTGCCTACCACCTGCCTGCCAAAGTCTAGCATATGTTAACAAAGATTAGGCACTACGTTGACCGTAGAGAGCAGATGGACTTTGGGTGGTTTTACTCTTTTGAAAAAAAAAATTGAGACACTCAGCAATCGCAACATGAAGCAGGCAAGCATTGTTGACTTTTACAAAAGTGACTCCAGTTATGCGAACTAGCAGTAGCACTTGCACTTTTTTTATGTGTTTACATTTTACTGCTTTTAATAGTTAACATGCTGTATTTATATTACTGTGTGTGTGTGTGTGTGTGTGTGTGTGTGTGTGTGTGTGTGTGTGTGTGTGTGTTGTTTGTAATTAAACATACTGTTAGTAACATCTTTCTGCTTAAAGTGCTGTTATTCACTGGACAAAAACGTGGAAATACCCCTCCAGCCCAGATAGGCGATGGCCCTCACAGTGCCGAACTGCCACATGCCCAACACTGGATCCTTGCCTCTGCCCCTTCAATGTCCTTGATCCTTAGCCCTGGGGGTCTGGGGAGAAAGTAACGTCCTTGTGGATGCAGGGATGACAGTGGGTAGTAGAGCGGCTTAGGCAAGCTGAGTGGCCTGAGAGAGTTCTGGGTCTGGGGGAAGATAAACAGAAGTTGAAAAAAAAAAGAGAGATCTAGAGGAAAGTTTTTAGAAAAAGATCTAAAGTTTATGGAGATGGAAATATTTCATTTGTGGGCCATCAAGCTTTAAATGACCTACTGTTAAATAAGCAGATCATTCTACAGCCCACCAATAAAGGTGAAGCAGTAGTAATACCTAACACATTAAGATACAGAGACATCTATTGAATGACAAGTTTTACTGTAAATTGAGAAAAACTCCTACTATTGACACCAAAAAGGGATTTGACACCACCAGTAAAGATGTCTTCAGGACTGGTTACATTAATAAACAGGTGAAAGGTTTTTTAATTACCATTCAATTGCCCCATGATCTATGATCTGCCCAAGATATACAAACAGCTACCAAAAATCCACTGGGCAGACTGATCATGGTGGATATTGGGTCTGTATTAGAACCACTTTCCAGGTGTGTATTTAATTTTATTGCAGGTTTTACCAACAACCTTAGATCCTTTGATCAAGACATAACTTTGATTTTGCAGGCCCTAGATAAATTGCAGGTACAAGATGGGTGACTGTTAGCAATGCTTGATACAGAAGCAAGTCATATGAATATTACCCACAAAGATGCCCTCAAGGCACTGGAATATTACTTGAATCAGAGAGAAGATTTTATAATGCAACTGTCTTTTTAATAAAATTGGCACATCTTGTTTTGAGCTATAACTATTTTACTTTGGATAATTTGGCTAATATCAAGAAAGATTGCAATTTTATGTTGAGTAAGTTAGGCCATAAAACAGGTGCTGAGGAAAACCTGATTGTTGAGTATTAGAAGCTACAGCTGGTTGAAAATAATCAAGAAAATGGCAAAAATGATATGTATCATTTGAAAGAAGTACTGTCCTTAACTTCTGATCATTTTGTCTCTTCACAAACTGCTAGTGCTCCAGAGCATAGAGAATTGATAAGAAGGATGGTTTGGGGCCATATTCCTGGAGCAGAGAATTCTGGTAATCTTAGAGTATATGGGTTTAATCGGGAGATCATTTCTGCAGACACCACACCCTTGGACTTTATTATACAGTTGTTTCAGACTGAAATGGAGGTCAAGATAAATGAAGGAAACATTTAAGGTGTTACTGTTATTAAGGGTGAATATGGCTTGGACTGTGTGCAAATCATTTGTATTGCTTATAGAGTAACTAATTATTTTTGAAATAATGGATATTTCTTAGAGAGACATACTCTTATTCTGACGTACTTCAACAGTCAGAAGACAGTCTTTAATAATAATCCTTTCTTTTTATGATAAATCTCCTTACACTATGAGTATTTTTGGACTAAATGAACTTCACAGTGAAACAAATGCTGGCTTAACTAGGTCAGTTTGTTCCTTTTTTCAACTGATCCTCAAATTCAATAGGTCATAAAGGTATAACAAAAGTAATGAGATGGGAAGACTTGGATGGGGCACAAATGGATATAACATTCAGATCTAGAGAAATTGCTGAAAGGGTGCTGGCTAAAAGTAGTGTATTAGAAAACCTGGGTATTTAAGATGTACCAAACAGCAATTGCAAAGGTTATATTCCACCACATGCAATTTCTCTACCTTTGGTTCTGTTGACCATGTGTAATGTGCCTATCACAAACAGCTTCCATCTGTTAGCTGGATACCATTGACTGCCATTTGTACAGAAGCCAGTCACTAATACTTTTGCACAGCAACAAAATTGAACTGAGTCAAGTTTCTTCTGATAACATAATTTCTTGGAATACTGCAGGCCTTAATTCTCAATGGGAAGATGGGGATTGATAATTTTTTGTCAGTTTTCAGTATAATATGCTTACAAGAAACATGGCACATTGAGGGCCAGGACATTATAATAAGCTTTTGCCTTACTGGTGTAAAAGAGTCAAAGATACTGCACTGGCATTGGCTCTAGGGTAAGCTCTGTACTAAGCCATGTACGGTGGTTCTTGGCTAATTTCATTCAATGCCAAGTTGATTTGCCATCCCCACCATATAGTGCAGAATGTTCCATAAGGTCAGCATTTGAGAATACAGAGCAAATGTAGTACTAAGGTCAACTATAACAGGGAGGCATCAGAATTAACATAAAGATTTACTGAGTATGGCTACAGTGCAGCAGTTTCTAGACAAGTTAACAATTTTGATACACGGCAGTAACAGAGGCAGATCAGAATCTAAGAGGTCCAGTTTTAAAGCAACCTTTTCAGCCCATGCCAGCTGTTTTGAAGATATCATTAAATCAAAGTGGCAAGTGTTAAGGGGTGATCCAGCATTGAGAGAAATTAGCCAAGAACCACAACTCATGGCATGCATGGCTTACCATGGAGCCAACACATTATGGGACACCATGATGTATAGCAGACAAATGGGACCAGCTGCAACCAAAACTTTGAAAAATAGGGACCTTAAGGGCTGTTACACATGCAAAAGATGCAAGTACTGCAACATGATTTCCCCAGGTAATACCTTTGAAAATCTCCACATCAAAAGAAGTATACTGTGAGACAAATGATTACATGTGACAGTCGTGTGGTAATCTATGTGCCTATATGCCAGTGTGGTGTATTTTACACCAGTAAGATGAAAAGGAAATTTAAGGTAAGAGACGGTGAACATTGTAGGGCTATTGCCAATGGTGATGTAAAGTATGCATCAGCACAGCATATTAAAATGATTAATAACAGAGATGAGCATGGTTTTACTTTCACAGCCATAGATAAACTGAGCCCAAACCTGGAGGGTGGGTGGGGGGATTATACCATGGGAGCTTGTAAATATCCTGGACTCAAGGATGGCCTTGACCTTACCCCATATTTAAAATGATTCTGTCACCTCGGGGAGTCTGCAGTTCTGATTTTCAGTTGAACAATAATTATGTATATATGTAACTAGCAAGCTGTATATCTTGTCTATGATTAAGTATTTACATCTTTTATTTTTCTCCTTCTTTTATCTCTCTCCTTCTTTTTCTCAGTTTTGGTCAACAACAGGATTAGATTTATTTCCTGTCTGTGGTGACCTGCTTGACTCTTGAAATACACTTTCCAACACCCACACCTTATTTTAAAGTATTAATTAATTAATACGTATTTACTATATAGTACTAAATGAAATAGCAACCTCCACTGAAATATTAGTACAGTATTTATATAAGTGAATTCACTGTTTAAAATAGAAGTTATACCAGTGCTAGTGTATATCCACTGATATTGTTTTTAAACTAATGAACATTGTGTATTTTTGTAGGATCATTATATATGTAAGAAATATTATGGTGGAGTAGTTTTGCACATTTTGTTTGTTTATGTGTTTTTATCCTTGTTCTATATTATATTGCATTGCACTTTCACTATCTTTATACTTCATTAGTAAAACACAGTTATGAGACATTAGGCTCCTTTTTATTATGTCATTGTACTTGTATAAAAACAAGCCACCACAGTGTTGTGCACCTTTTGATAAAATGCATCAAGGCCTTGATGATTTGGGATGCTGGCACTGAATAAAACTACCAATTTTACACCAGAACCACATGATCAGAATCTTCTTTGAATTGTAGGTGGTGAGTGCTAAATGTCTTTGTATGCACTACTTTCTTAGTTTATCTTTAGCACCCTGGCTGAGTGCGACTCCTGTTTTTATTTTTTTTAGTATGTAATGAGTTCTGGCAGGTTCTCCCCAAAGGGAACTCCAAGGCAACACTGGTGTCATACAACATTGGTGTCACACCCTCCAGAGCAACAAACTCTCACCTTTCAGGGAGCACAACCTTCAGCTACTAGGGTAACAAATTGAAAATCTCTTAAATTTTACAGAAAAAGAAAACTCCTTTCAAGTTTGCAAGTTCTCTTTAGTCACATAAGGCAAGAGAAACACTTGTATTTTCATCATTTTGGGTAAATGTTTCTTTCTTTTTATAACTCTGCTTTATTGATCAAAAGCCATGGTACGGTCAATACAGTTGCAGTATTATGACAAAACCCAATAAAGAAGAAAAAAAAAAACACTATGACAATCACCATATAAAGTGAAAGGATAACAGCTCATCCAACATGGCAATGAGATGATAGGTAATGAGGTCACAGACATGGATCTTAGCTAGCTTAATATACAGAGTCTGAATGGCACCAGTCAGGAAAATTGAGGAAGGGTTATAGGATCCAATCCCACCTTCAAGTCTCAGCCCATATGATAAGTGGCCCACTTGAGTATGGAGGTCCTATGGATGCCAAAAGTCCAAGAAATGTTATTGGTAAAAAATACAACTTAGAGGTGATTCTTTCCATTTTTTGAATTTCATTATATTTATCCATGAGGATTCCTGTGGGATAATATCCTACAACCAGAGAAGTGTAGTACATTCCCTAGCAGCTGTTAACAGTATATAAAATAATCTTCTGAGTCTTTTCTTTATAATGGGAGTTGGTAAAATACCTAAAACCAGACTGCTGAAAGTAAAAGATATACCAGTCAGCGTGATTTGCTGTATATAATCCCTGACTGTGGACCAAAAGGGGGTCAGTCTAGGAAAAGACCAGAAAATGTGAACATCTGACCAATGGTCCCCACACAATGTCCAGCATGAATCAAAGCTGGTCATCTGGAAGTGTTTAGTGACTGTTGGTGCACAAAAGAATCAGACTAGGGCCTTTCAGTGGAATTCATGCCACACTGGGGAGGAGGTCACCTTCTAACTGCCCTCCAGGGCCCAGTCCCACAACAATAGAGATATCTGTTCTCCACTTTCCTGTTCCCATTTAGTTCTGAGTTTCTCCACCAGAGGAGTAGTTTGTATCTGAAGAATGGAATACATATCGGAAGTGCAATAAAACCTGGTCTTAACAGTTGCCCCTAAATAAAAGAAGTCCTCTAGGGAAGTCAGCAGTCTAGTCAAAGCTTGTCCATTAGTATTGGTTTGAATGATGCCTCTGACATGCAGAAATGTGAAAAAAAATCACTCTGCTGTGAATGAAATTGATGGGCTAACTCTTAAACGTTCTTCAAATTTACTCCCCGGAGGCACTGCATAAAGTGAATAAGACCCCTCTTCTCCCACAATTTATAGCCACTGTCCTCCCATGGGCGTTGAAACTGTCCAGTGTGCCTAATTTAAGATAGGGTACCCAACATATTGGGTGTCTACGTGCATCTCTGAAGTTGCAAGAGTGCATGCAATGAATGTTTGACCCAAGGGTTGGTGACCCTCCTGAGTTGTGTCGGTGTGATAGGGGCTGAAATTAAGGCAAAAAGGTGGGAACTCCAATCTGTTTTCCTGTTCCATTGAATACCACTTTGAGGCATGCCGCTGACCCATTCTTGGACTATGTCCTCCCCATATGAATTTGGTGATATATTTTAGTTTTAATATCCAAAAAGTTGCTGGGATTGGGAGAGGCAATGCTTGAAATAAAAATAAGTATCAAAGTAAGAGGTTCATTTTAAAGGTGTTAACATGCCCTAGCACAGAGAGTGGAAAAAGCTTCCATATGGTTATGTCTGCCTGCATAGTCTTGTACAGGGGTTGGTAGCAAATTTTAAACAGTTTTTAAAGCAGTGGAGTGACCTGCACACTGAGGTATCTTATTTGGTTTTTGGGCACCCATGATAATGGAAGGCTATTCTTTTTTTTTTTTTTTTTGAAATTCAACATCTTTATTGTTTTCATCAAAACACCAAACCAAAATACAACTAAAAACAAGACTTAACCAAACATGAAGATAACCAATATGGACAAGGGATAACATAACACCAGACTGCTTCTGGATCAAATAAAATCAAAATAACAGTGCCAATACACCCCTGAAACCCTTCCCCTCCCCCATCCCACTCCACACCCAACCCCCAACCCCCTGGAGTGTGCCTGATAAACTCAACCAATCAGAAAGAGATCAAGACAATATTAACCAGCAGTTAACCAATACCAAAGGAAATTAGCAATTAGCAGTAAGCAGAGACATGCATTTTCAATATCTTAATTCAAGTATAGGGCATATAATTTACCCCATTTATGACTGAATGAGTCCATACAATTCCGGGAGCTGGCCATCAGTCTCTCAGTATTGAAGCAAAGTGACATTTCTTTCAACCATTCAGCATATGTTATAACCAATTGATCTACCCAATGTTTAAGAACCAATCTCTTAACTACTATAGAAATTAAGGCCATGTGAAATCTATGTTCCTTTATCTTAATTGTCAAAAACATTCCAAGAATACATATCTCTATGGTAAACAATTCCCCTAGTCCTAGTAGAGGATCTAGCTTAGATTGAATTGTATTCCAGAGTGATGCCACCTTGTTGCAATGCCAGAAAATATGGATTAGATTCCCTTCAGATGTACCACATCTAGTACAGATTGCCACTGAAAGCCTTCCCAATCTGGCTAGTTTAACAGGTGTATAGTACATGTTGTTTAGAATATGATACTGAATGAGTCTATGCCTGTCTTGGGTAAGATATCTGTGCAAATCCTTCCAAATCTGACTCCACATGGGGTGGTGTCTGACAGGAGAGAAGTCCAAATGTTAGAGCCCGGGAGGGCATTTGGGAATTTGATTCCCAAGAGGAAGAAATAAATCACTGATATTCCATGGGATTTGTTAGCATATTCCTGTATCTGTTCCAAGAAAGGCCTAACCTGGGACTGCTTAAATGTGGTTCCAAAATTGGACACCATAAGATGTCTCAGCTGGAAAACCTTGAATATATATTTCTGAGGGAAATTAAATTTAGCCATTATATCCGGGGAAGAGAGGAGAACAACCTGAGAGAACAGATCCTCCACTCAGACCCCCTATAGCTGAGGAATCCAGTCAGGGAAGAGCAATGACCCCCCTATTTTAATATTCGGGTTCTGAATAAGAGGTTGAGCCATATCCCTTTTGGATGAGATATTAAAGAAATTCCAGCAGTGAGCTAAAACTTTAATAGAGACTCCCACCACTGACTCTTGTATTGAGTTTGGTAGTGCAGAGCTGGTGGAGAAAAATAGCCAAGAGGGATTGGGATTGTGGAGGCCAAAGAGTTCCCTCTATAGTTTTAGCCAGATAGAAAGGTATCCATCAGCTGTATCTGAAAACCATCTGCCCACTTTAGACAAGTGACTCGCCCAATAGTAGAAGATAAAGTTGGGGAGACAGAGTCCACCCAGTTCTTTGGAAAGATTAAGTTTTAAGAAAGAAAACCTAGGATGTTTACCCTGCCAAATAAATTTGGAAAGGGCAGAATGAAATTGTCAGAAATAAGACATTGGGAGCCAAATATTCATTAAGTTTAGTGGGTAAAAAAAGACGGAGCAATACGTTCATTTTAATGATGTTGATACGACCCCATATCGAAAGAGGGAGACTTACCCATCTTTGAAAATCCTGCTGAATGTTCATTAATAGATCATCAAGATTAAGTTTCCTAAAAGTTTCTGGGTCATTAGAAAGATGTATACCTAAATATTTAATTGACTGAGGGGGACCATTTCATGCCCAAATGAGTAAAGTTAACTTGATGGGTAAGGGCATTTAAAGGAAATATTGCAGTTTTTGATAGGTTTAATTTATAATTAGCTATACATCCAATTTTTCTGATAATTTGTAAAGTGTGTGTTAACGATACATCCGGGTATGCCAAATGCAGGAGAATATCATCTGCATACACTGAAAGGGTTAGGGGCTGTTGGTACACTAAACAGCCCCTAACCTGGGGCGAGCGTTTAATACTAAGTAAAAGGGGTTCCAGATACAAATTAAATAAAAAGGGAGATAAGGGACAGCCTTGCCTGGTACCAGTAGATAGAGGGAACTGCAAAGAAAATACTCCGTTACAGTAAATTTTTGCAGTGGGGGCTCGGTATACCATCTGTATCCATCTAATAAAAACTGCTGGGAAACCCATTTTCTTAAGAGTTGCCCAGAGAAATTCCCAATTTACTCTGTCGAAAGCTTTTTCTGCATCTAGTGAGATTAAGGCCATGGGAATCTGGGAGCTCTGGGCAGCCTGAAAAATGTGTGAAAGGGTTCACAGATGATCAGCTGAAGATCAGCCCTGCACAAATCCCACCTGCTCAGGACTCAACAGATGGGACCAAACTCTTTTAATTCTGAGAGACAAGACTTTTGTTAAAATTTTGATGTCATAATTTAGTAGTGAAATTGGATGATAACTGGTGGGGTCATTATGAGGTTTATCAGGTTTCGGGATAAGGACTATTGTAGCTTCCAGCAAGGTGGGGTCTAGGATTTCTGAAGTGAACATGTATTCAAACAAATTTAAAAGGAGAGGGGCTAATTCCTTACTAAAGATTTTGTAAAAGTTGGAGGGGAAGCCATCAGGACCTGGTGAGTTATCTGATGGAAGCACCTTGATTGCCTCCTCTATCTCCTCCAAAGTAATTGGAGAGGACAAATTCTGACAATGACCTGCCTGGAGAAAGTGGAGGTCGAGGCCTTCCAAATATTGCATCAATACATGAGGGCGAGACCTGTGAAGGACCTTTACTGTATAGGTCCTTATAAAAGTTCTTGAAAACCTGGGAAATATCATGGGGGGAGGTTTTAATAGAGTCATCCAGTGCTATCAAGGAGGGAATCAGCCTCGAACTCTCTAATTCCCTTAGTCGGAGGGCTAGTAATCTACCCGGTTTCTTGCCTTGATCAAAGTAGCAGGCCTTAGTTTTTAAGATGGCGTATTCCACCTTTTCTTTTAACAAATCTGCATATTCGTTTCTAAGCTTCAATAGGGTCTCCAATGAACCAACAGGAGAGGATGTAGATAGAGTATTTTCGGCCACCCTCATTCGATTTAACAAAGAGATAGCTCTGGCCTCCCTTTGCTTTTTCCTTTTGGAAGCTAACTTAATGAATTCCCCCCTGACGTAGCATTTGAGGGAGTACCATATTTGATCATCCCTTTTAATGGAGCCCTTATTAATACCCATATAAGAAGAAATTATGTCCCTAATGTGAGAATCTATACGTTCCTCTTTTAGAAGTTGTGTGTTTAATTTTCAGGTAGTATCCCTTTGGGTACTCGGGTTAGGGGAAATCACTAGCCATGCCATTGAATGATCTGATATAACAATTGGTTCGATTCCTGTATGGTGAAGGCCAGCTTAAAGCAAGGTACTAGTTAGAATGTAGTCTAACCTGGACCATGACTGGTGAGCCTGGGAATAGAAAGAGAAAAGCTGACTGGAGGGATTGAGTAAGCGCCATGGATCACACAATCCCAATAGCCCCATGAAGTCCCTCAGGGCTTGTTGTGGAGGGGATAGAGGCTTTAATGGTCTATAGGTTCTGTCTAGATCCTGTGTTGGAGGGATATTCCAGTCCCCCCCTAGAATTAACATGGAGGGCAGGAATCCGCTTAACTTATCGGCCAGGCACATAAGGAACTCAGCATCGCCACCAACTGGGCCGTAAATTGCACCCAATACCACCATGGTGTTGCTGAGCTTACCCTTGACTATTATGAATCTGCCTTCCAGATCCGATAAGCTTTCTTCAACAGCAAATGGAATATTCCTCTTGACCAAAATTGCCACCCCCCTACTCGATGAGTACCCACAGGCGGTAAAGACTTGGGAAAATCCCTGTCTGCGTAAACTATTTGTTTCAGTGGCTAAAAGATGGGTTTCCTGCATCAAAAGAATGTCTATATTTAAGCGGGCACAGTTTTTGAGGACTTGATATCTTTTAGTCATGTCTCTGACACCGCTAACGTTCCATGTGGCAATCTTAATCGATGCTAAAGTCATTAATAATCTTGTTAAAGAAAAAATAAGCATGAATCAACAAATGAGAAGAGAACCCCAAAAGGCACACTCCAGCCTCCACCCATACCTTCATCACCCCTTGAACAGAAATAATATTAACATAAGATATCCCCTCCCAGCAAATTACCATGTATGTCTGGGATGCTGAAAACATGACTTGAAATAACCATGCAATTTTAACTCCCAACCTTGCCATTAGCGGAAGAGGCAGCTGAACCATAAGAGCCCCCCCTCCCAAACCCCTCAAACTATATACAAAGGTCCCCATTTGAAAGTAATATTAAACATGTCAATGTCAAATGCAAAGGACCAAACCCCATAGGCGTCTTTCCCATAAGAAATGAAGGTTAAATATAAATGCCAAATCTGAGCATTGATACCAAAAGTTACCTCGAGGAAGCATGGTGTAATTAATCTATCCTTTCCATGTATCCCCGGGAATACGCCTTCCACCCCTTCCCTGGTGCGAAATGCAGTTCTTCCCTAAGCCCACTCCAACCTGAAGCCCCCCACCCCAACCCCTTTAAGTAAACCGCAAATGTGCGCCCTTAACCGTTAAAACAAATTCTGCAAAAATACTAGCTAGACCCTGAATCTAGGCCTGAGAGAAGCGAAAAGAAGCTAGTCTTAAACCTAATTTGTACGACCTACTTGAATTCATGGGTATTGCTCCGTGGGATGCTATTCGAAGCCCTTGTTCCCCTATTAAATTAGCCTCATGAGGTTAGAAATCGCCAATATCCCCTTACCTCCCAGCATTACTGCTATCCACGGGGCTTCTCCAACCTCAAAAGGACGGGGAAGTGACTAGGGGACCTAAGGCTCTGTGGGACCCAAAATAACCATCCCCATTAAGAGCGTAGGGAAACGCTCTCCAAACCAAGGTTCCTACCCTCCTCCCTCAGAGGCACCCAGGCATTCCACCACTGAATCAGGCCTTTTAGGCCTCAGGACATCCCACCGACCCTCTGCAGCCAACCTGAAAAGGTGAAAGAAAGAAGGTGAAATGAGAAGGGAACAAAAAAGATTTCTAAGCAGGTACACAAATTGCTTCTACAAAATTAAAGACTAATAGACTCTGGTACGTAAAATATCAGTTCAACCAGTCTGAAAGAGATTAGGTAGCTTGACTGCAAGGTCTGAGGCTGCTTGCTCTGGGGATTCATAGGAAAGCCAGGCACCATCCATTGCCACCTGTAGTTTAGCTGGGTAGGTCATCCTAAAACAAATTCCCACAGTGATTAATTTGCTGACCGTAGGATGGAATGCAGACAGCTTTTGACGAGTTTCGAACGGAAGGTCTTGAGTTATCCTCAGTTTAAATAGCTTGAAGCTCTTTAGATTTTGATATGACGTATTGTTTCTCCAAATAGCTTAGAAATCTCACAATTATGGGCCTTGGTGATGCTCCAGGAGGAGGCTTCGGCCTGAGAGAGATTGATAGGCCTGCTCTATGTGATACTGTGGATTTAGGGGAGACGGGCCGACGATCTTGGTGAGAAACGTCTGGAGAAAACTAATAACATCTGCGCTTTCCTCTGCCTCTGGTAAGCCAAGTATCAGGACATTATTCCTTATGTTTCTCCCCTCCAAATCCTCTGTTTTCAGTTGAAGCTTATTTAGTTGCTGCCAAAGGTGAACTATTTCAGGATCCGTTTTCTCTTTCCACTATTCCAGAGAGGTGGTTCTAGCTTCAGAATCTCCCATTCTTAGCAACAGAGCACTTAGATCCTTTCAAAGTGATTTCAATTCCATAGAGATATCTTCCAGGGTCTCTATAAAAGGCAGCAATTCCTGAAGGAAACAATCTTCTGTAAGGGGAATCGCCGAGGAGCCAGAGGGGCCAGATTTGGAGATACTCCCAGAGCTTTGATGCTTGGTTTTCTTAGCAGATTTTTCTGGGGTAGCTGGTGGTGTGTGTCTGATTCTGGCCTGTTTCATCTCAGCCTCCATCTCAGCTGTAAAGCCAAAAAACGATGTAAGAGGCGGACACAGCAACAATCGCTGATACCCTGAAGGCTAACGCAATATAAAACCAGAATCTGGAGTTCGCTTTTGGTATTGTTAGGGCAGAATAAGGTTATTTAAAGGGTCAATAGGCGGGAGCCTCACAGTAGTGCTGCTACTAGGTGCACTGCATCACGTGACCCCCAAGGAAGGCTATTCTTGTATTCTGGAGTACAAGTGCCGTTAACTCTATTTCAGATTTAGCATAATTCAATTTATACCCAGAAAGGACAAAAAACTCTGCTAGAACTTTCAAGAAGGCAGGTCCTGAAATTTCAACTTCTGAAAGAAAAAAAACTCTGCCATAAAGGGAAACTTTACTCCTCCTGGCCTATTTGAATGACCCTTATTGTAGGACTTTGGCAAACCTTGATCACCAGAGTTTCCAAACTTACTGCGAATAGAAGAGGTGACGGGGACAGCCTGGTGGGTCCCCCTACCTAAGTTAAATCTCTCTGATGTGCAGCCAGTGACTTTGACTGTTGCATCCAGGTTAGTGTATAGGGTATGTATAGCATGCAGAAAATTCGGACCAAATTGAAAGGAGCACAGAGTGAAATTTAGGAAATGACATTTAACCCTATGAAAAGCTTTCCATAAGTCCATTGAGATATCTAGCTGTAACTCAGGGTTACTATTTTGAGAGGAAAAGATGTTCAGTAGCCGATGGATGTTGTGTTGGATGAATCTGCTTATGATAAATCCAGTCGGACCCGGGTGAATCATGGAGGACATATGTTTTTGGAGTCTGTTCGCTAAGATCCCTGTAAAGGTTTACATGTCAGTACACAGCAAGAAGATGCTTCCATATGAACCAAATTCAGGTTATGCAGAACTGTGACTTTATTTATTGAATTTTGGTAACCGTTTAGGCCCACTGAGATAAGACAGTCCCTTTATCAGGGGCAACCCTGGAGGTAAAGTACAATAGCAGTGCAAAACATTGACAACAAGACTGGCATAAACAGGTAATAGAAATCAAGTACATATAGTTTTACGGAGGACCATCTATGCAGTTAACCAATATTAAGAAATCATAGGTAAGGCCAAAATAACATGCGCATCTAACAACAGTATCTTAAATACATATTCGAATAAGGTACAGTGCAATAAAGAGTCGAGTTGTGCAAAGAAAATGTGTCAGCTGAGGTTAGTAGGAACAGGAGTCACCAAAAACAGGAGCAAGATGGGGGAGTAAGGAGTGCTGAAACAGAGAAATAGAAGTGCAGGCTTGGACAGCAGGAGGTAACAAGTTCCAACAGGACTCAGCAAAATAGGCAAAGGAATGGTGAGCCACAATGAGCTGGGGGTTTGGCAGTGGGAGAAGGGGAAGGAAGGCAGATCAAAGTGCATGTCCAGGTTGTCAGCATTGAATAATGTCAGCAAGGCAAGGAGGAGTAAAGTGATGGACCAGCTTATACATGAAACTCAGGGTAGCATACCGTAACTTAAATTCATATGGAAGCCAACCAAGAGAGGATAGGACATCCTGCGCTTCTTGCCATGATAGAGGACAGTCCCCTCCTTCCATGAGATCACTGAAAATTTGCTGCATCACAGGGATTAGTATCTGAGCACATTTTTTATACCACTGAACTGGAAGCCCATCAGGGCCAGGAGATTTCATATTGTGGATTCCTTTAATATGGTTATTGATCTCTTCTGCTGTTATCGTGGTACCTAGCACTGAACTAGCTTCCTAAGACAGTGTCTGGAGAACTATATTTTGAAAAAAGGAGGTGGGATCCAGGGACTCCTCTCTGGCATATAGAAGTTTATAAAACTGTACAAATTTGTGCAAGATTATTTGAGGATCTCCAGGGGTGTCCCCTGGGCTGTTTCCGTGTTTGTTTTTTAAGACAGCCCTATTCACTGTCTTTTTCCATAATTGTAGAGCTAACAGATGGCCTGTTCTAGTCCTCTGTTTGTAATATTTTTGTCCTGTGAAACATAAGGATTTCTCTATCATATCAGTTAGCATTTTTTCTAAAGCTGCTTTTCTCTACCACCTGTCTTTTAACCAAATCCAAGAGGGTGATCTGATGTTCAGCCTCCAGGTCAAACATCTGTTTCTCTAGGTCCAAGCAGGCCTGGGTTCTCTCTCTTTTTAACCTAGAAGCATATTTTATAGTGTGTTCCCTGACCACTGCTTTCAAATAGTTCCAGATCATTCCTGGAGGATTATTTCTGTGTTGTTGGTCCCTATATTAACTCTTTAGTACTGTCTGCATGTGTACTTGGTAAGTTGTTTCATTAAGCAAACCTACGTTCAGCCACCAAAAAGTATTTCATATTACCAGGACCAATTCAAGGTGGAATACCATAGAGGAATGGTCTGAGATTATATGGTTTTTAATTTCACTAGCTGTTAAAGTGTGCACCCAGCTGAGGAAATGAAAAACTGGTCTATGCTAGAGTATATATTATGATATGCTGTGTAACAGGTGTAGTCTTTCTCATTAGGATGCATGTAGTGCCAGGCATCTGTGAGTGCTAACTTCAGTGCCAGCCTTGAAAGAAGCTGGTCAGAGCACAACACTACATTTGCACCAGGCTTTTGTGATCTATAGCTCCTGTTGTGGTAGTTAAAATCAACCCCCCCCCCCCAATAATGTAGAGATGGTCAGGGTGGGTAACTATTTCTATGAATTTGTGTTTCAGAAAACCAAATCTGTCCTTCACCTCACAGGGGGCATCTATCAGGATCTTAGGAATTATGTTTGGTACAGCCAACTAGATATACTGTGCATAACTGGGAATGCAAAATATCACAAGGGAAAACTTTCGTAGTGAAATGGAACAAGTGGCAATTAGGAAAGAAAAAACAAATTTACCTTATTAAAACATACTTACTCCCAATCTTTTTATATGTTAGTTACATTTTTCCACCACCAAAATCACTTGAGACATCGTTACTCAATGTCTTCTTCCAGGCCTTATGGGTAAGCAGACTGAATCCCATAAAAAGAAACATTACCTAGCTGCCTAAAAAGAAGCAGGACTTAGTATGGTCAACTATATAACCTTTTTTTTACAGTATATTTTATAACTAACCTGAAACCATTAATAAATACAGACAAATGCTGGAGCTCTCTGTTGTACTTTAACTGTCAGACATGGTTTAGACAATGAGATAGGGGACTTTTAAATGTTTTGAAAGTTATAGCTCTAGCCCCCATTAATAGCCAACAGATCCTAACATCCAACAGAAAACAAATATATGAACAGCTACTGGATAACCACTTTTATGAAATCCCATTCCAAGTGTGCCCCCCCAACCCATAAAATGATCACTTATGAAACTACTGGTAGAACCAAGGATACCCCAAAACTGTAGGATACTCCACTGGCTATGTTGTCATGAAAAACGTAACATAAAAGCAAACCATAACAAATCATAAACATAAACAATTAGTGAATAGACTTTGTAATAGAAGGTTATGTATACAACAGATGGAAATGATGGGACATTTATTTTTGTCATGCTCATATATTTCTGGCTTCTGGAAGTACATTGCAAATGCATGGTCTGTGAAACAATTTTCTTATGTTAATTATGAAGTGTTGATTTACGGGCAATATACAGCATCTTGGAAAAAATGGCATGAGAGCACTCTAAATGTTTTATTTTCAGTAATTAAATGGTACATGTGGCATACAAGATGCCTATATTCCCTGCAACAGAAGCAAACTTTTTATATAGCCTTAACTAATGAGATAACAAATGAACTTTGCAGTATATATCATGCAGAAACCAAACCTATTGCTGTACAAAGATTTCACTTGAAAAATTTTGGAAGAATATGCTTTGGATAATGGATTCAGATGCTTCAGTTACTTGAACTATATCTCTTCTAAAAGGTCTACTTATTCAGTATACAATAATATTAACAATTTGTATTATTATATTTCTCTCTTCTTTTAGTGCTTCTGTTAAAATCAAGAATGTTTGATTTTGTGGAGTGACTACTCAACTGTAAAAAGAGCTTTCACATTATTTGTTTAATTTTGTTTTTGCTTGTTATTGTTATTGTTATTATCTTTGTCTGATTTTCTTTAATAAACTCCACTACTCTTTTCGAGAAGTGCCATGGGATCTTTAACGTTCCCCTCAACAACCACCAGAACAGGCAGACGGAACCTTGATTTAATGTTTCATATGAATGACAGCACCTCAGGAGTGCAGCATCCCACTCATGATGCACTGCAGTGTCAGTACTGAGATTTATACCACATGCCTGGTGTGGGGCTGGAACCCACAGTCTTTAGATCTTCTGACCTCAGAGGTGAGGGTCCAACTTGCTGAGCTACTGACACTGACTTTTAACCACTGACACTATCTATGCCAGATAACCACCAGAGCTCACTGACATAAGTACTTGTGGCAGCACATGCACATTCAGCATTGTCCCTGTACAATGCCACCTGATGACTCCTTAACAACCCTATAGGTAACAATGTGTATTTTTACTATTTGAAAACAGTGGTGCCAAGTGATGCCAAGCCTCAATCCATACACCCAGTTGTGACTTAGGCCACTGTAACATAAGCATGAGGATGTACTAAGTCATGATGGAGCATGATGCGGGGCATCACTGTCACAGGAATATTGGAGGGTGTCGCAGGCCATGATGGTAGAGCCAAATCTTGGGGGTATACCTGCAGCAGCAGTAAATCTATAAACATCCAAATATTTTGAAAATGTTCACACAATTTTGCAAATAAATTATGAAATTTTGAACTCCTGTAACTTACAATTTCCACAACCGCAGTTTGTATGACTCTTTCAATAAATTATACTTATAAATTTTAAACTATCTAGCTCCAAATGTTGCCATGTTGTTAGCACAGAAATATTTTCAGAAATTGTTACATGAATAATAAATTAGAGATATTGAGCCATTATAACTTCTCAGCCCCTCATCCAAATGTCATGACACTTGACATCATTAAGCACTCCTGACAAGCAATGCACCTGCCAAACTTCAGGGGCCCGATACTCAAGTTCACTCAAAGTGGAGGGCAAACATATGTGCTGTGCCTTGTGATTGCCTGGGTGCCCAAAGATGCTACAGTCAGTCGAATAGTGCACTAATGCTATGCGACTGAATAAAAGGCCACATCATCCCATTGTTAGCCACTTAACACTGCCCCTACAGGTTTCCCAAAGTACACCATCAGACTGGAGAGCACCAGAGCGCTATTTGCCATATTCAAAGGGACCGATGGAAATCAGCCCATTGGGCATGCAAAGCACTAAACAGCTTTTTGAATGCCCATTATGGGCTCATTTTCATGGGTAGTAAGGCATGTTAGTGCAGTGCCACCCCTTCTCTAGGCAGGCAGTATAGTGCAGTGGGTTAAGGCTCTGAGCTGGAGATCTAGAGACAAGGGTTTGAATCCCACAACCACCAAGGTGCATACTGTGTGACCCTGAGCAAGTCACTTAACTTCCTTGTGCTCTCAGGATGCATCTGGAAACAAGCTTCGGCTAAGTGTGCTACTCCTGGTTAAACAATGTTCCCTTTCCCAACTAAGATCCAATTGCTCAGCCACAGACATGTAGATATCCCTGGTGCTAGGGGTCCCCCCACCTGCTGATTGCTGGCACATTCAGTATAAAATAACATCCCTGGTGCTAGCGCCCCCCCCAATTGCCAGCCCTGATGTAAAAATTATTATCCCTGGCTGGTGACCTGGGTTTGGTAATGATCGCGGGTTGCCAGGGGTCAGCTGAGGGGGGGAGAGAGTGAGAAGCCAGGATTGAGCAGCCACCAGGCAGCTCTCTTCTCTGGAGAGGGTTGTGAGGTTTCCTCGACTCTTGGCTACCACCCAGTTGAAGCTAGGTGGCAGTGCCAAGCCAGGGGGAACCTAGGCGCTAAGCCAGGAGGGAGGATGTTGCCATTACTAGAGCTATGGGGTGCATGCATGCATGCCTCCACATACATGCGTGACTGTATACCGGGGTCCTGGGAATAAGGGAAAAAATAGAAATACTAATTCTACACCATTGCCAGCAAGGTGGGCGGGGCAACAGGGGAGCAACAGACTTGGTAAAAAAAAAAATATATATATATATATATATATTATCCCTGGTGGTAGTGGTTCCCCCCTCTGATCAACAGCCCTGATGAGTAAATAATTATCCCTGGCACTAGCAGTCCCCCCTCCTTCTGATCGCCAGCCCCTCCCTGACAACAAGAGAACCCCTAGTGCCAGTGGTCCCCCCCCCGATCACCAGCCTGGAAATACAAAAAAAAAACTCTCTGGCATCCAGTGGTTCTCCCCCGTGGCACTGGGCATACCCTCCCACTCACCTTAGTATTATCATGGGTGCTGCATGAGAATACAGCAACCAGCACATCCCCCCTTACCCCTCCTTGGATGGCTGCCATATGTACTAGCAGGGAGTGCGTCTCTTATTTATAAGACAGGGCATATACTGTATAACGGCTGGCCAAGGAGGTGTGAGGAGGGCTGTGCCAATTGCTGTAAGCTTCTTCGGCATAACAGATCATGCTAAAGTGAGTGGGGAGGGTTACGCCCAGTGTCACGAGAGGGAACCACTGGACACCAGAGAGGTTTTATGTTTTGTACTTCCATGCTGATGATTGGTGGAAGGGGGGACCACTGGCACCAGAGATTCTCTTGCTGTCATAAAGGGGCTGGCAATCAGAAGGAGGGGGAATCACTAGCACCAGGGATAATTATTTACACATCTGGGCTGGTGATCGGAGGGAGGGGGACCACTACCACCAGGGATAATAATTTTGACGTTGGGTCTGGCAGAGGGGGAGTACCATAGCCACAGACATGGTCAGATTTTCCAGATATTTCACTAAATTTGTAAAGGGTTTCTCTCTGATGTCCCTACTGTGGAAATGTAGAAAGCAAGAGATTTCTCTAGAAATATCACAGAAATTTCAGGAAATATCTAACTATGTCTTTGGCTGTGACTGTAGCAACAATGATATTATTTTATACAGAATGGGCCGGCAATCAGCAGGGGGTGCCAAGGATCACAGGAGGTGGTTGTGCTCCCCCAATAGCCAGTCAGTTAGATGGCTGCATTACCTCCAGTAACCATTAGGGTTGCCCTGAGTTAAGTCAGGGTTTTGTTCAGCAGTATTTGCAATGTGCAAAACACACACGCTAAACCCTTTTGCGCAACACAAAGCCTCTGAATATGGGATAGCAAGGCTATTCATGGCCACGCCCCTTGCTTGTATGCATACATTATGTTTTGCATGGCTTAACCCTTTTTACCCATGTAACAGCCCCTATTGAACATGGGGATCCAGTGCAAACCCCAATTTGCAGAGGCAAAGACCCATTAGCACTCATGCAAACTTTTGAATATTGGGACCCAGAACTCCAACTAATACTGACTGAGTTATGCTCAGTTAAAGAATGTCATACAACATTATGTGAAAATACACAAAATTTTACAGAATTCTGTGAAATTTCTGTGAAATCGGAATTTGCTAATTTCGACCAGCCCTAGTACTGATAGACAAACAAACAAGAAATGCTCTCAAAGAAATAAAATATTTCCTAGTCCGCAGGACAGACAAACTGTTGATTGACAGAAGTGTTAGATATGGAGAATAGCAGTAATGAAGGACAAAGGTTCAATGTTGTAACCAGTTTCAGTGCTCATGCAAATAAGGTATAAATGGTAATTAATTTGTACATTTTGAAAAATTATCCCCTTTTCTATGAAATTTCTTATGCTCCACCATGTACAGAAAGGCCTTTAGAAGAAATCAAAACCCTAGAGATTTGCTTGTTCAGAACTGACAAACATTATTAACCCTTGATGGATCCCTAAAGCCTCTGAGGTGTGTCTTCAGTGCAGCTGGTGTACATTTTTATCTGTGATCCAACCCTGTAATTCTTTTAAAAATCCAAAATTAGTGAGAGATATAAAGATAAGCAGTTTTGTATCTTGTGATTTCACAAACATTATTTGATTGGCTAACTGTTCATACAGAGACTTTTATGTTGGCAAAACTGTGCACCAATTCAAGATTGGAGCAGGGATGCAATGTCATGCTATTAAGAGCAGAAATTGTGATTACTCCATATACCCATATGTTTATAAGTAAGCAATAACATAACACGGAGTGTGTTATTGTGCTTATAAAATGGGTATATGTTGAGAAATAAAGAGGCAAAACATTTTTTTTTCAATCAAAACATTTAATTTATATTAAATTATTCTTCTGCTACAAAAAGTGTTTCTAGTCTTTGTGAGCAGTGTTTCTAACTGGGAGTGAATTAGGTAGGTAAAATAATAAAACAAGGGTATACAGCAAGGTGAACTAACTGTCACAAGTTTTTAAATTAGTAGCACATAATACAGTTGTACAAATTCATTTTTTCTCCCCTCCCCTAGGGTAGAAGGTGATGAAGTTCACCGATGCTCTTGTGAACAAGCAGATTGTTAGATTGAATGACTCGGTGTAGGTTAAGGATTCATTGGGTGGAATATTTGAGTCAGGCTGTGGTACTGTGGAGGGGATTTCGAAGATGAAGAGCAGATGCTGCATGATGTAGTAGGGTCTTCATCTGGTTGCTGTCCAGGTAAGATTGCACTCCATTTTCTTCTGTCCAATGAGGTGGGACCCCAGAAGCTTTTCAGGCTTGCTTCACACTTGTGTCCAGTCACAGACATAATCTCATGGCTTTCTAGTCCAGCCTGGGAGAGGAGTTGCACTGCTGTGGTGTGCAGTGCGTGGTTGGTGTATCGTTGGGATCGACCAGCCTCTTTACTAAGTCAGTGCATATGAACATACGAAACTGCCAGCAGAAACAGATGTCTGGGTCTATCAAAGTCTGCTCATGTGTGCAGCTAGCACCCCCAGATTGCAGCTGCCCCATCCACTCCCCTCCATCTTCAGGAAGTTCTCAGCACTTTTCCCCCAGTTCTCAGCACTACTCACCCAAACCCTCCTTCGTTCCCTGACCCATGCCCTTTTAGAACTTCCCACCATCTCACATGACATCACCCCCCCTCTGGTAGGGTGTTCCACTTTGACGTCACCCTCTCCATGAAGTAATGTCTCCTCATCTCTCTCTTAAATCTTCCACTCTCTAATCTTAGACCATGCCCCCTTGTGCCCCTACCTTTCCTCAGCTTGAACAACCTATTAGCACCAGCTTTGTTTATCCCCTTCTAATACTTGAATGTTTCAATCATATCTCCCTATCCCTCCTTTCTTCCTGGGTGTACATATTCAGCTCACATAGCCTGTCATCAAAGACTTTGCCCTCCATCCCCCATAACATTTTTGTCATCCTCTGCACCCCCTCTAGCATTTAATGTCCTTCTTCAGATACAGATGCCAGTACTGCACACAGTACTCCAAGTGTAGCCTGACCAATGACCTGTAGAGGGGCAGGATCACTTACCTATGCATGGATGAGAATTTTTATTTTACTCTTTGGTAACTGGGTAAGGCCCACTAGGCACAAGTGTCTGTTTTCAGGGGTGAACTGAGATCACTGAGCGGTTAAGTGACTTGTTCAGAGTCACACAGTATACAAGAGGAGGTTGTGAGAATCAAACCAAGGTCTGGTCTGCTGGATGTACTAAGTTCATTCACAGCTCGTTACTCTAACCTCTAGGCTGTACTGCCAGAATCCCCTTGCACTACACCCCAGCATCTTGTTAGCTTTAGCTGTGGCATTCCTGCATCGAGCAGAGTTGTTCATGCTCCCCCTTATCAACAACCCAGGCTCCTTCTCTTTCTCAATGTCCCCCAGCCTCATCCCACAAAAACAAATAGTCCCTATTCAGGTTCTTTGCCCTGAAGTGCATCTTTCATTATTGAAGATGGTTTATTCCCATGGGCTCATTACTGTACCAGACTAGGATTGTATCTTGATAGTGCTGGGGCAGTGTTTTGAGGTGACAGTATGTAGCAGAAGCATCCTGAGGCGGTTTGGAGATGTATTTTTTAAAAGTTTTAACAGGCAGTTAGGATCTCCAGGGATTTCTGACACTGCACCTCTTACTCCTGTTTCTTTAAATGTAGGAAGTCTTTATGGTTCTTTGTCTGGTCATTGTACTGCAGTGTGATGTATCTCCTTCCTGTGTCATCAGTTTTTATGATGAAAGAGTCAGGCGACAGGTCTCTTAGGCCCTCCCTCCCCCATCTGGTGAAGTTCGATTGGGTGTTTACCCAGACACATCTCACTAGGCCAGGGGTGATCAAGGGAGAAAGTGCTTCTGATGTTATGAGATTTTAGAGGTTGGGAACTGACAGAGGTGGGTGGTGACTTGCTTTGTCTTTTTTGTCTTTTCTATATTGTTTTAGTATAGCAACACATACGTTATTGTTTGATGTGAATGCCGGGTCTATTATGCTTAGTTTTTGGGCTATGGGCTGGGAGTTCAGGTGCCTGCCTAGCCAGCTCACAGTGTGCTGTAACTGGCTATTGAGTAGTGCTCTGAGTCTGTGGTATGGACTTTTAACTGTGATATTTAAATAGTTTGTACTTTAAATTAGTGCTATAAGTTACAACTGTTTAAACTAGTACTTTGAGTTACAACTGTTACTTGGGCTATGATATTGTAACTGTTGGTAGCTTGTGTGCTTGTTGTGGAAACCGTCATTGGCAGTGGTAAAGCCCTCCCTCCACCTTGTGTTGCAGGCTTTCTTAAATATTGAAAAGCCACCGGGGATTGGGCTTGAAGGCTGTGAGGGAGGAGCTTGTGGAGATACAAACTTGACCGTATGAACTAACTCTTAAAGCTAATAGTCAGGGGGTAAAAGTTCAGACACAGGGGGTGTGGGTGGGTGGAGATAAAAAAGTTTGTAAAGCCCACAGGGTCTCTTGCAAGGATTGTTATGACATGAAAGCTAGCCTTGTTATGTGATGTCATATTTGGATTTAATATATACTTAGGTGGTAATGTATTACTAAGCTACAGATCTAGCATGCTTAGGGCTGCGATAAATATTTAGGGTTCATAAGAGCTGTAATACACTGAGGGAATTGTACTCATGTGGTACTGTATTAATGTAGTACACTGAGGGGATTGTATTAATGTCTTACCTAGTAAAGGCCATCAAATGAGGACCAAGGGGTTAAAGGACTGATATTAGACTAGAAATAGAGCATACAAGTATGAGAGTAAGGACTGGGGGACAGATGTGGAGATACACTTAAGCCGAACACAAATAATGAGGAGTAGGTGCAAAGGGCTGCATCGGGGGGGAACGCAAGGGGTGCTGGAAGTGGACAGATATGGATAGTGGAGACTGCAGTATAGAGGGTGGAATAATGGGCAGCTTGGAAGGAGGGTGGCAAGCAGAGGGAGGATAGTGAGTTACAATGGATGTGGGGCAGCTGTTTGGATGACTTTATTATGGAAACTGGGAGGCTGTCCTATTTGGTACAGGCTAAGGAAATTGGAGGATGAAGTAATGGGGTTATGGAGGGAACTATGGAGAGTGAGGGAGGGGGAGCTGAGGCAGGCGTTATCCCACTAAGGAGGGGCAGGGAGATGCAGAAAGGGAACTGCAGAGCTAAAAATGGTGAAATAAAGATGATGGCAGGGAGGTGAGTGGAGGTGCAGTAGGAGGCGTGAGGGATCAGGGAAGGAGGAAGGAGGTGATGGGCACCATTGTGGGGTTAACAGGTAATATGCTTGCAGTGTTGGCAGAGGAAGGGGAGGTATCAGAGACATGAGAGAGGAGGAAGAGGGGTAGGGAAGGTCCAAGAGGCAGAATTTACAATGGGAAACAGAGATGGGAGAGGAAGGATAGGGTAGAGGAGGAGGAGGAGGGAGAGGGGGTAACAGGAGGGGAGGCAGCATGGGGGAATGATGCAAAGAGCACAAAAGGTGCAGATGAGGGATGTAAGGAGGGAGGCAGTGGTGTTCCGGGGAGTGGACAGGGATCACAGTGGAAGGTGGAGTCAGGATCAGAATGATGGGGGGGGTGTTGGTGCTGGGGGAACTCCATATTGAAGGGGATCAGATGGGGAGGAAGGGGGGAAGGCACAGTTGTATCTGGGTCAAGGCAATTCCAGGGCTGGCTACAGACAGGGCAGGGCAGGCACTTCTCACGTGCAAAAGCAGAGGGAGGATGAAACCACACATGGTGGTGGTGCATGTGGGAACAAATGACTTGGCTGGGGAAACAGTGGAGGTGAGAAAGGGGGGAGGCTTGAAAAATTGGGTAGGCAGTGTAAGGAGGTGAGAGTATCAGTGGCATTCTTTGAGGTGCTGCTGGTACCATGTGCAAGTACAGGGAGAAAAAAAAGGATAGAGGAGTTCAGTGGGTGGCTGAGGGACTTGTGCCAAACCAGGAAATACAGACTGGTGTCAGACTGGGGCAGGACCTGGGACAACAGCAACCTATACGTAGGGGGCAGGTTACATTTGAGCAAAGAGGGGAAGAGCATACTCAAACAGGGATTAGAGGGGTATATTTCAACAAGGGTGGATTGAAACCAAGAAGAGGGGATGGCAAGGGGACTGTTGTTAGAAACAATGTCCGGAAAGGGGAGCATAGGGTGCTCACCCCCCTAGTTAGAGCTGAAAACAGTGAGAAGGGGGCACAGAAAGGACCAAAGGGGGGGAGAGGAATGATAAGGTTGGGGAGGCAACAGGCTGGAAGGTGGTCTCACTGAATGCAAGAAGCCTAAGGTACAGAACTGTGGAGTTACAGGCTGTCTTGGTGGTGGAATTGGTGGACATAACGGCCATCACAGAAACATGGGCCAGCCAGTACCAAGATTGGGATATGATGATCCCAGGGCACAGGCTATTCAGAAAGGATAGGGCCAAGGGGAATGGGGGAAGGGTGGCGATCTATGTGAGGAAGTGGATTAAATGCTTAAGGGAGGAAGGGGAGGAGGGGAGGACAGAAGCTCTGTGGATGCAGTTCCAGGATGTGAGCAATAGGACACTGAGGATGGGGTAGTGTATAGGCCACCATCACAGGGTTGTGACCTTTTATCAAGCCCAGATGGCCTTTGATCTCAAATGGCATTGGTCAGGCAAGCTGCAAAAACCCGGGGGGCAGCAAGGACTGGACGGTAAATTTTATAGTATTCTCCAGGACTCTCAACCTGACCATACTGAGTCATGTAGGTGGAAGTGGGAGATAGACTTGCAGGTTCCCATCTCCACAGACACCTGGGGTCATTGTATTGCGGTTGCCCACATGTCCTACAGAGATGCCAAGTCAACTTATCCAATTAAAAATCCTACTTAGATAGTATAGAACCCCAGCCACTCTTCACTAGTTGGGGATATTTGGGCATTCTCAATGCTGGAGATGTCACCAGAACTCCACCCATGTCCTGCACATTCTTTGGCAATGTCCTAATCTCATCCCCTTCTGGACCTCAGTCTCCTCGGATTGTGCCAGAGCAGTGGGATGGCCCCTTAACCTCTCCAATCCTATGATATTATTGGGTGACCCTTTATCCTTGGAGTATCTTCCCCCTCCTCACCTGGGATGGGTCCTGGTGGCAGTCCTCAAAGTCAAGCGGGTGATTCTAAAACAACGGAGGCAACCTCAGTCTCCCTCAGTCTCATCCTGGCATTCAGCCCTAGCACACCTTGCTTCCTAAAAAGACTCTCCTACTCTAGTCAAGGGCAACTCCCCATGTACTACAGTAGATGGGATGCTTACTTGCATTCGCATTTGTGCAAAGTGCCACCACCTACACCAAGCAACCCCCCACCCAGTTGATGGGTCCCCTCTGACCTGGCCTTCTTTAAGCACTGTACCACCTTCTTCAGGGTATTCTTAGCAGTAAATGGCTGTCCCATGGCTCCCTCTGGTTTTATCTTGGAAAATGGTACTAAGTCATAGTGGAAGTTGCCTAACTATACTCCTATATAGCCCTTGTTTATTTATCAATTAGAGTGGAGTTGTCCCTCCTCCCTTTTCTTCTCCTTTTTTCTCTCCTGTCTCTCTGGACAAGGTATGGATGAGCACGTCTCTTCTATCTTTGGAAGTGCACACTGTGGTAAATTTTCTGTTTTGCTGGACAGGATATGTATTTGCTCTTTTGTTCTCTTTGCTCGCTTTAGTGGCATTTATATGTTAGATAGACAGATTGATCTATCTATATTATGGTTATATTGTATACATTTTTGGAATGTTCCGCATTATCGTATTACTTCTGTTTTCCTTATTCCTGTCTTATGTACTGTTGTAACCCTATGAGAATTTGTACCATGAAAATTGGAATTAATAAAATTTGCTATGATAAAAAAAAAAAATACAGAAAGGGTTGTGACCTGAACCAGGCACTGGCAGAACAAATTTGAAGGGTAAGCAGGAAGGGAAGTGCAATGGTGGTTGGGGATTTCAACCTACTGGGGGTGGATTGGAGCACACCTGCCACCATGAGTGCAAGAGGGGGATCCTGTTGGAAGCTTTTCAGGACAGCTTCTTGACACAGCTGGTACAGGGGCCAACACAGCTGGAAAGGACTTTGGACCTTGTACTGGATAATGGGGAAGCTGTAAGAAACCTAGAAGTGGGGGAACCACTTGCTGGGAGTGACCAGTACTCGGTGTGGTTCACACTAAACATGAGGAGGGACACAGGTGGCATGGGTACAAGGATGGTTGAGTTTAGGGGTGGACTTTAGGATGATGGGGGAAATTCTGAGCAAGCACCTGGCAGACATCCAACAACACATGGATGCAGACCAGAAATGGAACATAATAACAGGAGGGCTGGCGGAGGCAACAGAGACCTGTACTAGGAAAAAAAAACAAGATGTGCTATGCAAAGAAATCCAGTTGGCTGTCATCGGAGGTCAGGGAAGTGGTGAAAGCCAAGAGGGTGGCATTTCAGAAGTATAGGAAAATGGGAAGGGGAGAAGATAAAGATGTATATAGGGAAAAGTCTAGGGAGGTCACCAGACTGGTCGGAGGACCAATGCATCTAGAGAGCTGAGACTGGCACAGGGTATCATAAGAGGAGTAAAAGATGTCTTCCGTTACATGGGCAAGAAAAGGAGAAGCAAAGACCAGCTTAGGAGGATCAAGAAAGATGGGGGTGGGTGGAGAAGGGGCAGAGAAGGCAGAGGCACTGAATGAGTACATCTGCTCTGTATTCATGCAGAAGAAGGGGGGGCAAATACCTCAGGCAAGTGGGGGGATAGGTAAGGGGGAACAGGACAACAGATATAGGGATTGCAGAGGGCAGGGTGCTGCAGGGGTTGAGGGCATTAAGAGTGGACAAAGCACCTGGGTTGGATGGCATTCACCCTACAGTACTGAGTGAGCTGTCAGAGGTCCTTGTGGGGCCACTGGCAGACCTGTTCAATACCTCCCTGGACACAGGATGTGTGCCACAGGACTGGGGGATGGCCCATGTGGTGTCCATCCATAAAAGTGGGCCAAAGGATGAATCAGGGAACTACAGGCAAGTGAGCCTCACCTCAATCATGGGCAAACACATGGAGACCATCCTGAAGGAGAGGCTCGTGAGTTTCTTGGAGGCAAACAGTATCCAGGATGACCAGCAGCATGAGTTTGTCACAGGCAGATCATGCCAGACAAACCTGGTAGAGTTCTATGACTGGGTGACATGGGAATTGGACAAGGGCCATGCTATGGATGTCCTATACTTGGACTTCAGTAAGGACTTTGATTCAGTGCCACATGGGAGATTGAGGGGGAAGCTGGAGTATGTGAGGGCAGGACCAAAAATGGTGACCTGGATCAGGAACTGGCTGAGGGGGAGACAGCAAAGTGTGGTGGTAGGGGGGGAACTGTCACCACCAAGAGCGATGACGAGTGGGGTACCACAGGGATCTGTACTGGGACCAGTACTGTTCAGGATTATCATTGCAGATATCTTGAATGAGATCCGGAGCAAAATAAGTCTGTTCACAGATGATACCAAGATGGGAGCTGTGGTAGATGGCACGAGGGGGAAGGGGTTGCAGGAGGACACAAATAAGCTGCAGGAGTGGGCAGATAAATGGCAGCTGGGGTTCAACGCTAAGAAGTGCAAGGTTCTGTACTGCAGAGTCTGGAACCAGGAGAGGGATTATCACTTAAATGGGGTTTAGTTGGGTTGCTCCACAGAAGAGAAGGACCTAGGGGTGATCATAACAGGCAACATGAACAGCTCTGTTCAATGCAGAAGGATGGTCTCAAAAGCCAACAAAATGCTGGGGTGTATAACTAGAGGGATCAACTCCAGAAGTAGGGAGGTTATCCTGCCCTTGTATAGGTTGTTGGTCAGGCCCCATCTGGAGTACTGCATGCAATACTGCACCCATTCCTGAAGAAGGACATCAATTTGTTGGAGGGGGTACAGTGTAGAGCTACAAATATGATTCAGGGATTGGAGGGCAAGCCATATGAGGAAAGGCTGGGGGAGTTGAATATGTGCTGTCTGAAAGAGAGGAGGGACAGGGGAGATATGATTGAGACCTTTGAGTGCCTTAAGGGAATAAACAAGACTAATACAGGGAGGATTTTACAGAGGAGAAAGGGGAGGGACCAGAAAGGACACCAGCTGAGATTGGAGGGTGGTAGATTCAGGGGAGAGAGAGAGATGAGGAGACATTTTTTCACAGAAAGAGTGGTGGACAAATGGAACTCCTTGCTGGGTGAGGTAGCGTCCTGCAAGACGCTAGACAGCTTCAAGAGGGGGTTGGGATAGGGAAGGGGTACTAAGATGGGGGGAGGGAGTGGCAGCAGCATTGTAAGGTGCTATCTGCAGACTCGAGCAGACCCAATAGACTGTGAGGCCTGTTTCTGCTGGCATTTTCATATGTTCATATGTTCGCAAAAAGCTCCTTTAGTGTAGAGCTTAAAGTGTCTGGATCGACTGTTTTGAGGTCAATTGATTTTTGTTTTTCTGTGCACCAGTCCAGGAACACTGAAACTGCCCATGAAACTGCTTTTTCTGTATTATTTACTATCTTTCCTCTGTTCTATGTTGTCGAGTTTGGCTGACATGAGCATAATGTGCCTGGTACTCATTGTGTTCCAGTTTCTTTTTTTGGTGGCTGCAGTTTTCATCTGTTGTGTTTCTATGTCAGCTATGCCTTCTTTCTTTAGTAGCTTTGTATGTGCGGTTAGTCAAACAGGTTAAAATGCACCTGTAAGTGCTCCAACATTTTTTATCAGGTGTAAATTTTCCAGTACCAAGAAATAATGATGGCGACTTTCTGAGGATTGACTGAAGGGTGGCCTTCTGATCTTTTTTTGGGGTACTTGTCATTTTTGGGGACTTGTTTTTTTGTGTGTTGTATATGTAAAAAAAAACATATAGCTGGCAAGAGGTGCCAGTCAATCAGATTTGCAGACTGCCTGTACCCATTTTATAAATTGCAACAAAATAGCTGCAATAAATCAACCTTTTCACTCTTCAGTGCTATATTTTCATATACAGTATTCACTTCAAAAAGGGCCTTGCACTGGCATACCTGGTCTTTCACCCTTAAAATGGCTTCATCAGGGCAGTACATGGTATGCTTTTTGTAATTTCTTATTATCTATGTTTTTTAGTATGATTTCAGCTTTATAACAAGAAATGTGCGAAGTTGGCAAACTACGCTCTGTGAAAAATTTCTCAAGAAGAAGAAGAAGAAGAATCAGTATTTATATAGCGCTTTTCATACATCCAAAGCACTTTACAAGCAATGCTAGACTGGTAGTGAAGTGACTGAATGTGTGGTGGCGGCCATATCGCACATCATCACCCACACACAGCCTGGATAATTGCATGAACCGGTTTATGGGAAGGGGAATGTTGGCCAGGACACCGGAATGTTCCCTACACTTCTTAAGAGTGCCTGGTTCTTTACTTCCACCTGGACACCCACCAGGACAACACCAGGATGGGTAGAAGGGACCTCGGTTTAACATCTCATCCGAAGGACGGCACACCCCAGCAGTACAGCACCCCCCAATACTGCACTCGGATGCCAGCGATTTTTAGGTGCAAGTCCAATCCCGTTGTGGGACGAGAACCCACGACCTTCTGGTCCAGAGGCGGATGTGCTACCAACTGAGCCACGCTGACACTCAAAATTCATGCATTTGGCAACATTTTTTGTGTATGTGAAATGCAGAATTCTGACTACCAAATACAAAATTTTGCCCTTGGAGTGTGAAATTTTGCTACGGAGTGTGACATTTCACCCAGAAACGGGCAAAATTCTGCCGATTTCGGTAGAAATTCCACATTTCAAGGGCACAATTTCACAATTTTGCACCTGCAAAATATTTCACTGAATGCTCGAACTCCACAAACTTTTTCACACAGCGAAATTGCCAATTTCATGGGACCTTCACCTGTGAAATTAAACTTTGATCCATTTCTATTTATAACAAGCTACAGTATTTTGTCTAGATGATTCAGCCTTCTATTCAGTAGCATTGGAAGCATTTCCTGCCTGCACCTTCTGGCATTAATAATAATGAGGAATTATAAAAAGCAGACCATATACTTCCCTGATGAATCCCTCTTAAGGATGAAACATCAGATATGCCAGAACGTAGCCCCTTTGAGGCGAATACATGATACATGAAAAAAAAGCACTGAAGAGTGACAAAGAACTGTTTTGGATCTGGCTGATTTGTTGCTGCTATTTTACTTTGATAAAGAGTGCCTTAATCATCCCCCAGAGTAAACCTAGGAGGACTTGTGAACCCACCCAAGGACACGCATAGAGGAACTTTTTGTATAAATCAAGGGAAGCAGAAAAGCATGTGTTGAAATTTGTAGGAATTGAAAGAGTGTTTCCAAATGTATGGGATGGAGATTTTGAAAACCTAATCCCCAAAAGTGAGGCCTATTGAATCTTTACTTTGTGGACACAGGAATGACCAGGACCTAGCGATGGCATTGACCTTGTTCCATTTTTGAAATGATACAAAACGTCTGTCCAAAACTATCTTTTTTATTTTTAATTTAGGTGCTACTCGATAACCATAATAGCGAGATTTATATTATTTGCAAAGGTTATTTACTATTTTAATTATACATACACAGTATACTATATAATTGCAAAAACTATGTTCATGCAGATATTGGGGCTGAAGAATGCCAAGCACATAAACTAGGGAAATAAGAAACATTAAGATTTTTGGTCCCAGAGTATTGATGAATTACTGGTGGGGTCTCCCTTGGGGTTGCCAACCCGATGCCCACTCCTTCTTCCCCAATATCATAGCATCCCGTACAGAACACAAGATACAGTTCCAAGCCAGTGCCTCATAGTGATACACTCTTCAAAGGTAGAGAAGTAAGGCTTGCCACCTGTTACCAACAGAATCTGTCATAACTTTCTTCATGCAGGGTCCTGTCAACCCTACATCAAGAAAAGAGATCATGGCTGACCTTGTTTGCTCTGGGGACGGGGTGTCAAATGAATACAATACTGGAGCTAGTCCCAATGCAGTGTATCGACCCATGAGGCCTTGATTCAAATGTCAACCCTTTGTGAGGGAAGGCTCCTTCTCCACAACAAGGTGTTCTGTGTGCAGCAGAACACTGCTCTGTCCCTCCCCAGGCTCTCGTTAGTGCCGAACACAGCAGCACCTTGCCCCGAGATTGGACCATTTAGCCAGCTCATGGAGCTTGCACATGAACTCAAGTCACAGGCATAGGAAGGCAACATGGTTCCCAATGGGAAAACAGCCATCCCTACAAACAATGTTACTTCATTACATTTTTGTGACATTTTGACCCCAAAATTTCAAAATGGTCTTTTTATGATCCCTTGCCCTCTGAATATGACAGGTATTATTTATAAAATGCTGGATAAAATGTAATTTCACACTACAAGTGTAAAAACACATTTTGGCCATAATTTGAAAAATGAGACTCATCACGATCATGGGGCAGTAAGAAACAAAATCTTGTTAGAGTCACTATGGCTGCTAGTACATTAACATGATAAGGGTGTTCCATGGCCTTAAAAATAAAGATGAATTGCCATAGTCTTCTCTGTGTGTAAATATAATTTTTGGTAAAGATAGATCATTTATCTGGTTGATCCTGTGTTTCCCATGTGTTTAAAATGTGAGTGGCAAGTGCGTGTTGTACTATATGTGGAAGGAGTGGAAGCTCTGCACCAAGGCCTTCATGTAATAGTAGAGGAAATGGTGCAGGAAGGAGAGGTGTGTCTACTCTGGCGACTTTGTCCAACCTGGAAGGATAAAAACCTGTACTGAGGTGATGACCTGCTTTCATCTAGGAGGCAACCACAGCCCTCAATGGATGATTCACATGTTACTTCAATGAACATTTAAAGTAGCCAAGGAGGATGATGGGAGAAATAGGGGAGGCAGAAAGTGGGCCACCACAAGCTGCAATAAAGAGTAGGGAGATCCCACCAGGATGCAAGTTATTTGAGGAAGTAGGGGGTTAGCAAAGGAAGAAGGGAGGAAGGAGCAGTCAAAGGAGAAATATGTGGAACATGGAACAGCTGGAAAAGGAGAAAGCAGCAAGAGGAGAGGTGAGGGCTGTCAAAATAGTGCAAGGTCTGCATAAGAAGCCCTATGAGGAGAGACTGAAAGAGTTCAATATGTACACCCTGGAGGACAGGAGGGAGAGTGGGGCTATCATGGAGACCTTCAAAATACCTCATGGGGGTTAATAAGGTACAGGAGAGACATATGTTTCAGAGAAAATGGTGCTGTAAACTAAGAGGTCTTGATATGAATCTGGAAGGAGGTAGATTTAGGAGAGATATGAGGAAGAACTTCTTCTAAGAAAGGGTGTCGGATTCCTGGAACAGCCTTCCCATGGGAGAAAGCGGGGTGAAACCAGTGGTGGGTTTCAAAAAATGCCTCAGACAGGCACAAAAGAACCCAAGGAGGAGGAAGGAAGTGGGTGGAAGAAACAGTGCTGTAGGGCAAATTGGGTTTGTAGCAAAAGTCATAATTAGAAAGGGCACACTAGAAGGGTCCAGCGGTCATTATCTGCAGTCAGTTTCTATGTTAATGTTACCCCACCCTTTAGGAGATTACTAGTTCTATTTTGCCCTACCTGGGTTTTGTGGCCTAATTCGGCCCAGTAGAAAAATGGGATAATTCTTCTCAGCACTTGGGTGGTGACTCCCACAGGTCAGGAGGTCACCATTGGTGTATGGGGGGATGAAGCCTGCACTTTAGGTGGGAGGAGGAGTTCCAGTCAGAAGACTGAGTGGTGAGGGAGTGAGAGTGTGTCAGGGCTGAGCAGGGTTGATTGTCTGCTCCTGCCCATGGCTGGTGGCCTTTGGGGGGACATAGAGGAAGAAGTTGGTACTAGTAGCCAAAAGTCATACAGTATATTAGAGGGCAGGTAAAGTTGAGAGGGGTGCAAGCAGCTGCATGTTGCAGAGTGCCCTGGCAGCCTGTGCCAATTCGTGTAGGAGTCCAGTGGACAAGAATGCAGCAGGAAGTGTAGTGTTCAGAGGGCAAGTTGATTTGGAGCTTTGCAAGATGTGTCCCTTTTCTCAGTTCAGTGACAGTTGCTGCCAGTCCAGAGAAACCCACAAATCCTCAAGCCATGAGGATTGCATGTTCCAAAGGGGGCTCCACTGAGTCAGTTTGAAAAGAGAGAGAAAGAGAGATGGGGATCATTTAGAGTTTGGGAGTCTGTGAAGAATAATGGGCTGTTAGGCACTGTGAACTGTTTTGGAACTGGTGCTGCTTTCAAACTTTTATGACCCTAGCTGTCCCAAGTTAATGCTGCCCTAAAGACTGTGCGACCTCCTCTGTCCAAGTAAAAACTGTTACTTTGGTCATACCAGCTGTGTGAAAACTGAATGTGCTCCCCACAAATTAACTGATGCTCCCCAGAGTTATGTATGAATATGTTTAATGGATGTGGGATCCGAATTGTTTCTTCAAGTTCCATGTGGACATTCCATTATTGAAAAGAACTGTTTAATGTGCATTAACCTGTTGTTTTCATTCAACACCAGCGAGGAAACAGGACCCTGTGTGTGTGACATCTGGGCCTGAGTAACGTGGCCACTGGACATCTTTCTGCTGTTGTGGGTGCCCTTTCCTCATGGACATATTCCATCTACACCCCTAGACACAAAGAGGGCTACATTTCAATGTATGACAGGTTATATAATTCTAATGAATAAGGCACACATCTGTTAAAGTTTTGCACTCACGCTGTTGGTTTACAGAGTAAGCTTAGATGCAAATGTGTGTGGTGGTTGTTGGGGTGAGGGGTAAGGAGATGCAGGCTTGAGGATCAAACAAAATGAAAAACCAAAACAAATTAAATACCTGTGCCATATAGTACTATGCATTCCATCCAATCCACTGACGAGGGATTGCTAGAGATTTCAGGGTTCATTTAAAAACATCTGATGCCCGTACTTTCTCCTTTGCGGCACCCACCCTGTGGAATTCTCTACCTCGTCAGTTAAGAGAATGCCTGATCATCGATAGATTTAAAATAGAGCTGAAAACATATTTGTTTCATCTAGCCTTCCCAGACAAAATGTAATTTACTAATATATTTATTGTTTTACTGTAAATTTTATGCCGTATATTGTATTTTAACTGTGTAGCACCTTGGTTCTGGAAAGGCGCTATATAAATAAAGATTTAATTGATTGATTGATTGACTGATCAAGCCCAGCAGTGATGAACATTAAGTACATATTCCATAGGTTATAGTGAGTGGTGTCAGAAATACGTATTGTTTCATCCAAGCCATCAGCCTCAATTCAGTGCACTTAGCAAGCTTTATTTGAATAATTTAAAAGTTTAAGTTGGTATATATCTGTTTCAGAGAGAAACATAGAAATATAGAAACATAGAATTTGATGACAGAAAAGGACTGCTTGACCCACCTAGTCTGCCCATTTCCCTACCTAATAGATAAGCTGAAGATCCTAGTTAACCAACAGCCTACTTCCTCCTACCCTCCACTATTTATTTTTTTATTTATGGAGTTCTTGGATTACACCCATGAGCGGTTGTTCATTTATGGGTTCCACGTCAGTTACAAGGACAAAGTACATCAAAACAGTAGTACATGTTTTAGACAGGGTAAGAGTAAGATACAGTAATACAGTAGTACATTTTTAGACAGAGTTGCTATAATGAACACACCAAATTTAGGATCATAGGCAGCAAGTAACTTGCCTGAGTCAAAGTTAGGGCACCCTACTGGGTTGCATGAGAGGAGATGATAGTAGAAGGATAGTGGTCAGGGTGCTAGAGGGTGGTTAGGGAGTGGGGAGAGTATACAGAATGGGTGGGGTAGAGGTGGAAAAGGTTGTGAGGTAGGGTGGTGACCTGAAGTGCTAAGTATAGGTCACGTCAGAGGAGTAGGTTAGACATTAGATAAGAGTGCTAGGGTGCCCTTTAGGCACAGGAGGAGTGTTAGTGGAGGCAGCCACAGCTGCTGGTTGAGATAAGGTGCTGTCATAGTATGTATTTGAAAACACCAATAGTTGCAGCACCAGAAATGTCAGGTGGTAAGACATTGGTCCAGTGAGGAAGACGGCAGCAGAATGCGCATTGTGCCAAAGCACTGCAGAATCTAGAAATTTTGTAGATCTGGGTGGTGGAGTTCCTTGTGAAATGAGAACTTGAGTACATGGTTAGGCATTTCTGGACCCCTGCCGGTAGTAAATTGATAGAGCATTTCTTGGCAAGAAGGCAAGATTGGTATCTTATTCTTTCCTTTAGTTGGAGCTAACTAGCCTGTGAGTAGAGGTCACAGGTGTGCATGAGCCTTGCAGCATCTGTGAGAAGGTGACACACTTTATTAAGCATGATGGAGATGTGTTGCAGGGTGCTGTTGGTTCCATGTCATAATAGTGATCACAAAACAATGATCGTTTATTATTGTGAGTGTATATCACCGAAAAGCAAATTGGCGATATACACTTTAAGGCAACCCAACTTCTGGATTTAAAAAAATTGTTTTTGCGGAGGGGGGCACTGTACCCCCCTGTGAGCCCCCCCGCAGCCCCCTGAATTAGGATTCTCAACTACAGGGGAGTGCATGTTGAGGAGGGGTAAAATCCAGGTCTTGGAAAAAATGAAGTGCAACCTGCACCTGATCCTGAACTGAGTACCTGCTTTGCCAGAGCTAACCTTCCACACCACCATGTCACATGGCTAGCTCAGCAGCAGAAGGTACTCCAGTCTCTGCAAACCTCTTCCCTGTCTCTCCCCTTCCCCTCACTATTTCTCCCTCTTCTGTTCGCCCTTCCCCATATTCGCTGTCCCATACCCTTGCTGTTCTGCAGGGTAGCCCAGAATAATAGTGCCCAAAACGAGTCGCTATTTTTGTAGTCGCTTTATTTTGGGTCACTGTTGTTATGTGATACCACAGTGTCGGTTGACGATCCATAGCTAGTCAGTTCATAATTGACAAGAGAGACTATTGATCTGTTGATGGCCAGATTCAATGCCTCATAGCTTAAGCAGTGCTTGTGGTGGTAAAGAATCCCTATTCTTTTATTGGTATCCTTTGTAGTGTTATCAATGTGTTGGACATAAGACAGAGTGGAGTCTATTGTGCTGCACAGGTATCTGAAAAACTGGACGTGCTCCAGGGTGTCACCACTTTAATTTCTGATTACAAGGGGTATTGCTTTGAACTTATGCTGGTTGCTGGAGTACAACATTATCTTTGTTTTTTTGCAGTTCATGATTAGTCTATGCTCCTTAAACCATTTCTCTGCAGATGAGAATCCCCTTTGGAGTTCTGCTGTTAGTTGTTCCGGATGGGGGTTTCTGTTGAAGATAACCACATCATCTGCATAAAGGAGCATCCAGGTTGGACAGGAGGCCAGCGTTGGTTTAGGAAAAGACTAAATAGTAGGGGCCCCAGAATTGACCCCTGTGGGACCCCAGAGTGGACAGGTCTGCTAACCAAGGTGGTGTCTCCTAGCCTGACCTTTTCCGATCAGTTGTGAAGGTAGCTGTTGAACCATGAAACAGATTCTGGAGAGAGACCAATAGCAGACAATTGATTCAGATAGAGCTCATAGTGCACCATATCGAAAACTTTTTATAGGTCAATAAATGGTGAATTGCCTTATGTCTGCCCATGCATTCTTGAATTCCCCCACTATTTTTGACTCCACAACATAGAAACATAGAGGCTGATGGCAGATAAGGACTGCAAGGCCCATCCAGTCTGCCCATTCCTTTTTCTACCTTATAAATGTGCCATCGGCCTTTGCTCTCTCAGTGGTCTATCTATTCATGCTCATCTGTATTGCTCCCTTATGCCTATCCCATGCCTGTTGTTTGAAGCCCTGCTCTGTATTCATAGCCACCACTTCCTGAGGTAGGCCATTCCATACATCCACCACTCCTTCTGTGAAAAATGATTTCCTCACATTCCCCCTTAATCGGCCTTCCTGTAATCTAATGCTGTGTCCTCTTGTCCTGCTATTTTTCTTATATTTAAACATGTTAGACTCCTCAGGAAGGCCCTTCCATCATCCACAAACCTCTCCATGAAAAAATGCTTCCTCACATTACCTCTGAGCCACCAGCCCATCTTCAAATTGTGCCCCCTTGTTCTTGCACATCTTTTTTTCTGAAAGACGTTACCCTCTTGGACTTTATTGATTCCCCTGAGGTACTTGAAAGGTTGTATCATGTCCCCTCTCTCTCTCCTTTCCTCGAGGGTATACATATTAAGCTCCTTTAGTCCCTGTTTTGTATGTCTTCTGGTGCAGACCATGTGCCATTTAGGTTGCCCTCCTCTGGACAGCCTCCATCCTGTCTATGTTCTTGTGGAGATGGGGTCTTCACAATTGCATGCAGTACTCCAGATGGAGTCTCAGCAACTGTCTGTACAGAGGGATAACAACTTCCTGTTTTTACTGGTGATGCCTCTTCCCTATGCATCCCAGTATCCCCCCCCAGCCCTCCTTACTGCCTTCTCACATTGCTTGCCCAGCTTGCCCAGCTTTAGGTCATCTGATATGAATACCCCCAGGTCCCTTTCCATTTTTGTTGTTGTTAGTATCTCACCCCCATTGTGTACCCTTCCCCTGGGTTTTTGTTTCCCAGGTGCATTACTTTGCACTTCTTTGCATTGAATCTAAGCTGCCATATATTTGACCATTCCTCCAACCTTGCCAAGTCCCTTCTCATCCTTTCCACTCCACCTTGTGTATCAACCCTGTTGCAGATCTTTGTGTCATCTGAAAGGGACATACTTTTCCTTCCAGTCCCTCCACAATGTCACTTATAAAGACATTAAAGAGGACCAGTCCCAGTAGTGAACCCTGCGGTACCCCACTAGTAACCCCCCTCTTTTTAGAGTGGACTCCATTTACTATTACCCTCTCTGTCCTGTTGTCCAGTCAATTTTTTACCCAGGCTACCACCTTGGGACCCACTCTTAGGCTGGCTAACTTGTATATTAATCTTTTGTTTGTGGCTGTGTCAAATGCCTTGTTAAAGTCTAGGTAGGCCATGTCCACAGCCCATCCCTGGTCTACTACTTTGGTCACCCAGTTAGAGAGAGAGAGAGAGAGACAAAAGACAAATGCTGTGGCTGTGTTTATCATTCGGTCTTTGATCAGTCCTGAAAAGGTTAACAAACCTTATAGACAGCAGTAAATCGTTGTACACTGACTAGACATGCAGCAAAGTTAAATTCCGCCCACGAAGTGGACGCGAAGTAGCCCCATTCTTGTTACCATTCTGCTACCATTCTGCTACATGAAGTGCCCATTTTAAACCCTCACTTTGCCACTTTGTGTTGTAATTATGACTTCATGTTTTTCACTTCACTTACTTCATTTTAAGGCGAAGGGAGAATTCACAGGCAGCCCACACACACCACATGGATACACAGTGTAGGTCACATGCTTTAGGTAGGCAGGCAAGAATGGACTCATGCTGAAAGAGAGTTACACTTTTGCCTTGTAGTAGGAGAGAGAGGTTGTGTATAGAGATACAGCGACGTTAAATTCCACCAGCGAAATAGACGCAAAGTACACCACTTCGCGTTACTTTATGGCTAAGCAAAGTGCCCATTGAAAGTGCTACTTTACCACTTCATCTTGTGATGATGGTGATAATGACTTTGTGTTGGTTGCTCACTCCAGTTTTAACCCTTACATGGCTGTGGACTGATATATCAGTCCAAAATCCCTATACATTCTAATTCTATCGCAGCCTGAGGGTTAAGGGCGGAGTGAGAATTTACAGGCAGACCACACACATCACATGGCTTACAGAGTCTAGGTCACATGCTTCAGGCAGGCAGGAAGTGAATCATGCTTGAAAGAGAGTTTCACTGCAGCAGCAGCTCCTGGCTCCAAGAACACCTGGGTCCCCTCCCCACCTGTGCCTGGTCCTCCTTGTACTTCATTAGTGTGGGAGTTCTTTACTACACTGCCTAGGGACAACAGTGTAGTGAAATGTAATCTGTGTGGTGTGGAGGTGCTTCATGGCCCAAAAGTAACTCACCTTGGCACAGGTGGTCAGCACACCCACCTGTACAACCAACACTATGTACAGTGGCAGGCAAAGGTTGCAGAACAGGGCAGTAATGCACCTGTGGGCTGTGCTGTGGAAGTGGGGGCAGCATGGCGTCCATCTGTGCATGGTGGTTTGAAGTGGGGAAGGGGCATGGATCAAGAAGCTGACTGCTCCACCACCACAACCTGCTGCAGGTGACGGTGGCAACCCTGTCCAACTACCTGCCACACAGTCCAATTTGTGAAGTGAGTTGGAGGCTGTTAACCACCGTCTTGACAACGTTGAGCAGCAGTTGGAGTGAATTGAGGGGCACCAGTTACAAATTTTGGGGATGCTTCAACTGCTGCTGTTCCATCAGAACGTTGATCATTAGTTTTATTTTGTCCTTGCACCCATCACCCTCTGTGTGAAAAAAATAGGTCCTGACATTGCTCCTGATCTGTTCCCCCCTCTATCTTCAAATTTTGGGCCTTTCCTTATGCACAACTCTTTTTCTGGATGGTGCTACCCTCTTGTACATTGTTGATTTGCTTTTGGTACTTGATATTTTCTATCATGCCCCTTCCCTGGGTCATCATCATCTTCAACAGGAATTGCTACATCACAACCTTGATGAGGAGGGAGGGATTTAATACCAACAGACCCAGACACTGCTACCTTAACTTTCTTTTTCTCTGGTTCCCAATCAGTGTATTATTAGAACTGAAAAAAAAATATATAACTGCAGTGATTTGTGAAGAATGTGATTTGTCTCGTGCTAAGTGACTGGTGTGACATGACTAATGAACTGCAAGCCAAGATACTACAAAACAGGGTTACATTCAATTTACAATCCAAAAACTTAGAGTTTTGTAATTTGTGAATCATTGTGACCATGAAGGTAAAGGATGCAATTTGTATTGTGAGTGACTCATGATGATTGCCCTGACTTAAACATGCACATTAATGAGTACAATGTTCATGCCAAGATATGCACCACAAGGTACTCTGAAGGGAAGTCAAATAAACAACTGTGACTTAAGTTACAGATGGAGATTAGGCCCTAAAGAGATGCAAATACACAGACAGATTAAGACTGTTCTGCACACTCAAGAGATGCAGACACAAAGGCACAAAACGATCTTAACCAGTGCTCACCAGTCACAAATCAAAATCTGGAAAAATACCTTTTGCTGGTTGGTGTGGGGGGGGGGGGACAGTGAACTGCAGTAACAGTCCACTGCCAAAATAACACAAAGCAGTACAAAATAATGCAGGTGCAGTGGATAGCAGGTTCACACTGCTGCAATTACTTTGTCGCACAATAAAAGATGTTTGATTTGATGGCACACATTGCACACAATCTCACACAAACACTACAAGTAATGCATAACAAATTGAAAACTTCAGCAATATAACCAAACTAAAATTATGCAGTACTGCACCATGACAATCAGCAAAACAAGTCAAGAATTACTGAAAATATTACTATGTGTACATTAACACAGTTATGCAAGAAAAGTAAAACCAGAACAGAAAGACTGCCTTTTTCTCCCAGTTAGTCTACCTCCACCACAAATATGCCCCTTTCCAAAGCACACTTCAAGTGTCTGTCAGTATACAGACTGAATGCTCTAAATTAACATTCAAACTCCACACACAAACAATAAACACTCAACTATATGAGCACAGTGGGGTTTTCTACAATTGATGTACTAAATTTTGAGAAAAAAAGGCTCGAAAAGGCTTTTTTAACAGCTTTTAGAGGGTTCCAATCACAGAGCTCTGACAGCAAACTATCTCTAGCTACCACTACACACACACTACACAGAACTGAGGCTGTGCAGAACAGTCTAGAGCTCGTGTGACCTGCAATCTCATGAATCACTGCAAAATTTACTTTGGAGCTCACCAACAAGGCAAAGTGATGCGAAGTACATTGATTTGTATGTACTTCACCTTAAAATTGTTGCAGACATGGTTGGAGGAAGGTAGAGTAACACAAAGTCATTGTATTCAATGGACTTCGTGTTCCTCATTATTGTGACGTGAAGTACTCCACTTCATGTTGTGGATTACTTCATGGAATCCACGTTACTTCGTGAATTGCTTCACGGAGGGAATTTTGGCCACTTCGCCCACCTCTAACACTGACACACACACACACACACACACACACACACACACACACACACACAGCACTGTCAAGCAACCTTGGGGGCAGACAGTGCACCATGACAGTACTGAACTAACCAACTAATAATCCATCTTTGGGTTTGCTCTCTCTCTCTCACTCTCTCTCTCCTTTACTCTTTGTGTTTCAGCTATTCTCTCAATAAGACCTGGCATGGCCAATGGGCATACAGTAGCAGCCACAGACACTGCCAGCTATTTCCCGGAATTTCTGGATATTTCCAGAAATATCTGATGCTTTCTGCATTTAAACAGTAGGGGCAGCAGAGAGAAACTCTTCAGAAATTTCATGAAATATCTGGAAATAGCTGGCAATGTCTGTGGCTACCACTGTACTGTATGGCTAGATTCCATTCCTGGATCCTGAAGTCCACCAACTGTTCTTTCTTATTTTCTCTAGGTAATTCAAAGTTGTTGTTTTTTGTTGTGGAACACACATAACATGCACACATGCATGCATGTGTGCATATACACACACTTTCACAGACTTGTTCTCTCCGAGAACTCAGTCTGCGGCTACTACCAGTTTCACAACCCCTCAGATATCTGAAAGGGTTACAATGGTAAGCTACCACTATTCACTGCAATCTCACTTAGGGTGTTTCTAGGTCTGAATCCCACTATAGCCCCTGTTCACACTCAGCACAGTGCTCCATGTCAAAGGACAAATCAACCCACTCCTTCTCTTACAGCTGAGAATACTTCTACTTTTGCTATGGTAACTGTAGACTGCCTCTTCTAGGATGGATGACAGATGTGCCAATTTATCCCTGGTTATCTAAACCTGAAAAGACTCAGTCACAGAAAGTATGAAGAATATAAAAATAATATATAATATTCCACAATATTTGCATATGCTGTGGGTAATACACGCTAAAGACTATGAGGAATACAGTATTTCTACAAAGATAAAAATAAAGACTTTTGAAAAAAGATAGAGATCACACAAGAAAAATCTAAGTCAAAGCTATCTAATTCTAAGCTGAATAGAAGAAGCTTACCCCCAACTTGGTGAGTTATGGCAAAATTGAACAAGTGAAGCTGCTAATGTATAGTCTGGAAACAAAACTGATTCTAAGAACAACCTCACTCACAGATATCTTCAGCTGACCAGCCCTCAATGCTGCACCATCATACATGCCTCTCTAACACTTCAAGTCTAACTATTTCTTGATCTATGGGGACCACCCTTTTTTGAGAACAAGTCCAAACTGGATTTGTTACTTTGAGTTTGACTTTGTGGATTGCTGCCTGGGTAATTTTTTTTCCAATCTGACTGAATCTGTGGGGTTCCATCTCATTCTGCTTTGGCTGTTTACACTCACAACATGTTTTTATGTTATGAAAGATCTAACCCTTTGAAATTTAACCCCAAAGAAATCCTTTTATAGGGTACAAACTGGGTTACATACAACAAAGGCTCTTCTAGCTGAGGGTCCTCAGTCCTGAGCTACAGTGGAATGTAATTTTCAGTGTCCACCAGATCTCTCCCTCAGCTAAAACACTTCAGAGAGACACCAACGATAATAGAAATAAAATAAAGGACATACACAAGAAAAATGCATTGCAAGTTGTCACACAGACACACACACACACACACGTGTGTAATCACACAACATGCCACATAACAAAATATGAACTTGTCATTATATGTACAGTACATATTAGCTAGTATGCAGTTTCAGTCCTCAGTGTAGTCCCACCATGCACATTGTTTAAAGCATATGCTGATTATTTTAGTAGTGCCTCTGTCTATCTTTTTCAACACAATTTGAATTATTTAAATAGAATAATAGATAGGGAACTGTGTATTATGAGGTTATAATACCATTGAGAGGTTCTGGTGACATGTGAACCTTGAAAGCAAAGCTCAAGAAGTTACAACATGTCACCAGAATCTCAGGATGGTATTAAAGCCAAGAAATACCCAATCCCCTATTTGTTATTTTTTTTTTTTTGTAATATATGGTTCCAAGAAAGTTTAACTTTTTATTTTATTGTAAAAATGATTGTACTCACCAGCATGTTAGCCAGTGATTCAGAGCTGAAAAATGACATTCTAAATACTGCTGAAATAGCCCACCATATGTTTTTTTTATTTTATTTAAAGCATGTTTTTGTTTTTATGAAAATGAAGCAAGAGAGAGAAAGAGAAAGAGAGAGGTAAGTTGTGGGGGCTACCAGAGGGAGAGTGAAGAGCAAGCCCAAAACTTCCCTGAATGACCTGTTTGATCACAGAATTCAAAATATTGTAACCTGTAAACACAACACTACAACCAGATAGCAACCTGTAATTGAAAAACATGTAGTTGTAAGAAACAGGAGAGAACTACAGTATATATTCACTGAGTCCTTTTGGTTTCACAGTTTCCAACTCATGAATCCAATAACATTCTCTTTGAAGGAAAAGTTTTCCCAAGTCTCCTCCTCTCAGCTGGACTGTAACTTTATCAGACCCTAAGATACAGAGACCTATCACTGATCCATGACCTGCTTCCTCTAAATGTTTGGCCGTGGCATAACTCATATTTTAGTATGGATGGTCATTTCATGTTCACTGATGCACAGTTTTAATGGATGTCTCATTTGTCCAAAGTGACACATGCCACAAAGACATGTTAGAAGATATAACATGCCTGACATACTGCAAGTGATGAAAGATTTAATAATATATTTTCTTCCAGATCCCGGCCATGAAAAGGTGGACATGTTAATGGTGTTGATACAGTGCACACAATTTCTGCACTTAAAATTTCCAACTGGTTGTGGTCCTATTGAAGTGCATTGCAGTTGTTTCTTACAGATAAAATGACTGTGCACAAGATTATCTCTTATATTTTGTGCTCTCGGAGTCGTGCAACTCACCTGTGGTTTATTCTTTGTGAATTCATTCAAACGTCCATCTGCTTTTAACACATCCCTAATTTTATTTGATATCTGTATGACATCATTACCTAAAGAATTGTACTAGATGATGAAAATTTCCCCTTGATCTCTTACTTATTGTTCCTTTTAGCCCTGTGTGTAAAATGTGGCCAATTAGCATTCAATAACAGAAACATTCTTGCTGACTTAGTATTGGGCCATGTCGGCTCAGTTTTAAGTGGATTTGTGCTGGTCTGTCATGATCCAATGTTGCATATAGGCTACAGGAGATATTGCTGCCTGAAGCAGGATCACTCATGTGGACCATATTCAGCCGAAGCATGCAAATGAGCTAAGGAGCTATCTACAGGACCATTATGAGCTCATTTGCATTGGTGCAGCAGATTCCTAGTGCTGATGCAGGGTGTCAGTGATGGAAAATCCCTGGCAGTCTAGTGGACACCCCTCTGAGTGCCCCTATCTTGCATTAAATACATCTTCCCTGGTGTCTAGTGCCGCACTCTGTCACCCCAGGTCCCATGTAACTGTAAATCCCTGGTAGGCATTTGGACCTCTTCTGATTGCTATCAATCCCACCCATGGGACTGACACCCCCACCTGACTACCTGCTGAGGATTCCCACCCCAAACTCCCCTTACCCTGGTTAACACTCATCAAGAATGCTGTGGTCTGATTGGTGGATTGCACAACCCTCTGCTCACCTCCATGGCTGGTCATGTATGACTGGCAGAGGGTGTGCTTGCAAATATAATGCTCAGTGACACAGATAGCAGCCAGGTGAGAAGACATGCAGATTGTGCCAGCCACCAATCTGACCACAGAAGGGTTGGTAAATGTTAACTTGGCTGTGGGGGGTGTAAGGCAGGCAGACCTCATCTGGTGGCCAGTTGGGGGTGACAGTCACACAGGGGGCTCTGCTGTGCTCAGTGAGAGGGGTCATGAGCCCACCAAGGATATACAGTTACATAGGACACAGGACAATGGGGGGAGGAGGCTTCACTAGACACCAGGAAAGATGTATTACATACAGGACAGGGGTGATTGGGGGGCACTAGACCCCAGGAAGATGTATTTTATGCAGGATGGGGCAACTGGGGAGGGGGTCTACTAGTCACCAGGGAAGATGTATTTCATGTAAGGCAAAGGTGACGAGGGTGGGGTTGGGTCTGCCAGACAATAGGGAAAAAATGTATCCCACCCAAGACAGAGGTGACTGGGGAGAGTTGGGTCCATTAGACACCAGGAATGAAGATTTAACTTTGGATGGGGCAAGCAGGTGGGGGGTCCACTGGACGCAAGGGCAGACTGCTGCGTATAGCCACCCTGCCTTCAGTGGGGGGGGACACACAGCTGTAGTGTTGCAGTAAGATGCATTTTTTTGGTGGTGGTAAATAGCACTGCCCTGGGGGCTGTTTAGCACCACCAGAACTGTTTCAATATATCACTGCATCATTATGAATGTAGGACTCCCTCATTTGCATATATACAGTGGTATGGTTAGCGCAATTGCATTGCTAGCTTTGGTCAGTGCTCCAGAGACCTTTGAATATGGTTCTGCTTGGAGTACTAGTGCTAACCCAGGTTAGTGTGGGTGATACCTTGGTTAGTCCCTTGCTAAACTTTTGAACGTGGGATGCACAGTGTCCCACAATCCCCCCCCCAATAAAACTAATGAAGATTTTCAAAAAGGGGCATGTGTAAGCTCTGATGCATGTTTTTATCAAACCTAAAGTAAGTCACTTGAAAAATGCATTGTTAAGTAATCTATTACAATAAAATACCTGTTAGTTAATCACCCTTATTTACATCCTCTTATGCACAAATGGCTCACAATTTCAAGACTGTCATGACCTTGACTGTAAAAAAATCAGGTATGTATGTTAACTTAGACAAAAAGCTAAGAAAGGAAAGAAAAAAAAACATGTTTAGAAATGAAATAAGTATACCTAATGAGTCTGAGATATTATATAATATCTTATGACTGAATGGTCATCCATAAATGCCACCATTAATGGTACTGCCTTGCTTATGTTCTCATTTTGCAACTGTCTCATCACTTCACATCATCCATCTATCCATGACAGAAGTCAGAAGAATACATTTTAGTGAATGTTGCATTTATTTTTCAATAGGTTGAATACTAAACCAGATAATGATAATACTTGCTGGACTTTGATAGACCTTGGTTTAAAGTTAATTAAAGTTTGAATTGTGAAATAGTGTCATCACAAAAAAGCAAAGCAATGTGCTGCTGGCTGACAGACTAATACAGTAAGACAAGTGATTTCTATGAGCCCTGTTTAAAGGTAAGTGACTATAAAATTAATAACATTTCATGTTGGGCAAACTGGACAATACAAAAACAGGAAGAACGTAAGAAACAGAACAGATGACACAGACACAGAACTTCTAGCAAATCAACTCCTACTTTGGCTTTAAGGTAAGAGAAACAAGTGCATTAAGGTAAGTTTCAATTTGATTCACGTAATTGTGTATTTTGTGATTTTTAATTAACTATCTGCTATAAAACTGAAGAAACTTGTTAGAATTGCTTAAAAACAGGTTGGATATTGCAATTCATATATCCAAAATCATGAATTTGATCTAATGGTCAGATAGAACTTAAAACCTGGATCTGGGTCTCTGGGTTATCAGACTCCATGACATCAGATTCAATAGTGCACAATTCAACAACAACTAGTGTCTGCAAGATTTGGTCAAGAAGGAAACAGCTGGGACATCCCACAAATGGCAAAAGCATTGTGGAGTATGTACTGTACTGACCTTCTGGGAGAGGTCAACAAGGTACATGGACCTTGCACAACAGAATCTCCTGTGATCTCAGAAAAAGATAAAACATGGTGTGAACGGGGTCCAAGAACTCCAGCATAGCAGATTGGGCAAAAAGCAGTTGTACAGTGACATGCCTGCCAGAATCAAGTGAAGTATCACTCTTTTTGTTTGGATATCTTGTAGAATAATGCAAGTGCTCAGTGTAATCCTATAGTAATAATTCATCATGCAGTAAACTGTGAAATCTTACATGGAGTGTTTGACTCTGGTGGACAGCACTGTATGTATTTCAATGAGACACAACCAACTGCAGTCTGCCTAGGAGTAGAGGTGGACAAAGTGGCAGAAATTTGCTCTGTGAAGCAATTTGCAGAGCAGTGGTGAATCCACGAAATACTCCATAATGCAAAGCTGAGTACTTCGTGTCATAATGAGAATTGTAAAGTCATTGATTTCAATACACTTTGCATTACTCTGCCTTCCCCCAACCACTTCTGTGCCTATTTTTAGGTGAAGTACATTGATTCCAATGTACTTTGCATCACTTCACCTTGTTTTGGGGTTTCAAGGTGAATTTTGCATTGATTCATGGGATTGCAGGACACATGGGCTCTAGATTGTTCTGCACAGCCTCATTTCTGTGTAGTGAATGTGTAGTGGTAGCTGGAGACAGTTTGCTGTCAGATCTCTGTGATTCAAACCCTATAAAAGCTGTTAAAAAAGCCTTTTTGAGCCATTTTTGTAGCTCAAAACATAGTACATCGATTGTTAGAAGCCCTCCTGTACTCATATCATCGAGTGTTTATTGTTTGTGTGCGGATTCTGAATGTTAACTTTGAATAGTTAGTCTGTGCACTGACAGACACTTGAAGTGTGCTTTGGGGGAGGGGCGTATCTGTGTGGAGTCGGTAGATTAATTGGGAGAAAAAGGCAATCTTTTTGTTTTGGTTATATTTTTATAGTGTATGTTAGAACGTTGTATTGCATTGAAATCTAACTTTCCCAAGTCTTGTTGTACCATCGATGTGACGTCACGATGTTGTTGTACCATTGTAAGTATGTCACCTCAGTGGTACAACAGCTCTGACCACATTTGCGCATGCGCAACTCGCAGTTCATAGTGATGAAAATATGGGCACCGCAGTTCATCGGAGGCACAGGAGTACATTTACAACTCTCAGTAAGTGATGTTTTTTAAAATAGTTGCTGGCATGCAGCAGGACAGCTGTATTTGTTTTTAAATTTATGATTATACAGTATCTTTGTGGACCTGGAAGGAGTGCAGTGTTTTTAGGGACACGGGCAGGGTGGGGCAGGGGATCACCGACATTAACACAGTTATACAACATAGAGGATAGTGACGGGCAACAGTGAAAAAATACTTACCTTCACTGGCTTGACAGTATCCCAAAGCCACAATTCCTCATCAAGCACAGAAATGCACCCACCAACCGCACGGTAGTGCTATGATAGTTAGGGTTGAGTAGCACTTTTAAGGTTAAAGGGTCAAACTTTGCACCTTAATAACTTTGACACCATTCAATGGATTTGCCTGAAATGTGGAATGCATGATCAAGAACACATCTTGGGATCTGCCAACTTTTGTACCAGTTGGATATACAGCTGTGGAGTTATTAAGTCAGATCTGTGCACGTGTTTACGCTTCCAGGTGAATTCTTTGCTCACGCATACAGGTCGCACGGTTTGCTTAAGCGGTCCAAAAACTTCAGGGAACATGCGGCCAGGGTGCCTTTCAAAAATTTGGTGAAAAAATATTAAACGGTTCAAAAGTTATTCAAAAAACAAGTTCTCATTATAAGTCAATCGGAAAAGTTAACAAAAAGTTTGAAAGTGTCGCAAATGCAGTTTTTACTTTCTCAAATGGTCCTTTTATTTTCACAAATCTGCCATTTTGTTTTCAGTTGGTGATCAGAAAAATGCTTGCCATTTAAATTTGGGACCCTCTAGCAACCTAATTCTTTTTGTATTCACCTAGTAGGACCCTGAAGATGCTAGGCATGTCTTTATTTTGGGATAAAACACCCAGAAATATGTTTTTCAAATTTCTGGAAAAAGCACTTTCGCAAAGTACTCTCGCACCTGCGACACTTTCGAATGAATTTGTGAAAGCTTTCACAAAGTTTGACAATACTTTTGCAGACTATGGCCAAAATGACACTGGTTCTTTGCCACTGTGCTGCTAAAGAACTGTTTGGTCTTGTGGCTTGAAATCTGGAGGGTTGGCAGCCAACATCTCACAGTTGTGCCTTTGGTGGTTTGGTGACAAAATATTGCATGGTTGCCAAGTTACGGTATTCTGACGTTGGCATTTTTTCCCATAGACTAACATGGTGGCGTACGCTGCGCCTTTTGGGGCTCGTATATCGAAAACGGTGTGAGATACAGAATTTTTGTCGTGAGTATGGCTATGCATATACAGAAACACAGCCAAGAAGTGCATGATTCATGTGAAATTTACATTTTATTTCTACGTCATACAGTTCCTGAGATATGAGCAATTTAGTATTCCAACAGCTCATTTTCTGCTCCAAGGCCCATGGTTATGCATACATTTTTTGTGCACACTGTGTTTGTCTATGCAGCTGTTGGGGAAAAACAGGGTATGTGCTTCTGTTAATGTTACAGTTACTGTTTCCACTTGCTTTTACGTACCCATTGGCGTTTCTGTTCCCGTGTGCACCACTGCGTCTGCTACCCTTTGCATTCTCATTTGCACTTGCATTTGCGTTGCTGTTAGCATTTGCATTCCCTTATTGTTTGTGTTTGCATTTCAGTTTGCATCCCCATGTGCATTGCCATTTGCATTTACAGAAGCCCTTTCATTTGCTTTACCATTTCTCTTTTGTTTTGCATCTTCATTGCTGTTACTGTTACCATTTGCATTTGCAATTGAGTTACTGTGCCTGTGCGCATTACAGTGTATGTTTCCATATGCGTTTGCTTTTCCTTTTGCCTTTCTGTTTCCTTTGCAGCTATTGTTGCTGTTACCATTACCATTCACCTTTACAATTCTGGTACTGTGCCTCGTGCATCACATGGTTCGGGCCCCGTCTCAGCCCCGCCACACTTCATTATCATCACCAAAGAAGAGGAATTATAAAACTATAGCCATGGATTGTTAGTCACCCACAGAAAGAGGCCTGCGTTAGGGCGAAAGCCCCTTGACCCTCCAGCCCACTCCCCCAACCGCATCAGGGTGCACGTTGAGGTTGTCGGTCCTAACTCTCACCCCATTCTCCTATTCCTTAGCATCTTTACACATGTGATGGGGTGAGAGTTAGGGCCGATGACCCCAACACGCACCCCGATGCCGGTTGGGGGGTGGACTGGAGGGGTCCAAGGGGGCCTTTCAACCCTAACACCGAATTTCCTCACTTTTGTTGCTGTGTAACAACCCTAACTGATACATTAAACAGATTTTTGCCTCTAATATATATATATATATATATATATATATATATATAATATCACTCTGTTTAATCGTACAATTAGGTTGCTCTACAGTAAAAGTGAGGAATTCAGGTTAGGGGTTGAAAGCCCCTTGACCCCCCCCCAGCCCACCCCTCAACCGCATTGGGGTGCACATTGGGGTCGCCGGCCCCAACTTTTACCCAATCACACGTAAAGAAGCAGAGGTATAGGAGAATGGAGTGAGAGTTAGGACCGATGACCCCAAAGCGCACCCTTATGCCAGTAGGGGGGTGGGCTGGGGGGTCCAAGGGGGGCTTTCAACCCTAACATCGAATTTCTTTGCTTTTGTCACTGTGGAACAACCCTAACCGATGCATTAAATGGAGTTTTTTGCCTCTAATTTCCCTTCTTTTTGAGAATGATAACAAGAAATAGTGAATGTAATGCAGTGGCAGGAGCTTGGGACCCTTTGGGATCCACGCTCCTGCCACATGATGTCTTGGGGCCCTGCGCTCCCTACACATGATGTCTTGTCACATAGAAACATGGTGCCTGCAAACGCAAATGGTAATGTGCATGATGATGCAAAGCAAAACAGAAAGAGAAACAGTACTGTAGACATAAATGGTAAAAATAACACAAACGCAAGCGCAAATGAAAACACAAAGGGTAACGCACATGGTGGTGTAGAAGTGAATGGTAAGTGAAACGGGTAAGGAACCGCAAGCGGAAGCAGTAACGGTAACAGTAACAGAAGCACACAGGCTGGTTTTACCCAAAAGCTGCATAGAGAAAGACAGTGAGTACAAAGAATGTATGCATAATAATGGGTCTCAGAGCAGAAAATAAGGAATTGGAATACTAAATTGCTTATATCTCAGGAACCGTTCGACGTAGAAAAAAAATTTAAAAGTCATATGATTTATGACTTTCCTGGCTAGTTTCTACTAGGGGGCTAAGCATTTTTCTGATGAAAAGTCGGTATCTCACACCATTTCCGAGATACGGGCCCTGAAAGGCGCGGCGAATGCCGTAATGTTATCCTATGGGGAAAAAAAGAGACGTTCAGAGTGCCATAACCTTGCTGCCCTGTAATATTTTTTCACCAAATCACCAAAAGGCACATCTGTGGATTATTGGCTTTCTTCCTTCCAAATATCAGTGTAAAAGACCAAACCATTTATTTGCAGCAGGGTGGCAAAGAATTCCTGTCATGCAGCGGACGCCACAATGTTAGTCTATGGAAACAAGTGTCAACTTTGGAGTACCGTAACTTTACATCAATGCAATATTTTGTCACCAAACCATGAAAAATCACATCTGGGAGATGTTGGCTGCCTTCCCTCCAAATTTCAGCCCAAAAGACCAAACAGTTTATTTGCAGCAGGGTGGCAAAGAACTGCTGTCATTTTGGCCATAGTCTGAAAAAGTAGTGTCGTGATTTGCAACAGCTTTCACAAGCATTTGAGACACTTTCATGAGTGCGACACTACTTTGTGACACTACTTTTTTCCTGAAATTGAAAAAACACATTTCTAGGGCATTTAACCTCAAAATAAAGACATGCCTATTATCCTCAGGGTCCAACTAGGTAAACACAAAAAAGAATTGTGTTGCCTGAGGGTCCCAAATTTAAATGCCAAGCATTTTTCTGATCACTAACTGAAAACAAAATAGTGGATTTGAGACACTACTAGGGCCATTTGCAAGAATAAAAAGTGCATTTGCGACAGTGTCAAACTTTTTGTTAACTTTTCCCATTGACTTATAATGGGAAATTATTTTTTGAATAACTTTTGAACCGTTTAATATTTTTTCACAATATCTTCAAAAGGCACACCGGGAACACTGGCCACACTTTCCCTGAAGTTTTTGGACTGGTCCAGCAAACCATGCAAACTGTAGGGACGAGCAAAGAATTCCAAAAAAACATTAATGCGTGCGCAGATCACGCTTAATAACTCCGCAGCCGTATATCCGAACTGTAAGAAAGTTGAAAGATCCCAAGATGTATGGTTCTTGATCATGTATTCGAAATTTCAGGAAAATCCTTTGAATGGTTGCAAAGTTATTAAGGTGCAAAATTTTAGGTTTAACATGTAAATGGCTCCTCAACCCTAACTATGGTAACACTACTATGCTATATATATATATATATATATACATATATATATATATATATATATATATATATATATATATATATATATATATATACATATATATATATATATATATATATATATATATATATTAGAGGCAAAAACTCCATTTAATGCATTAGTTAGGGTTGTTCCACAGCGACAAAAGTGAGGAAATTCGCTGTTAGGGTTGAAAACCCTAACTCCGAATTCACCCCCCAGCACCACACACACACAGACAGACACACACATTCAAGTATGGGGGAGGACCAAGTCAACACAACCAATGACAGACATCCAGCAGCAGGTGACAGGAATAACAAACAATTGTCTAAATGTACAACGAGACATCCCCACCCACCTGACCAGGTACTGCATGCTCAGTGGAGATCAACAGCAAAACTGAGGCCATGTACACCAAACTTACAGATCCCTGATTGCAGCTGCACACAACGTACCACACTTAGTAGTTGCATGGCCTTACCTACCGATGTCCCACACCACACCACACCACTTGTGGTGGGCCACCTGAGCAATAGAGTTAAGCAAAACCAAGGAGTTGTACAGGTATAATATCTCTGATTATAACAAGGGTTTGAGAAACGCAGCTTTCTAATTGACTGTAAACACTGTAACAGCCTTATGTTTAGTTTTTAGTAACATACATGTAGAGCCTAACCATATGATGAACATGGTTTAATGTTGTTTAAAAAACAGTTTTATTATGATAGCAATAAGCCACTCTCAGGTATTATGTTAATGGTCAGTTTATCACTGTCTAGTGACATGTGGCACTCGGATATGCCTCATTCAACATCAAACCCCTACAGGGTGATTAACAGACCATTTAACATAACTGTTGGTCATGCCTTATTGCTTAATTGTCTTTATGAGTAGGTACTCTCCCTCTGCTAGGCACTGCAGCAGCTTTGCAACACAGTGTCCCACCCAGTTACACCAAACACTGTCTAGTTGCTGGAGAATGGCTGTGAATATGAACTCATGAAGATGAACAATGTAACTTGATCATTACAGTCATCGAAACCCTAGTGTGATTATAACTGACAGACTCAGTGATAGAGGATAAGCCCTGCTGTCCTAGTACATTTACCCCATTATGAGTTAAATCAATACTAAAAAACATTCTGTTTATATCTACACCATACCTACTTGATTCCTGTTGTAGCAGAATTAACATAGTTATCACTCTGATAGCATCAGTGACAGAAGTGTGGCAAACCCAAACAGTAGGCATACAGCCTGAGTATGAAACAACTGTTAAAAAAATCACACTGTGTCCATAAGTGGCATAGATCACTCATTGCAACAATAGCAAATGTATTACTATTTGAATAAGTTAGTCATCACAGATGCAATGAGATTGTCTTTATCAGGTACAACATACTCAGTAAGTGCCTACAGGAAAATCTATCCTATATACATCTCCGATACAGGTACGTCATTGTTGGCTCAGTAGTGCTATGACATTTAGAAGTTGCTTGGCCTGATCCATGCAATTACAATCTTTCTTACAAAGAATACTTACTGCATCTTTAATATTGAAACGCACTGAAGATCTATGTATGTACATCAGCAGTACACCTTCATCAGTAAGAATGCATGTGATACTGGCAGTACCAATTTCACAGCGCTGAACAGGCAATGCTTTTCCATATGTTTACATCAGCCTCTATGTTGAGTAAACCATTGCAGTAAATGTACTACTATGTAAATCACCTACTAAATCTATCACTACTTTTATCTTGAGCATGCTAGTGTCTTGTAGTTAATTTATGTGCTTCTCTTAATTAATGTATACTCAGTAGTGTTAAACCTTTCTACAACTGTCATCATGCACCTTCAGCATTTATATTGAATAACGGCACAGTACCAGTTGTGGTGTGGTGTGGGGCATTGGTAGGTAAGGCCATGCAACTACTAAGTGTGGTACGTTGCGTGCAGCTGCAATCAGGGATGTGTACGTTTGGTGTACATGGCCTCAGTTTTGCTGTTGATCTCCACTGAGCATGCAGTACCTGGTCAGGTGGGTGGGGATGTCTCGTAGTACATTTAGACAATTGTTTGTTATTTCTGTCACCTGCTGCTGGATGTCTGTCATTGGTGTGTTGACTTGGTCCTCCCCCATACTTGAATGTGTGTGTCTGTCTGTGTGTGTGTGGTGCTGGGGTGAATTCGGAGTTAGGGTTTCAACCCTAACAGCGAATTTCTCACTTTTGTCGCTGTGGAACAACCCTAACTAATGCATTAAATGGAGTTTTTGCTCTAATTTACCTTCTTTTGAGAATGATAACGAGAAATAGTGAATGTAATGCAGCGGCGGGGCGCGGGGCCCAATGGGCCCAGCATCCCCCACATGATGTGTTGTGGCATACTAACAGGGACAGCAACGCAAACAGAAATGCTAACAGTGGCGCACATGGTAACACAAGCATGAATGAGAACAGAAAGGGTAACGCACATGGTGGCGTAGACGGGAATGGTCTGCCACGTGATGTGTTGTCACATAGTAATATGGTGCCTGCAAACAGAAATGTCAATGGGCATGGTGATGTAAAGTGAAACAGTAAGATAAACAGTACTGTAGACAGAAATGGCAAAAAATAACAGAAACGCAAGCGCAAATGAAAACGCAAAGGATAACGCACATGGTGGAGCAGACGTCAATAGTAAGTGAACCGGGTACGGATCCACAAGTGGAAAGGGCAACAGTAACAGTAATGTAAGCGCACAGGCTGGTTTTCCCCAAAACCTGCATTGAGAAAGACAGTGAGTACAAATAATGTATGCAAAATAATGAGTATCGGCGCAGAAAATGAGATCTTGGAATACTAAATACATTATATCTCAGGAACCGTACGACGTAGAAAAAAAATTCAAAAATCATATTATTTATAACTGTCCTGGCTAATTTGAATCTTAGCCCCATTGTGGGGCTAAGAAATTTTCAGACGAAAAGTCCGTATCGTGCACCGTTTCCGAGATACAGGCCCTGAAAGGCGCGGTGAACGCCGTAATGTTATCCTATGGGAAAAAAAGAAAAGTTCAGAGCACCATAACTTTGCCTCCCTGTAATGTTTTTTCACCAAACTACTGAAAGGCACATCTGTGGGCTGTTGGCTGTCTTCCCTCCAAATTTCAGGAAAAAAGACCAAACCGTTATTTTGCAGCAGGGCTCCAAATGATCTCTGTTAAGTGTCCGGCGCCGTAATGTTATCCTATGGGAAAAACCGTCAATTTTGGAGTGCCATAACTTTGCCACCGTGTAATTTTTTTTCAATACAACACTGAAAGGCACATCTGTGAGATGTGGGCTGCGTTCCCTCCAAATTTCAGCCCAAAACTCCCAACGGTTATTTTGCAGTGCAGTGCCAAAGAATTGCTGTCATTTTCCCACAGACTAGAAAATTACTGTCACAATTTGTGAAAGCTTTCGCAAAAATTTGCGACACTTTCGTGAGCACAAAACTAATTTGAGAAAGTACTTTTTCCAGAAATTTGAAAAACATATTTCTGGGGTGTTTTACCACAAAATAAAGACATGGCAAGCATCCTCAGGGCCGGACTAGGTGAATACAAAAAAATTAGGTTGCTAGAGGGTCCCAAATTTAACCATTTTTCTGATCACCAACTGAAAACAAAATGGCCGATTTGAGAAAGTAACAGGCCCATTTGCGAAAGTAAAAATGCATTTGCGAAAGTGTTGAACTTTTTGTTAACTTTTCCAATTGACTTATAATGGGAAACTGTTTTTTGAATAACTTTTGAACCGTTTAATATTTTTCACGAAATCTTTGAAAGGCACATCAGGGACCCTGGCTGCACATTCCCTGAAGATTTCGGGCCAGTCACGCAAACTGTGCGACCTGTAGGCGTGACCACAGAATTCCAGAAAAGCGTAAACGCGCGCACAGATCACACTTAATAACTCCGCAGTTGTATATCCAACTAGTACGAAACTTGGCAGATCCCAAGGCCTATGGTTCTTGATCATAAATTCCAAAATTCAGGCAAATCCATCAAATGGTTGCAAAGTTATTAAGGTGCAAAGTTTTGGGGTTTAACATAGAAATGGCTCCTCAACCCTAACTATGGTAGCACTACCGTGCTACCATAATATATCGAGAGAGAGAGAGATAAAAGGTAAGGTCAGGTTCTGTGGAAAACAATGATGGTGCCAGGCAGTTACATTAATCAACTTACCAAAGGTAGTATTACTGTACAGACAAAGGGCATCCTTCCTCTTGGGGTAAGTGCAGCACACTTTGGGCAACCAACAGCGTTCTCTGTTTCATTCTCTTGGATGGTTAACTCAATGGTCAGGTTATCCTTCTAGCACACCATTTGGCAAGACACTTTGCCTAATCCCAGTCAGGTCAACAGCAGCATTACATGTAATTCCAACAGCAGCAGCAGGGCACTTAGTTCTTATTGGAGTGCGGCGTGTGGAGACTTTTCATTCCATGTTATGCTCTCATTTCTCTTCATCTAAGCACTGAAGCACAGGGGTCATTTTTGTGTGTCTCATTTTTCCATCAAGAAATTCGCAGCAGTGAACATTTCTTCTTTGCATTTTTTGGTCTGGAGTGCTGGCTTTCTGGTTTAGACTGGCAGTGGCAGTTTTGCAGCTAGCTGCTCTACACCAGCACATGACCCAGCCCCAGTGTTGGCGCAGCATGGTGGTGGACTGGAGTTGTTATAGTCCGATTTATTAATGTCTGTTCACTGTGAAATATTTTGGGTGCCTCGGCGATATTTCATTTCTGTCTGGTACGGTTTGTGGAAAAGCAGGAGTGAGCAGTGGTATGATCTGCTAAACCTCATATGTGCACTGTGATGTGCACACTGCCAACCAAGCACTCTGAAAACATATTATATGATTTGGTCCGCTGTTGATTATGCTACAAATAAAATATACATTATATATTCTTGTCTTTATTCTTTATAACATAAACAGTGGAATAAGTCATCATATAAATGTTTGCATGAAGCTGGACAGTGTGTGCACATGATAGTGCACTGCACACATGCTGTTTAGCAGAGTGTTATTGCACTGCTCAGTCCTGCTTTTTAACAAACAAACACTCAATGACAGAAAGGAACATTACTGAGGCACCAAAAATATTTCTGGGTAAACAGACATTGGTAAGTAGGAATATAACAGGGCCACAAGAAGCACGCTGCACTATGTGGATGGCTGCTGGTACGCAGTAGCTGTCTCCAATAGTGCAAAGCAAACCCTCAAAGCCACAACATTATTGAATACATGCCAAGAAAAACTGTTCAATGCCACTGCAACTTTATTGATGGCAAAACAAGGCACACACAAATGCGCACTGTGCTTTGGCACTTAGGCCTTCATTAGGGGGCACACTAATGAAGGCCTAACTGCCAAAGCACAAGGGTTATTACTGTGTGCCATGTTTTGTCATAAATACATTTGCACTAGCAGTGAAAATATTTTATTGCCATCTATTCATGTGGAGTTATGGCTTTCTGGTTTTGTTAAGTTGGAATATAATGAGGGCAAGGACAACACTTTTTTACTTAATTTTATTTTGGCTGTTTTTTGGCATGGTTATCACCATTTTCAGGAGTTAAACAAGGTTATGCAAAACAAAAACAGAACAGACTTAGCATTTTTATACACATAACGGTGCACAATGGTGGGGGGGTAGGCAAACAACAACAAAAATGGGTAGTAATACCTGTGATAGATTACCTAAAGGTATGCAAGACAAATGCCAGAAGGAACGAGGAAGGGATGAGGGACAGGGTATACTGGGATATATTAGGGGCCATCACATACAAATGAAGTCAGAAAAGGGCTGTACAAAGGAGAGGAACTAAAATGCTGAAGGGTACACACCAGAATGAAGCCAGGCAAAGATACACTAACGGACATTACATACAAATAGAAGGAAAGGTGGGGTGCAGCATAGAAACTATTAAGTACAGAAATGGACTCAACAACAGGGTACACACATCCAGAAGACCAGAACAAAAGATGTGCATTAAAAAGAGCACACAATTTCAAGATAGAGCGTGGAAGGATCAGGGGCAAGATTGGGATATATTTTTTCACACAGAGGGTGGTGGTGGGGGTGCAAGCCAGGACAAACTAAAAAAAAACTAATGATCAATGTTATTGTGGGACAGCAGCATTTGGAGCATCCCCATTATTTGAAGTTGGTGCCCCTTGGTGCATTCCAACTGCTGCTCAACATTGGTGAGCTGGTGGTTTGCAGCATCCACCACACTCCATAGCACACCAAATTGGCCTGAGTGGCAGGCAGTTCAAGAAGGTTGACACCCTCAGTAGGCGGTGCTGCAACTTATGGTGGTGGTGGTGGTGGAGCAGCAGGTTCTGCCGTGGCCCTCCACCACTTCACACCACACGCAGGTGGACGCTGTTCTGCCTCCTTTGCCACAGCAGGGCCAGAAGGTGCATTTCTGGCCTGTTCAGTGACTGCAGCCTGCCACTCTTGGTGGTGATGATTCTGCAAATGGATGTGGTAACCCCCTGTACCCAAGTGACTTTCTTGGGGGCCACAGCTCACCTCAACACTGCAAAGCTTGCACCTCACTATGTTGCTGTCCCCCCACAATGTATCATAAAAAGCCCAAACTAAGGAGGTGCGGGGAGGACCAGGCACAGGTGGGGGGGGCCCAGATGGTGTGGGAGCCAGGGGCTGCAGCTCTACAGTTGGGGCCGGGGGCACAGACACCTGCTGCTGCATTTCCAGCTGTGGCTCCTCCTCCTTCTCCCTCACTTCCTGCTGCTGCTGAGCCGCTGCCTCAGGGGACATGGGTGCTGCTGCTTGCATTGGTGGGGTACTGATAGGTGGTGCCAAAGGAGGTGGTGGTTCCATGGCAGCAGCACCGACTCCCATATGTCTTGTTTCAGGGGAGAGCCCTCAAGATATTACTCCGGTCCAGATGAATCTGGCCACCTTGCGTGCGAATGCCCACCCAATCACCGCCACGTCAAACACCCCTCCCAGAGCATCTCTCACCCTCCATTGTGGGATCAGTAAAACTGTCCTCCACACCACAACAATGCACACACACACACACACAGACACAGAGAAACAATTAATAAAACAAATACTACTAAACACAAATACTGCAAAAACATAAATCAAGACAACAAATGAAATACTCAAACAAAATCACCTATATAGCCAAAAAAACTAAAAGATTCAAAGTGTTTTTTTCTTCTAAAGATTCTCCTCTCTCACTAGAAGTTCTCCTACACACACCCTCTTTCTCCTCATGCAAGGCGAAAGTGAAGCTGTCTTCCAAGCATGAGTTGCTTCCTGTCCACCTGGCTAAAGCATTTGACTTACATTAGTGTAAGCCACGTGATGTGTGGGGGCTGCCAATAGACTTCTCACTCTGCCTTAAAGCGAATTAAAGCAGAGTAGAAAACACAAAGTCATTACAATGCAAAGTGACAAAGTGAGGCTTTAAAATGGGCACTTCAAGTTGCAGAGTAGTAACGTGAAGTGCCCACTTCACTGCCACTTCACAGGTGGAATTTTACTTCACCATATCTCTACCTGGGAGGGTTCATTTGTTGTGACTAATAAGTAGAGATGTTGCGAATTTTTAACCTACCTATGATGTTTGTATGAATCCGTGGAAATTTGCAATGCAGGAAATTAACAAATTGCATGGCAGACACACCAACTTTGTCAGGAGATTTTTTAAATAAAATTACTTAAACTTTACAAAACCTTCCACATCCACCCCACCCTCATCCAAATATGATACAATCATTGATACCTCCCTCCCACCCCGCCTCTGGCAACCTCCTTCATCCTCACCCTCACCCCTGCCCTGGCAAATTGAACAGGCCAGAGTGCTACAGTGCAGAGTCAGACTAAAAAAAGGAATTATTCCTTACCCTTCCCCCTACCATCACGCCAAACACACTCCCCCACCTCCCTCTACCTGAGACCCACAGAGTCACTTATCAAAGTGTCCGATCCAGCACCCCCAGTCCCCCAACCAGCCCTCCTCTGGTACCCCTCCACCCTCCTCCCCACACCAGCACCCACAGCATCAACCTGCAATAAAGAAAATGGTCCCTCGGTTCAAAGCATCTGCTCTCTACAGTGTTCATATCGTAATGGCACAAATTAATTAAAGGTGACAACCTAGTAAAATTTAACTCACTCCATAGGAGCTCTTTGAGAGTTCCATCACTTGCATCCTGTATACTCGTAACACTGCATCCTGGGCCTTTCTAAGCAAAATCAAGCCAAAAATCAGCATTTCACAAACAAATGTGAATACCTCATGAATCGTAAGTACTACACACAAAGTATGAGTGGCAAAGTTGTTCCACACAAAATTGCCTTTTTAATGGTGCTATGTAATCAATTGTAATCAATTCGTTTTTTATTTTATACTACCTGAAATACAAAAAAACTGTGTGTGTTTTTTTTTTCAGATTTATTCAAGGTACTTAGGTGAGGCTTGAGAGACAAATGTCAGCCATACACAGTTACCATAAACAAATGAGCATAACTCCTAAAGTATACGTGATAGACACAAAGTATCAGCAACAAAGTTGTTCAGCACAAATTACCTTTCTAACAGTGCTATGCAATCAATTCTAAGCAATTCAGTGTTTTAAATATTTAGGTAAAAACTGCTGACTTCCTCAGACATTTCCAGGCCTGAGTGAAAGCCAGCTAAGTAAGTCTACAGTCGTTATTGGCCTAAGTGATTATGCTTTCAGATGCCACCCACAGTCGTATCCAGGCCTGAGTGAGTTAACTAGTGGAACATTCAGCAAATTTAGGCGCAAAGATGCCAGTATTCATTCATTCGCGTTGCGAGATGGACTCTAAATAGAGCAGATGCTAGGCATCTTGGGACCATTTTCTTTATTGCTGGTTGATTTTGTAGGTGTTGCTGGGCATAGGAGGCTGCTGGAGACCAATGGATGGTTGGGTGGGAATCCAAGGGTACTTGATGTGAGACTTTGATGAGTGACTTACTCAGTGGGACTTGGACAGTGGGAGTATGTTTGGCATGTGGGTGTGGGGAAGGTTACGGAATGATTACTTTTTGATTAGACTCTGTACTGTAGCACTAGCAGCCTGTGCAATTCACTTTGGCAGGGGAAGAGAAAGGAGAGTTCCGGGAGGGTGGGGGTATAAATGATTGTATAGCTCTTGGATGGGAGAGGAGGAGAGGATGTGTAGCATGTAATTTGCATTGGGATTCACATATGAATTCCTATTTGTGTTAATTTGCCACATGATTTGGGCCAGTTTCCCTAGGGAATAACATCATGAATTGTGGTCCTCAGCTTCATGAATTTGCCATAATTTGCAGAGCAAATTCGGCAACATTGTACACCACCACTGAGAAACTGCATAATGTGAGTTAGATTAGGGGTGTAGCTAGGACTTTGAAACTTTGACTCAGAGTGTTGTTGGCCCTCTTGTGCCCCCTCCACCCCATCAATGTTGCCCTTAGCCCACAGTGTATAAAGAACTTTAAAAGATGTGGTAACACAGGAACAGAAATATATAAGTTGTCAGCAGATAAGGACCTTTTGGCCCACCTAGTCTGCCCTATATTCCCTTCCTACTGTGTCACTGCAGACCCTACTCAATCTCTGGTCTTCTCCCCCTCTTGTCTTGCATCTAAGGTCCCATTGTGTCTGTTCCATGCATGCATCAATCCTGTTACCATTCTAGCACCCATCGCCTCTTCTGGGAGGCTGTTACAGGCATCCACCACCCTCTCCATGAAGAATTCCTTTATAGCTCCTCTGTGCTCCCCCACCAGCTTTATTGCATGACCCCTTGTCATGGAGCATCTTTTTCTGTGGAAAATGCTACCTTCCTCTACCTAATGAATACTTGAGAGGTATTTGAACGTCATATCCCACCATCCCTCCTTTCTTCTACAGCATACATACTAAGTTCCTTCAGTGTTTCCTCATAGGGCTTTTGAGGCAGGCCCTGCACCATTTTGGTAGCCTTCCTTTGTACCACCTCCACCCTATCTATGTCCTTTTAGAGGTGGTACCTCCAGATCTGGACACAGTACTCGAGCTGGGGTTCTTACCAGTGATCTCTACAGGAGTAATACTACTTCCCTCTTTCTACTGGTGATGCCCCTTCCCATGTACCCGAGCATCCTGCTAGCCTTCCCCACCACCTTATCACACTGCTTGGCTACCTTTAGGTCATCAGAAATGATTATCCCTAGGCCCCTTTCCTGTTCTGCAGTTGCTAATACCTCCCCGCTCAAGTGTCATATTGCCCTTGGGTTTCTGTGCCCCAAGTGTATGATGTTGCACTTTTTTGCTTTGAAGCCCAGCTGCCATTTTCTTGACCATTTTTCCAGCTTTTTCAGATTTTCCCTCATTCTTTCCACTCCCTGCCTGGGTGTGTCCACTGTGTTGCAGATTTTTGTGTCATCCATGAACAGGCATACTTTCCTCTCTAGCTCTTCCACAATGTCACTAATAAAGACATTGAAGCGGACCGGACCTAGTACTGACCCCTGTGGCACTTCACTGGTCAGCTTACTTCTCCAGAGTGGACCACATTTGCCACCACCCTCTGACTCCTATTGCTTAGCCAACTTCTTACCCATTTTACTACTTTTGAACCCACTCCTAGGTTGCCCAGCTTGCTCACCAGTCTTCTATGTGGAACAGTGTAAAAGGCCTTACTGGAATCTACTGTAGGTAGACCACATCTACCACTTCTCCCAGATCCAGTTCTCTGGCCACCTAGTCGAAGAACTTGATCAGGTTGTCTGTTAAAACCTCCCCCCATTAAACCATGTTGCCTTGGATCCTGTAATGGTAGTTTACTCACCTGGTAAAGGTGATTGTGGGGGTACATATCTCTGAGGTGCTCCACAATGATTACATTATGGGTTGTGTTCACCTGATAGGTTACTTGATGCACATGTGACTTCCAAAGAAGTCCAACTCCTTTCCTGTGTCCTTCCCATCCTGGATCAGTGTGAAGACTTTCAAAGCTGTACCTTATCTGGACATAGAGTTAACTGGACACTGTTTGGCTTGTGGTTAAAGTATTCTGAACTGCCACTGTAGTTAAAAAACAAGAAGTTATTTTATTTCCTATTGCTACATTCTAATTTACTGACCAGCCCACATGGCATGCTGGTTATCTCTATTACTTGCATGTGACTGTCTGTCGGTTGGGGTGTGGAGTGCCTTAGAGATATATACCCCCACTATCAACTTTACCAGGCGAGTAAATTACCATTGTGAGGAATAATCTCTGAGGCACTCCACAATCATTACATCATGGGTTCTGAAAAGCAGTACCCAGATTTAAGTGTGGGTTAGACAGTTATTTTCCCGATTATTGTCCTTTGCCGTCTGGAATACTGATCTGCCAAAGTTGGCCTTTGCGTCTAATGATACATCAATCCTGTAATGTCTCGTGAAAGTGTGCAGCGATGATCAGGTGGCAGCAGCACAAATGACTTCCATGGTGGCCAAGTTTTTCTCTGCCCATGAGGATGCAATTGCTCTGTTGGAGTGTTCTTTAATATCTTCTGGAAGAGTCAAATTATTTTGTCTGTATGGTTCTGCTATTGCCATCTTAAGTCATGAGGCGATTGTGGATCGTGATGCAGGATGCCCTTTTTTGTATCCCTGTACTATTATTACTATTATTATTATTAATATTATTAATAATAAAGTCTCAGATTATAACCTTTGAGCTAAGAGCTCATTGCCAAAGGTTCCATGTCAAACATACAATAGTGCAAAACATAGGATACAACAAGTAGCATACACTGGATACGTACATACAGTACATTGGGTAACAAGTTATTTACATGGGGTTACACTAGATAACATGAATATTTACATGAAACAAGATGGAGGATTCAGCTGGGTCAGTAAAATGAATTCACTAATATAGTAAGCAATTACAAATTGCAGTACAATATTCAGGAGAAATTCCACAGGATGATAGGAGGATATAGGTAGGGAGAAGCTGGGACCAAGCTTAGTTGGGTCCCATTGTCAAAGTGGGGAGGCAAAAGTAGGTTGCAATAAGGGAAAAGGACTTTGGAGGCTAGGTAAAGGGGGGATGAGTTGGGTGGAGTGGAGTGGAGTGGAATTGAGATGAGTGGGCTGGAGGTGAAGTGATAGTGGAGCAAAACAGAGGAGAGTGGAGACAGTTGTTGGGTTATGGGGCTGTGCAGAGGAGAGTGGCGACAAGAGGAAATAGTAGTGGGTAGGGCAGAATGACTGGTGAGGTGGAGATTAAAGTGTATATAGCAGATAGAGGAGGAAATAAACTGTAGAGGGAGGTCAGAGCAGGTCCTTAGTCATAAGGGTATGCTATATTGGGCAGGAACACTTCATCTGACTAGCAAGGTGGGTGCAAAGACTGGATTTAAATGGGTCAATTCTAGTTTCAGCAAGTAGGTCACTAGGTAGGGAGTTAAGCAGGTGAAGGGCACAGTATCCAAAGGACTGCTGGCCAAGGGAAGTGCAGCAAAATGAAACCTTATAGTGGTTAGTATGTGAACCATGAGTCTGCCTAGAAAGCACTGTGGGTATAATAAAATTCTGGACACCAGTTGGTGTCATGCCAAGGGTGGACTTTTTGACAAGGAGACCAAGCTGGTATTATATTCTGTGATCCAAATCAAGCCAGCCCATGAGGTAGTATAGTTCGCAAGTGCGGGTTAGGCATGGAACATCCAAGAAGAGTTTGTAGGCTTTATTGAGTGTCATGGCAATTCTTTTGAGGGCCGTGTTGGAGGCCACACAGTATACGACAAGCCCATAATCTAAAATGGAGAAAACCGAACTTGTTAAGGCAAGTTTAAGTGCATCTTCTGTAAGGCAATGCCTATGCCTATACAGCTGTCCTAGCTTTCTCTTAGCTGATTTTTAAACAAGGTCTGTGTGGAGTGACTATGATAGGGAGCTGTCCAGCGTGACACCTAAGTAATTGAAATTATTAACCATGTCGAGGATGTCATTTTGTTTGTTGCAAATGTCAGGTTTGGCCACATTGAATCTGCTTGCAAGGAGGCAAACAACATGGTTTTTATTTTATTGTAGTTGAGCAACAAGCATGAGTTAATGAAGCAGTTCTCAACTACAGTGAAGTTACTTTGCATGCTTTATTCAAGGGTTGCGATGTTCGGTGGCTTGAAAAAATTACCATGTCATCAGCTTAGAGGAGGATGTTTTCATGACAGACTTGTGGGAGATGGTTTAGAAAGAGGCTGAATAAAAGTGGACCCATGATTGACCTCTGTGGTACCCCAGTTGTAACGCTTTGTCTGTCTGAGAAGGTGTGGCCAATTTTCACTTGTTGATTGTGATCGGAGAGGTAGCTCCAAAACTAGGCCAGAAATGTAGCAGATACAGTGGCAGTGCCTAGTTGGGCCAGTTGGAGTTCATGATTCCTAGAGTTTATGAAAAGGTGATCTGTCTTCCGTATGTCATTAGTCCTGTTGATGTAAATGGACAATACTAACTTCATGGTCTAGTGTCTGGAGTTGAGGCTCCTTTACCAGTGTTTGTGATGGCATTTGTGCTGGTAGTTCTATCGTTTGTCCTGTGTGGAAGGGTGTTGCTATTTTTGGTACAAAGGAAGGGATGGTTCTTAAGGAAACTCGATCACTGTAGAATGTTAGGTAGGGAATTTTGCATGACAGTGCCTGTAGTTCACATCTGGCTGCAGTTATTGCCACCATGAATGCAGTCTTTAAGTTTAATCATTTGCAGTCAACTGATTCAAGTGGCTGATATGGTGTATTCATCATTGCCCTGAGTACAAGATTTAGTTTCCATGGTGCTGACATTGGCTTTATTTTTGGTCTAATATTTGTTGCTGCCTTTAGGAACCTTATGACATCTTGGTGGGCACCTGGTGTAACTCAGTCTATTGCTCCTCTTGCTGCCCCTATAGCTGCCACTTGTACTTTGAGTGTTGAGGCTGCTAGACCTTTGTCTAGACCCTCCTGTAAAAAAAGGGAGGACATTAGTGATGGATGAATGCTTGGATTTAAGCCTTTGTATGAGCACCAATTTGCGAAGATGTTCATGTTGCATTGGTATGTGGAGGTGGTATTGTTTCTTCGAGATGTTGCCATTCTGTTTACTGTGAAACTGTTCCTCTGTACATCTGAATCTCAGTTAAACTGTATAGCTGAGACTATTTTAATTGATGAAGCATTAATTGTGTGAAAGTCTATTTGTACATTAACTGTACTTACTACCACGAGGCTGTGGAGCCCTAGCTGATACTAGGTAGAGTAGGGTAGTTTCTCGAGTTTCACTCATGAACTACTGCTCAAGATTCTGGGGTTTTTGTGTTCCTTTGCACAGTTGGAGTGATTATTACACAAGTTAAGCCATATTATTTTAGCAGTGTTTTTACACTCCTTGACCCCTACGAATACTTCCTGGGTCACCTGTGACTTTAAAAGGAAGCCCTGCGGCAAGCTAATGCTTTGATTGAGACAGACGTACTGTGAAAGTGTTGCTCTGTACAACTGAATCTCAGTTAAACTGTGTAGCTGAGACTATTTTAATTGATGAAACATTAATTGTGTGAAAGTCTATTTGTACACTAACTGTACTCGCTACCACGAGGCTGTGGAGCCCTAGCTAATACTAGGTAGAGGTGGGTAGTTTCTCGAGTTTCACTCATGAACTACTGTTCAAGATTCTGGGATTTTTGTGTTCCTTCGCACAGTTGGAGTGATTATTACATGAGTTAAGCCACATTCTGTGGTTATTTTAACTTTTATCTTTATTTTGCAGTATTTTTACACTCTGTGACCCCTACGAATACTTCCTGGGTCACCTGTGACTTTAAAAGGAAGCCCTGTGGTGAGCAGGGTGAGCGCGCGCTACAGCGGGTGAAGACGCTGTCGCGGTTACGTCAAGAGTGCAAGGGGAAGAGGGGTTTACGAATTATCTAAAACCTCCTGTAATTGTAGTCAATATATTGCACAACTACACTTGTTAACTTCCAAGAATGAGTGACCTAATAACCTTAGTTACTGCACCTAGTCCCATCACCAATACTATGAGTACAGAAATAACTGTTAGGATGGATGTCATAATGATGCTCGATGGGGAATTGGGCTTAAAATGTAATACCTGCCAGATATATGCCATGTTTGATGCCCTCCCTAAAAATCCCTTCTATGTTTGTGTAAAGTGTGTCAATAATAGTGTATTATGAGAAGACATTGACACTTTCTACAAGCGTCTGACAGTTATTGAACAACAACAGGAAGCTTTAAGTCAAAATGCAGGTAGTTCATCATTCAGTAAGGTTACTTTGGAAAATTCTCACAACAATGAGGGGTTAGTAAGTCATAATCCCCAGACTATCACTGCCCAAAAAGAAAAACAGGAAAAGACTTGAGTTTGAGGAGAATAGTAGTATCCTTGACTCTGAAGACTGGACCGAAGTTGTTGTGGGAAAGAAATCCAAATCAAGACGCAGGGCATTGGGCAACAACATTGTATTAAGTAATAGGTATTATATGTTAATAGACTTGGATTCTGGTGACAATATGGAGAATGATCTACAAGGGGGAATTCTAGGGGGAAGCAATAAAGAACTGAATATTACTGAATACTCTGAACTTGATAAAGACACAATTCCATGCTCTGAATCAATAAGTTGTGTAGAACCTTCACAAGAAATACAATATTTTCCTAGTATCCCAGACACTACAACCAATAGAAAGGGAGGTAAACACACAAATAAAACTAAACACTTACAGTTGGTTGGAAATGAAGCATCTCATCAAGACACAACAGAACATCAAGTAGGCACAACAGAGGAAACATTACCTATGGAAATACAATCAACAAATGAGTTACATAGGCAATATTTTGTATTAGGAGACTCGATAGTTAAATATACTGATAAAATTGTATGTAGGAAGGACAAACATAACATTACTTGTTCATCTTTCAGAGAGGCAGGAATTAAGGATATTCATACTATGTGTACCAACATCTTACACAACAAAAGTCCAAACCCCCTTGTTATAATACATTCAGGAAACAATGATTTAAAAAACTATCTATTGATGAAATCAAACATGAATTTATAAGCCTGGGGAATACACTTAAAGAACTAAATTGTGAGATATATATCTCTGAAATACTGCCAGTACTCAGAGCAAATTATCTAACAATAAACAAAATTAAATGTTTAAATGAATGGCTAAGGAAGTGGACACTAAAAGAAGGATACTCATCTATTCCTCATTGGGAAGTTTTTTGTGATAATCCTGCAATGTATTGTTGGGATGGGTTACACTTGAGTAAGCAAGGAGCTTATAAACTAGGAAGGACCTTTGAGAATATTATTATAAAATCTTTAAACTAATTAAAGGGGGGAGGGGGACCCACCAAAAATATGATCCACAACAATAAAGAAATCAAGTAACCTTAACATTTGCAGTATTAATGCCAGGAGTCTTAACAATATTAAACTTGCTGAATTAAAAATACTCATTCAAATACATAAGATAGATATTGTTTGTGTAACCGAAACTTGGTGGGATGAGAATAGCAAATGGTTGAATGGCATTCCAGGATATCAACTTTTTACTAAGAATAGTATTGATAGGAAAGGAGGAGACATATGTTGCTATGTCTCTGATCACATTGAATGTCAAGAAATAGAAATATCCAGTACCCCTGGAAGAGTAACAGAAACATTATGGATAAATCTTATTTTTTCCCACTTACCCAAAATTGTATTAGTAATATGCTATAGACCACCAAATAGTAATAAAGCTTGTAGTTTAGGTGATGACTTACTACTGGGAGATTTTAATACACCAGGTATTACTTGGGATTAAATGACTGGCATTACAGCCTTTGAGAAATCATTGGTTGATATACTAGCATCACATGGCTGCTATCAAATGGTGGATTCTCCCACTAGAGGAAAAAATATTTTAGTCTTAGTTATCACAAACTCTAAGGAGAGAATTAATAATATAGAAGTTACCCCCCCACCTAGTGTTTAGTGACCACAAAACTTTAGAATGCACCCTTAATATTGGGATGCCACAAATGAATGGTTATTTATCATTTGATTATAAAAAAGCTAATTGGCCAGCAATTAATTAAGCATTTAACAGCATTGACTGGGAGACAGCATTTTGTGATATAGGGGTCAACCAAATGTGGGATAAACTAATATTTAAAATTCAAGAGATAATAGGTTATTACATCCAAAGGCATAAAAAATCAAATAACAAAGGCAAAATTCCTCTATGGTTTAGCAAGGCTATTAAGTAGCAAATAATAAAGAAAAATAAAGTTTTTAGAAAATACAAGTCTAACCCTTCACAATCTAATCTAAGTAGGTACAGAATTCAACAGAGATTGTTGAAAACATTAATAAAGAAAGAAAAAATTAAATTAGAAAATAAATTGGCAACTAATAAAAATCATAAGGCCTTCTACGCATACATTAATAATAATAAGCATACAAATAATAGTGTGAATTCTGTAACAGTCAATGGTGAAATAAAGAATAACAACAATGAGACTGCAAATAGCTTTAATAATCATTTTTCTTCAATTTATTAGATAAACAAATCTGTTGTGACTACTCCTGGTGTAGCTAGATCAGAGGTATTTAGTATCAATCATGATATGGTACTTAAAGAATCATATAAGATACGTATATCCTCTTCCCCTGGACCAGATAACATTGATTCAGTGATTTGGAAACAGTTGGCTGATGTGGTTGCAACACCACTGATTATTTAACAAATCTATTTTGACTGGTGACATTGCATTAGATTGGCGAAAAGCAATAGTTGTACCAATCCACGAAAAAGGTAATACATCTAATATAGCCAATTATAGACCCATCAGTCTCACTTATATCTGCTGCGAGATCCTGGAACACTTGATAAAAAGTAAAACTGAGACCGAAATGGTTGCACTGGGAATACAAGACATCTCCCAACATGGTTTTAAAAAAAATGACTTTCATGTAATACCAACCTGATATCTTTTTATAATTGTGTTAGCTGCAAGTTAGATAATGGTATACCTATTGATGTAATCCTGTTGGATCTAGGGAAGGCATTCAATACTGTACCACACAATAAATATATACAAAAAATATGTGACTTGGGTATTAACAAATATGTAGTGAGATGGATAGGGAATTAGTTAAATAATCAAAAACAAAAAGTAAGAATAAATTCAGTTCTTTCTAACAATATGTTTGCAGTGCGGTCCCACAGGGATCAGTGTTGGGGCCAACACTGTTCGGTTTATATATAAGTGACATGGGTAAGGGCCTAGACTCAGTCATCACAAAATTTGCTGATGATACAAATATAGGTGGGGAGGTTTCATCCTTCTGAAAGCATAAACAATTAAGTGACAGCTTAAAGAAAATTGAACAATGGGGTGAGATTAACAGAATGAAATTTAATGAAACCAAATGTGTAGTAATACATTTTGGTAAAAAAAATTGCAAATACCAATACTGCCTCAACGGTAAAATTATAAAAAACAGTAAGTGTGAAAAAGACCTTGGAGTATGGGTAAATTCGTAGTTATCATCAGATTTGTACATTACAAAGACAATAGGGAAATGTAATAGTATTATTCATTCTATTAAGAAAGCTTTTATTTCAAAGAACAAAGTATGTGTTATGAAACTTTATAAGACCTATGTGTTACCACATTTGGATTATGGAGCCCCAATTTGGATCCCTTATCTAAAAAAATGACATTATCCAGGTCGAGAGAGTTCAAAGAAGAATGACCAAATCCATCAAAGAATTAAAAACATTAGAGTATGGAGAAAGACTAAAACAATTGAACCTGTTCTCTCTCTGGAGACCAGAAGAATTAGGGGGGATCTGTTATTAATGTACTGAATTTTGAATGATCAGACACTAATGGGACAATGTAATATAAAAAGCTTACAAAAAAAAGGTATATCTAAGATCGCACAATAAACAAATTATGATTAATAGAGCTCATACTGTAAGACATCAAGTCTTTTTTATTACACAAACCTCTAAACTTTGGAATAATCTACATGGGAATATGGTGGAGGCAACAACAATAGATATATTCAAAAAAAGGTTAGATGAATACCTAACTTGCAAATATTTTTAATTATTAAAACCACTATGAGAGGGAGACAATTTAATGGACTTTTTGGCCTACTTTGTCTATATCAACCAAGTTAAACCAAGTCAAATTACCATTGGGTGGATACTGCCTTTAGCAATCTCTCCCTTTCAGGAGCCAGTCTGTTAGCTTGAGATTCTATGGGTTTGGATGTCTTACTGGTCCCTGCGTGAGTATGTCATGATTGTAAGGGACTCGCCATGTGTGGAACAATGCCATTGATACCACTGTCACAAACCATGTCCTCCTGGGCCAGTAGGGAGTGATTAGCATCACTTTCACCCTGGACATTCTGATTTTCTTGAGGACTTGTGGAATGAGTGGAATTGGAGGGAATATGTACTCTACATGGAAGATCCATTTTGGAAAACTTTTGGGTGGAGTCTTCATTCCCCTGGATGAATCTGTTGACTGTTCATCCAATCTTCCATCGTGTTGAGTTTCCAAGCTAGATATGTTGCTAAGATGCTGGTGAGGTGTTTTTGCACCATGGAACCAGTTTGGATGTGTCCTTCTGCATCCCAAGACTCTTGGTTCCCCCTTGTTTGTTGATGTAGGATACCATTACCTGATTGTCTGATCTGATCAATATGTATTTGCCTTTGAGGAGCTGTTCAAAGTATAGTAACAATAGATATACAGCCTTCATCCTCAGAATACTGGTTGGGAGCTTGGCCTTTTTTGCGGACCATTTTCCTTTTGTCCTTCTTTGTTCTGTGACAGCTCCCCACCCCAGTAGGTTTGCATCTGTGGTTATTATCACCTCTGGCTGAATGTCCAGTGGAATGTCTTTGTTGATATTTTATCAGTGTGTCCACTATGTTAGGGATTTTAACACCTGTTGGGGTACTGGTGTGGTCCTTAGGAAGTCTATGTCATGTGTTGGTCCTTGCTTGATTAGAAATGTAATGAGTGGCCTCATATGCCACCTCACCTATGGTATTATGTCTATACAAGAAAACATTAGACCCAGTCTTTGTGAAATTAGTTCTAGTGATGGAATTCTGTGTTCTTGTAGTCATGAGACTGTGGGTATTAGGTTGGTTATGCATTTTTCTGATGGGACAACCAAGCCCTCCATTGTGTTGATGATTGTCCCCAAGTGTTCTAAGGACTGACTGGGGCTTAGGCAACTCTTGGCTTGGTTGATTACCCAGCCATGATTCTCTAGACACCTCATTTCTATTTCTGCCTCCCTGATGGACTGTTGTACTGATCTTGCCTGAATGAGCCAGTTGACCAGGTATGGAATTAATTGTATGCCTTGTTTGTGTAGCTTGGCTGCTAGCACCACCAATACTTTGGTAAATACTAAGGGTGCTGACTCTAGACTGAATGGGAGTATCAGATATTGAAAATGTCTCTCCAGGATCTGAAATTGGAGGAATTGTTTGTGTGATGGACAGATTTGGATCTGCAGATATGCATCCTTGAGGTCTATGGACATCAGGATATCCCCGGGGTGTATGGTCTTGAAAGTGGACCTGATCACCTCTATTTTGAAAGGTCTGCATAGGACTGATTTGTTCAGTGCCCTAAGGTCTCGGACTGGTCGTGACCCCCCCGTTTTCTTGGGCACAGTGAAGAAAACTGAATATAACCCCTGACCTTTCTCTGCTTGTGGAACCTCTATTATGGCCTTGTTGCTCAGACATTCCTCCAGTATTTGGTGGGTCATTAAAATATTTGTTTTGTTTCTGGACACAGGTGATAGGATTACCCTACGTATTTGACACAGTTCTCTTGCATATCCATTTTTTATTGTTCTGAGGACCCATTTGTCTTCTGTGAACTTTTCCCATGTGTCCACAAATAGGTTGAATCTTGCTTCTTTAGGGAGTTCTTGCAGTAGGCATAGTCACTGTTTATGACTTGCTCTCCTAGAGTAGGAGTTGTTGTCCCTGCCTCTATTTCCTGCTCCTCTGCCTCTATATCTGTTGTAGGCCAGATTTGGGTTATAAGAGGGTCAAAGGTTGTTGCCCCTTACCCATAATTACCTCTCCGTGAGTTATGAAAGGAATGGCGGCATGATTTGTGTCTTGCGGGCAGGTAGATAGACCTTTGAGTCTGGTCTTTGCCTAGGGCCTTACTGTCTTCCTTACCATTTAGATACTTTTCTAGGCCCTCTCCAAACAAGAGTGACCCTTAGAAGGGTAACTTATGTAGCATGGCTTTGGATTCGTTATCAGCATTCCAGAGCTTCATCCTTGCCCTGCTAATCAGTACAGCCACTCTGGCATCTATTTTCAGAGAATCTACAGCAATGTCAGCTAGATATTTCAGGGTCAGTATTGAATTATCTAATAGCTTGCTCTCTGTGGATTTTGGTGTCATTGTTTTTGCCACTTCATGTAGCCATTCTGCCTGAGCCCATGTCGCATGTATGACTGTTGTTGCTGCCCTTGCTCCCAGGCCTGCTAGTTCATAGTTTTTCTGTAGTATGTCTTCTACCTTCCTATCCACTTGAACTTTTAGCCCTGATGCAGCCTCCATAGACAGGATTTTTTTTTGTTTAATGAGGTGACTTGGGGGTCTATAGTGGGTGGTGTACACCACAATGATAGTTTATCCTCCTGCAGTGGGTACACTTTATCACAAGATCTGCACTTGGGAATAAGGGCCAGGTCAGTGGAGTCCCATTCCTTGTTGACTAGCTCATCTGTAGATTTGAAAACTAGGAAAATGTCTGCCTTCTATACAGATGGCTGCAGAGATGGTAGTAGTTTGGACTGCGGAGGGGGTGTTGGCATATGAAACCCCACTGTGGTCAAAATGTTGCATACCAGCACTGGTATCTGGTCAGGGAACCACCACTTTGCTGTTAGCGATTGGGGGTCTACCTCCATCTCTTCCTCACCATCTGAATCATTGCCAGTATCTGGCTGTGGTGGTTGTGGCCATGGCCCTTTTGGTGCTGGCGTAATTGGGTCTGGAATGGGGTTAGTAGGCATGGGCATAGGATTAGTTGATGTTGGAGGGTTGAGTAGGTGGGGAGCTGTGATCTCCATCACTTTGTCTAGCATTGCCACCAGGATGTTTTATTGTGTCTGCATAACTTGTCAGTTTTGAAGTAGTAAGATTGCAGCATCAAAATTTGGGGCTGGAGTTGGAATGGTGGTTGGCTCATTTGGCTGACATGACAAGTTCCGGGTGCCACTGGTGCCTTCACCTGGGTTTTCATCATCATTTGAATGGGGTGGTTCCTTGGTGCAGGATGTGCAGAACCTGCCCAACTGGCCTGCAGGTATTAGTACGCTGCAATGCTTGCAGCTTTTTGCTTTGGCCATAGTTTATTGTGTCCACCTCTGTTATATTTTGAGAGAGGGGACAATTGAAGGTGCTGTTAAAATGTATTTTTTATTATAATTATTATTATTATGATGATGATGATACTAAAAGATATGATCTGTATTAGATGAATCTTTTACCTGTTTTGCTTTGAGATGAGTTGCACAGTGACACCTTGTGTTATTACCCCTTTAAGAGGTGAAATGGGTAATGCCCCTTTAAGAGTGAGTGATCACAGCAAGAAGATTGGCTTGGGAGACCTCTTGATTAGTAGGCACTGAGATCTTATGCTGTGCCTGAATTTGTTTGTTGCAGTGCCCACATCTGATCCCTAAAAAATCGGGAGTCCAATGTTTATTTATTAAAATAATTTATGTTTGGTGCTGATCTGGGTATGGTAAACCCAGATCACACTGACACACATTGACCAAGATGGCACCCATCTTTTTGCGCATTCGTGGTTGGGTTAGTTCTGCCCCTGCGCTGACCTAGGTTACATTGTGCCTGTGTGAGATTGCTACTAAGGTGCACGTATGGGTACCAGTTGCACTGGGCCAGCGTAATGCGAGGGTGCAATCCTGCAGAATGACTTGACAGCCATGAGAGATTGGCAATAGAGGGAGCTGACTTCTAATGTGTATTGGTAACATGGAAGTGGCACCATTTTTTGGGTGGACTGCCAATACACTGATCGAGTGTTGTGCCAGGGAGAAAGATGCTTCTTAGGAACCCAGGTAATCAGTCAGTAGAGAACTGTATTTTCTGTTGGGATCATGTTTCTGTGGCTGCAGTTTCAGTGGTTTTGGAGGGTGTGGCTCTGGAATCATTAGCAGGGATCCCAGTGTGCCTCTATACTAGTAGCAATGGTCAATTTTGGATAGCATATGCTACTAGATGAGTTGCTCTGGGACTGCTGAAAGGGGTCACATATTTGTGTTTTAGCATATTGTTTGTTTTTGGCCATCCCCAGCGCCGCAAGCAGGGGTTCCAGAACACCACAGATTATTGTTCAATATTGCATCAGAATATATTGCAGCTCTTTATCTCTAGGCTTATTGCAAAGGATCTATAAATTCCCAGGCACAACATCGCTCTTGGAGCTTCTCTCTTATATAAATATTAGCCTATAAACTAGCCTATTTAGATAGTTATACTCAGTTTGGAGCCAACTCTTGCAAGACATAGTTGAGTAGGTATGGCTGTATAATGTAGTATGTGTATATATATATATATATATATATATATATATATTAGAGCAAAAAACTCTGTTTAATGCATTAGTTAAGGTTGTTCCACAGTGACAAAAGTGGTAGTGTGGGGTTGAAAACCCCTTGGACCCGCCCACCCCAACTGGCATTGGGATGCGCATTGGGATCGTTGGTCCTAACTCTCACCCCATTCTCCTATACTTCTGCTGCTTTAACATGTCATGGGGTGAGATTTAGGCTGACGATCCCAATGCACACCCCAATGCCGGTTGGGGGAGTGGGCGGGGAGTCCAAGTGGGGTTTTCAACCCTAACTCTGAATTTCCTCACTTTTGTTGCTGTGGAACAACCCTAACTAATGCATTAAATGGAGTTTTTTGCTCTAATATATATATATATATATATACATATATATATTCGATGTTAGTTGAAACCCCTTTGCACCCCTCCAGCCCAGCCCCCCAACTGGAATCGGTGCGATTGTATCGCCCTAAGTGTCACCCCATCACATGGAAAGAAGCTGAGAAATAGGAGAATGGGGTGACAGGACCGATGACCCCAATGCACACCCTGATTCCAGTTGAGGGTGGCGATGAGGTGCAAAGGGGTTTTAACCCCAACATCGAATTTCCTCGCTTTTTCACTGTGAAACAACCCTAACTGATGCATTAAATGGAGTTTTTGGCCTCTAATTTGTCTTCTTTTTGAGAATGATAATGAGAAATAGTGAATGTAATGCAGCGACGGGTGAACGGGGGTGATGTCTTGTCGCATTGTAACATTATGCCTGCAAACACAAATCGTAATGTGCATGATGATGCAAAGTGAAACAGAAAGAGGAACAGTACTGTAGACAGAAATGTTAAAAACAACAGAAACGCAACCACAAATGAAAACACAAAGGGTAACGCAAATGGTGGTGTAAACGTGAACGGTAAGTGAAACGTGTACGGAGCCACAAGCAGAAACGGTAATGGTAAGAGTAATGTAAGCGCACAGGCTGGTTTTCCCCAAAAGCTGTATAGAGAAAGACAGTGAGTAGAAAGAATGTATGCAAAATAATGACTCTCGAACACAAAAATCAGTAGTTGTAATAGTAAATTGCTTATATGTCAGTAACCGCATTTACATAGAAAAAAATGTAAAAGTCATATGCATTATCACTTTCCTGGCTGAAGAGATATGTAGCCCCACAAGGGGCTAAAATTTGTTGATAAACCCGTATCTCTCACCACTTTCGAGATACAGGCCCTTAAAGGCGTGGCGAACACCGTAATGTTATCCTATGGGGAAAAAAACAGAGGTTCGGACTGCCATAACTTTTGAACAGTTTAATATTTTTTCATGAAATCTTTGAAAGGTACATCAGGGGCCACAGCTGCACATTCCCTGAAGATTTTGGGCCGGTCACGCAAACCGTGCAACCTGTAGGCGCGACCGTAGAATTCCAGAAAAAGCGTAAATGCGTGCGCAGATCATGCTTAATAACTCTGCAGCTGTGTATCCAACCAGTATGAAACTTGGCAGATCCCAAGGGCTATGGTTCTTGATAGTGTATTCCAAATTTCAGCCAAATCTGTCAAACAGTTACAAAGTTATTAAGGTGCAAATTTTTGGGGTTTAACATAGAAATGGCTCCTCAACCCTAACTACCGTGCTACCATTATATATATATATATGGGATATACAATGGTGAGCTGTCAGATAAATGATTTATCTACACAAGTGCTGTTTGACCTCGGGGAACTTCACGAGTGGCGAAGCCACGAGTGAGGTGTCCGAGGTCAAACAGTACAAGTGTAGATAAATCATTTATCTGACAGCTCACCATTGTATATTTCATTTATGCAATAGGGATGCTTCTTATCAGTGTGTGGAATATTTGGTTTTGACTGTTTATGTTCTTTTTAAATGGTAATTTCTAGGACTTTCTGGGACTTTTGGTTAACTTTTCCTGGTGTATGTCCGCCTAGCGGGTGGTTGCTATTAAATGAAACACCACTCATTTTGTAGAGAACTTCTTGCTGAACAAATGTCATGGTGACAGTATCATGCTACCTTTTTTGTTTTAAAGTTATTCACATTTGTTTGATGAAAAAGTGAAACAAAAATTTAATTTTATGTTGTTTTTTGCTAATTATAAAAAAAAAAAACTAAAAGGTGTTTATTAATGAAATGCCACTCATTTTGTAGATATTTTCATGCTGAACATTTTTTATGCTCATAGTACCATGCTATCATTTTTGGTTTTAAAGTGATTCACATTTGTTTGTCGAAAAAGTGAAAAGAAAACTGAATTTTATGCTGTTTTTTGCTAATTTTGAAAAAACTAAGAGGTATCTCTGAATGAAACACCACTCATTTTGTAGATATTTTTATGCTGAACATTTTTCGTGCTCACAGTACCATGTTATCATTTTTCATTTTAAAGTTATTTATATTTGTTTGTCTGAAAAGTGAAAAGAAAATAGGATTTTTTGCTGTTTTTTGCTAATTATAAAAAAAACTAAAAGGTATCTATAAATGAAACACCACTCATTTTGTAGATATTTTTGTCCAGAACATTTTTCGTGCTCACAGTACTATGCTATCATTTTTCGTTTTAAAGTTATTCACATTTGTTTGTCAAAAAAGTGAACAAAAAAGCTTTGATTGACAGTTTGCATTTATCCCACATATGTGGGATAAATCTAGGGTGGTTAGATTTATTCCACATATGTGGAAATAAATGGATTTATTCAATGGCTTTTGGTCTCACACCTATTGCATAAATATATATATATATATATATATATATCAATCAATCAAATACATGATGGGCAGGAGTGGGAAATGGAAAATATTCTCACTCCTGCAGAGTGGGCTCTGTATTCTCACGAGTGCCACAGGCATGAGTGAAAATGCACAGCTCACTCTGCAGGAGTGAGAATATGTTCCATATCCCATGACCTGCGCATCGTGTGTGCAAATCATACAATGGTGCTAGGAGCTTTAAGAACATTTTTTCTGTGTTCTCTTCCTGTTTCTGTGTGTTTTCTGCTCTTTCTGTGTGTGGTGTGAGTGTGTGTGAGTTTTTCTGAATGTGCTGGGAATTTTAGAAACACTATGGGGCACAGGTGTGTGTTTTGCAATGCTAATTGAGTAAGTTGCAGGCTTCTGTGAGAAAGAGAAACTATTGCAGGCAGCACACAGAAAGAGAAACTGCTTTATGAAGGAGGCTGTTTTGAATCATAGATCAGCACAGTAATGGGCTAGGAGTGTCAGAAACACTATGGGACACAGGTGATTGTCTTGTTATGCTAATTGAGTTAGTTGCAGGCTTCAGTGAGAAAGAGAAACTGTGAAGCTGTTCCATTTAAAATGCAGGCTGCAGGTGAAGATATTCTCACTCTGATGACATCACCACAGTGAGAATATTTGCTAGTGATGTAAGCACAATATGTATATCGGTAAATATTCCCACTGTGGTGATGTCATCACAGTGTTTATTCCACTGCAGTGAAAATAACACATGTTATCTTGCTCATTTATCCCTTGCCCCCATTCAGTATAGTTAGGGTTGCACGGTCACTTCTATGTAAAACCTCAAAGTTTGCACTTTAATAACTTAGCAACTGTTTGTCCAATTTGCCTGAAAGTTGGAATGCACAACTGCCTATCATAGATCTCTGGATCTGGAAAGGATTGTTCCAGTTGGATGTACAGTCGTAGAACCATGGGGCACTCAAAATGAGACAAATCACACTTTTTTGCACATTTTTCAGTAAGCCATAATGGGCTGAAGAATGTGTTTGAGTGGCTTACAATTTGTTTGCCTACATGTGTGCTGGGTTGAACTGGTGCCTTTTGAAAATTTGGTGAAAAAATATTGTTCCATTCAAAAGTTATTACATTTTTTCATGTCCCATTATAGCCTATGGGAAAATTGACAAGTTCTCTGTTAAAATTTTCACAATCATATTTTTTGTTGTCGAGCTCCCCAGAAATTTTTTTTGTGCTGCCACCATCTTGTTTTTAGTTAGTGAGAGAGAAAAAATGTTGTAACTCAAATAATGATGCCCTTTGGTAAACACCAACAGTTGTGTTTACATAATGGGGCCCTGAGGAATATGACCCTGGCATTAGTTTTTCACCACCTGGCCTGGAAATATATTTTTCAATGTTTTTCCACCATTTTACCATTTTCTGATCACAGCAACATTCTCTGTTGCCTCAAAAATTACCGCAGTCAAAAAAAAAATAACCGCGATAACATTTTTGTTTGCGCGACAATATTCCCATTATAGAGATATGGGGTGTTTTTCTATTTGCAGCAATCACCAGCACTGTGCTTACTTTGTTATATTTATGATGACCTTATTAAAGTTAGAGTGTTTTTTATTATAAAATGCTCCCATTTTTTGGTCTTTGGGTCTTCACTTTGCTCTAACATTTGTTGAACGCTAAGAGGTTTTTTGCTCTATTTTGGCATTTTGTTCGATTTGGGCTGGCGGCCCCTTTGAGAGCTGCATGGTTGTCCATGGAACTATCGTTTGCGGTGTTTTCGTTTGGATTTCTTCTCATTATAGAGATAGGACTATTGCAAAAACTTTTAAGTAATTGGGGTAAAAATGCTCAAACACATTTTGTAATGTGTTGTTTACTTTGTCACATCATTGTGGCAAGGTGGAATGTGGTATTGGTCTGAAATTTTCAGGGTGGCAAGCTATAGTCCTACAGATGTGCCATATGTTGGTTTGGTATGAAAACATTGAACAGTGACAAGTTACAGCATTCCAAAGTTGAAACATTTCCCCATAGGATAACATTGTGGCACCTGTGATGCCTTTCGGTGCCTGCATCTCAAAAATGGTTTGAGATATGGATTTTTCATCGCAAAAATTCTTAGTCTCCCTATAGGGAGACTAAGTATAGATGTAGGCTGGAAAACCATTAATACCATGAATTTTGAATTTTTTTTCCTACCTTGTACGATTACTGAGATATTTGGAAAGTAGTATTCCAATTGCTCATTTTCATGTCTGTAGGCCACTATTTCTCCCACAGATTCAGCATTCACAGCACTTTTCAGTGCCCATATCTCTGAAATGATGCGAGACATGGATTCAGTAGATGTATGTCTCGTGAGTGCCTCACTGTCATGATTACAACAACACTTGAATTTTTTTTTGTTGCAGCTACGGTTCCTGAGATATTGGCACATTTGTGTTACAAGGCTTCCTTGTCCTATAGGGCTGCAGTATGGCTCCAAAGTTATGTGTAAGTAGGAGCACACAGCTCGGAGGGCCCATGCTCCCACAAACACATATCATTATGCAGAAATGGGCAGCTTGGTGGAAATGTGGGGCCCTCCCACTAACACATACCATTTATTATTTATATTACACTTTTTCAAATAGAAAGGAAATTCTTTGCAATAAACTTTGTTAATGCATCAGTTAGGGTTGTTTCCAGACTGACAAAAGTGTAGAAATTCAATGTTAGGGTTACCACTCCACCCCCACACCATTATCCTCAAAACCCTAACTCCATATTCCCCCCACCCCCACACACACACACACATATGCAAGACACATGCAATATTGTAAGACACTGTACGAGTCAGTCACATCTGCAAGTACAATAATCACTACACTGTGCTCATTTCACAAAACACTATGTAATGAAAAAAAATACAGTATGATCGACTCTATACTGCCAGCACAGTATGATCACACATTATTGCAGGCATATCTTCTTCATACCATGAAACTTAGTCTGTACACATTTTCAAAATATTGATTTTTATCTGTCATAATTCAACAATTGGCTCGCTACAGATATCACTGCTACCACATAGGCATGTGGTAGCAGGAAAGATAGAGCTGACACATATATAGTACTTTTCAGATGCTGCTCAGGTATGAAACTAGCATCATCATATGTTGTTATACTGCTGCGTTACATGGAAATACTCATTAGTAACATGTTATTGTTAGCTTTGGCTGTTACAACTGTTGCTTTTACATGTTATTTGTAAACTATACTACAAATAATTACTTTTATTATTACTACTACCATTTGTTATTAGGTCTGACTCACTCTATCAGAAAAAACATATGCAAACATCCAATGACTGTTGCTAGGGTTATCCAAACTAATTTCCAATATAGCTATCTATAGATAACATACTGCATGTTTCATGATTTGTTAACAATTGAAATATAGGCATCTGCTTAAATCTTGTTATTGATGTTTGTAACAGAAAAATGCTTACTTTGGGCCATCACCCATGGTTGCCCAGCATGCGTGTGTACTCCCAAGGTACTCTAATGAAAGCAGAACTCATACAGTTGGTGGACCATGATGATGGATCTGTCTTGTAGTACATTTAGAGAGTTGTATGCTACTTCTGCAACTTGATGCTGGTTGTCTCTGATTGGTTGTGTTGCATTGTCCCTTTCCCTGCTTGCGCATGTGTGTGTGTGTGTGGGTGTGTGGTGGAGGGTGTGGGGGGAATGTGGAGTTAGGGTTTTGAGGATGGGGACGTGGGGGTGGGGTGGTGGTGTGTTAACCATAACGTTAAATTTCCACACTTTTGACACTGGAAACAACCCTAACTGATGCATTAACAAAGTTTTTTGCAAAGAATATGTATATATACATAAAACCTATATTTAAGGCTACTCTTTCCTTTCACATGATCAAAATATATATTAAGCACAAATTGTCCAGTTCTTACCTTAATCTTTGTGTACTGTAGCTGCGTAAATGCAGCCCAGTAAAAATCAGGAGCTGATAAGATGTGCTGCAACCTCTTCAGATCCACATTAAAAACTGATCCAGGATTGGAAGGGTCACAGAGGAAAGGGTTCAGACTTCTTTAGAAGTCACATGTGCATCAACAACCTATCAGTTGAACACAACTCATGATGCAATGATTGTGGAGTGCCTCAGAGATTATCCCCCACAATCCACTGGTTACAAGGTACTCCACAATCCTTTCCTTTAGTAGCGATTCCATTACTTTACCTACTACCAAAGTCAGGCTGACTGGTCTGTAATTTCCTGCCTCCTATTTCCACTTTTGGGTAGTGGGACAACATCTGCCCTCCTCCAGTCCCCCAGAACCTCCCCTGTTTCTAGTGATAGGTTGAACAGAGCTGTCATAGGTGCAGCCAGCACCTCCTTGAGCTCCCTCGGTATCCTAGGGTGCTCCCCGTCAGTCCCATTGCCTTGTCTTTTTTTAATTGTGCAAGTTCCTTGAGAACTCTCTCCTCTGTAAAATAACTAGTGTCCACCTCCATTCTTTTAATGTCCTTGTCCCTTATCTTTGGCCCATCATCCACCCCTTCCTCTGTAAATGCTGAACAAAAGTAATTGTTCAATATGTCTGCTTCTTTTTGGTCCTCTTCCTCACAACCCTACCCTTCCCCTTTTACCCTTACTATCCCTCCTTCGGTTTTTCTCTTCTTGCTAATATACATATAAAGAACGTTTTTTTCCCCTTTTGTTAATAACTGGGCAATATTCTCATTCATTTATGCCTTTGCACTCCTAACTGCTATCCCTGCCTCTCTTTGTTTCTCCTGGTAACTCTCTCTATCCTTCTCCTTCTGTGTCCTCTTGAAACTTCTAAATGGTAGTTTTTGTGCTCTTACTTCCCCGTTACTTCTCTAGAGAAGCACAGCAGTTTCATTTTTCTCTTGTCTTTGTTAACCTGCCTGACCCAGAAATTTGTTGCCTTTTTAATGCCTCCCTTTATTTTTGCCCATTTTCCTTGACTCCCCCCAGTTTTCATATCATGAGGCATTCTCCCATTTTCTTAAAAAAAGTGGAGTTCCATTACACTCCCTCTTAGTCAGTAAATATTCCTAAGAATTCAATACACAGTGGCCCAGATATTCAAACTGCGCCAGGCTGTGGCGCAAGCTTGGGCGCAGCTCAACTTGGCTGCGCAGGGGTGTGGACTGGGTGATATTCAATGGAGCTGCGCCATGGCTCAGCAGCATTGAATATCACACCCTGGCCACCCCCAGTGTGCATGGTACAGTGGCACTGCACCAGTGCAAGTGGCCAGAGTGGAGCATCGGGATGCTAGAGCGAGTTCCATTGCACTATGCACAGCAACAGCGATATTCAAAACTTGACATGCAAATGGGGCCATAATGTATGCAAGGGGCAAATGGGGCCATTTGCATGTCATTATGGCCACATTTGCATGCAGGTGTGCCGATCCCTGACCACTTGCACCTGGTGCCCTGCCGGGCAGCAGCCATAAGGGACCGACGCCCACTGCAGCTGGCAATGTGCTCCATAGCCTGATCACGGGCTGAAGTAAACTATAGTACAGTCCAAACTCCCTGGTGGTCCAGTGGACCGCTATGTGCCCGATAGCAGGCATTTGTAATAATAATTAAAAATATCCCCAAACTCCAGTGGACCACTATCTGCCCGATCGCGGGCATCTGTATAAATAAATAAATAAGTCCAATATCCTTGGTGGTCTAGGGGTACCCCCACCCACCCACTGAGCCCCACAGCCCCACTCCCCGGTCAGCCAGCGACAGCAGCACCCCACCTGCCTGCCGCCCCGCCTATTCACGATTGACACCATCGGTAGGGCTGTACGCCCATTGGTTCACAGCGTGAGCCAATGGGAATGCAGCTCATACCGTACTACACATTCCAGATATGTGATCAGAAGTTACTCTGCTTGGCTCATTCACAAAGCTTCTTTCCATGTTTGCCTTTCTGGACTGATGTCACTCATTATCTATGGCTCTTTTTGGCATTGGACTCACAAATGGCTGCTTCTAACCTCTATATTGATACCCATATTGCCTTCACTTTGCCTGCACAGAGGATAGCATTGCCACTGCATGAGGACAGCATTGCCATGTGCTGACCTGGACATCTCATTCCATTCCATCTCAGATCCTCCAGGAAAGGCTATCAGCAATGACTTACATGGAGGTTACTTTGCACTCACTTAATTATTCTCCGATACCTGCTTAGCCTTCCCAATGCTTGCCAGGGGCTGGCTTGTCATCTGATGACCTACATGGGGGTCTGTCCCTAGCTGCCTCCTGGATGGCTATATGCAGTCATTGGCATCTGGGCTTCCCTCTGATCTATGTGGTGGTCTCATTCCATTCCATCTTGGGTCCTCCAGGAAGGACCATCAGCAATGACCTACATGGAAGTCACTTCGCTCACATTTCCTCATTCTACCTACATGGGGTTCCTATTCCACTGCCTCATGACACCCCATTCACTGGATTTTCACATTGCTGCTGCTTCTCTAATCAGATTGCCTTTGAGGGGCTCTTGTTCTATACCATTCTACCATGCTGTGGCAACTACGCCATCATGTGACACTTCATCTGGCTCTGAGGTGGCTTTATCAAACACTCTTGCACCTCTATCTGCAGTTTCTGTCCTTCAAAGTGGGCATTCCTGGCATTCTGGCATTCATCTACACCTTGACCAATGTGGAGGTCTCAGTCAGCACCATCTAGGGTCCTCCATGAAGGACCTTCATCACTGACCTACATGGAGGTCTCTCGCATGCTTATACCACCAGACAGTCTCTATCCCTAGCTCTGCCTCTGGGTATTGAGTAAAGGTATGCTTCGCTGGCTGCCGTGGATGGGTGTCCCTGTCTCCGACTTCATTATCTACACATTCCACTTCATTCATCTCCTTGAGCAGTCTCCATCTCTAGCTCTGCCTGGGGGACATTGAGCGAATGCCAGCCTTTTTGCCTGCTGGTGATGGGAGTTTATTCTTCATATCCATTCTTTCCTTCCTTCCTTCCTTCCATTGTCTCCTGCTTGGGTCCCCTCTATGCTGCCCTCTCCTTCATTATCAGCTTGGCTTCCTTGCCTTCAGGCTGGCTCTAGACGTCCTCCCTCAGTAGTCCTTGTGGGGTCTTCAGGTGCTCCACCATTTAGTACTCAACCATCCATCAATTTCTTTCCCCGGATCCATCCTCATTTCAGACTTCCAGTTTTTGAATACCACAGCAAAACTCCTGGACATCGTTTAACCACCTATCTTCTTTCATCTGGACATCCATCCAAATCAGACTCTCCTTCATCTTCTAGGATCCTTCATCTTTCAGAATTAAACTTTCTGATCACCATCAAGGTTCAGAGAATATGACTCATTGACCAGCAAGACTCAGAGGATAAGTCTCTTGGACATAACCAGAACCAAACCTCAGTCAACATCTTTTAGGATTGTCTCCTCATAGTTTGCCCAGAGGACGAGCAACTCATAGACATGGATCCTCAGAGGTCTCCCCCACAGTGGGTTTTTCCTCTCCTGAGTGCTACTGGTCACACTCTCTTGAGCTGAAGGAGGTAATCAAACTGTTAACAATCTTTTTGGGCCTCTATTCCTACATTTAAGCAGCATTCCTACCGGGGGAGGGGGATAAAGAAATGCCAGATTCTAAGTTCATAAGCTTAAATCCATAACATTCAAGTTCATAAGTATACACAAGCACTACTCTATGTACTACACATTGAATGGGAAGGTTAAAAGACTGCGATTCAATGAGAGGGAAATAACTCCTCCCACATCCCCTACTTAACCTCAGCACTTCCGTTGCTCAGCTTTGAGCATTTTGAAATTGCCCACCATCCTCCCCAGTCTCCTTCTCCTCCGGCACTCTTATTGCACCCTTGATGCTGGGCCTCTGTTCTTTCATCTACCCAGCATTCCTACCAAGGGTGGTAATAGAGAAAAGCCAAATTCTAAGTTCATAACCTTAAATCCATAACATTCAAGTTCATAAGTATACACAAGCACTACACTATGCACCACACATTGAACAAAATTACTGTGCTGGAGAGTGCTAAACTGTGATCAGGTTTAGGTTTGGTTATGTCTTAACCACCTCAAACACTCCTTCACCAAATAGTCCAAAACTACTCAATCCAAAGGACACCACAAAAAATTATTGCACTACTACCAATGCTATGAAAAAGGGCTGGGGTGGTCTAAATGGTGCAAAGGTTTAAACATGGAAACATTGACTCTGATAGTATATAAGGGCCACTTAGCCCACCCAGTCTGCCCATTGTCTCTGCCTATATTGTCACCGCAGACCCTACTTGATCTCCGCCCCCTTACTTCCAAACTGAGATTCCCTTGTGCCTATCCCATGCATGCTTGAAGCCCACCTTTGTTTTAACCCCACCACTTTGTCTGTAAGACTGTTTAAGGCATCCACCCCTCTTTCAGTGAAGAAGTACTTCCTCACATCTCTCCTACATTTTCTCCCTCCCAGCTTCATTGCATGTCCCCATGTTGTCATGCATCTTTTCCTCTGAAAAATGCTCCCCTGCTATACTTTATTCAACCCTGTGAATTATTTATATGGCTCTATCATGTCCTCTGCTCCCTCCTCTCTACCAGGGTGTGTATATTGAGTTCCTTCAGCCTGTCCTTATAAGGCTACTGATACAGCACCATTTTAGTTGCCCTCCTCTTGACAGTCTCTACCCAGTCTTTGTCCTTCCTGTGATGTGGTCTCCAGAACATGACACAGTACTCTACATGAGGTCTCACCAGCAATTTATACAATGGCAACACCACCTCCTTTTTTGTGTAGGCAATACCCCTCCCTATACACCCCAGCATTCCACTGACCCTACCTACTGCCTTGTCACACTGTCTCATTACCTTGAGGTCATCAGATACGATTACTCCCAGGTCCCTTTCCAGTTTGATGACTGTCAACACCTCTTCTCCCATTTTGTACTCTACCTCTGGGATTCTGTTCCCTAGACATATGATTTTTGTACTTTTTTCACATTGAAATATAGCTGCCATGCCACTGACCACTCAGTGAGTTTTCTCAGGTCACTGCACTACCTTTCCACCATCTCTGAAGTTTCTAACCTAGTGCAGATTTTAATGTCATCAGTAAATATGCATACCCTCCCTTGCAGCTCATCTGCATTGTTACATACTGTATAAAGAAATTAAAGAGGACTTTTCCCCAGTACTGAGCCCTGACACACCCCACTGGTCACTATCTCTTCCCAAGAGTGAACTTTATTTACCAATACCCTCTGTTGCCTATCCATTAACCAATGTCTTACCCTGTTTACCACCTTAGAAATAGAGATGATGTGAATTTTTAATTTGCTGGCAAAGTTGGAGCATATCTGTGTTATACACAATTTGTGAATAATTTGTGAATTCTACAACAGAACTACCAGCTCCGTTAGCAGATTTCTTTTTTAATTTAACAACCTCTCCCACCAACTGTGCAATAAAACCACCCCCCCATCCAAGAACATACAAGTTAAGACTATACCCACCTCCCACTCCCCTGCTTGTAACCTACACCCTACCTCCCTGCCATGATAAACACAACATGGCTGCCTCTGGCAGTTTGAAAAAGGAATTCCTTCCTCCCACCAGTATGCCAAATGGATGTTTGTATCAAAGACAGTGGGACTTGGGTTAGAGGAGGTAGAGGGAGTATATTAGGGATGCAGGTGGAGGGGGAAGGGATTATCTTTTGACACAGCTGCAGTAGCATCGTATTCACCAGGGTAGAAGGAAGAGGGAGGAGGGGGGTGCCAGTGGGGTGCTTGGTAGCGTGCTATCAATATTTTCACAAATTCACACTGTTATATGCCAGATGAATGGGCCATTCACCACATGAATTTGGCCAACCTTCACAGTGAAAAAAATGTGAATTGTAGTCCTCAACTTCATGAATTTGCCAAAATTTGCCGATTTTTTCTTAGAATGAATTTTGGCAACTTTACACATCTCTACTTAGGACCCACCCCTAAGCTGCCTAGTTTCCTTATGAGTCTCCTGTGTGCTACAGTGTTGAATACTGCACTAAAATCTAAGTAAACCACGTCTACCACCCCACCGTAATCTATTTTCCTGGTCAACAAGTCAAAGAAATTGATCAGGTTTGTCTGGCATGATCTCCTTATCAATGAATCCATGCTGCTTCTGGTCTTGTGAGTCATTAATTTCAAGATACTCCACAATCCTTTCCTCTGGTAGTGACTCCATTAACTTCACCACCACTTATTTATTTAATTTTGGTAACCGTGTAGGCTCACTGAGTCCAGTAAAGTTCCCTTTTTCAGGGGCAACCCTGAATTAATTACAGATACAATGAAGTATTACATTTGCAGAGGTACAGAGGCAGTATTTTATGATAAATCAGGCCGGTACAACAATTAACAATGAACAATACTTAGCAACATTTGTTAATGAACACAGGTACATTTGTAGATACAACCACTCACTTTTCACTTAGATACATTTGGGGATACAACTACACACTGCTTGATATAGTTGACTTAGGAAGTACAAGGTTGAAGTATCAGCAATGACATGTGCATTGATTTAGCTCTAGCAAGTGGGCCTTATGTGTCAGACTGACCAGACTACAGTTGCCAGCCTCCTCCCTGCTGCTACTTTTATAAAAAGGGGCTACATCTGCCCTCCTCTAGTCCCCTGGAACCACTCCTCTTTCCAGTGAGTTGTTGAATAGGGCTGTCAGAGGTGCAGCGAGTACCTCCCAGAGCTCCCACAGAATTTTTGCACTTCTACCTAGAGGTGTGCAAAAATAAAATCCCACAGATGGAATTCAAGTGAAAGTCTGACTTTTTCTTCTGCAAAAGTTCAGAAATTGATTTCTTAACTTCCGTGGAAATTCCTCCCGTGGCTGCAATCATCTAACCCAAGCTCATAGTGGCTAGTACTCCCTCCCCACCCGCCCCCATGTAAAAAATATCCCTGGTGGCTAGTGGTCCCTCCAATACACCAGCCACTGCCAAAATTGTACAGTAACCCCCTTCCCTCTTTCTCCATATTGTATTATAATCCCTGGTGGTCTACTGATAATTGACAAGTAAGTAACCCTTGTCCCCTCCCCATCTCCAATCCCCAGTCCCATAATTTATTAGCTATCCCTGGTGGTCTATTTCTCCCCACCCCAACCCCAGCAGGTGTCCCACCACCCTGCTCCCACCCCCATCATAAACCCCCCAGAGTGGGCAGCCCAGCACAGCTCTCCTCCATGGCCATTTTTTCACACCTCCTTATGAACAGTACAGCTGTCATTTTTCACATCCTGCCCAAAATGTGTTTTTGCACCTGTGGCCCACAAAGGCATGGTCGCTGTGGGAGATCAACTTTTGGGACAGATTAACAAAATCACAGTGCCACTGTTCATGAGGGGAGGTCCCAAAATGCCTATGTTGAAAATGTGTCTCTTCAAGGTGGGGGTGAGGATGGCATCAGTTCAATACTTCACTGCCATTCCTATTATGCATCTCTAATTCCTACTAAACCAATGCCAATGCCAGCAAGACAACATTCGGCATTGGCAAATTCTTGTTAATTTTCATACTAGAACAGTGGCTTCATCAGCTGCCTGAACAAAATCAGTACTGACACATTGGAGGTACACATGCAGTGGCTTTGTAAATCCCAAAATGTGTTCCACAGCTATCAGTGTAGTTATAAATTAAAATTTTAGGATGGAACTTAGGACTCTGTCAGCCTCATGGTTGAATTCAGCCCTTTTCTCTGACAATCTGGCCACAACTAAAAGCTTACGTATATACAAACATGCCAAATTGGCAGCAGATACAGGCCTTATGGTCTGTCTAGTCTGTTCAAGTGTGCAGCACATCAGCCAATTAAGCTGCAGCTGTCCCTTCCCTCTTCTACTTTATTTCCTCCTACTTCCTTCTCACCACCCCCAGTCCAACTCGGTTTACACTCCCTTGGATCCTGTCCCACCCCCTTATAAAGCTGCTCACCAACCTCACTGATATCACCTCTTCTGGCAGTGCATTCCACCCTGTAACCACCCTCTCCATGAAACAGTGCTTCCTGATTTCCTTCCTGAATCTTCCTCCTTCCAGTTCAGACTGTGTCCCCTGGTTTCCCTCCCACCTTTTAGTCTAAACATACCCTAGGTGTTAACTCTCTTCATGCCTTTTAGGTACTTGAAGGTCTCAATCATATCCCCTCTCTCTCTGTTCTGTCCTTCAGGGAATACATATTGAGCTCCCTCAGTCTCTCCTCATACTGTTTATCCCCAATCCAAGGATCATTTTCGTTGGCCTATGCTATACCCCCTCCAGCAGCTTGATGTCCCTTTTCAAGTAAGGGTGTGAGTACTGCATGCAGTACTCCCAATGTGGCCTCACAAGGGACCTGTACAGATTCAGGATGACTTCTTCTCCTAGAGGTTAGTCCCCCTGCTATGCACCCTTGCTTTCCATTTGCCTTTGCCGTTGCCCTCCTGCAATGCACTGGGTGGTTCATTTCCCCTGTTACTGGTACTCCCAGATCCTTCTCCTCCATTGAAGTGGATAACTGCACTACCCCAACCATTAACTATTAACGGGATTCCTGGCCCCAACTGCATGACTTTACACTTCTTGCCATTGAACCCCAGTTGTCATGTGTTTGACCAGCCCTCAAGTCTTGCTAAATCCTCTAGGAGTACTTTACTGCCTTCCCCCCCCATCCACTTCTGCACAGATCTTTGTGTCGCCTGCAAAGAGGCTGATCTTATTTTTTATCCTGTCCGATATGTCAGCAATGAAAATGTTAAACAGTACCAGTCCCAGCACCAAGCACTGAGGGACCCCACTTTTTACAGTTCTGGACTCTGATAGCTCACCTCCCATGACTACCCTCTGCTGCCTATCCTGTAACCAACTCTTAACCAACCTAAAAAGTGTCCTCCCTGCCCCAAGGTTACACAACTTGCTGGTCAGCCTTCCATGAGGCACCAAGTCAAAGACCTTGCTGAAGCCCAGGTAAAGGACATCCACTACATGGCCTTTATCCAGTGCCCACTTCACCCAATCAAAAAAGTCAACCAGGTTTGTCTGACAGGATCTGCCTGAGTCAAACCCATGCTGCCTGCTGTTCTGGAGACCATACTCCCCCAGAAATGTCATTAGTCTCTCCTTGAGGATAGTCTCTATTAGCTTTCCTATAATAGTGGTAAGGCTCAATGGTCTGTAGTTCCGTGGTTCTTGGGCCCACTCTTATGAAGGGGCACCACATGCACTATCCTCCAGTCCCTGGGCATGCACCCAGTACCTAGGGAGGTGTTGAATAATTCTGCCAGCAGGCTATGTCCACCTCCCCTTTTGCCATCATTGCCTGCAATTCTACTGTCTTGTTACCCAGGCTTCTAGCATTCAACTAGACCACCCTCCATTGTGAACCCATCCCCTTAATGCCTTTCCTCTTCTCCTTATCCACTCCCCTTTTTCTAATTTTGATCCTGCCTAACTATGGGGGAGGCCCAAATGACCCCCTCACCTGGTGGCTGTCCACCACTTCACCCTCCCCCTTACCTAGTTTAAATTGTACTTATCTTGTATGTACTCCTGCAACTTCTGCTTCAGGACCTCTGAGCCTATTCTTGAGTCAACATAAGAAATATGTCTGACTCATCCATCATGTATTTCCAGTAGCAGAAATGGTTGTCAAGCTCTCCTTTTGTCATTATCAAAGTTACTGGGTGGATTTCTAAATTCTTTCATTTCCAAGAGGTAAATGTTTTGAACCTTTCAGCAATGCCATAGTCCTCTTGGTTTTGTTGAAAATGTTGGCAACTTGTCACATTGTACAAGTATATGCTATTGCAGTACTAACACTGTATACACTGCAGACTGTGTACTAGGTACCAGGGATTTTTCCTAAACACTGTAAGTACTTTCACTCCATTAAACTGGCCTCTCATGTTGCTACCTTTGTCAAATCTTGTCTTCTCATGAAAATCCTTTTAAATTCCCCAGGCAGTGAATCACTGCTAAAACAGTTCTGCCAGTCCTTGGCTGGTCATTTCAGCAACCTCAACAAATTTCACAAAATCTACATACAGTTCAACTTTACCATTGATCCCACTTTGCAAATACTATACAACCAGAGATAGCTGCTCTTTGCTCGACATGTCAGTGGTCCCATCAGCAATTAAAATAAACCATATGGCAGCCTCTGTATGATTTAGAATTTTTGCTGAATCTGTTGAACAGCCAGGTTTAAAAGTTTATTCTGAATCTGAACTGAGGTATCCTGGGTATTTCATGAAGAGTCCATCAAGTATTCTGTCAGGATTGGATCTTTTCTTGCAATATACTGCAGAAGTGTATTGGAATTTGCATTGTTACTTGTGTATCTTTGCTATGTCATATTTTGTCTGACGCACAAAATGATGATTCCAATTATTTTGGGTAAAGCATAATGTGTGCGTTCTTGTGACTTGGTGTCATAGTCACAGTGTTAAGAAAGCCATCTTCACCATGCCATCACAAACCACAACAATGTCCTCTGGTCACAGCATTCATGTGTTCCTTTGATTTTGAATGCCTGTCCATGATCTACAAAGAATTCAACCAGTTGATCATTGGAGTGGATACCAATTTGGTTGACTTGCATGAAGCGTTAAAGATGTGCCTGTAATATGGTCCACAGTATACCATCCATTTTTTCTGAGTACCTACCAAATTTATAGTCAAAGTGATCACTGGGCAGAATTATTATAGTACTAGCTTTCCTGTACCCTTCAAACTCCTTTTGGGAAGCACAAAATTATGTGGGGGTATCATTGTTTGGTCATTTTTCCATGTAACTCAGGCAATTTCAGTTCGGAAGGTCAGTGTCTATATCATCTTGTTAACACTTTTTCATTCTTGCAGTAGCTAGATCCTGGTTCAAATTCAATGGTGTGTGCCGGCTCAGTAGTGCTGAGGATTGAGGCACTAGATGCCACACTTCACGTCATGCTGGCAACCCAGGTTTGGGAATGAGCCTGGGCTGCTGGGGGTTGGCATGGGAGAGAGAGATGATTGAGCAGCTGGAGGACTGCTCTCATCTCTCAGGGAAGGGAGGGTTTACTGTCCTGCTTGTCAATCTCCCTCTTGCGATGACTAGAGGGAAATGTGAGTCAGGAGGCATGTTGCTGATGCACGACATTGGTGGGGAGGGGCGGGAGAAAAAATGGAGGAAAAAAGGAGCTGGAAGGCTACATGATGGCCCCAATAGTACCCTTTCTGGCTCCCTGACATCTGGATATTTGTCCGGGTTGGGGGAAAGCTGGCGCCCCTTTGCCTCGGCCCTGTCATGGGGGAGGGGGAACCTGTGTGGGATTGGTGGGGAGATCAGATGGGAAACGGTAGGGCCAGAGACAAGTCCCCTCTGAGGGAGGGGTCAGAGCCACCTGCCAGGCTCTCAGGAGGATAAAAATGTAGGTAAGGGAAGGAAGGAAACATTGTTTTAACCAGGAGTAGCACACTAAGCCGAAACTTGTTTCCAGATGCGACCTGGGAGCACACGGAAGTTAAGTGACTTGTTCAGGATCACACAGTATGCACCTAGGTGTTGTGGGATTCAAACACAGGTCTCCAGATCTGAAAATCAGAACCTTAACCCATTGCACTATACTGCATCCATTATAATATAATAAAAATTAAAAAAATCCAATGGTGTGTCCACTACCACATCTTATGGACTCTCCACCACTGTGACTTGTCTCACACCTCCCAGTGTGGAAAGTTAAAACCAACATAATTTAGAATTTCAAAGGCCGTTGACCACCAGTTCTGACTTAATTTACAACCCCAGAACATATGTAGCATTTCTGCCTTTAAAGCTTGACAATGCCAACATAGATTATTTGCATTCTGATGCATTTTGGAAAGTCTATATGGTGTGTAGTAAGCCCTATTCAAAATGTTATATTGAAGCACACGATCCCTAGTAAGGCTATATAATGCTACAGCCCTACAGGCCTCATACCATTGCTGTTCTGTAGTATTTTGTTGTAACTCTTCATCCCACTTGTCAAAAGTGCTTTCATAAGTGCCCAAATATGTATTATTTAGGTTTGACGTCAGCCAAGTGAATATTTTAATTGATTTTTCTTCTAAGGACCTGTGTAGGGCTTTTTCTAAAGCCTTATTATTAGGGGTCCTTTTCCATCTTTTGTAGTCTTTTGCATACAGGCTAGAGAGCTGATTAAAGAAGAGAAACTGGTTTTCTTCCAGCTGAAACTTATTTTTAAAAGAAGACCAAGATATTTTATATCCTTTATCATATAAATCCGATCATCTAGTCACTTTTTTTCCCATAACTTATTTCTTAACCCTCCCCAGTTGAAATTTGGGTTATTCCAGATTTTGTTTTTTGGGGGGAAACTGCACCTCCCATGTGGTCTTATTTGTGTATTTAATAACCCCCTGGGAAATGATTTTTAATATGTTGCTTTTGGCCTTTTGACATTTCCTCACTGTAAACAGCAACTGGGTTAAATCTATAGTGTCTGACAAATATACTGTGAGTAGGTGGTTTATAAATCTCATATTCGGTTCCAAATCTTCCCTGTAAGTCCATCTAATAACTATTTTCATAATGTAAGACAAACAGTTATTCCCCAAATCTGGACACGTCATGCCACCACTGTCTGCAGGAAGACATAATTTGGACCATGCAATCCTTGGTGGTTTATTGTTCCAAATAAACTTTTTTGTTTGTTTATTTATTTGTTTAAGCCAATTATCCAGGATAGGGACAATCACAGTCTGGAGTCTATAAAAAAGAAAGGGGACCACCATCATTTTAACAATTTGAACTTTTCACCATAAAGACAATAGAATCTTCCCGCAAAGCTGAAAGCTGTCATAAAGTATATCTGATAGAGACTTAAAATTTAAATTAAAGAAAATATCTAATTTATTGTGAATAAGTATTCCCAAATACTTCATACCATCTTTACTGATGTTGGCCTGTAAAATACTTTGAATTTGTGCATAATCTGCTATATGAAAAGTACTAGACCACTGCATTCTGCCTCAAAGCTTGAAACAGAAACTTTTCTGCTCCATTCTGCACCTGTAATAAACTGCCTACCACAACATCCTTTGCCACAAATGGTGAACTCCCCTATACTGCATCCTGTCTCACCATTACTTCTGTTGTCTCAGTGGCCACAGCCTGCTTCAATGCCTTGGCTGGAGTTGGTGTCCCAGTCACTATGTCCTCCACGGCATCTTTCCAATGGGAGAACACAAAAAAATTGTATTATAAAATGCATATTGGAATATATAGTTATGTAATTACATATTGAGAGTAACATGTTACCATCTTAAGAAAATGTTTGGGATGGTGACAATGGGTATGCTCCCTGTATGTTGACACTATTACAGCGAACACGTCAATGCTGACAACATCGATGTTTTCACTGGGATAGTCTGCCCGAGACCCCAGCACACTGTCTACCAGTCTTGCACCCCCTTCCCGATCCAACTTTCACTTTGAGTTAGAATCCTATAGATCATGGAGTGAGGGGGGGGGCAGAGCCCCCCTCACGGTGGGGTTTGGGAGTGAAGCCCCCCGATGAAAAAACATTCAGGGTCTCCAGTCAGATTTATGTCAACTGCAAGTTGCGGCCAACATAAATCCATTGCTGTGATGATGGTCAACAACTTAGTTGTCGAACAGGCATCGTAGAGCCATGACAATGGATGGAGACTGTTTATATGGAAAAATGAAGTTGATAATCCAACCTTTAAATATTATTCTGACAAAGTGGCTCTCACAGGCAACTGTTCGTTTAATTTCAGTCTACATGCAGTGTTGTACTGAGTCTCAGCAACAAGTACATTGAATAGTTCAATTTATAGAAATTGTGCTTAAGGGTAAACTTACTGTAAGAAGCTGAAAATGGCTTTTGACATCTTCTATCTCCCCACCCCCCACTCAGCTTTCTTGATCTTTCTCAACTGATTCCAGAAAGCAGTTTATACTTGACTCTACTGCTCTCCATTGTACAATGGTGTGAAGTTGAACACATGAATACTTTACTGAAATCCTATTGTTGCTGTGCAGTCTGACCTGATGCTGCAATGTGCCACAATACCTTGATCCACTGTCTGTTATCTGTACCCCAAAAAATGAAAGACTATGATGAACATAAAAGAAAACAAAAATAAGCACTGGGCATCTCAGCTGTCTACTATAGTACCAGGATATCTATTATTTATCACAAACTTCTATGGGGACAGCCTAGCGTGACATAGTAGAGAGGCTAAGCAAACTATGTTATTATAACCCAAAGGTGCCCCCCAAGTCGAGTTAAGTGACTACAAGGACTATAATTCCAACTTAATCTCAGGTTTGTAAACTGAGCTGCTTGTAGAGTATGTACTGTATGTGAGGGTGCATGTGTGCATAGTTTACAAAATACCGCAATACTGACTGGCAATGCATGATCATAATTGCTGAACATTCATGAACCATGCCCAATCATAGTTCAAAAGACCATGAAAAGCTTTTAAATTAGGTACTGGAATCCTATGTAGCTGCCCTATAGTGATTCTACATGTCACCATTTTTGAACTTTGTAATATCACAGATGATAAAGCTATTATACAACTGCACTGTAGCCAAGCACTCCTTGATCAGAGTCAGACATGACAAGGTGCTGAAAATGGTGGCTATATGGTATTGTATCAGTACAGAGCAAACTGCTGTAAGCTACAGTGGGGCCCAATACATCATTCAAAAGATCTTTCCATGGACTTCCAAACTGTATGATGGGAACTCTTCATAAATATTAGCTTTCAACAAATTGGCCAACTGTGAAAAAGTTAGAGCATCCTGTCTACTGAGATCCATGGCTCCCACTACCACTCAGGGTACATGCAGCTGGGCTGCATGCATACAACCAATCCTGATATCTTCTGAAGGAAATATTAAGCTGAACATGTATCACAGAAATTAAGAATCACTTACAGACCTTATTTTTTGACTGTTGTTTTATTCAGGTGTCTTGCTTAACTAACAACATTAGAGCAATTGGAGAGAAGGACAGGGATGCTGGAGCTCTGAGGCTATTCATAGTCTCTTCATCAGTCTACCACTCACCCTGCAGCACAGAGTCCCTAAACATGTTAGTGATCTGCTGACCAGGATAAACATGATCAGACAGGGTGGGGCACCATATTCAGGGTGGCTGCTGTCTGAGTGACAGGGATATGAGAGAGTGCCTACTATAGAAACACACACCAGTAAAGAAAATACCAGAATTACCATGAACCAAGAGAAAATTTAAAAGAGAAGTAGTTTTCTTGCATAGTAATGATGACAAAACAATGGCATACATGTGCTGAAGAGGGATATTATTAGAAAAAGGTAAACAATACCTCATGAAAAATAAGGTCACAAGTTATTTTTTGAATTGTACCTTATTATCAAACCGATGGCATGGAAGAAGAGACAACCATACAATATACTGCATAAGCAAAGACTTCAAACATATAAATGCATTCAAGGCCCCCCAAAAAGGGTCCACAAAGGCCTCCCCCAGACTCAGACACATGATTTCTGTTCCGAGCTGCTTTTTTCTTGTATATTGACTTTCAATAGGAACAGAAAGGGATTTAAATGGAAGCTGGCAAGTGCCAAAAGCAGCACTGAATACAAATCACAAATAATCCAGAAATATTATGATGTGAGCACAGGCCTGGGGAAGGGGGATTGAACTTATGGGACTCAAATCACCCAAAAATCTAAAAACTCACCAAAATGCCCCAGAAACAAAGAACATTGAAACAGGTTTTGAAAAACACCATACCCTTTCTCCCAGATGCTCTGCCATCCACACCAGATAGGAATGCTGGATATGTCTTCTTTTTCCTGATGTTCACTCTCCTTTCCCTGTTCAAATGGGCTACCGATGGGGCAGCCAGCATTTTTATAGCCCAGGTAGGCCCTTTCTCCTCTTTTCAGCAGACTTTGAAATTATGAACCCTCTTTCTGTTGGTCCACTCCACATAGAATTTTGATAGAACCCACCATATAGTAGTAAGCAAGTTCTCCTTCCCCCTTTACCAGTATGTTCATTACCCAACCCCTTTCACAATATACACATGGGTTCCAATATTTAAATGGGTAGTGCCAAATTAACTGTGAATAGTGCCAGAGGTGCCAGTGGGAACAAAGAGGAAGCAGGGAACTACAGACCTGTCAGCCTCACCTCGGTAGTGGGAAAGATCATGGAAGCACTACTGAAGGAGAGATTGGTGGAACATCTGGTTGTCAATGGACTACAGGACCCAAGGCAGCATGGTTTCACCAGGGGGAGGTCATGTCAGACCAACCTCATTGAATTTTTTGACTGGGTGACTAGGGAGGTGGATCAGGGAGGGCAGTGGACATGGCCTATCTGGACTTCAGACAAGGCCTTTGACACTGTGCCACATAGAACTATTACACAAACTGGGGAATATGGGTGTGGGCAGGACAGTAGTGTGGTGGGTAGGTAACTGGCTGGGTGGCAGGACACAGAGGGTGGTGGTAAATGGCTGTCACTCCACAGAGGGAAGAGTGACCAGTGGGTTACCACAGGGATCAGTGCTGGGACGGTCCTATTCAACATCTTCATCAGTGACATTGCACAGGATATAGAAGGCAGAATTTCACTGTTCGCTGATGACACAAAGCTCTGTAACAGAGTAGACACACCAGAGGGTGTAGACAGAATGAGAAGGACCTGCAGAAACTTGAAGAATGGTCAAGGGTTTGGCAGTTGAAATTCAATGCAAAGAAGTGCAAGATAATGCATATGGGGCACAAGAACCCTGGCACAATATATCAGTTGGGGGGTGAGGATATAGCATGCACCAAGCAGGAAAGGGATCTTGGGGTTGTCATCTCTGATGACCTCAAGGTAGGGAAACAGTGTGACAAGGCATCAGGTAAAGCAAATAGGATGCTGGGATGTATAGGCAGGGCATCACCAGCAGGAAAAGGGAGGTCATAATTCCGCTATACAAGACACTAGTGAGGCCCCACCTGGAGTACAGTGTACAGTTCTGGAGACCATACCTACGTAAGGACATAGACAGGGTAGAGAAGGTTCAGAGGAGGGCAACAAAGATGGTGCATGGGTTGCATCACAAATCCTATGAAGACAGGTTGAAGGAACTGAACATGTACTCCCTGGAGGAGAGGAGGGAGAGAGGGGATATGATAGAGACATACAAGTATCTTACAGGGAGGAACAGGGTGCAGGAAAACACTATTTTAAGCGAAAAGATGTTTCAGGACTAGAGGGCATGGGATGAAGTTGGAGGGAGGACTTATTCAGAGGAAACGTGAGAAAGAATTTCTCACAGAACGGGTGGTGGACAAGTGGAACACCCTGCCAGAGGAAGTGGTGGGGATGAAACAATCACGGGATTTAAGAATGCATGGGATAGACATAAAGGAATTCTAGAGGTCAGGGGTAAGGGGAAATAGACTTCTAGGAAAACAAACTGAACTTACAAGCTCGAATGGGCAGACTAGGTGGGCCATAGGCCCTTATCTGCCGACACTGTCTATGTCTATGTATCTATGTAGGTTGGGGCCATTTCAGAAGACCAAGGTGTGCTGTATTAGCCAGACAGTGCAAACAAGCTGAATATATCATTGCACCTATGCAGATGAGGGATCCCTCATACACTGGACCCAGTGGCATATTCAAACATTTCAACAGCACTAAACAGCCATTGCAGCACTGTTTAATGCTACTGAAACACTGACCTTAAAGTGATGCAATGGCTGTGCCTCCTATCACACATTTTCTCCTCAATATATCGTAGTCCTTGGTAGTCTAGTAGCCCTCCTTGATCTTCCAGTCCATGTCTCATAAACATATTCCCTGGTAGTCTTGTGAACCCCCCATTGCCTGGCCCTTGTCATATAAACATATTCCCTGGTAGTCTAGCGCCCTCCACCACTTGCTCCCCATCACATAAACATATTCCTTGGTAGTCTAGTGGCCCCCCATCACCTGGTCAATGTCATATAAACATATTCCCTGGTTGTCTAGTAGACCTCACATTCACCTGGTCCATGTCACATAAACATATTCCCTTGTAGTCTAGTTGACCTCCTCTATTACCCAGTCCCTGTAATGTAGAACATCTTCCCTGGTAGTCTTGTGGATCATCCCAATCACAGATAATCCATCTAACCTAATGTCCCCTTTAAGAAGATGCTGGGTAGCTATCTTCCACTTCCAAGAGAAGCTGGGTAGTGCATAGCCTACTTCCCCATAGCCATGATGGCTTCTCTGTCCTTTTAGCAGTATGTGTTGGTCCCCACTCCTTCCACAGTATCAGCATGAATATGCTGCCCCCCTTTCCCAAGATGCTGGTTGGCCATCACCCCACAATATGCTGGTTCCTCATGCCCACCTTCTTTTATAGTATATACTGCTGGTTATCCTTTATCCATCACTGCCAATATACTAGCTAGTCAGATATCCCCCCACCATTGCTAATACCTCCTCTCCATGGCTGGCAGCATATATCCCAAAGCTCTTGGGGGCTTTGGACTGACAGTGGCAGAACACATACAAAAAAGAGGACACTGTCATGTTCACAATAATTTGCCCCAAGCACCCCCCACCCCCATTTATAGCTTGCTCCCCCAGGAATGTAGTGCAGACAGTCCTTGGTTGTATTTGTTTTGTGCATTGTTTGCTGGTTTGGTTTTACATTAACCTTCCCTTCAGTCTTCCAAATACCAAACCATTCTGAACTCAAGTTAAGTTGTTTTACGTCAAGATTCGCACTCCCATTCCCACTCACTAGCCCACCACATACTTGCTGTTCCACCCATGGCAAGTTGGTAAAAGCCCAGCCACTCAGACTGGGGCTCACTCAGATGGACTCACTACATTAAGGACAGCTACCCCAGCCAGCAACCCACCCAGACTCAACCACCTACTACCCAGCTTGCAAATGTAAACATGCAGCACGGGCAATGTCAGACTTAACTAACCTGCCCTGCAGTGCCCTAAATCCCAGGCCCTGGCTCACATACTGTCACCTGCTGCACCTCACGTAAATTCAAATCATGTTTATTGTTCAGCATATAGCTTTTACAATTTAAAAACAGCATATAAACATTAAAAATATTTTTTTTTTTACAAAAGTTATAAACCACATTTATGATTAGCACACATACTGTTTATTGATAAAATGCCAGTGCATAAATACAATAAAAGGCTATAGCTTCCCTAACAACATTTGTACTAGTAATATTGCACTGTGCTCTTTAATTAGATTGTAGTCTTATCAAAATAAATCTCATATATACATACAGTGAATTTTCTAAATGCAAGTCATTGGTCCTGTGTGCAATGCAATTGGAACAACTGTATTTTATTCATTACAACTTACATGATTTCAAATATTGTACAATATTTCCTAAAACAAACTGATCTGTGGTTGTGAATAGTTTTAACATAATTTGTTCTAGTGGTATAAGCCTATTTTCCAGATATCTCTGCAGCCATTTCTTTCTCAGGTTTTCATACAAGGAATAAACCAAAATTACATGCCTCAGGTCATCATGTAAATTCAAGCTGCATTTGCAAAATTCATTATCACTTCTATTCTGCTTAAACAGAATATAATTACTCCTATAGTGTTCCAATGTAAGGCGTGTCAAAATTCTTCTGTGGTTTACATCATTTATTAAAGACAAGTATGGTTCATTGTTATGATCCAGTTTGAGCTGGTTATACCAAGTAAAGTTTTTGTATTTTTGAATTTGTTCCATATCGTTCAAGAAGTAAATGTCCCTAATCCTGTTTTTAATCTGTAATTTGATTTCTAAAAATAGTCTATTATATATTTGATAAAGAATTTCTGTCATACTATTTCTGATAATTTGCTTATTAACAATAACTATCATTGGGGGTCTGAATCCCCATCTCTGTGCCTCACTTGTTCACTTCACTTAGTCTGGGACATCTTGACTTCTGTCACTGTAGTGCGTTCTGCCAACCAACTGCCACTGTAGTGGTATTTGACCTTGGGATGACCTGACTCACAATTCCGTGTTGTTTGAATTGGCCCTCAGGGCTGGCAACCCACATTCAAGAACTGAAGTCCTTGAATTTAGAAAGGTGGACTTTAAAAAGGTTGAAGGAACTGGTCAGGGATAAGTTAGTAGGGGTGGAGGACATAAGGGGGGTTGAGGAGAGGTGGGGGGCAATAAAGGGAGCCATCCTCGAGTCATCCTGGGCAAGCATAAGTACAGCATCTGAAAAAAAAACAGGTTTAAGAGACCACTATGATACTCAGCTAGGGTCAGGGAAGAGGTTAGGGCCAAAAAGAAGACCTTCTATAAATAGAAGGAAAAGCTGGTGAAGGCAGAATGGGAGGATTATCTACAAAGACATAGAAAGGCAAAGAGGGCCATCAGGGATGTGAAAGCAGACATGGGTCTGCATATAACAGAGGGGGTCAAGAAAAGAGAAAAAGTTGTTTTAGACATAAGTGAAAAATGAAAAAGGGGGCATTACATGGCTAGTTGTGGGGCTAGGGTGATAGAAGAGGATGGACAAAAGGCCCCTATCCTGAATGGCTACTTTTGCTCAGTATTCTGTAATGAGAGCTGCAGTTCCATGCCAAAAAGTGGCATCAAAGCTGCCGCTAAGGAAGTCCCAGAGATGAGGCAACCAATATGTATTAGCAAGAGGGTCCTGAATGGGCTGTCAGCCCTAAAGATAGATAAGGCCCAAGGACCAGATGGGTTGCATCTTAGGCTACTTAGAGTTGGCTCCATATGAAAATCATGCCTGCAAAACTGCCCTGGTCAATAACCGTGATGACAAGACAGCAAAATGGAAAACTACGAGTGGAAAAACAGTGTCAAGCAAGGATGATGAAACCACCGATAGGATTCACTGTCCCAGGGGTGGGGTGGGATGGAACTCTGGGTGGGGAACACAATTAGGGGGGCAAATTTACTATTCCTAACTCTGGGGGGGGTGCAACCCAGGGTGAGGAAGAAAGCTGTCAGTCGCTGAAATGACAAGCACTGTAAATACCAGGCTGCTTAAAGGACAAGCGCTGTTTTTCATGCACTATTTTTGCTTCATTCTTTTAATGTGACACCCTTAGGGCATTAGCAGCAGAACTGACTAAACCATGGGCTGGGCTATAGCACACATAGGACCAGGGAAGTTCCAAGAGATTGAAGGGTGGCAAGCATTGCACTTCTTCAGAAGGGGGGGCGTGAGCAACCAGGGATCTACAGGCCTGTCAGTCTGACTCCCATATGTAGCTTTTGTAACCATCCCTGCTCATCTTGGTCATTGGCATTTTTCTCTTCTTCCTCCTCCCATTCTTTGGAATCTCACCATTGTCATTATTAACCCCTTGGCAAAAAAGGGGACCATCATAGTTGGTAAAAAAAATAGATCTCACTCAGCACTTTACAGTGTAAACATTACTGTCCCTGCCATGGCAACTTGGGAAGGTCCAATTTATTTAAACTGTAAACCATAACTTTATTTTAAAATTAAATCAGCAGTTGTATTAGCAGGTTTAACACTGTACCCTTCAGGCAGGAAACATTCGGACACAGGGCACAACACTTTAGGCAGAAGTTGCGCACAAACCACCAAACATTTATTTAGAGAAGCAGGTGCACACAGCTAGTGGTAGTGTGAAACTGACGCCACAGCTGCTGGTTATAGGCACAACCAGAATTAATGCATTTATAGTCACTGTACATGTTCCAAAACCAGCCAACTACAGGTTTGATTCTCATAAGCAGCTCAGTTATTTTAAGCATATTTACAGTTCGATTGCAGGTCTCTAGCTTGAAATTTTACATGATCAGATTTCCCCATTTACATTCATTTGACGCAAAGTATATAGCAATTACATCATGGTGCCCCCTCAAAACCGCAAGCAGGACTAGTGGATCTGGCTGTGCATCTCCCTGCATGGCACAGGAGTATCAATGCTGCCTGGCAGAGGGGCTAAAGAAGGGATATACACTTTCAAATACACAGTCACAAAAACATGAGGTACAGATAACCTGGCAGTCTGCCTTAAGCCCTGTGCCTCCATGAGGGTCAGAGTCTGAATCTTTATTTGGTTGCAGCAAATAATGTCTTACCATACCAACCAGGATAGTGCCTTGCCCCTGGGGTTCCAAACCTTGGTAACAACTGTCGTGATTTTCCACTATCAAGCAAAAAGGTCTCTGGCTTTAGGCCAGAGTCTCTTACCAGCACAGACTGCCTGCCATACTGTCTACCATTCAGGAGAAAAGCACAGATTGACTAAATGTCATCAGGAGACTCCAAAGAGGATGCATCCCCAGTAGGTCCCCACTTGTCATAAACACGGTACCTGGCTAGGGTCAAAGCATTTGAAGACCCCACTGAAGGGGACCAGTGCCACCTAGACCCTGGCACCCTTCCATCATCTGTGGCCCACAGGCCCATTCCAGTCAGTCACAGCTAGAGACAAATTGCTTAAACAGGAAACAGGGCAAATCACTGACATTGCCAAACACATTTCAGAACCTTGAAGCAGGGCTAATCTTAAATCTATAAGTGCACTTGTACTGACAATTTATTTTATTTACTGGTCATATAGCATAGCCTCAAACACTGGCACCCTTTCTGTGAGTTCTGTTAACCTGCTATGCCCAGAGCTGGGTTACATGTATAGAAATGATTAGGCAATAGGCAGAGGGTGATTGGTAGATTTAGTAGGATCAGAATGACAATAGGAATCAGAATGATGGGCAGTGAACTGAAAGGTACTGAAATAGTTGAAGGGCAGGTATTATGTAGAATGCTTGAACAACATAGATTTGTAACTTTGGGGAATGCTGTTTCTGTCTCTGCTACAGGTACAACCATCCTTTTAGGATGCCATGAAGACTCAGGGGACCCTATTGAGGATGGAATAATCTACCGCTAGAGGTGTCACAGGGGTGAGGTCCCCTTAGACCAAAGGTACCTTTGGGAAGAAGGCCAAAAAGAGCAAATGAATGAAATGAACACAACAGTTACTTTCCATAAGGAGAAAAGAGATGAAGCTTGGGAAAATGAGACAAAGTATCATAGAATATAAGACCACCATCCAGTTCTGTCTTTCAGTGGAAAATGTAATACAACATTATAATGACATTTGGCATGGAGTAGAGGATAAACCTTGTGGAAGAAACCTCTGGAGACCCAAGACACAGACCCATGACCTAAGGTACAACTTCTCCAGGGTAAAGATCACTTTGTATGTCCAGAACAGGACCTCAGACATGCTGCTTCAATTAAAAAGATAAAGAGCCTCTCCTCTCTGGACAATTCCACCCTTCTAAAGGTTTCATTCCATAGGTTTCATAGGTTTTTTACTGAACATAGAAGACAAAAATCCATTGTGCTCACACTTACAGTAATCATTGAATATACCCAGTTATTTTATTACTAATGTAATCATTCAGCTTGGCCTTAAAGTTAGTCATATCTTTACTACCCACTATCTCTAGCGGGACTGAATTCCACAGTGCTACAACCCTTTTGCTTGTACCAAAATGCATGCCTCTTCGAATGACAAAGGTCCCCTTTTATTGTACTATAGGGCTAACATTTCAAGCTAAAACTGAGGCAATCCCAAAGGTCATGATTGGTTAGGGCACCATAGACTAAACAGAAGTCTCCCTACATTCTACAGTATTCCAGGAAGAACACCCCCAAACAGTGTAACCTTTCCTCATAAGTAAGGCCTCTAAGATCATTTTTTATCCTAACTGCTCTCATCTGTATCCCCTTGAGTGCCCTGGTCTCAGATTTAGTATCCAGTGCCCAGAACTCGGCACGGTATTTGAGGTGCAGCGTAACCATGGACTCATATAGGGGAACTATTCCCTCCCTTTCCCTGCTTGTAATATGTCTGATGATGCTATTTAGAACTCCGTTGACTCTCTGTTTGATGGTGTAGCAATGTTTCGTAAAACTTAGGTCATTAGATATTATCACACCCAAATCTCTTTCTTGGATCACTTCCTAAGGAATAATTAGCCTTGATGTTGTTCTTGCCAAAATGCATAACTGAGCATTTTTTTGGTGTTAAATTCTAACCTATGTGTTTTAGCCCATTGCTCCAAGGTTGCTAACACCCTCTGCAGATTCATTTTATTGTCTGTATTTTGTTCCACCATACCAATTCTAGTGTCATCTGCAAATTTAGAAACCCAAATGCCCTCATTGCACTTCAAGGATGATACATACAGATTAAACAGACCTGGACCAAGTACTGAGTCCTGGGGGACTCCACAGTCAACTTTGCCCAGCCTAAGGTGATGCCCCCAAGACTCACCTCCTGTCTCCTTTCTGTTAACCAGGAGTTAATCCAATTAATAATATTGCTAGCCATCCCCATGTTTTTTTCAAGATGCAATCAATTCTTTATGAGGTACCATGTCTAACGCTTATGTAAAATCCAGAAATATCACATCCACGGGGAGTTGCTTTCCAATACATTACTTATCTTACTATAAAATTCAATTAAATTCATTTGTCATGAGTTGCCCCTCATAAAGCCATGCTGTGAACTATCCACCATGTCAGTCTTCATGTCACAATTTTCTATATACTCCTTTATAATCCCTACGAGAGTCTTTCCCAAAATAGATATTAGACTCACTGGTCTGTAACTTTTGCAGACCTTTCTATTCCCCTTTTTGTAAAGGGGTGCCACAGTGGTCCACCTCCAGCAATATATGACCATACCATGATCTAAAGATTTTTGAAACAATTTTGCAGGTGGCATTGCCAGTTCATTAGCCAGTTCACTGACTACCCTTGGGTGAACACCATCCTGTCTCAAGGCTTTGTAAGGATTGACCTTAAGAAGTCTGTCTCTGATATCATTATTCTCTGTTTTCAAAGGACTGCTCACACTATCTGTGTGACCCAGTATGGTACTGTCAGAGTTGTCATTAAATACTAGACTAAAATATTTATTAAATGTCTGAATAATATGACCTTCATGGTAGTCAGTTCCCCACTGTTATTCTCTAGTGGGCCTAATTGTACATCACCACCTCTTTTACAATTTATGCGGTTATAAAAGGATTTGTAGTTTGCCCTTGACCTTGACGGCCAAGCTCAGCTCATACCCACATTTTGACTGTCTGGTTAATTTTTACTTTCCTTAAGTAGAATCTTACATCACTCCCAGACCCAGGAATATTAATTTTTGCTTTAAAGGTGCTGCAGAATAGGTTGTATAATCAAATGACTCTAAATGTGGAAGGATTCCACTCCTGGCGAAGTGCTGAGAGTCAAATCTAATGCCAAGGAAATGAAAGGATTACTGAAAGAACCCCAAGGAGGATAATGCACTGACATTTGCACCAGGCTTGGCTGCCTTGATGCTGTCCTCCTAGAGCAAGGCTCATGTTAAATGTTGGAGCCAAGCCTTGAGGTTCAAAAGCCCTATGGATTTCATTGGAGCCAAGCCCTTGTGGGAAAGTACAGGAGGTAACTCTGGGTAGGAAGAACCAAGAGGAGGGCAAATGCTTGGGTAGGTTGTATGACAAGTATACAAAGCAGAGTAAATGCCCAGGTAGGTAGTATAATGAGGAGGGGATAGTCCAATAGCAGTATGAATGGTGTGACATAGCCTTCCTTCAAGAAACCCACCTTTTAGAGGTAGAAGCACAAAAGCTAACTTGGGAATGGGTAGGATACGTGGTCAGTAGTTCTTATTCTAAAAAGGTGATATGGGTTGCAATCTTATTTCACAAGAAGCTCCTGATGCAAGTTTTAAACACTGCTTTTTCCCCAGGGGGTAGATGGGCAATGATGCTAATTAATTTGAAGTCACTGCTACTGATCGATATTTATGGGCCTAATCAGGATTCTCCACTCTTTTACCCTGAACTTGCCAAGCAAATCTCCAACTTGCTCCAACCAGAAGACAGGCTTATTTTTTTTGGGGGGGGGGGGATTTCAACAAAGTAAAAAACCCTTGTTAGATAGGCTGAGAGGTAGTTATCTTCTGCCCACCAAAATCCAGACAGTACTTCAGACCATGGCCTGAGAGTTTAACCTAGTGGATCCATGGTGTAGCCTTCACCCTACAGCCAGGGACTTCATCTTCCACTCAGCTCCGCAGAACGTCAGTAGTCACTTGGACTTTTTCCTGCTCAAGGGGCCATGGATGCAGGAAGTGTAGCAGGCTTCCATTGGTCCTATATTAATTTTGGACCATGCCTGCATGAGTATATCCCTTACAATAGGACCATGTACCCCCAAGCCCTCCAGATGGTGTATGGGTACCTTTTTACTTTCACGTAAGGAATTCCTAGAGTGGCTTTTGAAAGAGATAGACTTACATTTCATATGCAGTGACTCACCTGAGGTATCTAGAGCCACTTTATGGGATGCTTTTAAGGTGTACATCCAAGGGTGCATAATTACTTATGTGGCACACAACAAAAAACAGAGAGTCAAAGAACTTGCAAATCTGGAGCTGGTCTTAAAGAATAAGGAAAAAACTTGCAACTCACTCTCCAACCACTTGCCTCAGTTGTAGTGGGAAATTATGCCGCTGAAATACAAGATTAACACCTTGACGTACAATGCGGACCATAAGGCGATGGTGACGACCTCCCATAAATACTGGGAATCAGAGGAGTGGGAAGGAAGGCTTTTAGTATATACTGTATAGCTAGAATTAAACAACAAACCCAACACATCACCTCACTCCACCAGCCATTGGGCCACGTTCTTACCAAGTCCTCTGAAACTGCAGCAGCAGTCTTTCAAGAGTCCTATAAAAAAAAAGTATATGAATCCCAGAGGGGGAATGCTTCGCTGAACTTGCACAACTTCTTGAAAGACACCTCCTTCAAGAGTCTTATCCCCCAACAATCCTCTTCTTTGGAGATCACAATAACTTTGTCTGACATCCAAGCCATAATAAATGAGCTGTCCATGAGGAAAACTCCTGGTCCCAGATGGCTTGCCAGTGGAATTACAGTGGTGATCACACAAACATTTTATCAGTACTGAGGTATACCTTGGTAGTACTGAGGCAGGATTACATTACAGCCAATTCAAATTGAACTTGAGTGCCTCAGTGGTACCTCAAGGTACCCAAACTTTTAGATAACCACCACTGTACATCAGATCTTTATGCAGCAAGTTGATAAGCATCTACTGGCAGCTTTCCAAGAGTTCTTTCATAAGAAATCTCTCCCTAACCCCATGTCAGAGGCATTGATCATCCTACTACCCAAGCGCAACAAAGACCCCTAGCTGGTAGAAAACTATTGACCAATGTCTTTGCTTAATGTAGCTGTTAAGATATTGGGCAAAATATTAACCAATTGCCTAAGTACTTTGCTCCCTAATAATATTGACCAGCACCAAACTAGCTTTGTAAAGGGCAGGTTGGTCATGGATAACATCAGTGCAGCATTGGATGTCACATGGGTGGCAGCCCAGTTGAACAAGCCAAGTGTGCTGGCCAGTATCGATAGAGAGAAGTTATTTGCCTCCATAGAATGGGACTATCTCTATCAGGTGATGGCAAACATGGGTATATGGAAAATATTTATTTCATGATTCCAGACCTTATACACCTCCTCGTCAGCAAAACTTGCAACCAATGGGGTAATCTCAGCCCCAATCCAGTAGCAAAGGGATACATGCCAGAATTGCCACCTGTCCGCTCCATTATTCCTCCTAGCAACTGAGCCTCTTCTCTGCAAACTGAGGCACAGTGTCCTGATTACTGGTGTTTCTTGTAGGCTGAAGCAGGTGAACACCTTGGCTTTTGCAGATGATTTGCTTCTTACTTTGTCCACAGCAAACAGGCAGCCACACTGAGACTTTACAAGCATGAGGATGAGGAAATGTATAAAAACACAAGTCATTCATTGTTTAGTCATCTCTGATGAAGCTTGGCATTCACTGAGTGAAACACAAGACATTTTTGCACCACCAGCTTGCTACCATAATGATATGTTAGCCAACTAAGTTTTTGCACTAGCATTTGCACTTTAGAATAAAGCTTTTTTTAGATTGGTCCTTGGTCTGGGTACTAACTTTTTACTGAGTTTCACTTTATCCATGCCAGAGGTATTGTTCCCAGCATCCCTTTCCAGTTTGAATGACTTCAAATCATTATCAGGTCTTACAGTAAACTGGACCAAGACTGAAGTCTTTCCACTTAATCGGGTCACTCAGGAGTCCTCTATAACTAGTCTAGGTCTCAAAGGCAAAAAAATAAAATTAGGTACTTAGGCATCTAGGTTATGGAAAACTCAGAAGACCTGCTAGAGCTTAATCTTTCACCCCTGCTCTCGGCCCTGGAAGTGGACTTCCATAGGTGAAGAAAACTCTGTTTATCATTTGATGGCAGGATTGCAGCATATAAAATGATGGTCTTCTCCAAAATATTATTCTTGCTAAATAGCCTCCTCTCAACTATCCCAATGGCCACATTTTGGTATATTGAGAAACTTTTCACTTCATTCTTATGGGAAGTGAAGAAACACCACTTCAGTGTACAGAAACTGAGGGCTTCTGGCACTAGAAGTGGCTGGGCAGTACCCTGGCTTTGGGAAAAACACCAGGCAGCTGGTATTCACCAAAACATATTTTGACTGGATGATAGGGTACCCAAACACCAGTGTGGCTTCCGTTGGAAAACAATCTCCACTTTCGTCCCCCATGGGTTTTGTACCCTCCTAACCATCCCTACAGGTCCCTGGTAGCACAATTTGCCAATCTGAGCTGGCAAACATTAATTACACATCACAACTGGAAATGCTGTCCCCTAGGTACAGTGGAGTCGGCCACGATGAAGTGCAGTAACTTGCAGTAATGACATGTCACAAAATCCTGCATGACAAAAGGGCTTAATTGCCATTGACTTACAATGGCTCCTGCAGTAAACTACAGCATTCTGTGATATTCTGCAGCATTTTTTCATTGCATCCTGGCTGTCACATCTGTAAATGGGAATTCTTATGGCAAAATTACAACCTCACTATTAATAGGTGCCCGGTGCACTAGGCCTCCTCAGAAACTAAAGGAATACAGACACTGGTACACCTAAGGAACCCTTGGACCAAGAATTTGTTCTCATTTGAGGAACTCTCAGATAAATTCTCCATGCCCAGAATGGACTTTTGGAAATATCTCCAAATTAGGTAAGCTGTTTGTGCTAGGTACCAGAACCCACCTTTGAAGGCATCTGCCTTCTTGCCAAGGGAGATAATCCCAATGGGTTAGAAATGCCCAGGGAATCAGAGGGAAAATTTATGCATATACAGTATTCTCTCCCTCTATATACCTCCCCTACACTTCTGGAAGCAGGCCTGGAAGAGAGAACTCTAGATTATCATTCCCATTGAGGTCTGGGGCAAATTACTGAGCCAGGTACATAAGAGATTAACACATATGAATTACTAACTAATTCAGAAAAAGATTCATCACAGGTGGTACTAACCTAATTTAAAAAAGAATCTAATGTCCACAGATATTATTTGAGGCTGCATAATTACCCAGGCACAATCACTCATATTCTGTGGTCCTGCCCATATCTGTCTGCTTACTGGTCAAAGATTATACCATCCAGGAATTTAGTAACACAGCAACAGCTACTGGTTGACCCTTTTAGCTGGATTCTAGGGGGGGCACTGCCTTAACCAGGCACTACCATGGACCCAAAGAAAGTGGTTGTGCCCTGCCACACTAGAAACCATCCGACAGATTTTGTTAAAATGGAGATCAGACACCCCTCACTTAGTTACAGATTGGCTGTCTGCACTATTGAAACCAGTGGAGTACAAGGCATTGACACACCTATGCAGGGCAAACTTGGATCTGTACAGAGTAGTGTGGGGTCCCTTATTCCAGTGCTGTCAAGTGACTGACCACTGGAAATCAGTATTACCACTTCACTCTCTTCCTACTCCTAGATGAAGAGTTGTTCAGGTTTCCTTATTTATTACTGTGTTCACGAATGTAATAGATACCATGGTCCTGATTTTACAAGGTCACCACAGGGCTTGTATCAAGCTCTGCATCAACCCTGATGTTTGGTGCAATTCCTCCAGATGCATCTGCCACAGCTGCACCCGATTTTACATTGATTGGTGTAGTTGCAACATTTTACTTGATTTACGGCAGCTTGTGCCAAAGCTTTGGTACAAGTCAAAGAAAACTGGCTCCCCCGATGGCATAAAGTTAGGGGGAAGCTGATCTAACTTGCTGTGGTTGACACATGGGACTTGCATTGGGGTTTACAGTAGGCTCCCTTTAAAAATCATGACTACCACAAGGAATGTTAAAAGTCACCCCTTGAGTCCAGCTCCCCAATGCAAGTCCCTTGTGTTGCTCTACAGCCCTTCTAAAATCGGGCCCTAGGTGTTCATAGGTTTGCTCTTTTTCAAATTTTTTCTAGAATGAACTAATTGTTGAGGGTAGTTAAAATTATTCAATGACTTATCAAAAGTTTAGTTAGTTAACCCTTTGTATTACTTAGATGTCCCTTTATTATCTTTACTTTTTGTTTTAGTGTTGAGTTAACTGTAAAAGTTTAAAAGAATACTGTGTTTTGAAATGTTGTCAGATTTACTGTTATGACATTATTAAAGCAAATAAAAATGTTATTAAAAAACAGACTGCATAGGCTCAATTTTAAAAGCCCCCCCTCCTTAGATCAGTGCACCTTGTGCTGAAACCCCAGCTATGGCAAACTAAGGTGCACCATAGACCTTGTACCCAGTTTTGTAAAAATTGAAGTCCTGGTGCCAAACTCCCTGAATTTGTTGCAAGTCAGCCTGTGTGCCAAACAACTGATGCACGGGAGGGGAATATCACAGACTTTGATGATTCCAAGTAGCGGTGGTGGCCATGGGGAGGACCCACCAGATGTGCCTCCGATGGCTGTCCAGGCCCATGAAGGGTAAGATAGGATGGTCTGGGGGATGGGAATATGACAACAGAGCCCTGATGTGGCACTGGCATGGCTCCCTGGGTGGAAGGTAGTGGGTGTGGGGATGGTACTGTGACTTGCAGTGGGGAGAGCCCTGGAAATCACCAGCTGCAGCCCCACTGCTACTGGGACACTTGGTCAGGTGTGGGTGGCAGCACATGTCCACTAGCAGCAGCTGCAATGTGGGGGATGGACCTCCTCCAACCAAGGTAGGGCACTCAGACTGGTGCACAGGTCATTAGACCAGCTCCTGGCTAGTCTAACTCTGGCAGCTGGTGTGTCTCTTGCAGGTGTTTGCAAAATCCCAATTAAGGGGATACTGCAGCACTGCCCTGGCACAAGCCCCCTACACTTTGCCGCACCACTGCATCCATTGCAAGGACTACACATACTCTATATCCTATATAGCCTATCCTATATCCTATATTGTACACTGCATTATCTTTCCATCCATTGTGTAAATATTTTTCTACATCATTATTCTAACCGATCTCTTTGTACACTGCTTTATCTTTTGATCTGTTATGTAAATATTTTTCTCATGCTGTTATTTTATTGTAAAACCTATGTTGCAATTGTATTCTAAAACTCCTCCATTCCCATTCCCTTTCTCCAGGTCACACCTGAAAACTAGCTCTGGCTCAGTGTGCCTTTCCTGGCTACCAAATTTTAAATAAATAATATCCAGCTGACACAGGCGGTCCCCCAGTTGGTCATGGGGTCATGATGTCACACAGAAAAACAGCATGGCACATAACCTCACAGGCAAAATGCCACCTGCACAAAAAATGTTGGTCAAATGACAGACTGTAACAAAATTGCCATCTGCCTATTCAAATCAATAGGGGCAATGGAACAATTCAATTCTTTTGTGGGGGGGGGGGCTGCACCCTTCAGAATAATTATAATCAACTCAGAGAGGGTGTGGACTGAGGGGGTAAGTTACAACTCAGGAAGGGGGAAACTTTATTTCTCGGTAAAAAAGGCAAAGAGTAAAATTCAGGAGACATGGAATCAACCCTGACCTCCTGATCTTCTCTACTGCACAGTCTAGTGCCTTAGCCAGTCAATCATGGGAGTCACTTGACCAGGCTCCAGACCTGTAATTTCTTGATGCCTTCCCCATTCTTCCATACAGCAACAGGGGTAGTGGTAATTTCCTACCGCTACCATACCCCTGTCATTCTGAATGGATTTGTGCTTTATACAGCACTGTTGTTTCTGCACTATTTTTGTAGTGCTATATTGACCCAGTACCCCCAGTTGCCACAGGGGGTGTCTGAAATGGGAATGGTGTATGGTGCAGTGCAGGATGTCCCTTGCTCCAGTCCTTGTTGTCGGAGGCATTGTTTTCCATTCCCAAAGATTTGAAAATTAGGCCCCGCATGTCTGAAATTATGATCAGATGTAACTACGACTACTACAGATAGGATTCACATATTCTTACATATCAAAATATTGTTTCTATGTTTTCATCAAATATTGTATACATGCCTAGATGTTGCAAAAACACAGGAATAGGTTTTCTTAGTGTTTTCCCCACAAGTTTACAATTTGTCTTAGTCTCGCCTCCTTTGTATTTCATGAACTCTAATTCTAATCAAATGTTCTTGTAAAATTTATATAAATCATACTGTAATTAAAAAAGCATCTCCTGAATAAATGAAAGATAGTTCAAGAGGAAATCACATTTGCTTGATTAGTTTTGTTAAGTGAAACGTGAAATTAAAGAATTAACCTTTAGGGAATTATACAGTATAATAATTAAATAATTACTCCTAATTGCATTTTTAAAAAGAACTATTAAATTATTTACATGTAAGCCTGTTTTATAAGATCATATACAGTGGTTTCACTTTGTATTAAAATTTTAAACACTGAATGAGCAATTTGATTTTTTATTAATGAAATCTCTTTTACTCGTACTAGGTATGGATGTGTGAAGTCAGCAAACTATACTTTGCATAGTCTTGGCAGCAAAGTAAACTTCACAAAGTTCAACCTTCATAAAGGGTGAAGTCTGCACAGAAAAAAATACTTGAAGTTGATGTTTGATGAAGTGTCAAGTTCACCTTGCCTGTAAATTGTGATGTATGAACCTTGCTGGCTATTTAACAAAATGTTAAAGATAGAGTCCTTTGCCCAGTCTTCTAACATCTGATCTCCCTTCCCCATGGTCCCCCTAATGAAAAAAAAGTGCCTTCTTTTCCCACATCATCAGGACAACAACAAAACTAGCCCCTCTTTCACAAACCAACTTTGCCCTTTACACTAGGGGCAGTGTAAGGAGCTGACTGAAAACGTTCCAGTTTGGAATAAAAGACTTTGATTTGATTTACATCAGATTTTCTGAACTTTCCTTTAGTGAGAAGTGAGTGAGTAGTGCCAAACACTTGAACTGTGTTGTTGTTGCAGGGCTTGCTACCCTTTCCTGTGCACACCATCCCATTACCAGGTGCAGGCAGTAACATTTGGGAACCACAACTTTTTTTATCCTCCAGTCCCCCTCCACTACCATGCATGAAGTTGCAAGAGCTGCTTCTGGAATTGTCATATTTCTTATTTAAAATGGCAGGTGCAGAAACAGATGCAGAATTAGCAGTCTGACTTGATATGGTATTAAGTGAAGGGGCACTTACTGGAGCAGCATGTAGTTGCTGGCTTATTGGTAGAGGTGGGCGAAGTCCATGCACGTCTCATATATAGGTAATTTCACGAAGTACTCTGCAATACAAAGTGAAGTAATTCACTATAATGAGTAACGTGAAGTAACATTGGTTTCAATTGACTTCATGTTAACTTTGCCTTATTTTTGTACTTCAAGGCGAAGTTTGCATTGAATCATCGGGGATGGCAGGCCACATGGGCTCTAGATTGTCTTGCAGAGCCTCAGTTCTAGGTAGTGTGTGTAGTGGAAAGCTGTAGACAGTTTGCTGTCAGAGGTCTGAGAATCAAACCATCGAAAAGCCTTTTAAAAAGCCTTTTTGAACCAATTTTGTGGGGCAAAATGTACTACACTGATTGTAGGAAACCCTCCTGTACTTGTATCATTGAGTGTTTCTTGGTTTTGTGTGCATTTTAAATGTTAATTTGTAAGATTCAGTCTGTATACTGACAGACGCTGAAGAAGTGTGCTTTGGGGGAGAGGCTTGATGAAGAGAGATCCACAGTGACTCAACGAGAAAAGGCAGTCTTTCTAATTGTTTTTGGGTAGCTAGTGTGTTAGTGTTTTTGTGTTCATGTACACACAGTAATACTTTTAGTAAATGTTGATACTTCTTTGGTGTTTGCTGTGGTGCTGTGCATTTTTTCAGTTGTTTTAAAAGTTTTGGTTATACTGCACTGAACTTTAAAATTTTCTGCACATTTCCTGTAGAGTGAGTGTGTGTGTGTGTGTGTACGTGCGTACGTGCGTGTGTGTGTGTGTGTGTGCATGCCATCAAGTCACACTCATTTTATTGTGCCACACCATAATCACAGGACTCTGATTTAAGTCTCTTATCTGTCTGTGGTACTTTTTACTGCTTTGTTCTATCTTGGCTGGTAGTGAACTGTTACTGCAGCTGCACCTCTCACCCCCCACAAAAGGTATTATTTTGTTCCAGTTCTAAATTTCTGACTTTGACCATTGATAAAGGTGGTGTTGTGCTTGTGCAGGCACATCTCTTAAATGTAATCTCCATCTGTCTGTGAGTCCGCATCTCTTTAGGGCCCAATCCCCTCTGTAACTTAAGTCACAGTTGTTTGTTTGGCTTCCGTTCAGAGTACTGGTGTGGTGCATATCTCAGCATGAACATTGTACTCGTTTATGTGCGTTTTTAAGTCAGGATGATCATCACGAGTCACTCCTGATACAAATCACCTTCTTTATCTTTACAATCATGATTCACGAATTATACAACTTAAAGTTTTTGGGGTGTAAGTTGTATGTAACACTGTTTTTTTAAAGTCTTCAGTTTCATCACAAATCAGAAAAATCACTGGAGGATACCCAGTTATATCATGTCACGTCACTCAAGATCCTTGGTGACTCTGATGCTTTTGTTTGTGTTCACATTCTGTAGAATGCCCCACTTGAATATTTGTGTTCACAAGAAGCCAGCCCTATTTAATCCTGTAGATAGTATCTCACGCTTGACCATTGTACTCACTGATATTTATTTTCAAGTCAGGGTATTTGGGGTGGTACAGTCCAGGGAAGTACAGGCGAAGGTATTTGCGTACAGTTCATTAGTCATGTTATACCAGTCACTCATCACGAGACAAATCACATTCTTCATCTTCATGATCACGATTCATGAATTACACAACTTTATGTTTTTGGGGTGTAAGTTATATGTAACCCTGTTTGTTTAAGTCTTCAGTTTCGTCACGAATCAGGAAAATGACTTGGTGATTCCAGTGCTTCTGTTTGTGTTCACATTCTGTAGGATGCCCCACTTGAATCTTTGTGCTCACAAGAACCCGGCCCTATTTAATCCTGTAGATAGTATCTCAGCTTGACCATTGTATTCACTGATATGAGTTTTCAAGTCAGGGTGTTTGGGATGGTACAGGTCAGGGAAGTACAGCCATAGGTATTTGCATACAGTTTATTAGTCATGTCACACCACCAGTCACTCATCACAAGACAAATCACGTTCTTCACAAATCACAGCAGTTACATTTTTTCTTTCAGTTCTGAGGATATGCTGAAAACCTGTAAAGATGACCAAAATATTAATAAACCATTTTGTTTTACTTTTTTTTTTTAAATGCAAAAATGGCCCAACCCAAAACAATAGTTACCTTTTATGGGTTGACAGTTTCCATGCAGTCAAACTCAGTAGCAAACATCCAAAACTTGTTGTGATGGACCACTGATGCTGTGCCTACGATGATCTGAAAAAAAAAAGTAATAAATGATTGTCTTTCAGTGTACCACAGCACCCCCAAAAAAAAAAACATTTGAATTTGTCAATACCACATTACTTGTCAGGCTCTAGTCGTAACATATGCATTGCTCGCATGTTCATCTGATTTGATCATCATCATGCCCACCACGTTAAAGTGTGAAGATTCCCCGAAAAGGAGCAATATGTCGGACTGCTTACAACATAGAAAAGATTATATAGATAGAAATTAAATGGCTGTGTCTCTGGAAAAAAATTATATTGGCACGCACAATAACTTACCATTGTGGTACAAAGGCAAGGCACACACAAAGGGCAGCATGCACTGGTGGTGCAGCAGGCGTCAACACAGGCAATGCTCTCACTTGGGACAAAGAGATGCATTTCCAGCATTTTAATCTTCATCTGGACTTTTCATTCAATTACATCAGCAGGAGAACAGCAGCAGCACCAGGTAGTGCCACAACTTAGGCAATGATGTCACTTAGCAAGTAGTGAGGTGGCAGGCCCAAAAATGCTTAACTCGATAAATATGTTTAAATTCTCTGGCAAGCTTCACATGTGCTTTGCACTGCCTTGTCAGGTGTATGCTGCAAAAGTAATTGACTTAAAGGAAGCATTTTCTTTCTGGGGACACAACATTGTGCGACGCATTTCTGGTATTTCATTTTTAATCTGGGCTTTTCATGACATTAAAACAGTGGGACAAAAGCACAAAAGATAGTACATTTACGGGGGACATGATAGGCATGGTAATGGTATTGTTTGTGATAATTGTGCTGCTGCTTTAAAAGGGAACGGAACATGTAGGACTACATTTATCAGTCTTGTTCTTACCAATGGAAATCTGCTTTACATAAACTATTTTGACTGAACCCATAACACATTTAGGGCCAGAATTATTTATAACCCATTTGTGGGCTTCAAACTTCTGCTCTAGCCACTAGATTATACTCCTACAAATGACAGAACATGATGCCAACAAAAAAAGTTATGGATTCGGTCCATAGCTTGTGTAAAGGAAATTTCCATTAATAACAATATTGATAAATGTAGTCCTGCATGTTAGTTTCTTTTTAAGTAAATGTTCAGAAAATTATCAAGTATTTTCGTAGTTGTTATTACTTAATTTTCTTTATTTCTTACATGCCTGATGGTCGGCCAAATACTGGATGCTGCATGCTTTCATTACAGGTGAAACTCTGGTGCTACTATGCATGCTGCAATAAAAGTGTCTTGAAGACAGCATTTTGGAGACACAATATTTAACTAAAGGAAAGCACACAGTGTCTGCAAAGTGGGAGGCAAAATGTATTTATTTTATTTAGCTTTTGTTAACTGGGTAAGTGCGCTAGCCATAAAATGGCTATTTTCAGGCACAACCCGGGAGAGTACAGACACGCAGAAACTTAACAGGATAACAAATTATAAGTGCTTTACATACAATGAGTTAAAGTCTACTCCCTGAGGAGACCGGAGGTCACGAGGGCCTGCTCTGAAGCCCTCCCTGCCCGCAGAAGCCCCGAACCTGAGACACACCAGAGACCACCCCCCTCCCCTGAGGAGACCAGAGGTCATGAGGGCCTGCTCTGAAGCCCTCCCTGCCCGCAGAAGCCCCGAACCCGAGACACACCAGGTAATTTCTACCTTGATCCAGGCTGCTGCCAAGCCGTTAGCCATCTGGCGTCTTTTCTGAAAGCGGCTACAAGCTCCCTGCTCAGCGCATGAATCCCGGCCAGAGTAGCACCTCGAGTTGCTGCCCAGGCTCAAACGGAGCAGAACTGTTACTTTTGTGCCTGATTTTTAAACTTTTAAAACGAACCAGCTAAAACTATTTGCATTTGCCTGTAACTGTATTTAAAAGCTTAGAGTCACTGCAAGCCCAGGACCTGTGTTCTATCTGAAATCCCCCCCTGTGAAAATCTCATTGGGGACTGTTTGTTAATTTGTAAAGTGCATTTCCAGTTGTTACTGAATTACTCCACTGTGAAAAACCCATTTGGGGACTGTTTAACTTCTAAGTGCAATTCCAGTGTGCAGAATTTCAATTTGCCCTGCTAGTAATCACCTTCTTTTTTGAATCATAATAGTACCTGATAGCCCACAGCCCATTTGAACCAGCTAAAACTATTTGCATTTGCCTGTAACTGTATTTAAAAACTGAGAGTCACTGCACACGAGACACACCAGGTAATTTCTACCTTGATCTTTTTCAACTTCTCCATTAGCTCCTTATATTGTTTTGCCACTAGAGGGAGCCTGATTAAGTTTGAACAATTTGCTCCCAATACCTCACTTGTCACATTTTACTGCTCTCTAGTAGCTGTTTTCACTTGGTGATCACCCCCTCATCACTCCCTCATCACCCCCTCCCCAATCGTGGAAAGCTATCCCGCCATTGTGCACTCCCCAGATCAGCCCTCCTCCTCCTGCTCCTGTCAGGCAATGTCCACCCCAATCCCGGGCCTGGCAGCACTGGTCCTCCCCCTGAAATCTCCTGGGCTGCGTATTGCTTCTATGAACATCTGTAGCCTCCTGAAAAAACTGGACTCTCTACACTGCTGGGTGACGCTTCATAAACCTGATGTTGTTGCCCTGGTTGAAACCTGGCTGTCTCCCTCCACTCCTAACTCTCATGTCTCTCTCCCCAGCTACACTCTCCACTGGTTGGACCATGTTGGCAGGAGAAGTGGGGGCTGTGTCTTCTATTTGAAGGATTCTGTCATGGGGCTACCACTCCCCCCGCCTGACCTCGACCATAAGGCCCAGGCACTTACTCTAAAGCTGTCCCCTGACCCAGCTAGAGGCCCATTATTCCTAACTGTAGCCTACATACCCCCCAAGAACCAATCCCAGGCCCTGGGCCCACTAATTGACTACCTCACCTCCCTACCCAACTCGTCGGACCAAATCTTGGTGGGCGACTTGAATATAAACTGGCTCTGCCCCTCGTCCTCCTCCCACCGTGAGGCTTTCGATTCAATTGACCTAACTCAACTGGTCACACAGCCTACTAGAAAAAACCCTGGGGGGACAAGCACCCTCCTGGATGTGGTCCTCACCAACAGGCCAATCCGCATCCACAATTTGCAAATCCTCCCTGACTGCCTCAGTGACCACTCCCCTGTGCTTTTCAACTGGGAAACCCCTCGGCCCTCATCCCCGGTCAAAACCACCTCTCGAAGGCGGCTTAGGCCTGGGGGACTCATAGGCCTTAAGCGCTTCCTTGCCCACACTGATTGGTCCCGTCTGACAAGGGCAACCAACATTGACTTGGCCCTGGCCTTCTTTGTAAGCACTTTCAACTTTGCCTGTGATATCTTTGCTCCCATAACTGCTAGGAGGTCCAAAGTGAAACATGCCCTTGGATCACCCCTGCCCTACTAGGCAGCAAGCAACGTGACAATCTTTGGCACCTTGCTGTTGCTACCAGGCCGTTCAGCTGACAGGCAGTCCTATGCTGCCGCCACTAACCAGTGCACCTGGGCCATCCACAAAGCAAAGGTGGAATACTACCAAGCCTCTTACCTCCTCCTGGGGAACCCCAGGTGCTTCTGGGACAACATCAAGCAACTGAATGGTCACTCCCAGTCCCCTCTCCTTCTCTTCTCAACATCAATGGTACCGTCTTCTCTGACCCTGCCTCATTGCCACCCACCTCAATAACTCCTTTACCGACCTTAGCTCAGTACTTCCTGGTAACTTTCAGTCCACCTCCTCCATCTGTACCACCACCCATTGCCCGCCCCTCTTTCCACCTGCGTCGTGTCACCATGCAAGAAGCTAGGCCTTACTTGCTAAAAGCCCTAAATGGTAACACCATCGGTAATGACTCACTTGATCCCTGCCTTTTACGTCAGGTCCTGGATCAGGTCCTCTCACCTATTACGTGCATTTTCAACAAATCACTCTGTCTCAGACATTTCCCTTCTGCCTGGAAGATTGCCACAGTTACCCCTGTCCATAAAGGTAGTGACAGGACTCTTCCGGGTAACTACCGACCCATCTCAATCTTCTCCCCCTCTCTCTAAGGCGTTAGAGAAAATTGTGGCGTCCCAAGTCTCTGACTACCTCTGTAAGTACAATGTTCTCTGCCCTGAACAACATGGGTTCAGAGCAGGTCATAGTACCAATACAGCACTCCTGGAATTTTCCAACTTCCTCCATGCCTCCTTGGACTCTGGTGCCCTGGCTGGTGCTATATTCATTGACCTGTCTAAAGCATTCGATACCGTTTCGCATCCTCTTTTGCTCTCCACCCTCGACCTAATAGGCTTTGCCTCAGGACCTGTTCCTGGTGCACCAACTATCTCTCCGCCCGCTCCCAATGTGTGAAAGTCACGGTACTCTCTCTGAAACATGCCCCATTCACTCTGGGGTGCCATGAGGCTAAATTCTTGGACCCCTACTATTCTCACTCTTTCTTAACTCCCTACCCAGCAGTTATGCGGGTAAGATGCTCTTCTCATGCTGATGATGCTGTTCTCGTTGCCTCCCACAATGACCCCATGCTGCTACAGAACTCCCTCCAACTAGTCTTTGACTCTGCAGCTACCTGGTTCACTGAGCACCGACTTGTTATCAACCTTAAGAAAACAAAAAGCGATGCTCTTCTCCCACCCCAAAATAAGTACAGCAAGTTTCCTTAGCTGTCCACTCCACACCCAATCTCGTCATTGACCAGGTGCAGTCCTATAAATATCTTGGTATAACCTTTGACCCTGCACTTTCATTCCATGGACATATATCTGCCCTAAATTCTGTCGCAAACTCACGCTGAGGCATTCTTTACCGGCAAGAAATGCCTCCCTCCTGATGCCCCCACCTGGCTGTCACCTCCTCTGTCATGTCTCTCATTGACTATGGCCTTCTGGTCTATGGCTCAGCAGATCAGACTGCCCTCAACAAGGTTCGCCTCACAGTTAATAAGGCCTGCAGACTTATCACTGGTGCTCCCAGACTCACTCACACATGTGAGCTGTACACCCTGGCTACCCTACTCAACCTGGAAGAGCGACTCATGTATCAGACATGCCAGCTCACCTTTAAAGCCCTGCGTGGCCTATCCCCCATAGGCCTATCCAACTCCGTCATAGTACTGCACCTGACCCTCATCACGCGGCTAGTCAAAAGCTACTCTAGTTATTCTGAGAGCCAGGACCTCTCAAGGTCAGAGGGCATTCCCCTACAGTGCACCCCACTGGTATAACTCCCTCCCTGCCAGTGTCTCAAACTCACTAACCTTAGCTTGCTTTAAGCCCAGGCTCAGAAACTTCCTGCTTAGCTCTCGCAAATGCAACTGCCACTAGCCTAGTGTAAAAAAAATATATATATATATATACTCTGTTTGACAATGCTCACTGAGCGGCTCCCCCCCTTCCTTTCCCTACTAATTCCTCCTCCCCTATCTCCCTCCCTTCTACTCCCACCTGCTCTCCCCCGACCATAAGTTTTGCACCTTTTGTTATCTTTTGCTTCGTTGGAGATTGTATTCTATTGTAACAAAATTGTAATTGAACTGTAACTTTTTTGTTTGTAAGTACTATGTCCCTTGTACTACTGTTCTGATGTCCTCTTTGTGACGAGGTACCTTTGTAAATGAGCCTCTGGCTCAAAGGTTTCTAAACTGATGTTTAACTAAATAAATAAATAAATAAAGTGGATACAATTTATCAGAGACATACAGAGTAGACCATTCATAAGTTCATAGGTGCCTACCTATGCAATGAATAGAGAGGACCTTGGACAATAAATTATCAGTTGACAGATCATATGAACAGAACAAGGCACACAAAAACAAAAACAGGTAATACAAAACGAAGAAATAACCATTGAGAGCAGGGGGTGTCATTAAGGAAAAGGTCGGTAAGTGAGAAAGAGGGGAGCAAGCCATGAAATTAGATTATATGAGTGTATGTAAGTGTAAGGGAGATGACTGCAGTGCAAGATTGTATATTGGCAGGAAAGGGGCAGGACAGGCTGAGGCAGTAAGAGGTTATACAGAGGTGAGGAAATACTATTGTGTGGCCAGAGACATCAGTCATTAGGTGAGGGTGAAAGCAGGAACAGGTATCGACAATCAGCAGATTTGAGCGCAGTTTTCTCTTAAAGCATGTGTGGGAGCTAGAAAGTCTAATGTCGAAGGGAAGGGAATTACACAGCTGTAGAGCTGCATGCTCAAATGCAACAGTTCCATTCCTAATGCAGCACCTTGACAAATTCAGAAAGGATTTATCAGCTGATCGTAGACCATGGAGTGTGTCCTGAGGAACAAGCACAGCTGCAAGACACCTCGGGGTTTGATTTCAAATTATCAAATCAATAAGAGAGCCAAGATAATATTTCCTACTAGCTAACGGAGAGAACCAACCAAGATCATTATAAAGTTGACAGTGGTGTTTAAGCTGAGGAGCAGAAGAGGCATAGCGACATATGTTGTTATACCTAATATCCCATCTGAGTAGGTCAGTTTTATGAGCAGCCCCAAAGAAGGGAACCCCATAGGTTAGGGTGGGGAGCAGAATTCCACTCACAATGGCCATTTTAGCCGATGGCATGAGCGTATAACTAGTCTTATATGCAACATCCAGTTTGGAGTTGACCGCTCTGCAAACAGACTGTACATTAAGATTAAGATCAAGAGATTGATCTAGCAGGATGTCCAGGTACTTGAAAGAGGTCACACATTCCAGTAATTTACCTTCTATGTCCTGCACCATCAGTGCTGTTGTGCAAGCCCAGAGCTTTGGGGCTGATCCAAGCAGCATGGCTTTAGTTTTGCTAGTGTTGACAGCCAGTTTGTGATCATATAGCCAGTTTTGGATATTGTTAAAGTCAGTGGAAAGGGTTGTGTTGATAGTGTCTATATTAGTAAAACTTGTATAGATGACAAAATCATCAGCATATAGAATAGCAGAGCAGGATTTTAGAGCAGCTTCAATGTTATTTATATAAAGAGAGAATAGGAAGGGCCCTAGGATGGAGCCCTGAGGTACACCAATGTTAATGGTGGTACTGTTCTATAGAGAGGAATTAATTTTTACCACTTGAGTTCTATTTGTCAGGTAGCTTTCATACCAGTCAACAACAGAGAAGGAGTAATGCAGGTGTCAAAGCGAGGAGAGAAGCAAAATGTGATCAACAAGGTCAAAAGCCTTTGTGAGGTCAATAAAGACAGCCCCAGTCAGATTGCCAGTATCCATTTTTGAAAGAGTGTCTGTGGTGAATTTAAGGAGTGCAGTCATTGTGCTATGTCCTGCCCTGAAGCAATGTTGGATATCCGAGAGCAGGTTGTGCTTAAGTAGATAGTCAGTTGTCTGAGTTGTGAGAATTTTCTCCAGGAGTTTGCTCAGTACCGAGAGTATGGCAGTTGGTCTGTAGTTCATGACAACCTTTGGATCCCCTTTTTTAAGTACAGGCATGATCCAAGCAGCTTTCCAGAGGTCAAGGACCACTCCACCTGAAAGTGATAACGTATGTATTTTGTCCAACGGTAATGCAATAAGGGGAGCTGATGCGATCTCTCTTCATCATGGGCAACTCTGGGACCTGCCACCACCTCACCTGATGCCATTTCCCATCTATTGTGGTGATGGGCAGGCAGATGAGCTGGTCATGCCACCACAGCTGCAGGAGGGGCTGCTACCTCCTGCAGCTTTGCTTCCCACTGGGCATGGTGGTGAACAGCTAGATGGCTGCGCTGACCACCCATGCCCAGGTGGCTGCCCTTGGGCCCCCAGCAGACCACCACATTACAAAGATTGCAATGCACCACACTGGAGTTGCCTGGGAAGGAAGGAAGGAGAAAAAGGCACACACGGAGAGCTGTGGGCAGGGCCCGGTACAGGCAGTGGGGATGGGGCACAGGGACACACCTGCTGCTGTGCTGTCGGTGGTTGAGGGCCGACAACCTGCTGTGGTTCCTGCTACTCTTGCTGCTGCTCCTCCTGCTGATCCTGCAGGGGCCGCTGCTCCACCTGCTCCTGCTACTGCTCCTGGATGACAACCACACTGTGGCTACAGGTGGAGTTCCCAAAGCTTGCTGATTTAATTTAACTGGGTGGCTGCCCCGCATTCGTGGCCCACAATGTCCACCACTTGGCTCACTACATCCACGCTCCACCAAGAAAGTAAATAAACAGAAAAAAAAACGTTATAAGCACTAGTAAAATAAAGTACAGTACCTAAAAATAAATACACAAAAATAATACTTTTAAACAAAAAAAGCCTTTCTAATTAAATAAAACTTTCCTGAAGGCCTACAACAACTAAATACACAAAGATTTAACACACAAAAACAGAACTATGGCTTTTTTTTTTAGCTACGAAACACATAGAACAGAGTTAGACTGCACACTGCAGAACTGCCTGGACTGCAAACTCGTTCTGCTAGAGAAAGTGAAAGTAAAACCCTGAATTCCTGCCAGTGCCTATTGAACTGCTTCCCTGAATCATGTGACCTGCAGACCTGCAGATACAGTCTGCCATGTGATCACTGATCAGTGGACTCTGGGTTGATTGTTTGTTAAGGACTTCAGCTTGTCTAATCACAACGTGAATTAACTCAAAGTCATCGAAGGCAAAGGAACTCATTTCTCTATTTATTGATCCAGAGTTATATTCTTTCTCACCTAATTTCAAAGGGGATTGGGAATTTTGCAAATAAATCAACTTGTTGGTCGTGGGGCTAGTTGAAAGTGACCTAGTAGCAGATTCAGTCAGGTTTTGCTTGAGCGGCTGTACTCGATCTCTGTTCATGTTTTTAAATACAGTATATTCAGAAGCTGCCCTGTAAAATGTAATCATGCATGTGCAGCTGAATATTCCAAACATGCATGATCGTGCAGTGGGAGATGTGCAGCATGGCAGGTGCACCGAGCCCAGTGCAGAGCATACGGAAGTGAACGATGTAAAGCCACTTGCGCGGCATGCAGATTTGCAGTATTCAGCCAGGATATTGCAAATGACCTCATTGAACAGTCAGTGCCCAAACAGCACATTTGTGTCTCATAACTGGAATATATTCAATCCATTTGCATACCTTTGGCATGCACAGTTCCAGCATTACAGGGTGGCAACACCACTCCACAATGGTGGTCAGGATGTATAAGCAGGTGGAATGCATGGGTGTTTGTAGATGTACTGCACTGACTTGAGTACAATGCTACATATCCCCCAATCCCTTAGCACCTAAATGTGTGCCAAGATGTGTAAGAACTGATCAGAATGTGTGACACAGCATCAAACATGACAGTGCAAGCTTGGAAGACTGTGGAAATGAGTGTACCAATGTTGCTAATGTGTGCTGACACCTAGCAACTCATATTATCATACAAGTCTGCATAACAGTCCCAGTGGTCAGTGTATAATGTCACCTACTCTATCTGGGTCAGAGAGTGTCTGAGTGATAACATGAGTGCTGTACCCCATACTGTGTGACAGTTGGAAATGCCACAGTGCTACTACCCATAGCGATTTTCTGTGCCCTAGGTGGTGTGTGCACAACACTGGAAGGGTCCAGTGTCCTTGGGGCATGCCTCTACCACCTTCAGGCCACAGATGGTGCCACCCCTGCCCCATGCTGCTCACAATTGTGCACTGTCTACCACCAGTACACCACAGTGACCTGAACCCCATGGCCCCTGTGGCACTGACATACTGCTGGGATGGCATCAGTGACATGTATGTAGCTCCTGGTGGTGTGAGTCTGGCACAGGCATGCTGTGTGCATCTATGGTGATCCACCATGGGTGTGTGTCACTGGGCTGTCCCTGACCCATGCTGTGGTGCCACCATTACCACCATGTATCCTTTTCACCTTTGTCTCAGATGCCACCATGGGTACATGACTCCTCCGGGTGGCACCCTGACAGCCACATGTGTGCTGACCATGGTGCCTGGTACATTCGATGCATTCTAGCTGACTGCTCAGCTGGCATGCTGGGGGGTGGCTGACTAGCATGTGGCAGCTTGGTGTCCCCATCCTGGGTGTGGTGAGGTGACTGGATGACTGGGTGGTGCCTGAGGCATCACCCAGCAGGTGCCCAGCAAGCTGGCACAGCATGGCTATGGCTTCGGGGTCCACCATCTAAGCATGACTGCTTTGTGTTGGTGCCTGGAGCGCATCCTGGTGTACCTCAGAGGGCTGCATCAGGGTCACCTGTCTGCAGTTCTGCAGACTGCCTGTGGGTGTCTGGGTGATTTAGGCCATCTCCTTGCATACCTAACTTGGTGTGGCACAGTTTTGTGATGCGCATCACATGTGCTGCACATTTTGGCTAAATATACACTTGTCTGGCATAGTCAGGTGCCTGCCCCCTTTTTTTGCACTGCTTACATTATTACTGCTTGATTGTGCATTTGGATGCATGAGATGCATCTCTCCTTTTCAAATATCATGCTTCCACACATTTTCTGCACATCTCCCTTGAAGATGTGGGCCCAGATGTGGGAGGGATAGAATCAAAAAGTGCTTGCAATGTTACTGAGAAATGGGGATGTTTAGAAAACGGACTTTAGCAATTTTGAATGATGATTGGCTGAGAACTCATTCCAGCCATACATTGCCAAAAAACAAATATGAGTACACTGTGCCACTCACTGTAAGTATCCCTGTGCTCCTTTTACTTCAAAGCACAGCACCGGGAATTCTTTCTACAGTGGCCGCTCATAATTCCACAGATGTTTTGCATTATTAGCAAGTGAAGACTCCCCGGCAAACCCATTCAACTAACACCAGGCACAGAAAGAAAAAAAACAAACAGTTAAGCAATAAAAAAAAAGGCTGCAAAAAAACAAATCCTTTTTCCTTAAGTACCACCACAATACTGACTGACAGCCCTGACAGAGCTACTGTCCTCCTATTTCCACATTTGCCCTCCTTGGTTTCTGTCCTTATGAACAACAATCATCGAAGGCAAAAAAAACCCCACAAAAATGACTGCAACACTCAAAAAAAGAAGTTACTTCTTCCTTACTCCACTGCCTCATTGCACAAATTTATGCCAGTCCCAATCCCAGTAAAATCTCAGCATCGGGGCAGGTGTCCATAAACTGATAAAAAAAACAGATCAGAAAGTCAGGCTATCTGTGTGCAGTGATAGTAGAAAGCATGGAGGGATGGGGGGAACAGAGTGATGCTCCTAATAGAAACAAAACTACTACAGCCTGAGCCTCTGAGTGTGTATAGGAGAAGTAACATCAGACAAACAAAAACAGACCACATGCAGAAGATCAGTATGTGTGCAGGGAAACACTACAAAGTATAAGGGGTAGGAATAAACAAAACACAGCCAGCACTACCCATCAGTCCTCATTATGTTTCCATGCATGTTCCATGTCAAACCAACCACCATTTCAAATGCATGCCCACTGGCAGACCATTAGACACTGGCAAGAAAGAAATGTCAGACAACCTCACAGTAAAATTTGACCTGATGACTGAAGACCAGTTCCACAAAATGTTCTCAGAGAAAGAAAGAGTTACAGAGAGTATGTCACCATGGAAGAAATCCAAACTAACTGTAAGTGAGAGACATTTCCTGGTGAAACTCTTGAAATAAATAAACAAACATTTTAATTTAAGTGCAACTGTGGTGAAGAAAATAGAAGCCGACAGACTGGAGGAAAACATAAAGAAAACAAGCATTTGTCAATGCCGAACGTTTGATGCCTGGAACATGTCCTCCCCTGCACCTTGTTTATGGCCTTGAGGTGCTTGAATGTGTGTATCATCTCTTCTTTAATCCAATGAGTACATATTGAGGTCCCGTAATCTCTCCTGATATGTGCTGTATTGCAAGACATGTACCATCTAGGCTGACTTTCTGTGAAGTGCATCCACCCTGTCAATGTCCATGTGCAGTTGTGGCCTCCAGAGCTGCACACAGTACTGTAGGATAGGCCACACTAGTGCATTATGCAGTGGCATCACCAACTCACACCTTTTGCTAGTGGTACCTTTCCCTATGCACCCCAGCATGCCACTGACCCTCCTTGCAACATTTGTGCTCTGTTTTGACACCTTAAGGTCATCTGAACTAACTCCTATGTGCTTTTCTTCCTTGGTGATCATCAGCACCTCCCCCCCATCCAGTAACTCTCCCCAGGTTTCCTTCTTCCCAGGTGCATTATTTGCAGTTCTTTGCATTGAACCTCAGTTGCCGCTCCTCAGACAAATTTTTCAAGCTTCTCCATGTCCCTGCTCATTTTCTCCACCCCTTCTGGAATATCCACTCTGTTAGAGATGTTGACAGTATCTGCAAATAGGCAGACAGACCTTTCCTTCTGGCCCTTCCACAATGTCTGTAATGAAGGCATTGAATATGACTGATCCCAGGACTGATCCCTGAGGTACCCCAGTGGTCCTCACCTTCTCTTTGGATTGGTTCCTATTACCATCACCCTGTGCCTCCTGTCTGTCAGCCAGTTTATAACCCAGTGTATCACCTTGTACCCTGTGGCCAGACTACCCATCTTGTTAATCAGCCTTCTATGTTGGTCAGTGTTGAATGCTTTCCTGAAATCAAGGTATGTGACATCTAGTGCCCCTCCCTGATTTACTTCCTTACTGAGGCATTAGGGTTTCCAAGCCTAACACCAACACCAACCCCACCCTGCAGAGACTGACAGGCATTGGGGGTGTGCCTTTGTGTCATCAGCCATTATGCTCATACCATTCCACCTCACAACATCCCGCAGACACTGACAGGCATCACAGTATGCCTTGGGGTCTTTGGGTCTTACACTCAGCCTATTCTATAAGGAAATAAGCTGAAATGGGTGCACTATAGGGAAACGGGGTGAACATTAGGACCGCAGAGCCCAAGGCACACCTCAATGCCTGTCACTGGCTGCAGGGTGGGGCTGGGGGTGGAATGGTGTGAGCATTATGGCCGATGACCCCAAATCACACCCCCAACACCTGTAAGTCTCTATAGGGTAGGGGGAGTGGGCGTTACAGTTGGAAACCCTAATGCTCCAGGCATTTGTTGGTATTTTCACTCCAAATCTTCAACATGGGCTTTTTTGGACTCCACCTCATGAACAGTGGCACTATCATTTTGTTATTCAATCCTGAAAAGAGATTTCATGCTGTGACTGTGCCATTTGGTGCCACAGGTGCGAAAGCACATTTCAGGCAGGATGTGAAAAATGACAACTATGCTGTTCATGAGATGATGTGAAAAACTGGCAATGTTGAATATTTGGAGTGAAAACATAAAAAGTTCCCAAAGTTACGTGCTCGCATAGCAAAATTTCAATGGCTGCACATAACTCGGGAGTTTTGGGGGTATTTTTGTACCAAATTTTCAACATGGTGTTTTTGGGACCCACCTCATGAACAGTGACACAGTGATTCTGTTAATCCATCCTGGAAGTTATTTTTATACAGTGATCGTGCCATTCTGCAACAGAGGTATGAAAACACATTTCAGGCAGGATGTGAAAAATTACAACTATGCTGTTCATAAGGAGGTGTAAAAAAATGGCAGTGTTGAAAATCTGGAGTGAAAATATAACAAATTGGTGAAGTTACGAGCGTGCATAGAAATTGTGCAATGCATGCTCATAACGCAGTCATTTTGTTGAATTTTTTCACCAAATTTGCGACATGGGCTGTTAGGGACCCCACCTCATGAACAGAGGCACTGTCATTTTGTTACTCAGTCCCGGAAAGTGATTCCGTGCAGAGACGGTGAAATTACCTTTTGGAACTGAGTAATAAAATGACAGTGACAGTGTTCAAAAGGTGGGGTACCAAGAACCCCATGCTGAAAATTTTGGGCCAAAATTCCAAAAAATACCTGAGATATCAACCTAAGTTGAAAACTCCATTTACTGCCATTAGACGGTGCTTACCTTTGATTTCTCGGTTTTTCGGTCGACTTTGATGAGTGCCGGTGTGTTCCTGATCCAGAGAAGATCGCTGCTCCGATCTCCAGAGGTAATGGCTGAGGGGGGTCGGGAGGTGGGGTGCGCAGAGGGTGGGTGGGTATTGGAGAAAGGGACTGGAGAGATGGCGAGGACCGTTTTCATTTTAACAGTTAAAAAAAAAGTCGGGGGACAGTTTTCTTTATTTTACAGATTAAAAAAACCATTTAGGCACACTGGGATGGGTTCCCAGTGTGCCACAATACTGTGTGCATGTGTGGGGGGATGCTGACATTGGGATTGGGCACCCCGATGTCGACTACAGGAAATGGGTTTGGGGGTGCATCCGACACTGGGAGTGGGCATCCCGGTGTCAGTAAAAAAACAAAGTACAACTAATTATTTCAGAACACTGGGGTGGGATCCCAGTGTGCCACATTAATATGGAGGAGGGAGATGTGCCAACACTGGGATTGGGTACCCCGATGTGGCTGTAAAAAGCCACAATGACTAATGTTGGTGAGGGCAGAAGTTAGCACCATGGCTACAGTCAGAAGCTTGGGGGGGGTGACAGAGAACTGAGGACAGAGACTGAATACAGGGGGCCATAACTCCTGCCATGTGCATTAGTGCGCACTCTAATGTGCATGGCAGAAGTTCTGGCTGCAAATTAAGTGCTCCCATTGGAGTGATTCATTTGTTTCAAGTCCGTGGTGGCCATGTCAGCAAAGCTGAACTGCTGTCATGACCGGAGTGACTGGCCATTGGTGTACACTGCCACACTTATTGCAGATGCAGCTGTAATTGGTGTGGCAGTGACACACCTCTCATTTCCCATTACTGTCCCAAAGCGCTTGGTTCTCATGAGCACCAAATGCAAAAAACTACATGCACAATTCAGGTTTTTACTGATTGGGCCACCAGTAAAAACACTGACATTAATTTAAAAACCACCTTTCTACCATCAATAGCACATTAAGACAGTTCTATGCTGAAGTGAGAACAACAGCAGGAGAGCAGTATTCAGTATCAGGATACAGTTCCCTGCGTGCAGGGATAAATCACTACCGAAATTCCCCTGTCATTTGCAGAAACATTTCAATAATCAGAAAGCCTGCATCTAAGAGCTCCAACAAGGTGCTATCCTCAATACTGAAATACTCCCAAAAAAACAAGACACTGCTGCCCACCAGCCTCCAATAATAACTGCTGACCTCCAGAAACTAAGAACATCTGCTGCCCTCTTGCTGGACTGTGTACATGGTCTCATCAGAAAGGTATGGTTCGACATACAGCTATACATGGCTAGGCACAGGCAAGAGGGCATAAAAGAACTCATACCACATGGAAACATAGCAACATAGAAATTTATTTTTTCTTTATTTTTTTTTTCCAACTATTTTTCTGGCCCTCCGTCTCGGAACTCTCTTAGGCCACTGCACTCACTGACTTGCTCTACTGCTCGCTGTGTTCCCCTACATCTTCAATTTCATTGTGGTTCCCCAGGATGGAAGGCAGCAACCCAGGGAAACCACAGGGGCAGTGACTGGGAATCAGCATTGGGCATGTGGCAGAGGCACTGACAGGGCCATCGCCTATCTGAGGCAGAGGGTATTTTTCTGGATTTATGCTCTTAACGTTGGATGTGCAATGCCACCCAGCCCACGATGTGAGTGCTCCCACCCAGGTCCAGAAGGCAGATGCCAATGTCTGCCCCATGCTCATGGGCCCCTAAGCATCACAGCATGCCGGGCTTCCCCTGGATCCCTCCCCGAGAGAGGAGAGCAGTCCTATAGACACTCAATTCTCTCTCTCTCCTGCCAACCCACGGGTGACCTGGGCTCACTCCCGAACCCGGGTCACTGGCACGACGTGAGGTATGGCATCCAGCACCTCTACCTTCAGGGCCACAGCGCCAGCTCATAAAAATCATATTTGATGGCAGAAGGGGACTGCAAGACCCATCTAGTCTGCATGATATGGGTAACTATCCCCCCCATCCTTTCTGTGAAATGATACCTTTGTGCCTGACGCAGGTGTTTTTGAAGCCATTTACCATTTTGGTCTCCACTACTTCCCTGGGCAGGAAATTCCATGGGTCGATCACCCTCTCAGTGATGAAGAACTTCTTATCTCTGCTCCTGAATTGCCCAGCCTTAAGCCTCATATCATGTCCTCCAGTTATGATGCTTTTCTTCTCCTGAAGAAGATCCTGTACTGCTAACTTATGTATACCCTTGATATACTAGAATGTCTCAATCATGTCCCCCCTTTCCCTTCTTTGCTCCATGGAATACAGTTTGAACTCCCTCAACCTATCCTCATCTGCCATTTGATGCAAACCCTGAATCATTTTTGTGGCTCTCGTCTGTACTGTCTCAATCCTATTGATGTAGTTCCTAAGGTGCTGCCTCCAGGACTGTATGCACTACTCCAGGTGGGGGCATACCACCTCCCTGTAAAGTGGCAGCTCCACCTCCTTTCAGCAACTTGTGATTCCCATTCCTATGCAGCCCAGCATACCACTGGCCTTTAGTGCCACCTTTTTATACTGCTTCCCCATCTTTAAGTCATCTGATATAATGACTCCTATGTCTCGCTCCTGGTTGGTGCATACCAGCTGCTCCCCTCCCAGGTAGTATCCCACCTTGGGGTTTCCCTAGCCTAAGTGAGCAACCTTGCAATTTTTGGCATTCAACTTGAACTGCCAGGAGTCTGACCACTCCTTGAGTTTCCTCAGGTCTGATTCCATGCTCTTGACTCTTTCTAGGGTGTCCACTCTGTTGCAGATCATGGTGTCATCTGCAAACAGACACACCTTACTTTCCAGTCCATTACCAATATCAGCTATGAACACATTGAAGAGTAGGGGCTCCAGCAACGACCCCTGAGGCACTCCACTAGTCACTTTCCTCTCTGTCAATACCACTTCATTTACTTACGCCCGTTGAGTTCTTCCCTTTAGACAGTTGCTCACCCAATCCCCATCACTTCCTTACCTACACTGATGCGGTCCAGCTTCTTTACCAGCCTTCTGTGTGGAACCTAGTCGAAGGCCACAGTCTTTTCTTCTAAAAACAGACAAAAATGGTTGCTGCTATACCACTCTAAGCCACAACCCCCAGACAAAAAATCACAAAAAATCACTTGGAATCTAATAAAGAAACAAACAGGGGTTTCATATATGATCAGCCAGACAACCAACCAGGTCCAGTCAAATCATTCCTTAAATACACGAGCAAAATTCCACCAGAAGGCAAAGCATTTTACCTGCATCCCAGACACATGCTGCATAAATTCCTGGACCAACAGGCCATCTGGTACACCAGCAAAGCTATGGGAAAGACCTTCCTAGGAGCACTCATGATTAAACTGAGTGTCAAAGCCCAGCTCAGCCAGCAGTACAGGTATCACAGTATTAGGGCAACAGCAGTACAACTGTTGTCCAGTGCAGGTCTACCAACCAGGGAAATCATGATTGTCACAGGCCAACGATGTGAAGCAAGCTTGGCCAACTACTGGACTGCCTCATCCAAGGACATAGAAGAGTTGAGCAGCATTATGGGAGGTCAACAGAAGACTATCAAGCAAAGGAAGAGATACAACCACCTTCAACATCTGCATCTACAAATGCCTTCAGCTTACCAATGCCACCTATAGGACCCGGTGCAGCTAATCCATTCAACCTAGTAAACAATAGCTTCAATGCACCAGTAAACTTCAGAAATTACAGCCCAAAGTAGTGGGCTTTTTTTTCTTTTAAGCATCCCACAACATAAAGTGCATCCTGGGTTAAAAAGTATTTATTTTCCCTTCCCATTCCCCCCAAAAGGGACTATTTGTTTGTCTCAGCTTAAAAAACCATAAAAGTTAAATACATTTAGAATTTTACTTCTGTAAATAATTATTTTGATTCTCTGTCTTTATTTGCTGCATATAGCCTATTTTCTAAGCACAATAATACCCTCCAGGGTGGGCAGTATTGGGATATACTGGACCTTCCAGGGTCTGTAAGGCCCTTCACCTACTGCCCTGGGCCTCATTATGCCCCTAGGCAGTCCATTATACCCCAGTATTGCCCAACTTGTCAAGTAGTGTTGCTTACATATTTAATGTGGGAAGTGTAAGGTACTATACTACAGTAGGTGTGAGGAATCTGAGTCACACATATACCCTGTGTTGTGCAACAGTGGACCACAAACTGAGTAAAAGGATCTACCATAGGGCTAACTCTGGACAGTAAGTTAAAGCCAAACAGGCAATTTATTGTTGCAGTCAAGAAAACACACACAACTTTGGGGTGCAATGGAGTAAAATGTATGATGCAGGTCTGCAGTGACAATTATTAATCTGTGCAAGAGCTTACTTAGATTACATCTGGGTTACTGTGTCCAGTCTGGGCCCACACAGTATAGAAATGACATTCAGGAAATTGAGAGTCAAGCATGGGGTTAACAAGTTGATTACTAGACTAGGGGGGAAAGAGCTGCCATAAGAGGAGAAGTTGAACATACTCAAGAATAGAGAAGGATGATAAGAGACACAATAACAGAATTCAGGATACTCAAGAGGCTAGACAGAGTGGAGTACAAAGATGTTTGGGCTTGTGAGTATAAGCAGAAATATAAGATATGCAGTCAAACTAATGGGGCATGATAAAGAAAAGCATTAGAATGTCTTACTTCACACAGATGCCAGCTAGCATGTGGAATAGCCTTCCAGGCAATGTTGTAGTAGAAAACACTGTTTTGCTTTCAAATCAGGTTTAAACTGATTCCTGAGGGAGAATGGCATTGAGAAGTACACATCATAGGTAGTGGTAATAATCTAGTTGCTAAGCTTGGAAGTGTGTCCATACCCAAAATGGATATAGTCACTGCTCTGCAGTAGGAGCAGCAAACAAGATATATATACTATGCCCTTTCCATCATGACAAATGTATGTTACAATGTTATGACATGCAAAATCAGCCAAGATAGAGAAAAAGACAACTGTATAGAGATGTAGGGCAGGATTTCAGTGCATTCCATGATGCACGTCAACAACTTCCACCATGTTTCTAGAGTCATTGTGGTTGTTGCAACAAAGCATTATGTCATTTGAATATGATCCAATATTTTTGGCAAGTGGTGCAAACTGTACTAAAAAATGGTGCATGCATTAAACAAAATGATACACTTGTCATTATTTTATCTTAAAACAGGGAAATAGTTCCAAATCCAGCAACACATTTGAAAGTAGCATTCTAACATCATGGCATATTTATTTTGATGCAAGCACATATATAAATTGAAAATTACTCCCATGACAAATATCTTAAAAATCCTACCCCATGATATCTGATAGAAGGTAAGAGTCAAGTTAGATAAAACGGTCATTCATATGTGATATGTCCAAGAGAACATACTGTAGAAAGCATTTGGGATGGGAATGCTTGGATAGCCCCTTAAGACCTGCTCATTCTGATACTTCAAAGTTGGTGTCCACTTTCATAGCATGAGTGGGAGAAATGACTAATGCTTCCCCACCCAATATGGAACAATATTTAAGTCATAGTAGAACTTAATCTTTCTATAACCCCTTACCTTGGGCCACACCTGGAAATGATCTTTTGTTCAATGTCCTTTTCCCAGTTACTCTTTTCTAATCAGTACCTGAATAGGTAATTGGCCATGTCAAGCAAGACACAGTTGGCAATAACCCCCCCCCAAAAAAAAAAACAGGGTTTTCGAATAGTTGGAGGGCAACTTATTGTCAGGTGCATTTTGTTCAATATGGCCAATTAATTGCTCTTGTGTAACTTGAATTTGTCTTAAAAATTTCGGTAGAGCTTTTAGAGATTTAAATGTAAGAACAGAAGTCATATTAAGGTCATAACAAAGTAGTTATTCTTTGTGGGAAGTGATTTGACCCAGTAGTAATAGGAAAGATAAGTAGAGGAGTTCATATTCAACAGAGACTTACAGCTCTTAAAAGGACTATGTATATAGCAATTAAACTGAAATATTGTTAGCTTTCGATAGACGTTAATATTTCCAGTAAGGCATAATTTGCCATGAAATCATTTCTTCATTCTTTATTTGGCTCTCTTTTGCCTTTGCTAATACATGAAATATACAAAAAAAAAACAACAATTACCATCTAAAAATCAAAGGCTCATTGTCAAGTGCCAATTTTGCATTAAGCAAACCATTATAGTTTAAAACTGTAACTGGGGGTCCCATAAAAAGGGAATTGCTAATGTGAGTTATCTTGCATTCATTTTCTATTAACCCAAAACATTTTGCTTAAAAATCAATATAATATAACATGCACTTAGTGTTATTTTTGTCTGCTAAGTTGTATTTATGACAAAATGCTCTTCATTTAAAAAGTTATGTTGTATCGGTCCGTCAGCACAGTGGTTGGATTTCCGCTTGTGATGTCAGTAACCCAGGTTTGGGAATGGAACCGGGTACTGGAGGGCTGGCCAGGGAGAGAGGGCTTGAGCATCGAATGACTGCTCACCTTCTCTCGGGGGGGGGGCAGGGACATGACCGGCACATGCTGACCCCTGGCAGAGGCTAGGGCATGGCAACACATGGGGTCCCACTAACTAATGGGGCATGATGAACATTGGCAAATTCCTGATGTTAGTGGCACATCAAGCAAAACAGGAAAAGAGCCCCGTGGCTGACTGGATGATGGTCGCCAGCTCCTGCTGCAGCGAGCCCTCGAGCAGTGTACAAACCACTGCAGCAACATCCGGGACAAGAATTGTGCTGGTTGCCCCATTGGTGCTTTCTCCTTCAGAGGAGAGGGCCCAGCCTGATGAAGGGTTACATCCAGGTTACCCAGGGGGGCTGCAATATGGGGTGATGGGTGGCTGCATCGAAGCAGTGTGGCAGCGAGGGGCATAGGAAGGCCTGAGGGAGAGGGTGGCCCGGAGCTGTGGTGGAGCAAAAAAAGAAAGTTATGTTGAAGTGCACTGTAAAATTGTTTTTGTTTCACTGCTGCCCCTAGTGAGCTCTAAGAATTGCAACATTCTATGGAAAACAATGCAATATCATTTAATTCTTAGCAGAGTTTACCTGTTGCTAAAAATGGGTATATTAAACCTCTTGGTATATAAAAATTAATTCTGCCACTATAAATTTACATGCAGCAACATATATCCCACTATTATTTAAAAGCAAAACATTTCCCAAAGGACTTCCTTAACCTGGTAATTAAGAAAAGTGTGGAGAACGTTTACATAGAAACGTAGAAGTTGTCGGCAGATAAGGACCTCTTGGTCCACCTAGTCTGCCCTATTTTCTCTACCTACAGTACCACCACAGACCCTATTAGGTCTCCAGTTTGCACCCCCCTTCCCTTACTTCAAAGATCCCCCTGTGTCTGTTCCATGATTCTTAAATCCTAAAACCATTTTAGCTCCCACCACCTCCACCAGGAGGCTGTTCCAAGCATCCACCATTCTCTCCATAAAGAAGTACTTCCTCACATTTCCTCTCAGCCTCCGCATCCAGCTTCATAGCAACCCCTTGTCCTCAAGCATCTTTTTCTCTGGAAAATGCTCCCATCCTGTACCTTGTTTTTACCTGTGAGATATCTGATTACTTCTATCATATCCGCCCTTTCCATCCTTTCTTCTAAGGAGTAGATGCTTAATTCCTTAAGCCTTTCTTTGTAGGGCTTCTGAAGCAGGTTCTGCACCATTTCGGTTGCTCTCCTTTGTACTCCATCTACACTGTCTATGTTCCTTCAGAGGTGGGGCCTCCAGAACTGTACACAGTACTCAAGGTGGGGTCTCACTAGTGATCTATACAAAGTTATTATTACCTCCCTCTTTCTGCTGGTGATACCCCTGCCTATGCATCCTAGCATCTCACTAGCCTTTCCCACTGCCTAGTCACACTGTTTAGCTACCTTTAGGTCATCAGAAATGATTCCCCCCAGCTCCCTTTCCTGTTTTGTGACTGCTAGTACTTCTTTTCCTAGTTGATACATTGCCCCCAGGTTTCTGTGCCCCAAGTGCATGATTTTACACTTTTATGGATTGAAGCCCAGTTGCCAAATCCATGACCATTCTTACAGCTTTTTTAAATCTACTCTCATTCTTTCCAGCCCCCAACCCCTGTGTGTCTACTCTGTTGCAGATATTTGTGTCATTCAGGAGCAGACATACCTTTCCTTGCAGTCCTCCTGCAATGTTGCTTATAAAGACACTGAAGAGGACTGGGCCCGGTACTGACTCTTGTGATACCCCACGGGTTACCTTACCCTCTCCAGAGTGGATGCTATTTACCACTACCCTCTGACTCCTGTTGTCCAGCCAGCTCTCTATCAATCTTACTATTTTAGGACCCACTCCCAGGCTTTTCAGCTTACTCACCAGTCTTCTATGTGGAATGGTGTTGAAGGCCTTACTGAAGTCCAGGTAGGCTATGTCAACCACTCCTCCAGATCAGCTTCATTGGTTACCCAAAGAATTTAACCTGGTTTTTCTGGCAATACCTCCCCTCTGTGAACCCATCTTGCCATGGATCCTGAAGACCACTGGAAATAAGGTATTTCCTAATCACTTCCTTCAGTAGTGATTCCATTACTTTGCCCACTACTGAAGTCAGTCTGATAGGCCTGTAATTTCCAACCTCCTCTCATTTTCCATTTTTGTGGAGTGGAACTACATCAGCCCTACTCCAGTATCCCCAGACCTCTCCCATTTCTAGTGACAGTTGAACAGGGCTGTCAGATGTGCAGCCAGCTCCTCCTTGAGCTCCCTCAGTACCCTGGGATGAACCCCATCCGATCTCTTTGCCTTTTCTACTTTTAACCGTGACAATTCCCATAGGACCCATTACACTGTAAAAGGTCTAGTGTTCACCTCACTCCCTTTAATGCCCTTGCCTTTTATCATTGGCCCACTACCTACCCCTCCTCTGTAAATACTAAACAGAAGTATTTGTTCAATACATTAGCTTTTTAGTGGTCCTCTTTCACACACACCCCTCCTCCCCCTTTGAGCCTTACTATCCCTGCCTTGGTCTTTCTCTTTTCTCTTATGTATCTTAAAAATATATTGTCCTTTTTTTTTACAGATTTGGCAATATTCTCTTCAGTTTGTGCCTTTGCATTCTTAACCGCCATCCCTGTCTCCCTTTGTTTCTCCTGCTAAGTCTCCCTGTCCTCCTCTTTCTGTGTTGTTCTATACTTTCTAAAAGCCAGTTTCTTTGCCCTTAATTTTTCCGCTACCTCACTTGAGAATCATAGTGGTTTCCTTTTTCTCTTGCCCTTGCTAACCTGCCTGACACCGAGATTTGTAGCTTTTTCAGTGCACTCTTTTATTTTAACCCACTGGTCCTCAACTCCCACTAGTTTCCCTATCCCTCTCAGGGCATCTCTGAGACATTTGCATTTTTTCTTAAAATCGGCCTTCCTGAAGTCCATGACCCTCATCCTCATGCAGTTCACTTCTAACTCAGTTCTTGTATTAAATCACACCATACAATGGTTACTGGTCCCCAGGTGGTCCCCCACTGTGACATCAGCAATACTGTCCCCATTTGTCAGTACCAGGTCCAGTAATGCCCCCTCATGAGTGAGTTCTTTTACAAGTTGCCTGAGGAATGTCCCTTGCAGTGAGTCCAGGATGTCCCTACTACTAGCTGTTGCCAGAGCTGGGAGGCTCTAATCCACATATGGCAGTTTGACGTCCCCTACTAGTATCGCCTCTCCCTTGCAAGCCATCCTATGGATTGCTTCCATTGATTTTTCTACTTCAGCCCTCTGTGCTTGAGGTCTTTAGATCACTTCTGTGTGAATGACGGCCCCTTTCCTTTTCTCCAGAGTGATTCACAGTACCTCCATGCCTCCCTGCTCCCCTTGTATTCCAATAGCCTTTATGTTGTCCCTTACATAAAGAGCTACTCTTCCCCCTTTTCTACCTACCCTTTCCCTTCTGAACAGACCATATCCAATTTCTGGTTTTCACTGCACCAGGTCTCTGTAATGGCGACTAAATCCAGGTCCACTTCCACCATGGCGGCCTTCAGGTCTGAATTTTTTTGCCCAGACTGCTAGCATTCACACACATGGCTTTCCAGAATGTGCTGCCACCTCCTCCTTTTTTCAATTTGCCTTCCCTTATTCCTCTCACTTGTTATCCTAGCTTCATTGTTTTCTTCTTCCTCCTGGATTTCATTATTTCTTGGTTTCTGCTGTAGGTTTTCTCCCTCCAGATTCCCATAATTAACCTTTTAAGCTTGTGGTGGGGGGTCAGTTAATGTCTCCCCACCTCATTCTGCCTCTTCCCTCGGCTAGTTTAAATGACTGCCAATGCAGCATTTAAACCACTCACTGAGGACTATGGTTCCACTCCTGGACAGATGCAGGCTGTCACCCTTGTACAGTCCCTTATCCCTCCAGGTGGGGCCCCAGTCCCCAATGAAACCAAACCCCTCCTCTCTGCACCATTTCTTCAACCATGCATTGAAGTTCCTGGTGTAGAGAATCATGTCATCCCCCTGTCATAAACATGTAGCAATTCTGAGGTCACAGATCATTCTACTTGCCTAAGATCCCTGAGCTTTTCCTGCACTCTGGCTGGCTCATCCCTAGCCAGGACATTTGTCCCCAGGTGGACAACAATGTGTAGTTCTCTCTCCCTTCCTGCTGCTCCAATAATCACTTGGATCCTCTTTCCACCCCTGCAAGTCATGGTGCTGGGAAGGCACCGAACTTCCATCTCCTCATCTCTGCCTACTCTCAAATTTATACTCCTTACTATGGAGTCCTCCACCAGGATCTTCTTCCTCCTCCTCCTCCTCCTCCTCCTCTAGGGACCTCAGTCACCCCCCCTTGGGATCTCTTCTGTGGAGGACCCCCACATCCATCCTAATCACTACTATGGGTGTCTTGGTGGGACATTCCCACTCTGCCAGGGTGGCATAGGAGTTTTGTAGTGGAACTGATTTTGGGACGTGCCTATGCTCCACCACCCTAACCCTCCCTGATCCCTCTGTCATCCAGCTGTTCCTCCTACTGGGCAGCATCTGAGGTAGCAGGGTTGAACTAGGTGGTCCCTGGGTGGGGGAGAAGGTCCTCCAAACCTAAGCCAAATCAGCTTTCAGTCTGGCCACCTCCTCCCTCAGCTCAGTGTGGTGCATGCAGATAGGGCAGCAATGCAGTCTCCAGAAAATCTCCCCGAAGACTGCCACTTCACAGCTGTTGCACTGTACCACTCCCAGCAGAACTACTCATCTATTGCTAGACCTTATCCCTTGACCTGAATCCTTGACCTTAGCAATGCAGTTTCCAGAAAGTCTCCCTTAAGACTGCCACCCCACAGCTGCTGCACCGCATCACTTCCAGCATAACTGCTCACCTATTGCTAGATTTTACCCCTCAACCTGAATCCTCGACTTTAACCCTCTTCCTTAACCCTCAGCCTTAACCTTCTACCTTAACCCTCTACCTTAACCCACTACTTTACACCACTACGTTTACTCACTACCTTAACCCACCACCGATTGTTTATTTTTTCCCTTTCTTCTTCTTCCTAAAAACTCTGGGTATTAACCACTGTAGAAAATGCAATATTAAACTCACACCCCAGTTTCATAATCACAACCTTAGGATATTAACCCCATATAACAAATGCAATATCAAACTCTCAATCTTAGGATTTTTATTTTTTTTATTTTTATTTTAAATTTGTTAACTGGGTAAGGACACTGGGCTAAAGCTCTTCTTCCTGATGGACCTGGATAATGGAGTTTGCCCTTTAAGGGGAAGACCAGGTTGTCCCGGTGCACCCCTTCCCTTTTCATCAAGATGGTGTGCTCAGAAGGGGAGGGGGAAAGTAGGGCAGGGCCAGGGGATAGAACAATGGCCAAGCAGCAGGAAGGGGAGGGGCAAATGGAGGTACATAATGGGTAACACAACAGTAGTTCAGCCACTTTTGCTGGAGTTTTGATTTACAAAGAAACTGCAGCACATCAGATTGGTATCTTGATTGTTTGAACAAGAGGTTTGTGCACTAGGAAATCAGGTAAGAAACAAACAGCATTATTTAGCCATGAGGCAGCAATTTAAAAAACAAACAAACAAAAAACAAAAAAAACAAAGTGATTGTTTGGATTTGCCATCAGAGCAAGTTTCAAGGCTGCTCCTGCCTTTAATGTAGAAGAAGAATACTAAACATGAATGCTGCTTCTGGGTGATTGCTGTTGTTGGGTGTGTAAGTGGCTTTTCAGAGATGAGTGATCCTTGGCAGGATAAGTGATTTAAGGATGCGTTGCTGAGTTATAGTGCTCCATATAAGCGGCTTGAGTAAATTTTGAAATTTTGATGTTAGTTAGTTAGAAGCAGAGTTTTGAAGTTTTACTGTGTTGGTCTTCTCTGGCCTTCAAATCGCGAGGCGAATGGGTTTAAATGGGGAGGTTTGTGGCAAAGCGTGTTGGGCCTAGGGAAGGGCCTTTCAGTTTAAAAGCTGGGTTAATTAAAAAAAAAACTGATTGTTTAGGAGGCTGGTTTGACTAAGGACTCCACGGGGGCCTTGAAAATTAATGGTGGACTGGAACTGGTGCTAGGCTCAGCCATTGTATTAACATAGCACTGGAAGGGCAGTGCAGAGGTAAAAAGATAGTGTTGAAGTAAAAAAAAAAAGTTTGTTTTAAAGCATGGTAAACGGCTGCATATTCCAGGTTTGTGTGCATCTGTGTTGTATTTCTGAGCATGAGGTACAGTCAGCGGGGGGAAAGCAGGCTGGTAACAGTAGGAGCTTGAGGTTATTGACACAGGCAGCAATACTGGTTTCGTGGAGCGAGGCATATAGCAGCGGTATTGGTTTTATTATGGAAAAATAAAGAGGTGGACTTTAACGGTGGATTGCAAGCACTCTGTGGTGAAAATAGTGTGCAGGGCGCTGAAGTACAGGGGTTTGTGCAGTTGGTTTTGGACAGTGGCGACGATTTGGAGCAGGGAACAGAGGAAAATGTGTTAAGGGGCAAGGCAGGATGGCCCCAGAGGAAAAAGGGGGTTGTAAAAAAGAGAAACCAGGAGGTAATGGCTGGGAAAAAGCAGCGGGGGATCGTAGAAAGCAGGGTACCCTGGGGCATGCAGCTGGTGGCCCGATGGGGCTTGGAGCACCGCAGGAGAGAAGCGCGTAGGAGGCCCACCAGGGGGGCCCAGCACCAATACAAGCCAAAGCAGATAATGCGGCACATGGGCGTGACGTCACACAGAAGGCCACAGCGGAAGCTGGGAGCTAGCCATGGGAGAGGGTGGAAGTTAGAAGACATCAGGGCAGAGGAAGGCATGGTAGGGGGAGACCGGGAGAGTCTAGAAAAGAGGAGGCCTGCAAGGAGTAGGCTGCGAGGCATACAGAATGATGTCACATGCCACAGGACCACGTGGTCTGGGACACAGGTTGCTTGGGAAAACGGGAGGCAAGGAATGATGCCCAACCAAAAGGGGGGACCCTGGACAATGCGTACTTGGGGGGAAGGTATAGCAAAAGGGGGGGAGGACCTGAGCTGCAGGGGAAGAAAGGGGCGGAAACAGGGAAGGAGGTGGCGACAGCCACAAGGGCAGGAGGCCAAAAGGGGGTAGGGCCCGCAAAGCAGGAAACTGGGATCAGCTTGTGAGCCAAAAGAGCATGGGGGGATGAGGGGGACAAGGCTGAAAGACAGGCTGGGAAGGGCATCACGAGGAGGTGGACAGGGATTTTGGAACCACCTGCTGGCTGGTAGCCAGCCGAGGCCTGTGGGGCCAGGCAAGGGCATTAGGAGGAGGTGGACAGGGTTTTTGAACCATGGTCTGGCCAGTAGCCAGCTGAGGCCAGTGGGGCCAGACATGACAAGGTTAATGGACAGGCATGAAGGGGTCTCAACCTCAAAAAAAAAACATAAAAGGGAGGCAGTGGACTGGGAGCACATGGGAAAAGGCACCTGAGATGCGTGGAGGGTGCGATAAGCTCAAGGTCCACAGGAGTGGGACTGGTGATGAGACAGGGGGCCTGTCAGGTAATGGGGAAGGAAAATGGAATGAAGGTCAGGGCGAGCGGGGGACCGAGGTCGGTCAGCTGGAGGGCCTGCGAATCTGGCACGAGTGCATTGTGGGACGGCCACACGAGGGCATGATGTATACATATGTTAACAACAGAATCTTGTTTTCTTCTCTTCAGTTGTCTTTGCAGTGCGAGAGGACGAAAGATATGGCACCTAAGAAGAGCAGCCCCTCAAAGGAAGATGCTTACAGGGCTATAGTCGAGTTGGCAGAAAAAGCCAACAGGACATGTGAGCTGGTGGAAGGGGAGGAACCAGGGAGACCCGGGGAGAAGAGGAAAGTGGGAAGGAAAAAAGGGGGCAGAGGGAAGCAGCCAGCCGAAGGGTCATGCAGTCCCACCAGGCTACAGCCAATGGCAGTGGGACCCACCAAGGTAGCTGATCCAGTACCTCTGCACCCTAGCGACCCGGTACCACCAGGACCTCCCCAAGACCAAGTCAGGATCCCCGGAGAACTGACCGGATCTGCCGAAAACTGTGGTTCCCCCTCAGCCGCTAATGGCGCACCCACCCCTTAACCACTGGGTGCCATAACAGGGCACCAGGAGGATGGCAGGCAACAAAGCTCGGACAAGGACCCAGGTAATGCACCCAGAGCAGTGGGTGATGGTATAAAAGAGTATATTAGTCAAATTGTGTCGGCACTTGGGACAGGAGGCCTAGGGAAAATGGAGTCAGCTCTAGCTGAGATCAGGATGGAGAAAGAGGTACCGAAAGGGAAGGAGGGAGGTATAGAGAAAGAAAGAAAAGGAACAAGGGAGATAGGTGCCCCCGGGATTAGGGTAGGCGAATATGCTCCACTGGCCAGAAAGGAAAAGATATGGAAAGGAGAGTATGTGGATATATTTGCATTGGTGAGCCAGGAAGCAGTAGCAAAGTATGAGGAATTGGAGAACATAGGGAAGAGTGAAATAGCAGCAGCGATGGTATTGTTAGGGAAGAAGGAGGAAGGAAAAATTCACAAAAGGGAAGACTTAGGATGGGTGGTATGTAAGTTTTGCCATTTTCTCAGCCATCGTATTAGAAACAAGGCCAGAATTGGGCATCCCATTCATCACATACTTCCTAATAATAAGGTGGGCAAAAGCAAAAGGGGGGGTGGGATGGATATACTATGATGAATTTTTCAGCAGAGAATGGCAACATACGGGGTTGTGAGATGGGATACAAAGCAGCTAGATTTATGGACAGATTTCATCATGGATCAGTCCACACTTGAGGGAGAATGGGGGAGGAAAGGTGTTGTGCCCCAGAGGAACTGTTGGGGCATACAATAAGGTTGTTTGTGCATGGTCCCAATATCATTTTCGGCACGTATGTTCGGAATCCGGGGGAACACACCTGGCAAACAGATGCAGAATGACATGGGCCCAGGGAGCACAAGGATCCAGGAGTCAGGTTTCAGGTCAACAGTTTTTTCGTGAAGAACAGGGGTTTAAAGGGCAGGCATGGAACAGGGGAGGGAGAGGTAAGGGGAACTCGAGCAGAGGAGGTCAGAATCACTGATCAGAAAAGCCAGACACTAAGTGAAAGACAGGGACCGGGGAGGGAAAAAGGGAGAATAGACAGGGGGCATGTTGGGATAACCAGAACCCCCATCAGGATAGAGGCATGGAGAGGTTGGTTGGACAGATATCCGAACAAAAAAGTGACAGGGGTGATCAAAAGGTTTTGCACAGATTTTTCATGGCAGTGTGATGGGCCCAGACAAGCAAGAGAGGCACGCAACCTGGGGTCGGTAAGAGGGAAGGAAGAGATGTTAAAACAAAAGATAGAGAAGGGAGAGGTAGCGGGAAGAGTAGAAGGCCCATTTGATACCCCCCATTACAGAACATGAGGATCTCGCCATTAGGTTTGGTACCCAAGAAACAGGAAGGAGAGTATAGGGTGATTCACCACCTATCCTTTCCAGAAGGGGATTCGGTGAATGATTTTATTGGGGAGGAGTATAGTAGGGTAACATATTCAACACTGGGAGATGCAGTTCGGATAATCTGGGTGAATAAGGATGCATGGATGGCAAAGACGGATATCGAATCCGCATTTAGGTTACTGCCAGCCAGGAGAGAAGACTGGGACCTTTTGGGTTTTAAAGTTGTGGGGCAGTACTATTTTGACAAAGCCATGCCCATGGGATTTTCAATAGCATGTGCAACATTTGAAGCATTTAGCACCTGTTGGCAGTGGATATATCTAGAGGAAACTGGTCATAGAATGGTTATTCACTATTTGGAGGATTTCCTTTTCATCAATAGTGGTAAAAAGGACACAAAAAAAAAAAAAAAGAGGTTGGTCAAAATTCAAGAGCTGAGCAAGGAATTAAGGGTGCCACTGGCACCGGGAAAAACAGAGGGGCCCTGCAGGGTGCTAGAATTCCTGGGTATTGAAATAGATGCCCCAAGGGAAATATTCCGGTGGCTGGCCCAAAAAGTACAGAAACTAAAAGAATTGATCCTAGTACATACCAGCAAGAGAAGGGTACAGCTAAAACAAATACAGCAGGTACTGGGGCACCTGAACTTCACCTGTAGGGCTATTGAGGGTTACACAATACCCTGGCTGACAGCTTTTCCCATCTGCAGCCGGATCATTTCCGGAGGTTGGCGCCAACAGTGGAGGAGCAAAAAACCAAAAACCAAAAAAAAAACAAACAGAGAAAAACACCCATACCAAGAAACATATGGGACGTTGGCAAGCAGGAACAGAAATGTTGTTCTGCAGTGCATGGGCACCATGGACTCTGAGGGCCTACGATGGGGCCTGGTGAGTGTTTCAAACATTCAGGGCAACACACCACATGGAGGTAAGTAGGCCACTCACAGAAGAACAATTGGGGAAGTTCACCATAGAGCAATGGCAAAAAGGAACAGCCCACACCACAATGGGGGTCTACGTGGCAGGGATTAGTGTGATCTGTAGTGTAAAAGGATGGAAGGACCCGACAAAATCAATGTTCATTGGAAGAATGATGCAGGGATGGGGTAGGTTAAGACAAGGGACGGTGGATAGTAGAAGACCAATAAAGGAACAGTGGCTGGTGAAACTGAAGCTTGCTTTACCGGCAATATGCAGATCAAAGGCCAAGGCCCAGTTATTTCACACGATTTATGTGGTAATGCAAGGGCCATGAGAGTGAGTGAGGTGGTAGGCCATGGAAAGGGGGATTAGAATGGGAAGATATAAACTAGGGGATGAAGGAGACACAGCTCATGATTAAGAGGTCAAAGACAGATCAAAGGGGACAGGGTTGCATGGTGACACTAAAAGAAACATGTAGAGGGTGCAGTGTGCCCATTGCAGACTTTGTGGGCTTTCACCACAGAGCGTGGGAATAAGACAGGGAGATTATTTCTGCATGGTGATGGAAGTAGAGTCACAAGTTATCAAGTCACAGCATTGCTCAAGAAAGGCATGCAATTCCTGGGGGAGGATCCGATTAATTATTCTTCCTACTCATTATGGATAGGGGCTGCCTCACAGTGGGCAGCGGCAGGTGAGACGGTGAATAATATTTTGGAGAAGGGGTGCTGGCGTTCAGCCAGTTATAAAAGATACATTCGAACACTGCAGTGTGGAGATTAATGTATCACCTATGTTTTTTGTTACAGATATGGAGCCACAGCAACTTTAACAGGAGGTGAAACAATGTAAATTTGTATGGCTTGGCAGCCGAGGGATGAGATGGGCACTACTGCTCCCCACCTTGAAAGAGCTGAAGGAGCGGCGACCCAGTCCAGACTTAATTATTATACATTTAAGGGGTAATGACCTTGGGGGCAAGCCATGGGTAGACACATACATGCAGATAAAAAGGGACTTAGAGACAATAAAGCAGTGGTGGCCTAAGGTATGCCTTGGATATGATACCAGGTAGGGTTTGGAAACATAAGCACAGCCATAGAGCTGTGAATAGGGCCAGGAGAAAGATGAACAGAAGGGTGAGGAACACCAAAAAAAAAAGGCAGAAGAAAAGGATTGGAAAGAGGTTTCCTGAGGCATGGGGAACAATACCGTAAGTGAGGGGAAGCCGCCATCCAATGCAAGCTGGAGACCGGCTAGTGGGGAAGAGGGGGGGAGGGGGGAAAGAAAAAGGAATAAGATGAAAAGAGGAAGAAGCTGAAGGAAAAAAGCGGTCTCGGTTTTCACTGTTACCAAACAGAAAGGAAAAGAAGAAGGCACCCAGGTTTTTACCTGGGGGAAGCAAAAAGAGGAAGAAAGAGGGATGATCAGAGATTGATATATGGATGGAAATAAATGAAATTGTGAGAGATATAATAATAAAAGATGATAAAATGGAAAATGGAATTATAAATAAATTAATTGCCAATCTGAGCACAACAACAAACAATGGTCTCTGTCTTTTTGTGAGGGAAAAGGGGGTAATCCGGGACAATGGAGTTTGCCCTTTAAGGGGCAGACCAGGTTGTCCCAGTGCACCCCTTCCCTTTTCATCAAGATGGTGTGCTCAGAAGGGGAAGGGGGAAGGTAGGGCAGGGCCAGGAGATAGAACAATGGCCAAGCAGCAGAAAGGGGAGAGGCAAGTGGAGGTACATAAGGGGTAACTCAAGAGTGGTTCAGCCACTTTGTTGGAGTTTTGATCCTCCCACCCACCCTACAATATAGAGCTAGAGGGGAAGACAGTCAAAAAGGGATTTGATGGTAGGTCTGTCAAAGGTGGATGACATGTGTCTGTAGGACGATTATTTGATTGCCAAAGGTGGATGGCAGAAAATAATATGGTTATTGGACTGTCAAAGGTGGATGGCAGAAAATAATATGGTTATTGGACTGCCAAAGGTGGATGGCAGAAAAGAATATGGTTATTGGACTGCCAAAGGTGGATGGCAGAAAAGAATATGGTTCTTGGACTGCCAAAGGTGGATGGCAGAAAAGGGGGAAAAAGGGGGGGAAGGGGAAGGGGGAAAGAAAAAGGAATAAGACGAAAAGAGGAAGAAGCTGAAGGAAAAAAGCTGTCACTGTTACCTAACAGAAAGGAGAAGAAGAAGGCACCCAGGTTTTCACCTGGGGGGAGCAAAAAGAGGAAGAAAGAGGGATGATCAGAGATTGATATATGGATGGAAATAAATGAAATTGTGATAAATATAATAATAAAAGATGATAAAATAGAAAATGAAATTATGATATATAAATAAATTAATGCCAATCTGAACACAGCAACAAACAATGGTCTCTGTCTTTTTGTGAGGGAAAAGGTGGGAATCCGGGACAATAGACAATACAAAATATAAAACAATTTCAACATACAATATCACATATTACAATTACATATGAACATGTGAACATACGAAATGCCAGCAGAAACAGGCCTCACGGTCTATCAGGTTTGCTCGATTGTGCAGCTAGCCCCTCAGCTTGCAGCTTCCCCCTCCCTCCTTAAATACATCTAAAGACAGTTAATGAGTTTTGAATTGTGCTTTAAACCCAGGCAACAAAGTAACTGATCGTAACGACAATGGCAAATCATTCCATAAGCATGGTGCTACGGATACAAAGGAACAGGATCCATATTTATTCTTAACTATATTAGCTTCTAAGACAATTCCACTGTTGGACCTCAAATTAATCATTGATTCTCTAATCACAACTAAATCTGACAGTGGGAAGGAATTCTTGGAAAAATCAACCAGACTTTTCTGGCAGGATATCCCTGCTGTGAAACCGTGTTGATTTTTGTCAAGCTGACCAGTTTGCTCTGAAAAAGCTAGCATTCTTTCCTTCAGCAGGGACTCAGTTTTCCCACAGTTGATGTTAGAGTAACCGGACAGTAGTTACCTGGCTGTTCCTTGCTTCCACTCTTGTGGAGTGGTACTAATGTTGCACTCTTCCAATCTTCTGGCACCTCCCCACTCATTAATGATTTGTTGAAGAGTACTGCTAAGGAGGCTGCCAGTTCCCTCCCTAGTTCTTTCAGTATTCTTGGGTGTATCCCATCTGGCCCCATAGCTTTATCTACAGTACCTATCTACAGTATCTACAGTACCTTTAACTTGTCTATTTTCTCCAGGACCCTTTCCTCTGTGAAGGGATCCATGTCTATTTCTTCAATCGGATACTTCTTTATGCCTATGGTTGGTCCGTTACCATCTAAAACAAAGTATAAAACAACAAATGTTATTATATGCCACACCCAAGACCTGGCTTTCCCTTACACCTAAATTATGGCAAAGTGATGAGACATAATCCAGATATGGCATCAAAGTGCCCAATGCAATGGATCTTCATGAGTAAAAGGACAAAAATTGTTTAAATATGTACAGCAAACCTGTCTTCTGGTTTATTAACCTACTAACCATCTTATCTTGAGCATGAAACATCAGACTGTGGTCGAGTAAGACCCCAAGATATTTAAATTTATTAACCTGCTCAAGCTCTGTTCTAGAGCAATCGTGTACCTGCAGATAGGGATTATTTTTCAGTCTAAATATACTACCAAATACCATTGTATTTTTTTTTTCACATTCATAACCATTAAGTTAGTGGATAGCCAGGAACACAATAACTGAAAGTCCTTCTCTAGGACAGAATTGACTTGATCAATTGTTTGACCCTGCAAGAACAATATTAGATCATCTGCATAAAGAAGACATCTACTAGAACTAAAAATAGAGGGGATGTGATTTATGAATAGTGAAAACAACAGGGGCTCAAGTATGGACCCCTGTGGTACCCCACATAATATGGGTCGGAAGCCAGAAGACACTGACCCTATTGAAACACTCTGGGACCAACCCTCCAAGTAATTTTTAATCCATACCACAACTTTGTCTGAGATGCCTAGTTTATAAAGCTTCTGACAGAGCAAAGGATGATTAATCAGGTCAAAAGCCCTGGTCAGGTCCATGAACACCACCCCCATCAGGACACCCTTATCACAACCCTACAGGACAGTGCCAGTTCCACGACCATGTCTAAAGCCATACTGCTCAGTGCACAGGACATAACTAGATTCAAAAAAGCTAACACATTGGTTTGAAACCTGCTTCTCAAGAATTTTACTTAGCAGTTTCAAAATAAATATCGGGTGGTAGTCCTCTACACCAACATCCTTACGCTTTTTGGGCATTAGCACAACCTGGAGCATCTTCCAAACTGGGGGAAAGACTCCTGTATAAGGCACAAATTGTAGATCGAATGAAGTGGACCCACAACATAAGGTGCAGCCAATTTAACAAACTCCATTAGGGCCCTCCCAAGTCACTGAACTTATTTGGCAACAAGTAAAGTAACTTCAAAACCCCAATGGTAGCATCCTTACGAAAATAAAAAGTAGAAGAACCACCGATCATCCCATAGCCTTCCTGATTGCCAGCATGCAGTCCCCCCACCCTCAGAACTCTCCTCCAAGCCAGGAGGGCTGGTACACAAAACTAGATACATCCGAGACTTTTTCATTCAGTAAATTAGCCATTTCAAACAATATGTTACCTCCTTTTCTGAAGATTGTAAGGATGTGATAGCTGCCCTTTCTTTAGGAGACACCAGCATATTTATAGTGTCCCAGGATCCTTTGGGATCTGAAGACACAGCCTCTAATTTATTTCTGAAATAATCAATTTTGGCCTTCTTTATCTTATAACTTACCAAATTCTGAGAGCACCTATAAGCTTTTAACAAAGTGGGAGATGGGAACTGTTTATATGCCATCCAAGCAGCATTTCTCTGATCAATCAAGATTTTAAGGCCCTTAGTAAACCACCCATTTTAGGTCCCCCTTACCTGTAGGGTATGTAGTGGAAACAATTTATCCTGTACTGCCAATAGTTGCTGACAGAAAAAGTCTACAGCACAGTCTGGGTCTGGAATGGCTTCAATAAATGACCAATCAACATTCATTAATTCACACCTCAAAATTTTGTACTGAATCTTTTTTAAATTTCTGAACTGAATAGTCCGAGAAAGAACCCTGGAACATTTACAATTAAGAATACCATAAGTAGCTTGATGGTAACTTACAGATCACCCAAAACCCCCAAATGTGACACCATATTAACTTTGTTAGTAACTACCCAATCCAATATGGTATGATGCTCCGATAGTAAGTTAAGTCTAGTAAGTTCATTTATAGTTTAAAATAGGTTAAAGGAATGCAAAAGATTCTCATATCCTTGTGTATCACAGTCGAACCAATCTAAATTAATGTCACCTAACAAAATGAAATCTCTGTTCAAGAAACAGGAAGAGGAAAATTCAAAAAAATCCTTTAACCCAGATGCACCACACTATGGGGAATTGTATAACCAACCAACAACCACATGCTTAGAACCTCCCAAAAGCAAACATAATACCACTCAGCCATTAAACAGCTCAGAATTCTGACTGGAGGATAGCACAGAGACCTCTAAATGCTCTAAATAATACACTGCCACCCCTCCACCTTTCTTTTTACATTTTTGGTCTGCTCGAGTTATTTTACTCCAGGAAGCCTACATGTAGCATCAGAGATAGAGGGCTTTAACCACAATTCAAGCTATGACAACCATATCAGGTTTATAGGACAACATTAGGGCCTCTATGTTTGCTAGTTTTGGAAGCAAGCTTCTAGCATTTACATGTAGGATTTTAAAACCATGGGCATGAAAACAAGCAGGTGCATGGATGTGATTTAACAGGGGTGTGGGACTGGGTGGTCCAGGATTTGATTCTACATCACCTGAGAGTCCAAGCAGTAATAGGACAATTCTGCATTTCCTGCAGGGCCAAATGTATGCTAAACCCCCTGAACATAGTGGCATGGAAATCAGTTCCAGGCAGTCTGGGCACTGGCACTGTAGTGCCAGCAATGAGAGTGCCAGCATAAAGGTGTCTGCAAGCTCAGTGCCACAGCAACAGCGTGCAGGGGAGCAGGGGTGCCCACCAACATCAGCGCTGGCAAGTAGTGCACACCACTGCACCCCGCCAACCCTCCCAACACCATCAGGGACACAGGAATTGCAGCAACAACAGATGGCACCACAGACAAGAGGGCGCCTGGCACACATCCCCTGAAGACACAATGTGTGCCAAAACAGGGCACCAGGAATGGCAGACATGGCACCCACACCATGACACAGGTCCGGTACTGCTGTGCAACATGCCTTCTAACAACCACGGCCACCAAAAGTGTCACCACCCCACACCATCAGCATAGGCCTCCACCTTCACGGATCTTAGCTCTATTCTATTGGCTGAATACCTCAAACCTATCAAAGTTGATAACAGACATCAACTCACACCCTCAGTTTTACTTCAAGAGAGTCACTGTCAAAGAAGCACTGAGTTATGTTAAAAAGGTCCTGGGGAAAATCTAATTGGGGTCTGACAACACTGACATGAAACTGTTGGCGCTGGCAATCAATGAAGTCATCGCTCCCATCACTGTGATTTTCAATAAATCCCTCCAGCCTGCAAAATTCCCTTCTCCTTGGAAATAAGCACTAGTGACCCCGGTGCATAAATGAGGTGATAGGTTACTGATCGCAAACTACAGGCCCATCTGTCTCCTCTCCCCACCCAAAGCACTGGAAAGGTTTGTGGCAGACCAATTTACTGACTATATTCACAAATGCCAGCTACAATGTCCCCAGCAGCATGACTTTAGGAAACTCCACAGCACAGACATTGCACTGGTGTATTTCACTGAGTATGTCCATAAGGCATTTGATGAGGGAAAACTGGTTGGATCCATCTTCACTGACCTAACAGAGGCATTCGATACAGTCTGCCACCCACTCCTTTTGTCTCAACTGCATGCCCTTGGTGTTTCCCCAAATGCCACTCTATGGTTCCAGGACTACCTAACGTTCCAGTCTCAAATGGTCAAGATAGGTCATTCTGTATCTGCATCCAAGGAAGTCTCACTAGGGTGCCTCAAGGGTCCATCCTGGGTCCACTGCTCTTCAGCATGTTCCTGAATGACCTACCTGATGCCTGCACTAGCAAAGTCATTCTATATGCTGATGATGCTGTCCTATGTAGCTGTCACCCTCGCATAGAGCACCTACAGGCTGAGGTACAATCATCCTTCCAGCAACTGGTGGCCTGGTTCTACTCCCAAAGGTTGCTACTAAACTACAAAAAAAAACAAAAAAAACAAGATGATGCTCCTCTCTAGCCCCCAACTAAAAAGGAGATGCCTGGAACTAACAATTACAAATCACCTGACTGCCCCACTGGAACAGGTTCACTCCTTAAAGTACCTTGGTGTCATTGTGGATGATACCCTCTCATATGTTCAGCACATTGACATGGTGGTGAAAGCTGTGAACACTAAATTAGGGATCCTGATTAGGCACAAGAAAAACCTAACTGCTGAAGCCCCCCTGCTCTCAATCTCTAGCTCTGTCCTCTCTCTGGTCAACTACGGGCTGGTGGTTTATGGTGCTGCCACTGATATGACCCTCAAAAGGGTTACCACTGCTCTTAACAAAGCTTGCAGACTATTGCTAAATGCTGACCGCTTCACACACACTTGTACCCTGTATGGACTGGCCCACATACTACTGCTTCAATCCAGAATCAGATACCAAACTTGCCTGCTTGGGAGAAAGGCCATGCTCTCCCTAACCCTTACCTGCATTGCAGACCTGGTAAAGGAAGCAAGCTCCAAATACAACACACAAAGAACAGTGACAACACAGCTTGATGTCCCATTTTGTAGAACTTCCCTAGGACAAAGATCCTTCATGTACCAAGCTCCACTATGGCTAAATGAGATCGCTGCTACAGCTCTCAATACAAATGTTTGGTCCTTTAAAAGAAAACTGAAGCAATACCTGCTGAACTCAAACACCTGTGACTGCCTTACCTGAATCCATATTGTCAACCTGGATACCCCCTCCTAAACACCTCTGACTCTCTTATCCTCAACCCGGATACCCCCCTCTTCTGTCTGAGCTTTCCTCCTGTTTTACCTACCCTAGACTCCCACCTGAGATCCCTTGCCACCCCCCAGCTCCCTCCAACTCCCTCCCCTCCATTCTCTCCAACACCTCCCTTTCCACCCACTCTTCCCCCCAAAATATTCTCCTTCTCCCAATCTCTTTCTCCCTCTCTCTCCTCTCTCCTCTCTCTTTCTCTCTCTCTCTAATCTACCCCTCATTCACACTCTTCCCCCTTTCTTTCTCCTCAGCTTTCTGATACTCTACCTAGACAGGCCCCAGACAGCTATGCCAGTACATCGCTAATTGGGAAATCTAGGTTCACACTCTCCCCCCTGTCTTTCTCCCTCCTACCCTTTCCAATACTCTACCTTGAGAGGCCCCCCTGGGGCAGCTATGCCGTATGTTGCTAACTGGGAATTTCCTCCCGCTGTTTAATTTCAGTTGTCTAGGTTACTCAAATGTATTATTTATCTATTTTCTGTATTACATAGCAATCTTATGTTTTGTGTCAACTGTCAAGTTTTTGTTATGTCTCTGCTGTTTTACATCCTGACGTCGAACCTTTGTAAGAGTGAATACTCAAAGGGTGTATCCGAATTACCAAATAAATAAATAAAAATTAAAAATTAGCCCACATGGATGTCAGATGTGCTTGCAGCGCTATCACCCCCCTCTGCCATGCTCAACCTGGGTGACACCGGGTGGAGGGGCAGGTGCACCATGGATACCGACAGACAGCACAACTGATCCACAGTGGTGGTGCATGCCACAAGGGGAATGCCACAGTCTGTAGTACACCATCAGCTGGTGACCTTGGGCTGCTGTTCCATCTGTGTTGCTGTGGTCAAGCCTGGGGGCAGTACAGTGCTGTCTGGAGGTATGTGTACCATCACCATGGTGACGGGCATTGCAATGTGTGTGACCACATTGGGCAAGCCTCTCTGGCTTGGCACTCATGTCATCTGCGGCATCATATTCCGCATCCCCCAGGGTGCATTGATTCACTGGCACCCTGATTGCAGGTTCACCCATACCATTTTTGCCATCTTGCTGGTGCTGATTTTGCTGCGCCATGACGCTGGCGCCCTGACCACCCAGAACCATGGAAAAGCAAGCAAGAATAAGATGAGTGACATGTAGGGTAGTTTTTTCTGCATATAGCAGGCAAAACACATCAATTCTACCCTCCCCAAACTAGCAGAACAGACATAGTAAAGTCTGATTGGCTGTATTTAGCATGGGCACAATTCAAGCCTCCAACTGTAAGTCCCATATCACATAGTAACACCAGACTACTTAACATAACTACCCAGCCACCCAAAGCACAAGTACTAAACAGTACATATATCCTAATACTCTAATTCAACACAGCAACTACAATGTAGGTAAAGCAGCCTTTCTTGCCCATGTCTTCCACATCCTCCTCAGACTCCCTCTGACTCAGGTGCACTTTGACGTACTTCACCATTTGAGCCACTCGAGCCGTTACTGTAAACACCACCAAGTTTAAAATGCCATTAGAATTGAGCCCCTTTACCCCACTGAATGGGGTCCACCACCAATCAGAGGAAGTGGGCATGGCACAGCAGCAGAATGTAGGGAGCAAGGCAATTGTGTACAGTTGCCAGAGTGATAACTCATGGGCTGAGGGAAGTAATTAAAGTGCCAGCAGTTAACATACTAAAAGTTCAGTTGCAGCAGTCAGCAGCAAATAAAACTGCTCAGTTTAGCTCAGTTCATCAGTATAGCTCAGCAGCAGGATAATCCTCCTAGTACTTTGGATATACAGTTCTGTACTAAAACAGAAATGCTACCAGCTAACAGGAAGGGCAATTACAAAAGTACAAAAGTACAACCTTAGGATAATATCCCTCTGTAGCAAGGCAATTAGGGTGTCTGATTAGCTAACAGTAACAGACACTTAAACTGTAACAGCTACAGAATAAGCTACATTAAGAGCACAACTTTAAGATAAAAGCCCCTTGTAGCAAAGGCAATTTGGTAGGCAAATTGGTTACCTCAAAAATAGCCCACAATAGATAAGGTGTTGGCTATGTTCTACAGCACAGGCAATCACAATGTCACGATACTATCCCCCTGAAATAGACTAGACAGGGATGTACTTAATTTCATTTAAGACAAATTAGTCAGAATTTCATATGTGTGGAGATAGTTTCTTGCCAGGGAACTGTGTGCCTAAGCTGTAGCCTTTACCTTAAGTTCTTGTTATACCCTAATTCCTGTACCTGTCTGCAGAACACCTTCATTTCATTTAAGGCAAATAAGCCTGAATTTTCAGCTTGTGTTGCTGCATTTCCTACAGTGCCTTAAGCGCTCACACAGCTCATCTGGAGCTCCAGTCTACTAGGTCTGCTAGGTTCTCCCTTGGCCTGGACTCCAACAAAGTACAGAAAAAAAAAACAGATAGCGAGTGTTAATATAACTTTGGGGGCTCCTCAGTTTGTTACTCCAGTGGCGGATAGCTGTTCTGTAGACAGAACTATCAGCTGATTACCTTGCAAGATGGATGTGACTTAAAGAAAAAAAATTAAAAATAAAACATTTAACAGCACTCCTGCTAGGTTTAAGTGGTGCAGGAGCAGGCTGTAATTCGAATCAAGTAGCAGGCCGCTTGGCTCTCTGTGCCCCTCCCTTGTATCTGCTCCCATATAATTAACACATACCTTCTCTCCTTTCATCCACAGTATTCATAGGGATCCTGAAGAGAGGGTCCAGCGGAGGTAGCAAGGGCCTCGGACAAGCCCTCCCCAACCCCCCGAAACAGCAAACAGGTACGGATGGTCTGCGAGTGCACGGCACACTGAGGAGCTTCAGCTTACTGCGCGATAGTGTGTGTATGTGTGTGTGTGTGTGTGTGTGTGTGTGTGTGTGTGTGCGCATGTGTGGGGGGGGCCCCGCCGATGCTGTGCATCGGCTCCCCACTGCCCCTGCCACCACCCTTGGTGAGCATGCCCTTTTATAGGGTTTGGGGAGCCCACTTCTCCATCTGCAGCCTATATTATTCCTCCACTAGGGGCAACACTGATCCTTTTCACTGACTGCTGGATTCCCTTGGTCCTGCTTCACGTCCTTATTACTATGCTTCATCTACTCCTCCTGCTGTCCACTCTGCTGCCCATTTAGTGACTCCCCCGTCATTCTGCCTGACTACTCACCACATTTATGTTATAGAATACTGCCTGACTGGCAGCCGCTCCAAACTGCAACCTCAAAGGCCATCACTAGACAAGTATCTCTGGCCCCCTACGACATTTGTGCGGATAGGTCCATCCGTACAGCCCTCCCTCCTTCTTTCTTCTTCTATACACACCACACCACACATAACACCCTCTGCTCTCCCTCCTACTTCTGGCAGCTTCACCACCTGCAACCTCAGTTTCTGCCACTTGCCTCCTCAAGTCAGCTCCTCCTACTAGCCACCCCCTACATAACTAGCCTCCCCATTCCCTCATTCCCTACCCTGAAAGGGCAGCCAGGTCGCAGCTTGCACTTTCCCAAAAAATTGAACTGGAACCCAGTCCTCAGGCTCCTCCTCTTCCTCCTTCTGTTGTCTAGAAATGTCCACCCAAACCACGGACCTCCTACACCAACTGCGCCTGCTTACCTCTCAACTAGCGGACTACGCATTGCCACCCTTAATGTCTGTAGCTTATTAAAAAAGTTGGACTCCTTCCAGGGCTAGGTTCACCAGCAGCAGCCTGATGTCATTGCAGTTGGTGAAACCTGGCTCTCCTCATGGATTCCAGATTTGTCGTTATCCCTTTCGGGGTACAACATTTACCATGCAGACCGGCAGGGTAATCGAGGGGGGGCTGTCCCATTTATATCAAAGACATTCTATGTTGGCAGCCACTTTCCACCCCACAGCTGGATCCTGGACCCCAGGCCCTCACTATCAAAATCATCCTGGGAAGTCCCAACCCCCCTTCTCATCACTGCTGTCTACATTTCCCCCAGGGACAAGAAGGTGGTCTTCTGCTTTGTACTGTCCTACCTGGCCACCCTTCCATCTCAAGCTGAGAAAATCATACTTGGAGACTTTAATATTAATTGGTTTGATAAAGCAGCTGCACCATTCATAGACACTGCACTGCCCAAGACCTAACACAAGTAGTCACATCTCCTACCCATCTGAACCAACGCAAAGGGTCTTCCTCACTGCTGGACCTGGTAGTCACCAACCGCCCCCTTAAAATCATCAGTACTGCTGTTCTCCAAATGTCCTTAGTGACCACTCCCCTATCCTCTGCTCCTGGACATGCAAATCACCAAAATCTCCCCCAAAATAATCCAACAGCGTAAACGAGGCCCTGGCAAACTTGCTCAACTTAAAGCATATCTCAGTGCCATGGACTGGTCCCTCATAATGAAGACCTCCGACCCTGATAGAGCCCTTGACCTCTTCATTCTCTCCTTTAACACCATATGCGACAAACTTGCCCCATCACCAAAAGAGTGGTCTAAGGCAATCCAGCACCGTGGATCACTAACCATCTCCTGGACCTCATGAGAACCAGAGATTCCTGATGGCACCTCTCCAATGAGACAGGCCTGCCAGCTAACAGAAAGAGGTACAGAGAGGCGCAGAACAAATGTACTTGGTCCTTGTGCAAAGAAAAAGCCGAGTATTACAAGACCTATCTAACTGCTACCTGGGGCTCAGGGTGAAAGTTCTGGGCCAATATCAAGGACCTCTGTGGCAATGATCCCAACACTATCCCTAATCAGATCGTGGTTGATGGGTGCCTGACTTCTGACCCGCTCCGTATAGCCACAGTCTTCTTCACAAACCTCAGCCAGGTTCTCCCTACTAACTTATTTGACCCACCCCCAGCCAGCTCCCCATCACCCCCCAGTAGCCCCTCCCTTTCGACTGCACATCATTACACCCAAGCACACTGAGCCATATCTCAGAATAGCTCTAAGCAACTTCCACTATAGCAGTGACTCCTTAGACCTGAAACTTCTTTGGCTATCTCTCCCTGAGGTGCTCAACCCCCTCACCCATATACTAAACCACTCTTTATGCCTGGGGAAATTCCCCTCCCATTGGAAATCTGCTTCTATTACGCCTATATTTAAAAGTGGGGACCATACACTTACTAACAACTAACGTCCTATCTCCATTCTCCATCCCCTATCCAAGACCCTAGAGAGGATTGTCTCTGATCAGCTCACTAACCACCTCAAGAAATACAACCTACTGTGCAAGCAGCAACATGGTTTCCGGAAGGGATATAGTACTACTACTGCCCTCCTGTAACTCACCACACATATCCACTCTGCCTTAGACAGAGGTCAAATCACTGGGGCTGTCTTCATTGATCTCACAAAAGCATTCAACACCGTCAACCACCCACTTCTGCTATCCACACTGTCCAACATCAGTTTCTCTCGGGATGCCCTTGGCTGGTTCACTGATTACCTGTCTAACTGTTCCCAGCAGGCCAAAATTGGTAACACCCTATCTAATAAACTGTTTATTCTCTCTGGTGTCCCGCAGGGGTCTGTTCTTGGACCACTGCTGTTCAGCCTCTTCCTAAACTCCCTCCCTGGGTCTTGTTCAGGGAACCTGCTTCTCTATGCAGATGATACTGTCCTGTATACCTCCAGCTCTGATCCTCTGCAACTCCACCTCTCCCTTCAATCCTCCTTTAGTGGTGCTGAAAAATGGTTCACCTCAAAACGCCTTATCATGAACTATAACCAGACCAAGGTTATGTTCTTTCTCACCCACTTAACACTAGGAAGGAACTTTGCCCTCAAGTACAAACTGCCAATTTGACCCCTCTTGAGCAAGTGAACTCCTTTAAATACCTGGGCATTACTCTAGACCCTGAACTTACTTTCCACCAACATATTCACCTCTCATCTACCGCCCTCAATGTTCAGCTTGGGCTACTGTATTGCTTCAAACATTGTTTTACCCCAAATGCCATGAGGCTTGCTGTTTCCTCCTCTGTCCTCTCCCCGCTTGACTATGGCTTACTTATCTAAGGGACGGCGAACACCTCGGCCCTCCATAGACTTCGTATCTCCCTAAATAAAGCCTGTCTCCTCACCCTGGGCTGTGACCGCCTAACTCAAACATGATCTCTGTATAATGATACCAACTGGCTTAACCTTGACAACAGAATTAGGTTTCACACCTGCCTCATTGCAAAAAAAGAAAAAATTGCCCTAGGCCACTGCCCCCCAGGACTCGCACCCCTAATCCGCCCAGCCTTGACATGTAAGCATACTCGTAGCTCTGGCAAGCAACTTCTCTCTGTCCCTCACTGCCGTACCTCCCAATTCCAAAGTTTCTTTAGCTACAGAGACCCTACTTGGGTGAACAGCCTACCCACCCTACTTGCCAATGAGATCACACTTGTATCCTTTAAAACCTCTCTTAGAGACCTCCTTCAGTCATCAAACCACTGTGACTGCCACTGAAGCACCTCCCACTACCTTCCCGACTAAGGTCTTTGGATGGCTTCTTTTTACCCTACCTGCCCCTACCTGAGTTCCCCAAGCCTAGCTCTAGGTCTGAGTTCTATATGTATTGTCCTCACTGTGGGTCCATCTGTAAACTAGGACCCTCACCTAAGCATATAAACAGTTACTGAGGGCTGAAATGAAAATAATTGTACCCTTCCATGTAGGCAATAATACTCATGATACCTCAACTCTGTACATGAAGGTTGTAAATACTGCATTAATGTTATGTAACACATGTAGGATCTATGTGAACAATTGGAATTGCATTTAACATGTTGCTGTACAATTGTTTGTTTTGTATCCTGATTCTCATTTTGTATACTGTGCTTTACTGTATGTATGTATATATATTTGTCCTTGACCACAGCAGGTCCACCTTGTAAATGAGCTTGCTCAATGGTGATCGCCTGGATAAATAAAGATTTGATTGATTGATTGATTGAATAAATAAAGATTTGATTGATTGATTGATTGTTTGATTGCACTAATTATCCCTAGTATTTGACTGTTAGCCTTACAATTGCTTTTGGAACAACCTGACTGTGTACTGCTGAACAGCTACGTAACTGTATGTCTTTGAATGTAATTTCTGTGACGTGGAACCTTTGAAAAGGAGTCTCTGACTCAAAGGTACTTTCCGAACCCTCCAATAAAAAAATAAATAAATAAACTTATTTGAGTTAACTGCCTCTGGGGTTCTGGTCTCCTCTGCTGTTCGCTCCTCTACTGGTCCTCCGCCTCCCTTCTGATGTGTAGACCGGCTGCCAGCTGCCTCATTGGGCTGACTCCAGTGGGCAGACTGACATCCTTATTGCATTTGTCCTTTGCACGGGGGGGCACAGAGCATGGGGCCACTTGATGGCCTACTCTGTGTGTGGGGCTTGGCCACTTCCTGGTCCTGTAAGGCAGTCCTCTGATTGGCTGCTATACTGCAGAGAGGAGCAGTCATGCAGGGAATGGCTGTTCCTTGTAAGCTTCTGTAGCCCCACTCCTTCACCACTCCTCTGCTGTCCTCTGCTGCTGTACTGCTCAGCAGGGCTGCTCCTTGCCCCCTTCTCACCCAGTACAAATGGCCACTGTGAAACAGACACAAAGAACTCTCTTGAGCTTTTCAAATGCTTGTTTCAGCTGCTTCCCTCTTCCTGGTCCCATAAAGCAGCTCTCTAATTGGCTGCTGTGGTACAAGAAGGTGAGGCCATGCAGGGATTGACTCTTTCTTGTGAGTCTCTATAGTCCTGCTCCTCCATTGCTCCTCCACTGTCCTCTGCTGCTGTACTGCTTGGTGGGGCTGCTTCTTGCCCCCTTCCCACTAAGTACAACATCTGTCTCAGCTGCTTCCCACCTCCTGGTCCAGTAAGGCAGCTCTCTGTTTGGCTCCTGCAGTGAAGGGAGGCATGGCCATGATGGGACTGACTCTTCCTTGTGAGCCTCTGCCACTCAGCTCCCCCGATGCTCCTTCTCTATCCTCTGCTGCTGTACTGCACGGTGGTGCCAATACTTGCCCCCATCCTGTCAAGTACGAACTGCCACTGTGAAACTTTTTATTAATCAGTTTGGCTCCCTCTGCGTCAAACTGCAACTCTATGTGTCCTCTCAGGGCTCAGTCTTATATAGTTGTTGCTGTTATTGGTAATTGTTTCAGTGGGGTTGCTGGTGTATGTGAATTTTCCCTAATATGGGTTTTTAACTTTTCAAGGCTTTCAAAGTCTTTTGTCTTCAAGTGCTGGTTTTGTACTCCGTAAACTGCCTAGGGCAAAGGCCATGCTTGTTCTGCATATCTGATGCTGACACAAGTGTGTGAATGCACCTGCATGGTCTGCATTATATTTCTTATGTGACTGCATTTGTGGCCTGTTTTGCTGAAGCAAACTGAGTTGTTCGCACATTTCATTAGCTGCCTGCAGCTTGCAGTTGCAGCATTTTTTAACTGACACTATTTTAAGCATTGCAATGCTTTTCTGCATCACTGAAAGCCAGTGGTCTGGCATCAGTTTGTGGGCAGTCTTATTAAATAGTCTTCAGGAGTTTCTCATTCTTTTAAACTCATAGACTGAATTAACTGAGTGACATTCAATGGCAAAATAAGTGTGTTTTGGCACAATGGCTTTTTGTAGACCCTTTACTTTTAAAAAGTGCAAAGTATATCTCAGGTATACGAGGCAGTATTTTTACTGTACATTTTGCTCATGCTGCACCAGTAAGACCAATGCTGAGTTTTCAGCTCCTAACACCCAGTTTCCTGGTGTGAAAGGGAAGGTACATCTCCTTTTTCACATGGCAGTGACAACCCTGAGTTACACTAATTGCTTCTTCATCCTATAAATATGATATTTCATATTAAAGAACTGCAGCGCCCGCCTGAATCTCAGCACTGGCCAGAGAGGTTTGCAACAGGCATGTGCAGATGCACTGGAACATAACAAGGGTGCTCTTTCAGATTTACAAAACATAATAGATTTTTCAGGGCTCAATTGTGTCCTACATCCAGAAAGCAATGATGATTTTCTTGGTAATACAGCCCCATGGGACACCAAAAGTACTTCAGGACATGGGCGTAGTTACTGATACTCCAAGTAAGCCATGGCATACAAAGTTTAGTAGCAAGAGGTAGCAAACAAGCTGGCCAGCATTGCTCTGCCATCTCTAGTCCATTGCGTTTAAATTCCTTTCTTTGGCTTTGCAGGCTTTGTTTTTTGGGGGGGTGGCAGAGAGGATGATGGACATTGAAGCTGAAAGTCTTAATTAGGTCTGCATAGTCCACCTACATAATGATTGGCTGCAGCATCTACTGGGAAGGGGGGGCAAGTCTGGGGTGGCGAGTTTAAATGCTCCAGCAAAGTTAGAAGCCATACTATTAGTTCAGTTGTACTGGGAGCGAGAGAAGCAGTAGAAGAACTGAGGAGCAGCAGACAGAACAGCAGACTCAGAGCCAGCTAAAAGAATGAAGACTTCATGTGGAGTAGCAAGTGGAGTGAATCTGCCTTCCTGCGGGGGAGAGAGAAGAAATTTCTGCCATGGTCTTAGACTTGTGCTGCAGTCAGTAGTGTTTACCAGTGGGCAGCGAGCACCACATTAGCAGTACAGACAGACAGCAGGTCTAGTGTGGAAATCATCTGATTGGAGCCAGGAACCTTGGACTCAAGTTGTGGGGGGGCAGACATGAACAACAGTGTGGGAGGGGGTAGCAGTGTGGCAGGTTGGTGTACAAATCTGAAATACCTGGCTACACCCCTGCTTCAGGAGGAAGGAGATTAAGTGTCTGAGGAAATGAAAAGAATGGTCAGGAGGCACCGAGTCTTCCTCTGTATATTTGTTTTTGACACTAGGGCCCAGATATTCAAACTGCGCCATTAAAGTGCACAACAGCAGGAACAAGCGCAAGTCCACTGTGCCCATGCGCACTAAGCACGATATTCAAAAACTGCGCAGGTCAAGATGCGCCTGCAGCACACGACTGAATATCGCGCCACCTGCACCATAGCACAACCAGGGATGTGCAGTGGAGCAGTTCAGATGCGCAATAGCACAACCAGGGATGCAGCAGGGCAGCAGCACAGCAGCGCAACCAGGGATGCTCAGTGGAGCAGGGCAGCAGTGCAACAGCACAACCAGGGATGCACAGGGACAGGATGCAGGGGCCCACCACCCATGCTACAGATTGGCAGAGGAGCACACAGCAGAACAGACATCGCCCCCCACACCCTATGCACTGCACAACCGGGGGAGAGCTGGAATAACCACCAACCCATGGATACCGGCAACAAACCCACAGCCAGGGCATGGTGCCCCAGCACACCCCCTGGCAAGCTGTGACTGGCACACAAGGATGTCCGACCACCCCATGCCACACCATCCCACCAATGCAGAGCACACCCTGCACCATGATCCCCAGACACCCTGCTCAGGAGAAGCGTCCACCAGTGCAGGACACCCCATGCATGCCACCATCTCCACTGTGACAATGCAACTCTGTGCACCACAGAACCATGCAAGGCAGCCCCACCACGAGCACCCATCAGCGGGTGACAGCAGACAGCGATGCAACGACTGCATACACAGTGCCACCACGCACATCCCCCCGAGGTACAGCTGAGAGACCAACCATGCGTCAGCACACGAGGTACCCACATGTGGTAGGGCATGCCCCAGACCCCACCACCAGTGGTACAGCACCCTGCACACCCTCCCAAGGACACACCCTGACCCAGCACTGGCCACAACATCCAGCGCAGGCACCCACAGTGGTGCATGGAAGCATGCACTAAACAGGATGCAACATAGTTCATGGAAAAACACCCACCCATACCCAAGGGCACACCAACACAGGGACACAGTAGTGGGGCAACCAAGCCCCCAGCGTGTGGCCATGGAAACCGTGTACACACGGCCAGCACCCCTCCATGGCACAGGAGTGCCAGCCACCCTGCGCAGGCACCATGGAGCTGTATGCCACCAGCATGCACCCAGAGCACAAGTGACAGACAGTGGAGAACATCCCCTGTGACACACACAAGTGACAGCATGGAGCAGAGATAACAACAGCGGAGGCTACAGTGCCACCTGAGGCAGACATGCACCACACCAGTGACAGGAGGCAACCCGGCATTGTGCTGGGTACAGTGGCTGTCCAGCATGGACAGTCATCCCAGCGTGGACAGCCACCACTGACATGCCAGTGGACTGTGCAGGTCACAGACATGCAAGGGTGTCAGCTGCACAGGCCATGGACAGTCTGACAGGTGCACCATGGACACAGTGCATGCACCATGGACCACTGCACACAGTCATCCAGTGCACAGGGAACAACACACAAACCACAGACAGTGACTGATAGCTACTCCCACACTATAGTCACTTCCCCTACGAACACACACACACGCCCATGACTGCACCACCCCGACGCCATGCACACCACTGCAGCTGAGCACCTTTAACCAGCTGCAAATCAGAGACCACCACAGTAGGCATAACAAAACAAATGTATTTTAAAAGATCAAGAACAACTATTTACATATATGTACAAAAGGTTGAGGGTGAGGGCCACAAACCAGGTAGTGGTGGGTAAGGGGCAGGGGAGAACAAATGGTAGAGGGAAGGAGGGGTGTGAGGGTGGGTCCCGGGGGGGTAGGAGAAATCATGGGGTGAAAGATGTTCAGTGGGAGCCCTGCTCCCCGCTCTGAAGGCGCCTGCTGCCACACCTCCTTTGGACTCCTAGATGGTCTATTCTCTGCAAAATCTCCTGGGAGGCCCTGGCCATCTGCAGTATCTCCAGCAGCACCCACTCTATGGTCTGCAACCGCTGTCCACCTAGGACATGGAAGCAGAGTCAATAGGTGTGAATGCACAGCCCCCCGCAGCCCACCCACTGTGCATGGCATACGGCCATGGGACATGCGTCTGTAATGGTGTGCGACCACCTAAAGTGATCGTGTCCACAAGACCTGCCCACACAGGTGCACACAGCAATGTGGACCACTGCACAGACCCACTGCCCAAGTCCCACACAGCACCACCGTGGCTGTACAGTGACATGGCTATGCGGTGCAAAGGCAGTGGCACAGCCATGTACCCGGTGCACACATGGACCACCATTGATGCACTCCCAAACATGCTGTGCCACTGGACAGTGCTGACTGTACCATGTTGCATGCATGGCAGTGGTGTCAATGGATGGTGGCCATGCCCTACTGGCCACCCTGTTACACAGCATGCACATAAAATCCTGATGTAAGGCACTCACCATCATCAGGCTGGTCCCAGCACTGGTCTTGTATGGTTGCTCTTGCAGCATGATGTGCCCCACACTGCAGCCTCCCCCCTGGCACGCCGGCTCTCCTCAGGTCCTAGGGTGCAAACATGGAGAGAGGAACATCAGTACAATCCGGTAGCAAAGTCCCTCCACCCCCGGATGTGTGCAACCCTACACAGCCATACCCATCTGCTCCCCACCCCTATACCACCACCACGGCCCACACTGAACAGCCCCCCCATGCGCTGGACACATGCCACCGTGATACCCGTATGGACATAAACAGTGTATGGATGGGGCACCTACCTGGCCATGGAACCGTGCCCCTCCTGGCGCATGCCCACAGGTGGGCAAGCTTGTCCAGGTCCCTACACTGCAGGTCCCCATTGAGGTGCCTACACTACTCTGCCATGCGCTGTATGCCCGTTGCCTCCTCCAGGGCCACCACCACCTCCTCCCACATGGCACTCCTGGCCCTGTCCAGGGGTGCCTCTCCAAAGAGAGCAGCAGCATGGGGCTCTACTAGGGACACTAGACTGTCCAGTTCTACCTGGCTTCAGATTGGTGGCTGTCTCCATGCCATCTTCCAAGCATTCAGTATCAAAATGGCACTCTGTAGTGCATGTCTGCCAGGTGCGGATGCTGTGCAGTACTACACTGCTATTCCACATTGTGCTGTCACCGAACAGTGTGATAGAGGTGCACCCATGTGGACGCATGGTGCCTAGGGGCAAAGGTCAGCATAGGGTCAGGGGTCTCTCAAGCACTGACCGCCACAGCATGATTGGTACTCACCGCGTGTAGTGCAGTAGGGTGCCTGTGTGGCACTTCCTGTAGTGGCCTACCATGCTGTGGCTCCATGGTGCCTACGGCGCCCCAGTGTCACAGCACCATACATGTGAACAGCGCAGTAGTGCCACTGGCACAATGGTGGCCGTGCCCTGCACTGTCTCCTGTGCACAGCACGTCAGCAGTGCAGCAGACATCAGCGTCAGCACCCTGGGCATGCGCCGTTTGGTGTCCACTGTGCATGTCACAGAAATGCGCCCTTGCCTGAGCACGTTCAATACAATTGCGCAAGGCACAACAGCGCGATATTTAGCCGGCATATGCAAATCAGCTCATCAGCTATTCACTGGCGCAGATACTACATTAGCATCCACTTAAAATTTGCGCCTCGCCTCATTTGCATGCGTTGCGCTATATAAAATGTGACATTGGGCTGCAGAGGCCATAGTGTGATATTGCAGCCTATTGTGGTGAGTTGCATGCTGTTTGGGAGTGTGGACTGTGGGAGATGCATGGGACTGCACAGTCAGAGGCAACACCTGTCATTCCCACAGGATCAATGATGAGCGATCATGAGGTGGAGGAGGAAGAACAGAGATGTGGGAGGAAGAGGAGGCCAAACTTCACCAAGGCAGAAACAGATGCCCTGTTTGAGGCCTACCTTGACCAGGAGCCACTGCTCAGCAGACAGTGGGGAACACCACAGGTCTGTGCTGCTGCATGGGGAAAGGTGGCGCCTGCCATCAACCAGCATAGCAGCCACCAGTGGTCCATGCAGGAGTGCAAGAAGAAGATGGGCATGGACAGGAGGAAGATTAAGGATAAGGTGTCTGTCATCAGGTCAGCATGGACTGCGACCATTGGGGGACATCCGGCCGTGCAACGCCTGACCCCACAAGAAGAGTGGGTTGCTGGCAGCATGCGGTTTTGTGCCATCGAGGGAGTTCCTGGTGGTGGATTCCAGACAGGTGGTAGCCCATCACTGCATGGTAGGTCCTGATTTGTCACTGGGGGGGATGACACAGGGTAGTGCAGATACATTAATGCTACTGTGTTCCTTTACAGCTCCTGAGTGTCTACATGGGTCAGCAGTGGTGGGCTCATCCACTGAGGGTGATACCCTGGACACAGAGGAGGGCCCATCCACCTCCACAGGTGTCCGAGGATCAGGACGACAGTGGGCCCACCTGGCTGTCTGGACTGATGTTGGTGGAGCAGGTGTGGAGGAGGCCCTGCACGTGTCCCAGTGTGCCAGCATCCATGGATGCCAGAATGATGAGACTCGGACTGGTGCCGGATCCATCACTGATGATGATGAAACTCACATCATGGACAGTGATACGTGTGGGCTGCAGGATGGCCACACAGCAGATTACAGTATGGGCATAGCCATGGGTGGTGCCACCATGGAGGCCCGCATGACATCACAGTCCCAGCCTGTGCCTGTCTGCACCAGTGGGACAGCACTGGTGTGTGTCCAGGACATTGGGGCTGTTGCAGCCACTGTGGCAGCACCGTTGAGCCCTGGAGAGTGGCAGACAGAGGGGCAGTGTAAGCAGTCGGCCAATGGCTATGGGGGGACAGTGTCGGGGGGGCAGCATCAGTGCACCACCTGTGGACATGCCCAGGCATGGCCCTGGTGTGCAGCATCCACCCTCAAGGGGTGCTGCCCATCACGGCCACGAACACCTTGAGGAACAGCATGCTGATCAGGTGGATGACGTCTTAGATGAGCACACCAGCATACTCCATGATTCAGTCGATCAGCAGTTGTGGCTTGTGACGGTGGTGGATGCACCCAGTGCAGCCCTGCACCAGGCAGAGGAGATCCACAGCAGGGACACTGGTCTGCTCCTGGCAGGGATGGACCAGCTGCAGGAGGATGTGACCGCCGCCATTGACAGGTTGACACAGACAATCACAGCGGTCATGATGGGCACACAGTTATTTGCCCATGCATCGCAGACACTGCACAGTGCAATGTCCACCCCCATTCCCAGCATCGTGCGACACCCTCCTTGTCAACACTGGGTTCAGCTGTGAGCTTCCCTAGCATGCCTGGCACAGGCATGTTTGGTGAGCTGCAGACCCCTGCGCAAGAACGGTCGTGTTCACGCAGTGGAACCCCTGGGGGACTGTCGGTGCCACCCCATGAGGCCATTGGTCAGCCTGTCACTGCTTGTGGGTCTCAGTGCAGCCACCCATGCATTCATGGTGGCCATGGCACTTTGGCGCGTGACTGACCTGTCTCCCACCAAGGCTACTGTCTGACGCTGCCCTGTATGCAGTGTGTTGTTCAATGTGCAATGCACGGGTGGTGTACCTGGCCCTGCAGACACACACACACACACACACACACACACACACGCATTCCATCTGCACACCCTCCCGGCTGCTGGCTGCTGTGGCGTATGTATGATGATGCCTGCGTTGCGCTGTCCGCCACTGTGCAATGGTGCCCAGCGTCTGACACATGCACAATGACAGGCACTGGGCATGGTGGTCTGTGGATGTGTGTGTGGCTAGGGGTGGCGGTTGTGATCGGCGTGCCTCCTACCCTTTGTGCATGTCTTGTGGGTGTGTGTGTGTGTGTGACCACGTGCCGTGTTAGACCTTGCCCATCCCTGATGGCGTGTGTGGTTCCATGCTCAGCCAATTCCCTTTATGACATGCACCACTGGGGTTTATCCATGCATGTTTGTGGGTTGTGCCCTTGCCATTGGTGGTTGCACATGGCCCCATGACTTACCTGGGTTGGTTGAAGTGCTCCTCTGTGATGGTGTCCCAGTGTAACTGCGCCATCTGGATCAGTCAGGGGTCCCTTCAACCAAGGGAGGGCTGCCCATCACCATCTGCACCAGTGTCCTCATTGTCCCCATCGCTGTCTCCCTCTTCAACCTGTACAGCTATCCCACAGTCATTGGCCATGTTGTGCTGGATGCAACAGGCCAGGAATAGCCCGCAGGCCTTTGAGGGGCTGTACTGTAGGGCACTGCCAGATGTTTCCAGGCAACGGAAACATGTCTTCAGCATCCCGAACACCTGCTCAATGACATTGCATGTGGTGGCATGTGCCTCATTGTAGCGTTGCTGCGATGGGGTCATGGGCCATCGATATGGTGTGAGCAGCCAGGGACAGAGTGGGTATCCACTGTCACCTGTGTGTAGAGGGTGGAAATTAGTTTGGTGATCAGCATCGCCCTGTCATGGGCCATTTAGGCCAGTACCCATGTCACCTCTGACTATGTCCCTCCCAAGATCCATGTCTTTCTGCGTGATTTGCATACTCACCTGCTGGGTGGCAAGTGGGGATGTCCCACTCTTGAACCTGTGGCATAGTGCAGACCGGTTCCAGATGAAGGCATCATGTGCTCCCCCAGGGTGCGTGGCACAGACATTGACTATGCGCCCCCTGGCATCACACACCATCTGGCAGTTGATGCCTGCATACCCCTTCTGATTTATGTATGCTGCTCCTTCGGGGCCAGGTGGTGTGTGGATGGCCACATGGGTGCAGTCAATGACCCTGAGCATGCCAGGCATACATGTTACCCTGTGGAAGTCCTGTATGTGTGCTGTGTGCTTTGCCAGTGTGCTGGGGAAATGGATGTACTCCGCAGCATGTGGCAGCAGTGCGCTGAGGAACTGGGTGAGTAGGCATGACGTGGCCGACTGGGTTTTGCCTGTTGTGTTCCCTGTTGGTCTCTGGAAGGTACCCGTGGCAAGCAGGCACATGACAGCTGTCACTTTGGTCTCCACTGACAGAAGATGGCTCTGTCGTGTGGGTGCCTGCATCACATCACTGCACAGCTCACAGAGCTGCCTCAGGATTTGCCCATTTCAGGTGGTACCGGCCCACGATCTCAGTGTCACTGTACAGCTCAAAGCTGGTGCAGGCTTGGTACTACCTGTTGGGGCATACTGCAGATGGTCCCTTCCACGGCTGTGCCCCCCTGCTGCCTGCCTTTTCACACCCCTCATTACTGCCTCCATCTGAATGGTGGCACTGGCCATGTCCCTGGCTTGTGTTACCCCCCTGGCAGCTGTATTACCATTCCCCCCGCTGTCCTTACTGCTACTCCCCCCTGCACCGGAACACCTCCCAGTATTGGACGTCCTGCCCACTGTTAGTGCCCCCAGTTCTATGTGGCACTTCCCCCTTTCTTCCTGCACCATGGCACAGGCTCCCCACTCCTTCCCTGTTCCTGGTGGTTTCCAGGTGCTCTGTCCTGCTCCTGCCTTGTCCTACTCACAGTTGCTGTGTGCCTGGTTGCAGTCTGCTTGCTCCCACATGTGGCTTTCCTGTATAGTTCTTGTGCCTTTATCTAGTTCCTTTTTATTTTGGATCATTTCCACTATAGTGCAACTTCCATTTGCTCCCCTATTGCACATGGCGCATGCTGCTGAATATCGCACTGCACCATTTATTCATGGTTCCTCCCCCTTCAGTTGTGCATGCATTCATTACCATTGCGCTCTTGCGCATTGCGATTTGGGGGGGCAGCTGCCTCCTGCTGAATATCGCACAATGACGCATTTTTGGACTTGCGCTGGCACTTCCCTGTTGCGCATGGTGCAACCCTTTTGAATATCTGGGCCTAGGATTATTTTTTTCCAAATTGAAGAGACATGGAGAACTCTGCAGCTGGTAGAAGTTCAATCTGCCGTTCCTAATCTCTAAATCTCATTTTACAGAATTCTAGGAATGCCCCCAGGTGCTTTCTGAGTTTTTTCACATTTTGAACAGGTGGGCAGCCAAGAATTGGTAGACATTCACAAAAAGAAGTAGTTATCTAAGAAGTGGGCTAAATACTATACTTTTTCAAGAATCATTGCTTAGTAAATGGGAGACACTACCAATTATTGATATGGAGATCTCAAAAGTGGTTAAACAAACAGCTCTTCCATTTGAGGGAGTTGCCACTCTTTCAGACAAGAATGACAATAGAATAGAGATCACATAAGTGATCTTATTCAGCTGTGGGGTCAATCTTTTAGGGTCCCTTCTGCCTCCATTCTGGTGGTGCGGGCCTTCAGAAATGGAATATTTGTGCTGTTGTTCTACCAGAGGATTCTAAGAGGAAGGACTTGATTCCCTTATTCAGTCTGAATCAGAATGAATGTTTTTAGGGGACTGTACCTCTAGCTGTGTTGCAGGTGTCAGTAAGGACACCTGCTGTGGCTGTTACTGCAATGAGGGTGGTCTGGTAGCATCACTGATTTATGGATGAGGCTTCCAAGACACATTTGTTTGAAATTCCTTTCTCTGGTGATGTGCTTTTTGGTCCATAATTAAAACACTTTCTGAAACACGTGAAAGATAAGAATGGCCTGCAGAATGCTAGCTCATCTTTAACAGGTAAAGGCTCTAGCCTTTTTTGCTACTACAAAGGTAATTGTCATTCTTTTCAGGATATGGCAATCAGCATAAAAGTGGTTCTTACAACAATTTTAAGAATTCTCAGATCAAAAGTTCCTTCTGCAAACACTTTGGTGTTTCCAACTGACAGGGTAGATTTGCAGCATGATGATTCACTTTCCCATCTCATCCCTCAGGCCCTAGATGGATGCCGGTAGAATTTTTATGAAAGATGAGTCCAAACCATGGCAGACTCCTGGGTTCTGGAGATCATTCTGTACTGTGCTCTTCAGACATCATTTTTCAGTCTCCAGTGTCAACAGTTCCTGAAAATGGGAGGCAGTAGACCAGACCCAGGTCCTCTAGCCCAGATAGGGGCAATAATTCCAATGTCCACTCAGGAGAAGTAGCAAGGGTTTCTACACCATCAGTGGTGTGATCCTGAAGAAGTAACAGGTGTTCTGCCTACCTGTGCACCTTAAAAGACTGAACAAGTTTATGAGACAAGCCAAATTCAAGATGACGTCTCTCCATTCAATTGTCAGAGCTGTCCATCCAAGGGAATAGTTTGCTTTCATCAACCTATTGGATACTTACCTCCACATTTAGATATGTTGTTCATATCAGAAATTCCTATGTTTTCCCAACTGGATAGTAAACAAGAAGATGGTCTTAATAGCCATCGAATCTGGAACGCCTAGGGGCATGATGTCAGACAGACTTGCAAAGAGTCTTCCTCTCCTCTTCCAAGGTACAAAATCTCTGGAAGTATATCCAAAATCTAAGATCTTAGATGATAGTGTCAACCACTGATGCTTTCAGATGTCGGAGCTATTGAGCTCAGCTGTACATTGGGCCCTTACAAGTGCTTTTCCTCTCAAGTTGGTCCTCACTGTTGGAACAGTATCATGTTCCTCTCTCTCTCTCTCTCTCTCTCTCTCTCTCTCTCTCATCATTAGTGGCTTACCTGGTGGTATAACAAGCAGAATGTCTTATATGGCCTCCTCTCTTTTTCACTGAGAGATGAGTCTAATGAGGGACACCAGCCTTCTTGGTTAAGTTGCAGACCTAAACCAGATCCAAACTCACGGTAATTGAGGTTTGGAGGAGTAGAATCTCCAGATCAACATTTTTAAAATGAGGGTTATCTACCTTGCCCTCTGCTACCTTGAGGAACAAGTCAGGTTCCTAATGACAAAGGTACACTCAGACAACATGTTGAAGGTCATAGACATAAATTATCAGAAAGGCAGAAGTAGTGAAAATATGCTTGTGGAAGTGGTAAAGGGGCTTCACTTGGCAGAAGAGAATCTCCTGTCTCTATCAGTCATTCATCTAATGGAAGAGCAATAGTAAATGTCCAGGCAGACTGGCTTAGTTGCTTAGTTAAGTATCTAGGACAGTGGTCCTAGAAGCATAGTGTGTTTCTTCCTGTGCCAGAAGTATAGATGTACAGTACCCACTTGCCTGAAGGGAGAATCCTCAGGTTCCTAGCTCTTTAGCCACTTCAGGTGTCCATATGCAGAAGCAATGGATGCCCTGTCCCAGATATGGTAATTTAGAATGACATATCTTTTTCCTCATCTACCATTGCTTCCAAGGTTACTGAGAAAGATTCAGGAATCAAGAAGAAACTTCCTCCTGGTAGTTTCAGAGTTGCCCAAAGGCCTTAGTTCTCAGATCTGTACACCAGTCAGATCAGGTGTCATTCTGACTCCCTCACTGTGTGGATTTGCTAAGGCAAGGTCCAGATTTGCATTTGAGTCCAGATAAGTTCAAAATGGTAGCCTTGCTCTTGAGAGGAGGAGGCTGTTAATTTAACTCATTGTCTCCTAGCAGACACCTGTAGTCGTCAGTAAAATACACTGGTGTGTCCTGAGGACGTCTGCAGAAGTTGCTACTGACACCCAGTGTGCCCTTGCAACGTCTGGAGAAGTCACTTATATATTTTGATATGTATTATACAATGGCAAGAAAGAATCCTGGCTTCTGATTGGTCAGTTGGCTGTCACAGCAGGGATGTTATCCTGGCATAACATCCCGGCTGATTGTTTGGATGATATGGATGACCACCATGATGATCTCCTCTTTCTCTTAAGAAACAAAAATATGTTTACACACTAACAAAAACATTCTTTAAAATTATTTTTTTATTATAAAACAACAAGCCATTGTATAATAGGAATAATGCCCTCCAGGGTGGGAGTTATGCTGGGATAACATCCCTTCTCGGGTGTTGGATGCCCTCAGCCGGTGGCCTCGGGCCCAGCCACCCGAGGTGGGATGTTATCCCAGCACAACTCCCACCCTGTCAGGCATTATTCCTTTAGTGTAACGGAATATAATATATATTTGACTGCATAGCACCGTTGGAAAGGTAATTTTATGCTGAACAACTTTGTCACTGATATTTTGTGCATATCATGTATACTTTAGGAGTTATTTGCATTTGTTTATGGTATGGTGTGTATGACTTATGTTGCCTGTTTTAGTGAAAATTTTTTTTTTTTTTGCTGTTTCAACCAGCTTAAAAAAAATACATATTATTATTTGCATACCACCATTGGTAATTTTGTGCTGAACCACTTTGCCACTGATATTTTGTGCATATCATGTATACTTTAGGAGTTATTCACATTTGTTTATGTTATGGTGTGTATGGCTGACATGTTTTCCATCAAGATTCACCTAAGCAACTTGGATAAAATTCACTTTTTTGGCACTTCAGCATGTATAAAATAAAAACTGTATTGATTACAACTGGTTGCATAGCACCATTGGAAAGGCATTTTTGTGTTCATCAGCTTTCATGCTGATACTTTGTGTGTATCATGTATACTTTTGGAGTTATACACATTTGTTTATGATATGGTGTGTGTGGTTGAGATTCATCCCTCAAATCTCACCAAAGCACCTTGACTAAAATGGGGAAAAATTACATTTTATAATAAAAAGATATTTTTTAACAAACATAATATTAAAACACCATCTAATGTCTGTATGCTTAATTTGGTGCTGATATTTTACATATTTTCCAACAAAAAATGGCTTATGTTGGCCTTTTTTAGTGAAAAAAATATTTAATTTACTCTTTCGACCAGCATAGAAAAAAACAAAATTACTTATTATTACATGCATGCCACCATTGGAAAGGCAATTTTGTGCTGAATAACTCTGCCACTCATACTTTGTGTCTAGCATATACAGTTATTGAGCTATTAGCATTTGTTTGTGACATGCTGACTATGGCTTGATTTTGCTTAGAAAGGCCCAGGTTTCACTGTTAAAAGTATACAGGAGATTCAGGAGGCAAGTGGTGTAATCTCAGAGTGAGCCTGTGGAGACAATGAGTTAAAGCTTGCATATTTGGCTAAGGTAATAGACACATTTATGTTCTCCAGGAAAATCCCCATGTCTTCTTCATACAAGTGGGTCTGGAATGTTTTTCACCAAACTGACTAAAGGATCAGGAATCAAGCCAAGAACAGCTTCTATGGCTAAAATTCTGGATTCTCTTCAGGCAGGAGTAGATAAGGGCTTTGCCCTGAGTACCCTTCAGGATAAAGTTTCAGCTTCGGGGGCTATCTTGGGCTTCTTGGATGATCCTTACTAGGACCCACTCAGACATAATTAGATTTTTTTCTTGCAGGCAGACCCTCCTAACAGTCATCTGTGCCTCCTTGTAATCTCAATGTATTTCTCATTGCTATATATTAGCTGCCTGTTGATCCCTTGGCTTCCATTTCTACAATATTCTCTTCATCAAGATGTGCTTTTTAGCAACTGCAGTATGTTTCATCAGACACATTAGTGATCTTCAGGCACTTTCCTGCAAGGAGCCTTATCTGATTTTTCACTGTCATAAGGTTGTTCTCAGGACTCTGCCCCCCTTTCTCACAAAGGTGCCCACTGCATTTCCTGTGAACCATGAGGTGTTCCTTCTGCCTTTTTGCGCAAAGCTGATGAACTCCAAGAAAATAGATTTACACAAGCTTAATGTGTGCAAAGTAATCAACATGTTCCTGTTGAGGATATAAGCTTTCTGTCCATCTAACAATGTTTTTGTCCTATATGGTGTTACAAAAAAAGCCAAAAGCTTCAAGGCCACTTTGGCAAGAGGTGTTAAAGCTTGTATAGCGAAGGCTTATGAGGCAGCAAAGCTGAAACCACCAACTTTAATTAGGTATATTTGACCAGGGTCATGGCACAGATGCTGGCTGAAAGAGCAGCAGTACATGACTTAGAACTTTGCAGGCAGCCACATTGTCTTTATATAAAGTATTCTATACAGCCTTCACTAAGAACCCCTCTCCATTAAGGTACTAGCAGGTGAAGAGGGTGAATTGAAACCCAGCTCTGCTGATTTCTGGCCTGACCCTTTCAAGTCCATATGTATTGGCTATATGCAGGCCTGGAAATCTCTGCAGGGGAAGGGCACAAGGGAACCTCACCTGGGATGCATAAAAAGGAAAACAGACAGAGCAAGAGGCAGAATAAGGGGGCGTGAGAGAGAAAGAGAGAGGAAGAGAGAGTTTCGTTTAGTCTGAGGATTCCCCTAAAAATCTTGGCTCACTATAACACTTTCACATGTGGTTGGCTGTAGTGGTGGGCCCAAAATTCCCCTTGACTAAAATGGTGTAAGATGGACTCAGACAAAGTAGTGAAATGGCTGGCAGAACAGCAAAAACAACAAGCCCAGATGCTGATGCAACAGCAAGAGCAACAGACCCAGATCCAAAGAGACTGGATGGTCCAGAAAGCACAATAGCAGACCCAGAAATACCTGTAGCAGGTGGAACAACAGGTGCAGAGAGACCAGCAGCAGGAGTTTATGAAGCAGCCGCTGCAAGCACAGAAAGAAACTGTGCCCCAGCCCTAGGTCAGAGGGAATAAAGTCACTTTATGACCTCAGCCCATGATAAAATCAGGTCCTGAGGATGACCCTGAGACCTACCTTATGTTGTGTTAGAGAGTTGCCAGTACCACAGCCTGGCCACTAGAATGTTGGGCTACTTGCATTGCAACATATCTGACTAGAGATGCATAAACTGCTTATAGGAGCCTAGATGATGCTACTGCCAGAGATTATGATCTGGTAAAGGTAGCTGTCCTTGACCAGATTGGAATAACTGAAGAAAGTTATTGAAGGAACTTTGCAACATTTTGTTATAAAGCTGGAGCTCTTGTTGGAATGTTTGCACATTTTGTTTTAGAGCTGGAATCTGACCCAGATGGCTCAAAAATTGAAAGACTTGGCTACCTAATGCTTAAAGTTAAAGGTATACTCTAAAGAGGTAATTTTGGATTTAACCGTATTTGAGGAGTACCTGAAACTTTTGTCACACTGAGTATGTGACTGAGTGAGTCATCATAAGCAGACCTCCGTAGCCACCGCAGTCAAGATCAAGAGCATTATTTGGACTCAGAGAAACCAGAGGCCGCAAAGAAGGGTGGGAACCTATGACAGTCCATCTGGTGTCAACTCAAAGGGAGGATCCCCAAAGAAGAGGGAAGAAAGGACAATGTGGGATGGGAATAAGCCTACTGGTATAGATAAGTGGTCAAGTGGTAAAATAATGGTTACCCTCCACAGTCAAAAGGTTTAACCTCATGGTGTAGTGTAGTTCACTCAGTCCTAAGATCCCAGTCCCCACTCACCCGAATGGGGGGACACAGGTCAATGACCTGACATTATGATTATATGTTTTTTGCTGTGGTAAACTGGGGCATTTCCATAGGTTTTGTGACTTGAACATACAAATATGGCAATAGATAAATGCCTTACAGTCTATCTAGTCTGCTTAAATGTTCAGGTTGCCCCTGTGTTCACAGAAGTACCCATCCCCAAATTGCCCTGTGACCGCCTCCCTTAAGTACCTCTCCCCTCCTCCATCAGCAACTTTCCCTTTCACTCTGTCCCACCTTCTCTTGAAGCTGTCCTCCATTTTAAGGGAGACCACCTCCTCCAGCAACTCGCTTCACTTAGACACCACTCACTCAGTGAAACGTGCCTTCTCATCTTCTTCTGACTCTTCCCTGTACCAGTTTTAGACTATGTCCCCTATTGGACTTGTTCTCATTAAGGGTGAGGAAGTGCTCAGTGCTCACCCTGTTAACACCTTTAAGATACTTGAATGTTTCAATCATGTCCCCCCGCCTGCCCTCAGGAGGGTACATGTTGAGCCCCTTGAGCCTCTCTTCATAGGTGTTACCCTGTTGGCCTTGGATCATCTTTGTTCCCTTTGCTGAACTGTCTCCAGCAAATTTACATCTTTCTTTGGATAAGGGCACCAATACTGCACACTGTACTCCAAATGTAGTCTCACCAGTGACCTGTACAATGGCAGTTGACCTTAGCCTTCCTGCTGGTAATCCCCCTGGCAATGCAGCCCAGCAACCACTTTGCTTTTACTGCTGCTCTCCTGCAGTGTACCAAGTGCTTGAATTCACTTCTGATGATTATTCCCAGGTCCCTTTCTTCCTATGTGTTGGTTACCTGCACACCACCTAACCAGTATTTGGTCTCTGGGTTCATCACCCACCAAGTGCATAACTTTACACTTTTTAATGTTGAATCCCAGTTGCCAAATGTCTGAGCATTTCTCAAACCTATCCATTTCATCTCTGAGTTCCTGTCTCCCCTCCTGTTAGTCCACCCTCCCACAGAGCTTTGTGTCATCTGTGAACAGGCAGATTTTTACCTTTGATCCCATCTGATGTCACTGATGAAGATGTTATACAACACTGGACCCACTGGCCACTGGTCTAGCTTCTGAGAATTCCCCAACACCTCCACCTTTTGACTTCTGTCCTGAAACCAGCTTCTGACCCATCTGGCAAGTTTGGTTCCCACTCTCAGGACTTCCTGCTTCCTGATCAGTATCTTGTAAGGCATAGAGTCGAAGCCTTGCTGAAGTCCAGATATAGGACAACAACTGCTTGGCATTTGTCCATTGTTCTGCAGATCTTGTCAAAAAAGTCAGTTAGGTTAGTCTGGCAGGACCACTCAGTCACGCACCTATGCTGCCTCTTATCCTGTAGCCCATTTTCCTCCACTAAGCTCACCAGTCCTTCCTTTTTTTTTTTGATAAAATTTATTTTAAACTTGCAACGATACAACAGGTTATACATACATCAGTCTTGTTATTATATGAACAAATAAGTATTTCATGTTACACAACTGAGATAGAATCAATATACAGAGATTAAATAGGCCCATTGTCTATATTCCCAAAGTCTAGACATCCCTTTCCCTATTTCCTTAGATTGGACTGTAACTATATATCCCCTATGAGGGTTCCAAACAGAATTTCAGAATGATACTAGTCAGGTTGTACAAATGTCGCAGTTATCTAATTTATGTTTGGAATAACAGGTTCATCACTCAGTTTAACCTTTTTCCTTACTACAGGGATGGGAACCAAGGACATGTCAGGGACTGTTTCTGTGGACCTCACAATTTTTAAAACTTATCCTCCCTCCCCATTACTTTGTATTAGGTATGTTCTAGTTTCATGTATTGCAATAGGAGTTTAGCCCAATGTGCAGTTGTGGGGGTAGACTCCAGCCACCAGTAACTTGCCAACACCTGTTTACCTACTGCCATGGCCAATGCCCATAGGTGATGGTCCAAGCCCCCCCCCATCCTCCCAGGCAGACCCAACAAGAACTCCTCCGCTCCTATCTCCTGGGTATCTTGCAGTACCCTCTGCATTATAGAGGCTATGCCATATCAATAGGTTGAAATCCTTGGGCATTCCTATACCATGTGAAAAAAGTGCCTTTTTAGGATATTAAAATGTATGGCTCTTAACCTATTATTAAGTGAAAAGATCATCCCCCTGCTAAGCACTGATCTCTAGTCTCCCCGGTCAACCACCCCCCCAAGTCTTGGTCCCATTTCCTCTTCAGAGACTCCAAAGTGTCCTGCAGGCTGTTTAGGAGGGTCTGGTGACAGCTGGCCAGTGGTCTGTTCAATTGAATTAGGGTATGCTTCTTTAGTACCTCTTCCAGAGGGGATCTCATTAGTTTCTGGGCTGGGTTTCCCGAGTCTTCATTATCTAGAAGCCTGGCATGGATCTTCAGATAAGTGAAGAACTGGGATGGATGGAGATTGAAATGCTTTGACAATTGCTGATATGAGAGCAGGCTCCCATGGTCATAAAGTTGTGATATACAACACAAGCCTACCCTTCTCCATGCCTGGAGTGTTTTTCAGGTGGGATCTGGTACCCGACCTTCATCCCAGATCGCATGCATTATGAATGCAACAGGGGATAATGTAGTCAGGTGATTCAATTTGTGATGAGCTGACAACCAGGCACATATCATGGCCCTGGTAAAAGGAATGGGAATCCTTTTCACTATACTCCTGTGCAAGGCAGCAGCAAATAAGGAAAGCTCAAGAGGGACATTGGGTGATGCTCTCTCCAATACCACTTGTACTTTCTCTGGGGAGCTGCTTTGCACTAACTCAGTTACGGGGTCATTCTGTGCTGCCAAGTAATAAAGGTACAGGTTGGAGAGTCCCAGATCCCATTTCATCACAGGCCTGCATAATATTTCTGTCAGAATTCTAGGTCTCTTCCCTTCCATAAGATGGTAGTAATTGACCCCTTCAGGAACTTAAAATATGTTGTGGGGACATGGACCATAAAGTTTGGAAGAGATAGAAGCACTGAGGTAGTACATACATTTTGACCATATTTACCCACCCTATCAAGGTAAGGGGAAGGCTTCCCCATCTCTCACGCTCCTACCAAACTACCTTTAAGAGAGGTTTATAATTTATTTCACAGAGCTTTGAGAGTTTCCTTGGGAGGTAAATACATAAGTATTTAAGGGAGGATGTGGGAGTCAGTGTGTAATTCTTAAAGGGACAATGTCAACTCCCTTAGACCTCAAAATGCCCCTTGTTTAAAATACACATTTTAAGATTGCTAACATTCTGTAAGGATTGCTGCTGTAGCTAGTAGTTTAATTCTGATTCTTTTTTCTTTTAAAAAGTGAAAAACAGACTGCCCACCATACTGGTGTTACCACACAAAAATAAGTTTGTTTACATTCCTTGATCAGCTCCCACTGCATCTTTCCTTGACTTGGGAACACCTCCAATACAGTCTAGCCACTCATGATGCAATGGAAGTTTAGGTGGCTACTGTCTCATGAGTGACTGCACTGTTTGGGGTGCTCCTAATGTTCAGGAAGTATTCAAGAAGAATTGATTCAGGACTGTAAACACAACAAGGTTGTTTATAAATATACATTACCATGCATTTCAGTTCTACTAAACAAGGAGACAGACAAAACAAACATCAACATCAATGAATTTTAGAGAAGGTAAGCAACCATGAAATGTGGGGTTTTAACTAGAAATAATATGATGCTAAACAGGTTGACAGTGTCCCTTTAATGCAAAGAGTGGTATCTCCCCTACCCAATGACATCCATTCACATTTTGACCAATTGAAAGGCTGTGCCTGTGATTCAGTGGACAAGCAGCCAGCCACTCCTGTCTGAGCTATATAAGCAGTTCCTCCAAGCCTCTTTCTGAAGCACTTTTTTCTTTGCAGCCAGAGGCTGTTGTGTCCTTTGTGCCATGCTGGGGCTCCTTCCCCATCTCGCTGTGTTTTGGGCTCTGCTTGGTTTATGCTGGACATCTGTTTTTATATTCTCCTGCATTTGTTCGGATTGCTTGTCTCCAGCTGTGTACTTGTGTTGCTGTTTCCAGTTCTTCTGTGTTTGTGTGTTTTGTTTCGCATTTTTTTTTGTGGGTGGGCTATTGTTTCTAGAATCCTTTGTCTTGCTCATATTTTACCAATCCTGAGTTTGTGTTATTTTACTCCCATTTACTCACATGTTCAACTGCAATTGTTATCTGTGTTGTTCAGCTTAAATGCTGCTTCCCTTCTTCTGCTCACCAATGCTATACACCTTACTTGTTTTCAACAGGTTCAGGCTCACTCTGCAACCTAGTCCATGGAACTCAATCCTGCTTCTTGAACTTATACTGAGAAAATATTGCTGCTGTTTTCAGTGCATTGCTTCTCCCTATAGGTTCTATGTTGATTCAGATTGCTACCCGTGCAAGCTGTAGTTAATTGCTGCTGGATGCTGCTCAATTACTTTTGTACACTGTTTTATTATACTTAGGAGGTCACCTCAGCTATTGCTGTTGCTGTAAACTAGTTTTAAATGCTGCATGTGGGTCATGGCACTTTCGCATTGCTTTCTTGTTTTTCCTATGGTGGAGGACTGGGGGGTGTTGTTGAAGAGCCATGGCCCTGTGTGGCCTATTGCCTCATGTTCGAATTCTGCCTCTGCCACTAAAATCCTCTGAGTATTATGTCACCTTTTAATTGGCTTCCTTAATGGGACTTAGTTGGCTTGCCCCTGCTAATCCTGTATTGCTGCAATAAAGCTTCTGCAAAATAAATAACTTCGGTATACTAAATAACTGAATAAATGAATGCATAAATAATAAATACATAAATGACTAAACAGGCATGCCACCTCATCCAGTAGTTCCTTGGCAGAGGGCTCTCCCCAGCCAACGGTCTCACTCTGCACCCCCTAAAGTCCACATCTTGAGCATGCAAAGCTTGGGGTGGGGGCTTTCTTACCTAGCACATTGCTGGGAATGTCCTCTCCCCTGGTGGACCTTCAGTCATCAACCGTACCAAAGGCACCTCAAGTTGTTGAATTTAAGACTTTCAGCGGCAAAGGGGTAGGTTCTCACTGAGGGCCACTTTAGCTGCCTGAGTGGGTTCGGAGGCACCCTTTCAAGCTATTCTCCCAACAGCCACCACTGGTTCACCTGATTTGTTCTTAGATCTGTAGGCCGAGTCAGTGCCTTGGTGGTTGTTACTCTTCTCCTCCTGACTTGGAGGTGGCTCGCAACCCTCCACGGCATTCCTATTAGAAGTATAGAATAGAGCTTTCCTCCAAATTGGAACATTTTCCACCCCCTTTTATTGGACTTTCCAAATTGCAGTAGCAGAGCCATCACTAACTAAATTATTCTACTCCTGGAGGGAAGGTGACCTAAGCTTTGGATCCCCAGAGATTTCCTCCTCAAAGGGTTTTTTTCTCTCCCCCATGCTGAAGGTCATAATACCTAGTTAGTCTTAGTGTTCCCTAGTTAGCAGATTCTGCTGTTGGATGGTGTCCCTACTTGCCATTCCATCTCTCCTTCAGAGGCCCCCTCAATCACCAATTTATTAAATTGCACCAATGCTATCTTGCTTATCTGCATATCTCATAATGTTTTATCAAGCTGCTGTTGCTGTTATTCTATTTCTATGCCTCTTGGCCTGTGATTGCTAATGTTCTTTGGTGCTGCTACAGTTTCTTTTTGGGGATTCTTCCTAAGGTACCTTTAGCCAAGGGTACCTTCCAACAGCACCTCTAGGGGTGGAACCCTTTTTGCTTGGTACTCCTACAGGGTGGTAATTCCTAATGGAATAGAGAGTGCAAACAGCCAAAGCAAAGTAACACAGTTGCACAAGCATAACACTATACTGGTTATGAAGGCCATTGAATTGAAGGGCTATGCCTGTAGTTCAATGGATAAGCAGCCAGCCACTCCCCCTTTCTGAGCTATATAAGAAGTTCCTCCCAGCCTCTTTCTGAAGCACTTTTTTCTTTGCCTCGTTATCCTCCCTTCCTCCTCCAGTGGCTTGCCTCTCTCCTCTGGAGATTCTTCCTAAGGTACCTTTAGCCAAGGGAACCTTCCCATGACACCTCTTGGGGTGGAACCCTCTTTGAGGGTTCCTTGCCTTTGGTACCCCTACAGAGAGGTAATTCCTAATAGAACAGAGAGTGTGAATGGCCAAAGCAAAGTGACACAGTTGCACAAGCATAACATTAGACTGGTAGCATAAGCCATTAAATTAATTTTATGGCCAGATAATGGCCCATATGTGTCAAATAATCTTGTCAGTGCTGGAGTCGATGTCTCTGACTCTTTATGGAATAACAGGACATCATCTGCAAACAGTGTTATCACATTTTGTTGCCCCCCACCCAAGTACCCCTTAATGTTTGGGTAATGGAGGATGGCCGTGGCCAATACCTCCATGGTGAAAACATATAGCAGGGCCAACAAAGGGCACCCCTGCTGTGTGCCCCTAGTGAGGGAAAAGGGTACTGACAGATTATCGTTTGTCAGAATTTGTGCTTAAGGAGAGCTGTACAAAGTCTGGACTCATGCCCGAAACCAGGTACCCAAATTATATTTCTTGAGTGTGGTGAACATAAATGGCCATTCCACACGGTTGAAGACCCTCTCTACATCTAAGGCAAAAAGGCCCCAACTGCTGTGTCTTTCATCTGCTGCCCACCCATGGATGACATTTAGTGTTCTGCAAATGTTATGTTTAGCCTGCCTACCATTTACAAAGCCACACTGGTCTTGATGAATCAGTGTGTGCAGTATACCCTCTAAGTACATGGCCAAGGCCAAGGCCTTAACTATTATTTTATTACCCTCTAATCATATGGCCAAGGCCAAGGCCTTAAATATTATTTTGTAATCTGCATTTAGATGAAATGTTGGGTGATAGGATCAACACTTAGTGGGATCCTTCCCCGGTTTGGAAAGGACTGTGATAGTCACAAGTTGTAGAATCAGTGGGAGGTTACCACTCTTCAAGACCTCCTGTAGCATCAGGGTGAGAATGTGCTGGACCTCTGACCAGAAAACCTTGTAGAACTCTAAAGAAATGCCATCTGGGACATCAACTACATCATGCAGCTCTAAAATGGTACTTATCACTAGATTATAAAGCAGAAACACTCACTGAGGTTACTAAAAGGCTGGTACAGATGGAACAATAACAGAATTTGAACCAGTACTTAAAAACAGCTTCCACTGGGGAAAAATGACTTAAAAGTTCAGTGCAGTTCTCCTTTAATACTGCCCCTTACTCCTTATGAAGCTATTAATCCTGTTATCCTAGAGGTGTGATGGCTATAAAACTGCAGCCACTGAACAGCAACACGCTTGGAATCAGGTCCAAAATACCTTCCATCTGGCCCTAGCTGGGGATGGCTATAAATCTGCAATTCCTCTCTTGCCTAGGCAGCTAAACTAGATGCTCCAACTCATTTGATTTCTTAAAAAGCAGCACAAATGTAGGCTAAACCTAGATAAGGACTAGCAGCAACCTTACTGATTCTTAGTCTATGACAAAAATATGGGCTGACCTTAGATAGGGACCAGCTGAACTCTCTTGCCGGGAGTTCGCATCAGCTCCCAGCCTAAAATTAATGCTTATTAATAATGTATGTAGTCTTGAGAAAAAAAAACTTGATTTACGAAGTATGGGTATCACAACCAAACCTGGATATACTCATAGTTACTGAAACTTGGCTAAAGAGCTCCACCATTAGACCAATAGATTGCACTCCCGTCCTTTAATTAATTAGATTGGACAGATCAAGTAGGTGAGGGGGTAATTATTTATGTCAACTCTAAATATACTGCATCTGAACTCTATGCAGCCTCTAGATCAAAGGAATTCAAATGTCTGGCCAGAAGACTCACCCTGCCCTCGTCAGAAATGATCAATATTATCAGCTGCTACTGATCGCCAGCAGGGGGCACCGAACTCCTAGCCACCCTCAAAACTTAATTGAAGCCAACGCAAATGAATCCATCCATTATCTTTGGTGATCTGAACTTGGATTTTCTTAGAGAAAAAGCAAAAACCCTAAAACACCTGTGGGATGAGCTGGGTATCTCACAACTTATCACAGAGTCTACCAGAAGCAATGCAAAAAATATTGCCAGAAGTTCTGTCCTAGACTTGATAATCACAAACAGACCTCACAAAATCCTACACACAGCTGTGTTCCACAATGTGACCTAAGTGATCATAACATAGCAGTCTGCACAAGAAGCTTAGAAAAATTTCACTGAAATGGGTAGATGTAATAGAGGGGGTGGAAGAACAATGGGAGAAACTGAAAGGAGCCATAGTGGATATAACAAACCAATGTGTTAGGATAGTGGCCAAAGGTAAAAAGAAGAAGGGAACCACTATGGTTCTCCAAAGAGGTGGGGGACAAAGTCATAGCTAAAAGGCTGAGTTTCAGGAAATATAAGGGGAACCAAAAGTAGGAGGACGGGGGGTGTACCTTGAATGTCTAAAGGAAGCAGGGAAGGCTGTTAGGAGTGTGAAGGCACAGACATAAGAGGGCTTAGCATGGTCTGTAAACAAAGGGGATAAGGCATTTTATAGGTACATCAGTGAAAGAAGAAAAACCGGGGAGCAATTGTGAAGCTCAAAGAGGAAAAAGGAGAGTGTAAGAAGGGGGATCTGGACAAGGCAGAAATACTGAACCAATACTTCTGCTCAGTATTCACTAAGGAGGGGGAGGGTCAAGGACCACATTTGGGTTGCAGAGGCAATTTGGGGGGGGAGGGGGAGAAGTGGATACCAGTCCATTCATACTGAAGAGAGTTCTGGAAGGACTCGCAAAGCTGAAGGTGGATAAGGCCATGGGGCCAGACGGCATCCACCCAAGGATATTAAAGGAGCTGCGAAGGGAACTAGCAGTGCCTCTGGTGGCCCTGTTCACAGAGTCACTCAACACAGGTGTGATTCCAGAGGACTGGAGGAGGGCACATGTAGTCCCACTGCACAAAAGCGGCAGTAGGAAGGAGACGGGGAACTACAGGCCAGTCAGCCTCTCCTCAGTGGTGGGAAAGATCATGGAGATACAGCTGAAAGAAAGGATAGTGACACATAAGGAATCCAGTGGTGATCAGGATCTGAGGCAACATGGATTCACAGCAGGAAGGTCATGTCAAACAAATCTAATACATTGTTTTGATTGGGTGACTAGGCATATAAATCAGGGAGGGGCAGTAGACATCACCTACCTAGATTTCAGCAAAGCCTTTGACACCATCCGACATAGAAGGCTGATTAACAAGATGGGTAGTCTGGGCATGGGAGACAAGGTGGTGAACTGGGTTAGGAACTGGTTAACAGACAGGAGGCAGAGGGTGGTGGTAAATGGGGCACAATCTGGGGAGAGGGGGGTGACCAGTGGGGTACCACAGGGATCAGTACTAGGACCAGTCCTGTTCAATGTCTTCATTAGTGACATTGCCGAGAGGCTGGAAGGAAAGGTCTGCATGTTTGCAGATGACACCAAGATCTGCAACAAGGTAGATACTCAAAAAGGGGTGCAGAAAATGAAGAGGGACCTGGAGAATCTTGAAAGATGGTCAGAGATGTGGCAATTGAGGTTCAATGCAAAGAAGTGCAAAATAATGCAACTGGGTTGAGGGAACCCTTGGGAGAGCTACAGGTTGGGAGGGAGGAGTTGACTAGCACCAAAGAGGAAAGGGACCTAGGGGTTATTGTAACCCCCCCTATAAATGGGAGTTCCTGAAAAGTCTTCCAAGAGCTCACCTAATTGCTCGCTGCCTGGCTGGTGTTTGGCGCTATAGCCATTTAAATGTATTGCTAGTGAGTGCCTGTGTGGTCTCTGTGTACTGTTGCTTTAAGGGCTGCCTGTTTGCAGTAATAATTAATCTGGGGCAGGAGACTGAGTGTTTCCATGCTAGAGTCCAGCTTGAGCTGCTGAATGATTGCTCCATTTCTGCAGTATCTAACTGTGTAGAGGGAGCCCTGAGGAAAGATGCAACTATTTGCTGGAAATCCTTTACAGTAATGGTAATATTGTAATTGTTCTAACCTGCCTTCTTTGCAGCAAAGACTGTCTGGATTATCTCCACTATTTTGGTCCCGAAGTGCCGAATTGGACCAATCAGTACTTGAGGACTCTAAAATGGAGCCTGTTGAAATGTGGCTATGTGGGTTACAGGCTTGGGATTTGTAGTTTTTGACTGTTAGTTCCTTTTTGTAAAAAAGGGGGAGCTCTTACTGTGACTGACAGCTAAACCGACCAACTGAACCTTTTGGATCGAAGAGAAATCCCCCAAGCTGTTTGCTGGCAAGCCAGATCAAAGTTGGGAGCTGAGAGAGGAGCAGCTCGAGATATTCGAGCAAGTGTCTGCGTAGTTTCGAGTGGGAAAACTGTGGGAAGGCTGAGTTGAGGCCTTCAAGTCTGCCTGTCATACTGAGATAGAAGAAGAGTTAATTTGCGGACTAATTCCAATTCTGTGTGAATGAAGAAGCCACTAAAGGTGACCAGGCTCAACCTGCATAGGACCAAGGATCGTGCTGAATGCGATCGGCCTGCCTGAAGTCCCTTCAAAGAACTGCTGTGTGGTGCTGAGAATTTAGTGATTGTGACCGGGGAGTGTTTGGCCTGGTACAGTAAAACGTCTTCACATATAAATGTGCAGTGCACTGGAAGGGGGTCGCAATCTGGTTCTCCATGTTATGAATTGCATTCTGCTAGCTGGAAGTGTGTCCAGTGCAAACAGACTGAATCCGTATTTAGCTCCATGAGGCTGGGCCTTGCCACAAGGGGCCACTGTCCTACCCTGCTGCACAGAGAAGAGCCATCGACGAGAGACCTGCCCAGGGATCAGCCCCCTGCTCCATGCCTGAACAGGAACGACACCTCTGTGAATTGTGTGGGTCCTGCTCCTGGCAATCCAGAGAGTTCATCTGCATTCTTCATTCTTGTCCAGCCTTAGTCCAGTCCTGGGTATCATGAGTAGTCACCAGGGTAGCTCCCTGCAACTTATAGTTAAATCAAAAGTGTGTCACCTGATTGTCTGGTTATCTTTTCCTTTATGAACTGAGCCCTCTGGCTCCTGATTACAATTAGAGTGTGGTGCACGTTGTTTCTTTTCCTCACAGGGCCCCAACCAGCTGCAACGTCGGCCTACCCCAGGCAACGGTCCTAGCTAGTCCACCTTCCCTCCACCTGGGCACCCAGAGAGTGTGACTGTTGTAGGGACTCTAAGTGCATGCACAGTAGTGTGAACAATAGAGTATTTAAGCTAATTAACCTGATTACCCCCACCCTTGTTCAAAACCACCTGAATAAATCAGATCTACTCTTTTTTTGCACTCCAACCAGACTGTGGTTCTAGTTTGTGCTCGAAGTATTGTACTGTTGCCATTTGTTCTGTCTAACCTTGTTTTACAGGGGGTCCTCAGGTTCGAACTGGAAAATCCGACTCTGGGGGTAAGTGCAAACTATGTGGGTATTTGCCAAGCATATCACGGGTATTATGAAAGTAATTATTGTGTATTGTGTGGGCCACTAGTGGGAACGGGGGGGTCACAGTGTCCCAGAGGGCTGTGCCCTGGTTAGTTTGACCATTACCAACCCTGACCTCAGGGTGGAGGCACCCGTTACAAAACCTAGGCCCCTTAACCTGCTCCTAGTCAAGCAGGCAGGGGTAGTAGCCCTTGGGATAGTGCCAACTAGGGGTTACATTATCATCTCTGATGAGCTTAAGATATCAAAGCAGTACACAAAGATGTCAAGAAGGGCCAGTAGCATGCTGGGGTGCATAGGCAGGGATATCACTAGCAGGAGGTGGGAGGTGGTGATACCATTGTATAAAACATTGGTAAGGCTTCATCTGGAGTACTGCATGCAGTTCTGGAGGCCACACTTGAGCAAGGACATAGATAAGGTGGAGAATATCCAGAGAAAGGCAACAAAGATGGTGCAGGGCTTGCACCACAAAACATTTGAGGAGAGACTAAGGGACCTCAATATGTATTCACGGGAGGAGAGGAGACAGCAGGGAGTGGGGCATGATTGTAACTTTCAAGTACCTCTAAGGCATAAACAAGGTGCAGGTGGGGGACGTTTTCCAATGTTGAAAAAGTACTACAACAAGGAGCACAATATGAAATTGGAAGGGAGAAGATTGAGAGGTAATGTGAGAAAGTGATTCTACACAGAAAGGGTAGTCAAGCCTTGGAATCTTCTGCCACAGGAGGTAGTGGGGCAAGCACAGTGGAGGGGTTTAAGCATGTCTGGGACAAGCACAAGGGAAGCTTGAGAGGGGAGAGGTGAAGAAAAGCCTTTGCTCACATAGGATCAGTGGCCACATACAGTGTATAGGGCCTATGGGCAGAATGGATGGTCCTAGCGGTCCTAATCTGCCAATAATGTCTATGCTTCTATGTTACAAATGCCCCCTTGCTCCAAATTCATTACCAAGCAAAACTTCCACAAATTTAAACTAGAATGCTTTCTAGCCGACCTCAGGAACACAAATTGGCAATATCCCTACCTGGCCTCCTCAGTAGGTGAGGCTGTTGGCATCCTTGATTCAAACCTTACAAACATTGCAAATAATCATGCCCTTACCCTTATCTGTTGCAGCATGAGAAAGACATCCTAGCCTTGGTTCACTTGCTGAATTGAAAGCAGCCCTTACCCATCGATATAAACTCTGGGTTCTAGTGAAACACAATAAAGCCCCTGTAGATTGGGCAGCCTTTAGAACTGCAAGGAATGCTTGTACAAAGTTTGTCAGATCAGCCTAATGCAACTTTTATGTGGAAGCCTTAGAGGGTGCCAGAGGCAATTCTGAAAAAATATGGCAAACAATCAAATCCATGGAAGGTCATAGACCCCCACCTTCAATTTCAATCAAAATCACATCACAAGGTACTACTATCTCAGATAGTGGCACGATCTTAGAAAAACTAAATGCACATTTTGAGACAGTAGGTCTATCATTTGACTCCACTCCCACTGCTGGGCTCCTGAACTTCTCCACAACCAAGGATGTTCCTATGGATCCACTGATCCAGGACTCATTTGGTGTCTCCCCAGTTTCAGTCAAACAAGTTGAAGATCTACTGAAAAAACTGGATATGATAAAGAGTGCAGGAGCGGATGGAACTGAGTCTACATTCCTAAAACTAGGGTTACAGTTTCTAGCCACCCCATAACACACATATTCGATTTATCAGTCTCATTTGGCATAGTACCCACCTGTTGGAAAACAGCACACATACTGCCCTTATTTAAATCAGACAATTAGAGTGATTTAAACAACTACAGACTATTTTCCATTCTACCAGTTTTGTTAAAGCCACTTGAAAAACTAGTTAATAATCAACTAAGGGGTCACCTTGAAAATACAAACCTTTTTAACCCACTACAGTCAGGTTTTAGGCAAAAACACAGCATGGTTTCTGCACTAGTCCTAATAACAAATGACTGGTTCACTGCCCTCAATAATAAACTCTCTACAGGAGCCATCTTCTTATATTTAAGCAAAGCATTTGACATGGTCAACCACAGTCTACTATTAATCAGATTTAAAGAACATGGCTTGAATAGCCCTTCAGTAAGCTGGTTCTCTAGCAACCTTATTGGCAGACTATAACGCATCAAAGCTGATGGGCTCCTATCCTCCCCACGTCTGCTCACGAGGGTTCCCCCAAGGTTCCATCCTGGGGTCATTATTATTCACTCTTTACATTAATTCACTAAGCAACAACATTCTAAATTCTAAACTCCACTTTTCTGCAGATGATACTGTGCTGTATACATCTAAACCCTCATTATCTGATGCTAGCACTGAGTTGCAGGCTTTTAACCAACTACAACACAACCTCCTCAATTCCAAACTACTGCTAAACTCCAAGAAAACTAAAGTATTGAACTTTCTCCCATCATAGCCGTCAATGCCGCTACATCAGCAAGCCACACTAGGACCCATTAAAACCTCCTAGGAGACTCACTTGTGACTGTCAAAAAATGTAAGTATGTCGGAATCTGGTTAGACAGTCATCTAGCATTTGCTGTGCAAGTTGAATCCCTCACCAAAAAACTAAAAAATAAGACTGGAATTTCTCTATAGGAATAAATCCCTTTTCCCCCATAGATAACAGGAAAAGGCTAACACAAGCCACCTTCCTCTCCCGTTGAACTATATGGACATTATTTACAACAGTAACATGGCATCCAACTTAAAGTACACAGACTAGACATCCTGTATCACCATGCCTTATGTTTTATAACCAATGCACCATTTAGAATGCATCACTGCACCCTTTACTTAGCAGTGGGCTGATAATCCCTTGCCACAAGAAGACTGCATCACACCGGCACCTGGGTCCTCAAAGTCCTATTGAACAATCTTCCACCATAAGTTACTTTTCTTTATCATCAATCTTGTAGCCATTATGCCCTCAGGAAAAATGATTACATCCTTCTAGATGTTCCCACTCTCTGTGGTAGAGCAGCAATCAATCGTGCCATCCTGACTGCCTGGAATAAAATTCAAACGTCACTCAAGTTCTCTGGACTAGTCTCCCTAAAGGTTTTTAAAATCCTTGCTCAATAAGGTACTTATAGAAACTTGCCATTGCCGCAATAGCTAGCCCGCCTAGCTCTCTGGACTAGTCTCTCTAAACTCTTTAAAATCCTTGTTCAATATGGCACTTTTGGAAACTTGCCATTGCCAGAATAGCTAGCGCTCCTAGCTAGAGCAAAGTTAGTACAATACGCGCTTGTCTCCAATTAACTATCCCCTCATCCTTCCCCCAGTATTTGTTTGATTATCAAAATGTATAGTCATACTTTGCATTGCTTGCCTAATATAAATATGTGACTGCTTCCTCAAAATCACCTGTATTGTATGCCATTGTTTTATTGTCCCTGTATGTATCCATGTTGTATACCAGTTATTGTATCTGCATTGTATGTCAAAGTTGTGTATTGTACACTGTTGTGTAATGTTGTTCTAACAGGACCTCCTTGTAAATGAGCATGCTCAATGGAGTTTTCCTGCCAATAAACTTGAACCAGTACACTTATGGGCATATTCCAGAGAACATCTGGTTGCCTTCCCTAGTAAATGACTTAATCTGTTAAACTCTTACAAGCTGACCCGAGATAGGGATCAGCTACAGCCCCTTGCCCATACCCGATGGTGTATTTTCTGTCCTCCCATTTACACTTACAGTACCTACACTCTGGCAACAAGTATAGCCTGCGGTACTCACTTCAAATGCCCTGCTGAGATCCCCAGAAGCCACTAAGACAGATGCCACACTCCTGCTTTGTGGCACTCATCCTTCAGGGTTGCCTACGTGAGGGGTCGTTATTGATTGTCAGTATTATATAGGCACTTTTGGTCCTTCCCGGCTATGTAGTCTGTCATTTCTCCACTAGCCACCCATGCTCCCTCCCTCAGTGCCCTCCCTCTGCTGTCATCCTTCTTCTCCCAGTCCCAAAATCCACACACATACTAGGTACCGCAGTTTGGCCCAGATGGGAAACCCAAGAAGTCCTGGAGACAGAAACAGAGGGAGTTATATAAGGGAACCTCACTGTCTAGCATTGTAGTGTTGAGCACTGCAAGGATCTTGGGTTCAAGAAAGGTAGGAAGTGACTCTGATGAGGAAATGGCATCCACATCAACGGGAGGTCATGAGGCACTTCCAGAGGTCAGGCCAGACATGTTTCAAAATACAGACAATATAATTTCTGAACAAATAAGTGATGAGGTTCTTAAAAATGATTATCAGAACCTAGCTGTGGTAAATGGTAATATGGCTGATAAAACTCAGAAATATTTCCAAGGTTTGAACTGAAAAATTACATTTTGTACAGTGTAGAACAGGAAAAACAAACAGTAACTGTGTGCTATCAGCTTTTGGTTCCCTGCTTTACAAGAACGTGCTCATACTATACCTGCTGCTGATCACTTAAACTGAGAGAAAACCAAGAAGCCCATGCTTGTTCAGTTTTTATGACCAAGCATAAGGAAGGAAGAGGCAGACTTTTGTACTTCCTGCCCAGAGTGTCAGTTGGTTGTCTCCAGAAAAACAGTATGAAATAGGGCACATTAATCCCTATTCCCATAATAGATATTCCATTTGAATGAACTGGAGTTGATATTTTGGGACCCCTATTACAAAGTTCAGGATGATATTAGTATATTATGGTGATAATGGATCATGCCACCAAATACCCCATGTCTATTCCCATTTATTCACTACAACCCAGTCAGTAGCCAACAAATGTATTTTCCCAAGTTGGGCTGCCAAAGGAGATGTTAACTGATAAAGGCATCAACTTTATATCAAAGCTTATGATGGAGGTGTGTGCTTTACTGAAGGTTAAGTGCACCTGGACATCAGTGTACCACCCTCAGACTGACAGCTTAGTCAAAAGATTCATCAACTCATTAAAGGGTATACTGTCTAAATTTGTTTCAGTTGAGGCAAAAAACAGGGATGAATTGTTACCCAATTTAATGACTACAGTTTGGGAGCTGCCACAATCATTCACGGGTTTCTCATCTTTAGAATTGTTGTATGGGCAACAACCTTGAGAGATGCTGGATCTCCTAGAGTAGGGCTGTGATAGGGTTGAATAAGGCCCTGTTCAATTTGTTATACAGAAAGAGTTGAATGCAAGGGTCTGTTCTATCCTCTCCATTTCTGTCTCTTCTCTGTCTGGTTGCACAACCACATTTTCTTGTGAGACCTAGGAAATGATCACTCTGAAGGTTTTGCAATTCTCTGCCTCTTTCTATCTCTCTGCCTTCCCTTGCTGTTCTGTCTTTTTCCTCCTTGCATATCTGCAGGTATAAAAATATATATGCAAATCTTTGTGTAAATGTCACTGATACTGGGATCCCTTTGTTTAAAACTGTATATAGTTATACTGTTGAAATGATTGTAAAGCTATTTGGAAGTCAAGGGGTTAACCTGAGATGCTGGTTTAAAAAGTATTTCTGAAGCTGTCAACAAGAGGTCAGTTCTGGGTCACAATGTTCTTTTTGCTGCACCTGCTGAAACTGAGAAGAACACTGTGTGAGAAGCAGAATATTCTCTTAACGAGCTCCGTGCAAAGACTTGTTGTAAAAAGAGCTGCAATGTTTTGCAAGAGGGAGAGATAGAGACTGAGAGACTGAGATTGGAAATTGAGAAGAAAAACTCAGAAGAAGGATTTTGCTTTCTATGCTTGTATTGCTATTGTAAATTGTTATACTGATCAATGTTTTATTTTTTTTTATTTTCCTGTTATTAATAATAAAACACTACTTGCGAAGTCTGAAACTGCTCCTGGTTTTCCATTGTTCCCTGACCTGTGCCTCAATGACAAGGATCATGGCACATTTTCGGGACTCAGTCTTCTCTGGCTATCCTAGACAATATTTATAGGTGCCCTAAATGTAATTATTTATTTGTAACATACGTTACCAGGTAAGCCAGCAGAATCCATAGGACTAATTTCCAGCTGTGACCTAGGGGAAGAGGGATAAGGAATATGAAGGAGACATATAGTAATACAGGCAAATTACCATAAGGACAAAAATAAATAATGAGTCAAAATGAAATGTATAGGGTTACAATAAATTAAGGATATGCAATATTTTTTTTAATTGTTTAACCAGGTGAGACACACTAAGCTAAAGCTTTTTTGCAGGTGCAACCTGGGAGCACAGGGAAGTTAAGTGACTTGCTCAGGGTCACACAGTATGCAAGTGGGGGCTGTACGATTCAAACTCAGGTCTCCAGATTTGCAGCCCAGAGCCTTAAACCACTACGCTATACTGCCTCCCTAACCCTTCCATGGAATGGTACAAAGGAGTTTACAGGCCCTGGAGGGTGAAAATAATTCTTCACTCTTTATACAACTACAATAGGCAGGCAAAAAGTACATACAAATTATGCAAAATGCAGTTAAGCAGCATAATACACACTAGAGGGAGGGCAGCTTAGCAGTGTAAAAGCAAAGGAAGGATGTGAAGGCCAAATGTTTTTTCATTCTCTGGTACTTAAAGGGATTAGCACTGACGCTGATTAATTGTTCTTGAAAATAGGTCCCTACTATGTTGGTAAAAGACAGGGAAGGTGGTCATGCCATAACACATGCAGAAAGTGGAGGTTCTTGACTAGATATTCAAAACCAAGGTTGAGGATTCATCTTCCAATATGATCCTACTACATCTCTCTGTGGGCCAAGGATCACAGACATGGAGCTATTTGACTGCTATTGTATAAAGGCCTGGGCTACTTATTAATATGAAGGGGCTAATTGTATGCTACAGTGACTTTGACTATTTACTACACACAGAGTACTAGTTCCCCAATATAGAAGCACTGGTTATTTACCCACACAAAAAGGATTAGTTGTTTGGTTTACAGGTCTTGGATATTTACTCAAAGAGAAAGGCTTGATGCCTGCTATATAGACCTACATTATTGCAGGCTACAGTATTTGTAAAAAGGCAAAAGGCTACCAACTCACACACAAAATTAAAAGAAACATTTTGTGGCATAGGGTGTCTTGCAGAATCACAGGCATACAAAAAAAAGATGAAGCAAGGTGTTTTCTTTTATTCTTGGCAGCACAACAGAATCTACCTTTTTTCCAACAAAATCATTAAAATCTCTAGAATGCTAATCAGAGTCCAGATATTCACTGTCTACTCACTTGTGACTACTCAAACACCATGAATATTTGTTTCCAATAGTACTGAATTATAAATAAACAATAAAAGTGCACAAATGCAAGCTCTGAATGAAGCTCTGTCTCTCTTTCTCTCTCTCTCAGTGACCCCATCATGACTCAGTGTTAGATTGCTTCTAATGAACACTAATATGATGGATGACCAAGAGTGCTTTGACAAGGTCATCTCCTTTGACAGACTGATATGGGAGTCTTGGGTACCCAGATAATTTCATTGAGATAATATCCACTCCAATGAAAATTATCCATTCTGATCCAGAGCAGACAGTGCTTTTTCTGGTTTATGAGCTCCTGACCCAAATAGTAGTACTTTCAGTAGCCAGTCAAGGCTACAGATTAGCTGATCATCACTAATGAGAACAGTTTCTTATGTTTTAAAAATAGGACTACTTTGTTGCATTCTCCCCCATTTGTATATCAGTAGCAATAAATTATTTGCTTTTATCTAAGTTAAGTACAATGAGTTATGTGTACTCCTTCAAATGTGGATCCTGGTTTGTAATATATTTTTTAGAAATATTTCTTGCTGTCTAAATATTTCAGCAGTATTTTGCAAAGAAAAGGAAGTTATGTATTGAGGTGTCCAATGCAGCAGAAAAAGAAGCACTGATCATTTTTTTCTTACTTTGTATTTTTGTTTCTTTATTACCATGTGGGCTAGGCTTTCATTCAACCATCCATAGACCCTAGATCCCAGGTCTACCAGAGAGGTCAACACAGGCCTCCAAATTACCCAGGCCTGGATTTTGGAGACATGACATGTAGACATTTTTCTGCCATATCTGCATCACTGTGGATGCATCAAAGCATTTGTGTGCTATTTCCAATCATTTTGATGCATTTATGACACATTTCACACTTTATGGCAAGACAATTACTGTATATATGCATCAACATCTTGATGCTTTTGTCATTTCTGATGCATATCTTGCAATACTTGTGTCAATAAGTTAGATAACATTTTCTTGGTCTAATTGTCTTGGTACAAGTAGTACAGATGTGGAAAAATCATGCCACAAGTTTTTAAAAATCCAGCCCCCAGTCTCAATCCCTTGTATTCTGTCTTGCACTTATCCATCATGCTGAAGATGGTTGTTTATGAGCAGAGTTGGTCAGAAGTTTCCTAACCAGATTGTGGAGAGGATGGGAGACCCAGAAGGCTGGGTGCTGCAACTGTGTGGGAAGCACATACAAATGCCATATACTTGAGTGCCACCATTATTAATATCTATTTTTCATGCCCTATATCCTATCCCTTCACAGTGTTGCATATCCTGAAATGGGGACCATTCTGAGCAGTTCAAAGCAGGCTGAGACCCGGTTCACCCATCACACTTTGAATTTTTATTAGTACAGGACTAGATGGATTGCACTACTGTGTCTTAAAGTATGTCAGTGCCCTACATCATACCAGTGCAAATTCTAACTCTCTTGTCTGATGTTATGTATTCTTGTACTGTCTGTGTACACTTATCCCCATGAGCCAAAACAGAGTAATTGTGTAAAGGCAGGAACTACCCACTATGCCGAGGCAGTAGCCATCCAAGACAGTCACTCAGTACAGCTTCTTCTGCTTTGTTTGTAGCATTACAAGCTCAGGACCCACACTCTGACCAGTAGCATGATAAGCTGCAAAAGATACTATATCATCAGATCTTCAGGTGGCTGTGAGTTGTCATTAAAGCACAGGGCATATAATGGTGAAAAGCTTGACCAATACATTTTTATTTCTATATTAGATTGCCCCTTACCTCCATGTCTTGTAAAATATTCCTCTTTCCTGTTTTAAGTCATCTTTCATACTTTTATTTTACATTAGAAGTAATAAACACTCCTTTCAATATAATTGGATCAGATTGCCATCCAAATGCTCAGTTGTTTTGATAATCCTGTTGTCTTATAAGGTCAGGATGTATTGCCTCCTTTATGCCATTTCATTTTAGTCACAATAGTAATGACATTAAACAATAGGTGATAATAAACAATAGAGAACTGCCAATGCAAAACTAGGTGTTCTCTATTGACACTGCTACTACATGCCCCCTGATGCATTAAAGCTGGTCACAAGTTGCTCAGTTCTTTCTACCATAGACTACAGACTTATAGTCTACAGCACAGGAACTGACACAGCCCTGAAAAGGATAAAAACCCTTCTCAATAAAGTGTGTCGGCTGGTCATGGCAGCAGATTGCCAAACACACACATGTGACCTCTATAAAGTGACTGGTTGACTCCCCCTTCATCTCAGGGGCCAATATCAGGCCTGCCTACTGGTGAAAAAACCCATGCTCAGGCTAGCTCCTGAATCCATCTCTTATCTATTCAAATTAGATCAACCAACTGTCAGTATATGAAGTTCATCAAAGGGTGGGCTGCAGGTGCCTTTTAAGCATACTGCGATAGCCCAGAAATCTCTCAACTTTAGAAGACCCAAGTGGGTAAATTATCTTCCCCCTTACCTTATTGAATGTAATAAGGTCAGCAAATTCAAAACTGGTCTCTGGACACACCTAGCTCTCACTTGTGTCTGTGAGTGCCACAACATAACCTAATCCTAATACAAACACTTGAAAGTCTCTGAACGCTCTCTTATACAAACACTTGAAGAGTCTCTGTACACACTCTCCAACCTCACACTGTCACATTACTATATGTATATCCCCCTCCTGTCCTTTCCTCCCCTGCCCCCCTTGTTGCCATCCTGTGCTACCACCTCACCCTCTCCCACACTGCCACCCCATACTGCCCTCTTCTTATTCCACTCACCACCTTGTGCTACCCCCACCCCCTCACCATCTCCTAATTTCATTCCCTACCTGTACTACTTAATCCCCCCTTCACCACCAACCCCACAACCATCCCCTCCCTGTTCTTCCCATCCCCCGTTACCACTGACCCTTCACCACCCAGGACAAAGCCCTCTCAGGCTGCCACACATGCACATCTTGAACAAAGCCTTCCTTCTGGTTGCCTTACACTACTCAAGCACGTGGTCCTGAAATCCTTCTGGTGACCTATGCACCCAGCACAGGGCAGCTTACCACTTAGAACTGTCTGGTGCTACTTGTCTATATGTTGAACTGACAGTGAAATTTAATTGCAAATTTCTAGACATATTGTAACAAAAGTGTAACTAGCAAAATAAGCACAGTAGTTTTTTAAGTAATGTATGTAACCTCGAAACCAAAGTAATCTTTTGTACCCCAATGTACTTTCTTTGTGTTTGTTTTCGTTATTGGTTTTCCTGTTTTGTACTATGTTTGACTTGGAACCTTTGTAAATGAGTCCTTGACTCAACGGTATTAATCCCAAACTGAAATAAATAAATAAATAGAATTCTGATCAAAATGTGGACCAAGACATATTAAAAGGAGAGCTCCTTTTATTATATCATGTATAAAAACATTGCAAAAGTAGACTCAAAATGAGAAAAAGAAGTGTATGATACAAAAAAGAAGATAAAGAGCAGTCTAAAACAGAACAGAAAGTATAGGTCAAGATTTTCACTGCTAACATGCTTTGCTGCTTTAAATTGTTACATTAAATATGCTAACAACATAAAAGTAATGAGTAATGCCACCAGATGCCTAGTAACTGACATCATTGCTTGCCACATTGGGACTTACATTCAGTGTCCAAGCTCAGGACCAAAGCTGTGCTAACAGGAGATGAAATGGAGCTCATAGAAAGGAATATGTGATATGTCACCTGCAGAGGTAATGGAAGTTGACATCTACCACTGGCCAGTGATTCCTGATGAACTTAATGTAGTGTCCCATGCTACTGCAGCAGAATACTCTGATGATAAAGGTGATTTAATGGTTCTGTTTGCCTGTTTTACAGTTACAAACTATTAACAGATTCAGCAGTATGAAAGGTTGCATCCCTTGTCAGTTACTATAAACACAATGCTAGTACAGTCTAAATCGTGACTGACACATGGCTTGTTTTCAGGGAATTTGACATGGCAGGAGTTTTGTGCATGTTTCAGAATAATGAAAACCACTTATCGGGAAAATGTCATGTATCTGCAGCTCACTATATGTACCCCTTCTGATCTTATTTGTACAAATATGAGCATGGTCTGCTAATGACAGTAATCAGCCCCTTTGCCTCGCTACAGCAGTATATTGATCAGAGTAAATACAGATTTACACAGAGAGTGGAAAGGGTTTCAGTTACAGCCACAGGAGACCAGCATTGTTGCATTGAGTGCTGATTTGGTTGAGACCATTTCCTCAACATGTTTTTGTTTTCTTTATTCAAGGACTGCAACAAGGTATGATTATCGCTGCAAAATATTATAACTTAAATATTTAGGTAAAACAAGCACTAAGAGTATCTTTCAATACATGACTAAAAAGGGATCAATGGAGCAAGCTTGTTAACTCAGAACTACAGATGATAACGTTCTGTAGTCTAGAGGTTAGAGCACAGAACTGTGAAGCAGGGGTTGCAGGTTTTAATCTGTCCAAATTTGCTGGCTTACTTTATGAAACTGAGAAAATCATGTGATCTCTTGACTTTCCCATGCTTCAGTCCAGCTGGTTGTTAATGATGGTTAGATGCAGGACCCAAATGAAAATAAAACATCTCCATTGAGCTATCTCAGGCAAATAAATCATAAAACTAATAAAATATCAGGCAAATAAATTGTAAAACTAAAACTAAAAAACATTTAAAAAAAATAATGATGATTCTTCGAATCCAAGAAGCATTCATTGTGCATAAGAATGAGTGATGCTGCCACCCACATCAGAGTTTAGTGTTCAGATTCCCTAAAAGTTTGTATTTCAAATCCAAACAGCAATTTATGATGTGATTAAAACACTGTATTGGATTCATGTATTATATCATATACATAGGTATCACATTAGGCTATGCTACACCTTACATTAGAATATGCTACACTTACTTTTTAAAGACATTTGCCAGTTTCCTAGAAATATTTATCGTTCACACCAGTATGTTACAAATTTCATGATGTTTCAAAAATAAATTGTATTTCGGCACTTTCCACTCTTAATTACTAAAAATATTGCATGGGACTGGGCTGTTTGTCCCTTAGACGTCATCAGTTCCTACTATTTTCCAGCTCAGAAACCATAATCCTCTGCTTTAGACATCAGAATCCTAGCCATGGCAATCAGATATGATGTCATAAGTAGAGGGTTAAGACTTCACAGCAGGAATAAGCAATCTGAAGAGATGAAGGACTGCATTTGCAAATGGAAGATGTAGACAGAAATCCATAATGCACCTGAATCTGTGTCTGCCTGATTGGGCCCAAGTAGCCTTGCTGCTACTTTTAAAAGATGTATAGCAACAAAAAGTTATGAGTTGTAGTAAAAACATTAACACAATTGGGATTTGTGTCATTTGTTGCCACAATTGTGTCCTTTTTTTTTGGATGCAAAATCTGGATGCACTTAGACCATCTAACTGATGGTCTAATATTTTTTGGATTGGTTTCCCTTTTGAAAATATTGTGGTGTCAGGCAGATCTCAGACAGACTATTTTAAAAATGATTGTAATTATGATAATAACTGGTGACTCCCTTTATCATACTGATTACCAGTGTGATCAAATGCCATAATAACCAGGTATGATGTCATACCCAATTATTACAGCCTTTGAAGTTCTTGTGCTTCACTTTCACTTACCAACAGTGGGGAAACACGTCACTCTGTAAGTCCCTGCACCAGTTATTATAAAAAGTAAAACATAAGCGACTGTGTACTTACAAAGTTTTTCTACACACCCTCAGTGTGTGATGACCACATAAAACTCTCAAGCTTTGCTCTCCAGGTGTATGGGTCATCACACACCTATGGTGTGTAAAATATATTATAATACACAGATGCTGATGCATTATTCTCTATATTTTTATTGTTAACTGTTTTTGTTCCATTATAGAGGTTACCTTCAGGCATTTTCCAGTCCTCCTGTCAGCATCCTGTTCTAGTTTCCACAGTAGCCCATGACATGGGTGTTGGCAATTGAGTGCCTGCAATAACAGTGACTCAATCCTGGCACATGTCATCGGGGCTATCGATAGGGTAGGGTGGCCGGATGGGGGTAGGGTCAGTGAATATAGCGATGGGATGTCACTATACGTATGCTTGCAGGGGGCGGAGCAAGCATGCACAGTGAGGTGTGGGAGGGATTGTGAGGTATAGTGCAGTAGTGGGTTGCTGAGCTGGCCCCGTGGCATGGTGGATGGGTTGGTGGCTTTGATGGGTAGGGTGCTGGGTTTGGGTCCTGGTGCTGATGCATTTTTGTTGCGCCTGGCCTGAATAATTTTTTTTACACATTTTTGCACCCCCCTCCCAACATGCACCCCCCCTGGAGTTGAGAAACTATAAGTAGGGGGGAGTGGGGGGGTGCAGCCCCGTGCATAAAACATTTAAAATACAGGTTCCCGATGCTGTTTTGCTGTAAGCTTGGGAGTCAGAGTGCCGAAATTGATTTTCGGCACCCTGGCTTCGCAATAACACCAATCACCTTTAGGCTTTCACCATTATCACATAAATCCATCTCAGCATATTAGATCTGGTTTCTCAACTAGGACAGTCACAATCTTTCACATACCTCATGCCACCCTTGTTTCCCCCTTGGTATGGTCTGTCTTTATAAACCCTAGTATAGTTGGAGAGGAACCCTGGATCACACCAATCTGTGTGTCAGTTAGGAGGAGGAGGACTGGATATTCAGTATGCCATTTTGTAATGATACTATTTTCAACAATAACAATTTGAAGGTCCTGAAATTCAAATGTTTGCAGAGTCTTGGGTAGCTAATCTCTGTTAATACCAGCTATGAATTTTTTGCTAGATGCTGAAAATCACTTTAAAATAAATTTTGTCAACACAAATAGACCTCAGTGTCCCCAGTTCAAAATACATATTATTGTTGATATTCTGTATACATATGCTGGTAGAACTGGTGGCTTGAGTCTGTTTCCTTTTTTCTATAAAATTAAAAAGATTGGCTAGCCTCCATGTTTTGGTACCACTCAAAAATGTTTTTGTTGTTTTTTTTTCTTTTTTTTCCATATTCTGTTTATCTCCTTTCTGCCCTGGCTGCCCCTTCTTTCTTACCACCACCCCGCCCCCCAGCCACATCACCCATCTTCTCTGGGACTTACCTTCTCGGTATCAACCTCTGCCCCAGTACTATGGGGGGGGGACCTTCTCAACAGTGCAGTCCCTGAGAGGGATAAGTCATCATTCTGCAACCATTTTTTTCACTGGTTTTTCACCCTGGGCCCAAAAACCTACAATGTGTTTGATGTGCAAGCTCCACCTCTGCACAGATGCCACAGGTGCCCAGTGCTTAAGTTCCATTCCCATTCTGGTGGTGTCACATGTGCTGCCACCCTGCTGTTGCTGGATGGCAGTCCAAATAGCAAGCCACTCAACCTCCCTACATGAGGGAGGAGAGCAATCCTATGCTCAATCCTCCTCTCCCCCTAAGTTACTCAAGTCCATTCCCGAACCCAGTTCACCGGCATGGCAGGAGGTAAGAGGCACCTCAGCCCTCCATGCCAGTGGGCCAGCTAAATGTGTTTGTTGTTTACTGTCCTTGATCTTCTTTCTCTTCCTCCTTCCAGAACATTGGGCATACCACCACACAATCTAGCTACACATGATGCAGTGGAAGGACACTACTGCATAATAATGGTTGGCTGGACAGTTTGAGGTGAATTGTAATATACGAGAAGGATGCAGTAAGAGGAGAACAAGGGCTATTAAAACTTTTTTTATTACATTTTTGGTAATGGACCAGGCATCACAAAACATGTAGAGGTGAAATACATTAACTGAATATCAGAGTTCACAAAACTTGAACATTGTAGCAAAGGAAATCTGATAGCACCCCTCCCACTTTGTCAGAGCAATGGATGTGTTTATCATAATGACATTTTTAAAAGTTCGTTAATGTCCAAGATGCCATATGGCTGCACAAGGTAAAGGTCATTAATATGTGAAAAAGACTTCCAATTAAGGTTCTCACCACATTAGTACCGGTGTAGTGACCACAATCCATGAAATTACCCCACATATTGTTACATGGAACTAAAAAAATAGAATAAAATATTAATATACCTATAATTAGGAAACATTTGCCAGAAATAGCAACCAAAGGACCCCAAACATTTAGAGTAAATATGCTCATACACTTTAACAGATCAAACTGGACCCCACAACCTATAACAGAACAATTCAGTTTGTGGCTCCTTATTTTTAACACTGAATATCTATGCCGCAGCTTTGCAGTGTAACAGGCAGTTGAAGGGAGAACTGCACAACAGGGATCATGAGGCATTAGCAGTGCCATTTTGACCATGCGGTCATGTTACCATTTTGAATAACAGAAAGTCTTTCAGGCCAATTACCCCCCAATTTCTACTCTCCGTTTTCAAAACTGAATGCTCAGGTTCTTATATTAGCCACATTAATAACCAAGCAGTAATAATAGGGACATAGAATAGAACCTGAACCAGTTCCAGTACATCAGGAAAACCTGCGTGGTATTTCATACTCAGGTGTCCGAATCAGTTTCTGACAAGGACAAGGACTACTGAATAAACAAAATAAGTTTTTGAATGATTTCAGGTTAATGGGTATAGTTCTTTATCTGTTCCCCTAGAGAATCCAACTATATGGCATAGAATCTCACAATGATTCATGTATTATTCACTTGTGGGGGTGTTAAGGTATAGACTACACTCAACTGTACAATATAAGGGTATTGAAGCTATCGAGGGGTTCTCGTGACATTTATGGAACACTAAGAATATTTGTTCCCACAACTCAGAGGTAGATTTCTAATTCATGTACAGTTGGAAACAAGTTTATCCAGTTGGAGCACAAGCATTATTGTTACAACTTTCAGAGTTTCACTAAAAATGAATAAACATTATTGATCGAGGGAGTGCTCCCAACCAATCAGAGTGCTCCTTTCCCCTGCGCGTGTGGTACTCTTATTCTGTGAAGTGTGTCTCATGCACAGATGCCCTGGAAACTGGCATGTTCCAGGAAGGTTTTTTTTTATATATTATTGATCACTCTCGATCAATAATATATAAATATGTCCCCTGTCACCACTCATTGCTGAAAACTTTGACTTCAGCTTGAGCCAGAACAACTCAGTTTCGCTGTTCTCACTCAGCTGAAGGCACATGGAACCACTCGTTTTCAGCAATGAGTGGCTCTGGGAGATGTATTAACACGTAAAGTAGTCCCTACCATTAAAACATTCTATACTTCATGTACTGTGATTAGATGGTGTTATTTACACAGGAAGTTTTGTCTGCAAATGAGCACTAAGAAAGACAGTGTCCAGCTGTGGAGGTGGCCAGGTTCTGCTGGTCATCCAATGGAGGATATATTTGTGAGGCAGAAAGAAAATAAATAATTAAAATTTAATAAATTGTGGGTGCTTGGGGGAGGAGAGTGGCATTGAGATGCTGATAGGGTGTAGGGGTTACATTTATTTTAATGGGTTTTGGGTTGGGAATGAGAGGCTTTTTTATTTATTCATTTTTTAGTTTTTTTTTTAATTTTATAGCTAGCCAAATATTCTTTCCCTGAATACATATAGTGCCCTATTTGGGAAGGACTTCTGAATGTTCAAAAGCCCTACTATTCTTAGTATTCAGGAAATAATATTAGGCCCCTGCACAGCCCTAGTTCAGTTGTAGTGTACAGCTTGCACATCAATAACTTAAAAGTGTTAACCTAAATTATCCAAAGTGTTTCAAGGGATGTGTTTGAGACCCAGCTTTGGACTTTTCTTGCAAGTAAGATTTGCTTTGTCCACCACCAACTATGAGCATCCCTTTTGCTGTTGTCTCTGAGTCTCTACGTAATGTGTTTGGGATTCAGAACATCGTTAGCCCTTGATCAGGAGTGTCTCACCTTTACTGCTGGAAGTGCTGCAGTACTGGACCTGCTTTGTTTACAAAGCCATGACATCTGCTGCCCCCTCTACATATACTCTCACTAGGAGTACTGCCTGCACTGCTCCAAGAAGATCAAGCTGCCAGTCCCTATATCCTGCCACCCACCCCAGTCTCTGATCCTGCATCCAGTGGGGAGAGACAGGGCTATTGACCTATCAAGCTCTTTAGCCAGTTAATTAGGTATCAGGATCACTACTGCCCCAGAATGCAGCAAGAGTTGAGAGGGTACTGGTGGTGAGGATCTTGAGAAGGGAGCGATGCCAAGGCAGGAGAAAAAACTTGCAAATTAACACAAGGCCTTAGGATGCACATTATTTTGTTTCAGGTCAAACCCCTTGCTAAGACCAAGGATCAGTACAGCACTCCCATTTTAACTTTATAATTCCCTGCTGGGTCCCGAGATCAGCACACCACTGCCACATTCATTTTTAAATTTCCCACCATGGCTGGGCAAGATTAGAAAATTCTAATTTTAATAAACCTTTATGGAATTCTGGGAAATTTTGAGAAAGTTTGTGAAACATTCCTAAATTCTTGATTACATAGAAACATAGAAACATAGACTTTGATGGCAGATAAGGACCGCTTGGGCAAAATGTATGGACATGGCTTTGAAAAACATATCACAACTTTCCCCAATTTCCCAAAACCTAATGAAATTCAACTTTAATTACTGATGTTATTTTGCAATCTTTGGCTGCTTATATCCTGGCTATGCTTTGAGCAAAAGGTTAGAGAACTGACAGACACAGCCTCTTTTTTTCCATATTATTTTTTCTCCAAGCTGGCAGTTCATCTATTGGGAATAAACCCTGTTCAAAGGGATATACCCTGATCGGGCTGAATCCAACTATCATTCAGCTGGCTACTGGGTTTTTCTCCAACCTTTTTTCTCTCTTCCCCTGATGGGGGTGGTTCTGTAAGCCTCAAATGGCCACAGTTTCCTCTGTGGTAGGAGCAAGCTCTCAGGTCCAGCCGCATGGGTGGCTGTGTTCGTGGAGTCACTGCTAACTCACCCTGACCAAGATGAACAGCTGAGCACCAGCAGTCTCATCCATAGCCTGCTTCCTAACATGAATTAGAAACCTGAGTCACCAGCATGGTAGTGCAACCCTCTGCTGTTGAGCTATGGGGGTGGCCTCAAAGCCTAATATTTAGGATTAATGAACTTAACAAAACTGATGCTATACCATTCTCTAGTTTGAAAGTTGTATGGTCTTAAAATTCTGCAATTTTACATAACTGTGAAATAGAATTTTAAATGTCTGAGAGTTTGGAGGCTTACAACTCAAATCACCTTTAAAGTAAGAGATCTGAAACTTGGCACACTTCTGTATGGAGCCTGGTACAGTCTCAAATGTGGTGTCATTTGGACAAATATGTTTTAAATTAGATGGAAATAACTGAAATCACAATTTTGGTAAAGTGTTGCAACATTTTCATGGAATTTCATGAAAGTTCATGGAAGCATAATTGGAATTTTGCCAGAATATTGCTGGCAGAAGATAAATTTAACCCAGCCCTTGTTCCCACTGAGGCCAGGGATTAACATGACACAGCTGCTTCATTTTCAAAGCCTCAACTGGTGTCAAAACTAGCTTGTGCTTCCTTTATGTTCCTTCTCTGTGAGATTTTCCAGAGAATTCAGAGCACCATCTAAAAGGTGTTGTAAGCTCAGGGAGAGTGGGATTGGAAAGGTTGTCAGTTGCACTGTAAATTTTCCACACTCCTGTTTTGCCATAGAAGTTTTTCTCCTCTCGGTCAGTGCAGGCAGGCTTTCAACCCTGTTCCAACCTCATCTTACCAGGCACTCACCATACTTGAACAATCCATCCAGAAATCATCCACAGGTTTACCAGTGGGGGAGCTGGGAAGGGGACAGGTGTCCTCTCTCCCAGTTACACACATCCAGACTTGGGCAGACAGCTAGCCAGTGGTGCATGGTGAAAGAAGGTGTGCACCGCTTCATGTAGCCCAGACCAGCCAGTTTTTGCTTTTCTCCTTTAGCCCTGCTGTGGCATGCATAAGCATGCGTGTGGAGGCACACATGTCTGCAGAGCTGCATCCCCTACCTTCATGTATCTCACACAGCCAGTGCTTCCCCCAGGCCTTTACCCGGGGGCAGCCAAAGAACAAGAAGGCAAGCCACCTTACCCAGGGAGAGGAGAGCTGTCCTCTGAGCTCTCAATCCTATTCCCCCCTTTGACCCCCAGTGACCTCTTTGCCACTGGACCAGCGCACACACTCCTGTTTTGACTGCTTCCCTCTACAACCACTGGTCTCAGCCCTATCCAATTGTTCATTAAAAATACATTTCTTGAATTCATCCCTCTGCCAGTTCAATCTCCCATAACCTTCCACAGGCTTCCCGGACTGAAATTCAAAGTGAGCTACCCAACCAAAGCCAGCAATGGAGCATGAAGGTAAGCAAATAAAAAGTGTGTGCATGAATCCCTGAGTGCCTTGATGTTTGTTTATAAATGTGTTACTTTTATTGTGTATGCCATTATGTGTCTAGGAGTCCAGGAACTGCTGTGGTAGTCCAGGAACTGCTAGGATCCAGCAGCATCAACAAGACCATAAGGTCTGATGTCCAAATAAGGGCCACAAAAGGGGAAAATAAAAAAATAATATAGGATTTCAAGAAGGAGGGTGCTGATGAGGAGACTGTCGAGAAAAAGCTTGGAGAGAATAGGAGAATTGAAAGGGGTAGAGGAAAAATGGAAATCATTTAAAAAAGAAATGCTAGAGGAATCAGAAAGCTGAATTGGAAGGGTATCAAAGAGAACAAGCATTTGACAATGCCGAATGTTTGCTTGCTGGCATTGGCATTGGTAGTGTAGAAGTTACAGAGCTGCATAATAGGAATGGCAGTGAAGTATTGAACTGAAGCCAACCCCACCACCACTCTGCAGAGAGTGACAGGCATTGGGGTGTGCCTTTGGGTCATCAGGCATAATGACCACACCATTTTACCACACCCTACCCTGCAGACACTGACAAGTGCACTGTGCCTTGGGGTCTTTGGCCCTTATGCGCACCCCATTCCATCAGGAAATATGGTGAGAAGGGTGCGGTATAGGAGAATGGGGTGAAGTTTGGGCCCGAAGAGTCTGAGGCACACCTTGATGCCTCTCTCTGGCTGCAGGGTGTGGGTGGGGGTGGAATGGTATGAGCATTACAGGCAAGAATCACAAGTCACACCCCTGATGCCTGTCATTCTCTACAGGGTGGGGAGTTATGGTCGGAAACCCTAACACCTCAGGCATTCGTTGGTATTTTCACTCCAAATTTTCAATATGGATTTTTTGTGACCCCCCACCTCATGAACAGTGGCAATATCACTTTGTTAGCCGAAAACTGCTTTTTCACAGTGACTACGGCATTTGGCACCACAAGTGCAAAAACACATTCAGAACAGGATGTGAAAAATGACAGCGGTACTGTTCATGGGGAGGTGTAAAAAATGGCAATGTTGAAAATCTGCTGTGAAAATCTTAAAAAAACTGGTAAAGTCACAAGCGTGCGTAGAAACTGTGCAACGCACACCCGTAATGTAACTAGTTTGGAGATTTTTTTATAGCAGATTGTTAACACAGGCATTTTGGGACCTCCAATCATGAACAGTGTCAGTGTGATTTTCTTTATCTGTCCTGAACAATGATTTCCCACAGTGATCATGCATTTCTGTGCTGAAAGTGTGAAAACACATTTCGGCCATGTTGTGGAAAATTACAGCTGTGCTGTTCATATGGAGGTGTGGAAAAATGGCACTGGTGAAAATCTGGACTGAAAATATTACAAATTCATGAACTTACGAGAGTGGTGGAAACTGTGCAATGCTTACTCGTAACACAGTCATTTTATGGAGTTTTGTCACCAAATTTTCAACATTGCCATTTTAAGACCTCTGCTTATGACCAGTGTCACTGTGATTTTCTTAATGTGTCCCATACATTGATTTTGCACACCGACTGCACCATTGTGCGCTACATGGGCAGAAACATGTTGTGGTCGAGGTGTGAAAAGTGACAGCTGTACTGCTCATAAGGAGGTGTGGTAAAATGGCAATGTTGAAAACCTGGAGTGAAAATATTGAAAATTTGTGAACTTACGAGCGTGTGTAGGAACTCTGCAATGCACACTCTTAAAACCGTCATTTTTAGGAATTTTTTCACCAAATTTTCAACATAGCCATTTTAAGACCTCTGCTCATGAACAGTGTCACTGCAATTTTCTTACTGTGTCCCGTACATTGATTTTGCACACCGACTGTGCCATTGTGCGCTACATGGGCAGAAACACGTTTTGGGTGAGATGTGAAAAATGACAGCTGTACTGCTCATAAGGAGGTGTGGTAAAATGGCAATGTTGAAAATATGGAGTGAAAATATTGAAAATTTGTGAACTTACGAGCGTGAGTAGGAACTGCACAACGCACGCTCGTAAAACAATCATTTTTAGGAATTTTTTCACCAAATTTTCAACATAGGCTTTTTGAGAGTCCACCTTACGAACACTGGCAGTGTCATTTTGTTAATGGGTCCCGAAAGGTGATTTCATGCAGTGACTGGAAAATCACCCTTTGGACCCAATTAACACCATGACAGTGTAAGAATTCATGAGGAGGGGTCCCAAGAAACCCATGTTGAAAATTTGGGCCCAAAATTCCCAAAAATGCATGAGATATGCAACAAAGTTGAAAAAACCCTATTTATGCCATTATACAGCTTACCGGCATTTCCTCAGTTCGCGGTCGGCTTTGAAGAGTGCAGACGTGTTCCCAGTCCACTGATGATCATCACACAGAGCTCTGGAGGTATGTATGGGGTGAGGGGTGTGGGAGTGGGAGATGGGGTATGCAGAGGGTGGATCAGCAGGTTGGGGGCGGGAGACTGCAAGGGAAGGTTTTCTTCTTTACAGGTTTTTAGATGACACAGGACATTTGCCACACTGGGGTGGGCTCCCAGCATGGCAGCTGAAAAGGCTGTTTGGGGGGCTGGAGCTGACAGGGGATTGGGCACCCCCGTCGGCCATAACATGCTTTGTCATGCTGGGGTGGGCTCCCAGCGTGGCACATGGAAAGCTTTTTTGGGGGCATGCAGCCGTGGAGCTGATGGGGGATTGGGCACCCCCATTGGCTATGACAGTTCTTGCCACACTGGGGTGGGCTCTCAGCGTGGCACCTGGACAGCTGTTGTTGGGGAGGCATGGAGCCGATGGGGGTTGAGCACCCCGCCGGCCACACAGTGTGTGCGTGGGGCGAGCGCATCAGCACGCACTATGCGTGCTTGCATGTGTGTGGGGGGGAGAGCTCTGCTCACTGAAGCGGAGCTCTCCCTTTCAACTGCATGCCACTGCATTTTCCTGCTGTCATAGACAGCTGCAGCAGTGATTGGCACACTACGACTGCGCCTGCAAACACACTGACTGAATTGGAAGAGGCTGACACACCTCTAGAAAACTCATATGATGGCACTATGTTTCTTGCACGTGCGTGCAAACAAACATAAAAAGGATAACAGTCCCAATGTGTTCATGGCAGAAGTAAAGAAAGTGGTAAGAGCCAAGCAGAGGGTGTTCATGAAATATAAAGGAAATCAAAGTGAAAGACTACCTTGGGGCAACAAAGGTAGCTAGTGTGAAGTTCAGGGAAGACAAGGCAGAGATAGAACTCTGACAAGCAATGGGGGTAGGGGTGAAGCAAGGGGTAAAATACATTCTACATATACATCTGGGAGAAGTGAAATGTCAAAGGGGGAATAATGAGGCTTAAGAGAGAGAGAGAGAGAGAGAGGAAGGATGGGAGGAGGGGACAAAGCAATAGCAGAGAAACTGAACAAATTATTTTGTTCACTATTTACTTGGGAGAAGGATGGTCAGTTGCTGGCATGTGGGATAAAGAGGGAAAGAGCAGAGGGTAGGTGCCCAAGCAGCATGGGAAAAAATAATGGGGAAAGGGTGTTGGAAAATCTAAAAAGACTGAAAGTAGATAAATCTATGCACCTGTTGACTTGCATCCAAGGATGCTCAAGGAGTATGCAGTTGTGATAGTAATACAAATTGCAGACATATTAAACTGCTTGCTGGTCACATGAGTGGTCCAGGAGGGGACTGGAGAAAGCAGACATGGCCCATCTGTACAAGAGTGGAAGAAAAGATAATCCAGGAAACTATAGACCAGTCAGCCCAATGTCTCTCTTGGGAAGTTTAATGGAGCATACCGTGAAGGAACAACTAGTGAGCTTTCTGGAGGGAAATGGCCTAGAGGACCACAGGCAAGTGGTTGACCAGGGAGGCCAATAGGGGACAGGCAGTGATATAATGTACTTTGATTTCAGCAAGGGTCTTTGTCTCAGTCTTCCACAGGAGACTAGTTAAGTATCTAAGGGCCTTAGGGATAGAAGAGGAAATTGCAGCTGATGGAGGGACACAAAGAGTCTTAGTAAAAGGAGACTTCTCAGAAGTGAGGTTACAAGTGAAGTACCACAGGGATTAATGCTGGGTCTTGTTCACTTGCAACATAGGGAAAGGCATTAAGGGCAAGGTCTGCCTCTTCACAGATGAAACAAAGATTTGCACATGGTCAACCAGCCCAGTGGCTCAAAGGGAGCTCTACCATTCACCATGCTGGTGACCCAAGTTTGGGAACAGATTTGAGGTGGTAGGGTTCGACAATGGGGAGGAGGATTGAGCATCCTAAGGTCTACTCTATTCCTCCTCTGGGTGGGGGGGAGTGATACAGAATGTGGTGCTGGCAGGCCCCTGGTGGTATGGGAGTGTGCATGATGACAACATTGACAGTATTGCACACCGTTCCCCCAGGGGAAGAGCACAGGGTTAAAATACCTCTCTGGGCTGGCAGGATGATCTCCTGACCCCTAGCAGATCCTGCACTGAAGACCTTGGCACACTTCCACCAGATCCTGGAATATGTGGATTGAGAGACTGTCTCCACTGCCCTGCCATGGGGGTAAGCCATGGGGACAGAGTTGATAAAACAAGATATGCTGGGTGATGGGGTTGATAGGATCCAGTCAGAGGAGGGGTAAAACTATAACCAAAAGAAAAATAGTTTCACAATGGTTGGCATGAAGGAAGTGATAAGAGAATTCAAGGAGGATCTTGGCAGGATGAAGAGTTGGTCAAAGGTCAGGTAGATGTGCTTCAATGAAAAAATATGTATGGTGAAGCACATGGAAAAAGGAATCCAAGATTGCAGAATAAAATAGGGGTTGGGTTGGTGGAAAGCACAATGGATGAAATGGACCTATGGTCATGATATCAGAGAGCCTAAAGTCTACTGCACACTGTAACAGATTTATGGACAAGGCAAATGGTATGCTAGGATGTGTAAGGATGTGTAAGGAGGAGGATAAGCAGAAGTTGAGAGGTGATCCTCCCACTTTACAGGTCATTGGTGATAGCATATCTGGTGTACTATTCAAGGTTCTAGAGTCCACACCTGAGGAAAGACTGCAACAAAGTGGAAGCAGTAAATCACAGGTCAAGCAAGATGGTCCAGTGATGGGGGGGATCATATGAGAAGAAACTGCAGGACCCCTGAGAAGATAAGGGAAAGGAGTGACATAATAGAAATGTAAAAGTACCTGCAGGGATAAACACACTGGATGCCAAGGAACTTAACTGAACCCATTTAAACTAGGGTGCACAGATTCAAGATAGACTTCTGCAAGCACTTTTTATGAAAGAGTGATGAACAACTGGAACAACCTGTGGGAAGAAGTTGTAAAAAACAAACCAGTAAGCACTTTTTAGCAGAGATGGGGCATGCATATGGGCTTTGTCAGAAGGGGCAGCAGAAATTAAGAAGTGGGATGGTCACTTGGGCCATTGCAGAGTAGTTAGGTAGGGTGAGCAGATGGGATGAGCTGATAGGCCTTTTTCTTCCTTCAGTGTCTATGTATTATATATCTATGTGTGCAAATTCTGTATTATATATCTATGTGCGCAAATTATGTATTATATATCTATGTGTGCAAATTATGTATTATATATCTATGCACAAAGATTAATGTGTGATACATTATGTGCATGCAAACAATTGATATGGTTCTTGGTTGGGTCATGGATCTATGTGTTTGTTTGTAAATACAAAACTAATTCAGTGTGTGTGTGAGTGTGTGTGTGTGTGTCTGTCTGTCAGGATCTATGTGTATCTGCTGACGTCTATGTGTACCTGACAGGGTCTGTGTGTATTCAACAGGGTCTCTGTGAGTACTGATATAGCAACAACTTAGATCAGTAAAACAAAAACACTGGGCACTCTCCAACAGAAAAATAGCATTGCAGATATTTCATCCAAACTGCATAAATGCAGAGTTTTATTTGGTGACAAACATGATCAAAATCAAGCCTAGCTTGCTGCCTGATGTGTTTTACATCTCATGATGATTTGTCAGAGAAAGACCATAACAGCAAAGCTCAGGAGAGCCAAAACTCTATTTATTTTTTTCCTTTTGCTGCCTGGGGTGTATGGTTGGGGATTTAGGGTTAGAAACCTAAACAGTGCAAAGCCCTACTTTTGTTGCGTTAACCTGAGCCCTCACTGGGCCATTAACATTTTTTTTGCAATAGAATTTACTTTCTTTTTGAGATAGCACAACTGTATCCTCATTGATGAAGATTAAACACCTTTGTTTGGGTACAGAAGAACAGGGCACCTCTGCGCCCTGTGTTTCCATGTGTGTATAGATGTATATGTGCAGGGCCCTTGGGCCCTGTGACAAACATGGAGTCCATCAGGCCACAGAAATGCAGGACCCTCTTGGCACTGCAGCTGTGTGTAGATACAGATGCAGACATGCACGCATTCCAGGCCATGAGGCAAGTGAGGAGTGCATGTGGGCATGGAAGCATAGAGCCTTGCAAGCCTTGCAGTTCTGGGTTTCTACAAATGTGGATATGCAGGAGTCTGTCTGGGGAGAAAACAACAAAGTTCAAAATCATGTTTCATCAGCCCACTTTCCTCTTTTGTGACATTTTTATCATGTTGTGAAACATATGCCAACTGAATAGCGGCATCTGTACTGTGAACAACAGTACAGCGACTCAGCTGTGGGTCACTGTACTGTCACTGTGGGACCCAGCACTGCTTTCTTGGGGTCGTGCACCACCTCCCTGAATCAAGTCTGACTTGAAGTTGATTATATGAATTACAAGGGGTGCGAGGGGCAGAGCCCCCTGAACGAGGTGTTTGGGGCGAAGCCCCCTAAAAGAAAAAACGTTTTTCAGATAGACTTATGTCGACTGCAATTGCGGTCAACATAAATCTGTAGCTGTAATGTTGGTCGACAACGTTGATGTTAAACTGGCATCATGGATACATTCCAAAAAATGATGGCTTCTGACAAAAGGAAAATGTGGAAAAACCTAAGTACAAAATCTTCTTTCACAAGAAGGAATCATTTTTCATGAGTCTTTCATGAGCTCACTAAAGAAGACGCCTTCTCACAAATGAAGAATGTGAAAAAAAAACCTAAGTGGAAAATATTCTTTTGTGAGAAGGCATCCTGTTTCAAGAGATTTTTGTGAGCTCATGAAAGTAGATGTCGTCTCACAAACAAAGAATATGAAAAAAATAACTAAGATCAAAATCTTCTTTCATGTGAGTCAATTCTTGTTTTGTATGGCCCTACCCTCTTTCGTGAGCCTCATAAAAAAAGAAAATTGTCTCACAAAAGAAAAATCTGGGGATGTTCCAGAAACACATTTTACTGTGGTTGTTTTTTAAGTAAGTCCAGAATCACACTTACAGGGCTCCAATTTAGTTAGATTCATGTGTTTGTGTGTCTCCAGGGCATCATTTTTATGGGCTTTCAAACACTTATGTTCTTGAAAAAAAAAACAGAAAGAAGATGACTGCCATATGAAAGAAGAATGTTTCCTCATGAAAGAGAAATGTGACCTCATGAATAAATAATTTTCCATCATATGGCCAAATTCTTCTTTAATATGAAATAGCTATCCAAGAGACCATACTAAGCATTCTTAGGACTGAAATTTCAAATCCTTATAACGTCGGAATGGATTAATATTTTTTTAACCAAACCAATGAAAGGCACCATTCTCTGGCAAGCCCTTTGTACTCGGAAAATTTCAGAACAAAATTCTAAACTATCTGATCTGTAGGTGACAAGCAAAAAAAAAAAAAAAACAGCAAAACACACAGATTTTTCCCAAAATTGCACTATTCAAATCATTCAGATCTTGGAATCAGCACATTCATTTGGAACCAAACTTGCCAAATCAATAGATCTTGTTCAACAGACAACACATGCAAAGTTTTGTGCAATTCTGTTGAATGGGAGTGAAGCTATTATGGTGCACATTTAAGGGTTTAACATTAAATAACCTACTCAACATTCATTGTACTGGTGCTAATATGCCACTATAATACAAAGTGATCAACAAGTGACTAAATAAATACTACACAGAATTTAAAAACAAAGAAGTCACAATTAAGTAACTTATTCTAACTTCTTAGAGATAGGGTAAATTCATTAGATCACCCTTTATGGGTGTACGTTACAACTTATTTTATATTGACTCCTTCCTTAAAATTCACATATTCCAGGCATCCAACATACCTAAGACTTGATAGAAAAAAAGTAAGGATTAGCTAATATTGAACTGGACACTAATTTCAAAAAAGAGGCAAGTTCTGATGTGCCATTCAATCTGGGCTGTTCCTTGGCCCCCAGACTATACTGTATATCCATAACATTTTCCTGCCAAAGATTGGATTATGAGAGTCACCTACCTAGAACTGTCTTTTGGTTCTAATACAAGAGATTTTTCTCATCAAAGCACTCCGCAAATTATTTAAGACACTGATTATTAGGCCAATCATTAACCGATAAATCAATTAATCAATTTTTATTTAATCAGGTGAAACACCATTGAGAGAACTCATTTACCAGGTGGACCTGGCAGGTACACAAGGAACATATTACAATAGGCAAAACTTGCCAACAAATAAGCAATGAAAATGTACCATGGATATGTGCTATGCTTAAATATGTACAACAGTATAAACAATTCAACCAAGGTATAAAGCAAAGGAGATGCATACAGTGAGTATATGCTGGGAAATAGCCCATTGTGGGTCAGAACTTAATATAGAAATAAACAGCATGAAAATTAGGCCATAAGCAATGTAGGGACAAAGTGCCAGACACCACTAGGAGAGGTAGCCTGAGATGTTAGACAGGAAGGGATAAACCGTAAACATTGCATAATTAAAGTTCTGGGCACCAGCTGGAAAGTTAGCCTGAAATAATAAGAGTAGGAAAGGAAGTGGTACTATAAGATGGTAAACGAGGTGACAGTGAAATGCAGGGTGGCAAAAATGTGCTGCGTTGAGTAGAGGATATGGACCAACTAATACAATAACAGATTTGGAGAAAAAATGTTACTGGGTCAGTAGCACAGAGTATTATTAATGACAAGAGGCACTTTAGGAGAGAAAGGCAGGGCATAGGCGTAGCAGTTAAACTGGTCCTGTAGTGACTGTCTGAGTAGGGTTTTGAAGTTTGCTAAACTGACAAAGTTTGGAAGTTTAAGGGACCTTTGTACATTGTTTCATAAGGTAGGAAGAGCATGGCTTATGAAGTAAGAACCATAACAAGTTCTAACTCTGGGAATGTGTAACGAGATATAGGAATATCTCCTAAGAAAGTAGTGCCCATGTGTAATAGTCAGGAGGTTGCAAAAGTATTTGGGGAGTTTGTTGAACTGGGCTCTATACAGTAGGTCCAGATTAGGGGTGGTCGAAAAAAATCTTCCATGGGTGAAATTCAAGCAAAGTCTGACTTTCGCTTCCATGGAAGTTCGGAAATTGATTTCTAAACTTTCATGGAACTTCCGCCCATGATCACTGCTCTTTTGATGATCAATTTGCCCCCCAAAAAGCCCTGGTGTCTAGTGTAGTGGTCCTTCCCTCACCCACCCCACATGTAAAAAATTATCCCTGGTGGCTAGTGGTCCCTTCTTTTCACCTGGTAACTCACCCGCCGCATAAATGTACAGAACCCCCTGCCCCACATCCCTATCTTCACTGTCCTGTTAAAAAAAATCTCTGGTGGTCTAGAGTTTTTTTTTTAATTTAAACCCCCTCCTGATCTCAAGCCCTAAATCCAATTCCCATCCCTGGAGATCCAGTGCCCCCCTACCCAGCCTCCCCAGCAGCCAGGTGTCCCACAACCCCGCTCCCACTGCCATCATAAACCCTGGCAGCAGTGGACTGGCACAGCCCTCCTCTCTCCTCCATGGTCGGCCCACCTACTGAGCTGTCAATGAATGAGCAGTACATGGTATGCTCTTTTATGACAGCTCAGTCAGTGGGCCAACCATGGAGGAGAGAGGAGGCCAGCCGGTCCGCTGCTGCCAGGGTTTATGTTGGGGTGGGGGGACTAGATCACCAGGGATTTGGGACTGGGAATGAGGAATCAGGAGGGGTTAAATAAAAAAAAACTAGACCACCAGAGATTTTTTTTTTAACAGGACAGTGCAGTGGAGATAGGGATGGGGGGGTACTGTACATTTTGTGGCAGGTGGATTATCGGGTGGAGGGGAGGGACCACTAGCAACCAAGGATCATTTTGTACATGTGGGACAGGTGGGGGGAGGGATCACTGGCCACCAGCACTATTTTTCTTCATTTCCAGGTGAAATTTCACCTGGTAACTTTCGCAGAAGTTTTCCACTCCACCACATGGAAGTTCAGAAACTTTCATGGAAGTCTCTTAATTTCCGCGGAAGTTCCGCTGGAGTGGAAAGCAGCAGTTTCGTCCACCCCTAGTCCAGATAGCTGCGTTTTTTTATCTTCTAGTTTTTAGTGAGTGCCAGTGCCAGTGAATAGAGGGAGCAATGGTGTGTGTTAAAAGGAGTGCAGGTTATGAATCTAATAGCCCTGTGGTACAAGGTGTCCAACTTTAATAAAGCGGTGCTGGGACCATGTCTATAAATCAGGTCAGCATAGTCAGTGGCAGCTGGCAAATCCTTTGCTCATGCTTTACCTGTACTCTGGAATAAGCTCCCTGCCCACCTACAAGAAACAACCTCCCTGGAGGTCTTCAATAAAGGGCTCTGGGAGCACCTGTTGGTTAATAGCAAATATTCATGCACTTGAATAGTTACTCAGGTCTACCCAAGCCCAACTGTTCTATCTAACGAAGATGCACCATCTGCCACTGTTGTATACTAACTCCACCTAGGACTGGAGATGAGTCCTATTGTGAATGCTTACAGTGATCATGTTAAGCATTGTCTGCAGTATCTGTGTTTATGTATTCCTGATGTGAATTGCATCTGTACGGAAATGTTTCTTTGTAACTTCAATGCAATGTTTCTGCCAAATGTTTATTCTATGTAACTAATTTTGGGTCTTTTGGGTCACCCCTGAAAAAGGGAATTTCGGGGCTCAGTGGGTCTGCCTGGTTATCAAAACTGAAACAAATAAATAACTAGTCCAGGAGCAGGAGAAAGGTTGATTGTACCAACCTGACTTTTGCATCATGAGTGAGTAGGTGTTTAATTAGAGAAAAAAAGTCCCAGTCTTTGTTTTAGTTTTTTAGATACCTCATCAATGTGCATGGTAAAAGTAAGTTTGCAGTCAATCCAGAAACCCAAATATTTAAATGTATCCATTGGTTTCCAGAGATTCTCCCAGTAACATAGTGATCTGAGGCATTGACCCTGCATGTTGAGGACTGGTTGAGTGAACTTGCGGGGATAGGAACATAGACTTGTTTTATTTTGTGTTGAGCAGCAGTTTCGGTTACAAAGGGTTATGCTACAATATGCAGAATTCTTGCTGCAGAGTGGTACTGGTTACTTCAAGAGTGGGCTTGGAGACATAGATCACGGTATCATGGTTAGTGAAATAGGTCCCCTTATGGAGCATCTTTCCAAATTTGTTGACCATCATATTAGTTCTTTTGGGGACTCTTAACAATCATAAGTAAATGACACCAGTGAAATTCTCAAAGTTCTTGAAGAGATAGAGTTGGAGAAGAATATGTATGCAATGGCTTTTGATGAGTCACTATACATGAATATATATATATATATATATATATATATATATATATATATATGTATGTTATAGTGACAGTTAGGCCACTATAGTTAAGGTTGATCGGCCACTTACATACTAAAGTCAAAAGTTTGGACATTAATAACTTTTGACCCATTCAATGGATTTGCCTGAAATTAGGTACATGCATTGGGGAGCACTAGATCTCTTTGTCTGCCAAATTCCATGTGTGTCAGGGTGCTGGTCTTCATGTATGAAAGTGCTGAAAAATGCAAAATTATCCATTTTTGAAGGCACCTTTTGGCATTCTTAATGTGGTCCTGCATGGTCATTGTATAGTATGCCACTCTGCAAGATGACTTGTTTGAAAGAGCCTTGGTGGCTGAACATGCCGCTTTTTGTTTGGTGAAAAAATATTAAGGCATTCAAAAGTTATGGCACTTTTAAGTTCCCATTATAAATCAATAGGAAAATTTATATGTATATCTTACAATCAAAGAATGGGGATTCTGGCCATTTGGTCTCGCCAGGTGATCAAAGAATTTGCAGCCTTGCGGTTCAAGAATTGTTGTTCCTGAGGAATTTTCAAAGTTCTTTAACCGCGAGGTCCGCCATCTTGTTTTCAGTTTTCCAATCACACAGACACAATATCTCGTCTCAGGGGTCACTTCTGAAGTAAAACTTCAATGGGTTTTACTCAGGGGACCCTGATCTATCAAGCCATGGCTTTGGTTCCATCCAAATTGGTCAAAAATTAGAGTTACAAGCTTTTAAAATCTTAATTTGCAGCTCATTAACGATCTTTGATCGCGAGCCTGCAAATTCTTTGATCGTGAGATTCTTTGATCGCGATCTCGCATTGTGACCTAAAACACTAATATCTCGACTCAGGGGTGGGCTAGGGACACAAATGAAGGCTTGTTTTGCTCAGGAGGGTCCGTTCTGTCGAACCATGCCATTGGTTTGGTTCAAATCAGTGAATAAATTGCATTTCACCCTTTTTTATTCTTTGATCATGAGCCTGCAAATTCTTTGATCGTGAGGCTGCAAATTCTTTAATCATGAGATTCTTTGATCGTGATCTTGCATCATGAGCAAGAGACGAGATGGCCAAATTTAAAAATCATTTTCTCAGCCCATGGGTGCCCTAGAAAGTCAAATGAGGGTGGGTTTTACTCAGGGGACTTTGTTTCCTCCAATTTTTTGATTAATTAAATTTTGTATTCTTTGTTCATGAGCTTGCAAATTCTTTAATCATGAGGCTGCAAATTCTTTAATCATGCGATTCTTTGACCGTGATCTTGCATTGCGAGAGAGGGTCAAGATGGCCCAATTTAAAATTCAATTTTCTTAGCCCAGGGGTATCCTAGGACATCAAATGAGGATGGGTTTTACTCAGGGGGCTTCGTTCATTTGAACCATGGTGGTGGTTTACTGCAATTGTTTCTATTTTTTGAATTATTACATTTTTTATTCTTTGTCTGTGAGCCTGCAAATTCTTTGATCATGAGCTGCAAATTCTTTAATCGTGAGATTCTTTTATCATGATTTTTGATCGCAAAATTGGGACAAGATGGCCAGATTTCTTATAATGGAATAGATAGGCAAATTTTGCCAATCTTTGACATTGAATATCTCAGAAATAGTTTGGTCTTTTTACTTGAAATTTAGAAGGAAGAAAGGCAACATCCCACAGATGTGCCTTTCAGTGGATTGGTCAACAAATATTACAGGGCAGCAAAGTGACGGCACTACGAAGATGGTACATTATGGCATCTGTCACGTCTTTCAGGGCCCGTATCTCAGAAATGGTGCGAGATACTGACTTTTTGTCAAAAAAATTCTTAGCTCCCCAATTGGGGGGCTAAGCAAAAAATTAGCTAGTAAAGTAATAATTAATACGTCATACGGTTCCTGAGATATAAGCAATTTAGTATTCCAAGTCGTACTTTTCTGCTTTGAAGTCAATTATAATGCATACATTCTTTGTTTTCTATTAGTTTTTTCAATGCAGTTTTTGGGGAAAAAAGGGTGTGCCCTTTTGTTACTGTGACAGCTAGTGTTTCCAGTTGCGCTTCTATTACCATTCGAATCACCATTCCCGTATACGCCACCATGTGCGTAAAGGTTTGCGTTTTCATATGTGCTTACATTTCTGTTTCTTTTGTCTTTACTGTTGCTGCTACTGTTACCATTTACGTTTACTATTACGGTACCATGACCTTATGTGTAGCAATTTGCATTTTCATATGCGCTTACGTTTCTGTTTTTATTGGCTTTATTGTTGCTGTTACCATAACCATTTGCATTTGGGTGACAAGTAGTGTCAGTGGCTCAGTAGGTAGCACACTCGCCTCTGAGGCCAGGAGATCAGAGGGCTGTGGGTCCAGTTCCCACATCTGGCACTTGGGTTAATATCCCAGTACTGACACTGTAGTGCAGCATGAGAGGGGTGCTGCACTTCTGAGGTGCCGTCTTTCGGATGAGACTTTAAACTGAGGTCCCATCTGCCTGGATTGGTGGTAGTTCAGGTGGATGTTAAAGATCCCATGGCACTTAACGAAAAGAGTAGGGGAATTTCCCTGGTGTCCTGGCCAAATTTCCCTCATTCACTAAAAATATCACCAACAGCTTAATCTGGTTCAAGGTCAATTGGCATTCATCTGTATCCCCCTCCCCCGGGTCATGCCTGAAAATAGGCAGGATTTATGTAGTGCACTTACCTGGTCAACAAAAGCTAAATAAAATAAATAAATAAATTTACAACTGTGGTTCCATGAGTGTGTGCATTACAGTTTGCATTTTCGTACGTGCTTGCATTTCTGTTTACTTGGGTGTTATTGTTGGTGTTACTGTTACCATTTGAGTTTAGAATTGTGGTACCATGAATGTGTGTGTTACCAGTTGAATTCTGTATGCTCTTCTGTTTGATGTCTCCGTCTACATAACTGTTTGGTTCAGCGTCACCTTACGCTTGTGTTTCTATTAACGTTTGCTTTGCTATTTATGTTTGCTTTGCCATATGCATTACTGTTACCACTTGCATTTGCTTTGCCGTTCCTGTTACTGTGTAACAAGACATCACACGGAGGGAGCTTGGGGCTCAAAGGGCCCTGCGCTGTGGCCGCTGCATTCCTTTCATTATTTATCATCCTCATTCTCAAAAAGAAGGGAAATTAGAGGCAAAAAAACTTTGTTTAATGCATCAGTTAGGGTTGTTCCACAGCAAAAAAAAGCTAGGAAATTTGGGGTTAGGGTTGAAAGCACCCCCTTGGACCCCCTAGCCTACCCCCCCAAACAGCATCGCGGTGTGCATTGGGGTCATCAGTCCTAACTCTCACCCCATTCTCCTATACCTCAACTTCTTTACACATGTGATGGGGTGAGAGTTAGGGCCGATGACCCCAATGCACACCCCAATGCAGGGTTGGGGTGGGCTGGGGGGTCCAAGGGGGGGCTTTCAACCCTAACCCCGAATTTCCTAGCTTTTTTTGCTATGGAACAACCCTAACTGATGCATTAAATGGAGTTTGTTGCCTCTAATATATATATATATATATATATATATATATATGTATAGATAGATAGATAGATAGATAGATAGATAGATAGATAGATAGCTCACAAGGGGGCTTTGGATGCCTTATTCCAGTTTCTTAATATGAGACTGAAACATCTGGCAAAATTGGTAATAAACTTTAATATGATTACATTTCTGGATGTTTGCTGCAGACAAATCATAGACACAGCCACGGGGGCATTTCTTGCCCCAGTGCATCAAATTTTTGGGGTGGCATTTGAGGACAACAGTATTTACAGAATCCTGCCAACAATCCATTTTTTGACAAACTGATTTTGTGACAGTAATATATTGAAGATGCGGTGGCTGTCTGGTGCAGAACTTTTTAAGAGTTGCAGGAATTTGTGAATTACTTTATTTTATTTTATAGTTTGCTAGCTAGGTAAGAACCCAAGGACAAAAAAAAGTCAATTTTCAAGGGTGACACACAGAGAAGAAAGGTAAATAGAATAACTAAAACAACACAAAATACAACTAAAATACAAGACTCAAAAACAGCTATCCAAATAATTTACACACACTGGCCCAGATATTCAAAGGGGTTGTACCGTGCACAAACCCCCACTGTGCCTCGGTGCGATATTCAAATGGGCAATGTGCACTGCACAAATCCCAATGCACCGAGGCGCAGTGGTAATGTATGCAGCACAAATGCAGGGGCTGTGCCCATGCATATGTGACACATCCAATATTCAGCCCAGGATATGCAGCGCATATGCTGGCACAACCATGTATTGCGCCACATGGGGTGCTCAAAGTTGAGCCTGTGAAAAGGAGGAACAAATCCTGGCCACCCTCAGGTTGGCTGCTGTATTTCAGGGTGCAACTCAGCAGCTGTCAGCCATGGGTGGCCACCCGCCCACCCAGAACATCATCCACAAGCACCCATATAGTCCCTGGTAGTGTACTGGTACCCCCTCCCTCTCGTTGCTGCAGTCATGGGTAATAGTAAATAAAACACAATCTCTGATAATCTTGTGCTTCCCCCCTCCCTCCCCAAAGCCATGATCACTGGTAAAATGAAATAAATACAATCCCTGGTAGTCCAGTGGTTCTCTCCCCAACTCTAGCCCCAATCACTTGTAGAATGAAACGCTGCAATCCCTGGGAGTCTAGTGGCCCCTTCACCCTGACCTTAACCCCAAGCATGGGTAACCCCTACAGATCATACTCCCTGGTGGTCCAGTGGCACCCCTCACTCCCCCACCCACACAGGACCCCTTGCCCACCCAGCTCCCTCCATCATCGGTGGGCAGCTGCAACCCACCCACAAACCACCCAGACACCCACTAAATGACAGCTTAAAGTATGAGCTGTAAGCCCATTCTTCCACAGTGACTTCATTCACATATTTGTGACTGTCTAGTACAGTATGCCCTGCAAGCCTATTGGTCCACAGTGCGGACCAATGGGCTTACAGCTCATACTGTAAGCTGTCATTCCGATGGGTGGCAAGGCGGTATGTGGCCAGGCTGCAGCCACCCACCAATGACTGGGGAGCTGGGTGGGCAAGGGTCCCATGTGGTGGATGGGTGGGGGTACCACTGGATCACCAGGGAGTATGATCTGTAGGGTTACCCATGATTGGGGTTACAGGTGCAGTGAAGGGCCACTAGACTACCAGGGATTGCAATGTTTTATTTTACCAGCGATTGGGGCTGGGGCAGGGGGCACCACTGGACTATCAGGGACTGTCTTTATTTAATTTTACCGGCAATCACGGTTATGGGGAGGGAGGTGGAAACCACTAGATTACCAGGGATTGTATTTATTTCATTTTACCAGTGATTGCGGCTATGGGGGGGGTACCACTAGACTACCAGGGATTGTGTTTTATTTACTATTACTCATGATCATGGTGACGGGGTGGGGGATGCCCCTGGACCCCCTCGGTCCGCATGTCATTCTGTGCAGGGTGCCAGGCACATTTTGCCAGGCTGCCCTGCATAATGCATGCAAATGGGGCCATAATGACCATGCATATATTATGGCCCCATTTGCATGCCCTCTTCTGAATATCATGTGTGCTGCTTCTAGCTCAACTGCATTTGTGCTGGCACATCCCCATGCTTACTATCTGTGGCATGTGCCGGCACAATGTCACTGTGCCATGCGCATTAGCACTGAGCCGTACGCATTCTGTGCCATATTCAATGGTGCTGTTCCATGGTGCATTGCCATTGAATAATACCTGGTCCTGGCCCTGGCACATCCCAGATGCACTGCGCCGATGCCTTGCACCATTGCCAGGCCCAGTCTGAATATCCAGGCCACTGACAACAAATAATTCCTATAACCATGTTTAAATGAAGCAATGTTTTTTTACAGCATTACAATTAGGAGGCAGAGAATTCAATTCTCTAACCATTGTATAATACTCTTTGACCCTGTTGAGTTTTATAAAATGTTATAAACAGCAAATATGTGCTGCAAGCTTGGCTAGTACATGAGTATTTTTCACCAGATCAAAAGTCTTAGAACAAGAAACACTGCAATAGCAGTGGTTCCTGACCCCAACACTCTATTCAACTATTCAGTTAATGTTAACAAAGCAGTCTAGGTCCTGACATGAGCCCTGAAACCATGCTGTTTAGAATTTAATGAACTGAAGGAATTCAAATTATCCAAAACCTGATCATAAATTGCACACTCTAAGGCCTTAGATAAAGAAGACAAAAGAGCTATAGGATGATAGAGACATCAATCTGAGACACTGACTTAGACATGGGGACTGCAGTTGTCTGCTTCCAAGCCTGTGGCATCTGCTTAAATAACAAAGATAAATTAAATAACAACCTAACTGGGATACCCAATTCCTTAAGTGCTAGATGAAATAATAATGGCATGTTAATACCATCCAATCCAACAGAAGAAAACACCTTCATAGAATTCTGATATTTTAAGTTCTACTGATGAGAAAGACTTTTAAAATAAAATGTCAAAATAATAATGGAAATAAAATCCAGCTCAAAATTAAACTAATCACTTGCATTTGATACCAGCTCTATTACGTTAGCAGCCAAAGCAGACCTTGCAATATTGGCAAAGTAATCACTGTATTTGGATGAAATATCAGCAGGATCAATCAGCTACCCCTCAGAAGTGTCAATCAATCTTTCAGATGTAGAAGATATGTTTTTATTAAGTAAAGCATTAATAAATTTATAAGACTGCCTTGGGTTAGAAAAAAGGAGTCAATCTGCTTTACGGTGTAAAAATCAGACTTGTACTTCATTACCAAATGCTTACAACAATGATGCACCTCTTTATAAAGGATTATTATTAACTTTATATTCTTTCCAGGCTTTATCTCAAGGGGCTATTAACAAATGGAATTCTGTGGTAAGCCAATACTGATTATTTCCTTTAATAATCATCTTACAAATAGGGGCATGAGAATTACATGTTCAAGTAAATTCAGAGGCAAAGAAGTGCAAGACAGATTCAACTTCTGGTACATCATTTAAATACATTAGTTTTTTTCACTGTGCTGTGTAATTGTTTGATAGCATGGTGTGGAACGCTAGCTTAGTAGAGTATCACAGAACAAAAAAACTTTTGAGTTTTGACAGTGCTGCCTCATGTCTTGCCAGAAACATTGATAGTTGTCTGGCAATACCCCATAGGATAATGGGAACTGTGGTTGCCGTGGTGAGCCCTAGGAACTACAGCTGTCCAGGAGAAACTTTGTGTCTGACATAATTTGTTTGTTTATTTTATATGCTGTGGCTGTGCTAATTCTGTGGTAAAACTAGCTGGCTGTTTTGCATACTTTTATATAATTTTGTGGGTCTTTGGTAGATGAGGTAGCGCATGACCCAGGGACATACTTCTGGGTCACCTGTACTTAAACTTGCTGCTCAGCAAACTTCCCATTTATTCACTCTGCTGTGTAATTGTGTGACAGCAGGGTGTGGAAAACTCACTAAGTAGAGTATTACAGAACAAAAAAAAATTCTGGGTTTGGACAGTGCTGCCTTGCAGCTTACTAGGAGTGTAGATAGTTGCCTAGCAATGCCCTGTAGGACAGTGGAAACTTGTTATCCTGTTGAGCCCCAGAAACTTCATATCTGGGAGAAACTTTGTGTTTGACATATGTTTTTAGTTTACTTTATATGTTGGAGCTGTGCTACATCTGTGGCAACACCAGCAGACTGTTTTAATATGTTTACATAGTTTGTGGGTCTTTGGTAGACAAGGTATAACGTGACCTGGGAACATACTTCTGGGTCACCTGAACTTAATCTTGCTCCTCAGTGAACAGGGTGAGTGTGCATTGCTGATGTGTGCAAAGACGATGTGCACTGAGTCAAGTGCACATTAGTGTATGCTTGTCTGGCATGTTAGATGGGACAATTTGTTGAGTTTTGTTTACCCGGCAAGCCCACTGGGCCTAGAAGTCCCTTTTTCAGGGGCGACCGGGGGGGGGGGGAGTAAAGATGGTAAGCAACTGAAATTGAACTAGATTAAGCTGTTGGTGGTATTTTTAGTGAATGAGGGAAATTTGATCAGGACACTGGGGAAATTCCCCTACTCACAGGTAGGGGGACTGGCTGTCTGACTCCGAGTCAGTCTGTGCCTGTGTGTGCTAGGAAGAGGACATGGAGGAGCTTGGAGAGTTGGATGCTCCTGTGCTGATTGATTCTCATGAAGTGGAAACCTTTTATGATAAAGGGGGCCTTTTTGAATCTTGTGAATTTAAAGTTGAGGAACAGAAAGATCCTTCTATGGAATTATCTGATGGACATACGCTTTCAGATAAAGATACTCGGCAGCTTTCTGCAAAGGTAAAGCCACTTACTTGGTTACTTGGTTAGAGGGGCAAAACAAGGCTGAAACCCAAAAGGATTGTCCTCCACATATGTGGATCATTATTGAGAAACCTATCTGGTTAACCATTCATCGAGTTTAAGTTTAAAAGTCATAATGGAGATTGCATCTGTAATGTCTTGGGGGAGAATATTCCATAGTCGTGGAGTTCTTATGGAAAAGAAGTTTTGTCTTTTATTGGTGTTACATTTAGCTATATCCAGTTGTTTGTTACTTAACCTAGGTCCAATTTTTCTGGTCGCAAGTGAAATGCCACATTGCCTTATCAAAATAGGGGATTTAGTAATCTTAAAAAGTTGAAGTAAGTCCCCTCTAATTCTTCTCATTTTAAGTGAGTGTAACCCTGTTTTATGTAGTCTAGATTCATAATCCACGTGTGCCAAGTGGGGAATGATTTTAGTGGCTCTTCTCTGAATCCTCTCAATTCTATCTACTTCCTTGCTGAGGTATGGACTCCAAAACGGGGAACCATAGTCGAGATATGGTCTAATGTGCGATCTGTACAGTGCAATGATACACTGCTCGGTTTTAGAAACAAAAGTACAGTTAATCCTTTGAAGAAGTATGTTTGTTTGGTTAGCAATTTTGTTACAATGGGAAACTGGGGTCAGTTTATTATTAACTAGAATCCCAAGATCTTTTTCCAAACAGGAAACCTTAATGATGGTGTTATTCAGTGTGTATACTTGTTTGGGGTTATTTTTCCCCATATGCAGAACAGCACATTTAGATATGGTGAACTCCATTTTATTAATGACAGCCCAGTGTTCAATTGATGAAAGAACTTTAAGTAGTGTTTGTCTATTGGCAGCGTTGTTTACAGCACCACCCAGTTTGGTGTCATCGGCAAACTTTGTGAGAATATTTGATGAATAAATTTTCATGTCACTAATAAAGATATTGAACAGGGTGGGTCCCAGGACAGAGCCCTGGGGGACACTGCTCATCACTCTGCCCAAGTGTGATAGAATGCCATTAACCTGAACCCTTTCAGATCAATCTGTCAACCAGCTTTTAATCCATAACACAAGTGACGCTGAAAAACATAGGTGCATAAGTTTGGTGATGAGAATGCTGTGTGACACTTTGTCAAAAGCCTTACTATAGTCCAACAAAATAACATCAGAGGGGATATTTAAGTCTAGATTTAAACTAATGGAATTATAGAAAGCCAGCAAGTTTGTAGTGCAGGATAGGCCAGTTCTGAATCCATGTTGAGAAGTATAAGTAAGGTTTAAAGATACTATTTCTTTTTCCAAGAGTACTTTGATAACTTTTTCAAGTAATTTACAGGGAATAGAAATTAAACTGATGGGACGATAATTATTGACTAATGAATGGGAGCCTTGTTTAAATATGGGAGTAACTATTGCCGTTAGCCAATCTGGTGGAACCATAGATTCTTGAAGTGATTTGTTATAGATAATTGTGAGTGGTAAGGTAATTGTATCTTTAACTCCCAGGAGAAATTTTGAACATATATCATCCGGACCAGGACTAGTAGATTTTTTTAAGGCTAATAGTAATTTATGAATGTCCTTCTGCTGGACCATTTGTTCAGTTGTGCTAATAGGTGGTATAGCAGTTGTTGATGGTAATGGATCTTGGGTAAATACTGATAAAAAATAGTTATTTAGTGTAGAAGCAGCAACAAAGTCAGAGGATATTATTTTATTGTTTACCTTGAGGGGACCGATTGATTTGTTATTTCCCTTTTTGCTATTCAGATATGCATAAGGTGATTTGTGTGTATCTTTAGTATGCTCAATACGGAATTCTAGGTTTCTTTTGGCTACCAGTATTGATTTTTTAAGTAATCTTACTGAGTCCCTGTATTGAATAATTAAATTGTCATTGGTACTTGTGGGGGAATTTTTTAGACGTATAAATAACTTGCATTTACATCAAACTTGTTTCTTAATGGATGGATTAAACCATGGTGGAATTTTGCCTTTGCTGTTATGTGTACATTTATCAGGGATGTAGTGATATTCAAGTAAGGATATTTGAGTTTTTAAGAAGTCCCATGCCTCGATGGTATTAAGGGAAGATAAGGTGTTAGTCCAGTCAATATTACTTAAATGTTCATTTATCTTTTGGAAATCTGCCCTTTCATAGTGTTTGATTGTTTTTTTATTTTGTACAGGATGTTGAGATACTGTAATGGTAAGAATATTGACTTATGGTTACTGTTGCTGCGGTTCAGATATTTGCAGGTTATTCACAGGAACGCCTAAGCTAGTTATAACAAGGTCCAGGATATTATTACCCCTTGTGGGTTCCTTGACCAGTTGGTACAAACCCAGGTCAATGATGGTAGTGAGAAAGTTGTTGTCGTAATTATTAGAACCCATTAATGTGTCCCAGTTAATGGTTGGGAGGTTAAAGTCTCCTAACGTACTTAACGTACCATCTTTAGTGCCTCTTACTTCTGGACAAGTAATGGAGAATCCTTTTACTGTTCAAGATACTGACAATTGTTCTAATAATTCTGACTTTCCTGTTATTGATTTGGGCAAGCAAATGGCGACCGGCAGGAGTTGTCAAGAGCCATCACAAAATATTCCATCTGAGTTCATCCCTAATGACCGCTTGGCGGTACCGGAATGGCAACGCCAAATTGTTTTTCGTTCTTCTCCTTCTAAACAAACTGACACCACAGCATTTTCATTTTCGGCTTCATCTTCTGGTAGACTTAGGAAAAAATTTTCTGCTGATTCCACTTCTTGGGCAGATTTTGATTTTGATTTAAATGAGCTGTGGACTGTGGAGAGTTCTTTAAAGGCTGCTGGTTGGGTTCATTCTCCTACTTCTCAACAATGTACCTTTGGCTTTGCTCCGGTGTTGATTCCTGGGATTCTTCTTCCTAAGGAGGGCCTTCGGCCTGGAGTGAGGTCAGTGTTGAGTGCAGTTTCCTCATTTCCAAGTGGTGGACAAAATTCTACATTTTCTAACTCTGTACCATCTGAATTTGAATTGACTCAGAACCCATGCTTGCACTTTAAAACTACTCCTCAGGACCATAGTCAGCTTGATGGAAATACCCTGATGGGCATCTTAGAAGATGGAAGTACACCTTTGAATCGTTCTAGTGTAGACTCTGGTCAGAGTGCTACTAATGACACTAAAGAAAATGAGACTGGGGGCTGATCAAAATGATCGCTCTTATGCTTCCTTTTTCCAAAAAAAAGTTTTTCCTGCTAAAAGGCATAATGCTGTTAAGCTAATTTATAAGGGTGGCCTTGATGTTTTCCCAGACAGAGTTTTTGTAGGTAAAACTTTATTACAACAAAATCTGAAGTTTTATGCAACTGAGCTTTATGCTCTTATTCATGTCTCTGGAGAAAAATCATTTGATGTTAGCTTTAAATTACAGTCTGGGTTGGATAAATTTTGGGCACGCTATAACTTAGTAAAAAATATTCCTTTATGGGTAACTTTTGATGTTATTCCATTTTCTAAACCAGCACAGAAAATGGTCACAGTTCTTTTTTGTAATGAGGGGGTGAGCATTATTGATTTGCTGTATTGGCTCAAACAGCGATGTACAGTCTTGGGTCGTCCTGAGGCTATTTTTGATTCAGAAAGCATTTGGATGGGTGGTTGGAGAGTACGGATTCTTTTACAGGTCCTTGATGGGGAGTTGCAGCATTTGCCCAATTCCTTTTTTTGGAGGGTGACAGAGGTGTTCTCTTTTACTCAGGCCAACCGAAGAGCTGCTATAAATATGGGGATATGGGGCATATTAGTAATGCATGTGATAAAGTGAAATATTATTTGTGTGGGAGATTGGGCCATCTGAATTGGCAATGTGTTAATGAATTGCTATGCAATCTTTGTGGCAAATCTGGTCACTCTTATAATACTTGTCAAAAAGCTGCCCATAGGTGAACTGGGTCTGGTGATGGTGAACTACAGAGCAGAGGAAACATGCTGCTTCAGTGACCTGCACTCTGTCTGCACCTAAACCTGCTGTGGTTCCTCCCAAGAAGAACACGACTCTTGAGAATTTGAATAAAGAGCTACATTCTGTTTCTCTAATGGAAGTGGTGGATGAGACTTTAGTTCCAGAGGTTGGGTCTGTTGAGGGTTCTTCCTCTTCTACTACCCAGAATCAAACTCCAGTTGAGATTCCAGTGGTTATAAAACGTGATATGGCCCACTGCCCCTTCTACCATCCCTACTCCTACTCCTAGTGTTGAGATTGAGAAGCGGGTCACTAGGAGGCATTCTTGGCAGCAACCTGCCCCAAAAGTGCATAAGATCTCATAAACCAAAACCTCCAATAGATTTCAACCTTTGTTTAAATCTGTAACAGTTTCAGACCCTGAGTCAGAATGCTCTTCAGAGGATTTTAGTCAGATTGAAGTCTGTTCTGACTCAGACTATAGTGAGAAAGGGGATGATCATAAAAAAAGGATTTCTCAACAAAAAGTAAATCAAAAAAGAAGGGTGCAGGTTCTGGGAAATTAGGTCGTAAACCTCCTTGAGCCAATTAATGCTGGTGCATTCATTGAAAATGATTACTATTAATGTTAATAGTATAAAAAATAAAAAGAAACAGGGTGGGTTTTTTCACATCTCCTTTCTACCAAAGCTGATATTTTTTTGGTGCAGGATACCAGACTACATACTATGAATGAAATTACACAAGCCCAGTCGGAATGGTATGTAGGTCCTTCTTACTGGTCTTTGGGTTTAGGTACATGTACAGGGCTTGGAATTTTGTTTTCTGTTCTGATTCAGATGATTAAATTATTGGATTTGTTACCTGGCAGGGTATTGTTATTGGATTTTCATTTTGATAATGTTTACTATCGAATAATCAATGTTTATGCACCACAAACCAAGGCAGCTAGAGTGGAGGTGTTTCAGTTATTCAGACCATTTTTATTTTCTTCTCAGAATGTGATTTGGGGTGATGATATTAATTGTGGGTTGGCTAAACAGGATAGGGGTAGGGATACTACTACAACTAACAATTTTTCTGATTTGTTATTTTTAATTAACGCTTTGCAGACAGCTAATCTTATTGACGCTTATTACTTTCATACTAATTGTAGGGATCCAACTTTTCAAGGGGTTCTCATGCTATCCATATAGATATTTTCTTTATCAGTAAAGGTATGATTAGTAGGCGTATGTCTACTGAATCTGTGGAATATTCTGACCACAAAGAACTTTTATTGTCCACTGGAGCAGTGGAGGTTTATAATGGTCCAGGATTATGGAAATGTAATACTTCCTTATTAAATGTGACATCTGTGGCCCTCAGATTTTTTATTTGCTTTGTGGACAAAAACATTGTTTTCCATTTTTGATAATCCCATGATTTGATAGGACAACGTTAAACTAGTACTGGGTGTACTTTTACGCACTTTAAGTAGGCAGAATAGGGATGCATAACGGTTAAGATATCAGAGTTGTAGGAAATATTTGCAATGTTTGATGAGTTTAGTGCAGACTACCAGGCATAATTTTGATGCTCAAATTGCAAAAGTACAAACTGAGATGAGACTTTTCCATGAAAAGCAAGTGGAATCCTTAACTATGCGACAATAATCTGGTACTAAAGGTTGTTTGGAATATGTATATCCCTTTTTAAATTGTAAGTCTAGGGTACAGAATAAGAAAATGGAAGCAGTATAGGATGTGCAGCATAATATTGTCACCTCTCAGCAAGATATTTTAGTGGAAGTTTTGCGATTTCTGAAACGACAATGTATGAAACAGCATACTGATCTTGATGCCTTTTTACCACTTTTTCAGCTTCTAAATATTCTGGAATGTCCTATGGAGGAATTGAACCTTCTTGTACAGGACATCTCTGCTACAGAAATCATTGATTCTGTTAATTCCTTTACTAAGGGTAAGGTGCTGGGTGCTGATGGTATTCCAGTGGAAATTTACAAATTAATTATTCCTATTATTGCTGAGGAATTGGCCCATGTCTTTAATTATTTGCTCCATATGTCTGGGTTTCCTTTAGTCATGTCGACTGGGATTACTATTCTTTTGTTTAAAAAAGGAGTTAGGAAATATTTGGAAAATTGGAGACCCAATTGTCTTTCAAATGTTGATTTCAAAATATTAACTAAAATTTTGACTACTAGATTGTCTCTTATGGCTCAGTCTGCTGTTTTGACCCATCAATTTTGTGAGATCCCTGGTAGGCAGTTGACTGATATACTGCTTTTGTTACGGGATATTTTTGAATCTGGGACTTTAGGATCTTCAAAAGGATGGATTATATCTTTGGATCAAAAAAAGGCATTTGATTCAGTGGATCATGCCTTCCTAAGGTTTGTGCTATGAAGATATGAAGTGCCAGATGTCTTTACCTCTTGGTTACAAGTTTTGTATAGTACTGCAGTTGTTCGACCCTTAGTAAATGGGTTTTTGGGGCCTATGATTTCAGTTCAGAAGGGGGTTCAACAGGGTTGTCCCTTAGGTCCTCTATTATTTATATTTTGCATAGACCTTTTTACGGCTTTTAGATGATAAACTTTTTTTCTCCCTTATCTATCTCTTCAATGAAATTGTTAACCACTGCTGTTGCCTATGCGGATGACTTACAGTATGTCTTTTGCTGAATACCTCTAAAGATATACAGACTGCAGTGGACTTTTGTGATCTTTTTTGGCAGGCTTAAGGGATTTGCCTAAATAGGCAGTCAAGTATATGTAAATGGGTTGGATTACATCAGGATTCTGTGAGTGAAATTGTGGGAATACCAGTTGTTACTGGTCCTATTTGAGTGTTAGGGATTGCTTTTGATTTGAGTAGACAAGATTTACTTAATTGGGATGTACAGCTACAGCGTGGTAGGGAGATGGTATGTAATTGGAATAAATCTACTATGGGTAAATTAAAAAGAATATATTTGATTAAAACTCATTTATTGTCTGTCTTTTTATATGTTCGTGCAATATTTCCAACTCCAAAAGAAAGAGAAACTATATTATTAAGTGTTTTTGTACTGCTGTTTGGGGGAGCAGATGAAATACATTAAAAATAAATATTTTATATTTAAATGTGAAACAGGGTGGCTTGAATATGGTAAACCCTGTGGTTTTTTGGTTTCTTTACTTTTTATTTATTAATATTAAACCACTTTGTCAAAAATTGATGTCTGACTGGATTGTATTATTTTCTTGGAAATTATTAGCTTGGTTCCCAGGGTGGACTGATGGCAATCAAAGGGGTTTTCAGACTGTTTCCTTTGCTCCTTCTTATTATAGAGGAAGTTTTGTAAAATTATATAAATGGAATGTTACATTCTCTATGGTTCTCACTAAGTCAAAAAAAACAGATATATCACATAATTCAAGGCATGCATTTTAGAGAAGAGGTAACTTTTTCTGTATGCCCACGTGCATTTTGGGCTTCAGTTCTCAAATTGAATGCCTGTTGCAGGTTACCATTGAAATTTAAAGATATATTGTGGCTGTGTTGTCATGATAAGCTAAATATTAAGGCTAATCAGAAGCACAAAATGAAAGAAGAGAGGCTGTGTTCTAGACCAAATTGTACGACTGAATTAGAGAATATGGAGCATTTGTTTTTTTCTTGTTCCTATATTGCACACTTTTGGGAGACAATTGCACAAAAATGGAATATGCCTGTTTTAAAAACTATACATTATGATGCCTTCATTTACGGGGTTTATGATTATAATTGGGTACAGTGGGATATAGATACTTATCATGTTATTTTCTCTGTTATAAAATGGTACATTTGGAATGTTAGGTGTTTGTTTACCCTGCAACAAAAGTTGATTTTACATGAGGAATTAATTGGTAATATACATTCTGATCTTCGGAATATTTATTATACTGAAAAATCCATGCAGACTGCAGCATTCATGAGTAGAGCTTGGAGAAATGTATTATGGATTACAGATACTGATGTACCTGTTACATGAATACAATTATTGTTATACTTGTGTTTTTCTTTTGGTTAATTTTTTTTTCTTCAATTGCACTTTTGATTTGGTGTGTATTTCTTTGTTTATTGCTTTGTGATTGTTAACATGACTCTAATAAACAAAATTCCCCTGCTCGTAGTAGGGGGCGCTGCTGTCTGGAAAGATGGTCACTTCTCGCTGGTCCTCAGAGAGTGAGGATGTGTGGGAGGATGGGGAGTGGGTCTCCTCCCCACCTTCAAAATTCTAGAGACTGAAGATTCAGGAAATATTTTGTTTTCTCCAAATGTGGAGGAGAGTGTAATTTTGAATGTTCAAAATTACAAATCCTCACCTGACATACAAATGGAAACATAAATTGATTCTTCCCAGTTGGGGACACCACAGATGGATGTTCACCCAGTTCAAGTTGATGTGAGTGTTTTGCCATATGAGATTTCTACTGAACAGAATGATCAGAAAACAATCCCTGATATCGCCGAGTTGAAAGAATGAGCTTCTGCTACTGATGGTGAGACAAATTCTTTTCCTTTGCCTGTTAATTTTCCTGATATACAGCAGCAGTGAGTAGCTGCCACACCCTGTGAGCTGGTGAATGCTGACGTGGCAGCCCAGCTTGCTAAACTAATTGGGAGCTTAAACCAAGGTCTTGCTTCATGAATCCTGGAACAGGACTTGCCAAAAAAAAAAAACTTTGGGTGCTCCACCCAGATTACTCTGAAGAGACTCTGTTCGGAGCCCTGTTGAAGTACTTCAAGATTCTGGCTGGATTCCGAAGGAGAATGGCTCTTGGAAACCAGATCCCTTAGACCCCACTGTTGCCCAGTATAATGATGTCTGATTACTTCTATAGGTAAAATGATTAAATCCCCAACTAGAGCTGGACTTCACCCTGTCACTCAGTCTAATCCTGTAGATTTACCTATAGCCTCTGCAAATTATCCAAGAGAGTCTAGTCATTTGAACTCTAACAAGACAGTTTTGCAAACAGCCACAGTGGGCCTGGTTAAGGATGGTATTGATATTCCTCACACAGATTCACTAGTCAATTCTGCTGGTTCTGTTTCATTTAGTAAACCTACCACTTCTAGCTTTGAGCAGATAAGAAGTACTGAGTCCTTAGCAATGGGGCTTGGAGTACACAACTTACAAGATCCTGATAAAAGAAGGTTTTTCAAACCTATGCTCCATATGGCTGATTTATTTAAAATTAAAGGGGAACCAGCACCTCATAGAGATTCACTGAGACTGCTCTATAAAGGTGGCTTAGAGACCCCTTGAGACAGGGTCTATGTAAGCCACACTCTTTTGAAAAATTCTATGAAATTCTATGCCTCCGAGATTTTTGCCTTAATTCACATGGACAAGTATAACTATGACATCAGCTTTAAAACTGTTGAAGCACTGGATAGATTTTGGGTGAAATATAATGATCTGAAGAATTCTTCTCTCTGGTCTCCTTTTCTGGCTATTCCTAATACCAGACCTGCTGTGCATATTGTTACCATTATTTTTAAAAATAAAGGTATGAATATCTCTGATATTTTATATTGGTTGAAAAAAAAATGCAAAAGTATTAGAACAACCCAGTCCAGTAACGGACTCTGAACAAATCTGGACAGGAGGATGGAGGGTGAAGTGCAAATTATTTATGTTGAATACTGGAATAGGTCATCTTCCAGGCTGTTTTTTTCCTGGAAAAGATAGAGGATCTCTTTTTTACCCCAGTCAGCCTAAGTCCTGCCATCACTGTGGATCAAGATTGCACTTAAGCAATACCTGTGATACCCAAAAGTGCATGCACTGCCTGGAACTTGGTCACCTTGCAAATACCGTGTGAAGACATTCCTTTGTAATTTATGTGAGGAGAAAGGACACTCTTATGTTAGGCACCCCTGGGCCTTACATAATGGTGCAGATGTCACTTCTCATGAAGCCTTGATTACACAGGCACAGAAGAAAGGCTGTGCAGCAGCCTCTAAACTCAGAGTGCAAGAAATGTTTAGGCAACAGGAGAAGGATAAAACAGTCATTACAGAACAAGATACATCCCAACAAACTGTTTCACATACCGAATTACCTGAAGGAGTGCTACCTCAGACAAATCAGGAACAGTGTACCTCTTCTGAAAAACCTGATGATCCACAGGAGGGTTTCCTTCTGGACATTATAAAACCTGACATGGAGATTGTGGAGCAAATTGAGCCTACAGTTTTACAACAAGTGCCTGGACCCTCTCCGGTTCTTGAGTCTATGCCCCCAACCCCCTCCAATGGTAGACAAGGAACTCCCGCTTGAGACCGTTGCCCATAAAAATAGACCTCAAGCTAAAACTGATAGTAAAGCAGGGTACAAAGGGAAAGGCAGAAAGATAACTCAAGGTAAACCTAAATGGTCCAAAATAAATCAATGTAAAGCATTGTCCATAGAAGACTCAGATGATGCTGATTCAGACTCTTCATCTGTTTCTTCCCTATCAGAGGACCATTCATCAGGGATGGAGGATTCAGTTTCCACAGACACTGCTCGAGAAAAAATGGTTGACCAGATCTCAGTCATGAGGCTTAGTAAAAAATTGCATATACCCTTCCTAGTGTACACCCTTTTGAACTCTGAATGTCATCCCTTAAAATTCTGACTTTAAATGTCAATAGCATTAAAAATTACAAAAGATGGGTGACGGTACTGATGGCTTTATCACAGTATAGGGTGGATATTATATGTATACAGGACACTAGGCTCAAAACTTTGTATGAGATTGCCCAGGCCACTAGGTTATGAGATAAAGGTGTTTCTTTTTGGTCACAGGGATTGGATTTGTGTGACGTCTTGCCATTGTATTTCTTAATTCAGACTTGAAGGTTTCCAGACTTGTGGAAATAGAATTGGGGCTTACTTTTGGATATTCAATATGCTCACACTAGAATAAGATTGATCAATCTGTATGCTCCACAAGGTAAAAGCAATCGGGTTGACTTATTTAAAAAAATTCAACCATACTTACATACCACTAAAACCATCATTTGGGGGGGACTTTAATTGTTGTTTATCAGTGGAGGATAGAGGATTCACTACTAATAAAATGTATTGTGATAGTAACTCTTTGAAGGAGATTATATCTACCTCTAATTTAACAGATTCCTTCTGGGTTATTCACAAACAAGGTGGGTTTTCATATATTAGAGGGACCCAATCCACTAGTATTGATTTTCTTTTTGTTTCTAATTTTTTAGAGGTAACTGCGGGGAAGATGTGGGTGCTGGCTTTTTTGGATCATAGAGCACTAGAAATTCAGATCAGTTGGGGCACTATACCTCCCTGTGGAAAAAGCCCTTGGAGACTTAATGCTACATTAATGGAAAATTCATATATTAATAAAAAAATGGGAACAATTATGGGTGGCAAGGAAATCAGTCATATGTCTCTTTGACTCTTATGCTGCCTGGTGGGATGACTCAAAATGAGATTTCAAGATACATTTTCAGAAATTGGCTAAAAACCATAATATGCATCTTTATTTACATTATCTGAATATCAGAAAACAACTTCATTCCTTGATCTCTAAGACGGAAACCCTTGGTATACAGTATACGAAGCAAATTGGTGTTCTTAAAAAGGAAATATATCACATACAATATAATAGACCTAAATCCTTGCAACATGAATTATGGTTTGGAACTGATGGTAATAAGCAAACCTTTGATCCCTATAGAGATTATTTTGTAAGGGAAACCTGCATAATTCAAAAAGCGGTATTTTAGACACAGTGCATCAGTATGTGTCTGAGACCTCAGGTACTTCTCCCGAGGTACATGAAGTAAAAAGTTATTTAACAAAACTGCAGCTTCCACAATTGCCAGACCAGCACAAATGGGCTTTAATAGAACCTATATCTCAATTGGAGGTACAGTCTGTAATTTCTTCCCTGTCACGGGGTACAGCTCCTGGGGTCGATGGTCTGACCCAAGTTTTATAAAAAATGCATGGTTCACTTACTCCCCAACTTGACTCAGGTGTTTAATGAATTATTACAGTCACACCAGATTTTGGATACTTTGTCTATTGCTGAATTAATCCTTTTATATAAAAAGGGGAATAGGTCTTTATTAAAAAATGGAGACCTATTTTTGTTTTGAAAACTGATTTTAAACTGCTTGGGAAATTCTTGCCAATAGATCAGGTTTAATTTCTGAAACTTTGATAAGTGAAGTACAAACATGTTCCATTAAAAACTGTGGGATGCATGTTAATTTAATTAGTTTATGGGAATTATTTCACAAGACTCAAACTGATGTTTTTGAAGGTTTCTTGTTAAGCCTGGATCAACAGAAGGCCTTTGATTCTATCTCCCATTTATTCAGTGATTAGGAATTTTTATAAAGCAGCCAATGTGCTACCTAGGGTGAATGGCTGGCTAGGTACTCCCATACAAATTAGAAAAGGGGTGAGACAGGGCTGCCCCCTTAGCCCAATACTGTACGTATTTTGTATTGACCACTTATTAAGAGCTGTTCTTCTCAGTAATAGGATAGTAAGTTTCCCATTGTCAGTGGATAAAACCCCAATATCTATTTTAGTCTATGCAGATGACATTATTTTAATTCTTGACAAATGGACTGAAGAAAGAGAAATAGCCCAACAGTTAGTGGACTATTCTGAGGTCTCTGGGTCTCATATTAATCCTGATAAAAGTATTGGTTTACAATTGGGAGGTAGGGACTTACTACAAGTTTCTTATGCCGGGATTAAATTGACACAAAAAGCCATCCCTATTTTGGGGGTATTATTTGGACCAGGGGATTTAGCCTGTTTGATTTGGGAATGAAAAATGGGTCTGGCAGAGAATTTATCTAAATCATGGGCCAACTGGTAAATTTCTAAATGAAAATGACTATTGTTAATAAAAACTTTATTGATACCCATATTTTTATATAGTAGTAGCTTTTTTCCTCCCCCTGCACAACTAGGAACTAGACTGTATAGTTATTTTTAGAACTTTTTGGGTAGTTGTTTAAACCCCATTAAAAGGGATGTCACCTATAGACCTATTAAGGAAGGAGGAATTGGGATGGTTAATCCGATATTTTTTTATTATAGTTTATTTCTATATGTTAATATTATAAGTTGGCAGGGCCGGAGAACCAAAGTTGGGCAGGACAGTATTTTTTAATGGGCCAATATTTGTTTGAATGCATGGACCCAAGGGAAGTGTAGGTTATTATCTAGAGTGACTATTATACCACCCTCTGTAAAACCAATTTTTCAGAAATTGATAAAATGGAAAGTCCCTTGTACCCAACTTCTGTCGACCTCTAAAAAACATGTCTATGATATCAACCTAAAAGCATCATATCAGGAATTTGTTGCTTTGCCCAAATGCCCAGATCGAGGAATGATTATAGCATTCTCTCAACTGACAAATGACAGGATGCCGGACTTTTCTTGGACCTCCTTTGGTTAACTATTCATGGCAAGCTAAATGTTAAAAACAATAACAAACATAAATCTAGAGATGAAGAGTTTTATCCAAGAGATACCTGTCAAGGAATTTTAAATACTCAAGAACATCTTTTTCAGGAATGTGTTTATGTACAGCAGCTATGGGACGAAGTTATTTGGATTTGGAAAATCCCATGGATATCTTCCCTTTCGTATGTAGAACAAATTTTTTCTATATACTCTTCAAGTTGGAACTCTTTCTCAGCAAGAACCCTACAAGTGGTTTTTGTACTTATTAAATATTATATTTGGCAGTCTAGATGCAAATGGGTTTTACAACAATGTGATATGAGCAAAGAAGTGTTTTTTCACAATGTACAGATCTCTTTCAGACATGTATATGACTCTGACGAGAAAAAGTATTCAAAAAAGAAGCTGGATGTAGTGTGGTTTGGTTGTACATCCTTGTTATGAAAAAAAAACCCATGAAGAAAAGAGAAGAAAAATAAGGAAAATAATTATCTCTGAAAGCCATAGGAAAGCAAGATGATGTATCAATGAAAAAAACAAACAAACAAAAAAAAAACAGAGGTGTCACTTATGTCATGGTGAATGTATGGATTGACCTGCTCCATGCTTTTTATAGAAATGGACTTTTTGGATCTATTATGAACTGTTACAGAATTCTTATTCTCCTATTTCCCCCCTAAATTCCCCTTCTCTTTTCGATAAGTGCCATGGGATCTTTAGCATCCACATGAGTCACCACCAATCCAGGCAGATGGGACCTCAGTTTAATGTCTCATTTGAAAGACGTCACCTCGGAAGTGCAGCACCCCTCTCATGCTGTACTACAGTGTCTGTACTGGGATATTAACCCAAGTGCCAGATGTGGGAACTGAATACATAGCCCTTTCATCTCCCAGCCTTAGAGGTGAGTGTGCTACTTACTGAGCCACTGACACTGGCCAGGTGTTTTCATCTTCACTTTATCAGTGGTATAATGTAGCCATCTAGCATTTTGCAAGCTTTCTGTAAGTGTAACTTGTATTTTACTCTAATTGGTAAGTACTGTATCAAGCTATTCAGTTTTTTTATCTACAGTTTCATCACCTGGGCCAGAGTGTGTCCGTAGTTAGGAACAAAGTACTGTACTTAGAACTGACTGGTGTATACATATCTTAGTTAGGCCTTACTGTTACTATATTTCCTTATATTACAACAAATGAGCTATCTGAGTATAAACTACTAGCTTAAATCTAGGGACATACTCCCCTCTCCCTACATCTCCCATCTAAATTGGCTGTTTTACAAGGAGAAAAAGCAGAGCACAGTATTTAGAACTGAAAGTGTTATAGTTACCCTGGTAAGGCTGAGATATCCCTGTTTACCCAATAAAACACTGAATGACTGTACAAATAACAGTTTAAAACACCCACCAGCATTGCTTTCTTTGACATTGGCTGAATTGAAATTGAGTGTATAACAAAAAAAAAATAAACAATTCTTACACATAGCATAAGTATACTGTAGGTAGTATCTAGAAAAGTCCACTAAGTCATTCTGGCACATTCTGGCACTTTGAACTATTGAAACCCATACTGCCAGACTGACAAACATACCTAATAGTGATGCCAGTGTGCTTACAAGGGTTTAATTGAATGTGCAAACTGCTGTATGTATGCACATGAATCTATGACTACTGACATTGAGAACTTTGTGTGTGAAAAGTGTCTCTCAATTGATCTCTTACAACTAGAAGTTACTAACTTAAAAAAGGAACTAGAAAATGTACTGGACATTAGAGGGATGGATGAATTTCTACACTGCCTGGGGCAGGAAAAAACAGCAATTTCAAGATATGACAATTGGTCCTGTGGCTATATCAACTAGAAATAAAAGAACTAAGGAAATTGATAGTCCCACACAAAGTGACTCATCGCTCTCTCAAAGTGAGAAAATGAGGAGATAGAAGGAGGGTAACCAGTTTGATAAATCTGATAAGCAAGACTTGACCTTAGTGACTAGGCAGAATAACACTAAGAAGGGTAGAAGGGCTGACTGTTATTCTCAATAAACACTGTTAATACAAAATAGATAAGAAATACTGGGACAAGAAGAATCCAACCCAACCATAAATAGGAAACAAGATTAAATTGCTATAAATAACTCTCTTAAAACCACACAAGATAAAGTCACTAGACTTAACATAAATAGGGATTCAACTGAAAACTCAACTTTTAACATTCAGACAGCCTCACAAGAAGATGTTCTCCCAAAAATTCTACTCAGAGATTCTATAATAAGATCTATAATAAGATTCCCTGATTCTGTTGTCTGTGAGAAGGACAAAATGAACACAATGGCTTCATGTTACCCAGGTGCTAAAACTAAAGACTTGACTAATAGAATAGACAACATATTTGCTGAAGCAGGAACAAACACAACTGTAGCTGTTCACATTGGCAATAATGATGTGGGAAAACCAAGCAAAAGTGAAATAATGTGCAATTTTGAACAACTGGGAGCAGAAATAAAAGGCAAGGGAGGGAGAGTTATTATCTCAGAGATTTTACCAGTCCCCAGTGCCTTTGAATACAGGCAACACTCGATAGGTAGGATCAACAAGTGGTTACTGGATTGGTCAAGGAGAAATAACTTCCTATTTTTAAGGAACTGGAACATCTTTTATGGTAGGAATGACTTATTCACAATGGATGGTCTTTATATGAATAGGAAAGCATCTAGATTACTGGGCTTAAAAATATCCAAAGTAATGACTACTTTAAACTAGATGGGGGGAGTGAACCAAGTGGATATAAAGCACAAATATCAGGCTCCTATGAATGAAGGTGTACCAGAACCAATAACATTGAAACATAAAGTAAATGTGGATGCACTAACATGCAGGGGTTTCATAGTATCATAGTATCATAGTAAAAGCCAGCATATTAGGCCCCATGGTCTATTGTGTCTGCTCAGAAGCTAGCCCCCTACTGGGAGCTCACTCCTCCACCCCCCCAGCCTCAGAGGTGGCCCTCTCTGGCCTCAGCTTCCCCCTGTACTTGTCCCAACCCTTCTTGAATTCTTCCACTGTGGTCTCTTCCACCAGACTCCTGGGCAGTGCATTCCATGGTTCCACCACCCTCTCTGTGAAGAAGTGTCTCCTGTGCTCCCCCTCATACTGCCCCCTTCCAGCTTCCACAAGTACCCTTTGGTAGTTCCCCCTTTCTTAAGCCTGAACACTTCCATGACTCTGCTCTTATTTATCCCCTTTACATACTTGAAAGTCTCTATCATGTCCCCTCTGTCCCTCCTCTTCTTCATTTTCAGTGGAAGTCTAAAACTTCTGGAGCTCAAATCTGGAAGTCATTCCAGTTTTTTGGAAATCAAAATACTTCCATGATCCCACTTTTGGAAGTCAGTATTCTACGATGGACAAATTTATGGATGTTAACATATTAAATTAGTGATAAAATACAATTTATTTCAGAAAACTACATAATTTCTGATTTTCATTTCTGCAATATCTAACTTTTGGTTTTACATCTGGAAGTCAATGTCTTCCTCACTGTTTATACTGGAAATTTTTGCCTAATTTTTGGAAGTCAAATACTCCCAAAATGGAGTTAACTGAAGCCCTGATAACATATATCCTCATTAATGCCAGAAGTCTGAACAACAAGAAAGAGGAATTGGAAGCAATAATAGCAGTTGGACATCATCTCCCTAACTTGAAACTTGGTGGGAACCAGAGTTGACTTGGGATACTGAAATTCCAGGCTATATTTTATTCAAGCAGGATAGATTACTAAAAAGAGGTGGTAGCATAGCTATGTACTTAAAAGAACACCTGCAGGCTATCAATATATCTAATAAAATGAAACCTCCTGGATGTTCAGCTGCGACTATCTGGATCCAATTTAAAAATTCAGAGAATAAAACAATTACATTAGGGACTTGTTCTATACCACCAAATTCTAGTGACACAGCAAATAGTGACATTCTAGCTGAGATACTGATTGCATGCGAATTAGGAGATGTTATAATAGTGGGCAATTTTAATTTACCAAACATTGAATGGAATAAGATCGCAGGTGAACAAAATACTCAAAAGAGTTTACTGATACTATTATACAGTGTTCTCTTAGACAATTAATCAAACACTTAATTTGAGGTAATAACATTTTAAATATTATTCTAATATCTGAGAACATCTTGACCTTCTCATGTACAGTGAAAGCCCCCCTGAGAAACAGTGATCTCTCCATGGTACCATTTAACATTCTTCTGACTATTAATAAATCAAAAGGCTGCATGAAAATAAATATGTACTTTGGGATAAGTAAACACTAAATTGACAATGACCTTAAAAACCTAAACTGGCAACAACTTCTGGCCCATTTGTATGTGGAAGATGCATTGCTGAAATTTAAATCAGTGATACATGAAGTTTGTCATAAACACATTCTTACTATCAAAAAATACAACTCTAGGGGAATCAAACAAAATGGTTATCCAAAAACATTAAAAAAACTGATTAAAAAGAAGCAAAAGGCATTTATAGACTTCAAGACATCTCCTGCCACTACTGCTTGGCAAAATTACAAATCATTAAAAAAATTATTTAAAAACACCATTAAAATAAAGAAATGAAAACTAGAGAAAAATGTATCATCTACAGCAAACAAAACAAACAGTAGACTGTTCAATGCATACATAAATTTCATGGAAAAGATTCAAAAAATGTAGGCCCCTGAAAATTGAAGAAAATATTATTACACCAGAAAGGAAATGGCTACATAATTTAACCAATACCTCACCTCAGTTTTCTCTAAAAAGGATAATAAATCTGTGTCAATAAATAACAGAAATGGCCATATGATAAACACAGGGTGGATCTCCAGGAAAAGGATGATCAAAAAAATCAAGGCTATCAAAGATGGTAGTGCCCCTGGTCCAGACAAAATAACTAGTAAAATGGTAAAGCTGATAGGTGAAAATATCATAGATCCACTCAGATTAATATATATTAAAACATTTGAGGAAGGCAAAGTACCTTACGATAGGAGAGTGGCAAATATTGTCCCAATACACAAAAAAGGGTCCAAAACATGTAGCCAACAATAGACCTATATGCCTCACATTAATTCAGGGACAAATAATGAAATCATTACTTAAAGATGAGATTTTTGAATTTTGGAACAAATCAATAGACACTGACTCACAACAACATGGTTTTAGAAAATATAGGTCAGGTGTCATAAATCTGTTGTCCTTCTATGAGAACGTTAGCAGAGAACTGGACAGTCTTAAACCAGAGGATGTAATTTATCTTGACTTTTGGAGGGTGTTTAACCTAGTCCCACACAGAGTCACTACTGAAAAATTGAATATCTTAGGACTGAACAGTAAACTGATTGGATAGAGGCTTGACTGGATGATAGATCTCAGAGAGTTCTGGTTAATTGTTTCCTCTCTCTAGTTGTGGGGTGATAAGTGGGGTCCATGTTGGGTCCCATCTTGTTTAACTTCCTTATTGCAGACTTAGATAAAGAACTTTAAAACTGGTGTTCAAAATATGCAGACAACACCAAATTGGAAGGTATATGTAGTAACAACAAGCAAATAGCAACAATCCAACAAGTTCTTAACAAAATAAATGAGTGGGTTGATACTTGTGGGATGTCATTTAATATGGATAAGTGTATAGTTGTTTATTTTGGTAAACGTAATTCTAAATACTGCTACACATTCAATGACACACCACTCAAGAACACAGAAATAAAAAAGGACCTTGTTATATTGACAGATCATACATTCTGTTCAGAGGTACAGTGCAACTGTGTAACTGCACAAGCAAATCACTGCTGTTGGAATATTAGAAGATTCATCAAATCCAGGAATAGTAATGTACTGATGGCAGTCTATAGAGTGTATGTATGCCCCATCATTGATTACAGGTCACAAATCTGGGCTCCCTGTAAAAGCACCCAAATCAATAAAATAGAATGAATACAGAGATGCATAATGAAAACAATGAAGGGGATGAGGAATTTAAGCTATATATATATATATATATATATATATATATATATATATATATATATATGAAACATGAAATTATCTTCCTTGGAATCAAGTCAAGTAGGAGATGACTTAATGTTCTTACAGTATATGATGAACCACAAGATGACAAATAAATGATCTCCCTAAACATGGATTTTAAACAAGATCATAAAGACACCAGAGAACACCCACTATGCCTAACAGGAAATAGTTAGAACAGAGAAGATAATTTACTCCACACAGAGTGTGGGGGGAGTCTGAAACTGCCTTCCCACTGAGGTTATGACTAGTGAGAACAAGGATATGTTTAAAAAAGATTAGATGACTACATGGCCTCAAAACCAAACATTAAATATTACCACTGATATAGTGGGAGGGCAGTTCTCATGGGCTTACAGCTTTTATCTGCTCTAAATTTCAAATAAACTGTAGTATATGACCAGTAACAATTCTGGATATCACTTGTGAATGTCTTGAAGTAAAAACTAGTTTTAATAATTTGTTTCAGTCACAATCAGAGGAGAAGAATGAGGATGAGGTCTATGAGCATTCCAAATGCAATAGACTGGAGAGTGGTCATTCATAATATAGTCAGTGTCAGTGGCTCAGCAGGCTGCACACTCACCACTGAGGCTGGAAGCTCAGAAGACTGTGGGTTCTATCCCAACTCCAGGCACTTGGTTTAAATCCTAATACGGACACTGTAGTGCAGCATGAGGGGGGAGCTGCACTCCTGAGATGCTGTCTTTCAGATTAGACATTTAAACTGAGATCCCATCTGCTGGTTCAGGTGGATGTTAAAGATCCCATGGCACTTCTTGAAAAGAGTAGGGACATTTTTATTGAAATAAATATAAACAAGGGAATTCAAAACAAAAGTTATAAACAAAAACACAGTATGCAATAATCATAAACAATATTTCCTTTCAAAATTCAAAATCCATTATATATCAAAGTTTCCATATATTAAACATTTAAATTCTTCCTACTTAACACTACTCCAGTCTATTCCTAACTATATGCACTCTGCCTCCACAGTTTCAGTTTTCTGAAATAAAAATATTGTTGTAAAATTTAACTAGTTCCAATAATGCCCTGTGGTACTCCACCCCATCTCTGATGTAGCTTATCTTTTGTCATATTCACCTGGTCAAAATGATACTGTTTTCTCAGTTCTTTTTCAATCTGGAACACTACTGTTAAAGGCATTGTAGCTATTTGTTGTATAACATATTTACATTGTACTTGCCACAAATTAAATTTAATACATTTAAATATCAGGCGAAGTGCTCCTTCTATTAAAATTGAGGCTCTTGAATGTCCAGTAATCACTTCATGGTACAGTATCTGCTGCCATTTATTATTTCTCCATCTTGCTGCAATGTTCCCTCATACTTCGTTGTGGAGGGAGGGGTCCTTTTATCTACCAAATATTTTTCTATCAAGTGGTAGTCTGTCTCTGGGATGTTTTTATACACTGGTTCTTGAGTAAACCCCTGACCTTGATTAGTATTATATAATGTTTTCCTATCTAGTGTTATGACCTGTGCTATTGTAAGTTTAAGTTTTTTTGATTTTTCCACTACTGAGTGCATGTATACAGGCATTGTTTTGCTTTGTGTTTCTGTATTATAATCTTGATTCCATTGTGCCAATAAAGGAGCTATTCATACTGCCATTATCTCTTTCCAGCTTTTGTAATTTGGTACTAACAAATTTCGCAAATTAGCATAAATAAAAATACTGAAATAATAACTTACTGGGTTTATAACTGGTGATCCTCCTTCTTTTTATGTCCCGTATACAATCTCTCTTTTTATCAGATTCAATCTACTGCCTCATATACTTTGGAATACCAGGCTCAAAATCATGACCTCAAAGCATTTTGGGATTGGAAATACCACACTGATTTATGTAAAAATCGGTAAAAAGTAAGTTTTCACTATTGCTACCTTTTTCTTTTTGTTTTGCTGCCATACTCTCCAAATTTTTACCTTTTTTCCCCCTTCTTCTAGTTTCAGATTCCAGTTATAACTTGCTGTTTCCCCCTTTCCAAAATAAATACCCAGAATTTCAATGTTTTCTTCTGAGATTTTTATTTGCTCAATTTGTTGTATTTTTTCTGTGTTCTCACTCAATTTATATCCTTTACACTTTGTGTGATTAATCTTTGCTCTTGACACTTTGCAATATTCTGTAACTTTTTCCAAAGCTATTTTCCCTGTAGGTGCATCTGCTACCAGTAAACATATATCATCTGCATAAGCCATAATAGCTGGAGAATGTCCTTTTTGTCCTATGTTTGTCCCTAAAATCTGTTTGTCCTGATGTATGGATTTTAACAAGGGGTCTATGCAGAACACATACAATAATGGGCTCAGTGGACACCCTTTCCATACTCTTTTTCCAAGTTTCATAATTGGTCCCTGAAACCCATTTATCTGAGGTTTTGCCCCAGCTACCTTATAAATAGCCTGTAGCCAATTACAAAAAGTTTGTGGAATACCATAACTGTGTAATACTGTACCTCCTTCATATAGACATGCGACACCCTATCGAACATTTTCTGTTGATCAAGAGTCAATATGAATCCTGACATAACATTGTGTTCTCCCATTTCTACCATCTCTTTAATTAGAACGAGCTTGTTTTGGATATTGCAGTCCACCACTGAACATGTTTACCGTCTGTTATTAAAAAAGTTGCAGTTAAAGCTAGTCTTGCCACAAAAATTTTCATTAAAATGTTCATATCAGTGTTCAGAAGGCTAATAGAATGCCAATTATTCAGATCCCTTCTGTTCCCCTTTTTATGTATAAGTATCTGGAAAGAGATTCCTAACTGAGGGGCTATATCGCCTGTTCCCAGCATTTCATTAAAAACTACCATCAGGATTTCTGCAAGCTCTGCTTTCACAGATTTATAAAATCGGCTGTCAGGCCATCAGGTCCAGGCGGAGTTTTATTATTCAATTTATTTATTGCCTGTAATACCACTTCTTTTGTTATAGGGGATATTAATTCTTTGTCATGTGCTGGTAATTAGGGTAATTTAATTTGTTGCAGAAACTGTTGCAAATGTAACTCCAAAATGTTTGTCGTAGAGAATGTTGACTGCATATATTGTTTTATAGCCTGTATAATATCTTTATCTGTTATTTCTTCCCCCTTGGAGTGAAACACAGAATCCATAATTTGATCTTTAATTCTTTGTTTACAACTTTCAAAACAATTTCCTGTCCCTGTTTTCCCTGGGGTCCCTATCCAGTGTTCATATAACGAAGATGTTGCTCTTGAATATTGTAGTGCTTCCATTTCTTTTTTTAAATTCTGAATCTGTTCTCCATATTGTTTGTTCCCTGAATTTGCCAAGGCCATCATTTTATATAATTGTGCCTGTAATGTTAAATACTTTTTATATTGCCTTATGTGCAGTTCACTTGTTTTTGTCTAGAATAGTTGTCTTAGCTCTTTTTTCGTCCATTCCAACATCTACTTAAATCATCTTCTAACTCAACTACTGATTTTCTGGCATTCAACGATTCTCCAGTTGATTGTACCATTTCTGAATTTTCTAGTAAATTTGTGTTTAACTTCCAATACCCTTTTCCAATAGCTTTCGTAGGTAGAAAACTGCAAGAAATTAAGAGTAATGAATGATCTGTATTTTCTATTGGTTGTACTGAAGCTGATATTATGCGTGTTTGTTTTGTTGTAAAAATAAAATCAATTCTTGTTGCCATTGTACTACTGTGGTATCTCTGTCATCCCACCTTAAGTAGTTTTCTGTATATATCTATTAGTTCTAGGTCCTCTATAATATGTTTAAGGGCTGTGTTATCACAGAACTGTTTCTGTGTTTTTGCTCCCCTATCCTGAGGTTGTAACCCAGAGCTGAAGTCCCCCACCCAAATAAGTTTCCTTGTCATAAACAAAAAGGGTTTGATGACATTGAACAGTTCTATTCTTCCCTTCTTTGTTTGGGTGGGGACATATACATTTATAGCTCTCCATACCATGTTATCATATACAAAGTCCAGTAATAAAGCTCTCCCCAGACAAATGTCCACCATTCTAGTAATTTTAAAGTTAAAACCTTTAAACAACACTCTCTCTCTCCATCACATCTCTCTAGACCATTTAAAAAAAAGAAGGGCCCCAACACCAGAGTTTTGAGGCAGCATTGATTTTTTCATGAATTAGGGTGTATGGGTGTGGGTGAGTGGTATCATTGATTGCATGTGAGTGTTTTTGTTGCTAATACTTTTTGAGGTGTCTGTTGGGGGTTTGTGTTACTTGAGGGACTGAACTGCCAGGTCAAGATGTGTTTGTGCCACAACCTGGCCTGCATTAGTTATGCTGCTGCCTTGCTGTGGGACCTTCACCCCTTTATCAACCTCCCAGTTCCAGCTACTGCAGCAAGGCACTGCAGGGAGGTCAGGATAACTAAGTGGTGGAGGTGCCATGGTTTTTTTGGCAGTGGAAGAGGGGGTGGTTAGTGATATTGAGGTCATCAGATGTAGAAGATGCCCTCGGTGCAAGCGGTGCCTGGGGAGAAGCTAGACATGTTTGGTTTCTGTGCCCAGGGTTCCCACCAGACCAAGTGGGCAGGAAGCTAGAGGGCCAGCTGCATCCTCTAATCCACTTTGGGCAGTGCTGTACAATGCCGGGTCGATGAGGAACAAGAACACTATTTTTGCAGACTTGATTTTCTCTGTTGACCTGGCCTGCATTATGGAGACCTGGCTGGGTGATGATGCTGGCCCAGTTCTTGAGTCACTGTCCCCTCCGGGTACTCCATGGTGCACTGCCCAAGGATGGATTGCAGGAGTGGGGGAGTGGCCATTGTTTTTTGATCCAGCCCGAGCTACTCAGTGCACCCAGTTGGTAGCACCCAATCTTTTGAGTGTGTCACCATCCATAGGAGTACAGGAGCAGGCTTCAGGATTCTCCTTATTAACCGGCCCCCTGGGGTGGGGGGTTATTTCCTGTGGGAGGTAGCAGACTTCATTGTCAGCCAGGTGTTGAAATCCCCCAGATGTTTAATTCTGGGGGACATCAATGCTTGGATCAATGATGAATCCTCGCATTTCAGTTATGACCTCCTCCAGTTGATGCAGTCTCTGGGCCTGTTACAGACAGTTGCTTCTGCTACCCACAGGTTTGGCCACACACTCAATCTGGTGTTCCAGTTGGCTCTTGAGGTTGATAATCTCAAGATTGATCAGGTCATTTGGTCTGATCACTACACCATGGAGTTCACATTTGGGGCCTCCCCAAAAATTCCTTCCCCTGTAGAAATGGTCGGCCATCACCCTATGAGGGGCTTGCACCCAGCTGGACTGTTGGTGGTGGCTGATTTATCTAGGGTTGATTCAGCAAGTGAGATTCACACCAGAAAGCTGATTGCCACCTATAATAGGGTGGTTTCTGAAGCTCTGGATGCCATTGCACTAGTTCATTTATGATGCAGGTCTTCTCATGTGAGATCCCTGTGGTTTGACAGGGATCTTAGAGTGATGAAGATCAGGGGTCAGAATTTGGAGCATCACTGGCAGAGGCCCTGGCTGGAGTCTGACAAGCTGGCCCTGCATGCCCACTATGGTGAGTACTAGGGGGCAATCTCCCATAAGAAGTCAGAATTCTTGTCCAGGGAGATTGCTGTGGGGAGGAACAGACCTTCTTAGCTGTTTCAAACTGTTGACTGGCTTTTACAGCCTGCCTGTTTGCAGCTGAAAAAAGCTTTTTCATCCACTTCATGTGAAGAGTTTGCTCTGTTTTCTCTGACAGAGTGTTGGCCATCTGGTCAGGGATTCCACCAGTTAGACTTTTGCCTAGCAGTGGTCAGGCTTGGGGGAATAGAGGCACTTCACCTGTCTGGGAAGAGTTCAGGCCAGTTAAGGTATCTGATGTGACTAAGGTGATTGCATAGCTGAAGCCCATGTTTTGTGAACTGGACCCAGCCCAGACACGGTTCTTAATGGGATGTGTCAAGGCTGTTGGCCCAGTGTTCGCCAGGATTGTTAGAGGGGCAGAGGGGATTCTGCCAGCTTCATTAAAAAAGGCACTAAGTGAGGCCCTTCCTTAAGAAAGCTTCTCTTGACCCTGATGTCCTGGCGAATTATCTCCAACCTGCCTTTTTTGAGCAAGGTTGTTGAGAAGTTAGTGGCACAACAGCTCAAGGATCACCTGGTGTCCTTGGACATTTATGAGCCATTTCAGTCAGGTTTTCGGGCTAGTCACAGCACTGAAACAGCTCTAGTGTGGGTGCATAATGATCTGCTCAGTGCTAGAGATAGAGGAGACAGATCAGTTCTTGTACTCCACAATCTCTCCTCAGATTTTGACACTGTGGATAACATCATGTTATTGAATCAGCTCTATGAGTTTTGTGGACTCTCTGGTACTGTCATCATGTGGTTTGAGTCCTATCTCTCAGACAGGGTGCAGCAGGTGGTGATGGGGAATTTCTCCTCCTCCCCAATGCCTCTGTCTTGTGGAGTTCCACAGGGTTCGGTCCTGTCACCAATGTTGTTCACAGTGTATATGTTGTCCCTGTGTAAGATCATTTGACAACACAGTGTGGAGTTTCACTGCTACACAGATGATACCCAACTGTATTTGTCATTTGCTCCCAGAACATCAGGAGCTGTGGATGTGCTTATCATCTGTCTGGCTAAAATCAATGACTGGATGGCTTCCAGCTGGCTGAGACTCAACCAGCTAAGACAGAGGTGCTGGTGATCAAGTCTGATCTCGCACATGATAGGTTGCTATCCAGGGCTGATTCTGGTCTTGTTCTGGGTTCTACTCCATCAACAGCTTCACAGAGTGTGTGAAATCTGGATGTGATCCTTGACAGCAGGCTGACTTTTGAAGATCAGGTGTTGTCTGTTGTCAGTAGTGTTTTCACTAACTATGCCACATTGGCTGGATTAAGCCCCTCATTTTGCCTGAGGAACTGCCAACACTAGTGCATGTCTTTGTTTCCTTCAGGCTTGACTACTGTAATGCTCTTTACTTTGGGGTCATGGGAGGAACCCTCCACAGACTGCAGCTACTGCAGAATGCAGCAGCTCGGCTACTGACTGGCCTTTCTAGGTTTAGTCATGTGACCCCTTTTCTGCATGCTCTACACTGGCTGCTGGTCAGGTGGAGGGTCCTTTTCAAGATGAGGCTTCTCACTTACAAGGCCCTAAACAGTTTGGGCCCTGGCTATCTGTTAGATCTTCTGACATCGGTGACCTCTGCCTGCTCCCTCATGCCTCTTCGAGGAGCCTCCTGGTTGTTCCTAGGGTATGGCTCAAGACTTCTGGAGATCATGCTTTTAGCATTTCTGGGCCAGCCCTGTGGAACGCATTACCATCTGCAGTCTGGGAGGTACCCTCGGTAGAGGTATTTAAGCGGAGGTTGAAGGCACACCTTTTCGGCCTTGCCTTTAATGAACACTGAATCTTAACATACTGTCCAGTCCCTTTTTATATTTTAACAGTTCTTTAAGTGTCTTATATTTTAGTTATTTTAAACCACATTAATGAATTTTTATATTTATGCACTGTATGTTTATTTTATTTTTCTGTGAGGCATGCAGAGAGTATCTGGGATTGGGCACCACACAAATAAAACTTGCCTTGCCTTGTCTCTGTTATTGTATTCAGTCTAGTATCTTGCAAAAAACAGATGTCTATATTGTAGTCTTCTATGATAGAAAAAGTAACCAAACATCTCTGTGAATTTATAATGCTATTCACATTCAACGATGCTATTCTGTAGATGTGAGGGGCTTCCATGATTGGTTTAAGATAAAAGTTAGGCATCCTTTCTCAATCTTTCACTTCTTCATGCTATGGCCCCTAAGGTTTTCTTTTCTTTGTGCCCTTTTTGAATATCTTTTGTTAAATCTTCCTCCTCTGAATCTGAGGAGTTCCCAGGAATGGATAAGAATGTTGAAGAAGTCCTTGATTCTTCCCCTGCATCTGAATCCTGTGAGTGTAGTGGCTTATACCTATTTGAAATGGTCAGTATATTTTTCGATTTAATAGTTCTTGGCAACTTCGCTTTCAGCTGTGGTTTTGTTATTCTTCTTTTCTTAGATTGTACTAGAGTCATTTTGGGGGGATTTTGGGGGGGTGGCATACAGTTTTCTTCTGCCTCTTTCTGTTAAACATTCAGGTCTCCAAGTGATTCATCTATTGGTTTTATATCTTCCTTCACTAAAATGCTTGGTGGATCAGGTTGTCCTGTTTCTTGCGGGGTCCTTATTTCATCCACTACCACTTCATCAACCGAGTGTGATTCACTCTCTGGTTGTGTTGCAGTTCTTTGCTTTGTCTCTGCACTTTCTTGTTGTTCCCTTTGCTCTTGTTCTCTTTTTTTTTTTCCATACTTCTTTTTTGTGCATTTGTAAGAATGTTATCTTGGTCCGGCCTGTCTTCTCTATTGTGGGCAGCCCAGGGGCAGGACCTATATGTGTGGCCTTGTTCCTCACATAGGTTACACTTTAAGTCATTTGTGCATCCTGAACTTTTATGTCCATATTCTAGGTCATAAACTACATTTAATACGGTCACATGCATTACTGAGGTGATGTATAGATCCACATTTAAAGCACATTTTTGGCTGTCTTTGATAAAAACAGTGTCCATGATCTTTTCCTAGGAAAAAGCTCTCAAAAGTTGTTTAGGTCCTGCAGGTGTTAAAGGCAGTTTTACTTTAAATTTCCACCCCACCTATAAGGGTACATCTTTGTGATAGCCAATGTTTAATATTTTTTTTTATATATATAAAAGGCATATTCACAAAACTACACATCAAATACCTAAAAAGGCTAATTTATAATGTTAAATGTTTAGAATAAACAATTCCAATATCTATGATGTGTAGTCTTGTGAATATGCCTTTTATGAACATAGAGGTACTGTCTGTGAATGGAAGCACTGTCACTTTAAGATTCACTTTATTTATTGTATGTTGGTGTAATAGATTGCTATCCTATGAGTAAGCACCAGGGGGGCATGAAACACGTAAGAAAGCACTAGTCTTTTGCAGAGAGGGGGTCAGCTCGCATGCAGGCTGTAAGCAGAAGGCTGAAAATTGGAATGTGCTGTATTTATACACTTTAAAAAAAATAAGCACTGCATTTGCACCTTGAATCAGGATTCTGCTTCTGTTTTGTGGGCTGAATGGGATACACACCACAAGGATTGAACCAAATTGAGTCAGACCAGATTATTTCACAACTGTGAGCAGCCAGTGCTGGCAAAACTTTTTTTGTTCATAGTAATTACTTTAAAAGGTATAAATGATGTAAGAAATGATTCTTCATCTAACCAAGCAATCCTATGCCAGATTATATCAGCCCTCACTTTAGGTAGGGTTTTATAGTCCTGAACTTTAACCAGTTTAAGGGTATTCTCTATTGTTTGAGCAAGTGTAGCAGGGAAAGTATTTAACTGTTGGGTCAAAAACTGGCATCTAGCCTGCCAAAGATAGAATTTAATGCAAGCAAATATGAGATTAAGGGTGCTTGGGTGATATGCCTTCAAATATCCTGCATAGTCCCCGAAGTATAAAGTTCTATATCAGATAATTCAAAAAGGCCACTTCCATTTGCTGGCCAAAAAAATAAATAAAAAAATAAGAAATACTGAGTATGGGGACATTCTAAAAATAAATGAACTTGTGTTTCTTCTATCTGATGACACTCAATTCTAGGACAATTACCATCTTGAATAGACTTGTGTTTTAAGTTGCCCCTCACTCCTAATCTGCTTAACAACTCAGCCAGATAGTACCCCATATTTTTTGAGGTATCCTCTTGTCATTTAAGAGCTTTAGCACTTTGGAGGTTCTGGATGGTACACAATTAGGAAATTCCACCTGGGTTACCCCCTGCGCTATCATAATGTGTGGATATTCTGTTTTCTAGATAAAGTTTTGATAGCAAGCTTACTTAATTTCCATTGCTTCATCTTCAGAAATGAAGAGTCAGTATAATGGGGAATACTGTTGTTTTTTTAAATCTTAGGTGGTAGGTTATCCCATTTGTTAAAAAAAGTTTGTAGTAATACCCACGCCCATTGTTGCCAAGGGTGCACTATATCACCCCATCCCAACAAAAGGGTTGATTTACAGAAAAACTGATGAAAAAACACAAGTGGGTTTATCATACCTAACTCTTTGTAGTCAATATTTAAAATACTTATAGGTCTCCAATTGGATTAGTTTCTTATCACCCTTTTTATAAAGGAAAATTAATGTTGCTTCCCCAAAATTGGTATTAGCAGTAGTATCTACAAGGAACTCACTGTATAATTGATGAAGGGAGTCCAATATTTCTGTCAAGAATTTTTTGTAAAATGCACTGGATATTCCATCCATTCCCGGAGAAGAAGTATCTTTAAGAGTTTTAATGGCAATTTCAATTTCTGACTTTCTAATAGGGCTATTTAATAATATTTTCTGATCATCCTTCAGAGCAGGAGGTGTATTCCTAGAAAATGTTTGAAATGTAGCTGTGATTTCATAAAGAGCAGAAAAATTATTTTCTAAATGTTTTTGGATCACATTAAGAACATCCATATCCTTTGTTTTTACCTCACCATTTTCATCTTGCAGTTCTCAGTGTGGCATCCAAACATTTCTTACAAGCTGAAAGGGGATCAGAGCTAGGTTAGATTTCTGTGCCATACCTCATTTCAACTTCCAAAGAAGTTGCCCTATTATATTGGTATTCAAACATTTTCTTTTTCAGCTCAGTAATGTGTGTTAAAAATTGGATTCTATTAGCATGTGATAATTATATATATATATATATATATATATATATATATATATATATATATGTGTATGTATATAGTCTGTTCCTGTGTTCCAGATATAATAAGAATTATGTGTTAGATTTAACTTTCCCTAAATGTATTGATACATTTTTATATCATTCTTTGTGTCTAACCACCAATGCATTGTATTGTCATAGAGACATTTTGTTGACTGTCTAAAAAAAATAATTGCCTTAGCCCCATACAGACTAGATCTTGTTCAAGAACTGATATGTTCCTTTTCCATCTCTTTGGAGAAGTAAAAAAGTGTGGGGGGATGTTACCTAAATAAAGAACACAACTCAGGATTAGGTGGTCAGAAAATTCACAAGGTAAAAAAAATGCCTTTTGTGGAACCAAAAGCCTGGAAGAGAAGATGTAATCAATTTGAGTAGCAAATGTATTCCTGTAATATGTGAAACCTGGTCCCTTACGAAATGTTCTGTATACATCAGACAAACTTGCCATGTCAACAATGGACTGAAGAGAATGTGAGTCACAATATATCTTTTTCTGTAATTCATCTCTTGATTTAAAATCTAGTCCACAGTTCATATCACCTCCCCAGATGATATGTGTGGCAGTGAATAGGTAAGGTCTAATTTTTTCAAATAGGTCAACCCTGGCAGCCTTAGTTTGTGGTGCATATGTATTTATTATATGGAGTGAGAAATGTTTATATATACAATCCAAAATTAATACACAGCCTAGTATTAAATCTATCAGTTTCTGTAGGGGAAACTTGCTGATTTTTAAACAGAATACCAACATCATCAACAGCATTTAATCCAAATGACCAGAAAGAGGGGCCTGACATCCATGCTTTCTCAACCTGCTCTGTTAGAATTATGCAGTTCAGTCTGGTCTCTTGAAAGAGAACAATATCATATGGAGAATTCTGGAAATAGTGGATAGCAGTCAATCTTTTCCTATAATTTTTTATGCTGCACACATTGACTGAAGCTACCTGTAAGGTTGCCATTTAGGTTTTATTTTTACCAGTACCAAAGGTCATGACCTCACCCCATACTATCATTTTTTTCCAGTGTTTTTCCTTTTTCCCTTTCTTTTTTTTTTGTTTGTAAAGGTACAGGAGTTGTTTCTTTCTCCATGCCAGATATTTGTTCTGACCTAGACGATACATCAGACTCAAGATCAGATTCCCCTTCTTTTTAGTTGTGAAGTGCTTGAAAAGCATTTTGTAGGGAGATGGTAGTGGGCTGAACAGATTTTTTTTGTGGAAGCCCTAGTAACTCTCCTAGCCTTAGGAGGCTGTAAATCTGATGGAGGAATTTCAGGTTGCATGGGATTAGGTTGTTCTGATTCAATGGGGGAATTCAAGGGTCCTACAGTTGGAGTTACAGAGGTACTAGGCCCCTAGGATTGAAATTTGGGTTGGCTCTGAGGGTTCTGTGAATCAGGTCCTGTAGAAGGAGGGGAGGGAGGGGGGCCTAGAGGGACCTGGATGTTGACCAGGGGTGGCACTTCCCTGGGATGTGTGAACCAGGTTCTACTGATCAATGCCATCTGATCTGTTTTGGCCAGCCATGGGGCATTGGTGGTATGAGTGTCCCAATTCTTCACAGAAATTGTATTTGAATATGTTTGTTCAATACATACTAACATGCCCACATTCCCCACATAAGACACATTTCAAATTATCTCACGTGCTGCTTAAGTGCTTTGGGGAACCACACTTATAGCAGGCATTTGACTGCCCAGGATAACAACACACACCCCTGTCCTGGCCTAAAAACAAACTGTTAGAAATATGCTGTACAATGGAATTGTTCTGAAAAAGCTTCACTTTGAAGCACCAACTGCCAGTCCAGATACCTCCTGTGTCAATATTTGGATCAGGCTGATCCAAAACAGTACATCATTTTTGTAGCCATAAGAGAATGTCATTGATATTTATACCCTCACTACTAAACATTATGGTAATGGTTTTCAGAAGTGATTTTGTAAGTGGTATAGCCATAAAATTAATCCATAAGAGCATAGATCTCAACATGTTGTATTTAGTCCAGAAGCATTAGAGCCCTGAGTTGTGGCAAAAGCTGATGCCATACACATCTTCCCCTGAGATGTGAATCAGGGCATAAATATTTGAAGGTTGGAATGCCATTGAGCCTTTCAGTAGTTTGCAGGCAATGAAAATCCTGTCCAAGTGCTCCTCAAACCCTTCTCTATAACGCAGTCTAATTGCATTTTTTCTTGGTGCCTGCAAATGTTTATTTTGAAAAAGAACCAGAAATGTAGCTCTTGATCTAGCTGAAGGGCCTCTCTGGTCCTGAGGGGGAGGAATCTTCATCCGACTCTACTTCCCTAGGTCACCTGGTATTGCTGTTGGCATTTGGATCATAATTATTTCTATTGTCAGAATGGTCTGCATGAGAAAAACTTGAAGCAGAATTAAAGTCAGCATTGTCCACATTTTCAATATTTGTTTTTGTTCCTTGGTTCCCTCTTCCCTCTGATCATGGGGTTGTGGCCGTTCAGGCTGCCCTGCTGCACTATTGACATTAGCAATGTTAGAGTTAGTCTCCAAGGGCTCAGCCACAGAACAGTTCATAACAACAGGGATAGTGTCTTGAATAATATTAGTACTCACCCCTGGACCCTTCTGAATATAAGTCATTTTGCTAGAATGAGCTTAGAAAGCAGTTTCAGGAAGCGGTGGACTTTCAAAGGTCTCCCACTGTGAGTCAGGCAACCATGTTCCCTCAGGAGTTTGTGCCCAGCCTGTATTAGAAAGAGCATTTTCAGGTGTCCAGGTGTTAAAGTCCAAAGGTGCATCCTTGTGCAAATCAAACCTCTGTGTAACCCACTCAGGGGTGTTGTCACAATCCTGCAGAGTGGGTGTAGTCTGGCTCTGTTTAAGAATATATCCATTCACCTCCTTATGGTTTAAGAGCTCCATTACATCAGGTCAATGCTCCACTGGAGCTTCATGCACTTCATCACAGGCATTCACATCTGCCATTGTAGCTTCTCCAGCTGCGGACTGTGTTAAAAGAACTCCTTCATTCATCTCAAGAGAAATAAAGCTAGTAGTTCTTTCAGCAGGACTGCCCAAAAGCACAGTATTAGTAGAACAATACTGCATGTCAGCTTTTATCTCAATATGCAGTTCCTCTTCTTTTGTCTCCATCTCAGTTTCATTATTTTCAGCTATAGGTTCACCAACAAGGTGAAAACTCTCCTCCATGTCCTCCTCCTCAGAATCCAAGTCCGCCATCAAACTGGGCTCCTCCATCCTGCCTACAGGAAGTGACAGCACCCCTGCAGGCAGCGTAGGGGAATTTCCCCAGTGCCCTGGCCAAATTTCCCCCATTCACTAAATAAATACCACCAGCCACTTAAAATCTGGTTCAGTTTCAGTTGGCATCAATCTGTATCCCCTCCCCCTGGTACAAGGCTGAAATAGGAAAAAAAATATGTCTAGTCCTCCTTCACAGTCAACAAAAACTAAATAAATAACTAAAAATAAAATAAATATCAGGCAATAGACCCAGTGACTTGATACGATCAGAACACGTGACCACTACCAAGTCAAGCGAAGTACTCATGCCAGTCTTATGATTAACATGAGTAGTTTTAGTTATGACCTATGAGACACCAAATTCTGAAATCCTACCACGAATTCTTGAATTTGTGGGATCTAATAAATTTAGGTTGCAATTACCAATGATCACTGATTCGTTGTTAAAAAAAATTCTTAGGAAAATCTGCAATCATAACCAAACCATCCTTGCCAAAAACAGGTGAAGCATAAAGGGTACTAAGAGTCAAAAATGCATCCACCCCAAAAAACTTGTGGGGGCTAAAAGTAGTAGTAAACAAGAGTATATTGACAGCTAGATGATATAAACCATATATGATATAAAGGATCTAAACCAAGCAGCCCCCCTCCACCAATCAACTCTCTTTCTCTCTTTTCTAAAGGAAAAGTAATGGTCCAAGTGAATAGAAGTTTCCTCGATTTTAGGAGATAACCTGGATTCAGTCACAGATATAATATCAAACTGGTGTTCAAACAACCAAGATTCAAATAAATCAAATTTTGAGAAGAGACAACCTACATTCACATGAGCCATACTTAAATAACCCTTAACATTAATAACATTAAAGTAACCAAAACTCTGGGAAATATGACCAGGTTTAAGATGAAAATTCCCTAATACCTGTAATAATAAAATAAGAAAAGTCAAATACTGTTGAGTATACAAGCTAATAAGTCAATTCACATTTCTAATAAGATGAGATTTGGCATTATAATATTTGACCCTGATCATCAATAATCAAACTATCCCTTTTTAACCAATATCAGAATAAGATCATTTGAAAATAAAGTTTAACTATCATATCAAATTAATTTACACACTAACATCTTAGCCTGTAATAATGTTTCTGTATAGGCACCCCTGATCCAACCCTAGAAAAATGATCCAAAAACTGTAACATATGGTTACCCTAAAGGCAAATAAATCCCCTCAAGGCAAGGCAAGTTTTATTTAAGAGATGCCCATCCCAGAGGCTCTGGGCGCCATACAACAATCAGAATAAATACAAAACAACATAATAATAACATTTATATGCAATATTCCAAACAGTTAAAACACAATTTACTACCCTCAACAGCAACTAAATTCAGAATAGCTAAAAACTAAATTAAACATTGATTTCTAAAAGACAGGTAGGGACTATAAAACACAGTCCGGGAAGGCCTGATTATATAAGAAGGCCTTGAGGCGGGCCTTAAATACCTCCACAAAAGGGGCCTCCCTGACAGCTTAAGGAAACGAATTCCACAGGATGAGGACGGCGACACTAAATGCTCTGTCACCAGCAGTTTTTAACCTCATCTTGGGAATCACGAGGAGGCCCCAAGAGGAGGAACAGAAGGAGTAGACTGAGACAGCAGGTGCAAGAAGGTTCTTCAGGTAGCCAGTGTAATGCATCATATCAAATAAGAAAAATACAAATTCTAAATATGAAAGTAATAAGGCAAAATTAATAAAGAAAATAATACTAAAATAAAAAGGGATATTAACAATCCTATAATAATATAAAATATAAAATAAGTAGAATCGCCAACTGTTTCTGTGCAGTGCTAAGAAAAACCCATAACTAAGCAGCACTTGTAACAAAACTTAGTCACTAAGATCAAAATATAAATGACAATCACAAATAAAGCATCCTCCAGGAATCCTCTGACTTTCCATTCACAACTGCTAGTAATGATAATGGCTCTGCCACAGCTATACTGAGAACTGAGGAAATATTAATAAACAATGTCTGAACAGTGCAAACAAACATAGCCAAGCAGTACCTGGAACAATTGAAAACACAGAGCTCAATTTCAAATGGAGAACTATGATGCAATGTGCCTGCTCCAAAGGTTTATGATGCAAGTGGCACCTTGCATCATAGTTTGAGGCAATCCTAATTTTCAAACGTTGGCTGTGGTGAAATCGGGATGCCATGTAGCAAATCATCACTGTGCCACCCTTGTGGCAATAGCACCCATGTGCCAGGTTTTACCAAGGCAGGGATGCACCATCCCCTTGATTGGGATTCTAAAAATCCCCACCATGGCCGTAACAGGGGGCTCAGTTTAATCCAGCTAGAAGATGGTCTAAGAGCCCTGTGCCATTGCCAGGCAGTGTGGTGACTGAAGGGGGGCTGCAAGAGAGGGACCAGTTACATAAGGACCCATGGAATGATAGAAGCATGGCAGAAATGGGAGGGTGTTGAGGTGGCACCATATGGGGGTATCCTTCAGACATGTAGGCAGCCAATCGGCCCATGTATGTGGGGTTGGCAAGATGGGACCGAGACCCAGCAACGGATGTATGCAGCCCAGGCACCTGACCCAGAGGTGCCACTTACCAGAACACCATAGGTGGGCAGCAGTGGCTGCAGGGTGTGAAGTGCTGGTGGTGGATGGGAACAATCCCTGGGCCCCACATCAGTGCCTTAGTACTCATGCCACCACATAGAGGCAGGTTGGAGCAACTGTTGTCATCTGCTATTTCGTTTTATTTTAGATTGTCTTATGGAATAAAAAGACAACAGAGCTATTTACAATAAATATAGAGCCTTGGATGTCTTTTTTTTGAGAGATGGTAAGTGCTCAAATGTGTTGTGATATTGCATTCATATTTGTTGAGAACACCACCTTTCCAGTGCATACTTTTCTTTGTTGAAGTAGTAAAGTGACTGTAAATGTGTAGTAACACCCACTTTACACATCAACACACACAGCCTTAGACAGTTACATGAACTGGTTTTATGGGATGGAGAATGTTGGCCAGAATACTGGAGAAACTATGTGTTTCCTATACTGCTGCAGGAATCATGAAGGAGGAGAATGAGCCAGCTATGGAGGTGATCAGGCCTGAGTGCAGCATTGTGGAAATTCTGACTGGAAATTAGAAGTGTTGGGGAAGCTGCTGGATGAGGTGATATGACTACTGACAGTGCAGTAATTAAGGAGCCGTGTCAGGTATAGCCATGGTGCTCTTCATGCTAAAGCAGACACTGCTAGGATGGATCTATGTCATAACAGCAATCACCTTTTGGTGATCGCCATTAGAGCAATGGCACATTGCTGAAAATAAATTTCGGCAATGTACTCACCCCGGTGCACAGCAAAAGGGCACCAGGGACTTCGATCTTGCTGCTTTATGTGTGGGGCTGTGCCCACTGCACTCCCCACACCCCCTACTAAAGGATTCTCAACTCCGGGGGAGTACATGTTGGGGAGGTAAAACCAAAAAAAAATATTTGGACCAGGTGCAACAAAACGTACCTGTGCCCGGATCCGAACCCAGCACCATTCGCACCCCAGCCCTGAACCCACCCACCATGACATGGAACCAGCTCAGCTAGCTCACCATAGCATGACCCCTCACAAACCCTCCATCCCTTCGCTGAGCATGCTCGCTCCCCCCATGCGTGTATACATGTAGTGACATCATGTCGCTATATGCGCTAACTCCCCCTATCTGGTTGCCCTCCCGGGTTGGTTGCCCCAATGACATGCACCATGATTGAGTTGCCATTTTTGTAGGCACCCAATTGCAGTCACCCATGTCATGGAATTCCTGCAAGGACTAATACTCTGGAAGGACCAGAATCCAAATGATTAGTTGAAGAACGTACATAAGATATGGAGGAGGTAGTAGACAATCCACTGCTGGAGACTGAGTTAACACAAAACTTGTAGGGTGAGTGCCTAGAAATGTCTGTCCCAGAATCTGCTGAATTGGGTGATAATATTGTGACTATAAATACAGGTGCTGATAAAGTGGATGCTCAGTGGTTGCAGTTGGTGGGGTCAGACTTGAGAGACTTCTCAAAATATAGTGAAATCTGATAATGGCCAACAAACTGTTAGTGGGTGATAACAAACTCTCAAAATGTTACAACCCCTATACAGCTAGAGGAACTGAGTACAAATGGTGGTTGTTCCTTTTTTTTTCCAAACCCATCCTCTTGTAGGAAAATATCTACACAAGAAGGTACTGTACCACCCAAGAACAAGCAAAAACCTCAGATAAAGAACAAAAAGAAACCTTTAGCAGACAGTCTCATTTTGCAGACATTTTTTTAAACTATGCCAGAAGCACTAAATGAGTACTTCTGCTCAGTATTTACTAAAGAGAAGAGGGGGTGACACCCAAGGGGGGAGAAATGGCAGAAACGGGGGGGAAGGGGTGACAGATGGGGAAATCATGGGAGGCAGAGTTTGGGAGGGTTTGAAGGCACTGAGGGTGGACAAAGCGCCAGGCCCAGATAACATCCACCTCAGGGTACTGAAGGAGCTGGCAGAGGTCCTTGCAGGACCTTTGGCAGACCTATTTAATGCCTCACTACATTCAGGGTGTGTACCTCAGGACTGGAGAATGGCTCATGTGGTGCCCCTCCACACGAGTGGCCCCAAGTATGAACCGGGAAACTACAGACCAGTGAGCCTCACATCCATCGTGGGTAAGCTAATGGAGACTATCCTGAAGGAAAGGCTGGTGGTCCTCCTAGAGACCAGAGGACTACAGGACAGCAGAAAGCATGGCTTCATGCAGGGCAGATCCTGCCAAACCAACCTGGTGGAGTTCTATGACTGGGTAACTAGGCAACTGGACAGGGGCCATGCAGTGGATGTCCTGTATCTGGACTTCAGTAAGGCATTTGACTCGGTGCCATATGGATGGCTGGGAAGTAAGTTAGGCTCAGGGGCAGGTGCAAAGCTGGTGAGATGGGTAGGAAACTGGCTTCAGGGAAGGCAACAGAGGGTGGTGGTGGGTGGGGAGCTCTCACACCAAAAAGTAGTGATGAGCAGTGTTCCACAGGGCTCAGTGTTGGGATCAGTGTTGTTTGGGATATTCATTGCAGACATATCATGGGACATCAAGAGCAAGATCAGTCTGTTTGCTGATGATACCAAGGTAGGAGCGGTGGTGTATGACCTAGGGGGATGGCAGGGGTTGCAGGATGATCTGGCAAAGCTTGAAACCTGGTCAGACATCTGGCAACTGGGGTTTAATGCCAAAAAGTGCAAGGTGCTGCATTTTGGGATGAAAAGCCCAAGGAGGAGTTACCAGCTGGGGGGAGTGCAGCTAGCCCAGACAGACGGGAAGAAGGATCTGGAGGTGCTCATTACAGGGTAAATGAACAACTTGGCACAATGTAGGAAGGCAGCTGCAAAGGCCAACAAAATGCTGGGTTGTACTGCAAGGGGTATATCCTCGAGAAGGGAGGAGGTGATTCTGCCACTGTATAGGTCATTAGTCAGACCGCACCTGGAGTACTGCGTGCAGTACTGGTGACCATATCTGAAGAGGGACATTAAGTTACTGGAGAGGGTGCAGCGCAGGGTGACAAAGATGATCAAGGGGATGGGGGACTTATCATATGAGAGGAGGTTGAGGGAGTTGAACATGTACTCACTGGAGGAGAGAAGGGATGAGGGGACGTGGTTGAAACCTTTAAGTACATGAAAGGAATAAGCAAGACAGGTACAGAAGGGCTGTTCAAAGTAAGGGAGGGGAGGGACACCAGGGGCCATGATATGAGACTGGAAGGAGGAAGGTTCAGGAGGGAGATGAGGAGACACTTTTTTACAGAGAGGGTGGTGGCTGGGTGGAATGCATTACCTGCAGAAGTGGTATCCAGTAGAACAGTGGACTGCTTCAAAAGTGGATGGGACAGGACAAGGGGGAGGGTTAATGAAGGGGAAGGGTGGAAGGAAGGGGTAGCTGCAGAATAAGGGATACTAGCTGCACATTCAAGCAGACTTGCTAGACCTCTAGGCCTTTATCTGCTGGCAAATTTTGTATGTTCGTACGTTCATATATTCTCCATCAAAATGAAATAATGTGGTACCTTTACATTTTAAAGGCCCCATGGAACATGTGCATGATACACTCTATGCTAGAAGAACTTTGCTGAAAGAGCCACTTGACTTTTATGTCTCTGAACTGCATGCATTGATACATGTGGTGGCTGAAACATTTTACAATGTCAATCTTAAGAAAAATACATCATTGGAAAGCTTTTGGTCCAAATATGAGAGATTGAAATGTACCCCCATGGCAACCCTCATAGCCATACCCATAACTAAACTTGTAATTAAAGTAGTTGCTGTGTCATTCTGCAGTGAAGGAGCATGTGTCACTGGTATCAGGTATTGATCAGCCCACCATTGTGAGGTCTTGGGGATACCCAATCCTATCCTTGGTGATGAAACTATGTGAACTGACAGTTGGAAGTTCTGCTTTAAACTAAGGCATGAAAAGAATGGGCCAAAGCACTTGCAAAACAGTTTTTTTTCCTGAGTAGAGATAGGGGCATTTTATTCTACCCAAGTCAACCCAAGGCCTGTCATAAGGGAGGAGTTCATACCCATTAGAGCTCCACTTGTGATGACATTTTTTTATTTATTTATTTACTGTATAATCGGAATTACAATCCTTTGAGTCATAGAGTCTTTTGCAAAGGCTCCACGTCGTTTACAGGGGGTGGAGGGAGAACAAAGTACAAGGATGACAGATGGAACGAGCAATTATATACAGGTTTCGTTAAATGTGGGACATGTGGAAAGTTATGACACACTGGGCAAACATGCACTTTTGATTTGAATTGCAACCTATGTGATGAGGATGGTAACACTTTCATATACAGCACATGGGCAGCCCACAATACTACTGAAGTTCTAGACTGCACTCATTTGATAACGTAGCTCAAAAAGAAAAATGTTGCCTGAGAACTCATCCAATCCCTAGGAACCCTGAGCAACCAGTAGAATCTACCCCACATCCATCCTCCCCCACTGTGGTATCCCAAACAGAGCCTCAAAGCACTAATGACCGGGATAATGTTAACCCCACTGGGGTCTCTACCCCAGGTGAATCCACAAAAGCTCCTATTGCCCTGGTATCACAGGAAATGGCTGAACTCCACCTCCCTTATGGAATGCATGGACCAAAGTGAAGTACAACTTGACTTGAACAGGTGGATTATTCTCAAACACAGGTACTGTGGAGTGAGGAGAATACCCCCCCATGCAAGTTCCACCAAGAGTGTCAACAAATGTAAAGCTAAGAAGTAAAATCCCCATTCACACCAGTTAATTCTAAAGAACAAGTTTGCTCCTTTGGCTCCAAACACAGAATGGGATGATTCCAGATAGGAAATGTAATCAGAAACATCATCTATTACTTCCTTGCAGAAGCCCTTTTCGCCAAAAACTGAGAAAGAGCACATGGAACCCTGCAGAGTACGTGACAGATGACAGACGTAGAAGAAGAAGAAAAAAGGGGAGGTTATTTTAAAAAAATGGGGTTGTTTCTCCCTTTAGGTTTTCTTTCCCTCTGTCACTGCCTTAGTTATTTCCCTCCTCTTTTTCTATTCCTTGTAAATGAAGCATTGAATTATTGAGACTTTGAACATTGCAATGATTAATTTTAGTATCCTAAAATCAGACTAAACATGGCATGAAGTTTTAAATCCCTGGTATCCCTCCCTCTGGACTTTATCCTGTTACAAGATACTTGACTAATGTCAGTGAATGAAGTTAAACAGGCAAACAGACACTGTATGTGGGGACCATCCTTTTAATCTTTTGGCTAAGATTTCCAAGATGGCACTGCCACCTTTTTTAAGACTGCAGGTTTTCAGGTTAGCAAATTCTGAGATTTGCATCCAAGAAGAGTAATGCTTCTTGATACTGGATATTGTAGTATGACTTTTTTGTTTGATATAGTACCACTTTTCGTTTGATTAATGTGTATGCTCCCAAGGGTATGAAAAAGAAAGTGGATTTATTTCATCTTATCCATCCCTACTTGTACACCAGAAAGCACATCATTCTTGGAGGGGCATCAGTTGTCCATTAGAGCCCATTGTTTGATGTGTACAGAGAATATAACTGGAATGGGGGGCTTCACCTATTGCAGGAATAATCCATTTTGAGAATTTATTTCTTGTTTATTTGTTATGTTACAAAGGTTGTAAATCCTAGAGAAACATAGAAACATAGAATATGATGACACATAAGGACCATTTGGCCCATCCAGTCTGCCCACTCCCCTATCCATCTAAATAAAAAGATTTGGAACTCAAACCAAAATGCCGTACCAAAATCAATATAACTGCTGCAATCACCATATTGAGTGAAACCATTAGCCTTTTCTGACCACTTAATGGTGGGAGCTAAGGTGATTTGGGCTAATAATGTATTTTTCAGGTCCTGATGGGTAGACAATGAATAAATGTCTCCTGTTTGGATAATGAGGTTTTAATCAGTGAGCTTAGAGAATTATTAGCTGTGAGAATGTCAGTTATGGAAAGCTATGACTCTGTAGGAGAGTGCTGGCTGGAAACAAAGCAGGATATAAAACTGTTGCAACACTTTTCAAAATTGACAACAAGTTCTAAACATTTTTCATTTTTATCCCTACATTCCAAATTATATAAATTGCATGAAAAACACTGAGAACGTTCAGGAACAAGCAACCCTTTTAAAGGAAGAAATTAAGACAACAAGGTTCAACAGGGCATCCAGCCTTTTGGCAGAAAAAAAGATTTGGAACTCAAAGCAAAATGCCATACCGAAATCAGTGTAAATGCTGTAAGTATCATATTAAAAAGAAAACAGTTACCAGTTTGATGGGCTCAGATGCTTAAAAAATAGAAGAACCTAATGGCATACTACAAAATATTGAATTGTCAATTTGGAAACATTTTCTATTTCAGTAAATCCTAACCCAAAGCTTTTTTCTGAAACTGATGTGCCTTTCATCAGCCCTGATTCATTACAAGTTATGGTTAAGAAGAAATCCATTAAGACTTGTATGCTATGTCATGGTAGTTATTTGGCAGGACATATAATCTTAAGTTTTCTTTCTTTGTTTTTCAATAAGTATAGAGTGTTATGATGGCTTGCTGTAAGGGAAAAACTTTGGTTAATTTTGAAATCTGGCAGATAACTTCTTAATTAGGTTATTTTAATTCTGGTGATAGTATTAGCATATATTTATTCTTCATAGTATATTAATTAATGTGAGTGTGGGCTGATATCTGCATTGGGGAGCTGTTTGAAGTGGGACATACTATTTTTTTTCCTTTTTTTTAGTAAAACGTTAGTTAAATTAATTCTGCTATTATTCTCATTAGACAGTATGTAATGTATATAGAATAATACATGGAGATGGCATAATGAGAATTTAATGCACACCCAAAATGACCTACTTGATCCCTTCCCTATTATATATTAATTCTTTTAACCCCACTCCCAACATATATGGAGGCCACTGTGTAGAGTGTTTTCTGTCAGTTACTACAGGGAATCAGGCAGAACTAATGCTGGGTGAAAATCACTTCTGCTGGTAGAATTTAATGATACTACAATTTCATTTCTATGAAATTTTGCAAAATGTCTGTGAAATGTTAGTGATTTTTTTCCAGAATTGCAGTTTCGATTATTTCCATCTAATTTAAAAATCTTTTATCCAAATTGCACAACAATTATAATGAGGAATTTTCCTGTAGCCATGATCAAATGCACTATTTCAGATCTCTATCTTTAAAGTTAATTGAGGATAGACTTCAAACTGTTGAACATTTTAACCCTTAGGCTTCCAGAACATTTGGAACATATTGTTTTTTTAGATGTGTATACACACCAGCAGCACAGCAATGGGTAAAATAAGTGATGCAAGTATATAAACTAGAATTTTAAGTAACTATAACTGTAAAACTAGGGAATTTCACTTATTTCATGAGCTTCATTGACCCTATAGATGAGGCTGTCTGTATATCAGCTCTTTTAACTTTTGCTCAAAGGCTGGCCAAGTTATGAGGCCAAAGAATGCTCAATAAAACCACTAATTAAAGTTAATTAAAGTTGAATGTCATGAGTTTGCCTGAAAACTGAGGAATGTTGTGATACTTTTGTTGAAACCAGATCCATACATTTTACCTAGCCATACACTTGAGCTACCACTGTGGAGGAAGGAAATGTTTCAGATAGTCGCAATAAGGTAGCATTCATATGAGGGTCTATAGTAAAATTATAGTGGTGCCAAGTTTCAGGCTAGTATCATGAGTGAAGAACCATAAAGAATAGTCATGGACATCACTGTGCACTAGCCTGTCTTTTTGCAATATGCTATCTAACCACTAGATGTCCTTGACTAAATTAATTGTGGAAGGACGTGCCTGTGTAGCATTGTTTCTGTGCAATGCCACCTGCTGACTCTTTAACAATCCTATTGATAGCAATGTATATTTTTAACATTTGAAAACAGTGGCACCCAGTGATGCCAAGCATTACAACTAGTTGTGACTGACACTATTGTGACAGAAGTATCTGCATATCTTCAGCCATGATGGAACAGGATGCAGGTCATCACTGTCAAATAAGTGTTGGAGGGATATTGCAGGGCCATGATGCTCATGCAGGAAAGATGATTTGCCTGCCTGCAATACAAGTCAAATGAATGTGATTAATAGCCAACCCAAGACAGACTGAAGTTCTGCAAAGAGGAAGGGGGTATGGTCATGTCAATGGGAAAAGAAGTCAAGGAGATTTATACTATACAATTGGGGAAGTAGCTAGTTCAGGGGTCACCAGTGGCAAGAGTTAGATGAATGGGTTCACCAAAGGAATGGCAGCTGGTATAAGTAGAAAAAGATTAGTAGACGAGCAGTTGGAACAAGAAAGCATACAGTGACAATTCTCACCCAAAAACAGGACATATGAGTATCACACACTGCAACATTGACTGGTCTGAGCACCAACTACACTTATAACATGGCAAGGGAAAATGTCCAGCTCCAATTTGTCAAGAGTCATGAGCTGACCAAGGACTAATACTCAATTAATCCATGGTTGCTCCCTGCACAACTGAGACACAGCTTTAGCAGGCAGCATTACTCTCCCTTTCTGAGGACCATTGCAAATGACAGCTTGGCTATCGTGAAGAAATAAATAGGAACCATGAAAAAAAAAATGATACTGCCAGGCCCCTGAGTCAACACCAGCAGGTATGTATTCTTGGACTTAAGATAAACTAACAAGACTCCATGAATGAGTGGTGTCCTTCTCATATCAGCAGCAGCAGCAGCACACAGTCCTCTCTCCCACAACCTACTTGGTTGAATGTATTCTGGAACAAGAAGTTTCAGACATTTTTCCAATGTCAGCTCCACTTTAACCCTTGTCACTTTTCAGCTGTTTTATTCATTGCCAGGCTGCTTGCAAGTTGCTGTCTCTACATTACCAGTATCCAGATCGCGGCCCCACAATTCTTTCCACAGATGGCTCCCGAACATGACTTTCACATGAACAAAGCCCCTTGTACAGCACCTTGGAAAATTTCCCCAGTACAATCAGGGTAAAGTAGAAATTTAAATGCTTCTGCCATTTGGTCTCTCTCAGTGCAAGCTTTGCGGAGAATCCATTTTCCTGTCAGTGAAATACTGAGGCTTATAACATAGCCAGTCTTGCAATATTTGCCTGCCATGTCTATGTATGTCAGTGTACAGCACCCATTTTCCCTGGCCATGTTATAAGTGTATTAACCCACTCCAGAGTGTGAGTTACATGGTGGATTAATCCACTTATGGGTGGTTGTTGGCACATGGCCTGCGGCCTCATGTGACAACCCCCCCCCCAGTGTGAATTAATTTCTCAGTAACCTATGCTCTGTCATGGGTTAATCCTTACATGGGACTTCAGAACTTAGAGGAACTCTCAGAGACATAGAAACATAGACAATGATGGCAGAAAAAGACCACTGGTCCATCCAATCTGCCCATAAGCCTTAACAAACCTGAAACCTGTTGTCCATACAGGGTTCTAACCCACACCATCCACCTTATGCTCTACATCCTACCACTATCACCCTGAGCAACCATTAAGCCCTTCAATCTATCCCAGCTGTGTTTAAAACTATTGATAGTTCTGGCACCCACCACATCAGCTGGCAGATTGTTCCATGGGTCTGCCACCCTTTTGGTAAAATGACTTTCTCACTTGAATCTCCCCCCATCAGTTTTCACTCTTGCCCCTGTGTTCTTGATCCTCTACTTATGCTAGATAGTTCCTTGCAGTTTACCTTTTTCATTCCTCTCAGGAACTAGAAAGCCTGTATCATATCTCCCCTCTTCCATCTGGCCTCCCATGAGTGCATGATTAGTGCCTTGAGCCAATCCTCGTAAGATCTGCCCCATTGGTCCTGAATCATTTTGGTCACTCTACTTTGCACTGTCTCAGGCCTGTCCTTATCTTTCTTTAGGTGAAGACTCCAGAACTGGGCACAGCACTCCAAGTGGGTTGTCACCAGTGATCTATTGAGAGGTAGTAATGCCTCCTTCCTTCTGCTGTCAGTACCCCTTTCTATACACTCCAGCATCCTGCTTGCCTTACTATTGGCCTTGTTACACTGGTTTGATTGTTTTAGGGAGTTACTAATGATGACCTCTAGGCCTCTTTCCTCAGAGCTCATGCACAGCTTTACCCCCCCCCATATCTAGTACTCTGTCCTCGGTTTCTTGTCCATATGTGCATCACCTTGCACTTTACTGAATTTCAGCTGCCAAACCTTTGACCACCTCTGTAGCTTTAGCAAGTCTCTCTGCATCTCCCTATTCTTCTTCTCACTGCCTACCATGCCACAGAACTTGATGTCATCTGCAAAGAGACACATCTTGCCCTGGATTCTTTTTCCCATGTTGTTAATGAACATATTGAAAAGGACTGGACCCAAGAATGAACCTTCTAGCACCCCACTGGTGACCTTCCTGTTTTCTGTTTTCAATCCATTAATCACAACCATCTGCTGTCTCCCTTCCTACCAGTTTTTCACCCATCCAGCTATGCCCTTCATTGTACCAAGATCCTTTAGCTTCTTCAGTAACTCCCTAGGAGGCAACAGGCCAAAAACATTGCTGAAACCAAAGTAGAATACATCCACAGCATGGCCCTTATCCACTACCCTCATCAACCAGTCAAAGAATACTATCAGGATGGTCTGACTTAACCTTCCTGCCATGAGCTTGTGCTGTTTACTATTCTAGGGTCCAATGCTCTACAGGTAGTTCACAAGGTCCTCTATGGCAAGTGTCTCCATCGCTTTACCCACAATAGAGGTAAGACTGATAGGTTTGTAGTTACCTGGTGCTCCCCCCCCCCCACCATGGATCAGAACTTCATTTATCACACTCCAGTCTTTTGGAACTACCCCTCTCTGAATAGATCTATTGAATACTCGCACCAGAGATTCAGTCAGTTCTGTTGCCAATTCCTTGAGCACCCTCCAGTTTATCCCTTCTGGCCTCAAGGTCTTATCTATCTTTAGGGCTGAAGCATAGAAAAAATATAGCACCCATACAGCAATAATCAGTACAACATTGTCGAAATGTAGTAATTCCATTTTTATATAGCAAATGCAGTCGTGCACAAGTACATCAGAAGTGACTAAAAGACAAACTAACGTTTCACCTGGTACACTGCCAGGCTTCATCAGAGGAAAAAATTTATCCACAGGTGCTCATTAAATATATTACAAAAGTTAGACATGTGACACATAACAGGCAATACATTTTGTACATACAACAAATAAATAATTACTTGTCAATTTAAAAACCAGAGCCCATCAATTAGAACTTTGGCTTTATATATTAACTCTTTAATGTCATGTCTTTATTACTTCAAACATATATTATTCATATCCAAACTTGATGACCTCAAGAAATCATATTAGCTTTGCATATTTGGTGTGAAGAATAGTTAAGTGTACTAATATTTAGGTACAGATACCATTTTATTTAACTTCCACCTATTAGTGTTGTTCTTTTCACTTTTAGATTTGGTGATATCAATTATGCTATTGCAAAACATATTTTAATGCACAGCTCCCAGAAACACACCATTAATTTTCTTGGTCTAGAATTGGTCACTTTAGGACCCAGGGAGGGAGATCTGAACAAAAAGATTGAGCAAAGAGAGAGCTATTGGATTTATGCTTTGGGAGCTCGCTCTCAGAGAGGTCTAAATGAAAATATTGACCTCTCAGCTTTTTGGAAAAAATATAAATTCTGAAACAGAGATAGTACGATGATAATTATCATGTTTACTGTTGCCGTGATATAAGGAAAGGTGCCTGGTGACCTCAAGCTCATTGCTTTGTTTTCTTTAGTTAAATGAAATCTTGTTCTGATTATTGCTGTATGGGTGCTATATTTTTCTATGCTATTGCTCATAACATGCGTTAAAGCACTATACATGTCCTGTGCTCCTTAGCTGTGCCTTTTTTTCCGTTTATCTTTAGGGCTGCTAGCCCTTTCCAAACCCTTTCACTGGTAAATACTTGCTGCCTCATCTCAGGGATCTCCCTTACAGCTGCCTTAATGCCACTGTCTAGCAGATGCCCTCTGTCTTGCCTTGTGAATATGGAGCAAAAGTAGTCATTAACAAATTCTGGCAAAGCCATTATGGCTGCAAATGCATTAACTAGATAAGGGTGTTTTTTGGGCTTAAACATAAACATGAATAGCATTTAGTAAGGCCTACAATACCATTCCACATATGACTTGTGAACAAGCTGGGCAGACTGAGAGTGGGTCACAAGGTGGTAAACTGGATTAGGAACTGGTTGAATGATAGAAGATAGAGAGTCATGGTAAATGGTGCTCAATTTAAGGAAAGGAGTGTGACCAGCAGGGTGCCAAAGGGATCAAGTCCTGGGCCCAGTCCTGTTTACTGTCACAATAAGCGAAATTGCAGAGGGGTTGGAGGGGAAAGTGTGCCTCTTTGCAAATGACACTAAGATCTGCAACAAGGTGGACACTCTGGGAAGGGTGGAAAAAATGATGAGGGACCTAGGTAAACTGGCGGAATGGTCCAAAGTGTGGCAACTGAGATTTAATGCAAAAAAGTGCAAAATCATGCATTTGGATTGCAGGAACCTGGGGAGGATTACGTGGGGGGGGCAGGGGGACTGATGGTCACCAAACAGGAAAGGAATTTGAGGGTAATCATACTGGATGACCTAAAGGTGGCTAAACAATGTACTGTACCAAGACTATGGGGAGAGCCAGTGGGATGTTGGGGTGTATAGGGAGAGGTATCACCAGCAGAAAGGAAGGAAGTGGTGATGCCACTGTGCAGATCACTGGTGATGCCTCATTTGGAATACAGTGTCCAGTTCTGGAGGTCGCATCTCCATAAGGATGTAGAAAGAGTTTAGACAGTAAAGAAGGGAATCAATGATGGTGCAGGGCCTGCACTAAAATTAATATGAGGAGAGACTGGGAGACCTCAATATGGTGAGAACTCAATATATTAAGGAGGCAGCATAGCGCAGTGGTTTAAGGCTCTGAGCTGCAAATCTGGTGACATCCAGCAGACCAGGCCTGGGTTTGAATCCCACAGCTTCCACTTGCATACTGTGTGACCCTGAGCAAGTCACTTAACTTCCTTGTGCTCCCAGGTTGCTCTTGTAAAAAAACTTTTAGCTTAGTGTGCTATTCCTGGTTAAACAACTAAAATATATATATATATATATATACACACATATATATACATACCCTGGAGAAGAGAAAAGACAGGAGTGAAATGATAGAAACCTTCAAATATCAACAAGGCATAAATAGGGTGCTGGAGGGTAGCATCTTTCAGAAAAGGAGGAACAAGGGGGCATGACATGATATTGAAAGGGGGTAGACTAAGGGGTACTATTAGGAACTATTTCTTCACAGAAAGGGTGGTGGAACCTCTAGAGACTTCACAAGTCAGTTTCATTATGAAAGAGTAAAAAAAAACAACTGATACATTTCACGTAATACTACTATACACTATAAAAAATATAGGATGAACAACTTTATGTGTTATGTCACCTGGGGGTTCTGATTCCCATGGACCTCTCGAGCTATGCTGTCCTGGTCAGAGGGAATCAGAACCCCTCTGTGGCAGAAGACACTGGTTGCACATAGCTGCCCATTCAGTATTCTCTATATTTAGTGCTGCATTGAGGATTTCTAAGTAATAAACTTGTGTCATACAATTGTTTTAAATTAGACCAAGATTTTGGTCTATTCAATTCAACTTTGTTAAGATGAAGAGCAAAGTTTTTGGAAGAAACCAAAGGAATAACAACCCTATAAGTCAGGAGGTAATGTTTTATAAATTCTTTTCTATGTAGGTGTGAAGGACTATCAAGCTGTCAGATGTCCAGCAATATCAATTTTGACATCTCTGCAACAAAGCAATAAAGAAAGGCAGAAGACATTTCACAAAACCTTGAGACAGAAATTGATGCCAGAGTTTAGCTAGCTATATGCTGCCCAGCACAGCGTTATCAATTGCAGAATCAGTTTCAGTCGCATAGTTCTATGAAAAGGCTACTGCCTTGATTTAAGATACAGTAAAACTGGTTTAGATAGGGATATGCCTGGACAGCTGATATCTAAAGGTAAGCCCAATACTGCATCTCCTTTGCACCTATGCTCCACTCTAGAAATTGAGTATTTTAATAACTTTTTTTTTTATTCTTTACTTTCTACCAGTTGTACAATCACAGTAACCCACTGCACAGCATGGAGTGCACTGGGGCTTATGCACTCCTGGTGTTGTTGGTCACTTGTCAGGCATAGGTAAATCCCAGTCCAACCCACACCTTGCTGTGGATTATTAAAGGAAAACTTCATGTTAAAATCAGGAAAATATATGGATTATTACTTTTTTTGTGTTCTTATTTCATTCCAGTGTTTTGTTTTGTTTTGTTTTCTGCTCAGGCTGTGAGATGAGTTTTTTCTAACTTCCCCTGGCTGTTGTATGGCCTCTGGTGGCTACCATTCAGGTTTCTTTTAATGCATCTTGCCTCAGAGTATCTTCTCATAGTGCCCTTTGTTCTGATGTCTAATAGCCCCTACAGGAGGCTAGTATCTTTTTACAGGGTCTTTATTACAGCTCAGCCATAGCAGAAAACACAGCAGCCAGGCGTTATACTGCTAGTCTTTGGGTAAGTTTAATACTTTTCCTAAATATTGGTACCTTATCCAGCTGTGTTCTGCTTAGGGTATTTTGTGTGTGTGTGTGTGTGTGTGTGTGTGTGTGTGTGTGTGTGTGTGTGTGTTGATTCAGTTGCTTATGCCTTGCATAGAAAACAGTGCTTGTAGACAAATGTAATCATTTTGCAGCTGTGCTCATCCAATGGCTAACAAAGGAATTCACACCTCTGGATGAGTGGAGGAGGGGATACCAGTAAAGCAGGAGTTTCTCACTTTGCAAAAGGTAGTAAATTAAGCACTGAAATTTAACAAAGAAAAGGCCCATAAAACTCTTTGGATGAGGTTTCAACTTGCAAAAAAAAAAGGCAGTACTGGGGAGGACTTAATTGTTGGAGGAGGTTTCAACTTGCAAAAAAAGGCAGTACTGGGGAAAGATCAATTAATTTCTTAAGTCAGAGGAAAAATAGTGCCCTCAAGCTCCCATACATACACAGTCAGTGTAGTAATGAGGCTTCAGTGCAGAACATTAATTTTAACACTCTATCATGTTGTTTGGAAGATAATTTATGCAGGGAGTCCTTTTCTCAAAGCAAAATGTCTGCAGGGCTATGCCCACTGCACCCATCAAATTGGCTGCTTTCCACCCATCCTTCTCAATTACCATACCTCCCTCTGTTAGACTAACAATTCCTTCTTCTTTTTTTCTTTTTTCCCTAATATATCTAAAGATCTGTTTTTTCCCCACCCTTGGCCCTCCACAATAAGCAGCTCTGTGTCTGCCTTGTCTTCTCTGACTGCCCTTTCGGTTTCCCTTGTTCTCATCTGGTACTCTCCCCATTCTTCCTTCCGTTGCTTTTCCTTGTACCTGGTGAAGGCCTTCATTTTGGCTCTCACTGCTTCCCTGACCTTTCCAGAGAACCATATTGATCTCCTGTACCCTTTGCTTTTGGTTGCACTTCTCATGCAATACTTGATTGCCCCCCTATCTTTCCTCCACATCCCTGATGCTGTCCACTCTGACTAACTTATCCTGGACCAGCTCCCTCATCTGATAGAAATCAACCCTTCTAAAATCTAGGACTTCAGCTTTTGATGAGGTCTTTCTTATCCCAAGGGCCAGGTCATATCATAGAGTTATGATTGCCAGATCCCAGTGTCTCCCCTACCCTCACTTCCCCTACCACTTCTGAGTTGGTGAGCACCACATTGAGAATAGCAGCCTGCTTAGTGGGTTCCTTAGCTAAGTGTACAAGCAGGCAGTCCTGTAATGTATCTATCAAGGCCTGATTTCGGAAGCTCCTTACCACTGGAATGACCCAATCAATATCTGGCAGGTTTAGATCTCACACCACCACCATCTCCTCCTTTGCCAACCCCCTTTCTAGTTCTGCTTCTAGCTCCTTATCTCTCTATTCCCCCTTTCATGGAGGTCCATAGATCACACCCATTCATAGTTTTTTGCCTAAGGATGCCATGAGCTGAACCCACAGTGATTCTTTTTCACAGTTAGCTCCCCTGATGTTTCCATCTTCCATTGCCTCTATAACTTCTCTGACCAACAGGGCTTTGCCTCCTCCTTTACATTTTCCTCTATCCTGTCAAAAGATGGTGTAGCCTGGGACTGTCAGGTCCCAAACGTTATTCACTGTGGTCCACATTTCTGTGATGGCTACTAGATAAGTCTCAGTGTCTGTCATCATTGAAAGGAGCTCACTAATTTTTTTTCTTAGACTTCTGGCATTGAGACAGACCCCTTTCCATCTTTCTCATGACCCCCCTCTTGTTTTTTCCTATTCCTTCTCCTGTATTCTTTGCTAGTCTTAGTAACATATTTTTTTCATGCTGAATATAGTCTTTGTCAGCGCTACCTCATTGGCCTCTTCCCCTAACCTAATGTGTACTTCAGTCTTAGTGTTACACACCTTGCTGCTACTAGTCCTGTATTAAGGGAGCCCTAGCTAAGTTTTCCACCTGATCGCCTTACTCAGTGGCTCCCTAAGCCTCCGTCTCCCCTGAAGTCAGTTTAACTGTCCAATGTAAACATCAGATGTCTGCCCCAGAGCACTGGCTCCCTCTCTCATCAGGTGAAGGCCATCACCCTTGAAGAGCCTCTTGTCCCAGAAGCCCACCCCAGTCACCCACAATGTGGTACCTGTCCTCCTGACACCATCCCTTCAAACACTCATTAAACTCCTCCATCTCTTCCGTTCTCTATCATACCCATTTCACTCATTCCACATGGGTAGGACCTTGGAAAAGGCCAGGGAAGCCTAGTGTGCCTTCAGATTGTTCCCACAGACTCTTAATGTTCCACTTCACTGCCTCTGCAGGCTGGTTTGCCAGATTGTTGGTACTTATGTGTATCAGCACCCTTGGCTCCCCCTCCACCTTCTCCATGATCCCTCATGCTAGCTTCATCCCTGATGGCTGACACATTAGGAGGCATCTGACCATTTCACTCACCTTCCCTCCCCTGCACACCCCCCTCTCTACTCACCAAACCAGTGAGTCCCCAATCACTAAGACTCTTGTTGCTTACTTCCTCCTACTCACTCCCTCAAGTGCCACCAAGTCATCCTGCCCATTTTCCCCAAATGACATAGAGTACCTCCTGATGGAGTCAGGTACCTGAGCCACATAGCAGGAAAAGAAAATGGCTGGGAAAACAAGGAGGAGGAATTCTGTCTATTCCAAAGGGATAGCTCATACAAGAAAAATGGAAGGTGGCTGTCTTTTGAAGAGAGCTTGTCTGTGAAAAACAAGAAGGAAATCAATGTGACAAGCAGGTCTACAGAGTCTATCAGATCAAGCTCACAGAAAAAAAGCTTGGGGAACATGATAGTCACCCAGGAAGGAACTGCAGGAATGCAAACAGTGCAACATAGGTAAATTGCTTAAGTGGTGATATGTGCTTAGTGAAAGTTAAATTACATAAGTGGAATTCTAGTGGCATTACCTATTATGCATCCATGAATTTCTGAGCGAATTTTGCCAATTAGTAATTTCTAGAATTTCCACAGTAAACTTTAACCTACTAAACCACATTATTCCAGCTTTATTAGATTTGAGGGCCTATTTACATAGAGTATGGATGCCAAATGCTGGGTGTATACCTACAATAGCAGTAGAGCTACAAACATTCAAATATTTCAAAAATTATGCACTTTTTTATCTCCCTCTCTTCACTGACCCCCATCTATCTGGTGACCCCCTATTCACATCGCCCACCAAACCGAGGACTTATTCCATCTGCTGCTTCTTCCATCATGGATGAGATGGGTGTCTTGGGAAGTAGTGCAGGGCTTTTAGTGTTGCTGTCATCATCCTGTCAGCAGCAGTGTTTTTTCTTTCTTTTTCTCCCTGATCCAGGCTGGACTGCATGCTGTAATTTGCATGTCCTGTGTCACAATGCAGTGCACCTCTGTGCCTGCTCTCAGTCAACAAGGTACATCATTGTAGAGGCAGTATAGCATATTGGCTAAGATCACTGAGCTGCAAACCTGGAGACCTGGGGTTGAGACCCATCAGCTCCCACTTACATACTGTGTGACCCTGGGCAAGTCACTTAACTTCCTTGTGCTCCCAGATTGCACCTGTAAACAACTCTGGCTTAGTGTGCCTTTCCTGGTTAAACAATTTCCCCCTTTCCTTTCCACTTTCATTGCTGACATTCCACCTAGACTCCTCTAGTTGGCAACCTAGCAACAGTATGTAGCGTCCCCATCCCTGAAGGAGGAGATCCATCAATAGACACTAATTCCTTCTTCCCAGAGCCAGCCCCCATGAAATTCTGGTCAGTGCTTTAACCCAGATCACCGGTATGATGGGGGTAAGGTGTCCAGTATCTCAGCCCTCCTCATCACAGGACCAGTGTAAGTTTTGCATAATTTAACAAATAATTAAATTGTGAAATCATAAATACCTGTACATTGCAAGTTATTTAACCAACTACCTCACTACAGTATTTAGCAGTTTCTAGACTTTTCCAAGAAAATATGTGTACAAAGTTTCAAATATATAACTCCAAAGGTGGATGAGTCATAAGTAGAGAAATATGTTTAGGTATTTTCACAAAAGTAATAAACTGCCAGAATTTGAGCATCTCATCCAAATGCCATGACACTTGACATTCCTTTAGGGACTATCACAAACAATAAGCATTCCTAAGGGCAGGTCTCTAGCTGTAAGAATGACTGAGTTATTACCAACTAAAGAATTTCAGAAAATTCTGTGAAAATTCTATGAACACGAAATTGGCTTATTTCACTCAGCCCTCAGATTAACCCTGATAAAAGAAACCTAACTTACTTGCCACTGAAAGAGGGAGATTTGTGGATGGTGACTCATCTTGTCATTTTTAAGTGTATTTCTGGGTGCTAATTTCAACACTTGTTTTCAGACACTTCACAAACTCTGGATGAGGCAATGGATCCTGCAAGTAGGTAAGATTTGGGACACTGATGATTTTGTGAAACCCAATATTGCAGGGATAAGTAACCAACTAAATTATATTAAATCAGTGTATACAGTGCCAAGGTGCTGGGAAGTTTGATACTCCCTGCTTGTTTTAAGTAACAGAAAAAAGCTGTATGGTAAAATATTAGAAATGGCTTTTAGTGAAACCCTGGTACTAGATCAATGTTCCCCCAATCAGAAATGATTGGTCTTAGTTTGTTTTGCAGGGAATACCTGAAAAATATGAGATACCACGTGACTTACACTACATGGCAAGGTAAATGTAAAAGCCAGTCTGAAGCATACTGTTATTCAGGAAGGTACTATCTCAGATCAGCATTTATCTCTGTTAGATTATTTATCATCTGTTTATGTAATGTCCTTTCATGACTGATTTCTGGACCTATGCTGTCTCTAAGAGAGAGGAAACAGTTTTGTTTCAACCTGATTATGCATAGTTATTATATGGAGGCAATGGCCAGTATCATGCAAAAAAAAAAAAAAACTTTCCTCTTCTATGCATGTTTAAGATACTACTTGTGGCAGGCTAGATACCAGTTTATTATTTATACCAAGCAAATGTCTTATGAAATCATTTTATCATTAACATTAACCCAATTGAGAAGACCATAGACCCTTTGATAAAGATGTTTGAATTCACGTGGCAATGTTCAAATCGATGGACATGTACTGTATATTTTTTGTTTACTAAGTTTTTTTTAATTTTTCATTTTCTTTACTGTTTTTTTTTTCATATGCTAGAATGAGTCTTTATTCCTCAGTAATTAACTTTCCTTAGGAGAAGATAAAGAAAGTGTGTATGTACATTAATATAAATCACTGACTGTGTGTTTTTCCATTTTTTTAACCTTGTTGATATTTTTATTTCTACTGAATTATCTTTTATAATTTATTTCCCTCTCTTTTTCTTCATTTACAGTTTGATAGTTTTCTTTTATTTGCTGTGTAATTAATTCATTTGTACATAATGTCATGTTTTATTTTAATAAAAACATTTCCTTACTCTTGCTTCGGGGGGGCTGATCACACTTACTTCAAGATGGCACATCCCGAGGAGACTGGCGATGGAGCTGATAGGGCAGGAAGCCTGACCTCCCTCTTTGCCCATGGAATGCAAGAGATCAAACAAAGCAAAAACTTACTGGACCAGTAGAAACTGATTTGATGCTACCAGAATCCTTACAATAGGAATCAAAGACTTCAGATTGAGAAATGGAAGTGAAGGAAAGGAAACTGGAAGACGCTCTGACTGAAAGTAAGAATTACTTTAGACAGCTAATGGCAGAGAAAGTGTTGTGCTATATCTATGAAAGGAATAAGGTTTTGGCAGCCAAGCATCCTACAAATAGCACAAAGGAAACAGCTACTGAGCTGTCAAGCAGTAAAACATGCAGAGTCATCCCCATCAGGAGCTGGCATGTACCTCCAGACAGTGTTAGCAAATAGTTGAGAGACAGGACAAGGGCACTCTACACAAAGGCTACAGATTCAGAAAAGAGAAGAAAAAGAGGATACCTAGCCCCCGCGAAAAAACATTGCTAGAAGAAGGATGGGTGATGACCCAGGATAAGGCAACATGACTATGAGAGCCAGAGACTTATCCAGCAGATGGCCAGTGGCAAACTCTGTGTCTAAAGGTAAACATAAACAGTATACTAGGTGGTGGAGGGAGGGTGACAATTAAGTGGGGAAACTACCACAGAGACTGATTAAAACCACACTGAAATGCAAGTACAGAATGAAGGGGAGCAGCTAAGGCTGGCAGGTGATGAAACTGATGTTAAATGGAGTGGGGTGGCATAGTGCTACTGCTCACAATGCTGGCAATCAGGTATCAGGAGTGATCTCATGTAATTGTGGGCTAGCAGGAAGGAGAAGGATTGAGTGTCCCTGTGGACTTTCTCCACCTCCAGGGAGGGAGGGATGTATTCTCCACTACCACACTGGCACCTGGGTGTACACTGATGTCAGTGCAGCTGGAGGAACAACCATGAAGGAGGCTGATGTGGACACTGACATGCTGACATGTTCTGTGTGCACATATTAGGTGTTATCACATATGCCACCTTAGAACTAGGAGGGAGGAAGAAAACAGAAAATGGATTCTGGCACTAGGGGCAAGCAGCCCTGCTATTTCTGACCCCCTTAATCTCAACCAGGCTCACTCCTGCAAGGACCACTAGTATCCTGTCACAGAGTGGTCCCACAATTGCCCCACCTAGGGGGCTATGCAAGGCACCAGTTTGGTCCATACAGAGGAGCTGAGGTAAGTGTTAATTTGGGGCTCCAGTTGACAGTGAAAGGAAAGAGGCATAAACAGAATGAAAAAAAGGAGCAGAAGGAGCCCCTGGGAGGAACCAGTTGTGAATACAAATGCAAGCCTGGTACTTATGACACAAATGACATGGCCACAAGTACCTATAAACCCTCCCCCCTCAAAACATGGTGTTGAACCTACACTGACAACAGTGCATAGTAATATAACTGAGGACCAGCATGTACATGATACCAGGACTAACTGTTAGAGGACAGGGAGTCCATCCTTAGCCTCAGTGCAAACATCATGTGCTTTGCAGATTGCTGCACAGGACTCTTATGACACACAGAAAGAAACTTTTAAAACCTCATATTGATTTTTCAACTGAGAAGAACCAGGACAGCGATGCTAGACAGTGAGACTGTATTACAAAGAAGCCGTGGATTTGCCATAAGTCAGAGTGTATGTAGCACAGACCTTGTTGAAGGATTTGATGAAGTTTATTTTCATCAGAGATATATGCTCAGATACATGCTTTGGAGGACTCTATCTTTTATGTTAATTTTAAAATGGTCACTTCCTTAGATGATTTTTTTTGCTGTCTGAAAGATACCCACTATGGTCTCCATTTATCAAAATCCCTCTCACAAAACATACTATTGAGGCAGTTACCATTTTGTTCAAAAATGAAGGAGTCAGTGTGTCTAACATAAGGTATTAGCTAAAACAAAGATATGAGGTACTTAACAAACCTGCTCTGATCATTGATTCAGAGCAGATTTAGATAGGCAGGTGGAAATTTATAGTCTAGTTAAAATACAGTCAACATCTGCCCAGTAGTTTTATGGAGGCAGAGGTGGGAGTTTGTGCTTTTGACCAGGACAGTCAAAATCCTGTCATAAGTGTGGATCATGTGCTCATTTAAACAGTCCCTGTGTTACACCTATGGGATGGATTGAAAGCTGTAGTCAGAGGACAGACCTTCTCTTATGCCTCTCATAAGAAAAAAGAAACCTATAAGAAACAAAAAACTTAGAACAGAAAATGAAGGAATTAGAAACGATACATGGGTCGTAGGGGCCGGCTGCCACACTGGCCCTATTATTGGAAGTTAAACAGCTGTGATTGCAGCTCAAAGACTTTATTAGAGAAATTATGGCGAATGCTCTCCAATTCATGGACCAAAAATTCTATGTGGGAGGGAATAGGGCAGGTCACCTACTTGCATTTCACCTACATAAGCAGCCCGTGAATAGGTACTGTATATCACAACAGTCAAGAAAACTCAGGGGTGATCAAAGGCTGAAACGACTCCCCACAAAATAGCAGAAACATTCAGACAATATTGCTCAGAGTTATAATCTTCTGAGTCTCAGGCTGACCAGTTTGAAAGGATGGAGGAATTTTTAAATAAGCTCCAGATGCCTAGACAATCTTTAGACTTAGCTCAACAGTTAGACAGCCCATTCACTCAGGGTGAGGTTGATGCTGTAATTAAAGTTCTCAAACACAATACATCCCCAGGACCAGATGGATTTGTGGCCGAATACTATCAGAACTTCCAATCCAAACTGACCCCACTGCTCCTTCATGTCTGCAATATTTCCCATGTCCCTGAGGCCAGCCCCAACTCATGGTCATGAGCCCTGCATCTCAGTACTTCCAAAACCCGGGAAGGATACCTCCAAATGTGGTGGGTACTGACTGATATCTTTACTAAATGTAGATTTTAAAATCTCTGCAAGAATGATAGCGAACTGCTTGCAATCACAACAGGGTTGGTACGCTCTGATCAAGCAGAGCCCATGCCGGTAGTCACCTCCATGATAATGTTCGCAGGCTGTTGACAACAATCACAAGTTTGCATGGTGCCCCACGAGGGAGACAGGAAGCGGGGGTGGTGTTGGATGCCAAAAAGGCATTTAACCACCTTGAGTGGAACTTTCTCGATGTGGTTCTATATAAGTTTAATTTTGGAGATACATTTTGGGCTTGGATTTCAGCCCTATACTCCAAACCAACAGGCCAAAGTAGACTTAATGGAGTCTTGTTGGCTTGTTTTCCAATAAAGAGAGGAACCAGACAAGGTCGTCCCTTCCCCCCTTCTATTCACACTCAGCATTGAACCACTGGCTGGGGCCTTTAGATCAAGCACTGATATTAGTGGCATCAAAATAGGCTCAGTTTAAAATCATATTTCATTTTATGCAAATGACACCCTTCTCTGTTTACAAGATCCGGCCACATCCCTCCCTAGAGCTTTATCTCTTAGCAGAATATGGCAATATCTCGGGTTTTAAAATTAATGAAATTAAATCTGAAATGTTATCGATTGGAGTGCCCGTCACCTCCCAAATCAGGAAACTGACAAATTTAAAATGGATCACTCAGGATTTTAAGTATTTGGGAGTGCAGATCATGGCCAAGTTATACCAAGCCAATCATTTAAAATTACTAGACAGTGTCCATCAGGATTGTAATAGATGGGCTGCTTTGCCACTTTCTATAATGGGACGTTCTGAATCAGTGCATATGAATATCTTTCCCTGTCTGTTATTTTTATTTGACACTGTACCCATACACCCTCCTAAATCATTCTGGACCACTATTCAAAAAATTCTGACTAAATTTTTATGGGGAGGGAAGAGACCTAGACTGCAGTGGAAAGTTCTCCATCTTGATAAATCAAGGGGCAGTCTGGGTGTCCCTGTTATGCGGGTCTACTACAGGGCTGCTCAGTTATAGCTTCTGATAGCCCATAACAGTTGTGGTGGTTTTCTGAGCTGGGTACAGATGGAGAAAGACTTAATGGGCTCTACAGATTTAGTCAGTATTCTTTTCAATAAATGGGACCCGGAGATAGTCGCTTCCCTTCCCATTCCATGGCTTAAAACTGTAGTATACTACTGCAGGGAGGCTACATACAGCCTGAAACTAGATAATGATGTGCTTCAACATGTGGCCAATAGATCGTGCAGAGACTTTCCACCAGGAAGATCTAATCCAAGATTCACACAGTTGCGAGATCGAGGCATGGTTAGGATTGTGCAGCTATTTACAGGAGACATCCTAAAAAATGACAGCCAATTTCAAGAAGAATTTGGCCTACCTGCACAATGACTTCTACTGCTACCTGCAGGTCAGACACTACCTGGCCTTGGGAGGCATGAGGGAGATCTTTGGGACACCTAACAATCACCCTTTAATAGAGTTTGCTATGGAGATGCTTGAGGGCACCGGGCAGGAAAAACACCTGATTTCTCAGCTATATGGCTTGTGTAGGGAGAACTACACAGTGCGCAGAGGGATCAATAAACAGAAGTGGGAAGCTGAGGTTGGGGGTGGTATTACCTACTAAAAATGGGACCTAATCGGGGAGCAGGTGAATAAGACCACAGCCTCTCCCATATGGAGAGAGTTCAAGTGGAAGGTTCTAACTAGATTTTTTATGACTCCAGTCATAACCAAGCATTTTGGGAAGTTTCCTTCAGACAAATGTTGGAGAGGGTGCGGCCAGATAGGCACTCATGAAGACAAATTTTTTGGGATGCCCAAAGATTAAAAAATTCCAGAATAAGGTTTGTGGCCACATGGGCTCTATTTTGAAAATCCCAATTCCTGAGCAGTGCCTGGTTCTCCTACTAGGAGAGCTCCCTCAGGGGGTGCACACTGCAGGAACAAAATATATGTTTAATATATTTACAGCCATGGCTCAGAAAGCCATCAACAGACAGCAGCTGTCAGACAAAGTTCCAGGGACAGAACAGTGGTTAGTTTGTTGCCAACAGATCAAGGACATGGAGAAGCTGACAGCCAATCTTCAACTGCAGACAGACACATTTAAGGCCCAGTGGCTCCCTTTCTTTGAGTTCCTGAGTGCTCAAATTGAGGTTACACTCCTGGATGTTGTGACCCAGGAGGCCTTGGGCCAGTGACAAGGGTGGCTTTCCCCTTTTCGGGACTTCAGAAGGGGTGGTTGATGGCCATCTTTGGAGGGAGGCTGTTCAAGTTAACCAGAGGGACCACTGTGATTTGATCTGAAGTGAGAATTTCATACCCTTGCTCAGATGTAAAGGCAATATCATGACAAAGAATTTGTCACACAACATGTACTGCTCCAGGGGAAGGGGAGGAAGGGAGATAATAGTTATTGTGTCTGTTATGGGTAACATCTTTTTTATGTTTTTTGAGCTCCCGGTTAGCGGGATGTTAGACTGAATTTTCCTTTTTAAACAAAATGTTGTATAAGTATTAATGGTTTTTGATAGTATCTGTGTCATTGTAATTCATTGTCATTCCTGAAAAATCAATAAAAATAAAAAAATAAAAATTCCTGTGTTAGACTCCTCTGTGGCTTGCACCCTGAATAAGGACATGTTAGTATTCAGTGAACTAATTCTTTTAAATGTAACTGGGGTGGTGAACATGACTATACATACAAGAAGTGTCCATGAGCATTAGATAACCAGTATGATAGTCTGAACCAGGAACAAATTGTAGTTACTTCCCAAAAAAAAGGACCTGCAAAAGATAAAGGTCTCCCTCTGACATCTCAGACCAGACAGTCCAAACTGTCACTAGAACTCCAACCTCAGCTACCCCTTTGTTTAATAGTTCTACTTTTTTTTCAATAAAACAGGTGCCAGAAAAGGAGGGACAACCCTCCAAACAGCCCCTGGACCAAGATCATTCTTAGCAGACAGCAGACATAACATCAGTACAGAGACAACAGGTGTACCTCAAGCCCCATCTGAGGTGATGGTGTTAGAAAAGGCTGCAGTTAAAGTAACTGACATGATCAGATATTTTATGAAATTTCTGTGAGAATGGTAGAGACATTTCCTTCTTACCAGCAGTACCACTCTAGGACCATCAGAGAGAATATCTTTAGTAATATCACAGAATATATGGAAACATCTTACCACTTCTTTTTCTGAAACTTTGCTTCCCAGATGGAAGTGCAAGCACCCTTTTTGGAACCTCTCTTTGAAGATCATGTGATAACTTGAGTGGAATAGAAGTATTTTCACTGTGCTCTGGATTTGTCAGACTTTAACTTAATTTTATTTCATATAAAGGAGGATATTATTATAAATAAAGTTAATTTAGTTGATAATACAATGTCAATGAGTCATCAGAAAGTGACAGTGACAAAGAAAATGGAAGTGGAAATGAAGAATCCTCCAGTGAAACATACTCCATCACCAACCCTAGACAGAGCGGGGGATCTAAGCATGCTAAGCAGTCCCCGGTGAAAATGGGTACACAAAACACCACCTGCACTACTTTAACAGAGGAAAAATTCCTTGAGGAGCTAACCCCTATTAAAGAAGTGATACTCACTCTTTTGGAAGACACCAAAGCAATTAGAGACAAAGTCTGAAGAACTAAGTAGAAGAGTTGGTGATGCCGAGGTGAGGATCTCATCTATGGAGGACTGGCAGTACAGAATGAAACCCAAATTACCTGCCTTAAGACAAAAACTTGCTAAGCTCAAATCAAAATTGGAGGACCTGTAGGGGAGAAGCAGATGCAATAACATAATTATTTTTGGTTTGCCCGAATCATCTGAAGGATCCAATGCTGTCCACTTCATTCAGGTCCTTTGTGAAAACTGGGCTGGTCCCTCACCCATTTGCCAAATTTGTATAATTGAAATGGCTCACAGGGCACTCAGGGCCATGCCTAAACCAGGAAAGCAATCAAGACCCTTCATTCTGAAGTTTCTGAATTTTTTGGATAGGCAGCATGTACGTAATAAGACAGAATCTTAGCTGGGATGGAAGGAGTATTCGAATCATGTTAAATCTACCTCAAGCTGTTAGACTTAGGAGAAGAGAATTTGCACTGATTGCAGCCAAACAAATTGCAGTTGGAATTTAATTTAAAATAATGTATCCCACTAAATTAATAGTGAGTAAAGAAAACAAAACCTTTTCATTTGAGTTGCTGGAACAATCTAGAAAAAATTATGTCTGAACTCTTCCCAGATCTTTTTAAATTGAGTTGAACAGATTCTTCTCAACAAGATTCCAAAAGTTAAAAATACAATAGACACATCTAACTATATTTGAAGGTTATTATTATACAATGGTGTTTATATATTTTTAATCCTGGAATGATTCAAACATGTTAAACTGCAGCTAGTTGTGATATGTTTGCTTTACTACGAGTGAAAGCTTTGAGATACACGCTTGTTTAAAGCTATAATTGTGGGGGAGTTGCAGGGTAGGGGGAGCCTTTTCTTTAAATGGTTTCAGATGTCAACTAATGTTTTTCTTCGGAATACGTACATAAACAGTATAGTTCTATTTTCCCCATTGAGTGTTACAGCCACATATATTTATTTGAGCTTAGCAAAGCTGTGTATAGTCTAACTCTTTTCTCTCATGGACTACAGGTAATGACATGAGGAGTGAAAGGAATGCATAACCTAATTTCTTTTTAACTCAGTCAATATTGAGGTGAATTGCTGACTCAGACTCCTTTTTATGCTGTGCAGCTCTAGAGCTTTAAGACAGCTGAATATATATGATGGGGGATCGGAGACTGGTAAATATTACATAAGTTTTACTTTTTTGATGTTTTAGCCAATACTTAAGGCTACTTAAAATTGGCAGTAGTATTTGCAATCTTTATGCATAGAGAGGTTCTTCACCAGACTAATATGCTTATGTTTGGCTCAGTTTTTACAACACAGATGGCATAGTTTAATTATGGTAACAGACAGAACATATTTGTAGTTGAGTGTTATCAATCGGAAATTTCTTTTAAAGCAAACTTTAATTATGAAGTCTGGTTTAGATAGAGTTTCTGAATTTAGTTTTAAAGGCCCATAAGGGGCATTTTGGTTTTTGAGTTGGCTTCAGATATGCCCAAATTTACAAGATCATGAAGCTGAAAGGTGTGACAGCCTGAGTAAGTAATTATAATTATTTCCATAGGCAAAGGACTTTGCGAGTCTGGTGTGGTCCGAATCTACATGTTAGATATTTCAGTCATTGTAAAGATGGGCTTTATTTAGTCAGAGGTTTGATATTTATGTCTTATCGAGGAAATTTAAATAAAACTATACTGCCACAGTGATCTATATTACTATATCTTTTAATGATGGATTGAACTGTGGATATACAGCATAAGAAACTAAGGTAATAATACCTTCTTATATTGGAGGTTCATATGTCCTTAAGTTAATAATAGATAGATAGTTCAGAAATTGATTTGAGTATGCTAGAAAGGAAATTTATTACCTAACCATCTTTATTTATGTTTACATTACAAGGCTGGGACTGGAGGTAGGGTGAAACCATCATGAGAGGTTTATCACAGTCAGAACAGTGGGAGCAGGGCAGACTTTAGGATCAAGGGAAGAGGTAATAAGCAGTATAACTACAGGCTACATATTCCAAATAATTTATGTTATCCTTTAGCTCTTGGGAGAGAAAAGGGGGGCTTGGTTTAGTTTGGATTTTATATTAAATAGTTTAGAATTTGGGTATTTGAAGGCCAAATCTTGGCTATCTTATCTTAATAATATAGTTAAGAAGGTTTATGAGTTTAAGAGTGATATTATGTTTGTGAGACATAAAAAATATTTTACATAAGTAATATTTTTAATTATACTACTTGGAATGTGAAAGGGGCTTGCTCGAAGGTAAAAAGGTTGCAAATTCTGAGACACGCAGTGTCATTAGATAGTAATATTCTGTCTCTTCAAGAGCCTCATCTTTTTTTAATGGAGATCAATCTTTTAAAATAAAATTGGATTGTCACATAGTATATGGACTGGCAGCTCTACCCAGAAAAAGGGGGTAGCTATTCTGATAAAAAGGAAGTTAAATTTCATTCAAAATCAAGTTGGTTGATATATATTAGTGGCCAGAACATTTAATAACATGTGTATACTCCTGGGTTCCATTTATGGACCAAATTCTGATTCTGCAGCCTTTGTAATGAGTTAACTAAGGTTCTGACACCTTTTTTGTGATATAAAATAATACTATGTGGAGACTGGAATATTTTTCCTGACCCACATCTTGACAGATATAATATCTCTGGGGTGAAACAGAATTCTGGCAACAGAGCATTAAAGGAATTTTTAGAGTTATATGAGTTGGTAGACCCTTGGAGAACATGTAATCCATGTTCAATAAAATACTCCTTGTTCTCACCTGTACACAAATCTTTTTCAAGAATTGACAAATTAATAAAATCCTATGACACCAAATTAGAGATTCTCAGATTACAGCAAGAGTAATTTCAGGTCACTGTTTGGTTTGGGTAAAACACAATTGGAATTCTACTTATAAAAAGCAATCTATATGGAGGATGAATAACAAATTTCTTAGAGATCAATACATCATAAAGCATATTAATCAGCTCATTTCAAATTTTATGGAGGTCAATCATAAATCAATAGATAAATTAGATATAGTCTGGTCAGCATGTAAATGTACATCAGGGAAGAATGTATTAGATTATTGTTTAAATGAAAAAATGAAAAAGCAAACTCACGAAAAATTGAAATATTTATTAAATAGAATAGAATATTTAGAGAATCAAATTATTAATTCTCCCTCAGATATTATTTCTCAGGAATTAAAAGAATTTAAAGACCAATATTAAACTTTATCCAAAGAAAAAACAGAATTTCTCATTATTAGAACAAAAGCAAAATATATTGACTTGGTAGAAAAACCCAGTACACTTCTTGCAAATAGGCTGAAAAATATTGAATTGTCCAAAAATGGTGTTTCTATTATCTTGGATAAAGACAGTTCATTCAAAACAGACCCTGGTGAGATTGTGTTAGAATCTGAACATTTAAGCAATAAGGCATGACCAAAGGTTATGTTAATGGTCTGTTAATCACCTTCTAGGGGTGTACTGTGGTACGAGGTGTAGCCAAGCGCCACATGCCCCTAGAGGGTGATTAACTGACCATTAACATAATCCCTGGGAGTGCCTCATTGCTATTATAATAAAACATGTTTTTAAACAGTGTTGAACCTTGCTCAGCATATGGTTCAGCTCTACACGTATGTTAATAAAAGATTAACATAAGGCTGTTAGAATGTTAGCAGCCAATCAGAAAGCTCCATTTCTCAGACCTTTTTATAATTTTTATTAACATTTATATAACCCTATTCCTGGTTCTTCATCACAGACTAATATGAATAGGTATCTAAAAATATCAAATTGTCCTCAGATTGGAACAAAACAAGCACAGGATTTAACTAAACCCATCAGTAATTTAAAAATTATCGAAGCTATCAATCATTTAAAACCAGAGAAATCACCAGGCCCTGACTGGTTCACACAAAGCTTTTATAGACCTTTCAGAGATATTTTAGGACCAATTACGCAATCTCTATTTACTAATATCTTAAAATATGGCTTTAATGACTATTCACTGCTAGAAGCCCTAATAATTTTATTGCCAAAGCCTGACAAACCTAAAGATAGGGTAGGTAGTTATCATCCTATTTCACTTATAAATTGTGACATAAAAATTGTGATATCTATACTTGCTCAAAGAATTAAGAACATTTGGAATCCTTTGATATGTAGAGAACAAGTGGGCTTTATGTCCTCCCTAGACAAGCATCTGATCATATCAGGAAATCATCCTATATTTTCTCCACTTCCAGGGACTCCAGATCTCCTGAGGCTCTGGTGTCCCTGAATGCACAGAAAGCTTTTGATAGAGTAAATATGGTTTCCCGAATACATTTAAGGATTGGTTAAAAATTGTATATTCTCATCCTACAGCAAACATTTTTTGTAATGGCATATTTTCATCCCCTATTTAGTTGTTTTGTGAAATGCACCAAGGCTGTCCATGATCTCCTATCTTATTTAATTTCTATCTTGAACTGCTTTTATATTTCCTGAATATATATCCATGTATCAAAGGAATCAAAGTAGGTCATCTTCATTTAATACTTTCAGCATATGCTGATTATGTATTTTTACATGTTTCTAACCCTGTGGAATCTATTGTGGCTGCTCCAGAAACAATAAAAGAATTTAGCCAGGTATCTAATTATAAGCTGAACAAAAAAAAAAAACAATGATAATGCCACTAAATAATGTTTTTTTAAAGAAGATATTTACAAACTGAGATTAATATGGTCATTGAATCATATTAAATCTTTGCGGATTTATTTAACACAAGATGACACTCAAATAGTTAACCTGAATCTAAACAATTTAATTGGAACAGGCCAGGAACATCACAGGACAGAACATCACTGTCCAAAACAATACCGGCAAAACATCACAGCCTGCAATGTCGGCAAACAAATTCATCGATAGACAGAACCACGCAGGCAGGTGGCAGACAGTATGCTGCAAAGACTCCTTGGTGTCCAGTGGGTCCCACATCCCACCTACCGATTCCTGGTTCCAGTAACAGTAGGTGCATCACACCCTGTTGTGATCTTCAGTGCCACCGCCCCGCTCAATATGCCATAATATTATTCTCTTTTGTAAACTTTATTTACAACAATTTTAACTCTATACAATGCACAGACAGTATTCCTATCACAATCTTTGGATCATTCAGTTAGATAAGAAAAACTTTCCTTTAGAGTCTTTTTGTTGAACTAGCTAGTTCCCTCGGATCATTATAGGTTTTAGATGGTTTTTGTAAACAAATGCAATTTCAAGTAATAGGTTCATCATTAATCTGAAGAATCAATAAAGAAATTATAAAGACCATACAATTTTCTTAACCTTGCTCAAATGTCAATACCATAGTCACAAAGTCCCATAGCTAATATTCAGTCTTCTGATAAGAAAGGTCATCTAAAATTATGGTGTATGCAAAATCTAGATAAAGGGTGTCTATCTGGAATGCCAATAGCACATCGTTCTCTAGTGACAACACAGGAAAAGATTTGTGGGCCCATACATACAGTCTCTAGCTGCTCCACTATAAATGCTTGCCTCATTCCCTGTAGCACTAGGGATAGACCAGTTTACAAATTTATCAGAAGGCAGGAAACCAGTTATTAGCTAATGCTGTTTCCAGTGGCCCCCATATGGAATCATATTTAGCTTCTTTATGAGTCATTTTATATTGGAGATGTTCCATTTTCATGCACTGAATCAAGAAAGTCACCCACTGGGTTATTGTGGTCACCTTATCCGATCCCCACAGAAACATTAGGCTTTGCTTGGCTACTATCACCCCCAAACTCCAAAGCGGATGGACTCTTCCCTTTCTCTATACACTCAGGAGGCCAAGAAGCACATTTGCTGCATCCACATTCCTCAAGCCTCCTAAAGATCTACTTAATAGTGTCACAACTTCCCTTCCAGTCCTGTCGAATTTTTGAACATCCCCATATCAGGTGAAAAAATGTCCCAAGGGAAATATTACACTTTGGGCACCTATCTGAACTTTCCTCATTAATTTTATTGGCAAGAACCAGGGTGAAATATGATCTAAGTAACACTTTATAGTGAATACCCCTAAGCCTATTACTTACAGAACACTCCATCCCTCTTCTCAGTATTCCATCCCAGTCACCTACCATCAGCATAATCAGATGAATGTCTTTCTCCTAATTTCTTTTGATCTCTGCCAGGGGGTCTCAAAGGCCACCCAGTTGGGCTCTATATATTCATGCCATAGATTTAGGCCTCGGCATCTCTCCCTCTCCCAACAAAATCTCCTCCAGAGGAGATAATCTAGGACCCAGAGGGGATCCTCCCCATCTGCTAAACCCCACAACCTCCTTCTTACCTGGAGATACACAAAGAAATGGACATGAGGAATACTGAATTCCTTAATTAAGTCCTGAAAAAGATTTCATTACTCCATCTGTATATAAATGTGAGATAAATCACAAGCCCCTCTTCTCCCAATCCATCAGAGCTCTATATACTGGTAGAGGGGTCCTAGACACCTCCCATAGGGTATATCTGATCCCTGCATTTGGGGAAAAGCCCTCCCAACCCCCAAGCCCCTGGTGGGTTATCATCCATGCCCCATTTCATCAAGCAGAGAAAAGTATTAGGGATATATTTAACTACCTTCTTCTCGGTAGAAGCTGCAAATAATGTTTCAAATAGTGGAGCTCCATAATTTGCCTCCTCTAAAGCAACCCATGCTCCTGTCTGTGTAGTCCCCGGAAACAAATCATCCAGAAAGACTAGCTGGGCAGCCAAATAGTAGAGACAAAGGTTGGGGAGACCGAGCCCTCCTCTATTTATTGGGTGCCACAAAATTTCCTGTCTAATTCTTAGTCGTTTCCCATTCCATAGCAAAGTGGTAATATATCCTGACAGTATTGTAGTATGTTTTTTTAGGAATATGACATGGGAGGGTTTGGAATAAATATAACTATTGTGGCAAGACACACATCTTAACTAAGTTAACTCGCCCTATCATGGTGAGGGGGGAGACCTCCACCACTCACAATCATCTTTTATTTTTTGCAGGAGAGGCTTATAATGCAAGGATCCCAGCATAGAAAACTTTCTGGGAAGGTAGATACCTAAATATTTAAGTACCAGGGTTGGGAGAAATGTTGCTCCATCCATTTGTATACTTGAACCTGTGGATGCCATCAGGAGCCATTCACATTTGGCCCAATTGATTTTATGGCCTGCGAGTATGCCATAAAGGTCAAATATATGTGAGAGGGCAGTGAGTGCTTTCTTGAGGTCCTCCAAGAAGAGGACATCATCAGCGAACAGCGATATAGCATGCTTGTACTTATCATGAACAAAGCCGGTAATGTCCAGGTTGATCTTATTGCTTGGGCCCGCACTTCTATTGTTAGGATATAAAGTAAGGGGGACAGTGGGCAGCCCTGCTTCATTCTCCAAAATAATGAAAAGGGGCACAAAATAATATTGTTTGTAAGGATTTGGGCTTTAGGGAATTTCTATAGACTAGATATCCAATTTTGTATGTCTGGACCCAGGCCATATTTGGCTACAGTGGCAAACATGAATGGTCATTCCACTTGATTGAAGGCCTTCTCAGCATCTAACGTGAGAAGGACCCGATTCCCAACCTCTTTGCCAGTTTTCCAATTGTACATAATATTAAGGGTTCTTCTGATCTTATGTTTGGCCTGGTGACCTTTTACAAATCCCCCTTGATCTGAGTGGCTCAGTAAAAGTAGAACTCCTTCCAACCATTCTGCCAAGACTTTTGCTATTATTTGATAACCTACATTTAACAAGGAGATGGGGCAGCATGAACTACACTTTAAGGGGTCTTTTCCCAGTTTAGGTAAGACCATTATAGTGGCTATATTTTGGGATTCTGGCAAGGCCTCTCTCTCCCAAGTTTCTTGGATCATTAGGTACATATGTTGCCTAACCTCTTGCCAAAAGGTTTTATAGAATTCCACCAGACTTCTATCTGGACCCAGTGCTTTTCCAGTGTTTGAAAACCAGATAGTCATTCGAAGCTCCTCTAGAGTAATTTGGCATTCTAAGGCTTTTGTTTTCTCTGGGTCTAACTCCGGCAAGTTTATATTTTGAAGGAATGAGTTAGGATCGGCTCCCGGAGGAACTTCTGACATATACAGCATTTGATAAAATTGTTGGAAGGTTGCATTAATGGAAGTCTGGTTTGTTGTAATGTTCCCATTACTGTCCTCCAATTCTATTATTTGCCATTCTGCCTGCTTTTATTTTGTTAATCAAGCTAACCATTTACCACCTGTGTCTCTTTCAAAATGGTTACCCACCTTAGTAATTAGTAACTGCTGTTCAATAGTCTTAGAGGTCATGGTGCCACTTACCTTTGAGTTTTTTCAAGTGTGTCCTGTCCAAGGTTGCATCCCCCCCCATAAGCCAGGTTTCTAGACCTTTAATTTGAGCTTCCAACTGATCTCCCTCTTGTTGCTGTTGCACACATCTATTGGTGGCAATGGAGATAGTAAGACCCTGAATGTAGGCCTTCATAGTTTTCCAAGTTCTTGTGGCCAAAGTGTCCTCCACCTTGTTACAGTCAATAAAAACCTATAACTCCTTAGTTATATATATGCTCTATACCCCTCATCAACTAACAAAGTGGGGTCCAACTGCCAGTTTTTCCTCACTGGGGTGTCCCCAGCCAGTCAGTATGACTTCAAGGGGAGAATGATCAGAGATACACAGTGGGCCATACTGTGCTGAAAGGCAGGTCCTCAACAGCTCTGGAGAGATAAGTGCCATGTCCAACCTTGTATATATTTAGTGGGTATGAGAATAGAATGAAAATTCCTTTTGCTTTGGTTTGAGTGGTGCCATATCTCTGTCAGAGAGAATTCCCAAGCCAATTGTCGCAGTGCAATAGCTCCCATTGTTAACTGGTGAGACCGATAATTTAAGTGGTCCAATTTGGGATCGCAACTGATATTAAAGCTTCCCCCCACATATAAGGAGTCATAACTTTGGGCCAAGACTAAAGCTACAGTAAGTTATGAAAAAACTTCAGGTTCTCGAAGTTTGGGCCATAAACTGAAACACATGTTATTTTCTTACCCTCTACTTGGGAATCTACTACAATGTATCGACCCTGCAGATCCTTAAAGGTTGAAATATCCTGAAGTTGCAAACTTGGACAGAACCAGATCGCAAACCCCCTCATTCTCGAAGAAAAACCCATTGAAAGCAGGGTGCCTTCCCAAATTTTGGCCAACCTAGCCATCTCCATATCCATCTGATGAGTTTCTTGTAATAAACACACATCTTCCTTCACCCTTCAAAGATATGTAAGAACCTTTTTCCTTTTAACAACAGTGTTAAGACCATTAACATTCCAAGAAACAACCTTCATATCTGAACTATATCTTTCAATATTATTTTGCTCCAAAAAGTTTCAGCAAGCTCTCTATAACATGACTTGTCAGGTATTGCATGGAAAAAAACTAGAACAAACTGTAAACAAACTTTCATGAAACTTATAAAACAGTTCCTCCCCCAACCCCTTAAATTGAAACAGACTGTAAGGTAAGAATAACTCCGAATGTAACCAACCAGTATAAACTCGAAAACCTTGAGATGTCTCTCTTTCTCCCCCCTTCCAGGTTTCCCAGAAGAAAGAGCATCCTCCAATATCTCTTCTGATTGTGGAAGAGCCAGGACACTCATCCAGTGTTCCTCTCCCTTAAAGCTATAATCCCAATGAATTTGCCTTACCGCCGATGCCATTTTTTTTTATTTATGGGGGGATATTTGGAGGGGGGTGAGTTGGTGTTCAGTCTGTCCCCAAAAGACCACCTCCACTCATAAGGGGGGCACAGAGTAGAGTGTGTACCCTGCCCATTGTATGGACCCCAGTCCTCATGTGCCAGCAGCAATTACCATGTAAACATGTATTAGTCAAGCTCTCAGTCACTGGGTGAGGGCTGGTCCCAGGCTGGAGCAAGCTGATTCATGCTTCCCCCAGGCCCTCACCCCCATATATTTACCCACATTTTTACCATTCAGTGCTCAGATATCCCATGAAAGGGTTCCCCACAGAGCTCAAAAGTTCCCATCCTGCTATGACAATTGCTGCTCATCTGTCACACTTAGACCTGGCCCACCCTGAGCCTATCTCCCCCCCAGGGCCCAGACCAGCCACCCCCACCCCTACCCTATCCCCCCTACATACCTATATATCCACTGCCCCCAGTTTTACAGACTTATATGCTCTTAGTTACATTGATCTGGAGCTACCCTGGTGGTTAATTGTACAATATCTCAGTCTTGTCTTGCCAGAGCTACATAGCACACTTCTCCCTTTCAACTTGAAGGAGGCAGAATAGCACAGTGGTCTAAGGCTCTGAGCTGCAAATCTGGTGACATCCAGCACACCAGACCTGGGTTTGAATCCCACAGCTTCCACTTGCATACTGTGTGACCCTGAGCAAGTCATTTAACCTCCTTGTGCTCCCAGGTCACTCCTGTAAAAAAGCTTTCAGTTTAGTGTGCTATACCTGGTTAAACAACTAAATAAAAAAAAAAAGCAAAAAAAAAAAAACCTCATAGCTGCTTTCATTCAAAGGCCCCAAATAATTCATAGTTTGGACCTACAGAGTTTGAAACCTCTTAAAACATGCTGCAAATGGAGCATTAACTAAAACTGAAGCTACTTTGCTAAACCAGGAGTTCTTATTGTTATTTTACTGCTCAGTTATTACTTGTGGAAAAAAAAAATATATATATTACTAAAAAGAAAAGCTGTGTAGCCACACAATATATAATAGCATGCCAAAGCAAACTGTACTGTAATCTAACCCAGCTGCAAGTACTGTTAATGATGGCAACTGCATGTCTTTCTCAGCCGCCCACTGCTTTTTGTGCAATAGTGTGCAAAGTTCACAGGCCATAACAGTCAAGTGTTCCTTCTGGAGCAGGCCACCATGTGGGCCAATAGGAAAGTTACAGTGCATTCAGATATGGCCTGGTCAATGAGATACACGTCAGTGACCCAAGCAATACTTCACTAAGTGCTTTTTCTATGATATCCAGCTGAATTGTCCAGTGATGAAAAAAGGAGTGGCTCAGGTGGTCTTCTCTCAGTGGCAAATGAGCAGACCATTAAATAAAGGAACGATAATCAGAACCTGTATGACACAGCCGCTAGCAGTGGTAGAGAAGGGGAAAGGGGGAAGCCCCCGCTCCAGCCCTGATAGGCTGGGTAAAGCCCACTGCAGACTGGGCAGGGCATATCCCCCCCAATGGATCCGGGTATCACCACTACAAACAATTCAGTGCCTTTGTATCAGACTCGGGACAGTCAGGTATCTCCTTGGGAAGGTGACACTGGGTTCTTCATGTTCTGCTCTTCAAGCTCCTCTTCCACATAGTTCAGCACCACAGCAGGATCAGTAAAGGTTTTAGTTTGCTTATTGGGAGCACTGATAACCAGCACTGCAGGGTAAACCAAAGAGAAGGGGCATTTTATAGCTTGTAAGCATTTTTTTTACATTTGCAAAAGCCTACCTTTCTTGCTGTAAACACTAGGAGTAATTGGGAAAAATGCTAACCTTATTGCCATCCACAAGAATGTAATACATTTTTCTGGCCATAGCCAACACACATTGTCGGTCTGGGTACTGCAAAAACTTGGCAATAACATGACGCAATCTCTCATTTGGCCCAGGACACTTCCCTGCAGACCAATGCACCCTTTGAATTTCTAGTGCAGTATCCTCTGGAAGTGGTAGCATTTGAACTAACCACTTCTCTACATACGCCACACTGTCCCTGCCTTCAATCCCTTTGGGGAGCCCACCAGCCGTACACTGCAGTGGTGCTCACAGTTCTCATGGTCATCGAGGATGGTCTTCAATTGCTCTATCTCCCGCAAAGCCTGTTTAAGTTGTTTTTCAGATTTTGCAGTGTCATCCTCCTGTGTGCACACCCTCTCCTTCCACTCAGTGAGTCTACTCTCATGTTTGTCCATCCGTTCACCCATAGTATTAAGGGATTATTGAATATGAGCAAGCTGGGCATTAAGTTTGGTAAAGGCCACTTGCATCTGTGTTTGGAGGTTGTATTTAAAGTTAGAAATGATGGATTCCATGTCTAAGTTCAATCCCAGTGGAGATTTGGTAGCTTGTGGCTCAGCATGTAGTGTTGTCTCCATCTGTGATTTTCCCATGGCCTGAGTTACTGGTGGATCAGGCCCAACTAAGCAGAAGTCTCTACCACCACTTTAAAATTGAGTTGGGCTTGTTTTCTTGAATTTTTTTGTATTAGTAACCATTCCAGATACCAGGACAGTTATTCTAAGGGCAGCCAAAGTAAAAGATTGGGCACAGAGGGGGTTATAAAGTCTAGATGGTTGCAGAGCTTCAGTCTATGCATCCATCTTGTTCCCTGGCTTGGCCACGCCCCTGCCATAATGGTATTAATTATAGGACATTATATACATGTCAGTCCCTGGTTTCCATCCCCCCCAAGCCTCAGTATTCTCATAAGCACACAACACCATGGTAGTCACTGGTGAACTAAGGTCCCCACCCAATCCCTTCCTGCTGGTCTAGTGGCCCCCATACACCCCCACCTGGCAAGTAGTGCCCACCACCCCACTCCCTCCCCTATTCTGTACACTGATCGGGCAACCAGCACATCCTTCCTCCCGCCACCATGGGTGGCCACCCAATTAAATGTCAATGTGCAGACTGAACTGTTCAGTACGTGTACTGACAGTTCATTTGGTGGCTGGCTGTGGTGGTGTGAGTAGAGTTGTGCCGGTCACCCTATCAGGGTACAGGATGGGGGAGAGATCAGGGTGGTGGGCACTACCTGCCAGGTGAGGGGGCCACTACTCCACCAGGAAGGGATGGGTTGGGGACCCTAGTTTGCCGGTGACTGCCATGGTGTTGTGTGCGTACAGGCATACTGGGGCTTGGGGGGGATGGAAACCAGGGACTGACATGTATGACATTTCAATACCATGATTGCACATCAGGGGCATATCGAGGACTGGGGAACAGCCGCTAGTTCACCAGGGACTGACAGCCCTATAATTAATAACATTACAGCATATTGGGCGGGGTGAGGGATTGGAGATCACAGCAGGGTGTGATGCACCTACTGTTGCTGGAGCTAGGAATCGGTGGGTGGGATGAGGGACCCACTGGACACCAGGGAGTCTTTACAGCATACTGCCTGCCACCTGTCTGTGCAGTTCTGTCTGGCGATGGATTAGTTTGCCAACATTGCAGGCTGCAATGTTTTGCCAACTTTGTTTTGCAGCACAATGTTTTGTCCCGTGATGTTTCTGGCTAGTTCCATTTAATTAATTCCTTAAAACAGGATATTAATTGATGAAAACTACTTCCTCTTCCTATCTTAGGCAGAGTATTGTAAAAATGAATATATTCCCCAGACTCTTTCATCCCTTAAACGTGTTAAATATATAACTTCCTTTAAAATGGTTTGCTTTAATACAAGGTATAATCAATGATTGCTTATGGCAGAACAAACAGGTTAAAATGGCCTTAAATAAATTGATGCTTCCCAAATCTCAGAGGGGTATTAGAATTCTGACTTTTACTCTTTATTACATGTCCACTCACATCAATAAGTATCTCAAATGGATTACTCATGATACTAATGGTGGAAGATACATGTCTATTTGGCTTGACTTGGAATTATCTCTGCATAAAAAATTCAAAATATCTCCTTTGGCCATGTTATATATGAATGTTTATAACCTACCCACAGCTCCTAAAAACATGGCTATGGGTGTTTCTCTTAAAATCCATAATCAAGTGCCCATGTTATTGGATATTCAATTCTATAATGATATTAATCAACCTCTTATTAGAGTCACGTGATGTGGGAGACCGAGTAGCTGGGTCCGCTTGAGCTCCGTCTTCTACTCCGCTAATCTGGTTAAAACTATCCAGTTAGAAGTGAAAGACCGATTGTGCTGTGCAGGATATCGTCGGAGGAGTGTGCCGAGAAGAGTTTTATGGAGGCAGATATGCACAAGCAGCCCCCAAAACACACCCCGCTTGCAACACCCGAGAAGGTGGCTAAAAAGCCTAAGGCCTCGGCCTCTGAGTTGGGTCACGGGGAGAGTGCATGCAGCAACCCGGATGAACTCCTTTCCCTGGCACGGTTTCTTGAAGAGATGGGTCCCTTGAAAATAACGATTTTGGAAGTTGCTGGTGAAGTTAAAAATATAAATACAGCCATTGAAGACTTATTCAGGAGAATTACGGACACGGAAGCACGGGTATTCTTGTTAGAAAAAAGTAAAGATACGATGGAGTCATCGGTAGTCAAATTGACACAGAAAATTCAAAAGTTAGAAAACAAGGTGGAGGATCTGGAAGGCCGAAGTTGGCGTAATAACGTCGTTGTCTTAGGACTACCTGAAAAAGCTGAGGCTAATAGCCCGATTGTGTTTGCTCAGAAACTGGCTGAAAAAATAGCAGGGTCTTCCCCTTATGGGCCTAAATACATCGTTGAGAGGGCACATAGGGCGTTGCGCCCATTACCACCATCTGATCATCCACCAAGGCCATTCATAATAAAATTTTTGAACTACCAGGAAAAGCAACTCTTGATTTCCAAGGCAAGGGAGGACAAAGAAATATTCTGGGAAAGTACCAAGCTAAGGATCGCCCAAGACCTTCCTTTAACAGTCAGACAGAAGAGAGCTGCCTATCATCCTCTCGTCAAGAAGCTGATACCTGCAGGGGTGAAGTTCAGGATGGGATACCCTGTGAGGCTTCAAGTGTATATTGGGAAGGAATGGAAATCTTTTGAATCTCCTGACTCAGCTGCACCGGCCTTGAAAGAGGCATTCCCCGATCTTTTCAAGGACACTTGAGCTAATCAGGGTCACATTCGCGGTTTCCTCTGGGAGCCTTAGTGCTGTTTTCTTTTTGTGAAATGATGCTTTTTGTCTCTCAACTCAGGTTTGAACCCGGGTCCACCGGGGGGTCCATTTTGTTAAATCTCTCATCTTCAGGGTTCCGAAGCTGAGTGGTGTTATGCTATTAATTTTGGTTATTTGGTTTCATGAAGCAAATGCCCCTTGGCGACTTAAGATGGTTCTGGACTGTCTTTCGTATGGTTTCTAAGGACTGCATTTCATAGAAAGAACACTACTTCTAACCAGTCTTGGACATCTTTTGTTTTTCAGGGCCTGGACTACGTGATATTTGTGGGCCTTTTTCGTTTTGGACACATGTGTTTGGACTTCTCAGTATATATTGGGACTTCTCTTTTCAGGCACAAGGTAGTTTTCCTTAAGCACATTTGGAATCATGTTTGGAATATTATTTGGTATTAGGGTCCATTTTTCTAATGGTATCTTGCAGTCTGGGTACCTTTCTGTATATTCTGTTCAGGTGGAGTAGTCGTGAGTGGAGTGAAAGCGGTGTATCCTGCTGTCATAGGCCACATTGAGATTTGGGGTGGTAGTGGGTGGGGGTTTGGTGGGGCTTATGGGACTATGGGGGTTTTGAGATATGGCTGATTATTTGGTTTTCGGGGGGGCCTCTCATCTATTGGGGGTTTGGGTTTCGGACACAAGGACTGGGGTTATATGGGTCAGGCAAGGCGGGCTAGAAGTTGGCAGTTAGCTTTTAGGCTATGGGTACTGATACCTGTATAAAATTTTGTATGTTGAATGTTAAGGGAGCTAGACATCGAGTCAAGCAATACAAGCTATTGAAATATTTGGAAATGGCTAGGGTTAAGATAGCATTCCTACAAGAAACACATTTATTACTTGATGAAAGCAAATGTTTGAGAAAAAGACAATTTGGAGAAATCTTTTCTGCTCAGGGTACCACAAAGAGTAAGAGTGTTTCGATTCTAGTACATAGGTCGATACCTTTTGTTTCCAATAAGGTTATCTCAGATAAGGATGGGAGGTTCGTATTCACTATTGGGAAGTTATATAGGAGGGAAGTATTGTTAGGATCGGTCTATGGGCCTAATTCGGACAATCAGGATTTTTTAATTAAATTACTGCAAAGGTTACTACCTTTTGCTCATTTGCCCATAATCTTAGGTGGGGACTTCAATGTGGCCCTGGATCCCACATTAGACAGGTCTTCAGGACTAAGTATGTGTCTCTCCCCGGCTACCTTAGCTCTAACTGACTTATTGGTACGGTTGGGCCTAGCTGATGTGTGGAGGTCTCTGCACCCACAAGCCAAGGAATACTCCTTTTTTTCACCAGTGCATAAGTCGGGCTCGAGAATAGACTACATACTCCTTTCTCGGGTCCTACTTAAAGGGGTTTTTACCGCTGAGATTGTGCCGGCCCCCTTGTCGGATCACTCGGCTGTGGAGGTTCTGATCTCGTTTCCATCGGCTTTGGGCAAAGGTAACAGGTGGAAAATTAATAACCAGTTACTCCGCCTACCCAAGGTTGTGCAGTGCTTAACTTTTCAGCTCGATGAATTTTTGGCCTTGAACTCTACTGAAGAAACTAGGCCGGACATACTTTGGGCAACTTTAAAGGTCTTCATGAGGGGCCTCCTTATCAGGCAGGCCACTATTATGAAAAAGGAAACCAATGTTTTAATGGTAGAGAAATTGAGAGAGATTAAGGAACTGCAGGCTTCATTGGTCTCTAATCCACAAGAGGAAATTGAGCTAAAGTTAACCAAGGTTAGGGATGAATACCTTAGAATGCTGGGGGATCAAGCTGAGCTGGCCATCATTAAAACCCAAACTTTATACACAGATCAAGGGGAGAAGCCGGGCAGACTATTGGCAAGGCGGTTAGCACAGCTGGAAGCATCTCGGCTCATTGAAGGAGTCAGATCGGGTAAAGATGGGTTGATTAAAACCACCCCAGAGGACATCGTCCTTGTTTTTCGTGATTATTATGAGGCATTGTACGGAGGTATGCAATCTCCCCCCACAGCTGAGTGACATCCAGAAATTCCTAGACAGGATACCTCTTCCTAGTTTGGAGGGGGTGGACAGCAAGGTCTTGGTAGCAGACATTACTTATAATGAGATAGAGGATGCGATCAGAGCTCTACCAATGAATAAAACTCCTGGCCCTGATGGGTTCTCACTTAATTTTTATAAAACCTTTTCTTCCCAACTGATTCCATTGCTGGCCGGCCTATACCAGTATATTTTATCGGGAGAGGAAGTGGATAAATACCTTTTTGAAGCTTTAATAGTGTTAATCCCCAAGCCTAATAAGTCACTTGAAAACCCAGGTAGTTATTGCCCCATATATTTACTTAACTACGATATTAAAATACTGGCAAAAATTCTGGCTGAGCATATTAGCAAATTCCTGCCTCATTTGGTAGGACAGGAACAAGTGGGTTTTATGAAGGGCAGATCCTCAGCGGACCATTTCAGGACGTTGTCTCACGTCTTCTCGGCCTCCGAGGAGGCCAGGGCCCCTCAGGCCTTGGTCTCCTTGGATGCCGAGAAGGCGTTGATAAGTTCATTGGTCCTATCTTACCAAGTGATGTTAAGGGTAGGTTTTCTGGAGCAGTTTGTCGGTTGGATTAAGGCCTTGTATTCAAATCCGGCGGCAAGAGTGACCTGTAATGGTGTTATATCTGAACCCTTTGTGTTAAAGGCTGGGACAAGGCAGGTCTGTCCCTTGTCTCCTTACTTTTAATCTTTATTTAGAGCCCTTATTAGGTATATTGTCTGTAAAGACACGATTTTTGGGATCAAGGTGAGACCAGACTATCAAGGTTACCGCTTTTATGACGACCTCCTGATTTACTTATCAGATCTGGTCTCTTCTGTTCCTGTCCTATTAAACGTCATTAAGGAATTTAGCCTAGTATCCAATTATAAGCTAAACCAGGACAAGACAGTAGTGTTCCTCTTTCTAACGGGTTTTAAAAAGATATCATTGGATGGGTCTGGGTTGGAATTCTAAATCTCTCAATTATTTGGGCTCTCATAACTGTAAATCCTGATCATCTCGGCACCTCAATCTGGATACTTTAGTTTGGAATATCGATTTGGATATGAAAAGGTGGGCTCAATTTTCTCTATCACTTTGGGGCAGGATTAGCATAGTAAAAATGAACATTTTTCCCAGGCTTTTCTACCCATTATCTATGTTAAATATTCAACTCCCGATGGCTTGGTTCAGTAGAATTCATAAGTTAATAGCCAATTTCATCTGGAATTTTAAGAAGGCAAGGATGTCATATAATAAGCTGGCGGCACCCCAAAACCATAGGGCCTACAACTCCCCACTTGCACACTATATTGGGCCGCATAGATTAACAAGTATGGCAGGTGGCTGGGCTCCTCTACTTCTGTTGGGCATAATGAATATGTCCCTCTCTGGTATGATCTTGAACTCTCTATTATTAAGGGATTGGGTCTTAACCATGAGGCCTTGCTGTTCCCCCAGATTAGTTCCTCTCTCACGAGTCTCCCCCATTGGTGTTTCCCTCAGGATTCATGATCAAATCTGCAGTTTTTTGAAATACGAATATAGGTTAGATGCGTCTCAGCCTCTCACTGGCAGCCCATACTGGTTGATTGGAGGGAAGCTGATTGGGTATAGATGGTTACCCGGCTTAGAAGATATTAGGTTGGGAGATTTTTTTGAAGAGGATGGCAAGCTCTATATGACCCCCCAGATACTCAGCAGGTTGAACCTACCGGTGGGTGAGTGTTTTAAGGTATTTCAGGTGCGTCACCTTATAGTTCAGAAGCTGGGACTAAATGGTTTTAAGCCTCCTAAGATAGATTTTTGGGATACTATTAGACCTTTGGTGGGCACTCCGCATGCAATATCCAAAATATATGCATTACTTCTGAACTGGGCTTTCCCAGATGGTTTTTCTCCTCCTTCAGTTTGGGGCAGTGTTTTTCCTAATTTGGAGCTAGATTGGGCTCAGATATGGTCTAATTGTCATAGGGTTTTGAAGCAGGACCCTCTTAAATTAACCCAGTTCAAGATTTTACACAACATCTATTATTCTCCCCAGAAATTGCTTAATTTAAAAATGTTATCGGACTCTTGCTGTTTTAGGTGTGGGTCAGAGGGAGGAGATCTACTACATATATTTTGGCATTGTACCAAGATCGCTCAGTTATGGTCAGACATTAAAGAAATGTGAGCCTCCTTCTGGGCCTAGACAGATTGTTTAAGCCAGAGATCTGCATATTAGGATATATGCCTGAGGTCTTTGTCTCACAGAGAAAATTTCATATCTTTTGATATCTATTTCAGTTAAGAGGCTTGTGCTTAGACATTGGAAGGAAACCAATAGAATCCATTACTCTGAATGGTTATCTGAGCTTTTAGTCCTACTTAGGATAGAGGCGAATAGCAATATTGCATGATCAGCTCCCTAAGTTTGAGAAAATTTGGTCTCCATTAGTTTGCCTATTCATGATTATTATGCATCAAACCTTTCTGTTTGTATAAGCTTTGTCTGCTAATGTCCATGATTTTTTGTGTCTGGAGGAGGTGGGCGTCGAGAGGCCCAGGGAGGCAGGGGAGGACGGAGGAGGGAGGCATTAATTTATGAGGTGCTCATTTACTCTTTTATGTTCACATCTACGTAAACTATGCTGTATTATGCACCTTATGATACTTTGTATACGTAGAGTATCACCTCCGTTCATCTTAAATTGTCAATAAAAAGTTAATGGCAAAAAAAAAATCAACCTCTTATTAACAACAATAAATTCAAACTAAACAAGAAAATCTTTACACTGTCCTGATTTCCTGAGGTCGAAGGTTTGCCGGTGGCATCTTTATTAAAAAATGGCTTCGTATTACCCTTTAGTGAAATTTTGAAAATTTTTTCATTTAGTAAAAAATATGTTATAAATCTAATTTTGCTAAAAATTGCACTTGTTTCCCATATTAACCTTCATCCTATAGCTAGCAAATATAAAATTATATTATTCATTAAATACTCTGATGCACAAATTCAACCATGATACAGGCATCTGGAAGTAGATAATAATTTTCAAGATTGGTCTAGAATTTGGAATAATATCTACCAACATATCCCTTTAGACAATTTAAGATTAATGTAATTTTAAATTTTACACAATGCCTTTATGACACCTGTCAAGCTGGCTAGATATGGTCTTCTAAAGTCTGACAACTGTACATGTTACAACACAAGTACTGGAACTCTGAATCATATCTTATGGAGTTGTCCACTGGGTTAGACCTATTAGGGAAGATGTTAAAAAAAGGTGTTAGTTAAACTAAATTTACAAAGTGCATTGAATCTTGAGGGTTGCATCATAAGCAACTATGACATTCTTTCTAGTAGACTGGATAAAGATATGATGGTTTTAATACCTATAACTACTAAACCAGTAATTTTAAGGAAGTGGTTAGACAAAGATATCCCTACCTTTAAAGAATGGACTTTGAGTATTTTGCCCAACCTTCAACTGTGTAAATTTATTGTGAGCTTTAAAAACAATGGCCCCCATATTCAAACGTCCCCTGCAAAATTGCACAAGTGCCTGTGCCACGCATCTGAGATGCTCTGGCCCAAAATAATGGGATATTCAGAAGATGCACCAAGAGATGCACGCGTGCATGTCCAGCTGAATATCCTGAAGATGTGCAACTGCAAAGTGGGAGATGTGCGGCACAGCAGGTCACCTGAGCCTTATGAGGAGTATGGGGAAATGCGCGATGCAAAGCCACTTGTGTGGTGCACACAGCTGCAGTATCCAGCTGGTTTATGCAAATGATCCCATTGCACATTCCAAGCCCATCTCCCACATGCGCAGATCATTACTGGAATGTATTCAGGCCATTTGCATACTTCTGACATGCTCAGTTCCAGCTTTGCAGGGCAGCCCCACCACTCCACAAAGGTGAACAGAAGGTACTGCAGCTTATCAGGCAGGTGCAATGGGCTGTTTGTGTGTGAGTGGGTGGACTGCATTGGCCTGGGTACAGTGCTATCATCCATAGCCATGTACAGGGTCAGACTGGGGTATGGGGACTGGGTACAGTGCTATCACCCATAGCCATGTACAGGGTCAGACTGGGTTATGGGGCCCACCTGGACAGGTGCCACAGAGGCCCACCAGGACATGCAGCATGGGAGGGCACAGAGTGACACAGTCTGATCAGCATGCCACATACATGTGATACACCAGCTCCATATGCAGCATACAGTCACCTGCAGTGCCACTCCCCCATATGAGAGGAACATGGTGATGACTGCAAGGAATGGCAGTGTGCTAAGGGTGACCAGGTACCCGAGTGGGTGGGTCTCACTTGTGTGCACCTATGGTGTACCACAGTGGGTGTGTGCCACAGATCAGTCCCTGGCCAGCGCCAGGCTGCCACCAGGCTACCTGGGCACTGTTGCCTCAGACGACAACCTGGGTGCATGCCACTGCCAACTGGCACCCTGCAGGCTGCATGGGTGCAGGTCATGGTCTCTGGTACATTTTCTGCATTGTGGCTATCTACTCCACTGCTGTGCCTGGGGAAACTTGACAGCACAGGCATGTGGCTGCTGGGTGTTGACATCCAGGGTGTGGTGTGTGGAGCTGCTCCCTGAACGGTGCCAGTGGTGACACATCACCTGTGGCTTTGGGTACGACAATCCTGGCATGACAGCTGTGTGTGTGTGGATGCCTGGAGGATGTTCTGTTGCACCTCAAACAGCTGTCTCCGGATGGCCTGCCTGCAGTTCTGTGGCCTGCCTGTGGGTGGCTGGCTGATTTATGCATGCCTTTTCCATGCCTAACTTTGGGCAGCGCTTTCCAGAGATGCACGGCAGATACACTGCACATTTTGGCTGAATATAGGGATGTATGGCATGTTCATGAGAACGCACCTTTTCTTTGTGCTGCATACATTATCCCTGCATGATGATGTGATGGTGGATCCGGAGATGCAAGATGCATTTCTCCCTTTTGAAATCACACTTTGGCACATTATTTGGGATGGGCAGTGCATCTCTACTTTGTGCCATGCATCTCCTTTGAAAATGTGGGCACTCTTCCTAACTTTCAAAGAAGTTTGGGAAAATTTTATAGATAAGTATTAACATAAAAATAAAGAGCGAGTCCCTATGTCTGTCTCTGTCTATGTCTATTTTTATCCATGTCTATATCTAATATTATATATATGTACCAATATCTACACTTACATCCATTTATATTTTTTAGTTAAATTATACCCTAATTTATGAATTCTTCTTTTTCCTAACTAGTTTCAGATTTATGTACTTAGTCTTTGATTTTACAATCAAAATATCTTTATTACTTATTATTCTTACATAGCTGGATTTGTCTTGATGTTTTTTTTTTTCAGTTATATATATGATAAACTATTTGTACTTTTTATCTCTACTGATATAGTATCTCTACTGATATAGTATATCACTCTGTATGTAGGTTAAAATCTGTTTTTGACCTCCTGCATTATTTTTTGAAGTTCAGCATTTTATTGTATTTTCAAGACACAAGATACATACATGAAAATCCAAAAATCCACCCAGTACATTTTATATAAGATATGACTTGCGTGAGCTGTAAGTACTTGGATTATATCAATGTGTACAGTTAAAGTGCCCTAAACAGAAGGATGGCTGCAGCAGTCTTAAATGTGTGACGATTTTGTATTACATGCTGTGTCATTGGTAATGGTTGGTACAAGCAATGCATCAACCTACTGGTATTAAGAAATGAGAGGCTATAAAATTTCTCTGCATTTCTGCTAGTACCTAAATAGCCATCATACACTCTGTCTTTGCTTGCTACTGTTTAGTGATGAAATGGTTATTTCCCGCTTATATACCATGAAACTTTACATGAATGGTAAATCACAGTTGGTTATTTTATAGGCCCCTCAAGTCAGAATCCTTCAATTACTTGGGTGAACCACAAAACCTAAACCTAAACATTTGGCTCTAATTACCTGATAGTGAATGTTTTGAGCTGTTGCAGGACTGTATGCAACTTTAACCTCTCCACAATGATAGCTGCCTTTGGGAGACTGAGAGGTCCACTAATATGAATCTTAACTTATGCCTTGTCTTGGTGGAGGATTTGACCCTCTGGATGGGTTATTGCTAAATTGCTGTAAATATCTATACATGTGGTTCCAGATGAGGAAAAGAATATGCAAAGTATTGCTGGTAAGGTGGGAAAGTCTGACAAACGTGACAAGTTGAGATAGACTAGCCATGAACTCTACCATAGTTGGTATCTCTGAGGTATACTATCTTTGTAATAGTAGATGTTTGGCTATGATACTGGCCTGTATCAGCAGAGATCTCTTTCTTTTAGGGTATATATAGTCACCTTCATCTACACCAGTCAGGAGCAACCCAGGGGGTGTGACTGTAGTGCTTTGTAGAATTTGTTGGAGGAGCTTTGTCATCTGCCTCCAGTAATCTTGTATAAGTGGGCAACTCCAAAGGATATGATAAAAGTCATCATGAGGCATGTGACAGTGCCAGTATTGATGTGAAGGCATCAATTTGGCTTTGTATAGTACTTCAGGGGTACAATACCAGCAGTGGATGATTTTGTTTTGTATAAGACTGCTTTTGGGATCCTTAGCAGATTCATGGGCATGTCGCCAACATTGAGACCATTAATTGACCTCCTGCATTCTGGTAGATGGCCTTCATATTTTTGGAGGGAGAGAGTAGGTTTACTGAGTGATGGTTTTGGTTTTTTCTTTAGTTTAGTTTCATTTTATGTATTACCTGTGCTTTTTGTTGTATATATTATTATAACCAATAAAGAGACAAACATTTAAGAAAAAGAACCTCCCTTTGAAATGGCCCCTCCCCACTGAAGAAATGTTATGACTATAGTGATTAGGAAAACAAGGGGGAGAAGTTGAGAACCAAAATAAAAGATTCCCTCCAAAATGATTTCATTTCTGCTATAGAATAAATTTGAGATTTTTCAACAGCTAAAAAATGGGAAGGTATGGATGGGAGGAGGAGGAATCTGAAGTCTCTCCTATAGCATCCTAAGAAAGGCCCTTCTTCAGACCATAAGGAATCCTTATTGGAGGCATTAGACATTAAAAAGTGGAAGAACAAGATCTCAAACTAAAAATGGGATGGAATATTATGGCACTCATCCTCTCACTCAATAAGCAGGAACTTCACAATCCAAATTTGGGTAAATAGCTAGTGTGGAGCTCCTACTTGTTAAGTGAGAGACAGTGAGTTCCATGACTTTTTGTCATATTTGTTGCAGTTTGTCACTGAGCACCCCATGCCTTGGTGCAGCTCTGCATGCACCAAAAGGGAATTATTTATCCTAACTTTAACATATAGTAATGCTAGTAGGAGCATTAATAAATGTAGTTTCTCTGAATGCTAATAGCATAAAAACATACAAGAAACATCAGTCTTCTTTCTCTATTTTACAGTCCTCCCTGGCTGAAATATATTTTATACAAGACACCAGGCTCAAGACCACTTTTGAAATATCTCAGGCCACACAGCAGTGAGTTTTAGGTAGCTACCTGTCATCACCACGGATGATCTGTTTGATAGGGTGGGTATTCTGTTGAAGGACACACATTTTTCAGTGACTCATTTGGTGGTCGATGTCCTTCGATGAAGGACTCCATAATCAGATGCCTCTTTTTCTGGCTGCAGGTATTGTTTGATATGTGTATATGCGTATATGCCTCTTATACAAACACTATTTTACTTTCCAGAAACCCAACCCTTCTTAGATACATCTATTGCAGACACAGAAATATGGGAGACTTCATTTTAATTTATCCTATGGGGACAGACAATTATAAAGTAGAAACTTATTTTGTGTAAATAATTTTCTAACCCATATGGTAGAGACTGCTGGAATGAGGAATGCACATCATTTTGTTCATCAACAAGGGAGGAAGACATACTTCAAAGGTTATTTAGCAACTTCTATTATTTTTGTATCACAGAGGTATCCTTTACAGGCTGTTAGCAAAATACCAGAAGAATAATCTGACCACATGCTATTAAGCTGTTGGTACAAAATTTATGATGTGCCAATTTGGGGTAAAATGGTATTGTGCTGTTTTGCAAGAAGGAGATTTACCATTGGAATGGTTATATTTATATAAGGCCAGAAAATCAGGGAGAACTCAAAGACTCACTTAAAAAGAAACAAAAATTCAGAAGTACAGTATTCAGGAAAAACTTTTTGGAAATGTATCAACAATATTTAGATCTGCGTAACCATCTACATCAATTATTTAAAGAGCTGCTGATGCCTTAAAAAAACTTTGAAAAACATAATAATAAGGTACAATTCAGCTTCCATTCCATATATATATATTCTGAAGATTGCTCCTACCCAGCATTTATTACTAAAGATATTTGCATAAATGCATGGGGCCCAATTCCATAAGCATCTCTATGCATGTCCTGAGATTATGATGTATGGGGATGCATTTGCATGCCAGGCACCCTGTGCCCGATTCTGTATCGGGCAGGTCCCACTTGGCTAACTCCCATGACTTGTGCCAACCATACTGGTATGCCAAATGGAGGGCATAACTGAATGGTTGGCTACAAGCATGTGGCATTGACAATGGAAGGGCTCAAGTGTCCCCTAGCCCAAATTCCCAAGACTGTCCAAGCCCTGCAGGGCTATCAGCCCCCCCCAGTCCCACTCATGGTACATATTAATGAAAAGTCCTGGAAGGCTATTCCCCCAGTCCTGCTCCTGGTAATTAATAATGAAAAGCCCTGCAGAGCTATCCCCCCAGTCCCACTCCCGGTAATTATTAATAAAAAGCCCCACAGGGCTATTGAACCCCCCTCCAGCCCCTATCCCCAATACCAAATAATTGTAAAGCCATGCATGGTTAGTGGACCCCCTCCAGCCCCTAACCCAGATCCCAAAACCCCAATGATGCCTCAGTCCTTAGGAGGAATTGAAACAAAGGTTCCATGTGATAATGGCGATCATGGAAAGGTGATTGTCTTTTAGGCAAGTGTACGTCACCGAAAATCAATTTTGGCGATGTACACTTGTGGCACTTTGCCCCCCGCACTCCCCTACTAAAGGATTTTCAACTTCAGGGAGGTGTATGTCGAGGGGTTGCAAAACTAAATAAAAAAAGAAAATCCATGACCCTGAGCAAAAAACGAGAATGCCCAGAACCGAACCCAGCACCCTCCCAACTCCAGCCTGCCACCAACCCACCATGGCAGCCCACCGCCACACTATACCACACAAACCCTCCCTCCCCTCCCACCTGTTGCATGGCGTGGTCCCTTCCCACCATCCCTGTGAACATGTAAACATAGCAACATCCTGTTGCTATAGTCACCAAACCCCCTATCTGATCACCCTCCCTGCATGGTAGCCCTGTGCACAGGTTCCATAATTGAGTAGCCCTTTTGAAAGTGCTCAGTCATGGTCACCATCATCACAGGCCAACAACACAAATATTCACACACCTCTGGTATTCCTGGTAGTCTTATGGCCACCCACCCAGCAGTGCCAGTGCACCCCGCTTCCCCAAACTATATCCAGCCAGTGACTGGCATGACTCACCTCTCACCACTGCTGCCAGCCACCAACTGAGCTCTTTATGAGTGAGTACAACTGTAAATAGTATGCACTCAGTGAATGACAGCATTCACTGAGTGCGTACTATTCATAGTAGTATGCACTCATACAGAGCTCAGTCAGTGGCTGGCTACGGTGGTGAGAGGTGGGTTGTGCCACTCGCAGGCTGGGTATGAGTCGAGGGGAGTGAGGCGGACTGGCACTGCTATGTGGGGGGGCCACAAGATTACCAGGGATACCGGAGGTGTGGGAATGTTTGTTTTAATTCCTGCTAAGGACCAAGGCATCATTGTGATTTGGGGATCATGAATCAGGGCTGGGGGGTCCACTAGCCCTGTAGGGCTTTACAATTATTTGGTATTGTGAATCAGGGCTGGTGGGGGTCCTATAGCCCTGTGAGGCTTTTCATTAATAATTACTAGGAGCGGGACTGGGGGGGATAGCCCTGTGAGGCTTTTCACTAATTATTACTGGGAGCAGGACTGCAGGGTTGGGGGCTGCCTCACTTATGGGGAATCTGTTAAGATAAGCACAACCCCACAGGAGTCGCAACTATACACTTACACCAGCTAACAGCTGGTATAAATTACTTTGATGGATGTCCTCCACGGGTTGTTGTAGAATCCCAAATTAGGGAATGTGGCAGCCGCCTTTACAGAATAACATGCAACTGCTGCTGTAAACCCCCTTGCACCATGTTGCAGGGGGCTTATGGCACAAATAGTGGCATAAGTCCACTTTAGTGCAAGCAGCCTGTGACATGCCACAGGCTGCTTTGCAGAATCACGCTTGTCACAACTCATGGCACAAAGTCCTTACTTGCGCAATTCTCATTGGCACATGTCACTTTGCAACCTGTATAACGTTTTGAAAATCGGCCTCATGATCTTTATCCCTCAGGGTTCATCTTCCTGTACAGCTGGCTTCATACTTCAAGTCATATTCCTCTGTTGTGACATCACAGTTTGTTACCATTGGAGTAACTGTGATGTCACAAGCAATGCATAATGATGTCAAGTAGGGAGACAGCAACAGGAATAGAAGAACTCTTCAGGAGCAAAGATCCTGTTTTCATGCAAATGACCTCAGTAATAAATAATAGAGAAGAGGGATACAGAACTAATGAGAAATGCAAGCTGGACTGCATCTAAATACTATGGTTTGGGAAAGTTCTCCTGAAGCCATCCACTGCTCTTTAAATAATGAATTAGGAAAAGAGGATCATAAAGAAAAAAAGTTACATTTAAAATCTGAAATGTGGTCCATTCAATATAATACATGTGTCTCTCTGTAGCAAGAAATCTGTTTTGGCACGCAAGGTCTGAAACCCATTTTTGATACACAGTAGGAAAATAAGGCATAAAACTGTAGACAGATTAGAGCACATAGCTTAAAATGTAAATCAGAAGTCATGCAAATGGAAAATTAATCTAAATCAAATTTGTGTGATACTCAAGTGATTCTTGTTTGATATTTATGAGATGTTACTGGTTCACCTATTCAACTGCTGCTGGACACTCATCACGTGCTTGATGTTATGTATCATTGTCCTTTTACTGATCCAGAAGCAAATGGTTTGATACCTTTTATTGGACCAACATAGATGATATAAAAAGAAAACAATGTCTCAGCTTTTGGACCAACCAAGTCCTTCCTCGGACACTTATGAACACAAGTCTACAAGGAAGGACTTGGTTGGTATGAAAGCTTAGACATTGTTTTCTTTTCGTAACATATGTTGGTCCAATAAAAGGTATCAAACCATTTGCTTCTGGATCTGTTCTTACAAGGACCAATATGGCAACTAATCTATTTCTGTATGTTCTTTTACTGTGTATTTGATATGTATTTTATTATAGTATGTGTTGATTTTTGAAATAATATGAAATCCGCTTTTTAAATTTACTTAATGTTGTAATGGTTTGTTAACCGATCAACAGTAAAATCAAACTTGAAACTTTAAACTTTTGATACATTTCAGGGTAACAGAGTATTTTCTGTATTAAAATCTGAGTCAGGTGAAACACAGACTAACAAGGAACTTACTGTATGTTACAGATTGTCACAAACTATATAAAGTCAGCCTTTGGTACAAAGACAAATTCTTCTCCCACAACACGCTTTCTAGAAGCGCTGCATATGCCTACCATGTCTGAAAGTATGGAGCCCAGATAAAAGGCAACCTGAGTTGTCAGATGGCATCCCTGAGGAAATGGAAGGTAGAAAGGGGAGAGAGGGAGTATGAGGGAACGAGGACAAGTGGGGATGGGGAGGAGCTAAATGAGCTCATGGATGACAGACTCAAGGTGAGTGATGTGTACACCCCAGGTAAGGCAGGATTGGTCAGAGGGTGGAGCCAGTTGGGGTCCTTGCAGGGGTACTTAGGGGATTTATAGGCCCCTGCTCCAAGGTGCTCTTACTCTTTTCTGCTGGGATCTTTCATTTGAGTTGGTCTCAGCACAGGGTTTGGCAAGTTTTTCCTGGTTGATTTGCACCACTAGGTAAGGTATTGCAACTTTGGGGCCTGGTCATCAGGCCCTCAGGGTTTCTATAGCATTTTGTGGCTTTTCTGGTAATGATTGCTGAATTATAGGTTAGGACCATGGATTTGGGATGGTCCTTTTGTTCACTGCTGGTACAGTAGATTTAGTTGACTCATATTTTACTGGTTTTCTTTGATTAGGGCTGATTAGGGATGGGACAGGGCCTACTGGTCGCATGGCTGGGGGGATGCCTGGTTTAATTTCCTCAGGCTAGATGAGTATAACAAAAAAAAATTATTAGCAACCAATAATTGATTGTGTGAACTCTACAAGGTTTTCAGTATCAAGGTCAACCTCTTTTAAAGGACAATTATTTAATGGGAAAACTGGTCAGGCTGGACAGGGATAATTAAGAATAAAGCATGTGAAGTTTTTAAGTTTTAAAAGTTAATCTTGCACAGGAAGAAGTCTGTTGTCCCCTGCAGATAGGTGGTTGCTTCTTCAGGATTGTTGGAAATGTTTGTGGTACTCAGTTCAGCATGGCTGGAGGGGAAGCGTACCTCCTTAACTGGGAGTTTTTCATTTTACTTGCCTTTTGTTTGGTGGGACCACTATAGCTGGCTAGTTGTGTCTGAATTTAGTAAAAAGGGTTGAATTATGTTGGTTGGTTTGGGGGTTCAGAAATGGTTACCTGGTTGGTCCAGGTGGTGGAAATCCCGTGTGGTGCTAACCTCGGGCCACCAGAACGAGGGGGTCTGAGATATAGGATTCTTTTTCCTTTTAGTTGTGTTTTGGTGCAAAAGTGGCAATTTTTGGGGTGTTTGCAGAGAAAGGGGACATGAAGAATATGGAAAGGGGAGTACAAGGGAAGACCTAGCCACACCACCAAGTGGGGATGGTGTCTGATGTCATCGCCACATGGTTGGTAGACCATGAGCTCCACTTTAGTGCTATGGGGAGCTAGTCGAGTGAGCATCAACAGGGACTTGGTCCTAAACATTAGGAGCGGCACTGTTTTGCTAGGGGTGACCTCACAGGAATGGAGGCATGGGGGGAGGGTTCAAATTCAAAATAAATAAATAAAAATGAAGTAGAGTTTGTCAAGGAAATAAGGGACACAGGGGATGCTCAGCTTTTGACTGCTGGGTGGCTGGTAGCATGAGGGAAGGTGTGCCATTGAGCAACATGAGCTGGGGTGGAACAGGGTGGGCAGCTTGGAGGCTCAGACTCAGTCAGGAGGGGTGGGCCCCTGGTCTGCAGGGGCTAGTGCAACCTGTGGCAGAAGTCACTGCTTTTAACTGGGGGGGGGAACCAGTGGCTGGGTCATAGGGCCTGCCAGGCACCATCTACCTTGGAATAGTTGGGAGGATGTATGGTGGCTAGGCTGAAGGGCTTTCAGAGTTCAGTGGGGTCTATGGCAAGGATGCAGCCATGGTTCAGGCACTAGGAAATAGGCAAGCTGTTTTTTCTGGTTTGTCCACAATGGAGCCCAGCAGGATGGTAGTTTGCGAAACAACATGGAGGGAGTTTGGCCTCCATTCTGATGCCTCAGGCACAGCTGGCATTCTGGGGGCATGGCTGCTGGGGCTGCTATTTTGTGTTAATAAGGCAGATGACAACTCACAGGGGTGAGTTTGGGACCAGAAGCTATGAGAGGCAAAATAAAAAAAAAAGTTTTCTTTCAATAATAGTAAAGGTTTCCATGGGGGAAAAGCACAATCTTGAAGGGCATGGTCGAGGAATACCAGGAGGGGCCCACCAGCTAGGAAGAAGCCGGAGGTCTGGGCCCTATAAGCTGGTGGTGGGAAGGGGGTGGATGCTGGGCCACCCACTCTCCCCTTTTCCAGGTTATATATGGATATGAGGGGCAGCCTCACATTCCATGAACCTTGGCTAGCCAGGGCACTATTTGTGAGAAGAGGTTTGATTGATGGGAGAACAGGGGGAATAGCTAGTCAGGTGGGTGGTGGGGGCTGCTTGCCACGTATTAAAAAACAAAAAAGGGGGGTCCCGGAGTACAGGCATGGCAGGCGTGAGGTGCCCAGGCTATGAAATATACTAGGGTTAGATCTCGTAGGTACAGCCACTGCATGGGCTTGTGCTGTCTTTTTTATATAAAAAAAGAAAAAAGAGAAGGAAATGGGGGTCAGGGCTGGCAGCCCATTGAGGGCCCAGGGGGTCCTGGCTTGTTACCTGAACAAAACTGTTTGTAATTTTTAGCAGCTTCCTGCAGTACCATGACACTGAGGAAACCATCAGCACCAGCTACCAGTGCACAGCTGAAGGAGAAAGCAGCAGCCCTGATGGGGAAGATATTGCAACTTATTGAGAAAGCCCAGAAAAGAGAAGAGGAAGAAGCTGAATGCAAGAGGAAGGAGTCTGCTGGACCAAGGGGCAAGGACAGGGGTGGGAAGAGTCTGAGAGGGGCTAAACCAGATCCAGGACCAACTCCCCTGCCGAAGCCCATTCCTGAGCCACAGAACCCAGATACAGGCACGGTAAGGGTTCAGGTGATCTGACAATGAAGGAAATTTGAAAGACTATCTTGAAGGCATTCTGGGAAATATGGATGATAAGGGGTTAGACACCATGGAGAAGGTGTTGGGGGAAAGGAAGAAAGAAAAAGGGGGGAGGGGTAAGGGAGGTACTTGGCAAGGTTCAAGGGGAGGCAAAAAACTGTCTGATGGCCCCATAGGGTTTTCCTTAGGTGACCATGTGCCTTCGTCCATTAAAATCAAAATATGGAAAGATGAGTATGTGGATATTTTTGGCCTGCTGGATAAGAAAATAGCCAAAAAATATGAGCAGAAAGAGTCAGTAGGGAAGTCAGAGATGGTAGTAGCTCTGGCTGTTGTAGGTCACAAGGAGGAGGAGGCCATGAATAAGGGGAAGAACCTTGGCACGTGGCAAGTGGGTTTCATAATATTCAGCACAATTCTACTAGAAAAACAGCCAGAGTTAGCCATCTCTTTGTTGATGTACATGGCCATAATAAGGGATGCATATAAGGCATAGAAGGGCTACAGGTGGCTGGAATATGATGAGGCTTTTCACCAGTGGATGGCAGCAAAAGTGGACCTGAGATGGGACTGCACACTTTCTGAGTTGTGGGTCCAGACCCTGTCAGGCCAATTTGTGGGTGGGGTGGAAAGGAGGCAGAAGAGCACAGGGAGCTCTGTGGCAAAGATGTGCTGGGTGTACAATAGGGTGTCATGCACTTGGAGCAATTGTAAGTTCAGATACATTTGCCAAAATGAGGGGGACAATATCCTTTTTCGAACTGTAGAGGTAATAGGGAATGGGTTGGAGGATTAAAAGGCATGGAACAGTCCTTTCGAGGTGGGCAGGGGGGAAGGAGACATGCAGGATATAGCGGATGGGGCAGGGGATCTGGTAACAGAGGCGGTTACAGTTCCAACTCTGGCTGGAATTGAGAGGCAGGAGGATGAGCTACAGAGGTGGGGTTTTCTGCTGGTGGAAATGCCCATCAGTGCTCAGGTGGTGGAGGCCTGGACAAAGGCCTATCCAGACAAGAAAGGGGGATTAATGCTGAGGTAGGGGTTTAGAGAGGGTTTTCTACTGGCCTTCCAAGGGGCTAGGTGTGGGATGAAAGCCAAAAATGTAGCTGCAATAAAGGGAAAGGAAGACAAAGTTCAGAGGAAGATTAAGAAGGAGATGGAGGCAGGCAGGGTGGAGGGACCTTTTAAGGAACCCCCTTGTAATGAGTTTCAGATTTCTCCACTGGGTATAGTGCCAAAGATACAGCCGGGTGAATATCACCTGATACATCACCTGTCATACCCAGAGGGGGCATATGTCAATAACAGCATTCCAGAGGAATTTAGCACAGCATCCCATGTGTCCCTGAATCTGGCAGTCATAATGACAAGGGCAATAAATGGTGCTTGGCCAGTGAAGATGGACTGCTACCAGTGAAATCTGAAGACTGGGACCTATTAGGTTTTCAATTTGAAGAGGGGCTTTATTTTGACAAAGCCATGTCCATGGGTTGTTCAGTGGCATGTTCCACATTTGAAGCCTTCAGTACATGGGTCTAATGGGTATTCAGACACAGGTATGGCCATAGGAGGGTGGTCCATTACCTGGACAATTTCCTGCCGATTGGAGAGAGCTGGAAGGAAGTTGAAGTTATTCTGGAAGATTTTAAAAGGCATGTGCCAGAAGATAGGCATACCGCTGGCGGCAGGTAAGACAGAAGGCCCAGTTAGGGCACTGGTATTTCTGGGGATTGAGGTGGACACAACATGAGTGTTTTCGTTTGCCTACTGACAAGGTACAAAAACTCAAGGGCTTGCTAGGGCAGGTCATGGGAGGAGGCCGTTGCCACTGGTATTAGTTCAACAGCTGCTGGGGCACCTCAGTTTTGCCGGTAAGGCGATAAGCCCGGGATGGGTTTTCACAAGGAGATTGGCTAGAACAATGGGGAAGGCCAAGTTTCTGCACCACTGGGTTGACATCAACAAGGGCATACAACAGAATCTGGCCATTTGAGGCACTTTTTGGCAGAGTATAATGGGGAGACATTTTGCAAGGAGGAATGGGTGGATAGCGCCGACTTTGAGCTATATATCAATGCCTCAGGGCTGGGGGCATATTTTAAGGGGTGGTGTGTGTGTCAGAAGCATGGCCTGAAAGTTGGAAGAATGCAGTACTGTTGAGGGTTATCACCCTCCTGGAGATTTTTCCCATATGGGTAGCCCTGATAGTCTGGGGTGAAGGAATGCGTAACAAGAGAGTCCTGTTTTGGTGTGATAACAAAGGGGTGGTAGATATAATAAACAAGTGGCAGAGATCCACGGATATGGTAACAAGGGTGATGCGGCAATTGGAGCTGAACCTAACATTCAAGGCTAGGCATGTAGAAGGGGTTAGAAATGAAATCGCTGACAGTCTTTCCTGTCTTCAGTTGGGCAGGTTCAGGACATTGCCCCCCCCCCCCAGCAGCGACGGCAAAAACCCATGTGCCAGAACAGCTATGGGAGATTGGGTGGCAAGATCTCGAATACTGCACCAGAACTCATGGCCGGCCAACACTCTGAGGGCTTATGAAGATGTATGGGAAGCCTTCTAGGAGTTTTGGTGGCAGCAGGGCATGGTGGTAAACCTGCCCACCATGGAGGGACAGGTAATGCAGTATATGGTGGATAAATGAAAAAAAGGGATGTCACATTCCACCTTGGGGGTGCAGCTAGCTGGCATAGGATGGACATGTTGATCTAGGGGTTGGCCTGAACCCAACAAAGCCAATAGGGTTAGATGCATGCTGCTGGGTTGGCAAAAAGGGCAGGGGCCACAGGAGGATGCTAGAAAACCCATCACTGAAAAAATCCTGGTACAGCTGCTAAAAGCCCTGGGAGTGGTGTGCACTTCCACCAATGAGGCCTGCCTTTTCTGAGTGGTATTCTCAGTTATGTCAAATGTGGCTTTCAGGGTGGGGGAGGTAGTAACTAAGAACAAAGGCGATGTAGAGGTGGCTTGCAGACAGGGGACGTGACATTTCACAGGGATGGGTTGGTCATTTGGCTACGATGGTCAAAGATGGATCAATTAGGCAGGGGGACAGAGGTAGTAATCGGGACCAAGGCGGGCAATGAGGTATGCACAGTACGGGCCATGGAGATGTACAATGGCATCCAACCAGAAGGTATAGGCACCTGGTTTCACCATGAGAATAGGGTAGCAGTCACCGCATATCAGGTGGGAGGGTTTCTGAAAGAGCCTCTGGGTTTCATAATCCTGGACCCCAAGGATTTTGCCCCCCATTCCTTTAGGATTGGGGCAGCAACTGGCGTGGCTGCAAGGGGGGATCGGAGGAGAAGAGCAAGAGCCTCGGCAGATGGTGGTCTGGTTGTTACAAGAGATATGAAAGGACCTAAAGTGACCCATTTTTGTGTTTATATCTTAACAGGTTTTCACAGGAAAAAGAGCATGTGGATAGCGGGACACACATTTGTCTACTGGACAGAAAGATACACTGCGGCCACATTGGGAGGAAGGCAATTACAATGTGGACGTGACACACAGCAAGTTCACTGGAAAGGGGTCCAGGACATGCGATGGCCCCAGCTGCTCCCATTGTTGGAGGAGTTGAAATTAACATGGGGCATGCCTAACCTGTTGGTCATACACCTTGGGGGAAATGACATGGGGGAAATACCTTGGGGAGCACTATGCCAGGCCATTAAGGCAGACTTAGAAACTATAAAAGGGTGGTGGCCTTGGATGGAGATAGTTTGGTCCGAGATCATATCTAGATGGTCTGGAGGCAGTCGAGGGATAAGAAAGCATTAGAGAAGGCCAGAAAAAGACTGAACAGGAGGGTGGCAGGACTGCTTGCTGAGATAGAGGAACATATGTCGCACACAAGGACATAACATTTGACAGGCCTGGGGTTATATAGGGGAGATAGAGTCCACCTGTTGGAAGCAGGACTGGCTTATTTTATTCTTCCAATGGGGGAGCTGGTTGAAAAAAGGGTGAAAGGTGGCTGAAGGAACCTGCAAGCAGGGGAAACCCACCTTCCAACATGAGCTGGAGGTGGGCTAGTGGAAAGGGAGAAAGAAATTAAGGGAGGTGTGAGGGAAAGGGGGGGCAGTTTGGGGGGAGGGGGTAGGCCAACATGGGCTGAGGTCATTAGCACCCAGACGTGAGCATATTTGGGATGGGGTGAGGGGGTCATAGAAGTACTGGGGTCAAGTCTCTGCATCCAGGCCTAAGAAGTTGAGGAAAACAGAAGGAAGCTTTGGTATGGTATGGGGGGTTAGATTCTACATCCGGACCCCGAGAAAGTAAGAAGAACAAAGGATGGAAGATTTGGACCATAACATGTGACAAGATTTATATTGGCAAAACCATTAGACCATAACAGAGGAACTCAATGCAAGATTGAATTATCGACAATAACTGTATATCTCATAAAGACTAGTGAAGGAGTTTGAAAATTGTAATATGTGAAGTGGTATAAATAAATGAATTTGCCATTTGTGCAACCAGAAACATGTCTGGACATTGAGTCATTTCCAAGGGATTAGTCAGATGACAAATGGGGTTGCCATTAAAAGTCAACCTTAGTTGTCAGATGGCATCCCTGAGGAAATGGAAGATAGAAGTAGGAGGGAGGGTGGATGGGAAAAAAAGGACAGGTGGGGTGGGAAGGGGAGGAGCTAGATGAGGTCATGGGTGACAGCAGGTAGGGAGGGAGAGGAGCTGGGTGAGGTCACGAGTGACAGGTTCAAGGTGAGTGATGCATACACCCCAGGTGAAGCAGGACTGGTCAGAGGGAGAAGCCAGCTGGGGTCCTTGCAGGGGTCCTTAGGGGATTTATAGGTCCCTGCTCCAAGGTGCAGTCCCTCTTTTCTGCTGGGAGATTTTTTTTGCCCTGCCACCCATCCTTTGCTAACAAGTATAGGGGAAACTGGCACGAGGTGAAGGGGAGATATGGGAAGGGCTGCAGCCCTGAGAGGAAAAGTGGACTGAGGTCCGGGGCAGGTGGACAGTACCTGCAGAGGAGAATGGTTGCTGAAAGAGCAAGTGGTAAAATGGGTGAGGAAAGGGAGAAAGAAATTAAGGGGGGATGGTGTAGAGGGGAAAAAGGGGGTCAGTTTGGGGTAGGGGGTGGGCCAACACAGGCCGGGGTCATTAGCACCCAGATGTGAGTAGAGGTGGGGTGGGGGAGGAGGTTATAAAAGTACTAGGGGTTGGGTCTCTGCATCCAGGCCTAGGAAATTAAGGGAAGCAGAAAGAAGCTTTGGTATGGTATGGGGAGTCGGATTCTGCATCCGGACCCTCGGAGAAGGAAAGAAAACCAAAGGATGGAAGATTTGGACCATAACAGAAGGAATTCAATGCAAGATTGAATTATTGACAATAACTGTATATCTCATAAAGACTTTTGAAGGAGTTTGAAAACTGTAATTGTGAAGTGGTGTAAATAAATTAATTTGCCATTCATGCAACCAAAAACATGTCTGAACATTATATAATTTCCAAGAGGTTGGTCAGATGACAACAACCTCACTTACTTTGGAGGAGGGTTTCTTTGCAATAAATTCTTTAAAATCTAATACAGAGCTGGGAACAGATGGTTTAAAGGTGGAATTTCACAAAAAACTTTTCTAATAATCTAGGGCTGGGATTCATAGATTTATTTAATTTTATTGGAAAAAGAAATTATGACTCCTTTGAAGTTGTAGACCCTGATAATTTATTTATTTTTTATTTGGATTTGTTACCAGGTAATTGCACTAGGCAAACAGATGCCTATTGTGAGGCATGACGTGGCAGAATTATACAACAATACAGTAGGGCAAATACATAATGACTAATAACATGTGCAAAATGGACAGTAACTAGAAAACAAGAAACTGGTAAAATCAGTTAGAGTAAATCACAGTCTTAAAATGCCTGGAATTACAATACCAGGATGGTGCATGATAATACAGAAACTAGAACACATTGCAAAACAAGGTACAAAACATAGCAGTAGCAAACTTGGCAGGTGGTGCAAGAAGTCAGATCAAAAGTAAGCAATGCAATAAAGGACAATAGCAGCAAAGTACAGTAATGCAAGGAATCAAATCATTGTTGCCAGTTTTGTGCAAACAGCGTAATAAGTTACATTATTATAACGAAATACTATAAAGCCAGACAGCGGCATCAAGTCAATTGCAGGAGTATGAGCCTGACTGACATAGGAAGTACTTTACTGATGTGCAAAAAGATGAATGGGTGGGAGCATTCCACACAGAAGGAGACAGTGAGTTCCAGGTTATGGAGTTATAGTGATTAAAAGGCAAATGACCAAGAACTGTGGCACATTTACATACCATGAGAACAGGAAGCACAGCAGATTGCAGACAATAAGATGTGGCAGGATAATGAAGGATGTTTGATAGGGTATAATAGGGGATTGGGATCTGAACAGCCTGTCCACAAAGTAGTCCATGAGAAGGGAACATAATCCATCCAGAGGTAGCCAGTCAAGACCCAAGTAGAGCAGGCAGCTATGGATTAGTTGAGGGATAGCCAAGGCAAATTGATGTATGTTTTTCTAGAAGACATCTCAATTTTCAAGGTTTGCTTTTATAGTATTACTATAGGCCAGTAGACCACATACAAGGCCAGAAAGCACCACCCCCTTGGGCTATGCAGATGTGAGCCTCTGGAGACAGGCTATTCTTAACCCTCTGGGCCATACCCAGCTTTCAGTTAACTGTTTTGTAAACTGCAAGGATGTGTGGTGAGACATCTATTGACAGGTTTAAATTAACTCCAAAATATGTTATAGTGGTAACCCCCTCCAGCAGTGAGCTATTTGTACTGGCAATTTAGAGGCTACAGGGCTTCAGATGCACCTTAGATTCTGAAATAAACAGCATAGTCTATGATTCATGACAGTTTAGTATCAGCATGTATTTTAATAGCCAGGTTTGAATAAGGGAGAAATAGTGTATGAGATTCTGGTGAGCCTCTAAGATATCTACTGCACTGTGGCATACAATCAGGTTATCTGCATATTACACAGTATATCAGATTTTAGCCACATCTGGGGCATTATTTATATAAAGGGTTAAAAGGAGTGGGCCTAATATAGACCCTTGGCAAACCCCAACTGTTACATAAGCCAAGGCTGACATATAGGAATGCAGCTTAACTTGTTTCTTTCTCTCATAAAGGTAGTTAGCAAACCAATGGTTTGCAGCAGTGGAGACATCAAGAGCAAATAACTTTGAACATACTGTATGGTAGAAAAGAGTGGTCTACAAGGTCAAATGCCTTGGTGAGGTTGATGAATATTACACATGTTAGAAAGCCAGCATCCATGGCTTGGCTTACATGATTAGTAAGCATGGTAAGGGTAGCTGAGGTACTACGTCCCTTTCTGAAACCATGCTGGGCAATGGTCAGAATGTTATTATTGATAAGGTGCTCTGTGGGTTGCTCAGTTACAAATTTCTCTAGACGTTTTGTTAGAACAGAAAGAATGGCTATTGGTCAGTAGTTGTCCAAGCATTTAGGGTCACCATTATGAAACAAGGGGACAACACTGACAGTTTTCCTTAAGTCTGGAACCTCCTCAGACATAAAGGACAGATTGAAAATATTAGCTACTGTGGCAAATATAAATGGAGACGCCAGTTTGAGCAGTTTCAGTTCCAAACTGTCTGCACCTGAATTGCTATTGTGTTGATGCTGACCAGGAGTTTCAAACCTCAGACCTTTTCCCTTTCTTGAGCTACAAAGGAAGGGAGACCAATCAACAAGCCTGAGATATGGCAGTGGCTGCTAGGATGGAGTTTCTGGGACAGTTGATAAAAGACAGTAAGATCAGTGACTTCTACATTAAAAGCATTGGCAATACTTAAATGGTTGTTACAGTTTGTCCCATTCTGGTTAACATCTAAAATGGAGTGGGAATATTTCATGCCTATTAGACCTTTAATGTTATCCCAGAAATTGTGTGGATTACCAAATGAACTTGCAAACTTCTCTTTACAGAAAGAGCTCTCTTGGGTTCTAACACTGATTTTTGCAAATGTTACACATGTTCTTATATTCAACCCCATCAGACCACATCCCAGAGCACTTGAAACTTTTTCCAGTTATTATCTCTGGTCCTTCTCAGGGTACGTTAGTCACCCAAGAACCATTTAGTGGAAGAACCATACGTACTTTGGTCACATGGGCATGCTTTTTTTGTAAGACATTGAAATATATCAAGGAATGAGTCAAGTTCAGCTAAAGCAGTGTACTGAGAGTAACTATTGGACCAGTAAGCATTCATGAGATACAGGGCAAACTTTTCATAATACAGCCTACATAAATATCTAAAGGAAATCACTGTGTGTGTGTGTGTGTGGGGGGGGGGGTTGGATTTTTGGGATATGTACATGCCAATCTAAAAAAAAAAGGAGAGTGTTCACTTCTGGAGTCAGGGAGTGTGACAGTCATAGTTACATGGTCAGGCTTATTTGTGAGGATCCAATCCAACAGTGAATGTTTTTTGTTTTTTTTTGCCATTGAGTGAGGTTGGGTCTTTTAATGAGAAGATCAAAGGATTTAGAATTTATGGAAAGACACTGCAGGTTAAAATTCCCACACAGTAATAATTTATGGGAATTGGAGATTAAGTTTAACTACTCAACTAGTGCAAAGAGGCCAGCAGGACTATTTTAACAGGGTTATAAATAAATGCTGTACCAGGTGCAACATCTTAGCATTGCCAAGTAGTAGCACAGAGTGAATTAACTCATACTAGCTAGGGGTAGCTGAAGGATAGGGATGGTTGGCCAGTGCCAGGTAGTTTTTTCTAATAGATTAGAACTTATACCCCGGCCCCCCTTAGGAGAGGCTTTACTTTTTGTGATGACATTATATTCAGTGGTGGAGCAGGCAGGGTCTAGGATTTAATCATGTCTTAGACATAGGGAATCTGGGTTGTAATCAGTTATCCAGGCTTCTAGCTTGGCCTTGTTTACTAGGAGGCTGCATACTTTCATATGGGTAATTTTCAGTCCATGAAAAGAGGACCAGCTAAAATATTTGGTGCTGAGGGAAGAACTTTAAGGAGGCCCATGGTTAGCTTCTATGTCTCCAACATACGAAGTACACAAAGAGAGAGAAAGGAGTGGGGTGCCCAGTAGGGCACATAAGATGGAAGAAAACACATCATAGTACTTCAGCACAGCTGGGATACTAGATATAGAATATTTTTCTTGACAGAAACAAGACTTGTGGACTCATACTCACATCTCTGTTAGTCGTGTTACTGATAATCTAGTTGATGAGGTTAAATCCATACAACTAGGGGGGAGGAGCAGCCAGAGGAATGGATGAGCAAATTGCCAGCACAACATTTAGAGATTGCCCTAGGAAGGTCAAGATAAGAAGGGCGGACCTGGAAACAAATTTAACCTTATGAACATGATGGGTATAAGCATAGGGCAATTAAGAAGAGTTTATTTGCAGAGTTTTAATTTCAACAGTGATCAGTATACTATGTGAGCTGCAAAAATAGTGTAGGTAAAGACAGTACCGACATTGAGCTAGATGAAAGTCTGTTCGAGGTTGCAATTACTGGGCAATATCCTGATTTAGAAACTGTTTTATCAGGGTCAACTAGATATGGAGAAAACTGTTCCTAGACAAGAACTATGAAATCAGACACAGCGCTGAACTAGCAACAATAGCTGGGCTGACAAATGGTGTAAGAGATAAAAGAGTATCTACTTGAGCTATATGAGAGAACCTTTTTAGACAGCAGTACAGGGCTCCAGTGTTGATTACATAGCACAACTCAACTAACGCTAGGCAAAGTTGGAGTGATAGTCTGTATGGCATGGTTCATTCAAGAGGGACACAGTCTAGTGGAACAACATGAAATGCTGATAGCTAACTCCCCAGCTGATGTCTCCAGTGTGGCATAATTACCCTTAATCTCCTGCCCTTTATCTACAGCCAGCAGTGTGGTGGACCCCCTTTGCAGTAACTGAATTTAAGGCAGAGGCAAAATCCCACATCCAGCGCCTAATTGTCAGTTAGAGGTCACATGACTGAGTCCACCTAGTGCAGCTCCAATCCCTCCAGGGGCAAGTGCATGGCAGTCTGTGACAGGTGAGAGAGGGAGCAAAATATCTTACTCTTAGATTGGAACTTCAAGATTGGAGACCCATAAGTTTAGTACATATGGATCAAAAAATGTCAAAAATCATAAGTGAGGGTTTAGCACAAATTGCTGATAGAACTGTGAGAATTACAAAATTCCAATTTCATGAAATTCTGGGGAATTCCCCCATTTCAAACAAATAGGGGCTCAAAGTCTGGCGTTTAAATTTTTTGAGCCAATCCACCAGCACAGTGGTAGTGCTACCGCTTGTGGTGCCAACGAACTGTACTCGGGAGTGAACTCAGGATGTTGGAAGGTTGGCCACTGGACTTCTCTCCTCCTCCAGGGAGGGAGGTATGCAGCACCTGGTGCATACCTGGACCCTAGGGATGGTTGTGGCATCCAGGGACTTCATGTTGGGCATTGGAGGAGCGGTGGCCCCTGAAGTCCTACATGTGGAAGCATACACAGGGTCATCTGCACAGCACTGCATGTCTGCTCTCCTGTGGAGCAAACAAGAAGAAGGAACACATCACATGGGCACGGTGGAGGTCCTGACCCTTTGCAGGCCCCAAACCTAGCAAAAAGCCTTCCTGCCTGAGGATCTGTTTTTGTGGCCTCTGGGCCTTGCCACTGGGGGGACAAAGAGGAATATGGGGAGTTAAATGGTATGTCCATGAGATGCTGAGATGTCAGGGCTGGTAAGTTTGATGCCTGATAGGGGCAGAGCTGGAGAAGGAGAAACAGCATTAAGTACAAAAACAATTGGGGAAGGGGAATTTTGTGAAACTACTTATCTGCTTATAAATCAGCTACCTTTAGAGATAGATATTTGAAAACTGACATGCATAACCTTTCTGTAAGGGTCATATAATTTACTAAATTTATAAAGACTTGGCTTAGAAATGATTAAATTACAGGAGTTAAAAATGTCACTGTGCAGTGGTTTATTAAATTCTGTAAAAACGTTCTAAGCTGTGGATGTTTGTAACTTCTCTGCTCTTGCAGTTATAAATCTGATATAAATAAATTCTTTTGGTCATCCTTCTTAGAACCCATTCTATTAACTTTTGCCCCATAATGCTCTGGGGGCACAGAAGGCAGAATAATTTACTGTTCCTTCCCTTATGTAACCCTCCCTTGTTTCCCCCAGGTCGCATCTGGAAACGAGTGGTCCTCCGCTCAGTATGCCTGCCTGGTTAAACTCTTGAATAAATAAATAAATTTGCCATGCATACCTCATGTCAATGTATCCTGTCATCTAAAAAAATGGAGCAAAGCTCAGTGGAACTACTGGTCTGCTTAATATCCTCCTTGTTCTTCACTGTGACGTACTCCTTTAAAAAGAGAGTCACCTACATTTTTATGTTTGCTTGTACGCATGTGCAAGAAACATAGTGCCACCTTATGACATTTTGTAGGTGTGGCACCCCCGCTTCCAATGCCCTGATCCAGGGGCGGAGGAATAGCCGGTGCAGCCGGTGCAGTGGCACAGTGGCCCGACACACTTAGGGGCCCAATAAGTTATTCAGTGTTTCACTACTTTTTGGCGAAAGATTCCACATTTTTTAACTGAGATGAGTCTGCGATAGTCAACGCAGTCCCAGACAGCTGACTGAGCTGTCAGTGTGCCACGCTTGACCTGTGCTGCCCACACGGAAGACCGATCACCGAGAGGGACTAAAGCAGCTGACTGGCCTTGCAATGCGATGGATTGTGCTGCGCCTGCATGCAGAGCAGAGCCCTCCACACTCCCAAGCAGCAAGCACCTCACAGATTTCATTCTGTTAATGAGTTCAATCGAATCAGAATGCAGAGTAACAGCATATGCTGCTGCGTATTATGTAAGAGCGGTAAAAACGGTTGGCATTTTTGGCGGTAGTGAGACCCAAGTCAAGAGCTGGCAAGGAAAGTTCCAGAGCAGCATCGGCCATCAGCAAGAAGACCAAATGGTCCTAAAATGTTTTAAAAAATATTACAACTTCCATCATGTGTGCAAGCGTCTGGTCAGGCGGCTGGCAGAGAGCACTACAGCAACAGACGGGCAGTGACAGGCAAAGAAATTCAATGCTTTATGGAACGACTGTCTACGGTGGCGTGGTGGCCCACAGAGACTGCAGGCAGCCGGCTCTGATGAGTGGGACTGGAGGTCTGGAGGAGGGTGGATAACATCACCAGTTAGTACCAAATCAAGTATATTTAAATGTCTACCTTTCACTTGCTTTTTAATTAGGTGTGTTTTAGGCTGCATGATATCTAGAAAAATATAACCCATTACTAATACTCCCACAACTTCATGTTTTGCCCAGTCTATTTCCAGGTCAGAAGATTAAAATCTACCACAGTTAGTACAATACATCCCCTTTTTCAGAATGAGATTTCTGTAAGGTGTTGTGTATGAATCAGTCTCTGCTAATATCTGGTGAAAGTACTAACAATTTTCAATGACTAGGTTCCTTGGCTTGTGAGTGGTTATTGGTTAGCAGTGGGAAGGAGGAGGAGGAGAGCTCGAAGACAACTGAAACATATTGCAGCCTAATATTGCAATTTTTTTTAATTTCATCTTTTTATTGAGACAGTTCAGTACAGCTTTACATATTATTAATCATCATATGGTTACATTAGTTCTTCTCATCTAACCATTTAATAAACTGAATCTCTCTCTACACATCATATATCCTATGTTGTGGTTAGTTCTGAATTCCTGTTAGGTGTCCTGATAGTCGAGACGAGTCATAGTTCCTTTGTGTTTCTCTTTAATCTTTCTGGGTAGGGCTGCATTTGTGATCCTGGGTGTGACCCCCCTGTCCATTTAGGCTCCTTTACAAGGGGGCTTTCCCTACAGGAGGGTAGTCCAAGTGTCCCCCCCCACCCCTGCCCAGTCATGAACCTGCTTTTCCTTGGCCACACCTGCTATTCCTGTTTCATTCCCATCAACTGGCTGCTGGTTCCCCCCTTTTTAATACTGTCAAATTTCTGTTGTTGGAAAAGCTTTGTGGTGGAGACTGAGGGAGAAGCTGAGCTGTAGTACACTTTGTAGAGCTTTGCCAGGGAGGCAGCGGTAACCAAGAAGGACAATCGGGTGTACTGTAGTTTGGTTTACATTCCTGCAACAGGCATCGCTACAGTAACAGCTGGCTGAACAGTATAGTAGATTTCAGAAAGTAAAGGCTGGTGCTAGTTATTTGTTCTGTGGCAGTTTATTGACACTTGAAGGCAATAACACATACAGTCATTACCTGACATGAGAAGCACTGCACAAGAGAAAAGTTATTCATTTGCATACTCTATTTTCACTTGCTGAGAGAGATTGCTTGGACTCGCATCTACTGTGACCACACAGGACTTATATTACGAACATACAGTATACATGAACATACCAAGAAGCCAGCAGAAGAAGTCAATTTGATCTAATTCTGATCTGCTCATATTGCAGAGTCCACGGCTTGAGCTACTGTCCCTGCCTCCCCCCCTTAACTCCTCGCATCCTTCGTCTTGAAGCTCTTTTTAAATATCTAGCAAATCAGTACCAACACTTCCCACACAGTAAAGGACAAAGGAAGTCTCCAGGTATTTTAACCAAACAACTTTCCAAAGTTTATGATCTCACCATAAGAGTGTACAGCCTTTCCAGGTACAGGCACATAAATCAACAGGTAGCTCCTAAAGTTTCATTGAATCTTGACTTTAACTCTGATGGTGAGATAATAAACTTTGAAATGTTTGGTTAAAAATACCTGAGACTTCCTTTGTCCTTTTACTGAGTGGGGAGTACTGTGACTGATCTGCTAGTCTTTTAACTTGTCCCTGAGCACCCAAACCTTGCCGAGGCTCTTTTTATGTCTATCATTTTTAAAACTACATCTGTTTTTCTTTTAGCTTACACATTTATGCTCCCAAGTGGGAGGAGGGCAGATATTGAAGTATTGTTGCTGGTGTCTTGTCGCTCTGCTCATTTTGCTCATGGCAGTAGAAAATTAGGGCAAGGGGGCCCACAATAAAAATCTGCACAGGGGCCCATCTTTCTGTTCCTCCGCCACTGCCCTGATCATTTTTGCAGGCACGGCAGCAGGGCACCAATGAATGTCTGAGCTGTCTATGACAGCAGTTCAGATGTAGTGGTGTAGTTGAAAGAGAAAGACCACACATCATGGGACGTGTAATTTGCATACTGCTGTGCTGCCGCAGCATGCGAATTGCCTACACCGTCCCAAATTAGCAGTCTTTCTCGTTCAGCTGTAATCAACTGCATCTCCAGCATGAAGTGCACCCTCCCATTTGTTGTGTGCTGAGGGGGTCCCCAATCCCCCTCGGCACATGCACACTCCCTCCCAAACACACTGTATGTCCGGCGGGGTGATTAATCCCCGTCAGCTCCAGTGCCCTGCAAAAAGCAAACTTCAAGGTGCCACACTAGGAGCCCACCCCAGTGTGGCAAAAGTCCCACATCGTCATGTGCTCTCCTGCACACTGTATGGCCAATGGGAGTTCCCAATCCCCTCGTTGTCTCCACTGCCCGCCCAAATAAACTTCCAGGTGACACACTGCGAGCCCACCCCAGTGTGGCAAAAGTTCACATCATTTTTTAAAAAAAAAACCCTGTAACAAAAGAAAACAGTCCCTCGTTGACTCTCTTGCTCCCCAACCCATGCCCACCCTCTGCACACCCACCTTCACCACCCCCCACCCGATACTTCCCTGCAGAGCCTGGCACAGTGATCTTCGGTGGACTGGGAACACCACGTCTGCACTCTTCAAAGCTGACTGCGAACTGAAGAAATGTCGATAAGCTGTATTATGGCAAAAATAGTTTTTTTTCAACTTTGGTTCATATCTCAGTAATTTTTGTGAATTTTTGCACCACATTTTCAACATGGGGTTCTTGGGACCCCATCTCATGAATTCAGTCACTGTGTCATCTGGTTATTCAGCCCCGAAAGGTGATTTCGTGGTCACTGCATGGAACCACCTTCCAGGACTGATTAATGAAAAGACAGTGTCACAGTTTATGAGGTAGGCCCCAAAAACCCTATGTTGAAAATTTGGTGAACAAATTCCCCAAAATGACTGTTTTACGAGCGTGCATTGCACAGTTCCTACGCATGCTCGTAACTTCAGGAATTTTTAATACATTTTCACTCCAGATGTTCAACATTACCATTTTACCACACCTCCTTATCAACAGTACGGCTGTCATTGTTCACATCTCGCCCAAAATGTGTTTTCGCACATGTAACGCACAATGGCGCAGTCGCTGTGTGAAATCAATGTTCAGAACAGATTAAGAAAATCACAGTGACACTATTCATGAGCAGAGGCCTTAAAATGGCTATGTTGAAAATCTGGTGACAAAAGTCCATAAAATGATTGTGTTACAAGTGTGCATTGCGCAGTTTCCACGCACCCTCGTAAGTTCACGAATTTGTAATATTTTCAGTCCAGATTTTCAACATTGGCATTTTTCCACACCTCCTTATGAAGAGCACAGCTGTCATTTTTCACACCATGGCCGAAATGTGTTTTCGCACTTTTGGCGCAGAATGGCGTGGTCGCTGTGGGAAATCAGTGTTCTGGACACATTAAGAAAATCACAGTGACACTGTTCATGAGCAGAGGTCCCAAAAATGCCTGTGTTGAAAATCTGCTGTAAAAAATCCCCAAACTAATTACATTACGGTGTGCGTTTGCAGTTTCTATACGCCGTGCCTTCACCATTTATTTTATATTTTCACTCCAAATTTTCAACATTGCCATTTTTTACACCTCCTCATGAACAGTACAGCTCTCATTTTTCACATCCTGTTTGAAATGTGTTTTTGCACCTGTGGTGCCAAATGGTGCAGTCGCTGTGCAAAATCATCTTTCTGCTAATGAACTGACAGTGTCACTGTTCATGCTGTGGGTCACAAAAAGCCCAAGTTGAAAATGGAGTGAAAATACCAAGAAATGCCCAGGGTATTAGGGTTTTTGACCATAACACCCTACCCTGTAGGGACTGACAGGCGTCAGGGGTGTGACTTGGGATTGTCAACCCAACACTGTCCTAAGTAATCTCACCAGTGATCTAGTGGCCCCACTCCCTGCCATTGTACCCCTCATTCCTTCTGAGTAGTCTCCCCGGTGGTCTAGTGGCCCCCCCCAGCAAGTAGTGCCCACCACCCCACTCTCCTCCCAATCAAAACCCCAGATTCAGTGTCTGGCACAGCACTCAGCACACCACCATGGCCTGCCACTGAATGAACTAAGCGCGTACTGTAAGTATGTGCTTTGACAGGTCATTCGGCGGCTGGCCATGGCAGTGTGTGAAGGGCTGTGCCAGTCATTAAATCTGGGGTTTGAATGGGAGGGAGCAGGGTGGTGGGCACTACTTGCTGGGGTGGGGTGCCACTCAACCACCAGGGAGTGTCTGGTCCACAGTACTGCCACTCTTAGGCACATCAGGGCATGGTGTTGGGGGGGTACCAACATGGCACAAGCAAGGGTGCAGCTTCACCCCACCATCCTACAGTGCTTGCGGCATTCCTTCTGGCTGTGCCATCTGTTTGATGCACCCATTCAGTTGGCACAAGCAGTGGGACTTAGGCGCTGGGACCCTGTGTAGTGGAAAATCGAGTGCAGGGCCACTTGGCGCAGGCTGCCATTGTCACAGCTTGCGTCGGAGGTTTGAAAATCTGGCCCTATGTCCTTTGACAAGACCAGTACCCTTCCCTCAGCATAACTGCAGCACATCCTGATCGTACAAGAATTCCTTGTCCAAGAATGCAGTCTAACTTTCCAGAAAATGAAGATGCTCCCTCTTTCAGTAGTATCTTAGCAAACTTAAGCTTAACTGATGCCACTGTCATTGCTCACAGGCATCAAAACCATGATGTTCTTTGAGAACATCCCTTTGGACTTATTTCCAATTAGGAACATCTCTGATTCAATAAGTGACCTTCTCATGTCCTCAGAATCTGTACAGTACTCTCTTGATGCCCACATCAGTCAGTTACTCCCTTTACATAGTGTTTATAGCTATGGATTGCACTAATTTGTCCTGCACTGCAGGCGTGCAGTTCACCTTACTTACATTAGCATAAAGATCCTGCAATGCCCCTCTAACTCAACTGTCACTTTTACAATGGAGACCCCATGAATCCAACCTTATTACTACTCTCTCCAGCCATTCCCTTTCTCTTCCATGGTAGGTCAGGTGTACTGCTGGGCAATATTCATGGATATGGCTACCACTAAATTGGATTGCATACAGATATTTATGGAATAAATGTAAACAGGAGCTCAGCATGTCCAAAAGCAGATATCTCAGAGTGAAGCAGACAGACAATCTAAGTGATCCCCCCCCCCCCAAAAAATTCTGGAACTGCATAAACTCCTTGCTCAGCCACAGAACTGCCACTTCCTGTCTTTCCCTTGAAGTGAATGGTCTCAAGCACAGTGATCCCAGATATGTTGCTGATTTGTTAAAGAACCACTTCTACAATCTTGAGAAATATAGACTCCTCGTATGTGGCACAGTATGTCCTCTGGTTTCCAGCATGCCTGTCTCATGGCCATACCATTCCTTATTTTATTTTAAGAGAGTCACTGTCAAGGAAGTCTACAAACTGGTGCTTCTTCTAAAAGCTGACAAATCATCTGGCTGCAATGGCATAATTCCCAAAATCCTTAAAACTGCAGCCACTCAAATTGTGGTCCCCATTTCCAAAATTTGTAATCTTTCATTTGAGTCCAAAAATCTCTTAACATCTGGAAACTGCCCTCTATAGTACCACTGCACAAAAAAGGAATGCAAACTGTCCTTGACAACTACAGGTCTATTTGTATACTATAGGCTTTGGCTAAAGTGCAGGAGAGGATAGTATATAGTCAGGTCTCTTTCTACTTAGACCAGCATAGTCTACTCTGAAAGGAGCAACGTGGTTTCAGGAATGGTCACAGAACATGCACAGCATTGGGCAGCTTCACAGATGCAGTTCTCCATGCTATGGACAGTAGCCTGCTGACCAGTTCTGCAGTCATGGACCTGACTAAGGCCTTCAGTTTAGTGGACCATGATTTGCTCATACAGAAGCTGACTAGTCTGGCAATGGGGGCCCAGCTACTCTGTGGCTCTCCAGCTCTCTGTAAAACAGGTCACAGTTTGTCAAAATTGGTAAAGTCATGGCAATGGTGAACACTATCTCCTGTGCGGTCTTCAGGGATTCATTCTAGGCCATCTCCTATTTACAATATACACCTGAGGGCACAAAGCAGCAAGATGGCTGTGCTGCTGCTCAACTCCACAATACTCCTTTTCTGACTTTTGGCACTGTTTGTATGTTTAATTTTTCTTTTATTTAGAGCATTTGCATATATTTTATCATTGCTGCTGTTTCATTTCACGAAGTGTTGTTCGGCACTGTTAGAATAAAAACATAAGAAGCAGCCGGCAGATGGGGACCACATGATCCATCTAGTCTGCCAAAGAAATTTCCACCCCCTCCCTGTTTTATTGCTCCTTCAGGTGCCCGCATTGCCTGTCCCATGCTAGTTTGAATTCCTGTACTGTCTTCAATGTTATCACCTCTGAAGGCAGGCTGTTCCATGGTTCTATCACCCTCTCTGTGAAAAAGTATTTCCTTACATTGGTTCTAAATCTGCCTCCCACTAGGCACATATTGAGCCCCCTTGTATGCATTATTTGTTTTCCTGGAATAAGTTTCCTGTCTGGGCTGTGTTGATCCCCTTTATGTATTTGAATATTTCTAATATGTCCCCACTATTTCTTCTTTGCTCTAGAGAGTATAAGTTTAATTCACTGAGTCTCATTTCATACTGTTCTTGATGCAGACCTTACACCACCTTAGTGGCCCTTCTGTGAACCCTTTCTAAAAGATCAATGTCCTTCTTTAGGTGGGGCCTCCAGAACTGCATGCAGTATTCCAGGTTTGGCCTGACAAAAGACCTGTACAGTGGATTGATTACCTCACACTTCCTGCTCGTAATCCATTTACCTATGCAGCTGAGGATGCCGCTGGCCTTCCGTACTGCTTTTTTCACATTGTTTCCTCACTTTTAGATCATCAATAACAATTATTCTGAGGTCCCATTCCATCTTTGATTCTTCTAATTGATGCCCATTCAGTGTGTACGTCTTTCTTGGGTTATGTTTTCCCATGTGCATCACCTTATACTTCTTGGCACTAAATTTTACCTGCCATATTCTTGAACACTCTTCTAATTTCTTGAGATCGACTTCCATCCCAGTGGCACCTTTATTTGTCTACCCTTTTGCAGAGTTTTGTATTATCTGTGAACAGACAGACCTTCCTCTCAAGGCCATCAGCAATGTCGCTGATGAATATGTTGAAGAGGATTGGGCCAAGTACTGACCCCTGTGGAATACTTCTGGTTACTCTATCCTCTGATAATGCCCCATTGACCAGGACTCTATGTGACCTATCCTGAAGCCAGTTCTGAATCCAGCTGACTATTTTATGGTCTATGCCTGTGTGCTCTAGTTTTTTGGCTAATCTCCTGTGGTGAACAGTGTCAATAGCTTTGCAGAAATCTAAGTAAATAATGTCCACTGTGCCACCTTGATCCACTGTTCTGGTTACCCAATTGAAGAAATCCTCCATATTTGTTAGACATGAGTGCCCAGCCATGAACCCATGCTGCTTTGGGTTGAGTCTTCTGTTGTCCCTTAGATAGTTTTCTATTCTCTCCTTAAGACATTTCACAGCATGTGATGGGGGTGCTGACTCCGTATTTTATTTAAATACATTTTTGTAATCGATTGCAATATTTATGCAATGGCTCTTTTATTTGGAGGGTAGCCGACCATTCTTTCGCTCATTATTTAACATTTGGTGCTTGTATTTCGGCTCCTCCCGTGGCACCCTTAGCCGGGTTATTTCTGTTATTCACATTCTCTCCTTAAGCAATGCTTCCATAATTTTACCCACCACTGAGGTTAGGCTGACAGGGCAGTAGTTCCCTGGTTCTTCACTGCTTCCACTCTTATGCAAGGGCATCACTGTTGCCCTTTTCCAATCCTATGATACTATACTGCTTCCTAGCAACTAATTGAACAGTTCAGCCAGTGGTGTGGCAATCTCTTCCCTGAGTTCTTTCAGGACCCTTGGGTGGAAAGAAACATTCTGATTCTCTGCCAGGATCTGAACCACTGATCCTTTGCCTGCTAAACAAACACATATTCACTTTGCCACTGAGCTGAGACCATGGAAAGTTGAGTTAGAGGAGCAGGTCAGCTGACTGAGAGTACGGAGGCAAGAGACGCTCGAGGAGTAGGACTGTTTGTTGCCAGTGATGGGTCTTTTCTGCAAATTTTCATATCTCTTGCATTACTAGCTTAGTGGAGCATTTTTTTGTTTGTTTGTTTTATCTCCAGGTGAAACTATTAAAGAGATGGAAAGAGAGGGAAGGCTCAGAATTCATCAGGTGTAGAACCTTATCTTGAAAGCACACTGTGGTCTGTAAGAGGGTAATGAAGTTGAAAGTGCAATATAGAAATAGATGTTGGAACCTCGGAGAGAGAGATATCACTTGGCTTTTATCATCTTTTAGCTACCAAGGTACAGTATACTGTCAAAATAACTGTTCTCAGTGTTGAGGTAATTTCAAAAGCATGCATGTTATGATATGGGGAATTAAAAATTGTGGTAGAGGAAAACATGACAGGGGAGTATGAGGAATTGGCTGTGGCCTTGCTGGGAGATTTGGATGCTTGAGTCCTCTGAATTGGGGAAGAGAAGCCATCTTTTGATTGTTCTGGATTTGTAGTGGCTCCCTTTGTCATTTTACAAGGACACTGTGCAGCGACGGTGGAGGCTGGATGGGGTAAATCCCTTTATGAGGTATTCTTTTTCTATTGTTTAGCTTTTTACTTTATATCTGGCCAAATAATAAACTATGAGAACTGTGTTGGACAGCTTCAGCATTGTCTTACATAATTCATTTACAGAGCCAGAACTCTTACCATGGGGTCTGAACTCACGAAATATGCTTCAGTGCTTTAAAGATTTTATAGTTAGTCTTCCTCTGAGCTGATTTTCTGCAGCTCCTCTTACAGAAACACTGTGCAAGTGAATAGTGGAATTTAGTTGTGGGGAATAAATTCCCTTCAGAAGGTAACCTTGATGGAAAATGTTAAACTTTGCATACTGAATCTACTGAACAAGTTTTATGTTTAAAAGTGGGTCAGAACTTTATGTACTTTATGAATGTGTCCAAAAACACTTCTCATTTGGACATTATATTCATGATGGCATGGGAATACATTCAATATGATTTTATTTGATTTTTATTATAAATTCTTCATTTCATTTGTGGCATTTCTTGGACTTAAATGGTGAGTCACCCTAATTAGGGAGATGCCACTTTGGTCATTTATTACAGGTGGCAAGATCTTAGCAGGCAAGAATCTGTTACATTACATCAAGCATATATCTATTATGTGCTCAGTGTGCTTGTACAAGCACGTGCTCATTCATTCAAGTGCTCAGTCGGGTTGTTGGCCATGGAGGTGAGTGGAGGGCTATGCCGGTGGCCCAATCAGGGTACCGGGGGGAGTGGGAGGGGTGCTAGCTCATGATGACAGGGTGGGGAGGTGGGGGCCCACTAGACACCAGGGAGTGTGGGTTTTATTTATTTATTTTTTACTAACATGAAATGAGGGGCCAGGGTAACGGGGGGCAGGTGGGCTTTATTCAATTATAGCCAGTGATCAGCCGAGGGGAACCACTAGACACCAGGAGTATAATTTGGGCTGTGGCTGTGGGTTGGGGGGCCACCAGACACCAGGGAGTGTGGGTTCATTTTTATTTTTTTTATAAAGGACATGAGGGGCCAGGGTAACTAGGGGGCTTTTCAATTACTGCTGTTGATTGACTGGGGGCCACTAGACACCAGGGAGGATAGTTTGGACTTGTGAGTGGCTGGGGGTTGGGGGAACCACTAGACACCAGGGAGAACTTTGGAAACATTTTATTTCACCTGCGGGTGGTGAAATTTCACCTGTGTGTGTGAAAATTCAGCCACGAGTGCAAAATTCCACCCACGAGTGACAAATTTTACTGGTTTACAGGCAAAATTTTGCTCGCTCCGGGGTGAACTTTCACATATCGCCTTGAAAAATATTTTGCGTAATGCATGAATTATGCAAAAGATTTTGCTGGGCAAAATATTTCAATTTTACACAACACTAATTGAGGGTTCCACCAAGCTGGTTCAACAAGAAAGTTGTCAAAGTTTGGCACAGTGACAAGATTTTGCCGACAGTGACCACATTACCTGGAAAATCCATCGACGGTTGGCTGCAGTGCCCCAAGCATTGGAGCATTGTTGCTTTGTTTGCAGGGAGATTAACCCCCTGCATCCCCCATGTGGTGATTTCTGCCCTCTGCACCCCTCTGGACTTCTAAATATCTCACAATGGGGGAGGGCAGATTTGTGGGTGAGTGCCCAAACTCCAGAATCAATGAATCTGTTCATTGCTCTGACAACCCTTTCAACACTGTGGTTGTCGAACAAGTTGTGTTGTTGTGGGGGGTTAGTTGTTACAGCATTGCTGTAACAATGGTATATGGATATTGAGGGTATATAGCATTTATAACTATGTAATTGAGCATGTAGTTATTAGAACCTTGTATGTGCTATTAGGTTTTGATAGAGTAGCCACTAGTTTTGAAGCTAAAACAATTAATATTTTCAACTTAATTTGACCATTGAGTTATTGATTATGATGTAAACCTTTCAAATGTTTCTGCTACTATTTGGGGTTTGCCTGTATGTTCTAGAGATGTTCAATAATTTTGCCAGTAACAAGGAGATGCATTTCTCAGATATTACTGGTAATTACATTTATGCTCACTAAGTATGGGAATTCTGGGGCTAACAAGGACTAGTGAGCCAGATGTGTTTACTGGGACAGGACCATTGATATCCCACATCTTGCTGGCATAATGGCTTCCCAATGCCCTAATTTCCAAAATGAGTTAAACACAGACCATAATTGGTCAAAATGGGATGTCAACCCAGGCTATGCAGCCAGGGAAGAGTAATACTCAGAACCCACATGGTGTAGTGGTACCTTGTGGTAAAAGGGAATTCACAGAGCTATTGCCTTTGCCAACATATATTGGGATTAATATGGGTGGAGTCCTGGTAGAGTGTATTAGGACTATAGGACACAGTAGACCCTAGATAGTACCTGAAATGTGTTATGTGTAATTGATAGCAAGCGATGGGTCTGATGGAGTGTCCAATACTTGGAAAATAGGAATCTTGTTGTATTATCTTCTTTGTTCTGATGGTCTGCCACTGCTAGATAGCGTGAAATGTTGCATGGGTCCATTAATTTATTTATATCATCAAATGTGCTTCCAGTAGGAATATAATATATCCACTGTGGATAGCTTAGAGCACATAGTCTAAAAACTATAAATTGGAATTACATTGCAAATGGCCAGTTAACCTGAATCCAATTTAGGAAATGCTGAATTGATTCCTGGTGAATACAATATTTATTGTGGTGTTGCTTCCATGTTATTTTAATTTGTTTATTTATTTATTCTAGGATTACAAGTACCTTTCAGCCAAGGTTCTTTTACAAAGGTTTCATGTCAGAAATAACAAACAATAAGGAAGCAACAGTGAAATAACAGTAAACAATTCATGTACAACAGTGCTATTGAAAGGGGGTCAATTATAGAAAGAGTAAGGTGTAGAGCAGGAGGAGAAGTATAGGTAGTTAACAGAGGCAGCTATAGTAAAATGGTGAACACAGCTAGGACGCATGTGCCCACAAGGAATAGATAGGGTCAGGCGCTTGGGGGTGACAGAGAAACAGAGATGAGAGGAGAGGGGGACGATGAAGATGCAGCTGGAGGCATTTGTCAAAAAATAAATGGGAAGGAGTGATAGAAGAGAAAAAGGGGTCAGGGTAAGGGGGGAGAAATAAGTGCTATAATGGGGCAAGGAGAAACTAATGAGGTGGTATAAAGACCTGAGATTTGAAGTGGCGCCTCACTAGCTGGGGGGAAGGGGACCTGGGGGGCCTGGGGTTAAGCAGTATATCAGTTAGGATTAAAGCTGTGTAGGTCATCAGCTAGGAGAGGGAGTCACAGGAGCTACAGGCAATGAGATGGGCCCAGAGCCTGGTTTTTGAACAGACCTAGTGTTGAGGCAGAGGAGATGGTGTGGCTGAGACCATTCATCCATAGAGGAGCCCTATAGGCAAAGGAGCATTGGCCTGGCATAGTTCAACAGCGAGGAACTTGTAGAATCTGGGTTGTTAAGCTCCTGGTGTTCTGTCGGTTGATGTTTTGATGTAACAAGGCAGTAACACCGGGGGGGGGTGAGGCCAAGGTTGATTTTTCCCGCCATAGCACATGTGAGATACTTTATACGGTTAGAGAGTTGGAGCCCTCTGGATTGTTCATGAAGGGCACAGGTGTGGGTGAGGCAGTGGGCACCAGTTGTGAGTTGGCATGCTTTGTTAAGTGCAGTTGTTATACGTCGGAGAGCGGACATTGTGGTGGAGCCATGTGCTGTTGTGTACACAGAATATTATATTTGCATGTATTATTTTTATTGTAATATGCATTTTATTGTTCATTCCAAGTGTTTACTCTGTGTGCTTTTTTGTCAAATTGTGATGACCTAAGGTCAATCAATAAACAAAAACTAACTCTCCTATTCACTGTTTTCATCAATGACCTACCCAAGATCCGTAATACTACCAAGTTCCTTCTATATGCAGACAAGGTAGTCATCTTTGTGCATGGGAAAGACACCATTACTATCAATGAAGTCTTTGGGCACAACTTTCATTCCTTTCAACAGTGGTTCACAAATGAGAAATTGGTCCTAAACATCTCTAAAACGAATGTCATGTTACTCAGCTCATCCCAAAGGTTAGAAGACTTTCCCAAGACTTTACTATCTCAACCATAGATGGAGTGAAACTGGAATTAGTTAATGAATTCAAATACCTTAGTGTTATCATCAGTTCCCAACTCACATTTGACACTCATATGACTAACACCATAAGAACTGTTCATCAAAAATTGGGTCTACTCTACCATTTTGTGAAGTACCTGGCATATGACACTAAAGTCAGAATCACGCAAAGCTGCCTACTCTCCCTGACTGAGTATTGCTCCATTGTTGCAAATGCTGCTCCCCTCATGATTTGGGCAAAGAGAAAAGTCTTTTTTGTTTAATATACTTTATTGCAGTTTTCAATAAGTGTAAGCAGATAACAAATGACATATATATTACCCATTGTTTGAAACAACAATTAGAAAACGTATATAGTATAACCATACAATTTGTAATCTGTAGCTTACCGAATCCCCTTCCCTGCCACCCCCCCTTCCCTTATTCCCCCTGTCTGCCACCTGTTTAGTAGGTTAAAACCTTACTTAAAATAGATTATCTAAGCTGCTGGAGCATTGTTGAACTGAATATTCAATCTCCCCCGGCTCATTAGTTACTTATTAACGAAGTGTAGAGAGGCTCCCATCTCTTTACATATTTTTTGGTGTTTTTGGACAATTTAGTGATCGTATACTCTGCTTGCAGGGCAAACATTATTTCATGAAACCATTCTAGGTAAGTGGGGACAACAGTGTCTTTCCACCTTCTTAATATAACATTTTTCACACATGCCGATATCAAGGCCATATGGTCTCTCTGGTTGCCCCCAGGTATTAATGTGTATTCTCCAATTAGACATATTTCAATTTGGAAAAACCTGTCAAAGCCAATAGGGGATTTAGCCTGCTCTCTATACTTCGCCAGAAGGTAATTATTTTCTCACATGACCATAGCATGTGAATCATATCAGCAGCCTCCTGTTGATATCTAGGACTACAACTGTTATGCAGGAGACCAAATCGATGTAGTTTGAGTGGGGAGTAATATAAGTTATGAATTATACGAAATTGTATATATCTATATTTATCCCATTTAATATACTTATATAGGTGCATCCAAACAAGAGACCAGTCTATAGGACTGGTGAGGGTCCGGGAGATCTTGTTCCATTGAGTATAACAGTGGTTGTCTGTTGTTTCCATCGTTGATCTAAGAAAATTGTATGAAAATGATATTACATGTGAGAGAGGGATGGTATCTAAATATGGAGTTAGCTTCTTAGAAAAAGAGTCATGCCATCCCTTTGCCCCAAAATGCTTCCTTAATGAATGTGCTGGTTGCAAATATTTAAAAATTGCGGTTTCCTTCCAGTGAAACTGAGATCAGCCTTCCTGGAAAGAGATCATCCTCTGATCAGAAAATAACTGTTCCACCCTCTTCACACCTATCTGGGGCCAGAATATCTGGGCTTTTATTGGTTTGCCAGCGATTTGGAAGTTGGGATTACCGAATATGGGCTGGGCTATATCCTTCACTCTATCTGTTTTAAGGAAGGCGTTAAGTTGTTGCTGAGTCTGAACCAAAGAGAATAAAGGGGTGTCTCGCAGGGTTTTGGGAAATTTTCTTAATGGGATAAATGGTAGGGCCTCTGATTTCCACCCTGTGTCCCGACAAAGGTCTTGCTCTATCCTGATCCAAGAAGGTAAGTGACAATTATCTTGACTGGGCCATAACCAGTATCAGACTCGAGCCAAGTGTATTGCTAGGTAATAGATATAGAAGTTGGGGACTTGTAAGCCACCCTCTGATTTTCTCATTGTGAGTTTTAGATAACTTTTCCTCACCTTTTTGTTTTGCCACATAAATTTGCTCAAAATACCATGCAACCGAGCAAACCATGAGTATGGTAATGTTAGGTTCAACATTTGAAGTGGGTATAGTAGCCGTGGCAATACATTCATTTTATTAACATTCGCTCGCCCCCAAGGAGTTAATGGTAATTTAGACCACCGTTTAAAATCCTCTGTCAGGTTATGAACCAGATTGTCTAGGTTAAGTTGTCGTATGACTTTTGGGGAGAGGTGAATGTAAATACCAAGGTATTTCATCTTGCTCGGACTCCATTGTATCTCCGAGTGTGTCACCTTGGCTTTCATTGTATATTTATTTAGGGGAAGAATTTCAGTTTTGTCCCGATTTAACTTATAATTTGAGAAGGCTTCAAATTGTGTTATAATTTGGAATACCTTGGAAAGCGAATGCCCAAGATCAATAACATGTAGCAACAGGTCATCTGCATAAGCTGAGACCTTATATTCATGATGACCTACTCGTACCCCTGATCATTGTAGAAAGATTAATCTTTCTAATAAGAGGTCCTAAATATAAATTAAATAAGTAAGGTGACAGGGGGCAGCCTGGCCATGTGCCTTGTGTCAGGGTGAATGGGCAAGACATAACGCCGTTACATTGTATTCTGGCTGATGGAGTAGTGTATAGTATCTTAATCCATTTTATAAATTCCTCTGGTATTCTGTATCGGGGAAGTAAAAGAAAAAGGTTTTCCCATGATACTCTATCGAATGCCTTCTCTGCATCCAGAGACACCAAGGCAGCGGAAATGTCCAGGTCCCTGGACGTGGAGAGGAGATATGCCAGTTTCCTAAGATGATCTGAGGAGAGTCTATTTTTAAGGAAGCCTACTTGTTCAGGGCTGATAAGATGTTCCCACACCTGGGCAAGTCTTGACGAGAGAATTTTGCCTAAAATCTTAAAATCTACATTAATAAGGGAAATTGGTCTCTAGTTGGACATTCTGAGAGGGTCTCTGTTAGGTTTTAGGATAAGAACTATAGTGGCCAACGATAATGAAGAGTCCGACAGACCATTTTGAAATAGATAATTAAATGTATCGAGTACTATGGGTGCTATGGTGTCCTTTAAGGCCTTGTAAAAATTTGTTGTGAAGCCATCCGGCCCAGGTGACTTGTCAGTTGTGAGAGAATCTATGGCCTCACAGACTTCGGATATTACAATAGGGCATTTTAATAAGTCTACTTGTGAGTCGGATAAGACAGGGAGTGTAATTCCTTGAAGAAATGAGTCCATCTGACATAAGGGATGATGATTGGGGGGGCTGTGTAAAGCTGCTGGTAGTATTCTTGAAAGGCATTTACAATGTTTAAAGGCTAGTTAAGAAGCGTACCTGAAAGGGAGTAAACTGATGGAATTATTATCTCGGCTAACTGGGTGCGTAAATGTAGAGCTAATAATTTGCCCGCTTTCTCACCATGATCAAAATATTTGATCTTTGAGCGTGTAATCATAAGCTCCGCTTTTTTGGTGAGTAGCTTATTATATTGAGCTCGAAGAGATTCCAGTTTAACCCAGTCATCATCTGGGGAAATTGGGGAGAGGGACTTTTCTAATTCGGAGATCTGACATATCTTTAAAGATATTTCCGCGTTCTTTTGCTTGTTACGTATGGTTGATAGGCGGATTATTTCACCTCTCAGGGTGCATTTGAGGGAGCCCCACAGAATGTCTTTCTTGGACACGGAGGTGGCATTGTTCTCCATATACATATGGATAAAATCTCGTAATGCTTCAATAAGTTTATCCGAGTTTAGGATCTGGTTATTAAATCTCCAGGTTCGTTCTCTATGAATATTTTGGAAAAAGTTAACTTGGAGGTAAACCAAGCGGTGATCTGAAATAGCCTGAGATGAGTATTGTACTGCAGGGACCCCTGAGTTGCAGTCTGCAGATAAAAGAAAATAATCTATTCGGGAGTAAGTATTATGGGGTGTGGAATGAAAAGAGTATTCTCTCTCCTCTGGATTCGCAGTTCTCCAGGGATCTATTAGTCCCAAGGAGGAACTTAATTCATGTAGAGCTCTCTGACCGGGAGATAAACGTGGCCTGGTGGGCCCCGATCTATCTAATGTGTTTGAGAGCACTGTATTCCAGTCACCCCCAAGTAGAGTTGGCAGTTTGGTCCAAGGGGCCAATATGGTCATAATGGAAGTGAAGAATTGTGGGTCGTCTGAGTTCGGGCCATAAACCGAGCCCATTATAACTTCTGTATGAATCAACAGGCCCATCACTATGACATATCTACCTTCAGGATCTACTATAGATTGCAGTAATTGAAAGGGCACCCTACGGGCTATGAGAATAGCTATACCACCTCTTTTAGTTTCTTTGCCTGCAGCATATACTTGCCCTACCCAATTTCTACTAAAGTAGCATGAGTTTATAGATTTAAGATGTGTCTCTTGGAGGAAGGCTATGTCAATCTGTAAGTTTTTAAGATGAACTAGAATTTTGGAGCGTTTAGCGGGGGAGTGTGCTCCTTTAATGTTCCAAGATCCATATCTAATTCCCATTATGGATCTTGATGAGGGTTGAATAGTAATTAGCCAGATAAATTTACTAAGACATTAGTGGTATATTAAATCAATGTACCGGTCCCTGGTGGCAGACAGCCCCAACCCCTATATTTTACCCCACCTCCCCCCTCCCTGTACCCTCCATATAACATAAGAAACTAAGTTTAAACCATAGTAACATGGATATATCATCCGTTCCCCAAAATCATAACAATGTAAACATGTCCAGTAATATAGATCAAAATCACTAGTCTCATCAACCCGTTGAAGACAAAAATTACTAACTGTGCTAGGTATAAGACATCCATATGCCATATAAAACATAGTTGCAACAAATAACCACACCATGGGTTAGATTTGACTGTGATATCATTCCCTACACGTCTGTAGCACATAATGCACTGTCAGTGTGCCAGTTGCTGACTGTCCACCACCCCCTCGAACACTGGTCCCCCCCTTTAAGAAGCTAGTTTAGCTATCAAATCCATCCTGAACCCTTTGGTGTATAAATAAACCAGCATAGTTTGGTGAACTTAAATGCAGGCGTTAATTGGGTATGAAGTTTTATAACCCAACCATTACACAGGGTATGTAATACCACCTGCACCGGTCTGGCCCCTAGTTATGTTGGCTCACCATAACAGAAGCGTAATACCCATTGGCTGAAGTAAATCCCCTGAAAAAAAAAAACACCCTTCCCAGGGTGCCTTCCCCATTTAGTCTTGGGCTTTCTATGCATAGATAGACCTGGGGTGAATAAACTCAAGAGGAAATTCTTTCCCCCTTAAAACAGCCTCAGATCCAATTTTATCAAATAAGAATAAAATAAGATACTCGAGAGTATCAAAAGAAATATTGCGATTACAGCCTTCCCTGACGAAAGTAAAAGTCCGTCTTGCACTCAGACCAAGGATCCATAAAGTTAAATGAGAAAACGGAGTACCAACGCGGGTTGAACATTCATTTGAGGCTCAGCATCTTTTTGAAGTTAAGTGCGAGAAGCAGGGCAGGAAGTTCAAGTCCCGCTGCGCTCCTCTGTATGATTCGGCTTTAGCTTCCCGCATGTCCTGGTGTTGTTGGTATTTCCACATTCCATTCCAAAGCAGACTTTCGGTTTTTCTAATAGGGCTTTAGTACTTCGCAAACACTAATCTGTAGCACGCCTTTATGGGATTGAGAAGATCTATCTATTCCTCTTGTACGGTACTCGCTCCCGATCTCATCATAGCCCGACCAAACTGTAATATCTCCGTGAAGCCCTCTTAACCAGCCGAAATCTGTGCTTGGAAGAGGAAATTAAAATAAAACCTGATTTGCACATTGAAAAACCATTGCTCAAATTCTGATCTCTAACAGGATTGCAAAATATAACCAAGACTAATATATGAACTAATATTTTTAGACGGAGCCACAAGTTAAAGACGCAAATTCAGCGGGCTTGCTTTCCAGTGCTTAGAATATGACTGGGGTGAGGGTTCAAAACCTACTATGTGATGAATTACATTGTCATTCGTAAAGTCCTTAGGTAGTAATCTGTCTATAACCATTGATAGTCAGGACAAAACCATATCCTCGGCTGATGTGGGTTTCAACAGGCCCACGAAGAGATCAGGCAGGAGGGATTGCAGGGCTGGAAGTGCTTGCAGGGCACCTTCAAAATTATGCCAGGAGCCAGCTACATTTACAGAGAGACGTGATGGATATATAACTCTGAATCGGATCCCGGCTGCAATTAATTTCGTGACTATTGAATGATATTCTGTATGTCTCTGTCTGATGGTGGCTGGTAGGTCTTGCATGAAACGAAGTTGCCGACCTTCCCACAACACTTGATGCGATTCCTTGGTCTGCTTCAGTACATGCCATTTGTCTTGGTAATTCAAAAACTTTATAATAAGTGGTCGAGGAAGTTTTCCCACTTCGGGTTTGAGGCGCAAAGAGCGGTGCGCTCACTCAATAACATATGTAGAATTGTTAGGAGATGGTCCGGCGACTTTAACTAGTAGTTTTTGTATGAAAGTGATGGGCATTGCACCTTCCGCATCCTCTGGCAGACCAATTATAAGAATGTTATTTCGTCTGCTTCTGCCCTCTAGGTCTTCCAGCTTAGAATCTATTTTCTGCTGTTTCGCTTTGACATTTACTATATCATATTCAGTCACCGTTACCCGCTTCTCTATAGATGTTATGCGAGCCAGGTTATCTGATATGACTTTTTTAGTTTCTGCCAGGTCGCCCCTGAGTGATTTTAGCTCCGCGGTCAGTTCTTGCAGAGCGGATTTAAAGGTTGCAGCTCTTGATAAACTGTTTTCGGTTAATGGAGCATTTGATTGTGTATTGGTGGGACCGCTAACAGGCTTCTGCATAGCCCCTGGCTGGGATTTCAGTCTCTTCGATCCTTCTTCCGGCGTTGACGGAGGTGTGTGAAGTGGAGGAGCCTGTCTCATTTCGGCCTCCATTACAGGCTTAGGCCAGGACACCCTTTTGCTGACACGTACCAGAGTTTCCCCGTAAATCCAAAATATCTTCCGGTAACGGTGAGATGGTGGGTCAGATTAACAGCAACCACTTTTTCAGCCGGTTATAAGGTTTGAGGGTTTGTTAAATGGTGGGAAAAACAGCCCTTTGGGAAGGAGGTGATCAGCCGAGCTGCTTCCACTACAGTGTCATCACGTGACTCCCCAAAGAGAAGAGTCTTAACCCACCAGGTTGCTAAATCTGTATCCTCACAGGACCCATGGTTTTTCATCACTGCACCAACTCTGAACAACTTGGTTGGCTGCAACCCAAAACCAGAGTCCAGTTTATCCTAGCAAATTTCATGCACAAAATTCTACATGGAACTGCTCCCCAATGCCTATCCAAGCTATTTACACACACGGACAACCCTTTTCTCACTGCTCTGCAAACAATCAATTGAAATTTCCATTCATGCGCATAGACATGGGCCAGAAATGTTTCAGACACAGAGCAGCAACATTTTAGCATACTACCCCTTTCAATATCAGAACTGTCCCTTCCCCTAAAATATTTATTGCCAAGCTGAAAGCACATGTCCAAGAGTCTAATATCTGTATCTGCTTTGCATGCTCTACAAAACACTGTTGTCTTAATGTGCCATCTGAATGCTTTACTTTTGCACCATGTCACTTTATTTTATGTTATGATACTTACAGTATGTATTTGTACCTGTTCTACTGTCTAGTTGTGTGCTCTTCTGTACCCGGGTCATGCCTGAAAAAGGCACTTTGGCATCAGTGCTTTTAACTGGTCATCAAAATAAACAAATAAGTGAAAATAAATAAATAAATTTTAAAATTCCAGAATATCTGCAAAAACTCAAGGAATTTAACTCTAAGGGGTCACTGTTAATCCCCTTAGGCCTCAAAGTGTCTCTTGTTTAAAAAAATGTGTTTTATGATAATAATAATAACTTTATTTTTAAAGCGCCTTTAAATATATCAAGGCGCTGAACATATCAAAAACCACAACATACAATAGCAATTAAAAATGTATAACTAGCCGGCCCGGTGGTGCTGAGGGTTGAGGCGCTGGACACCACACCTCATCCATGCCGGTGACCGGGTTGGACGCGGCGGACTGGGTAGGTGGGTCGGCCGTGGGAGATAGGCTTGAGTGTCCAATGACAGCTTGCCTTCTCCGGGAGGGATTCAGCCATTGCCCGACACCGCACCACCCCGACGGAGGCTCGAGGAACTGCAAGCTCCACCTGGGAGATGGGCGGCTATTGAGCAGCATGGACGCGGCGTATCGCGCCATGACATCGGGAGGGTACTTGCTGCTCGGGAGGAAAAATCACAGAAAAAGCCTGCCACAGCTGGGAAGATGGGGACCATGGCCGTGCCCACGATCTGCCTGTGCCGCCCAGCAGACCAGAACCGGCCGCAATGTAAGTAATGGGGTTTGGCCCTCACCTCATCCCGCCCGAGTAATCCGAGCTCATGGGGCCTGTGGGTCTGTGTGGGTAGGGTTCCGGGCAGTGGGATGTCCAATTGTCCCCCCTGAAGGGTCGGAGGTGGCAGGCTGGGAGGAGAAATAAACAGTAATTTCAAAAAAAAAAAAAAAGTATAAATAAAATAATTTCATAACAACATTCTGTAAAGATTGCTGATGTAGCTAGTAGTTTGATTATGATTATTTTTTTTCTTTTAAAAAGTGAAAAGCAGACTGCCCACCATACTAATGTTACCACACAAAAACAGGTTTATTATCATTCCTTGATCAACTCCCACTGCATCTTTTGTGGACTTGGGAACGCCTCCAACACAGTCTAGCCACTCATGATGCAGTGGGAGTTTTAGGTGGCTATTGCCTCATGAATGACTGCACTGTTTGGGGGTACTACTAATGTTCAGGAAGTATTCAATAAGAATAGATTCAGGAGTTGAAATTAAATTGTTTGTAAATATACATTAGCGTGCATTTCAGTTGTACAAAACAAGGAGACAGACAAAACAAACAGTAACATCAATGAATTTTAGAGAAGGTAAGCAGTCATAAAATGTAGGTTTTAAACTAGAAATAATATGATGCAAAACAATCTGACAGTGTCCCTTTAAGTACTGATGTAATTTTCCATTTTTTGCAGCTTATGACATAGACATCTTATGAGCAAGATGTTGAAAATAATTGACATACACTCAGCTACCTGTATTAGGTCACCTGTCACATTTAATGGCATTGTGTTCTCTAATTTTAAAGTTACAGAGGCTTATAATTTTGCAGTTTACATGTTTGAAAAACTAGATTTAAAAAATTCTGATTGTCTGGCTGCTTATAATCCAGTACACTTTAAATCTAGAAATGTGAATTATACAATGGCAAGAAAAAATCCTGTACTCTGATTGGTCAGTCTTGGGCTGGACCCATGATGTTATCCCAGCACAACATCACGGGTCTAGTCTCAGCCTCACTATGAACTTGTAGATGATCATATTATGGAGCATTTTATGGAGCATTTTCTTGATTGTTTCATCTTCTCTTAAAAAACACAAATATTTTTCCACACAAAAACATCTTTAAAATTATTTTTTTTATTTTGTATAACAAGGAGCCATTGTATAATAGCAATAATGCCCTCCAGGGTGTGTGTCGTTTGGGATAACGTCATGCCTCAGTTATTAGATGCTCTCGGCATGCGGCCTTATGCCCAACCACCTGAGGCATGACGTTATCCCAGCATGACACACACCCTGTCGTGCATTATTGCATAAATATGGCATACATACAGATGGGCTGTTTACCTCCCCCAACTCTCCCACACTTTTTTTTTTATTTTATTTTACTGAAGTTTTGGAATTACAATCCTTTGAGTTGAAGACTCTTTTGCAAAGGCTCCACATCAATACAAAATGGACACATTACTTAAGACAGTTTTGAACATACTACAGTAAGCTGTACATCACATTGAGACAATTTTACATGGTTACATTGTACAGGAATTTACAATGCTTGGTTAGTATCTCTAGGGTTGTTAAAGGACCCTGGGTCATCAAGGTGAAGTGAGACAGCTTTCTGATTCTGTAGGCCTACCAAGGCCTTGAGTTTTGTGGTTTAAAGTCCTGTCAGGATTGTAGGCCTAGTTTTGGGTTATGAGAGATGCTATTTCTCAATCGCATACTGAATTAGGGAGGATTGTTCTTAGCAGCCACATGACTCCGAGTTAAGGAGAAGTCTCTTAATGCCATTTTTAAATAGGCCAAGGTTAGGGGCCAGGGAGATGGAAGAGGGAAGGTTATTAAGCCAGAGGAGAGCACGATAACGGAAAGAACTTTGCCCTAGTGTAGTCTTACAGTGGGGGACTAAGGGGGGGGCTAGCCAGGTGCCTAGGGGTGCTCCTGTGAGAGGTTGGTTGGATGAGGGGGGTGAAGGCTAGCGGGTGTAAGTTTCATTAGGATCTTTTTGGCTTGGTGGCACATGAGGTAATTTAGTCTTCTTTCAAAGGTCAGCCAGTCTACTCACTTATAAAGTTTGCAAGTATGGGTTAATCTTTCACTGCTTGTGAGTAGTCGGCAGGCTTTGTTGAGGGCTATATTGATACTGTTAAGGGCTGTCTGGTCAGCTGTACCGTAGATTATTATCCCATAATCGAGCAATGATAGGACTGAGCTGGTTACTGCCAGCCGTAAAGGCTGAGGGGGGCAGTGTTTGTGTCTGTGGAGAAACCCAAGCCAGGTGTTTACTGAGTAGGAGAAGTGATCAATGTGTCTGTGGTAGGTGAGGGATTTGTCCAGTGTGATGCCTAGATATTTGAAGTTAGGGACCTGTTCAATATGGATGCCCTGAGAATTTGAGATAGTAAGCTGGGCATTACTGTTGAGGTCTTGGCAGTGGGCAAAGATCATAGATTTAGTTTTGCTGTAATTTAGTATTTATCGATGATCGGTGAACCAGGATTCAAGTTCTCTAAGGTAGCCTTGCAGGGTATTTTGAAGAGAGTTGAGATTGGTATTTTTCCAGTATACTACGGTATTGTCTGCATAGAGCAATAGTTTACCACTGCAGGCCTTTGGGTGGGAGTTCAGAAAGAGGGTGAAAAGTAGAGGGCCCAAAATCGACCCTTGAGGGACTCCTGCAAAAGCTGGTAGCTTGGCGGATAGGGTGGTGTTGATTTTGACTTGTTGTGTCTGGTCAGTGAGATAGTTTTTGAACCAGGCTACTGCATCAGGGGCGAGATAGAGGAAGGGGAGAGAGTGGATAAGTAGTGGGTGACTGATGTTGTTAAATGCTTTGGTCAGGTCAACAAAGATTGCTCCTGCTACTGACCCCTGTTCCAGCGCCTTGTGTATGTAAGAGGTAAATTTGAGAAGGACAGTGGTAGTGCTGTGACCTGCTCTGAACCCATGTTGTTCGGAGCAAAGCAGATTGTGCTTGGCCAGGTATTCGGTGAACTGGTCTGACACAATTCTTCCGAGTGCTTTGGGGGGGGGGATAGTGATGGGCCTATAGTTACTAGGGTCGGTTGGATCACCTTTTTTTAGGATTGGCATGATAATTCCCCTTTTCCAGAGCGTAGGAAATTGACCTAGGCACAAGGAGCAGTTTAATATTTTGGTGAGGTGAGGAAGGGTCTCGTCAAGAGTTAGACAGAGAATTTTAAGGTCTAGGAAGTTGCTGCTGTACCTCATGTTGCGCAAGGCTTTGGATAGGTAGTGTTTTGCCTTGTTACAGGAGATGATTCTCAGCCGGAAGGGAGGGAGAGTGGTAGTAGGGGAAGTGCTAGCGGGGCCATTGGGGATAGGTTCAAAGAAGTTAAGTGGTAGGATGTGACTGAGATCAGAGAAGGAGTTGTTCAGGACATTGGATATGGTGGTAGGATCTTGGGAGAGGGCTCCATGGTCAAGTATTTGCAACGGGGTTGGAGAGACAGTTTTCCCACAGAGCTCCTTGACATTTTTCCAGAAGTTGTTCCCTGAGCCCCATGTGGAGGTGAGTGCTTGCTTATAGTAGTTTGACTTAACTAACCGAATAGCCCAGGTGTACTTGTTTCTTGCCTCTCTATAGAGTTGTCTGTCATGGGGAAGCTGGGAGTTCAGTGCCCTATGCCAGATGATGTCTCTGTGGTGCATCTGTTCAATTAGGGACAGCAAGATCCAGGGAGTGTCCCTGTTTTTTATGACCCTGTTTTGAGTAAGGGACAAATATATCATAGGCATTGTTAAAAATGTTAATAAAGGAGGTTAGGGCAGTGTCAACGGAATGGGCAGTGTGAACAGGTGCCCAGTTACAGGATGAGAGCTAGAGTTTAAGGCAAACCCTTGCTGACCCCCTTTTGACTATCAGTCCTCTTGCTCCTTCACAACCTTGTTTAAACCTGACTGCACCATATCTGCTGGCAGCCTTTTCCATAGTTTCAGCACCTTCTCAATGAAGTAGAGCTTCCTCATGTTTCTTACCACCCCCAGCAGCCTCCAGTCATGCCCCCTAGTGACTGTATTCCATATTTCTTACAAATAGGTCTCACTGCTTAACTTGTTTATATGCCTGAGAAACTAATATGTTTCTATCATGTGCCCATGCTCCCACCTGGCCCCCAGCAAGTACATGTTAGGGCCGCCAACTGATTCTCACAGGATCTGCTCTGCTGGCCTGGATCATCTAGGTGGCCCTTCACTGTAACGATTCTAGTCAGTCAAGGTCTTTCCTCAGTTGAGGTCTACAAAACTGGGCACAGTACTCTAGGTAAGGCCTCACTAGGGATCCGTACAATGGCATAATCACCTTGCTTCTCCTACTATCAAAATCTCTCCCTATACACCCCAGCATCCTTGATGCCATGCTATATGCTTTGTTGCACTGACTCATATTCTTAAGGCAGTCACTGATTATGACCCCAGATCCCTCTTGTCTGATGAGATGGCCTGTGTAACACTTCCCATCAAGTATAGAGCCTACCTTCTTACTCATAGGTCTTTATTCAACCCCCTGCTCTCTCCTATACCCCCACCACCACCCACCTTCCCTCTTCCTAGCTGTAGTTATTGGCTAACCCTAATCTCTAATGTACTTATAGTCAACCTTGCACTTTTTGTTACACCTTGCAAATTTTGTTCTAACTGTGTCTCTCCTCACAATCTTGTGCTGGTTCAACCTCCTTGTATTCTATCCAGCCATTTTCTAACTACAAAGCTGTGTCCCAGCAAGTGTTTGCCAAAGATATTTTTGCTATCGTATCTATCTAGTTCAAGACTGTTAGCATAGTATCCATCTAGTTCATACCTGTTAGCATTCCTCCTTTTCAGTTCTTCTGTATAGTCTGCTCACTTTATTGAATGTAGTCAAATTGTATACTGTATCTATATTGTGTACCAAATCTCTGTATGCTATCCTCATGTTCCCCAACCCCCCAGGTTGCACCAGAAGATGAGCAACTTGTTGCTCAGCATGCCTTCCTGGTGAAACATTTCAGGAAAGAAAGAAAGAAAGAAAGAAAGAAAGAAAGAAAGAAAGAAGGAAAGAAAGAAAGAAAATATCCAACTTGTGTGAAGTACAAACAGAGCAGCAGCAGAACTGGAATGGATTCAAAGCATTGTGCCGGCACCCAATTGGTGCATCTCAAATGGCAAAAAAGACAGGTGGGTGACAGACAGCATGTGCTCAGTGTTCCTGAATGAGGCACAGCTACTTGACTAAGAGAAAGCCAGTCACAGTTAAAGACTCTATGAAGGTAGGCTGTTTGGTATTTTTTTTTTAGTGTAGCTAATTGGTCAGTGGTACAGGGTTGCAAGAAATGTTTATTTGTCATACTAATTATAATCTTTCTGCTGCTTGGTGGATAAAACCTTAAGGCTAAACTCCAACTCATCATTGTTCATGCCAGTGTCTTCCAAAAATGACTACTGAAGCTTAAGATGCAATGAAAAACATATTCTCTCTGTTCCTCATGTCTTTAGTAATATGGATCAGTGTGCTTTCTACTTTCAAACTCCTAAATGCGGGAATGAATTACCTTTTACTGTCTCCACTGCAAAGTCTCACTCAATTTTAAAAAAGCAGTTGAAAAATGTCTTTTTTGCTAGTTCAAGCTGTAGAAATTTTAGTTGATGACTTACTTTATACAGCATTTTTATCTTAAGGTATTTCCTGCATTTTCTAAGATGTAATTTTTATTCAATGGGCCTAAGCAACTTTGCGTAGTGTTATGCTTGTACAATTTGTTGATAAACCTTTGTGGCCATTTGCCTCTCTGTTCCATGAGGAATATCATCCTGTACTGGTACCGAAGGCAAGGAACCCTTGAGGAGGGTTCCGCCTCTAGAGGTGCTGTGGAAAGGATTCCCTTAGACTAAAGGTACCTTAGGAAGGAGCCCTGAGGAGAGAGGCAAGCCACTGGGAAAGGGGGGGAGGATGGTGGAGCAAAGAAAAATTGATTCTAAGTGAAGCTGGAAGGGCTGGCTTATATAGCTCAGGCAGGGGCATGGCTGGTTGCTCCAGCCCAGTGAACCACAGGCAAAGCCTTTCAATTCAATGGACTTGGCAGCAGAATGCAGCACTGCTCAGGATACTTCACAAAAAAGAGCGTTATTATTTAAAATAAAATTAACTGCGCCATACACACATGATGGTAGAGCCAAATGCCAACACACCCTCTACTGGTTTTGCTCAATACATGAGTGTCATCAGGAGATCTTTTTGTGAAGTATCCCCAGCAGTGCTATATTTTGCTGCCAACTTCAGAATTAAATTAATTCATGCATGCACCATGTGTGGTCGGAGCTGTCTTGCCATTTTTCCTTTTAATTCAATGGGCCTATGCAAGGTAGTGTAATGTTATGCTTGTGGAACTTATTGATTAACCTCTGTGGCCATTTGCCTCCCTGCTCCATAGGGAATACCACCCTGTAGAGGTATCAAAGGCAAGAAACCATCAAGGAGGGTTCCGCTCGTAGAGGTTCCATGGAAATTATTCTCTTAGGCTAAAGTTACCTCAACAATGAGCCCAAAAAAGAGTGTTGAGCAGCAAGCATTGGTTACAAAGGCTGAGGAGCACAGATTGACAGCAACTGGTAGATTGACAGCAATTGGTGATGAGCAGAAACAGACATGAACTGAGAGCCGATAGGGATTGAAACTAAAGATTGAGGCATGACTTACTAAGGAGAGAGTGAATGTTAAAAGAAAGCCCCCATCCAACTCCATCCAACAGCTGAATCCTACCTAAGTAACCTAAAGAATATACGACACTATAAACCAACTAGCTATTATGACCTTCAGCATGGAGGAGAGGAAAGCCCGCATATGAGGAGGAAACATCTGGAGATCCAAGGCCTAGGTTGCCTTCCCTTCAGGCTTCAGATTCATTTAGTGATGCTGCTAAACACAATGATATCGTATCCCAATGGTAGTACATGCATACACACTGTATCCCAGTGTTGCTACACACACACTCAACATATCCCGGTATGAGTATCACACACAAGCTCATACACACACGCACATGCACCATATCCATGTATAGCTACACATGCACACTGGTGTTAGGAGGTCTAAACCTCACTTTCAGGTTCTTGGCAATATTGGGAATGCAAGTAATCACAGAAACGTTGCATAAGAGTAATAAACAAGTTTATTACTACAAAAGGATAAAATCACAGTTGCCCTAAGCAGTTCTTAAGAATACGAACAGGGAGCCAGTGCTAAGCGTTCCCTATACCTTGAGGTTTCTCTGTGTCTCCTGCAGTGATGAAAGTGAACAGAAACGCACAGGAACTCAGTTCCTGTACCTTTTTTGCAGCAGGAATGAAGTTCCTGTACTTCTTCCCACTGACACTGAAACTGAAATTCTTAAACCAGCAACATAAATACAGTTTCTGGGCCTGTGACCTGAAAACAGGGTTTCCATAACAACATCTGACCTGTTCAACGGTGCTATTTTGCTAGAAATACTTAAATATCTCTAACTGAATCTACTAGTGTCTAAACAGATAGATGTATCTTGACACAGCTATCCTTCAGATTGAGGATCTTCATTCTGCATTTCATATTTGCCAATGGCCAAGTTCCTGTACTTCTTGTCTACGACTTGCACCACTGGTCTCCTGGGATCTCCGAGGTACAAGACTAGTGTATTACATTATATACCTATGATAATTACTATGGTTACTGTAAGACAGAAACATTTCTAGTTATAGAGATGAGCCCTATTGGCTAAATTAGAGGTGGCTCCATGGTCCAAGATCACATTATACAATTTCGTATAGTCATCAGTTTATGAACAAAAGCGTTCTTATACAGAGTCTTACATAACTCAGTGTAGTAGTACAAATCACCAAAAGATGGCAATGCTAACTTACATATGTAGAACTTACTATGTAGAACTTCCCTTGGGCAAAGATCCTTCTGATACCGAGCCCCCTCTCTGGCTCAATGCATTACCACACTCACTCTCACAGACCCACAGCATCTCTCTATTTAAAACAGGCCTCAAGGCTCATCTCCTTGAGAGAGCCAAATGTGACTGTGGCTAACACTGTCCACCCAGTTGTGCGCCCATCCCTCCCCCCTACTCTCGACTCAGGGTCCCTCAAGGCCCCACGTATTTCTCCAAAATCCCCGGCCCTGGTATGCCAAGATTGCTGCCTAATTGCCTTACCAGTTTTTACGTTTTGCCTGGACGGCTCCTCTGTTCAGTTACTGTAAATACTGCCTGTTTATGTATGTTCTCTACTGTATTTGTCTACCCTCCACCCTCTGTAACCGACGTGGAGTCTTTGCAAAAAGAGTCTGTGACTCAAAGGTTTGTAATTCCGATTGTATTCCAATAAATAAATAAATAAACATATCCTAATCATTCCAAGGACGCAGATGCCTTGGCACCTTACAAGTAAGAAATACACCGAAAATACATAGAATAATATATGTATTAGCAAGCAAAGTGTATTGCAACAATATGTATTCATATCCTGACATCTACTCTTGTATGGTAGATGCTCTTAGCCCTATATGTTAGTATAACATATACCTAAGTGCTAGCTGTCTCTGGTGTACCTCTGAGGGTACCAATTAGGGTGTAGGGACCTCATGTAACATTCGCCCCCTTGTTGCCTCCAAGGGCAACACAGGCAAACCTAGGGAAAGGCCAGAGAGCAGTGGTCATTTAGAAACCCGATGCACAAGCTTTGTAAAGGAACTTGAGCTGCTCACGGTGCTGGCACAGTGTGCGCCGTAGGCAGCAAAGCATAATAATCAAAATAAAGATTAAAACTGCTTGTATAATAACAAAACCTTTAAAAGTAATCTCTAACCAGGTGTTAATTAATGCGTCATTCATGTCACCATCATTAATCAATGAGAGGATAGCTTCATTGTCCTTGGTCATATTATTGCTGATGTGGATGAGGTGTGTGTCTTTCCTGTCTAAAAGTGATTTTAATGTAAGTGTCAATGGGTCTATGTGTACATTAAAATATGGTAAGTATTCAGACTGTGTGAGCAGATAATCGGGATTACCATCAATGATGTCTGCACCTAGGAGGGGGACGGGGGTTATGACAGTATGTCCAATGATAGTCTTCTGGTCGGGGACAAAACAGAAATTAGGGTAATCAATAACACATGTCACAGTTACATAAGTATAGCATTTAAAGTTAGTTACCACACAGTACTCCCCATTGGAATTATACTAAGAGCAAACAGTAGGGAGTCTCCACTTTTGCAACTGGACAGGGCAGGTATAGGGCGTCTTCAAAATCCATGTTGACAGGTGATGAACCTCCTCTCGATATGACTGGTAGAGCTTATCGGGAGGCAAAGTCGAATCCAAGGAATCAGTGCCATTCTTGGTGATGTCATCATCCATGGCAAAAGTCCAAACAATGTTATCTGGAGAATAACCACAAACAGGTTGAATAACATCAAATACATCACATTGGCACAAGTAAATGGATTGCTTCTTTGCACAGCAGTCCATGTGCGGAGCCACCCACGTGTCCAGGAAAGGATGGAAAACCAGTAGAGGTGGTAGATCCAGGCATTCTCTGTAGATGTCTTTGTCCAAATGCCCGATTGAGTAGACTAGTGCAAGCTTGTCAAACAAAGCTGTAGTGGGATCAAAATGTGGTAAAGAGACAGTAAAAGAAACAAACATGGTATCTGTTATAGAACACTTCTTAGTAGCAAAACATGGACCAGTATTAGGGTGCCTGGTCACTAACCCCAAATTCCTGGCTGTGGAGAGAGGAATGGTAAAAGCTTGTTGCATACACATAGCAATGCAGCCAAGGGTTTTACATCATGGACAATATCATTTGGAGATGTGTCTGTCATGTATGATATCAGGGATTTTTCCTGATTCTAGATCACGGAAGAGATTGTTGATGGTAGTGATGATGTATGAGCCGTAGGCAGAGCAAAGGATTTCTCTAGCAATGTATTGTTTATCTGCTTCCTTATTGTTTTGTTGTATGAGTGCGTTGATCTTATCTTTTGAATCAGTCTTAGCAATGTCGTGCATGTTGTATACAGTCTATCTTTCTTCCTGACTAAGGCCATTCACACCATGCAATAATGGGGGTAGTACATTATTAACCAAGCCAGTGGAGAACTTGGCAGAATGAGCTTTGATAGCAGCAATGTCTGCTTTATTCCAAATAGACATAGCTGTACCAAAAAGGCCTGTGACAGTACGTGTTGCACTGGTGACATCAGAACTGTCAACTTCACGTATGTTATGTTTATGAGTTAGATCATCAGGAGTGTGTTTTCTCCTGAAGTTGCCTCTATGTTCAGTAGAATGGACCCCGGCAATAGGGTCTTGAGTACGAATCTGAAATGCAGCTAAACTATCAAGCAATAATGAACTATAAAATGCTGAAGTATTAGTATTGTGACACATACCAAATTCTTTCATATTCCAGTAAGTAAGATTAAACAAAACAGGTATATGCAAAAACTGTAACTTATTAATCAATGAACCTGGGAGGGCAGTGGCTGTTAGACCACTACGGGGACCAGGGGTATCCTTTGGACATTCCAAAAGCTGTTTATCAGTGGGTGGTAACACAGAGAGGTACATGGCTATGGAAGCCATGTAGTGTATAGCACAAAATTTTTGAGCAGAATCCCTAGACAAAGAATTACAGTACGAAGGATCAGTTAAGGCAGTGATGTTGTATAAACCAGAATGTCTTGATGCAGTTTGTAACAAGGACAGAGAACTATTTGGGGATAATTTAGCATTGGGCCAACCCTGGAAAGTTACTTTGGAGAGTTTGGCCACAGGGAAGATGTGTCCTTGCGATGTGGTTTATCACTCAATCTGTAGGGTAGATTTATCAGGAGCAACAACTGAGGCAGTGAGGTAAGCATCGGAACCTTCCTGGACAGTAATCAAACTATCTGGTATATTGATGGATACTCCATCTGGAGGAGGTGCTGGAGGACTGAGGTGTCATAGGAGGTTCGGTACCATGCCTTGGATGCAGGGGATAACTCCTGAGATGAGGAGATAATGGAACAAGATAGCCATCTTGCCAGTGTATCTGACAAGGAAGATTAAAGATTAGTATGTTAGTACTATTCTGCCCAATGGGGTGAGGAAAAGTAGTTAAACTCCTTTATACAGTTTCAGCTGGTTTGCATGTAACCATTTGTCAGTCAACTTATTGTTATGTAGGAGTCTAACCTGATAGACTGCCGGACTGAGCTTGTTGACGATAGGGTATTGTCCTTCCCACTTGTTGGAGAAGGAATGGGTGGGATGTGCAAATCGGAGTACCATTACCTTATCTCCAACCTGCCAATCCACTTCTTGTGCGTGTTTGTCAAACTGCATTTTGGAATGTTGCTGGGCCTTGCCTACGCAGTTGGTAGCATATAAGTGTGTGTGTATGAGGTCTTTTCTGAGTTTTTCCACATATTGGTCTACAGACATATGGTCTGCAGTGGGGGTGTGCAGGTCAAACAACAGGTGTTCAGGTAATCTCATCTGTCTTCCAGTCATCACCTCAAAGGGTGTAAGCTGGGCAGTGGCTAAGGGTGTACCCCTAATTGCTATAAGGAGTAATGGCAGTAGGGAATCCCAGGCTTTGGGATTGTCCTCAATAAATTTGGAAAGCATTTGCTTAATCTGTCTATTGGATCTTTCTACTTGACCTGAGGATTGGGGGTGGTAAGGTGTGTGGAACTTCTGTTGAACTCCAAGGAGTTCAAGGGATTCTTTCATCAACTCGCCTGTAAAACTGGTTCCTTTGTCAGAGTCTACCTTGAGAGGTAGGTCCCACCTGGAGAAAATCTCTTCTACCAGGATTTTGGTAGTGGTCTTGGCCGTGCATGTCTTAGTGGGGAAAGCTTCAACCCACTTGGAGAAGAGATCAGTTACCACAAGAGCGTACTTGTTTCTGCTGGTGTTGGTCAGGGGGCGAATAAAATCAATCTGTATGGCATGTCAAGGGCCAGATTGTCATTGTGGTAAAAGTTTGGCATTTCATTTGGTAGGGATGGGGTTGTTTTGTGCACAAATGAGACAGTTGTCTGTGTACTGTTTGACATCTTTGGTGACATCAGACCACCAGGCGGTGGTCTTAAGCCTTTGGAGGGTATTTTCCACTCCCTGGTGTCCACCAGTGGGTGTGTCATGCACTTGGTGCAAGAACTCAGATCTCGGGTGTCTGGGCACCACCTGCAATTTGGTGGTGGAATCATCTGGTTGGTACCAGATGAGCTTGTCATCTGGTGACAAGTGTAACTTACCTTCATGCCTCTGGGAGGGGCTGTGTGTATGAAGTTTCTCTTTGGTGCTCCTGTCAAGGAATCTGAACACTTCTTTGAGTTCAGTATCAACAAGTTGGGCTGCTGAGAGGTCCAAGGGGGAGAAGGGTTCAGGTTTCTTCCTGAGTGCTGCAATCTGTACGGCTGCATTGGTCTCTGGATGGTCCATCATCCAGGTGTCCTCCCCTCAGGACCCTTCCTTGTCAATGGTGTCTGCTGTGTCATTGAAGGCATGATGGGGTCATGGAGAGAACGAGCTTTGATTTATGTACATAGAGTTTGTGCACAAATTTCTGTGTCAGTGAATGTACATTTATTACCATTTCCTTGTACTTCACTGGGCTGCCATCAGAGGAGAGGAAGGAGTTCTTCTACCAGAAAGGAAGAAATTCTGTAATAGAACAACAAACCCAGTTAGAGCCTGTAAAAATGATAGTATCCTCGGTCCCATGTTGAATGAACTCGAGGGCACAGGCCACCGCTGCCATCTCTGCATATTGTGATGATGCTACACTACAGCGCTTAGATATCTTGACAGTGTTTCCATAAAGGTAAATCACTAGAATACCCATCCCTGCAATTTGTTCTCCCTGATAGTAGGATGCTGAACCATCAGTAAAGACGCAACACAAAGAGGTGTTATCAAGTATTTGTGGCATGGCAGGGAGGAAAGGACCTGGATCCAGAAAATCAGGTGACTGCAGTGTACAGTCATGGAGTTCTCCTTGGAAAAGGAGTCCATGAGCCAGCATAGATGGAATTTTTGTTGGTTGTACCTGTATGTTTCTATCCTGGAGAAGAAGTGACCAGTGTATCAGTCTGGTGTTAGAGACTGACCCATCCTTCACTCTGTCTGAGAGCAGAAAGGTAATTGGGGTGTGGGTGGTGTTGATGATCAGTGGAGAGTACCCAATGATATACAGGAAGTGCTTGACAGCCCAGTAGGTGGCCAGAAGGTTCCTTTCACAAAGGCTGTACTTCTGTTGCACTGGGGTCAAGAGCTGTGATGCATATGCAATGGGTTTCAAGGTGCCATGTACCTTCTGGTCCAGCACTGCTGACATGGCAATGTCAGAGGTGGTGCATTCCAGATGGAATGGTAGTGCTGGATTGGGGTTGACCAAAGCTGGGGCGGAGGCCAAGGCCTGCCTCAGTGATGTCACAGCCTGGGTGTGTATAGGGCCCCAAGTCCATTTGATGTCCTTTTTGAGTAGCTCATACAGAAGAGAAGCTTTCTGAGCAAAATCACAAATAAAATCTCTTGAATAATTTACCATACCTAGAAATCTTTGAAGAGTTGTCACACTGGTGGGCAATGGCAAGTCCTGCCATCCCTGTACCTTCTTCCAGGTAGGGATTAGACCTTGGTCAGTTATTTTTAGACCTAGAAAGAGTACTTCTTTCTGACATAGTTGTGCTTTTGCTGGATTGCATTTCAAGTCTGATCTCTGGATGAAAGTCAGTATTTAGTCCAAGAGATCCAGATGTTGTTCCTGTGTGGCTGTTGCCAGCAACAGGTCGTCTACATATTGCAAGAGACATTGGGGAGTAGAGAAACTCTCAAGGGCATCCATCATGTGCAGATGGAACAGGGACGGACTATTATGGAATCCTTGTGGCAAGCAAGTCCACGTGTACTGTCTTCCTTCAAAAGTGAAGGCAAACTTATATTGACTCTTAAGAGCAAATGGTAATGACCAAAAACCATTGGAAATGTCCAGGGCACTGAACCATTTCAGGTCAGGGTCAAGAGTCAGAACATTGGGTGCTGATGCCACAGTTGGGGAGCAACTGGGGGTGACCTGATTCAGTTTCCTATAGTCAAGAGTAAGTCTCCAGGCACCTGTGGGTTTCTTCATGGGCCACACTGGGGAGTTGGCAGTGGAAACACAAGTTCTGATTACTCCTTGCTTGATGAGTGACTTGATTGTTTCTCTAAGGGAAGGCAAGGCCTCAGTTGGAAAAGGATATTGCCTTTGCCTCTCATGTGCTGGTCCTGGCACTTCGATGACAGTGTGCATTCTGCCACAGTCATGTTTGTTAATTGCAAACACTTCCAAATGCCATTGCAAAATGGGGAGAAGCTTTGGGAAAAGTTCATGAGTTTTGAACAAATCTATGATGTCATACTCCTTATCATTTGCAGATATTGTTGCCTCAACGTGTGAATCAGGGATCAAAATGGTATGATATTGACCCTGAATCTGTATCAGTAGCATGTTAGTTAGGTCCACCACACAGCCATGTGACGCAAGGAAGTCAATTCCTATAATACTAGGATGGTCATGCATTACCATTAGTTGGAAGGTGTGTGAGGCCTTTAGATGGCCTAGCTCTACTGGTAGGGGTAGAAAACGGTATGCAGGTAGCCTAGTACCATCAACTCCCAATATGTTGGTCCTCCATCCAGTGGACCAAGGGGATGTGTCTAGATGTTCATCATGTAACACAGATACAGCTGCACCTGTATCTAGCAAAACTACTAGTAGGTGGCCCTCCAACCCTGGCCTCAGTGCAGGGCCTTCCGTTTGGATCCAAGACTAGCTTGTTTACAATCTGGACTGGGGCCTGTAATTGTCAATCAGTACTGCTGGGCGCATGAAGAGGTTGGGACTGACTCTTGTGAATCACTTCACCATGCTGGACTGATGCTATATAGGGAGGAACTTCTGGGTTCAGGCCTGTATGAGCCTGAAGGCCTGCACAACCAGTGTCCCCATGACCCGTTGGAATTTGGTTTGCCGGTTGTACTGCTGCAAGGGCCTGTGAGGGAACAGTATCCGCTACAGAGAGCACTTGTCCCAGGAGCTCTCGGAATTTCTTATTCTCTTTGGCTATCTCCCTATATGAAGGGCCTTTTATTTGTTGTTGTGGTTTACCTTTACCCTTATGCTTTTTATACTTATGCCAATTCCGGTTCCCACCCCATTGCTGTTGCTGTTGCGGTTGTTGTTGATGGGTCTGTTGGGGGTGTTGGTTATCAGCTGGAGGGGCTTGCTGATGTTGGGCCTGTTGGTGTTGGGCCTGCCCTTCCACAGTGTAGTGTATTGTGGCCTCTGGAGCAGGCTCCATGGTGGCTACTTTCTTAGAACCGGAGCCCGGATCATAAATATAGAGTTGGTAAACTCTCTCAGTTTTCCGAAGGATGTCGGCAAACCTATCTCTATTAGGGTAAGTGGTTGGCTCTACCTTTTCTCGTACTACTGGAATCATGTTCCTAAGGAACAGGGTCTTATATTCAATAAGATCTACATCTGTTGCTTCTTGTGCCAAGTGTTTTCCTGCTTAGTAGGCCATCCAAAGTCTCTGGTGGTAAGTCACTGGACTTTCTTTTGCATTCTGTTTTACAGGGTATGCAAGCATCACTCCTACTACACCTGGGCTGTGAGCAGAAATGAGCTCAGCTACAACCACATCAAAGGTGGCATTTCTATCCTGGTGGATGACATCGGGGAGTTTGGCTCACAGACTAGGATCGATGGTTTGGTGTAGTATTTGGACCTGGTATTCTGCAGCGAGACTAAGCGTCTTGCATTTAGAATGCACCTTTTCCAAGTGACAGCTGAGGTTGTCGGACAGATTCATCCGACCGATACTGTCAGCTATTTGCTGAACAGAGTAGGCTATTTGTAGGGGATTACTGGGTCGATCAAGCAGAGGTAGATTGTCTTGGGCGCCGTCCAGGGTGGCCCGAGCTGCAGCCTCAGCCGCAGTGTGGACAATACCCTCCTGAGTGCCAGCCTCCTGTTGAAGCTGCCTGATCTGGGTTTTAATGGCCTGTTTACTTCTCTCAGGAAGAGGTACATTGCCTATTGCAGTTTCAATCATTGTTTCTATCTCTTGCCTATCTTCCACATTAACAACGGCTATCGGTGGTGCCATCAGGACCAGTCCTGGGCCTGCCCCCCCCATGATGGGGGCCACCATGTTGGCATCTCCCATGATGGGCATCACGACGTCGATGACGTATGACATGGTGAGGGTGTAGTGGGTACCCACCATGTTGTGGATGGCTGGGTGGGGTATCTGGGCCATAACAGGGGCTTGACTGGGTGTTGTATTGAGAGATGTCATCATCTGACAACTCCCCTACAGATAACGTATGTTAGGCAGGGTCTACGCCTCCCATTGCCTTAACATGTCCAGCCAGAACCTCCCGCTGATGGCGCAGTTTCACCATCTTGGTTTTTACATTCAGCATGACTCACACTTACAACATCCATATCAACCTCATCTTGCTTTTGCTTTTGCAACACTCTATATGCGGTGCTCAGTTCACGATTGTCCCTAGTAGCTACTTCTAAGTCATTACGTACCTGGTTTATCTCATCCTGTAGCTCTCCCATCTCCTCACTCAACTGAGCATTTGCAGCACTTAGCAAACCATTCATTTGTAACGCCAGTCCCTTATCCTGTCTCAAACTTTCACACTCCTGCTTCAACATACAAAGTTCCTATTCTCCAGCTTGAGCTGAATGATGCAAAAGTGAATCTTTTTTTTTCCATAGAGATTGGAGTTCAGACTCTAAGTTCTGCTGCAGTCTAACACATTCCATTTCCTGCAAACCCATCTGTTGCTTAACAGATGAAATTTGCAGATCAAGGGTTCGAAACCTCGCTTCGGAGGCTCCAGAGCAGCATAGAGAGCTGCGACCATCAGCCCTTTAGCCTAACGCTTATTGGCTGATTGTCTCGTCTCTATGTACTGGGTTGAAATCCCCAGCATAGGGTTTTCATATTGACTTGCGTCCCGCACAAAGTCAGCCCATCTTCCATGGGAGGTAAGGAAGTTCGAGACATCGAGTTTCAGTTCTGTGCAGATATTCGATACTGTGGCCATTCTGTGGGAGGGAATGAAAAATCAAACTGTGAAAAAAGCACCGTGCTGTGTATCGATCCACAGCAGGAGCACTTTATACACAGCCGGGCTACTGTAAAAGTTGTAGATTGACAAATCAAAGCTGTAATGGAGTGAGTCAAGTCAGCATCGACCACACCCAAAAGGATGACAGCCAGACTGTGTAAGTGACTACAGACTGGTTTAAAACAAGAGAGGTGATACGGGAATGTACAGCTACTGTCCCCGTGGGAAAGGGGAAAAGTTCTAGCAGCAAGTGAAAATGTACAAACACCAAATATCACCTGCACACGGTTGCCAATTTGTTAGGAGGTCTAAACCTCACTTTCAGGTTCTTGGCAATATTGGGTATGCAAGTAATCACAGACACATTGCATAAGAGTAATAAACAAGTTTATTACTACCAAAAGGATAAAATCACAGTTGCTTTAAGCAGTTCTTACCAATACGAACCGGGAGCCAGTGCTAAGCATTCCCTATACCTTGAGGTTTCTCTGTGTCTCCTGGAATATCCAAGGTACAAGACTAGTATATTACATTATATACCTATGATAATTACTGTGGTTACTGTAAGATAGAAACATTTCCAGTTACAGAGATGAACCCTATTGGCTAAATTAGAGGTGGCTCCGCGGTCCAAGATCACATTATACAGTTTTGTATAGTCATCAGTTTATGAACAAAAGAGTTCTTATACAGAGTCTTACATAGCTCAGTGTAGTAGTACAAATCACTGAAAGGTGGCAATGCCGACTTACATATCATAATCATTCCAAGGACACAGATGCCTTGGCACCTTACAAGTAAGAAATACACTGAAAATACATAGAAGAATATATGTATTAGCAAGCAAAGTGTATTACAACAATATGTATTCATATCCTGACATCTACTCTTCTACGGTGGACGCCCTTAGCCCTATATGTTAGTATAACATATACCTAAGTGCTAGCTGTCTATGGTGTTCCTCTGAGGGTACCAATTAGGGTGCAGGGACTTCGTGTAACACAGGCACTACATCCTAGTATGGCTACACACACACACACACACACACACACACACACATGCACTGTTTCCCATTTTGGCTATTTTAAACTCTTCCTTCCTAAGACAACTGCCTACTGTTTTGGCATGATCGTGCCTATGTTTCTGCAGTGCAAAGATCCATACCAATGGTATGCAACTTACTAATTGGCCAAATCACTGCCTAGCAGCACCCAAGATCTCTACCTATGGCAGCTGCCTACCATTTCAGCAGGGCACCAGCACTTCTGCCTACATTTCAGCAGCACCAGATTGCCTACCTATGTATCCTCCTACCATTTCGGCATGACTGTGCTTACATTTCAGCAATGTCAAGATCCATACCAACAGTTTGCAACTGACTGATCAGCAGAACCACTGCCTAGCAGCCCCATGATTCCTACCTACAGCATATGCCTACTGTTTCATCAGGGCACCCTTACTTCTGCCTACATTTCAGTGGTGCCATATAGCCTACCCATGGCATCTGTCTGCCATTTTCATCATGACCACACCTACATTTCAGTGGTGCCAAGATCCATACTGATGGTATTCAACTTACCAATTGGCAGAACCACTGCCTAGCAGCACCCCAAGATAACTAACTATGGCATCTGCCTACCATTTCAGCAGGGCACTCATACTTCTGCTTATGTTTCAGCAGCACCATATACCTGTACCCTACCTACAGCATCCGCCTGCCATTTCAGCAGGGCACCTGCACTTCTGCCTACATTTCAGCAGTGCCATATAGCCTATCTATGGCATCCACTATTGTTTCAGTAGGGCACCCGCACCACTGCCTGCACTCCGGTGGTGACAGCAACAGTTGAAGTGGTACTAAGTGGATTAAGAGTATAGTGGTGATAGTTATTGAGACCATCACATAGATCTGCAGGTAATGGAGCAGAAAGGTTTGTAATTCGTGACCTCCACGTAGGTCTACAGCAGAAGGATTGAACTTGAGTGTTGATGCCTACACAAACGTATGTCATAAGCACAGAAAGAAAGAGGAATGCATGCCAACCAGTTCCATAAGGGAGGTCAGTGGTAGTTGCTGATGCATTGCAGAGTGGGTAGACTGAGTAGCATAAACAATTTAAACTGCTAAGGAGCAGGAGTATATGGCAGTAGAACAACAATGAAACTGCTAAAAAGCAAGCAAATGGGAACTGAAATGTAGGGAGGTGTAGCTGCTGAGTGGAGCCAGGCACTGAGGTTAAACACAGCTGTTGAGCTGAGTTAAAATAAACAATTCAAACTGCCAGGAAAGCAGGAGTGATATAAACTGAATATTAGGAAGCAAGCAGCTGGTGAACAACAGCATAACACAGTAGGATGTAGGAGCCTAGCTATGAGCCAGGTGTAAATTATCAGTGACTGCAGTTGGAGCTGCAGAAAACACAGAACACAGAAGGGAATGGTTGCTTGGCTAGGAGTCAGGGGTAATTACATAATAACATAGTAACATTGTAGTTGACAGCAGATAAAGACCACTAGGCCCACCTAGTCTGTCCATGTACCCTGCTTGCCTATTAGATAACCATTGTAGATCGACTGAGGGAATGTTAAATGTAAGAAACAGCAGCATGCAAGCCTGGATAGCACACACAAGCAACTGGGACACAGGACGCTAGAAAAACTAGGAAAGCCCAAACAGAATGAAAATGAAAGGAAAGATAAGCACAAGAGCAGGAGGGAGCTGAAACAACAGTAAAGAGAGAAGCACAGGCTGCAGCAGGAGAAGAAAGCAAAAATACTCACCTAGAAGAGGAGGAGAAGCAGACCCAGCTGAAAGCCAGCACAGACAAACAGAAGTCCAGCACCAACCAAGCAGAATGAGTCCAAAGCACAAGGGAAGGAGGGAGGGAAATGTCTTGGGGGGTGGAAGAGTCAAACAGAGCCTCTGATGCAAAACAAAAGTGCTTCTGAATGAAGCTGGAAGGGCTGACATATAGCTCAAGCAAGGGGGCATGGCTGGTGTCTCCATGCATAGGTAAATGCGGCACTGGAAAGTTTGGAAATGGAAAGCTTACCACTGAAAAGTTTGGTACAGGAATGTTTGGCACAGAAAAATTAAACAGCCATAAATCTGGTCCACACCCACATGGATCACCACTCCAGTGAAAGGTTTAAGTGTGGATTTACTATTACATCACCATGCCACCATGGATCACCACTTCAGTGAAATGCATGACCAAATTTCTGGCTGTTTCATTTTTCTATGGTGAACTTTCTTGTGGTGAGCTTTCCTGTTCAGAACTTTCCAGTGCCATATTTGCCATGCCCCTGTTCCAGCACATTGAACCACAGGTAAAGCTTTTCAATTACTTTGTTTAGAGTTTTGTCTTTGTAAATTATGTTACCAACTGTGACTGCTTTGTACATTGACTCCAGGCCGCACCTGAAAAAGGGCCATTGGCTCAGTGTGTCATCCTGGTAAACAAATAAAATGAAATTAAATGGCTACCTCAGATAGGGTCTATTACTTTCTGGTGGGCTACCCTTCCTTACTATTTACTTCCTACTAATTGAACTGCCTGCTCTCTCTGTACAGGTCTACCCCAATAGAGTGTAATGCCTACCTGTACAGTACTGTTCCCTGAATCACCTTCTACTTGCCCTGTTCTTAGCCTGTCTTCCTTCTGTGGTCAAAGCTTTCTTCAGATCTGAAGTCCTGCAGAAGCTCAAAAGTCAGATTCCATACTGCTGTTTCATGGCATTCATTGATTGTACTTGACAGAACCTTGAATCACTTGACTGAATTATTCAGTCTGGTTATGTTTTGAGAATACAATACAAATAGAAGAATGACTGCCATATTTATCACCAAATAAGTTAAGTTCAGTGACACTGACACCAGCCTGATAGGACTTCACCCACTAAATGCCCCACCCTTTCACCAGGAACCATAAGAGTAACAAAATATTCTCACTGTGAGACTGATTTGAATCCTAATCAAGATAGTACATACTGTATTAGTGTGTTAACAACAGTGTACAATCCTTGATGTTTCACATGCAAAAGTACATAGCCTCCAAAGGGGTCCCAAATAAGGTTGCTTGGAAACTGGATTCTGAGCATTTTTTGGAATTTTGCTATTCAAGGCCAGAAATCCAAATTTCAAAAACACTTTTCCAATGTGTAATCGGTATCTGATTCCACATCTCAGTGTAGTAGAAAGCCTTCCATCCTCTGGCCCTTACCTGCTGCTGCTAGAGTGGATCCACAAATAATCTGTGCAAGGGATAAATGACTCAGGTGGCTGTAATGAGGTAGTAGTGACTACCAGGTGGCTTCATTGTCATCCTTCTTTTCTTCTGATGAAATCATGAAATGATCCCTCCCCAAATCCTACAGCAAGCCTCATAGCTCCTAGTCCAAGAGTTTACTGTCCTGCCCCAGCTCCCCCAATCCAGTCCCACTGATCCCCTTAGCCTGGCTCCCCCATCTGCCCCTAGTCTGACTTTGGCTGGCCCCTTAGACCCCCCTCAATCAGTTTTCCTCCAAAAGTAACCATGGGTTTGTCTTGGGCAGATCCGGCCAGACCAACCTGTTTGACTATTATGACTTAGTAATGAGGGAACTGAACAAAGGCCATGTGGTGGATGTCCTGTATTTTGACTTTAGCAAGGCATTTGATTTGATGCCACATAGGAGTGTGGGTGATAAATTAATGTATCTGGGGTGGTGACAAAGATGGTGAACTGGATTGAGAACTTGCTGAAGGGGAGACAACAGAGGGTGGTGGTGGTGGGTGGGGAACTCTCAACTCCAAGGTACAGTATGTGACAAGCGGGGTGCCGCAGGGCTCTGAACTGGTCCCAGAACTATTTGGGATCTTCATAGTGGACATATCACATGACATCAAGAACAAGATCAGTCTGTTTGTAGGTGATACCAAGATTAGGGCCATGGTGAATGACCTAGAAGGGTGGCAGAAGTTGCAGGATGACCTGGCTAAACTGGAGGGCTGGTCAGACATGTGACAGCTGGGGTTCAATGCAAAAAAGTGCAAGGTACTGCACTTCGGTGCAAAACAAAATGGGGAAGTGCTATCAGTTGGGAGGGATACAGTTAGACACCACCAAGGAGGAGAAGGATCTAGGAGTGATTATAATGGGGCAAATGAACAACTCAGCACAGTGCAAGAAGGCAGCAGCTAAAGCCCACAAGATGCTGGGGTGTATTGCTACAGGAATCTCCCCCAGAAGAAGGGAGGTGATCTTGCCTCTGTACAGGTCTTTAGTAAGGCCACACCTTGAGTATTGCATGCTGTACTGGTGATAGTACTTGAGAAAAGATGTTAGATTACTGCAAGGGGTGCATCACAGAGCAACAAAGATGATACAAGGGATGGAGGACAAACCATATGAGGGAAGATTGAGGGAGCTAAATATGTACTCCCTGGAGGAGAGGAGGGATCGGAGGATATGACTGAGACATTTAAATACATGAAAGCTAAACAAGACAGATACAGATGGAATATTTAAATTGAGGAGAGGGATGGCCACAAGAGGACATGATCTCTGATTGGAAGGAAGAAGATACAAGAGAGAAATGAGGGGACGCTTTTTCATAGAAAGGGTTGTGGCTAAGTGGAACACTCTGCCTGAGGAGGTGGTATTCTGTGAGACAGTGGGCAGTTTCAAAAGGGGATGGAATGTGAGGGGGGCAATTGAGAGGGGCCGAGAAGAGGAAGGGGCAGCTGCTGTGTAAGGGTGCTAGCTGCACACTCGAGTAGACTTGATAGACCATGTGGCCTGTTTCTACTGGCAGATTTGTATGTTCATTTGTGGTTGGACAAAATAGGACTGGTGTAGTCAGTGGGTGTTTTTCAAAAAAGTGTTTTAATAAGTAAACTAGTCTAATTCCATACCATACTGCTCAATTATTATACCTCCACTCTCACCAGAACTCCATGTACTCTGCCTAGCTGCTCCAAGACTGACCTACCATTGCCAGTAGACTCCCTTGGTTCTCCCAGAGTTACTAGGGAAGTGGTCTTCAGAAGCACAGCTCTAGGAATGGGTTCTGTCAGATGGCTTTTACTACATGCATCTGGCAGAACCTGCTCCCAGGGTTGCTTAGACTGGCCACCTCCTGAGTAACTCTGGTAGAGCCCTGGGATTCTGCTGGCCATGGCAGGTCTGCCATAAAGTGGCCAGGGAGGCATACAGTGTTCGGTGGAGTGGGAATTGGTTCACAGTTGATCAATATGATATGGCATGAGACTAGTGCACATATTGAAACTCTTTTTAGAACAACACTTACTACACTACTCATATTTTGCTTGTCCACAGGATTAATTTTGGAAGACAACCTATCAGAGGGATCTAAGGAGTAGGGGGAGTTGGACTAGGGTGACTGGAGGAGCTAGGCTAAAGGGGCTAGGGGACTGAGTGGGGGTTAAATTGTTCCTGGATCAGGAGGCTTGTGCAGGACTCAGAGATGGGATTGATTCATTCAAATCAAGACTGTGTACTATGCTTCACTACAGCTGCCTGATGTAGTCAATGGTGTAGAGTATGGAATACCCACCCCAGCAGCAGCAATCCACTCCATGCTGCAGGTAAGGAGAGTTGAGGGGGTGGGAGAGAGATGCCAGGCTGCCAGAAAAACCCCTTACCATAATGTGGAGTCAGCTTCGGTACTTTTGATTCTGTCTCCAATTGTGTTCTGTTGCCATAATCAGAATCAGATTGGAAATGGATAAGGAATCAGAATTACCGAAATTCTGACATGGTGCTCACAGAATGGATTCCAGAGGATCTAGTTACCCCTTAGTCCTAAACATAGTCAATAGAACTGTGTTAACCTATATAACCAAAAGAAAAAAATATAAGAAAATGAATCTTCCAAGTTAGAGGATCTGACTAGTGGGAGCCCTGAATGCATCAGGTACTGGTTATTATATCTTAATGTTCAGTGTACCTGTGCTGAGGATATATTTCAGACAGGGCTTCAATTTTCACATGGCCCTTAGATTGTCTCAATTTGCTGCAACCTAAGGCTGTGGCAAACTCCGGCTACATCAGGGACCCTGCACCCTATTTTTTAAAAATGGAGATCCCTGTGCCAAAGAGCCAAGAGTTGCAGCAGCCGCTGGGTTACATCAGACATTTGGTGCACCTTCAGGTTTTGATGGAGGGTAGAGTTGTGCAAAAAAAAACCCCGCCAGTGGAATTTCTGCGAAAGTCAGACTTCCGCTTTTGCAATAGTGAGGAAATCAAATTAGCAACTTTCATGGAAATTCTGACTTGGAATAGCAAAATAAATTTATAAATTGTGGATTATTCTACTGCACTGTGGAGAAAAAAGTCTGCAGAACTGAGCACTGAACTGCGGAATAATTACATGTATTGAGGAATAATTCATTAAACTGCGGAAAAAAATTTCTCAGAACTGTTATTCCATGGTTCATGTAAATTATTCCATAGTTCAGCCAAAGAATTCCATGGAACAGGGTGAAAAACCACCAAACACATTTGGAAGAGTCAGATCTTGCCAATGGCAGAAATATGGAAAATTCCACAAAATTTCCAAATCTTCGTGAAAGTTCTGCAAAAGCCGAATTCACAACTTTCACCCACCTCTAACAGAAAGATCTGTCACCCTCCCACCTGGTGCAACTCTTCAGAGGCCATGAAGGTGGTGGTGGGAAATTTGCCAGCAAGGCAGGGACTGGGGACAGAAGGAGCATGGGGTACACTAGGGAGCAATGGGGGCATGGCAGCAATGTCAGGGTGCTAAGATGGCAGCTGGTGAGGGTGCAATGCACACTTGCAGAAAGTCAATTGGCCCTGGTAGAGGGGGGTTGACAAGGTAGGACCATGACCTGGCCCCAGGTAGGCACAGCCCTGGCACCTGCCACATAGGTCCCACAGTCCCCAACACTGTAGGTGGGAAGGAGTGGCTGTCTGGTTCTGGGGTGTATGTGGTGGAGTGGAATGTTACCCAAGCACCACAACAGTCTCCTAGTACTCAGTCCCCCACATGGAGGCAGACTGCTGCCCACCTACAGTGTTAGGGACTGTGGCATCTATGGTGCAGGTGCCAGGGCTGTGTCCACCTTAGGCTGGCTCAAAATCTAACCCTGCCAACCCCACTACATGGGCCAATCAGCTCTCTGTAGTGCACAAGGCACCCCAATTTGTGTCAATTCAGCACCCTGGCATTGCCATCATGCCCCCATCACTTCATTTGGCATCCTCTGTGCTCCTTCTGTCCCTGGTCCCCTCCTTGTAGGTCCTCCCAAGTGCTGCCCTGCCCATCAGTGCCGCATGTCCTTAGATCACATCATGGCTGGTCTAAAGACAGCCCACTGTTGTAACCTTGGTGGGGCTTCTGGAATTCCAATAATGGGGATGGTGCAGCCCCACTGTGGTGCAACCACCCTTGTGACCTGGTGCACTGGTGCTTCTGCCTCAAGGGTGGTGCCATGTTGCTTTGGTGCATGGCATCCTGATTTTGATGAAGCCTGCATTTGAAAATCATGATTGCCACAATATTTGACACAAGGGGGTCACTTGCATCATAGCCATTTGGCACCACCACCTTGTGTTAAAGTTTTCATTTTGAAAATTAAGCCCAGGAAGTCCAGAAGCCTCACAATTTTCAACATGACTCCATAGCAAAGGGGGGATAGGAAACAACCAATGATAGGCATAGATGTAAGCTGATGACCCGCACCCATCTTGGGAAATAAGACTCCTCTAACTAGCAAGAGGAATATGAGAAATCCTTGTGAGGTCCTAGATCCACCTTACAATGCCACTACTTCTCCTTAATGCTATGAATAAGCAAAAGAAATTTAAGTGGTATGCCACCATCAGGAAAGTGAGTCACCAGAATAAAATCGGAGTAAGAGCATAACCATTACTATACAAATATAACATTATGTGAAAAGTCAATGAATAAATACATAAATAAATAAATAAATGCAGAACTCAATAACTAGACTTAACATTCAGTCCCAAGAGAATACAGGCAATTAATTTCACGTGGAGATCTCAATGATGTTATATCAAATTGTTAAGACTATAGAGAAACAAGAATTTGTTAATGCTGGATGTTCACCACTGGTATAGAAATTCTAGTGTACTAGATGCTTTGTGGTGTACTTTGTGGTTAATGTAGTACCAAAGTTAGGAGCCTGCATTTGTAAATGGTAATACGGTTCATAACATTATTGGTTTTTAATGGGTTTGTCCAGATTTTCAACATAATCTTGTCATGACCCCATCTCATGGAACAAGTGCAGTGAAAAATTTCAACTCCTGCCTATAAGGTGATTTCACACAGGAACTGTTAAACCACCTTTTGGGATGCAAAAACACATTTTTGCCAGAATCTGGAAAATGACAACTATCACATTTGCGAGGTGCTGTGAAGAAATGGCAATGTTGAAAATTTTGGGTAAAAATATTGGAAAGTACCAACATTACAAGCCTGCATTCACAAAGTTCAATGTAGGCCCATAACTTTGTTGGTGATTAACATTTTGGCCCCCTGAATTTTCAACATTGCCATCTTATGACCCCACCTCATGAACAAGTGCAGAGAAAATTTTCAACTCCTACCTGAAAGGCAATTTCATGCAGGGACTGTGAAATCACCAGGATGCAGGAACACATTTTTGGACAAGATTTGAAAAAACAATAGCTGTCACATTCATGAGGTGATGTGATGAAATAGCTATGTTGAAAATTTGGGGTAAAAATATTGAACATTACCCAAGTTACAAGCCTGCATTCACAAAGTTCAATGAAGGCTCATATCTTTCTTGCTTTTTAATATTTTTGGCCAAATTTTCAACATAGTCTTCTTATGACCCCAGCTCATGAACAAGTACAGCAAAAATGTTCAACTCATGCCTGTAAGGTGATTTCATGCAGGGACTGCAAAATCACATTTTGGTATGCAAAAACACATTTTGGCCAGGATTTGAAAAATTACAGCTGTCCAGTTCATAAGATGCTGTGAAGAAATGGTTATGTTGAAAATCTGGGGTAAAAATACTGAAAATTACAAAAGTTATAGGCTCATACTATAGGTGTTTATATCAGGTCAAGCAGCTACTAGAGCCATAGAAGACCCATCACCTATCAGTGGTAATGATCCCAGATTTTATTTCCCATATGTTTATCTAATCTGTGCTTGAAAGATCCCATGCTTGGTGCCTCAACAACATCAGCTGAAAGTGTATTTCAAGTATCCACCACTCTTTGGTTAAACCACAAACTCCTCCTTGTTGTTTTATATGACTCTCCCTTAAGCTGGTGACTATGTCCTCTAGTCTTTTGGTGTTTTTTTTTTTTTATTTAGACCTGCAGCATCCCATAATGCTTCGTCCCCAAGGGATCTGTACACAAAACAAAGGTCACCTCTCAGATTTTGGCATGCCATTGAGTAAAGTCCCAAGTGCTCTAGTCTTTCTTGATAACTTTTATTTTTTACAGTTCTGATTTTTTTTGTCATCCTCCTCTGGACTCTTTTTACCATTTTTCTACAACCTATAGTCTGGGGGGCTGGAGAAATGTACCCCATTCTCCAAAATTGGTCTGACTAGGGATTTATATAATGGTACCATATCCTCACAACTCCTACTTTTAATATTTCTTAGAATATTCCCCATAACCCAAGTTGCTTTCTTTATGGTTTCCTTATTGTGTGTTTTGAAGCTAAGATTCTTTGAAATAATTACCCCCAATTCTATTTCATTAACTGTACTAGATATTGTTTTCTTATTAATTATGTGCTCAGCTTGAATATTGTTCGATCCAAAGTGCATAACCTTACACTTACTAATATTATATTTCAAGTTTTGTTTGTTTGCCCATTCCTCCAATTCTCTTAGCTGTTCTTGAAATTTATTTATAGACTCCCTATTATTAATGATTGCACTCACTTTGGTGTCATCTGCATACTTCCACAGCCAGGCTCCCCCAGATACTTGCATACTTGATACAAATGTAGTGAACAATAAAGGGTCCAATATTGATCCCTGAGGGACCCCACTGGATATGTTTTCTCAGAGAGATGACCTCTATGAGTCTGTGTTTGCACAGTTAAGCATAGGTTCATAACTTTGTTATTTTTTTAATATTTTGATGCCAAATTTTCAACATAGCCTTCTTATGACCACCTCTTGAACAAGGGCAGAGAAAATTTCCAGCTCCTGCCCTAAGAGTGATTTTGCACAGTGACCACAAAATCACCTTTTGAGGCAGAGTTGCCTAATTTTATTGCAACTGTTCATGAGTCGAGGTCCAAAAAAAAAGACATATTTAAAATTTGAGGCAAAAAATATTCAAAAATTGCCAAGTTATGACATTAAGTTCAAAACCACATTGAAATACATTGAACCACATAACTGATTTCCTCAGTTTGTCGTACAGCTTTGAAGAGTAACGATGTGTCTGTGGTTCAAATAAAATGACAGTGTCAAACCCCCATTGTGTAAGTAAGGGCTTGAGGGGGAGGGGAGTGGTGGGTGCTCAGTTGGCTGGTCTGGTGGGGGGACTAGCAGCATAGCTGACATTGCTGGATGATTTTCTTTTTTTACAGAGTTTATAGAACAATTGCAGAAGGAAGGTTTTCTTTATTTCAAATGTTGACACTGGGGGATTGGGTGCCCCAGTATTGGTGTTATATTTGTGTGAGTAGGGGAGTATGGGGTGCTGAGTGCTGAGTGGGAGGTTGGGTGGGGGACTAATGGCATAGCTGACATCGCTGGACGATTTTCTTTTTTTCAGAGTTTATAAAAACTCACAGAGGATAGTTTTTTATTTCAGGTGTCAATACTGGGAGATTGGGCATCCCCCAGTGTCAGTGTTATATTTATGTGTGGGGGATGGCAGGTGCTGAATGGGAGGCCAGCAAGTTGCAGGATGGATATATATATATATATATATATATATATATATATATATATATATATATATATTACACACACACACATACATATCTATCTATATATATGTATGTATATATATATATATATATATATATATATATATATATATCTATATATATAGATATATAGATATATATATACTGTGATAAAGAAAACCTACAAGGTGGCGACACTTGGGGATTGGGCACCCCCAGTGACAGTGCTATGTTTAGGAGATGGGTGTGCTGAGAGGGAGGGTCAGATGTGGGAGACAGTTACAGGGCAGCCAGTAACAGACATTGATGGATGATTTTGTCTATTACAGCTGGCGTGAGCCTTATGTTGTGTGAAATTCCAGGCTTATCATAACAGATCAGCTCTGGTTGCTGGGCGGTGTAGATCAAAGGAAAAAGCAGACAGCACACAATGTGCATGCCACACAACACAAACAGAGAGCACACGGCCACCTCAGGGCACAGTCACCAGCCACTGAGCAGAGAGCACAAGGCACAATCCCCAGGCCACCCCAGACATACCACTCAGCCACCATGCACACCACTGCAGCATGGCTCCACATGCCAGCTGCAAAGCAGACACAGACACAGATTGGCTAACCATAGCAATGTGTATTAAAACCAGGCAAGAAACAACTATATATAGATCAACAATTAACGGGTACAGGGACCAAGGAATGGGGAGGCCACAAACAAACTGGGAGGCTGGAGAAGGGAGGCAGGGGGCGGGGTCATGGCTAGACAAAGGTACAAGGGAGGACAAGGAAGGGGGGACAGGGAAGGGAAACAGTTGCAGGCGAAAGGGCCTTATGGGCATCCATGACCCACCAGTGCCTGACATCTGCACTACGGCCTGCACAGTGCCTGCTGTATCAGCCATGCCACCTAGAGAGTGGCAGTAGTGACCCAAAGGATCTGCCTCAGGAGCCTGGTGTTGACATCAGGGCGACAGACACCTAGGACAAAGGAGGGAACATGGTATGAGTGCATGGCTGTACAACTGTAGCCCACCCACCATGCACAGGGGACAGCGGTGAGATGTGCCCCTGAGATGGCACACAGCCTCCCACAGCATGTGCGCCCACATGAGCCACCAACCCAACTATCCACAGCCATGCAGAACACTACACCCCAACACCATCTATGTGCCGCACACCACAACCATGGCAGCCAGGCGACAGGGTTAAGCAGCGGGATGGCAGTGGCACAGCTGGAATCTGGGTCCACCCACAGCTGACCTGCAGCAGCCACACACGTGCAATAGTCATGGCATGGCGCAATGGACACCGCCGGTGGTGCACAGCTGGAATGGCACAGGTGGCTGTGGCCCACCCCCACCCTGCACAACATCATACCTTGCAACAGTGCCTACCTGCTTGCTGTGGTGTACCCTGTGCCTGTCTGGTGGCACCGCCCATTCGGTCTGCATCCTGCACCTGTGCCCCTGCGGTGGCCTGTCCTGGCCCACCAGCAGTGCCAGCCAGCCGTGCTCTTCTTCTATCCTCAGGGCCTAGTAGGGAGACATGGAGAAAGACACATCAGTACCTGGCAACACCACATGCCCCCCCAGCATAACATGCCCCCTGGCCCAGTGCAGTGGCAGTGCGGTGGCACAGCGTACTCATGGTGCACTGCCATGGCCAACAGAACACGCAGCCCCAGCCCCCTACGCAGCATGGTGTACCACCCTGCTGGCCCCCACAGAACACTAGATTGGCATGGACATGGGTGTAGTGCACTTACCTGGATGTGGCACGGTGCCCCTCCAGACACATGCCAGTAGTGCCTGTAGCCTCTCAGGGTCCCTCCACAGCAGGTCCCCATAGCAGTGGTGGCACTGCTCACTGCTGCGCTGTGCCCCTGTGGCTTCCTCCAGCCCCTCAGCCACCTCCTGCCACACCTCTGTCCTTGGCCCATCCAGGGGCACCTGGCTGAACAGACTGTCTGCATGTGGCTCTACAAGGGCCACAAGGTTCACCAGCTCCACCTGTGACCAGTTAGGTTCCCTTGCACTGCTGCAGTGTGGCATGGTCATTTCTGCAGTTGCACAACCAAAATGGCACCCAGTAGCACACGAGCCACATGTGCTGTGGGTGCATGACTTGCTTGGTGATGTAGGTATGGCAGCACCTGGGGCAGGGGGCAGGGGTGTGTGCCAGCAGCACTAATGTGGCTGTGTTCCCTTTCAGATCCAGAGTGCCTGCATGCAGCAGTAGGGGTGGGGTGTCCACCATGGGGTGGTCCTGGACCTGGAGGACCATCTGTCCACCTCCACCAGTGTCCAGGGGCCAGACTGTAGGCAGCCCAACCCCAGTGTCCATCCAGATGCCTGTGGCATGGCTGTGGATGAGGCCCTGGCTGTGTTTCAGCAGGATACCAGCCATGGCATCCAGTATGCCAAGACACAGATTGGGGTGGGGTCTGGAACCGATGATGATGTGGCCATTATCCTGGATAGTGGTGTTGCCATTCAGGGGAGGCACCCATACCACACACCCACCACGGGGGCAAAGACAGTGCCCTGGTTGCAGTCGTCCGCCCACTGGCCACCACACCTGGCGATGCTGTGGGTGCCATTGGTGCATCACAGTCTGAATGGGGTGTCGGTGGTGGTGCAGCCACACCGGCACTGATCCGCACACAGTGGCAGGAGGGACAGCAGTGGCAGCTGGACGAGGTCGAAAGGGGGCCGGGAGCAGCGACCACTGACGGTGCACCGCAGAATGATCAGCCCCAATGGGGCCCTGCTTTGCAGCCCCCATCAGTGTGGGAGGCTGGGCTGCGGGGTCAAGCACAACCCATGGATCGGCACAATGCCCATGCCCCCAAGGGTGCTGACCCCTTGACTGAGCACACCCATCTGCTACGGGCCTCTGTGGAGCAACAGATGCTGGTCGTAGCAGGGGTGTGTGCACTCCACACAGAGCTGTGCCAGTCTGCAGGGAGGCATGACAGGGATTATGAGCAGCTCCTGGCTGAGACCACATGTATGCAGGAGGACACAGCCACAGCCCTGGATCGGCTTACCGCTGCAGTCACGGCCGACCTAGCACCACTGGCCACCCTGGTGTGTGGCTGTCCACTGCAGACCCCACGGAGTGCATTCTCCACCCCTCGGTCATGGCGTCATGCGACCCCCTCAGTGTTGATGCCAGGATCCGCTGTGGACATTCCAGGCATGCCTGGAGCGGGCATGTTCGGGAGCCTGCAGACACCTGCGAGGGACCTGTCATGTTCCCACAGTGACATACCTGGGGGACCATCAGAGACACCCCCCGCCATGGCCGTCACACAGACCACATCTGCTGGGTGGTCTCGGTGGGGCCATCCACTTGTTCGTGGTGGCTGTTTGACTGCACGGTGGTCCTGAGCCACCATCCTCCCTATCCGCTGTGTGCCACTGCCCTGTGTGCACATTGGTGTGGCATGTGTGTGTGCATTCCAGGGATGTATCATCCATGGTTGACACTGCACACAGGCCTTGTGCACACCCACTCAGCCGCTGACCACTGTGGCATGTGCATGATGATGCCAACACAACACTGGCCACTACTTTGCACCGGTGTTCAGCATCTGACACATGCCTGTTGGTGACCTCTGGGCATGCGCATGTGGGTGCCGTGTGTGTGTGTGTGTGTGTGTGTGTGTGTGTGTGTGGATGTGTGTGTGGGGGTGTGTGGGTGGGGTGTACAGTGCTGTACAGGGTGCTTTCATGGAGTCAAGTCCCATGCTTATCCACATTACCCTCCAGCCGTTACTGCCATGGGGCCTGCCCTTGCATGCCTGAATACTGTGCCATGGTCCCTGGGACATGCATGTGGTCATATTCACCTACCTGTGTGCACCGTAGTGCTTGTCTGCAATTGTGTTCCAGTGCTGCTGGGCCATCCTGTTCAGCTGGGGTTCCCTTCACCAAGGGGGGGCTGCCACCACCACCTGGCCCGACAGCCACATCATCCCCACTGCTGTTCCCCTCTTCAACCTTGACAGATGTCCCATGGTTGTTGGTGAGTAGGGCACTGCCAGACCTGTCCAGGCAATGGTGTTCCTTGTGCTGGTGTGTGCCTCATTGTATTGCTCCAGCACTGGGGTCGACGGGTGCTGGTATGGGGTGAGCAGCCAGGGCCAGAGTGAGTATCCACTGTCACCTGTGTGTTGACATATGTAGTTAACATGGTAATCTGTGTAGCTGCACCCCCCTGCCTTCCCAGCCACACCCTCTGCTGCCCCTGGCCTAACATCCCCCACACCCTGCCCTGTTGTGCCAGGCTGCTGATTCCAACAGCATACTATATGGCAGGTGGGGATGTCCCCACTCTCAAACCTGTGGCACAGTGCTGACTGGTGCCAGATGAAGGCATCATATGCTCCACCAGGGTGTGTGGCACAGACATTGATTATGTGCCCCCTGGCATCGCACACCACCTGGCACTTGATGCTGGGGTAGCCTTTCCTGTTGATGTAGGCTACTCCCTCCAGGCCAGGTGGTGTGCGGATGCCTACGTGGGTGCAGTCAATGGCCCCTAGCATGCCAGGCATACATGCCACCTTGTGGAACTCCTGTATGTTCGCTGTACACTCTGCCTGTGTGCTGGGGAAATGGATGTATTCCACAGCATGTGGCAGCAGTGCATTGAGGAATTGTGTGAGAAGCCATGACGCACCCAACTGGGTTATGCCTGTGGTGTCCTCTGTTGCTCTCTGGAAGGTACCCGTGGCTAGGAGGCACATGACGGCCATGACCTTGGTCTCCACTGACAGGGCATGGCTCTATCTTGTGAGTGCCTGCATCTCATCACTGCACAGCTCACAGAGCTGCCTCAGAATTGCCAGTTCAGGCGGTACCGGTCCACAATCTCTGTGTCACTGTACTGTTCCATGGCTGCGCTGCTCTGCCTCCTGCCTCCTCACACCCCTCATTACTGCCTCCATCTGGAAGATTGCACTGGCCATGGCCTGGGCTGTACTGCCCTTCCCAAGTGGCTGTCTCCCCAGGCACTGCTGGCTGTGTGGTGCTGCGTGTGCCCCTGCACTGGGCACACACCTGTTTTCAGAGTTCCCAGCTGGCAGCCTCTTTGCTGTAGCCTCCGCCTTCCACCCATCTGGGCACTTTCGCTGCCACTCCTATGCCTGGTATTGCAGACTCACACTGCTGTTGTTGCCCCTGCACCTGTCTCAAACACACACACACACACACACGCACACACACACACACATAGCCGCTCACACACGCAGGCACAATCAGTGACACATGCCCAGTCCCACACTCTGTTGCACTTCCTGCCCCACCTCTGTCTCTGTCTTGCACCCCTCCTGCTGTCCTGCCTGCCCACTCGTTCTCCCACTCTATTGCTCCCCTGTGGTGCAAAACCTCCATCCCTTGCTTGCTCCCTATTTTTATGGGCTCAAGTTTGCTCCACGCATGTCCCTGTTGCTCCGCGCTTGCACCATTTGCTTGCTGTTGAATATTGCACTGCGCCACTTATTCATGGATAAGTCCCCTGCACTTGCACATACATTCATTAGGATTGCACATTGGTGCACTGCAATTTGTGCAGCGCATTGGCTCCCGCTGGATATCGCTCTTTGGTGCATTTCCGCACTTGTGCAGGTGCATCTCAGTTGCGCCATGTGCAACTGCTTTGACTATCCCACCCTTGGTAAACAGTGTGCAGCAATCAATACTATTTACAGTAAATAATCTAAATAGGTCAGAACAAGGGTGATGAGACATGGTAAACATTTTGCAGCATACAAATACCAATTGTCTTATAAGGGATCCTCATATAGCAGCAAAGATAGGTAGGCAGATAGAGGGGGTTGACCAGGTTAATACTCCCCCCCACCTAGTTCACTTTGTGCCTTATTTAATGGTGTTGTCTTCTGGTCAGGAGCCAGCTGGCTTTTACTGTGTGTGATGGTTACAATAAAAGCTGGCTAATGCCCAGGTGAAGCATTGCATATGACATGAGGCAACATTCTTTCTTGTTATACCATAGTATGAGCACCATTAATAGTATTACAAGATTATATAATACTATTGATGGATCTCCAATGATGGTATTAAGAGAAATTTTCCATATGCGTTACTGTAGTGTTATTTTCAATATCCATATATTACAAGAAAATAGTATCTGCCTATCTATATTTTGAAATGCACACTGTAAGAAGATTGAATCTGGTTAACACATAAATATTGTACGGCTCCTGATGACACATTTCAGTTTATCCTACTGGGCAGATTTGTAAGCTCTCTCTCTCTCTCTCTCTCTCTCTCTCCTCCTCCCACACTACATTATCAGAATAATTTAAAATGTGACATATATATTTATATTGTATATTTGTATATTAATTATTAGTTGCAGTAAACTTTGTTATTGCACCAATTAGGGCAACTTAATGCCACAAAAGTAGAGAAATGTGGTGTTAGGGTTTCCAACCCTAACTCACCACCCCAACCCCCACCCCAAGCTGCAAAAGTGGAAAAACATTAGGATTTTAGGTCTCTACAGCCTTGATGAATCAGTGGTTGGATCTTCCTTGGGATTGTCATCCCTAATGTTCACCCCTCCCCAACAGCCCATAGCCTCCAGTCTGAAGCACAAGGTACAGCTCCAGACCAGTGCCTCATATTGATAAACTCTTCAAAGGCAGAGAAGTATGTATCTCCACTTGTTGCCAACACAACTTTGGGCCCTGCGTAAAGAAAGGACATCATGTGTGATGTTGTTTGCTCAGACAAAGGGGTGGGCATTAAGCTTAACAACATTAATGATGTTTTTTGCAAATGAGTTTTCCTCTTTTTGAGATAGTGGAATAGTACCCTCATTCATGCAGGTCCCTTCAGGACCTGTGTGAACAGATGCAGATGTCCTGTACCAAAGGAAGATTCCATCCACCTCCAAAAGTGAGCAGGCCCTGCACTTCTGTGAAGTTACAGATGTGAAGAATTCATGGGGCTTTCTGGTGGGATATGGACACACAAGGCCCTGAGGTTCCTGCTCTTCCATGTGGCCACAGATGCAGATGAACAAGGGAAAGAGTCCCTCTGTCAGCCAATGTACAAGGCACTCTGCCACCCACAGGTGGAGAGAGAGGTGCAGTCAAGCCATACAAAAGCAAGGGTGTTGGACGTTAGGAGGGCTGACTTTGGCAAAATTGGAGTGTGCCTCAGAAAAGCACTAGCAAACAGACAAGAAGGAGAGGTGGAAGAATGATGGAGAAAAATCAAAACTGCCATCACCGAGGCAACAAGCCTTTGTGTAAAGCAAATCAACAAAACAAAATGAGGGAAAAGGCCACTATGGTTCTGAAAAGAGGTGGAAGGGAAGGTTAAGGATAAAAGGATAGCATTCAGAAAATATAAGGAAACACAGAAGGAGCAGAACGGTGAACTATATCAGTTAAAGCAGAAGGAGGCAGGGAAGGCAGTCAGAATAGCAAAGGCCCAAACTGAGTAAAAGATAGCCAACTCTGTTAAGAAGGGGGATAAAACCTTTTATAGGTACATTAAGGAGTGAAGAAAGACCAAGGGAGGAATACTGAGGCTTAATAAAGGGGAGGAAATGTGAGCTGAGGGTAACAGTGAAAAAGCAGGGATACTGAATGAATACTTCTGCTCAGTATTCACAAAAGAAGAAGAGGGGGTGGTACCTAAACAAACAATAGAAACACTGTTGATAGGAGGGTCGATACCAGTTAATTCACAGAAGAAAGGGTTCTGAAAGAACTCTTAAAACTGAAGGTGGAAAAGCAATGGGGCCTAACAGGATTCACCCAAGAATTGTAAAAGAACTAAGAGTAAAACTAGTGACACCTCTGACTACCTTCTTTAACAAATTGTGGGAGGATGGGGTGGTACCTGAGGACTGGAGGAGGGAGGATGTGATTCTGTTTCACAAAAGTGGGAGCAAGGCAAAGGCAGGAGACTACAGATCTGTTAGTTTGACCTCAGTGGTAGGGAAAATTATGGAATCCCTTCTGAAGAAAAGAATTGCTGAGTACCTAGAGGCCAGCGGGGCACAGGCCCCAAAGCAGTATAGATTCACAGCAAGAAGGTCATGTCAGACAAATCTAATAGATTTCTTTGACTGGGTGACCAAAGTAGTAGACCAAGGAGGAGCTTTGGACATATCCTACCTAATCTTTAGCAAGGCATTTGACACAGTCCCATAGAAAAGATTAATATACAAGTTAGCCAGCCATGGAGTGGATCCCTAGGTGGTAGCCTGGGTAAACAATTGGCTGGACAACAGGACACAGAGGGTAATAGTAAACAGAGTCCACTCTGAAGAAAGGGGGATTACTAGCGGGGTACCGCAGGGTTCAGTACTGGGACATGACCTCTTTAATGTCTTTATGAGTGACATTGTGCAGGTACCGGAAGAAAATGTATGTCTCTTTATAGCTGACACAAAGATCTGCCACAGGGCTGTTACAAAAGTGGGGTGAAAAGGATGAGAAGGGATTTGGCAAGGTTGGAGGAATGGTCAAATGCATGGCAGCTTATATTTAATGCAAAGAATTGCAAGGTAATCCACCTGGGAAATAAAAACCCAGGGAAAGAGTACACAATGGGGGGTGAGATACTAACAACAAAAATGGAAAGGGACCTGGGGTAGTCATATCAGATGACCTAAAGGTGGGCAAGCAATGTGAGAAGGCAGTAAGTAGGGCTGGGGGGGATACTGGGATACCTAGAAAGAGGCATCACCAGTAGAAAACAGGAAGTTGTTATCCCTCTCTACAGACAGATGGTGAGACCCCATTTGGAGTACTGCATGCAGTTCTGGAGACCCCATCTCTGCAAAGACATAGACAGGACAGAGGCTGTCCAGAGGAGGGCAATTAAAATGGTGCAGGGTCTCACCAGAAGACATACGAAGAGAGACTAAAGGAGCTTAATATGTATACCCTCTAGAAAAGGAGGGAGAGGGGGAACATGATAGAAACTTTCAAGTACCTCAAAGGAATCAACAAAGTCCAAGAGAGTAGCATCTTTCAGGAAAATAGATGTGCAGTCACGTGATACAGTTCACTGCTTAGCAGCTCGTCTACCCAACTTCAGCCACTAATCTATAAAAGTACAATTTTTCAATCTCTACTACCTCTAACCTAGCAAAAACATTATTCCAAGGACTGTAGTGGACCGAGAGAAGTACAAATTAATTGATCTGTGAGAGCATGGAGGCAGAAATGAGAGTGGCACCACCCAAACATACTCCACTGTCAATGCCAGAGAAGTCAAATAAAAAAGCCAAGGCCCAGAACTCTGTAGGCAGTCATGCCACTACTACCACAACCCTGGAACTCAATCTTCTGACAGTGGAGAGGTTTCTTGCTGAATTTCAACCATTCTGTGAAGAATTGCGCTCACTTACCTCGGAATTCAAATCTATGGTGGTGCTGTTAGAGGACATCACCAAAAGGACCAGAGACAACGAAGCACATCTGGTCTCCCTTGAAAAGAGGGCTGAAAAAGTTGAACCTGAGATGGTGGTCTCCTGTCAGTGGATGGCCCAGCTTGAAACCAAAACAGAAGACCTTGAAGGCTGCAGCCGGAGGAATAATGCAGTAATAATAGAACTCCCTGAGAAGGAGGAAGGATCCAAAACCATACTGTTTGTGCAAAAGCTAATCACAAAACTGGCAGGGCCCTCCCCATATGGGTCTAAGGCCTAACTACATAACTGAAAGAGCTCACCAGGCATTAAGGCCTATGCCACCAGTGGGAGCATGCCCCCGTCCTCTAATTTTCAAATTTCTAAATTTCTTGGAGCATCTACACTTTCTTAATAAAATAAGGGAGCTACAAGAAATAAAATGGGAAGATTCTAAGTTATGGATAACCCAAGACCTACCAGCATCAGTTCAGCAATGGAGAACTTTGTTCCACCCCGTCGTTACCAAGCTTCTAGCTGTGGGCATCAAGTTTTGAATGGGATATCCTACACAACTGCAAGTACAACTATCTGGCTCTTGGATCACCTTTGAAGATTTGGACACAGCGGCAACTTAGCTTAAGAAGGCCATGCCCAATCTCTTCAAAGATCGCTGAGCAATTGTGGGCCACTTGGGGATCCAAACTATGGTGCTTCCTAAATTCCTCTACTAAGCTAGATATGCCTTTATTTGTTACTATCTTACTGTAGGGATATATTTGTTGTTGTTAAACTGTTCTCCCAGGTCTAGCCAGAGAGACGCCCCCCCCCCTCCCTGACCAGGTTACATGGATCTTTATGCCAGCTGCAATGTGCGGGAGATATGTGTTTCAGCAGGTTTTCTTCAGCAGAAGCCGGGAGAACCAGAATTCAGTCTGATAATAGTAAATAACTCGCTATCAGAGCCTATTTACTGAAGCGGGGAAGACAGTTTTTTTTTTAACGTGTGACTTAAGTATACTTTTGCAAGTGCTGCACCAGCCAATATGAGGTGTTAGTGATACCGTGTTTGAGACACTGGGGAAGAGGTCATCACAAAGTAATGCAGCCCATATCGGATGTCTCAGGGAAGGCTACTGAAGGAGAGTGCATATTGAATGGTTCAACAGAGGTTATTTAGATTCGGGGTTTTTCTTTTCTTTTTTTTTATTTAATATGCTTTATTAACTTTTTACTAGAAAACATATAGGGGTACAGACCATGGTATCATGACAAGGATTTATGAATTAAAACAAAACATAGACAAAACACAACAATCAGTACATTCTTCCCCACTCCACCCACCTCCCTCCCACCCATCTGCCATCCTGACCACTTCCCATCCACCCTCCCTCTAATCCTGTGCCAACACTAAACAATTATTGTGGGTATAGAAGGGATATCAAAAGATATTAGGAGATAAGTATTTCTTTATGGTCTCCACAGAGATAGGAGTGTAGAAAGGGATTCCCACATCTTCTTATGAACTTGAGGTCTGTTATATATGTGGGCTATATGCTTCTCCAGTTGGATAGCCAGCAAAATTTCACGATGCCATTCCAGAACAGTCAGAAGTGAGGCTTCTTTCCTGTGTCTCAACATGGTTAATTTTGCTGTGGCTGATATCAAGGCCAGGTGTATTTTCTTTATTTTAGGGGTGCCATGGGGGAAGACATTTAAAATACAGCTCTCAGGAGTGAATAAAGATTCGAGCCCCAGCAAGGGATCAAGCACCTGTTTAATCACAACCCAAAACTCTTGGGTCTTTGGGCAGTGCCACAATAGATGAAACAATGTACCATTGGCTTCACCACATGGGATCAAGATGGGAAAGGGAGTCGACCCATTTTATAAAGCTTGGTTGGGGTGTGATAGAGATTGTGCATAATATTAAATTGGACAAGCCTAAGTCTGTCCTGCTTGATAAATTGGTACACTGAGTCCCAGATTTTCCCCCAGTCCATCTCCTAGGTACAGTAGGGAAAGATAGTTCTTGTACCCAGCAGTAGCATATTCCCTGGGGAAGATGGGGGTCCAAGGATTGAAAAATCTTGTATGTCCTAGAAACCACATGTGGTTGGTTGGCTGTCTCAAACAGGGAAGAAAGAGCCTCAGTAGGGAAAGGGGCCATGGTTTCTTACCCAAGAATGAGACAATAGCCTCTCTGACTTATATGAATTTAAACATGTCCTTACCTGGGAGATTGAGTTAAGCTTGAAGTGAGGAAAAGGGAGCTATGGTGTCACCCTCCAGGAATGTAGACAATATACAATCCCTCAAGGGAGGGCCAGAAAGAAGTCTGGATAGGTTGGTTATTTATCCGGAAATGGGGGTTATTAAAGATAGGCAGCTGTCCAGACCTGTGCCAGTTTCTCGAAAGGTGAGCTTGGATTTGAGAAAAAGCTCTTACTGACCACCCAACTGGAGAGTTTCTTAGGGCCTTCGGAACTTGTGAGGGGGATAAATAAGCCAGTGACAAGAGGGAGCACTGATTTTTACTGGCAAGAGCCCTTTCTATGTCCAACCACAAAGGGGTATACTCCTTAGCTCCTCGAGCAGCGGACCTTATTGTCCATAAAGCTAGCCTGCTGATGTGCTGTGCACCATAATAAAGGAAAAAAGAAGGGAGCACCAGACCACCGTTAGATTTCAGGGCAGTGAGTTTGTTGTAGGCTCTTAGGACTCCCTTCTTCTTCCACATAAAGGCATTAAGGGTACTCTGGAGATGGGTGAACCACATCTTAGGGAAGTGGAAACCTAGCATGTTCATAGGGTATAGGAGTCGGGGACATGTGATCATTTTAATAATACTAATTTGTCCCGCATAAGGAGATATGAATAGCATCCCACCTTCTCAGATCCTGTTCTATGGTATGGAACAATTTGGTGAAATTCTCTTTGATCATGACTGAAATATTTCTTGACACCTTAATACACAAGTATGTTAATGATGTAGGCTCCCAGGTTAGGCCTGTACTACTAATATTAGCTCGGACCATATGAATATTAGAGGGACAGCCTTAGATTTAGAAAGGTTGAGATTATAGTATGAAACTACCGAGAACTCTCATATTTCTTCAAGGAGGATGGGGACAGTAAGATGCGGGTTTTCCAAGTGCAGCAGTAAGTCGTCTGCATAGGCTGAGAGGGAGTAGAGCCTACCTGCCACTTGGATGACTGTTAGGGTAGGCAAATTAAGTAATTTGTGAATGAGGGTTCTAAGTAAATATTAAATAACAAAGGTGAGAGTGGACATCCTTGTCGGGTGCCACGCTAGAAAGGGAAGTAATCAGATAGACATCCATTACACCATATACATGCTGCAGAGGAAATATATAAAATTTGGGTCCATTTAATAAAATCAGAAGGGAAGTCAAATTGGTGGAGGGACTCGAATAAGAATTCCCAGGAGACACGATCAAATACTTTCTCGGCATCCAATGAAATGAATGCCACGGGTTGATCGGAGTCTTTGGCTGCCGAGATAAGGTGAAGCAGTTTTCTCATATGATCACTGGACAAATGTCCAGCCATAAAGCCCACCTGCTCTGGGATAATGATTTCTCCCAAAACTGGAGAGAGACGGTTTGCCAGGATTTTAGCTAATATTTTTATATCAGTGTTGGGTAATGAAATGGGACGATAATTTTCAGTGAATTGGGGGCCCTTCCCCGGCTTTGGGAGAAGAGTAATCAGGGCTTCTAAAAAGGCTGGGTATGTTATCCCTTCATTGTACCAGAAATTGAAAACATCTACTAGAAGAGGAGCCAATTGCATACAACATGACTTATATAGGTTATTTGAAAATCAATCTGGACTGGGGGCTTTGTCCAAGGGTAGCTGTTTATTTTCTTTTATTTAAAGACAACTTTATTAAATCTAGGCATACAACGAAAAGAAAAAAAAAAGAAAGAGATGCACAGGTTCATCAACAAGGAATAACATTGACAATTCCATAAAACCAATACAACCCCTCTCCCACCCACGCCCCAGACTACACACAATCACCCATCAAATAAAATTAAAGTAAAAAATAAGCAAATACCCATATTACTTAGATTTTCAAGATGTCAGAATAGCCTCCAGTCCACCCCATAACTGAGTAAAAGCCTGCACCCCATTTCTCATAAATGCAATATGCCTTTCCAGTTGCAATGCCAAGACACATTCCCTGTACCATTCCAACAGCGTAAGAGGTTTCTCCTCTACCCAGTGTCTCATTATTACAAGTTTAGCTGTTGCAGCGATGAGTGTCATGTATGCTCTCCTGTTTTTAGGGGTGTCAATTGGAAAGTAATTTATTATACATACTTACGGTGTAAATAATTCACTTAGGCCAAGGATAGGATCCATATTCATGCTGATGGACTGCCAAAATGTCTTTATACGAGGACACTGCCACAGCATGTGAAACAAAGAACCGGTATCACTCTTACATTTGCTACATGTTGCAGCAGAAAGTGTTCCATATCTAAAGAGCTTATCTGGTGTCAAATATATGTTATGCATTATGTTGAAATGTACTGACCTAAGTCTGTCTTGTTTAGTAAATTTATATGTTGATAACCAGAGTTTTTTCCAGATGCTAGCATCTTCTAGGATATCAAGCTCTCTCACCCAATAAGGGCAGATCCCTGACGGCAAATTGTGGTCCCAGTCCTGCAAAATGTTATATATGTTAGACACTGTATGTGGTTGAGAGGCAGCCTGTGTAAGCGTATTAAAATTTCTGTCCTCCTTACCGGCTAGTGGGGTCACCAAAGGAAACGAAGCAAGGGTCTTACAAACTTGGAGGTATTTAAAGGTTTCCTTATCTGTGGCACCCATGGTCAGTTGCAGCTGCCGGAAGGCCACCGGTGTCCCACTCCTCCATACATCTGAAACTTTACAGTCACTCAGCCAGGGCCAAAAAATGGATGGTATTGGAGCACCGCCAATCTTAAAATGTGGGTTATTAAAGATTGGCTGTTCAACGGACTGTGACCAATTCAAAACAAAGTGCTTTTGAGCCTGGTGCAAAGCATTCAAAGACCAGCCCATCGGATTATTTCTGAGTAATTTAGGAGTGTAAGTTGGGGAAACAAATAAAAGGGCTGATAATGAGCACTTTACTTGGGTTGCCAAATATCTTTCTATAGGAAGCCATAACGGGTAATATGCAGCCTGGTCTAGCTCCCTGTGCCATAAGGAAAGTTTGTTAATGTGCTGCGCCAGGTAATATAGAAAAAAGGAAGGGGCCACCAGTCCTACCCTTAGTTTCGGTGCAGTCAGATTAAGATAAGACCTTTGGACATTCTTTTTTTTCCACAAAAAGAAGTTTAAAGTACTTTGCAGCCTGGAAAACCACCTTTTTGGCAGGTATACACCCAACATTCCTAACGGATATAAGATCCTCGGGAGCAGATTCATTTTAATTATACCTAGCCTACCCCAAAGGGAAAAAGGGAGTAGTCGCCATCTTTCCAGGTCTAAAACTATTGTTTTAATTATTTTATCAATATTATTTGCATAATGGACCTCAGATCCCTGAAGATCTTAATTCTAAATAATCAACAGATTTTGTTTCCCAGACCAGGCCCAACTTGGATAACTCCTCCTTATTCACCCTATAGTTCAGTGGCATTACCTTTGTTTTTATTCTATTTATCTTATAATAGGACATTCTGGAAAATTCCTCTATTTCCTCTAGCACAGCCGGAACTGAGATAACTGGTCTCTCTAAGTGCAATAGAATATCATCTGCATATACCGAGTAGGCATACTTCTTCTCTCCTATTTGAATACCTGCTATATTGTTGTTACTAGCCAACTACGTAGTAAAGGCTCTAGGTATATGTTAAAAAGTAGGGGCAGGAGGGGACATCCTTGTCTGGTGCCCCGCTCTAACTTAAAAGGAGGAGACAGCAACCCATTACATTTAACTCTGGCCGATGGGCAAGAATACATAACCTTAATCCACTTAATGAACACCTCTGGAAAGCCAAAGGAAGTTAAGGTGGCAAACAAAAAGTCCCAAGAAACTCTATCGAATGCCTTTTCGGCATCTAGCGAGATCAGTACCATTGGGATCTTGGAGTCTCTGGCAGTCGCAATGAGATGCAACAGTTTCCTCATATGATCTTGAGAGGACCTCCCAGTCATAAATCCAACCTGTTCATGTCCTATTAATCTGCCTATGACTTTAGTGAGTCTATTTGCCAGAATCTTGGCCAAGATTTTAATATCCGTATTTAACAAGGATATAGGGCGGTAACTACCAAGATTTTGTGGGTCCCTCCCAGGCTTTAGAATTAGAGTTATTACAGCCTCCTGAAAAGGGTAGCTGTTTAATTGCCTGCTGCACCTCATGTAATGAGATACGAGTACCCAAGGCAGCAGCAGAGGTAGCAGATAGTTAAGGGAGGTTAGCAGAATCTAGGTAAGCAGTTATTGTCTGGGGGGAGGGACAAGATTCAACGTGTATCAAGTAAAAGTCCAGAAAAAATGTCCCAAAATCTGTGACAATTGCCCTGGAATCCGTGAGCACCGCCCCATTTTGTGAGGGCCAGAGGCCACAGATAAATTTACTCACTTCCATCTGTCGCAACCTAAGGTCCAGGAGTTTGCCTGCCCTTTCCCCAGATTCTAAATATTTAAGTTTAGTATTATGTAAAGCTAGCTCTGACTTTTGGGCCAAGAGTTCAAAATATTTAGATTGGAGGCAGTGTAATTTCGCCCAGACTGAATCGCTAGACGAGTGATTTAGGGAGCACTTCAAGTGGGTAATTTCGGAAAGCAGGGAAGAGAGGTGGTCATGGACTCTGTGGGATCTCGTCACTGCCAGGCAAATAAACTTGCCCCACAGTGAGCATTTGAGGGCTTCCCAGACTATGTCAAGCTTGTTCACGGTGCCCCTATTCTGTTCTAGGAAGGAGGGAATAATATCTTGAATGTGTGTAAGTATCAGGAGGATTTGAGAAGCTGACTGTTCAGTCACCAGATGGAGTCACGTTTAATCCCAGGTCCCAGTAAGTAGGAGAAGCTAATAGGGGAGTGATCAGATATCACCCTAACTTGTATTGTAGTAGCTAATACTCTGGGAAGATCCAAGGAGCTAACAAGGAAATAATCTATTCGGGAGAGTGTATGATGTGTGGGAGAATATTAAGTATACTGCCTTTCTGTAGGATGTAGGACACGCCAGACATCTATAGTTCCTGTACCCTTCATGAGGTCCCACAGAGCCCATTGGGCAGGAGTTAGTCCTAATCTTTTACAATCTGATCTGTATAAGTCGGTTTGGGGCACAAGGTTCCAGTCTCCCCCTAAAATTGTCAACTTGGGAGGGTCCAAGATACGTATAGATAATAGTTGTGAAAAAAAATTAGGGGAATCTGTGTTTGGTCCATATATTGAGCCTAATAAGATGTGCTGGGATCCTAACTTGCCATGAAGGATAATGTAGCACTCTTCTGGGTCATGGCATTCCTGAACCAGAGTGAAGGGAACAGTTCTGGTGACAAGAATTGCGACACCTCCTCTCTGCAAGGAAGATCTAGAGCTGAAGACCTGTCCCACCCAGTTCTTTCAGAAGCACGTTATGTCCTCCCTACGAAGGTGTGTCTCCTGTAAGCACACTATACTGGCTTTAAGAAGTTGGAGATGATGGAGTATTGTTTCTCTCTTACTTTTATTCTGGGCTCCTTTTATGTTCCAACTGATAAAGGTATAGGGACTGCCCATCTAACAAATATTCTGGGTAGATTTATATAGTAAGCAAAGGGATTTCCCGTAGCCTCCTATATTAGCCTCCATACTGAGGGAAGAATATCAGTGCGGCACAACCCTCCCCTCCCTCTCCACATTTGGAACAAACAGCAGTTTAATAGGGGTAGCATATCACTCTGTACCCCACCCCTTCCCCCACCACCCTCAGTAAAATCCCCTACAGAAAAAGTATTGCAAAACACATAACAGCTCTAAACTAACTTGCCCCCAGTTCTAACTGCATCACCAACTACACACCATCAGGTGATGTTTCCAAAGCTAACCAGAGAAAAAACAGTCATAATGACACCCCCCTCAAAACAGGTTGCCTTACTGAAACTTCAAAAAATTGTGCAGTACAATTAGAAAGTAAGGCAATTATGAACAACACATACCCTAAGGTAGAGAAACAATTATTACTAACCCATTAACCCTATGCTTTTAAAAGAACAGGATTCTCAATATAATTGAACTATGAGCTCATAACTGTGATCAAGAGGGTGCCTGATAAGTTCACAATTAAAGCTATAGACCACATTTGTATTATAGGCTACTCTGCACTAAAGATAAAGAAAAATGAGCAAACTGCTAACATGTGCCCATCCCAGTTTATAAAGCCTAGAGTGAGCAGCGTGGGCTATAACTCCGGTAAAATATTAATTGAAAATAAGAGTGGCACAAAACAAGTATCTGATTGCCATTTAAAACATATTGCTAGTCCAGTTGCTGGTCCAGTCATGCTTTTGCAGTTACTGTCCTCGTAGCCTTAGGAAAGAAAATATAGAAGGTCCTTATTGTCCTACTCAGGATGCAGAGTTAGTTTTAGATTAATTGTTTACTCTCAGTACCGCTCAGTAATGGGAGAATATCCAGGACTAAGTTCTCTCAAGTCCACTATTAGGGTTAATTTCTTTTAATAGAAACCTCTGGGCTATCAGAACATAGAACATTTAAAAATGGTGCTAATGTAAATAACTTACTAGCATCAGCCAATTATGCCTACGATCACCATGTTTGCACGTAAATGAAGACGACTTACTGGATCTCTACAGCAGCTCTTCATTTAAACAGGCCAGGGAGAAGAGCCCAAAGCTCGGTTGCTGCTTGTTCAGGAGAAACAAAAGAAACCCACTTTTCCTGATGTTTTGCCTGCAATATCGCTGGGTACCATACCCAGGAATGACTTGCCAGATGCCATCAATTTGGAGACTAGGGGATGAAGCTCTAGTCTCCAGGCTCTCATCGACTGGGGTAAATATTGTACAATTTGTATCTTGTGGCCCTCCCAAAGCTAGCTCTGTATTTCCTTAGTTTTCATAATGATGTGCTGCTTGTCTTGGAAATTCAGGAGTTTAAAAATGAGGGATCAAGGAGGAGCACCGGCTGTGGGAGGGGGGCGCAAAGAGCAATGCGCCCTCTTGATATTGTACAAACTTCCATTTGGAGCTGGCCCAGCTATTTTATTGCAGAATTTTTGGAGAAAGGTGATGGGGTTGGCACCTTCTTCATTCTTTGGCAGGCCTAGGATAAGAAAGTTTGTGCTAACTGGTCCCCTCCAGATCTTCTAGCTATTCTTCTAATTTTTTGAGCCTGCTCCGCGTAGCAGTGGAGTCTTACTCTGCCCGCTCTTGCCACTTCTCCATTGAGGAAATTCGGGCTTCAGAATCATTGACTCTTGTCGCAAGTGTGTCCACTGAAGTGCAGAGCTTCTGGAGATCAGTGGAGATGCTGGAAATGGTCTCCTACAGCGGTTGCATTATTTGTAAAAAGCGGTCCTCGGTAAGGGCTGTAGCAGTAGATAGGTTTTGGGGAGTATTTGCGGCCTGCTGTTTGGGCCTCTTCGCGGCCTTGTCCTTCCCTGGAGTGGTAGGAGGTGAGTGAATCGGGAGCACTTTTTTTATATCAATCTCCATGCTTTGAGTCCTGAATCGCAGACCGCCGTATCTCCTGAGGCACTGGCACAAACTTTAGTGAGGCAAGAAATCACCAGGTATGGTTTTTAAATGATTTTGTTTGTGAGAGGGGTCGGGTGTAAAGGAAATGAGCTGCTTTCCCTCAGCTAGTCATCACATGACCGATTCAGGTTTTTCTTACAACAATCAGATTAGACTGTGTTGGACAGAGGTTTATTTTAATTAGTGTCATAGAAGGAATCTGAATCTGGAGTGCTTTATGCCACTGGATTGAATATTTCCCATCAGCTGGATTTTAGTTCCCACTATATATTTGTCTACTTGCAATCTTGCTCAATGGAGGGCACAGACTTAAACTTCAGGAGGATGAGATATTCAATGGAGCAAAACAGATGGGCTGGCAAACTCGAAACTGAGCGGTGACCATATTCTGAGGCCCTTTATTGTTATTATTATCCTTAATTTTATTTATTTTTTCATTTCTTTAACATTTTCTTCATGTTGTGAGGCCTTTCTTTTTATGATGCTTTGTTAAGTTGTACTGATGTTTTTTCAGCAAGCTCCGCAGGACTAAAAATGAGGCGATCAGTCACTGGACTACTTACGACTGAGGGAAGAGGGCTACCTCTGAGTGGAGGAACATTTATATGCTTTATTTCAGGTGGCTGGGGGTTAGATGTTGGTCGGAAGGACTGTGCATCAAGGACAGTAGAGACTTTAAGTTGGTTGTGAGGGGATGGGGGCTAATGTAGTTTGGGGATTGCATTTGATGTTCTTTGCTAAGAGGTGGACACAAATTTTGGGGAGTCATCATGTTTCTATTTTCTGGTTTCAGCTTTTATACGGGATTTGGTATATTCATCGGGAGGATGGGGGGAGAAAGGGCAATGTGGGGAGAGCTGGAAGGAATGGGGCATGGCATCAGAAGTTATTTAGGCTGGAGACTAGGGGATTGTTACAGGACCTCTACACTGCAGTCTCAGCCAAATGGATAAATAGCAAAAATGGCTAATCACTTTGATATTGTTTAGTGGAATGTCAGAGGGGCCAGAAATAAAACTAAACAGTACAAAAATCCTCAGACACCTGCATCTTATCAAGGAGATATTTCTTTATTGCAGGAGATGCACTTGCTAGAGAGTGAGGCAACCCTGTTTAGAAGACAATATATGGGCCAAGTTTATACAGTACAGCAGTAGACAGCACCCAAAGTAGAGGGGTGGCGATATTGATTTCACAGAATGTCCCATTTGTTAATACACAATGTATTCGGGACCATAAGGGCAGATATTTATTTATTAGAGGATCCATTAATATGGTTGTGTGTATGGCCCAAACGTGGACTCACCCTCCTTTTTCGTGGAATTCGTAACTGTGCTATCAGCATTCCTCTCCCTCCCGATTTTTACAGGGTGGATTGGAATCTCCTGTTTGACCCTGATCTGAACAGATCAGATAGACATAGATCTGGGCTATCTCCAGCTCCATGAGCTCTGCATGATTTAGTTGACCATCTGGGCCTTTGTGACCCTTGGAGGGTATTGCATCCCACTTCCAGGGAGTACATGTTTTATTCCATGGCTCATGGCTCTTCATCTCACACTGACTACTTCCTAGCCAGTCAATTGCTTTTGGGTGGGGTTATAAGCACTGGAATTGAGCCAGGGGTTTCCTTGGACCATGCCTCTGTAGCATGCAGGGTTATGTTCTCCTCTCTCCACCCTAGAGAAACGATTTGGAAACTCAACAACCAGATCTTAAAAGAGGAGGGGTTGATCAAACAAATTTCAAGTTGTATAGAACAATTCATGTCAGTTAATCAGGGGTCAACGGGGAAAATGGATGCAGAATGGGGGTTCTAAAATGTTATATTGGGGGAGCTTATAAAAATAGCATCTGTTAGGAAGTGGAAAAGGGACAAACAGGCACTAACCATTTCAACATGAATTAGAGACAGGGAAGTGCATCTCTCACATGGATCGAGGGATAAGTATCGTCAGGAACTTATTAAACTCCGAGATCAATACAGTGAACTCCTCCATGAAAAGGCGGAATTTGCCATTTTAAAAACCCGAATCACTTATATACACCAAGGTGACAAAGCTGGCAGGTTGCTAGCACTCAGGGTAAAAAAGCAAGAAGCCTCACGAATCATTAATACTATTTGCTCAGTCATGGATGGTTCCCTTAAAACTACCCAGAAAGAAATTGCAAAAGAATTTGAGACCTATTACTGTGGCCTCTATATCCAAATAGTCAATCCTCCCTCAGAGCAAAGTGTAGACATTTCCTCACTAAAATACCACTCCCCACTCTGTCAGAAGCCAAGAAAAAATCTTTATTAGTCTGATTCACAGAGTCTGATATCCTAGGAGTGATCAAGGACTTGCCCCTGGACAAGGACCAGGGTCTGGATGGGGTTTCTTTGAATTTTTACAAAATCTTCACCAATAAGTTAGTCCCATGGCTTCACAACCTGTTTCAGCACATCCTGTCTTCTGGAACCTCAGACCTCAGGCTATTTGAAGCACTGATAGTAGTGTTACATAAGCCTGGGAAGGAGGCAGGCAAAGTAACTAGTTACCGGCCGATATCACTACAAAATTATGACATTAAAATCCTGGGCAAACTTCTAGCAGACAGAATAAGTCAAGTGTTGGCATCATTAATCAAACTGGATCAGGTTGGCTTCATGACCACCTCCAAAATTTAGACCACATTTTCTTCATGTCTAGGGATGTAGGCCACTCCACGGTGCTGGTGTCCCTGGATGCAGAGAAAGCTTTTGATCGAGCAGACTGGCAATTCATGTTCAAATCATTACATCAGTTTGGTTCCCTCCTCAAGTCATACAGTGGATACGTGCATTATTTTTATGTCCTAGTGCTCGAATATGCTGTAACAGTGTATTCTCCTCCCCATTTTCTCTGTACTGGGCCACTAGGCAAGGTTGTCCTTTGTCCCCATTATTATTTAATCTCTATCTGGAAGCATTAATAACTAAATTGAAGGAGCACCCCAAAATCAAAGGCATCAGGTTTCGGTCACAGGAGGTTAAAATCTTTCGCATATGCTGACGATATACTACTGCATCTTTCCTATCCCCGGGAATCCATCCAGGCTGCACTTGACACAATTAGTGAGTATAGTCAGCTCTCTAATTATAAAGTAAACCTTGAGAAAACCTCAGTATTTTCCTTAAATTCCAGAACACTTAAAAGCGAAATATTAAAAACCGGTTTAAACTGGGCTCCAAAGAGTCTAAAATATCTGGGAATACATTTAGCCAGAAGTGAAAATCGATTAAGGAAACTTAATCTGGATGCGACTTTGCAAGTAGTACAAGACCTGCCACAATTGAAGGCGTTACTCTTATTGCTCTGGGGATGTATTAATTTAGTGAAGATGAATATACTTCCATGGCTATTTTACCCAATGAATCTCTTAAACTTGTGTCTGCCCCAAAAGTGCTTCAAGAAGGTGTATTCATGTATCAATGACTTTATATGGTTAGGCAAAGCGCCGAGAAGGGCATGTCATAAACTTGCAATCCTTAACACCCAGGGAGGACTCAGACTCCCACATTTTGGAATATACTACTGGTCCAGCCAGGCTAGCAAATATTTTTGCTGGCTAACTACAGCGGAGGATTTAGAAACCCTCACATATGTGCTCAGCTGGCTCACGGTGGAAAAGGAATTTATAGCTGCTAGTGGAGTGTCCCCTGGGGCTCTTCTGCACTTGAAGCCCAGGGATATTCCTCCAGCCCTGAGCCAGTCCTTGACTGGGACCACAGTCAGAATTCACTTGCAATTACTGTACAGGTATGTTCCTTTTTAAAGTACAAGCATAGCCGTGATCCCAATCAATCCATTGTTGAGAACCCAAATTTTAAAATAGGTAACAAACCTATATCGCCTCTTTGGATTCCACAGTTGTCTTCGTTAGAGGTGGGGAGCTTATTGAAGGGGGATGGGACCTGGCTCTGTTCAGGTGAGATCATGCAGAAATATAATATTAATAAAAATGCAGTTTTTAAAGTCTTCTAACTCTGCCACATGCTAATTCAATACTGAAAATCTCCTCTAGAGCAGCCCAAGGCAGGAGAATTTTTACAGTCCCTCAAAATTCTGGCCTCACTGCTGCATGCAGTGTCCAAAACATATGCTAGTTTGTATGACTGAGCTTTCCCCACAGTAGATGGGCTATCTAGATACTGGGAATCCCAATTCCCATGACTAGATTTTGACTGGACTAAGATCTGTAAAAACTACCACACCTATGTCACTCAAGGTAGACTGAGAATTATGCAGTTTCAACTACTTCATAACACGTACATGACACCTGTCAAACTACATAAAATAGGCAGGACTACATCTTCTTTATGTGTGAGATGTCAGCAAGCCAAGGGCACGCTATGCCATATTTTTTGAGACTGTCCCGGGGTGGCCTCTTTGTGGTCACTCATTAAGGATAAATCTGATCCATTATTGCTGCTTGATGGTCTCTTCACCCCAGAAATATGCTTAGCGGGAGAGTATGAGGGAATTGTAGTGAGAGATCATAGATTTTTTATAGCCCTAATTGCTCTTTCAGCCAAGAAGCTAATTCTATGTCACTGGCAAGAAGGGGAGAGCATATCATACACAGAATGGGTTCAGGAGCCTCTCCTAAATCTCCGCACTGAGAGAATGATAGCCAGTCTGCACAGCCACCTCCATAAGTAAGAGGATTTGTGTTGGAAATTACACGCTTTGTACTCTATATAAGCTCACCACTTAAAAACAACTTTCCTGGTCCAGACTCTGGTTAAGATACATCCCTTTTCTGATACAGAGGGAGGAGGAGGGGGTGATAGGTGGGGTGCGGGAGAGGCTGAGTATGTAAAATTGTATTTGATATTTCTTGTTCATTGCTGTATGTCTGGTACTTAGAAAATAACAATAAAATGTTCAAATTAAAGAAAAAAAAGATGTGCAAGAACAAGGGGGCACAATTTGAAGACAGAGGGGGATGACTCAGAGGTAATGTGAAGAAGTATTTTTTCATGGAGAGGGTTGTGGATGCATGAAACAGCCTTCCTATGGAGGTCATGGAGTCAAAAAAGTGGGGGAATTCAAGAATGAATGGGACAGACATAATGCAATTCTAGTGGGGGGGTAGGAGGAAGTAAGCTGTTGGTTAACTAGGATCTGCAGCTTATCCATTAGGTAGGAACATGGGCAGACTAGGTGGGCCAAATGGTCATTATCTGCCATCAAATTCTATGTTTCTATGTTTCTTCACTATATGGTACCTGGACTGTGTGGACAACCCTACACATTTCATTCTGTGGCTGGGAGGGGTGTCACATAACAGCACCATCCCCCCACCCTCATCCCATCCAGCTAGGACACTGAGCTCACCACTGAACTCAGTTCACTGGCATGGGATCACAAAACATATCCACTGGGATCAAGACTGGCACTACACACAAAGTTTGTTAAAAAACATATATTTTTTATTTTGATTCCAAATTTCAAGCAACTTGTTTTATGAGTTACGTTATAAACATTTGTGTTTTGAAATTTTATTTTATTTATCAGTTATAGGTAACAACATTAATAAACAAATAAACACAAATCATATAACAAAACAAAAACATACAGTTACAATGACATCCCCTCCAATCCTCTGTCTTCTTGAGCTCATCCTCCCACCACCCTCCACAGGGAAATATTAAGTATCCAAAACATAGATAGGATCAGGCCCAAAATAGAAGTCACTATACAGTAACACAGTTTCAATGCCCTTAAAGCATTTAGTGAGTCGAGATACCCTGTGTGCCTAAAGTAAACCCTCTAAAACTTTCTTGTACAATGTCCATCAAACCTTATACATGCTGAATCCAGGACAAAGAATATAATGCTATGCAATGTTATAAAAAGTTTAAATAAATAAAAGAAAGAAACTCATTCCAGGGTACCACTTAGAATAAAATGCGTGTAGCCTGTCCCATTGTTGAAAATATGAATGAGGATTGTTACCAACACTTGCAATCATTTTTTCTACCCACAAATTGTACAAACATTCTTGTAACAATTTCTGATAAAAATAGTCGTCTGATCTTGCAAGTGACGTAGAATAACCTTTTCAACAGTTATTGAAATCGTGGCCATAGAACATTACATCTTTGTTTTTTGTTTGGAATATCTGTATAGTTCACCCACTACACACACCTCCAGAGTAAATAGGTATTCGAGCCCCAAAGAAGAGTCGGATGCAATTTTTATGGCTTCCCATAAAGGCCATACCTTAGGGCATTCCCACAAAATATGGACTATAGCACATTTGGATTGGCCACACTTTACGCAATTGGGGAAAAGAATAAGTCCAATTTTAAAGAATTTTAAGGAGTATAACAAATATTGTACAAGATGTATAATTGGGTAAGCCAAAGTTTGTCATTAGTGATGTAACAATGTAAATCATTCCATATTCAAGGCCAATTGAACTGCCTAGTCAAGAAAACTTTGTCCCAGTAGGGATAATCCCCATTAAAATTTGGAGAAAGGTGAGTAAGAAATAAACCATATAGCATTGATACTGTATGATGCTGAGAGGCTAAAACTGCTGCTGAATTTAAAAAAATAACTATAATTGATATTCCAAGGATGATGACCAAAATGATCAATAAGAACATGTTGCATTTGAGAAAGTGTAAGCATACATTTATTGCCTATTCCAAATAAGTTACAAAGATCCATTAGAGATCTGAATTGGCTATCCTGGAACAGGCTGAATACAGTGCCATTAACAATCTGAGGAAGCCAAGTCCTATTCAAAACTTTGTTACTCAATTTTAGGTTGGAGTTGCCAAATAAAGGTTGTTATATATCTTGATTAATGTGAAAACCTAAAGTTCTACTGAGTTGTCCGTGGACTTTAAGGGACAGTCCAAAGGAAGAGTCATGGGCCCTTCGAGGAAGTGATCAATAATTAACAAAGGGAAGAGATGAGGGTGAAAGGCCCAACTGTCCAGTGAGTTCCAGTTCTAAATTGAGCCATATGGGTCAAAAGGTAGGAGGGTTAGCTATATTAGTAGGAAGAATCCATCGGAGGTATCTGCTTGCATGCCTAGTGAAATAATAAACTGAAAAAATAGGCAACTGAAGACCGCCTTGACATTTAGAAACAGCTAACTTATTACATGAACGTCTAAGCTGTGTATCTAACCAAATAAAATAGGATATGTGTGTGAACTTTCTGAAACCATTTCAAGAGAATATATAAAAATGTCATTATTTCTGGGGGATATATACATTTAACATGATCAGAGTATAGAATAAGCAAGGAAAAACATTCATTTTAACAATATTAATTCTGCCCCAGAGTGTCAAAGGAAGGGATTTCCACCCTTCCAGATCTTGTTTAATGGTCATCAAAACACCATCCAGATTTATCTTTTTCACTTGGAACTGAGTCTCAGTTAGGTGAAGCCCTAGATACTTAATATATTTTGCAGCCCAGGATAATCCTGAAGCTTGTACCTCAGCCTTGAACACCCAAGCATTTAGGGGCATTACTTCTGTTTTGTCCAGATTGAGTTTATAATTTGAAACTTGACTAAACTGTTGTATTGTGTCAAGAGCAGTTAGGATTGACATGGCTGGGAAGGAGATGTGTAGCAGTGTGTCATCTTTGTAAGTGGAGAATTTTTAAGACCTGTTGACTGCTGAAATTTCCTGTTATTAAATGACAGTGGTTAATTCTGTATAATAAAGGTTCTAAATACAAATTAAATAAGAAGTGAGATAAAGGGCATCTCTGTCTAGTATCACAGTGCAAAGTAAAAGCAGAAGAAAAAACTCCATTACAATAAATTTGTGCACTGGGAGAAGAGTAGAGAGCCCTTAGCCATGCAGGAAAATCCTTCTGAAAGCCAAACTTACTCAACATAGCCAACAGAAAGGACAAATTAACCCTGTCAAGGCCTTTTCTGTGTCTAGGGACACCAAAGTCACAGGTATGCCAGGGTACCCAGACACAGAAAATATGTGAGCCAATTTGCAAAACTGATCTGAAGAGGATCTTCAATGCATAAAGCCTACTTGTCTCCAAAATATAAGATTAAGCCATACCTTATTGATCCTGGAAGCTAGAATTTTAGCTACTATTTTTATATCATAATTTATTAAAGATATTGGTTGGTAGCTGGCCACCCAAACAAGGTCCTTCCCTGGTCTTGGGAGGATGATCATAGCTTCCAGAAGTTCATAGATGGCAGAATAAAATCATAAAAACATAGGGGCTAGCTCTTCAACAAAGGCCTTGCAAAAATTGGCCAAAAGACCACCTAGAACTGGGGCCTTATCTGAGACTAAGGACAAGATTTTCAAATCATGGCACAGGGCTTGCGACAAGCCCTGAACCATGGCACTTAGATTCTGGTGGTGCACCACACCCATTCCCCACAACTACACCAGATTTCATGATTTGGGCTCAGTTGTGATAGTTTCCACTCTTTATGGCAGCTTGCACAAGATATCTGGTGCAAACTCCATAAAAAAGGCCCTTGGAATTGTCTCAAGATAGACCACAAAAAGTTGATCTAACATGTGGCAATTGGTGCACAGGATAGAAAATCCTTATCACTGGCCAGGAGAATGCCCCAAGCCCTGTGCACCATATGTTCAGCACATCAGGGGTTTGTGGCATTCTTAGGGGTTTGAAAATATGGCCCTAAATCCTTAAGGGCATCCAAAATTTCCAATAGGACTATAGGTTGATTCAACTCTTCATGCTGGCTATCCGGGAGTACTGGGAGGTCCAGACTGTCAAAGTAATTCTGAATTTCTTCCTGTGAGGGATGGCTTTTGTTTTGTGGAAGTCCATATAAATTACATAAAATCTTTCAAATTCTTTAACTGTTTTCCTCAGGACAGTTTTGGAAGTATTGTCCATATCTGAAATATTTGTGGAAATAATCCTAGAATTTCCTAGCTTTCAGAGGTGGAAAGCCATCAGATGACCTGACTTTTCACCCTGATCAATATATGTTGAGTGAGTCCTAGGTATGGCGTTTTCAACTTCATAGGTTCATAGTTAATACGAGCAGGTAGGTCTGTAGAACCATTATTGCTCACCACTTTTCAGTGGTGATACTCATATTTTCTGTCACCCATATATTGATCTAGAGATAATTTAAAGGATTCCATAGTCTTACACATAACTATAGACTCTGGTAGGGTGTTCCATACCTCCACCACTCTTTGGGAAAACCATTTATTTCTTCTGTTTGTTTTACATATTTCTCCTTTAATCCTTATTCTGTGTGTAGGTATGTTCTTAACAGAGACTTGTGATGTTAAACCAATGGTTTCCCATAAATAAATATCTCTGGATGCACGAAAAACCAAACATAGATCACCCCTTATTCTTCTATAATTCATTGAGTATAGGTTCAAATCCCTCAGTCTGTTACCATAACTTTTCCCATATACTGTATTAATTTTTTTGGTTACCCTGCTCTGTGTTTGCTCAATCAATACCTCATCCCTTTTGTATTGTGGTATACATAAAGATGAACAATATTCAAGATGTGGTCTCACAAGTGATGTACTGTATATAATGGTACAGTCACAGATGGACTACGGCTCTTAATGTTCCTATATATACAACCTAGTATTTTATTTCCTAGTTTCACTTTATTTCTAATGTGGGAGTCAAAGGACAAATAATTTGTTATGATTACTCCCAGATCATTTTCACTTGTTGTTTCCAATAGTAAAGTACCATTTCATTATGTTGCTTGCACGCATGTGCAAGAAACATAGTGCCATCATCGGAGATTTAGGAGGTGTGTCACCTCCTCCTCCAATTCAGTCAGTGAGCTGGCAGGCACTGCTCCTGTAAGCCAATGCATTTTGGAGCTGTCTATGACACGGTCCAAAATGCAGTGGCATACAGTTGAAAGGGGGAGCTACACTTCAGTGAGCAGCGATAAGAAGCGAAGCTCCCCCCCCACACGCAGGCATGTGCACCCCCGCACCTACTGTGTAGCTGATGGGGTGCCCAATCCGTCGGCTGAGCTGCATCTCTCTCCCCAGTTGTAGGTGCCACGCTAAGGAGCCCACCCCAGCTGGCAATCAGTCCTTTGGCGACGGGGTGCCCAATCCCCGTCAGCTGAACACCCCCAACATCCTTGTGCCATGCTGGGAGCCCACCCCAGCATGGCAAACGTTCCACGACGTTTTTTTTTTACCTGAAAACGAAACGGTCCCATGGCGCTGCCTCCTGATGCCCTCCCACAACCCGCACCCACCCACTGCACACCCAGCTTCCCACGCCCCCAATTCTACTTACCTCCGGACCCGCGTGATGATCTTCTGTGGATCGGGAAGACGCCTGCACTCTTCAAAGCCGATCATGAACTGAGGAAATGCCAGTAAGCTGTATAATGGGCTAGATAGGGGTTTTCAACTTGTTGCATATCTCAGGCATTTTTGAGGAATCTTTGCAAATTTTCAACATGGTGTTTTGGGACCCTTCTCATGAATGATGTCACTGTCATGGCGTTATTTGGGCCGAAGGGTGATTTGCGCAGTGACTGCACAGTGATCGTAAATCACCGCGGGCCAGAATACCACCATGACAGTGACATCACTCATGAGAAGGGGTCCCAAAAACCCCATGTTGAAAATTTGGTGCCAAAATTCCAAAAAATGACTTTTATGAACGTGCGTTGCTCAGTTCCTACGCAGGCTCGTAAGTTCGTGAAATTTCAATATTTTCACTCCAGATTTTCAATATTGCCATTTTACCATAACTTCTTATGAGCAGTACAGCTGTCATTTTTCACATCTCACCCAAAATGTGTTTCCGCCCATGTAGTGCAGAATGGCGCGGTCGGTGTGCGAAATCAATGTACGGGACAAATTAAGAAAATCACAGTGACACTGTTCATGAGCAGAGGTCTTAAAATGGCTATGTTGAAAATTTGTGAAAAAATTCCTAAAATGACTGTTTCAGCGAGTGCTGCATGCAGTTCTTACGCAGGCTCGTAAGTTCGCAAATTTTCAATATTTTCACTCCAGATTTTCAATATTGCCATTTTACCACACCTCCTTATGAGAAGTACAGCTGTCATTTTCACATCCTGCCCAAAATGTGTTTCCGCCCATGTAGCGCATCAATGGCGCGGTCGATGTGCAAACTCAATGTATGGGATACATTAACAAAATCACAGTGACACTGTGCATGAGCAGAGGTCTTAAAATGGCTATGTTGAAAATTTGGTGAAAAATTCTCAAAATGACTGTTTTATTTGTTGCATGTTATGCGTAGTTCCACATCGTAACTTCGCAAATTTTCAATATTTGCACTCCAATGACTTCCAAATACCTAAACAGCACATAGAAGCAAGCAAAAATCGGCATTGACAAATGCTTGTTCATAAGTGAAATTCTGATTTCTTGGGCCTAAATGCATAACTTTACATTTGTCCAGGTTGAATTTTAACTTGTTCTTTTCTGTCCATTGCTCAAGTTTAAAAAGATCATTCTGCAGCATATTTGCTGCCTCTTTATTACTGATAACTGCACTGACTTTGCTGTCATCTGCATATTTATCCAACCAGGCTCCCTCTGAAACTGTCATTGATGTAACCACAATATTGAAAAGTGTTGACCCCAGAACTGATCCCTGTGGCACACCACTAGTCACTCCACCCCACTCAGAACAGAAACCTTGTATACAAACTCTTTGACATCTACTAGTCAGCCATGATTCTACCCAAGCAATTATGTTATATGGAAGATGTAAATGTATTAATTGTTCTAAAAGAACCTCATGAGATATATAATCAAAAGCCTTAGCATAATCCAAGAATATTACATCCACAGGCAATCATTTATCCAATGCTGCACTGACAGGTTCAAGAAAACTTAAATTAGTCAGACATGATCTTCCTGCACTAAAACCATGCTGTGATACATCTGTATACCCATGTTCTTTTATGTGCCTGGTTATTTGTTCTTGGATTAAGCTCTCCAACATTTTGCTTAAGATAGAAGTTAAGCTGATTGGTCTACCATGTTCAACCATTTTTTTATCTCCTTGTTCCCTAAGCAAATCCAAAAATTGATCACTAAGTGAAATGAGTTCATGATGAACTGCTTCTGAAGTAGAAGGGATCAGTTGACTTTCCAACTGCATTATTTCAGACAGTAACAGGGTAGCCATAGCCAACTGTTGCCTTTTATATTTAGCAGCTAAGCATAAAAGTTAGTCCATTATGAAGCACATAAAAGCCACCCATTTCTGATCCACCTTCCCCAGAGAGCCAGCATTACAAATGAAAAACATACTAATCAGTTCCTTAAGACAATTCACTGTAATTTCGATCTTCAACAACTGGTTGTTAATTTTTCAAATAGAATCCTTATCCTGTGCCTTGGGGAAAGAATGTTTAAGTCAAACTGAAGAATGGTCAAATAAGACCCTCGGAACTATGCCAGTGTTTTAATTGCCTTATAAACATTACCTGCACCATTTATAGTATACTAGACAAAATGTCATTTCACACCAGAAGTGTGAAAACACATCTCATCCAGGATTTTAAAAATGACATGTGTCATGTTTTTGAGGTGGTGTGGAAAAATTACTATGTTGAAAGTTTGGAGTCAAAATATTAACAATTAGTGAAGTTATGAGTAAACATTGAGACAGTGAAATGTTTATACATAACCTGGGCATTTTACTTTATTTGACTACCAAAGTTTTAGGATAGCCTTCTTATTATTCCACCTCATGAACACAGTATGTGAACATTTTCAAATACTTGCTAAAATGTTATCTCGCAGCACCAAAACATCATTCCATCAAAAGGTGTTAAAACAAATTTAGACCAGGATTTGAAAAATTACAGTTGTTATACAGTATTTGTGAGGCAGTGTGAAAAAAATGGCTGTGTTGAACATTTGTGGTCAAAATATTTAAAAGTACCTGAGCGTTACAAGCAAGTGTAGAAAAATTTCAATGTGTGTGCCTAACTTTGCCATTTTTACATATTTTGACACCAAATTTTTAACACCACTTTCTTATGACCCCGCCTCATGAACCAGAGTAGTACATATGTTCAAACCCTGCCTGAAAGGTGATTTCACCAAAACAACCTTGAAATCACCTTTCAGGCCTGATTTGTATCATTCCACTGTCTTTGGTCCTGAGGTGGGTTCCCAAAAAGGCCATGTTGAAAATTTGGAGTCAAAATATGCAAAAATGGCAAAGTTGTGAATGAGAGCTAAAAAATCCTTTGACATACATTGAACCACACTTGCCTCAGTTTTTCATATTGCAGTTGGCTGTTCCAGCAGCAAGATGTGTCTTTGATCAGAGAATGGATCTTTGCTGTGAGACATGTTCAGATGAGTGAAGGTCTGTAGGGTGTACGGTTTGGTTTTGGGTGGTGGGTGTTGAGTGGGAGGTCAGGATGGGGGTCAGATCAGTTAGGGACCATTTTCTTTTTTGCAGGTGAAAAAATATCAAGTGATGGTTTTCTTTATTTCATCTGACAGTCTTGGGAAATGGGATAGGATGACCTGGAGGGAAGGGGGTCCACAGAAGCAGTAGCAGAGGTGGGCACCCAGTCCACTTATATATTTAAACACCATTTACATACTAACATACTATTTGCCAGCAGATTAGGCCTTATGGTCTATCGAGTCTGCTCGAACCTAGATCCTTAGTTGGGTGCCGAGACCCTCCCATCCCTTGTGCTCCAGAAACCCCTATCATCCATCCCCACCCCCCCGGGACAGGCCATCATCTGATACATCCACTTTCTGTGTCTGTCCCACCCTCTCTTAAAGCCCTCCACTGTGGATCTCTGAACCAGCTCACCAGGCAGAGCATTCCAAGGGTCCACCACCCTTTCAGTGAAAAACCTCCTCCTCTTTCCCCTCACCCTTCCACCTTCCAACTTCAAACCATGCCCTCTGGTGATGCCTCCCTGCTTTAGTCTAAAGATCCCTCCATGTTTACCCTATTTATTCCTTGAGGTACTTGAAGACCTCAATCATGTCCCCTGTCTCTCCTCTCCTCCAATGAAAACAGGCAGAGCTCTCAAGTCTGTCCTCATAAGTCAAATCCCCAGCCCTCGTATCATCTTTGTTGCCTCCTCTGTACCCTCTCCAGGAGCTGTATGTCCCTCTTCAAGTGTGGTCTCCAGTACTGTACACAGTACTCAAGGTGTGGTCTAACCAGTCCATTGTACAGTAGCAGAAACACTTCCTTGCTCCTAGAGGTGATCCCCCTTACGATGCATCCCAACATCCTGTTTGCCTTGCTAGCTGCTCTCCTGCACTGCTCAGAGTTATTAATACATGTATCCACCATGACCCCTAGGTCTTTTTCCCCTGTTGAGGCTTCCAGCGCCTCCCCTCCCAGGGTGTACCTGTGTTTAGGGTTTCCCCGACCAAGATGCAACACCTTGCACTTGGTGATATTGAAATTTAATTTCCATGTGTGAGCCCAGCTTCCAGGCTGTCCAGGTCCCCTTGCAGGCCAACCTCCCTCTTCTCCCTCAACTACTGCTCCCATCTTGGAGTCATCTCAAGAGACTCATTTCACACCCTATACCATCCCTGATGTCCGATATGTATGCATTAAACAGGATTGACCCAGGGACCGAGCCCTGTGGTACCCCTCACTACCAACCTCTGTAGGGTTCGAGAGCCCCGCAGACCACTACCTCTGAGTGTGTCCAGCTATCCAGTTTTCACCATCTGACCATCAAAGGCCTACTCCTAACCCCATCAGTTTCTCCACCAGACCATTGTGGGGACAGAGTCAAACTTGCTGAAGTCCAAGAATAATACATCCACAGGCTTACCCTGTCCAGTTCTGATGTTACCCATTCATAGAACTCCACAGTTGGTTTGACATGATCTACCTGGCACAAACCCATGCTGCCGACTATCCAGACCTCCACCTCTCCAAGTAAACCCCAATCGTTCCTTTAGTATACTCTCCATTAATTTTCCCACCACCGAGGTTAAACTGATGGGTCTATAGTTACCTGGTACTCCGACCCCTTTATGGATTGGTACCATGTGCCTCTCGCCAATCCCTAGGTACCGTCCCTGTCTCAAGTGACCTGCTGAAAGCTTGCCAGGGTGCAGCCAGTATGTCTGCCAATTCCCATAGTACTCGAGATGAATGCCATCCGCCCAGGAGATTTGTCTTTCTTTAGGCCTTGAGGCAAACCACACCCTTTTGGCGGGGATGGCATCATCCGTCCCCTCCACCTTACTGGTCTTTTTATCCTTATCCAGATGTGACAACCCTGGGGTACCTTTCCCTCCCTTTTGCTCCATTTCTGTTGCTCCCCTGATCCCACTCCCTGCCGCTTCTATCCCCTTTGTGCCTTGCTTTGTAGATATCCCATCCTCCTCCCTAGTGAACACAGAGGCAAAGTACTCGTTAAATACCTCTGCCTGGTCCTCGCCTCTTCCACCCACCTCCTTCTGATCTCAATCTGCTGAGATGGCCTTAGTTTTCTCCGCTCCCAATGTACCGGAAGAACCCTTTTCCCTCTGTGTATCCCCTGTGCCAGCCGTTGCTCTTTACTGGACTTTGCCTCACCATACGGGTGACTTTTCTAGATGCAAGCTGGTACATTTCTTATCCCTATCCTCTTGTTGTTTTATATTTTTGTAAGCCGCCTTCTTTTCTCTGACTGCTACCTGGACCTCACTGGACCACCAGCATGGTTTATGTGACCTTGCTCCCTTACGTTTCAACTTAGCTTAGATCCTGACTGCCTCATGAAGTCCCCTGCTTGACCTCCCATCTCCTTTCCACACTTGTCGTTGAGGTAATTCCCTTCAAGTGACTTTGAGAATATTTCCCATGCCCATAAAGTCTGCCCCCAAAGTCCACTGCCAGTGTCCTAGATCTCACCCCACTCCCCAATGCTTATTGGAAACCAGACAGTATTGTGGTCACTCCCAGTCAGGGGTCCTGTACAACCATGTCCCTTACCAGATCCCCATCTGCCAGAACCACATCCAGGACATGCCTCCCTTGTGGGCTCCATCACATGCTGTGTTAAGAACACATCCTGGAAGCCATCCAGCAGCCTCTGCTCCTTGGCCACCTTAGAGGACATGGTTCCCAGTTTGTACCTGGCATATTAAGGTCCCCATCAACACCACTCCTTCCCCTTTTGGACCACACTGGGCAATGATGTTGTCCAGCAAACCATCCTCTAGAACATCACTCATCCGGGGGCCTATATGCTACTCCCAGCTTGACCTTATCTCCTGCTGGGGATCGAAGGTGACCCATAAGGCCTCCATGTTTCCTCTGCCTCTTCTACCATAGCAATTTCTATGTCATCTCTAATGAACATAGCCCTCCACCCCTCTGCCCTCCTTTCTATCCTTCCTAAGCATAGTGTACCCCGTACATTTAGGTCCCTGTCATGGTTTTGTTGGCCCATGTTTCGTGACTGCCGCACATCCACCCCCGAACAGCATGGCTCTGGAACTCTGGCAACTTGTTTCCCAAGCTCCTGGCATTTACTAACACTAACCCCCACCCCTTATCCCTGATCCTCCTTGTCGAACCCCACCCAGATTCCTTATACCTCCATCCTCCCCTGAAACCCCACCTCCAGTCTGTTTCCTCCCTTGGGCTGAAGGCTACTCCCTCATCTGGAGGGAGGGCTTCTGGTCAGCCCCTCCCTTATCCATTTCCCCCCTTACAAGTTTAAACCCCACCTTTCTTATATGTAGTCAGCCATCCCCTGTTTAAGGACTTCCTTCCCTAATGGGGCAAGATGAAACCTGTCCTTGGCATATAGTCCATTATCCTCCCAAACTCCATTCCAGTTCCCTAACACCCCCAACCCATTTTCTTCACCCCACTTCCTGAGCCAGTCATTAACCTCTGTGAGCTTCATTTTTTTCTCCACTGAGGCCTTTGGTACTGGCAATCTCTCCGAAAAGGAAATGTTGCATCCATTATCCCAACAGACTCTGGCAAGTTCTTGGAACCTTGCTTGGATTTCCAAAATGCTATTTCCCTCTAGATCATTAGTTCCCAAATGCACCAGGAAATCCGGTTTCCACAATCCCTAACCATTTCATACACCATGAACTTTGCTCTGTGCACTGTCAGCCCAGAGATACTCACTACCTTCACCTGGCTATGGCATCCACCCCTGTCCCTCCCAATGGATACCCTTAATCATCGAGTCTCCCAGTAACAGAACCTTAACACCACCATCATCCTTATGGTTACCTCCACTATGCCCTCTCAGCCCCTCCCCACTTTATTCATGATCGCAATTTCATGGGAGTCTTCCTGCCTTATTTGAGACCCCTTGTCACCCTCCCCTTTCTGCCTCCTTGCTATTTTGCCCACTTAACTCAAACCCCTCTGAATAGGTGTCCCTTTAACCTCTCTATCTGAACCATTTAGCCTGGCCTGATGATTTACCCTTCCCCGCACCACCATCCCCCTTGTAATAGTACCCTGTCTCCAGAGGCTCTCTGTGGGTCCCTTTAGCTAGGGCCCCATCCTTGGTACTGACCTCCTGCTGAAGGGGCTCCTCTCCCACCTCCTTGTCTCCCAGTTTCTCTCCAATCGTGCTCTCCTCCTCATGTCTGGAATATGTTGCATCTCCCCATTTGCTTAACATATATGTTTCCTCTCTGGGACTATGTCTATCCTTTCCATAGCTGGTCTGTGATGCCCTATGGGTATCTGACTCTCCCCCGCCTCTGTATAAGTTTCCTCATTTCCACCAACCCTTCCTCCCCTCTAGGATGCTTAGTATCTCAAATTTATTGTGACACTCTATGTCAGCCTCCATCAAGTAACCGAGTTCCTGACTGCATCTCTAAACTGCCCTCTTCTTCCTCTCTTGCACTGTTCACCTTAGGGCTCCCTTCCACAGTCTGCTGTTTTAAGCTCCCTACAACAGCCCCTCTGACTCTTCCCCTCCAGTCTCTTTGAATTTAGAATGTTCACTTGCACGCTTTCCCTTAGCATCAACTTCCCTATCTAAGGGTCCTCTGTCCCTAATATCCCCCTTCTGCTTGCTGTAGCATAATGTCCTGTAATTTCAGAGCGTTGCCCCAGCCTCCCTCAGCCCCACCCTTCTGCTGCCCATATCCACACCCCTTATCCTTGGACACCCCCCCAGCTCCCACAGCTTACTCCTTAACCAATATACCTCACTCCTGATACAAGATAGCTGCCTACAGAGTGGGCAGCCTCCCTCTCTCCAGCCCAATTTAGAATTATTGCCATCCCACAGCCTGTGCAGCCTACAACCCTTCTGAAGATGCCTGCCATGGTGGAATATGGCCACCCTGATTATCCTCCTCTGTTTATAATAGCACACCCCTTTCTTAGTCCCTTTCCCTGAGTACAGTTTCTCTCTATACTGACTGTAGTTATTTACAAACCCAATTTCAACCCCACCAACAAAGTTCCAAGTCTCACAAACACATACAGTCCAGTATGTGTTTGGTCCCACTAACAGTGTGTGTAAGCAGACACCAGGTACCGTATGATGTCACAGGCCCACCAACTCCTGTTGCTTCAAATTTCAGTCCCAAACAGAAATACTCAGCCCTTCAATCCCAACCCCCAGTGGCTTTTCAGTATTTAACAACACATTTAAATGTCCTTCTAATTTTCCCTGCCAAACAACTATCCCCAAACCTACAATATCACAGCCCAAGTAACAGTTCAAATTCAAGGTAATAATTTTTAACACATAGAACTAATTTCACTTACAAACTATTCAAATATTTCAGTTAAAACAAAATATAACTCCTGACCTCTTTTCTACCAACCTGTTGCTTAAGCTCCCAAGAGAACAATGAAAGCCAAGGTAATTCCTGTTTAAAGACAAGTTAATTGCAGCTAATGTCCCTTCCCTAACACCAGGCAAACAACACATTTAAATGTCCTTCTAATTTTCCCTGCCAAACAACTATCCCCAAACCTACAATATCACAGCCCAAGTAACAGTTCAAATTCAAGGTAATAATTTTTAACACATAGAACTAATTTCACTTGCAAACTATTCAAATATTTCAGTTAAAACAAAATATAACTCCTGACCTCTTTTCTACCAACCTGTTGCTTAAGCTCCCAAGTGAACAAACTACTACTACTACTACTAATAATAATAATTGCTTCTCAATCAGGATAAATGCATGCTTATGCATATGGGGTAAAAGAACCATAACTATAAATATTCATTAAATAAAATAGACTTATGCACCACTACAGAAGAAAGGGATCTGGGTATTATAATCACACAAGATCTTTCCTTTAAAACTCAATGCAGTAATATAGCCTGAAAAGGGAACAAAATCCTAAACTGCATTCTGAGGCGCATCAAGAGCAGAGATAGGAAGGTGTTGGTCACCTTGTATTCATCATTTGCGACCCATACTTGAATATGGAGCAGAAGTATAGTCCACATATAAAAAAGGAGAAGCTCCAGTGATAGAAAAAGTCCAGAAAAGAGCTACCAGGGCTAAAGAGGACCTAAAAGCTAAAAACTATCAGAACAGGCTGGAGGACTTAAATATGTATATCCTGGAGTATAGAAGACTAAGGGGCAATATGTGTTTAGTATATAGAGCATGGGAAGATAATGAACTGGGGAACATGTCTGGCCTACAGACTAGGGAAAAGTCTTATGATACCAGTTCACACCCTCTACAGCTAGAGGACAGCAAGTACAAACTGAAGAACAGTGATAGATGGTTCAACCAAAGAGTAGTTCCTCTCAGGAATTCCCTTCCCTTAGAGGTAGTTGGTAGAAAAACCATGAATCAGTTTAAACTAAGCCTGGACAAACACTTTGGTGGAAAGGTTTTCCGTCCTTGAAACCACCTAACATTAGTAAGCACTACGGATGAAAGTCTAATTTAAGCTCTGCAACACCTATGAAACCTATGAACTTGTGAATAATCATAAACATTGGGAAGGGGGACCCACCAGGAGGGGAAGGGGGAGAAAAGAAGTGATACCAGGGGTAGGTTTCCCAGTCTACTTAATAAAACAATATATATATATATATATAGAGAGAGAGAGAGAGAGAGAGAGAGATAGATAGATAGATAGATAGATAGATAGATAGATAGATAGATAGACAGACAGACAGACAGACAGACAGACAGATGAGAGAGGCAAAGGCAGACAGACAGAAGGGGGGATCGGTGACCTCTCTGCTGTCACTGCAGCATGCAGGACTTCAGAAAATCCCACTGTTCTCATACAGAGAACACAAGTGAATTGATCCTGTTGCTAAGCAGTGCAGCCTTGATTTTCAGGTGCTCAGAAAAGGTAATTGTGGCATTTTGCTCAAAAAAGACTCCAGCAAAACAGATCCTGTTTAGGTAGGTTCAGGTGTGTTTTTTTTTTAAATCATTTTAATACCTTTTAAATGTTTGTTAATTTAGAAAGAGAAAAAGAATGGTGTCTGAGATGGTCTGTATTCTTTTCAGCATGAGCGGTAAATCCTGAAAATAATCATTTGCAGAAGATTTTTTTTTCTTTTACTAGTCAAACTTGAATGTCAACTCAAAAATCATTATAACTCAAATATGGTATAATATATTTTCATCAAACCTTTGAAAGACACATCCTTGGCACAGACCCCTTCAAACCTGAACATTTCATTTAAAAAAATCCACACCATCTAGGCTATCAGTGAGAGCAAACAATATGCAATATTAAGTACAGTTTTTGTTTCATTTTTTGGCACTCCATATCTCAAAAACCATACAAGATGCCATCACAAAACTTTTCATGTCTTGAGACTCTGACAGCCTGACCACACATGCCAAATTGTGTGCTATTTTGTCAAACAATGCCAAACTTAATAAGGTACAAAAATTGGGGTCTAACATTAAACAGCCTACTCAATCCTAATTATAGGAGCACTGCCATGCCCTACGATATATAGACACATTTTCACACGATAATTTAAATTATAAAGTGGAAAGAATAAATTATGGGCTCTGACTGGAGAGCTGACCTTTAAGAGTGAAGTTATTCCAGCACAACATCCCTCCTATTCAAAAAGCAACAAAAAATGTATTTTAAAAAATGCATTTTCCCACTTTTTTATACAAGCAAGACATTTTATAATTGCAATAATGCACTCCAGGGCATATGTCATGGTGATATCAACACTTCTTTGGTATTGAATGCAGTTCACTTGTGGCCTCATGCCTAGCCACCCAAGGTGTGATATTATCCTAGCAGGGCACATGCCCTGTCATGCATTATTGCTTAAATGTGTCATAAATATGGATTTCTAAAATGAATCAACATGGCAGAGCCAAACACCAATTCATCTTTTGGATGAGACTTTAAACTGAGGTTCTGTCTGCCTGTTCTGGTGGTTGTTCAGGTGGACATTAAAGATCCCATGGCATTTCTCAAGAAGAGTAGGAGAATTTTTTATTAACACAAGGACAACAATCAACAGAATACAGACAAATGTTCATAGCAGAAGTAAAGATTGCAGAAAACAGTGGAAATATGAAATATTTCCAACAGAATAAATGAAAAGAAGAGGGAGATAACAAAACAAAATATGCTAAAAGAACATCTCCCTGTGCAGACGTAACATCTCAGCTAAAAAGAAAACGTAAGGGAATTCTTCTGATTCATAATACGAGCGAAACAGCAAAAAGAAAATGCATGGGTATGATCAAAAATAGAAAAAAAACAGTGCTGACCCAGCTTAGTAATTGAAACGCATAAAAAATACACAAAAAGAAAGCAGGCAAACAAAAGCAACTGTGTGTCATTAAAAAATCAAAACAAATCAGAAATATCACATACACAGACACCATAACTGATGGACTCTGAAAGGGGAACGAGACTTCTTGTCTCGATCATACACCTGATAAAACTCAAACTGCACATTGGCAAACAAATCCTGATGGGGAACTACTTTCTGCTGGAAACCCCAAGAACATCTTGTTTGCCACAAGTAATATTTAAATAAGGTGAACAAAGTCTGCAGGGTAGAGAAGTCTTGGGGAGTCCATGGGTACAGAAAAAATACCTGATACAAAACAATGATAAGAAAGAGATGTGAAATAGGGGTCTCCTCATATACTGTATGTACAACAAACACCAAAGCTGTTGGGCATAGGGGCAAGAAAAACAGAGGTGCTCTTGTGCTTCCAGTTGGGTGCCACAACCTGTCCTACTGCAATACCTCTCAGACAACTGTTTATGTTTGTGTGCTTCTAACACCAAGTTTTCCATGACAGCTTAACCACACCACCTCCCAAACAAATGGTGGCAATCTTGGATTTGTAAGGTGGGTAATTACTATCATTGTGTGTGAAACAGCACACTGGGGGAATACCAGTTCAGGGGTAAAATGAATTGTTAATGCATTCTAATACAATGACCATCTAGTGGCTGTGAGGAGCATACCATAGGAGAACTTCCATTTCTTCAACATAAAAAAGGTTGCTATCATATAATCAGGGACAAACTGGGGTTTTTGAATGATATGTAACCCAGTAGTTTGCAGTCCGGTAGCTGTAGAGAGGCCACTCCCAGACAGCCAGTGACCAGAGTCTATCCCTGCCAATCAAAACTGCAGTAACACTAGTTAAAATAAAAATTAAAAAAAATAAAAAACTATAGGCTTTATCATGCCTAAACCTCCCTGCATCCTGTGTTGATCAATTACATCTCATTTGATCAAGTTAAGTCAACTCCCCCATATTGCCTGAAATAAAAAAAACACTATAATTATAGTCTCAAGAGTCAGGGGAGGTATAGCTGACATAAAGAAAAATTGACAATAAAAGGAACTTAACAATCATAATGCATTTTAATTTGAAAATGCACATGCCTTTCCAGCCAGCTACTTTAGCATTAGCAATTTGCAAATGAGTTACCCAGTTTGATTCAGCCATGTCCACAGTCACAAAAGAAATACCCCAAATTTGTATAGCGGCCAAAGAAATCTGACTAGAGGCAATTTCCTGTGGGTGCATAATTACTGCCCTACCCAAGGGAAACCCTTTACTTTTAACAAAATTAACTTTGAAAGCAGAAATAGTAGAGCAGGCATCAAGGAGACCACAGAGGCCAGTCCAGATGCTGCTGAATGGCACAAAACAACAGTGTCATTCACATAGGCTATGACTTTCGGGGGATAGCATGGGGGTGGAGATGGTGGCTTGTTATGGAAGAGCAGTCTGTATGTGATGCAACAAACAGTCTAAACAAAATACATAAAGGAGAGACTGAGTGGGCAGACTTGATGAACACCTCATTGGAGGATGCAGGGAGTACCAAACAAACCTTTATTAGAGTGTGAATGGAGGCTTGACCATACAGGCTTTTAATCCTCTGAACAAAGGGAAAACTGAAGTAAGGTGCCTGCCTGGTGCCATGGCTTGGAGGGACAGGAAGCGCATCCTCAGGATCATGAGAACAGCTGCACAGGAGACTGAGCTGGACATCATTGTCCACCTAGGGACAAATGACTTGGCTCATCATGAGATTAGAGCAGTGCAGGAGGACTTTGTAGAGTTGGGGAGGGGCCTAAGACAAGTAGCACACACAGTATCCTTCTCAGAGGTGCTGCCTGTCAATGGCATGGGGGAGGCGAGGGTACTTTGCACCATGCAGTTTAACGAATGGTTGAAAAAATGCTGTGGAGCACAGGGGTTTGGCTTCATTGGGGACTGGGGTTCTACCTGGAGGACACCAGCCTATACTGGCAGGATGGTCTGCATCTGTCCAGGAAGGAACAAGTCTTTTGAGCAATCGGTTTAAATGCTTCATTGGCAAGCTTTAAACTAGTCAAAGGGAGGCACTGATAAGCAGCAGGAAAATCCCAGCCTCCCTACAAAACAGGGTACTAAATGAGAAAAGACCGAGGTAGAAAGGTCAGTGGGGGATGTTGCAACAGAAGGTGAAGCCATCAAAAAATGAGAGCAATGAGTACCAATGCCTGTAGTCTGGGTAAATAAGCTTCCTGAATTAGTGGCCTTGATGGAGGAGGAACATCTGGATATCATGGCAGTCACAGAAACATGGTACACACAAAACCATGACTGGGACATAAACATACCAGGATACACTATCTACAGGAGGGACAGGGATGGTAAAAGACAAGGAGGAGTAGCTCTTTACATAAGGGAAGGAATCAAAGCAACAGAACAAAAGGGTAAACAGGGAGGAGAAGAAGCACTGTGGGTAAATTTGGAGACAGGCAACAGCACCACAATCTGCACAGGGGTTATATACAGACCCCCTTCTCAGGGGGAGGAAATGGACAAGCAAATGATAGAAAGTATACTTAGAATGGCAGAAAAAGGGGAGATATTGCTGATGGGTAATCTGAATATGCCAGATGTTAACTGGAGTGCAGTTGCAGCAGCCACTTTGAAGAGTGGAGTTATTCTAGATGCCCTACAGGGGGCATGCCTTAGACAACTAGTATTGGAGCCCACTCGAGAGGGAGCAATCTTAGACCTGGCATATGAAATTAGTCCAAAACAGTAAATAAATAATAATGCGACACCCTATCATAAATCTTGTCCTGATCCAAACTTAAAACAAAACTATCCAATAAATGTTCAGCACCACAACAAAACATTTCTCTAATGGAACTTAAGTTATCTTGAATACACTGTTTTGGGATTGTACAGGTCTGGAACAGGCTAATCAGGCCCTCAGCAATGTGGCCTAGGTGAATATCCAGAATCAGAGCCAAAATGTTGTAGTCTGTATTTAAAAGGCTTAGGGGTCTCCAATTGAGGAGGTCAGTCTCATCACCCTATTTATAAATATACACTAAAATCACCTCTAACATTGAAATGGTGACAGGAAAGGCATCATGCTGGAGGAAAGGGTTGTAAACCTCCACAAGGGAGGGGGTTAACAGATCCTTAAATTGTTTGTAAAATTGTGAACTGAGGATATCCATACCTGGGGCTGTGTTCATCTTCAGGGAATCTATACTCTGAGCAAATTCCTCCAATGTGATTGGAGCAATCAGAGACAGGGACTTGTCTTTGTCTAAAGGAGGAATATTGACACTAGAAAGGAAAGGAAAGACCCATCAGGCTCAGAAACAGGGTCTAAGGCAAAGGTGTCCCTCACAAATTTCAAGGCCACTTGCACAATGTCAGATCCAATGGAAATTAGGGTGCCATCTACAGTATATCATATAGTGCCTGTATGGATTTACATTCCACCCGATGTTTGCAGTCCTTAAATGGTTCAAAAAATTGCTTGCTGCACTGTGTAATAAAGCGCATCTCTTATTGTAAGGAGTGAGCATGATCATATTGCAATTTTCTCATTTCAGAGAACGAATTTGTGCACTGTAATCCCATGTTTCAATTTTTTGCAATTGACTGTGTAAGGAAAGATAACAGAGGTAGGCAACCATAGCTCATGGTCCCACATGGGAGTGGAGAGCAGCCCGAAATTCAACTTTGCTATCAACCCACCATGTTGCAAGAGAGTCGTACATACAGTGAACTAACTTACAGGCAGTCCATAAAGAAAGCAATTTCCCAAGTAAGAGTGAATCAGCAAAAATCCAGGTTATTCATTCTCTATGGACCTCTGATATGGGTGGGGGAAGCTCCCCAAGAGAAGGAACAAACCAGAACCTTGTGGTCTGAAAATTCAATGCCAGTGGCATGTGCCAACAAAACAGTCATGATTTAGGAAACAAAAAAAATAGTCGATTCTGGTGGACAGGGTACCCATTAAATAAATGTAACCACCCGTATGATGTTGAACTCTGTAGGCATTAATAGTGTAGTCTATACAACGGAGTACAGATTTCAGACAGTTAGAATCAGTAAACCTCATTTTGGTATGTAAACCTCTATCCTCCCTTGCCATACCCCAGTTAAAATCCCCCACCCCAAACAACAAGTCGAGAGGTATGTATGAAAGGTTGAACATCCTGAAAGACTTTCGCCCAAGTAGTCTTAGTCTGAGGGGCATAAAGGACAATCAGGTGAAGCCTATCTTGTCCATAAGAAACATCTAGGGATAAAGCTCTATGGGGAAGGATTTCTGCTAATCTGGACACTTTCATCTCACTAGTGGCTAATAAAATCCCCACCCCATCACAGCAATCAAGGCCTATTGACCAAAAAGCAGGGTCTTTACTCCACAACCGGGAAGCCTGAGCCAATTCAAATTGTGTTTTTAAGCAAATATCCTGCAGAAATAGAATGTGGGCTCAAAGGGTGTGTAAGGCTGCAAAAGTGGCAATTCTCTTACCATAACTCTTAGTACTATTAACATTGATTGTGGCAACCTTAAGGGATCCCTTCAGGAAAAGAAAAAAGGAAAAGGTTGCAAAGAAAATAGCATTTAACAACATCTTGAGATCTCATTTTCCATTTAGACTGTCAAGGGGTGGAACATCTGTTTGAGTAAGCTCCATATCAGAAGAAACCTCTACATGTAAGGAGGGTACAGAGGAAGCTTCAGAATCCATCCCCTCTTCAAGGTCAGAATCACCCAATTCTGTACCTTTGGCTAAGACATCAAATCGATTCCAATGCACTACAGCCACATCATCTAGTCTCCCTTTAGGTTTAGGGGCACATTAAGATTTGGTCCATTTCTTTTTCCTCTTCATGGAAACTGGGTCAAATTCAATAGGGGGACATAGAAGATGGGGAAAGCTGAGGGTGTGCCTTGTCAGTTAAGGGGGTAACAACATCCACAGCCAATGTGGCCATAGGAATTAGAGGAGTAGGTACAGGTAAGTCCATTGATGAACTATCAGGTTGTGGGCTGCAGACAATATCAGAGATAAGAAGCTTCAGAGTCTGTACAGGAGGGGGAGAGCCAATAGGAGGTACAGTAGTATGTCCAGAGGGACAGAGTCAGGATAAGGTTACAAAGAAACAGGGGCAGTACATTTTTTGGGGGGCTTTGGAGACAAGATCTTCCTTTGACTGAGACACGCCCCTATTATAGGAGGACTGGGGCAGTTAGCATAAGAGTGGCCACATCTCTCACACAAATTGCAACAGAATTCATTTTTGCAGTTCGTAACAGAGTGGCCAAATACCAGGCAGTGGCTACAGTGTGCACTGTCTCAGGTGTTGCTGAAATGGGTTCAAGAACCACACTTAAAACATGCCTTTGGCTGTCCTTGATAGAACAACGTTCCCCTATCCCTTCCCAAATAAAAGGTATATGGTAAATGGAGAACACCATAACCAGTCTGTTGTAACTTCACTCAGATTCATCACCCCCCAGTCCATATCTTTTCTGAGTTAATGACAGGATCTGGCTTACCTAAGATATCACATCTCCTATGGAGCCAACTCAAAATGTCTGAAATATTGACACCTTCATTATAAAAAAGGACTTTGATAGTATGAAGTGTCTGTCTAGTGAGTGGTACCAACGTGAATGGGAGCCATAATGGAGTGTCCTTGTGGGCACTGTTATGTTCCCAAAATCTGTCAAGGTTAGAGACATGCTTGAAACTGATATCATTACTGCTATCACCCATGTTGATTAAAGCATAGATCTTCAAAGCATGAAATCTACAAACCTCTTTCAAAAGGGTTTTAACTATGTATACTCTGTCAGGGGTGAAATCTAAATCCCCTTTGTAGATAATTTTGACTCCATTACGTCATGGAGCCGGATCTCCATGCAACTGAAGAAGGTCTGCAAACTGTTTGGTTTAGGTGGAGAAGCAGGCACCTAAGGCTGTGGTGAAGCAGCAGCCTAGGTTTCAGGATGCTGCACTACTGGTTTTGACAGAGGGAGCAGGTCAGTTCCCTGAATGGAAGCAGCATCAGGAGAGAAAGGAAATAAGGTTAAAGTCAGCTCTGTAAGAGAACATGTAGTCACATGATGCATAGAGTCAGAAGAAGAAGAAGCTGGGGTAGACCTAGTGTCCAGCTGAATCTCAGGGGTCCCATGCAAAACTGTACTCTGAAGCTGCTCGGGCTGTACAGCTGTGGCAACAGACAGTATGGACTGAGAAAGACCTGCAGGATGTGGGGTTGAACTGCATGCAGCCAGAGGACTAGATAAAGGGCTGTGGTATCGCAGAACATCCAGGTCAGCATCATTTGGATCTCATTTCCCAGTCTCTGTTTGCTTCCAGCTTGCCTCAAGGAGAGCTTTTTCTGGGGACCCGACAGGACAAGAAAAGGTTGCTAAAGAAGGAGAAAGTCTAGGAGGGGTGTAAAAACCCTGTGGCATATCTGTCATCAGTGCATCCTGTACAATGACTGATGACAGTGGCAGACAAGTTGACAGAGGAGACAACACCAGCGGCAGCTGCTGCACTTCTTGAAAATCTCACATCATGCATTCCAAATCCTTATCATAGTGAGGTTCTTCATCCTCAGTTCTGGCAAGCAAAGCCTGTTTTTCTTTCTTCTTTTCATTTTGACACGGAGCTGGTTAGATGCTGAAACAAAATCCATGGAAGGCAACAGCAACAAGGCAGAGCAAGTCCCAACTTCAGGTACAGACTGGACAGAATTATTCACTATTTCCTTTAGCACAGGATCAGATAGCGGTAATTCAGTTTGGGTAGAGGTCGATGTTGCATGCATCACATGCATTACATCCTCCTGTTCATCTTCAGCCTTGTTGGCCATGTCAGCCAAGACAGTCAAGAGTTCCCCCTCATTGTAGAGTATGGGAATTTTCCAGTGTCCTGACCAAATTTCCCCCAGTCACTAAAAATACCACCAATGACTAAACAAAGGGTGGTGGTGGGTGGGGAGTTCTCATCCCAAGGGTAGTGATGAGCAGTGTTCTGCAGGATCTGGGTTTGATGTTGGGACCAGTGTTGTTTGAGATATTCATTGCAGACATATAATTGGGCATCAAGAGCCTGACCATTCTGTTTGCTGACAACACCGAGATGGAAGCAGTGGTGGACAACCTAGGGGGATGGCAGGGGTTGCAGGATGATCAGGCAAAGCTGGAAACCTGGTTGGACACTTGGCAACTGGGGTGTAATGCCAAAAAGTACAAGGTGCTGTATTTTGGGGTGAAAAACCCAAGGAAGAGTTACCAGCCGGGGGAGTGCAGCTAGCTGAGACAGTGAAGGAGAAGGATCTGAGGGTGCTCATTACAGGGTCAATGAACAACATGGCATAATGTAGGAAGACAGATGCAAAGGCCAACAAAATGCTGGATTGCCTTGCAAGGGGTATATCCTCGAGGAGAGGGCGGTGATTCTACCACTGTATAGATCAATAGTTAGACTGCACCTGGAGTACTGCATGGAGTACTGGCACCCATATCTGAAGATCGACATTAAGTTACTGGAGGGGGAGCAGCACAGGGTGACAAAGATGCTCAAGGGACTGGGGGACTTACCATACGAGAGGAGGCTGAGGGAGTTGAACTTGTACTCGCTGGAGGAGAGGAGGGATGGGGGATATGATTGAAACCTTCAAGTACATGAATGGAATAAACAAGACAGGTACAGAGGAGATGTTCAAAGTAAGGGAGGGGGAGGGACACCTGGGGCCATGATATGAGACTGGAGGGAGGAAGGTTGAGGAGGGAGCTGAGGAGACACTTTTTTACAGAGAGGGTGGTAGCTGGGTGGAATGCATTGCTGGTGGAAGTGGTATCCAGTAGAACAGTGAGTTGCTTCCAATGGGGTTGGGACAGGGTAGGGGGGAGGGGGAGGGAGGATTGCTAGCTGTGCAATCGAGCAGACTTGATAGACCACTAGGCCTTTATCTGCTGACACATTTCGTATGTCTGTATGTTTGCATTGTAACATAGTACCCACCTGAAGAATGTGGAGCACGAGTACAATACATTGCCCAATGAATACATATTCTGTCATGTATTATTACCCATGTATTACACATAAAATGTATACAGTACATTTTTCAAAATATGAACATCCAAAATATGTAAGTTCTCTGTTTACGTTTTTTAATGGCTGTTGTTAATGCTAACTAGACCTCCAGTGGACAATAATGTAGGGCAGTAGTTGTAATTATTAAACCATTGCTGTACATACTGTCATTTGATTAGTCAAAACCATGTAACATGACCATTTTTAGTTGGAACTATTGCTAGCTTTTCCTTAGCAAAATGCAATAGTTCATAGTAAGGGGCAATAGTTCAAAGAAACTATTGACCATCATCATCAACACAAGCAACCGAACCCTGAAAGAGCAGCTTTACTTACCTTCACTTCTAGTCACCATCTCACACTTGTGTTATACAAGCTAATTTATTGATATTGTACTTAAGTTAGTAGAATATCAATTAAGTTACTTTTAGACCACGAGTGACTGTAATTGCATGAGATAGTGGATAGCAGCTGAAGTGAGCAGATAGTAAGTGTTGGCCACAATCTTGGAGTAGCTTGGGGAGACTAATGTTAAGGATACTAGCACCAGAAGGGGAAGGGGCAAAGAAAAATGTTTTTTTTTTTTTTATCAAGATCTGGGAACGGGGGGGTAATACTGGTACTGGGGGACTGCTGTATAACAGAGGGACTGAGCGCATGGGGGGGCAAGGTTTAATAAAACAGAAACTGACAAGAATTGTTCTGGGATATAGTGAGAAAATGTTGACCCCTTTGGAGGAAGCTTTCAGTTTTGGTAACATAACTAATGTCAATCAATGATTCATTCCTCAGAGCAATATTTTCCCACTCCATCCCTCAGTTCCAGTCAATGTATGCTATGTTTAGAGAACTGTGATCTTCATTTCTTTTCTTAAACACCCTTTTTAATTAGAAGCACCTGTAAACTTTTAAATGAACAGTTATTTTTTTTTTCACTTATGAATCCAACTGTTCTTATCTCTACTCTGAAGTCTTCTATAATTGTTTAGGACTATCTATTCCTCTAAAGAAGGCTAAGGGTAACACAGAGAATGCTTAGAAGATTATTGCCTAGAAAGAAGGAAATAGTTCAATCTTGAAAATATTATGAGACCTAAAGTTAGCCAATCAAGAGCCTAGAAAACCTACAGGATTTATAATAATGTACATTACAAACTGCTTTGAATACTGTACTGTAAATGGTGATGTTATATATTAAATATCTACATATGTAGGAAAATGATTTATAACACTATAAATAATTAGTAAATAACATTCTAAGCCATCTTAGTATAATGTAAGATACACAATTTATTTTATATTAAATAAAATATTTTACAAAGTGGTCACCTCCTTACAACTGATAATAAAATTCACAAGTTCTTGCTCCTGTGTGTTCAGTTCATAATGTGGTTGCTGAGTCTGTATCTCTCTTATAATACTGAAGGTGAATAAACTTTTGCTAAAAGGAAACTTGGAAAGTGGTGCACCATTTCTCATTTCACTCTGGGCCACAAGGGACCCTTACAGGCTCATCCAGTCTCTTTTGATATCTCTCCATCTGTTCCTAATTCCCTCACTGGTGTTGCTTCATCATCTGCAGCTGCTGCTGATAGTGTTACTCCAGCTGTTGCACCAAGCAGCACAATGCTCAGGGACCAGTCTCCAAGGACCACACTTGACACATGAGAGTGCTGAATGATTTTTAAAATATTTAATTATATATAATAGCAAAAGTAAATCCCTATTTTCTGTTGGTTTGCAAACCTGCATATTATGATGGGGGTATTATTTACATCACTGCATCACATGCACAGAATGGCAGATTGCTGAAATATTTGAACCCTTTGTAATTACTAACTAACATGTTAGCACATTCTAATGTGTAATATAGCCAAGGGCCACTCAGAGGGTTTCCCAAAACTGGCGGGTCAAGCAAGGGTTCTTTAGTGACTGTATGGAGCACAATCTCTAGCCTTGCAATAATAAACAGTGTGCTAACCTTTATAGTTGAGACATGCAGCAGTAAAAGTGAAAGAAGTGGGCTAGAGCCAACTCTGGTCCTGCTTTGAATTGGGGCCTGGACATTTTGTTTGGGTTTGCCAGTAAGGCTAAGTCACTTCAGCTTCCAATACAGCATCTGACATAAGGTAAAACAAACTGCAGAAGGGGACAAGCCTTGAGGTAGCAATAAATTTAAATTACAGTGACTTACTTGTGGCAGGTGCAGTTGGCATGCATCTGCTGTTGATTATTGTCTATGGTTGAGTGACAGCATCTGCAAAGCCCACTAAGACTGCTGTGACTCGGTGTGAGCTGCAGAAATATTTACTATTTATTGCTGACCTCAAGACATATCCCCCCCCATTAATTTCTGACACTCCTCTATACCTCATGCCAATTAGTGTAGCCTCAATTGCAAAATCAGATTTTGCAATTATACTTTTAAAATATGGTTGTTTTAAATATCTTCTATTACTTTTATGCTATGTGTTTTATATATGAATCATACAATGATAGTAATATAACATACAAATCTGTTTTCATTAATGTTTTGCAACATGTTTTTATTTATATGTCAAGACAGCATGATTTTTACGAATGTCTTGTTTTTAGAAGAACTACTTAATGTCCGTGGTGTTTTTTATTTTATTGTATTGTATTATTTTTGATTTATATACCAAGGAAAAATATTTTCTTGATAGTATAATAGTATGCTTTACTGTAGACGATCTTAAATAATAACACATGTGGCATTCCAGTGGTCTAACCATAGTAACGGTTGCTTATTGTGCACTGTGGAGGCTTGTTCATATGGTCACAGAAGCAAAATATGCTACCATAAGCAAAATAAGCTTTAGTAGCATGCAACACCACTTACTGTCTGGGACTGCCATGCCTAGACAAGTTGAAGTACTGTATGATGGAATGTTGGGTTTGTGCCTCCATACTTCATGCATGAGTCTTTAAAAGCCAATGACTTCTACAAGGGAGAATGGCTGAAGTTAATAAATACTCCTTAGGTATTTGCATCTGTACCCGACACCCTGACTCCTGTACTTATAATTACTCAGCATAATACTCTTTTAATATTTCTTATTCCTGATTCTTACCTGCCTACCAACAATTCTGGTGTTATACACTATGGGCCAGATTTTTATATGTGGACACAGGGCTTGCAACAAGCCCTGTGTCAAGTTTGATTTTTGGTGCAGTTGCACCAAACACCTTTGATGCAACTGTTCCTGATTTTAGTACATCGGGTGCAAATTTCCCACTTTAGTGAAGCTTTCATCAAATATTTAATGCATGCCCCCTGAAAAGCGTACCCAGGACTGATAAAAGTTGGACCTGTGAAATGCTGGTCTAACTTGTTGCAGTTGATGCACAGAATGGAAAATTCCACATGCCAGCTGGGAGAATGATGTGATCCCCATATGCCAAATGATCAGTGCACCAGGGGCTAATGGCATTCTCATGGCTTTGAAAATCCAGCCCAATGTATATTTTGTGCAATCAGTAGGCCTGATGTATTTATTTATTCATTAATTAGGTGGTAATACTGACCTGCCTATACTAACTGTAGTAAAAGCCAAGTATTTCCCACAAATGACATTTCAATGTGAAATATGGAAAATATATAATATTCGACTACTTGAAACTCCATTAAATAAATTATATAAAATAATTTTGGGCCTGGCCCCTTCTGCACCAACTACATTGGTCAGAGCAGAATTGGGTATGCATACTATAAAAGCATTGATAGATGCCAGAAAACCTATCTATTGGACAAAATTGTCAAGAATGAAGAAAAATAGATTAACATTTTTATGTCTTGAAGAGAAAATGAAATGGCAGACATTGGGCTGTAAACAGTCAAACTGGCTAAAAAACATTGAATTACTCATACAGATCCATGGCTTAATTTTTGTAGTCTTATATAAATAAAGTGATCTTTATTAGTATAAAATGCAATAAATACATTACAAATAAGATAATATATTTTTAAAAAGAAAGAGATCTAAACCAAGCATTAGAACTGAGAACCTCTACATGGTTAGTATCACATGACTTGAAACATGAATTTAGATATTATTTAAAAGTATTAATTGAACAAGATAAAAGAAAGCTATATACAACATTTTGTTTCAAGCTCTTTCACAGTAATATCTTACAAGTTTGATATTCTAAAGCTAATAATATATCTGAAAAAAAACTGTGAATGTGTTAGACCAGACTTGGAAAATCTGGAACATGAGATGTTCTCCTGTGCATTGTATGTTATGCCTAGAAAATATTGGCTTCAGCCAATTTGGGACTTGATACAAACCACAGACACTACTGTACTTTTAGATATTATGTTTACAATAAATGATGACCTAAGTATTAATAATGTAGCTTCCTATTTAAAAATCATTACAAAAATCCACTTAAAATATATATATATATATTAGAATGATATGTTCAAAGAGTAATCCAAATTATTTATGTGCCTGTCAGCTGCTATAAAGATTTTCTTGTGTTATTTGTATCTATATACTTCTTTGTACTAAATGGATATTTACATGTATGCTGTTAATGCTGTTAATGCTGTTTTAGTATCTTATGAAATATTGTATATATGATTTGTTATTGCTTTTATGTAATGGTCTTTGACTGAACAATAAAAAAATAATAATAAAACAAATATTCATTAATCCATTTCAAAAGTGTTACCAGGACATACATAGCTGGTAACAGTACATTTCCAAATGTGTCCTAGAGAGGGGAAAGGGGAGTGCAGTTCAATTTAGGAAAACAATAAAATGCAATAAAATAAATAACAGTTACTTTGCATAATACTGAATAAAAGTACAGTTGCCATCACTAATGGATCAGATTCACAGAATGCACACTGGAACAAAGTACGGAATCCAGTGACTAAGCTGTTACCATAGGTAGGTGATCATGGAAAGGTGACCTGAGCCCCAGGGATGCACTTTGCTTTCTACTTACATATTACTTGTTGTATATTATTGCTACCATATTTACTAAATTCCTTTGTGCTGCTGTATCTTCTAGCAGTGCTACTTTACTTCAATTTTAAATTGAAAGTAAAGTAGCATTACTGGACAGGTGAATAGCAGACTTAAGATATTTTCAGTCATAGCCACCCTCATTGCTGATAGTATTGAGTTGCATGAGAGTCATTGCTTAGCAATGGCATCACACAGCTGACTGAGGGCCCTGCTTCATTTTGACAGCAGGTCAGACATCAGCAGTGATCTGTTGCATGAATTCGTCCCTGAAAGCAGCAGTCGCATAAAAGGCTTACAGTTCAAGTGCACAGTCTGCTAATAACACAGGGTGCATCAGAGGTACTTTAAGCTCTCCTCATTTAATTAAAATGTTCCAGTTCTTCAAATGCTGTCACTGATTTCACCTTCAGATATAATTATCTATACAGTTGTAATTTCTATAAAATGAAAAATTGCTAATTGATAGTAAAATCGTAAATGATAAAATTTCTACTTTAGCACACATCTCACTGTGAGTTCGGTGAACCACTATTGCATTTCAGCTGGTTAGCTGTAGTATGGATGCTAGTTTTCACAAAAGGTGGGACATAAAGAGTCTATACATATGTAAATATTTATTTATTGAAAACTTCAGAGAATTACCTTTGGGCTCAAGTGCTCATTTACAAAGGTTCTACAACACATTCATAGTCACAAAAAAACTTGCAAGTACAATAAGCAGTTCCAGATGAAATGCAATTGAGTCAGGCCCAAAGCACTTAAGGTAAAACAATGATATACAGTTTTGAACAATAAAAATCCACAGAGATCATTGTATGAAAAGTCACGGGTCACAGACAGAAACAGAATAAAACTGTTAACGGTTATGATTGCATTGGACTGCACAGGCAGACTGCAAAGATCTCTTAAACTGATTAAACTTGGGGAGACTCAGCAATGCATTGGGCAATTTGTTTAACTAGTTAGCAGCCCTGACAGCAAATGATCACTTGCCCAGCTGAGTACGCCTGAAAGGAGGCTTAAGGTCATTGCTGGCCATGTTCCTGGTATTGTATTGGTTGGAGATGATATGGAAGCAATTTGTTTAAGCAGAGGGTGTTAGGATCAAGGGCGCACTTTTAGCTAGCAAACAGGTCTAGAGCTTTATTCCGCTGCTTGAAGGTAGCCAGCTAGTGAGTGAGTGAAGGGCACTGTTAAGAGTGTGGTGATCCACACCAAGTAAAAAGTGACATGTCTTGGTAGAGTTCAGCTTTATTCGGTTTAGCACCATGTCCAGGCAGCTGTATAGACAGAGAGCCCATAATATATAAGTGACAGAATGGATCTGGCCACAATGAGGCATCTAGTATCCCAGTGAGACTGTTCCTGTTCCAGTACAGGGCACCCGGTCTTCTGTTCACTATGGCCACCAGACTGTCAACATGGGGTGCAAAAGACAAGGTGTCATCTGAAGTTACTCAAAGGTATTTGAAGGTCTCCATCTGTTCAAGGTTATGTCTTCTACTGTGGTAGGCTAGAGAAGAGCATGGTCTTTGTTTTTTTTTATAACTGAGGACCAGTTTGTTGTTAGGGAAACAGCTTGCAAGTGACCTAAACTTGCTTTGAAGTGCAGCAGTAAGGTTCTCATGGTCAGGATTTTTGGAATAGATGACTGCATCATCAGCATAGAGGAGTACATTGGCTGTCTAGCAAGTATCAGGTAGTTAATTTATAAAGAGGGCAAATAGGAGTGGGCCAAAGATGGAGCCTTGGGGCACTCCAATAAATACTACCCTAGTGTTGGACAAAGATGTGTCGATCTTCACCTGCTGGGAGAGATTGGTAAGATAACTGTGGAACCAGTCAGCTATGTTCTGCGACAAACCCAGGCCAAGGAGTTTGCTAAGCAGGAGTGGCTGTCCAGGTTGAAGTCTTTAGTAAAGTCAACATATATATAGCTCTGACTAGATCACAATTGTCAAAGGCATCATGAACAAAGTTGGTGTATTTCAAATGTGCCATGTTGGTGCTGTGGAGCTTCTGGAAGCCATGCTGCTGTCTACACTGGACACTGAACTGTTCCAGTTAGGTGACAAGTTGGTCAGACACTATTCTATTGAGGGCGTTGAATGTGGAGGACAGAATAGAAATGGGTCTGTAATTGGAAAAGCTAGTGCAGTCTCTGCTTTTGAAAACTGGTGTAACCAGTGTGGATTTCCACTTCTCAGGAACTGAAAATAGCACAGGGAAAAGTTAAAAATTCTAAAGATGGGGTGGAAAAGTTTCCTTATTACCATGGCAGGAAGTTTCATATCAACCAAGTCGCTTCCACACATATAGTAGTTTTGCCATCTGTCCCACTAAAGTATTTCAAAGTGTCTTTAACTGAAACAGCCTTAAAGTAGAATTTAGGGTACCTTGGTTCACAGCCCACCATCTGGGAGGCTTTGAGACCTGGTTCCCTGTAGGGGGTATGGGCAGGCTCACTGGGGATGACAGAACTAAGATCAGTAAAAGCTGTGTGACATAACTAGCAGTTTCAATGGGATCAATAACCTCTTGACCCTCCACCATAAGCATTTGTGGAATGGTTTTAACTCCCTTGCCAAGGAGCTCCTGAGACATTATCCAATAATCTTTTGTCATATGCTGCAGGTTTGGGTCTGTTGGTCCTTAAATAAGTAAGATTTGGTCTTTCTATCATACTGGTTCACTTATTGCAAACCTCGTTATACCTTTGCCGGTGGACAGTGGATCCTGTTTCCCTAGCCAGCACCCACAAATTGTCCCTCTCCCTTATGCAGGCAAGAAGTTTGGTGGTGATCCATCTGGATAGTGTTCCTCTTGCCTTGCATTTTTAAAGGGTCCAAATCTGTCACAGGCAAGTGTGAACTCACAGACAAAGAATTCTAAGGCTAACTCAATACTGGGAATGATATCTAAAAAAATCCAATCAATTTGGGCGATGTAAGATTTGATTCAGGCACCTTCAGTTTGTTTAGGGCCTGTCTGACTGTGATCTGGGGGGGCTTTTTTCTTTAACTACCCTTAGACATTGCACCAGGGAGTGGTCACTTAGGGTATCTGGCAGAACTATGACAACTTTAACCCCATCAGTATGTGTGACTAATATCCAGTCAAGTAGTGTCATAGTGCCTGTTTTATAATTGGTCCTGATGTGCTCTGTAACCATTTGTGTGAAAAAAGGCTGGACATTTTATCCATATGACCTATGTTAGACATATGGGCTGGATTCACAAAGGTCTGCCACAAGCTGTGACAATGGCAGCTTGCGCCAACCATCCCTGCGACCTGCACCTTGCACCCAATTCAGTATCAGAGCGGGTCCAGGGGTCTGCATCCTGCGACTTGCGGTAGCTGCGCATGATAAGGCGCAGCTCCCAGGTATGCCACAGGTCACAGGACAGGGTAGGAGGCAGATGTGCCAGCCAAGGGGAGTCATGGCACCCCCATGCCCACCTCCGATCCCCCGTAAGGTGTGGGCTCCAGCCCCAAGCTGCCTTGCCATGGACCCCCCCAGAATAAACACCCTTAACTGCCCCGGTGGCTCAGTGGTCCCTCAACTCCCTCCCAGTGGTGCCAGCCCCCCAGCACAGACACATACGGTGGGTGAGTCAGCAAATGGCACAGCCCTCCGCTCACCACCAAGGCCAGCTGCCAACTGAGCTGTGCCAAGATTGCATACTGTAATTATATGTACTTTGTGAACGACAGCCGCTATCATTCGCAGAACGTGTATTATAACAGTATGCAATCTTGGTACAGTTCAGTCAGTGGCTGGCCCTGGTGGTGAGCGGAGGGCAATGCCAGTCACTGGCGAGGTATTGAGGTGTGTGTGGGGGGTCTGCACTGTCAGGTGGGGGGCCACTAGACTACTTGGAGGTTACAGGGATTGAAGGGGGGATCCTGCCCCAGGGCATGTGGGGGGGCTCTCAACATGTGTGTGTGTGGAAGTCTGGGCATTGGGGTTGTTCCACACACCCATCCTGGCACAGTGTGTGCCATGCCTGGGACCTGGAGCCTATGGGAGGGCTGTAACCCACAGGGGATGTGGAGCTGGGGCACAGTGGCAACCTCCAGTGAATGGCAAAGATCACTTAGACCAGCTTATTGTTGGCATAAATGGTCTTTGACAGATGTTCACTGGTGGTTGTCTCTGAATCCCATTTGTGGACATAGCAGCCACCCTACCTGAATAGGGTGCACATGCTGTCAGAAACCCCCTTACGCCATGTTGCAAGGGGGTTTATGGAGCAGGGTGCAGTTGGGCGCAGGCAGCCTGCAGCATGTCGCCGGCTGCCTTTGTGAATCCCACTGGGACGCAACTCAGGATGCAAGTGCTACTTGCACCATTTTTTCTGACGCAAGTTGCCTTGCATCCTGATTTGCCTTTTGTGAATCCGGCCCAGTGTTCCAACTGATGTTTAAGTCACCAGTAACAATGTATTCCCAGTAATGTATATAAAAGACAGAATAGTATATTTTAGTAATTCACATTATGCTGCACATGGTTGGAAGGATGTAAATATTGTACTAAATATACAGTTGGGACTATACTTGACTATATTCAGACAGTGATTTATTTTTGAGGCACAGATTGTGTGATACAGTGGAGTTACTTTTTACTTAGTCTACATAAGGGATTGCTGCACCTCTGACATGTCACAGGTCAGTGTGGTTGATCATTCAGACTTTTTGGAAAAATTGTAGTTGTTTTTTGCAATTGCATTTAGAAGTGCTTAATGGATTACAAGGGGCACAATGATATTTAAATGATTTATTTATATTTAACATGCAAAAGAGATCGACTTTTGTGAAATGTACAGGCTGAATATAAGCAGGTCTCTTTTCAAGAATAAGTTCATGTGTTGAAACTATATTAAATAAAAAATAAGATTTTTTTTCTTAATTTTGCTTTTTGGGATTTCTGAATATAGAGCAGGATTCACAAACTGCCCAGAGCCTAAGTTCCACTCCGCAACTGCCTTTGTGGATTGGAATCGCCCACTGCTGCTGCGGTAGCGATTCACAGCCGCAGCAGTTGCAGAAGGTGTTACGGCTGCTCCCAACAGCCGTAACCCATACCCACAGCCGTGGCCATCTCCCGGGTGACACCACCCGCAAGCAGCCATAGATTGTGGAGCCAGTCGTAATCTGGCTCCACCTTTGTGAATACCCGCCACTGCGGGTAACCCATGGATCCGCAAGTCACAACCAACTTGTGCTGAGGTTTACCTGCAGTTGCAGTTATTTCTTCGAGTTTCATGAATTCTGCCCATAATGCGTACATATGTATTTTTAAAGGAACCTTCTTTCGTTAAAGAAGCTTAGCAAGATGAAACATTTGGCTCAGAGTTTATGGCAATTTGAATGATTGAAATGGTGGTACTATATCTCTTGGACAATTCTGGTGTGGCTGTTTTTGCTTTATCTGCAGACCACACCCCAGCCCACTGAGAGACCATGTGACCTTATGCTGCACACAGCAGTCTTCTTTATCTTCACTTATTTACTGGCTGGCAGGCTCATGCACAAATAATAAAAAGATGGATGTCTGTGCCCTGCTGCACTAAAAATAATTGGCAGAAAAACAACTATTTCTCAAATAAATCCTTCTAAATCCCTCTGCAACTTTCCCAGACTATTATTATTCAATAGGCCTTGCTTCTGCTGCATTAGGAAAATAAAAACAAAACCATAAATATGTACTTATGTGCCCACTACACCATCAGCACTCGGTAAAAAAAAAAAGGTTGTTACACAAATCGTTTTTTTTAAATGCCCCTTGGGCCTTTCCCCAATGTGCTAAGTACACTTTGCTTTGCCCTGCACCTGCTGCAGGCTGGACCCATAGTTGCAAATGCAGGATCACCCTATGCACTCTTTTCTCTCCTCTTCAACACGATTCTACTAGCCCACCTGCCTGAAACTACAGTTAAATATAATGAGTATTAGCTAACTGGAATGATAATACACAATGCTGTTTTGATTTCTAAAGTTTTCTGATCAAATTTCACTTTTTTTGACATAAAAGAAGCTCCTTCCAGACACAGCTCTTTCCCTTGAGTGCGTGAGTGGTGGAAATGGCACTGACATGTATGCAATGTGCAGTTCTCTATCTCCAGCATTGCTGATTGTCTTCTGCAGATCATGTGGCTTGCCAACAACTTGCACATTCTCAGTGAGTACTCCCAGTAAAAAAGTACTGCATCACCATGTTGCAGTGCCGAAATGCCAAAGGGAAGCTATGTATCTTTGGCCCTTCTTTATCTGTGTCCAAACTGCTGAATTTCAGCATATTTATCAGAAGCAAATTCAGCCTCAGCCTATCCTAATGCAGCAGTTAACTTATTCACAGGAGAAACATGCACATACATCACCCTCTCCTTCTGGGGATGCAGTGATTCACAAGGGGACACATTTGATAGAAATCCTATTTCACTGAAGGCCTGGTGGTACAAATCATGAATTTCATGGTAAACAGAAACATTTCTCTCATATCAGCATATCCTAGAGTAACTGGGTGGGATATTCAAAAGGGTTGCGCATGCACAAGTCCGAATTTGCGCCATTCTGCGATATTCAACAGGAGGCAGTTGCGCCACTGAAAACAGGCTGAGCAACAGCGCAATGCAAATGAAGGAATGCACAACCAAAGGGGGTGGACCCATGCATAAACAGCGCAATGCGATATTCAAGACTGCATAATCGCAACAGCGGATGAAGTGAGCTGGAAGTCATACGCGGAAATGAGCCAATAAAAGGCTCAAGGAAGAGGCGCAAGAACGCTGAGGAAGCCACATGAGGCAGGGAGAAACCGAGTGACAGTGAAAGAGTGCAGGCCAGGGAGTGCACGAGAGGAGAAGGAAGGGAGGGTGTGTCGGGCCACAGACTGCAGGGCCAGTAAGTGTACCGGTGCAGTGGAGGTAGCAGGCAGGACAGCAGGGGTAGCACAGCAAGAACAGCCAGGAGGGGAACACAAGCCAGGGACATGGACAGTGCCAGCTTCCATGTGGAAGCTGTAATGAGGGGGGTGAGAAGGCATGCTGCAGGGGGACGTGGCCGTGGAAGGGCCTGTCGGCGTTATGCCCCCAACAGGCAGTACCGTGCCCACATCAGCTTTGAGCTGTATTCAGACGTAGAGATTGTGGGCCGGTACCACCTGAACAGGGCAATACTGAGGCGGCTCTGTGAGCTGTGCAGTGATGTGATGCAGGCACCCTCACGACGGAGTCACGCTCTGTCAGTGGAGACAAAGGTAACAGCCTGCATGTGCCTGCTCACCATGGGTACCTTCCAGAGGCCGACAGAGGACACCACAGGCATAACACAGTCGGCCACGTCACGCATCCTCACCCAATTCCTCAGCGCACTGCTGTCACATGCTGCAGAGTACATCCATTTCCCCAGCACCATGGCAGAGCGTACAGCAAACATGCAGGAGTTCCACAGGGTAGCACGTATGCCTGGTGTGCTAGGGGCAATATACTGCACCCATGTGGCTATTCGCACGCCACCTGGCCCCGATGGGGCCACATACAGGAACAGGAAGGGCTTTTCCAGTGTTAACTGTCAGGTGGTGTGTGATGCCAGTGGGCGCATAATCAATGTCTGTGCCACACACCCTGGCAGAGCACATGATGCCTTCATATGGTATCAGTCCACACTGTGCCATTGATTCGCGAGTGGGGACATCCCCACAGGCCATCTAGTGGGTGAGTACGCATGTAGGAATTGCAAACTTGGGGCAAGGGTGGGAATGCCACAGGTGCCATGGTAGTGGCACACAGGGATATGGGCAATAAGGACCTGAACATGATACTTATCTCCACTATCTCCACACAGGTGACAGTGGATACCCACTCCATCCCTGGCTGCTCACACCGTACCGGTGCCCCATGATCCCATCGCAGCAATGCTATAATGAGGCACATGCTGCCACACGCAATATCATCGAGCTGGTGTTTGGGATGCTTAAGTTATGCTTCTGATGCCTAGACACCTCTGGCGGTGCCCTACAGTACAGCCCCTCAAAGGTCTGTGGGATATTCCTGGCCTGTTGTATCCTGCACAACATGGCCAAAGACTGTGGGATAGCCATACAGGTCGAGGAGGGGGACAGCGATGGGGATGCCAGCGACGCCGGTGATGATGGCGATGAGCAGCCCCCCCTTGGATAGCGGGACCCCCGACTGATCCACAGGCCCAACTGCACCGGGACACCATCACGGAGGAGCATTATGCATGACACAGGTAAGTCAAGGGGCCATGTTCAGCCAACACTGTCCAGGCGCAACCCACAGGCACACAGGGTAACACACCAGCGGTGCATGACGGCAAGGGGCGCGTAAGGGTCCAGGCATATGAACACACCATCAGGGAGGGGTGAACAGTCATATGGACACACACACACACCAGGCCCAAAGCGTACATAGGCAGGTGCACAGCAGAGCAGGAACAGACATGTCAAACACACAGATCCACAGACCACCCCACCACCTGTACTGTCCAAGTACGTGTGTCAGATGCTGGGCACCTTTGCACATTGGTGTACAGTACAATGCAGGCATCATCATGCACACACACCTGTGGACAGCAGTCGGGTGGGTGTGCAGGTAGTTTGTGTGTCGGCGTGTTGGGCAGGGCACCCACCAGTGCACTGCCCACCATGACACACAGTGCACACAGGGCAGCACCAGACAGGGACCGCACTGGGAGACAGGTCAGTCATGTTGCACTGTGCCACGGCCACCTCGGATGCATGGGCGGCCCCGCCGTGACCTAGCAGCACTGGCAGGCTGAGCATGGGCCATGTGGGGTGGCACCGATGGACCACCAGGGGTCCCACTGCGCAATTGTGACCTTGTCCGCACAGGGGTCTGCAGCATGCCAAACATACCTGCACCAGGGGTGCTCGGGATGGCCACATCAGAACCCGGCATCGACAGGCTGGGAGTCGCACGACACAAGGAACGGGGAGTGGAGAGCGTACTGTGTGTGGTGCACAGTACAGGGGCACCTAACTGTGTGCCCAATGCAGCCACAACAGCGACCGATGCCTGGGTCTGCCTGTCAATGGCGGCGGTCACATCCATCCGCATTTGGACCATCTCTGCAAGGATCAAAGCATTGTCACTGCTGTGCCACTCCACAGCCACGCACAGTGCCTCCACGGATGTTGCAACCCACATCTGCTGCTCTACTTATGCCCACAGCAGGTGGGTGTGCTCATCCAATGGGTCCTATGCCACATCAGCATTCTGTCCCCCAGGGTATGGAAGGGCCTGATGCTCAACACCCCTTGAGGGTGGGCGCTGTTCACCAGGACCAGGTGTGGGAAGTCAACAGGCGGTGTGCATGTGCCACCACTGGACCCTGTACCCCCAGATCTGGTGGGTGACTGCTGCTGCTGCCCCTCCAACTGCTGTGCTTGCACACATGTTGGAACCAGCTAGGTCCAGGGGTGCGTGCTGGCCTGCTGTGTGTCTGTCATGGGACACACACGTGTCACTGCCCATTGCAGTCCTTGCATCATCAATGGTGCAGGTACATGCTACAGCCACAGTCACAGCATGCTGGCATGCTTGCATGCCAGACTGCTGAGACACAGGCTGTGCACCCCCCACACCTGACTCACCGACAACAGAGGTGGCAGCCAGGCGTGCATGCTGGTGCAGTGCATGCTGGCTGGCGACAGAGGTGGATGGACCCTCCTCCACCTCTGGCAGACCTTCCTCACTCCATGGTCCCACCACCACTGTCCCCTGCAGACGAACGGGATCTGTAACAGAAAGTGAGGACATGTTAGTGCATGTGATCAACCCCCCCCCAACACCACCACCATGTCATACCGTGCAGTGATGGGCTTCCACCTGTCTGGAATCCACCTCCTGGTATGCCCTCTACAGCACTCCACTGCATTGATGCAGCCAGTCGGTCCTCAGCCGGGGTCAGCTTCACCACCGTTGGCTGGCCCCCGCCTGTGCCAGCACGTGCCGCCCTGAGGGCTGCCACCTTCTCCTTCACCCTTCTGCGGTCTGTTCCCATCTTCTTTTTGCATTCCTGCACGGAGCGCTGGTGGCTTCCGTGCAGGTTCACTGCCCGAGCTACCCCCTCCCATGCCGCTGCACGGGCCTGAGGGGTGCCCCGCCGTCCACTCAGTAGTGGCTCCTCTTCCAGGTAGGCCTGGAAGAGGGCCTCTGTCTCTGCCATGGTGAAGTTGGGCCTCCTCCTTCGCCCACCATCCTCACCCTCACCTTGGCTCTGCTCGGTCATGTCGGTCTGTATGGGTGGAAATGGACACCTGTCACTGTGCAGTCTACAGCGTTATCCCATGACCATTGGCCAGAACATCACATATCATGCAACTCACCTCTCACCTGCAGTAACCGAATCTGGCCAGCGCAGCCCAATGTTGTGTATTTATAGTGCAATGCATGCAAATTAGGGAGTGGCACAACTTTAACGACATGCTAATCGCGTCACTGCGCCTTTGAATGGCTGATCAGATGATTTGCATGTGTCGGCTGAATATCGCGCCGTTGCGCTTTGCGCAATACGGTTGAGCCGGCTGAGCCAATGGCGCATTTCTGTGACTGCATGGTACACTGCATTGCACATGCCCAGGTAGCTTACGCAGGCATCTGCTGCGCTGATGACGTGCTGTGCGCGATCAGCAATTCAGGACATGGCCACCATTGTGCCAGTGGCGCTACAGCGCTGGTCACCATATGGCGCTGTGGCAGTACTGTGCAATAGTCCACTGTGGCACTGGCACGCAGGTGACCGATCGCGCAGGATGTGTGGACATCCGATGGCGCTGTGGGTGGCCTTGCGCCACTGACCCATGACCTTGTGGCTGACCTTGGCCCCCTGGTGCTGTACGTCTGGCATGTGGACGGCTCTATCGCGCTGTTCGGTGACAGTGCGATGTGGACCGACGGCGCCTGTCCGAACAGCGCGATAGGCAGTGATGAGTTGTATTGCGCAACATTTATCGCGTCATGAGCACCATATTGCCACTGTACATTTTGAAAATGGCATGCAGGAGAGCACCACAATGGGGGGCCTTGGAATTGGCAAACCTGGTGGCTGTGGTGGAGCCTCACCATGGCTCACTGTTTGAGGGAGTGCCCCTGCAGGTGCCACGCACCCATGTGTGGCAGCAGGTCGCCACTGCCCTGGAGCAGGCCACTGGGTGGAGGAGGACCCCTGAGCAGTGCAGGCACTGCTACAGTGACCTGTGGAGGAGGGAGTGTGCTCTGCTTGAGCACCTCAGGTCGCATGCCAGGAGGGGCATTGTGCCCAGGCCAGGTGGGTGTGCTGTGTATGCAACAGTATTGTCCGCATGGGTGACTGTGTAATGTGATCTGTGCATGGGGGTGGGTTGGGCTATGGTTTGCTGTGCGGATGTTTGCAGGTGTGTGCTGTTTGGGTCTGGTTCTGTGGGCAGGCACACTCAATGGGGCAAGGGGCTGTCTGCTTTGGGATCTCACTGATGTGTTTCTCTTCATTTGTCTCCCACAGACGTGGAGGAGCAGAGGCGGGCACGGGCTGAGGCCTGAGATGGCGGTGCCAGGGTGGCTGGCGGAGGAGGTGTGCCACAGCCACAGCCACAGCAGCAGCCGCAGCCGCAGCAGCACCTGCTGCAGCGGTTTGGTGAGGGTGAGTGTCATTACATCGTGGATGCTATTGCATGCTGGGGGGGCACAGACACCTTCCATAGATGACACTACCATGCACGCAACATGTGACAGTCATCACTGTCCAGTGGCACTGCATGTGTGTGTGTGTGTGCATCACTGATGGTCCATGCATGCAGTGGGCACATGGCTGTGGCACTAGCATCCCACCATGTAGCCACGTCACTGGGCAGCCTTAGTTGTGCTGTGCTGGCCATGGGTGGTTTGTGCGTATGCAGTGGTACACATGGCCATTGCTGGCTGGTTGGGCATGTCTTGTGCACGGTCACTGTGGGTGGGTGCAGTCCATCACAGGAGCGGGGCACTTGACTGTATGCCATGCATGATGGGTGGCATTCAGGGATGTGGACAGTCACAGCCATTGACTCTGATCCCTTGTCCTAGGTATCCGGATCCTGTGCATGTTGGAGCAGGGCGTGTGGAGGCTGACTCAAGTGGCCATGGACTCACATACCATCCTCCTCGACCTACAGCAGCATGGCATGCGGCGCCGGAGGAGGCCACGGGCACAGCCCCAGGCAGAAGGAGGAGGGCAGGCTGCCAGGTGGTAGCCAGATGTCGGCAATCCCCACCTTTTCTCTCCCAGTTGTTCACCCCCTGCCCCTTACCCACCCCTACCTCATACCCATACCCCCACCCCTGCTTTGTACATATGTTACTGTTTGTTGTTCTTGTTATGTATCTTTATTACATATATATTTTGATATGAATACTGTGGTGGTCTCTGATTTGCAGCTGGCTATAGGTGCTCAGTTGCAGTGGTGTGCATGGCATCAGGTGTGGTATGGTCATGGGTTTGTGTGTGCGTGTGTGTGGGGTGGTGTCTCTGGTGTGGGTGAGGCTTCCAGTCAGTATTGCTGTGTGCTGCCACCCACTGCTGGGTGGTCGTGGTGGGTTTGGCTTGTGTGGTTCTGTGGTTCACAAGGTTGCAGTGTTCCGGGGGGGGGCCTGGGGATTCCTGCAGTGCTGGTCACTGCGCATGGGTGGTGTCTTGGGGTCACAGTGCTGGGAGTGCTGTGCACAGGGAGGGGCCGCTGGACACTGGGGTGCTCCGCCCCCTTTGTGTGCCAGTCTCAGGTTGACAGTAGGTGTGCTGCAGTAACACGGCCGGGTTGTGCTTTGTTTGCTTGTCCCCATGGCCCAGTGGATGCTCCATCCCTCCCCCAGTTATGCTGTGCTTGGGGTGTGGGGGTACATTGTTGGTTCGGCAGTGTGTTCCTGTGCCCATCTGTGGCATGGGTGGTGTGCCCCTGCCTACCTCCCTGGTTGTGCACTTCCATTGCTATGCTGCGGGGGTCTCTTGGCTTGCACTATGGCGCCTCTGGACTGCTCAGCTGGGCTAGCCTTGTTGCGCTATGGCGCATCATTTCTGCTCAGCTTCCTCTTCCTGGTTGCGCTATGGCACAGTTTGTGCGATATTCAGATGTTGGCTGCTTGCGCAATTGGCCTTGCTCCATGTTTGAATATCGCGACAATTGCACATGTGAGCAACTGACTTGCGCTTGCTCCTGCTGTTGCGCACTTTTTGAGCGCAGTTTGAATATCCCACCCACTGTCTCTATCTTATTCCTTCTGGAACACCCTGAGGGACCAAATACACATCAGAAGCAGCAGGTACTGTATTGTGCTACACCTAGTCACAGTCACCCTGGAGCTGCGCTTGGGAAGGAGCAAGAACACCAACTCTGAGTGAAGACCTTGGAAAATCCTGACTTGCTTCTGATTTATGAATGCTACATAAAGACCCAAGGGGGTACCCAAATAACTCTTGGACAGACATCACAGATGTATGTGGTGTAGATATTTGGGAAACCTTTCCTAGACACAGTAACTCTGATTTGGAGCATAGCCATGTACCAAAGATACTGACAGCTGGAGTAAGGAACCCACAGTATGCAGACCTCCCTCAGCTGGTAGACTGAAATTCAAAACAATTTCAATCCTAGAGGCTCACAGACTCCAAGCCAATGCCCTACCTGAGGGGAATTATGAGAAATGACCTCTTCCAATTCACCAAATGCCAGGCCAGGCAATAACAAACACTGGAACACAGGTCCCTGTGCAAGTAAGCACCTATGGGCTCTCACTCTGTGGAACATAACCTCCAGTCTGTTTCCCCTTGCCCTCAGACCCTAACATTTTGTGCCTCCCCATTTACACTCAAGAGCAGAGCCACCATACATTGAAGGGCACACTGAAGTTGTATTATAACTCCACATTGGGGTTAGACGAAAAACAGGGTTCACCACCTATGGACATGAATGTTGTAGTAGCTAAAAATTGAAATGTAGAAGAATTTCTGTTGGGGGGCTGTTTTTTCTAGTAGTTAAGGTACTGAAATTGGAGTGTTGCGGGAGTGGATTAAATCAGGGCAAATTTCAAACAGAAATCACTTTTTGTAGTTTCAACTCAGTTCCCAGTGGCAAAACAATGTGGTAGGATTTGGCACAATTTAATGCCTTTCCTGCTGTGAATAAGATCCAAAGCCTACTTGGGTGTTGGTGGCTGCCATGAGGCCCTAGGCCAAGTGTTTATTGATTGTTTGATAGATTGATTGATTGATTTATTCATCTATTTATTTAGTGAAAGTGTTGTACCAGTAGAGATCTGCTGAGCCAAAATTGCTTGCTTCCAGAGACATACTGGGGGAAGGGGTACAAGACAGAAACAGTATAGTAGAACTTATACTCAACAAACATCACTCCAGGTAATAGACGTAGGTGTGGAACAGCAGTAAATATACATATGCAGAATTACAAGCTACAGAATACATAAGGTATTTTCTAACATTGAGGGCTATGCATGAATATGAGGTGGGTATGTGCAAGAGACATGCACCTGGCCTATGCAGCTCTGCACCTGCAGACTGGTGCCTGAGGCAAGACATACACTAAAGCATGCCTCCACAGGGTACCTTTCCATGGACCTGTCACCCAATACACTTATGCACGGGGACAGATCTGTGAACACAGATGGGTATCCAGTCTGATGCCTGACATGGTTCCTAAGTGGATTCCCTGCTCCACACAGAGCAGAGAATCATGGGACAGTAAGAGACCCAGAGACAAAAACAGAATGGTTGAGTGCTTGACTGGTGGCCCCCACCCCTCCACTGCTGACCAGAGGCTAGGCTGGCATGACATCACAGTGGAACTTCCCAACATATCCAGAGGATGTCTTCCATGGGGGGCATGCAGAGGATATGGCAAGTTCAGTGCTGCTGTATCCTGTACCCACATTGCCTATCATTCCATGATTTTGTGAATGGCACAGAGTGCAGACATGCCCCCAGATACCCTCCCCTGGACTGTCTGCATGTGTAGCTGCATGAATGGCCAGGAGATCAAGTATGGATGGGACACGTGTCTCCTGATGAAGGATTTCCATTCCCAAAGAGCTTGGGGTGAGTAGTGGGCATCTGTCAGTCTGTCCACAATATTCAGTTTATTTTGCCATAAAGCTCTTGATACTTCAAGAAACATTGTGCTGTGTTTCATTCAAGTGAAAGACTCACTGAGGAGTAGAGGGTCCTCAGGACCCCTGGTGTGTGTGTGGTGTTGTTATCTAGGATTACCTGTGCCCCACAGATCGATGGTGCATAGGCAGTCCACTCTTTTGTGCATAGGGGCCATTGTTTGGTGTTCTTTTATAGAGTGATGTTTTCCTGCATATCTGTCAACAGTTGTGATAAAGCCCCTCCTAAAAAACTTATTCTTAGAACCATATGTTTTGGCAAACTACAGGCCTATCTTGTACCTCCCCTTTAGGGAGAAGGTTTTTGAGAAAGTGGTAGAGGCTCAGATTGAGGCACACCTTGAAAAATGTTAACCTGCATGAACTTTTCCAGTTGGGTTTAATCGCTTACCATTGCACAGATACTACATCCATTAATCTGTGCAATGGCCCGCTCCTTGTGAGGGATAGAAAGCAGCACTCAATTATCATTCTCCTTCATCGCTCATCAGCATTTGACACCGTGGGTCATGAGGCGTTGATGCAGCACTTTGAGAAATATGGAGGACATACCAGAACAGGTTTAAAGTAGTTTAAGCCATACCTGTTCAACTGGATGAAGCAAGTCATGATGGGATCCTTCTCATCTTGGCCTGCTGCTATCTGTTACAGTGTTTCTCTTGGTTTCATTCTGTCCATGATGTTTTTTCTGGTGTACATGTTGCCTGTGGGTTGGGTCATTAGATAGTAGGCTGTGAGTTTTCACTGCTACAAAGATGATATTCAGCTGTACTTGTCTCTTACAGCAGATGGGCAAGAAGCAATCTCTGCGCTGGAGAAATGCCTTCAAGAAGTTGTTGACTAGATGGCCTCCAGATGGCTGAGTTCTAACTCTGCCAAAACTGAGTTATTGCTTGTGGAGCCAGGTCCACACAGGCCAGCAGGCCAGAATGATGTCATGAGATTGCCCTCCGTGAGTGACATGGTTCTAATTGTTTTGGATAAGGTAAATATTCTGGGATTCATTGTGGGCGTTCGGCTTACACTTCGACACACATGTTGACTGTGGTCTGCAGAGGATTTTCCAGTTATGAAATATCATCTGGATTCAACTCTATCTGGTGCAGGGGGGTCTGGTGTCCCTGGCACGTGCTTTTGTAAGTTCAAGACTTGATTACTGTAGTGCTCTGTAGTAGCTAGGGCTGCCAAGGGTTGGTCCACTACTTCCAGCTGGTACAAAACTCTGCAGTCAGACTAATTATTGGGTCCTCATACATAGAAAATATCACTGCTGTGCTGTAGCATTTGCTCTGGCTACTTGTTTGGTGGCACACCACTTTCAAGGTTTGCACTGTTAACTTACAAAGCCCTACATAGTGTGGGTCCCAGCTATCTTAAAGATCTCTTGGCATGGTATACTCCTGGTTATGAACTCCACTCCACTGAGGCCGTAATGCTTCCCGCATGAGGTCCTGTTTGAGACAACCAGATGATAGTGCATTCTTGGTGGTGACCCCAGCTGTCTGAAACTACCTTCTTTTCCATCTTAGTAGTTCTCTCTTTGTGGAGGTATTCATGAAGGGGCTGAAGTACCATCTGTTTATACAAGCTTACAGCACAGTCTAATGTATTTATTTTTTATTATTTATATTTGTATCTTTTTGCCTGACATTTAACTGCTTAATAATATATTATATTAAATATTTCTTTTTATTAATTTATTATCTTAAGCACCCTAAGACAATGGGGTAGGGCACTATAAAAATAAAATTACCTTGTCTCTGCCTAAATAGGTCTGCAATTAAATGATAATGAAGGCCGTCACACACTAACCCTAGAATCCCTAAAAAGATAGTACCTTGATTTAAGTACTGAAATATGTTGACAGAGCAATGTTAAGGAGCCTGCAATGTGTCTGTCCCATTGCCTTCTGACCTGTGGGTACACTGTGCTATATTCGGGGTACTTACCACTGGTGGTGTCATGGAGGTGATGAAACACCAGTGGTCGATAAGCCCCACCTGATACTGAGCAGGTCATCGCCCAGTACCACTACTGTACTGATGTAGGGATGTGGTGCACTGCAGACATTGTGTTCATGTCACAGTTAGGGGACTGCTGGCCCCATTTGCATACACATTGCACCCCTTGTTTGTGGAAAGGCAGCATGCAGGATGGGGAGGATGACAGTTCGTAGAATGATGTGGGAGTTAGAAACTGTTTTGACTAATCCAACCCCTGCCACCTAGAACCTCCTGAAGCACCTAACAGAACTGGAGCAGGGGCCCAACAGGAGTGATGCTTGCCTATTATCTGGGTAGGTCCCCCACAGATATGGCCCAGACAGTGTCTAGGAATGCCACACCCAGTCTTAGTAATGTGCACTTTGACATCAGCATATCCAGCCAGTGCCATATAGTAGCAGAGGTCATGACTTGGCTGGAAGGCAGATAGGGTCATTTTATCTGTGGTGTCTACATACAGAACCTGGGAACTAGCCAATTCACCCCACTGCAGATTCCAGCTCTTGTATTATAATCAGTTGGTACCACCCTATGCCCTGCCAATACTGGTGTTGAATCTGGACAAGATGTTAAGTATCTACCATGCCGGGAGCAGCAATAGGAGGCAAAAAATATTGCACATAGACTCATGCATATGCATGTTCAGTACGTCCGCCTGATGCACAGCCTGCCTACTGCCATCTACAACTACTATACCAGGGCCAGGAGCTTCCATGCCATGGAAGATGTACAGTGGCCAGAAATGTGGGGTACCTCAGGGATCAGTCCTGGGGCCAGTCCTCTTCAATATCTTCATCAGTGACATTGCAGATGGACTGGAGGGTAAGGTTTGTCTGTTTGCAGATGACACCAAGATCTGCAACACAGTAGATGATCCAGATGGGGTGGGCAGAATGAGAAGAGATCTGGATAAACTGGCAAAATGGTGGAAGAGTGGTAACTGGGGTTTAATGCAAAGAAGTGCAAGATCATGCACATAGGGAAGAGAAACCCTGAAGCCACCCATAGGCTGGGAGGGAAGGGGAGTTGCTGGCAGTCACAAGGGAAGAAAGAGACTTGGGCATCGTCATCACCGATGACATGAAATCATCCAAGCAGACCACTAAAGCAGTAGGTAAGGCTAGGGGGATGTTAGGGTGTATTAGTAGGGGTATCACAAGTCAGAAGAGGGAGGTAATAATCCCTCTTTACAAGACACTTGTTAGGCCCCATATGGAGTACTGTGTCCAGTACTGGAGGCCACACCTTCACAAGGACATTAACCAAATTGAGGCAGTCCAGAGAAGGGCAGCCAAAATGGTGCAGGGACTGCATCAGAAAACATACGAGGACAGATTAACAGAGCTCAATATGTATTCCCTAGAGCAAAGGAGGGAGAGAGGTGATATGATCGAAACATTCAAACACCTTAAGGGCATTAACATAGTGAAAGAGTCTAACATGTTTCAATATAAGAAAAATAGCAGGACAAAAGGACACAGCATGAAATTAGAGGGAGGCCGATTAAGGGGTAATGTGAGGAAGTTCTTTTTCACAGAAAGGGTGGTGGATGCATGGAACGGCCTACCTCAGGAACTGGTGGATATGAATACAGTGCAGGGCTTCAAACAGGCATAGGATAGGCATAAGTGAGCAATACAGATGAGCATGAATAGATAGGTCATTGACAGAGCAAAGGCTGATGGCACACTTATAAGGTAGAAAAAGAAATGGGCAGACTGGATAGGTCTTGCGGTCGTTTTCTGCCATCAACAACTATGTTTCTATATTTCTATGTAGCAGGTGGCAGTGGGAGGCATTACCTTGAATCCAACTCACTGTTAAGAGTTTTGAGTGCTATCATAATCATTTTCTTTTTATGAGTACTAATCTGACTGCACAGATAATAAACCAAAAAAATACGTAATTGTACCAGTCTGCTTCAAATGCAAGTCACTGCAAAATGATATGATGGTTGCTGTTCATGACAGTGGTCTATGATAGCAGTGGTCGGCAATGATATGGCACTTCTTCTACCATGATTGTCAAAGTATTATCAGATACTTTTCATACAATTCTCAATCACTGATGAGACTGTTCTGATATCTTATTAACTGTCTGTCTGTCTTCTCTGTCTGTCTGTCTATCTATCTATCGATCTAGCGCTCGCTCCATCTATCTAATCTCAGGATTGCCCTTTCCTCATGTGTACCTTGTTACTGACATCGCTGTGTGGATATTATTGATAGGGGCAGGTGGACTGGTCTACTTCAAATCAGAACCATCTGGGATCTGATGTTATCCAGCAGACTTAGTTAGAGCAGGACTCTTTTGTTGGAGTCTTGTATCCAGGTCCACTCTCTTACTCTGTTCATTATGGTGAAATTTAAAAATAAAAAAAAAAAAAACAACTCTCCCATCTGCCAAGACATCACCCTGACTGAGATACAGAAAAATAAATGCAGCAATTAAAAATAAATGTGTCCAGTTACAACATGCCACCCACAAGCAATGGTGCCTTTTATTTATTTTTTGTATGCGAAATAGCAGTAGTCAGTGAAGCTATCAGGAAGTTTGTGTTGGTGGAGAAATGTTGCAGCCACTCTGAAGGCAAGACAGTGTGGTTTGGTTGATTAACAGGCAGGCAAAAGTGTGTGGGGGGGGTGAGTGGGCAGATGGGTATACAGGCGAATGAGCAAGTGAAAGGACAGGCAAGGAGTGAGCAAGTGACAGTCAACTGGCCAGATGAGTGAGTGGGACAGAAGAGAGTGAGACAATCATTGTATCAGGTTTTTCAGAAATATTGTAAGTTTGTACACATGGGGCTCTATTCACTTATGGGCAGGTATTATATGCAAAACATTTGTAACCCACCCACACCACTCCACACCCCAGCACACATGTGCGCTGGATGAAATTTGTGACCACTGGCTACCTGTCCATACCACAGCCACCTTGGTGTGCAGCCGCATGGCAGAGGATTGTGGCAGTGCAGAGGCAAAGTGTGGGGCACCAGTGGGCATCCAATAGGATGCCCAGTCAAGGTCTCATAGTGGATCACCATCCTCGTGTGGGCAGGGGCTCCTGGGAAGGTGCATACCACCAGTGAATAAACAACAGGCATTTTACTGAATGGCCAGGCCTGGCCCTCCCAAATGGCCTGGTGGGCTGTGGCATCTATGTGCAGGGGATCCTGTGGCCACCAAGCCCCACTGTTGACTTGTGGGGGGGGGCATGTAATGAGTTACACCAGGGTCCCCTCATGTACATTTTGTAGCCACAGAATGGCATGCAGTGCCGTTGTTCATGGGGGGTGCCCCCAGGCCTGCCCTTGGCCTGCCCCTGGCACGTAGATGCTTGGGTGGCAGGGGGATACAGTGTGCTTGTGGTGAATGCTTCTGGGGGTGTTAAGATCACTGCTGCATGACATTCAGGCATAGGAATGCCAGCGCACCTCAGATACGTGGTGCATAGGCATTCAAACCCATTTGTGAATAGACCCCAATGTGTGTGAAATGGGGAGAGGGGGAGGGTGACAAATGTTTCATGGTCTTGGTGGCAACATACCTAGAATCACCAGTCTTCCATTATGAAGGAGCAGGGAGGGATGTCCTTCATTTTGGCCTTTAGAATTGCTCTACCCCACTTCTGCCCTACAATTGATAAGGTGCTGCTGCTGCCCAGGCAAAGTGCTGCAAACCCAAGCTTTAAAACAGCGAAACTGATTTATGGGAGTGCATTGGGCCCTATCATTGACTGTGGTAGCTTTTACTGTCTGATCCAATCCCAGCAAATATTATAATATGATTTTGCACTGATGGTACCCACACTTGATTCCATACTTGTGCTTTCTATTATGTTATCACTTTGTTTTACCTGTATATGCATTTTCTCCTGTATGACTGCTCCCTTGGGCTGGACCATAAAATGAGCTTTACAGAGTTCCTTCATGGTCACCGGTTTCTAAATAAATAGATGAATTGTAGTGCTCTGTTTAAAGAATGAACTACATAACGCTAACTGCTATATTTTTTGATGTTATTATGCACTTTCTGAAGTACTGAACAACTAATGTGGGAGGAGGCAGCAAAGAGCAGTCAAAAATAGTTCTGGTATAAAATTGTTATCTGCCTAACCAAATCTGGAGAAATCAGACTCGGTCACCCTGTATAGGACTTATTCAATTTATTCTCATCAAACTGGTAACAGTATGTGCAAAATGCCAATGTTTCGAGGATGGATTCCTCTTCAACAGGGTGCAGAGTTGAAAAAAATAATTTTTTTTTTTTTTGCATACTATGTTTTACCGCCTCTCCCATGCCACACTGGCCCCCACTCCTTTGGGCTCCACAAGCTCCTCGACCCCACTGGCCTTTATCCAGCCCTCCTCAGGTCCTCATATCGCAGCCGATCCCTTGGGATATCCCGGTGTATCCCTATCACCGGGCGGTTCCCCCTCCTCCGAGGGGGAAGGGCACCGGGATGGAAGGGAAGACCCCCGGCACACACTACATTAGGGCCCGGGGGATGCTGCTGAGGAGCAGGAGGCCCTGGACAGGCACTGGAGGTGCTTGAGAGAGCAGGGAGCCATCATCTAGGTGGCCAGTGAGCGATTTTCCGGTTTTCTGTGTGGAGGCAGCGTGGTGACATCAAGGCATACGCCGATGCCCGCTCCTCCCCGAGGTAACTGGGCCTTACAGCCTGCCATGCTTCCAGCCTCCACTAGGAGCCAGCAGGTACTGGACCTGTCCCCTGCCCTCCCCCCAGAGAAGGAGAGCTGTCATGGGACGCTCGATCCTTCCCTTCCCAGGCCAGCCCTCCAGTGACTGGGTCCATTCCCGAACCCGGGTCGCTGGCATCACAAGTGGGAATCCAACCACTGCGCTGGTGGGCTGGCCAAAAATAAATTTTAAATTTCAAGTTTAAAAACTTGTAACCCATTTAATAACTCTATTAAACTAGCACTTGAATAATACTCCTTTTATAGCTATTCTCATAGAATGCCTTATATTCTAAAGTATAAGAGCAATTAATGTTTAGAACCACAAAAACAGTGTTATTACCATAAAGCAACTACATAGTAACAAATCGATGGTTACACCTATATTTCTTCAACTTCAGTTCTTTGTAATGAGTTGATTTTTACAGAGAAAGATTGTTTTTCTACCTGTGCTCAGAAGTGCTAAAATTTTGCCATTAGTATAATTCACAATTCATACAATTATCTACAAATGAAAATGAATTCCAAATGATTGTACTTATACTGTGTATTCATCATGTGAAATGTTATCCTTTTCTTACGCTTCTTTCCCCCTTGCACTAATCCTTCCCTTTATGTCCGCATGAGCCAACAAAATGTCATATATCACTTTCAGTGTTTGATATGGTATACCAGAACCAGTACATAATAATTATTGATAAATATGTCACTGCACCTTTACATTTTTTTTTTGTTTGTTACATCAGATCTCTCATTTACTTTAAAATCATATTATATAGCAAGCACAGATAAATATAAGGGCACCCATAGGAGTTAGGCTTTCTTCCTTTTGGCATCTATCAAATCCTTCTCTCTATAGTTGGAGATTTCTGCAAACCTCTTTGGGCCCTATGTTTTGTGTTTCTTAGTTAAATTATTCTTTCATACTGAATTCATTACAACAAGATAAAACTTACCCCGTTGCTCCATGAAACTTCCCAATGCATTGCATGCCAATTTACACAATCCGGAAGTGCTATAGGTGCTGTTTTTATACAGAAGGTTTGTAATGTTCAGTAGAAACTGGTCGAGGCCAGCAAGAGCATCATGCCACCGGACATCATGACATCAGCACCTACAGATATCATGACCCACAATAACCAGTGTAGACCCCCTGTCATACAATGGATGTTGTCTGTTGCTATCCCATGCAGTATTAAGTTCCTTAAAGGGATACATACTTATCTCTATTCTACTATTTTAAAATACCTTCATTTTTAAACACCATCACTTAACTTAGAAATGGAACAATAGGCGATACCGCATATCACATATGTTACATAAAATCCTTGTTCATCAGGTATACACACTCTGAATAGTAATTCAGTATCTAAAGGAAAATTCAGTGGGGGGCAATATAAATTAATGAAAAAGATAATATAATTCTTGTTGTAAATATTTATTGAGTACTTTCCAACTCATAACACTGGTGTTGGGAAAATTGTGCATTGTCACTTTAAATGCTGCCTTTATAAATCTGTACTGGACCCTAGTGGGTCTACCTTTGAAAAAGCTAAGTGTGAAACACATCAGGAGACTCAACAAGGAGGAGCCCTCGCTCTTGCTACTGAAGTGAGTTTACCAGCCAGTTCATGTTTCTGGCTTGATGTTTTCAAACTTTTTATGGACTATTTATGGACTTCGTGGAAACCTTTTAAATCTTCGGACATGCTGTTTGGAGTGCTTTATTTGCTTTGGTGCACATAAGAAGAATAAAGAGATTTTTTGCAATGAAATCTTAGAAGCAAGCACTGATTCTTGATAGTGGAGTAGCACATTGTGTTTTCTCCTTTAGTAGGTGCCAGTTCCAACAAACAAACAAATACTGATTTTTTTAACCTTGGCACTACTATCTACCCAGGTGCGATTACTTTTATTTTGCATACATCATATTTCTGCCTTCAACCACACTGCAGCCCAATTGTCAATATTCTGTTAGACCAGCTCTGGCTGCTCTAACCACTGATGAGACCTGTGGACTTTGGGAATAGTGTATTAGAAGATGCTGTATCACTTTTGTGGTGCAGGACCCCTCTCCACCATGGATACTTATAATTTTAAACTTTTTTCCCGTTGGTCATGGTGGAATACGGCACACCCTGCCGTGTCCAAGTTGGCCACTGAATTGTACTGTGCATGCACTAGTAGTCGCGCATGTGCAATACAGTTTGTCAGCCATCATGGACACAGCAGAGTGTGCTGTGTTCCGCCATGACCACTGAAAAATAATGCAGTGTACTACTAATGAAGACAACAGAATGAAGAGCTTCACAGCTGCAGAGGGGACTGCAAAATATTTCCATACTTTTGTTCAGTTGCAAAAAATTTCCCTTTTTTCCATTAGCAAGAGGTCTGCAGGGCCTCACCCACTGCAGCCCCAAAAATTACAAATAGAACCACAGTTGTATCACAGTCTGTACCATATCTATGCTGTATATTTTTGTGTTTGTGACAGTTATTCAGTACACTCCAACACAAAACTAACACCATTTAGTGACTAATTCAACATTGTTAGATTCAGTACATCATCCTCAACAGTCATGACTCACCCATGCTGCCTATGACATTGTTCATACTGTCAGTCATTGTAGCCTGCCTCCTGAGCAGTATGCATATACACCAACATGACATAACACCTGTGTTTTATACATGCCTCCTCACATCCTTTAACAGTATCGCACCTGACAACCTGAGATGATATGCGTGGTCTCCCATCGACATATCTTCACTCTCTTATTCTTTCTCACTTGCTTAAATTTTTCTTTTCTCTGACTCTCCTGGGGCATTTTGAACAATGTGTGCCTATGTCACAAATTTTCAACATTCATATAGCTACAATTGTGATGCAGTTATGACACAAGTTTCTACTTGTGCCATGTCATTCATGACACAAGTCTAAATGTGACACAAGTATAAGACACATCTTCATGACACAATATTACACATTTTGATGGATCAGTGTCATTTGTGGATACCTTCAAGAACGCAACCCATTGTTTTTAAGACCATTATTTGCTCACTTTATTTGCTTAGAGAAAGTGGTGGCCATTCAGCTTTAGACACATCTTGCCTCCTCCACCTCTTATGAATGCTTCCAGTCAGGGTTCAGAGCCAGGCAAAGCACAGAGATTGCCCTAGTGAAGGTGCTAATTGATCTCCTAGTGGCAAGACACAGGAGAGAATCTTCTATTATGGTCCTTCTGGATCTCTCGGTGGTGTCTGACACCGTGGACCATGAGGTGCTGCTGGACCGCTTGCGGTACTGGGGCAGCCTAACTGATAATGTCATCCACTGGTTTAGGTCCTACTTCATTGGCAGAGCACAAAGGGTGATGATGGGGTTAGCCTCTTCTAACCTGATGCCTCTGCATTGTGCAGTGCCACTGGGGTCGGTCCTGTCACCCTTCATACTAAGGATCATACTAAGGAAAATACAAGAGCGAGAAGGCTGAAGCCCATCATGCTCCTATTCTAATCCAATGTTGTTCATGGTGTACATGCTGCCACTGGGAGACATTATTAGGTGGTATGGGCTCAGTTTTCATTGCTATGCTGATGATACCCAGCTATACCTATCCTGTGTACCTGGAAACCAGATGGCAGCCTTCTGTGTTTAACACCTGCCTGGAGGAAATCCAGAACTGGATGATTCGTAACTGGTTATGACTCAACCCAGACAAGACAGAGGTACTGGTGGTGGATCCAGGTCATTGCTGTGACAAGGGGGGAAGACTCAGAGATCCCCTTGGACTGGTACTGGGGGGTGTTCCCTTGACCCCCCTCTGTCTGGGTTAAGGATGTGGGTGTGATCCTCAATGATGGCTTGACACCTGATGCACAGGTGTCACCTGTCATCAAAAGAGGCTTTTACCATCTGAGGAACATTGTTCAGATCCGGGACCTAATACCTGCTGAGGACCTGACTGCCCTGGTGAATGCATGTATCACATCCAGGCTCAATTACTGCAATGCCCTGTACCTGGGGCTGTCTGGAGGCAGCCTCTGCCAGTTGCAGCTAGTGCAGAACATGACGGCTAGGTTGTTGGTGGGTGTTTAGAGATCAGAACATATTAGGCCTGTCCTCCGTGGGCTGCACTGGCTGCCAGTGAGGCAGATGATTGTCTTCAAGGTCAGGTTATTGACTTGTTAAGCCCTGCATGAAGGGGGATCAGATTACCTGCAAGACCTTCTTGTTCCTCACTGTCATCAGGCTCACTGTTCCACTGAGGGTTGCCTCTTTGTGGTTCCCATGGCTAGGCTGTGGCATTCCGGAGACTGCATTTTCAGTGGCCGTACCAGTCCTGTGGAACTCTTTGCCTAGACATCTACAGGAGGCACCCTAGGTGGAAACCTTTAAAAAAGGTTTAGAAACTTTTCTATTCAACCAGACTTTTAATGTATAAGTAAACTGGTTATTCTTTTATTGTAGTATTTTAAAGAATAATAGATAGAAGTGTATATTGCTCTCTGCTGCATGTTTGCTTGCTATGTACTGAATAGAATTTGTTTGGTGTGATGTTGGTTTATATTTTGTGAAGTGGCGCTATATAAATAAAGTCTCTCTCTCTCTCTCTCTCTCTCTCTATCTCTCTCTCACTGATAGCACAAGAATGGCTATGAGTTAAACCTGGAACTTTGAGGTTTAGTAGACTTGGACTAAGTAATATTCTTGGATAGGTGGTTTTACTGATAAATGTGTAGATTTAAAATTTGTAACAAAATTGTCGTTTTTCTACATGCATAGTTCAGATTTGCGACATTCTGTTCATAAATGGGTTTTTGCAAAACTGCATTATTTTCATGAGTTAAACTCCATTTTTGTGGAATAAAGCTAATTTTTGCAAGTCTTAGCAGTCACTAAAGTGGGGAAAAGAAATTTTGGCACATCAAAATGAAACAAATAGATTGAAAGTTAAGTCCAAAAGCTATGTGTTAGTGTAGGGTATATGATTTTTCAAGTAATTTTGAAAAAAAAATCAATACTTTTTTAAATATTAATGAAATTAGACTTTTATGTCACATGCTATAAAATGAGCAGGGAAATTGCTGTGCCCTAATTAATCAGCATCTGTGCAATATCAGACTACTTACTATCACCAGTGTAAAGTAAAGTAAAGCACTGGTAATCAGGGAACAGCACACTACATAGAAACATAGAAGTTGTTGGCAGACAAGGGCAGGCTGGCTCACCCAGTCTGCTCATTTTGACCCTGCCTATGCTGTCACCACAGACTCTACCTGATCTTTAACTATTCCTCCCACTTTCCTACCAAGATTCATTTGTGCCTATCTCATACATGCTGGGAGCCCACCACTTTTTATCCCCCACTACCTCATTGGAAGCCTGTTACAGTAATCCACCATTCTTTCAGTAAAGAAGTATTTACTCAGATCCCTCCTAAATGTACAGTACCCCTACCAGTTGCAGTGCATGCCTTCTTATTCTTGTGCATCTTCTCTTCTGAAAAATACTTCCCTCCTATACTTTATTCACCCCTGTCAGGTACTTACAGGTCTATATAATGTCCCCCAACCTGTAACTAACATATCAATGCCTTTTGTAAAAACGTCCTGACTGCCATTACAAACATGACCACCACCTTTACTCTCACTAAGTTAACAAGACCCTAGGAATGAAACTCCTTCAAAATAGAAAAACATTTAATGTTCTTCCCATTTATAATCCCTTTTTTACATAAATACACTAATTAAAAAAAATTAAGTGCTACTCATAGCTATACATTTTTAGCTTCTTTCCTGACCATCAACAATCCCCTTCCTATTCTTACCTGCCTACCACAGAAATATTTGCTGCTTAACTCCGCCCAGCTAAAATGGAATCCCTGGCTTTACTGAAGACTTTGAGTGTGTTTCTGTGACAAGAGGCAAGCATTCTGCCACTAGACTTCTGCAGAAGTTTGAATTTATTTCATTCCTTGATAAACAAACATTCTGGGCCCAGTTATCAATCGGGGCTTGGAGCAGCACAAGCTGTGGCTAAAAAGCAGCTTGCACCAAGGCCGTTGCACCCTATTGTCAGTGGAGCAGGGTCCCAGTGGCTAAGTGTCATGGCTTGTGGCAATTGGGGCCAGGTGCTATACAGATAGTGCACTGGCATTGTGTGTCAAAAGCCACAGGTTGACTGTGCTCCACTCTACTCCCTGTTGGGATAGCACCCCTACCTGATGTGCAGACACCCCTAGGTTGGTGGCATAGCAGTAGAGATGCAGCAAAACTTTATTTCACCAGTGAAATTCTGGTGAAATCGGGAATTTTGCCTCACAAAATATTTCATGAAATTCACAAATTTTGCCATAATTTCGTCTGTGCGAAATGCATAATTTCATGCATATTAAAACAAATAAAAATAAGTGTTTTCCCCCCTCCTGAAGACCCCTCATCCCTGGTGTCTAGTGATCCTACCCCACCGGCTCACAATAGGGAGAATCCCCTGCCCCCCCACCACCGAGCAATAGTGCCATGCTTTTTCTTGCTCATCTATTAGAATGGCTTTATAGGTAGTAGTGTGCTCCTTTGGAATTGACACAGTACACAATGCCACATATGGGTCATCTTGCCAAGAGAGAGATTTTCTAAGTACCCTTAGACCAGCTAGTACTTAGAATTTCTCCTTCTGGGTGTGTTCTGAGAATTATGATATTAGGGATGTGGCAGCTTGCAACTGCCACATTCCTCCTTGTGCTATGTCGCATCCCATTTGTGGGCACAGGGGTGGCGCAAGCCCTTTTTGGCACATGCAGCATGCGGATGATGGAGGCTGCCTTTGAGAATAGCTCTGGGGGCAATATTTGATGCAAGGTGCCAATTGCGCCTTTGAGTTTGGCACAAGCACCTTGGCTCACTCTTTGGGCTTTGAGAATCAGGCCCTCTGTCTTCTAAATTTGTGGAAAGACAAATGGTAGATAGGTGGGTATGGACTGCTTTTTACTGGTCACTTTTAACAAAAGAAAATACTTGTTTTTAATTTTAAGATTTCTCAGTTTCCCCATTTTATAAGTGCAATAAGACATGACAGGGTTTGGGTAGTTATTTGATAACCGTATCATCCTGGGTCACACCTGGAAATGAACTCTGCTCTGTGTGCCTTTCCTGGTTACCAAAATTTTAAATAAAATTAATAAATAAAACCATACTTCCAGGTGCTGAAGGTTCTTGGTGGAAACACTTTGTGCCTCACAATGTACCTGGTCATGTGTTTAGCACATAACTACTCACACACTGTTGTACCTTACTGCATACAAAGCAAGCACTGCTTTTAAGAGTTGTGAACCTGTCTTTGTTATTCACAAACCCACTTTCTTGAAGCTTAGCAGTCATGAAAGTGAAGGAAAAAAACAGAAAACTTTGCACATCGAAACAAGTTAGATAAATTCGAAGACTGTGTGATTAAAAATGTAGAGTGTTTAAGTCTGACTCTTCAAGTTGTTTTATTGAAAAAAGTTAATAAATTAGACTATTTGTGTCAAGAAAACAGTGCCTATTTTTGTGACTCAAAAACCTGTTTTAATGACTCACAAAACTGTTTTCAAGATATGTAGCTTCCCCATTTATAACACTTAGTCTCAGAATGCAAAACAATATAGATGGCTTGGCAGGACTATGTGCAAAACTACAGGTCTGGGGCAATGGGTGTTATGATGTAGTTGCTTCATAAGTAGCCTGCAGGCCAACTCGTTAACTCCACTACAGGTCTGTTGCCATACATGTGATGATGTAACTACAGGTCTGGCACACATGAGGGTCAGAATGTAGTTGCTTCTGGAGGGGCCCACCAGGCCACTCATGGAGCAAGCTACAGGAGAGGCCGGCAGTGCCACTCAAGAAGCAAGTTACAGGTCTGGTGTAGTGCACATCACTATACAGCTGCTTTGTGAGTGGTTGAATGGGTTTAATGACCAACTCGACTTCAAAAGCACTGAGTTTGGTCGATAGTAAACCTGTCGACCACCTGCACAGCAATGGCACAATACCGATGCAGGTATTGTGCTGCCCAAACCCCAAGTGTATTCTGTGGGGGCTGTGCCACCCACACCCCCCAGACTTTAAGATTCTCAACTCCAGGTCAGAGTTGGTTCTGGGAGGGGGCAGGACATTGGGGGACTGCAAAACACAGAAATGGGCCATTACAGTGACTGTTGCTGTAGTGGTAATTTTCTGTGTTTTGCCGTCGGGGTGTCAGGCAAAAGGGGGCCACCCCTAGACTTCAATGCCATTCTTATAGCTTTATTTTTGAAGTTCTCTCTATGCTATTATTTTCTTGGTTTCATCTGTTCCTGTTTTTCAAATATGTTTCTTCATGTAAAATGGAATCCTGAAGAATATATGGATATCAACTAAAGACGATTTGCATCTCACTTGTAACATTGAAATGTTTTTATGGCTCAAGGGGAAGTGTGTTTTGATATGGGTATAAATAATTTTTGTTTATGAAAGATAATCAAACTTAGGTTGGATTACTTTAGAATAATCAGTTGCATGGCAACATGAGCCCATATGTCTATATTTTTAGAAATGTTATGTGCGTTCTTCCCTAGTTAATAGTCGATTTAGGAGTTTGATTGTCTCTTGGAAGACCAGTAACATGTTTGTGCCAATGTTATGTCTGTTTGTAATGGCCAATGTAGGATGCCTTAATCCTCAGGTGGAAAACTCTGTTCTCCATTGTGAGACAATAAAATAATGATTTTTGAAAATAATTACCTAAAACAGTTTTAATATTAATACTTGCTGTACTGCAAACCAACTGGGATGCACCAGTGAAACACCAGTTGATGAATTTGAACATAACCTATTTTATGTCCCGCTGATACCCCCATGATGATTTGGGGCAGAACATTGAACTGATAAAATATGAAAGTACTTTCTCTGTAGATGTTAGAGAAAAAAAGTTTTTAAATTGCACAGGGAAATTGTTTCATAAGGGTTTAGTTATGCACACTCTTTTTCCTAGTATTCCCTGTCTTATGAAATGGGAATCCTAATGTGAATAAGATGTCTGTGATGTTATGAGAGTTTGGAAATAAAAGAGTGGCACTAGTACCAGGTTGAGATCCCCATTGAAGATAAAGTTTGTCCTCAAAACATTGATGCCTGGTCAGAATGTCACACTTACTTCTGTATGTCACAGCTGTGTTTTACAAATTTGAAAAGATTTGCTTTGCTGAGTGATTCTTATTTGCTTACTGTATTAAGGGATCTGACTCAAAGTTTGGTGGCACTAGCTTTGTATTTGAATCCTGATACAAGTCCCAAATTACCTGTATTGTATCTGTGAGTGGCCAACAGAGCCACGTTTGAGACAAGCTACAGGTCTGGGGCAGTGAGTGTCAGTATGCAATTGCTCCATTAGTGGCCTCCAGAGCCACTCATGAAGCAAGCCTCAGATCTGGTGTAGCAAGCGTCACTATGCAATGTTTATCATAAGGTGTAAGAAAGACAAAAGCTGAAGGTGCCAGTTGTTATACAGAGAATAATGCAATGGATGGTGTGCATAATGTAACCAATAAGGCATGACAGGGTGTGTGTTAGACACTTCTAATGCCCAGCTAGGGGGGTAGTGAGGCACACGGCCACAGGCCAAGTGTGTCTAACCCCCTAGTTGTGCGTTAGAACTCTCTAACACCCACCCACCCTGGAGTGTTTTATTGTGCTTATAAATTGGGCCTTTCTATATTACATGGATGTAGTGGTCATAATTTTTATGTTTAAATAGAAAAGAAATTTTATGTTTACTGTGTTTTGATGTAAAATAGTTCCTCCACCTGGCTACCATAGTTGAAGGAGGCTGCAATGGTTAGCAAGTACGCCCCCCACAGTGTTGACTTTTGCCTAGACAGACACACATATCATTATGTGGAGATACAGAGCAGAATGTGTATGTATTGTTTCATTTTATTGATGTATTTTTTCATTTGGTCATTTGTTCTGTAAGCTCCATTGAGGAGTCAGTAAGGAGTGAGTTATTGCGTATGTGTGGTCTGGTGAAGCAGAGGATGGGAGTGCAGTGGTGCAGTGAGGGCTGAAAAGGTATTTGAAGAGTGAAGGTAAATACTGAGCAATTGACTGAATGCAGTGTTTGAGTGTCTCAAGATAGCAGCTGCTGTTCAGTGAGTGAGTGCTTGCCATAATAACTGGCTGGTTATTACATCAAATAATAACTGGCCATCTCCATTGAAAAAATGATGCCCAGTTATTATATATCTATGATGTATGGTTGAACATTGTTATCTACTGAAATGTATCTTTCACTAGGGTTGTTATACCATCGATGTGACGTTACTTTGTTGTTAACCCATCGATGGTACATCACATCAATGGTATAACAAGGGAGACTGCACTGCGCATGTGTGCTTCAGAAAATGACGGCCTTCCTCAAAGGGCCGTGGTGGTGAGAACATGACCTGCAACAAAGCGGTGGTGACAGTAATAGGAATAGCTAACCTAAAAGTAAGGTACCCACTTACTTTTTTTACTGTTTATGTGACTATACCCTATAAAAGATAATGTATGTTTCAGCTATTGGCAACCAACTTGTTTAACTGTCTTGAGGTTGCCATGGCAACATAAACCTCTCGAGCTTCACTCTCTAGGTTTACATGTTCACCATGGCAACCTCGTAATGGTATAACAAAATGCTATTATACTAAGGGTACTAAGGTTGCTAGAGGTAGAAGAAGACATTGTGACCCTTAGAGACTACCTCCCCACTACACATTAGTCATACTTAAAATGTTCTGCCCTGTCCATAAAAAAGCCCAATAATTATTTTAATGTATTCTTATCTTTTGCTTCAATAATTGAACTAGGCAAGCTATTCTACAGCCCCACCACCCTCTGTATAAAACAATACCTATATTAGTGGTTTTGTAATAATCCCCTATGAGCTGATTATTGCACCCTCTTATGATTATTTATTTTGAATTCAAGTCACACATCTATAAACAGTATAGCATCTTTCCGTTTTGGCACAATAAAAGTAGATCACCTCTAATTCTTCTGCTTTCTAAGTTATGAAGTCCTAGAGTCTATAATCTGTTCTCATACTCCAAATCAGCAATACCTTTTATAGATTTTTTAATATTTTTTGTACCCTCTCCAAATTATTTATGTTTTTCCCCGTGTATAGTGACAAGAACTGAGAACAATAATTCAAGTACAGATGTGCTAATGACTGATACAATGGTATTATAATTTTGTGACTGCTGATGGAGTTTCTTCAAATGCAATACATTATTTTGTTTGCCTTTGTGCGTAACACATTTGTTACTTTTATTTATTAAATTCCATGCCCCATTTATTTGCCCAGTTGTTTACTTTGACTAGCTAATGTTGTATTGCCACTGTGTCTTTACTGGTTAGTTGTTTGCCACCCAGGCTAGTGTCAACTGTAAATCTGTATATCAATGTGTAATGTTATCATTCATATCAGCTACTGTATGTATATCAAAAAAAAGTAATGGCCCAAGTATTGAATGTGGAGTCACATCATTGTTCACCTCCCTGGCTTCCGATAATGTACCCTGTACTTTACTCATTCATTTCTGTTTTGCAGCCAACTCTGAATCCATCTATTTTCCAATCCATGTCCATACTGTCCAACTTATTGAACTAACATTGGTGAGGTAGCTTATCAGAGGCGTTACTGAAATTTAAAAATATGATATCACTGGAGATGTTTGTTGTATAGGGGGTTACAAAAGGGGTTGTAGAATATGATGAGATTTGCCAGACAGATTTTGTAAACACATGCTGTGTTAAATAAATTGCCATTAATACATATATATTCAATTGTATAGTTCTTGATCACTCCTTTCATTATTTACTCCAATAACGAAGTCAGACTAATAGCCTGTAGTTAGAAACGTGTTGCCTTTTCCATTTTAAAAATATTGGTGGAATGGTCACATTTCTCCAGATGTCCAGTATATCCCTAGCTATCAGTGGGGATATAAGGATATCTTGCAGCCAGTTAATGAGCAGATCAGCCATGTTTTTCAGGACATATGGGTGAGTGAATATTATCTGCCCCTGGACACTTGCTACAATCAAGACCTTTGAGTGCCTTTTCCACTGTGGTCTATTGTACTAGACATGATTCAATATCTTTCATCTCCTTGTGTCTGCTATGGTAGTGTTCATATCTGTGTTATCATTATGAAAGACTGAACCAAAATATGTTTAGTGGCTCAGCTATTCCCTTTGACATATCAATAGCTCTTCTGTTATCTATCAGTGATCCTATTCCCAGTGTTTGCCCCTCTCAGTCTGTCTGTCTGTCTGTCTCTCTTTCTCGCTCTCTCTATCTACCTTCAGTTCTTTACCATATCTGTCGCTTGCTTGGAATGTGTGTAGTGAGTACTGACCTATTGTACTATAACAATTTGTGTGGCATTGGGCAGCTGGACAACAGACACATGGGATGTGTAGTACGTGGCAGTACTGAGATACAGGTTCTAACAATATCAGGTTATTTATCTGCAGTGCATTGACATGTTCAAGCCTTTTCTGTTACTGCAGCCACTCAGTTCTGCATAGTGTCAGGTCTTGTGCTACACACATGAAAATTCCTATCTTGCACTGTCTGTGGGTGTCAACATGAATGAAACATGCATACAGTAATTCCACATTTTGAATCCATGGTTTCTATTGCATTTTTACATTTTCAGCTGGGCCTTCAAAATGGGGTGGCTTGTATTAACTCTGTTTGTGTAACATGATTCGTTCTTCATTTCTACTGGATTCTGCCAGCTGCTTTACATTCTCTTCAAACTCTAGGATCCTTCACAAATTCCCCTACTGCAATTGTGATACTGATCCATACTGCTCAGCCCTCCCTCCTAGATTGTAAAGTACAGCCATGACAGTCCTAAAGTATTACAAAGTGGATCCCTATCCAATGGTGCTTACTTGCTACATGGTACTACAGTATCTTTTGTGTGTTGCATCTTTTAGCCTAGGAGCATGGGAGAGTTCCAGCAAAAACAGAAGCACAACAGGGAGTTTACCATGGACTATAAAGGATTAGATCAAATCTTCCTGCTGGAGTCTGCTATATGTAATGGTATTTGGAAGGTTGAAGTTGGCCATCTTTAGTCCATAAATTTGGACAGCAACTATGGCTTCAGTACGAGGGAGGCGTCTACTAAAAATGCCCAGATCAGCTGTGGCTCCAATTTAAGGGTGGCTGCAAAACAAGAGTGGCTTCAAAACAAGGATATAGGGTATGTCCAGAAGTGCACCCATTCTCAGGTGTGGAAGCAGAAAGTATGGTGCCACCTGCAGTGTTCTGCTTGTAAGCTTCCAGTGACATACTGTATGTGACTTTTGTGCTTTTCTTGCAACACACTTTTATTACATTGTCACATTTTATGTATTTATTTGAAATGACTCCAATCAGGATAACCCCATGAGATACAGCATCTCATTTTCATGGTGGTCTCAGGTAGGATAGCAGCAGGAAACAGGTTATCATAGTCCAGCAGTAATAGTAGCATACAGACTAACATATACAAGGCAAACAATATCTGTAAGGGTAAGTATATCCATGCAGTAAGAAAGCAAACTAGCAAAAGTGGGATTGCAGCAAATGCGGAGCATGACATTGTTATAAAACAGTATTGTAGCCCATACCATTGGCCAGTCTGCTGCTACTTTCGCTATTTTGTGGTACATATGAAAGATGCTATATATGTGCAAATTTTGTTTTAGTCTGTTTCTGTCATGGTTTATTGATGTGATAAAGACAATAGAGCTGAGGATACTTTTCTCTAGTTTACAATGACCTTTATGCTGCTACAGAAAAACAAGTAGAATGCGCTGTAGAAATGTAGGCACACTTTGTACATGCTGACAGCACATGCAGAAAATAAAGAAATTCTCCAAGCCTGTGCAATGATATAAATGGGTTTTCATATATAAAATCCTTTCCTGACAAGGCAATACCAGTATGTGATAAACAATTCTTGAGATGAGTACATCGTTCAGATTACCTGACAAACGAATCTAGGTAATCACTATATTAATTAAAGTGAGGTTACTTTGTATTGTTTACATGTGATTCTCATTCACATCAGAAGCTAATTTGTATTAAATACAAACTAATGGGTTTTATGTAAATAGAGTATGTGGCAATCTACTTGGAATCAAATTATCCGCAGTTTCATTTCAGTTACTTTAATTAAATTTAGTGCATGTGTGTGCAGTATTTTATTTGTAAAATATTTATAATTGGATCCAATTTAAACCTTCACCTTAGGAAACAAACAAAGGTAAGATAAAGTAAGAAAACACAGATTGCACATACCCCAACAATGCAAAGCATCATGGGAAGCATATGCAAATGCATATGAATTAATTTGGACTGGCTTAACTTTAAGCAGAATTGTATGGTGCCAGAAGACCTCATAATAAATCAGCAAAGGCTGAGAACAGCAGACACAGACATGTTTCATCATTTGTTTTTCTCTTCTCTCAAATAAAAGTAAGTATTTGTCCACTAGTAGGAATGTTAGTTAATTTCCATAGTAGTTGTAAGGAGTTAACAGAAAATAAAGGCAGGCTGGATCAACACACTAATCTGTGTTTACTTGTAAGGATATCAATATTTTATTAATACACTGCAAACAAGTATCATAGTCCAATAGGAGAAGGAAACGGGCAACATATGAGTGCATAAGGGCAAGATTAATGAACATTATTATATTTTATTAGTAGTTAGAGAGGAAATCAAGATTCAGTTCACAAACACAACACCACTGTACTGTTTAATATTGAATTTTTTGTGCCATAAATACTTTATGGTCTTTCTAAATCATATGCCACTGAAATGTTGCAAAAAAACTGTTCTTGTGGGCTTCTCTGTTGTACGCCTATGTGTCGACAGAAAGGTTCACTTGGACAGCAGTAGCGGAGAGCAAATTCAACTACTTTTGGAGAGCATGTAGAAAAACCCCCCTCCCCCAAAAAGAAAACATAAACAAATCAATGTACTAATGGTCTGCCAAGTTCTCCCTACCTGCACTATTGCTGCAGACCATATTCTATCTACAGCTCTTTCTACCTACCCTCTTCTTTTCCACTATGATTTGGTTGCCCTTATCCCATACATTCTTGAACCCCAACACTGTTTTCACCACCACCACCTCTACTAGAAGGTTGTTTCAGGAATACATCACTCTTTCTGTGAAGAAGTACTTCCTCACATCTCTCCTGAATCTACCCCCCTCCAGCTTCATAGCATGTCCCCTTGTCACTGAGCACCTTTTTCTGAAAAATGCTTCCTTCCTGTACCTTATTTACCCCTGAGTGGTATTTTAAGATCTCAATTATATCCCCCTGTTCACTCCTTTGTTCCAGGGTGTACATATTGAGATCCTTTAGTATCTCCTCATAGGGCTTTTGATGCAGACCCTGCACCATTTTCATTGCCCTCCTCTGGATTATTTACACTCCATCTGTCTTTCTGGTGATGTGGTCTCCAGAACTGGACTCATTACTGTAAGTGGGCTCTTATCAGTGACCAATACAGAGGCAACACCACCTCCCTCTTTCTGGTGGTGATACTCCTCCCTATGCACCCCAGTATCCCACAAGCCCTCCCAACTGCCTTGTTGCACTGCCTGGTCACCTTTCGGTGATCCAGTATGATTACCCCCAGGTCTTTTTCCTGCTTTGTGGTCATCAATACCACTTCACTCATTTTATACTTCATCCCAGGATTTCTGTGCCCTAAGTGCATACTTTTGCACTTTTTTTTGCTTTGAAACTGAGCTGCCATACCTTTGACCACTCCTCTAGATTTCTTAGGTATCTGCTCATCCTTTCCACCCTCCATGGAGTGTCCACCCTATTGCAGATTTTAGTGCCATCTGCATAGAGGCAGACCTTCCCTTCCAGCTCCTTTGCAATGTCACTTATAAAGACATTACAGAGGAGCAGTCCCAGCAATGATCACTGAGGCACCTTGCTAGTCACTCTCCCTTCCTCAGAGGGAACTCCATTTTCCACCACCCACTGTTGCCTGTCCTCTAACCGAGTTCTTATTTAGCTTTCAACCTTTGGACTCACTCCTAACTTATCCAGCTTGCTTACTAGTCACCCATGTGGAACAATGTCAAAAGCCTTACTGAAATCTAGGTAGGCCATGTCCACAGCTCCACCCCGCTCTAAATCCATTGTCACCCAGTCAAAGAACTCTATCAGATCCATTTGTCGTGACCTTCCCCTGGAGATACCATGCTGTCTTGGGTCTTGTGACCACTGGATTCAAGATATTTCATAATTCTTTCCTTTAGAAGTGATTCCATTAACTTTCCCACCACAAAGTAAGGCTGACTTGCCTGTAATTGTCAGCCTGCTCCATGCCACCATATTTCTGTGTGGGGCTACATCTGCCCTCTTCTAGTCCTCCAGAACCACTCCTGTTTCCAGTGAACTGTTAAATAGGCCTGTCAGAGGTGCAGCCAGTGTTTCCCTGAGATCCCTCAGTACCCCTGGATGCACCCCATCTGGCCCCATTGCTTTGCCTACCTTCAGATTAACGAGTCTCTTCAGGACTCTTGCCTCAAAAAAAGGATTAGGGTGCACCTCCATCCTTCCAAAGCCTCTATTACTTTTTGTGGCCCCTCCTCTTCTGCCTCCTCCATAAATAATGAACTAAAGTATTTTTTCAGGATGTCTGCCTTTTCCAGGTCCCCCTCTGCACAGTTTCCCCTTCCCTTCCCTTTTTAACCTTACAATCCCACTCCAGTCTTCCTCTTTTCACTTACATACAGGACCTAAAATATGTCTTGTCACCTTTCATTACCTGCTGGGCAATCCTCTCTTCAGTTTGTACCTTTGCACTCCTTACGGCTTTCCCTGCTTCCCTCTGTTTCCCCAGTACACCTCCCTATCCTCCTCCCTCTGCATCTGCATATACCTTCTGAATGCTACTCTTTTGTTCTTTAGCTCTACAGTCACTTCTTTTGAGAACCATATCTGTCTCTTTTCCTCTTGCTTTTGCTCACTTGTTTGAAGCAAATGTTTGTTGCCTTTACTGTGCACCAACATATGCTATCATTCCACATGACTGAACAGAAGATTTCGAGACAGAGATGCATGTGAGCAACACAAATTGCAGTGAGAAAGAAAAAAATGTTCCCTGCTGCAAATTTAACACAAGAACCTTCCCAACTACTGTCCTGGTGCTCTGCCACTGTGCTTTTATTTAACATGGTGGAACAGAAGGTTTCTAAACAGAGATGTATGCTAACACCATAAATTGTAGTGAGAATGAAAAAAATATTCCACCTGGGAATCGAACCCAGGAACCCCCCAAACTACTGTCATGGTTCTCTGCCACTGTGTTACCATTCCACACAGTGGGAGAGATGATTTTTTGGCAGAGATGCATGCTAACAACATGAATTATAGTGAGAAAGAAAGAAATGTTTCCCCACTAAGAATCAAACCCTGGCTCCCTACCAACTACTGTCCTGGTGCTCTGTCATTGTGCTTTCATTTCACATGGTGGGACAGAAGGTTTCTGTACAGAGATGTGTGAAAACAACATAAAGTGTAGTGAGAAAGAAAAAAGTGTTCCCCATTGGAAATAGAACTCAGGCCCCTCCCAACTACTTTCCTGGTACTCTGCTACTGTACGCTTGTTCCACATGGTGTGACAGATGGTTTCTAGACAGAGATATTAGCTAACATCATAAATTGCAGTGAGATCAAAATGTTTACAATTAGAATCAAACCCTGCCCCCCCCCCCAACTACTGTCCTGGCTCTCTACCACTGTGCTGTATTCCACATGTTGAGGCAGAAGGTTTATTTATTTATTTATTTATTTAAGTCTTTGGTAACTGGGTAAGTGCACTGATCAAGGGGACCATTTTCAGGAATGACCTGGACCACACAGGCGGCAGTTACAGAGGTAGTGGTAAGTTATACAATGAGTACAAGCCATGTGGATATACAGACATAATTTGTGTCAAAGTGGCTATACAAACATCATTGGTGAACAAAGAAAGTGACATAGGAAAGTAAAATTAATGACAGGCTAAAAAAACAATCAGTACATCATGATAAACAACAATATTATACAATTATTTACTAAGGATAAGTGGCCAGTGCAAATTAATGCATGATGGAAAACAAACCAACAACAAAAAAAAAAACTTACAAGAGAATAGCCAAGTGGGAGAGCTTAAGAAGCAGGCAGTGAGGGATTTAAGACAGGAATCCAAAGAAATGAAAGCGGACAGGGGAGGCCAAAGCAGCCCAAGAGGGAAAAGTCAGAAAGGTAGGGGGAGGGTTATCCAAGCTAGCAACAACATCTGGCCTCATCAAGCAGCCAGGATTTGAGATGTGTCTTGAAAATGGCATGGGAGTCCAGAGCATGGATGGGCATGGGGATTCTGTTCCACAGAGTGGGAGCAGCTACAGGTAACACTCTGCTACCGTTAGATGAGGAGACTTTTTTTTGGGATATCCATGGGGGGGGGGACTGAGGATGCATGTAGACACCTCAAGAGAGTTTGAGTCTTGAGGAGAGACAAATAAGGGGAGGCTTCACCATGCCTGATGGCACTGTCCAGGAGGTAGCCAAGCCCATAATCAAATCTGCAGTGCAGTAAGAACCAGCCAAGAGTCTGGTAGAGGTGGCAGTGCTGAGTGGAACATGGTGCCAGGAGAGTGAAATTACATATGTTGTTATAAGTGGAACAGAGGCACACCCTCAAGGCTAAGGATGTGTTGTGTGAGTAAATAGGTGAGCAGTAGTCAATCAAAGGTAGTAGGTTGCCTTGGGCAATGGATAAATGGGCTTCCCTGGTCAGGAGCGACTTTATCTGATAAGCTGCACCCAATTTCTGGTTAATACGGTGGATAACAGAGGAGATATGATCAGAAAAAGAGAGGGATGAGTCCAGGATAACTCCCAGATATTTGAAAGTTAGTACATTTTCAAGTACAGTGTTGTCTAGTGAGACTACTGAAAGGGTGGACCCAGCCTTAGCAACCTTAGATAGGAAGGGTTTAGATCCAAATAGCATGGATTTAGTTTTTTTAACATTAGCAATTAGGCAATATGAGTGGAACCAGGTGTGCACTGCAGAGTAGTTACTGGATAAAGCCCTGGATATAGTCTCAAGAGCCTTGTCACTAGTGAAGAGGACAAGGTCATCTGCATAAAACAGGGCATCACAAGTGAGACAGTCAGAGGGGAGAGAATTTATAAACAGGAAGAATAAGAGTAGGCCCAGGATGGATGCCCTGGGGTACAACGGTAGTGACTGGGAGGGCGGGGGAGGTGGAAGGTCCTACATATACCAACTGAGATCTATCTGAGAGGTAACTTTGGAACCACCACGTGGCCTCAGTAGAGCAGACAAGGGTGTGGAGGGAGGACAGTAACAGGGTGTGGTCAACCAGGTCAAACGCTTTAAACAGGTCGACAAAGACAACCCCCATTGCCCTTCCAAGGTCCATGTTCCTAAGAATATGATTGGTAAACAGGGCAAGGGCACATGTGGTGGAATGATATTTATGGAAGCTGTGTTACTGTCTGGACAGTAGGCCATGTGTGTCAATATAGTCAAACAGTTGCTGGTGGACAATCCTTTCCAGGAGTTTACTAAGGTGGGGGAGGAAGGATATGGGCCGATAGTTATCTGGGGATAGCGGGTAACAAGTCTTAAAAATTAGGACCACCCTGACATGCTTGCAAGTGCTGGGCACTGAGGAGGTAGTCAGTGCCAGGGTAAAGAGGTAGGTGAGTGGTTTTAAGATGGTAGGTGATATAAGTTTAAGCATAGCAGGGGAAAGATCATTGCTGCCTGGGCTGCCCTGGCTAGATAGGCTCTTCAGCAGTTTGGTAGTGTCCCTGGGGGTGATGGTCTAGAAGTAGAAAGAGTGCAGGGGAGGGGTTTGAGGGGTATGGGTAGAGGGATGATCAGAGAGACCAGTGGTCACCAGGGGTGGCAGCTTGCTATGGAGGTCAGACAGGTGTGTGAATTTTTTATTGAGGGCCTCAGCCACAGCAATGGGGTCAACAAGACGTCCGGAGGGTGTGTCAAGGTGAATAATGGGGTGATGAGTGCATGGACTGAGTAATGATCCGACCTCACCCCAGAAGCAATGGGGGTCACCAAGACTGTCCCTTTGTTTGCCCTGAAAGAAGGCATGGTTTTTGGCAAGGGCTGACTGTTTACAAAGGTTTTATAGCCACCGGTATTCGTTCCATCGGGAAGGAGAGGGGCCTTTTTTGTAGCTTGACCATAGCTTATCCCTTTCCCTCATTATGGCCAGGAGATCTTTGGTAACCCAGTGCATACAGCCACCCTTAACTTGACGAATAGTCAGGGGGAAATGTTGATTTTGGAGATGGAGGAGTATGGTTATGAAGAAACTCTCAGCCTCGGACACATCAGAGAGGGTGTAGAAGGCTGACCAGTTTATTACTCGAACATCATGAAGGAGGGAAGTGATGTCTGGGTGAGTGAAATTACGGAAGAAGAGTAGTTTAGGGGGTGGGTGCTTGGTCTTAGAGGCCCAGACCAGGTAGGTGGGGGAGTGATTGCTAATGGTATTGGACCGAGTGCCTGATAAGAGCACCCTGTCCTCTCTATTAGTGATTACCCAGTCAAGAAGTGTACGGTTTTGGATACTAGGGTTGTGCCTGATGGGGATGGTGATAATTTGGACTAGGCTATGGAGCTTGAGTTGGTTAGAGTAATTAGGTTTCTGGGCACTAAGCCAGTCCAGGTTGAAATCCCCAAGGAGGATGGTGTCCCTGGAGGGGAAGAGGGTTCCCATCCCTTCAAGATGGGCGGTGAGACATGCTGGGCATCCTGAAGGGGGGTTATAGCAGCAACCCACATACATCTTTTTGGTGCAACTATGGTCAGTTCCACTAAGAGTCACTCATTGGGTGAGCTAGGATCAGAGTGGAGGACAGGGGTAGCAGAGAGAGGCTCACGGATGTAGAGAGCCACCCCATCACCTTTTTTCTTAACAGGCCTGTCATGCCTCAGCAGGGAGTATCCTGAGAGATAGTAGGCAGCATCAGAGAGATGTGGTTTTATCCATGGTTCAGAGATGCCTAGCACATGTGGCTTGTATAGGGCAACCCAGGGTTCAAGGTCGATGAATCTGACGGAGAAGCTGCAGAGGTTGATGTGTGCGAACTTCAATCCAAAGGAGGAGTTCCATATAGGATTTGAGTGATCAATGGCAGTACAAGGGAGGCCAGGATTGGTCTCGATGTCTCCTGCTTGTAGAAGCAAAGAGAAGAGCAGGTGATATGTCATGGGCAAATGCAGAAGAGGGATAGTAGTAGAGAAAAGAAGAAAGCCAAGACAGCAGGTATCTTGTTTGGAAAGAAATGCAAAAAAAGTGAGGTCCATGAGGATACCCTCCCACCTGACAGTGAGATGGAGGGGATGTCAGGGGTGAAGGAGGGGGTAAGGCAGTATAGAAGCTTCTGTTCTATGGCAAATATGGAAGCACTATGATCTACAAGAAGTAGGGTGCCTAGCAGGGAGGCTGTCAGCAGCGGTAGCATAGCCCACCTCATATTGGAGAGCAAGTTTAGTGACAGGTAACTAGACAATCAAAGTATCAGGGGTGTGTGGCTTTAGACAAGTGGGGACAGGAAAGATAGAAGAATTGAAAAAGTACACAGATAAAGTGGCTGCCCCAGTGGTGTAGTGGACAGGGTATAAGCCTCTGCAGTGGAGGATCAGGATTTTAAACCCAGGGTGGGGACAGAGAAAGCACACCTGGATTAGCAGGAGATTAGTGTGTGTCCCTGCTGGGGATGCAGTTGCTAGAGCAAGGAAGAAAAACAAACAAACAAACAAAAAAAAAGCGGTACAGCGCTAACATACAATTGCAACACAGTTCCAGCAGTACATTTGCAGTTTTACATTAAGAACCTTTCAAATTTAGGGGGAAGAGTATGCAGTTTTACATTGACAACAGTTCAAAATCAGGGATAGAAAAGGCACAGGGAAGCAAGGCAGAGCAGTTACAATTAAACATTTAAAAGGGGAAGTGGAGATAGAGTGAGCCCAGCCAAATGCTCAATTCTAAAGGCAGGGAGCTACAGTCGTTAGTGGCTCTAGTTATTAGCCAATAAGGGGCAGTGAGACCCACGAGCTGTCCTGTTAGGGCTTGGAAGGCAGTAGTGGATTAGCGGAGGTGAAGGCCACTAGGTAAGTCATACCTGAGAGTGCAGCAGTGGTCAGTAGGAGACAGGACAGCAGCTGAAGCAGAAGCCATGTCCCAGGTGCTGGAGATCCATTTGAGAGCTTCTGCCTGGGCCTTTGCCCACCACCTGAGGAAAGGAGGGAATGGGAAAGGAGAGTGGATTAGATAAAGGCTAGAGATGGACGGAGGGGGTCACTCAGAGAAAGGAGACAGGGAAATAGCATGGGAGTTGAAGAAAAAAGTGGATAGAGTGAGAAAGTTGGGAGGGTCACAGGAAGAAAGCCAGGGGGAAGGGGGGTGATAGAAAGAATGAGAATTGCAGATGTGAAGAAGAAGCTATCAGAGCAAAAACAAAAGACATTATCAAAGGCTATAGCCACTTAATTAAAAAGGAAAAAAAGCAGTACAGCTCTAACATACATTGCAAAACAGTTCCAGCAGTACATTTGCAGTTTTACGTTAAAAACCTTTCAAATTCAGGGGGAGAGTATGCAGTTCTACATTGACAACAGTTCAAAATCAGGAAAAGAAAAGGCACAGAGAAGCAAGGCAGAGCAGTTACAATTAAAAATTTAAAAGGGGAAGCAGAGATAGCGTTAACCCAGCCAAATGCTCAATTCTAAAGGCAGGGAGCTACAGTCTTTAGTGGCTCAAAGTATCAACCAATAAGGAACAGCGAGACCCAAGAGTTGTCCTGTTAGGGCTTGGAAGGCAGTTTTAGATTAGTGGAGGTGAAGACTGCTAGCTAAGCCATACCTGAAAGTGCAGCGATGGTCAGTAGGAGAGGGGACAGCAGCTGAAGCAGAAGCCACGTCCCAGGTGCTGGAGATCTGTTTGAGTGCTTCCACCTAAGCCTGTGTCCACCACCTGAGAGTGCAGCAGTGGTAAGTGGACAGATGGGGTTTCATGGCAGAGATGAATGTTAACAACATAAATTGTAAGGAGAAAGAAAAAAAAGTTGCCTTTGGGAATTGAGGCCAGCTCCATCTCAACTACTGTCCTTGTGCTCTGTTACTGTACTGTCATTCCACACAGTGACACAGAAGGTTTCTAGACAAAGAGGCATGCTATCAACATAAATTATAGTGAGAAAGAAAAATGTCCCCCCCTTGGGAATCAGACCCAGACCCCCTCCCAACTACTGTCTTAGTGCTCTGCAACTGTGATATCATTCCACATGGTGAGACAAATGGCTTCTAGATAGAGATGCATGCTAACAACATAAACTGTAGTGAGAAAAAAAATATTCACAATTGGGAATCTAACCAAGACCATCTCCCATATACTGTCCAGGTGCCTACCACTGTGCTATCAGTCCGCATGATAAGACAGAAGGTTTTTATACAGAGATGCATGCTAGCAACCTAAATGTTTGAGAGAAATAAAAAAATGTTCTAGACTGGGAATTGAACCAAGGCCACACACTTAGCTACCATCATGGTGCTCCGTGACAGTGCTATTATTTCACATGATGGAATAGCAGATTTATAGATAGAGATGTATGCTAACATAAATTATAGTAAGAGAAAAAATGTTCCCCACTGGGAATCAAACTTAGGAACCCACCCAAATACTGTTCTGGTGCTCTGCCACTTTGCCATCATTCCACATAGAGGGGCAGAAGGATTCTAGTCAGAGAAACATGCTTAAAACATAAATTGTAGTGAGAAAGAAAACATGTTCCTAACTGGGAAACAAACCCAGGCCCCCTCCCAACTACTGTCCTACTGCTCAAACAGGAAAAAAAAATGTTTATGACTGGGAATCTAACCCAGGCCCCCATTCATCTAATGTCCAGGTGTTCTACCACTGTGCTATCAGTTCACATGGTGAAAGCCAAGGTTTCTAGACAGTGATGTATGCTGCATAGAAACATAGAAACATAGACTTTGATGGCAGATAATGACCGCTTGGCCCTCCTAGTCTGCCCATTTCCTTACCTATTGGCTAAGCTACAGATCCTAGTTAACCAATAGCCTACTTCTTCCTACCCACCACCAGAATTGCTTTATGTCTGTCCCATGCATTCTTGAATTCCCCCACTGTTTTTGACCCCATGACCTCCTCAGGAAGGCCATTCCATGTGTCTATCACCCTCTCTGTGAAAACATACTTCCTCACATTGCCCCTGAGCTGTCCCCCCCTCTATCTTCAAATTGTGTCCCCTTGTTCTTGCACATCTCTTTTTCTGAAAGATGCTATTCTCTTGGACTTTGTTGATTCCCTTGGGGTACTTGGAAGTTTCTATCCTGTCCCTCCTCTCCCTTCTTTCCTCAAGTGTATAAATATTTAGCTCCTTTAGTCTCTCTTTGTATGGCTTCTGTTGTAGACCCTGCACCATTTTAGTTGCCCTCCTCTGGACTGTCTCCATCCTGTCCATGTCCTTGCGGAGATGGGGTCTCCAGAACTGGATGCAGTACTCCAGATGGGGTCTCACCAACTGTCTGTACAGAGGGATAACAACTTCTTGTTTTCTACTGGTGATGCCTCTCCCTATAAAGCCCAGTATCCCCTCAGCCATCCTTATTGCCTTCTCACATTGCTTGCTTATCTTTAGGGCATCTGATATGACTACCCCCAGGTCCCTTTACATTTTTGTTGTTGTTATTACTCCCCAACCCCCCATTGTGTACTCTTCCCCTGGGTTTTTGCTTCCCAGGTTCATTACTTTGCACTTCTTTGCATTGAATCTAAGCTACCATACTTCTGACCATTCCTCCAACCTTGCCAAGTCCCTTCTCATTCTTTCCACCACCCCTTGTGTAGCAACCATGTTGCAGATCTTTGTGTGATCTGCAAAGAGGCTTACTTTTCCTTCCCGCCTCTCTGCATTGTGACTTATAAAGATATTAAAAAGGACCAGACCCAGTATAGAACCCTGTGTTACCCCACTAGTAACCCCCCATTCTTCAGAGTGCACTCTGTTTACTATTACCTTCTGTGTCCTGTTGTCCAGCCAGTTTTTAACCCAGGCTACCACCTTGTGACCCACTCCCAGGCTGGTTAAATTGTTTATTAATCTTTTGTGTGAGACTGTGTCAAATGCCTTGCTAAAGTCTAGGTAGGCCATGGCCACAGCCCCTCTCAGGTCTACTACTTTGGTCAACCAGTCAAAGAAATCCATTAGATTTGTCTGACATGAGCTTCCCACTGTGAATCCATGCTGTCTTGGGTCCTGTGCCCTGCTGGCCTCTAGGTATTTAACAATTCTTTCTTTCAGAAGTGATTCCATCATTTTTCCTACCACTGAGGTCATGCTAACAGGTCTGTAGTTTCCTGCCTCTGCTTTGCTCCCACTTTGTGAAGGGGAATCACATTCATCCTCCTTCAGTCCTTAGGTGGCAAATCTTCCTCCCATGATTTGCTAAAAAGGCTAGTCAGTGGTGTCACTAGTTCTTCTCTTAGTTCTTTTAGAATTCTGGGGTGAATCCCATCAAGCCCCATTGCTTTGTCCACCTTCAGTTTTAGGAGTTCTTTCAGAACCCTTTCTTCTGTAAAAGGACTGTTATCAACTCTCCTATCCAGAGTGCTTCTATTGATTGATTAGGTGCCTCCCCCTCCTCTTCTTTTGTGAATACTGTGTAGAAGTATTTGTTCTGTATCCCTACTTTTTCACTGTCCCACTCTGCCCTTACACCCTCCCCTTTATTATGCCTCACTATCCCTCTCTTGGTCTTTCTTCACTCCCTATTGTACCTATAAAAGGTTTTATCCCCTTCTTAACTGAGTTGGCTATCTTTTCCCCTGTTTGTGCCTTTGCTATTCTGACTGCCTTCCCCACTTCCTTCTGCTTTCACTGGTACAGTTCTCTGTCCTGCTTCTGTGTCTCCTTATACTTCCTCAATGCTATTTTTTTCTCCCTAACCTTACCTGCCACCTCTTTTGAGAACCATAGAGGTTTTTTCTTTCATTTTGATTTATTCATTTGCTTCACACAAAGGCTTGTTGCCTCTGTAATGGCAGTTTTGATGTTTACCCATTGTTTCTCCACCCCTCCTTCTTGCCTGTTTGCTAGTGCTTTTCTGAGGCACTCTCCAATTTTGCAAAAGTCAGCCTCCTAAAGTCCAGTACCCTCACATTTGTATGGCTTGACTCTACTGCTGTATTTGTCATGAACCACACTGTTTGGTGGTCACTTGTTCCCACATGACTACCCACTTCTTGATCCGAGATCCTCTCTCCATCACCTGTTTGAGAGTACCAGATCTAAGACTGTGCTCTCCAGAGTGGGTTCCAGCACTAGCTGTCTGAGGCATGCCCCCTGTAGGGCATCGAGAATGACCCTGCTCTTGGATGTGGCTGCAGCAAAGGTACTCCAGTTAACATCTGACATATTCAGGTCCCCCATCAACAATATCACCCCTTTTCTGCCATCCTAAGGATGCCTTCTATCATTTCCTTGTTCATTTCCTCTCTCTGAGATGGGGGTCAGTATACAACCCCCATGCAGATTGTGGTGCCACTTCCAGTCTCCAGGGTGACCCACAGTACCCCCTCTCCTCCCTGTTTACCCTTTAGTTCTATTGGTTTGATCCCTCCCCTTACATAGAGAGCTACTCCTCCTCTTCAACCCTCCCTGTCCCTCCTGTAGATTGTGTACCCTAGTATGTTAACATTCCAGTCATGGTTCTCTGTGTACCATGTTTCTGTGACTGCCAAGATTTCCAGGTGTCCCTCTTCCATCAAGGCCACCAGTTCAGGGAGCTTGTTACCTAGACTATGGGCATTGGTACTCATTACCCTCCATTTCTTGATGGCATTACCCCTTTCTGCCCCATCCCTGTCTTTACTGCCTTTGCTTTTTTCTCCATTTACCCCTTCACTTCTCCCTATCAACTTCTGTATCTTGGTGTTTACCTCACTAACTACCCTGATTTTTTGGGGGGAGTGCTAGGCTTTACCTGCTCCTTTTTAGTGTCTCCCCCCTTGGCTATTTTAAATGCTTTCCAATGAAGCATTTAAACCTGTCACCTAGGATCCTGGTTCCCCTCCCGGACAGATGCAGACCATTGCACCAGTATAGGAGGCCTGCATCCCTGCAGATGGACCTCCCAGTCCCCAGTGAACCCAAATCCCTGAGCTCTGCACCAATTTTTCAACCATGGATTGAATCCTCTGGTGCAGAGCACCCTTTCCACACCCATGCCATAGACAGGAATTTAGAATATAGTCACCAAATTTTCAACATGGGCATTTTGGGACCTCCCCTCATGAACAGTGCCACTGTGATTTTGTTAATCTGTCCCGAAAGTTGATTTCCCACAGCAACCACACCATTCGATGCCACAGGTGCAAAACCAAAAACACATTTCAGCCAGCATGTGAAAAAAGATAGCTGTACTGTTCATAAGGAGGAGTGAAAAAATGGCAGTGTTGAAAATCTGGAGTGAAAATATTAAAACTTGGCAAAGTTATGAGCGTGCATAGAAACTGTGCAATGCACACTCATAACACAGTCATTTTTTGGAATTTTTTCACCAAATTTGCAACATGTTTTTTTTTGGAGCCTCACCTCATGAACAGTGGCACTATCATTTCATTAACCTGTCCTGAAAGGTGATTCCATACAGCAACAGTGAAACTACCTTTTGGGACTGAGTAACCAAATGACAGTGACAGTGTTCACTAGGTGGGGTCCCAAAAACCCCATGTTGAAAATTTGGGGCCAAAATTCCTAAAAATGGCTGAGATATTAACCTAAGTTGAAACCCCCCACTTTGACTCCCATTAAACTGCTTACTGTCATTTCTTCAGTTTGCCGGTCAGCTTTGAAGGGTGCAGACATCTCCCGGTCCATAGAAGATCACTGATCTTGACCTGCAGAGGTAAGTATGGGGTAAGGGGTGGGGGTGGGGAGGGAGAATAGGGAGATGACAAGGGACAGTTTTCTTTTTTACGGGGGGAAATGACTTTGGGGACAGTTTTCTTTATTTTACAGGTTATCAAAAATATTTAGTCACACTGGGGTGAGCTCCCAGTGTGCCACAATAGTGTGTGTGCATGTGTCTGGGGAGGACATGATGAAATAGGGATTGGGCACCCTGATGTTGGCACTTGAAATATTCAGGCAGGTGGAAGGGAGTCATCTGACACTGGGAGTGGGCACCCCGGTGTCAGAAACATAAACAAAAAATTATTTTGGCACACTGGGGTGGGCTCCCAGTGTGTCACATTAATGGAGGGGTACATGCCGACATGGGGATTGGGTACCCTGATATCGGCTTTCCGAGGAGTGTGTAGCAGGTGGCAGGAGCTGCCAATGTGGAAAGCCACACCATGGCTCATTTATTTATTTATTTATTGAAATGGTTCACCAGGAAAGGCACACTGAACAGACAAGGTACACAGTGCCAGGAGATGACAAGAACCATAACTCCGGCCATGTGAATTACTGTGTGCTGTAATGCACATGGCTGGAGTCTTGTCAGCTGCTGCCAACAGAGAGAATGTACGTCGTGTGCCTGGTTATGAGGGAGAGGGAAGGTCCTGCTGCAATAAGAAAACTGTCCCTCATTGCAGCAGCAGATTTCTTTCAAGTGTGGTCCTGTCTCTCAAACTGCTGTCATAGACAGCTCATTGATTCATTGGTGCCTGGGGGATGAGCCCCATAAAGCATCAACTGAATTGGGCAGAAACTTACACACCTCTAAAATGTTGTACTGTCCTAAGATGTTTCTTGCACAGTGTGGCGTGCATGCACGCAAGCAAACATAAAAAGGGAGAGGCCAAAAGATTAAAATGATACTCTAGACCATTAGAAAATAAAGATGTGAGCAAATGAGAAAGAAGAAAAAGAAAAATTCAATAAAGGAACAAGTTATCAAAGAGATCTTAAGGGGCAGCTCCATGGTTGAAGGACGTGGGATAAAATAAAATAGTGGTGGGGAGTGGGAGGGGTCAAACAAAAGTATCTTAACAGCAGTTGCAGCCATAGTACTGGTACTAATGCAAAGGAACACCCTTCTGTGAGTTTTACTTTGGCTAAGGAACATACTTTGTCCCCCTGAGAAGGACTCCCCACCAGTCCTTTACATGTTACCCCCCCAACATGTCAGGGCATACCTTTGGTTCTGCAAAGTCCTAACTCCACTAAAACTGTCAGCATGTTACTTCCACTGACCCCAAGAACTTGGACTATTTAGGAAGGGGACTGTAGAAGGAGCAAGAGCAAATCTTTGGCACCTCCTGTGCCATTGTGATAGCAGCTCTCAATCACACATCAAAGGCAGCCACCTGCTGCCAACAGAGAGTGTTTCAGCACTCACAAAGAGGGAGGACATTCCCTGTTTGACATCCCTAACCAGCCGGAACAACTGGGTGTAGCTGTGATGATACACAGGGGAAACAGATTTTTTTTTTAGGACAGGGGCTCTGTTTAAAATAGCCCCTAAACTTCTTAAGCAGAATCCATTTTTGTCCACCATGACACCCATCACTCTAGCAATAGGGTCAAGGGTAGGCACAATAGCTTATCACTCTACAGAAGCCTTATCCAGAGTCACAGAGAGCTCAAGAGATGGCAGAGAACTGTACTAATTAATTTAGGAGGTATCCAGCCAATCAGTCATGGAAGAACAGCTGTGAAAAAATTCTGAAGTGTCTGACAGAGGGTTTTAGCTAATAAGGAAGTTGTCTGCTCAAGATTTCACTAAAGAATTTCCCAGCTCATCCTTAGTCTGCTGGAGGAGTCGACAAGAGACAGATAATCATGGCTGGAGAGCAGAACTACTGTACCATATGCAAGTGCAGATAGAATTGAGCAGAGACTAGGAGAGGAAGAAGTGTACTTTGAAAGTTGATGAGAAGGAGGAGGCTGCTACATACAGGACAACTTCTACACTGCCAAATCTATAGTTGCAAGACCCAGTCTGTGAGGGAGCCACCTTGCAGCTCAACATGTTAGCCAGCTTGAGAAAGAAGAAGGAGAAGGGAGACTTTATACCCTTCTGGCTTAAGGGGTTTGAACAGCAACTGAGCAACAAGGGCCTGGAAGCCATAGTGCTAAACACCATAGCCACATGACAGCCTGCAAATGAGGATGCCTTGGGGGCTTTGTAGAGGTGCTACTGAAGTCCAGGATCCATCTGAATACCCCATGAGACCAACAGATTGACAGCTCAGCTGATTAGTGTGAGGTGCCTGACCCAGACTGAATGGCAGAAGAGAGCCACAGAAGCCATCGGGGAAGGTCAGAAGACTGTGGGGTGGAACAGGTACAGTACATTCAGCCAGAACTGTAGCCAGAGACCAAGGCCTACCAGCCAGAGGGTGACTGTGAGTAATGGAACTGGGTTCAAGGGTCCTTCAACATGTTTCTGTATATAGCTAACCAAGGGTAAGGTTAAGTTTGTTGGACTAGGCCATTGATCTAGGAGTACAATTTTGGAGATTGTCTACTACAGTTTGTCATATGAGTACACCAGTTCTAGCCAACTACATTTAGCTGTGTTATGCCTACTATGTTCCACTGTCTGTGTATCAAGTGATGCACTGGGAGCTCCCTTGAGACATAGGGGTGTACTGTACCACTAAAGGAGTGGTTAGAAGCCCAGACAGTAGTACAGTCTGACAGGGGCATTGCTTTGTTTGGTGGGAAGGGGGCTGCACTGATAGTGCTTCAGCAACTGCTGGGACACTGCTGCATATAACTTTGCTTGTATTAACCCTTGCCCTTCCGTCCCCCAGGACCTCATTCCTCCAAAAAATTCCCTAGTCATTTGTTTGAAATAATTATCTTATGAGCATATTATTTGTGCAAACAAATATAATTTGTAATTTACAACAGTGTTTATTTTGCCAACTGTCGAGTGCATAATTTGGGGGGGGGGGTGTACTAAATGGGCAACTTAATGAGTTGGTGTTGTTTCCCAATTGGCAGTACTAGCTTGCTACCTATCCCACTTAATTTTTCTCTTGGTTGAGGAACTGTGTAATTTACATCAGAACTTTAACTCAACATTTTCAGGTAATGAATCCCCACAGAAGTTATTGATCCAGATCCCTCAACCTTCTATGAACCCATAAAGCAGGGGTAGTGTGCTTACATCAACGGCAAGCCAGTACACACATTCAGGCAAAGTTACAAACCCAAAAGGCACTACTTGTAAAGAATGGCTGAAGAAAACAAGGGATAGTCATGCAGTAGGTCTGCTAATTCTAAAAAATAATGTTATATAAGTAGTAGTGTTGTTGCAAATTTTTGTTTACCCCTAAAGGTGTTGTGAAGTGGTGACTTCATCCTTTGCAAACAATTCAAGAAGTTGGCCCACCGTGCAATCTTGTGGGAATTATTCTTCATGAAGTATTTAATCGGCAAAGTTGGCTGATACTTCACAGTACCTACATGCAGGCAGGTCATATGACTTAAAAATGCTGACGACATAGTTACATTACTATGGGACACAACCCCATACTCAGTGTGCAGTCATAGAGTGTTATGTGAAGGAGGAAGATATATCCATTCTGCACTGAAGAAAATCAGTCCGAAATTCTTAATAAAATCAGATTTAGTGCAGACAATTTTTTAACATTTTGAGTTTAAATTGCTGCTATTTGTTATTGCTTTTTATTTATCCTAGCAGTGATTGCTAGTAAATTGAGGTTGGGGATCATAGTTTTGCTTGCTGAATGATGTATTCAACAGTTATAGCAGCCCATGAGGTGGGCTGTCACGAGGTCAAAATAGTATGCCTGACTGACTTTTTGCAGCATTGCAGCATATTGCTGGTTGGATAAAGTCACATTAGGGACTTATATCCATGGATAAAAATAAATAGGTACTGGCAAGCATATGGAAGTGTATTTGGTTAGAGTAAACTGGAGTTGGCCCATGAAGCAGATGAGGATTCTTGGAGTGACTGAAGTTAGATAAACTAGAGCAGGCCCCAAAGGAGGAAACGATTGAAGCTAGGCACACTGGATTAGGCCCCAGTGGAGGAGAAAGAGGATGGGGAGAAGGGAAAGGAGGAAGAGGAAGAGGCTTGCAGTGACTGAAGCAAGGTATTTTAGAGCAAGCTTTCAAAAGGGATAAGGCTTTACATGACTGCTGATATCTACACTAGAAAGCTTACAGTGTTCTTTAAGTATCATTAGACAGTTCAGCCTCTGGACTCATAAATATCATCATTAAATTTCCATCTGTTTTATATTTTTCATTATGCCCTTCCCCCCCAATCCTCTGCATCTGAATTTGTGTTTGGTGATATTTCAGCCAGTAATTCCAATTGAAACACTTCTTTAGTCTGTTGCCGTAAAGATACAATGTTATTGTCTTGGATTTGGCAGCTATTCCTTTTTGTTATGACCACAAGTAACCCGCACTCTTGGGTAGTATATTTGTCCTTTATCATTAATGACTGCTGATGATGAACTGAACACTCCTTCTAAACTGACATTGGATGGTGGACAGCTGAAGTAATGTGCTGGAAAAGAAGACAATGCTGGCTACTACTGAACTTTAATGGCCCACTTGCAACAGTGGCTCATTATCAGTGTTCAGTTGTGTGAGCCAGTAATGTTTGTCTCCACCATACATTGTGTTGACTTGTGGTTAAAGTCCTCTTCCTCCTCATCAATGTCCTCAATGACCACATGTAATAATACCAGACATAGAGAAATGGTACTGGTAGTGTGACATTTAGAGGTGCTGGTGTCTACTGATGTGTCAGGATTCAGAACCAATTTATATGGTCTTGACTTAGTTTAGATAATTTATTTGTTTCCCCATTTTACAAAAAAGATCCAAACATCTTTTATAATATTGATCAATTTTTATGGCATAATGATTGCGGTCACTGTGCTGATGAGGCACAGTAGGAAGGGGAATTGAACTAGATATGTTATCCTCCTGATAAAGTACAGCTCTTCACACCACATCTAACACTTTCAGGTGAAAAAAAAACATTGAATGAGCAAAAGGAAAAAGGAAAAAGTAACTACTACCAAATTAAAAAAAATATATGTTGTTTCATCTTCTGTTGTTAGTACTACTAACTCTTCAAAGTTATTTTCTGATTTTCAGCATAATTCACAGCTAGCATAAGCAGAATTTAGTTACACAAACTTTTCCCATAGTCTGAATTTCTGGACAACCCATTATTCATCACCAAACGAAGTACAGAGCCTACTGTCGTCACTGGACATATTTTGTGGTCAAAGTGGGGTGTGCCGTGAACAAGCTCCATTGACTTTCCCAAGGTAGTTCGATTGAGCTATTCAGTCACGCAGAGTGCATGGGTGGAGTGCTATCATGTTTTGATTTTGAATGCAAATTTTGAAACCTGATCAGCAGAGAATTTCCTATATAGCTCCTTTCCAGGATTATCATACTGGATTTGCATACTCATGATTCTTTGCACTGGGATTTACAATGAATGTATATGACACTGAAAGATTAAAAAAAATACTTGCAACATTTACATAGGCTACATATTGCTTGTATTACAAACTGCATGGTAGTTTTCTGTATCACTCCATGTTGTCAATAGGAAGTACTTAAAGCAAGGGTAATATGCACCCTAACCAGAGGCTCACTGGTACAGCTATAGTTTGTTTTTTTCTAGGAAGATGGGTTGCCTCACAAATCGTATAGGTTTAATGGCTAATCAGGCTTGGGCCCTCTATGCCCTCTTCCACAGAGGTATTACTTTGCAGTGAGGCATACCACTCCTGATATTGTGCCAAATTGTTTCAATGGGTATTTTACTGGCAATCTGTGGGTCATACTGGAGAAGGAAATGGCACCACAATCTGCACAGAGGTTGTATACAGGCCCCATCTCAGGAGGAGGAAATGAACAAGGAAATGATAGGAGGCATCCTTAGAATGGCAGAAAAAGGGGAGATATTGTTGATGGGGACCTGAATATGCCACATTTGCTGCAGCCACATCCAAGAGCACAGTCATTCTTGATGCCCTACTGGGGGCATGCCTCAGGCAGCTAGTGTTGGAACCCACTCGGTAGGGATCAGTCATAGACCTGGTACTCTCAAATGGGGAGGGTAAGAGGATCTTGGATTTAGAAGTGGGTAGCCATCTGGGAACAAGTGACCACCAGACAGAGTGTTTCACAATAAACACAGCCATAGAGTCAAGCCATACAAATGCAAGGATACTGGACTTTTAGAGGGATGACTTTGGTAGAATGGGAGAGTGCCTAAGGATTGCACTAGCAAAAGGGCAGGAAGGAGGGGTGGAGGAACAATGGGGCAAAATCAAAACTGCCCTCACAGAGGCAACAAGCCTTTGTGTGAAGCAAATAAATGAAACAAAATGAAGGAAAAAAACACTATGGTTCTCAAAAGAGGTGATGGGGTAGGTTAGGGAGAAAAAGATAGCATTCAGAAAGTATAAAGAATCAGAGAAGGAGCAGGAAAGAACTCTATCAGTTAAAGCAGAAGGAAGCAGGGAAGGCCGTCAGAATAGCAAAGGCCCATACCAAGGAAAATATAGCCAACTCAGTTAAGAAAGGGGATAAAACCTTTTATGGTCACATTAGAGGTGAAGAAAGACCAAGGGAGGGATAGTTAGACTTAATAAAGGGGAGTCGATACCAGTCCAGTCACAGAAGAAAGGGTGTTGAAAGAACTCCTAAATCTCAAGGTGGACAAAGCAATGAGGCCTGATGGGATTCACCCCAGAATTCTGAAAGAACTAAGGGAAAAACTAATGACACCACTGACTACTCTTTTTAACAAATCATGGGAGGATGGTGTGGTACCTAAGGACTAGAGGGAGGTGGATGTGATTCCCCTTCACAAAAGTGGGAGCAAGGTAGAGGCAGGACACCACAGACCTGTTAGTTTGACCTCAGTGGTAGGGAAGATGATGGAATCACTTATGAAAGAAAGAGTTGTTGAGTACCTAGAGGCCAGTGGGACACAGGACGCAAGACAGCATGGATTTACAGTGGGAAGGTCATGTCAGATGAATCTAATAGATTTCTTTGACTGGTTGACTAAAATAGTAGACCTGGGAGGGGCTGTGGACATGGCCTACCTAGACTTTAGCAAGGCATTTGAAACAGTCCCACTCAAAGGATTAATAAACAAGTTAGCCAGCCTGGGAGTGGGCAACAGGGTGGTTGCCTGGGTTAAAAATTGGCTTGACAACAGGATGCAGAGCGTAATAGTAAATGGAGTCCACTCTGAAGAAAGGAGGGGTTATTAGCGGGGTATCACAGGGTTCAGTATTGGCGCCGGTCCTCTTTAATGTCTTTATAAGTGACATTGCAGAGGGACTGGAAGGAAAAGTATGCCTCTTTGCAGATGACACAAAGATCTGCAACAGGGTTGATACACAAGGGGTGTGTGGAAAGGAAGAGTAGGGACTTGGCAAGGTTGGAGGAATGGTCAAAAGTATGGCAGCTTAGATTCAATGCAAAGAAGTGCAAAGTAATGCACCTGGGAAACAAAAACCCAGTGGAAGTGTACACAATGGGACTAACAGCAACAAAAATGGAAAGGGACCTGTGGGTAGTGATATCAGATGACCTAAAGGTAGGCAGACAATGTTATAATGCATCATGGAGGGCTGGAGGATACTGGGATGCATATTGAGAGGCATCACCAGTAGAAAACAAGAAGTTGTCATCCCTTTGTACAGACAGTTGGTGACACCTCATCTGGAGTACTGTGTGCAGTTCTGGAGACCCCATTTCTGCAAGAACATAGACAGGATGAAGGCAGTCTAGATGAGGGCAGCTAAAATGGTGCAGGGTCTGTACTAGAAACCATACAGTATAAAGAGAGACTAAAAAAGCTGAATATGTATATCCTAGAGGAAAGGAGGGAGGGGGGACAGGATAGAAGCTTTCAAGTACCTCTAGGGAATCAACAAAGTCCAAGAGGGTAGCATTTTTCAGAAAAAGAGATGGGCAAGAACAAGGGGGTACAGTCTGAAGATAGAGGGGGGATGGCTGAGGGGCAATGTGAGGAAATATTTTTCACAGAGAGGGTGGTGGATGCATGGAACGGCCTTCCTGAGGAGGTTGTGGGGTCAAAAACCGTGGGGGAATTCAAGAATGTACGGGACAGACATAAGGCAATTATAGTGGGGGGAGGAGGAAGTAGGCTGTTGGTTACTAGGGTCTGCAGCTTATCCATTAGGTAGGGAAATGGGCAGACTAGGTGGGCCAAGTGGTCCTTATCTGCCATCAAAGTCTATGTTTCTATGTTTCTAAACTTCCTGGGGTCCATCCCTTGTCTCATTTGTTCTTGTACATATACCCTTGTTTGCTGGCTACATATCTAGTCCACCTTCATCTGAAAGTCTGCCTTGCTTTCATTTTTATCCTTTATAATTAATCCAAGGAAATAATTTGCTCTTAACTTGGGTTGGCGACCTCTGCTCCACAGATACTTGTTCCCTGTTTTATTTTTTCCCTAATAAGCATCTGGAAGTTAGCAAAGACTTATGTGACCTGTTACAGTTTCAGTGGGTAAAAGAAATCCAATCCCTCCTTCTATGTGAGGGGATGGAGGTTCTTACTGTATAAGTGCTGACTGTAGTTTTTTGACAATTACTGAAATAGGGTTGTTTCTCTAGGCAAAGCTCTTTGAATTAAAGTAACTTTTACTGCATATGCTTCTTAGCATTCATCAAGGTGGGTAACTATAGAAGTATCTCTCAAATCCCTTAGAAGCCATGGACACTTTCATATCATACTACCTTGTCACACCAGGTTTCAGATTCTTTTCGAGACAGTTCCCCATGCCCCTTTCTTTGGGGGATCTTGGTTACTCTATAAAGCAATGGGCAGGACTTTCAAAACATGGGACAGGGCTTGTGTCCTGCCCTGCACCACAACACTTAGGTTCTGGCAGTGCGCCAAACCCTTTTTCCACAACTGTGCCCAATTTTACAATATCAGGCTCAGTTGTGACAGTTTCCACAATTTATGGCAGCTTGCAACAAATATCTGGCAAAAACTATGTAACAAAGGCCCTCAGGACTGCTGCAAGCTAGACCAGAAAAAAGGTGGTCTAACTTGCGGCAAATGGCACACAGGATAGAATATCTTTATTGCCGGTGAAAGAATGCTGCATGCTTCATGAACTGCATATACAGTGCACCCTGGGCTAGCAGCATTCACAAGTATTTGAAAATCTTGCCCAATTTGATGGGTGGGAGCTACCAGACACACCCACGAGTTACTTAAGCCAGCTCCCTCCAGCCTCATTTGGGAAGCAGTTTCTTTGCTGCAACTGGAGGCTCTGCTAGGGCTCTTCCTGTCCTTTTTCCTCTTGTCTGTCTGTTGCTTTCCTGTGTGCTTTTTGGGCTTTTTGTTCAGTTTGTGCCTTCAGTGGCTTCTAGGTTAGTCTTTTGTTTTTCTGCCTTTCCTGGTTGTAGCTTGTTCTTTCATCCTTTTTACCAGTTGGTTTATCCTGCTGCACACATGTCCCTGTGTGACTGCTGTGTTTCTTTCTTTTTTAGTCCTTAGTGTGCTTACTAGCTTTCACAGTATGTCCTACCTTTCTCATTCTGCTGTTTTGGTTTGTGCTGTTTCAGTCTTTTTTATTTGCTGGCCATAACAAGCCACATGTAACTCTCCCATAGTTTCATTGCATTCCTCCTCAAATTATTTTACCTGCCTTTCTAGCAAGGCAGCTGCTCCCACTACTACTATGCCCCTTCAGTTGGTTTCACTCAGTCTGTTTTTGTACTTATCACCTTAGTCTTAGTGTGCATACAGCTTCTAGAATTTCTTGCATGAAGCTGGGTTTTACTTGTCATTTTGGCCTTTGATGTTTGTTCAATTTCCAGTACCCTCCAGTCATTGCACTCTTCATCAGTATCAGTCATTCCATTCAAGAATCATCATTCAATCAGAATCTTTCCCTCAGGGCTTGCCATATGGGTAGATATTTTTTCACTCCCCTTGATGTCTGCATCTTGAGGGTGAGTCCCTCGTCTTTGGTGGGGGTCCTCCTCTGTCGGTCACTTGTCTCCTGCGGCGGCTCCCAGCAGTCTCACTGGGTAGTAAGGTCCAACGTTCTGAAGGACGTTTTAGCCATGAAGACCTTCAGTTAGTGGCACCTTATGGCATAACATTTAAGACTTAATCTGCCAGAAGGAGGAGTCCTAAGCCTGCAGGAGTTCCTTTTGTTGTGCAGATCACATTAGTAGCACTCCAAAAAGCTATTCTCCCTGTGTCTGCCTAAGGTTCACCTAGTCTCATTCCTTATCCCCTTACTTTAGTTTCCATTCAAGGTTAGGCCTTCTAGTGGTCTTAAAGCTGGATGATTGACTTTCAACAGTCGCTACTCTCATCATTCCATGCATGATTTTGTGGGCCACCTTGGCAGGGAACTTCCTTTAGCTGCAGAGATTGACTTGTGGAACCCCACAGCATTATCCCATTAGAGGGATAGAGAGAGTTACCCCTATAAGATACTTCCCCTAAACTCACACTCTAAATTAGCAATGCTGAAGTGTCACAATAATAAGTACCCATACAAGGAGAGACTGCACTGATGACATGGATTTGCAGAGATTTCCTCCACAGGATTTTGCTCCTCTCCTGAGTGCTAAAGGCTAGAATGTACTGTACTGCATTAATTGTATCGTTTAACCTATTAGTAAGGATTTCCATTGTGAGTTTGGGTTGGATGGTGGATTGCTTATCCTACAATCCTTCCATTCCCTCTTTCCTTCTGGAAGTCATACCTCTGTCTGCTGTCAGTCATGACCCACTTCAGCTGTCAGTCACATCTCCAATTAGTCTCTGTGTTCACCACCTTCTTCACAGTTCTTTTGGGATCCTTCTTAAGGTACATTTATCCTAAAGGAACTATGTTTCTGCAGCACCTCTAGGGGTGGAACCTTCCTCAAAAGTGTTTCTTTGCATTCACAGTATCCTGACAGGGCTATAATCCCTAAAGGACAGAGAATACAAACTGTGAAAGTGTCAACGTATAATGGTCAAACAACTCACTCATTCAACTACCTCCAGACTATCAACAAAGTTGCACAGGTATAACTCCTCACTTAGGTTGCATGCACCCATTGAACTAAAAGGCTATGCCTGGAATCAGTGGGCAGGAGCTACCAGAATCCTCCTTCCATGAGCTTTTAAAGCCAGCTTTCTTCAGCCTCATTCAGGTGCACTATTTCTTTACCCTGCCATTCTCCACTCCTCCTCCACCAGCGTGCCTCACTCTTTGGGGCTCTTTCCTAAAGTAGTCTAAGCCTAAAGGAGTTATGTTCCCATGGCATCTCTAGGGGTGGAACCCTACTCAAGAGAGTTATTTTGCCTTCACAGTATCCCAACAGGGTGATAACCCCTTAGGGACAGAGAGTGTGAACGTCCAAAGTATCAACTTATAACAAACAACTCATCATTCAACTACCACCAACCTATCAACAAAGTTGCACAAGCATAACTCCTCACTTGGATTACTTACGCCCATTAATCATTAAATTACTAACCTTCTCTAAGCAGTGAGGAAAGGTTGCAGTCTTTTACAAGATTTTAAGTTGCATTGGGCAAGAAAAGATCCATTGTTTCATCCTAGTTTGTTTTATAAAGGCTGTTAAGATGCTAACAGAACTGGAATGAGGGGCACTTTTTAGATGCCACCAAGCTGTTCATCTTATATCTTACTTGTTATCATGTTGGCTTATGAAGCATTTCTCTAACTACCATTTTACTCTCACCTGCATATTCCAGGCCCTCTGTTGTCTGGCTACAGCACTACAGCTTTTTGCATGACATCCATAATAGATCTCAATTAAACCCTAGTGCATCTGATATTTTGATTTGAACTTTGCAGAACATATTCAAGTATCCTCACATAAAATATTTCATAGGTCTTGACACATCTTGGTGGCATATCTTTCTAAGGGAAGAATTCCTTCTCTCCAGGAACCTTTGTCAGATATGATACAAATAGATATGTCCTCAGCCTTCCACCCTCTTCGGGGGAGGGGGGTTGCTATGGCATGTCTCTATTATCTGTATTTCACTGAGATTCCAACACTGACTCAGTTACAGACCTTGACCATTATGACAATCTCTATGGATTTGACAACTATACACGCTGTCCTGAGCATCTTACTTTTCAGTTTTCTGTACTCATTTTTTTCCTGCATCTTTCATCCCTGGTGGGGGAAGATTGAAGGAATCTACTAAGGCCCTCTTCAGGTGGGGTATATACTACAGAAAGTGTAATCCCCCTAGCATAGAACTTTGTCAGTTCAAAACCTAGGCAGAGCATTGGTAGAAGTAAACACAGCTATTAAGGATCAAAATTCTTCAGTGGAGTCTAAGGACTGTTTTCTGTCATCCTTATTTCCCCCAATATTAAGGACTGCTTTAAGAGCTACTTTAGCAAATGTTATTCTGCATTTTTCCTGAATGCCTACAGGGTGGTTTGATATCCAGACTTGTATTTGGTAGCTTATAAGGCAAGATGCATTTTTTGCTAAGATTGCCAGCTCTCTCACTGTTTTCTTCCCTCCTACATCTCCAAGTGTAAGATCCTCCTCTCTATGGGGTCAGATGGCTGGGTTCAAGTAAGCTCAGCTACATTCTCACAGCTTTTGTTTTGTTCTGTCATACAAAATAATGTACACAAGGATTTTTCCTGTTTCCCCTTAACATGTGGGTATCTCTTTATTTCAGGAACCGTCTCAGGTTATTGGGGGAGTTTTGTCCTTCTTGCTGGGGACAAACCAGTTTTTTTTTCAGTATGCTTTATAACAAGGCAGTAACCTCAAATTGTAGTTTTCTTTTTGTGTGTGGGGGTATATTTTCAGAGCCTCCTCACTTTCTTTCTTTCAAGGAAACAATGAAGTTCCTTCTTCATTCAATGAGTTCAAAACAGGCATGTTCATTGCCAGGCTTCAGTTTAGCTGGAATTTTGCACAATAGCCAGAGTCTATTAGTTGAAGTCTGCAGTCCTAGTAGGTAGCACTGTTCTTCTGATCTTTCAGACAGTGAACAAGGTTATAATTTCCAGATCTACTAGTGGAGATAACAAACAATCCTATATGGTTTTAAATACTGTAGCAGCACTATGTAACTTCATGTCTGGATCCAAGCATGTAATTTCATGGCTCTCTCAGCAGTCCTGCAAGGCAAGGGTAGTTTTTGCTGTGGACTGATGCATAGCTATTACACAATCATATGCCTCCATTTCAATGCCAAATAATTATGATCAGTTCAAAACACACACATACACTTGTGTAAATGCTCCGCATTCATACTGAATGTGTTTTGTTGAGGGTGGGTACTCAGAATGGGGAAACTAGTACTGCTACTTTGTGGTACAATGGACCTACAGTATGTACTGTCACACCAAATGGGGTATAAATGAAGTTTGAAAAAAGCTGTTGTGTATCATTGTAACAGGTACAAATACTGTATACTTTATTTCACTTTGCCATTAAAATATGATAAATACTAAGATAAACAATAGGAAACACATAACACCACTGCTTAGTCCAGCCTGATTACCTTCACCTTACAGACAATGCCTTATTAGTTGCACCCTTGCTGTGGATTGAATTGTTGCCCAGCTATAGGAACATAGACACTTTTTAAACTGATATAATCATTGGGTAGTTAGCTCTGGGAAAGAAGGACATGCACACGAAGATGTGTGTGCACAAATGTTCCTATGTTACACTGTAGCATCCCAGTTTTGTCAGAACACTCAAACTATCCAATCCAGCATTATTTTCACTCTCTGGACATAGATGGGTCAGTATTCTCCCCCACCCAGTTCTACATGTGTACTGAATCTTAGAATCCATGTTGTAAGAACTTCCCATTGACAACATGGATTGATACAGAAAGAAGAAATTCTGTCAGACTTATAATGATTTTTTTTAATTTTTTTTTCTATTAGCTCCAGTGTTGCTTATGGGAGCACACCTGAGAGTTACTGTCACTCACATGGAGAATATTGCCCAGTGAATACACTTACACAGTACATTCTGATACTCATATTTCTCTGGGTTGATACTCAAGATATGAAATAGTCAGATTATCATTGCTTTATTGCAAGCACTGAAAAAATCTCTCTTATCCTACAGCATTTCTCAGTTCCTTTCTCATGTTGACAGATTTTCAAAGTGAGGTTTACATCCTTCACATCAAGGCCTTTGGATGATGTCTCTACATGAGGGGAGGGGGGTGGTGACAACATGATAATGTGAGAGCAATCTGTTCTGTACCGCAAAGTCATCCAGTGGTGATTTTAAGTAAGGTATTGTAAGGAGTCTTTATTTCTCATTATTCATATTGGGTCCTATGCATAAAAAGGATACTTGCCTATGCACCATGTATCTGCTGTACATAGGAAAACCTTGCTGTACATAGGAAAACCTAAGTCAAGTAGCAGAATACATGGGGTCCCATGCCATTCACTATCAGGGTGTGCGTCCCTTCCTTACCTGTTCCCCCGGCTGTTTGCACTTCTATGTGCATGGACAGTCTGAAAGAGTGTCAGGGGGCATGTTCACAGGCTGTGCCATTCAGCACAGAGTGCTGGGTGAGGGGACACAGACTACACAGGCAGGTACCCTGCTGTAGCTGCTGCAGGCCCCTGCACTTAAACACCCTCTGACATTGCTGCCCCATCCCACTGGTAAAACTCTTACTTTATTATGCCAGCACTTCTCTAAAGTAGGGGCCAAGTCCTCCTGCCTCTTGGTGTATCAACTCCAGAAACAGATGGGCAGCCACGATCACCACATTAATACACCCTACCTCAGTGGAGCACCTTATGCAGTATCAGGAAATAGCCCATGTTTTCAGAGTATTAAGAGATTCTATACACCCTGAAATGATACCCATACATACTGTTCAAAAACAGTCTAATTTCTATGACCGTTGGGACATCCCACCCACCCACAACAGAAGGGAGAACAACTACTTTCCCTGGTTATTGCCGAGGAACTCAAAGTGGTAATCCAGCTAATCAAAACAATGACAGCTCCAAGCTCAGATGGCTTTGGACCTGCATTTTATAAGCACACTGGAGAAATCACTATATAGCCCTTGCTAGACTCTTATAGCAAGATGTTGAAGGGCAGCTCTCCACCTCCATCATGGGCTCAGCAGTGATCTCTGTTATTCCTAAACAAGATAAAAATCTGCATTTGTGCCTCTCATACTATCCAATTTCAGTGTTCAGTATTGACTGTAAGTACTTCATGTTGATCCTAGCCAAGTGCAGGGACAAACTTCTCCCATCCCTTATCAGCCACAACCAGACAGGTTTTGTGTGCTCATGCATCACAATGGATAACATCTGCCACACACTCTGTATCCTTCATCAGATGCAACAAAATTCCTCTCCTTCCTTTCTCCTCAGCCTCGACACTGAGAAGTCATTTATCTGGGTCTCCTGGCTGATCTTAAACTCAGTGTCAGGGTAGCTGACATTCCTGGTCACCTTCACACAGTTGCTGCAAAGATCTACAGCAACCTACAAGCATGCGTGAAGGTTAATGGTCACCATTCCCCAGACTTCCCCTGAAGTGTAGAGCACAACGGGGATGCTGCTTGTCAACCCTGCTATTTGTGGTGTACATCAAACCACTGACCCAAGCCATTAGAGAGGCCACTTCCTTCAAGGGGTTGTGATGCAGGGAGCAGAACACCGAATCACCCTATATGTGGATAATGTGCTGTTTTACCTTGCCAACCTGGCAGAGGCCTTTCCAGAGGTATTCAACCTGCTACAACCATTTAGCACAGTCTCTGTCTACCACCTGAATGCGGCCAAAATGGAGACTTTGAGCTTCCATTTCACCACCCTCAACCTAACACGCAGCATTACCATTTTGTTAAGCATCAAAAACTGAAGTACCTGGGCATTAATATAGTTCACTGACAAGAATTGGCATACAAAGATAATTACAACCCCATCCACTAGAAAATGAAACAAGACTTTGCTCAGTGGGGGACAGTACCACTTAATCTCTCCTGTAGAATAGAACTGGTCCATATAGTTATACCCCCCAGGGCTTTGTACCTGTTCTAAAATGTACCCTTGACAGGGACAGGGTCATAGTGTCACAAGACATTATGCCACATGCACTTTTTGTGCTGCCAAAACAGTGTAATATAATGCATGCAGCATAAGTCTTTATTTATGTGGGGGGCTCTGCCCCCACACCCCTCTGTGGCCCCCAAACTCCCCCAAACTAAAATATCTAATTCCCGGGGGGCAGGGTCAGTTGATATTGCACAAAGAGTGAAAAAGGAAAAATTTTCATATGTCTAGGACCGGGAATCTAATCCTGTCCCAAACGCTCTGCCTGCTTCCGTCCCTGGCAGAGGCTCATCCCTTTGAGCCACGGCATCTGCATGGCGGAAGCCCGTCCTAGCAGAGGTAATATCCTCTGCCTCAGACAGTGAGAGGGTGCAGTACCATGCATAGAATCATTCATGGTATTGCACGCTCTCACTGTCCTGTACTGCGCTGTTGCAGTTTTGGGGTTTTGTCATACGCTATTAAGCATACGACAGTTTGACCCGGTAAGCCCTTGGCAATACTGTACCAACTCACACCTGAAGATCATTTAATAAGGAAATCTCCAGATTTATATGGGTGGGTCAGAGACCATGTGTTAAACAATTATCTCTTGCTAAACACTCAGGCGGATAAGATAGATAGATAGATAGATAGATAGATAGATAGATAGATAGATAGATAGAAACCTTTATTTTTCAACAGGATTGAACTTTTAGCTCTGGATAGCCCTGTTTTACAAAGTCATCCTGATATTTGTATGGTTACAAGCAAATGTATTTTACACACTTACAGTGTGAACGTGACAGATGTGTTTTACGAACATAAAATAGATAAAAAATTACAAGACTGTTTAAAATAATATTTGCATAACACAGACCATCTAGCAAACAAATATCTAGACATAGGATAGACAGATGATTGGCCCTGGCACATCTTCAGTTGTATTAGTAGGCTGCTCAGGTCCAATTTATACTGTACTGCCACCTGGGTGGCACCCATGCCACCTGGCTGGACATGGAACAAGATCTCTTCCCAAACTCTCAATTTGACCAGGTGATGTACCATTGGAACATGCAGGAACACAAGTTGGCTACAGGAACAGTAAACGCAGGCAGGGAGGTGAAGAATATATAATGAGTGATACAGTAAGAGCAAGAGCACATAGAAAAGGAAACCGGGGTAGAGGGAAGATGCTGGAGAGGGAGAACAAGAGAAGAGGGAGGGCAGACTGTAAAACTTGGAAGATCATGCTAACGAATGCCCGTAGCCTAGGAAATAAGGTTCCAGACCTGGAGGCCTTGTTGGCAGATGCAGACCTTGACATGGCAGCAATAACAGAGACATGGTACTCTGCTAATCATGGCTGGAAAGTCAGTGTACCAGGCTATAAAGTGTTCAAGAGGGACAGGGATGGTAAAAAGGATGGTTGAGTGGCCCTGTACATCAGAGATGGTATAAAAGCTACAGAAGTTCAGGGAAGACAGAGGGAGGCTGAGGTATTGTGGGTCTTGCTGGAGACAGAGAATGGAACAGCAGTATGCACAGGGGTGATCTACAGACCTCCAGCACAGAGAGAGGAAGTAGACAGGGAACTAGTGGAGAACATACACAACACGGCAGCTAAGGATGAAATCCTGCTACTGGGTGATTTCAATATACTGGACATGGATTGGGCCACCCAGATGGCTGCTTCAGCCTGAAGCACAGCTATCCTATAATCCCTGCAGGGGGTTGATTCAGGCAGCTGGTGCATGAGCCAACCAGGAACAAGTCAGTTCTGGATCTGGTAGGGACCAATGGGTACAGAGTCAAAGAAATGCAGGTGGAAGGGAAACTGGGGTCCAGTGACCACCACATGGTGTGGTTCAGCATGGAGACATGGACTCGGTCAAGCCATACAAGGGCAAGGGTATTAGATTTCAAGAGGGCAGATTTCACTGAAATGGGTAGATGTATACAAGCAGTCCTGGGGAAGGGAGAGGTAGTAGAGGGGGTGGAAGAACAATGGGAGAAACTGAAAGGAGCCATAGTGGATACAACAAACCAATGCTTTAGGATAGTGGCCAAAGGGAAAAGAAAAAGGAAACCACTATGGTTCTCCAAAGAGATGAGGGTCAAAGTCATGGCTAATAAGCTGAGTTTCAGGAAATATAAGAGGAGCCAAAGGGAGGAGGACAGGGAGGTGCACCTTGAATATCTAAGGGAAGCAGGGAATGCTGTTAGGAGGGTGAAGGCACAGACAGAAGAGAGCTTAGCACAGTCTGTAAACAAACAGGATAAGACATTTAATAGGTACAACAGTGAAAGATGAAAAAACGGGGGGAATTGTTAGACTCAAAGGGGAGAAGGGAGAGTGTAAGGGGGGGATCTGGACAAGGCAGAAATACTGCACAAACACTTCTGCTCAGTATTCACTAAGGAGGGGGGCGGGTCAAGCACCACAGTTGGGTTGCAGAGGTAATGGGGAGAGGTGAACACCAGTCCATTCACAGTGGCGAAAGTTCTGGAAGAACTCACAAAGCTGAAAGTGGATAAGGCCATTTGGCCAGATGGCATCCACCCGAGGATATTAAAGGAGCTGCAAAGGGAACTAGTAGAATCTCTGGTGGCCCTGTTCACAGAGTCACTCAAAAGGGGTGTTCCAGAGGACTGGAGGAGGGCACATGTAGTCTCACTGCACAAAAGTGGCAGTAGGGAGGAGGCAGGGAACTACAGGCCAGTCAGTCTCACCTCAGTTGTGGGGAAGATCATGGAGACACTGCTGAAAGAAAGGATAGTGGCACATTTGGAATCCAGTGGTGCTCAGGATCTGAGGCAATATGGATTCACAACAGGAAGGTCATGTCAAGCGAATCTAATAGTTTTTTTTTGATTGGGTTATTAGGGAACTTAATCAGGGAGGGGCAGTAGACGTTGCCTACCTGGATTTCAGCAAAGCCTTCAACACCGTCCCACATAGAAGGCTGATTAACAAGATGGGTAGTCTGGGCATGGGAGACAAGGTGGTGAACTGGGTTAGGAACTGTTTAACAGACAAGAAACAGAGGGTGTTGGTAAATGGGGTACAATCTGGGGAGAGGGGGATGACCACAGAAACATAGAAACATAGACTTTGACGGCAGATAAGGACCTCTAGGCCCATCTAGTCTGCCCATTTCCCTACCTACAGGATAGGCCGCAGATCCTAGTTAACCAACAGCCTATTTCTTCCTGCCCCCCACAAGAATTGCCTTATGTCTGTCCCATGCATTCTTGAATTCTCCCACAGTTTTAGAAGGTACCACAGGGATCAGTACTAGGACCTGTTCTGTTCAATGTCTTCATTAGTGACATTGCAGAGAGGCTGAAAGGAAAGGTCTGCCTGTTTGCAGATGACATCAAGATCTGCAACAGGGTGGATACTCCAGAAGGGGTGCAGAAAATGAAGAGGGACCTGGAGAATCTTGAAAGATGGTCAGAGATGTGGCAACTGAGGTTCAATGTAAAAAAGTGCTAAATAATGCATCAGGGTAGAGGGAACCCTGGGGAGAGCTACAGGTTGGGGGGGGAGCTGACTGTCACCAAAGAGGAAAGGGACCTAGGGGTCATCATCTCTGATGACCTTAAGGTATCAAAGCAGTGTACAAAGGCAGCAGGGAGGGTCAGTGTCATGCTGGGGAGCACAGGCAAGGGTAACACTAGCAGGAGGTGGGAGGTGGTGATGCCATTGTATAAAACATTGGTAAGGCCTCATCTGGAGTACTGCATGCAGTTCTGGAGGCCACACCTGCGCAAGGACATAGATACGGTGGAGACTATCCAGAGAAGTGCAACAAAGATAGTTCAGGGCTTACACCACAAAACATTTGAGTAGAGACTAAGGGACCTCAATATGTACTTACTGGCAAAGAGGAGACAGCGGGGGGACATGATTGAAACTTTCAAGTACCTCTTGGGCCTAAACAAGGTGTAGGCAGGGGAGATTTTCCAATGTAGAAAAAGTATTAGAACAATGGGGCACAATATGAAATTGAAAGGGGGTAGATTAAGAGGTAATGTGAGGACATTTTTCTACACAGAAAGGGTAATCGACACATGGAATAGTCTGCCACAAGAAGTAGTGGGGGCAAGCACAGTGGGGGGGGTTAAGAATGCTTGGGACAGGCACAAGGGAAGCCTGAGAGGGAAGGGGGTGATGAAAAGCCATTGATCACATAAGGTCCGTGGCCACATACAATGTATAGGACCTACGGGCAGACTGGATGGGCCTAGTGGTCCATATCTGCCAACAATTTCTATGTTTCTATGTTCATTGGCCACCCCACCTGAACCTTATCCATACCCTAAATCCATGGCTACAACACCAGGTCAAGTTTGGCAAACTATCAGCTGAAACCCCTTTCCTAGCCCCTCCTATGCCTGATAGCAGGACTTGAGGACTTTGAACCACACCAACTGAACCAGGGATACCAGTCATGGAAGAAATACTCCCTTCAATATCTCTACCAATTTTTTACTGGAGCCTCAGTCCACTCCTTTACCGAACTCCAGTCTCACTATGGCCTACAAAGATTGGAATTGTATAGCTCTCTACAGGTCTAACACTACATCCTTTCACTACCTTTGGGGCTTGCATCTCAGACATAAATCCTGCTATTAACCTATTGCATCAATTTCTTTAGAAATGGGATCCAACCCCGTATAATCTCACAAATTTACCAAGCTCTCTTTGTCTCCCAGGGGAGTGATTCTATGGACACAGCATTAAAATGGAAGGAGACTAGAGTTCTTCTATATAAGAGTAATCCCTAGGTGGCGCTATCCCAAGGGCTACTACCCCTGCCTGTGTGGCTAGTGACAGGTTGAGGGGCCTAGGTTCGTGGACGGGTGCTTCCACCCAAAGGTCAGGGTTGGCTGTGGTAAGCCTAACCACATCTCAGCCCTCTGGGAAACTGTGATCCCCCCTAATTCCCACTAGTGGCCCTTTACATCCACAGGAGAAACCTTCCCAATTCCTCAAATAGGCAAACCGATTATACATACAGATAGCACTTACCCCCCAGGACTGGTTCTTACAGCACGTCTCTGAGGACCCCCTGTAAAACAAGGTTAAGTAATACACACAGCCACAATGCAATGCTTTTTCTATATGTACTGACACCACAGGCAGAACATAGTTCAATAACAACAGATCTGATTTATTAGAGGGGGCAGTAACAAGGAAGGGGAAATCAGGTTGATTTGGCTGAAACACATAAATTACAGTACGGTGCATGCACTCAGGGTCCAATAGTCACACTCTCCAGGTACCCGGGATGGGGGGGGCTAGCCAGGTCCGTTGCCCGGGGTTGACCTGCTTGGTGCAGCTGGTTGGGGCCCTGTGAGGAGAAAAGTACATGCACAAACACACAATTGTAATCCGTAGCCCAGGGGCTCAGTTCGTGACAATCAGGATGAAACAGTTAAATCAGGTGACATACTTTCAATTGGTAAAAGTTGCAGGGAGCTACACTGATTATTACTCATGACACCCAGGCTGAACACAGGAGGGATGGTGGATTGAAGTTCTGGATTGCCAGAGGAGGGCTCACCCGATGTGGTCCTGACGCAGTGCTTGTTCGGGCAGGGGCAAGGGGCAGGTCCCCTGGCAGGTCCTTCATTGATGACTTGACTCTGTGCAGCAAGGTAGTGCTGCAAGACCCCTGTGGCTGGGCCTATTGGTAGGCAGCACGGATTTAGTCTGAGGTTTCTGCTGGGCAGCAACTTCCAGCACTAACACACAAGTCACTGTGGGGGAAACAAACCATGATCCCCAGCCAGCATCTCGCACGTTTATATGTAAAAAGCTTGTACTCAGTGGGGGAAACAAACTGTGATCCCCATCCAGCATCTAGCACATTCATATGTAAAAATACTTGTACTGTGCCAGGCCACAAAGTCCTGAAAGGCCGATCGCTTCTCAGCACAATCTTCGGTCTTCTACAGGTTAAGCCTGGTCCCAACAGCAACAGCTTGCTTCTTCATCACAAACTTCGGAATCAGTCTGATTGAAAGTCTTCTGCAGCTTCTTCAGGCAGAAATCAGGCTAGTAGGCCTATAGTCAGGCCTTCCACGGAATTCCTGCGCAAACTACACCACAATGGCCACTTGAACACACACACAGCAGTGTTGTTCCTTCATCTCCCAACTCGAATCTGGCTTGCCAGCAAACAATATTCAAATTCACTGGTCAATTTTCAAGTATCCTATAATGACATCCTCTTATTAAAAAGCCCTACACCAAATTCAATACAAACTATTTAAAGTGCAGAAAAACTCTAAGCATACAGCATTAAATATACATATCATATACGTGACTCTTATTATAAAAATAACATATCAAAAAATTAAACAGAACCAGAAAAATAAGAAATATAGAGAAGGAAGATTATTGGGGGGGGAGGGGGGAAGAGAGGGAAAAGGAAAAGACGAAAAATGTTTTTTCTATGAATACCAATAAATAATGTTACCTTAGCATGCAAACACAAAAAAACTATTATCACATATTTATCTCATTTTAATATAAGGTTTAAGATCAAAGCCAGAGTTCAAACCGGGGAACACATAGCTTTAAGCTTCAAAATCCAAAAAGTTTCCCTCTGGAGAACTAAATCATCAAAATTACCACCACAAGATGATGGGTACACTTTATCAATTGCTTTAAAAACAAACTGATGCTCTCTCATTTCTGCCATCATGCACATGTTGAGCTGTAGCATACGTCAAATCCCACTTCTCAATGGCAAGTACATGCTCACCTGCTCTAATTTTAAAACTGAGTGTAGTTTTTCCTACTAAAATGCTTTGCAACTGCACTCAGCTAAACAGATCACACCACTCATATCACAAGTAATACAGTGTCTAATCGCAAACATTCGATCTGTGTTGGCACTCCTAAACTCTTTGCAGTCCATTACATTTTTACAATGAACACATCTTCTGCAGGAATGACATCCTCTTCCTGCCACATCTAGCCATATTTTACTCTTAGATTCAGAAAAATGACTACGAACTAATTTAGTTCTTAAAGTGGAAGCCTTACATACGTGGGGGGGGGGGTACTGATGCTATTTTTAATAAATCTGGATCTGCAGTTAAAACCTGTCAATGTTTCAAAATGACCTTTTGTACTTGTGCATGTCCTGAATAATCCAGAACAAAATTAAACCTTTCTTCTCTGTTCTCTCTTGTTTTTGTCTGATTCAAAAGGTCATTTCGTTCAGTGTTCATGGCAGTAATCTTAGCTTCCTATATGACTTGGGGTTCATAACCCCTTTGCTGAAACCTCATACTTAATCTTTCTGCTTCTGCTTCAGAAAGGTCATCCAAGCTATAATTCCTCCAAGCACTTACATACTGTACCTTAGGTATATTTTGTTTAGCATGCTTAGGATGACAACTTGTAACCATTTAAATATAATTAGTGTCTGTCACCTTTCTAAACAAATCAGTACAAATTATCCCATCAGTTTGTTTTTTCAGTGTCAAATCCCAAAAGTTAACTGTATGCATATCTGCATTATACATAAAGTGCAAATGCTCATTACTGTTGTGCAGATAAGTTAAAAAAGCTTTCAATTTATCACCACTGCCCTTCCAAATTAGCAACACATCGTCAATAAAACAACGATACAAAAAATGTTTACTATAATGAGGATTATTCACTGAATCCCAAATTACCTTCTCTTCCCATAAACCCACATATAAATTTGCAACAGAGGGTGTGCATGTCACCCCCATAGCTGTTCCCTTTACCTGCAAAAAAGTTTCTGATTAAACATGAACACACTACTTTTCAAAACAAATTCTAACAGTTTCAAAAGAAAATCTGTTTGTTGGTAACTCAGTATTGTTTCTTTGATAAACTAACCAAGCTCCAGCGCCCCCTCATGGGTGATACTGGTATATAGTGCTTCTATATCCAAAGTCACTAACATGGTCTCCAATTCAATCTCTTTATCCTTTAAAAGTCTCAAAACACCCATTGTATCTTTCAAATATGCAGGCAAGGACTGGACCCACCAGCGTAAAAATGAATCAAGATATTTTGACAGTGGCTCAGTCAAGGATCCCATTCCACTTATAATTGGACACCCCGGGGGTTGCGCTAGAGATTTATGAATTTTTGGCAGCATATAAAACGTTGCTCTTATCGGTGAATCTATAATCAAAAAAATCTCTAGTCTTGGTGGTAATAATGTTAGAGGCATGTGTTTCTTTAACACACTCATCAATTGCAAATTTAAAGTCTGTTGTTGGATCACAAGTCAATGGCTGATAGAATTGTCTGTTGTTTAACTGTCTTTCTGCCTCTTGCACATAGTCTGTTTTATTCATTATCACTACATTTCCACCTTTGTCAGCCTTTTTAATTATAACGCTGTTGTTATTCTGTAGTGTTTCCATGGCTGAACATTCCTTTTTATCTAAATTATTAAAATTCAAAGCAGGAAGATCCCCAAACAGACTATCGAGATCTTTTTCAACTAACGTTTTAAATGTAGAAATAGCTGAACTAGGTAAAGGACAGAAGGTAGCTTTGGGGTGAAAAACATTCATTTCTTGTCCCATATTCTCGTGCATATTGTCATCCTTATGTTTTTTAAAAAATGACTTTATGCTCAGATTTCTGCACATACATTCCAAATCAATATAAGTACTCACTGGATCTACTTTACACATGGGTGTGAAGTTTAAGCCATGTTGTAATAACAAAATTTCAGGGTCAGTCAAAGTTTGTGAGGAAAGATTCATTACCTTATGGGGTGGGCAGAATGAGAAGAGATCTGGATAAACTAGCAAAATGGTCAGAAGATTGGCAACTGGGGTTTAACGCAAGGAAGTGCAAGATCATGCACATAGGGAAGAGAAACCCTGAAGCCACCTATAGGCTGGGAGGAGAATTGCTGGCAATCACAAGGGAAGAAAGAGACTTGGGCGTCATCATCTCTGATGACCTGAAATCATGCAAGCAGACCACTAAAGCAGTAGGTGAGGCTAGAGGGATGTTGAGGTGTATTAGTAGGGGTATCACAAGTCGGAAGAGGGAGGTAATAATCCCTCTTTACAAGATGTGGTTAGGCCCCATCTGGAGTACTGTGTGCAGTACTGGAGGCCACACCTTCACAGGGACATTAAACAAATTGAGGCAGTCTGGAGAAGGACAACCAAAATGGTGCAGGGACTGCATCAGAAAACACATGAGGACATATTAACTGAGCTCAGTATGTATACCCTAGAGCAAAGGAGGGAGAGAGGTGATATGATTGAAACATTCAAACACCTTAAGGGCTTTAACAAGATGAAAGAGTCTAACATGTTTCAATATAAGAAAAATAGCAGGACAAGAATACACAGTATGAGAATAGAGGGAAGCCGATTAAGATGTAATGTGAGGAAGTTCTTTTCACAGAAAGGGTGGTGGATGCATAGAATGGCCTATCTCAGGAAGTGGTGGATATGAATACAGTGCAGAGCTTCAAACAGGCATGGTATAGGCATAAGGGAGCAATACAGATGAGTATAAATAGATAGGCCATTGACAGAGCAAAGGCCAATGGCACATTCATAAGGTAGAAAAAGAAATGGGCAGACTGGATGGGCCTTGCAGTCCTTATCTGCCATCAACTTCTATGTTTCTATGTTACCTGTAACTCAGGCTGTTGGTGCTGTGGTATCAGAATAGACATCCTCTATTCCTCCGATTCGGCCTGTTGTTCTGACGATAACTGTTCAGTTGGCCTCCATTGCTGGTGATGTAATTTCTCTTTCCTCCACGTGTGCCCTTGCCCCAAGATACACTTCCCATTGAAAATTATTGATCCTCATGCTGTGCCGTGCTTGTAATGGGGGGTCTGTCTCTGGCTCGTCCCAGTGAAGAATAGAAAAAAATGTTTTTGTTTTTTCCTTTTCCCTCTTTTTTTCTTCCTCCCCTTCCAATAATTTTTCTTTCTCTATTTCTCTGATTGTTCTGGTTCTATCACCTATATATTGGTGTACTTTGTGAGTGTGAACCCAACCTTCGATAAAGGATTTATTCCGAAATGCGTCAGGTGGGCACACAATTGTCTCTTTAATAAAGCTGCTTTTTATGTGACAATAGTGGTGTCAGCTATTGATTTTGAAGTGGTGAGTGCTGTTTTTTTTGTAGCTGTGAAACTTTATATTTGACCCTATAGCACCCCATTCCTTGTGCACAGCATTTTGGTATTTGTATCTGTTATATTTAGAGGGCCTGAGACCCTTGGCCTTTAGAAGCAGAAGGCTGATATCAAGTGAATGCAACTATACAATTCAAAAGTTAGAATTTTTGGCATTGAAATGAGCCAGTGTAGACCAGTTGTATGAGTACCTGTATGTTGCCCACATCACAGTAAGAACTGATAACATTCTGTTAACCTATATCAAAACAACAGCCACGCTTGACTCAACTGGTCATCGTTGGCTTTCAGCATTATTCATAAACTTTTTCACAGAAAGAGTGGTGTATTCCTGGACTAGACCTTCTGCAGAGGTGGTGGGGGCCAAAAACAGTGGTGAGGTTCAAGAATGCATTGGATAGGCATAATGGAATCTTAGTGGAAAGGAAGGGAGAAGGGAGAATGAGACAGATCAATTAGGGTCTGCTGTGATGCTGTAGGTAGGGAAAAATGTAAAGACTGAGCCAAGCAGTCCCTATCTGCCATACAATTCTACATTCTGTGTCTATTAGACACCACAAATGAGGACTGGGTCAGAATTTCTGAAGCAACTGTGCAAGCCTTGTGCAAGAAGTACAACACTGATGAGCAACCATTCGCCTGTAAATTCAAATCACTTTGTCAACAATTTTGGTACCACTGTTAAATGTTTTCTTGCAGCCTACTGCAGTTTCACAGCTGTTGACAAATCTTCATTGCAAAACTTAAACAAAAAAGGTCTACAGAGAGAAAAGTGCAGAGACCTATGTTTTATAGTCATTATACCTGTGCTCAAGAGAGGGAAAACCAGCCAAGTAACCATCATACACAGAGATTCTACTTTGTTCGCTCAGAGAATGGCAGACATTGAAAATCTTTGATGGACTGGTATACAGAGAGTTTCAAGGCACAGATGGGCACAAGAAACACCAATAGTTGTTGCTAGTTAACTTCCATGAACATGTACTGACAGCACTGCATGAAGAAATGGAAAATGTAGGTCTAGATTGTATGCTAGACCTGGGGCCAAATATCCAAAAGATTGCTCCTCTGCAAAACCCAGTTTGAATGTGCAAACAGGGTTTTGCACTGAAGTCCCATATTTAAAAGCGTTTTTTGTGCTGGTTTACTGGGCTTGTGCTGGGCCAAAAAGTGGAGGGGCACACAAGGCAAAACTATGCAAACTGGGGACCAGGGGCCTGAATATCAGCGCAGTCTGATATTCAGTGCATTTGCTCTGCTTTGCGTGGTCCCCTTGCGCAGAGAAAATATCATGGACAGAATCCTAGTCTTAATCCAGCACAACTGTAGTGGTCACTGGACATAGTGCATCAGGGCCTCCTCAACACAGTAGGCCCCAGTGTCTAGTGGCTCCCCCTCCCACTGATCCCAGTCCCAGCAGATGTACAGGAAAATCCTGGTGTCCAGTGGTTCCATCCCCCTCCTGACATCCGTTCCCGTACATTATTAATAATTCCCTGGTGTCCAGTGGTCCTTCCCCCCACCCGACATCCATTCCTGTATAGTACTATGCATTCCCTGCTGTCCAGTGGTCCTTCCCCCAACTCGACACTGGTTCCCATATTGTACTATGAATTCCCTGGTGTCCAGTGGTCTTTCCCCCCACTCAACACCTGTTCTCACATTGTACTATGAATTTCCTGGTGTCCAGTGGTCCCTTCCCCCTCCCAACACCCATTCCTGTACAGTAGTCCAGTGGTTCTTGCCCTCACCCAATCCCCATCCCTGTACATATGAAAGCCCCCCCACCCTAGTGTGTCACAACTCCCCCCACACACACATGGCCATGGATGGTCCGCCACAACCATGCGACTTCTGTGTCAAATCAGCCCCCTCCATGAAAGCCCTGGCCCCATTTCAAAGACATAGCTATACCTGCAGCCCCAGGCAACCCCCCCATTGATGGTAATGGTCCCCCCACCCACCCACGCACAACACCTAAAACCCACCCCGATCCCTCTTACCATACAGTGCTATGCTGAAATGATGACTGGTGATACAACCCAACCTCACACAGCCTTGGCTACCTGCTGTCTGACATTTGAAGAGAGCATGCTGTTTATTTATAGAGTGACATGCCCTATGCATAAGCAGTGCACTCCCTGCAAATGTCAGATACTGGGTGGCCGAGGTGGTGTGAGGTGGGGTTGTGTCACCCACCATCATTTCAGCACGTCACACACCGTATGGTAAGTAAGACTGGGGGAGGTCATTGGTGCTGTGAGTGAGTGGGGGGAACCACTGCTACTAGGGGGGGGTTGCTTGAGGCTGTGGGCATGGCTATTTATTTGAAACAGGGTCAGGGCATTGTTGAGGGGTGCAATTTGACACAGGAGTTGCATGGCTGTGGCGGGCCAGCCATGGCCGTGTGTGTGCAGGGGACTTGTGACACATTGGGCAAGGGGAGATTTCATATGTTTGGGAATGGAGATCAGGTGGGGGAAGGGACCACTGGACACCAGGGAATTGTTACTATTGTATGGGAATGGGTGTCGGAAGGGGGGAGGGACCAATGGACCCCAGGGAATTCATAGTACAATGTAGGAACGGGTGCCCGCATGGGGGAGGGACCACTGGGCCCCAGGGAATTCATAGTACAATATGAGAGCAGGTGTTGAATGGGGGGAGGGACCACTGGACACCTGGGAATTTATAGTACAATACAGGAATGGGTGTCAGGTGGGGGGAGGGACTACTGGACCCCAGGAAATTCATAGTACAATATGGGAGTAGGTGTTGGGTGGGGGGGAAAAGACCACTGGACTCCAGGGAATTCATAGTACATTGTGGGAACAGGTGCAGCATGGGGGTAGGGACCACTGGACAAAAGGGAATTATTAATACTGTACATGAATGGGTGTTGGAATGGGGCGGTGGGACCACTGGACACCAGGGATTTTTTACTTTGTTATGAGTAACTGGGAGTGGAAGGACAGAGGAAGCTGCTAGCACTGGGGACAGCTCACGGGACAGGCAATTTTCAGCACTAAAGAGCCTCCAGCTCCATGCAATTGTGTCTATTAGGGGCATGCAAATGGCCTAGCACCTTGCATGCCCAATGGGCTCATTTGCATGGGGACTTTTGAATATTTTAAATATTGCCCCAGCACTAACTATTGCAGGGGCCATATTTTGCGGGAACTATTGGGGGGGCTAAGTGGCTTTGCACTGGTCTGAAACGGACCTGTATTCAGAGGAATAGCACTTTGCGCTATTCCTCTGAATATGGCATTTTCACCCACATGCACTATTGCAAGATGGAGTGCCAACGTTTGCACTCCACCTTGCTCTTTTTTGAATATCTGGCCCCTGATTTTAGACAGACTCTACTGGTCCATGATGGGCGTAGAAATTACAGAGTACTGTCAATAATGTATGTGTTTTATTCAAAGAAAGACAAATTGTCCAAGCATGCATCGCCTCTTGTCAATATCACTACTAATGCTCCCATGGAAATTGATTATATTGATTTGCTACTTTTTGAACCCGACAGTAAAAATATTGCCAATGTGTCAGTAGTGACTTAACATTTCTCACAATATATGCAGGCCTTTCCAAGCACAGACCAACAAGTGTTCATAGTAGCTAACGTCCTGATGGAGAAGTTCATTTTTCACTATGGTGCACCTCAAAAAATCCATTCAGATCAGGGCAGAGATTTTGAAAGTAAATTGGTAAAATAATTTGTGTCTGGGTGGGACATTCCCAAATCAAGAACAACTTCATATTATGTGTAAGGTGACCATCAACCAGAATGCTTTATCAGGACTTTTTTTTAAAAAAATGCTTGGTACTCTAGATCCTAAACACAAGTCAAAAGGGAGTCAATGAGTAAGAACCCTTGTGCATGCTTACAATTGTTCAAAAAGTGATGCAACTGGCTATTTGCCCCACTATCTCATGTTCGGATGAGAAGCTAGCTGCCTGTGGACATTTGTTTTGGAGTTTCTGCTGACGGAGCATGCCCTGAAATATATCTGCAGTATGCAAAAATACTCAGGGATCAGTTGGACTATGCATACAAGCTAGCTTCAGAAAACCCTGAAAAGAGAAACCAAGTTAACAAAGTGAGATATAAGAAAGTGAGGGCCCAAAAACTGTTGCCAGGAGAAAGGGTCTTGGTGAGAAATCTTGGTTTGCAAGGAAAACATAAGATTGCCAACTGCTGGGGAAACATTGTTTATGTAATAGTAAAGCAACTAAATGACATGACAGTGTACAGAATTCAACCAGAAGGAGAGTCAGGAAGACGAAGGATGATCCATAGGAATCCTTGGTTGCCAGCTGGCCAGATAGAGACAAATGTAAATCTGGATGTGCCCGAACCACCCCAGAAATGACAAACCAGATTCATATTGCACAGCAATGCAAATACACCTCATGCTAGTGAGGATTCTAAACCATATGACTCCACAAGTATCCAGCCACCTACAATTCCACAAGTAGTGCCTGAAGACTTGCCTGATGATGGAACAGAACCTGGACAGTACTGTTCCACAGAACACAGTCCTGGCTTCCTGAGGGAGGTCACTGCTAGAGATGCAGTGAAGTTTTACTACCTTAGCTAGATAGAGGCAAAGTCACCCACTCAGCATCCTTTTTGAGCTACGCGAAGTCCCCATTAAAATGGGCCACTTTGCCTTTAAATGACTTCACGTTGCCAACTTCACATTCACTTCACCTTATTTTCAGAAAGGCGAAGTGTGTAAGAATTGAAACAGCCCACAGATCACATGTCTCACCCAGTCTGTAGGTCACATACTGTAGGCAGGAAGTTAATCAGACAAGACAGTGAAATAGTTTCACTTTCACCTTGCCAAGTCTTGGAGAAAGAGTTGTTTTGTGTTGAGAGAGAGCTAGATTGTAGTTCAAATTTGCCATGGAATTTGCTGATATTTTGCAATTTAGTTGCATATTTCTTGTTTAGATTTGTGCCCCTTTTGAGTTCATATTCCTGATTCCTTATTTTAACTATTTTTATTTTTGTTTCTGTAATTATTCTTAATAGTTTAATTTGTTTTTTGTGTAAAATGGAAAGTTGTTGATTTGGTTTGGGAGTGCATAGAGGAGATCATGTCAGGTCATGTATGTGCGGTGGCACCATGCATATAAACCGCAGCATTTTGTTCACTGCTAGTGCTCTCCTCCCTGAAAGTGCAGGTAGTGCTGCCATGCAAGCACCCCACTGGTGGCACCTAGCAGTGCTCCCCCACTGCTTGACTTTGCCCCAGCAGATCAGCAGCAGCAGGAAGTCTTACAGGAGCTGCCACAGCAGGAAGAACAGCAGCAGGTTGTTCCTCCCCCCAACTGTCTACCAGCAGGCTGTAACATCTAGGGCCCCCACTGCCAGTGCCCAGTCCGCCACGTAGCTCTGTTGCGTGGCATTTCTTTATTTCACTTCCCGGTGACCCCAATGTGATGAAGTGCAACATCTGTAGTGTGCTGGTGCATCGTGGGCCCAAGGGTAGTCATGTTGGGACAGGTGAGCAGCGCACTCACCTTGCAAACCACCACCATGCAGAGTGGGAGGCCAAGGCAGTAGAATGTGCCAGCAATGCTCCTGCTGTGCAACAGGTGGCAGCATGGCATTTGTTTGCATGGGACGAGCAACATAGAAGGGTGAGGGCCCAAGTGGCTGCTCCTGCACCTGCATGGCAGGGAAACCCAGCAACTATTCCTGCTACACACACTGATCTGGGTCTTTTGTGGCGTGAGGTAGACCACCTTAATAATGTGGTGGAGAACCTGCAGCAGCAAATGGAGGGCCATCAGCTCCAAATTATGTCAATGTTCCAACTGCTGCTGAGTCACCATAACCTGGACAAGTAGTGTTCTTGTTTTCGGTATATGTTTCATTTTGTGTTCAATCTTTCTTTTTCATAATATTGTTTTCCCCCAAAAAATTGTAAAAACACCCCCAAAAAACAGGTTAAAGAACATAAAAAAATGACGGCCTTCTCTTCCTTCTTTTCCTGGTTAATAATCTTTTTACAAACAGGATTTTTTTTTTCACAGTAATGTTTTCTTCCTGTCATGTTGTTTGTGTTAAAGCAGCAGCGCAATAATCTGTTAAAGAGCAGATGCGCACTGTCAGGTACCCAGCCCCCTGGAAACATGTATGATAGCTGACTTGGCCCAGTGTTAAATATTAATAATACCATTCGGTACCATCTATTGAAGCAGGAACAGTCAGTATGGATCTCAGTCCATATCCAAAGCTTAATAATCCACAGCAACTGCAGTAGGATAAAGTTCCCAAAAGTTTATTTTACCAGCACACAGATAGAGATTCTCCTCCTCACATAGCACTCCAAATTTTGTTTCACGGTACCCATGCTTTGTCAAGGCTGAGGTGGTAATTGGCATTACACCCTATGTAAGAAGTTTAATTAAAGTGACAGTGCTAAAAAGCACAGATATAAAGTGCAAAAAGTTGGTGCATACATAGGGACCGATTCTAGAAGGGTGGCGCAAGTTGCCACCGAAAGCAACTTGCATCACCCTCAACTGCAACAATGACCCTGCACCCTATTTTAGAAGGGGCAGGGTATCTGCAGCAAAGTCCCGCAACTTGCGACATGCTGCCAGGTATGCTGAACTGTGGGCACACCAGGCGAGCATGTCGCAAGCCACAACAGCAGGGTGGCATGGTCAACCCACCCCCACCCGTGCCACACCCAGAGTCGCCAGCAGCAAATGCGGTATATACCCAGGGAATCCCTGTTAGATTAGTGCCCCTCCCCATCACTGTTACACACAGATACATATCCCCTATGCCCTGGTAGTCTAGCGGCCCCCTCAAACTGTATATAATAAATATTTTTCCCCTTATCCCTGGTAGTCTAGTGGCCCCCCCATACTGTATAAATGAAATATTATTCATCTAATCCCTGGTAGTCTAGCGCCCCCCCCACCGTACTGTATGAAATCTGTATTGATCTCCTTATCCCTGATGGTCTAGCGGCCACCTGTACTGTATGTAATAAATATTGTTCACCTAATCCCTGGTAGTCTAGTGCCCCCCGTACTGTATTTTTAATTATTATTGTATGCAATTTCATATAGTATTAATCATAGAAAATGTAACTGTAATTTCTGATTAAGATTAATGTTGAGTAAGTTTTAAAAAACATTAAAATGGATAAATGATGCCATTTAAAAAGAGACTGTTTTAAATGTCAAGGCTCTGTGCTCTAGCCGTACAACAGAGATATATGAAATATGTATTGATTCATTTCTGAGCACGGCTTTACAGTAAGCGCTCATACTGCACTTAGTCAGCAGCTGGCCATGGAGGTGAGAGGTGGGCTGTGCCACTTGCCAGCTGGGGATGGGTGAGGGGGTGCTGGGTGGGCTGGCATGGATGGGAGGGGGGTGGGGCACTAGACTCTCAGGGAATTGGTGGTCATGATTTATTTGATGATGTTTGGGGGGCCACTAGACTACCATGGATTGGGTGAACAATATTTAATTTATACAGTACGGGGGGGCCGCTAGACTACCAGGGATAAGGAGAACAATACATATTTCAAACAGTATGGGGGGCCGCTTGACTACCAGAGAATTAGGGGGTATATTATGTATACATTGATGGGAGGGGAACTAGACTACCAGGGCAGGCTTTTTGCCACATTTGCAGTGGGCAACTCACGGTTCGGGGCACGGGTGGGGGATGGCAGTGCCGCCCTGCGGGACTTCTGCTAATGGGTGTTTCAGAGGGATGGAGGTATGGGTAGCCCTGTGGACTCCCACTGGGGTTTGCTGGGCATGGGGGGGGGAAACTGTGCACTGACCGCTGGACAGCCAACGGGTCTACAGGACCCCTGGGTATTCAGAAGTTACACCAGCCAAATGCTGGTGTAACTTATGTTGCAGGTGCTCCTCTGGGGTTCCCAGAATCCCGACTCTGGGACTTTGTGGCTGCCCCTTCTAGAATGGGGCTTAATTGTTACTGTAAACCCCTAGTGTCATGTCACAGGGGCTTTGCGTGGCATAACTGCTGTTTGAGCAGGTGGCCTGCTACATGCTCATAGGCCACTTTTAGAGAATTACGCATGCCGCAACCAATATGTGTTGCCACATGCGCCATTCTACTTGGCACAACTGCTGTTATGCCAGGCATAACCCTTATAGAATCTGGCCCATGATCTGTATTTTAGACACCTTTTACTAGATCTTACATTAAAATCCATGTCAAGCAGTTTATAGACCAGCCTTTGGTGGTACAATACATACATATAGATCAATTACTATTATTTAATAGCATACCCCTTTATTATCCTTATTTATTATTATCCTTTACACAAACTTTTGCAGGTTATATCTGCACTTTTTTACACAATGACTTTAATTAAACTTCTCAAATCATGTCCCATGTGTAATGCAAATTGCCACCTCATCCTTGACAAAGCAATGACATTGGAGATGTCATTAAGGGAAAAATGTGCCTATTTGTGGATGACACCAAGCTCTGTAGAAGAGTGGACACAGCTGAAGGGATACCGGACCTACAGAAAGATCTGGAAAAGCTGGGGAAATGGTCCAGGATCTGGCAGCTTGGCTTCAATGCCAAGAAATGCAAAGTTATGAATATTGGAGCCAAGAATTCCAGGACGGAGTACTATCTGGGTGGAGTCCAAGTATCTGCATCAGAGGAGGAGAATGACCTGGGAGTACTGATCACTAGTGACCTGAAGCACTCCACGCAGTGCAAGAAAGCAGCAGCAAAGGCAAACAAGATACTGGAATGCATATCTAGGGGGATCAGTAGTAGGTGAGAGGAGGTTATACTGTCCTTGTACAGGTCACTGGTAAGGCCGCATCTAGAGTATGGAGTTCAGTACTGGTGCCCACACCTAAAAAGAACATTAAACCTGCTGGAGAAGGTCCAGAGGAGGGTTTCAAAGATGTCAGCAGGTCAACATGGTAAGGCATACAAGGAGAGATTGAGGGCACTGAACATGTACTCTTTGGAAGACAGGAGAGACAGAGGGGGCATGATTGGGACCTTTAAGTACTTGAAAGGAATAAATAAGGTTGTTAAGGAGAGTCTCTTTAAGCTGAGTTGCAACCATACCATGAAAGGGCAGAGTCTTAAGCTGGAGGGTGAGAGGTTTAGGAGGGAGGACAGAAGCACTTTTTCACAGAGAGGGTGGTGGACACTTGGAATGTGCTACTAGAAGAGGTCATCTCATTGAAGACAGTGGGCAGCTTTAAGAGATGCTGGGATAGGCATAGGGGAAAGGTAAGGATCATGAGTAGAGAGGATGGGAGGAGTGGGGACAGAGGGCAGGGACATTAGCTCAAGCTGTGAACCCTGCAATATGAGCAGACTTAATAGACCAAATGGCCTTCTTCTGTTGGCTTCTTCATATGTTCATATGTAAAGCATGGGTACCATGTGAAAACGTTCAACTTGCTATGTGGGATGGGGCACCTGTATCTGTATGCTGGTAAAATAATGTTATGTGGAATTTATCCAACTGCATTGCCTGTGGATCATTAAGCTGTGGACAGTGAAAGCCATACTGACTGGTTTTCTTCTTCCAATAAAACAGTTATAGCACCCTGAATGTGTACCCACAGAAAAACAGAGGCATTTCCTGAACCTGCTGACACATCACCATGCAGGCAGGAACCCCATGTTAATTTTGTGATGTTAGTAAATTAATGCTGAGTGTGCACTCCATTGACTTGGATGGGCACAATCTTTCTGCAGCTGTTAGTGCTATTTATAGCTGCAATTTAGAAAACTGAAAGTGACTGCTGTAGTAAGAGTGGTTGATACTCCACTCCTGTGGTCTGTTTGATTTCTGTAAATTACAACACTAAGTAGTACAAAAAGCTGTAGAATAATCATGCCCTTACATGTCAATGGAGTGCACACTCTGAATTCATTTACTGATGTCCCAAAATTAACATGGGGGTGCCTGCCTGGGGGGGTGTCAGCCTGTTTTGGACACTGCTCCGTTTTTCTGTGGGTACACATTTGGGGTGCTGTAACTTTTTCACTGCACCGGACTGCATGGTAATATTAATACCCCTCAACACTGAAGTATGTCAGCTATCATATAGGTTGGAGGGGTGCTGGGTAACCACCTGACAGTGTGCACCTGCCCTTTAACAATTTTGAACTGTACAATTTTATTCTATTTTCAATCGTCCCTTATTTACTGACTTGTATGTATGATACCATTCCTTCCACAATTAATGTTCTTTTGCAGTATAAAAAGGAAATTAATGAAAATTCAAATGTGACGACTTGCCATTTGGCAAGAAGTGTCATCTGGCCGCTCATGAATGAATAAAAAGGTTTTAATTTTTTACTTTTTACAGTTAGCTAGCCAGTTTTATAAGTGTGATAACCCACTTCAGTCTGTGAGTGTATCAGGGCATTAATGCACTTCCCAGCTGGTGTAAGTCACTCTGGAAAGCCTTTGTGACTTACATCACATCCAGGACATGCATTAATGTCCTGACACACCCATGTTCTGTCATGGGTTCTTTGTAGCATGCTTACTCCCTTTTTTTGGATATGAAATAACAGTAGTGCTCCTTTTAATCTTGTTCTGAACCATTGTTTTAATCAGTATAGCCAGCTGTTTTTGAACACCTACTGCTCCGCAATGTAATGATGGCGTATCATGTCCTGCTAGATTGCATTGTACTGCTTTGAGTCACAACAGAAATGATTTGAAATGATAGATGTACAAAAACAGGTGTAAATACTGATGAAAGCCTGCCGCAAGCAAGATTAAAAGTAGCGCTGTGCTTATTATGTCATATGTGAAAAAACATAGTTCAGCAGTTGTAAATTGTGTAAATAAGGGTATCATATAGACAAGTCAGTAGATAACTACTACCAATCAAAAATTACATAGAAAAGTACAGGTAAAAATTGTCAGCAGATTATTGCACTGCTGTGGTAGTTGTCAAGTAATATAAGTTTTTGGGTACTGTTGACTGTGTTCTGTTTTCTTAGCATACTCACAAGAACCACAATAAAAATACCCTACCATCACCCAACACTATTATTGTACAACCACCCCAGAAAAAAATGACTATGATATGTGAATGTAGCATGCGTACACTGCTATCTTGCTGCATCATTCAGCATGCAGTATTGGTGTACTGACTCCCGATGAAGAATAATCACATGAGAAAATGTTCTGAAAAGTCACAATTATTTCAGGATGCACTGATTAAAGTGTGCACCAACAGCCACAACTCTGCATAAGTGTGCCCACTAAAGTGGCTGCTGTTAAAATGTCATGAAAAGGCTAGACTCCAGATGAAGAATAATCACATGAGAAAATGTTCTGAAAAGTCACTATTATTTCAGGATGCACTGATTAAAGTGTGCACCAACAGCTACAACTCTGGCACGTACTGTTGCTGCTGCTGTTGCTGTTGTCCTTCTGTTTTCTGTTGCTGCTGAGTGCTGACTGAGCTGATGCACAGTATGTTGCCAAATGATGATAGCCACAGATGACCATGGGGTGAACCATAATTTGATGTTCTAGAGGACCATTAATCTGCTGTGCTGACTGAAACATGCTGCCCTACGTATGTGTATTCATGTCACCATTGGTAATCTACTGTACATGTCACGCTCAGGTTTTCCAGAGACCCAGACATTTACTTTCTATATATGTAATCATTTCTTTTTTTTCTCTCACAGGTCATAGAGTCCTACTTTGGTTGCACACATTTCAGCTTGCTGATGACTTCGGCTGTTTGAAAACTGTCAAGCCATGAAAGGTAAGTATTTCTCTTTTGGGGGGAGAGGGTGAGGGGGATTTGGGGCATCATTTGAAAACAAGTTTCAATAATGTTTTTGTCTTCTTTACAGGTTTTCTGTGTATCCTCTAGATTCATACCAATTGCATGTCTTCTGATTTGAATAAAGCACTGATGGTAGCACAAAGCACCTAAATGTTACTGCAAACAGACGAAGAAGAAATTATTCAGACATCATTGTACTACCACATTCTGTTCCAAGTGTGGCTATTCCTGTCTATTATATCCAGCTTAAAATATTAAGCTATTAGTAGGCCAGTCCAGGACCAACTAACACATTTAGTGCATGTGACATGCACTGAACACTGTCTTAACTTTAGTTACATTACATGACGTTTTATCATGATCAGGATAAAATGTTGTACAACCATGGCATGCTGAAGTATGCCAGTGACAGATGTGCCTGAAAAATATATTATCTGGTCTGTATGTTACCTCCGTTGCATGCTTTGCACCAGCTTGAAAGACTAAAAAGAACAGATGAAATAAGATTGATACTTACCTGAAAATTATATCCTTTAGGTGGTAGTAGTGCTACAGTAGTCCTGTCCTGTTACACTGTTTGTAACTGGAACCTGTTAAAACAAAATGAAAATCAGTTGCCGGTATTTGGTGACAAAGGCATATACAAAAAGGTTAAGGAAGCATTCACACCACAGTTCGAGGAAAAACCATAGTATGAGAAATTAGTACATACTTACTGTAAACTAATGATAAAAAGAAGCGTGGTGGCTGCGGCTGGCTGTTGGTTCCTACAATGGGTATGGGCACATGTACACATTCTCTGTTTCTCACTCTCAGGAAGATGGGTGGCTATGGCTAGCTGTGGGTTCCTACATTGGACATGGGCACAGGTACACATTTTCTGTCTCTCACTCTCATTATGACAGGTGACTGGATATGGTGTGTTACAGTCTTTAAGTGTCAGGAGGAGGACATCTGTCATTTAATCAGCAGGATTTAAGTGGCTACAAGTTGACATTTGTGTTTATGAGGCTGACTGTGTTTGCTAATCACAGCACACATTCTGTTAATTGTACTCACAAAATCTACAAAGGGGAAGGTAAAATAGAATGATGGGTCATTATTTGTACTTGTCTGTCATATGGAATGAGAGTTAAGGACACTGTTTTTCTTTTATGAAAGACAAAAAAATGCTACCATTACGGAAACGTGACAGTCTTTAAACCTGTTGTACACTACCACCATCCTTCTCATACTGATCAAACAGGAAACTGCCATCGCAGTTGTCAGGGTCAGAGTTCTGCTCACTAGGGAATTACTTTTCCATGACTGAATCATCATCCTCAATGGTACACCATTTGACACTGCCACCAGGATGGTCTTCTTCTCCCACATCATCAGCACAACCATCATTGTGATGTGGTACAAGCACAGATGTGGTTGTTCAACTTGGTATGTGACCTTCATTCATTTTTATAAATGTCAACATGCTGACATTTGTAAGTGATAGCTCAGCATGACAGTCATGCACTTTTGCCCCTGCAGAACTGAATACCCTCTCCACACTTACACTGGAAGGTTGGCTGGTCAAGTACTTCAGTGCTACTGAAGTCAGCTCTGGCTATTCATTCACCTTGCCACTCCAGGACACCAGAGGATCATCAAGTACTGACAGATGCCTGTTTTCTGCAAAATAGGCATCAACCATGCTCTGTGCTGCACACAGTCCTGATGAGTCATTCACCTGTTCACAGAATTCATCAAAGTCACAGATTCCTACTTGAAACAAGGCGCCCTAAAGTGAGTTAATGGCAACCTGGTTTTCTGACACCCCCCTTTCCCCACAGACACCTTACTGGATGTGTTTACTCCACAGTGACCTTCTACCTTGTTATTCTGTGGTTTGCAGAACTTTGCATGTGACGTCTGTGCCCTGTGATCCAATCAGACCAACTGTCCAGTCAGATTTTGAACCTGATCAGGCCCTCCCTCCAGTAAGGATGGAATGCCACATTTGTAGTGTGGGTCCAGCATTGTTGCTATTCCAAATTCTGCACTTTGCTAAATAGTGACGATGTGGTGATTGCGGTCAAATATTGTAAGCATGTGTTTCAGTAATGCACTGCTTGACCTATCTTGACACATCAAAGCTAGGCTACAGATTCAACGAAGTCTGCCTCAGCACCCACAGCCCTGGAATGGCTTGAATAATGGATGCAGTGTCACCACTCACTGCCTGTGTTGCATGTTCAAACAGCCTCAAAATTGATAACACTGAGTCCATGAGGCACACTGTTCAGTTGTCATAGACATTAAGGTCCCTGTACTGTCACAGCTAGTGTGCATTACTAGGTATTCAGAGATGGCTTTGAACTGTTCATACAACCACTCTTCCATGTATAGTGTAGAGATCCAGCTCATTAAAACTCTTCAATCTTGAAGCAGTGCTGAGGGAGGCTGCTTTGAATCTAAAGCTGCCTTAGTTGGTCACAGGCCTTTCCAGAGCATGCTAAGTGTGCACAGCTATGGCATGCAACTGTCAGCATTTACTTGATGCCATGGTGTTGCAGAAACTCCTGTACCATAAGATTTAAACAGGGGGCCATGCAGGGAACCCTCACAAAGCCACCATTGCTAATACATTCAACAACATTTGATCCATTGTCACTAGCTATAAAGCCAGCTTTTAGGGACAGGAGGTTCAGCCACTCATCAGTTTCTGTCAGTAGTAAGTCTAGCATATTTTCACCTGTGTGGGCTCCTGCTACACTATGCATTGCAAGTGTCACATGCTGTTTAATTCCCGGAAGGTTGCAACTACAACACTCTGATGTATTGAACTGCTTTCCAATCCTGCCAGCAGAGACAAACCCCGGTACCTGTGCCCAATGTGCAGTAATACACAGATAGGAACTACTCACCATTTTGTCACTTGTCCACATATCCATACTTAAGTGAATGTATGGTGATGAGGAATGTTGAAGGGCATGTCTTACAGACTCTGTCACAGTCTGATATAACTCCAGGACAAGTAGGGAAAAGTAGGTCCTGGGCAGGACTTTCCATTTGGGACAGGCGTACACCACAAAATGCCGGAATCTGGAATTCTCCACAAAGGAGAAGGGCAAAAGGTCAATTGCCAGCATTTCCACTACAGCAGCATTAAATTTACGTGGCATCACATGATTTGTTGGGTATTTCATGTTCCGGGCAAAAAGACTGTGCAATGTGGGCTGCATTGTTACCCATTTGCACATGGCATGCCAAATGGCTCTGCTCTTCGAACTGCCATAGGTGGGCTGCGTTTGCCGTGTGATGAGGGGTGCACAGGTGGCAAGTCAACAAATTATGTTATTTTCCCTGTTTTAAGCAAAGGGGTTGATGTACTAGAAATACTGAATAGACCACCACCACTGCTACTCTGACCACTACTTGACAATTCAAAATCCTCCTCCTCCTCATGCCTGTAGTAATCCGGTGTTATTTCACCACTACTGCAGACGTGGCTACTTACAGTCAAGGAAGGGAATAACATGCTCAATAAGGTGGATGAGGGTGAATGCCCCACTATGGCATTAACTCCCCTCTGGTGCCGAGTCCACAGTGCCAGGTGCCTGCTCTTCAGATGTGCATGCTGGCCCCTGGTGCCCAGATGGGTATCTTTTTTACCATGCCTCACACACACTTGGCAAAGCTGGCAGATTGCCACTGTTTCATCAATTGCTTTTTGTATGAAAAAATCCCAAACTAAGGATTTTGATGCCCTACTTTTCACATGCCCCTGATGCTGCATATTGGACTCCAGTTCTTTAGACACTGAAATGGGGGATGCACTGCATGATTTCTGTTGCTGGGCACACTTGGACTCTACCTGACCATCACAATCTATGACTATTACTGGGTCATCATCATCAACAGACACAGCTACATCACAACTTTGAGGATGGGGGATTTAATAACAGACTGTTTACATATAGCCACCTTTGGGGGTCACGTGATGGCATCCATCTGAGCAGCAGCTGAGATCCTGAGCTCCCCCCTCTGGCTGCCTAATCTGCAATTTAAAGTGCATTTAGATGCGTTTTTCTTTGGAAATAAAGTTAAAAAGTAAGTTTTATAACTTTCTGCCATTGATAAGAATCCTCGTTTGGGACTTTTAAGCCTTAGCTGGATCGCGATGGAGGTGGATTCAAGACAGGCCCTCACCAAGCACACCCCTCCAGCATCCCCTGAGAAGGCCGCAAAAAAGCAGAGGAATCAGGCCCCAGCTAGGCCGGACCGTGGAAGTGATAAATCACCACAGCCTACGTTGTTATCAGAGAATAAATTCCTCCAGGAGCTTGCACCCTTGAAAGAGCTGCTTGTGGATCTTACAGGGGAGCTCAAATCCTTACGTAGTGACCTCTCTGATGTTGTTAAAAAGGTCTCTGATGTGGAGGTTAAGGTTGCTTCTGTTGAAAACTGGAGATCCAGGGCTGAAATGGAGATATCTGATCTAAGGCAACAAGTGAAGAAACTCCAACTTAAGACTGAGGACCTAGAGGGGCGAAACCGCCGAAATAACTTGCTTATAATTGGTCTTCCGGAGTTGGAAGAAGGCCCAGACCTTATGGCCTTCCTGCAGAGGTTTTTTGTGAAGATAGTGGGCCCATCTCCCATAAATGCCTCTTACCACCTTGAAAGGGCTCATCGTTCGTTGCGCCCTCGACCTGCAGCTGGCGCCCCCCCCCACGTCCGATTATCATTACATTTTTAAGTTACCTGGAAAGGCAGAATGTGTATGTGAAGGCCCGGGAGCTTAAAGAAATTTTGTGGGGTACCTTGAGGATTCTGGATTGCCCAGGACCTTCCTAAGGAGATACGGGAGAAGAGGGCAGCGCATCATCAAATAGTCCAGAAGCTCATAGCAGCAGCTATTCCATTAAGGATGATATATCCCGAACCTTAAAAGCGACTCGCGGAGGCTCAGCCACGCAGTTTCAACACCCTGAAGCGCCCACAAGGAGCTTACCAGCAGATTGCCTGACCTGTTTAAGGGATCCGGTTGAAGACTGCCTGAAAGACTTTTGGAGGCTGTGTTAATGCCTGTTCTTAATGTTTTTTGTGTTGTTTAATGGTGTTTGTGTTTAATCTTGTTGGTTGTCGTGACGTCCCCCCTGGCCTTCTGTGTCATCCTTGCCCATCCCTTTCGTCACCTACCTTCATGTTGTGCCTTGTGGTGGTCTTTCCCTGGTCTTGTCTGGCTGTTTGAGCTTTTTTTTCTGGGTTCTTCCAGTGGGATGGCCGCGGAGAGGAGGGCGCGATGGGTCACTAGGTTAGGGCCTGGTTTTGCCTGGTTGGTCCCGCTTTGCGGCGCATTTGCCAGCGGCGGAATGTTTTTCTCCGGGGAGTGGTTTCCGGAAGGGAACTTCCTAGGGGGCGGACCAGTTATGGTACGGCGGCATTATGGGTCCCCTTGGAAACGGCAACCGCTATGCCGAATTTCCAGTGAGCCACCTTCTGTCTTTTGCTGGAAGGGCGTGTGTTGGGAATGCTTTCCTGTCTTTCGCCTTGAGCTGATCCGGTAGGTGGCTATCTTGATTATTGAGGTGTGGGAGGTCTACTATGGGGTTGCTCTGGTGGGAAGACGCCTAAAGAATGGTTGATATTGGGGCCTAAAGATGTTTATGTTTATCTGTTTTTTCTCCTCCCCTCACCCCTTCTCTAAGGTTCCTCAATCTTTGTTACATTGGTATGTGGGGGCGGAGGGGTAGGGGCTATGGGGGGCTTGGTGAATCTGCATGCTGGATGTGGGATCATGAGCTAGCGTGGGGTTGCTAATCTCTACCCTGGGCTGATTGGTAGCAGGCGCTGGTTGATAGTTATGGGGGTCATATTTATGCTGAGGGAGTTTGGGTTTTTGACAATATATGGCTATCGGCTTTTGGCTCCAGGGGTAAGGAGATTCACGTGGGGAACTGGGGGGTTCGTAACCCGGGGTATTAGGTTGTATTTTGGACTATTGTTGTGCGGACCCCCATCTGTACATAGTTTTTGTGGGGTTTGTTTTCTGGGGTGTTCTGGGGGGGTTTATGCTGTTGATTATAGTATTGGATCCAACAGTCTTGTTTGGGGGGGACCCCTTTTAGGGTGGTTTGTTAATTCATTTTAGAATTTGGGGTTGGGGGCATGGGGGAGGGGGTTACAGGTTGATGTTTCACTTAATCTCCGATCAGGTCTGGGGTGTTTTGTAAAGGGAAGGGTGGGTGGGATTTGTACAATGGGGTTTCAAACTTATTATAAGGAGGTGCACCCTGCTATAGTATGTTGGAGATACTTTCTGGATATCCAATTGCAGTGAGATAATTTTAAAATGGCTATGAGTATCGATAAAATAGTATCCTGGAATGTGAGAGGGCTCAGGGATTGGGTTAAACGCTTGCAGGTTTTCAATCATTGTTCCCTGCTCCGCACGGACATTCTGTTCTTGCAGGAAACACATTTAGGCCGAGATGAGGCCAAGCTGCTTTCTCGGTCTGGGTTCTCCCAAGTTTACCTTGCTGGGAATTCTCATTTCAGTAAAGGGGTGGTGATTCTCGTCAAACGACACATTTTATTTACTAAGGATCCGGTCTGCTTGGACCCAGAGGGGAGATTCATTCTAGTTAAGGGGAACCTGAACGGATTGAGTGTAGTTCTAGGTTCGGTATACGGACCGGTAGGAGGTAATCCTGAATTCTTCACGAAGTTGACAGATAAATTGGCTGTTTTTTTGCCAACTCAATATGTGTTAGGGGGGGACTGGAATGTGCCTTTCCCCTCATCATTGGATAGAGAGCCCCTGGACAGACGTGCACCCTCCTCGGCCCAGAAGGCTCTCTGTGAAATGGTCTCAATGCTAGGCCTTGGCGATCCGTGGCGTATTGCCAATCCTTCTTGTCGGGCCTTTTCCTTTCAATCCCAGTTGCATGGTACTAAATCGAGACTGGATATGATATTAGTTAGTTTATCTTTTCTCCCGAGTGTGTCTTTATCTGGTATAGAGCCGATTATAGTGTCAGATCATGCTTTGGTTTGGTTACACCTCTCTTCAAGCCCTGATTATTCTCGAGACTCCATGTGGAGATTAAATACTCAATTATTAAAGGACCGGCATTGTGTTTCAGAGATCAGCTCTAGAATATCGCTTTTTGGCTGACAATATAGATTCTACCCCCAGAGTGGACATGATATGGGGAGCGTTAAAGTGTTATATTAGGGGTGACCTTATTAAGATGGCTTCCCTTAGGAAGAAAACCGGGTTGGCTAGGTCGTTAGAGTTGGTGGGTAGGATAAGGGAGTTAGAAGGTAGGTATTCCTCAACTTCTTCGGTTTCGGATCTTAAAGAGCTCCTTTCAGTTAAGACTGAATATTCGGACCTTCTGAAGGAAAAGATAGAGTATTGTCTGGTTAGAACTCAGGCTAAGTACATTGATCTCAGTGAGAAACCGGTAAGTTATTGGCCCTGCGCTTATGCATTTATGAAGGTTTGAGGCTTATTCCTCTCTGGTTTCCTCATCTGGAAGTATTGTTTCCTTGCCCAGAGAGATTGCTCAGGTCTTTAGGGAATACTATTCCATCTTTACAGTCCTCCTCCGACGGTTCACACGAAGGCAGAGGTCAGTAATTATGTTAGAGGTATTGGTGTCCCGAAGTATATTGAGTCCCAACAAGCGAGCTTATTGGCTCCTATCTCAACAAGAAATCCAGAGTACTATTGCTCTCCGGCTCCGGACAAAGCACTGGCCCAGATGGGTTCCCAGCGAATTTTACAAAGTTTTGCTAAGGATTTAGTTCCTATCTTGCTTAAGCTATATAATTACTTTCTGTTGCAGTGGACCTTGATCCGCCTTGTTCGAGGCCACTATAGTTTTAATTCCTAAAGTGGATAAGGACCCTTCTGATCCAGCTAGCTACCGTCCCATTTCTCTTCAGAACTACGATGTTAAGATACTAGCCAAAATACTTGCTGAGAGGATTAAAAAGATCTGGGTGGAGCTTTTGAGCCCTGAACAGGCAGGTTTTGTCTCCGGGAGATCAGCAGCTGACCATCTGAGGACTCTATCGCATATCTCGCAACACGCCCGGTCTGTTTCAGATCCAGTTGTATTAGTCTCTTTAGATGCTGAGAAAGCATTTGATCGGGTCGATTGGTCCTTTTTATGGACCGTCATTAAGAAATGGGCTTCCCGACTCCCTTTCTGAATCTGATACGGGTATTCTATAGGTGCCCCTCTGCAAAAATCTATTGCAATGGGGTAGTATCCCCCTCTTTCAGTCTTCTTGCCGGCACTAGGCAGGGTTGACCCCTCTCTCCTTTATAATTTAATTTATACCTGGAGCCTCTACTGATTAGTCTTAAGTCTTCCCCTCGGGTAAGAGGGGTCAGATTCCATAATCGGGAGCTAGTTCTCTCTGTGTATGCAGATGATGTTCTCTTACATCTGTCAGACCCAGTAGTATCATTAGATGCAGCCCTGGACATTATTAAACGGTTCAGCTCCTTTTCTGGTTATAAGTTAAACATTTCGAAATGTGAGATCTTTCCCTTAAATGATTATACCTTTAAGAGATGTTTCTCTTCCTTTGGTATGAGGTGGGCTTCCAATTCAATTAAGTATCTGGGGATCCACTTCTCTACTGACCCACTATTGCTCAAAAAACTAAATTTAATTAAGATTAGAGACTCGATTACTCAAGACCTGCAGCGTTGGGCATCTCTTCCTATTTCCTTGTGGGGCAGAATTAATATCATCAAGATGAATGTTCTTCCCCAGATCTTTTACCCACTGAACCTTACCAACCTTTGGCTCCCTCTTTCCTTTTTTCAGCAACTTCATAGTTTGTTTTCCACTTTCATCTGGAGAGGGAAAGGGGTGCGATGTTCATACAGCTCTCTATCACTTCCTAAAGAAAGAGGAGGCCTAAGACTTCCGAACTTTCAACTATATTATTGGGCAGCCCACCTGTCCAAGTTGGGAAGGTGGTTCTCTTCGGAGCCTGAAAGCCTTTCCCCAATTTGGCTTCAGGTAGAATCGGCCTTCCTCTCTGAGCTTAAATTTGACATATCCACTTTTCCTTATCTTACCCCGAAAACCCTCTCACAATTGATTTCGATGATACGGTGGCAACTTCTCTAAAGTGTGGGCCCAGTGTCTTAGGTTTTTCCGGATCTCTAACCATACGGACTTAGGGCAGCCGATTTCTCTCAACCCTAATATTACTTTAGGGACTCTTGGTTAGGAACAAACTGGCTCCCACAATTTAAAGATTCCAGGGTTGAGCATCTGTATGGCCATGCTTCTTCACATCAAGTGATATTCTAACCAGATTTGATATCCCAAGCAGAGAGACTTTCAAGGTGTTCCAGCTCCGCATCTGGTGAGTAGTAAGTTTGGAACAGTGTTTAAACAATCCTCGGTTCATCCCTTCTTCTCCAATGTTATTATGCTGGCGTCCCAGCCCCACTCCATTTCGCAGATATACTCCTACCTCTTGACCTTTAACTCTGGGGAGGAGGTTGGTGGTCCCTCGGTCTGGACATATCTTCTTCCCGAGGAGATACCATTGTGGAGAACCTTTTGGCCTAGCCTACATAGGTATCACACGCAGGACAGGTTTCGTTTAGTCCAATATAACATTGTTAATAACCTATACTTTACTCCAGTCAAGCTTTTTCAGCGTAAGCTGATTCCTGTTCCAGTGTGTTTCAGGTGCTCGCAAGACGAGGGCACCCTGATTCATATCTTTTGGGAGTGTATTAAGGTTGCCCCATTGTGGTCTTTGATTCGGGAGACCCTGGATCTCCTTCTGGGTCTGAGCAGATTTTTCTCTCCAGGAATTTGTGTACTGGGTGATTTTTCTCCAATAGACAGTGTGGAGTTGAGGTACCATATGGCCCTGATATCTATGGCAGTCAAAAGTTGGTTTTGAGGCATTGAAGGATCAGTTGGTCCTATCCTTTGCGGACTGGTTAAAGGAGTTGATGTCATATCTCCAGTCCAAAAATTTGATTGCCAGTTATAAGAACCATATGGACTCATTTTATAAAAGATGGGGTAAGCTCCAGTCTCTTTGTTTACTTTAGGATAAGCTTGATGACCTGATCCCTGGACCCTCATACTATATAGCATAGTAGCTGTTACCTCAGTATACCATCTTATGGTGGTGTTAAGTTATGTTCCTTATTATAACTTGGACGGTGGGTCTGAATATTAGGCGGTTGTTTAATAGGAGCGTATATCCAGATTTCAGAAACTATTAATTTATGATTTTAGCGGGTGCACTTTGGGAGGGGGAGGGGGGTGAGGGTACATACTTTTCGCACATGGATTGATAGACAGATATTTTATGTTGTTTTATTCTTGAATGTGCCTTATTATTTATTATATTGGTTAGGGGGAGGGGGGTGGGAGGGGGGTTTTTGGTCTGATTTGGGTTTACTGGTCTGTTCTTTAATCATTATGGTTTTTGGTTGTTTTACCTTTGAAACTAATAAACTTAAATTTCAAAAAAAAAAAAATATAGCCACCTTTACTTTCTCTGGTTCCCAACTGGGGTTGCTGAAATCATCATAATCATCATCTGCATCCATAAATTCAGCTTGGATCCTGTCCTGTGGAGAACATGTTCCAATCACAGCCTCAGTATCATCCACTATTTTTTCTTCAACCTTTGAATCATTGGATGGCCCAGGTAAAACCTCAACAGAATTATAGGCAGGAACGGTTTGCACTCTGGTTGGAAAAATAAAATACACTATAAAATATTTGAAGCAGAAAATGTGATGAGTTTTTTATTTATACAGAAACAAGAACACTGATTAGAAACATTGGTGCTTCAACCACTCAGGTCTTCATCAGGAGGTATAATGACAAACAAGTAAAATCATAATATATAGTAAACAATTGATTACAATCATGTAAATGCACCAATAGACAAAGATTTGAATAAATGACCAACACCTGAAAAATATTAAAAAGCCCATGATGTAGCAACATTCATCAGTAACAGCATTCATCCTAAATAGATTGGTGAATAAGGATTACTAGTTGCCTAAAAATATATTATTAGAAAACAGCAATCTCATTATAGTAAAATCTAAACAATCAAAAACTCCTGTGGCTAAATAAGGAAGTGGTAACATTTCAATTTAATTCCACAGTTACAAGCATCATCTTTGCTAAAACGTGCTGGAATTCCTCTATTACTAAGCTGAGGTAATATCTTTAATTGATAATGGTAAAAGGAAACTACATTTGAGACGTACCTTAGGAAATATGGGGTGGGGGGTTGAACCTATTTCAAATTAATTAATTTATTTATTTGAATTTTGATGATCAGGCTGGCCCACTGAAACAAACATGTCCCCTTTTCAGGGGTAACCTGGGAAATACAGACATTCCAAGAACACATACAGAGTAAACAGCACTTTACAGAAGATAAACAGGAACAATGTGATAATAACAATTATGATTATTTGGTAAGCACACGTATACAAAATCAGAAATTCATCTCTTCAAGGACAGATCATAACTGGGTGCATGATCTTGTGTAACATTAGAGCATTAGGCAGTATAAAATATTTACATATATTGTAATATAATAAAATAGTACAAATAAAATAGTGCAGGTATAATACAATATATTACATGAGTAAGGTCATAAGCAGGGAGAAAGTGAGATCAGGGGAAAAGTGGGGATCGAAGTAATTAGCTAGGGAATGGTATAAAGAGAGGAAAAGGGAGAGGGAAGGGAGGGAAGGAGAACCAGATTGGATAGAGAGGATTAGGTACAGTTACAGGTTGGAGGTGGGAAGAAGATTTCTTTGAAGTACTTTTTTCAATTGAGGGAGGTTATTCCAATTTTGGGGAGTTGCTGAGGAGAATGATCTTCTTCCAATAGCTAGTTGGGTTTTGGGTGTGGTTAGGATAGGGAAGTGGGAGGACTGGAGGGTCCTAGGGGAGGGTTTTAATGTAAGGAAGTTGAAGAGGACAGGTGGCAATGGAAGGTGGAGTAATTTGAAGATGGTGCATAACACAGGGAAGTCCATTTTGGCCTTGAAAGCTGGCCAGCCTAGAATCATGAGCACGTCACGGTGGTGGGCCCATGTGGGAACCTTGGCAGCAAATCATGCTACTCTATGATAGGTCTGCTTGAGTTTTGTCAGCACAGAGGACCTGGCAGAGTGAATTCTAGGTGCCCCATAGAACAGGCCTGAGAGAAGGGTGGCTGAGGCAATCATCTTGTGTGCTCGGGGTGTTAGGTAGGGGGCAATACAATATAAAAAGCTTAGTTTTTGGTTAGTTGCCTTAATAACATTAGTTGTGTGAGTTTCTAGGGACAGATGCTCATTGAGGGTCATTCCCAAGTATTTGAAGGAGCCCACTCCTTACAGGGGCACACCAGAGGAGGTCTTGATTACAAGGGGGACTGGAAGATTATATTGTAGGTGATAAGGTGGAACAACATAGATTTTGTTTTTCAAGCATTCAGTACCAGCAGGTTCCTCTAGAACCAGACTTCCAGCTGCAGATGGTGGATAAATCTGTACTGGATCTGTACAGTATGGCATTATCTGCATAGAGTTGGACTGATGCCCCCCCCAAAATTCAGTGGCAGTTCATTAATGAAGATGGAGAATGAGAGAGGCCAGAGGATTGAGCCCTCGGGGATGCTATCACTGATGAGAGATAAAGAGGACTAGACAACAGCCCATTTGGCACTTTGAGATTGATTAATTAAGTAATTAGAGATCCATGAGAGTGAGTTGCAATCAATGCCTAGCTTTTGAAGCTTGGTGAGGAGCATTGAGTGGTTCACAATATCAAAGGCCTTTGTGAGGTCAATGAAGATGGCCCCTGTGTCCCAGCTTTGATCCATGGCATGAAATATGTCAGTGGGGACTCTCAGAAGGGCAGATTCAGTCCTGTGTACCTTCTGAATGTCATGTTGATGGATGGTGAGGGCTTGGGTATGCTCGAGGAAGGAGTATAGCTGATTGTATAAGATACCTTCCTGAATGTTTGCAATATGGCATGAGATGGATATGGGCCTGTAATTCTTGACTAGATTGATTGGACCAGATTTGTGCACTGGGTAAGGAAGGATCTTTTGATCAACTGAGCAGTTGGGAGAGTTAGTGCTGATGCTCCAATCTTAAGGAATTTGGGTGGTAGGGAGTCATGACCAGGAGAACTATCAGGGTTAAGAGCCATCAAGAGCTTAAGTACTTCTTTACACAATGTGGTTTTTATGTGGAAGATGGGGTGGGGAGCTTCAGGGAGATGATCATGCGGGGCAGGGTGAGAAGCAGGTAGACTTGTCTTGTACACAGCAAGGTCAATAAAGAAGAGATTTATTCCTGTGGCTATCTCACAGGGGGAGGATAATAGGTGGCTTTTTGAAATCACCAACTGGAGGATGGTCCACTCATTGCCCTTAAGTAGAGCATTGATCTGAATCCAGAAATTTTGCGGATTGGTGATTTGCATTTCTTGCAGGGATTGTGGGTAGTCCTGCTTTGATTTATTAGTTTTGGCTTTACAGGAGTTTCTCAGTAGGTAGTAGGATTACCAATTTGAGTGGAGCCCAATTCTTTTAAAGGTTTTCCAGGCTTTGTCATGGGAATGCAGTTGGTGCCATAGTTCCTGGGAAAGCCATGGTGAGTGGAGTCCCTTTAGTTCTATGAATCTTGATTGGGGCATGGGACTCGAGAATGAAGGTGAAGGTGTTGATGAAATATTCTAGAGCTTGATTTATGTCAGGGAGAGAGATCATGGGGGTCCAGTCAGTGATAGCCAGACTTTGCAGGAAGGCAGGAGCATTAAAGTTGGTTAGATCCCTGGATCTTATGATTTTTGTGGGATGGGGTGAGGATGGTTGTGCTTCCAGATACAGAAAGTGGGGGAGTGATCACTCACGGCACCTGGAAGGATTCCCACAGCCTTGATTTAGAGCTTACTGTTGGTAAGCATCCAGTCCAAGATGCTATGGTTGCCTGATATTGTGTTTAGTCTGGTAGATTTGTCAAATAATTGCTCTAGTTTTGCATCAGACAGAGTGGTCAGATATTGAAATTGGTTGGGACCAGTCCAATCAAGGTTGAAGTCACCACAAAGTACTGTATCTCTAGGAGGGAGGGAGGGTATCAAACTTCTAAAAGAGTTCAATGAATGAGAAAGAAGCTAGTTTAGGGGGCAGGTAGACACAACCTATGATTAGGTGCTTAACTTGGCCTAGAGTAACTGAGATGAAAACCTGTTTGATGTCTGGGCTGATACCTGGGACAGGGAGCTCTCTGGTGGCCTTCCCATCCCTGGTGTATATCAGCACCCCCCCCCATCTCTCTTGTTGGGTCTATCACAATGATAGAAAAAGAATCTGGGGAGTACAATCTCATGGGATTGGATGGTTGACATTAACCAGGACTTAATTAAAAATAGTACATTCAGCTTGTAGTGCTGGGTCCAAGCTTCAAGTTCTGCCATTTTTTTGCCTGACACTTCATATGTTCATATGGGCTATTTTAAGCCCTTTAGTATCAGCCCGGGTAGGACATGAGGTTAGGTGGTTGAGCTTTAATCTCTTGGATGGTTCAGGGTTCAGCTCGATATCACCTGATAAAAGAATGAGGCATAGATGAGATCTGATATAATGTGGATGGAGAAAGACAGATTAATGTTTAGTTTTGGGCTGCAACACAGACATGATAGTTTTATTATACTGGAAAAAGGTGAGAAGACCGTGGTGGAGGGTAGGCACATTAGATGGACATGGCATGTTGTAAAGAGGTTGAAGCATGACGAGTCCGTTGGTGAGGGGCAAAGTATCAGCCCTGACAGAGACAGATTCACCATGCTGGAGATAAGCCAGTATGGAGCAAAGAATGAGAAAACCTTTTGTCAGGTAGGGGAACATTGTAGTAGTTGTGTGTAGTCATGCAGGGTGGTACAGGAGTATGAGTAGCCAGGAGTTTACATCTTTCAGGAGCTCTACCAAATACAATGTGAGTGGACAATGTAAGATGGGGAGGTAGAGAAAATCAGAGAAGGGCTTTGTAATTGCTATCACTTATTTAAACCTATACCGTTTATGTTGGGTTAGGGGTATAACACCTCCACCAAGTGGTTAAAAATTATAGCTTGCAGATATGAAACTTGGGAGATAGTGGAATACTGAACAAGAGAGGAGCGCAAGTGTGAGCATTTCTATGTCTATATAAACAAGGCCAGCAAAGGGTGGGAGTGGTGGGAGAAGGGTGGGGAGCCACCACACAGCGGCAGTGGGAAGAGTAGAGTCAAGCAGCAGTGCATGCAAAATGCAGGCTCAAAATGGGTGGCTGTTGACCTGTTGTGGGAGACTACTTGGGTGGCTGCCCAGTATCCAGTGGTTCCAGCCCAACATGAAAGTTGGAAAGGTCTGGAGCCCCTCACCCTAGCAATGCCATATCAATTAGACATAAACCAAAGATCTGAGGGAACTGCTTAGGTATCGGGTGAGTAACACTAGAGCTGCTTCGAATCAGGAAGCTGGTTCAAATTAATCACAACAAGCCCCACATAAAGGTAGTTTAAACAATCAGCGAGAGGTCCCAAAACAGCTAAGCCTGGGAAATAAATTCCAGAAAGCGGGTAGACCGCTCATAAATCTCTGTAGAGAGCCCCTGCAAAAACTGAATGTCCTGGGCTACAAGCCACTTAAACAACAGGCATGGTGCATCAGGGTTTAAGCACCAGGTTTAAAATTAAAAGCACCAAAATAATAGTAAAATCTGTAGCAGTCCATGGCAGCGAACAGGATTTAAACACTGAGAGGTAGCTTAGGTGCTCTGGACCAGTTGCATGCCGACCAGCCCAATCTGCTAAATGTACCAAATTTGAACAAAGGTTCATCAGGGTGCTGTATCTGAAGGCAAGTTCTATGGCATACCTGATGTGGCTAGTACAGGGCCAGGAGCAGCTCCTGCTGCTACAGCCGCATTTTGAGAAGTGCTCAGGGAGCAGGACACAGAATGTGGGGATAAAGAGGAGATTAGGTTAGCACAGTGGGAAGAGAAAAGGGAAATTTAGAGGTATCTTAATGGGCAGTGGAGTGGATGTAGCAGAGAAGGAGGATTAGTGATGTAGTGGGGTGTTGTTACAAAAGCAAAGGTCAGAGTCAAAGAGATGCAGGACAGGTTGGCTAGGGGGAATAGTATAGGAGAAGTGAATAGGTAACAAGTGGAGGGAGTGTGCCAAAGGAGCAAGTAGAATCAGAAAGATTCAGAGTAAAGTGATGCCACCAGAAGAGGAAAATTAAGGCGGGATGTACAGTACCAGAATGAAATCAGCAACAGAGAAAAGATAATTAGGCTGATGAAGCAGGGAGAATCAGAGTAAAGTGTGAGCAACAGAAAGAATATAGGCGGATGCAAAATTAATTTAAGGACAAAATCAGGCTATAGCATATACATGAGTAAAACCATTAAACAACAAGTATGAGAACAACTAGTAAACAGCTTTGTTCACAAATCAAGGACAGAAACAGACTTTAACAAATACAAGAGTAGAACCTTTAAACAGCAGTCATATTAAAAACTACTAGCAGCACTGTTCAAGGATTTGGGTTACAGAGTCTAGTCAGAGTCAAACAGCAGTGAGTGCAAAATGCAGGCTCAAAAAGTACAGCTGATGTCCTGCTACAGAAGACTACTTGGGTGGCTACCCAGCATCCAGCGGTTCCAGCCCAAAGTGATGGTTGGAATTGTCTGGAGCCCCTCACCCTAGCTATGCTGTTTTAATTAGACATAAACCAAAGCTCCAAGGGAGCTGCTCAGGTATCAGGTGAGCAACACTAGAGCTGCTTCGAATCAGGAAGCTGGTTTGAATTAATAACTGGGAGCCCCACTTGAAGTTAGTTTAAACAATCAGTGAGAGGTCCCAAAACAGCAACACCCAGGAAATAAATTCCAGGAAGCTGGCAGACTGCTCATAAATCTCTGTAGAGAACCCCTGCAAAGATTGAACTTGCTGGGCTACAAACCCCTTAGAAAACAGGCATGGTGTGTCAGGGTTTAAGCACCAGGTTTAAAATTAAAAGTTCAGAAATAATAGTCCAAGTTTATGCTGGAGCTACTGGATCAATAAGATCTTTAGCAGACTGTGGCAGCAAACAAGATTTAAACACTGAGAGGTAGTTTAGGTGCTCCAGGCCAGTTGCATGATGACCAGCCCAATCAGCCAAAGGCGCCAAATTTGAACAAAGGTTCATCGGGGTGCTGTATCCAAAGGCAAGTTCTATGGTGTACCAGATGTGGCAAGTAGAGGGCTAGGAGCAGCTCCTGTGGCTATAGCCACATGTTGGGAAGTGTCCAGGGAGCAGGGCATGGACTGGAGTGGCAAGTAGAAGGCCAAAAGCAGCTCCTGTGGCTACAGCTGCATGTTGGGAAGTGCCCAAGGGGCAGAGCATGGACTAATGTGGTGAGTAGAGGGAGAGGAGCAGCTCCTGCAGCTACAGCCACATGTTGGGAAGTGCCAAGTGGGCAGGGCATGGACTGTTGTGGTGAGTAGAGGGCCAGAAGCAGCTTCTGTGTCTATAGCCAATGTTTTGGGAAGTGTCCAGGGCTCAGGGCACAGACTGATGTGGAGAGCAGAGGACCAGGAGCAGCTTCTGTGGCTTAACTTATTCTCTTTAAAAACCTTTTTATTTATACTGGCACATAGAAAAGGTCCATAAATAACCAGGCAAGGCAGTAACTATTATATTAGCTTACCATAATCAATAAGATCATACAGTATTAGTAGCTGAAAACATAAAACTATCTAATCAATTTAATAACTGTATGAATGAAATTACAGATAAGGTTTTAAGTCAATTTCTTTGTTTAAACCAAGGGGAATCAATGTGTGCAAAATCGATATCCATCTGTTTTCCCTTTGCAGTAAAATTTCCTTTCTGTCGCCCCCTCTAATAGGTGATGCCACAAATTCTATATCTGAAAATTTTAATATTTCTACATTTGAATCATGACAGCCCTTGAAATGTGCCCCTAGTGCATTTCTTGCATCCCCATTATGCATAACTATAATATGTTCTTGGATTCTATTTTTTAGTGGACGAACGGTTTTACCAATGCAATATTTTTTGCAAGGGCACCAAGCTGCATAAATTACAAAGGATGCATTGCAAGTTATAAGATTTGAAATATTGAATTTATTGCCATCTTTCTCAAAACAATTCCCTTCAAAGGCATTTTTGCATGAAATGAAGTTTTTACATACCTAGAAACCTACAGTGGGGGGACCAGCTTCTTGAAACGGTGCTTATGGGGGGTTTCCTCCTAGCCACAAAATGGCTTGAAGTCAGGATATCACCTAAATTTCTTACTTTTCTAAAAGTTACCCTTGGTGTACTCTGTATTTTATCCTCCAAAATATGTGTAATATGGGCCAGAGTTAATGAACTAAAGTGACCAATTTTCCTGCCAAAGGGCTAAATTCAGTTGAAAAAGTCATTAATCTGTCTGGATCATTTTGCTGCAAAACCCCAGATGTGTAAGATTTTGGTTATAAAAGTATAGATCTATCAAAGACTCTTACCTTGTCCAAAGCATTTGACAAAACTATTTCATTACAGCCCTGTAGGGACAAAACCCTTGGTGGAAAAATTATTTTATTTTTATTATCAAAAATTGATTTTTAATTATTATTGTATGTGATTTCATATAATATTAATCAGGGAAAATGTTACTGTAATTTCTGATTAAGATTAATGTTGAGTAAGTTTTAAAAAACATTAAAATAGGGGAGACCATGTGATGCAGACAACCGGGTGCTAGCTCTTCTTACTCGCTCCGGCCACCCTCTCACTTTATTTTGTTATTTTCTGTGCTTCCTGGTCTAAAATATTTCCCAAATGCTAGATTGCAGATGCCCAAAAAGATACTACATCGTCCCTGAGGCGCAAAACGTGGATGGAGATCGAAATGAAGAAGGCATTGCCGAAGCGCACCCCACCCACAACACCTGAGAAAGGCCCTAAGAAGCCTTGAGCCTCAGCTGCCACTGATATTGATGAGACCCCAACCATGTCATTGGACATAGAGCCAATCACACTGGCGAGTTTCCTGGCTGAGTTTAGGCCATTTAAGGAAGAACTGAAAGCTGTCACTTTAGAACTCAAATCTATCTCATGTGCACTCGAAGATATTCCATGTCGCACCACAGACACAGAGACCCAAGTGGTATCACTGGAGAAACACATAGACTGACTGGATCCAGAAATTATGGTGAATAGGCAAAGGATTGCCATACTAGAGCTCAAAATTGAAGATCTCGAGGGCAGGAGCCGAAGAAATAATGCTGTGCTTAATGGGCTTCCAGAAACCCAAGAAGGCCCGAATCCTGTATTATTCATGCAGAAATTTGTTGAGAAGATCACGGGACCTTCTCCCTTTGGGGCCAAATATGTGATTGAGAGGGCCCACCGTGCATTAAGGCTGATACCCCCTGCAGGCTCCCCCCCGAGACCGATTATTTTCCGGTTTCTTAATTACTTGGAACGTCAACACTTTCTATCCAAAGTCAGAGACCTTCAAGAGATTTGTTGGGAAGGTTTAAAAGTTCGTGTTGCACAAGATTTACCGGCTACAGTACGCCAACGCCGCACTGCCTTCCATCCTTTGGTCACCAAGTTGATTGCTGTGGGGCTCCACTTTCGGATGAGCTATCCTGCAAGATTGCAAGTCTTAAGGATGGCAAGTGGCACACCTACGAAGATCCCAAAATGGCTCGAGCCAATCTGAAAGTCTCACTTCCCGATCTCTTCAGAGATACCTGAATTAGAGGATGAGAGGATCCTGATGTTATCCCTGGTGTTTTGGGCTTCCATATGGCAAAGTTGTTATCTCTATATCTCTCAAATTTGCCTTCTGGTCTGGTTTCTCTGCAGAATGCTTTCTCATGTGTTTTCAGAAACATAACTTCATATGCTCACCCTCTCGGAGAAGCATCCTATTAAAAGCAGGACTAAGCTCCCTATTTTGGTTTCTTTGCCTATCTGTCACAGTTTAAAAGAGTTAGCAGAACAGCTTATCCCCATTAATCTAGTGACGGTGTGACTTAAATATCTGGCTCTGTTTTTGCCCCTGAGAGAACCTTGCCTTATCGTGGTTACACCTTTTTGACAGCATCAGAGAGATGTGGCCCTCAGGAAATCATGATACCACGGTTTGTGGTAGTGAAGAATCATAGTAATATGCTGCATTGGCCACTAGAGGGAGCGCCAGGACTGATAGCTGGACTTAAGTCGAGATGCTCTCCTGTTCAACTTGTGAGAGCAAGGGAAGAGAACGCTGTTTTCACCAGGGGCTGCTCAAGAACGTCCTTCAAGAAATTAGGGAGCTGCATAGAGTACTAGGATCCATCTCGATTTCCATCGAATACAAAGACTTCTCAATTTTAATGCTCACTTAATCATGCATATCCCGTTTTCTCAGTTACATTTCTGGTTTATAATCTCGGCCTAAATGGCAATTTGGGGTTCACTTAGAGTTTTCTGTTTTTTGAAAAACACGGGCATTCACAGTGCCTTCTTTCAGTTCTCCTATTAAGGAGGTTACTCTTGAGCCCTTGATTTAATTTCCTTCAAACAATATGTAGGGCAGAAAGATGCCATATTGTGAACCTTATTGATGATTATCACTTAATTTTGGGATATGAAGGGAAGTTACAAGTGTAGGCTAGATAGCAATACCTAAGGCTATATCCTGCTATACTTAACAAGTATAATCTATATACTCTTATATGGTTTAGTGCTGTGCTCTTCAAAACTTATGATGTAGGATCATATTTGGTTTTTCTGTCAGTTCTGCAATTACGGAGACAATTGAGGGTGGTTGGAGGGAGGGAGCTAAGAGGATGGTGAACTGTGGAATGCTGTCCGCAGTAGTATGGGAGTTTGGGAGGGTTGAGTCTGCCTTCATTCATATACTGGTGGCACTCAAAGGAGGTCTCAATCGAGGGACAGAACAAAATCAGATGCTACATAAAGGGCATAGAAAGGGTGGGACTGGCAACACAGAAACATGGGAAGGTATGCTCAGGGCGATACTCTGGTTCAGATGGGATATAAAATTTATATTCTTTTGTGTTAGGAAATATGGCTAACTTATTTAAGATGGCTACCTGGAATGTGAAGGGCCTCAGGCAGCAACTTAAACAATATAAAGTGCTAAAACACTTAGCCCTATTATCTATTGATGTTGCATTTATACAAGAGTCGCATCTACTAAACTCAGAGGCTAGTATAGTCAGAAGATTACAAATAGGGCAAGTTTTCACAGCGGGTGGCTCTACTCAAAGCAGTGGAGTTTTAATATTGATTTCCAAAAAAATTTCTTTTTCATTCACACATATAATTGAGGATCCTCAGGGCAGATATATCTTTATCCACTGTACTTTATATAACATGGTGATCCTACTGGGCTTGATTTATGGCCCCAATACGGACTCTCTGGACTTTTTCATGCAGTTAATTAATGTATTAACCCCTTATGTATCTTTGCCCATAATTTTGGGGGGAGACATGAATACTGTTTTTGATCCATCCATTGATCGTTCCAATGGGCTTCATGGGGGTCTCTCCCCAGCTCAACAGGCATTTCGGGAACTTATAGATAACCTCAGCTTGTGTGATGTATGGCGGGTTTTACACCCTTCAGAGAAAAATTACACTTTTATTTCCCCTGTTCATAAGACGGCATCGAGAATCGATTACCTGTTAATATCCCAAGTACTCCTGACAGGAGTCTTAAATGTTTCCATTCAGCCTGTTCCACCTTCTGACCACTTCTTGGTCACCTGTCACTTATCTTTAGTCTCCTCTTTCAAAAAGACCCCATGTTGGAAAATCAACAACCAGTTGATGAAGGAGCCTGCAATAATTTCTGTGCTTAATAAACACATAGAATATTTCATTAAGGACCACGAAAAAACAACCTCTAAACCCGATATAATATGGTGCACTTTCAAGGCCTATATGAGAGGTATACTGATAAGTTTATCATCACAGAGAAAAAAAAGAAAAGATCAGGAACTTCATTCCCTACTTGGTCAAATAAGGGACATTGAAGCACATCTGGCTCCTGATTCTCCCGAAGATGTTAGACAGAAACTGACCAAGTTGAGAGATGAGTACCTGGAGATTTTGAGGGAAAGAGCTGCGTTTGCCATACTGAGAATGAAATCAACTTACATAGACCAGAAAGAAAAGGCAGGGCATTTATTAGTGTTAAGAATTAAGCAACTAGAATCTGCTAAATATATCCCTGCTATTCGATCTTCAACAGATGGCGCATTGAAGACATCTCTACCTGACATAGTATCTGAATTCCGGGAATACTGTGCCAATCTCTATCCTCCATGTCTAACCCTCCTTCAGACCAGGAATTGGATTCCTACCTGGAGGCATCCCAACTGCCTTCCCTCTCGGAGGTTAAACAGAGAGCACTTATACTCCCTATAACTGCTATTGAAATTGTTAAAACTATTCAATCCCTCCCTTCAGATAAAACTCCAGGGCCGGATGGCTTTTCAGCAAAGTTTTACAAGAAATTCCAGAAACTCTTAATTTCTTTATTGCTGTTCCTATTCCAATATATCTTATCTGGAGCATCAGTTGATAATACCTTGTTTGAAGCCTTAATAGTTCTTATCCCCAAGTGAGACCGAAATCTGGGCTGACTACCAGTTATCGTCCAATATCCTTATTATATCAGGATATTAAAATACTAACCAAACTAATAGCAGAGCATATCAATACAGTTGCCCCGGATCTTATCGGCCCTGAACAAATTGGCTTCATGCAGGGGCACTCCTCGGTGGACCACCTCAGAACCCTGTCGCATGTTCTCTCGGCATCCAGGGATGCCCACTTTCCAGCCACCTTGGTCTCCCTGGATGCTGAGAGGGCATTTGACAGAGTGGATTGGAATTTTCTGTTCTGGGTCCTTAAGGCATACAAATTCCCCACTTAATTTCAAACTTGGATGAAAGCTCTATATCAGGCCCCCTCGGTGTGGGTAGCTGCAAACGGGGTGATTTCCAGTCTTTTCCCTTTAAAATCAGGAACTAGACAGGGCTTCCCCCTTTCTCCCACTCTATTTAACCTATACCTAGAACCCCTGATCAGTAGATTGACAAATTGTGATCAGATCCAAGGGATACCCTTTGTGTCCCAAATAGTCAAGGTTTCGGCATATGCTGACGACATACTTTTACAACTCTTTCACCCGGAGACTTCGATTCCCTACTTGTTATCACTCATCAAGAAATATAGTACCTTGTCTAACTATAAGCTTAACATAGACAAGATTCTGGTTTTCCCTCTCAATCATAAGGTCAATAAGAAGTCCATTACGGATCTTGGTCTGATATGGAAGCACGATTCCTTAAAATATCTTAGTTTCATAATACCTAGAAAACCAGCTCATTTTCAAAAATTTAATCTGTATCCCCTGGTAAGAACTATCCATCAAGACTTGGACAGATGGTCCAAACTCCCTCTCTCATTATGGGGCAAAATCAATATAGTCATGATGAATGTATTTCCTAGACTCTTTAACCCCCTGCTGCTACTCAACATCTGGTTACCTCTCTCATGGTTTAATAACATTCATAGACTTATCACAGAATTTATCAGGGCTAATAAACAGCCTCGACTAGCTTATGTGAAATTGGCAGCCCCTAAAGACAGAGGAGGTTTACTTCTCCCTCATTTAACCTTTTACCACTGGGCTAGTCATGCTGTCAAATACCTCAGATGGCTATCTCCTGTCGGTATGGTTCTCGATTCCCCTTTCTCACCCCTCTGGCTTAGAATTGAACTATCCCTATTACAGAAACATGGCCTCAACCCGATTTCACTTTTGTATGTTAAGGCCAAGGCCCTACCTGTAAACCTACTTCCCACTCCCATAGCTATATTGGTGAAGAATCACATACAATTATGTAGTTATGTCAAACACAATCACATTCAGGACCCAGAACAACCTGTTTGGGGAAATCCTAACTTCAAAACAGACAATAAAAGATTTCTACCAAGCTGGATTCCCAGTATGAAGGATCTACGTCTTTCATCATTTATTTCAGAAGGGAATACATGGCTTCCCTCTCTCGCCATTTTGTCCACCCTCAACTTGATGACTAAATATAGTTTTAAAGTTTTCCAATTAAAATATCTCTTCTCTAAGATTTGTGGTTCAATTCCCCCATGCTCGATAAACCATCTTTTACCAGTGCAATAAATCCTGAGCATGGTTCTCCACACTCAGTATCCAGCTACTACAAAATGCTATATAACTGGGCATACCCAAACTGCTTTGCTCCTTTAGCATATTGGGAACCCTTTTTCTCTGCTAGTAAATTAGATTGGTCTGAATTATGGCATAATTGCCATAAGTACATTACTCAGGATCGACTACGCTTGACTCAATTTCATATACTACACAATTTATACTATTCTCCACAAAAACTATACAAATTTGGCATCCTCCCGTCATCTCTATGTATGAGATGTAAGAAGGAAGAGGGAGGGCACCCTATTTCACATTTTCTGGAGCTGCCCCAAAGTTGTCCCACTCTGGAACACTGTTCAGCATCAGGCTGATCCTTTACTGGGTTTGCAGGAGATATTCACTCCAGACATCTGCCTGTTAGGTGACTACTCAGCCATCCCAGTTTTAGTTAGAAGGTATCATAGTGCCCTGATCTGTATGTCCATCAAGAAATTAGTGTTACGTCACTGGAAGGATGACAATGTTATTTCATATACGGAATGGCTTAATGAATTCCTTGCAAACCTTAGGACTGAGAAGACAATAGCTAGTCTCAATAATAGGCCTGAGAAATATGCAAAAGTATGGGAACCTTTGCACACCTTATACTCTCTCTGATACTCTCACCTGCACGTACAATATACTGCTGCCCAAGAAGGTTCCAGAATCTTTTCTGTGTTGCAAAATGTGTGGGAGTGGGTGGTTTTAATCGGTGGGGGTTTTGTTGGGGTGGGATTGGGGGAGGAGGGGGGTGGGAGGGAGGACAGATCCTTGTAATTATGGATGTTGTACTCACTCAGTGTGATACTCCTGGACTTGTTCTCACTATTGTAAAACTTAATAAACTTTAAATGGAAAAAAAAAAACATTAAAATGGATAAATGATGCCATTTAAAAAGAGACTGTTTTAAATGCAAAGGCTCTGTGCTCTAGCTGTAGAACAGAGATAAGAGGGGCCTAGCTAAATTCAAGAAATATTTTGGTCCTAGCTAGAGTTAGGTATCCATGACTACAATCAGATAGGTCATGTGACTGATGCAGGCTAGTATCAAGAAAAAACTTGCCTTACAAAATGTCTTTAAAAGTGCTGTTACTTTGTATAGGAATAAGAAGTTGTATTCATAGTTTAAAGATGCAATGCACTGCTGCCATAAAAATTGAACAGTTACTGGACACTAGTATGATAAATAAGCTTACTAATTGTCATGACTGCAGGATCAATAGTTCAGGAGTTATGTTCAAAATGTATTTAATATAATTTTCTTATTAGTAAGCTAAACAAATCTAGTAACTCATGGTAGCTCATGTCTTAAGCAGGCTAACAATATGACTGTTAAGTCTGTATTTTGTTGCTATAGAGAGAAATACTATCTAAAAATATCTGTGACAAGTTTAAGATTTATGTCTTTAAGGAGAACAAAGAACCCATGTGTTTCTACATAAATGTAATGTTTTAAAGACTTTAATAATGGAATATTCTTACAAATCGTATATCATTTTGTAGCTTAGACTACTTAGAGCAAGGCTATCACTTTATTTTAAGAAGTTCTATTAAAATTATGAAGTTATAACCTTAATAGTTTAACTTAGGAAATATAAATGCTACAAATATCAGACTTACACCAATATGACCTGCTTAAGGAAAAACACCTGAATATGTAAGTTTAATGCTTAAATTAGGGTAAATGAAAATTTTATTAAGAAAAATAATTTTGAACTAAAAACAAGTCTGAGGAGAAAGGGGTTGTCTTAAGAAGCATGTCTGTATGTCATCATTTATCTTCTGAGATGTCCTACCTTTCTAGTGACTCAGGCCAATCAAAATCTGGTGATGTCATCACCAGGGCGGTTTTATATTGGTGAATTTGTCTGGTCACACCTCAGTCTGGACCAAAATATTGATGCAAAAAGACCTATTTTAGTTTAACTAAGAATGTCAATGGCTTTATGCTGTAGCTAGGCCAAAGAACTTTGGGTCATGACTGTTTGGAATGCAGGGTCCAGCCTAAGGATAGCCAAAATGTATGCAGTGCTGCCAGAAGATCCAAGTGCAAGAAAAAGATGCAAGGACATTCTCATTGCGTATGAAGCAAAGTCTGCATTTTATTTGCTGAACCTTGACTGAAGTAATGTTGCCTGCTGTTGACTAGACACAGACTTATTTTTAAAACTCACACAAGCTATACAGCATGATGAGCAGAAAAAGATCTAGTGTTCTAAAATTTTAAAAGAAGATGTACAACATGAAGGAGTCATTAAGTTTCAGTTACAGAAACAACTTTGCTATCCACAAGAAAGTTATTTGATTCCAGTAGTGCTATGGACTGTGCAAATTGAAGCTGTGTTCTACAAATCCAAGAATTGACTTTTGGTAAAGCATCTTTCTGCAAGAAAAGTTTATCACGTAGTGTTTGTCCATGCTAGAAGAAGTTCCAGGGTCAAGGAAACTAGCTAACAAAGAGGCTTCTCATCAAGAGCCAGACTCAACCAAGAGTTCTATGTTGAGAAAAGAAGAACCACTTCTACAACCAGAAAAATATGTATAATTGTATTACTTTCACTAATTTCAGTTAATAGTCTTGGTAATTTAAATTGGCTTATCTGATAAAGTAAGGTGGGAATCTACTTTTGACTATGGGATCTGGGTATCTAGTTTAAGTTTTAAAATAAGAAATATTTTGCATGATTTGAAAAGTTAAAACAGAGTTTTATGAAAGTATAATACAGAGCACTAATGTAATGAGTTGTTGCCAGTTCTCATACAAAATACATTTTACATGCTATGAAGTTTTGAAACAAGTTTTATACAGAAATGATCTGAGGTATTGATCTTATAAATATGTGTTCTTATGCATGAAGTTTATGTTAAATACAAAGTATGATAAAAGTTTAGTATAACTGTTACCATTTATTATGCTGAGTATTGCTTCTTCCTCTGCATTGTTTATTTGCTAAGATTTGTTTTATTAGTTTGCTGGACTATCTGAAACAATTTTGTTGATGTTTACAATAGTATACTTGATATTTATTCTAATGAGGAATATTTAAAATTGTTCTATAGGTGTAAATAAAATATTGATTTTTCATAATTATAAGTGTGGTAAGCAGTGTAATTTGCCATTATATTTGAATCTAGGAGCATAGGATAATATCACATGTGAATTTATTATTTTTGGTAATTTATAAAATATTTTTTGGAGAAATGCATTATTATAAAAAGTGATATTATAAGCCTTTGTTCTGACATATTTGGGGACGCATCTGGAATATAATTGTTAGTAAATAACAATCCACACTTAACAGTGTGTGAAAAATAAATGTTATTATTGTTAGTATTCGCAATATATCTAAATTGCAGAAATATTACTTTTCTCTTTTGTTTTTCTGAGTCTGATGCTACCTTAAACAAAAGAAAAGGGAACTAAAGCATACAAGTGAGCCAAATAGATTCACTGATTAACAGTAAAGCAGCAAGAAAAAGAAAAAAAAAACTTTTAAAGCCTCATGAAAAGAGACTTTGTTTAAATTGTTGTGTAAGAAGTTATTGCTATTTTAACTGTTTTTCAAAAGAATACTTAATTGTTGCTTTTAAAGTCTGTAAGCTCTATTGCATAGCCATGATAACATTAGCTGTAACTGCACATATGTTTAGAACTGAGACAGTAATTTATACCCCAGCACAGTTGACTTTTATTAAAAGTAAAAATGAAAGGATACAACAGCTGGAGAAAATGTTGGAAGATAAATGTTTTGAGTGTGGTAGGTTTGCAGCCCAGATAGACATTTTGGAAAAGCTTTTACATGAGTGTAAAAATGACCTTTCTAATAACTACTGTGACTTAGTCAAGCTAAAAGCTGAAAATGCTGTCTTGCAAAGTGAATTACAACAATGTCAAGAATAGTGTTTTGAATTTAAAAAGAGAAAAAGTTGATCTAGCAGAGGCTTATACACAGGTTAACAAGGATTTGGTTGAATGAAGAGAGAAGTATAAACGTTTACAGAGTAAAAGTCAAGTTAAAGAAATAATGAAAGCATTTGAAATGTTAGATTTGTTGACTGATTCTGGTAAATCATTGGGTGTATCATTGGACTCAGAAAATGTGTTACCTCAGAGTAAATACAAGATTACCCCTAGATTTGAAAGGGATTCTAATTCTGATTTGGAGCATGAAACTTTCAATAAATATAAGAAAAAGCACAAGATTAGGCAAAAAGGGAGTTCCTCTGTACCTCAAGCAAAGGTGTTGGAGGCTACCACCTCTAATTCTCTGGCTTGGGGGGGGGAGAAAATTTACCTCTGTCTAACAAAGGAAAACAATTGAAGCCCATGCTTGGTCCAACTAGGGCTCAGAGGCCTTGCCAAGACTCAAACTGATGCCAATGCTGGAGTCCCTCTAAAAAGGGGGGAGGCCCAGGTGTAAGGCATGGCTTTGAGTATGGTAACAAAACTGACCACAGGGGGCACCACTATCCTAATTATGATCAGCAATGTTACAGTGAAACTCAAAACAGGTCTACAGATAGTTGTACAAGGTTAGAGGATTCACAGACTAAGAAATAAATGGAGAAATTAAGAAAAGAACTAGAGGAAATACAAGCTTTTATTCAAAGCTATGTACTCCAAGTTTTTCAGTCACCTCCTGACTTTCTCTTTTCCATAAAAAATGCCTCCTCAACTGTACCCTGTACAGATGGGACTAGTAGTGCTATGTAACTTCTGAATCCTATTCACACTATTGCTGCCAGAAACTGCTATTGTTGAAAAACAGTTAATGAGATTGCGTACAGAAACTGCTATTGTTAAAAAAAAGATAATAAGATTGGAATGAGATTTAAAAATGAGATGCCAAGTGAAGTTGAAAATACTAGTATCAACCATAGTGTTAAATGTCATTGTAAAACTGTTGTGCTGCCAGGAAAGAAAGACACATTCTACCTGGGCAACTTAATTCCCAAAGGAAAAGCAGAACAATTTTACTGTGACATAAACATTGGCAACAGTCTAAATCATAAGGCTTTGCTTGATTCTGGGGCTGAAGTAAGTCTCATGTCTAAAAGTCTCTATGATAAAGTGGCTGATACTTTAGGTAATTCCAAGAAGCTGAAAACCCTTCCTGACAACTTATAAATTGTAGGTTATGGAGAGGAAGCTCAGAAGACCTCAGGTAAAGTTTGGTTAAAATTGAAATTTGGTAAAATGGTGATTAAACATTCAGTGTACGTTACAAATAAAACAGGTAATGATTTATTGATTGGAAATTACCTTCTAAGGAGGTTTAAACCTATTCTAGAATATGGCCAAAAAATGTTATGGTCACAGGTGAAGAGGCCTATTCCATTTAGAAAGAGTCAGTAAAGTTTCTATCAATGACATTCATGTTACTGTAAAAAAATGATTTAATGATTAAACTGAATTTTTGTAGGTTCTAATATAACTGATGTATTTAGTGATGGTAATTTTAAAAGTTGGTTAAATGGAGGAGAAGTAAAGCGTATGTGCCTTGTGTGTCAAAACAAGATGTGATAAATCTGTAATTAAAACAGATGCCTAGCTTTCTTCACAAAGAAAGTCCTGTTTTCCCAGTGCCATCCTGTATTTGACAGAAACATTAAACTCTTAAGTACCAGACCCACTGAGGACTGTGGAAAAGAGGTGCCACTCAATAAAAATGGATGTAAAGCCAAAATGCAAGACAGCAACAGAGCTGGTAAAGTTCTGTATTGTCCAAGCAGTGCACAGGTACCCAGTTTTAAAATGAATGGTTACAAATGTCCCAAACCACAATAAAGTTTGAAAAGTATAGGCACTTGCCTTGAAACTTCAGATAGGAAATATATACTATATCCTGTGTGTAATACAAGGTTTGACTTCTCCCATGCCTTGGGATAGATGCACTTGTACAACTGGGTGTGTATATAAGCCTAGCCAATAAAATTCTGTGATCACAATTAAGGGAAAACCCTTACCCAATAAAGTGACATCACCAGCCTTGAGGTCTGGATAATATATCCCTCAAGTGTGCCAAATGGTAAGGTACTTACTGCAACAACTTCAGATAAAGTTAATTAATTTTCTGTTAAGGTTAATGGAAAGATGTTATAAAATGTATTGTTTGTGCCTAACCTGCAGTAGTGATATGGATTTAAAGATTCATTACACACTGTGCCGAGGTATGTGCACTAGAGTAATGCATGTTTTCCCTAGTACATAAATCCAAAAACAAATCCTGCCACTTTTAAAACTAACTGTGGTTAGCAAAAAGTGAAATGGGGGAAAATCCTTTATAGGTCAGATATTTGTTGTTCCAGTTATTGGGGAGACTAATGGAAAAAAAGGTTTTAAAAAACATAGGTAGCTAATGATGTAAAGCTGAAGTGGATAACAATGAGAAATAAGGTAAATACATGTATTTTTTAATTGATATTATTTTGATTTATAAGAAATGTACAAGGAACTAGTGAAAAGGTTTGATTTTGATTTAGTAAAAGTATAATGAGGTAACAAAACTGTAGGGAGAAAACTTTTGTAATTTCATTTAAGTAATCCCAATGTGATTATGACTGCTAGGAAGGTAAACTACAAATAGAGCTTAAACTTAAATTCATGTGATACAAAAAAGGTAACTTACAATCAAGGAATGATATCTTAGTAAACACTGGTAAGTTACAAGTGCCAGTTTAGTAGTGCCTTTGGCACAGAGGGGAGACAGAGCTTATGAAATGTAACAATAAGTAACTATTAGATGTGTTTGTACTGTAACAGTAAAAATTTAAAAAGGTACAAGAATTTGAAAAAAATGGAAATAACAAACAAGAGTTAAACTAAAATGTTAATTGTAATGCTGATTTTAAAAGTTAATGAACAAAGAGAATTTGTTGTATTTGTAAAATGTTCAAAGCAATGTAAAAAATATATTTTGAAAGTGTACATAGTTGTAATCATGTTTAATCATGTTAGTGGATGTAGTACTGTACACATATCTATGTAAAAAAAATGTCTCCAATGATATCATTTAGTGATGTCACATCCTATGATGTCATATGTTATGATGTTAATGTGCTGATGATGTCATAAGTTACTATATGACAATGCAACTTTGTGTTTTATATTTTGTTTTCCCTGCGATGCTTAAAACTGTATACCCATATATAGTAGGATTATCGTTTTGAATTACAAATGCATTTTTAGGGTGCATTTTAATTCAAAAGTGGGGAAATGTAGGGAAAGAACCCTTGATGGAAACATTTTTGTATTTCTTTTAAAGAATTGATTTTTAATTATTATTTTATGTGATTTCATATGGTATTAATCATGGAAAATGTTACTCTAATTTCTGGTTAAGATTAATGTTGAGTAAGCCTTAAAAACATTAAAATGGAGAAATGATGCCATTTGAAAAGAGGCTGTTTTAAATTTTAAAGCTCTGTGCTCTAGCTGTAGAACAGAGATAAGAAGGGCCTAGCTACATTACAGAACTATGTCGGTCCTCACTAGAGCTAGGTATCCATGACTACAATCAGATAGCAGGTCATGTGACTGATGCAGGCTGGTACCAAGAAAAAACTTGCCTTTCAAAAAAGTCCTTTTAATTTGTATAGGAATAGGAAGTTTTAGTCATAGTTTAAAGATGCAGGGCACTGCCACCATGAAAACTAAACAGTTACTGGACACTAGTATGATAAATAAGCTTATTAATTTCCATGATTGCAAAACCAATAGGTCAGCTGTTTAAAACTTATTTAATATAATCTTCTTATTAGCAAACTAAACAAGTGTAGTATCTTGTGGTAGCTCACATCTTAAGCAGTCTAACAATATGACTCAAGTCTGTATTTTGTTGCTATAGAGAGAAATGCCATCTAAAAAATATCTGTGACAAGTTTAAGATTTATGTCTGTAAGGAGAACAAAGAACCCATGTGTTTCTACGTAAAAGTAATGTTTGAATGACTTTAATAATGGAATTTTCTTACAAATCTTATATCATTCTGTAGCTTAGAATACTTAGAGAAAGAGTATCACTTTATTTTAAGAAGTTTTATTAAAATTATGAGGTTATAACCTTAATAATGTAAATTAGGAAATATAAATACTACAAATATCAGACTTACACCAATATGACCTACTTAAGGAAAAACACCTGAATATGTAAGTTTAATGTTTAAATTAGGATAAATGACAATTTTATTAAGAAAAATAATGTGAATTAAAAACAAGTCTGAGGAGAAAGGGTTTGTTGTAAGAGGCATGTCTGTATGTCATTATTTATCTTCTGTGATGTTCTACCTTTCTAGTGACTCAGGACAATCAAAATCTGGTGATGTCATCACCAGGGCAGTTTTATATTAGTGAATTTGTCTGGTCAGACCTCATTCTGGACCAAAATATTGATGCAAAAAGACCTACATTATTTTAACTAAGAATGTTAATGGTGTTATGCTGTAGCTAGACCAAAGAACCTTGGGCCACCCCTGTTTGGAATTCAGGGACCAGCATAAGGATAGCCAGAAGCTTATGCAGTGCTGCCAGAAGATCCATGTGCAAGAACCAGATGCAAGGATATTCTCATGCTGTATGAAGCAAGGTCTGTGTTTTATTTGCTGAACCTTGACTGAAGTAATGTTACCTACTGTTGACCAGGCACAGACTTATTTTTAAAACTCTCACAAGCTATACAGCATGCTGAGCAGAAAAATGTCTAGTGTCCTAAGGTTTTAAAAGCAGATGTACAGCATGAAGGAGTCATTAAATTTCAGTTACAGAAACTACTTTTGCTATCCACAAGAAAGTTCTTTGAATCCAGTATTGCTATGGACAGTGTAGATTAAAGCTGTGTTCTACACATCCAAGAGCTGACTTTTAGTAAAGTGTCTTTCAGCAAGAAATGTTTATCATGCAGTGTTTGTGCATGCTAAAACAAATTCTAGGGTCAAGAAAACTAGCTAACAAAGAGGCTTCTCATCAAGAGCCAGACTCAACCAAGAGTTCTATGTTGAGAAAAGAAGAACCACTTTTACAACCAGAAATACATGCATAATTGTATTACTTTCACTAATTTCAATTAATAGTCTTGGTAATTTAATTTGGCTTATCTGGGAAAGCAAGGAGGGAATCTACTTTTGACTATAGAATTTAGGTATTTGGTTTAAGCTTTAAAATAAGAAATATTTTGCATGATTTGAAAAGTTAAAACTGAGTTTTATGAAAGTATAGTATAAAGCACTAATGTAAAGAGCTGTTGCCAGTTCTCATACAAAATACATTTTACATAGTATGAAGTTTTGAAACACGTTTTATACAGAAATAATCTGAGATATTGATCTTATAAATATGTGTTCTTATGCATGAAGGTTATGTTAAATACTAAGTATGATGGAAGTTTAGTATAACTATTACCATTTATTATGCTAAGTATTGCTTCTTCCCTTGCATTGCTTATTTGCTAAGATTTGCCTTATTAGCTTGCTGGATCATCTGAAACAATTTTGTTGATGTTTACAATATTATGCTTGATATTTCTGCTAATGAGGAATATTTAAAATGATTGCATAGGTGTAAATAAAATATTGATTTTTCATAACTGTAAGTGTGGTAAGCAGAGTCATTTGCCATTGCATTTGAATCTGGAGAGCATAGGATAATATCACATGTGAATTTATTATGTTTGGTAATTTATGAAATCATTTTTGAATAAGGCCCGAGGTGGCTCCAAGTGCATTATTATAAAAAGTGATATTATAAGTCTTTGTTCTGACATCTTCTATTCAAAAAGCACAGAGTGAGCTCATGTGCCTGTATTTCAAAAGTGAATAAATCAGAGCAATTTCTTTTTATACATAAATATTGGCCATATGGAACAGAGTCTTTACATTTTACGAGATGGTAGCTATTGTAATGCAAAACTGCATTATCTGCTGTGGGTTTTCTATATGTGCAGGAATTGATCTTTTTGTTGGGAGAAGCACTTAGAGTTAAATCTAGAAAATTTATATTATCCATAATACATTCTCTATTAAATCTGAGATTCATGTTGTTGTTATTAATGTACTTCAAAAATTCTACTTTACTAAACTCGTCCCAATCCCAGATTATCAGTAAATCATTGATAAAATGACCTAGAAAGATGATATTGGCATCATACTTGCTATTCATAATATACTTGTGTTCCCAGAATGCCATATAAATATTGGCATATGTGGGGGCTACAGTGTCCCCCATAGCTGTCCCACATATTTGGATAAAAATCTCCTTATTGAAGGTAGCAACACTTTTATGCAAAATAAACTTAAGAGCCATCAAAATAAATTCCCTTTTGTGCTACAAATAACCTTTTTTGTCTTAGAAAAAAATCCCACTGCATCTATACCTAAATTGTGTGGTATACTCATGTACAAATTGCACCCATCGATGGCAAGCCAAGAAAAACTGTCCTTCCAAACAATGTTTTCTAATTTAGCAAAAACATGCATGCTGTCTCTTAAGTAAGAGGGAAACTCAATAACAACAGGCTGCAAATAAAAATCAATTACTTTACACAGGTTGTATGACACTGAATTAATACCCAAGATAATAGGTCTCAAAGGTGGATCTATAGAATTTTTGTGGAGTTTAGGGAGCGCATAAAGTGTTGACATTATTGGAAAATGATTTTTTATAAATTTAGCTTCTTTTTGTGTAATCCAACCTCTGTGTTCGGCCATGTCCACAAAATTATAAAGATCAATTAAAAAAGTGCTAGTTGGATCTCGCCGTAGCTTTTTATATTCAGTGGTACATTCAAGAAATGGCATTACTTTAGCCACACACCATGTTTCAGATAGCAGTACCAGGTTTTCCCCTTGTAAGCTGGTTTAATTATTACCCCTGAGAGCTGTTTTAATTCTGCTAAAGCTTTCTTTTCAGCTAGGGTCAAATTGTATGTTTTACTACCGTTGTTATTATTTACCTGTTCATCCAAAAAAATCTGATAGATTACTTCCCTTAGTAACTTTTCAAAAGTAGCTAATCTGGCATTGTTTCCTATGGAAAGACAAACATTAATCAATAACAGCAGTCATCCTAGATAGAGTGGTGAATCAGGATTAGTAGTTGCTTAAAAAATACATTATTAGTAAACAGCAATCTCATCATAATGAATTTTAAACAATCAAAAACTCCTGTGGCTAAATAAGGAAGTGGTGACATTTCAATTTAATTCCACATTTACAAGCATCTTCTTTGCTAAAACATGTTGAAATTCCTCTATTGCTAAGCTGAAGTAATAATAGCTTTAACTGATAGTGGTAAAGGATAACTACATTTCGGAAGTACCTTAGGAAAGATGGGGGGGTGAACCCATTTCAAATTAACTTATTCTCTGCAAAAACCTCTTTATTTATTTTTACTGGTACATAGAAAAAGACCATAAATAACCAGGCAAGGCAGTAAACTAATATATTAGCTGATCATAATCAATAAGATCATATTAGTAGCTGACAACATACAACTATCTACTCAATAACCTCAACAGCACTGAAAATGAGGTTGTGAGTTATCGTCAGGATCAGAATCATGTTCAACTACTGTGGGGATGGGGATGAGGAGTGTGACATCAACAACACTCTGACTCATGTCTTTGGACTCCACAATATTTTGGCAACCTGTTAACTTGTCACGGGTTGAACTTGGAGCAATACTCATGCCATCTCCAGCTTCACTACCACCACCAGCGGGGACAACAGCATCTCTGACCACCATTGAAGAAACTGATTGTGCTGTGAAAAATACAGTTGGAGAAGTCCCTTTACTGTCATCAACTATGCCCTTATGCTACATACTACCATGTCCATGCCCATAGTCACTCTTGCCACTGGCAGCAGTGCCATGGACAGAAACATCTTTGCATGCATGTCTCTTTGCAGGCATTTGTTTTGGATTACACAGAAAATTAAAAAACAAATTTAGATTTCTGAACTTTGGGGTTGATGGGAAGCCACAAAACAACAACTGTGGCTTACGGATGGACACTGGGCCTCAAACAGATGCAGACACACAAACAGATGGAGTTTGCACACTCAAGAAATGCAGCTGCACAGGCACAACAACACCTTAGCCAGTGGTAAATCCAAAACTGGAAAAATAATACCTTCTTTTGTTGGGGGGGAGGTACAGCTACAGTACCAGTCCACTACCTAGATCAAAAGAAGCAGTAAAAAATAATGCAGATGGATCAGAGATTCAGAGTGCTGTGATTATGGTGCAGTACAATAAAATGTATCTGACTTGATGGCACACACACGTGTGTGCAAACACACACTAAAGGTAATGCACAGAAAATTGAACTGTTCAGTACACTGCAACCAAATCTTTTAAACCAACTGAAAAAAGGCACAGCACCACAGCAAACAGCAACAAATTATCAAAACATACTACAAGTATTGCTGTGTGTATATGAACACACAAATACTAAAACAGTAGCTACCCAACAACAGTTAGAAAGACTGCCTTTCTCACTGTGAATATCCCTTCACCACATCTGCCCCTCCATTAAGCACACTTCTACAGTGTCTGTCAGTACACAGACTGAATGTTCTAAATTAACATTCAAAATGCAAACAAAAACAATCAACACATGATGATATAAGCATAGGAGGGTTTCCGACAATCTATATACTAAATGTTGACCAAAGAAATCGGCTCAAAAATGCTTTTTAAAAAGTTTTTTTGATGGTTTAATTCTCAGAGCTCCGAGAGCAAACTATCTCCAGCTTTCCGCTACACACACTATGCAGAACTGATGCTGTGCAAGACAATCTAGAGCCCATGTGATCTGCCATCCCATGATTCACTACAAACTTCTCCTTAAAGGCCAACACAAAGGCAAAGTCAGTGCGAAGTCCATAGAAAACAAAGAGACTTTGCATTAAAAATCAAGGCAAAGTTATTCGCTTCACGTTGTGAAGTACTTTGCATAATTATTACTATATGCGAAGTACTCCACATAGTGAAGTGCATGAACTTCTCCACCACTAGTCACTGCCCTGTTGAAACTCTGTAAAAGTTATAATCCGTGAACTCTGAAATTGAGGTAGTTGTGCCTGAGGATGCAAGGCCAGTGATTGAAGAGTATGTTCAGCCTGCAGTAGGGAGGAAACCCATGAAAGAGATGGGGAGGAGCTCAATGCATCTGAGAAAGTATAGTAGTACAAGTTGTCCCAACTACGGTTACCACTGGTCCTGATTTTCGCAGGGACAGTCCTGATTTGGGCAACTGTGTCCTGCAAAAAACATGAAAAATACTACATGTCCTGACTTTATAGTACAAAAAATATTTTCTAACTTTACACTACATGTTGCAGAAACCTACAATATGTTAACTAAAATACCTTAAAATGATAAGAAACAATGGAAGCAACTAAGAAACTGCAATACTTAGCTTTAATTTGGATTATATATAGAAAACAAGTCTGTTGCATTGGTCAAGGTTACGTACTGTCCTGCAAAAAATCATTTCAGTAAAAAATGTCCCACTTTGGACTTCTTGAAAGGTGGTAACCCCTAATCCCAACTCAGTACTATACGGTCACAACTCAGTTGCTTTGTACACAAACCATCGCATAGTTAAAACTCCAGATCACAGGTTCCATGAGGAGAACTGTAACCAAATGCTATCCATACAAACAAAACAATGCAAAATACAGGTTTTTACATCACTTTTAGAGGTAAGACTATCATTTCAGAAAAAAGAAACATAAACAGCTGCCAATTAGAAATAATTTCTTGTCCTCTTTAATTCTGTCACTAAAAGTTCTTAACATTAGAGCATAATTGGGGGTGATTCTGAAAGGGGCAGAAAGTACATGCCAAAAGGCACATATCCCACTCATGTAGCCCTACACACTTAGAACAATATGGGGTGCCATAGTCATATCCACAGCATGGCTCCCTTCCACAGCCCCACCCCCCACCATGCAGGTGTGCAGGGGCCGTCTGACAAACTTGGGAGGGAAGCCAGTGGGATGCTTGGACCTGGTTCACCATTGGATCTCTTGCACTGCATGGCACCATGGCTGCAGGGACAGTCAGTGGGGCCACACACTCCAACACCAGGTGAGTGCTCGGACAGCCACCCCCTTCCCTCATGGTGTTTCAAGAGGGCTGGTGTGACATGTTGGTGGGGCCCTACAGTGTTTGCCGCTGCTGGTGGCATACTGTCAGGGGAGCACACAGCTGCTATGGCTGCCAATGGAATGTGTTGCTTGTGATCTCCTCACCCAGCACTCTGCACTTTCATGAATAGCACAGAGCACAGTCATGCCCCCTGCACTGCTCCCAGACTGCCCATGCATGGAGCTCCCTGGCTGGCTGGGGGAGCCAGTGCATAATAGCCCCATGCCTCTGTGGAGAATGGGGTGCATGGGGCGCAGTGGCTGTGGAGTTTCTACACACGACAGATACATCAATCAATCAATCAAAATCTTTATTTATTCAGGCTACATGGTGTGTAGCCACTCTGCACCTTGGAGAATAGCCCCCAGTAAGAATAATTTATTTGAACTTTGGACATATTAGGGCTGCTAACACAATTTTTGAATGAAAGATTAGAGTCAGTGATTTTGATACAGTGTATAAATACATCTTGTCGTTACAGCTTCCATTATTAAGAGATATGCAATGGTCTGACTTCAAATATACAATTTATTTTTGATGAGTGGGGGGTGGAAGGGTTCTATGTCATAATGGTGATCGTGGAATAGTGATCGCTGTTTGGATGAGTGTACATCACTGAAAATGAATTTTGGCGATGCATACTGGCAGCGAATGGCAAGAGGGTGCCCAAGAACTACTGGTATTTTTTTAAAGCACCCCCCCGCATGGGGGCTTCGCCTCCCACTCCCCTCTACTAAAGAATTCTCAACTCCAGGGGGGTGCATGTGGGGGGGGGGGTGAAATACTTTAAAAAAATACAAGCCGTCTGCCAGTAAAATAAATATCATGCTGTGATGCACCGAACCCTGCACCCTGTACCTCCCAACCGACCACTTGCCCCACCATGCTAGCCGACCAGCTTGGCAGCTGCCTGCCACACCCCCTTCCACAAACCTTCCCTCCACTTCCTCCTCCTCACCCGCGCATGTGCGCGCTTACTTCCTGTCACCCTACCTGCCCACCCAGGTATCCGGGTCGCTACCCTGCCAGGTAGCCCTGAACACAGGCATTGTAATTGAGTCACCATTTTTGTAAGCACTCAATTGTGGTTGCCTTGATCACTGGATACCGGGTGGAAGCATGACCGATAAGTGGCAAAACCACAATTGAGTTATGAAAGTTCTTTAACTTCACAAATGAAAATAAATTGCATATCTGAAGTCAAGCAATTGCATGCTCAATTTATGTAAGTTATAAATAACTGATATTTTTGTATTAAAGATGTACATTTTGGTTTTTTCCTGACTGTGCATTGTGTCCTGTGTTGTTAGTACAAGGCAGTTTTTGCTTGTCTGCACCCCTCAGCCTAAAGCAGGCAGTGAAAGTTTTTTGTTCTATGCTTGATTGGTCACACTAATGTTTTTGTGTTTTGTCATGTGGGAAATAAATTCTACTGAAGCACAATTATAGCATTTTAGGCTGTGAAGCAGAGTACTCTACTGAACAAAGTAACAAAGCAGCAAAGTAGGAGAAAAAGCTGCTGTATGGTCCATGCTGTTGGGTTCCCAACATAGGCATAATACAAATAGTCAGGACAGCTGGGAGTATCTTACCTGTTTCACACCATATCCTGTTTGAAACACAGAAACATAGAATTTAATGGCAGATAAGGACTGCTTGGCCCACCCAGTCTGCCCATTTCCCTACCTAATGGATAAGCTGCAGATCCTAGTTAACCAGCAGCCTACTTCTTCAACCCCCACCCCCTAGAATTGCCTTATGACTGTCCCATGCATGCTTGAATTCAACCACTGTTCTTGACTCCACAACCTCCTCCGGAAGGCCGCTCCATGCATACACAACCCTCTCTGTGAAAAATACTTCCTTACATTACCTCTGAGCCACCCCCCCTCTATCTTCAAATTGTGCCCCCTTGTTCTTGCACACCTCTATTTTTGAAAGATGCTACCTTCTTGGACATTGTTGATTCCCTTGAGATACTTGAAAGTTTCTATCATGTCCACCCTCTCCCTCCTTTCCTCGAGGCTATACATATTAAGCTCCTTTAGTCTGTCTTCATTTGTCTTCTGGTGCAGACCCTGCACCATTTTAGTTGCCCTCCTCTGGGCAGCTTCCATCTTGTCTATGTGCTTGCAGAGATTGGGCCTCCAGAACTGCACACAGTACTCCATATGGGGTCTCACCAGTTGTCTGTACAGAGGAATAACAACTTCCTGTTTTCTACTGGTGATGCCTCTCCCTATGCATCCCAGTATCCCCCCAGCCCTCCTTACTGCCCTCTCACATTGCTTGCCCACCTTTAAGTCATCTGATATGACTACCCCACGTCCCTTTCCATTTTTGTTGTTGTTAGTATCTCACCCCCCATTGTGTACTCTTCCCCTGGGTTTTTGTTTCCCAAGTGCATTACCTTGCACTTCTTAGCATTGAATCTAAGCTGCCATACATTTGACCATTCCTCTAACCTTGCCAAGTCCCTTCTCATCCTTTCCATCCCACCTTGTGCATCAACTCTGTTGCAGATCTTTGTGTCATCTGCAAAAGACATGCTTTTCCTTCCAGTCCCTCTGCAATGTCACTTATAAAGACATTGAAGAGACCGGTCCTATTACTGAACTCCTGCGGCACCCCACTAGTAACCCCCCCTTTCTTCAGAGTGGACTCCATTTACTATTACCCTCTGTGTCCTATTCTCCAGCCAATTCTTTACCCAGGCTTTCATCTTGGGACCCACTCCCAGGCTGGCTAACTTGTATATTAATCTTTTGTGTGGGACTGAGTCAAATGCCTTGCTAAAGTCTAGGTAGGCAATGTCCACAGCCCCTCCCTGATCTACTACTTTGGTCACCCAGTCAAAGAAATCTATTAGATTCATCTGGCATGACCTTCCCGCTGTGAATCCATGCTGCCTTGGGTCCTGCGCCCCTCTGGCCTCTGGGTACTAGACAATTCTTTCCTTCAGAAGTGATTCCATCATTTTCCCTATCACTGAGGTTAAACTAACAGGTCTGTAGTTTCTTGCTTCTGCCCTGCTCCCACTTTTGTGAAGGGGAATCACATCTGCCCTCCTCCAGTCCTCTGGTGCCATCCCATCCTCCCATGATTTGTTAAAGAGGGTAGTCAGTGGTGTCACTAGTTCTACCCTTAGTTCTTTTAGAATTCTGGGATGAATCCCATCAGGCCCCATTGCTTTGTCTACCTTCAGTTTTAAGAGTTCTTTCAGAACTCTTTCTTCTGTAAATGGGCTGGTATCAACTTCGGTATCCAGAATGTTTCTATTGTTTGTTTTAGGTACCTCCCCCTCTTCCTTTGTAAATACTGAGCAAAAATATTTGTTTAGTATCTCTGCCTTTCACTGTCACCCTCTGCCCACCCTCTCCCATTTATTAAGCCTCACTATCCCTCCCTTAGTCTTCCTTCACTCCCTGATGTACCTAAGAAAGGTTTTATGGCCCTTCTTAACTGAGTTGGCTATCTTTTCCTCGGTTCGGGCCTTTGCTGTTCTGACTGCCTTCCCAGCTTCCTTTTGCTTTAACTGATATAATTCTCTGTCCTGCTCCTTCTGTGATTCCTTGTACTTTCTGAATGCTTTCTTTTCTCCTGAACTTTCACTGCCACCTCCTTTGAGAACCATAGTGGTTTCTTACATCGTTTTGTTTTGTTTATTTGCTTCATACAAAGGCTTGTTACCTCTGTGATGGCAGTTTTTATTATTCCCCCATTGTTCTTCCATCCCTCCTTCCTGCCCATTTGCTAGTGCATTCCTTAGACACTCACCCATTTTGGCAAAGTCAGCCCTCCTGAAGTTCCATTTTTTTGCCATTGTATGGCTTGACTCAATTGCTGTGTTTATTGTGAACCATACTGTTCAATGGTCGCTAGTTCATAGATGGTTACCCACTTCTACATCTGTGATCCTCTCTCCATCTCCATTTGAGAGAACCAGGTCTAAGACTGCTCCCTCTCAAGTGAGTTCCAATGCTAGTTGTCTAAGGTATGCCCCCTGTAGGGTATCTAGAATAACCCCACTCTTAGAACTGGCTGCTGCAACTGCACTCCAGTTAACATCTGGCATATTCAGATCACCCATCAGCAATATCTCCCCTTTTTCTGCCATTCTAAGTATACATTCTATCATTTCCTTGTCCATTTCTTCCCCCTGAGAGGGGAGTCTGTATACAACCCCTGTGCGGATTGTAGTGCCATTGCCTGCCTCCAAATTGACCCACAGTGCTTCTTCTCCTCCCTGTTTACCTTTTGTTCTGTTGCTTTGATTACTTCCCTTATGTAGAGAGCTACTCTTCCTCCTCCTCCTCTTTTACCCTCCCTGTCCCTCCTGTAGATAGTGTATCCTGGTATGTTTACGTCCCAGTCATGGTTCACCATGACATCATGGTAGGTGTTTGTGCCATCTTATAAAGGAAACCATGAAAATTTATGTCTGCATATGATTAATATTTTCAGGTCCTTGAAAATGTAATGCAATCTCCACCTGGTTTTGTTATTGCAAGTTTAATGGCAGTAGGGAAAATGTGCAGATTGTATTGGTGTTTGGTGTTTTGTACTACTTTTAACCAGTATACTACCAATTTTATTAGCTGGGATCACGTTCAGTGATTTGCATCAGTAAAGAAAATGCATGGGAGTCTTGGTTACAGTTCTTACTTAAATACATAGATGTTTACTGAGAGAAAAATATCACTATCCAACCAGTCTGTCCAGTTCCTACCTAGACCCTCACCAGTCTTGTATTGGCTAGGCCTCTAGCAGATCAGTCACCCCTTTGCTCCACTTGAACTAACCCCCCTTCCATTTTCTCCAACCCCTACCCAAATAAATATCACTACAGTAGTCTATTGAGTCTATCCAACCCCCTGTGAAACTTGCCTCCATGTGTACACTGACCAGCTCCAATTGCAGACTGTTCCCATTTTCCATCACTCTTCCCATGAAAAAGTATTTCTTCACACCCCCTAAAGATCCCCCCCCGCCAGTTTATAGATGTGGCCCCTTGTGATGAACAGCACTTTAAGCTTAAACAGTTGCTGGCTGTCCACACTGCGTATACCCTTCAGGTACTTGAAGGTTTTCAGTCATGTCTCTACTATCTCTTCTTGCCTCCAGTGAACACATATTGAGGTCAACCAGTCTTTCCTCATAAGTCCTCTCCCAATGACCATGAATCATTTTAGTCACTCTCCTTTGGACTGACTCCAGGAAGTCCATGTACTTTTTAATTGAGGGTTTCTGAACTATGCACAATACTCCAGATGCAGCCTCACCAAGGACCTTTACAGGTGTTGGATAGCCTCCTTCCATCTGCTTTAGAAGACATTAACTTTGCACTCCAGCATCCTGCTAGCTTTCCCATACATCCTTGTTACACTGGTTTTGAGGATGATGCCAACTATAATCCCCATATCCTTCAGAGGTCTGCTCCAGTTTTACCACCTCCATCCAATATTCTTCATTCTTTCTTCAATGGGTTTCCATTGAAAAACATGGGATTTAGCAGCCATTCTTTTCAATGAAGTGAAAGTTTTCAGAATGTATAAGGGGAGGTCATAAAAACATATAAACCCCATTATGTTAAATCCCCCTTGGCAGATCCCTAATGTTTTCTAGTTGCATCCATGACACCACATCTAAAGTGACCTTGACCATATGGCTCAATTATTATACAGTAGGCAAAGTGCTATGCACAGCTCTACCACATACTATACAAGCACAATACAATTCTGCAGAGCAGCAGAGCAGAACAACAGAGCAGCAGAATAGTAGAAATTTAGTTTCATTAGAAGCAGTGCCTAATTTTAACAGTTTAAACAGTTTTAACAGTTTTCTTTTAGATTTATATTTTAGATTTTGTATTTTGGGACTACCTTAGTAAGTTTGGGATGTGGAGTGAAGTAGCAAGAGTAGCTGTGCACGTCTTCGGTTGATAGCCAGCCCATACTTGAGTTTACACAATGGCTATGGGGGTCAGTCTCCCTAAGGCAAGCACCATGCTACAATAATTATTCTAGTGGTAGTAGGCTTTTCTAATGCTAGACCTTCTCCAGAACTCACCCCTAGGACTGTTCACCATCCTTTCGAAGCTGTTTGGCACTGCGTAACAAGGAGTATCAACAGCCGCTGAGTCAATGAGTCTCAAAGGCAGGAGGTTACTCCAGCTGGGAAATCACCAGGTAACAGCTGAGGAACTATTGATAGAGGTGGAAAGTTTGATTCATCCACAGGGGCCCATCCGAGTGAGTGGCCAATGGACGACCCTTCTTCCACCTGTTCGGAAGATTATCTTCCTGGTTTTTATCTCAGAATGGGAAGAAAGACTTTCAAGTAGGCTGGAGTGTAGCCACAGAAGAGTATAAAAAGATCAGTTGGGCTGACCTACAAGAAGTGTTTGCGGGCTGTCTGGTCTCATAGGCCTGACTGGAGAGTGGTCATGGGTGTGTGACTGGAGGGTCACCTGTCTCAGCTATCTGCAGGATCTTGCCTAGGGGTGTCTGTATAAGCCTAAGGGGAGGGAGGACTCACTAGAAGAGGAACTGATCAGGTGAACACCAGGGATAAGAGCTGCAAAGTGACCAAGAGGCCACTGGAAAATTAAGGCACTGAATGGACTTCCATTAGAACTACTCTGGTTTGTTGATATTTTTCCATCTGAGAAGGTTGGCAGTGATACCCAGGTGGGAACTACTGTGCTGTGTTGTGAACAGCTCTGACATACCTGTTGCAAGATTCATTCTTATTTTAAACTTGGAAGCATTTTCAGCAGGTCCGAGTGAGAGTTGGGCCTGCTAGGAACTTGTGTTGTACAATTGTCACAGAGGTGGGAGCTTTTTGGAATGCTATACTTCTACTTGGACATTATTTTAAAATGATATACTGTTGAAAAATTATAATCTTTGTTGCTGCTTAAGCTCTGGCTTTGGGGTATATTGTATCTGGGTAGGATGGTGGGGAGGATTGGATTGAGAGTGTGCCTGTGTGTGGTTGTAAGTGAGAGTTGGGTAGTAAAAGATTTGTATTTAGTTTGGTTAGTGTATGATTGTAGGGGGTTGGGTGTTTGACATAATGTAAACTGTATGTGTGTGTGGATGGATTTTTGAGGAAGAGGATAGTTGTTGGGGAGTGGGGTTTGATCTCTTGATTGGTTTCGTATTGTGTGCATCTGATTGTGTATTTATTAGTTGTGAGATTGAGAGAGTAGTGGATTAGTATCTAGTGGAGTTTTTAGTGTGAACATCACGTGTCTGGGAGAATGAGGTGGTCTGGGGCAGGCCAGGATAGTTTACAGGACATCCCTGCTATGTGTTCTGTGCCCTTTCTCAGCCTTCCTGTTTCTACCACCACGGCACGCCGGTGTTGGGAGGTCGGGATCATGAGGTGCCGTGTTGATTGTTCATGGCAGGACACCCCGTGCACCTCTGAATGGGCAGGATCGAGGTTGTTGGGTGCAGGAGGCAACCTGGTTGCTGTTGCACCATGGAGATAAGTGAGACATATTTGGTTCTGGTGTCTCAGGTTCCTGCCAGACTGAGTGGGCAGGTGACTAAGAGGACCACACAGTCCACCAATCCCCTGAGGGCAGTGTTGTGCAATGCAGGTTGATCAGGAGCAAGACTGCTGTTATCTCAGACTTGATTTTCTCAATCGACCTGGCTTGCTTCACCGAGACGTGGTTGGGGGATGATGCTGGCCCTATTCTAGTGGCCTCCATACCCCCCGGACATTCAGTGGTACACTGCCCTAGAGTGGAGTGCAAGGGTGGGGGAGTGGCCAACTGTTTTAGATCCAAGATCAACTTCTCTGTGCACCCAGTGGGAAGACTGAGTTCATTTGAATGTGTGGCTGTACATGGTGGTCCAGGCACAGACTGTAGGATTCTCCTGATCTATCCCCGCCTCCTGAGGTGGCAGGAGAACTCCTACAGGAGGTGGCCAATTTTGTCATCGGTGAGACGTTGGCATCCCCCCATTGTCTAGTTTTGGGGTATTTCAACATCTGGGCCAATGGTGAGTTGTCTAGACTGGCTTCCAATCTCCTTCAGACTATGTCTTCTCTGGGCCTGTCGCAGGAAGTTTCTTCTGTGACACACCAGGGCGGTCACATGTTGGACTTGGTCTTCTCTCTGGGGCTTGAGGTTAGTAACCTCAAGACTGATCTGGTCATCTGGTCTGGTCTGATCTTTGCACAGTGGAATTTTTGTTCTGGTCCCCCCTCCCAAGAATCCTCCCCCTACATAGATGGTTATCTATTGCCCTTTGAGGGGTTTGACCCTGGAGGGATTGCTGGAAATAGTGGATCTATCTAGTGTGGGCAGTGTATGTGTATGTGTAGAGAGTTTGGGAAAAACAGTCAGCACTTATAATAGGGTGCTGACTGCAGCACTCGGCTCTCTTCCACCAATCTGTGTATGACCCAAATCCTCTCACTTGAGGTTACACTGGTTTGATGGGGAGCTAATGACAATGAAGATTTTGGGTCAGAGGTTGGAGGGCTGCTGGTGGAGGTCTGACCTGGAGGTGGATAAACTGGCCTTGCGCACTCACTATCATGAGTACCGGGGGCAATGACCCAGAAGAAGGCAAAGTTCCTGTCAAGGGAGATTGCTGCTGGGAGGAATTGACCAACAGTGCTCTTTCAGACTGTGGACAGGCTCCTAAACCCAGCCTGTCTACAGCCAAAGCAGACTTTTTCCAGCACTTTATGTGAAGAGTTTGCGTGATCCTTCTCAGACAGGGTGTCCACCATCCATCAGGGATTCCGCCAGTGGGCCCTATGGAGGCCAACAGTGGTCGCCTTGGTCATCCAGAGATCACTCCACCTAGCTGGGGGGAGTTTAAGCCTGTGGAATCATCAGAGGTCATTGGGGTTACATCCAAGTTGAAGCGCACCTATTGTGAACTGGACCCAGTATTGATGCATTTCTTAATGGAATGTGTTGATGCCATTGGCCCGGTGTTTGCCCTGATTGTCTGGTGTTCTTTATCTGAGGGGATTTTCCCTGATGCCTTGAAGGAAGCATTGGTGCATCACCTCCAGAAAAAAAACATCTTTAGACCTTGACATCAAGGCAAACTACCATCCCAGCTCCAATCTCCCATTTTTAGGGAAGACTGTTGAGAAGGTGGTAGCACTTCAGCTGGAAGAGCACCTCTTGATCTTTAATCTTTACAAGCCTTTCCAGTCTGGATTTCATGTGAGGCAAAGTATGGAAACCGATCATTAGAGTGCATACTGACCTCCTCAGGGCTAGAGATTGAGGGGAGGGTACAATTCTTATTCTCCTCAATCTCTCTTCAACATTTGACACAGTAAACCACTGTGTGTTGCTTGACTGCCTGAGGGAATTTTGTGGGCTCACCACCACTGTCATCTGTTGATTTGAGTCCTATCTCATGAACAGGAGACAACTGGTTGTGACGGTGAATTTCTCCTCCTCCTCATCCTTTAGTATCCTGTCTTGTGGAGTACCTCAGGGTTTGGTCTTGTCCCCAGTGCTGTTTGCTGTGTATATGATGCCCCTAGCTGAGATCATTAGGAAATATAGTCTAGATTTTCATAGCTATGCTGATGATACCCAGCTGTATCTTTCCTTTGCATTGGGAACATCCAATGCAGTGGAAGTACTTAACAACTGCCTTGCAGAGATCAGTGACTGGATGGCCTCCAGCTGGCTGTGACTGAACCCTGATAAGATGGAGGTACTGGTGATGGAGTCAAACAGAGGGTGGAATAGGATGGCCTCTGGTGTGGAAACCAGTTTGTTTCTGGGATCCATGCCATTGAAGGCCTCCTCAAGGGTGTATAACCTAGGTGTTATCCTCGACAGTGGTTTGACACTTGAGGCTCAGTTATCAGCCATTCTCTGGACCAAATTTTACCATCTTAGAAATATTGCCAGGATTAGGCCCCTGGTTCCGCCTCGGACCTCCCCACCTTGGTACATGCCTTCGTATCAACCAGGCTGGACTACTGTAATGCACTTTACCTCAGGGTCTCTGGGGGATGCCTCCACCAACTGCAGCTAGTGCAGAACACAGCGGCCAGGCTGTTGGTGGAGCAGTCTAAATTCTGCCACATTACTCTGGTGCTGCGTAAACTGCACTGGCTGCTAGTCAGGCGGAGGATCCTCTTTAAGGTGGGGTTACTCACCTCCAAGACCCTACACAGTTTGGGCCCTTGTTATCTGCCTGACCTCCTTTTGCCTGCTGCATCGATCTGCTCACTCCATTCCTGCATGAGGGGCCTCCTAGCGATTCCCAGGATGAGGCTGAAAATAGCTGGTGACAGGGCATTTTATGTCACCAGCCCTGTCCTGTTGGAATTTTTTTCCTCCAGCTACATGGGTGGCCCCTTCAGTGGAGGTCTTTAAGACCCACTTCAAGGCTTACCTATTTAGTCAAGCTTTTTCCGATTCTCCAGACTGAGTTGTATAGGATTTTTCCTCTCCCCACCATCCCCCCATCCTTTCTGATTTTAGTGATCCTAACATATGAAAGTGAAAATTTGTAGATTGCAAAAATGTTCATGTTTTTATGTAATTTTTATGGTAGATTTGTTGTTATTGTATGGGGCCCAGAACCTCTGGGAGTGGGCGCCTGAAAAATAAAACTTGCCTTGCCTTGCCATTTACACATACATTTCTCCTCATACCTCAAAGATGCACTGATTTCACATACTGTGCTGGAGCTTACAATGGTTAAGAGTTTTTTGGCTACAGGAGGTATACATGTATGTTCCACTGGAGCAGAGCAGAAGGAAAGTAATGTTTCTTCAACTGGTATCAGGAGAAACTGGAGGTAAATAAGACCCAATGTGGGTCTTATTGATTAAATAATACATAAAATAACATTGGGAGAGGGACAATACAGTATTATAGTTTGTGAATTTTTTGAAAACAAATAATTTTCTTTTTTATAAGAAAATCGTATGTAAAAGACAAATATAAGGAAACAACATGGTGGCAGCTACAGATTTTTTGTTTTAATTTTTGTTTATGTTTTGTATAAATTTCACATTTCATATACAGTGCATTTCGATACACAGATAACATAGAATGAGAAAGATATTTATTCAAAAAATGGTTAAATTAATCACTGCATGAATGATCTAGTTGATAACACCAGAAGGATGCATAAAGAATTCTAATGAATAAACACAATAAAGATGTGAAGCAGCAGTAAATTAACAACATTATTCATGGTTGTTCTTAATATCAAAACACCTGCTTTCCAGAGTTGAAATTATTAACCAACACAAATGCAATGCACTCACCTCCTACTGTGACAATAAGTACTATGCACTATAAGAAACTGGCTGACACAGCTTGATTCAGTCCAAGATATTTATTAAAACTTCATTCCAAACATAAAGTGCTAACATGCTAGTCAGTAGAAAAGGGCAAGCAGTATTAAAGGTGGAACTCATGACCAAAGCCCATCTCAGGCATCCACCCAGATGGATGGAGAGGAATTGAAATTATGTAGACCAAATGAAGTCAATATATATTGTTCTATTATCAGTTTGACTCTATACCTCATAGTTCTTTTTTCTTCTCTACCCCTCACCATCTTATAGTTATATAACAATTCAATATACAGTTCCAGAATAGTGGTGGAAGAGAAAGTCAATATATTCTAATAATCTATAAATTCATTGAAACATTTATAAGTCCTTAAGTAATAGATCCAAGGGGGCTTAATATATGCTCCCCAAGTTTAAAACAGGAAAGGAGGCGAAGAAAAGAAAGGGCAAGGACTTATCTTAGTACATAGATTTAACAGCTTCTGCCATATCCTCTAAGTCCTTATCAGAAATGATCAGCAAAATCATTGTCGATGTGGATTCTCTTTCTCTGCATAGTGTAAGTATAAAGGTGTCAGAAAAAAAAACCAGATCTTGATTTAAACAGGTGCAAGACAGTAGAAGATAATCAAAGATACCAAAATACAAACTGGGCACTGTCTGAAGGAATCAAGTATTATTTAAGCAATAAGATACGACCAGGGGTTATGTTAATGTTCCAGTTAATCACCCCCTGGGGATGTAATGTGGCATGAGGTGCAGCTGAGTGCCATACTGCCCCCAGTGGTGATTAACTTGAACACTAACATAAACCCTTGGAGTACCTTATTGCTATTACTATAACTGGGTTCACTTTTTATTTCAATTTTCTAAAAACAGACAGTTATTTTTTTCAACTAATCTTAATGTTTGACATAAAATAGTCCCTACACCAAAGGTTTACAGTAGTTGTTTGACAAGATTTAATGACAGGCACAAATAGCATTTTTGAATATAAGATTTTAAAGTTAATTTTTAAACTCAGAAGGGCAGAATGCTAACTCTGTATCTTCCATGACCCTGTGAAGGAAATCAGTTGAAGAGTATGTTACTGGTACAATCTGCTACTGTCACCACTTGAAAGAGAATTAAATAAATAACAAAAAAACATATACAACACTTACATGTCAATTACTGGATTCAGCTGTCATGATTTATGGTCATTGCACTGACATCACACAGCGTGACTTGTCCCTGAAAATCATTGCTGAGTGGTGTTTGCTGAAACTGATTATTTATTATACTACACTTCAACATTGTTGAATTAAAACATTAATCAATCCTTAAACAAAGCTGATGCTCACTTCCTCAGGAAACAACTGCATTTTGTGTTTTACCTCATTTTTCAAAGCTAACCCCACCACCCCTCCCGAATCGATTACCGGGACTCCCCAGTCTAGAACCATGATCCTGATCAAATAAACTCAAGAAGCTCAACAGCACAATTCCCTGGTAGTCGCTACACCTCATGCCTGGCATGAAAAGACACTGTATCACTGTCATTATGCAAAAAAACTGATCTGTCAGCAATAGTGAACATTGGACCACCCAGACCTTTTCTCTGTAGCCCTACTCTGACTGCTGGATACTGTTGTCTGTCCAGTAAGAAATGTACTGTACCTGTTCTTTTTAAATCTGTCATTCTTCAGGTATAGAAATACTGTGAAATCCAACTTATGGGAAATGGACAGTGCCAGAGAGAGAGGGAGAGAGGTGTCTTACTTCATTCAGTCAAAGTGGAGGGAGCATGACAGCGAGAGAGCAGTAAGCAGGAGAAAGGAAAAGTCAACGGAGCATAGAACCAAGAGAAGGGCTGAGAAGTACGGAGAAACTGGAGCAGCGCTATAGAGGGATGTGTTTGGCTAGTACATTCAGTCAAGGTGGGGCGTGACATAGAATAGTGAGACAGCAGCAACCTGTCACTCGGGCTTGTCTTTCCTTCTGAACAACAAAAAAAGCTGTATATTGAGAACTCAGTTGGATCTGCTCTGTTTTAGACTGGACTGCTCTGATGCCAACAGCAGCTGCAGCCCCAAGTCAGTAGCGCTGGCAAGTTTGACTTTAGTAGGTTTTTACACCGTAATGTCTTTCTCATAGATTTTTTTTTCTGTGACTAATGGGCAGGCAAGAGTTTCCTTTCTAATGTTATAAATTATGTTTATTCATCTCCCCACAGCTGCCATTGCCCACCCGCCACATGCTACACGCTCCAACTGCCAGTGAGCCGCTTCACGGCTCACAGATTTAAATAATTATGTTAGTAATATTCAAAACATTTTGTTTGGTCAGTACCTGTCTCCCACTCTGCTCATGCTTGATCATCTCTCATCTAGAAAAAAAAATACTTTTCATTTTCCATCAGTCTCAGTGAGGAGCGAGAAGTAATTAGGGTGTAGTGGCATCTGGTGCTGAGGACTGCATGATGTGATGGAGATGTTGGGAACATAGCTCTTTTTGTGGACATTGTGTGTTGGAAGCAGGAGGAACATTGTTAAACTATTTCTCTGGAGTCAGCAAGAGCTTGTTCCAGCTACAGAATTATTATTTTTTTTTTAACGATGTGGTAGAAGTTGTGTTTGAGCTAAGTTTCTACCACAGTTACTGGGAGGAGCTAACAGGTAGAGGTTCACTGTGGACATGTAAAGAACCGAGTTGGTTTTATTTTTAAAATCAAGGATGCGTGAGGCGCCCGATGTTACAATTCATTTTTGTTCACATGTTTTAAAAGAAAAACACTGGCAAAGAATTAGAACCACTTTGAGTTTGAACAGTTACAATTTTAGTGAATTTGTTGGCTTGATCAGCCTTGCTCTAATGGTGGCCATACATTACATCCCAAGAATACTGGAAATGTACAAAGGATCTTATTTTTTTAAATCTATTGTCATGTAATCAGGCTCTGGAGGTGTATTAATAAGGAGATTAGTGTAGTGGTCTCAGAATGCTAACAACTAATCAAACTGCAGTATTCCTGAGACCCTTATAATAATGAAATATATTGCATGCATAAGCAAAAAGAAAAAAAGAGCATATACAGTATCTCACCATGGTTGTGCTAAAATAACACTGACACCAAAACATCCCCCTGCATATCATGGCTCCACCACCTCTTCTTCAGGGGGTGGAGTTAGTGGTGAGTGCCTCAAATGCTTATAACCAGTCTCATTAAAATATCAGTTAGTGAAATGCATACGTCTCAGTATCCTTTAAATGTAAATGCAACAAGTAAACAATAATACAAAACAGGATGTTGGTTGTCTATGGTTAATACATGCCCAAGTTCATAATGAGGTATGAAGCGCTTGCACTGAGTGCCTTTCACACCTGGAAATGCATTAACCAAAGAAAACCAGTGTCTTGGAGGGTCTTATTGGAACTGTGCAATAATGCAAGCTGGATAAATGTGGGAGGTGTGTACTTGGATACCGCAGCTCCGCACCTATGTACAGGGATGCTGGGTGCAGCATGTCCAAATGCATGCCTCTGCTGGGTGCTTGTCAATGGCCCCATTCCTCCTGACATGCTTGGGCATGGGGGACAGGTCATAGGACACAGGCTGGTATCCAATTGGATGACTGACCTGGTCCTTGAGTGGCTCTCCTACTCCGTGTGGAGCAGGGGATTGTGGGACACCTTGAGTCCCATTGACTCAAAACAAATAGCAAGTGCTCAAATTGCAGCCACCAGCCCTCCTTGTTATTGCTAATTTTGCTTTCTTTCCACCCTATCTGGCAGGTGTGTTCTGTGGTCAGTGTGCAGTGGATATGGTAGGATGCCTGTTGCTGTATCATGTGCCCCACTCACCAGCAGTCCATCCCTCCATGAATGGTGTGGAGTGCAGGTATGCCCCCTGACACTCTCCCAGACAGTCTGCATGTGTAGCTTCATGAATGGCCAAGGGATCAACTGCGGAAGGGATGCTTTCCCTTTCCATGCATGTCACCAGCCCCCGGTGCTTGCCATTCTCAGTTGCCTACGTGAGGTGGATCTGTGGAGCACAGAAATCTGACCCTTGTTTCATAGGAGCTATTGTGCTTATAAAACAAGTCCCATTGCTAAACAAATTCATTTTATTTATTTTTTAAATTAGGGTAAAATAAAAATGACATGTTTCTATTGTAAAACAAAATAGTGCCTGATTTAGGTTATTGTGTGTTATTGTTATATATGTGTTCCACTATATGGCACTGTTGTGCATTGTGATTTTTTTTCTGCTTGTTATGTTTTTCTTCCTGTCTCTTTCTATGCACTTTTTGTTTGCAGTGCATTTTTTTATATAATCTTCTTTATTGTGTTTTTCTTTCAGTAATCATTAGACAAACATACACATACCCAGGATAGCCCTGGGCCCACACCCCAAAACTGAGTGTAGCCACTATGTACACTCCATAACTATATACATACACAGCTGCATTGCACACCCTCTAACAGCTTGTTCAAATCTGCATTTATATTGTAATAACTAGGACAGCCCCTACCAAAGAAATATTTTCATGCATCAAACTCTGCATCCCAAATGTCCTTTTATGCCTATAGGGCCCTACATCACTTATAAGATCCTCAGGGTAGTACCCTGCAGCTGCGCCCCAAGGGAAAAGAGAGTGTCCCCCCCCACCAAAATCTGACAGATTCTGTGGCACCTACTATCAATTCTAACAACAAGACTTTTAAACTGGGTATATATGCTTCAATAAACTAACGGTAATTAAGTAAGCCCACTATTACTAAAACATCAACTCCCTATCTACATATTATTAATTACGTACCTTCTGACAGACAGACCCTTGTCTGAGGTATTTTATACTGTAGGGTGTATACTACCTCTAAAACCCTCCATCTTTTATCATAAGTTGCCTTTCGTCCACCCCCGAAGCATTTGCCTTTTAAGTCTAGTCAACATTAACAGCAAATCTCCCACCCATTGGTCACATGCATAAATCAAGTTGCTTTTCCAATGCCTCAAGACAAATGTTTTAACCAAGGAGGACATTAAAGCAATGTGTCCTTTAATAAGTGTATTAGGGATGTCTGACATGTCCCCCAGCACACAAATCTTAGGTATGATGAATTCCTTATAATTCACCACTGGTCCAAATTGTGTTTAATTTGCTCCCAAATGGGAGAAATTTTGGAACAGTGCCATAATACATGGAGTAAGTCCCCTGGGTTTGCACCGCACCTAAAGCATAGGTCTGTCTGTCTGAGGCCCCTAGCACATAGCTTAGTAGGGGGTATAATATATATTAGAAGCTACAACAAATTGCATGATCCTATATTTAGGAATGGGAATATATCTACTACTCCTCCATATTTCTTCTCAATTAGGTCTCTGAGGGCCAATATCTTCTTGCTTATGAAATCTTAACAGAGGAGCCCCCACTTAAAAAATCTAGTAGTAACCTATAGATCTTAGACAGGGGATTTCTAGCACAGTTTACCTCCTTAAAGGCGTTCCATGTAAATGAAATATCATAAAGTCTATCCCTCCCCTTTTCCATTTTTTGCATCAAATTAGTAAGTTGCATTTTCTTAAAGAAGTTCAGGTTCTTGCACTGGTCTGGGAGAATCACTTTATCGCCTTTTATAAAGTCCGCCCACCTTGAATTGAGCAAGTGAGTAGCCCATTGTCTTTTAATTATTTGCCTTCCAATAAGCATATTCGGATTGCCCAAAAGGGGTTGATCCCTAGAAGCTTTTTAGGATTTTCTTTGGTTTGGGGACAAAATAGTCCACCAGGCCAGCATTGCTTTATAAATTGGGGTTTGTCTTCCCCCATCCGGTAGCTCTCCTGGATTAAAAAACAACACCGCTTCTGGGGAAAGACCCATATCCGAAAGGATTTGCTTCTCAACCTGGAGCCAGGTTGGGATATATCCCCCCTCATTCACCAGCCTACACCACCGACTCATTAACCCAAGTTGCCCAGCTACATAATATACTTGTAAGTCCGGAATTTTGAGGCCTCCCATGTTATAAGGTAGTCATAAAATATTATATTTTCTTCTAGGAGGTTTAGCATTCCACAAAAAGTTAGAAATAAGTTTTTGTACTTTAACAAACCAACACTTAGGGATGATATATGGGGATAAATGTATTGGATACAGGAGTCTAGGCAATAGATTCATTTTAACCAGACTCAATTTTGCTGCCCAATTTAGAAGGAGTTTATTCCATCTAGTTATATCCGTACTAACTGTTGATAGAATCTCTCCTAAATTTGCTTCAAGGCCTTCGTCCTCATTAGCTGTGACCCAAATGCCAAGATACTTAAGCTTTCTTGGGGACAACTTCACTTGGAATGGTTCAAAATCGGCTTTATAAGTAAATAGAGTAAGAGGGAGAACCTGCGTCTTACTCAGGTTTAACTTGTAGTTTGACACCCTAGAAAATCTTTCAACTATATCTAGGATCCACTTGAAACTCTCTGCTGGCTCTTGGAGGTGCAGCAAAATATCATCAGCAAAAACAGATAATTTCATTTCTGTCCCCCCAATAACAATCCCCTGTACCGCCGGATCCTTTTGAATCGCCCTTAATAAGGGTTCCAAGTAGATATCAAATAATATTGGTGAAAGACAGCATCCCTGCCTGGTCCCATTATCTAAACCAATTTCCTTTGATAGATAGCCATTACATAGAATCCTAGCCATAGTGCAGTGCATTTTTTGGTTTTTTGTTTCTTTATTTTATAGAGATGTGTCTGGTCACCTGTACAGCAAGTAAGAGAGATAGAGAGTGCTGTGCATCTGGCCACTTGTAAAGTAGGAGGATTAGTAAGTCAGTGACAGCACAGCACAACTGGACATTAGAACAGTTAGGAAGAGTGTGCACTGAGTAGCTGGCCAGCTGGAGGAAGAGGATCCAGTGTATGTAGGACTGCTCATCTCCTCTGGGGGTAGGGTTGGCAGAGCTCGGCACTTGCCTGGCCACTGGCACAGGCTAGGGGAAAGGCAGCCAGGGCTCAAACATCAAAGGGGTATGGCAGATATTGACACACATTGTGCGGGAGTGCATGATATGTGTCCTGACATCACTGCATGCTACACCTGCTGAGGCACTAGGAAAATGGGAAAGCTGGCGGTATGATGCTGCTGAGCACTCACAGGCCCCACACCTGACTAGCTAAGCACACCAGACCAAACTGGATCAAGATGATTGTGGGCGTTGTCGAACCCCACTAACCCCTCTGAGGGGGGCAAACCTAGGGGGAAGACAGCCAGCAGTAAGTTCCGGTGGAGTTTGGGGTGATAGGCCTTAGGCTGATGGCAGTCAAACAGACATGATAAACAAAGTATAAAAGAAAACACATACAGTATATTTCCCGTTCTGTAATACATCAGTGCTCAAATGAAACTTTTTTTATTTAATTTAAAAAAGCATAGATTAAGATTAAATGACCAGCTGAGTGAGCAAGTGGGGGTGGGGGGTGAGCCAGTCATACTGGTGGGAGCACAGGTCACTAGACCAAATTATGGCGTGGTCGAGATGCTTAGTGTGTGCTGTCAGCACAGTTTTGTAGAGTGATGATTTTTATAGGAAAAAAGTCAACATTACTTTCTGGCACAGGCAGCAGGTCTGGCAGGGACTGAACAATTTGTGTGGTTGGAGCCTGGAACAGTGAGAGCAAGTAACAGACTGAAGCAGTGCTTTGATTGGAGGGTTGCAGGCTTACAACAAATGGGCAACAGACAAAACAAATATATAAAGTTTGAAAATGCTACTTGTAAAGATTTCCGTGTTACATGCATTTTTTTGATGATTGAGGGACCTTGTTAATAGTTGTATACAAAACAAAAAAACTTACTGGAAGGCATTGAAATGTAGGAGGCACTGTGTCCAGGTTGCTAAAAGGGTTCCCAAGCTGGTGCTTGTCTGTCCATGAGAGCATAGATCTTGGTCTCTTTTGATCAATCAGGATGCAGGATATCTCCTACCATGCTTTAATTAACAATTAATTCACATAGTCGGCCTATCGGTGCAGTGTAGCACTACTGCTTGTGATGCTGATGACCTGGGTTCAGAAGTGAACTCAGGGCATTTGGAGGAACAGCTGGAGGAGGAGGACTGAGCATCAATATGACTGCTCTCCTCCTCTGGGAGGGCAGAGCCCACTTCTTGCCTGGCCCCAGGCAGAAGCTATGGGAAAAGCAACATGGGCTCAAACGTTGAAGGGGCATGGCAGATGCTGATGCGCATTGCTTGGGAGTGCATCACAGGCATCCTGACCTCTTTGCATGCCACATCCCCAGAGGCACTAGAAAAAATGGGAAAGCTGGTGGCATGATGGCGCTGAGCACTCACAAGCCCTGCACTCAACTAGCTGGGCACACTGGTCTGAAATGGATTCAGATGGTGATGGGGATTGTGGAACCCCACTGACCTCACCTGGGGGGGCAAGCCCTGGGGGAAGACAGCCAGTGGTAAGTTTCATTGGAGGTTGACATGACAGGCATTAGGCTGATGGTGGCCAATCGGAGGAGAAAATAAACAAAGTATAACAAAAAAAATTCACGTATCTCTCTTCAGATACATTAGAGAAAGAAGGAAGAACAAAGACCAGATTGTGAGGATTAGGAAGGATGGAAGGTGGGTGGAGAAGGGAGGAACAGGCAGAAGCGTTAGATGAATACTTCTGTTCTGTGTTCATGAAGGAGAAAGGGGAGCAGATACCCCAAGGTGGGGTATGGTGGGTAGTGGAGAGGAGGTGGTGACTGACATAGGGATTAGGGAGGATAGGATTCTAGAGGGATTGAGGGCATTAGGGGTGTACAAGGCACCGGGGCCAAATGGCATCTACCTTAGGGTACTCAGGAAGCTGGCGGAGATCCGGGTGGGGCCGCTGACTGACCTGTTCAATACCTCCCTGGTTACAGGATACATGCCACAGGACTGGAGGATGGTCCAGGTGGTGCCCATTCACAAAAGTGGCCCCAGGGATGAACTGGGCAAGTACAGGCCAGTGAGTCTCACATCGATTGTGGGGAAGCTCATAGAGTCAGTTCTAAAGGAGCAGCTGTTGACCTTCTTGAAAGACAATGATCTCCAGGATGGTCATCAACATGGGTTGTCTCTGGCAGATCCTGCCAGACAAATCTAACTGAGTATTATGACTCGGTGAACAGAGAACTGGACAATGGCCATGCGGTGGATATCCTGTATTTGGACTTCAGCAAGGTATTTGATTCCGTGCCACATGGGAGGCTGGGGGAGAGCTAGAATACATAGGGATGGGAACAAAGACGGTAAATCGAATTGTCAACCGGCTGAATGGAAGGCAGCAGAGAGTGGTGGGGGGAGCTCTCATCACCAAGGGAAGTGATGAGTGGGGTGCCACAAGGATCAGTGTTGAGACCAGTGTTGTTTGGGATATTCATATCTGATATCTTACACGGGGTCTGGAGTAGGATCAGTCTGTTCATGGATGCTATGATGATAGGAGCAGTGGTAGATAACATTGAAGGTTGGAAGGGGCTGCAGGAGGACCTGAACAAACTACAGGAGTGGTTGATAACATGGCAGCTGGGGTTCAATGCCAAGAAGTGCAAGGTACTGCACTTCAGAGATAGGAACCAGGGGAGGAACTATCAGCTGGGAGGGATACAGCTGGAAAGTAATGAGGAAGAAAAGGCTCTGGGGGTGATTACAACAAGTAGCATGAACAGCTCAGCTCAGTGCATGAAGATGGCAGCAATGGCCAATAGGATGTTAGGGTGTATAGTGAGAGAAATCTCCTCCAGGAATAGGGATGTGATCCTCCCCCTGTACAGGACTCTTGTCAGGCCTCACCTGAAGTATTGTGTGCAGTAATGGTGCCCATTCCTGAAGAAGGACATCAAGTTGCTATTGGGGGGTGTCATTTAGGGTGACAAATGTGATACAGGGATTTGAGGGGAAGTCCTATGAGGAGAGATTAGCTGAGCTGAACATGTATTCAGCAGAGGAGAGATGGGATGGGGGGATCTGAATGATACATTTAAATACCTCAAGGGATCTGGCCCGATGACACAGAGGGTTGAGGTGCTGGTGCCTTACCTCAACCCATGCTGGCGACCCAGGTTTGGGAATGGACTCGGGACATCGGGGGCTGGCAGGGGCAGGAGAGGATTGAGCATCCATAGGATTGCTCTCCTCTCCGGGGTAGGTACTGGGTTGTCATCACGCAGCAGCGGCCTCTAGTGGAGACAAGGAGCACTGCCAACACATGCAGGAGGGACTAACTAGAAAAGCAGAAATACCACTACACGGCAGCCGGATGATGGCTGCCCAGCTCCCTGAGGCCATCCAGGTCCTACTGAGCTGTCCATCTCAGCAGCACCCCTGGGGCTAAGTGTTGCACTGGTCGGCCCCCCTTGGCTGATGCTTTCCCCCTTGGAGGAGAGGGACCCATTCGGCAAAGGGTTACGCCAGGTCACCCTGGGAGCTGGCTGTGATGTGAGGTGGAGGCTCAGAGGATGAATGGGTCAGAGGTCAAGACTTGGTAAGCCCGAAGGAGTGGATCCCATGGAGCACATAGGGTCAAAAAAGAAATAATACAAAAAAACCTACCTCAAGGGAATAAATAAGGTTAAAACAGAAGGGAATTTCCAGCTTAAAAGAGGGAGGGGGATGAGAGCGCACCAGTTGAGACTGGAGGGGGGAAGATTCAGGAGGGAAATCAGGAGGCATTTTTTCACAGAAAGGGTGATGGACAGGTGGAATGATCTTCCCAAGGGGGTGGTGCCCTGTAGAATGGTGGGTGCCTTTAAGAGGACTTGGGATATGATGAGGGGGTATGATGAAGATGGGTGGGGAAGGAGGAAGGGGCAGCTGCAAGTTGAGGGGAAAGCTGCACAATCATGCAGACTCAATAGACTGTATGGCCTGCTTCTACTGGCATTTTCATATGTTCATATGTTCTGTAATACATGTATATATAGGATTCTTTTTAAAAGAACATTCAACATAAAGTTAAATGTTAGTACAAGAAAGTATTCAATTCACGTGATTTGTAAAACATTATATTGTACAGTATGTAATGAAGGGTTAGAAAATAGTGAACAATTAGTGACAATGTAAATACCCTATCCTTATATATAAATAAGAAATGTGTAAACCTAAAAGCTACCATATTACAAGAAAATGATGGCACAGTTTCAAATTCTTTACATTTAAATAGAAACAACCAGCCCATTAACTATGGTTATGATTCAGTGATACAATAGGTAATTCAACATATTATATTTACAGGGAAGTAATCAAATTAAAAACAAACTCTGGTCAGAGCTAATACGGCTGCTCAATGCTATGAGAGTGTGGTGAAAGGTAGCTCTCGCTGCACTGGAGTCTGCCATTCAGAAGATGGCAGCACCAACAGAACTGAGCATGCGTGGTACTAGCGCATGCACAATTTTAGTCGGAGCCACCATCTTGGGCATGGCAGCCATCACTTCCACAGTTGCAGAAGAAAAAGTAGAGCACCACCAAGGGGAGCGTTTTCTGTGGCCTGCCTAGGGGAAGGGCCACATAAACAGCACCATTGGACAATCAGCAGAGCACTGTGGAAGCACACCGGACAGCTGTCCAGTCACGTCCTTCTACAGTGCTCAACAAAACCTCCTGTGATGCCATAACATTTGCAGAGCTCTGCCCTCGCAACTGCAAAAATGGATAGTCTACAGAGGCACACTTCAAAAAGGGGGAGGTTAAATGTCACAAGAAGGAAATATAGTCCAGAACTTCATTTAGACTAAAAAGGGACAATGTTCAACCTGTAAATATACAAGAATTCACTTTTCAGTAAAGCTTTGAGTATAATTACATAGCCAATTCAGGCAAAAATAGGCATGAGCCCTTATAAAACATCCTTTTGTATGTCATCACCTCTAATTTGTGTGTCATAAATTCCAGGGCTGTGTGTCTAAAAAGATAAGGATCCATACTTTTAGTAAGGGATAAGACATTACAAGGTTTTGTTTATGGGCTGATAAGAGCACAGTCCAGGTGAATAATGAGGAATGAGGCGCTTGCGCCAAGTGCCTTTAGCACCTGGGAAGTACTCTTATCAGCACATAAACCACACCTCGGAGTGTCTTATTCCACTTATGAAATGGTTCGCCAAGTAATTTTTTCATGGGTCCCCAAGTAATTATTTAAAAAAAGAAAAGAACAGAAAAAAGGCAAAAATATAAAAAAAAAAAGGTTTCAATAGCTCAAATAGTAAAAACTGGTCCCCTATTAAACTACTTTTAAAAGTGTTTCTTCAGCAGTAGAGGGCTTCCTTCATATTCTTCAGGTTATCTGCCTATCACTGCTGCTTTTATTACCATTAGACCCTTCCCCTAACACATTTATTCTGTTTTGTGGTGTCTTCATATCTACAAATAGAGCAGCCATTTTCCTGATACTGATCATCCACTTTCACTGAGAATGGGCATGTTTGGACTGCCACATATAAAGAGTGACAATTTTGTTTTGTTCAGGTTTTTCCATGCAATTTGTCTTAAAATAAAAACAGGTAGTCAAGTCACAAAGTGCGTGCCTGTCGCCAGCAGTATTGGGACCGCATGTCCCTTAGCTGCAGCCATAGAGAGCAGTTTCCTCCTTCGTGGTTTTGAAATCATAGCGGTATTGCTCTATGCCATGAGAAAGGAGATTATCATTTGCCAGTAGATGGAAAAGAGGATTAGGGAGGACTGGAAACCAACAGACCGAGAGGGACTACAAGAGACAGGATAGAAAACAAACAGGCAGTTTATACTGCCCTCGGTATGGATAGTGGGACTGAGACCTGTGGAATTCAGATGGGATTAACGGGCAGTAGCCAGAATGCAATAACAATTCATACTGGCATATTTTATTAATCTGCTGTCAAACAGGAAGGGGTGGGGGGGGGGACTTTGGACAGAGTGACTAATGTCTTGATAGCAGTGCTTTCCCAGTGCAGCTTTTGCAGTTTGTCCATATGCTAAGTGTGGAGCTGCAGCAAGAGACCCTTTGGCGGCATTGATTTCACTGTATACTGCATTTTGGTTGGCACAAGTAGTGTTGGTTGTAAAGTTATTTCCCGATAAGAACACAACTGGAAAACTGTGTGAGCTAATTATAACTGAGGACATTTGTTACCCATTTTATAATTTTCAGCAACATGTGCCACAATGTATCAAGGCCATTCTTGATTGCTCGTAGATATTTTAGCATTCTGACTTTTAGCTGCCTGGTGGTCCGATCCACATACATTTTGGGGCAGTGGCATCAGGCAGCATACACTACATATTTACTATACTGTAACAACTAACAAATTGTCTAACATACACTACTTTCTCACTTCCTTGTATATGAATGTTTTTTCGTGTACAAGCATACATTATTTAAAGACTGGTGTGCATCCTTTACAGTCAAAAAATCCCTTTGCCTATTAAACCACCATCCATTCAGTTTAATTTCTAAAGTGACTTTGAGTCAACATATCTCCAATAATGTGAGCTTTTGGGAATGTGACACATGGTCTATCTCCGAAAAGCATTTTGAGTCAAGGATCACTGAGAAGAATATGCCAGTGTTTTAAAGTAATCTCTTCTACAGATTTGGCCATGTAATTGAACTGGATCACAAAAGTGTCTGGTTGTACTACCATATGTTTTCTATCTAGGAAGTAATAACTAATGTCTGCCTATAGCAATGCCTTGTTTTAAAGCTTAGTTAACTATCTTTACTGAATAAACTGTGGTGAAAATCTGTGCTTAAGATCTGTTGCACTGTAAGTCAAAACTTTCCATTGTATAACAATTTCTATGGATACACAACAACAGACACAGGGAATGCTATTAATGAGATCAAATAGGTGGGCACTATCTGCCCTTCACATGGCAAATTCCAGAAGTGGGTTTATGAAGCATCTGATTGTACTATACAGTCCATTTCAATGTAAAACTACATAGAGGAAAACGGTACTCTCCTTATTCAAACAATTAGTAAATTAAACTTTAACACCATCTGTATTAAACCATTTAACAGGGTACCATGTCATAACAGCTATAGCACTACGTCAACTACAACATCAGCGAGTGCACATCGCCGATTACAAAAACGGCGATGCTCATATAGCGGACCCAAAAACAGTGAGTGTCCACAACATTTTCTCTGGGGGCCATGTAAACCATTAATTTTATGTGGGGGTCCGTGCCCCGCACCTACCATGCAGGGGGATTTGCCCCCCTCACCCCCTATTATTTAGGTACTCAACTCCAGGAAAGGGCCTGACACTGGGGTAAAGGGGGAAATTCAGGAAGTGGCTGTTCAGGGGTGGGCAAGTAATAAGTGAGGAGGAATCCTACAAAGCACACATTGGCCAGGGGGACAAGCAAAACAAAACAACAAAGTACAGCAAAGCTACACAAAATAAATACAAACTAGGATTCACCCCACCCAGCTCTGAACCTAGGTCGTCCACACCAGAGGCATGCCTCTTACTGCAGCACCAAACAGCTAGCTGGGAACTGTCTGGCAAACATGCACCTACATCCATGCTCCCTATAGGTCCCTAACTTGGTCTCGCCTTTGTACAGTACCTGTTGCCATTTTGTGATCCCCTCCTAACTATAACTACACCTCGCTATGGTTTAATAGTCACTATTATTACAGGCGGTCAAATTGAGTTACTCAAATTGAGTCACTCAGTTTGTCTTGCCCATATCATGGTTTACCATTTAATAAAATTCATAGGTTCTGCTTCACTACCTGTCAAATACAGAAAAAAAAAATCAGTATAGTGGTGCCATCTGACAATACCCCCCCCCCCAGTAATGGATTTAAAAGAGTGTTCTATATTACATGTTCCTCTCATTTCTGGAAGAAATTAGCATAAGAGAGGGTAATATTAGCCCCCATGGCAGTGCCCTGAGCTGGAGGTAAAAATTACCATGCAACACAAAATAATTGTGTTTAAAAATATAATCAAGCACATGGGCAAGAAAGCCAGAGGACACTGCTGGACCCAAATTTTGTTGTCTGAGTAGCAAGTATTTTATTGCCTCCAATCCTTTATCATGTGGACAGGTGCATACTGTACTTTTGTGAATAAAATAAATAATTTTCCAGCCACGTTGTGCTCAGGTACATAGTGAAAAGAGTTACTTTATTCACCTCTTACTATACATCTTTGACCACTAGCCACTCTCTAAGAGTAGCCATCCACTATTACAAGTCACACTGAAAAATCAAAGTTGGCATAGAAGCTGCCCTCTATTGGAGGCTGCGATTAGCAATTGAGGATATGATGGAATATTGAGACAGAGATAGAGACAGACAGTAGAGAAGCAGATTTTCTGTTGAGAGAGATTGCCACTGGGAGGAACAGACCAGTTCAGCTCTTTCAGACTGTAGACAGGCTTCTTCACCCTTTCTGCATGGAGCCCGTAACAGCAGATACACCTGTGAAATGTGAGGAGTTTGCTTGATTCTTTTCAGGTAGGAAGTCCTCCATCAGGGCCGCAATTACTCCAATTAGGCCTTGTGAGCACTGCAGTGGACAGCTTGTGGGCCAAGAACATGTTCAGTGAACTTGGGGGAGTTTCTGTCTGTGATGGTAGAGGAGATTTGCTGGGTGATCTCAGAGCTGTGGCCAACATTTTGTAGTCTGGACCCAGGCCTAATGCAACTTCTAGTGAGTTGTGCTGAGCATCTTGGCCCTGTGTTTGCGGAGATTGTCTGGTGTTCTTTATCAGAGGGATTGCTTCCAGTAGTGCCCAGATGTATACTGGTGAAACCCCTTCTGAAAAAACATCTCTGGACCCGGATGTCTTAGCGAACTACCATCCAGTCTCTAACCTTCTCCTTCTAGGAAATGTTATCCAGAAAGTTGTTGCACTGTAGCCTTAGGAAATCTTAGCATCCTTTCACATCTTTGAGCCTCTCCAGTCTGGTTGTAGAGCCAGGCACAGCATGGAGATGGCACTAGTCAGGGTGCACAATGACCTGCTCAGGGTGAGGGATAAAAGAGTCAATTCTCATCCTCTTTGATCTCTCTCTCTTCAGTAGTTGATACTGTGGACCATGGTTTACTTCTGGGCTGACTCAGGGAGTATGCTGGACTCACTGGCACTGTTATTCACTGGTTTGATTCCTTCCTCCAAGATAGAACTCAGAGGATAGTGTTAGGAAGTTTTCTTTGCAGCCTGTCCTGTGGCGTACTCCAGAGTCCAGTCTTGTCACCAATGCTGTTAGCAGTCTATATGCTGCCTCTTGGCAACGTTATTATATGTTATGGGCCTGGGTTTCACTGCTATGTAGATGATACCCTGCTCTATATGTCTTTTGCTCCAAGGACACAAGGTGCTGTCGATGTGCTTAATAAGTGCCTGACTGAGATCCAGAACTCGATGGTAGCAAGCTGACTGAGACTCAACCCAGAGAAATGACTGAGTCAGGCTGTAAGGGGGATTGGCAACTGGCCAAAAAGTGACTGGGCTTCAGCTTGGTGACTCTGGTTTGTTAGCTGCTCCTAGGGTAAAGAATCTGGGAGGCATTCTGGATGAAGGCCTGACAATGGAGGTGCAGGTGTATGCCACAGTCTGGAATGTCTTTTTCCATCTTTAGAATATCCTCCAGCTCAGATCCCTTATTCCACCTGAGGACCTGGCCATACCAATTCATGCATGTGTGACCTCCAGATTAGACTACTGTAATGCTCTGTACCTTGGGGTTAGTGGGGGTATGCTGCAATGTCTACAGCTGCTGCAGAATGCAACTGCTCAGATGGTTATGGGCCTTCCCAGATCATGACACATTTCTCTGGCACTGTGAGATCTACACTGGCTGTTGGTGAAGTGTATATCTCATTTAAGGTAAATTTGTTAATCTACAAAGCCCTAGATTGACTGGGCTCAGACTATCTGGCTGAGCTCCTGCATCCACACACCCCTGTCTGTCCATGCCAATCAGCCATGAAGTGCCTCCTGGTGGTTGCTAGGGCTAGACTGAAGGTCTTGAGGGATCAGGCCTTTGAGGTTGTGGGATGACCCTTTGGAATTCTCTGCCCAGAATCTTGAGGAGGTCTTCTTGGTTGAGGCTTTTAAGAGGGCCTTAAAACTTACTTGTTCTAACAAGCATTTGGGGATTTTCCATAACAACTTTTCTTAACACATTGTAAATTGTAAGTTAGTTCTATTATTTTGTCTTAGATGAAATCCATGTAGTTATTTATTTGGGTTTGGTGTGGTTAAATACTTGTTAGTTTTATATTGTGTTTTATTGTAATGATGCCCTGGGCCTCCAGGGAAAGAAGCTATAAATAAAGACTGCTACTACTACTCCACCACGTGGCTTAACATCAACTGGTTTATGAGGTAACTGTAATTAATTCAATGTTATAATTCTTTACCCTGATGATGTGTTGCTGCCTTTCGCATGCTGTGCTCAGGATGGGAGGAGAAGGCAGGGAAGTGAGACATGGGAAAGGAGATATGGTACCAATCCATGCTACAATGACACACTTCTGGGCAGAGACAATGGTAATTACCATAGTTTAAACTAACCATGAGTAAGGTGGACAATGTTGGAGGGCATACTGAGAATCAGTGTCTATTTTTTAATATTTTTTTTATTTACAGTGGCTGTAACCAGAGAGAGCAAAAAAGATGGAGTGAGGAGCCAGGATTTTAGTAAGACCACACCGACTGCAGGCATGGTGGGACACAAAATGTAGTTCTTGCTTTGGGGGGGTGAATATGGCATGGCCTGACTCTTGGCAGTACTAACTCTATCAGAAATCAGTGGAGTCTTTTATTCTTTATCTTTCATTTAAGGGAGCTTCCAGCTAGGATCAGTATGCTGGCTGAATTTATGATTGCAAATAAACTTATTTTGGCAGCTTTTAAACAAAAGCTAACCAGTAATAGTAGCCATGATCAATTAGAAGCTAAAGCCCCCTCCCCCAAAAAAAAAGTGAAATAGAAACTGTGGCCTCTAGCTAAAGATTCAGCATACATTAATTTTTCCTGAGCTAGAGGGAGGGACAGACAATATTTAACACTCTTTTAAAGCCATATCTGGGAAGATTGTCAGATGTTACAACTATATTACCACAACTTTAACCTCAGACTAGAGCATGTGTGGCTGGCTGTGTGTGTTTGTCTCTGTCAGTAGTTTAGTTTTTGTTGATTTTCATGTGTTTCTGCTTGGAGGAACTGGACCATTCTTGGACATAACATCTATGAACATTTCCTGGACTAAGAAACTCCAAAACATCACCACCAGGTATTGGCATTCTCATCATAAATCAACTTTTTTGGAAGCCATCAAAGCCAAAAGTAAGGTCAGTAAGTCTGTTATACAACCACTGAGATGTGGAGTGCTGCACTGAATCCACATTTCCGTCTGACTTGTTCTTAAAGAATGTGTACTTGTTTTGAGGTCTATTCACAACCATTTTGGAGAACAAAGGGAAGATACTAACAAAGGATTTTTACATCCTGCATATGCCCAAGGCCAATGTTCATCACCTTCAGAAATTTAACCCCTTCAGGAATTTATCACATTCTGGGTCTTTGAGCTACAATAACAGTTTTCTGGTCCCCGGTAGTTCATAATTTCCTGTGGATTTGATTACTTTTCATCAATCACATGGCACATCTGAGAACATGGCTTTATATATTGTGCTCTGCAATATCACGGGCAAACGCAGACCAGCAAGGCCAAGAGGACTAGATGCCCTACAACAAAACTAGTCTGCAAAATGATTAAAGAGTACCTTCTTAGGATACTACTTATGCTACTTCTGATATCTGGAAATGTTCATCCTAACAAGGGGCCTACTGGCCTAGTACCCCATGCCACAAAAAGGTGGGAGGGGTCCCTCACATTAGCCTCAATCAATGTCTGCAGCCTCCTTAACAAACTTGATATCTTGCAAACCTGGGTCCAGCAACATAGCCCTGATGTACTCTCTGTTGTCGAAACATGGCTTAACCCCAAGATACCAGATGCTGCAGTCACCATCCCTGGATACTCTATATTCAGGCAGGACAGGGTTTCCAAATGAGTTGGGGGCTGTGCCATCTACCTGAGGAATTCCTATCTGGGTCAAGTCTTCCTGTTCTCAAACCCTAAACCACCCTCACAGGTTCTCGCTATTAAAGTTCTACTCGGGTGCACAACAAGGAGCTCACCATTGCCTCTGTGTACCTACCCCCTAAAGATCAGCCCAATGGATTTATAAGCATATTGGAAAGCCTACAGGGATTACACCATAACTCTGAACTTATAGTACTAGGTGACTTCAACATAAATTGGCTATCGTTGGAGGCCAGAAACTACAAGGATGCTGTCACGTCACAGAACCTCACCCAGCTTGTTATCACCCCCACCAGATGCAACTATAGGACAGGGTCACACAGACGTCTGGACTGGATCCTTACTAATCACCCTGAATGAATCTCAAAAGTCTCAGTGCTCCCTGATGGGATCAGTGACCACTCACTGGTCACATCTACCTGGACAAACAAATTCATTAAGCCCCCTCCTAAAATAATCCACACCAGAGTATTAAAGCAGGGATACCTTGAGCTACTAATGACACACCTAAGCCACCTGGACTGGACACAAATCAGCTCTGCCTCTGATGTAAACCAAGCCTTAGACCTTTTCATTAGCCACTTCACTGTGGCCTGCAATATCTTTGCACATCTCAAACAGCTGAAGGTCAGGGGCAGAGCTAACCCTTGGATAACCCCCGATCTAATCACTTTACTCAAACATAGGGATCATCTCTGGCACTGTGCCCATGTAACATCCAAACCTGGGGATAATCATAAATATAAAGCTGCCAGAAATTAGTGCACGTGGGCAGTTAGGAGTGCCAAAAGCAAATACTTCAAGGAAGCTCTCTCCAACCCCTGGAGTGATGGAAAAAAATTTTGGAGTAACTTGAAAGACCTTACAGGCAAGGACCCTAAGTCAGCACCCACCATGCTTACCATAAAAGGAACACCAACATCTGACTTGTACACAATCACCAACACCTTTAACAATGTTTTCTCCAACTTGGATAGTGTCCTCCCTTCTAATTTCTTTGATGCCCCCTCTGGTAGTAACCCTCCTGCAACTACTCCTCTCCTACACCCTGTCCCACAATTCTACTTCAAGGAGATCCCTGTGCATGAAGCCAGAACCTATATTCGGAAGGCCATTCACAATGCAGGCTACAGCGGTGACTCCCTTGACTTGAAGTTGTTAGCACTTGTCCTTGAAGAAGTCCTTGAACCCCTGACAAAGGTCCTCAACCTATCACTAAGGATGTCCCATTTCCCATCTCGCTGGAAACAGGCAGCCATAACACTGATACACAAAAGTGGAGACAAATCACTGCACTCCAACTACAGACCTATCTCCATCCTCCCTCCATTGTCTAAGGCCCTGGAGCGCATCGCCTCAGACCAACTGGTCAAGTACCTGGAAAAATATGACATCCAGTGTCCTGAGCAACATGGTTTCCAAAAAGGGCACAGTACCACCACTGCACTATTAGAATTCATGGGCTTCATTCGTACCACGCTCGATCAAGGAAACTGTGTAGGGGCAGTATTCATCGACCTTACGAAAGCCTTTGATACTGTGAACCACACACTCCTATTCAAGCAATTATCAAACATTGGGCTGTTCAATGAAGTGCTGCTCTGGTTTTCAAGCTACCTTGCGGAGAGTGTCCAGCAGGTTAGGATTGCCGGTGTCACCTCAGAAGAAAAGTGAGTCCTTTCAGGGGTCCCACAGGGGTTCATCCTGGGGCCATTACTCTTCAGCCTCTTCCTCAATGACCTTCCCAGTGTCTGCCACTAGAAATTACTGCTTTATGCTGATGACGCAGTCATGTTCTCCAACAACCAAAATGCAGAGCTCCTCGAGAAACAATTACAGCTTGAATTCATGCGCATCGAAGAATGGTTCAAGTCACATAAACTGGTCATGAACTACAGCAAAACAAAGGTTATGACCTTCTACAATGCCAGGAGCAAGTACAAATCCTGTGACCTCACTATCCTAAACCAAACAGAGACCTTACTTGAACACGTTCCTGATTTTAAATACCTAGGTGTCACATTGGACAGCTCACTCTCCTACCATCGGCACATAGATTCTGTTGCCAAAGCCACCAACATCTGTATAGGCCTGCTCTACAGGCACAAACACTGCATGACTCCTGATACTCTCCGGTTGGCTATCAACAGCTCTGTCACCTCCATCATTGATTACGGGCTAGCAATTTATGGCTCTGCTCTCCGCAGAATTACAGTTGCACTCAACAAAGCATGCAGGCTGCTAACTGGGGCTGACCGACTTACACACACTTGTGACCTGTACACTCTGGCAGGATGGCTTCCTCTCATTAGCTGAATACAGTATCAAACCTGCCTCTTAGCAAAAAAAGTCCTCCTTGGGGTCATGCCCCCAGGCATTGAAAAGCTTCTCATTGACAACCATAGCACCCAGTAAACTAGAAGTTCACAACAACTAACCTTCCTTGCCCCAGATGCCTGACTACCATGGGCCAGAGGGCCTTTGCCCACAGAGCACCACAGTGGTACAATACTCTCAACAAAGAAACTCTTACTGCTGCTGCTCTTGGCCCTTTTAAGAGACAACTCCAACTTCATCTCATTTCAACTAGTCGTTGTGACTGCCTCACCTAAGCAGGGGCCCACTGCTCACTGCCCTCCACTTCAGTCTTGACAGCTACCTCTCACCGCCTTACCCCCTTCTACCTGCCTACCCCTTGCCCCCTCTCTTTCCTCCCTGGGCTATTTCATGACTTTTATCCCTCCCTCCCTCCCTCCCTCCCTTTAGAGCTCTTACCCTCACCCTCTACCCTCCAAAAATGGCCTTCCTGCCTGCATACCCCCTTCCCTCTCACCTGCAGTGCTTATTTCTAAGATTGGCCTTGGCTGGTATGTCATGCTACCTAACATTTGGCACATTTTGAATTACTGGAATTTCCTAAGCCTCAGTCTCTTACTTCTTTTATTGTGTAACTATGCATTATTATGTTGACCTTTGTATGTATGTATACCCCCCATTCCTTCAACGTGGAACCTTTGTAAATGAGCAGTTCCTGCTCAAAGGTATTTGTAATCCTAGATTTCAATAAAATAAAATTAAAAATAAAAAAAAACTATATAGATGACAGTTTTAGGTGCTAACAGCATACCTGTTAGCACATATTATGGTCATGTGTACTTTTTTGTGCATTTAGTCAAGTTTAAGGTCACATTCACTGTCAGTGATTTGACTGCATGATATCAGCAATGATGTCAGTAATAGGGCTTTTAGGTCCTGGGATAGGGTTTCAGATTTAAACAAGCCTGGGTTTGATCCCCTGCACTGCACATTTTTTTCCTTCTTCATACAACTTATGTTATATAAGAGAAATTGTTAGATGCCATTTCTGATGTAGTGAAAGGTTTTAGCAGAGCAAAAATAGCAGACGTTCAGATACCTGTACTTAGTTCTACAGTATGTTGTACTCAATTTATGTAGTGAAGGGTTTCAGCAGAGCAAAATAGACTTTCAGAAAACTGAACACAGTTAGACAGTATGTTGTAGTCAATTCAATTAGTCCTGGCAGAGGCTTGTATAGGTTTGAATACAATTTGAGTTGCCTGTTTTTCAGGTTGTGACATAACCTCTTCACCATAGGAACTGCAACACACTTAGTGTACTGTACCTGTAGCTCAGTGGCACACTGAATCTGTGTTTATTTAGCAGGCAAAGTATCAGTGGCATAAATCCTGGAAGTGACTCAAACTTTTTTTTTAAAGATGGGCACTCATAAGAGGTGATTCATGATGTGGTGGAGTTGTAATACTCAATTATATGAGCAGTATATTTATCTAAAATGAGAAGTAAGTTTAGATAATAACACCAGTTTGTGAAGGTAAATTGCCAGCTTGGTTTAGATCCACCATCACCTGTTTTGCAGGTGTGACATACCTTTGTATCATAGGGAACTGTAGCTCGGTGCAATCTTATAAGTGTGCATTTGCTTGGCAGGCAAAGAATCAGTGGTTCAAATACAGGTATGCACAGTTCATATTCAGGCAGAGACTTACATGATTTTTTTTATGTAAGTTGGAAACTCACTTGAATGGTGAATCATGATGGTGTATAACTGTAATAGTAAATTATATGAGAAGTAAATTTAGTTAAGAACATACATTTGTGAAGGTAATTTGTGAGATTAGATTCCCAGTTGCCTGTTTTACTAATTGTGACATAACTTCTACATCTTGAGAACTGCAGCCTGCTTACCTGAAGATCAGTGGCACATTAATTGTGTACTCTCTTAACATATAAATGATGAGAAATTCAAACCCGGGCAGGGACTTAAACATTTGTTTAAAGTTTTTTTTTTTTTTTTTTGTAAAATGGAAACTCACTTGAGTTGCAATTCATGGTGGTGTTGCATTAGAATAGTAAATTATAGATAAGTGCATTTAGTTAAGAACAACAATTTGTGAAGTTACATTGCCTGCTGGGATTAGATCCCCAGTCCCCTGTTATGCAGGTTGTAACACACCTCTACACAATAGGAACTGCAACATACTTATCTGCCATCACATGGCACGCATGTGGTTGGACCAAGGGTTCTTATCTGTAGCTCAGTGGTTTGAGCACTGGGACATTATTCTTAGGGCCTAGGTTCAATTACCAGTAGGTTGTATTATTTATTTCTCACTACAGTTTGTGATTTAAATTGCTTAGTAGTGGTTAGTACTGCACCAAGAAACATCTGATTGTCATCTTAATTATTACTAGTTATAGGATATGCAATACTAGAGAAAGGAAGTGTACCCAAGAATCCCAGGTCCAACCATGTAAGCTTGTAACTCTGTGGCTAGAGCACTAGGACAGTATTCTGGAGGCATGGATTCAATTCATAGTAGGCTTAAATTGTTTAGCAGTGGCTAATACTACACACACACACACACACACACACACACACACACACACACACACACACACATCTAATTATCATCTAAATTCCAAAGCTGAAACTTAACAGTAAGGTATTCTAAACTTATGAAGCAGTCAAGAATATATTGTAAGCTTTTGCATAGATAGGAAAAAAATCTCACTCTTTTTCAGCTGCTGCTCCTTTATTCTGGAATGTATTTCCTGTCTATTTAAGATCTGCTTCTTCTTTACCAGATTTTAAAGTCAGTTTGAAAAGTTATCTACAGGAACTGGATGCTTGTACATGTTTTTTTATAATGTAGTTTATGTATAATTGTGTAATGTTGTGATTGTGTTTATCTCTATGTGGGGTCAGACCTGAAAAGGGACTTGTTCCAGTGTCCTTACCCGGTTAACAAAATAAAACTAATGCCTTTTTGTTTACTTGACAACTTAAGGTATGGGTGTCATTTTTTAAACAACTTTGTCTCTGTACTGGCTCAAAAACACACAAGCTGCACAATTAAAACACATTGCAAAAAACTTGGGCCAGTAGTAAGGGAGACGAGTAAGGGGAGGATGGGCAGACTCGATGGGCTGTTGAGGTCCTTTTCTGCCATCATGATTCTATGATTCTATGAATTACAGGTAAACATTTTTTTTTGTAAACTTATTTATGAACCTGGTACTATATGGACACTGAGCTCATTTTCCATTTTCAGGAATGACCTAAGCCAAATTGCAGGGCAAAGATGAATGTACACGAAGCAAAATTATCAAGGTAATATAATTACAAATTATGATGTTTTTAACAATTTGCTAAAAAATACACATACAGAGTTTTCCTTAAAGCAATTCTATAAGTGTTTTCTATAAGGAAGATGGCTGCAGACTGTATGTAGCAAAACCAGCAAACCATGCCAGAATGTTGTGGCAAACTATGTTGTGGTATTGTCCATGAAATGCAAAACATTGTCTGTGGAGACTTGCCACCTGATGGATTGGGTGTGGGAGTAGTAGCTATCACTCGTTGGATTCATTAGTAATTAAATGTATAGTTGAAGCTGGTCCATAATAAGCTGAATTTGAAAAAATTAGTCCATGATAAGCTGGGCTTGAGAAAAGCTAAGAACTTAAGAATCTCTGTACCAAGCCTTGAGCAAAGAAGTGAGACAATGTCCCCCAACTGTACTGAAACATCTTTCTGAAGTGCAGCTGTTGGAGGTCATGCGAGAAAATATAAAGCCACTTTGACCAGAGCAGGCAAAACAAAATTAGCTTTCTTACAAGGATTGATTTGGATCTGTATTTTTGATAGACATTGGCCCTGCTAAATAATCCTGCATCATGTACTCTGGTGAGACATCTGAATCTTCCTCCAAAATGCCTGAACAGCACCAGTGTACATTATTGAAAAGCTCCCAAATGACCTTTGGCATCTCAGCTTCATTATTATCAAAGTCTTTGATATGTCATGCTAATTTATTTATTTATTTATTTATTGACAGATTTATTTATTCCACACAAAACCCTTTCGGCTGTGTCTATTTTCAAAGGGTCTAGGTTCAGATTCAACAGAGGACAACAGTTGGTGGGTATATAATACCTAAATTCATGGTGCAGGTCAAGTCAAAGCAATAAGTGAACAAAGTGACATTATGAATTTTAGATGCAATACAGCCATACAGTAGAAAGCAATTGGTACACTCTAACTAGTCATACAATACATTAAGTGTGATATTGTGAGTTGCTGAGTTACACCAGTTTGGCTGAGTATGACAATGCTATTACTAGACAGTACATTACCTAGTACAAGTGTTCATGCATGGGAGGCAGCCAGGAGGAGTCAAGGTCAGATATCAGCAGTAGCAGTTGCAAGGGTTGGGGGGGGAGGGAGCAAGGAAAGAAGTTGTGGTTTTTCCTTTTTTTTTCTTTTTGTTGGACTTTTCTATGGTCCCTGACCCACCCACTGCTCCCCTGGTCTCCAGGTTTCCCCCCCAAATGGAGCCGATGGGTGGATGACCCCTCCATGGGAACATGGGTCATGAAGCCCTGGCTTGTCCCCAGGGCAGGGTCATGGGAGTGGGACTCCCCCAGTGGACTTTGGTCAGATGAGGAGCAGCGGCAAGGCAGGGCCATCATTTGCTGCCAGAATTTTACTTTGCTTTTTCCCCCAGGGGGCAGGGACATGCAATGACACCAGAGTCTGCCCTGCCCCTCAAAACATGCAGTGCCAGTGGCACAGGATCTCCAGCCTCCACCAGGAGTCCTCATTGCACCAGACACTCTAACCCCCTTTCCCTCAAGAGAGGGAGAGCAGTTCGTAGGATGCTCAATCCCTCTCTGCCCAGCCGGCCCTCCGACTCCCTGGTCCGTCTCTGAACCCAGGATGTCAGCGCCACAGACAGACACCTTGCCAGTGCACCAGCGGGCTGGAAAGAAGTTGTAATTTAAACAAATTGCTAGAACCAGATGATTTTAGAGAGGGAGGCAGGCTATTCCACAGTTTAGGGAATCTGCAGGAGGAGAAGAAGGTTTGGCCTAGGGGAAGTTTTTTTTTTTTTACAGTTTAGCAAAGGGAATTATGTTTCATGTCCCATGTGGCATACTTTTGGTCAACTGGGTGAAGCATGGCAAGCACACCAGGGGATAGCATGCCAAAAAGGGCTTTCTAGCCAGTAATTGAGGTGCTGTAGTGTAGTCTTGAGTCAAGGTTTAGTCATCCAAGGTAACTGTAAAGTACGCAGTACGCAGGTGGACTCCTGCCTTAGGTCAAGCACAAAGTGGCATGCTCTGTTCAGTAGCACCCTGACCCTAGCCAGCACACTGTCACTAGCAGCACCATTGACTATTAGGTCACCCGCGACTAATCTGGCAATGTAGCTTCTGGTCAGAAGATTCTTTATCTCTTGTAAAAAGTTGTGCCTGTTTTATAAAGCAGTCCTAGTCCGGAGTTAACTATGGTGTAAACATGTGCTGCATAGGACAACCCTGATTCAAGAGTGATTCCCTGGTGTTTGAAGGTGCCTACTTGTTTAATGGGGATGCATGAGGAAGAAGTAATGGTTAAAGATAGAGACGCAGGATCTTTACTGCAGGTGGCAGAGAGCATACATTTTGCCTTCACTTATGTCTGGTGCTGGCACCATGTGATGGCAAACGAGGAGGGGCAGAATTATCTGGAGGTTGTGTATGCACATTCTTTTTTTTTACAATTAAGTATTCTTTACTAAAATTTTATGAACAAAAAACATGACATTAACAATTATAAAGACAATAAACCACCACTTAATCAGCAAGAACAACAGCAGCCAAAACATAACCAGCAAAAATATAAACAGGAATTGACCCACACTACATTAACAATATAACTATCTATTACAATCAATAACAAGTGCAATGAACCCTTCCCCCCTTTGGACCATGCAGAATCCTCTGAACATCCTCCAGTGCAAACCAGAATAATGTATACGCATTCTTGTTGTTTTTTCAAGCTGTTTTTGCTGCTTTAGCATGCAGTAAGTATATGTAATAACTACTCTTTGATATAATCCATCCATCCTGTGGGTATGAACATATCTTTCTATCTGGGATCCAGTAGTTTTGGTAGGGTAAATGGGATGTCTGATCTAATGTTTTCACATCTGTCTGCAAGTTGTGTAAGAAACATGTGTGCCACTTATTTTGTTTACATATAACTGTTTTCCCTTGAACCTCAACTATCGCCTACCACTAAGTCTTGTATCTAGACCCTCTCTGCTCAATCAGTCACTTTCCGATCATTGTAACTAGTAGGAATCAATGCAGAGTGTGACCTGAGAGTGTCACACTGGCAGCTTGTAGAACATAGGATTTTTTTTTCGTTTTCTCCCTTATCCTGCAATTCTCCCACCACCCCTTAGGCACCAGGTCATGGCCCAACAGGCCTTGCAGGTATGCAGTGATGTCCCTCTGGAGTAGGCAAGCTCCCTGACACACCATAGATGTCATTGCAACTGCACAACCTTGTCACCTCTCACCTTCTAGCAGTTGAAATGAAACTATAGTACAAGTTGCATTGAACTGTCCCACCAATGAGTTGGTTTAGCATTGTTTTTTACAGTTTACAATGCACTGGCAACTCAAATTACATTGTTTTACAGTGCTTAACCAGCTCAACAGCAACGTTTATAAAATGTTTTTGCAACACATTTGGAATGCATCTGCAGTCCAGCCACAATGCAATGTAAACCTGAGTGTTAACTCTTTAGAAACAGCTTGATGAAGGCTTTGTGCTGGATCCAGAAACACTTACTCAATTCAGTCAGAAATGCTAAAGCAACTAATTGGAGGAACAGTTTAATGTGACTTGTATGGTAGATGTCACAACATTTTGTCTGAAATATATCAGAAACATGTGAAAGACATAATACATTTTGTATGGTGCATTATATGAACAATAATCTCCCCCCCCCCCGACTGTTTTGCCTGTATGAATGAGTGAATACCTGTAGTCTGAAAGCAAATAATACTAGTTCTGCTACTCTTTTCTCTTTCCTGTGTGTACGGGAAGTCTTCCATATATCTTCTTTTTATTTCAGGCCTAAATAAAACAAAATGTAGTGATCTCCAGATTTCAAGGTGCTGGGGGTGGCAGCCAGTCAAATCTACACTTGGGTTTCTCATTTTTTTATAAGTAATCCATAACAGAAATATTATCCATTCAACAAAAGTTATCATTGGTTGCAAGGGCATCTTTAAGCATGCTTTTCAGCATTTAAAATATGCAGATTATTCTGGGAAATAACTGCCTCAGTAATTTTGGAGTTCAAAGGGCTTCATAAATGGTGGAGTTTGTGCTGACAGAATCATATTAAAATTAGAACCATCTGACCTTTTTGTAGAACATGAAGACGTTTTGTTTCTGTTGGAACTCCGGATGCTGTTAAAAGACCCATAAATGCTTTCATTAATGTTGACCATGGGCATGTCTCCAACTTTTGGAAAGTCAGAATATATTTGTGATGGAAGGAAGAAATGATTGTTATCTATGATGACCTGTTGGACTACTAACAGAGTAGGCATAGAAGCAGCCCACCAGAATATCCCCAAAACAATTGCAAGATCCAGACCAAACCATAAAAAGCCAGACGTGTGACACTACTAATTAAGATGAATGTCAAATTAGACATTGATTTGTGGAATTCAGCTGATCTTTTAAAAACATTATGAGTTACTAACTTAATAGAAAATGAACTGATTCTTACAACAAGCATGACAGAAATGTTTCCAGATGAATAACAGGAAGGCTTCCAACTTTGATACTAGGAGTTTAAGTATTTTAGGGCAGCCTCAATCTCCTGCTGATTTAAGCCTCTGTTTGTAGTTCTGGAATGCCAAGGCAATTGGTATAGCTATGTAGTCAAAGTAAAGAGTGGTGTGAAACTGCAGAACCCAGGTTCAAATCCCTCTTACTCCTACTGTACATCTTTCTACCTTTTATCACTAATACAGTATATAATATACTGCCTTTCAAAGTTTGAGAATAAGAATCAAAATGTGAGACACATCTTCAAATCATAGAGACAGAATTTCGGAACACTGTGGAATATGCTGTTTCATGCTCACAAAGTTTTCTGTTTATTGAGCAACAAAAATTAATATGACTTTCTGATTTGGAATCATAGTGTTGACTGTTCATATTGTGCATAGTGTTGACTGTTTGACAGCACTCTTCCCCATACAGTGTTGGCCCAATGCTGTGGGGACCTCCAGTAAAATAGTACATTGGTGGGTCCCTTGTAGTGGTGATTGAAGTTGGAAAAATTCAGAGAATTTTGCAAAATTCCACAATTCGCAAAATTAATCCTCTTCACCTTAAAGGAGAAATTTGCAAATTGTGGAAAACTGCTGACTTCACCTATGAATTGTGGTTCTAAGGTGAAGTTAACAAGAATACATGGAACAGGAGGTCACATGGTGCTGCCATGATCTGTTTTGGCATGTGTAGGCTGAATTCAGTGCATTGTGAGGAAGAGAGTGTTGCAGTTAGCTGTGCTCTGAGCTGTGTGCCAAAAAAAACCTTTTAAAACTGTTTAAAATAAAAATGTTTCTGCCCCATATCTGTCTATTTAGTGTGTACTGTGCCTTGTGCCTCAGGGTCATCAACTATTTGTGGAATGTTTTGTGATTTTCTCCCCAATTTAAAGTAATAGTTTCTAGTCTTGTAATGCAGATTGTGTGTGTGCTGTGGGAAGAGGAGTTTATCTGCAGCAACCTCCAGCACAAACAAATTCTGGCCAGAGACAATAGGGCTGCAGCAGGGGATTTGGGGGTACAATTATTGAAAATTACTAAAGTTAAGAGCCTGCACTTGCAAAATGTATCATAGGCTCATAAATTTGTTGTTTTGTAATATTGTTACATCAAATGTTCAACATACAGTAGCCTTGCTATGACTCTGCTCATGAAGAAGGGCATAGAAAATGTTCTACTCCTGGGCTAAAGGTGATTTCATGCAAGGACTGCAAAATCAACTTTTGAGATGGAAAACACATTTTAGGGTAGGAGTTGAAAATTGACAGCTGTCATATTCATGAGGTGCTGTAAAGAAATGGCTATGTTGAAAATGTGGGGTAAAGATATTGAATATTATCAAACTTATGAGACTGCATTTGCAAAATTCAACATAGCCTCATAACTTTATTTTTAATATTTTTACACCAGATTTATACCATAGTCTTCCTATGACCCCACCTCATGAACAAGGGCAGAGGAAATTTCCAAATCCGATCTGAAAGGTGATTTCATGCAGGGACCGCAAAATCATCTTTCGGGATAAAAACAAACATTTTATGAAAGATTTAAAAAATGACAGGTGTCACATTTATGAGGTGCTGTGAAGATATGGCTGTGTTGTAAATGTTGGGTAAAGATATTGAAAATTATCAGTTATGAGCCTGCATTTGCAAAATTCAACATAGGTTCATAATGTTGTTTTTTTTTTTAATATTTTTACACCACATTTTCAACAGAGCCTTCTTATGATCCCACCTCATGAACAAGGTCAGATAAATTTTTCAACTCCTGCCCAAAAGGTGATTCCATGCAGGAACCAAGAAATCACCTTTCAATACAGATTTGCCTAATGCCAGTGCAATTTTCCATGAGGCGGGGAGCCAAAAAAGGCATGTTGAAAATTTGACTCCCTGGTGGAAAAGAAGGGATTCCTTCACAGCAGTTCTACCTGGGTGAATTCCCCTTGAAGTGTACAGTCTGGGCTCCTTTCTGCACTGAGATGGCTTCTTTCCTTGCTCACTCTTCTCAGACCCAGCCAGCAGCTGCTCTCTCATCATAAGGAATTGTTGGAACACTTACCCAGAAATCCTGGCTGCTGTATGTAAATCAGCATTTGTACTACTGTACCAACTACTGAAATAGTGGTCAGCTAATAGAAAGCTCTCAGCCAGAAGCAAAAGCTCAGACACAAAGTGCACCCCTTGGAGGAATACGCCAAGAGCGGTCCAGGCCCTAGCCTTCCTGTCTGCTGAGCTTCACTGATCTTCACCAACTGAGGTACCCACTACTGAAATAGTGATCGGCTAATAGAAAACTCTTAGTCAGAAGTTACATCTACTTCTCTTTCATCCGAGTATTGCTGTAAAGCAATCAACTATTCTGACCTAAAAGTCTATACAGTGTAATACGGCCACTATGGATCTTGTAAACTGCAATTGCTGTGGCACACTGTTTAGCAAGGCTTTTATCCTCAGAGTGGGGAACTTAAATCTCAGCTGCATGCACCCTGGGCTGAAATAAAATACCTCTGTGCTATCATACATCAGACCCAACTGTGTAATGTCAGAGAACCTACAGGTCCTAGATATGTTGCAAAAGCACCCCTACCTCAAAGGACAAACAGGCCAGGGGCTAGCAGATAGTCAGAAACCATAGAAGTACCAAAAAATCCTCTGCTAAGGGGAGTTCCAGTCCTATTGTGACACTGAACATACATGCACCACTGTCTACCAGGGCAACTTGTGTAGACAGCATCAATGATTCTCCAACTTGCATAAAGGGCATCGAACATTCTCCACATCCAAACCAGAAAAAGGAGGTACACCCCCCAACTAAACATGTTAAATCTGAAAAGAAGAAACCTGTTCTAATAATAGGTGACTCCATGATTATGAATACAGAACCTCACCTTCAGCAGGACCATGTTTCAGTTGCAGTCAGGTGCCTCCCAGGGATATCAGCATGGAGGGACACAAGCCGCATTGAGGGGATCGTACTGTATGTGCAGTGGACCACAACACTCATGTCATTCTCCATATAGTTACAAATGACCTAGCTAGTGGTTCCATGGAGGAAACTAAACAAAATATCTCCAGGCTGGGTGACAAACTTTCTTCTCTTTTGACCGGTCTCACCTTCTCAGAGATTCTGCCTGTCTAGAATAAGGGAGACAGCAGACAGAAGATCAGGGAAAAGGACATCACTGAATTTAACACCTGGCTGAGGGTCTGGTTCCAGGAAAAAGGTCATCAGTATATCAGTAATTGGCATGACTTCTGGGAATGGGAGTTTTTTAAATTTAATGGCCTGAACCTCTCTAAAGAAGGTACATGAATGCTTGGTCAAAAGGCTGACATCCATATTGGTCAGTTAAACTAGTGGGTGAGGGGATGACCCAGGCACCCCTTACACCACAAGGGTTGCCTTGTGCCTCTCCTCAATCACCAACTTGCTCAGCATGCATATGCTCCTATCATGCACACAACAATCAACACAAAACACATATGCAACAGAGCCAGAATAAGCCTTCAACTAACCAGAATAAACCATGTTGGAAGTTAATGTGCATCAATGCTCATAGCCTGATTAACAAAATTCCCAATCTCACAGCCATGATGGCAGAAGTGCAGATAGACTTGGTCGCCATTATGGAAACATGGAAACCACATATGGGATGTCACCATCCCGGGGTACACACTATTCTGGAAGGATCAAGAAGGTAAAAATGGAGAGGGGGTAGTATTGCATGTAAAACAGACATCAATGCAACAGAAATCCAAGGGAAGCAAAGCAAGGCAGAAGCACTTTGGAATACCCTTGGGACTGGAGAGAATACTCCAATCCAGATTGGAGTTATCTACAGACCCCCATCCCAGGAAGCTGATATAGATAAAGAGCTCATGGCTGCAAGATGGGATGCAGAGAGTGCTTGTCAATGGATCATTATCAAGGGAAGGCTAAGTGCCCAGTGGCATTCCACAGGGGTCTGTGCTGGGACTAGCCTTGTTAACAAATTTAGTGGGGATATTGCAAATAACTTGAAGGGGAAGGTTTGCCTGTTTGCAGATGATACAACATTCTGCAACAGAGTAGACACACAGGAGGGAGTGAAAGGTATGGAAGCAGACCTGAAAAAACTCGAGGAATGGTCCAAGGATTGGCAGTTGGAGTTTATTGCCAAGAAGTGCAAGGTAATACACATAGGAAAAAGAAACCTAGAAATAACGTACACACTGGGAGGGCATCAGTTAGAAGAGACAAAGGCAGAAAGAGACCTCGAAGTAGTCATGGCAGATGACTTAAAGGTTGGAAAACAATGTGAAAAGGTAGCACAGAGGGTGAGTGGCATCTTTGGCTGCATTGGTAGGGGAATTACAAGTAGAAAAAGTGAGGTGTTGTCCCCATCTGCTGACATGATTCCTTTGTTCCTATTCCTATGTTCCTATTTGGGCCAAAATTATGCAGAAATGGAAAAATTATGTCACTAAGTTTAAAACACCTTTGAAATATGATGGACTGCATACCAGTTTCATCAGTGTGTGGTCCAACTTTGAAGAGTGAAGATGTGTCTGCAGTCAAGATAGGATTACAGGGTTGGACCACCTGATGAGTAAGGAAGGGCTTGGAGGTTGTGGGGTGGTGGGTGCTGAGTGGGACAATTGGGTGGGGGGACTGTAACAGCTGCAAAATACATTGATGGACAGATTTCATTTAACAGAGTTAAAAAATTAAAAAAAGACAGAGGAATCCTGATTGTGTCACTAGGGGAATGGGCATCCCCAGTGACACTGTTATATTTCTGGTGGGGGTGTACAGTGGCAGATGCTGAGAGGGAGGGAAAAAATACATATGTAAAAACAACAGAAAAAAGACAGTCCCATCTGCAGTGGTCATTGTGGAACACGGCACAGTCTGCTGTGTCCAAGGTGTCCACAGAACTCTATTGCACATGCAGTAGAGTTCCAGTGTCCATCTTGTACATGGTGGACTGTGCTGTGTTCCACCATGACTGCTGACAGATGAAAAATAGTGCAGTGCAACTGCTAATGGACAGAGTGGAGTGCTTCACAGACACACCGGTGACTGTGATAAAACTTTACACTGTTGTTCAGTAGGAAAAGTTTCCTTTTTTTGATCGCATGAGGTCTGCAGGGCTCTGCACACTGTAGCCCTAAAAAGGGTTCACAGGGTGGATTCATGAGACGAGGTCGCAGCAGTGTTCAGTAGGTGGGCAGGACAAGTGCAGTTCAGCACCATTCAGCCATCTGTAGTAGTGCAGCACAACCAATGTGGCACTAAAGCAAGCAGTTTAATTCTTGCTGGACAAACTTAAGTAAGTAGTTCACATATTAAACTGCTTGTGATCTGTGCCAGTTGAAAAACAGTGGTGGCTGCATTCCAAAACCTGGTTGCTCAGATAGGGAGCTAAATCCTACTGAACAGAATTTCCCATTAGGTCCAGTGAAATTTGGTGAAAATGGGAAGGCTTCCTTGATTTTGGATTATTCTTCAGTTTGCAGACCATGAAGTACTGTACATGTAGGAAGAACTTTGACCTTACTTTTATGGATTATCACACAGCATTAAAAAACAAGTTATGCCACTATGTTCAAAACATCATTGAAATACATTGAACCACATTACTGTTTCTTCAGGTTGTGATCTGGCTTTGAAGAGTGAAGATGTGTCTGTGGTCAAGAGAGGATTACAGCTTTGGAACCCCGATGGGTAAGTAAGGGCTTAGGAGGGGTGCAGGCCGGTGGGTGCTGAGTGGGAGGGTCGGGTTGGGGAACAGCAACTACCTCAAAAGACATTGATGGACTTTTTTTTCCCCCAAGGTTAAGGGGAAAATAAATGAGGAGTTCTGATTGCATCACTGGGTCATTGGGCACCCCAGCATCACTATTATGTTTTTGGGGGTGTAGGCTGGTGGGTGCTGAGGGGCAGGTTGGTTGGGGGAAGTGAAAAAAAAAAGACGAAGGATTCCTGATCACGACACTGGGGATTGGGTGCCCCCAGTGTCACTGTTATGTTTCTGTGGGGGGGATGCTGAGAGGGAGAGTCGGGTGGAGGAAGGGAAGTTGTATTTGTATATAAATAATACAAAATGAGACAGTTACATTGGTGGCGGTCGCAGTGGAAACTATTTTTCTTCTTTTCTCATGGCACAGTCCGTCATGTCCAAAATGGCCACTGAAGTCTATTGTGCATGTATGACTACTTGCGCATTCACAGTAGAGTTCAATGATGATCTTGGACATGGCAGACTGTGCCATGAGAAAAGAAAAATAGTGCAGTCAACTGATAATGGACAGAGAGGATTGCTTCACAGATGCAGAGGTGACTGTGATGCAACTCCACACTGTTGTTCGGTCAGAAAAGTCTCCTTTTTTTGATTGCAGGAAGTCTGCAGGGCTCTGCTCACTGCAGCCCTAAAAAGGCAAGCTTACCTTTCAGCCTAGGCAGGGTTTAGCAGTAGTGCTGTAAAGTGCTTTTGGTGAAAAATGTTTTCGTGTTTTCATGCATTGTTAGTTTACTTATTTGGAACAGTTAGGTTTGTGTTACTGAATTATTTTTGTCACTGTAGTGTGACTATATTAATTTTATTTTTGTTGCTTGATAGAAATTTGCTTTAGTTCATGTACCTTACTGTATCTTGTGTGTGTCCCTTAGTCCTTTAAATTTGTGTTGTTTATTGTTCTTCTTAAATACCAAAAAAGAAAAACTATATATTTCTGATGTTGTTATTTACTGTCTGTGTAAAGTCTTGTTGCTTAGTCTTTCATGGGTCCCCTAGTCCCTTAACTCCCTGTTGCATATTGTTTTGCTAAAAAAATAAAAGTAAAAGAAAGAAAAAACATTTCTGTTTTTGTCATTATTTCTGTGTAATATTTTGTAAAGTGTTGTGTAGTGTTGCATGTGTCCCCTAGTTCCTTAATCCTCAAATTCCTATTGTGTATTCTTTTTGTTTAAAAAAAGAAAGAAAAAATTATGGTGTTGCTGTTGTTTACTGTCTGTGTACATCAGTAAAGTGTTGTGTTATTGTGTACCGAAATCTACACATATGAGAAAATGCTCGTAAAGTGATACTGCCAAAGGAGTTTCTAGCAATGGCACTTTCTGATAAAAAAGCATAGCTGCTGTGATTCCGAAGGGAACTGTAAGCAGTTGTGATGATGCAGTTTCATCAAGGGCTGGTAGTATGCAACAAGTAGTAGTTGCTGCAAGTGGGGCATTAGTGTGGCCAAATTTTCTCTGCAAAATTTGTGGCATCAGTGCTGGTGGGTGCAGGTTGTGGCAGTACAGGTGATGCAGGCAGGGACCACAGTAGCAGTGCAACAACCCATAAAAAAGTCCTTCTTTGGGAATGTGTGTGACGACGAGGACTCAGAGGTGATTGATGTCCCCAAAAGTGTTGTAGAACAGCCTGAGACTGACTCACAGGGTTGTGTGGCACAGGCATATCTAAGTATTTTGTCTTACAGGGCCAGAGAATCAGATGCTGCTGAGAAGGACACACTGGGTGATGAAAGCAAGGATGAAGAAGAAGAGAAGGACATACGTCAAGAGGCAAGAACCATAGGTGGAGATGGGGGTGATGATATAGACTCTGTAAGGGAACCGAAGAAAAAGAAAAGTAAGGGCCTGGGACAGGAAATCAGTAGGGTCCCCCACAGTTCTTCAGCTGTTATTGGCTGTCGTGAGCCAGTAGTAACAAGGCAGTGACTCAATGATTGCAGCAGAACAGAAGTTATGCCCCAAAACACCAATTTCTAGCCCTCCAATAATGTCCCAGAACCCGGTTTACCACCATCATGTGAAAACAAGGGGTACAAAATTCCTAGTTTGCGATTTTATATTCTGGACCCAAAAGATTAAAAGTGACTATCTGCCAGCTATTCCAAGCACATGTGTGCCATGCAAAAAATGGTAGCCACTTCGGCGTGGGTGGGCAACACACATGCACACCTCAAGTCCAGGCACCTGTTACGCTGGACTCAGCAGCAAAGGGAAGCTGTTGCAGGGGGGCCTTCTCCCTTATCAACCACACTGAGCAAAGCATCCCAAAGAGGGATAGATACAGATTCAGGGCAGTAGTCTGAAGGAACTGCAAAGGATTACTACAGACATGAGGATGAAGACTTGGTTGGATTTCCTAGTAGTGGGCAGTGAGTGTGAGTATTAGCAGCCAGAGTCAGTGAAGCACATCAACCATGTCCCTAAAACATCCAAAATCATGTCATTCATCAGTTCAGCATCTATGACCCACCTGAGTCCAAAACTACCCCATCATCCATGCTGCTAGTGCACAGAGCCCAGTTGTTTGGTGTCTCTAGCCCAAAACCCTTAGCTTACACTGCAGAGCATGTTCGAGCATCACACCAAATCATGCTGTTGCATGTGAACTTAATGCAGCAACTGCAGAAATGCTGGCAATTGATCTGTGGCCATTCTCTTTTGTGGAGAATGCAGAGTTCTGCAGGTTGATGGCATGTGCCTGACCAAAATGGAAAATCCCATCACATATGTATTTCTCCACCTGTGCTGTTCTGTAACTGTATAGGACTGTAATAGAGTAAGACATTCCCTGCAGCATTCCACATCACCATAATATTCACCTTAGTATGGATATGTAGACCAGTGATCAGACAGCTAGAAGCTCTTATCTAAGTGTTGCAGCCCATTGGGCACAGGTACTCAAGGTAGTAGTTGATGCTGGGATGTGAACAAATGGTACAAAGCCCAACTGTGCTGGTAGTAACATTGCAGATATTTGTTGGCATGCCACACTGGCAATGAGGAGTGTACCAGGCTCACACATATGTCAAAAAATATTAGAAGTGCTCCTGACCGAAATTGATAAATGGCTGCATCCACTGTCCCTGAAAACAGGTTTCATAGTAAGTGATAATGGCTCAAATGTGGTGAAATGTATCTGTGATGGTAGGTTTCTCTGGGTTCCCTGCATGGCAAACTATCTTAATCTTGTAGTGCAGGAGTTTCTGGCATATCCTGAAATCAAGGCAGTGTTGACTATGGCCCACTGCATCTGTGCTCATTTTGGTCATTCTGGAAAGGCTGGTGACAAGCTTAGGCAACTGCAGATCCAAAGCAAGCTGCCTCAGCACCATCTCAAGCTGGAATTTATGAGATGGAATTCAACACTGTATGTGATCGATCGCTTGTACAAACAGTTCAAAGCGATGTTGGAATACTTGCTGCTTCCCACAAGCCGTGACAGTTTGTGAGCATCCATGTGTCTCACAGCTGAGCAATGGTGACTCGTGGATGGCCTGATCATGATTCTGAGGCCATTTGAACATGCCATACAGGCAGTGAGTGGGAACATTACCTCTAATGGCCAGGCCAGCCCACTGATAAGGGTGCTGAGGCAGATCTTGTTAACTGTACTGCAGGTGCTAGAGACAGGAGGAGATGTTGTAGGGCTAGCTGTGCATTAATAGAACACATGCTACAAATATTAGACTGCAATACCCATATTTCAAGCATTTTTCAGTCTCCCAATTTTGGAAGTGATACCATGCTGGACTCATTATATAAAAGGGGCCTGTCATCCATACTTGAAGGTGGGCATGATACAGAACAAAAGCTTACTGATCAGCTTATAAGACAGGTTCATGGAATACAGATGTCATGTGCACAGATCTGCAAGCCTCAGCATGACAGTGACAGACTGGGTTTTGCTACCACCTCAGTAAAGTGTGGTGAAAAAACAAGGCTGTTCACAAAAGGACAAATGACCATCAATCCACTTTGGGATGATTTGTCACAGGTGGGAATTGCAGATGTGGAGAAAAAAGAAGGAGGAGGAGGCTGATGAGTTAGCAGGACTGCATGCTGCACAATTCATGGTGGATGAATATTTGGCAGACACCAGGCACCTGAACATATGAGACTGAGTGGCCAGCACTGACCTCCGTAGCAGTGAAATATCTGAGCTGTCCTCCTGCTAGTGTAAGTGTGGAGAGGGTATTCATTTTGATGGGGGCCATTGTGAGGGGCAGATGTACAAATCTATCACCTAGAAATGTTAGCATGCTAATATGTTTTTTTAAATGAATGAATGGCACATTCCATTTAGGAGGTATACATCTGTTTTTTGAACCAAAGGATGGTGGTTGTGATGAAGAGGAAGCAGGAAAGCATGGTAGTAGCTGCAAACTGCATTCCATTGAGAAGGATGAGACACTTATGGATAAAAAATTCTCAAATGGGGACAACTCCAGTCTGGAAGACTGTGAGAGCTGCTTCCTTGATGATGATGATGATGATGATGATGATGATGATGACAGTAGCAGTGCATAAATCAAAAAGAGTTTTTTTATCCCTCCTTTCCTCCTTAAAAGCTTAATCTTTTGCTTTATGATTTAATTTTTTTCCCTGTCAATATTTGCCCCAACTTGTGCTGCACTTCTGTGCCTTTCATGATCACTGTCTGCCCTGTGTTGTACGTATGCAATGTCTTGGCCATAGTGAGGGCATAACATATTTAATGACTGCCACACCCAGCCAGCATACATCCTGGTAGCCAGCACTGCAGCTATCAGTAATCTTACCAGCCAGCCTGCTGTTGGTCATCTTGCCAGTGCCACTAATCCCACCAGCCAGTCCAATGTTAGCCATCCTGCCAGTGACACCAATCCAACCAGCAAGCCCACTGTTAGCCATTCTGCCACAAACAGTAATCCCACCAGGCAAACTGCCATGTTAGCCATCCTGCCAGTGACAGTAATACCACCAGTCAGATTGCTGTTAGTCATTCTGCCAGTGCCACTAATACCATCAACCAGCCTGCTGTTACTCATCCTGCCAGTGACAGTAATCTCACTAGCCAGCTCACTGTTAGCCATCCTGCCAGTGACCATAATCCCACCAGCCAGCCTGCTGTATTAGTCATCTTGTCAGTGACAGTAATCACACCAGCCATCCTCTTAGCCATCCCACCAGCAATCCCTCCAGACTGCCTGGAAGCCATCCTGTGAGCAATCCCAACAGCCAGCATGTGAACCATTCCACCAGCCACACCACCACCACCACCAGCTAGCATGGCAAGCTGAAGCCATATCTCAAGCCAAGCCTACAGCCACACCAAGCCCATCAAGGCATGAACACCTGATCCACAGAAAAGGCCAGGAGTGTATGCTGTAATGGTAAGTTCACTTAATTGAAAGCTGCAGTCTTTGTCGGTCAGCAAAAAATGTCATCCTATGTATTTCGCTAAAAAATGCATTTCTGACATCCTAAATCATCATCATGCTTAGAGATGTGTGAAGTTGGCAAACTTCACTCCGTGGAGTAATCAGCGAATTCTGTGGAATTTTGCAAATTCCACATGGTGACGTTTCCACTGTGAAGTGCAGAATTCTGCCTGCGAAGAATGGAGTTTTGCCCATGAAGTGCAGAATTGCATATGTGAAAGGTGGAATTTTGAGAAATTCTGCTGTTCGCAGGTGAAATTCCACACTTCAAGGCGGAACTTTGCCATTTTGATTTTCTGAATGTGGGGAAAACTTTGCAGAACTCCACAGAGGTGAATTTCAGCCAGTTTGTGGACAAGATCATTGGACAACACCATGCAATGAGGCAAGATGCAAGACATGCACCCACATATGCGCACAGACCACCATTAAGACAAGCCAGAACAACATAATACGAATTAATGGATCCTTCACAAGTCAATCCAGCAATGTGGTTTACCTAATTCAATGCAAGAAGTGCACTAATGGTTGCTATATTGGGGAAACTAGCCAACCACTGAAAACTAGGATGACTCACTACCATTACACTATAGTAAACCAGATTATCAGCACTCCAGTTGGAAACCATTTTTCACAAACAGATCACACTCTCCTGGATTTTTCTGTCTTGATACTTAGAGGCAACTTAAGAAACACACAGGACAGAAGGACATGGGAATTGAAATATATAAAACAATTTAAATCTAACATTTCTGGACTGAATCAGGACATTGGTTTCATGACCCACTATGGTAAACTGTAATTCTTTTTTATTGTGTACTAAATCATGTCTCTATTATCACACTTCGATTCTGTATCTCTCTGACTATTATATTTTTTCTCTTAGTTCTTCCTGTTCTGTTTTTTTACTTATACCTCACATCCTCCCTGCCTCTCCTATTAATTCCTGAGCTCAGTCCCACCTACTCCCTCTTGTTTTCACACCTCTGTTTATCTAGGCCTTTGTTCTTTTGTTTCTCCTAATTTCTTGATTTCCTTGCATCTTTAGGCATCTCCTGTCCATTTTATCCTTTCAGCCAGCTTCTGATCTCAGATTCTATCTGCATGCTTTTGTCTTCCCTTTAGCTTCCTTTGATCTCCTACTGACCTATTCCTACTATGCCCCCTCCCCATTTCTTCTCATGTTTTTATTTTTTACATAGAAACATAGAAGTTGACGGCAGATAAGGACCACAAGGCCCATCCAGTCTGCCCATTTCTTTTTCTACCTTATAAATGTGCCATCGGCCTTTACTCTGTCAGTGGCCTATCTATTCATAGTCATTTGTCTTGCTCCCTTATGCCTATCTCATGCCTGTTTGAAGCCCTGCACTGTATGCATAGCCACCACTTCTTGTGGTAAGCCATTCCATGCATCCATCACCCTTTCTGTGAAAAAGAATTTCCTCACATTGCCCCTTAATTGGCCCCCCTCTAATCTCATGCTGTGTCCTCTTGTCCTGCTATTTTTCTTATATTTAAACATGTTAGACTCTTTCACCTTGTTAATGCCCTTAAGGTGTTTGAATGCCTCAATCATATCACCTCTCTCCCTCCTTTGCTCAAGTGTGTACATATTGAGCTCTGTTAATCTGTCCTCATATGTCTTCTGATGCAGTCCCTGCACCATTTTGGTTGTCCTTCTCTGGACTGCCTCAATTTGGTTAATGTCCTTGTGAAGGTGTGGCCTCCAATACTGCATGCAGTACTCCAGGTGGGGTCTAACCAGTGTCTTGTAAAGAGGGATTATTACCTCCCTCTTATGACTTGTGATACCCCTACTAATACACCCTAACACCCCCACTAGCCTTACCTACTGCTTTAGAGGTCTGCTTGGATGATTTCAGGTCATCAGTGATGATGATGCCCAAGCCTCTTTCTTCCTTTGTGACTGCTAGCAACTCCCCTCCCAGCCTATAGGTGGCTTCAGGGTTTCTCTTCCCTATGTGCATGATATTGCACTTATTTGCATTAAATCCCAGTTGCCACTCTTCTGACCATTTTGCTAGTTTATCCAGATCTCTTCTCATTCTGCCCACCCCATATGGATCATCTACTCTGTTGCAGATCTTGGTGTCATCTGCAAACAGACAAGCTTTACCCTCTAGTCCATCTGCAAGGTCACTAATGAAGATGTTGAAGAGGACTGGCCCCAGGACTGATCCTGAGGTACCCCACACTGTGACTTGCATCTCTTCTGACTGTATACCATTTACGCCACTCTCTGTTTTCTGCCCGTCAACCAGTTTGCCACCCAGTTGACCAACTTCTGACCCACCCCGAGCCTACCCAGCTTATTTATCAATCTTCTATGTGGAACAGTGTCAAATGCTTTGCTGAAGTCAAGGTAGGCAACATCAACTGCTGCCCCTTGGTCCACCACTCTGGTTACCCAATCAAAGAAATATATGAGATTAGTTTGACAGGACCTTCCTTTTGTAAACCCATGCTGTCTTGGATCCTGTGCCATATGGATTCCAGGTGTTGCACTATCCTTTCCTTAAGGAGTGCCTCCATAATCTTGCCACTACAGAGGTAGAGACTGACTGGTCTGTAGTTCCCTGCCTCCTCCTGCTACCACTCTTGTGGAGCGGGATCACATGACCCTTCCAGTCTTCTGGGACCTCCTGTGCTCAGAGACTCACTAAACAGTTCTGCTAATGGCTCTGCTAGTTCCAACTTTAGCTCCTTAAGTACCCTGGGATGTATGCCATCAGGTCCCATTGCCTTATCCACCCTAAGCTTAGCAAGCTCTTGTATGACCCTTTCTTTTGTGAAGAGAGTAGTGCTCACCTCCCTCCCCCGTGTCCATGATGCTGAGCTGTGGGCCCTGCCCTACCTTCTCTTCAGTAAATACTAAGCAAAAGTATCTATTTAGGATAGATGCCTTTACAGGGTCCTCCTCCTCACATGCTCCCTTTTCTCCATTAAGCTTAGCAATACCCCCTCTGGACTTTCTCCTTTCACTAATGTATCTATAGAAAGTCTTGTCACCTTCTTTTACTGTTCGTGCTAGTGTTTCCTCAGTTTGGGACTTTGCCTGCCTTACTGCCTTCCCTGCTTCCCTTAGGGCATTTGGTATGCCTCCCTATCTTCATCCTGCTATGTTCCTTATATTTCCTGAAGGCCAGCCTTTTGGCTCTGACCTTTTCTGCTACTGTATTTGAGAACCAAAGTGGTTTCCTTCTTCTTTGCACTTCCTTTTCTGTCTAACACAATGGGATGTTGCTTCAAGTATTGCATCCTTAATGCTTGCCCACTTTGCCTCTACCCCTCACTTGTGTTTCTTTTGCCAGGGCTAGCTTAACTTTGTTGGCCATCTTATCAAAGTCAGCTCCTCTGAAGTCCCATATTTTTGCCTTGGAATGGGATGATTTAGATGTAGTAGCCAAATTGAACCATACCATGTGATGGTCACTGGCCCCAGGTGACCTTCTACCTGGAGATCTGTGATCCCTTCCTTGTTAGTCAGTACTAGATCTAGGATAGCCCTGTCTCTTGTGGGTTGCCGTACCAGTTGTTTGAGGCCCTCCCCTGCAGGCCACTATGTGTCTAGTTCTGGCAGATGTTCCTGCTGGTATTGACCAATCTGTATCCAGCATGTTGAAGTCTCCCATTATCAGAACCTCCCCTTTAGCTGTCATGTTTTGTATGTCTTCTAACAGTAATGTGTCTATGTCCTCTATCCATGGGCCCCTGAAGATTTTAAGGACACCCTTAGAATCTCTAGCAACCCCTCATCAGCCGAGCAGAGCAATCGCTCAGGGTGGTAGGTGGACAGAAGCTCTTCCAGGTAGTCTGGACCAAGCCTGTGTAGGGCTTTATGTCAGAAGTCTAACTTTGACAGTGATCTGCCACTGAATCAGCAGCCAGTGCAGTTCGCACAGCACCGGTGTGATATGACATGACCAAGGAGTCCCCATCAACAACCAGGCTGCTGCATTCTGCACCAGCTGCAGGCAGCAGATAGCAATGCCCAGTAGCCCTAGGTAGAGGGAGTTGCAATAATTAAAGCGCGAGGTCACAAAAGTGTGGACCAGTGTAGGAAGGTTACCAGACAGAACAAGGTGCTTGACCCTACTGATGTTCCTCAGATGGCAAAAGGATGACTTGACAACTGCCGACACCTGAGATCACAGTGTCAGCCCATCATCAAGCACCACCCCCAGGTCCCACACCTGTTCAGAGGCAAGAAGCTGGGAGCCCCCAGGAAAAGCCCCATAGGCTGACCAGCCCCCAACCCCCCTGTCCAGTGACCAGGATCCACAACCATCACCTCCGTCTTGTCCGAGTTCAACTTCAGCCAGCTGGAATGCATCCAGTCCTGGATTTCAGTGAGGCAGTTATTAAATACTGGGAGTGCACTATCCTGGTAGGGTATGAAAGACAGGTAGAACTGGGTATCATCAGCATAGCAGTGAAACCTTAGCCCATATTGTTTTATAATGTCTCCAAGGAGCAGCATGTACACTGCAAACAACATGGGGGACAGCACCGAGCCCTGAGGGACCCCACATGACAGAGAGAGAGGGTTGGAGGAAAAAATCCCAGACACCACCCTCTGAGTTCTGTCAGTGAGGAAGGACTTAAATCAATTGAGGACTGTACCAGACAGGCTACAGATAAACCTCAGGTGCTCGGGTAGCACCCCATGGTCCACGGTGACAAATGCTGAAGAGAGATCCAGAAGTATCACAATGTAACGGCTTTTCCTATCTTTACCCTTCAGGAGATCATTGAGCACTCTAACTAACACAGTCTTGGCACTGTTCCTCTTACAAAAACTGGATTGGAGAGGTTTGTAGATGCTACGGATGGTCAAGTGGTTCTCCAACTGTATGGCTACTACCTTCTCAATCACCTTCCCCACAAAAGGGAGGTTAGAGATAGGTCTGTAGTTGGCAAGGCAGTCTGGATCCAGAGAAGCTTTCTTCAGGAGGGGTGTCACCACAGCCTCCTTCGAGGAGCTTGCAAACTCACCCGATTCAAGGGAGCACAAGAACATCCATGCCAGGACTGGGCCAATGATGTCGCAACAACCCATAATCTGGGAAGTTGGGCCCAGATCCAAACTACAGCACATAGTGTGCATACCATGGACAATCTGCATAGCATTTGTGAGCTCCAGCTGGTCAAAGCTACTCCAGGAAAAAAAGGGGGGGTGACCGAGCGCTGATCAATAGCATCCCCCATAGAGTGTGCTGGTTGGATCTCCCTCCTGATGTCAGCCACCTTATCTGCAAAGAACCAAGCAAGCTCCTCACATTCCAATTGTGAAAATGCTCTTCAAAACTGCAGACAGGCTGGGTTGCACAGCCTGTCCACAGGTCGAAAGAGCTGAGCTGGTCAGTTCTGAGTGGCAGCAATCTCCCCAGACTGGAACTGTGCCTTCTTATGGGAGACTGTTGATTGACAGATTTGATAATGTTCTAGCTATCTAAGATGGTTGGCCTCCAGGGCAGATTTCCACCAGCAATGCTCTAACCTTTGTCCAAGTTGCTGCATCTCTCTGCCATCAAATGAAGGGGACCAAGGGCGAGAGGACGAACATGGACAGGAGTGAGAGTCCAGTGCTGTAGTAATAGCCTTATTATAGGCCAGAACCAAGGCTTCTGGACTCCCGCTTACCATAGGAAACCCCAATAGGTCAGGTACCGCCACTAGGCCTTCAGGACTCACATCCCGTAAAGGGTGGTATCTGACCATCTCCACAGGGGCAGGCCTATGAAGGGGGGGTGCAAAAATTGAATCCCATGGTGTAATGATTGGACCATCTGACAGGTTCCACCCCCAAATCAGAGGCTTCGATCCCCAAGAGGAAAACCAGGTCAAGAGTGTGACCGTGTTTGTGAGTAGCAGAGGTAACATTCTGTGCGAGGCCCATGGATGTCATCAACTGTAGGAAGTGTTTTTTTTATGAGAGTTCATCATCAACCCAGGCATTGAAGTCACCCAGGACCATACTATAGGCCAGTTTTTGGTTGGACACATGGCTGCCCAGCTTTTTCGTTGTCTTCTTTAATGCAAGGATGTTAGTGTTACTACAGACCCTGTAGTGGCTTTTTGCTTACATACTGTAATTAGTTATAGACAATTACAATTGGAAAACAGGATTCTGAAAATTCTGTTACACACCAGTGCAACATCACACTCATTTAGAACAGTATTTTCAAAACATTGTTTAAACTTCTCTATTGCTGCCATTCATAGTGAACAGTTCCCCACTTCCCTGTGGACATAACACTCATGTTGTTTAACTACAGATACCCCCACCCGCTTGGACCCCCAGCACAACCCTAGCATTTCATCATTTGAACACTTATCCATTGAATCCTCATGTACTTGTGTTTGTTTCATAATGGAGCATCTAACTCCTCTTGTGATTGCTTTTGCCCACCAAGTCATACACATAATCACTCAATCATGGAGTTAAATGAAAACGGGGAGGGTGCAGTTCCAAGCTGTTTAGCTGGATGTGGTTCTCTGTCAGTTACTGAGGTGGATGGCAAGACAAGAGGAAGGGAGAAGTGCATTTACAGATCTATATTACCGCGAGGTACTGTAACATGGTTGTGAAAATGCTCACTTCTGATAATAGGGACACCTGCATAAATGGGACGAAAAGCCCGCCACGAGGCCGTCCCAATTAAATGGCTTCTACTATATAACTAGACAGTTTTGTCTCCTGCAACAAGACTGTCTTGTAAACTGGGGTTTTACCTAAATGACATTACTCTGTATAAAAATAAAAGGTTTATTACTACAGTACTACTACTTCTACTAATACTACTACTACTGTAAGAGTACTACTCATCACACCTAGTACACTTAGGTGGAAAATATTCTCACCGGCAAAAGGGAAAAGAAATGGTACTCCATATACACACACAGCAAGAGGGTAAAGGGGGCAAACATATAGGTAAGGAGGAGAGAGGGGCATGGAGGGTTATGTGTGCGAATGCCAGAAGTCTGGGTAGAAAGATCCCTGATCTAACAGCAAAAATGGCAGAGGAGGGCAGAGGAGGGCCTTGACATAGTGGGAGTAACAGAAACGTGGTGCCACCAGGAGCAGGGATGGGAAATGGAGATACCAGGGCACAAATTGTTCAGGAAGGACGGGGGGGTTGCACTCTATGTAAAGGAGGGTATCAGAGCATCAGAATTGCAGGGTAAGTGGGGAGAGGCAGAAGGACTCTGGGTCTCGTTGGTGGTGGGAAAGGGGGAATCAGTGCATATGGGGGTGGTGTATAGACCCCCAGCGCAGCACGAATCTGTGGATAGAAGTATGGCCGATGAGTTCATGAGAATGAAGGCAAGGGGGGAGGTGGTGCTGATGGGGGACCTAAACCTACTGGACATAGACTGGAACACTCTTTCGGCTGCTTCAACCAGCAGCAGGGAAATATTGGACTCCCTGCAGTTGGCCCTCCTAAATCAACTGGTCAGGGAGCCAACCAGGGCAAGAGCTACTCTTGATCTATTCCTGACAAATGAGGAAAGGGTAGAAGAGGTATCAGTGGGGGAACATCTCAGTACAAGTGACCACAACACAGTCAGGTTTAAAATGAGAAACACTGCAGAGGTTTACCAGTCTAAGTTAAAGGTTCTGGATTTCAGGAGGACAGACTTCAAGAGAATGGGGGAAATAGTGGTGAGGGCATTGCAGGGGTTGGGGGAGTTGATGGAAGTGGAGGCAAAGTGGGGGAAGATAAAGGAAGCTATTGTGGAGGCCACTGACATATGTGCCGAGAGAGAGAGTAAAAATAAGAGAAGGACAAAACCTCTGTGGTATACGAGGGACGTAGCAAAAAAAGTAAGGACAAAAAGGAAATCCTTTAGGAGGTTCAAGACAACTCAGATGGAAGCGAACTGGGTAAAATACCAGGCGAGCCAGAGAGAACCCAGGGTAGAGGTAAGGAGGGCAAAGGCACAGACAGAGGAGCAAATAGCGAGAGGGGTCAAAAAAGGGGATAAGACTTTCTTTTGATATGTAAATGAAAAGAGGAAGACTAGGCAGGGGATTCTCCAGTTAAGAACAAAAGAGGGGGAGGCGCTACAAGGAGACAGAAAAGGCAGACCTACTAAACACCTATTTTTGCTCTATGTTCAAGAGGGAGGAAGAAGGAGAAGAAGACAGCAGAGCAGAAAATGAAATGGCTGGGGAGGGGGAGTTGAGATGAGGCTGTTTCTCGTGGGGGAAATATTAGAAGAACTGGGCTGTGTGAAGGTGGATAGGGCAATGGGCCAGATGGGGTGCACCCAAGGGTGTTAAGGGAGCTAATGGAGGTATTGGTGGTACCTTTGACTGCACTCTTCAATCGGTTCCTGAAAATGGGGATGGTGCCTGAGGACTGGAGGCAGGCAAATGTGGTCCCTCTGCATAAGGGGGGAGGGAGGGAGGAAGTGGGAAGTTACAGGCCCATGAGCTTGACATCAGTGGTAGGCAAGCTCATGGAGAAGCTAATAAAAGGCAGGATCACCAGCTACCTGGAGACAAACGGCCTGATGAATCCAAGACAACATGGGTTTACTAGGGGCAGATCCTGTCAAACAAATTTGATAGAGTTTTTGATGGGGTCACCAAGGAAATAGATCAAGGAAGAGTGGTAGATGTAGCTTATTTGGATTTCAGAAAAGCATTTGACTCAGTGCCTCATGGGAGGCTGCTGTGTAAAATGGCAGGACTGGGGATGGGGCAGAGGGTAGTCAAATGGGTGGGAAGCTAGCTGGGGAAAAGGAGGTAGAGGGTCATAATAAATGGGGTGGTATCCGGGGAGGGCAAGGTCACGAGCAGGGACCCTCAGGGATCGGTGTTGGGGCTCTACTGTTTAATATATTCATAGGGGACATTGTGGAGGGCCTTGAGGGGGTGAGTATGTTTGTGGATTACATCAAAATCTACAATAGGGTGGACACAGAGGAAGGGGTGGAAAAAATGCAGAGAGACTTGAGGAGACTTGAGGCATGGTCAGAAAGGTGGCAGCTTGAATTCAATACAAAAAAATGTAAAATCATACACCCGGGCTACAGAAATCAGAAGGCAGGTTACCGTATGGGGGCCAGAGATCTGGAGGAGACAGAACAAGAAAAAGACCTAGGCATCATTATATTTGGGGACCTGAAGGAGGAAGGACAGTGCAGGAGGGCAGTGGCCAGGAGGAGTGGAATGCTGGGATGCATCGGAAGGGGGATCATCAGTAGGAATCGAGAGGTCATAGTACCCTTGTACACCCATTTAGTTAGACCACACTTGGAGTACAGAGTCCAGATCTTATCTGTGTCAATCTTCACCATTCATCACATCTTAGACTTTCATCTCTAGTCCCCTTTATCACCTTCCTACTTCACTTCCTGATTTTTAATTGCTTCACAGTGGATATAAATACTGCTTGTTGCTCAGTTTTGCTATTCACCTGAAGAAGGGATCTGTGTGGCCCCAAAAGCTTGTGCATAATTCCATCTTTGTACAAGACACTTGTTGGTCCAATAAAAGGTATCAAACCTTCCATCTTCTCCTGTTTTGCAAGGACCAATACGGCTGAGATATCTTTTGACAAAGCCATTTTGTGGCAAATTTGCCCACAAATTTATACTTTGCTGTATCTCTAATCATGCTTCATTTATTCATAGTTTTCACAGATCTTGACAGAAGTGCTTTTACAGTTAATGTTGTAATTAATGACTTACATAATTAAAGATGGACAGCATTCGCAGTTTGTTAAAATTTGTTATATTGCAGATACTCCATTTATTAGTATGTTGACATGCTCAAGAACTCCTATGATGTTCTGGAGGAATGAGAGAATCCCACAAGGGAACCTGAGGCTGTGACAAGGGAGGAGGTGATGGTCCTTCAAGAGGGAGACCCAGTGGTCTAGGGAAGAGGAGCCCAAAGGAAGAAGAAGTTACTCCTGCTGGGAGAATCAATTGTCCTCGGGATTGTTCTGGGCACAGATAGCAGGGAGGAGAAGGAGGTAAAGTGCCTTCCAGGAAGCACCACTCAGAGGGAGGGAGAGCAGATCCTGAGGATCACTAAAGTGGTGGCAAGGAGAGGGGGCTGGGGGTCATTGTCTACCTGGGAATGAATGACCCATTCAAGGACAGGGCAAGCATAGAGCAGGTGCTGGAGGACTTCAAAGAGTTAGGAGGGTGCCTGGAGAAGGTAGCAAGCTCTGTTTCTTTTTCAGAGGTGCTGCCAGTCCATGGTATGGGGAGGATAGGAATCTCCATATCAGCAGCTTCAACAAGTGGTTGAAGGGCTGGTGCAGTGAGAAGGAGTATGGCTTCATTGGGGACTGGGGAACCATGGAAAAATCCAGTCTTGTTCAAGGGGGATGGAGTACATCCTTCCAAGAGGGGGACAGCAGTCCTCAGTGAATGGTTTAAATGCTTCCTTGACAAGCTTTTAAACTAACAAGGGGATCAACATGAGCAGGTAGACTCAACTAGCCCACCCTAACAGGCTAGAGTAGCCAGAAATGAGGAACATGAATGTAGGTTGCGAACAGAGACACCAGTACTGCATACAAAGGGAAAGGCAGGGGCATGAAAGGCAGTTTAAAAAGAAGAAGTGGGTTGGGGGAAAGAAGCAGGAGAGCAAACACAGGATCAGAGGGAGGACAGGCAGCAAAACATGGAAGGCCGTGGTTACAAATGCCCACAGCCTAGGGAATAAAATCCCAGACCTGGAGGCTTTGACAGTAGAGGCAGACCTGGACATAGTGGCAATAACAGAGACCTGGTACAATGTAAATCATGACTGGGATGCAAATGTTCCAAGTTATGCTTTATTCAGGAGAGATAGGGGGAGTAAAAAAGGGGGTGGGAATGGCCCTGTATGTAAGAGAAGGTATAAAAGTAACATAGGTATGGGGTAGACAGGGGGAGGCTGAGGTACTGTGGGTCACCCTTGAGCCAAGCAATGGCACAGCGATCCACACAGGGGTGATCTACAGACCTCCAGCACAGGGGAGGAGGTGGATAGTAATCTAGTAGATCACATTCATGAGATGGCAACAAAAGGTGAGGTATTACTGCTGGGTGATTTCAATATCCAAGATGTGGATTGGATCATCCCAGTAGCTGCTTCAACCAGGAGCCAAGACATCCTGGATTCCATACAGGGGCAGACCTCAGATAGCTAGTGATTGATCTCACCAGAGACAGTGCGATTCAGGGCCTATTATTGACTAGTGGAAACAGAATCACAGACATCCCGGTGGAAGCTCAACTGGGATCCAACGATCACCACATAGTGTGGTTTAGCATGAGGACAGAGACACAGTCTAGTAACACAAAGGCAAAGGTCTTAGATTTTAGGAGGGAGAATTTTGCTAAAATGCTGAGGTGTATCAAAGAGGCCCTGGTGAGGAGGGAGATGGGGGGAGTTGAGAAGCAGTGGGAACACCTGAAGGGAGCCATAGAGCAGGTGATAAACCAATGTATCAAGATGGTAAGGCAAGAGAAGGAGGAAACCACTATGGTTCTCTAGAGAGGCTGCAGACAAGGTAGGGGCAAAAAGGTCGGGTTTCGGGAAATATAGGGAGACTCTAAGGGAGGAAGACAGGGAAGTGTACCTAAGGAATCTAAAGGATGTGGGGAAGACTGTAAGGACAGCAAAGGTGCATACCAAGGAAAGATTAGTGCAGACAGTGAAGAATGGGACAAGACATTCTATAGGAACATCAGCAAAGAAGGAAAACTGGGGGGGATTGTTAAGCTCAAAGGGGATACAGTACAGGGGAGTGTAAGGTGGGAGACCTGGAAAAGACAGAAATACTGAACAAATACTTCTGTTCAGTATTCACTAAAGAGGGGAAGGGTCAGGGACCACAGCTGGGTAACAGACATGAATGGGGAGAGGGAGAGTTAAACACAAGTCCATTCACAGTGGAGAGAGTCCTGAAGGAGCTCACAAAACTGAAGGTGGACAAAGCAATGGGGCAAGATGGCATACACCCCAGGATAGTAAGGAAGCTGCTAAGAGAGCTGGCAGCACCTCTAGCAGCCATGTTCACCGAGTCACTCAGCACAGGAGTGGTTCCAGAGGACTGGAAGTGGGCACATGTAGTCCCTCTACACAAAAGTGGTAATAGAGAAGAGGCAGGGAACTATAGGCTGGTCAGCCTCACCTCAGTAGTGGGTAAGATAATGGAGGCACTGCTTAAAGAAAGAATATCAGCATACCTGGAATCCAATGTTGCTCAGATTCTGAGACAACATGAATTCACAGCAGGAAGGTCGTGTCAGATGAATCTGATAGATTATTTTGACTGGGTGATGAAGGAAGCAAATCTGAGGTGGGTGGGCAGTGGACGTCACCTACCTCGATTTCAGCAAGGTCTTTGACACATCTCACATAACAGGCTGGTTAACAAGATGAGTAGTCTAAGCATGTGGCATAAGGTGGTAAACTGGGTTAGGAACTGACTAATGAACAGGAGGCAGAGGGTGGTGGTAAATGGGATCCAATCCAGGGAAAAAGGGGTGACCAGCGGGGTACCTCAGGGATCAATCCTTGGGCCAGTCTTGTTTAATTCCTTCATTAGTGACATTGCAGAATGGTTGGAGGGAAAGGTCTGCCTTTTTGCAGATGACACCAAGCTCTGCAACAGGGTGGATACTCCAAACAGGGTGGAGAAAATGAGGGACCTGAAGAAGCTTGAAAAACATTCTGAGTTGTGGCAGCTGAGGCTCGGTTCAAAGAAGTGCAAAATAATGCACTTGGTATAAGGGAACTCTGGGGAGAGCTACAGGATGGGGGGGAGCTGCTGACAATCACCAAGGAAGAAAGGGACCTGGGGGTTATCATTTCAGATGACCTAAAGGTATCTAAGCAGAGTACAAAGGCTGCAGAGAAGGCCAGTGGCATGCTGGGGTGCATAGGCAAAGGTATCACTAGCAGAAGGCAAGCGGTAGTTATGCGATTGTATAAAACACTAGTGAGATGCTGGCCCAGTGGCGCTGAGGGTTGAGGTGCTGGATACCACACCTCACACCACGCCAGCGACCCAGGGTCAGAAGCGACCTCGAGTGCTGGGGGTCAGCTGAGGAGGAGGAGGATTGAGCATCCCAGGGACTGTTCTCTTCCTCCAGGGAGAGTGGGAGGGGATGACTGTGGTAGTACCGGCTCCTGGCGGTGGCTGTGGGCTGGTGCATTGCGCAGTCCTTCAAGGGGTGATGCAGGCCGACATCAGATGCACCAGGTGCAGACACACACACAGGGAGTCCTTGCCATCATTGCATGCCTGCGCTGGGGGGGGGGTAAAACCAGGGAAAAAAACTAATACCACTACCACGTGCACAAGGAAGGCAGGATCTGGCATGCTGCTGTGACAGTCACACCCAAGCAGCTCTCCTTGTGTGTCTGCCCTCTGATCTGCTGCTGCGAGAGGGGTAAGTACCCGCAGCGATGTGGCCAGGGAGGGACAGAACATAGGGGTTTCAGAGCTCTGGCTGCAGTTGGGGTTGCAGGCTGAGGTGATAGCTTGATGATGGAGGGAAACCATAGGTAAAACCACCCAGCTAAGGAACTGGTATATGTAAAGTGCATCACAAAAGAAAATAAAAATAAAACACTAGTGAGGCCTCATCAAGAGTACTGTGTGCAGTTCTGGAGGCCACACCTTCGTAAAAACATTGACATGGTGGAGGCGGTCCAGAGATGGGTGACAAAGATGGTACAGGGCTTGCACTAGAAAACATATGAGGAGAGATAAAAAGACATCAATATGTACTCCCTGGAAGAGAGGAGGAATCGGGGTGGCATGATAGAAACATTCAAGTACCTTAAGGGCATAAACAAGGGGCAGGGGAGACATCTTCCAATATAGGAGGAGCACAAGAACGAGGGGGCATGATGTGGAATCGGAAGGTGGCAGGTTGATGGGAAATGTGAGAAAGTTTTTCTTCATGGAGAGGGTGGTAGACACATGGAATAGTCTGCCACAGGTGGTGGTGGGAGCGAGCATAGTAGAGGGATTTAAACATGCCTGGGACAGGCATAAGGGAACCTTAGAGGTGGGAAGGAGTGGTGAAAAGCCATTGACTAGGTGGGGTCGGAGGTCACAAACAAGTGTAAGGCTTACAGGCAGACTGGATGGGCCTAGCGGTCCTTATCTGCTGACAATTTCTATGTTTCTAAAATTTCTGTGTTTCTGCATGGCATGGCACTGGGTAATTTTAAATAGCTTATAGTCCTGTATCTTATCTGAGGGATGAAATAAAATGAAAAAGAAAATGGGGATCCTATTATTTTTGGCAGACAACTATTATTGCTGAAGAAAACTACATAGTCAGTAGCACATTATGTTGCTTTAAATGTGTGCTTCTTTTCCTTTTGTCTCCTTATCACACAAGCCACAGAGTAAGGATGTGTCTTCTGGCAGCACCAGTTGTTGTAGCACTGTTGTGCCATTATATGGCATGGCCATCAATAATTTGATGGTAAGTATGTGACATCATTTTTTTCTGCCCATCATTTTTAATCTTATTTTTTTTCCTTCGACAGGTGAATAGTGACATAACAGCCATGCCACGTCCTGCTAAATAAAGACTCCTTTTTCCTTCACAGGTGACAGTTTCTCATCCATCTTGTGTCGTGGGAACCTTTGTTCCATGGTAGGGCCAGGCCATCACCTATACAATGGTAGGTATCCTTTTAGAGAGTTATTTCTGTTCTACTTTTCAAATTATTTACACCTTTCACAGGTCTCCTGCAACCCAGTATGGAGCATACTACAGTGCCTAAGTAATTTGTATTTTGTCTTCACGTCAGTCTGAAAGTGATACATCATGCCATTAGCAAAAATACCAAGTCCTCCTACAGCAATCAAGCCATTGCTACCAGTTAATTTTCTGCCAGCTCGCGTTCATGGGCTCAGTCTTGCCAAGTACTGCCACTTGCAGTTTGTCCTGCAGCACCATACGTTGTGTGCAGTCAGCATGTCCTCTGCTGCTAATCATCATGCAAAACATTCTTCCAACTGACTGTGCTGCCTCGTTGTGCAGTGCATAGTTTATTGTGCATATGCGAAATACTTGAAACAAGCAAAATGGGAGAAGACAGCAGTTATGATTTGTGCTGTACGACTATGGTTCCATGTTTGTAGGAAAAAAAAGGAAAAATACTTAACTTCACATGCTACGCAAGAATCCAGAATAAGTAATCATGGGCAACAGACCCATGCAGCAGCAGCAGCAGTGAATCACCACAAAAAAAATCCTTGCAGGGAGAGAAACAGTGACAAAATGTTTGCAAAGACAGTTGTTTCAAATATCTTCTCACACCCACAGAACCCGAGAAAAAAAAGACATTACCTGATATGTCAGTACAGCGCATCACCTTGCAGTTAGCAGCAGCAAAGCAACTTCTCATTTCAACTTCTCATTTCTGGACATCAGGAGCATTTTCAAAGACTAGATAGTGAACTTTTCCTGCTCATTCACTTTTGTCCTGCATTTTCTCAACAGCAGTAGCAAAGCAACTTCTAATTTCAACTTCTCATTTCTGGACATTAGGAGAATTTCCCAAGACAAGATACAATAGTGAACTTTTCCTTCTCATCCACTTTTGTCCTGCATTTTCTCAGCAGCAGCAGCAGCACCTAGCAGTAGCAACGCATTTTGCACCTGTGCAAGAACTTCTCATTTCAGGGAATCAGGAGAATTTCCCAAGACAATTAACTTTAGTGTCCCTCAACTACTTTTTATGTTATATGTGGTAGCCTGGGTAGCAAACTGGCTGCACAACAGGACACAGAAGGTAATAGTGAATGGAACACATTCCGAAGAAAGGGGGGTTACCAGTGGAGTACATCAGGGCTCAGTACTGGGTCCAGTCCTCTTTAACATCTTTATAGGTGACATTGCAGAGGGTCTGGAGGGAAAGGTATGCCTCTTTGCAGATGACACAAAGATCTGTAACAGAGTTGATACACAAGGAGGGGTAGAAAGGATGAGAAGGGACTTGGCAAGGCTGGAGGAATGGTCAGACATATGGCAACTTAGATTCAATGCAAAGAAATGCACCAGGGAAACAAAAACCCAGGAGAAGAGTACACAATAGCAGGGGAGGTACTAACAACAACAAAAATGGAAAGGGACTTGGGGGTAGTCATATCAGATGACCTAAAGGTGGGTAAGCAATGTGAGAAGTCAGTAAGGCGAGCCAGGGGGATGCTGGGATGCATAGGATGGGGCATCACAAGTAGAAAAAGGGAAGTGGTTATCCCTCTGTACAGACAGTTGGTGAGGCCCCATCTGGAATACTGTGTGCAGTTTTGGAGACCTCATCTATGCAAGGACATAGACAGGATGGAAGCAGTCCAGAGGAGGGCAACTAAAATGGTGCAGGGTCTGCATCAGAAACCATACGAAGAGAGACTGAGAGAGCTTAATATGTATACTCTTGATGAAAGGAGGGACGGGGGGGACGTGATAGAAACTGTTTAAGTACCTCAAGGGAATCAACAAAGTCCAGGAGGGTAGCATTTTTCAGAAAAAGAGTTGTGTAAGAACAAGGAGGCACAATTTAAAGGTAGAGGGGGGACGGCTCAGGGGTAATGTGAGGAAATTTTTTTTCATGGAGAGAGCGGTGGAATCATGGAACCGCCTTCCTGGAGAGGTTGTTGAGTCTAAAACAGTGGGGAAATTCAAACATGCATGGGACAGACATAAGGCAATTGTAGTGGGGAGTTGCGGGAAGTAGGCTGTTGGTTAACTAGAATCTGCAGCTTATCCAATTGGAAGGGAAATGGGCAGACTGGGTGGGCCAAGTGGTCCTTATCTGCCATCAAAGTCTATGTTTCTATGTTGTCTTGGGCAGCACAGACAACATATTGTGGTAGCTTGGAATGGAGAAGCAGGTTTTAGAGGTTCGGTCCTGCTGTGGCCAGTGGTGCCACTGCTTTTTCTGGCCGGGCTCTGTGGCATTAATGGCAGAGCATGCTGTCTCTGACAGCAGTTGAGAAGCCTACCACCAACTTGAAAGAAATTTGCCACTGCAATCAGGGAGTGCCCCTTAATTGTAGAATCAGCTGTTTTTGCTGCTGGGGCGGTTCCTGATTGCAGCAGCGAATTACAGTTTGCCTTGTCTGGTGTCTCATTTCAATGAACATGGTGGCAGCTTCCCTGTCCATGTCTCACAGTCCCCATGGAAGCCGATGGACAGCCGCCACCTCTCACAGTTCCCATGAAAGCCGACACTGGTGCCCAATCCCCCTGTCAGTTTTAATATGTTGAGATTACTGGCTGCCTGTCTTTTTTTTTTCAGGGACACTGCAAAATCTTTAGGTGTGAGGAGTGCAGTCTTGATGACAATAATTAAGCTATGGTGGAAGCAAAATACAAGGAACAGATGCCGAAATATGTCAAATATTTCCAGTTGGGGGGCACTTAACAAGTAGTATTTTACACAATATTATCTCTCAATGAGTTGAACACCATCCGCTTGCTTGAAATTAAAGTGTTAGCTGTTTATTTTTTCTAAAGATGTGAAAAAAGAAGTTACCATTGATTTTGTTTACTGGGTAACAAATATATAGTAAAATGATAGCTTTCCAGACAGTGACTCTCTTTATTCAAGTCGTGTGAGCTGATATTTTTCTAGACACATCATAAGGGCTGGGCTCTCTGAATTTTTCACATGTGGGTGTTGCTGGGGCATGGCTTTGCACCATTCCACATGGCTCCCAGCTGTCCTGGGAAACTGTAACATTTGGAGCTACCTCTCGGCCCACAGTAAATTCACATAAGCCGGTGACAAAAGTTCTCCCCAAACGTCCAGCAGCTCAATGGACCTGTGAAAGTGATCATTGAATTGATAATGAAGCCATTAGCAAGTGCTCACTAGCCAGGGTTCCCAATGGCTTGGACCACATTTCCTGTGATTTATCCCTCTGTACAGACAATTGGTGAGACCCCATCTGGAGTACTTTGTGCAGCTCTGGAGACCCCATCTCCACAAAGACATAGACAGAGTGGAGGCTGTCCAGAGGAGGGCAACCAAAATGGTGCAGGGTCTGGACCAGAATATATATGAAGAGAGACTAAAGAAGCTTAATATGTATACCCTTGAGGAAAGAAGGGAGAGGAGGACATGATAGAAACTTTCAGGTACCCCAAGGGAATCAACAATGTCCAAGAGGGTAGTATCTTTCAGAAAAAGAGATGTGCAAGAACAAGGGGGCACAATTTGAAGATGGGGGGATGGCTCAGAGGTAATGTGAGGAAGTATTTTTTCACAGAGAGAGTTGTGGATGCATGGAATAGCCTTCCTGAGGAGGTTGTGGAGTCAAGAACAGTGGGGGAATTCAAGAATGCATGGGACAGACATAAGGCAGTCCTAGTGGGGGGGGGTAGGAAGAAGTAGGCTGTTGGTTAACTAGGATCTGCAGCTTATCTATCAGGTAGGAACATGAGCAGACTAGGTGGGCCAAGCGGTCCTTATCTGCTGTCAAATTCTATGTTTCTATGTTTCTATCAGGACTGAATGAAAAGAAATGGTGCAGCTTCTAAAGCCAATTCTACATATTCATTTTTACTATGGATTGGACTTTTGTCTTGGCATGTTCAAGAACCCACTGTCTCTTATAATATGTATGCATATATAACATATGTTTAACTTAACTATAGATAGCTAGCTTTTGATTTTGGTTTTGTAAAGCATATGAACATAACATTTTCTAGTCATCGGGGATGCACAAAAAATTTTTTATGTTATAGCACTTTTGCCTTATGTATAATATCAGACATGGACATAGATGTCAGCATATGCTGCAGTTCAAGATATGTATGCATGGGTACCTTCACGTGGTTTCCTAAGTTTTACATTCTAGTTAAATGAAAAAAATAAATAAATACATACATACATAAATAAATATTTAAAAAATTAAAAGAGGGTTGCACTGGGGTTCCTTTGGTTTCACCACACATTCTGCCAGCAATATGTGCTGCATTTTTAATGTATTTATTCAGGTTGTTAGATTTAATTTGTTAACCAAAAACCAAGCAAGATTAAGTCAAACGCCTTTAAGCTGGCTACTAAAATCCTGATGGTGCCCCTTGGGATCTCATCTTGTGCTATTTTTACACCAAATAATTGCAACTATAACACTAATCTCTCCATACAGCCTGTTACGGAGCAGCAGTGAGTAGCTGACCCTTAATTTCATCAGAATGGATTTTCGTAAAGGGGTCTCAAACCAAGGGAAACTTGAACAAACCTGAACCAAGGGATGAAACCGAAAAATGCAAGAGAAATGCACAAGTAGTTTACACTGAGATTATGACAATAGTTAATGGTTTGCAAAAGGCAGTCTTGTTGTACACGCTACCTGTCAATCAAATGGCTGAAAATGACCAAGACACACAATAATATGTAACATAGAAAAAATGCTGCTTACCAACAACAGGAAGATCCGAACAATCCCCCTAATTGATCTCCCAAAATATTATGTAAAAGGATTTCTAACAATTTTCAGTATCACCACCTGCTTCAAGAGATAAGACCGCCAATGATAAAATATATTGTAAAGATGCAATGGTACACTTCCCTTTGCCACACCTGTTTTCTTTAACATAAAAATGGGACTTGTTCATCAGAGGCAGTAAAAATCTGTTATATGCCAAGAATTAAGAATGTTATACATCCAGGTAGTTTTCATGTCAATAAAAAAAAAATCACGGTTTAAAACAGATTTATTTATGTGACACTGTAAGATACTTAGAAAGTTACAGAATTCATGGTACTCTATATATATTGTGTATACAAAACGTGTACCCATATAGCACTGTTCTGCTAAAAAAATTAAACTGAGACAATTAACTTCTGGACATATGAGTAGGTATATATGACATAAGTATCATATCATATATTAGTGTGGAGGCACATTTAATTTGATACATGTGCAGCATTTCAGAAAATTGTTTTCAAAACACTTAAGGGCAATATTCCTTTACATTTAACTATTTGATTTCTATAGGGCTGCTTGCAGTGATTTGATATATATTGTAGTACTGTTGTGCTGTACTAGGTGATGACTTCTATGTTCATTTTTTTGTGATTATAACTTTGTCAAAAACTGTTCAATAAACATATTAACTGCAAAAAAATAAGACTGCTTGTGTTGTTAACAAAATGAATGTTTTATCTGTGCTCCCAGTAGATATATGTGATATAAACACACACACACACAAACTTCACTAACCATTTTATGCCATAGGTGAAAAGAAGTACAAACAACAGATTTTATCAGATGAGATCATACATATTTTACAATTAGCATGTTTGATAGAGAATGATGTAACTTATAACTGCAGTACTTCTTTGTCAGTAAAAGGAAATCATTATATTGTTGCTTAGCAAAAAATTATTTTGAACATCCTTTGAGTAAACATATATGTAATTTATTCCCTCATTTTTAAACAGTTTTCATAAAAAGTTTTATAATGAATCACTCAAGTTAATCAATATGGCAATCAGCGAAATATCTCTCCCACTGAGGTTATTTTTGCTGTGCATACTAGGTGTGCATTGAATATATTAGGATGTTGCTGGTACACTGTTCTATACCAACACAGCATCACATTTAGATATTTAATATTTTCATAGTGGGCATGCCAAAAGAGGAGGACCTTTTTAAGCACATTTAACCCCACATATCTCAATTTGGGATTGAATTAAAATGAAGAGAAACATCTATATATTATTTTTTTGCCAGAAATATATGCTTGTTAAAAATTAAATAAAGAAAAATGTTGCCAACTGACAAATGCCACTTTATAGCTCACAGCATTTTCATGTGAGTGCTAATCCTGGGGAGCCTGGATTATTACAAATACAGCTGGTTTACAGCACACAAAATTCTCAAGCAAGTACTAAAGCTGAAGTGCCTGCTCCCCATCCCCTGCAATTAAATGTGGATGCTTGGGAACTGCACTACAAATGTATATTCTGAGACCACTCCAAAGTGCTAAATGTTTGGCTGCCAGAGCTGTGGCAATTCAAAACATCTAAGCAAACACATTAGTATCTGTTGCTGCTGAGGGCTTCTGTGTGACTTTGTACTCAGGACAGCTGAAGAAGACATTGGTCTCTGCTTGGAGAGTGGAGCACCTTGGCGGGGGAGAGAGAGAGAGAGAGAAGCAAGCAAAAAGAGAGCAAGAGACTCTTACACCAGCCTGAAGAAACTAGCCCAGTCATTCCCTGAAGCAGATATCTGGCCAAGCATTGTGAGTCAGGCTGTATTTGCCCCTTGGCATTCCCATATATGACAACTTTGAGTCCTGTCAGGTGCCATCAACCATCTGAGGAACTTGATGATTTTTTTCCAAGTACAGTGGAGTATGTTAATAAGACTACACAATTGTCCCAGAATTATTTTCTTTTATTACTATTATAAATTAGATTTCATGTGCATAAGCATGGTTTTGTGTTCATAGATGCCCAATTACACTGCTTAATTTATCCATACTGTTTAAAACCTCCATTACAACTTATTGTGCTGTAAGTTTTGGTTTGCTGATTAATATACCCACATACAAAAATGGATTATTCCAAATAGGCATGCCGTGTATAAAAGGTGAGTGTGTGTGTGTGTGTGTGTTTGTTATACTCAACTAGCTGGGGGGGGGGGCAAGGGGTGCTATCTTTAAATTGAGCCCTCTTTTCCAGTGTAAGTCAATGGCAGTTATGCCTGAGCTACCAGGGCTCTCTTCAGAGCTGGGGGCTGGGTGCTCAACCTTGGCAAACCCCCATGCAATTCAAACACAGGTTATATTCAAAATGAGGACATGTCTTCCAGTTACGAACATTGGGATTGCTTAGCCACCTGCCTGTCTACTGGTTATGGACTCAGTATTTACTACAAATACTCTTCTTTCACAGTTAAAATGCCTTTGCTTTTACAAAATTATCTTAGTGCTACAGTTGATATACATCAGCATTTATAATAATAATAATAATAACAATAAACATTTACATGGGATAACCAAAACAGCAGCTGAGGTGTAATGCATCATCTCCTTTTCACTGGGTTTTATATGACTCATTAATTATTCTGCTCCCAGATAATAAAGATAAATAAATGCATGGTGATTTCTGAGAAAGCTAAGACTCCACATATGGAGCTGCGGCAGCACAGCTAAAATTAACTTTTTTTTATGATTGAATTCTAAGAAAAGGTTGTATATACAATTAATATGATTTCAAAACAAAACAACTTTCTTTAGTGCAAGAGCTGATAAGTTTGCGCTAGCTCTCCCTGGAAATGAGGTAGGTGAAATCAGAAACTGCTTATCTTACACCTCGCATTATTGCCCCTTGTTTCTGCTAAGAAGTGTCTGTTTGCTTTGGATTTAGACTCAGGTGTAAAGATTACCATTATTAATATCAAGCACAAATACTTTAATTGTAAACATATTCCTGACTTTAGATGGAAACTCTCAGCAAGGCCAAGCAAGCCATCCCTGCACCCCTTAGCTGAAATTCGGAAAATATTGACTTTATTTAGACCAAACCCTGCTTTGGTCAGGGACTGCAAGTGATATATCCTGTTTCGCTTTCATTTTATGAGCTTTACATGACAATATGGCCTAGGCTCATAAAAGACATGCATATTAATAGTAGTTGATTCTAGGATATCTTTTCAGTTATGATATTTCTGTTCAAAAATACTTTAAATTGCTTTGTCTTCTTCAGAAGTAAATAAATGCAGGACCAAGTTAATAGCCAAGGCCACTAATTTTCAATTTTCACTGGAAACACAGTAACATTCCAGGATCTGGATGGTCTTTGCAGCAGTGCAAAAAAAGTAGTTCAGGAAATTTGGTATTTTATACATGAGCAGTAAATTTACAAAACATGCCTTTTTTATAAATTTTCACCTGTACTGTTTTTTTTTCCTTTATTTACTTGTCTGCATAGTGCTTTCTTTCATTCTATTTATACACATAATTAAAGCAATTCAGTAGAATTCCAGAATGAGCCTGAAATTAGCCAATTACTGCTGAAAATTGAAATGCAGTCATTTCTTTTTTGCAGTTAATCTTTTTATTGAGCTTGAAAATTCACAACATACATACATTCAATAGGGTTACAACAGTGAAATGTACATATTGATAGGGCTATTTATCCAGCAAATGGAAAACACTGTATAGTACATACAGATGTTATTTATCTACTTGTTAGGAGCTGTCAAAAGGATGGCAACCTACTATAGAGACTATATAGTAGGTTGCCATCCTTTTGACAGCTTCTAACAATGTACCAGTAACTATATAATATAGTTACTGTTACATTTTAGCCTTGGGTCCTGACAAGGGTAACGGTTTGAGCAATAAGTACGTTTGTAATGGTAAAGCCTCCTTTAGGGAGATTGTCATGAGACTTCTTTTACTTTGTCTTATCCTGAGACATTATCAGAGCTGTAACAACCAATAGACACAGGGAAACCCTTCAGGGAAGCTTAAGAAGGTCCTTACTCTGAATTCCCACCTGGGGCCTGCACCTTTCTTGTATGTCTTGTAACAGTGGTGACCATCTGTCAAGGAAATTCTGAGTGATGCAGGCTGCAAAGTGGATCATCCTGGAGAAGGAAGCACATTTCCCCATGGCCATAATCCATTTCTTAAAAGTTGGAATCTCTGTGGAGTGCCATTTCCTAAGGATTAATCATTTAACCTCCACTAAGGCCTGCATTAACCAAAGCCTCTGTGGGGCTTTTAAGGGACAATTGGCTTGAACCAAACCTAGCATTAGGTTTTCCTGGGATAAAGAGATGTTGCAATGTAGGATGTTGGAGCAGCATATCACAATTTTCCTCCAGAAAGGGTGTATGCAGTCACAATACCATAAAGTATGCAGCAGGTCTGCTCCAGGGGCTCCACTCCTCCAACAATTTTCATGTGGCACAAGAATCATTGTTTTAAGTTGCAGTGGGGTTCAGTACCACAAGCCTTGTATTTTATTTTGGATGAGGAGGCTGTGGGTGTCTGCGCATGCCTTATGGTCAGTGTCCCAGCATTGTTGCCTTAGGTCATCTGATATATCTACATTTAGCATCTGTTGCCACTTCATACTGGGTGGCATAGAGGGATCAGGGGCTCCTTCTATTAACATTTTATATATACAGCCAGCTAGGCCTGTAGTGGAGTTTACCCAAATACAGATAGGTCAAAGCACTGTATGCCTCTTGTCTTTTTCCTCATGTTTGCATGGACATTTCTCTTTAGACCAGGCCTGAAGCAAGTTTAACTGCAGATATCTACAAAAGTCTTTTTGTGGAAGGCTGTGTTTTGCCTGCAGGGTTACAACGGATTCCAATACCTGTGTGCCCAGTATTAGCATATTTTTAATTCTGTGGATATGATTATCCTGACATTCTTTCCAGCAAAAAGCATGATGGTCTATGCACCATTGGGTGTTCTTCCAGAAAGAAGTGTATATCCCTGGGATTAGACATGATTTTGTAAGCTAACCAACTTTGTGCTAGGCTGAATGTGCTGCCTTTACATTTAGCCAAGACTTGAATTTCTTGGGAAGAGGAAAACCATGATATGTTGTGGGGGTGTTCCCCTTTCAACACATTTTTCTCCAGCTTGATCCAGGCTGGAGTATTGGGGTTGTGGTCATGAAACAGTCTACAAGTCCTTGTGGTTAGAAAGGCGTAGAGTTGGAAGTGCGGTAGCTCCATCCTCCTCTGTCTCAAGGTGCCCTTAATTTGGCCCTGCTGTACTTCAGGATGAATTTCCACCAGAAAAATTTCCCTATAATAGCATCCAGTTTAAGGAACCATTGTTCAGGAATTTCTACTGGCAGGTGGGATAGTAGATAAGGGAGCTAACATAGTTTTAATAGTTACTATCTTGACTGCAATTGAAAGGTTGAGGTGTTCCCATCTACGTGTTTCTTTTTGTAGGGAGAAAATCAGAGGGGTTAGGTTACTAGCCATCAGGTTGTGTAGGTCTGGGGCAATTCTTGTACTCAGGTATTTAATTTCCCCATCTTCCCAGGCCAGCACAGAATGTGCAATGAGTGCCTGAGTCATTTGGGTATTGAGGGGGAGTGCCTTCAATTTGGTTAGATTAATTTGGAGTCTGGAGAGTTCAGCAAGTCAAGTCAGGTCAAGTCAATCTTTATTTATATAGCGCCTTTCAATATAAAGACACTTTACAGAGTATACACCACAAATGTGCAAACATACAGCAATATAAATTATTTAAAAATCAGTCTGTGAAAGTCAGAGAAAATAAATAAGTTTTTAACATAGACTTAAAACTATTGATGGTCAGGCATTCTCTTAATCGACAAGGTAGAGAATTCCACAGGGTTGGTGCTGCAAAAGAAAAAGCACAAACTCCAGATGTTTTTAGACAAACCCTGGGAATCTCTAGCAATCCCTCATCGGTGGATCGGAGAGGATGACTGGGGATGTAGGGAGTCAGGAGATCTTTCAGATAGTCAAGTCCCTGTTCATGTAGGGCTTTAAAGGTAAGCAAGCCTACCTTATAAGTAATCCATCACTGACCCGGCAGCCAGTGCAGTCCACACAGCACAGGTGTTATGTGACTGGACCGAGAAGTACCAGTCAACAGCCTGGCTGCAGTGTTCTGCACCAGCTGCAAGTGGCAGATATCAACCCCAGACAGACCTAGGTAGAGAGTATTGCAGTAGTCAAGACAGGTAGTAATGAAGGCATGAACCAATGTTGGAAGGTCACCCAGCGGAACCAGGTGTATTACCCAGGAGGTATTCTTCAGATGGTAAAATGAGGATTCAACCATGGCTGACACTTGAGATTTCAGGGTCAAATGTTATCAAAAATAATGCCCAGGTTCAGCACCCGATCTGAGGTAGTGAGCTGGACACTGTCAAGCCAGAGGCCGGACATGTGCCCAGCCCCAAACCCGCCCCAAGGGTGACCCTGGTCCACAACCAACACCTCAGTCTTATCCAGATTCAGTCTCAGCCAACTGGAAGCCATCCAGTCTTTGATCTTGGAAAGGCAATTATTTAGCACAGAGACCGCATCATCCTGTCCAGGCACAAAGGACATATACAGCTGAGTATCAGCTGCATATCAGTGAAACCTCAAGCAGTATCTCCTGATGATATCTCCTAATGGCAGCATGTACACTGTGAACAACATGGGCACCAATATGGAGCCCTGTGGCACCCTGCAGGACAGGGGAAAGGCATCAGAGGAATAAATTCCAGTGACCACCCTCTGAGATCTGCCTGCACAGAACAAATGAATCCATTCTAGGACTGTACCCAACAGTCCATAAAGTAACTGCAGGGTCTCCAAAAGCATTCCATGGGCCACAGTGTCAAAGGATGCTGAGAGATTGAGAAGGACCAAGATGGTATGAACCTTTCACTCTCTTGACATTAGGAGGTCATTTAGTACCCGGACAAGGGCAGTCTTCATGCTATGCCTTTTTCTGAAACCAGACTGAACGGTTTCATAGACATTGTGGGTTACAAGGTGATCATCCAGTTGCAATACAACCACCTTCTCAATAACCTTCCCTGCAAAGGGAAGGATAGAGACAGGTCGATTGTTAGCTTGGTCATCAGGATCCAAAGAGGATTTTTTTAAGAGTGGTCGAATGATCACCTCCTTCATGGGATCCGGAAAGATCCTCCTCTCCAAGGATCTCCATACCATTTCAGCTAGGATTAGGCAGATAACGTACACACCCCACTAAAATGGCCCAGATCCAAACTACAACAGGTTAGGCACAATGTCTGTATGATTTTCACAATGTCCATGAATTCTGGTCAGCAGAAGTCCATCCAGACAGACCCTGTGCTCACCACCTCCCATCAACCTCTGCAACCCCTCATAGAGCGAGCTGGGCCGATTCCGGACCTGATGCTGGCAACCTTATCTGTGAAGAACCGAGCTAGCTCATCACGCTTAATTTGTGAAAAAGCTCTTCCAGACTGGAGACAGATTGGATTGCACAATCTGTCAACGGTTTGTAAAAGTTGAGCTGGTCGATTCTGCACAGCAGAAATCTCCCTGGACAGGAACTCTGCTTTCTTATGGGTGATTTCTGATTGATAGCCTTTATAATGTTCTATCAATCTAAGCCTGTCAGCATCCAGGCCGGACTTCCGTCATGCTATCTCCAGCCTTCGACCAACTCATTTCAGCTCTTTCAAGGACCCATCATACCAAGGGGACATTGGGCGAAGACTAAGTGGTCGAACACAAACAGAAGCAATCAAGTCCAGGGCATCTCCCACTGCCTTATTATAGGTGAGTACAAGGTCCCCTGGGCTTGTGCTTTCACCTAGCAAACCCTGATAGGTCCAGGACCACTGACTCCCCTTAAAGGGCGGTACCGGACCATCTCCGAAGGGGTAGATCCATTTGGGGGTGCCCCCGAAACTGAACCTTATGGTGTGATGGTCAGACCAACTAACTGGTTCCACCCCCAAATCAGAGATCTCCAGCCACAGAAGGAACAGCAGATCTAATGAGTGACCCCCTACATAGGTAGAGGAGGTAACCACCTGTATGAGGCCCAGTATTGTCATAAGCTGGAGGAGATTTTGACCAAATTATGATAGTTCATCCTTGACCTGGGCATTGAAGTTCCCCAGAATTATCCGAGAGACTCCAATGCCATATCGATGATGAAGTCCGCAGTCTCCTGCAGAAATAAACCCCCATCACCTGGTGGATGGTAAATGAGGAGTATACTGCAACCTACACCCTCTCCCATAATGCACTCAAAGGATCTGCTGATCCCAAATGGAACATCCACAAGGCCCAGTGCAGTCTTACAAAAGATGGCTAAACCCCCACCCCTTCGATCCAACCTCGGGTGGTGAATTACTAAGAACCCAGCTGGAACTGCAGAGGCCAATACTGGGCCTGCATTTTCATCCAGCCAGGTCTCAGTGATACATGCCAGATCCACCATTTCAACAAGATCAGCTATAATAGCAGTCTTGTTTTTGATGGACCTGGCATTATATAACATCACCCAGGCTGAATGAGATGCTGAGGAAGACCTCGGCTCCTGTCCAGCATCAATTACTGGGCTCTTGGGTATGGGAACAAGGCAGGGATTACTCCTGTCCCGGCACAATTTAGCTCCATGGTGTTGCCTGGTCCCTACCACTCCAAATATGTCCTCCCCTTTCCATAACCCCCCCCCCCCACCAGGCCCAATTCTCACCCCTTTCCTGTGCCTTCTAAAAATCTCCAAGGATTGACAGCATCTATAAACCTCTACCAGTAAATAAGGGCAGTCAAAAGGGTGCAATTCCCTGAGCCTGGTGGGGGAATACTGCCTGGCCATCATTTGGCCTCCCCAGCACATTCTTAAAATAACTAATACACCCAAATTAACTTAATCCCACTCAAACTAACTAAATATCAAAACAAATGATAAATAATCAAAACTAGAAATACAGTAAAATACACTATCCAAAAAGCACAAAATGTTGTGGTCATAAATTAAGAGGAAAACAAATTAATCACTGTATAAGACTACAAAGTAATGTAAACTTAGCACCCAGAAAGCTCTTGCCAGTCCAGGTAGTCAGAAAAAATCTTTAAAAACATAGAAACATAGACGTTGACAGCAGATAAGGACTGCAAGGCCCATCCAGTCTGCTCATTTCTGTTTCTACCTTGTAAATGTGCCATCTGGCTTTGCTCTGTCAATGGCCTATCTAGTCATACTCATCTGTATTGCTCCTTTATGCCTATACCATGACTGTTTGAAGCCCTGCACTGTATTCATATACACTACTTCCTGAGGTAGGCTGTTCCATGCATCCACCACCCTTTCTGTAAAAAAGAACTTCCTCACTTTACCCCTTAATTGGCCTCCCTCTAATCTCATGCTGTGTCTTCTTGTCCTGCCATTTTTCTTATATTGAAACATTAGACTCTTTCACCTTGTTAATGCCCTTAAGGTGTTTTAATGTTTCTATCATATCACCTCTCTCTCTCTTTTGCTCTAAGGTATACATATTGAGCTCTGTTACTCTGTCCTCATATATTTTCTGATGCAGTCCCTGCACCATTTTGGTTGTCCTTCTCTGGACTGCCTCAATTTGGTTAATGTCCTTGTGAAGGTGTGGCCTCCAGTACTGCACACATTACTCCAGATGGGGCCTAGCCAGTGTCTTGTAAAGAGGGAGTATTACCTCCCTCTTCTGACTTGTGATACTCCTACTAATACACCCCAACATCTCCCTAGCCTTACCTACTGCTTTAGTGGTCTGCTTGGATGATTTCAGGTCATCAGTGATGATGATGATGCCCAAGTCTCTTTCTTCCCTTGTGACTGCCAGCAACTCCCCTCCCAGCCTATAGGAGGCTTCAGGGTTTCTCTTCCCTATGTGCATGATCTTGCACTTCTTTGCACTAAACCCCAGTTGCCACTCTTCCGACCATTTTGCTAGTTTATCTATATCTATTTTCATTCTGCCCACCCCATCTGGATCATCTACTCTGTTGCAGATCTTGGTGTCCTCTGCAGACAAGCCTTACCCTCTAGTCCATCTGCATTGTCACTGATGAAGGTATTGAAGAGGACTGGCCCCAGGACTGATCCCTGAGATACCCCACATGTGACTTGCATCTTCTCTGACTGTACACCATTTACCACCATTCTCTGTTTTCTGCCCGTCAACCAGTTTACCACCCAGTAGACCAACTTCGGACCCACCCTGAGCCTACCCAGCTTATTAATCAATCTTCTATGTGGAACAGTATCGAAAGCTTTGCTGAAGTCAAGGTAGGCAACATCAACTGCTCCCCTTTGGTCCACCACTCTGGTTACCCAGTCAAAGAAAACTATGAGATTAGTGTGACAGGACCTTCCTTTTGTAAACCCATGATGTCTTGGATCCTGTGCCCCTATGGATTCCAGGTGTTGCACTATCCTTTCCTTAAGGAGTGCCTCAATAATCTTGCCCACTACTGAGGTAAGACTGACTGGTCTGTAGTTCCCTGCCTCCTCCCTGCTACCACTCTTGTGGAGTGGGATCACATGAGCCCTTCTCCAGTTTTCTGGGACCTCTCCTGTACTCAGAGACTCACTAAACAGTTCTGCTAATGGATGTGCTAGTTCCACCCTTAGTTTCTTTAGTACCCTGGGATGTATGCCATCAGGTCCCATTGCCTTGTCCACCCTGAGCTTATTGAGCTCTTGTATGACCCTTTCTTTTGTGAAAGAACTAGTGCACACCTCCTCCTCCTCCCTACTGTGTCCATGGTGCTGAGCAGTGGGCCCTGCCCTACCTTCTCTTCAGTAAATACTGAGCAGAAGTATCTATGTAGGATAGATGCTTTTACATGGTCCTCCTCCTCACATGCTCCCTTTTCTCCTTTGAGCATAGCAACACCCCCTCTGGATTTTCTCCTTTCACTAATGTATCTATAGAAAATCTTGTCACCTTCTTTTACTGTTCGTGCTAGTGTTTCCTCAGTTTGGGACTTTGCCTGCCTTACTGCCTTCCCTGCTTCCCAGAGGGAACTTTGGTATGCCACCCTGTCTTCATCCTGCTGTGTTCCCTTATATTTCCTGAAGGCCAGTCTTTTGGCTCTGACCTTTTCTGCTACTGTATTTGGGAACCAAAGTGGTTTCCTTCTTCTTTTGCACTTCCTTTTCTGTCTAACACAATGTGATGTTGTTTCAAGTATTGCATCCTTAATGCTTTCCCACTTTGCCTGTACCCCCACACCTTTGTTTCTTTTTGCCAGGGCTAGCTTAACTCTGTTGGACATCTTATCAAAGTCAGCTCCTCTGAAGTCCCATATTTTTGCCTTAGAATGGGATGATTTAGATGTAGTGGCCAAATTGAACCATACCATGTGATGATCACTGGCCCCCAGGTAACCTTCTACCTGGAGATCTGTGATCCTTTCCCTGTTAGTCAGTACTAGATCTAGGATAGCCCTGTCTCTTGTGGGTTGTTATACCAGTTGTTTGAGGCCCTCCTCCTGCAGAGAATCCAGCATGTGTCTAGTTCTAGCAGATGTTCCTGCTGGTACTGACCAATCTGTAACTGGCATGTTGAAGTCTCCCATTATCAGAACCTCCCCTTTAGCTGTCATGTTTTGTATATCTTCTAACAGTAATGTGTCTATGTCCTCCCCCTGGTCTGAGGGCCTGTAGACAACTCCAGTTCTTTTTTTTTTATTTTAAATTTGACATACTTTATTAAGTATAACCCAGCACAAAATCATACAAAAATACATACATTAATATCAGCACATGCTACATAATAGGCTATAAGCATATTGATAACAGGGAGAAATGAGCTTTCGGAGAAAATAAAAGCAACACTACCTTGATAAACAAAATCAAAAGAAAAGAAACCAGCCCTACCCCTCCCCCCCGGTGCACTTTCCTGTATCTTATTACAACAAAACTAAAATGAAGACGAAAATGACAACCGCTGAAGTAAACATTTTTGAAGGAAAACCCCAGTTCTTATAGCTGTCCCATTCCCTGTTTCCAGGGTGACCCACAGTTCTTCTGGCTCTTTATGTGTATTCTGAATTTTTGTAGCTTTGATATTTTCATTGACATACAGGGTCACTCCACCCCGCCCCCCTTTTGCACCTCTGTCTCTTCTGAACAGTACATAGCCAGGTACTGAAGTCTCCCAAGTGTGGTTACTGGTAAACCACGTCCCACTAATTGCTACTATGTCCAGTTTATCCTCTGACATTATTGCCTGCAGGTCTGGGTCTTATTTCCCAGGCTGTGAGCATTTGTGTACATGATTTTCCATTGGCCAGATTTCAGTGTGTTACTTGTTGGGTGAGGTTTGGAATTTCCCCTTTGCATCATATGGGGAGATGGACCTTTTTTCTTACCTGGCTATGCAAATGCACTGCAAACATGCTGAATCCATGGTTGACCACTAGCTGAGGGGGGAAGGGTGTTCTTTCCATTCAATGTATGGAGTACTGCACCCCTCTCCCCATTTGCTATTTTAAATATTCTTCAAAGATGTCAAACTTCTGTCCCATTCACTGACTCCCTCCTTAGTCAGATGCAGTCCATCAAATTTAAAGAACTTTCACTCCCAGAACTGTTGTCAGTTCCCTACAAATCTGTGTCCTTTTTTCTGGCACCAGCCCTTGATCCACATGTTTAGCTCCCATATCTGCCCTTCTCTGACCTTCCGTCCATCTTCCCCCCTCTCTCCCAGACTGGCAGGATCTTAGAGAAGGAGATGTCAGATGAAATGGATGATAGTTTGTCACCCAGCCTAGTCAGGTGTTCCTTGGTCTCCACAACTGATTGGCTGGCAAGATCATTAGTCCCTATGTCCCAGGACGTTAATGTTTTCTCCTGCTTTGTGAACAATTTTTGCAATGCGGTCAGTGTCTCTCCATGCTGATGTACCTGGGAGACATATGACCATTACCCCTGGCTGGAGATGGGTATCAACTCCCCAAATCATGGAGTCTCCTATGATCAGAAGTTTTTTGGATTTCCTTTTTGCTTTTTTTGTTTTGGTTCCTGATTTGGGTGAGTTTTGTTGTGCTAGCTCCTGTGCTGCAGTGTCCTCTGCCACTTTGTTTGATTTCAGAGATAGAGGCAGATACCTGTTTGTAGTGTTTATATGGTTTTTGGAGGTAATATTTTGGAGAGCACAGAGTGATGGGACACCCAATTTGCCTGTCCTAACCACCTGCCAACCTCCTGGACCAACTACCCTCTGTGGTCGACATTCTTCTGTTGGGTTTTGGGGAAATGGCGGGTGGTTCTTATAATGTATTTCCTCTTGAATATGAAATTTGAGGTGCACAATCTCTGCCCATGCTGCCCTGAGCTGAGCCCTAAGATATCCAAAGGCCTAGCATGTAGGACAGTGTCCTAAATCCTGTAAGACTGTCCTTCTGAACAGTGTTCTGAAGTACCTGCAGTTAATGACATCCATTCCAGATAAGTTGCTGGGTTTATAACCTGGTCAGAGTAATTAGAAGGAAGAAAATGCAAGTAATGGTTTGATTTTGTATTTTGTTTTCATATAACTTGTTATAACAAGTTAAATTACTAGTGCTCCTGTAAATGAGCTCACCTTGTGAATGCCCCACTGATCCACCCCCTTCCTGCTTTGCCACAGGAAATGTCACAACTGTGGTACCCTATAAAAGGAGTGTAGTGTGGGGTGGTTGGGGATGGGGGTGGGTGGCTGGGCACTTCCCCTGCCGAAAAAGAAGAACCACGGATGAAGGAACAAGGAGGTAAGGGCAGAAACAATCAGTCAACAACAAATGCAGTAACCCTGAAAGCTTATCCTAATGTTAGATAAAACTGTAAAACCTGTAAAGCACCACCTGTAATAATTTCAGAGAAGATATACCCTGTAAAAAACACTTTGCTACAGTACACATACATTACAAGTGACCACAAATGTAAAGAAGGTCCACACTGGTGAGGTCTTCAGATTTGGATGCTGATGCCAGGGTGCTGCCTATGATGGATCAGACTGCTCTACAGGTGGGGGGGTGCTGATGGTGGTAGAGTGATGAGGGACTTCAGCTGCTACTGCTCCTCCTCCTGATGGTTCAGGCAACACTGCTGTCTTCCATTGGAGGACCTGCTGCTGCAGTTTCACCAGGAGATGGTAACGTTTGGGAAGACTTCACTAAAATCTAGGTCTGATTAAGGTATATGGCACCAGGCCCACCACAGATCTGGGGAGAACGATTCCCAGGTCCTCAGACTCCATGCTGCACCTGCTGCTCTATGCGAAATTACTATAAATACAAAAAAAAGAAAAAAAGAGTGAGACTAACAGAAAAAAGAGCAAAAAGATTAGTCAAATAAAGAACAAGTGATTAGGGAAAGTCAAGAACAACACACGAAACAGAAAAGATTGAAAATGAACTGTTTCAGCAGTTAAAACTAGTTTTTTTCACCCCCAATCTTCAAGCTGCAGCTCACTAACATACTGTGCATGGCAAATGAGAAACTGAACCCATGTCACACTTCCTGCCTACTGTGAATCTACCATGTGACCTGCAGAAGCTGTGCCATGTGTCACAGACTTGTTTTTCCCAAATCTTCACCTTTCAAATGTTAAGATGATGTTATGTGTTGAAGTTGAAAGCAGAAGTTGGCACAAGAGAAATTCCCCTTAAAGGAGAAAACTTTGTGAAATTATACATGGAGGTGGAGTTTGAGACTTCACCTGAACTTCATTTGAGGATTAAAGGGAATATAAACAAGCATTTTTTGCAATAACTTACTTACTGTGCAGCTGCCCTGGTCCCCGATGTACCATTTCACAACCAGCATGAAAAACAAAGTGTTAAAATGACAGAGTTATTTTTGTTTTAAAAGGTGCAATTCCAGGAAGTGAGCTGTATTGCATATTTGAATCCCAGTGAATGTGTTCACACAAGAGAACAAAAGTTGATGATGTCACTCTAGCAAGCTATCGCTGTATCATCTTGGAGCATTACGTTGTGTTCCCTTGCATTCCTGTAAATAGTTTGTTAATAAAATGTGTTGTAAAAGAAAACTTGGTGTTTATTTTGTATTTCTGGTCTGCAACAGGCAAAAATTCAGTGAATGTCTATTCAAAGTGAATAACAGAAGAGCTCTGTTACTATGTTACTTATTTTTTATACTTGTGAAATTAGACATGAGGGAGTCTCTTCTGTAAAGCAAGAGATTGACATGCCTTAACGAGCAATGGCAAATATCATATTGTAAATCTTAACTTTCCCAGAAGTTTTTTACATAGAGGATTGTGTATGAGTAGTCATAAATAACAAGAATATTCTTGTATCGAGAGGTTTCCTTGGTAAGAGATGACCTCGAGAGCACAGCTCGAGCAGTACTCTGTTACCAAGGGAACCTCAAGATACAGGAATTTCCTTGTTTGTGTATGACTGCTCATACACAATCTTTTATAGTGTATGGGCAGTCACAGCACAGAAAACCACACAAAACCAGCTGGAGAAGACAACAGAGAATAGAAATGTTAACATTTTCTTTTTTTTAACTGACACAGTGTGCTGCAGATGTTTCTGCAAGTTCAAGTTTAAAAAAAAAAACAGCAACTTCCAGTTTAACTGGATTGAGGAAAGCAACCAGCTTTTTTTTTAATAAATAAATAAAATAAATAACTATGTGGCAGCATTCCAAGTTGTTATGCTGCAGTAGTGACACAGCTAATGCAGCATAACAGCTGTGATGACATAGCTACTGCAGCATAACAACTCCATTCTAGGTATGGATTTCTATCCATAACAGCATTCTACCATACACTATAACAGTGTAATAAATGGATTATTTTATTAATAAGCAATGTGTCTGTTCTGTCTGAGAGCAAATTGGACCTCATTGTGACAGTCAGTACGGAGTGCTTGAATAACTTTTTTTTTGTAAACAAAACTGTTAAAATCTGACTACTGTCAAAAACAACTGTTCATACATAAAGCTGTCTTCCATTCATTTGTTGGACATTCAATGTATTTTAGTTTTTGTTTGAGGGGGAGAGTTTGTCCTTCTAAACTACTGTATGCATGTGTAAGTCATAGGTCTTGCTACTGTGACTACTCATTTTAAATCAGTTATTTTATCTAATACTATAAAAAGAAGCATTTGTCAATGCTGAATGTTGCCTTGTTGGCATTGGCATTGGCAGGGCAGGAGTTAGAGAGATGAATAACGGGAATTGCAGTGAAGTATGGAACTGACGACAACCCCACCCCACCTGCAGAGACTGACAGGCATTGAGGTGCACCTTTGGGTCGTCAGCCATAACGCTCATGCATTTCACCACACCCTACCCTGAAGATGCCGATAAGTGCCACGTTGTGCCTTGGAGTCATTCGGCCTTATGCTCACCCCATTCCATAAGGAAATACGTTGAGAAAGATGCAGTATGGGAGAATGGGGTGAACTTTAAGGCTTAAGAGTCCAAGGCATACCTTAATACCTGTCACTGGCTACAGGGTGGGGGAGGAATGGCATGAGCATTACAGCTGACAATCCAAAGTCACACCCCTGATGCCTGTTATTCTCTACAGAGTAGGGTGTTATGGTTAAAAACCCTTTCACCCAGGCATTTGTTGGTATTTGCACTCCAAATATTCAACATGGGCCTTTTGTGATCCCACCTCATGAAAGCATTTGGAACCTCTACTCATGAACAGTGGCACTGTTATTTTGTTAATCTGTTCCGAACATTGATTTCCCACAGTGACCGCGTCATTCTTCGCCAGATGTGCCCAAACACATTTTGGGCAGGATGTGGAAAATGACCCCTGTACCATTCATAAGGAGGTGTGAAGAAATGCCAATGTTGGAAATCTGGAGTGGAAATATAAAAAAATTCTTACAGTAATGAGTGTGCATGGAAAATGCACAATGCACACTCATAACACAATCATTTTGTGGAATTTTTTCACCAAATTTTCAACATAGGCATTTTTGGACCTCCTTTAATGAACAGTGTCACTGTAATTTTCTTACTCTGTCCTGAACATTGATTTCATACAGTGACCATGCCATTGTGAGTCAGATGTGTGAAAACACATTTTGGGCAGGATGTGAAAAATGACAGCTGTACTGTTCATAAAGAGGCGTGAAAAAAATGGCAATGTTGAAAATCTGGAGTGAAAATATAAAAAATCCTCGAAGTTATGAGCGTGCGTGGAAGCTGCACAATGCACGCTCGTAACACAGTAATATTTGGAATTTTTCCACCAAATTTGCAACATAGGCTTTTTGGGAGCCCACCTCATGAACAGTGACACTGTTGTTTCATTAATCAGTCCTGAAAGGTGATTCTGCGCAGCAACCGCAAAATCACCTTTCGGAACCGAATAACAAAATGACAGTGACTGGGTTCATGAGAACCCCATGTTGAAAATTTGGAGCCAAAAGTCACAAAAATGGCCGAGATTTCCACCTAAGTTAAAACCCCCCTATTGATACCATTATACGGCTTACCGTGATTTTCTTCAGTTCACAGTTGGCTTTTGAAGAGTTCAGATGTCTCCTGCTCCACCAAAAATCATCGCGCCATATTCCAGAGGTAAGTATGGGGTGAGAGGGGGTGCGGGGAGGTGGGATACGCAGAGGGTGGGTGCAGGTTGGGGAAGGGGGCATTGAGACCATGAGGGATCGTTTTCTGTTTTACAGGGAACAAAAAAAAAAGGATGTTGTGGTAGGATTTTTTTTACAGGTTTGCTTTCAGCACACTGGGGTGGACTCCCAGTGTGCTGCCTGTGTTTCTGGGGAGGGAGACAGAAGCCAATGGGGATTGGGCCCCCATCAACAAAGAAAGCATGTCTGTGTTTAGGGATCATGATGCCGAGGGGGATTGGGCACCCACCCTCGGCAGACAAAACAAGGGGGACAGTATGCCGATGGAGATTGGGCTCCCCCATTGGCAAACTAACTGGGGAGGGGGCATGCCGACAGGGGGATTGGGCACCCCTAACATCAGCTTTGTAGGGACTGTGAGAGGCGGTGGTGTGAGTCACCACCATGTTTATTGAAATGTTTCACCATGGACACGTAATGGAGGCATGTGAGACCTGCCACTGCAATGATGAGCCTGTCTCTCAATGCAGTGGCAGATTTCTTTCAGCTTGGTGGCACGCTTCTGAAGTGCTGTCACAGACAGTGTGCTAATTCATTGGTGCCACACAGACCAGCCCAAGAAAGCAGTGGTGCCATTGGTCACAAAACAGATGCACCTCCACAACCTGCTACTCCAGCAAGCTGTCACAAAATGTTGCTTGCGCTGCGTATGCAAGACAACATAAAAATGGTGTTTCTGCTTAACTGTAGTAAGCATGATCGAATAACAGCAGCCTTGTAAACTTCATATTAAAACCACTATGCTGCATGTCAGTGTGCATGTAGTTGCAATAAACAGGGAGGTATGATGGCATGCATTCCTAGTAGCAAAAAAAAAATGGAATGTATCAAGGGACTGTTTGATCTCATGCCCTCTTTTGCATACAGTTTATGTGGTTTGATTCCTGGTACTGACATGCCCATCACTGAAATCTTAAAAAAAATCCAACAAATCGAAACTTTATTACAATGTTTGGAAGTTAAAAAAAAAAACAATTATAAACACAATAACCTGTGAAATATATAGACTGTATGTGAGTTTGTTTTCCCCCACATCAATCTAACACGTCTAAAACTGAGAACTTGTATAAGTATGCCCTGGTTGCAGAACTGCGTAATCTTGTAACCGATCATTTAATAATATCTAAGTTTATTTTCTCTGTACTTAGAAGACTTTTTCCAATGCACTGTCAACTTTTTTTAGCTGCCTGTTTTGATTGAAAATAGCCTTTTCCCCAGATATGCAACACACAAGCGAGCATATCTTGAACCTGCCAATCGGGACCGTCAGTGCAACACTCAGGGTAAACTGGAGATGCTGCTCTCATTCCAGAGACAAGTTCCATTTTTATGTACAGAGAAAATAAATGTAGATACCATTAAATGGCCTTATTACCTTATTAGAAATACAGTAACATGAATATAAGACTAGGGACTGTAGGTGGTAACATGTAAGTGTATGTTTTTAGGTGCTAAGTAATGCTTTATTTAATTGTAGTGGTGGATTGTGTGTATGTGATTTTTATTTATTGTATTGTTATTGTTTTTTTTATAATGTTTGTATTTTATTTTTTCGTTTCTATTCTTGTATATTTGTAAAATAGGACCCCACTGAAAATGAGCTTGTCTCAGTTGCGCTATCAGATTCATTCATCATTGTATGTAATGAATAAGCATTTTTACTACTACTACTAAATGACTGGCTACAAGATTATGCAGTTCTGCAACTTCCGCATGCTTATACAAGTTCAAGGTTTTAGAAATGCATTATACTGACATGGGAAAAAAGAAAACCTCATACAGACACACACACAGTATATATATATTACACAGGTTACTGTGTTTCTAATCATTTTTTTCTTTCAAATATCTTAATAATGCCTCTGTTTGTTGAATTTTTTTAAGATGTCACTGACAGATTAGACAAAAACATCAGAAGCCGGACTCAAACCAGATAAACTGTATGCTAAAGAGGGCATAAGATCAAACAGTCCCTACATATATTCCATCTTTAATTTTATGCATGTCATCATACTGTATCTCCCCAACTAAGTGCACACTAAATGATCGGTATAGCGGCTTTCAAATGAAGTTTACGAGACTACTGTTATTAGTTCAGATTTACTACAGTGATGCAGAAGCACTATGTTGTTTTTGTATTCTTAACAGTATTAGATTAATTATCTGAGCTAAACTGCGTTGCCATAGTAGCAAAACAGACATACTACTTACACAGGTATATAGTAGTTTAGAAGGACAGACCCTTTATAACTACAAAGTATATTGAATCACCTCCAAATGCAGAGTACCCGACAGTGAACCACTGTTACCTGTATGCCATATAAATGTATATATGTTTTGAAGTGCAGTTAATTTTACCACAAGTAAGTGATGGGCTCTCAACTAGGTTTTGTTCAGAATATTTTACAATATAGTGCCACGTGTACAGCATGTGTGGCTCTCCACAGACTCTGACCAATTATAAAATAATTAAGCCTCTTCTATCTCGATAGTGACAAGAACATCCCTTGCCATCAAGGGGAACAGAAGACAGTAATGATGGCACTTTCTCTCCAGTCTGTGTGATGCTATATGCGTTAGGCAAGGAGTCCACACATACAAAGCCTTTAATCTATGTGAGGGGCTGGGAGTATCATGCTACTAATTCAGATTCATTCCATGTGAGAAATTATAAATGACAAAGGATGCTGTATTTAATAGTCTGTGTAGTTAAAACTGACAGTTCAACCCATATTCACGTACTTTAGGAGGGAATACATTTATTAACTATTACATTGAATTTACATAAGGTATAAACACTTTAGAAAGGTGTTAATGATGTAAACATTGGTGTTGGGATCTCAAACTGTTTATGATCAAAGAGTTTAAACATGTTAAAGATAGCCTATCTGCTTAAAGGAGTAGTCCACCCAAAACTTGCAAAAAATATATCTATTGTGCAGAGTGTTTTAATTCGTGTGTGAAGTTCTAGCATTTCCTTCCCTCTGACTGCTATTAGGAGTTTTTCCTAAATTAGCCTGCTAGCTTTATACTAGTTTTATGACACCTGGGGAATCTTCATCTGAGAGAGATTAATTGTATTCCTTCTTCCCACAGTGCATCTTGTCTCATGTGACAGTGATGTAGCAGAGACCCAACATTCAGCACACACATGCCAAACAAATTAAATAACTTGGAAGCTTTACAAACTGCACAAAAACTACCAGCAGCAAAGTTCTTCAGGACAGTAAGACCTTTATGATGAGGGTAGTCACTAGGCTGAATTCTATAGATTTTAAAATATAGCCATCTCTACTATTGTAAAGCTGTGCTTTCTGCTGGATTTATGGTCTCTGCTAAATCACTGTCACATGAGACAAGGTGCATGCTAGGACAAAGGAATACAATTAAGCTGTCTCAGGTGGAGCTCTCCAGGGATCGTAAAATTACTCTAAAGCCAGCAGGCTAATTTAGGGAAAACTCTTAATAGCAGACAGAGGGAAGAACACACAACAACTTAAGATACAAATCAAAACACTCTGCACAACATTTTTTTTTTTGCAAGTTTTGGGTGGACTACTCTTTCAATTGGGCTGCATTTTATAGCAGCATGTGATGATATTACTTTAGAAAATGGTGTATTTTGGGGCCTCAGATGACTGTTACTTACTGTTTATCAGAGACGGACCTTCCAATCTGTTTCTTACCAATTTTACAGCTTGGACTTTGTAATGCTACAGATAAAGTGATGTATTGGTACTGGGTTCATTACCTGGAAGATTTCCAATAATTTTTATTAGAAAATAGTCCATGATATTGCTGCAAATGGCTATTAGTTTATGATTAATTTTTGGTTTAGTGTTAACCTGTTAGATATTTTAGGTCATGCTGTACCAAAAATTGTGGGGCCTGAATCCAAGATGGGCTATGCCAGCGTAAGGTGAGATACGCCAAACCCCATGGTGTATTCCGTGACTTATGCCATGCATTATGCCTGGTAGTATTCCAAGTGACGACTTGAGACATGGCAGATATGGGTTGTGACATCCATGGGTTATGCCACCCTTTATGCCACAGCCCGCAACGCCTGGTGCAAGTGCTGGTTACGACAGCAACTTTGCCCAATTCTAGGAGGGCAGCTGTTGTAACCAGCAATTGCCATTCTAGAAGGGGCACTGGCAGAGCTAAACTCCAACAGCCCAGAGCTGCTGTAAGTGGCAGCTGACGGTGCAATCCATCTGCTGCCCACCCTGTAGTGCCACAACACCAGTGCAGCTCTGTTCCCCATGCCCCTACAGGCATACCCCAGACCCCCACCCCCTAAATGTTGGGGACCCCATGGATCCATTTCTAGTGTGCCCCCCAGACACCTGTACCTTCTGCCCTGACCCCCCATGCCCCCTGGTGTACGCCAAAAATTGTGGAGCCCGAATCCAAGATGGGCTATGCCAGCGTAAGGTGAGATACACCAAACCCCATGGTGGTCCGGGGCAGGGGCACTTCGGGGAGGCTGCCCATCACCAGTCACGATTTGTGACATGTGGGTTCTATATGCTAGGCATGTGGTGGTAGCCCATGCTTTGTGTATCCCGCTTGTCACAAGTGCCAGGACCCTGCTGCTCCTGGAATGTGGCCTAGGTTCCCTGGCAGAGCGGCGAATGGTGTAACTTGCAACTGCGTGCAAGTTATGACCTTCTTCTTCAAACCGGACCCATAGTGTTCATTCTCCTATTTACTTACTACTTACCAGCAGATACAGGCCTCATGGTCTATCAAGTCTGCTCAAGTGTGCAGCTAGCACCCCACTTTGCAGTTGCCCAACCCCCTCACAATTACCCCACACAGATGCATGCCAAGCGAGACTGAACCAGATTAAGCTGTACTGTGAAGTATCTTTATGTATTCATCCTATGCTTAGGGGTTTTCAAATGTTTTGCATAGTTTGTTAACTGAATAAAATATATTTAAACAAAAACAGGATATTTTTCTCTTGAAGTTCATCTTTTACCATTGCCATAAAGTCATAATCCTCTAATTTTAGGTTAATACTTTGGTTTGAGAGACATAAGAAGATGACAAGGTCTGTTAGGAATGTCTCCCTTCCTTTCAGCAGGTTCTACTATTGTGATTTGCATCCATGTATATATCTAACTTGTGTTACAATTTATCCAAAAGTCTGTGCTTCAACAACCTCAACTGGAAAACTATTCAATGTTTTCACTGTTCTAAAGTATGGTACTCTTAAAATGTATTAAAGCTTTTTGTTTTAATCTGCCATATATGGCCCTCAGTATTCACTGACTCACTGGTTGAATGTGAAGCACTCTCATTCTCTTGTTGCTAATCCAATGTCATCTGATCATGCGATTTGTTTAGCTCATTACTGGTAAACTGACTGTGAACTGCAGTGCTGCCAAAGGAATAAAGTAATTTTTTTAGGTAAAAATGCTGTTTTGTACATTTTCAAATTCACAGCACTGTACAAAACATGTATGGGGTATAAAGGATTGTTTTTCTTAATAAAGAAATACAGAGCCTGTTTATGTTCTGTTTAAAACTTCACAACATCTCTAGTCCTATGTATGTACCTTAGTGAGTGTCCTTATGGCATTATGATATGTATGTGAAAGTTTCTATTCATCTCAGCAATGCCACTAGTGTGCTGTTTCAAAAGATCACAATGAGTGAAATTAATCAAAAAATATGTCATTTCAAAGATATGTGACATGTACATCTTTTGGCTGTAGCCTCCTGTGAATCGGTATCCTGAAACTTAGGGTGCCTAAGACTGACTCATTCGTCATGTGAGACAGAAAGCTTCTCAGTGGCAACATGAGTGGTTCATCTCCCTTGATATGGGACAGCTGAAAGAAATGGTCCCATCATAGCCCTCACCATGGACACAGTGACTTACTGTGTGACCTTGAACAAGTTAGATGACCTTTCTGTGCTTCAGGCTATCCATCCTGTTGCAAAATATTGGGCAGATAGAGAACATCACTGTGCTCAACATCAAGATGCTACATATTAACTGGGCTGTCACATGTAAATTCATTCTAAAAAATAAGTTGCTCTGGTATCCTTGCTTTCAATTGTTATAACATCTAAGGTCATATTTTATGTATATTGCAATTTGCTACAAAGATGGGCTTTGCAATCTTTGTTGCGTTCTTTTAGAATCTCAATTGAAATTTAATTAAATTGGACACAGATACATTAAAAAAACATATTAAACTATTACAAGTATTATTAGAATGCAAATTGGATACAGATTCATTACTAAAACATATCCATTATGATTATTATTATTAAAAAATGAAAATGCAGTATTAACACCAATTTAAACACAGGCAAAATAGTACTGATGCAGATAGGGAAAAATTAAATGAACAAAATCACAAGCATAACTATATGCATGGACCTTTACATAGGTTTTTGCTTAGGAATCATGGGCTCAGCTTTCAAAAACTGTGGGCTGCATGTGGTGTCCTAGTAGCTGTCTGCACAGTCATTCATGGGCAAATATGTCATTTTATTGATGACACAATCCTCAGACAGACTGCCCTCAGCTGGATAATTGGAATGAGCTGTGCTGTAAATTTTGTAAAGTAATTTCTGTGGGACTCCCATTTTATAGGCTTTACTGGAAAATTATGCAGCTTCTGAGTTAGTTACATATTACCGGAAGGGGGTGAAGCCTATGGAAAACTAAACTTTTGAGTGTCCCTCTCTCTCCCACTCTCTATCTCTGTTTCAGCTATGCATTATAGGACTACTCAGGTCCACCCATTTTTTTCATTGATCCTTGTAAAATAAAGGATTTCTGCATTTGTTGTGGTAGTTTCAGAACCTTACAACATGGTAGATTAGTGGCAAAGACCAAAGTTAGCACTAAAAAGTTCCCTGACAGTTGGTGAATTTGTGGTGTGGAGTTCTTTGGGGTTTGACCAATTACTTAATGTAGCATTAGCAGCACCCTAACTTAAGCACTGCCTTTCAAGATGCAGAAATTTACCCACTCTCCAAATTAAAAAGAGGTTGCTGTAGACAGATTAAAGACAAACCTGCATCAAGTAATTGTTCAAAACTGAGGATCACACATTTGCCTACATTCATGGGTTGTCGACTTATTCATTTTCTTTTCTTTTAACGGGATATTTAAAAATAGATGCACACTACTTTGTATTTACAAAACTGGCCTTTGCCTGGCATTGTAAATACTTTTAATCAGAATTAGTTGAGAGTCTCCAGAGGCTCTCTCTTTATTCCCCCACTCTGTACCAAGCAGTCTATGGCATCCAGTGGCACTCATCTCCCTCATCCTGCTCTAGTTCTAAGGTATCCATGATGTCCAGTGGAACATTGTCTCTCTTTCACCCTGCTCCATGCCACATTGTTCCTGGCAACCATTGTACCCTTCCCTCATCCTTCTACAAGTTATATGGCCCCTGGTGTCCAGTGGCACCCCTTACTCCACTCTACCTCAAGCAAACAGTATTTGGTGTCCAGTGGGACCCCTTCATGTCCCTGGTCCAGTTCCAATGTATTTCACACATGCAGTGGCATCTCACTCCCTCACTCTGGCCTGAGCCAAGTAGTTCCTGGCATTCAGTGGCACAATTCTCCCTCATTCCATCCCAAGTCAAGCAGTCCCTGGCATCCAGTGACACCCCTTCTCTCCCTTCCTTTACCCCAGTTGCATGTTATGCTTGGCATCCCGTGGCTCCTCCCTTTGTTTCCCTGCCCCAAATTAAATTGTCCCTGGCATCCAGTGGGACTGTACTCCCTTTACCTGCCTCAAGTTGAACAGTCCAACACCCCCTCACTTTCCATGTCTCAGGTCTAGTGGACCCTGGCATCTGGTGACACTCTACTCCTACACCATGCCCTAATTCAGGTGGTCCTTGGTGTCTGATGATACCTCTTCCCTCTCACCTGCCCAAAGTTAAATTGGCACTGGAATCCAATGGCACCACTCTCTCTTACTTTGCTCAACAAAAAATCTACCCCTGGCATTCAGTGCACCCAAAACTGTGGGCAGTGAAAACCTTCCTCTCACATCCTCAGCCAGCCACTGTCAAGAAACATTATGACAAAAATGTTATAAGAAATGCATGCAATAACTGTATATTTTCTATATAGTAATTTGTCATTTTTTTCAGACTGTGGCTGAGTGAAGACTTGAGAGGAGGGTTTGTGCCAGCCACAGTCTGGGGAGAAAGAGTATGGGGGAAACAGGAGACTGTTTCAATGGCATTAGAGTCTGGCCCCCACAGCCACTTACAAGAAGATGGGTGGGGGAGGGAGATAAATGGGGAGGGATCTTTTTTCAAACCAAGCTCAAAATTCTAGTTTTGGAGAGCAAAATAAGTTTTTTAGTTGAACACTATGTCTGTCTGTCTGTCTGTCTATCTATCTATCTATCTATCTATCTATCTATCTATCTATCTATATATTATAGTGGCACGGTTGTGCCAATATATTTAGAGTTGAGATGTCACTTCTATGTTAAAGTCAAAATTTTGCACGTTAATAACTTTGGACCCATTCAACGGATTTGCCTGAAATTTGGTAAGTGCGGTAGGGCATGATAGATCTCTTGATTTGCCAAATTTTGTTTTGGTTGGACTTACGGTCTTTGCACATGAAAATGCTGAAAAATGCAAAATGATCCAGTTTTGGTGGCAGTTTTTGGTATATTGTCCATGGCGCTGCACAGCCATTGTGTGGTGTGCCGCTCTGCAACATGGCTCATTTGAAAGAGATTCACAGGCTGAACATGCCACTTTTCATTTGGTGAAACAATGTTCAGGCACTCAAAAGTTATAGCACTTTTAAGTTCCTATTATAAGTCAATGGGAAAATTTATACGGTTATTTTATGAAGAAAGAATAGGGTTTTGGCCATCTGGTCCCTCCTCATGACCAAGGCCCCTACTTTTCTGCAGCACATTGGGACCAAGTTCTTCAGCAAGATTACCATTTGCCACAGAACTTCTGCAGCGGTGGCTTGTAATTTCTGCAGAAGTTCTGTGGCACTAATGAACTACCACATCACAGTGTCAGCTTGTCGTCCTGACTTCACATCCATGGCAATGGTTATAATAATCAGGATGGGGGAAAGCACAGTAACACCAGTTCAAAAAATAACAGACTTATAGAAATAATTTTATGTCTAAAGAAGACAAAAAAAAACAATCTATCCCTTAAGGCCCTAGCCTATTGCATAAATGAAATATGCAGAAAGGACCCTTATGAGATAAATAAGGTATTTCTATACTATGCTGTCTATACCACTCATGAGGTCCCCATTGTGCATCACTTATATATGTATATGTGCTGTCTACACCACTCATGAGGTCCCAACTGTGTATCTTGTATTTTTATATGCAATCTGCAACATACATACAAAACGTGTGTGTGTGTATGTGTGTATATATATAAATATATATATATATATATATAAAATATATATATAAAATGTGTGAGAGGCCTTTCGGCACCATGCAATTCTGCTTAAAGCTGGACCAGCATAACATTCTGTGGTGATTTGCATATGCAGCCCATGATGCTTTGCATTGTGGGGGCATGTGTGATTTTGTATTTTCTTGAAACTTGGCTTCCCAGCCAAATGCCCTTTGGGGTAACCCTTGCCTCAGTGTTTATGCACAGAGGTTCTTTGTCTTTTAAACAGTTTTTTATTTTAATGGGTTCACCACAATATATCCCAGGCACACTGCTTTAGGGGTAGCTGGTCCATTCCACTGGGGTGTCAAACAGACGAGGCATACTGATGAGTCCTGGTAGGACGAAACCCGTGTCTATGTCTTCTGTTAGCACCCTTTGCAAACTGTGTGAGAGGCCTTTCCGCACCATGCAATTCTGCTTAAAGTTGGACTAGCATAACATTCTGTGGTGATTTGCATATGCAGCTCATGATGCTTTGCATTGTGGGGGCTTGTGTGATTTTGTATTTTCTTGAAACTTGGCTTCCCAGCCAAATGCCCTTTGGGGTAACCCTTGCCTCAGTGTTTACGCACAGAGGTTCTTTGTCTTTCATGTATATATATATATATATATATATATATATATGTACACAGTGTATATATATATATATATATACATTGTGTATGTATATATATTGAGAGAGACGCTGTATATATTACATTTCCATGAAATTGTATCTTCATTCACACAGGTCCTTTGGAAATGGAATAAACAGAATAGAGGAGATTTTGCAAAACTCATTTTTCATACTAACCCACTTCTTCTGACACACTACATAACACCAACAGGCCGTGACATGCATGTGAATCCATTGTGAAATAAAGCTCTCCAGCCCATCAAAATGTGTCCTCCATGTGATAGAACACTGTGCTATACCTTTCCAGGCTCAGAGCAGTGGTGTGCTCCCCCAGTCCTTGTGCTGCCCAGCCAACTCCTAGAGCTCATCTCTGAACCTGAGTTGTTGGCATGGGGCATGACATGCTACCCTCTGGCCCAACAACTGGCCCTGTGCACATTTCTCCATAACTTTTAGGTGAATCTATCAACCAATGACAATATGTAATCAATAACCCTGGCAAAAATATGTACAGCGCAATTATTCATTTAACATGCGTACTCTATCAACAGGTCTACACATTATTATATTCCACTTTTCTGGGCATAATTACATTCTATTTCTTAAAAATGACAAGTTAGTCCATTTTACCAGTTATTCATTTCAGATGGCATCTCTATACCTTAAGGGCAAAAATAAGTTTGTATAAAGTCAGGTATGGACTTAACATGTCTGTGCTATTGTCAAGGTTTTGTTTAAGTTGGCCCAAGTGTAATAATGTAAAACTGAAAATTGTATTAGGCTGTAGTGCAGGTTGAGCATATATCATTGTACCTGATGTGCTGCGCTACACCACTGCCTCAGGCAGTGGGAGCTGTGCTAGATAAGTGCTGCGGTAGATAAGTGACTGTTCATTTCTGTGGCAGAATGCAGCCATTTCATTAGTTAATGTATGATGTTATAGCACTGATAACATCACATGCTGAGCATAGAGGGGGTTGAGATATAAAAAGAGGGGATGGGAACCAGGTTCTATAAATAAACAAAAAAATTAATAAAGAATCACCAAGAAAAGTGAATTCTGCGGCACTGCAGAAGTTCTGCGGTAAGTTGCAAGTTCTGCGTAAAATTCTGTGGCTGCAGAATTCTAGGGGCCTTGCTCATGATCAAAGAATTTTCAGGCTCACAATCAAAGATTCTTTGATCCCAAGGGAGGGACTAGATGGCCAGATTTGGAGGGACCAGATAGCCCAATTTTAACAACTTTTAAAATTAAATATCTCAGCAACGGTTTGGTCTTTTAACTTGAAATTTGGAGGGTGTTGATGGGATGTCTCGTAGATGTGAATTATGGTACTTAGGTGTCAGAAAATACATGTGCTGCAGAGATATGGCGTGGTGCAGTTTACGTTTTGTGGACAATGTTTTGCATTGTGGTAGTGGCTTGAAATTTATAGGGTAGCTAGCCTTACTGCCATGGATGTACTTTACAGTTGTTAGGTGTGTAAAATATAAACAGGTGCAGAAGTCTGCCACTCTGGCAAATGAAAATCTCAAACGTTAAAATGTTATATCTCAGATACGGTTTGGTCTTTTAAACTGAAATTTGCAGGGTGTTGAGGGGATGTCCTGTATATGTGAATTATGGTATTTGGGTGTTGGAAAATTAAGTTGCTGTAGCGACACTGTGTGATGCACTTCCCATTTTGAGTATAGTGTTTTGCATTGTGGTAGGCACTTTTAATGTTAAACCTTACATTTTGCATGTTAATAACTTTGCAACCATTCACAAAATTTGGAATGCACAGTCTGGTGTGGTAGATCTCATGATTTACTAAATTGCATTTCAGTCGGACATACGGTTTTTGCACAGAGAAGTGCCAAATAATTCACTTTTTGCCACTTTTGCACATTTTTTGTCAGTGGCGCTGCACGTACACCGTGTGGGCTATTGGTCCAAAACTTGGGATGTAGAAAGAGATTGTACTGAGGAAGATGCCTCTTTTTGTATGGTGAAAATATATTAATCTGTTCAAAAGTTATTACAATTTGAAATTCCCATTATATCCTATGGGAAAAGGTATATGTATTTTTGGAATGTTAATGAGAAAGACCAGATGGCTCAAATAGGGATGACCATACTGTATCTCAATGACAGTTTGGTCTTTTTACTTGAAATTTGCAGGCTGTTGAGGGGATGTCATAGAGATGTGAACTATGCTGATTAGGTGTTGGGGAAATAATTTGTTGCAGAGATATACAATGATGTAATTGACATTTTTCCCATAGGATTACATTGCAGTCTGTGTCAAGACTTTTTGTGCTGTTATCTCAGAAAAGAAGCAAGATACAGACTTTTTACTACCCACTGGAAAAATATTTGACATTGTAGAGTAAGCCTGCAGTGGAATTTTGTTTGTACGATGCACGGTTCATAAGATATTGTGAACGTACTGTCACAAGGTTTGAAAGAGTGCCTGTCCAGTGATTTTTGGTGCCCATAGCTCGGAAATGATGTGAGATATGAGTACAGTCTTTGCAATGCTGCATGAAATACTCACTATCATGATTACAATGATGCTAGAATTTTTTTTTTTGGCTCTTACCGTTCCCAAGATATGCGCAAATTACTGTTACAAGGGTTTAGTGGCCTATAGTGCTGCTGCTTGGCTCTGTAGCTTTGCATAAGTGGGAACACAGGCGCAGATGCATATTGTTATGCAAAAATTGGCAACTTGGTGAAGTTGGGCTCTGCACTCCCATCAATAAGTGTTTTTTACTACTTATATTACATTTTTTCCAAAAAGTAAGGAGATTCTATGCAAAAAACTGTGTTAATGCTTCATTTTGGGTTAAAGCAAGAAAAGACAGGAAATAAGACATTAGGGTTGAACCTCAACCCCCCCTCACACACACCACCCCAATCCTCCACAGTCTGACAGATGCCTTGGTGTGTCATTGGGGTCATGAGGCCTAAATTTCCCTCCATTCTTCTTTACTGTAGCATGTCAGCATGCTCAGTCATGAAATATATTATAGGGACATGGTCGCGCCCCATAGTTAAAGTTATGAAGCCTCATCTATGTTAAACTCAAAACTTTGCTTGTTAATAACTTTGGACCCTTTCAATGGATTTGCATGAAATTTGGCATGCATGGTGGGGCATGGTAGATCTCTTGAGTTACCAAATTTCATTTCAGTTGGCCTTACAGGTTTTGCACACCAAAATTCTGAAATTGCACTTTTCGCCAGTTTTGTGAGCAGCTTTTTTGATTTTGTCCATGGTGCTACACTGCCATCTTGTGGCATGCTGCTCTGCAACTTTGCTCAGTTTGGGTCAAGGAACATGCCACTTTTCATTTGGTGAAAAAATATTAATCCATTGAAAAGTTATTAACGTTTTAATTTCCCACTATAAGTCAATGGGGAAATTTATATGGTTATTTTGTGAAAGAAGAGTGGGGTTTTAGCCATGTAGTCCCACCTCATGATGATGTGATGACAGCCATCTTGTTTTTATTTTGCAGTTGAAAAAATTCAAATATTTCTGCCCAGGGGGACTTCTGAGGTGAAACTATGGTGGGTTTTTCTCAGGGGTCTTGCCTGTGGTTTCTTTCAAAATGGTAAAAAAATTGAGGTTTTAACTTTTTATTCTTTGATTGTGGCTCGCTAATAATCTTTACTCACGAGCCCGCAAATTCTTTCAGCATGAGATTCTTTGACCGTGATCTTGATCACGTGGGCATGATTAGATGGCCACTTGAAAAAATAAATTTTTCAGCTCAGGGGTGGCTTATTAAGCCAAATGAGGGTGGGTTTTGCTCAGAATGCTTCGTTCTATCAAGGCATGGCTGTGGTTTCATGTATTTCTGCCCAAAAATTGACTTAAACATTTTTGATTGTTTGATTGTGGCCTGCAAATTCTCTGATCACAAGCCTGCAAAATCTTTGATACCGAGATTCTTTGACTGTGATCTTTGATCGCGAGGGTGTGACTAGATGACCACTTGAAAAAATTAATTTTCTCAGATCAGGGTTGGCTTATTAAGCCAAATGAGAGTGAGTTTTGCTCAGGGGGCTTTGTTCTATTGAGGCATGGCTATGGTTTCATGCATTTCTGCTTAAGAATTGATTTTTAAAATTTGTTATTGTTTGATCGTGACCCTGCAAATTCTTTGATCGCAAACCTGTAAATTCTTTGATCTCAAGATTCTTTGACCGCGATCTTTGATCACGAGGGTGCAACTAGATGGCCATGTGAAAAATTAAATTTTCTCAGCACAGGGGTCACTTCTAAAGGCAAACTAGGGTAGGATCTGCTCAGGGGCCTTTGTTCTGTTGAGTCATGGCTGTGGTTTCATGTATTTTTCTGAAAAAATTGTTTTAACATTTTTTATTCTTTGATCATGAGGCTGCAAATTCTTTGATCACAAGCCTGCAAATTATTTGATCGTTATCTTTGATCACTAGGAAGGGACTAGATGGCCAGATTGGAAGGGACCAGATAGCACAATTTTAACAATTGTTTAAATTAAATATCTCGGAAATGATTTAGTCTTTTAACATGAAATTATTGGAGGGTGTTGACAGCATGTCCTGTAGATGTAAATTATAGTACTTAGGTGTCAGACAATACATTTTTTGTGGAAATATTGTGTGAGGCAGTTTACATTTTGTGGACAGCATTTTCCATGGTGGTAGTGGCTTTAAATTACTAGGGTAGCTAGCCTTACTGCCATAAATGTACTTTTCAGTTGTTAGGTGTGTAAAATGTTAATAGGTGTAGAATTCTGCCAGTGTGATGAATGAAAACCTGAAACATTAACATTTTATATTTTGAAAACAGTTTGGTCTTTTACATTGGAATTTGGAGCAGGTTGAGAGGATGTGCTGTCCATGTGAATTATGGTGTTCAGGTGTTGGAAAATTAATTTTCTGCACCATATTGTGTGACACACTTTATGTTTTGCATATGGTGTTTTCCATTGTGGTACTGGCTTCACATTTATAGGGTGCCTAGTGTTACTGCCATTGAGGTAATTTGTGGTGGTTAGGTGTCTGACATGTAAACAGGTGTTGAATTATGCCACTCTGACTGACACTTTGCTTTCTTTCAAGGTGGTGGGCCCCACACTCCCAACCATATGCACTGCCAGCAATACATATGATATTCAGTACTTGAACTCTTATCTTAGGCAGGAATTTGCAAGTTGGTGGGAGCACGGGGCCCAAAGGGCTATGCTCCCACTAACCTCTACAACTTTCTACTTTTCTATTCTTTCTCAAAAAGTTAGGAAATCCTATGCAAAAAACTTTGTTAGTGCATCATTTAGAGTTAAAACACAAAAAGTCAGGAAATGAGACCTTTAGGGTTGTCTCATCCCTCCCTCATGGACCCACCTATCATCCCAAGATTGACAGCTGATGGGGTGTCTCATTGGGGTTGCAAGGCCTAAATGCTACCCGATTCTTCTTTACTGTGGCTTGTGAATATGAATACAGATGGAATGGGGTGACATTGAGGCCTCACAACCCCAATGACACACCCCGTCAGTTGTCAATCTTGGGATGATGGACGGGTCCATGAGGGGGGATGGGGTAACCCTAAAGGTCTCATTTCCTGACTTTTTGTGTTTTAACCCTAAATGATGCATTAATGAAGTTTTTTGCATAGACTAAACATATATATATATATATATATATATATATATATATATATATATAAACATACAAAGAAGCCAGCAGAAGAAGGCCATTTAGTCTATCAAGTCTGCTCACATTTCAGGGTCCACAGCTTGAGCTAATGTTCCTGTTCTCCATCCCCACTCCTCCCATCCTCTCTACCCATGATTCTTACCTTCCCCTATGCCTATCCCAGCCTCTCTTGAAGCTGCCCATTGTCTTAAATGAGATGACCTCTTCTGACAGTGCATTCCAAATGTCCACCACTAGAGAGGGGCAAAGTGGCTTCAATTCACTCTGCGGAGTGATTCATGGGGCAAAGGCAAATTTGCAGAGTGCTCTGCAATGCAAAGTGGAGAACTTTGCGTTATAATGGGTAACACAAAGTTCTTCCCAAACCACTTCACTATCAATTTTTAAGGTGAAGTACATTGAAAATAATGTACTTCACTTCACTTCACCTTGTTTTTAAGCTCCAAAGGTGAATTTTGCAGTGATTCATGGGATTTCAGGTCAAATGAGCTCTAGATTGTTCTGCACAGCCTCAGTTCGGGGTAGTGTGTGTAGGAAGCTGTAGGAGACAGTCTGCTTTGAGAGCTCTCTGTGATTCAAACCTTCTAAAAGCTGTTAAAAAAGCATTTGTTTAGTAATTTTCTTTGCTGAAACTTTAGTTCATTGATTGTAGGAAACCCTCCTGAGCTCATATCATCAAGCGTTTATTACATGCGTGTGGATTTTGAATGTTAATGTTCAACATTCAGTCTGTGTTCTGAGAGACAGTGGAAGTGTGCTTTGGGGAAGGGGCGTATCTGTGGTGTATTTAGATTAATTTCGAGAAAAAGACAGTTCTTTCTGTTTTGGTGATATTTTCTTGTATGACTGTGTTAATGTACACACAGTAATATTTTCAGTAAGTCTTGACTTTTTTTGCTGATTATTGTGGTGCATCAGTGCATGATTTTAGTTTGTTTGAAATATGTGGTTATATTAATGAAGTTTTCAATTTGCTATGCAAAATATAGTGTGTGTGTGAGTATGTGTGTGACACATTTCACCAAATCAGACACCTTTTATTGTGCCACATAATAATTTCAGCAATGTGAACCTGCTATCCACTGCAGCTGCGTGATTTTTGTACTTCTTTGTGGTATTTTTACTGGTAATAGTACTAGTGACTGTTACTGCAGTACACTGCCCCCCCCACACGGCCCGCCCCAACCTGCAAAGGTATTCTTTTCTAGATTAGAAGTTCTGATGGTGAGCACTGGTTAGGTGTTGTGCCTTTATGTCTGCATCTCTTCAGTGTGCAGCACAGTCTTAGTCTGTCTGTGCATTTGCATCTCTTTATGACCCAGTCTCCATCTGTAACTTAAGTCACAGTTGTTTCTTTGGCTTCCCTTCAGAGTACTGGACTGGTGTGGTGCATATCTCTGCATGAACACTATACTCATTAATATGCATTTTTAAGTCAGGGCCTTCATCACGAGTCACTCATGATACAAATCACATTCTTCATCATCATGGTCACAAATGCAGTCACGATTCACGATCACGTCATAAATCACAAAATACATTTACTTGGATGTATTGTAATCCTGTTTTGTAGTATCTTTCCAGGCTTCACCACCCCACCACTGTGCTAAATAATAAGAGTTTTTAAATTGGGGAGTTTTGTGCTAAAGCTCACCGGGGAAGTACAGCCATAGGCATTCACATTCCCATAAAGTTTCATATTAGTTATCTCACACCGAATCATGTTCTTCATCATCACAGTCACAAATGCAGTCACAAATCACGAATCACGATCACGTCACAAATCATAAAATTAATTTTTTATTAGTTACTTGCATGTATTATAAGCCTGTTTTATAGTATGTCTCCAGGCTTCACCCAATCACCACCACTGTATTCATTAATAAGAGTTTTTAAATTGGGGAGTTTTATGATACAGGCTCAGCTCATCGGGAAGTACAGCCATAGGCATTCGCATTCCTTCCTGTACAGCATGTGAGTTACAGTACTGTAAGTAGTGGTGGGCGAAGTGGCCCTAATTCACTCCACGAAGTGATTCATGGAGTAAAGCAGAATCAGTGGAGTACTCCACAAACTGCAATGTGAAGCAGAGTACTTCGCTTCATAATGAGGAACGTGAAGTCCATTGGCACCAATGACTTTACATTATTCTGCCTTCCCCAAACCACTTCTCCACCAATTTTAAGGTGAAGTATATTGAAATCAAAGTAATTTGCATCACCTCATCTTGTAATTGAGCTCCAAATGAAATTCTGCAGTGATTCATGGGATTGCAAGTCACATGGGCTCTAGGTTGTTCGGCACAGCCTCAGTTCTGGTCTGGGTAGTGTGTGTGTGTAGTGGTAGCTGGAGACAGTTTGTTCTCAGAGCTCTGCTATTCAAAACATCTGAACGCTGTTTAAAATGTCTTTCTGAATCATTTGTTTTGCTCAAAATTTAGTACATAGATTGTAGGAAACCCTTCTGTACTCATATCATCGAGTGTTTACTGTTGTGTGTGGATTTTGAATGTTAATTTAGAACAGTCAGTCTGTGTACTGTGAAGTGTGCATTGGGGGCGGAGCGCGTTTGTGGTGTAGGCACATCAACTAGGAGAAAAAGTCAGTCTTTCTGTTTTGGTTATATTTTTATTGTATAACTGTGTTAATGTACACACAGTAATATTTTCAGTAATTCTTGAAATTTTTTTGCTGATTGTTATGGTGCAGCAGTGTATAATCTGTCTGCTTAAAACATTTGGTTATATTACTAAAGGTTTTCACTTTGCTATGCATTACTTGTAGTGTGTGTGTGTGTGTGTGTGTGTGTGTCAGTGTGTGTGTGATGCGTGCAATTAAAACAGACACCTTTTATTCTGTCACAGAGTAATTGCAGCAGTGTGAACCTGCTATCCACTGCACCTGCATACATTTTTTGTACTGCTTTGTGGTATCTTTACTGGTAGTAGATTGTTACTGGCGTGCACTAATCCCTCAACTGGCAAAATGTATTCCTTTCCAGATTTGGATTTGTGACTTGTCAGCACTGGTTATGTGTTGTTGTGCCTTTTTGTATGCATCTTTTGAGTGCGCAGTGCAATCTTAATCTGTCTGTACGTTTGCAGTACTACATTAATTCTGAGAGACTGCATTTCTTGTTACGCTCTCATTTCACATCATCAGCATTGGGGAATTTTCTGGACACAAGACAGTAGCATTTCGTTAGAACTGGGGAATTTTCTGGACACAAGCATTTTGGGGACGCACATTAATTCCGGTGACTCTGTGTGTGACCACTGCATGCATGACTGAGTGAGCCATTAATCCTGGGGGACTTTGCATTTCTTGTTAAGCTCTCATTTCACTTCATCAGTACTGGGGAGTTTTCTGGATACAAGACAGTAGTACTTTGGGGATGCACATTAATTCTGGTGACTGTGCGTGCGGTGCTGCCAATATTGTCACTCTGCCTTACTTCGTGTTAAGGTGGAATAACAACTCAAAGTAATAACCACAAGGCAAAGTGAGCCTTTCCTATGGGGCACTCCATGTAGCAAAGTGCCAACGTGAAGTGGCCACTTCACATGCACTTCGCCAGTGGAATTTAAACTCACTGCATCTCTACCCACCTCCCTCTCTGTGAAGAAGTGCTTCCTGATCTCCCTCCTAAACATCCCACCCTCCAGTTCAAGACTGTGCCCCCTCATGTTATGGTTGCCACTCAGCTGAAAGAGACCCTCCTTATCAACCTTATTTATTCCTTTTTAGTACTTGAAGGTCCAAATCATGTTCCCTGTCTCTCGCCTGTCTTCCAGGGAGTATATGTTCAGTGCTCTCAATCTCTTCTCATATGCCTTACCCAGCTGACCTGCTGTCATCTTTGTAGCCCTCCTCTGGACCTTCTCCAGCAGGTTAATGTCCTTTTTGAGGTGTGGGCGCCAGTAGTGAACTCCATACTCTAGATGCGGCCTTACCAGTGACCTGTTCAAGGGCAGTATAACCTCCTCTCTCCTATTACTCATCCCCCTAGATATGCATCCCAGCAGCTTGTTTGCCTTTGCTGCTGCTTTCTTGCATGGTGTGGAGTGCTTCAGGTCACTAGTGATCATCACTCCCAGGTCCTTCTCCTCTTCCTCTGTTGCAGATACTTGGACTCCACCCAGGTAGTATTCTGTCCTGGGATTCTTGGCTCCAATATGCATAACTTTGCATTCCTTGGCATTGAAGCCAAGCTGCCAGATCTTTGACCACTTCCTCAGCTTTTCCAGATCCTTCTGTAGGTCCTGTATACCTTCACCTGTGTCCACTTTTCCACAGAGCTTGGTGTTCTCCACTAATAGCCACATTTTGCCCTCAATGCCATCTCCAATGTCATTGATGAAGACATTGAACAATACCGGCCCGAACACTGAGCCCTATGAGCCCCAGTGAGCCCCACTAGTTACCTCTCTAGTGCCAGAAAACTCTCCCCCCAAAATCTCCCTCTGGGTTCTATTCTATCCCTCAGCCAGTTTTTCACCCATCTGGCCATCTTTTCCCCAACCCCGAGATCCACCAACTTCCTGATCAACCTTTTGTGGGGTGCAGAGTTAATGGCCTTACTGAAATCAAGATAGAGGATGTCTACTGCTTGACCCCTGTCCACTGTCTTAGTGACACAGTCAAAGGAGCCAGTCAGATTTTTTGACACAAACTCCCCCCATGAATCCATGCTGCCTAACATCCTGAAGACCATGCTCCTCTAGATATTCCACCAACCTTTCTTTAGTATGGTCTGCATGAGCTTGCCCACAATGGAGGTCAGACTGACTGGTCTGTAATTCCCTGGGTCATCCTTGGGACCACATTTATGGAGCGGCACTACATGTGCTGTTCTCCAGTCCTTTGGTACCATTCCTGACTCTAGTGAACTGTTAAAAAGGTCTGCCAGTGGCCCTGCCAGCTTCTCAGCCAGTTCCTTTAGTACCCTTGGATGTACTCTGTCCGGGCATGGTGATTTGTCCACCTTCAATGCCAGCAGCTCCTCCCTCACTCTATCATCCTCTATCACTACATCTGTGTTCCCCTCCTCTCCCACTCCTCTTTTCCATCCTGAAGGCACTGGTCCATCCTTCTCCCTGGTGAAGATGGAACAGAAGTATTCATTTAGTATCTCTGCTTTTCTCCCATTATCCTCCACCCACTCCACCCCTTTCTTAAGCCAAACAATCCCTTCCTTTGTGTCCCATTTCTCATTTATATATCGAAAGAAAGCCTTCTCCCCCTTCTTAATTCCTTCAGCTATCTGCAGCTCCTTCTGTGCCTTTGGTCTCCGGACTTCCTTACTTGGCTCACTAGCCAGCCATAGGTAATTTTCCCTATACACCTCTCTCTTGGTCTTCCTGAGTTTTCTATAGGGCAACCTGTTTTCCCTTACTGCCTCAGCAACCCTGGAACTGAACCAGCTGGGTGATTTGGCCTTTGTGTTCTTCCTCCTGAGCCTAATGCACTTATCTGTGGCAACCAGTATTCCTTCCTTAATGATGGACCACCTTTGGTACAGCCCTATATCTGCTCTGGTGCCCGCCAGATGACGCCTTAGCACTTTGTCCATTTTCCTGAATGCCGCCCTCCCGAAATCCAAGATTGTGGTCTTAGTCAGTATGTTTTCCCTGCCCATATCCAACTGGAACCACATTGTGCAATGGTCATTTCCACCCCCTGGCTCCCTGACCATTATTTCCTGTACATGCTCCCCATTTTTGAGCACCAGATCAAGAATTGCCTCAGCTTTTGATGGTTCAGTGATGCCCTGAGTCAGGAACCCAATCTTCCAGGATCACCTGACTCATAGCACATGTTGTAGATGGTATGCTCCAGTCCACCTTGGGCAGGTTGAAGTCCTCTACAATTACTACCTCTCCTTTCCCTGAAGCTTCCTATATTTGTAAATTCAGTTCGCTGTCCCTCTCCTCATCCTGATTGGGTGGTCTGTAAACCACCCCCAACCTCACCTTTCTCCTTCTATTGGACCTTAACTGAACCCATAATGCTTCCACTTCCCCTTCCTCTGACTCCTCCCTGATGCAAGTTATTCTCTCCCTAATATAAACTACCACCCCTCCCCCCTTCCAGACAACCCTGTCCCTCCTGTATAGTTTATATCCAGGGATCGCAAGGCCCCAGTCATGGTGTGATGTTGCCCAAGTATCAGTTGCTGTAGCTATGTCCACCATCCTGTCTGCTAATAATGCCTGCAGGTCATCTGTCTTGGTTCCAGACTTCTCACATTCAGAGACACCACCCTCCACCTTGAATCTGACCTTCCTTCTGTTCCCTCTATTCTTCTATTCACATTTATGTCCTCTGTGTGTGCACCCCTCCATGTACCCTTGTTATATGTTCCTCACATCCTCCACCCTTTGCTAACTGTGTTCTTGCCTCTTCCACCTCCTCCCATCATATATTTTTAACCCAGTAAGGCCCACTAGGCACAAGTGCCTGTCTTAAGAGGTGACCTGGGAGCACTGGGCGGTCAAGTGACTTGCTCAGAGTCACACAGTATGCAAGTGGAGGTTGTGAGAATCAAACCCAGGTCTGGTCTGCTGGATGTATCAAGCTGGTTCACAGCTCATTACTGTAACCTCTAGGCTATACTGCCAGCCTACATATATATATATATATATTTTTTTTTTTTCATTGCAAAAATCTCCATAACTGCATCAGTTAGGGTTGATTCCACATCAACAAAAGCCTAGAAATTTGATGTTAGGGTTACTAACCCTACCCCCACCACACACACACACACACACACACACTCTACCCTCCACAGACCAACAGGTGCCGAGGTTTGCCATGGGGTCATCAGGCCATGCCAAGTGTAAACAAGTTGAGATGGTATAGTATAAGGGGATGGAGTGAGAGTTAGGACCGATGACCCCTAGGCACACCTTGGCACCTGTTGGTCTGTGGAGGGTGGGGTGTGTGGGTGTGTATGATTGGTAACTCTAACATCGAATTTCCAGACTTTTGCTGGCATGGAATCAACCCTAACTGATGCATTAATGGAGCTTTTGGCAATAAAATTCCCTTCTTTTTGAGAAAGTGAAATGTTACTCATATGGTATCAATAGTTGGGAGCACGGGCCCTCCTGCGCTCTCACTCACCCATAAGTGAAGATGCATAATGCAGGAGGCCCCTGTGCTCCCAGTTTTGAATAATGAGATGCATATTTGGGACTGTGGGCCCTCTGGATCCTGCACTGCCACCCATCCGTAAGTGTAGAGACATAATGCAGGAGGGCCCTCTGCTCCCAGTATTGCAAGATGGCTTCCATGGATGGGAATGCAGGACCCTCTGGGCCCTGCACTCTCACCTACCTATAAGTTTAGAGACATAGTGAAGGAAGGCCCTGTGCTTTTAGTTTTGCATAACATTATCCATAGGTGTGAGCGCTGGCCCTCTGGACCCTGCACTCCTACCCACCCATAAGTGTAGAAGCATAGAGTAGGAGGGGTCAGTGCTGACAGCGTAGCATAAATAGTATGCACAGGTGGGGCATGGGCCCTCTGGGCCTGCACTCCCACCTACCCATAAGTACAGACACATAGCACAGGCCTAGAGGCATTCCAAGTAACCCTTATAACACTTATTTGGCAATATCTCAGTAACAATATCAACCACAGAAAAAAATATTTTAAAGTTATATTCCTGACCTAGTCACTTCCACACTTGCTTAGTACACTTAGAGACTTAGAGGTGTACTAAGGTGCGCTTAGTGAAAAATGCATATCTCAAACTGTTTTCAAGATATACACACACCGCAGAGGACAGGAAGGAAAAGTATGCCTCTTTGCAGATGACACAAAGATCTGCAACAGGGTTGATACACAAGGAGGCATGGAAAGGATAAGAAAGGACTTGGCAAGGTTGGAGGAATGGTCAGAAGTATGGCAGCTTGGATTCAATGCAAAGAAGTGCAAAGTAATGCACCTGGGAAACAAAAACTCAGAGGAAGATTACACAATGGGGGGGAGGTAGTAACAACAACAAAAATGGAAAGGGACCTGGGGGTAATCATATCAGATGACCTTAAGGTTGGCAAGCAATGTGAGAAGGCAGTAGGGAGGGCTGGGAGGATACTGGGATATATAGGGAGAGGTATCACCAGCAGAAAACAGGAAGTTGTTATCCCCCTGTACTAACAGTTGGTGAGACCCCATCTGGAGTACTGCATCCAGTTCTGGAGACCTATCTCTGCAAGGACATAGACAGGATGGAGGCAGTTCAGAGGAGGGCAACTAAAATGGTTCAGGGTCTGCAAGAGAAGCGATACGAGGAGAGACTAAAGGAGCTTAATATGTATACCCTTGAGGAAAGGAGGAAGGGGGGGACATGATAGAGATGTTTAAGTACCTCAGTGGAATCAACAAAGTCCAAGAGGGTAGCATCTTTCAGAAAAAGAGATGTGCAAGAACAAGGGGACACAATTTGAAGATAGAGGGGACGGCTCAGGGGCAATGTGAGGAAGTATTTTTTCACAGAGAGGGTGATGGATGCATGGAACAGCCTTCCTGAGGAGGTTGTGGGGTCTAAAACTGTGGGAGAATTCAAGAATGCATGGGACAGACATAAGGCAATTTTTGTTGGGGGGTAGGAAGAAATATGCTGTTGGTTAAATAGGATCTGCAGCTTATCCTCTAGGTAGGGAAATGGGCAGAATAGGTGGGCCAAGTGATCCTTATCTGCCATCAAAGTCTATGTTTCTATGTTTCTTTGAAAGGTGGCACAATCAATACAATGTTAGCCTATGGGAAAAATTCACAGTTTTGGAGTATTGTAACTATGAAACTGATGAAACATTTTTCACCAAACCACCAAAAGGCACATCTGTGGTGCAAGGGCTTGCCTCCAGCGAATTTCAGCCCAAAAGTCCAAACCATATAGTGGCACTGAGGTGGCAAAGAAACTGTGGTTTTGGCAGATGCCACAATGCTATCCAATGGGGAAAATTCACAACTTCAGAGTACTGTAACTATGGAACCAAAGTAACTGTTTTCACCAAACCACCAAAAGGCACATTTGTGGTGCAAGGGTTTGCCACTCAGGAAATTCCAGCCCAAAAGTCCAAACCATGTAGTGGCAGTGAGGTGGCAAAGAAACTATGATTTTGGGGATTGTGCGGTCACAAATTCTGAAAGTACACTGCAAACTGCAAACATACGGTGTGACACTTTCGCAAATTTTCAAAAGTTTCATGCTTGTACTGTCGCAAATTGCAACAGTACAAACAGGCACATCAAAATAAACATATTTCTGACTCTTTTTCATGATGCATGGATGCTGTTCCTAGGACTCCATTTAGGTAAATGCAACAGTTGGTGTTTACCTAGAGGCAGTAGTTTTTAAACAACAGCATTTTTCTCCACTGTTAACTGAAAACAAGATGGTGGCAGCACGACAGCACAGAGGGCATGTGCTGTCATGCTGTCATGGATTAATCTGCTACTGTCGTGCAGAACATATATATTTTTTCCATAAGATATAATGGGAAGGACGAAACACGTGTCTATGTCTTCTGTTAGCACCCTTTGCAAACTGTGTGAAAGGCCTTTCGACACCATGCAATTCTGCTTAAAGTTGGACCGGCATAACATTCTGTGGTGATCTGCATATGCAGCCCATGATGCTTTGCATTGTGGGGGCATGTGTGATTTTGTATTTTCTTGAAACTTGGCTTCCCAGCCAAATGCCCTTTGGGGTAACCCTTGCCTCAGTGTTTACGCACAGAGGTTCTTTGTCTTTTATATATACACATATACATAACATGATTTTAATGTATACTTTTTCTGGGCACACTGCGGGTGCTGCTGGAAGCCTGTCTTGCCCCCTCAAACTAAGCAATTGCCTCCTTCGTCAATCAGGCCCCATATCCCCCATAGATTGCCCCCTGTGGCAGGGCCTGGAAGAGGAGTGTCATCCTTCCCCCACCCAGACACTCACATCCAGATTTGTGGGTTGGTGAACCAGTGATAGCATGGGGGGGGTGCAGGCAGCCAAGGCTTCATATAGCCTGTAACCATCATTTTCCATTTTTCTCCCTGCTGTCCCTGCTGTGGGATAAGTTCATGAACATAGAGGCATACAGCTGCTACAACCACAGCCCCTCCCTTCATGCTGCTCAAGCTACCAGCACTACCTCTGGGCCTCTACCTGGCGGCAGCCAAGGGTCAAGTCGACAAGGCTCCTCCCAGGAAAGAAGAGCTGTCCTCTGGATCTTGAATCCTCTTCCTCCCCTGCCAATCCTTGGTGAGCCAGGCTTGTTTCTGAACCCTGGTCACCAGCATTGTGTGATGTAAGGCACAGAGCGCCTCAGCACTCTGCACCACACAAATGGCCATTCAAAATATTTTTTGTATTCTTTACACTCAATAACCTCGAAACTGCCTAAGAGATTTTTACCAAACTTTTGGGATGTTTAGATGCAGTCATAAAAGGCGTGAATGCTAATTTTCAGGTCCCTAGGTCAAATAATATCTGATCTGTAAGTGGCCAAATAAAGTGATAGCCAACACCATCAGCAGACATATCGGGCCGTGTTGGACCATTTCGCATGCTGACATTTTATTGATATCACTTTCTATGCTTTGAGTAACATTACAATATAATTATTGCTGGTTCTGGCTATCACTGCATCAGAGTTTAATTGTGTAATACTCAACCATAACAATAATGGCACTGCTGCATCATTATAAAATACTATATTTCATATAAAAATATGTAAACATTTTTGTGTAAGATGTGCATAAATTTCTTGGTTCAGCAGTCTACTAAGCATGTTGCGCTTGTGCAACATAGTTTGAATAGTTAGTAGGTAGAAATGATTAGTATTGCAGATTACAATGAGTGCTTATACAACATAGATTTGGCTTTCTCCCATTCTGTCCCCACTATAATCTTTCTGAGGTACCTTGACAGCAAAAGAATACTCTTGAGGAGGATTCCACCTAGAGAGATGGCACAAAAAGAAAGTTCTGTAAGTTTAAAGGTACCTTAAAGAAGATGCCAAAAAGAACAGAGCTGACGACTCAAGCAGAATGGTCAGAAGACAAGTTACTTCCTATAAGGATAGATGGGGAGCAGCCAGAGGTAACAGATCAACTACAGAAGAGCAACCACCCAGAGTGTATAAAGCCAATATCCATGCCCAATTTACAGTGAAATAAGTTCTGACCTTCAGCATGGAGGAGAAGAAATTACCCTTTGTGGAGGAAACATCTGGAGAGCCAAGGCCTTAGTTCACCATCCAATCAGGTTTATTATTAACCACTAAAATTGAATTCTTATTACCCTAAATGGAGAATGATGAACTACAGAATTGACATGCTGCTTCTAATAGTAGGGAATACCACTTGTCCTCTCTTTCTATCTTGTAAATGAGACTTCCAGTCTCAAGAATGTGCTACAGGCCATTGCCCTGTAACTAAAGGAGTCCATGAATGTGTGTATGCTACCCTTGTAGGTGCACAATGGGCTAAGCATGAAGGCTAAAGTCATGTCAGGATTGCAGGCTTGACTCTGAGAAGAAGAAAAAGGTGTACAATAAACTGCTGAATAAGGCAAGACAGCCCAGATCCTATCCCTTGAAGTACAATATGAGGCCACTGCGCTGGATCTTTCATTTTTCATGTTCATTTTTATACTTGTTAGCTGATGAGCAAAATGTCCATTTTCACAAGTGACAAGTTGAATAAATATAATACAAACCCAACTCAGAAATACAGAACAAACAGGTAAACAGTAAACTTTTGGGGGCATTCCACCCACGGAGCTGCTGGGGACCCCATTTGGAAACCAGCTCTCCTTAACCTTTAGGGGCATTCCGCACACAAAGCTGCTGGGGTCACCATTTGCAAGCCAGCTTTCCTTAACATTTAGGGGCATTCCACCCACAGAGCTACTGGGGACCTTATTTGCAAGCCAGCTCTCCTTAACCTTTAGAGGAATTCCACCCACGAAGCTGCTGGGGACCCTGTTTGCAAGCCAACTCTCCTTAGTCTTTAGGGACATTCTACCCATGCAGCTGCTGGGGATCACGTTTGCAAGTCAGATCTGGACACTGCCAACTGAACCACACCAGGCTGCTGCCTGGATTTCAAATTTGGCACCTTTTTCTGAATGCCTTTCTACCTGCATTTCAGCTGGTTTTTCTTTGTACAACTGCTGTGTTTAGGACTATTCAGTGAACCTTGAAGCTTTTTAGGGCATTTGCAGCCACATTGAAGTTAAGTCTCTCAGTGCAATTTGTTTAAATCAGGCATGCAGCTGCTCACTCTGACCCAACTAATGAAAGATTTTACTCGGGGCAAATTGTAAAACATTATTCAGGACTAACTTTAAGTGCCTGGCACAGAGTGCCGCCTAATACTTGTACAGATTGATTTTTTATGCTGCTTCTTACTGCTACAGGCTGATCTCACCGAGGATTGCTCTCAGAGGGGAAGCGCAGTAGTATGCCCTGATCCGACCACAGCTGAGCAGTCTGGGCTGCTTCAGTTTCATTTCAGAGCCTGTCCTGCCCCCCAGTACCCTCCCACCCTTAGCCGTGTATACTTACATAGCTACCTGAACTCAAGTGGTAAAGTCAGGTTGTATCTTTTTTCTATTTGTCTACTTTCTCATTAGAAAGTTATATTATCTCACCACTAGGTGTCACATCTTCCCCTATATGCTTTAGGAAACCCCCTATCTGTATCTAGCAGCAGACTTCTGTTGTGGACTGCTGATCTATTAATTTTCACCAGCATTCTGTGCCCTCTGAATGCTGGTTGCCCTTCCAACCCTGACTCTCAGTCTGAGATGTTCTTATTTACCTTCCTTAGTTCATTTATCCCTATTCCATTGATCTTGCCCAGTCCTAACCCCACTTTGATCCCTCACAACCACTTCTTTATCTCTAATTGTTTTCTCCCCTTCTACTGCCACTCTTATTTCCGACTAGTTGCCTTCTTTAATCCCTTTTGCCATGATGACTAGGGCTGTTCTGTGTTGCCTAGCTTCCATGTTTACTGTCCTACTCACCCTCAACTCTCTATCCCTTCTCATGGGTACCCCCGCTCCCCTGTCAGTGACGTCCACCTGGGACTTCACCTACTCTAACATGGCGGCTGAATGTGCTTCCATGCCTACTCCCCCCAATGTAGCTCAGTCCAAAACCTCTAGGGTCACTAATGAGGCTCATTGTTCACAAGAAGCTTATCTCCCCAGATATAGTATCCTGGGCCATTGCATTTGCAATGCTTTGGACTACCATGTTATGCCTTACTTTAGCTGGTGATATTGAATCTGACCTGGGTCCTCAGGTCAGTCTTCTCCAAACTCATTCTGGGGCCACCCATCTTTTGCCGCAGGCTTCTGGACGGACCTTTGCCCACCTTAATATCCATAGTCTCATGGCCAATCTCACTGACCTGGAGGCTTGGGTCCAGGTTAATAATCCAGATATTCTCATGCTATCGGAAACCTGGCTAAAACCTACTGTCTCAGGTCAAAGCTGTGCACTACCGGGCTATTTCATGCACCAAGCCAACCTACCATCCACCAAAAGAGGAGGTGGTCTGGCACTGTATTACAAGGCTCAGCTGGACATCGCTCTCCATCCTACCCCCCCCAACAACTGCAAGGCCATACATGTGTTACTACTTCTTGGTGGAGCAAAGAAACTGCATATATTTGGAACTTATACACCTCCACATAATAGCAAGTTTGATCTTGAGGAGCTTATAGAACTTATTCCTGCCTTGACTAAAACAATGGGGTAATCTGTCTGGATGACTTTAACGTTGACTGGCTCTGACTGAACTCATCCTCCCTTGCTTCTACCATCAGCAAGGCCAACCATTCCCAACTCATCTCCTCCCCTACTTGAAAGTCACCGAATAGTCCCAGCTGTACTATGATTGACTGGATTCTCACTAACCAGAAGGATTGTTATTCCCCTGCTGGGGTTTTACCTGATTTAATCAGTAATCACTTCCCAGACTTCTGTGTGCACGGCGCCTCCCCTTCCTCCCAACCTCACAAAGTTCTATCCTTTGCTAACTTCTCCCAATTTGACCCTGTTGAGTTCCTACTTAATCTTAAGCACACTGACTGGTCTCCCCTATTCACTACCAATGACATCAACCAGGCCACCGACTATTTCAATACAACCTTACTTGCCTTACAGCACAAGCACATTCCATACTCTATGCGCAGGGTCAGAGAGAAGGTGATGAAGTGGCTGAACCACTCTCTCCTGCAACTGCTCAAGTAGCATGATAAGCTTTGGTTGAAAGTGGAAGTCATCCTCAAATCCGACTGACTTTGTTGAGTACCGGGCCTTGCAAAATACCTGCAAGTCAATCCAGGTTGCCAAGAGCAACTACTACAGTGGTCTCCTACATTCTTCAGCCACTGACCCCAGGAAATACTGGAACCAGATTCATGATAATACTAAGCCACTGACTCCCAAAGACATATTATTAAATGACTCAGTCTGCAACAATGCCTGCACCATTGCTAATGCCTTCAACTCACTTTTCACTGAGGTTCCCAATATCTCCCCTTCAGGACCCAGTGACTCCAAGCTCCCTCCTACAGCTGCTCCACATACTCCTCCTGCCATGGGGCTTTCTCCTATCTCTTGCCTGGATGTTCTTAGGTTATTACAGTCCATTCCCCTCCCTGGCAGTGCTGGACTGGATGGTATTGAACCTAGGATATTCAGACTTGGTTCCCCACTCTTAGCCACTCCTGTTACTTGGCTTTTAAATCTGTCCATCGGCACCTCCATAGTGCCTTTTGCCTGGAAATCTGCCAGGATTATACTGGTCTTCAAGAAAGGAGACACTAAAATTCTGTCCAATTATTTCCCCATTGTGCTACTACCTACCTACCCTCAGCAAGACGTTGGAAAATGTATTCACCATCAGATCTCCATTTTTTAAGCTTCAATCTTCAGTTCAACATGGCTTCCGGGCTGGTCACAGCACCACTACAGCTCTTACCCTGTTCACTAGTGAGGTTTAAGTCCAACATGGACAAAGGCCTACTTACCGGGGCTCTCTTCATTGACCTCACTAAAGCTTTTGATCTGGTTAATCACCCTCTGCTCATGCATGAACTGCATTCTTTTGGTGCCTCTGGATCTAGCTTATCCTGGATCAGCAGATACCTCTCAAACTGTTCCCAATCCTTTCCTTCAATAAAGTCCTTTCATCTCTGGCTCTCATCTCCTGTGGCATCCCACAAGGATCCATTCTGGGACCCTTGCTATTTTCCATTATTGTTAACCATTGTCCCACTTCCTTTACCAACTGCAACTCCATCATGTACGCTGATGATCTGGTGCTCTACTCAGCCACTCGTTCTGTGCCAGCCTTAATGTTCACCTATCATCTGTGTTCCAAATAATTCAATCCTGGCTCCAAACTAACTCCCTGATCCTCAATTAACCAAAGACCCAGGCCATTCTTTTTGGGTTTGCTAGAAAAGTTCATGCTGGGACCTCTAAGCTTTGCATGTGCTGCTGTGATGGGTCTATAGTCCTGCCCATGGACTCCTTTAAATACCTTGGAGTGACACTGGATCCCACTCTTGATTTCTTCTCCCATTTAAATGAGGTATGAAGAACCATCGACATTAAGACTGGTGTCGCACACTGGGTGTGTCACTCCCAAACCCCTGCTGCTAGGATTTCAGTGGCTAGAGGAGCCTTGCTCCCTAGGCTTCAGTATGCCCTCCCCATCTTTTCCCATGCTAACATTGGTACTCTTCATAAATGGGACACCACCTAAAACAACATCTGCAGATTTGCCCTGTTGGCCCCTCGCCTTACTCACCACTGTCTCCTGTACTCCACCCTATACTGGCTGTCCCCCCTAAACCTGCACTCATACACTCTGGGTTGCTTCACTGACTCTTTGACAAGACAACCCCCCCCCCTTGACAGCACTGGGGCTATGCTCACCACGGTGCCTCACTCCCACCTACAGAGATCCTCGAATTCCTCTCCGCTCTCCATCCGGCACTGTTCTTCAAAATTGGGGGAACAAGCTTTCTCTTACTTTGTCCCCAAATTTTGGAACTCTCTACCTCCCAGTCTTAAGTACTCTCTATCTCACTCCTCCTTCAAGACTGCACTTTTCTCCTATCTACATGCACTTGATTCCTGTGACTGTCGCTAACCAGCCTCTTCTTCTCTAGCTTTCCTAAATCTAACTTACCACTCTTACTGTAATTATTGACTGCTTTGTCTTGTTCCCATACCTGCTTCCTTCTAGCCTGTGAGGATGGCCACTGCTAAAATTATGTTGTATTTCCCTGACTATCCCTGTGAGAATATCTATCAGTTTTGTATTATTTACTACTTTGTACTTCACCATTGTCTTGTTTTTGTCAACTGTTTATTGTACTCTTCCAGGTCGTGCTTGAACATAGGCAGGGTTTAGCCTACCTACCTGGCCAACAAAAGCTAATAAATAAATAAGTACACTCATTCTTTTTAAAAAAAAAATGTTTAAGTCTGACTATGAAAGATTTGATAGTTGTGCAAATAACAACTATCAAATCTTTCAAAGGATCACTCATAGGAGTGATGAGCACTAGTAGGGCAGAAAGGCACTGGAGTAAATGCCAACTAGTTGTTGGGTGAGTGCCTGGTAGTCATTGGGGCACTGATCCTGTAGTACATATGGCTTTGGAAAATGAAGCCTGTAAGGAAGTATGATGGTATGAAAGTGTTGAGCTGTGAGGGCAGGAGCTGAATGACAACCTGAACAGTCTGGTGGGAAACTGAGGCAGGCAAAGCAGCAAGCCAAACTACGAGAGGAATGAATGCCAAGAAAGCCAAAAAAGTGAGAGCATGGGCATCCATGGCAGAATGATCAGCTATAACTTGTTAGAGCAGAAGGATGTCAAGGAAGAGCACAGGAGCAAAGAAAGCTGGAAAGCAGCAGTCCTAGCAAGAGCAGCAAAATAATGAGAGTAAACAACCACAGCACATACAGTAAAGGGAGCAGCAAAGTAGGAGCAACAAGCCCAAAAGGGGAGCATCACACATGGAGGGGAGCACTGAAGGCACAGAAAGACCAGATAAGAAAACAGAAGCAGCAGAAGACAACAGCCAGGAACACAAATCTAAAGGGAAGCAAGAACACTGCAGAAGAGCATATGGTTAACCTGGAAGCAGAGGGAGCCTGGGGTACAACTCAGAAAAGAAAGCAAGAACAGAGGGATCAAGATAAACAGCAAACCCAGAGGTATGGAGGTAACCAGACCAAACAGTGCAGCACAACGCAGTGAAGGAAGAGATAATGCAGGCATACTAGAACTGCTAGCATTTGAGAAGTACCACAGCCAGGACAAGACTGAAGGAAGTGGAGGTTGCCCTTAGAAAAACAAAAGTGTGATGTGTACATGCAGAATACATGCCACATGCTTAATTGTGCAATCTTTGCATGCAGTTCACATACACAAAGTGAACCTAAGTAAACCAGGACTAAAAAGCACATCAGGTTCACATACTGCAAGCTCGACATGTGTGCAGCAGGTAAGCAGGTGTGAACATCTTCTAAAACTCACATCAGGTTCACATATTGCATCCTTAACATGAGTACAGCAGTTAAGCTGGTGTGAACATTATTTAAAAATTACATCAGGTTCTCATGTTGCATGCTTGCCATGTGTGCAGCAACTAAGCAGGTGCAAATCTCATCTAAAAAAACACATCAGTTTCTATTTCTCACACTACTGCTAGCAATTATAGCTATTAAAATGCCCATTTCATTGATTTTCCATTACAATTAGGTAACCTCATTAATTCTGGTCATTTTGTAGGTTGTTTAATAGCTTTTGATTTTTGTCATTAAATCGCCATTCATTTGTAAAGCATTGTTTGCTTACTGCATTAAATACCTAGGATACAGTTAGCCAACATCCCCATTTCAGATGTGTAAAGAGGGGCCTTTGTGCTATGAAGCCTGCCCTTTTTGTTTTGGGCTATGCAAATGCCCTTATGCATTTTTAGAGCTACAAATGTGTTTCTCCATGACTGTTCTGGCTCACTTACTTTCCCTTTGTCATTCTGTATGGAGCATATATACTATGGCCATATTTGGCACTCTTTCTGCTGAGTAGAGTCTTGGAAGCATGCACTATACCTCACATTTTGTCACTGAAATGAGAGACATGGATACTCAAAATGAGGGACAATGAGGGACACTAACCCTCACAATGATCAGGACACATCCTGAAACATGGAGGTGCAGTACCTCAGAGCACAGTGGAGATCATTGCATTTACTTGTACTGATATTAGCACCTGAGAATGAATTTCTACCATAAAGCATGGGTGCCATTTAGGTAGGGCAGAGGGGTGCAGTTTCCACATTTGTGCTTAGGTTGTTCTTATGGTGTGGCAATAATGGCATTCAATTCAGATTTAATCTTTTGCACAATAAGTGCCCCCCCTGGCCTGTGTGCACTCCCACTGCAGGTGCACTCCTGACTTGACTGTGTCTGTATTGTGTTTTCCACTTTCTCCACCTATTAGCAGCAGGGCCATCAGACATGATATGGAGGAGCTCCAGCCAAGCAAGAGCACCTGAGTCCTGTGAGTGCAACACTGTCTTTCCCACCAGAGGAGTCGGTGAGTACTGAACTCTCAATAGCAGTGTTGTAGTGGCATATTTTTGTTGGTCTACTCTTAGTGAGTCTCTGTGTCCCTTAGTGGTTGAAAGGGCTGGAGGTGAGCTAGAAGCTAACTTGAGACTAGGCTGCCTACTTACTCTACTAGGCTTGCCTCACAAAACAAGCACAGACCTCCTACAGCAGCAAGCTAGGCCTAGCAGCAGCAGTGAAAGTGGTGTGGGTACCCTTTATAGCAAGCAACACAGGTTGGGTGGGTTTGGTTGGTGAGGTGACTTGGTCACAGACCCTGTTGGGGACCTGGGATGGTCAGTTTTAGCATCCAGCTTCTGGCAAAAAGATGGAGGAGGAGCATACTGAAAACTGGGTTGATGGCACATTGGGCCAAGCTGCAGGTTCTGGTCAGATGGCCAGGTAATTAAAAGTTAATTTTGTTTTCAGGGGGATTCAGAAAGGAGGCGTGACTGATATATTGATGTGCTTTTCATGTTTCTCTGCCTTTGGGCAGCTTCTCGACCCATATGGGATGGATATTGGATGGAATGGAGTCAGGGAGAGAAATAGGACAAAGTAGTCTTTTTTTGGAGGGGGGTTCAGAACTTCAGCCAGGAAAAAAATTGGCTAGTAACTGGATGGGTTTAAGCCCAAATCTGATGCACTGTTTCAGGGTATAGACAGATGAATCTTATACATTTGAATGTTTCCTGATTTTTATTTAACTTTTCAGTCACAACAAATACGTTTTACCTTTTAGAGATGTTCCAGACATTCTAGAGCTTGCTGCCTAGGGCCTACCTAGCACCTGGCCTCCACTGGTTGTTGGCTCCACTCTGCTGAAATCTGGAATGGCACCCCAGCCATTAAGTCTGAATTTACAGGACATGCTCTGTGTAAGCAGCATGTTTTCCATGAGGGATGGATGAGGGGCAGAGCATTTTTCAAGGGTAAAATGAGTGCTGTCCCTTGCATTCAGGGACAGTTTAGTGGTATGGTATGCATAGACTATTGGAGCCCACTATAATCAGACTTATGCCACCCCCCCCCCAGTAAAGTTGACCTTCACATCTCCATGCTTAGGCACATTATGACACAGGGCAAGGGAGAGAGCAGTGGTGCACCCCACTGAAATGAATGGGGTATTTTTTTATTACTATTTTATGCATTATTGATGGAGTGTTGGAGATTAATGAAGGCCACCGCTCAACTAACAATGGCCTTGTTAATAGAACAGTGGCCTTCGTTACTTTCCAGCTCACCATCATAATTTATAACATAGTAATAAAAAGTAACTCTATTCATTTCAAGGGAGCACGCCCCAGCACTCTAACCCATGGACATCATCTCTAAAAACTCTGCCTCTTGCTCCCTAGTACTCAGGTAAGAGACGCTTGACTTATATCTATACTTGGTGGGTTGTCTGTAGCAGTGTGGCTGTACCCACTACAGTGTGTGTGCCTGGAGGGGAGGAACTGGCCATGTGGGTGGGTGTCAAGTCATTACTACTTTTGTGTTTGCCCTTTAAAGTCTGTTTGGATAGAACCAAAGCTATGGAGAGAAAATAGTAGGAGTACAGGCCATATACAAGTAATTAAGTAGTTTTGTGGATAATTGTGTGTATTGGGGGTAGGAGAACCACATATGTTTCCATTGGTATGTGTGCTACAGTTCAGCTGTGCAGCTGAGACTGGGGGGGCAAGAAAACTAAAAAAGTATATCTGTGGCTATAAGCATGCTGCATGCATGCAGATGTATGCAGATTTGTACTGAAGTACAAATGAGCCATATGTATGCAGGCAGTATAGCTTAGTGGTCAAAGGCACTGAACTGCAAACCAGGAGGCCTGAAGACCTGGGTGTGAGTCTCATCAACCTCCACTTGTATACTGTGTGGTCTTGAGCAAGTCACTTAACTTTTATATATGCAGTTATTAGTGACCACTTGCTTTTTTGCATGCATGCCACATGCATGGAGTCTGTTCCAATTTAACAGAAAAGCATGCTTTTCACACTTGCTTGCTGCACGCATGCCACATGCATGCAATCGGTTCCAATTTAACATTTTAAGCATGCTTGCAGAATACATATCACATGGGTAGTTTTATGTATACAACATGAAAATATTTCATATAATTATTTCTGTAGCTGCACCACATTAAGCAGCAAAGAAAATTAGCATTTAAATGATGCTTTCAGCATGCAAACTTCAGTAGCACTTTGTGTGGGCATGGCGTGAGTTACCCACTTTCCCCATGAAACCCTAGCCATTGCCTTCTAAATCTGCCATTGGATGCATACTAGAAGGTCTGTTTCTGTGTTATAATAAACCAGTATTCTCTTCACTCGTACATACACATTAGGACAAAATACATATGGCCCATGTCCCATGTAGGTGCATGCTACACTGTTCAGGATCTTTATGTTTAGCTCCCCTAAACAAAATTACTGCACATTATACACTGAATAGAAAAAAATCCTGAAAGCTGATTGACCTACATGCAGTTCCAGCTGTCATGTTATTTCAGGACATCATAAGATGAAATTAATATAAAGAAAACATAACACTTTTATTTGTTCTACAGAACATATCATTACAATACACCATTGCAGGGCATATATTTTGATAGGTAATGTCACTTTTCTGGTGGTTGAGTGCACCTTGTGCTTCACAATGTACCCTTGAGTTAATGGGTGGTATCTGATTGATGGGTTCTACTCTGAATTTTCAAGTGATCTTGAGTTGTTGATATGGGAGCCTGATGAGAATTATTTGTTTGTTTGTTTGTTTGTAAAATTTTATTTTTATACAGGAAATACATTTGTTGGGACATCAGTCCTGTTTTCAACAAAGTCCTGTTTTGAAAATAACACACAATACATAAAAACAAAACATTACATCACATTCACACTACCAATATTACTTAAAACAGGTACATGTTAATTGCAAATATTCTCTTATTTTGCATTTGAAGGTAAATAAATGTTCAATAACCTTCAATCGTAGGGGCAATTTATTCCAGTAATAAGCAACAGTATTCTGAAGTATTACATCTCCATGCTTATTATAAGATCTGGTCATAGGGATTTCTTTACCAAAGGATCTTGTATGAATAGTTAATAACCTATCATCTTTATTTATAATATGATCAAACAAACAATGTCTAGGTTCACCTTTCAATATTTGGTAACACTGTTTGTACCAAATATAAACCCTTCTCTGTGTCGGATCTATCCAATTTAATTTATTATATAAGTCACAGTGATGCACCCCATGCCTACTTCTTGTTATAAATTTACTCATTTTATAATAAACCAGATTTACTTTATTTAACACTGTGATGTTAGAATGCATATATAATATAGATCCATATTCTAAAACTGGAATTAACAGTTGTCCAACCACTTTCTCCCTTACTTTCTTGGTCAAACTTCCAGCTACCCTTCTTTATACCCCTAATTTTGAGATACCTTTTTAACCTGTATACAAACATGTTCTGAGTCGTTAAACCACCAGCCAATTTGTACACCCAAATATCTATAAGTATCAACTGCTTCAATCTGAATATTCCCAACTAGTTTTATTTGTAGTTCAAATTTCCCTCTGTTTTTAAATCCACCAAATACCGTACTTTGTGTTTTTTTTTAATTTAACAACAAACCACATTGGGGTTCTTGAATGCAAGCTGTGCTGATTATCATTAATTGCACTAAGTCCTTTACCTGATTCCATAGCTTGTGGGCTGCCCCTTCTTATTTCCCTGCAGTGACTGCAATTGTGGAACCCTTATTTTGGTTTATTGACTTTGATCCAGTTTGGCTCTATGGCTCTGGTGTGGACTGCATATGGACCTGCTTCTTTCTCCTGGCTTTTCCAGAACTCTTTTGGGTGCCTAACCTTGGCTCTGTTAAATTCAAGCACAGTGTTTTATTTTTGTGTCTTAAAATATATCTGTAAGAGATTTATTTTTTTGAGCATGGGAGCCTTCTGCCTATTTAATGGATGGGTGAGCTGACTATTGCTCCCTTGCTTTCTTTGTTGTGTGGTTTTCTGAGTCAGCTGGGAGATCATTCAACAAGTTTGGTCTTTAGTTTGCTGCGCCTGTGTTCCTTGATCCCAGCTACCTACAGGACAGATGACTGCACTACCTTCTATGGGGGGTACCCTCCTGTATTGCTTTCAGATACTCTTCTTTTTGTCACTACCTTTGTGTTCTGTTGGGTGCTGTAACTTTGGCTTAGGAATTCACTTCGACGCAGGATTCTATGTCGAGTAAGGGATATGTTTTTACATGGCAATTCAAAAAAGGATTGTGTGTCTCTGTTCAGGTTTTGTTTCTTTGTGTGGCTTATCTGTTAACAGGTCCTGCTATCTGTTTTGTTTTTGGGCTATTTGCTGTACAGTGCTCTGAGGTTTTACTTTTTGCTGGCCCATTTAGTGCATAATGTTTTCTTTTTTTTATTTCATGCAAAAGCATCACAAATAAAATGCAAGCCACAATAATCTTATCCTAGCGATGCTTCATTTCAATGAGGGATTTCCTGTTGTAGTACCATCTTACATCATTCAATTGACTTCAACGGAGGATTCTGCTTTGATACAGGACAGTGCATTGCAATAAAAGTTCTTCGATTGTTGCTTCTGCTCCGAGTCAGGATTTTATTTTGACTAAGACTGCTGTAGATTTGGACTTCCTTTTTTTTTCTATGAGTGTTGCTGTTTAGAGTTGTATATCTGGTCCTTTACATTTTGCTGACCTATATTTGTTACATAACACATGTAAATTACAATGGGCTTAGGGAGCTCCTCTTGAGATTTGTTTAATTTGTAGGAGCGTAATCCTTATGGGGCTGATATCCCCTATATAGTATGTTGTAATCCCATATTATAAATACTGTAGTTGGGGCTTTTCCTTATTTATTATATTATAAAAAGTTTGCTTTTTTCTTTCTTTCTTAGTTGGGTTTTTGTTGATAATGGGTTGTCTTAGTTTCTTTTTTTCATGCTGGACTTCATTGATGGGTGGGAGCTGTGGGGAATTAGGATATTTGATGCTCGCATTAGCTGGTGTCACATTCCAAGACAAGGGTGGTAGTATAATTAATTCCTCTGCAGGAATGGTTTACAGGGCTCGGGATCTGTTTCTGTTAACTGTTATCTGGGTGCTCAATTTATAGCTTTGCTTTTTATCTGTAATTTTAGACCCCTTTTTTACTTAGGTGTTAATGTTAGTATCCCCCCAATTCCATTCATTTACTGTGGAACTTATGTTACTCGGGACAGTTACTTCCTTCACTGGTTTGTTAGTTGGTTTGCTGGGATAGTGAGGGTTCATTGTATTTTTATAGGGGAGAGGATGGATTTTTGGGGGGTAATCAGGGGTGGTAGATGTGGGGAGTTTGGGTAGGTAGATACTGGTTATTAGTATATTTGACTTTATGGGTCTTATTTGTTATTGGGGTGGATCTTTGGTGATGTCCCAGAGAAGAACAATTCTGGTTCCACTGCAACCCTATATGGTTTTACTACAGGCAATTACTGCATATTATGGTTGGTCTACTCTTGTTGGGGTACTTTGTCCATTTTTTTATCTATTAAAAAACTTGATGTACTGGGGTTTTTGAATCTGGGAGGGATGGGGAGCCTTGAAATAAGTCTTTGTTTTTTGTCAGCGGTCTTGGGTGGGGGTGGCGGTCCACCACCAGAGGATAGGACTACTTTCAATAGGTTTTAATTAGTTTTCTTTTCTTTGTACTTGACAGTGTAGTCACCTATTGATGCATGTCTAATGGTGATTGCACTTAGTTTTTTTCATGGACTATAAGAGGTGCTAAGTCTCCTACCAAGAGGGCTAAGGTTCTTCTTCACTTACACAAGCTTCAGATGGATGTTGCTTTGCTGCAGTAAAACCACCTGCCCCCATCCCAGGTCTCCTTTTTTCAACATTCCTGGGCTGGCAGGCATACGGGGCAGGTTCTGACTCCTGTAAATAGGACATTGCCATCTTAATAGCTAGAAGAGTACCAGTTCACCTTCTTCAGGAAGTACCAGATCCTTAGGGCTGGTTTCTTATTCTGAGGGCCTACATGGCCATCTGGAAATTGTCCTGGGGGTTATTTATGAATCCACTGTGGATGACCCTACATTTTTCACTGACTTAATGTCCCTGTTGGCCCCTTGGCCCTCTCTCCCTACACTTCTTGCAGGGATTGAAATGTGTTTTTTTGTAATTTTCTTGATAGATCTGGTTGATGCTGTCTGGCCTTATCTCCAGGGCAGTTGGCTCTACAGGAGCTTATGGATTCTTTGGGTCTCGTGGACCCTTGGAGAGCACTCCACCCAAATCACAGAGAATACTCTTTTCACTCTTTCCCCTCGTAACTCTTTTTCTAGGCTGATTACTTTTTGTTGGGGGCTGAGCATCTCTCTGGAGTTATTTCTTATCAATATGTTGCCATAGTAATTTTGGATTGCAATCTTATTCTCCTCCAATGGTGCCCTTCCTCTTCCTTGGAGTGTGATAAGGTTTGGAGATTTAATAACCAATTGCTTAAATCTAAACATTTGTTGAAGCATATACAGTCATGCATTACCTCTTTTCTGGAGTTTAACTCCCCCTCAATGGTTAAGCTTGATTATGTAGTGGGGGGTCTTGAAATGTGCTCTCAGAGGACAGCTGATCCAACTGGCTTCAAAATGTAAAAAAGTGGCTTTAAGGGAATTGACCTCTTTGTTAGAGCGCATCAGAGCTCTGGAGAGACATATCTCTTCTACCTCATCCCAATCAGACTGGGAATCCTTGGAATGGTTCGGGCTCAGTATAATACATTATTGGGTGAGAAAGCAGAGCATTTACTGTTGTGCACAAAGGTGAAATATTTTGATCAGGGTCAGAAGGCCGGGAAACTTGTGGCTTTACAGCTTCATTCCCGAACTATTGCTAGGATAGCCTCTTCTATCCACACTGCCTCTAGTCAGCTTCTCACCTCCCCTCGAGATATTGTGGCTTATTTTAAAAATCATTACCTACAACTATATGCTCTGCTTTCAGCACCCTTCTGTCCTACCCAATTGGAGTCTTTTCTTCAGGGCACAGAACTACCTCACCTGACCGACTCTGATTCAGACTCTTTTCAGGTCCCGATATCTTTATCCAAAATTCACTCTGCCATTGATTTTCTAGAATCAGACAAGTCTCAGGCCTGGATGGATACACCATCAATTTTTATAAAACATTTAAAATCTTGTTGGCCCCCTGTACTTTTAAAGACCTTTAACTATGTTTTTGATGAAGGCCTCTTGGATCTCTCCCTTACTGAGCCATTATTGTGGTGCTTCCAAAACCTGGCAGGGATCACCTCCTGGTTCCAACTATAGACCAATAGCTCTCCTTAATGTGGATCATAAAATTCTTGCCAAAATATTGGCTAATAGGTTGTGCCAGGTTTTGGGTCCCTTCATAAGTCAGGAGCAGGTGGGGTTCATTCAGGGGAGTCTCTCCACTCACCACCTGTGCTAGCTTTCCCATCTTAGCATTGCATGCAGAGACTCTGGTGCTCCTGCAGTGTTGGAGTCCCTGAATTCAGAGAAGACCTTTGATCGGGTCTAGTGGGACTATTTGTTTCATCTGTTATCCAAATATAATATTACCCACTCTTTCATTAAATGGGTTCAGGTGCTCTATTCTTGCCCCTCAGCTCAAATACTCTGTAATGGGGTCCTCTCATCTTTGCTAACCCCTACAGCAAAGTACTAAATAAGAATGTCTGCTTTTGCCCTATTTGTTTAATTTATTTTTAGAATCCTTGATCAGGAAACTTAATGCCTGACCACAGGTTCTTGGTATGCCTTTTGGGCCATTCCAGTATAAATTATCGGTTTATACGGATGACATCCTGTTGCACGTTGCATCTCCCACTTCATCTCCAACTGTAGCCCTGGAAATTATTAACCATTTTGGTCACATTTCAAATTATAAGCTAAATATAGCAGAAACTGAAGTTATACCACTTAACTGTGCAAACTTATGGGATGAGGTGGTGCAACTGAGCCCTGTCTGGATGCAGGATAAGCTGAAATATTTGGGCATTTATCTGAGTGTCTTACCTGCTAAATTGAAGCAATACAATCTAGATTCAGTTGTCACCCATATAAAAATAAATTTGGAACAGTGGTCCTTGTTACCCATTTCCATGTGGGGATGTATGAATATCATTAAAATGAACATGCTCCCCTGTCTTCTGTATCCCCTCTATATGTTTAATTATGCCTTACAGTTTTGGTTTGTGCTGGTCAATAGGATCCTCTCCTCCTTCCTTTGATGGGGCAAATTTCCCCACAGAGCTCTGTCCAAGCTTATGCACTCCAAGGAGATGGGGTATCTTCAGACTCCCAATCTCTTTCTTTATTATCTAGCCATTCATTGGACTAGACATTTTCAGTGGCTAAGACTGAAATCTGTGGATAGTGCCCAGGTTTATGTCCCTTAATGGCTGGACATAGATAGCTTTCAGTGCTTGCACCTAGGCCTGGACACTATGGCACTTCTTTTGTTCCCCATAAGCACCTTCCTCATCCTCTGTGGTGTTCACTTCTGGAGACATCCCTTTAAGTCCACCTGCAATTATGTTCCCTGGTCAAAATACAGCTGTACAGGGATACTATTCAACCCCTGTTAAGGTATCCTAATTTCAAAATAGCTAGGTGCTCACTAGCTCCTTCTATCCATTTCCTGAAGTGGACACAGTGAACGATCTCCTCTGAGATTGTGAGCTGATAACTTTTACGAAGGCTCAGGATCAATATCATTTGGCCTGTCTCCTCATTATTTAAATATCTCCAACTGAGGCATATGTTATTGCACCATTTTGGTACCAGCCTTTGAGATAGACCTTATGGGAGCCATATTCTCCCTCTGGCTCTCAATGCACCTACTTCACATGTTATCTCTTACTACTATCATAAGTTACTGTACAGGACTGGGTGTCTAGTAACAAGGGACCCACATTTTATTACTGGGATCAAGCTCTTCCTGAAAATGGTCTGCAATTAGCCCTGTATTTGGAAACATGTATATAGATACATCAAATGGGATAGGTGCTATTTTATGCAGTTCCAGGTCCTACATAATCTTTACTATACCCCCATTAAATTGCATAAAATGGGAAAAATGTCCTCAGATATCTGTTCCCACTGTACTAAAGCAGCTGGTATGTTGTTTCACATTTTATGGTCCTGTGAAAAAGTGATGCCCTTCTGGGACTCTATCCAGGCACATTTAGATCCTTTGCTCGGGTCAGCCAATGCATTTCTCACTGAGATTTGCTTGTTGGGAGAATACAAACACAAGTTGATGGGTAACAAAAGGCCATATATGTCTCTGATTTCAGCCTGTGCAAAAAACATTATTCTCTGACACTGGCTTGATCAGAATGTCCCTCAATTTATTGAATGGTAGAGAGAAATCCTTTTCACCCTCCAAGCTGAACACCTTATAACTAGCATGATGGATTGACTCAATAGATACAAAGAAATTTGTGATTCACTCTATGTGTTATTGACAACTTGAACCTCTTTTTTCCTTTATTTTTTGTTGTACTTGGGCTGTTTTCTTTAGCTGGTGTCCGTCCTATCCTGGTTGTGGCAGTCTCTGGTGGTGGTGGCAAGGATTGGGTGTGGGTGATGGGGGGTAGTTGTGAATTAGATTTAGAATGTGTATAGTATTATCTGTACCTTAATGTATTAGTATTGCCTGCTAAGTTTTAATTTATTTGTTTGTGTCTACATGGTGTGTTTCAGGCATGCTCTTGCTATCATTCCTGAGTTTCTTTATCTTTGTGTTTATGTACTTTTCAATAAAGTTTGTTCAATTTGAAAAAAATAAATGCTGGCAAACAAGTGCAGTACTAGTTGGGTGCTGTACTGTTGGGGTGTGCCATCCTTCAGATGAGATGTTAAATCAAGGTCCCTTCTACCCATCTCCAGTGCTGTCCTGCTGTGTGTCCAGATGGAAGTAAAAGAACCCAAGGCACTTTTCACAAGAGTAGGTGAATTGTTTATTAAAGAAAATCAAATAATTATGCAATAAACATTACAGAATTACAAGTACAAATGAAATAAAGTGAAACATTATGAAATACATAGATCAAAATGCAAAAACAAGAGTAGGAAAACTGAGCAGTAAAGCCATCAAGTAAGAAAAACACAGACATTGCATAACTTCAAGCAAAAAAGGGCTATAATAAGCAACAACAACAAAAAAAGAAATATGATTATGCTAGTCTTCTAATTACATCCAAGGACACTATTTGCTTCATAAAGCCAGAGGCAAACAAGTATGGTCCAAGACAAAGTGATTCCTCATAGCAGTACCAATCATGTTTAAAAGCATATTTTGAACCATCCAGCCTGATGGCTCTGAGGGTTGAGGTGCTGGACACCACACCTCATGCCATGCTGGTGACCTGGGGTCGGGAGTGACCTCGGGTTGCCGGGGGTTGGCAGGGAAGGGAGGGGATTGATCAGCTAAAAGACTGCTTTCCTCACCCAGGAAGAGGGAAGGTTGTCGTCCCGCTTCTTGGCTGCCCACTAGTGGAGACAGGAGGGCAGCACCGGAGGTCAGGAGACAAAGAATGTGCACTTCCACACCACGAGGGGAAGGGGGTATATGGGGAGAAAATGGAAACAAGACTGGAAAAAAGTAATATGGGGAAAACAATGTGTATTTTGATCCAAATATAATTTCTGCAGAACAAATTTACAATGAACTTGCCAAATCAAAACTTTAGTACAAGAAATAATAACAACATGGAAGGGTCAACATTGGAAGAATGGTGTTGTACATCCCCGTATATCAGCATCTCATAAGAAATAGAGGTCCAAAAAGAATCAGAAGAAGTAGAACCCAGAAGAGACCAAAACCATTGGAGAAAGGGAGAGTCAAAATACAGGTGACGAATGGTTTCAGACTGGATCACATAGCCACTTCTAAGGCAAAACCATTTAGTTATACTCTTATGTTTATTGTTATCTTTCATATTTAACCTACAGTGGCAACAAAGCCAGGGGACATCCCAGTATTGAGTAGGACTAGACAGGTCAGTCAGGTACGTCAAGGTCACTTGTTTTAAAATTGGGGAAACACCTGGCATCACCTCAACATCGGTAAGAACTAATGATTTATGAAATGCTTTACAATGTTGTGTGCGAACAGTATCCCAGGAAAGTTTTTGTTTCCTAACAGATTTCAGAAACAGTGTCAAATAGGAAGAAAAAAATGCACTGTGTCTAAAAATGGGGTTCTACTGTTGCCACTGGGCCTGAAATGGTTCCAGCCAGACAGTTACCCATTCCATCCACGCTGAGGGATAAGTCAAAATACAAGGTACAACATTAGTTTGAAAAAATATGCTAAGAAAAAATATGACTGGATGAACCATGTTCAATCCACCATAAGAGATGGGGAGAGGTATCTCTCTCTCTCTCTTGATCAGATTCAGTCTGTTGCCCCATACAATCTGGAAAAGGTACTCAGCAATCTAGTCTCAAAGGGCTGGGGCAATGGAAATACAGTATTGCAAATGACATACAAAGAGATGGGAATCAGGAACGTCTTTGTGACACCAACTCTTTTCTTTTTTGGATAATTTACCAATTTTTCCACTTTGTGTCCTGCAAAGTCCCAATGTCCAAGACTTTCTCCCACTTTAATGTGAGCAGATTAGTTGGACCAAAATAAACACTCAATTTTTTATTGGATCAAGAGACAATTTAATAGTGCTAATTTCAGAAGGCACTTATTTATGGGGTCCTGTGGGTAATACCTGACTTTTAATGAGATTAATATTTGACCATATTATTGCAGTTATATTATTAATAAGAGTCACTACCACCTCCCAGATAGTATATCCTGAATACATAAGCATAGGTTATCTGCATAAGCAGATACTTTGCCCTCCAATGAGGACAATTAATTTTGAATATCACGTGCCATACTTGCTGCACTAAAGGCTCTTAACAGGGGATCTAAAGTCAGGATATAAAGAACAGGACTGAGAGGGCATCCCTTCCATAACCCCCAAAGCAATGGTATTTGGTTTTTAGCTACCCATTTACTGTATGCTTGTAACTACAGAAACCTGAAAATAAAGCAGTCAGATCTAACCAACAAAAGTCAGTGAAAATTGATATTTGTGTAAGATGAGAAAGATATAATCATGGGGGACCTTACTGAAGGTCTTTTCCTGACCAAACAGGAACAGAAAATGACCCTTCCATTTACTATTACAATAGTCAACATCTTCCCTAATAAGCAATAAATTATCATGAATCATACGCCTTGAAATCCAAAATGCCTTTAATGAATAACTCAAGGTAGAAAAATAGTAAACTGTTTACACAAAATTTTTGCTAAAATTTTAGAATCAGTATTTATGAGGTAAATTGGTTTTAACTCATCCTGATTCCACTTTCTAAATACAAGTATCTATATTGTGTCATTAATGGAGCCTGAGATAGAAAGTTGGTTGTGTCAAAAAGCAATTAAATACAAAGCCTAAGACTGGGGCCAATAAAGTAGAAAAAGTCTCATAAAATTCAGATGTTAGAGCATCAGTACTTAGAGAAGACTCTTTTCGCAAGGAAGAAATGGCATAGCCAACTTCTGCAGCACTTATACGTTGTAGTAGCAAAGCATTAGCTGCTGTGCATATGTGGGGCAAGTCCATTGAGTTCAAAAATTGAGTAGCCCTGTCGTCTGTGTGAAAAACGGATCCCACAGTAGTGTGTAAAAAGTCTTGAACAACCTGTAACATTCATTTTTTAGAGCTATGAACCATACCAGCTTGATCTACCAAAGAATGCATCAGTCTTTTCTGGATCCTGGAGACACAACTCTGAAATACATCCCCAGCCAGATAGTGACCTTGGGTACTATATTGCTGCTCAAAGTAAAGTGTTTAAGTCCTATCATATTGAAGAGCTTTCATCCTATATTTAAAAGAATGTATCTGAGTCTGTAAGGAAATACCCCTGTGTTCCTGGATGGAAAATAATTTGTACAACTGATATCTTAATTATAATTTAAAGTTTGGTGCATGGCTTGGTACTTATGTATACTTATGAACTTGAAATTTGACCTTTCTCTATTCCCACCCTTGGTAGGTAAGCCAGGTAGAGCATAGGGAATAGAAGGCCCAGCACCAAGGGTGAGCAGAGTGCTGGAGGAGGAGGAGGAGTTAGGGAAGGATGGTCAGTGAATTTGAAATGCTCCAAGAGGACCTGGAGGGAGAGGTTGCCTTTTTTTGTGGATATGAGAGGAGCTATTCCCCTACATTGAACCTCAGGCTTTAACCCTCCCATTCAATGTTTGGTACATAGTGTGGTGCTTGTGTATACTTATGAACTGGAACTTTAGCCTTTCTTTATTCCCACCCTTAGTAGGTAAACTGGGTAAGGTGTAGGGAACAGAATGCCCAAAAAGGTTTGTTAGTGGTTCAATGATTACCTCTGCCAGCTCACGAAGAATATAACCATGTGTTCAAGCAAATGTATGTAATACTATGTATCTCTGTTCATGCAACCTATGTAAAACTATGTTGACTCTGTATGTCTGTATTTTGTAAACATGTAAAAATCTGTTACTCTGTCTTGACTGTACTCTGTAAATTATGTTAACCATGTGTGTCCTCTCTGTGATGAGGTACCATTGTTTTTTTTTCCCATTTAAAATTTATTAATCACTTTACCCAAAATGATGCACAGGCAGACATACAAACAGACAAATCGTTTTCATACACAGTCATATACACATGAGTCTGCCTCCCCACCCAAACCACCTCTCTTCCCTCCCACCTCTCCCCGTATCCACCACCACTAGGACAAAAATAACACCCAAAACCCCTTACCCTGCTAAGACCGATTCAAACGGTATTATTCCTCAAAATAAGTTACATCCATATCCTATTTAATTAACCCTGCAGGGAATAGAGAGTATACAGAGGGTCCCAAATCTTACTAAAGTTAGACATTGTGTTATTCAGATTAACAATAGTTTTCTCAGTACACAGGTTAGCTAGAAGTTCCGCCAACCATTCCTCATAGGAAATTACCTGCTGATTGAGCCAATGTTTTAACACCAATTTCTTTACAGACATCGCAATAAGCATGATGTGGTATTACCGATTTTTAACTCCAACTCCAGATAAATCACCTAAGAGGCAAATTTTGGGGTAAATAATTCCCCGAAACCTAAAAGAGGATCCACAGACTGCTTGATCTTCCCCCACAGTGGGACCACCTTCGGGCAGTCCCAGAAGATATGAACTAAATTGCCCTCCTCCTGATGGCATCTCACACAGCTATTGGAAACTTTAAGCCCCCTCTTCATCAATTAACAGGGTGTATAGTAAGCATTGTGTAAAATAAAAAATTGTGTCAGCTTTAACCTGTCTTGCTTGATAAATTTATTGGAGGTATTCCAGATGGACGACCACTCAATCACCTTCTCAGGGAAAAGGGATCCCCACAGGTCTGTTGGTCCACAACCCTTGGGTATTTTCCAACTAACCAATAAGTTATAAATCTTAGCAATCGCCCTGGGGCCACCGCTAACAAGACTAAGCTCTTTATGGAAGGGTATAGGCTGGCCATTACCAGGTGATTGGCCAAAGAAACTTATTAAAGTGTGCTTAAATTGAATAACCTGAAAAATATTCCTGTTGGAAACACCCAGCTTATCTGCCATTTCTGGAGTGGACCTCCGCCCATGGCCCTCCTCTATCAGACTGGAAACTTTGCAATCGCTAAGTCCGGAAAGCCAATATGGTGCCATAGGTTTACCCCCAATTTTAAGATTAAGATTACCTACAATAGGTTGATTAAGATCCTTGAAGTGATTGTATTTGAGAAATATACAGACCCGTCTATAGGTTTTAAGTGAAGTGTAAATTACCAAGCTTTTAAGTTTTACCGGCAATTGGTTCTCCCCAATATGCAGTAAACCCATGGGGTTTAAACCACATGAGCGTATGAGCTCTACTTCGATCTGCAACCACACTGGGGCATTACCCAAAGCTCCATGAGATGCCCATCTCATATATTTGTTGATATGTGCAGTCCAAAAATAAAAAAGTACATTGGGTAATCGCATGCCACCTTTATCCTTGGGGGCCATCAAAGTGCGGTATGCTATTTGAGGGGATTTAATAGACCACAAAAATTTAATGAACAAGGAGTGCAATTTTTTAAACCAGGATATTGGGAGCCAAACATTAAGCATAATCAAAGGATATAGTAACCGGGGCAATACGTTCATCTTAATGAGGTTTATCCTCCCCCACAATGAAATGGGAAAAGAAGCCCACCTATTTAAATCTTGAGACACCTTGTTCGCCAAAGTGTCTAGGTTCACCCCGACCACATGATTACTACTATGGGCAAGGTCAATTCTCAAATATCAGAGAGAGCCCTGTTGCCATCTCAGCCCGTAGACTTCAATATCGGATTTAAAAGATTTATGATTTAGAGGGAATACCGTAGTTTTACTAATATTAAGCTTATAATTAGCAACACGCCCGAAGAAATCAGTAATGTCCAACATGTACGGAATAGAACTGCTCGGGTTGGCTAATTGCAAAAGAAGATCATCCATGTAAGCGGAGACCTTAACTTCACAGGGAAAATTGGGGATCCCTTGAATATTTGGACAATTTTGCAACCTTCTAATTAATGGTTCAAGATACAAATTAAATAATAAAGGTGACAGGGGACATCCCTGCCTGGTACCAGTATGGAGAACAAACCTTTGAGAGATAACTCCATCTCCTGAGACCCGAGCTGAGGGGGATTTATGTAATGCACGTATCCAATTAATAAAGAGTGGAGGGAAGCCAAAACTCTCTAAAACCTGAAAAAGATAATGCCAGTGTACCCTATCAAATGCCTTCTCAGCGTCCAGGGATATCAAGACGGTAGGACAGGGTGCATCCCTGGACACTGAGAAGACATGCGAGAGAGTTCTCAAGTGATCCGCCAAGGATCTCCCCTTTAGGAACCCCATTTGTTCTGACCCTATCAAGCCATCCAGAACCCTTTCCAACCGGTTTGCTAAAAGCTTAGACAAGCTCTTAATATCCTGATTAATCAACGAGATAGGATGGTAGTTAGACACACAGTCTAACGGTTTACCCAGTTTGGGAATCAGGAAAATAAGCACCTCAAATAAAGAGGAATCAGAATCTGCACTGGATAAAATATGTGCATACAGGGGAAGAAGCATTGGCATTAATTGAGTTAGAAACCTTTTATAAAATAAGGCGGAGAATCCGTCGGGCCTGGCGTTTTGTTAATTGGCAGAGCTTTAATGACAGCGGAGAGCTCTTCTGAAGTTATTGGGGCCACCAAAGCCACCTGCTGTTCCCTGGAAAGTCGGGGGAGATGCGACTCCTGCAAGAAGTCCTGAATCTGTTGAGCAGATGGAGGAGTGGGAATGGGGCCATACAACTCCATATAATAATCAGTAAATTCTTTTATAATCTCCAGAGGGTGAGTTTTAAGGGACTTGTCCCTCAGAGACCGTATGGAAGTAATATAATGGGCAGTTTCCATTTGTTTCACCCTGAAGGCTAGGAGCCGGCCTGCCTTTTCTCCATGGTCAACGTATGACGCCTGGGTTTTTAACATATAATAATCCATCTTTTCCCGAAGGAGTTCCATATATGCAGCCCTCAGCTTAATTAACTCTTGCCGATGAATTTCTGCATTTGGAAGGGAAGGGTTATTGTCTAAGATTTTAATCTGGGCAAGCAATTGGGACAGTCTAAGGTTGGCAGCCTTTTTACTATATGTAGCCATGCTAATTAAAATTCCCTTGGTGTACGCCTTGAAGGCGCCCCAAAGTAAATCTGGCCTACTCGAGGAGACTTTATTGGAATGATAAAATATATCTATCTGCTCCTGTATCTGCTTCATAAGAGAGTAGTCCTTTAGCAATAAGTCATTTAGTTTCCATCTAGGGGTCCTTTTAGGAAGGGAGACCATCGTTATCCAACAGGAGACAATATCATGATCTGAAGGAACTCCAGGCATAATCGAAGAGTCGGGAAAGGCTGGTAGAAAGAAATGGGATAAAAACAAGTAATCTATCCTCGAAGAAGAGGAATGTACCAGAGAAACAAAGGTATATTTCCTTTCTTGAGGGAGCAACACCAGCCAAATATCACACAACCCAAGCTGGTCGAGAAATTCCCTGAACACCCGTTGGGCCAGAGAGAAACTGGTTTTCTGAGGACTGGACCAGTCCATATCCCGGTCAAGTACTAAATTGAAATCACCCCCTATAATCATGGGAATCGAGATAAATGTCTGTAAGACCAAAGCAAGATGAGTAAAAAATTCGGGGGTATCCCTGTTAGGGCCATAAAAACTGCCAAGAATTACTTCTTTATTATACAGTAAACCAAGCATGAGAATGTACCTGCCCCCTGGATCTTTAACCACCTTAACTGCACTAAAGGGAATTTTCCTGTGTATAAGGATCATCACCCCTCTACTATTAGAGGAACCCTCTGCACTAAAAAACTGACCAAATTGCATTTTCCGGAGCTGAGGAGCCTCTGAGTCCAATAGATGTGTTTCCTGAATGAACGCGATATCTGCCTTTACTAACCTTAAGTGGTGTAAGACTTGGTATTGCTTCCTATTATTTCTGCCCCCCAATATTCCACGTCATGACATTTACCCTGCTACTCATTATAACAATACGAGAAGCCCATTATTCTCTGTAATCCGCACCAAAACGGTACCTGAGTTGACAGAATCCGATCTTAGCAATAATATCAAGGACCTAGTGGAAAACCTTCCCACTCTTCCACCCCTATTCCCCCCCCATAAAGATCCCTTGCAACCAGTGAACCAGTAAAATGAACTGAAAATCCATGCAGTATCCCCCTCCTATCCTTGTTCCGCGGTACAGCTGGTTCTGCTACAGTATCCGGCCTTTCCCCTTCCACCACCCCAAAGCCTAGTAAGGCAGTAATGCCTCGTTAAATAAAACTAACCCCCAAAAAACTTCATATCCTGTAGGAGAACTGGGGGGGAGGTTGCTACTCCAATTATCACCAAAACCCTGCAACTTCCGAATCTCTAAGACGCAGACAACGGAAGGGGAGGGGGGCTGCACTGTGAAGTTATTCACAAAATACACAACGAGTCCATCTCTACCCAGTACAATGTTATCAAACTAATAAAGTAAAGCAAGTACCTCATAGTCGAGATTAAGATGTATGAATGTCCAACTCGTGGGCTAGAACCTGAATATGTATCTGCCAAAGTAGGGAACAGCCGCAGGAGTTCCCCCACCAATATGTTCCTAGCCAATTACTAAATATCACCATTAAGTTACCCTGAACCTCGGGTTCACGGCACAGCCTCTCCATGCCCCCTCCAAGTCCAACATAAGGGTATAATGCTACCCGGATAGTAGCTCATAACTAACGCACCCCCTCCAACCCGAAGGAATAAAGCCATAATTATCCCCAGTATCCATCATAATTGAGAAAACTCCCCCCTAAAACTTCCACCCACAATAAACGATTTATAACAACTACTACTCTTAGTGTAGGAAGATAACCAGGCAACAAAGCTTAAGGATAACGGCAACAACTTCAGAAATGCAAACAGTTCAGTCCAATATGCTCCTTATTGCAGTGGCTTTCCCAGTCCACAGTGTATCTCACAAAGGCGGTAATGGGTCCCCTCTAACTTCAGGTCAGCTTGAAGAGATCAGGATGTTCCTTCTGCAGTGCTTTCTTAGCAGGCTCAGCCTCCTCAAAGGATGTCCATGCCCCTGAGATTATCACCTGAAAACAGGCAGGATACCCCATCAAAAATTTAATTCCTGCAGCAATAAGCTAGGTTATGATGGGGTGAAAAAGTGCCTTCCTCTGGCGCACCACGGCCGGGAGATCCTGGGTTACCCGAATTCTCTTGCCTTCCCGTAGAATTTGTTCCAGCTCTTTTATCTTTGATAACAAAAATTGCTTCTCCTGGAAATTAAGGCGCTTAATCAACAGGGGTCGGAGTTGCTGGCCCGGTGTGGGCATCGGACGGAGCACACGATGAGCCCTTTCCAATGTATACGAGGTTCCAAAAGGAGAGGGGCCCGCGATTCACTCAAACAGCTTCTGGGCAAACAGCACTGCATTATTGCCCTCCTCTTTCTCAGGAATACCAAACACCACCACATTATTTCTATGGCTTCTGCCCTCTAGATCTTCAGCCTTATATTCCAATTTCTTAATGCGTTGCCAACAATCTACTATGTACACCTCCATGCGGCCTGCCTTATTCTCCAAAGAAACTATTCAGGATTCTGAATCTGATACTCTTGTAGACAAATCCTCCAGCACCCTGGACAATTGCTTAATCTCAGACAGTATAGCTTTGAGATCCTCCTGAAAGGGTTGTAACTCTGTCCGAAGGAGTTCCAGGGTGAGGGGAGTGGTTTCCACCACCGGCACATGAGAAGCTGTAATAGTTAAATGTTTACCACTGCCCATCAACTGGGCCTTGGAACATTTTCCAGATTTCTCTGGGGAGACGAGCGGGGTATGTTGGGGCAGTGCCGACCTCATTTGGGCTTCCATTTTTGGCAGACACTTGCTTGGTAGAAGATGAGGAGGAGCAACCGCCTATACAGAAGTATAAGCTCATTTTTTAGGCAAATTTTAATAAAATTAAGGCTTTTGGTAGCGGGAGCTTAAGCCAAACGCTGCTACGCAGTCCGCTGCATCACGTGATCCGCATGAGGTACCTTTGTAAATGAGCTGCTGGCTCAACGGTTGTAAATCTGATTATACAATAAATAAATAAAAAAAACAGTAACACACAGGAGAGGAACCCCCCCCCATGGAGGCAACCTCTGAGGACCCATGGCTACTGACCTGCCTGTCCTCTGGGCAATCTATGAGGAGATGCTCTGCCCTGCTTCTCAGTGATCCTCCTTATCCCACTTCCCCTCTCCTCTCCCTCCCTTGTTTACCGCTCCCTATTTTCTTCTGCCCTTGGTTTCTCCCCTTCCCCCACCCCTACTCTGCCCCTGGCTTTCCTCTACTCCTTCCTCTGCCCTCTCCTTCCCTCTCCCCCCTCCCTGTCTCGCTCCTCCACCCCATCCCCTCCTCCTCTCCCTGTATTGCCATCCCTTTACCCTACCCTGAGAAGTCTCCCACCTCCCTCTGTTTGCTTTTGCACTACCCACCTCTCCTGCCTGATACGTCTTCAACATCCATCTGTTTTCCTGGTACTGTGCTTCACACTTCTCCCTCTGGTAGCATGGTCCTCCCCAATGTCTATTCTTAGCAGCACTTCAGACAATAGAACTGTTGCTCTAACATGTTCTGGCTACCTAGACAGGAGCATATCTATTTACTTAATTGTTAGTCTGATACTCACCTTGCTTCCTGAAACAACCTCTCTTGTTAACTGTGCTGTTTTCATAACTGGGCCAAGTGACCTACAGCCTGTATACTGTTGAGTGATATCTTCACCCCAATGCAACTGTTTATATCTGCACAATTGTAAAACTGTACCAAATGAACCTGCTTGTGTATTTTTTGTTCTGTATTAGTATTTTTTGAGTGATATTTTTATCCTATATATAACATGGTTCCATTATTGTAATTTGTACCATCTGTGGATTGTTTGGTGTGAAACCTTTGTATTTGTATTTGCACCATTGCTGTTTGTTATGACGTGGAACCTCTGTAAAAGAGCCTTTGGCTCACAGGTACTTTCCTGGAAACTAAATAAATAAGTAACTAAAAGATAATCCTAAATGGTTGGATGGAAATTTCTGATTCTGTACTGGATGAAGAATCTTGTCTTCTGAGTCTTATCTTCCAATTCTTTGATTAAATGGAGGATGATGAATTCATGAAGTTGAAGTAGGAATCTGAATCATAGGAATGTCCAGATGGTGGAAGATAGGTTGGGTGTGAACGATGTCCAGATTTTCTGTTGTGGTATTGGTAATAAGGTTTTAGGAGGTATACAAATAATGACATAGAGTCGAATGTGGAAGAGCATGCATTTTTAGCTGGGATGTCAGATTTCAGTACCTGGAGAAGGATGATAAGATGAAGGTATTCCTTAATGTAATCTGTTAGGTCTTGAAGAAGCAAGGAAGGAAGGGATAAAGAGTTCCTTTGTTTAGATTAGGCAAGATCTTGGTTTGAGTACTGAAGCAGGAAATGGACTACTGTGAACTAGTACTGGAAGCTGGAGATGCAATAAACTTCTCGCCTAAGTGCGGAGTCAAAGTAGGGAATAATGGATGATTAAGCTGGATGCTGAAATTGAGATCCAAGAGTCGATGAGAGCATTATATAGAGGAAACATAGCAGGATGGCTGAATGGGTGCAAGAAGCCTGAGGTAAGGATGGACCCAGTTGAGGTTATCAAAAAAAAATGGTTGAGCACTAGACAGTGGCACACTTGAAAGCCCCAAAAGTACATGGAATTAAGGAAGTAAACTCTGGTCAGGGAAGCTGCTGATGGGAAACACTACCAGAGCAAAAGGGGCAGTCCCACATGTGAGGTAAACAGTTGAGGAGGGAGCAGGATGATCATGGAGTTCCAGAATGACCAGGAGACAGGAGGGCAGGAGGTCCAAGAAGTAGTCCAGAGCCAATCCAACATTGAGGAATGAGAGGGTGACCAAAGCCAGACATAATCTATGGAGGAAGCAGATGGCAGGGGACCAACAACAGGAATAGGCACACCCAATGTCAACAAGGCAGGGGTAGGCAAATGGAAGGCAAAAGTCAGTGCAATGCAGGAACAAGATGAGCCCAGGTCCAGAAAGCCATGAAGGCTCTGATGAAAACATAGTCTTGACATGGAGGGGCAAGCCACAAGCAAGAAGGAGCTAGGGGCAGGGTGAGCCAGAGAATGTACAGAAGGCAAGCACCCACCACCCAGAAGTATGAAGTGCCAACAAGACACCAACTCCCCATGGTACAAAAAACCTGAAGCCACTAGCAGAGCACCATGGACAAGGCAGCAATTCGAAAACCAAAAGATCAACATAACAATGCAGCAATTGTCTGGTGGAGGCCTGCACAGGGTGGATCCAGAGCAGGTAAATGATGCATAGCAGGAAGGAACAGAATACGAGGAACAGGCTCCATCACTGGCGGGCAGGGAAGGCCTGCCTTCATTTGATGCCTCCCAGGCAGAGCTAGAGATGAAGACTGTCTGAGGAGTAGAATGAAGTGGAAGGAGGAGAGAATGGAGTTGTATGAAAGGGACTCCCATCTCTGGCAGACAGGGCAAGCCCACCTTTGAGTGGTACCTTGACAGGCAGAGCTAGGGATGGAAACCATCTGCACAATGATTGAGGGAAATAATGAAGTGGTGGTAGAAGTGGAAATGAGGACTGGTTCCCATCCCTGGCAGGTGAAAGAACCTGCCTTCACTTGATATCCCTCCAGACAGAACAAGGGAAGGAGACCATCAGAACAATTGTATCAGATAGAATGACGATAACCAGGGAATGGAGGGATACACCCTGTCCTTAGAAAGAGACCAACTGATGGCAAATGCCAGAGGCGGTAGGCAACTGGACTCAGGCCCTGTTTGATGGGGGAAAGTCCACTGGCACTATTATACCGCATGAGATGGAGGCAGGGATAAAAACTGGTAAACTGCAGGTACTGATACAGGAGATCAGGTCGGAGTGCTTGGAGCCAGGACAGCTACAGGCTACCTGCTCAATGAAACAGCCCCTTGTAGGAGAGATGAGGTGAAGATAACTTTAGGTTTTTTGAAATAGGAATGAAATGCAAAGAAATCCATGCAGTATCAGTGAGAAGGAGAGTAACAGCAGGTAGCCAGGAGCACAAGAACCAGTTCAGTATGAGGCAGTGTGTTGAGAGGCACATCTAAACCAAACTCTCCAAATGATGGAATGTTCTGAGTAATGGAAAATGGAAATTGCAGGAGGACTGACTCCAGCAGTGAAAAATGGAAGGAAAACATTGTTCACAGGTGAGGCATTGTGGTATGGCTGCATTGGTATTGTACGATCCAGGGCCCATATGGAACTTCAATAAGGATAACCATGAAAATGTAGCTGAAGCAGAAAAGGAACAGCATTTCGATATGGTGTAGAAATACAAGGGCAGTTAGTAGAACTCACGAGCCAATGAATATAGAGCCGGGACCATAGGAAGCAGAGCACTGCAAAAAGCATGTCCAAGAAAGTATCCGGGTGTATTTGAGGTGTGATACAGAAGGGCTGCAAACAGCAGCAGCAATCTGCTTGGCAGACATGCACTGTAGGTGCTCCAGGTGGAGCTGGTCAGGAGAACGAGCTGAGAACTGAAGAGGGGGCTTATATGCTGTAATGATAAACCCCGCAGACCTGGAGGGGAAAGCCAAGCATGGTGGGTGATGACACACCCAGAAAGCACCAGCAGGTAGATGAAACAGCAGCGGCTGCTGGAAATAAGGGCCCCCAAAAGAAAGAAAACACCAAACAGAGGAGGTGAACAGCAGCAGGAGACAAGAGGTGATGAGAGAAAGTGAGAACGGGGGTTAGGGAGAAAATTAGAAGATGGAAGAACAAAATGGAGGCGGAGATGGGAACAACACAAGAAAAAGGGGATGGAAACCAAAATACAAAGGTACAGAGGAAGGAAACAGGCATCAGAGGTGGGGCCCAAACTCATCAGCCAAAAGCCGCAGAAACCAAACACATGGAGGAGCCGCAGACAGACAGTGAATGACATGAATCTGAAATGCTCGAGGCGGAGCTGGAGAGAGAGGTTTCCTTTTATTGAGTATGTAGGAGGAGCTATTCCCTACACTGAACCTTGGACTTCTAGCTCTCCCAACATGTCATGTAACAATGAAAATAAGCAGCATTAGAAGGTCATTTAGCTAAATTACCAATCTCCAACATGGTATCCTCCCACTAACTCAACACATCCTTATATAAACAAAGAACTGCAGTACAGGCCCATAATAAGTCCCAAAAGGCTGACTGAAAGTTCTGTTCAGAAAGAATAGTATTATTTAGTCTCCAACACAAGCGCCCCAGTCTTGCTTTGGAGCCACAGTACCAGTACGATCAAGAAGATGATCTGTAGTTTCTACAGAAAATGTTCTGTTATCCATAGTAAAACAATATCAAGAAATGAAAAAATAATCTATTCGAGTGGTAAAATTTGCCATGTAATAGGTATACCCCACAGTGGAATGTTGGAAGAGCTATGCATCAACCAACTGTGCATCATTGTAAAGTTTATGTAAACAAACAGAATCACAAAATAATTTGTGGGTTTGAGCTTCTCTGTCTCGAAGTTGTAATGGACAATTAAAGTCCCCACCAAAAATGACAATTTTAGATGAGTATAAAAATGGATTAATTAAATGAAAAAGAGAGACTCTACCAAATGGAGTTTGTGGGGCATAGACCACAATCAACCGATAGGTGACAGGATCTACTACACAATCAATGAGCATAGCTTTACCCGGTTGAAGATCACGAACCTGTAACACCACAGAACAAGTGTTGGTTCCAATGGAAAAGAAGGTTACACTAGCCATCCACAGCCATTGGGCTGCTAATAAGCCAGACCTGGTTCTAAGTCTGGTATCTTGTAAAAGATATCAGCAGGATGAACCTGCAAAATCTGAAAAGTCTACGGTATTCAGTCAAGACGTGGTGAAATAAATGCATGGCTGAAAACTATGCCATCATTTCAGCAGGTTTGGTTTCAGAGTTTATTTTTATTAGTGCAATTTTGAACCATTACCATTTTTGGTGTTCTACATGGCATGGTTTTTGACCGTGCAATTATTTCCTGTCGTGGGGTTCAATTCAGGAAGACAGCAGGAATCAAAAATATCACGTAAAACACCCTGAGGTGCTGTTTTATTGCCAGGTTTGTACAGATGGCATTTTCAGATGTAAACTTTTGTCAGGTTACTATAAGAAAAACAATAAAGAGTATGGGCTGGGAGTTTAGCTAGGAGACCTCTCACTAGAACACTGTAGTTGGACCTTACAATGCCCTCTAGAGACCAGGAACTGAACCCATCACATGGTATGGTCACCCTGCCAATACCCCATGGGTTTCTGCAAGTTCTTCTGCAGTCTGAATATCTGTCCACTCAGGCCTCTGCAGCTTCTCACCAGTCAGAGTCCTCTACCTTTGGTAAATTCCAGGCGAGAAGCTTCTAGCATCCAGGTAGCCCAAACCTGACCTTTGGATGTCCAGGGCCAATCCCAGGCCACAGTGATTCCTCCTTGGTTTTAGGCTTTACATGACTTTCAACCTGAGCTCCACCTTAAGCTTGCCTCACCTTCACCTTTGGGTAACAAGGATCTCAGTACTTCAACACTGCATGTCTCTCTCACATTTGGCTGCTTTTCTGGCTCCACACTGCTTCTCCTTGATGTTTCTCTCTGCTCCTCAGCCCAAAGGAAATCTAACTGTAGGTTACCGTAGCATCCCTTATATACAGCGCAGGTGTCACATGATTTATCAGTCATGTTATGTTATATTAAACAATTAGAGGATTACCAGATTTATAATTTACACAACTGCATTATTTTCAAAGAAATATACAGGATACATATATAGGGGCAATTGTTACACAATACTAAACCCCTTACAAAGCATAAATACAAGAACACACAAACAAATATCCTTTTCAGAAAGTTCATCCCTCTAAGCTAATCACTTCCTGGCAGGACAAGACCCAAGCCTTCCCTATATTCTAATGCAATTAAGTACCAGCCCTTCCCTAGGGGAACTTCTTTCTAAAATGGCTGCAGCTGCTGAGATAGCAGCAGCAGAAACACAGTCCCAGGAGCTTCTGAACTCCCAGCTTCCAGGTAGAAACTACCTTTAAAAAGCATAGATTCTTCTAGAGATGAACTCAACCTTTAACTGTTATCCTGCATTTACTTTTATAGTTTATACACATTTCTTTTTCTAAAGCTATCAAATTCTTCCTTATATCATGTTTTGTTTCATAGAAATATAGTCTCAACTGTTTCCTAAAATCAGCAGCAGCCTGCAAACAGCAAACTATTTGGCACAGGTATATTTGCCTGGATTTACTGCTCAGCACTTTGTTACACTTGTACTGGGGGGGGGGGTGCAGGGGGTTGCATCTTCCCATTAAATAGCCAAACTGCCATGTTTAGAATTTCTACAGCAAGGAGAGCTTTATTCATTTGTTAGCTGGCAGATTACACCCCTAGGGCAGTTTCTTTTTCTCTTATTTAAAAGCAAAGCCCTCATGTAATGCTTCTTATGGTGATCTCTATATACCAGCATGCCACATTCTTTGGGAAGGGGGGGATTGCAGAACACAAACTAAATTGAAGACTACCCTGATAGTAGCCAACTAGCAAGGCTCAAAGATAAACAACAAAATATAAAGTACAACAGATTTACATAGAGGAAGGAAAAGGTAACTACAACTTTACTTTACTTCCAGGGACTACTGCATGCTATACATATCCCTAATTTGGCATCATGGAGTAAACTTTGTTGACGCTGAGCTGCTTTAACAGTCACTACAGTTTTCCAACTGGGGTAGGGTCACCCACCCTATCACATTTCCCATGTGGTATTGACCTGGACCCCTTGCCTACAGACCACATTTTTAATGCTATTGGTGTTTAACATAGCTACCCGAATGTTAGAGGAAAAGTATAGTCAGAACACATATTAAAGACTTTGAAAAAAGACCTGAGGTGGCTGAATATGTTTTTTTTCATTTAACTTTGCCATTCAGACTTGGCCTTTCTTTCCTTGTATGGGTGCATGTGAAACAGTGTCCATCATCGTCAGTATCCGAGAAGATAAGTTTCCTAGATGACACCGTAGAGAATGCTTCTGAGTCAAGGTCCTCACCCGAATCAACCCACTTTCTAGATTTAGAAAGTGGGCCATATCTATTCTTTGTCGGTATCGAAACAACAGAACTGACCATCTGAGAGGCTTGAGGGACTTTGTTCCGGGAAGATTGTCTGCGATTCATCTCTGTGATAGGTTCTGAGGGAGGCATTAAAGGTCCAGGGCGGGGGGGGGGCAATGTAGTCTCAGAAGTGGAATCGTGTGATTGGCAGGAGAGGTTTTTCCAAAAGTTATGTTCCACCAGCAACTTCCAGTCAAGAAATGTCACTAGCAGGGGCTAAACAAGTAAGAGGTGCAGTAGTGTCTGTCACACAGTCCCCATGCGGGACTATAGTACTGTATTAGCCAACTCAGCAGGAGGATCCAGAAGTAAAGGCTTGGTAGCTAAAGAGGGTCTGGCCTTGTGGGCATTATCCAGAATATCTTCCTGCTGAGATCTGTCAGTCCTAGTGTGGGTTGCCCAGGAACAAGCACAAAAATGAATGCCCTGAAATTGACAAAGGTTACATTTAACCTTGTTAGGACATTGTGCACCAGTATGGCCATAGTCAAAACATAAATTGCAGAAGTGCTGATCACAGGTGTTACTTAGGCAAAATAAGGATCTGCACTTAAAAGAAGCTTTTGACTGCCCCAGGAAAAAGCAAATAACTCTATCTCAACCAATGAAAAAACGATTGGGCAAACCGGAAATCCCAGATTCAGTCATTTTCAATTGTACTTAAAATTTCCAAATGCCTACTTCAAATTTCCAATTGTCAGTTCGAGTATTACACTTACCCAGGATAGGGTCAGGTTTCCCCAGTACCTCACAGTGCTGCATGATCCAATATGTAATATTGTGAACATCCACTCCTTCATTACGAAACATTACAGTGCCAGTGTGGGTGGTGGGCTTAGTAAGAGGAATACCCAAAAACGGAAGCTATATTTTAGAATATTTCAGATTATTATACTTAATCCACAACCTATCCAAAATGGAAGACAGTCTGAAACTAATATCATACATGGTGTCCCCAGGTACATAGATCAGTGCATAGATATTCAGAAGCAAAAATCCCAGATGCTGTAATACGTTTTTCCACAGTGAAGGAGCTATCAGGTGGCAGCTCATTATCTCCCCAAGACTTAATTCTGACCATGTTGTGATGGGGGACAGGAACCAGGTGTGCTGAAAACAATTCCAAAAGCTTGAAAGGAGCTGCTGAACACTGCTCAGAGGCATGTGGATCAGCAGTTTTCTGTGGAACTAGGGCAACTGGTACCTCAGAAAAAGAAGCATGAGTCCCAATATCTGCAGTCCTAGTATGAAGAGGCTCACCAGGATTAGGAACTGAAAGGGTAGAAGGAGCATCTGCCCTAGATTGCTCAGCAGGTAAAGAAGTGCTTGTATCAACAGCAATTGCAGACTTCCCTATGGGGGTTTTATCCATGTGTGATGTAGCCAATCTCACAGGAAAAGCACTGTGAGGCACAGTAACCTGTGAAGAGAAGACTCAGGCAGTCCAGTATCAAATCTATAATCAGGGACTGTTGTAAGATCCAGGATCTAGTTCCGACAGCCTGGACCAAGAATCCACCCTGCTTCATTAAGTGCTCTGACAGGATTCCACTTGCTGGCAGATGCCACCTCTGACTGGTTAGAGGGCAGAGATTCTGGCTGACTTGCAGGCTGCATGTGGTGCCTATCAGGCTCTGTTCCCAGTGTGAGCTGCTCTACTACTAAATTTTTCAAGTTGCTGGCAGACTGAAGCCCCGTGTTACAGCAGTGGGACTGGACTGAACTGTCTGGTTGCTGGGTAACCGCACCCTTGGTGTACCAATCACAATGTCAATAGCTGCTGAAGCAAAAACATTGTCCTGTTTGGAATATGACAGGGCTGCTAAATCAGAATCAGTGGGAACAACCGCAAGTGGAGTGACTTCCAAAACAAAAGAAACAAGCTGACTCCCTGGCTGCAGTTGTAGTCCAGGTATGTGAGCATGAACATTACTGCCAATAGACTGAGTGATAACAGTATCAGTATAAGGGCTGCACAGACCTGTAAGCTGAGGTGAAATGTTTCCCTCAGTACCATAAAACTGTGTAACTTCCATTGATCTTTTCAAGCTAGGACCCATTTGGCTTTCTGAAAACTGGCTTCCTTGATTCCAGCAATACCAATAGCTGCCTCTTTTTCTTGGCCAGCTGTTCCATGAGTCTTTGCTCCACCTGCAAAAGGTCTGTATACAATATATAATCCATGGGGTGCTCAAGAGCAATATCTTGTGACAAAAGGGCACCACCGGTGTGTCAGCAACATTAGCTATAACCTTAGCATACTCGGTACCACTTAGATCAATTGAAGTCTCCAACGAATACACCTCTGGTGTTTCTGGGATTGCAAACTCCACATCCACTGCTGCAGAATTCCCTCCTCCTCCTCCTCCACCCTCTGGGTCATCCATCTTGACTGACATATGAGAGTACCCCTACTGGCGAGAATAGGGGAGTTTCCCTGGTTTCCTGGCTAACATTCCCCTTCCCATAAAACTGGTTCATGCAGATCTCAAGGTCTGTGTGTGGGTGTTGATGTGTGCAATGGTTGCCAGTTACTACACTTTCAGTCACATCACTACCAGTCAAGCATTGCTTGCATAGTGCATTGGGATACAATGTGAATGGAAAGCACTATGTAAATGCTGATTCTTCTTCATCATCTAGTGGTCAGAGTAATGAGCTGTGAATGAGCTTGCTACATCCAGCAGACCTGGGTTTGATTCCCACAACCTGTACTTGCATACGGTGTGACCTTGAACAAGTCATTTAACCTCCACAGTGCTCCCAGATCACCCCTGAATACAGGCATTGTGTCTAGTGGGCCTTAACCAGTTACCATAGAATAAAAAAAAACATGATAGAGACCTATAAGAACCTGACAGTGGTGAACAGGGTACAGGAGAGAAGTCTCTTTCAAATAAGAAGGAGCACTAGGACCAGGGGCATGTGGATTATCTGGGGGAGGGTTAAAGAGATGTGAAGAAATATTTCTTCACTGAAAGGGTGGCAAACGCCCAGAACAGACTACTAGTAGAAGAGATGGAGGCAAAAACAATGGGAGGGGGGCACGTGTACCGGGGCATGTGAGGAATAAACGGGGTGGGGGGAGTATTAGCAAACAGGCAGGGAGGAGGAAGAATTACTGGAAACCAATTAGGGTCTGCAATGACAGATTAGGCAGGGATCATTTGGATACATGAGGTGGACCAAATGGTCCTTTTCTGTTGTAAGATTCTGTTTCTTTGTTTCACTTGGTAATGTACTTGCAGTGCATGAGAATGTTTCTGAGGGCACAGTGACAACCTCCATCTGAGTGGTGCCAGTGATTACATACTAAAGGTACGTAATCAACTCTAACAGCCCCAAACCCACATGTGGGGCTGGTCCCAATTTGCACTTTGCATGCAAAAACTTCTTTTTTTTTTTTTTACTGACTGTTTACTGCAGTATAGTAGATAGTATCAGACTACAGTAATTTGGCTGACTTGCAAGCTGGCACTTCCTACAACTACAAATCCCAGAATCCTCTGCAGCTGACATCAGAGAAGGGCTGCAACAGTGGGAGATTTAATAGCCTACAGTGCATGTTACAGCTTTTATAAGTTCCAATTAGATGTTTGCAGATCATGCTGTTCTCCAGGGACTAAATGCAACTGGATGATGTGGCTGGGTATTTTAAAAGACATCCTCAGACAGGAGAGACAGGTAGGGAATAGCAGCTGGCTGGAGGTATGGAAGTGGATAATTAAAACACTGGATCAGGTAGCTTTGTAGAGCACTATGTGAACTTTTGTTGGTTTGATGTGCAAGGTCCATATACTGTAGTAGACGTTTTAGAGGTCTGAAGAACTCTACTAATAAAATACATTGTGCTATAGTAGACTTATTTTTAAAAAGAGATTGTCTCTGAGGCACTGATGAAACACTAGTTGTTTTAGCTAGCTTTATTTCAAAGCAGTTTAGTTTCAGAGAATTCTTCTACACAGTCTGCAGACCACATTCAAATAGATAACTTTTATAAATTTAGTTTGGTGCAGACTCCAGGGAAGCATTTTCCTGCAGATAAACAGTGCTTGAAATACAGCTGGGCAAATCAGCAAACATTGCAAATCTAGAGCCTTTTTTATAACATACCACTTGCTGCGTCAGTAATATTGTTTATACTGGCTCTAAAAAAGGACTAACATGAATTTAACATAGAAACCCACAAATGCACCCACTGTCAAGTGTGTGGTATTTAAAATAAACACTTTGTGACTGCAGAAGACAGTTGCCTTGCAGGTGTTTAACTGGTATATTGCTTTGTAAGCATGTGTGGTGAGAATGCAAAAAAAAAAAAAAATAATGTTGATGAAATGCTGTTTTGTGTGCATGAATCCTATATCCATGTGTCTAACAACTAAGACAAATGTATGGTGGACTTCAAACTGTATTTTTTGACTTGAGAAGCTCCAATCTGACTTTTAGGTATTATTTCATGAGTCTCAATGCCTGAAAGGCCGTGTATTAGACTTGGCTAGAGGGTGGTAGTGAATGACATCCACTCTGGGGTGGGCAGGGTGACCAGTGAGGTACCACAGGGCTCAATACTAGGCCCAGTCCTCTTTAATATATTTATTAGTGATATCACAGAGAAACTGGAAGGGAATGGCTGCCTGTTCACAGAGGACACAAAGTTTTTCAACAGAGTAGACAAGCCCGGATGGGGGTTAGAAAGAATGAAGAACAATTTTCATAAACTAGAAGAATGATCATGGATCTGGCAGCTGGGTTTCAATGCCAAAACATGCAAAATCATGCACTTGGGGCATAGAAACCCAGGGGCAACATATCAACTGGCAGGAGAGGAAATAGCAGTCACAAAGCAGGAAAAAGACCTGGGGTAATGATTTTGGATGACCTGAGGGTAGCTAACAATCACAAAGCAGTGGGGAAGACTACCAGGATGCTGCGCTGCATAGGCAGGGGAATCACCTGCAGAAGGAGGGATGTAGTGATATTGATGTATAGGTCACTGGTGCAACCACACCTTGAGTACTGTGTCCAGTTCTGGAGGTCCATCTCCGTAAGGACATAGATATGGTGGACACAGTACAAAGGAGAGCAACTAAAATGGTGCAGGGCCTGTATCAAAGGTCCTATGAAGAAAGGCTTAAGGAGCTAAATTTGTACTCCCTAGTGGAAAGAAGAGAAAGGGAGGGTACAATAGAAACTTACAAATACCTTACAGGCAAAAACAGGGTACAAGAAGGCAGCACTTTTCAAAGAAAAAAGATGCTGAAGGACAAGGGGTCACAAAATGAAGGTGGAAGGGGGAGTCTCAGAGGTAATGTAAGAAAGTACTTCTTCATGAAGAGGGTGGTGGATGCATGGAACAGTCTCCCAGTGGAGTAGTGGAGGCTAAAACTGTTACAGGATTTAAGAATGCAACAAAGCAGTGTGCAAAAGATGGAGGTTAGCGCCCAAGAGCTGGATAGGCAGAAAAGGGCCAAAAATCAGCAGAAGGGCAGACATCAAGGAGAACCAGGGATAAAGGACAACCAGGTGAGGGGCTGGAGTAGAAAAGCTAAACAGTCTAGAGAGGTCAAATCAGGGAAAGCCATGTGTGCCAATGCCAGGAGCCTTAGCAACAAGATGGAAGATCTGGAGGCTGTCATGGTGCAGTCAGACCTGGACATTGTGGCCATCACAGAAACCTGGTGTATTGATAGCCACGACTAGGAGATGGTCATTCCTCGCTACAACATATTCAGAAGAGACCAGGCAGGAAGGGAGAAGGAGTGGCACTGTATGTGAAAAATGACATAAGGGCCACAGAGATCCAGGAGGAACAAAATGAGGAAGAGATACTGTGGATGTGATCTATAGACCACCAGCCCAGGAGGAAGAAACAGATAGGGAGCTGATGCTAGCCATCCAAAGGATGGCAGACAAGGGTGAGGTTGTACTGGTTGGAGACTTCAATATTCCAGACGCGGACTGGAGCATCCCAGCAGCAGCATCAACTAGGAGCAGATTTACAATGGACTCCCTTCAGGGTGCCTTCCTCAAGCAACTGGTCATGGAACCAACTCAGCAGAAGGCAATACTGGACCTTGTGCTCACAAACAGAGACAGTGTGATTGGGGTAACAGTGGGGGAGCACCTGGTGAACAGTGACCACCAGTCATTGTTGTTTGAAATCACAGCAGGAGCCGAACCAAACCACACAAAAACATGTATCCTGGATTTTAGGGGGCAGACTTTGGGAAAATGGGGAGATACTTGAAAGAGGCATTAAGGGGAATGGGGCAGGAATCAGGGGTTGAGGAACAGTGGGCAGTATTTAAAACGGGGATTACAAGAGCAAAAGAATGATGCATTAAGCAGGTTAGCAAGAGAAAAAGGAAGAGGAGGCCATTATGGTTTTCCAAAGAGGTAGCAAAGAAAGTGAAAGCCAAAAAGATTGCATTCAGGCAATACAAAAAGACACAGGCAGAAAAGGATAGGGAGAAGTACCAGGAGAAGCAAAGGGAGGCAGGGAGGTCAGTAAGGGAAGCCAAAGCTCAGACAGAAGAGCACATTGCAAAATCAGTGGGTACAGGGGACAAAACCTTTTACACGTACATAAGTGAAAAAAGAAAGGCAAGGGAGGGATAGTGAGACTAAAGGAGGAGGATGGGGGCCATGTGGAGGAAGACAACAATTAAGCTGACATATTGAACAAGTATTTCTGCTCAGTCTTTACTGAGGAAGAGGAAGGTAATGGGTCTGAAGGGAGTAGAAGGGGTGAGAATGGTGCAGAAATGGACACAAGTCCCTTTACATGAGAAAGGGTCCTGAAGGAACTGGAAGTAATCAGAGTTGATAAAGCAATGGGGCCAGACGAGGTGCACTCCAGGGTCCTTAAAGAACTAAGAGAGGTGGTGGCTGAACCTCTGGCTATCCTGTTTAACCAATCACTGGAAACAGGGGAGGTACCCAAAGACTGGAGGACAGCAGATGTAGTCCCCTTATACAAAAGTGGGAACAAAGAGGAAGCGGGGAACTACAGACCAGTCAGTATCACCTTGGTAGTGGGGAAGATCATGGAAGCACTACTGAAGGAGAGATTGGTGGAACATCTGGTTGTCAATGGACTGCAGGACCCAAGACAGCATGGTTTCACCAGGGGAAGGTCATGACAGACCAATCTCATTGAATTTTTTGACTGGGTGACTGGAGAGGAGGATCAGGGGAGGGCAATGGACATGGCCTATCTGGACTTCAGCAAAGCCTTTAACACTGTACCACATTGAAGACTATTACACAAACTATGGAATATGGGTGTGGGCAGGACAGTAGTGTGGTGGGTAGGTAACTGGCTGGGCGGCAGGACACAGAGGGAGGTGGTAAATGGCTGTCACTCCACACAGTGAAGAGTGACCAATAGGGTACCACAGGGATCAGTGCTGGGACCAGTCATATTCAACATCTTCATCAGTGACATTGTGCAGGACCTAGAAGGCAGAATTTCACTGTTAGCTGATGACACAGAGCTTTGTAACAGAGTAGACACACCAGAGGGTGTAGACAGAAAGAGAAGGGACCTGCAGAAACTTGAAGAATGGTCAGGGGTTTGGCAGTTGAAATTCAATGCAAAGAAGTACAAGATAATGCATATGGGGCACAAAAACCCTGGCACAATATATCAGTTGGGGGGTGAGGATATAGCATGCACCAAGCAGGAAAGGGATCTTGGGGTTATCATCTCTGATGACCTCAAGGTAGGGAAACAGTGTGACAAGGCAGCAGGTAAAACAAATAGGATGCTGGGATGCATAGGCAGGGGCATCACCAGCAGGAAAAGGGAGGTCATAATTCCATTATACAAGACACTAGTGAGGCCCCACCTGGAGTACAGTGTACTGTTCTGCAGACCTTACCTACATAAGGACAAAGACAGGGTAGAAAAGGTTCAGTGGAGGGCAACAAAGATGGTACATGGATTGCATCATAAGTCCTATGAGGACAGGTTGAAGGAACTGAATATGTGCTCCATGGTGGAGAGGAGGGAGAGAGGGGACATGATAGAGACATACAAGTATCTTACATGGAGGAACAGGGTGCAGAAATACACTATTTTTAAGCAAAAAAGATGTTCCAGGACTAGAGGGCATGGGATGAAGTTGGAGGGAGGACGATTCAGAGGAAATGTGAGTAAGAATTTCTTCACAGAATGGGTGGTGGACAAATGGAACACCCTGCCAGAAGAAGTAGTGGGGGCTGAAACAATCACGGGATTTAAGAATTCATGGGATAGACATAAAGGAATTCTGAAGGTCAGAATTAAGGGGCAACAGAGTTCTAGGAAAACATAAACTGAAGTTACAAACTCAAATGGTCAGACTAGGTAGGCCATAGGCCCTTATCTGCTGACACTGTCTATCTATCTATCTATGTCTATGTATGGGTACAAGGGGATCATGAAAGAAAGCTGGGGGAATCTGAAGACTGTGTAGGGTCTGCAGTGTAGCTGTAAGTAGGGAAAAATAGGGCAGACTGTATGGGCCTTGAGGTCTTCATCTGCTGACATTTTCTATGTTTCTACGTGGTGCTGTGCCACCTTTTTTGTCTTTCCTGACAGCTATTTATTCCAGTTATACAAATTAGAAATCTTTTGATGCTCCCTTCTGTTCTCCAGCACTCAAATCCCTTAGGCACATCTGTAGGCACATGCTATCCCCCACCGCACTGCTCCCAGAGTGCTGGTCTCCACAGAGCATTGGTTATGCTTCCAGGTTGAGTATGGTGGTGGATTTACCCCTGAATCTTCAAGTTTCCTCAGGTGGCATCATAAGAGATGGTACAGATTCAGATACATTGGGGAGCCATTGTCGTGGGTGCTGGGGTATTTTTCCATGTTTGTTCCTAGCCCCAGGACATCAGCACGCAAGGGAACACAATGCAGTACATGATGGTGTACCTGATGCACACCCAGCTGACATCCTTCCACCCTCTCTGCATAATGCTGCACCATCAACTTGGGTCCCTTAGGTGGCAGAGTTGCAGAGAAGGCAGCAATCCCCAGAGAAGAAGAATCGGCTGAGGCTCAGTCCTTCCTCAGCTTGCCGCCTATTAACCAAAGCCCATTTGTAACCCCGGACTGCCATCGTTGGAAGAGGTAGCTCTACTGCTGCACTGAAGAGCTGGCTGAGATAGACAGATTTAACCTGAGGCAACAGCAGTCTGTGGCAATGTAAATCCACATTTCCTATAGATGAGGAAAGGCTTGAGCAGTTTCTATTGAGTTCAGCTTTACCTATTGAACCAAATGTTTTATTTTAAAATGTTTCAAGGACTATCCATTGCAAAGATAGCCTTACGCCTCTCAGCTTACCACCACTGTTTTGAACCAGACTTTCTGAACTAACATGGCATTGTGGTAACGGAAAAGACTTTAGGTTTATATTCTTTGCATTGCCTGCCACACTGTAGTGACCACAGTTTGGGGTACTGTCTAATATCCAAGCATTTTTGCTGGAATGTAAATCCCAACTCATGTTTTGTAACTCTTAGTGCTACAACATTTACCCTCAGAAATCTCTCTAGTTTTGCTTTGGAAAAGCAATGATGGCAGCACTCACTTACTGTGTACTGTAGGCTATTCCACATGCTGATCATCCTCTTTGTAAAGTAATACTTTCTGATATTCCCTTTATCTTGCTATCCCCAACCCTAGTTTGAATGCATGACCACTAATTCTGCATGCAGTCTGTCTTCTGTGTATGCAGCACCTGTCTATCACTATTAGTAATCAGAAAACTGCCCATGTTCCCACAATCATCTTTTCTCTAGCCAAAGTTATTTTGAGTACAATGATTTCCGCTTGTATGCTCATTGGCTGTATGCACAATTTTGATTTGTGTAAAAAAACATCATGTCCTAAATACCTTCCAATAGCTGTTAATGCAGTTTGTTACACTTGTATGCCTAGCCTATTATGCTTGTATGCATCAATTGTCAGCTTGATTACCTACAAATGGGCATCAGGCTGTTTGAACAAAGCACGTTTTAATGCCTATTCATGGTATAAACTGCTTCCAAAATTGCCATTTCCAACCTTACTTCTCTCTGTGCCATGGAAAAAATAAAAGTGCAGTCCCATCTTTGGAATATAAAGTAAAACTTCTAGAGAAATTTGATCTCCCAGGTTTTTCCCCAAAGGATCTTGCCGAAGCATATGGTGTTGATGTCTACTATGTTAGTTGTATCGTGAGGCAGTAATAGAACATTTTAGATGGCTGGGCTGAGGGCTATCCAGTATCTCTTTGTAGTTTTTGCCACTTAAGCCACTAATTAACTCAGTAGCTGTGTTGATAAGATACTAGACATACTGTAACCAGAAAGTAATAAAACAGCAGGCTGTGAAGTATCCAGTACATCCTAGCACAGGAAGGGAGTATTACAAGGTCTATCAGAAACAGCGAATGCATGTAACAAAAGGGGCCAGCCTGCTCAAGGGGACTAGCAACCCTCAGTCTTTGTCTGTATAGCAGGGCATGCATAAATAAAGTGGTGTTGCTAAAGATTCTTATAAACCCTTTGTTTTGATTGCTGCAAAACAAGACATGGTACCAGGAGTGGTTCAGGATCCTTCTGAAAAACAACAAAAGAGAAGCAACAAAGATGGAGAACTCTTGTGGGAGAGGAACAGACAAGCCTCACAGAGAGGAACAGACAAGCACAGAGACATGGGTTAAAATGAAGGTAGATTTTCTTGGGCTGGTCTCAGTGATACTTGAGTCTGCTGAAATGGAACAAATATGACCACTACTGGTGATCAAGTTTAAGAGTAATCTAGAAGAAACATGGAAATTTTCAAACAATGTTTTAACCTTTATTTACAACAACTGGTAGAGACGACAAAGAGAGACCACAAAAAGTAGCTTTGTTACTGACTGTAGCAGACTCAGAAGCTATAGACATACTGGGTGGGATATTCAGAAGGGTTGCACCTCGGCGCGATATTCAAAAGGAGAAAGTGCGTGGCACAAATCCTGATGTGCCAGGGTGCATCAGTAATGTATGCGCGCAAGTAGGGGGTCTTGCCCATGCATACTCCTGCACATCCCAATATTCAGCCCGGGATGTACGTAGCCCATGCAGGCACAACCCCTACATGCGCCGCATACAGTTGTTACAAAAAATAAAGGAGCAACAGCCTGCCACCCACAGGTGAGCTGCCATATTGCAGGGTGCAACACAGCAGCTGCCAGCTGTGGGTGGCCACCCGAGCTCCGGCGGCACCCTCTGTCAGGTAGGGCCCCCCCCATGCCCGATCGCAGGCATAAGTTTAGAAATATGTAATTCCTATATCCCTGGTGGTCCAGTGGACCGCTCGCAGCCTGATCGTAGGCAGATGTCTAACATAAGATTAGATCCCATCCTGGTGGTCAGCGGTACCCCTCCACACCCTTCCACTGAGCCTGCCCCTTCCCTCTGGTCAAGCGGCAGGTGGCAGCTCCCAAACTAGCAAGCTGCCCAGCCGCCCACCGACTGACTGCGTACAGTACAGCTGTATGCCCATTGGTCCAGTGGTGCCAATGGGTGTTCTGCTATACTACCTGATCAGATAATGAATAGTTTATTCACATGTCTGGACTGTGTATCTGATGCAGTCTGCGCCCATTGGCCCACGCTGTGGACCAATGGGCGCTCGTACTGTACACAGTCAGTCAGCGGGTGGACGGGTGGCTTGCAGGTGGGGAGCTGCCATTCACCGCTGACTGGGGGGGGGAGCGGGGTGGTGGGGCTCAGTGGGAGGGTGCGGGGGTACCGCTGGACCACCAGGGATGGGATCTATTCTTGTTTTTGACATCTGCCTGTGATTGGGCTGTGAGTGGTCCACTGGACCACCAGGGACATAGGAGTTTCATATATTTATACTTATGCCCGCGATCAGGCTGCGAGCGGTCCACTGGACCACCAGGGATGTGGGAGTTACATATTTCTATACTTATGCCCACGATCGGGCTGTGGGGCACTTTGATGCTTGTACAGGGGGGCATCGGTCCCCGACAGCTGCAGAATGGCAAGGTGCCAGATGCAAGTCACCGGGAATGGATGCACCTGCATGCAAATGGGGCCATAATGACATGCAAATGGCCCCATTTGTGCCTTGCATGCATTATGGCCCCATTTTTATGTGCACTGTTGAATATCACGGTTGATGCACCTAGTGCAACAGCACTTGTGCTAGCGAATCCCCCTGCCCCTCTCTGGCCACTTGCACTGGTGCAATGCCACTGCGCCATGCACAATGCGGGTGGCCACAGAGCGATAGTCAATGGTGCTGAGCCATGGCACAGCACCATTGAATATCACCCTGTCAGCGCCCTGGCACATCCCAGTTGCGCTGCGCCCAGGCTTGCACCACAGCCTGGCGCAGTCTGAATATCCCACCCACTGTATACACTACTTTTTAAATGTCTGAACCAGCCAGAAATGACTATGACACAGTGATGCAGCAGTTTGAAGTGTACTGTGTAACCAGAAAAAAATTAGACATGAAGATATGTATTTAGATCCTGAATGCAAAAAGCGCAAAAAACAATAAAAGAATTTGGTACTGATTTGAAACTGAAAGCACAGTCTTGTAATTTTGGCACCCTTTGCTCTTTTATGATCAGAGACCAAATACTTACAGGCTGTTCAGATGGAAAAGTCAAAGAATGTTTACTCAAAGACCATGAACTAAACATGTAAAAAGTCATCCAGATTTGCCAGGCTGCAGAGCAAACTCGCATACAAGTGGAAGCTCTCATTGCAGCAACAGAGACAAAGGACAGTTCAGAGGCTGCTGCAATGCAAATTATGAAAAATATAGCCCAAAGGTCCCCTACAACTTACATGCAGCAAGAGACATGGCAAAAAGAGACAGGAAGAGCTGGAACCACAAAAAGAAATGGTGCTGAGTCACATGATGCTCGGGAAGGACTAGCAGCTCTCTTGATCCGCTCCCACCTGCCTTCCTTAATTTTTGCTATTTTGTCTTTTTTTCATTACTTTTATTTGTTCCTACCATTGCTGTGGTGAGAAGAACCCTCCCAGCGATTGGTTCACTAATTTTCACCACTTTTGCAGCATGTCCAATGAGGCAGAGATGCGACAAAACCTGCCATGCCACACTGCACTTCAATCACTAGACAAGGCCCTGAAGAAAACCAAGGGCCAATACTCCAAATCCAGTCAAGCTACAACTTCCCCTGCTGTAACCACCACACTATCTGAAGAAAAATTCTTACTTGAGCTGCAACCACTGAAGGACTCTCTCACGTTCCTCACAACTGAACTCTCTTCTATGAGGAAAGCTATCTGGGAAGTTCACCAGAGAGTTGGCCATGTGGAAGCTCTGTCCATCTCGCTTGAGAAATGACTTGAGAAGTTGGACTTGGAGCTGATCTTCCTCCACCAAAAATTGCATAAGGTAGAGATTGAATTAGAGGACTTGGAGGGCAGGAGTAGACATAACAACTTGGTTGTCCTTGGTCTCCCCGAGGACACCAAAGGTGTCAATCCAATTCTGCTTGCCCAAAACCTCCTGGAGAAACTGTTAGGCCCTTCATCTAATGGCCTGAGCTATGTGGTGGAGCGGGCACATAGGGCTCTGTGAGCTAGACCTCCCCCCAGTCCTCCACATTGTCTGTTCCTGCTGAAACTGCTCAATTTTCTTGACAAGCAACAGGTGCTAACCAAGCTCCCAAACATACAGCTCCTTTCCTGGGAAGGTCATCGGCTTTGAATTTCTTAAGATTTGCCTGCTTCAGTCCATCAGAAATGGACCACTTTTCACCCAATCATCTCAATGTTAATCTCTGCAGGCATTCAATTTCAAATGCTTTACCCAGTCCATCTGCGAGTTCGGATTCGGCATACCTGGCACTCTTTCGATAGTCATGAACAAACCATGCCGGAGTTGCAACAACTTCTTTCTGACCTTTTCAAACTTGGCTGACTCTGTCTATATGCCCTGGTGCCACCCTCTGTGTGTGGGGACATACTCTCCTGGTTGTTTTGGATCTATTCTGTTTTTCCTTGGACTACTTGACTTCTATTTGCCTGCATTAACCAATGTTTAGCAATCGTATGTTTGATCAGACTTTCAGGCATGGTTTGTGCGACTGAGCTACTGCATGAGGTATGTGATCTGTCTGTTTATCCGGCAGCGGTTCTCATTTTGCAGGGGATCCTGATGCAGCTTCTGGTCTCACCTCCATTCTTAGTGCCACCACAAATTTTCTGTTCTGCTAAAAAGTGGGCCCTTTTCCACAAAGGTCCAATTAGATTGCTCCTTTTGTCCTCTGCTGGTTCCTTTTGGTCTCCATGAACATCACCATTCGGTTGTTTGAACTTTTATTTTCTAAGACTCCTTGTATATTTACTACAGCACTGGTGTCTGTCAGTGTATCTTTTTTTCACTCAGCATAGTTGTATCTGTTATTTGCTGTTCAGCTTAGTGTCATGTATTCTATGTGTTTAATTACTTAGGATATCTGGTCTGTTGATTTAGATTGAGATTATATATTTGGGATTTTTTTCTGCTTGTTTGTTCATTATTATGACATTCCAGGTTAAGGTGGGTGGGGGGGTATGTTGCTGATCTACAGTGGCCTCACATGCTGATTTATGGGGGTGTGCACTGTTAATGCTTTACTACTGGGGAGTTTTTCATTTTATTTTTCAGTTATCCTGTGGTTTTCCTTCATGACGTGTTTTATACATGGCTACAGTGGTTATTTCCACAGGTCACTATTTTCTGTGAGTCTGGCATTGTTGCCTCATCTCCTTTTTTTGTGGTACCTTAGATCCCAGATAGTTAATGAGGGTATTGTTTGGGTACATATGGCCTTACAACATTACTGTTATGCTCCCCTTGTTCCTTATTTCTCAATGTATTATTGAGCATTTATATACTTCATTTGTTGTTTGAGACTTCAATTATATCAAGGTATCATTAGGGGGTTGGGTCTGGTGGGAGGGGTGTTTTTTTTGGTTTTATTTGGGAGTGGAACAGCTATTGGGGTGTACTATTTTTGCATTGCTGTGGGGGAAGGGGTAGTTGTACTTCTAGGGGGCTCTGGTTCTGGTCTCTACTAGCATCACCTCTTAACGTATTCTGTGCATGGTGGGTGGATTGGGGTGGGGGGGTGTGCACCACCAGAGATTGGGTCTTATTGAGGGGTTTATATGTTCTTCCTTATTTTATTTTTTTGCATGTCACCCAGCTGATTTCCCATCCGTGGTTATTTCAGTGTAGCTGTGTATAACGTTTGTACGTGGAAAATAAAAGGTGTGCAGTCACCTACAAAAAGGGCTAAAATCTTACTTCACCTACACAAGTTATAGGCTGATGTAGCTTTTCTGCAAGAGACTCATTTGCCCCCACCTCAGGTTCTCCTTTTTATGCAATTCTGGATGGGACAGGCATTTGGGGCAGGGTTTGATTCTCGTAAGAAGGGTGTGGCTATTCGTATTGTCAGGAGGGTCCCCTTCCATCTCCTCCAGGAAGTTGCAGACTGTCAAGGTCGCTATGTCATTCTTCAGGCTCTGCTTGAAAACTTAGAGGTGGTACTGGGTGCTGTTTTTGGGCCTACCAGTGATGATCTCCAATTTCTAGCCTCCTTGATGTCCATTTTAGCTCCCTGGCATTCTCTCCCGACTATCCAAGGGGGAGATTGGAACCTGGCTTTTTGTAATGAGATGGATTTATCTGGCAAAGCCCAACAAGTACTCTCCCTGGGAGAACTGGCTCTCTGTGATCTTATGGACTCCTTGGGTCTGGTAGACCCATGGAGGGCCTTGAATCTTGACTGCCAGGAATATTCAGTCCACTCTCTTACACACAATTCCTTCTCAAGGATTGATTACTTCTTGCTCGGAGTGGAACACTTTCCTGGAGTCAGTTCATGCTATTACTCAGCTAAAGTTATATCAGATCACCATCCTGCCTTCATTCAGCTTGGTTTCCTTCCCTCTCTCAATAGAGATAAGATGTGGAGACTAAACAATCAATTACGTAACTCAGGTGAATTAGTGAAGCACATTCAGTCCTTCATTACTACTTTTTGGGAACTCAACTCTCCTTCCACACCTACACTTTACTTTTTATGGGGAGCCCTGAAATGAGCCCTTTGAGGAGAACTAATTAGATTGGCTACCAAGTGGAAAAAACAGACCCTGGCTGTCTTAAGCTCCCTGTCGGAACGTATACACTCTCTTGAAGGATGCATTTCATTGATCTCGTCCCAGTCAGAGTGGGAGTTGTTGGAGTCCCTCAGATCTCAATATAAAACCTTCTGGGTGAGAAGGTGGAGCATCTAATGTTGCATTCTGAAGTACAGTACTTTGATCGAGGGGAGAAGGCCGGGAAATTGCTGGCTCGCCCTTTGTGCTCTCAAACCATGGATCAGCTTGTTTCCTCAATATGTTCTGATTTTGATCATCTCCTCACCTCTCCATGTGATATTGTAGGTGCTTTCAAAGTCTTTTACCAACAGTTGTATGCTCCATCTTCTTCTATCTTTTAACAGTGCTCAGTTTGCAAACTTCCTTCAAGATATAACCCTTCCCCAATTGGCTGACCCCCATGTTGGTCTTCTACAGGCCCTTTGTCCTTGGCTGAAATCTCTCATGCAATTGATTCCTTAACCTCAGATAAATCCTCTGGCCCAGATGGGTGTACAACTACTTTTACAAGTCTTTTAAAGCTCAATTTGCACTTATTCTTTTGGATACTTTTAATTATATTTTTAAAGAAGGTCTTTCCACTCTCTCACTCACTGAGGCCACTATAGTGGTCCTCCCTATACCGGGTCGGGATCCCCTGCTTGTTTCCAACTATAGGCTGATATCTCTTATCAACGTGGATTTCAAAATACTTGCAAAAGTTTTGGCTGTAGATTGGAACAAGTTTGGGATTCACTTATAAGCAGGGAGCGGGGGCAGGTGGGCTTCATGACAGGACAACTCTCAGCAGACCACCTCAGGAAATTATCCTATCTCTTTTCTGCATTCAAGGATCCCATTATTCCAGCTGCTTTGGCATCCCTGGATGTAGAAAAAGCCTTTGATAGGGTCTCATGGGATTATTTATTCACCCTGTTACCTAGGTTCCATATTTCCCAGACAGTCATATAATGGATCAGGGTTCTTTACTCCACTCTGACAGCCCAAATTTTTTGAGTTTTATCATCACCGTTTTCTCTTTATCAGGGCACCAGGCAGGGATGTCTCCTTTCTCCCTACCTTTTTAATCTAGTTCTGGAACCCCTTATCCTTAACTAAACTTCTCCCCGCAGGTTTGTGGTATTACAATAGGATATACAGCTTATAAGCTATCAGCATATGCTGATGATATTTTGCTGCATGTATCTTCTCCTGCTACATCCCTGCCCGCTGCTGTACAGATTATTACTTGATTTTGTACCATTTCCAATTATAAACTAAATCTTGCTAAATCTGAAGTTATCCACTTAACTGTAACACTTTAAGAGTGGATGTGGAGCACCTTGGTCTTGTATTGAAGAAAGACCAAGTTGAAATATCTGTGGATTTTCCTCAGCACCTCCCTTCTCAGGATGAAACATTTGAATCTTGACTCTGCAGTGACCCATATCAAAACAGACCTAGATCAGTGGTCCTTGTTACCCATCTCCTTGTGGGGTTGCTTGAGTATCATAAAAATAAATGTTTTACCTTGGCTACTGTACCCCTTACAGATGTATAATTATGCCTTGCCTCAGTCATGGTTTACCCAAGTGCATAGAATTCTCACTTCCTTTTTGTGACAAGGTAAGGTAGCCCATCAGGCTTACTCTAAATTAATGCATGCCAAACAGGACGGAGGCCTACAGTCTCCCAATTTCTTTATATATTATCTGGCTGTGCATTTTATTTGAATGTCTCACTGGCTGAGGCCTTCTGGAGTAAACCTCTTGGAACAATATGTTCCATACTGGTTAAATATAGAACATTCCCTGTGCTCCCAAAATGGTTTAGATATCCGGTCACTCCCTTACCTCCCTAGGAAGAAACTCCCTCGACCATTATGGGGTACTCCCTTGGAAGCCTCCATCTGTGTCCATTCCCAATTATGCACCTTAGTAAAAATCTTGCCGCATAAAGACACATCTCAGCCCTTGTTTGGGAATTCTAATTTTTGCATAGTGGGACAGATACTCTCTAAAAAGTTTTGGCCTGTTATTGGTGTGGACACAGTTAGAGACCTTACTCACAACCAGAAACATTATCCTTTCAGGAGGCCCCCATCCTATATCATTGGTCCCCATCCTATTGTTTTTGCTACTTTCAACTGTCTCATATGTTTCTACAATTTTTTGGCAATGGTCCATGGTCTAGCCCTTTAGGTGATTTCATTTTTCCCGTTTTTCAAAATGCCCCTACTTCTCACTACATTTCATATTAATATCAGTCCTTGCGGGAACATCTGACTGCCAATGAGAGTTCCGGATTTTACTGTTGGGATCAAGCTCTTGTGGTTCCTAATTCCACAAGAAACTGGCCTGCCATCTGGAAACAAATATATAAAGTAGGGTAGGTACCAATTTATGCAATTTCAGATTATCCACAACCTTTATTATACCCCAGTTAAATTGCACAAAATGGGTAGACTGCCCACTGATCTTTATTCCAGATGTGGTAAAGAGCTTGGCACCTTGGGGGGGCGTGGCCTGGAACTGACGGTAATGGCAGCCTAAAAAGTTAGCCTCATCTCAACCTGGCAAACAATCGCTCACAATCCACTAACATGGCAGACTGAAACTTTCCTATAGTAACTGGAAATCCCTTCCCTACCTCTGCCACTCTGAAGCTGATGAATTATGATGATGGAGATGGGGTAGGTCGGCAATATCCTCTGAATTCTCTCTAGGAGCTGAGCAGTCCAGACAGGCCGCAACAGCTCGAGTGAGCATTAGGTCCAGTTACCCACGTCTCCCCTCCTATAACCAGAGTATCTGGCACTCGACAATAGCGGAATGGGTCGTGGTCCCAAGCATACTGGGAACACTGGTTAGGTGAGGGGAAGTCATATCAGCTCATTTTCTCCGGCTGTCCACAAGCCACGAACAAGATGGAATGGTGAGAATCTAATGTGCAGGAGACCGGCGGGCAGCAGGCCACCACAATCCCCAATCAAGCCCACTTAGGAGACGCTTTATCAAACATTACAAAAATGTTAGAGGCTTTACTGACGATGGTGGACAACATCAGGGCATCCCTGGAAGGCAATGTAGTGGATGTCTGATGGCTTGAGGACAAGCAGAATGTGATAGAACAAAGGACAGAAGATCTGGAAAAGCAGCATCTAGCCGTACTACAACACCTGAGGGACCATGAAGCCAAACTTGCCCAATTGTGGTAGTGAGTAGAAGACCAAGAAAATAGGGGGCATAGGAACAACATTAGGATCCTGGGGGTTCCAGAGGGAGAAGAAGGGCCTAACATGGAAAGATTCCTAAATGACTGGATACCCCAACTCCAGGGGGACAGGTGGTGAGACCCGACTGGCATGGAGAGGGTGCACAGGGTCCCTGGCAGAACAGATTCCAATGCTCCAAGAACTATTATTGTCTATATCCTGAGATATTCAATTAAAGAGAAACTACTTTGAGCCACTAGAGACATCGAGGAGATCATATGGAAGGGAACTACAATTTCATTTTACAGGGACTTTTCCCAAGTAGGTGCTGCCAAGAGGAGAGAATATGGACCCATTAAAAAGTTTCTTCAAACTAATGCCTTCCAATATAGATTTAAAAAACTCCCTGCATTGCACATCTACAGGGAAGGGAAGGGAAGGCCTTCTTGGCAGAATCCCCAAAGGAAGCTGAAACATGGATCAATCAACATTGGCCAAATCTCATGCCTAGAACTACATCTCCCAGATGCATCTGGGCTCCAGGGGACCAAATAAAAAGAGGAACAACAGGCAAGGAGGAACGGGCAACAAGGGAAGAAAAATGCAACCGGACTGGTAAGGCTAGAACTTGGTCCCCTACTCTCACCTTGCAAGAACCACCATGAACCTCAGGAAATGGTACAGAGAATCGGGCAGCTCCCAGCCCCCAAAATATGGACTGCTTATCACTAACAGACCCACAGCCAACAGACAAGTTAGGGGGACATGCACACCCTACTAATGCCCCAAACCACCAATTTTCAAGAAGCCCAACTTAGCCTAATGCCAGTAACCTTTCTGCCTCCCCTCCTGCAAAACTCTCTCGTGTGGCAACATCATGAGTTGATGGACTGGATGGCTCAGATTCTGAATCTGGTGAGCCAATGGAATCTGCTACATCGCTGGATTGGGAAACCATGGTGGAGGAAGATGAAGCGGAAAGAGCAGCAGCGTCTGGACTGTTAAGGCCTGGGAACAAACGTTTGCAGAGGCTTTGGACGCCGCCTCCAGAATAAGTGGAGCTGACAAACCCCTAGTGGGAAGACAAGCTGCCTCTGGAGCTGAAGGTTGACACCCAGGACTTTTAGACATTAGCTAAGCTTTCTTTTTCATAATACAGCTACTCTCTGAAGTCAGGGGCTACACACATGGTTTGAGGGGAGGAAAGCTCAACTTGGGTGGCACGCGGACTTTGGAAATCTCTGCTGTTATGCCCCTCCTCCCCTGAGAAGCCATGAAGTTCTAATGCCTCCATATTGCCCACCAAGCTATGTATGGGGATAAGACTGCTAGAGGGGTACCACCTCACTTATAATATATACCGCTGAAGAGAGAGTGATAATTAGTCAAAGCATTTCTTTCCTATGGAGGAACATGCTGGGGCTTAAAACCTTCTGGCCATTTACCTACATAAGGGACTAGCCAGCCACCAATATCACTGTTCCTTATATTAGACCTTAAGGCCTTCATGCTGAAATCTCACATTAGATATGTGGCCAAAGAGGTTCCTCTTCCTCCCCAGCCCACCCCTTTCTAGGTGCTTAATGCTCTCCTGTTTATGGAGATTTTCTCCACTGGTCTTCAGATCTGGACACATGGAGATCTTAAAGGCCAGGTAGGGACGGATCACCTATCTTGGTTGTGACCCATTCCCAATACTTGGTGCTAGAAATAGTGTGGCTTAGAGCTTAGACATTAGCTTAGCTCATTCACATGACTACTTCAGCACCATTAGCTGTTTCATATTAGCTTTAGGTATAGTCACTAGTTCACAGATACCATGTAGTGTGTTTTATTATAGTGGCTAAGTTACTTTAGGTTATTAAGTGTTATTTGTTATTTATTCCTTATACAGTTTGAACTTGTTTACCAAGCCAACACTGCAGCAGTCCATGACGCTCATACAGTTCCACACTTTTGCTTGCGAGAATACCTAGCAGAGCAGAGATCCTACTGGTTGAATTCCTACTAGGTGACTCCTTTCTCCTTTCCTGTTTTCTACCTCTGTTGTCGCTGGTGGGTGAATACTCTACTGACTTGTACCTCTTCTGTTTCCCTTTGGGTTGGTAATAGTAATCATAGCTGACACCTCATCAACTACCCAGGGCTGGAAATGTGACTCCTGGAATGTGAAGGTACTTAACCACCTGGCTAAGCGCACTAAGGTACTTCAATTTTAAAATCTATTGGGGGCAGATATAGCACTACTTCAGGAGGCTCATTAAATGAGCAGAACAGTTCATTGGCTGCAAAAGCTCTGGGTGGGCTCATTAGTTGCCAGCTGCACAACTTCCAAATCTAAGGAGGTCATTATCTTACATTGAAAAGCTTTACCATGCGTTATAGAAGACAAATGTACCAACCCCAGGGATGGTGGGTGGTGGCTAGACTTTTGTACCCATGAGGAAGAGTAGTGACTGCAAATGTTTATGGACATAATAATGACTCAGGAAACCTATATCCAGAAGTCAGCCAAGCCCTTACTGAACTTACGGCTGGCTTCTCGGATATACCAGTATTGTTAGGTGGGGGTCATAACCTAGTTCAAGATGTTTTTCTGGACAAATCCCTCCCGACCCCACAAACACACCCCAAGTCCCTGGTGGGTATGACTGAAATGATGGAGGAATGGGGAATGTTGGACCCATAGAGGACGAATAATTCCAAAGGGAGAGATTATTCCTTTTACACTGCAGTCCATCGTACTCACAGTAGACTAGACTTCTGACTAGTAAATTATGTGGCAGCGCCTGGGATTCTGGACACTTTGATTGACAGTATAATAATTTTTGACCATGCTCCAGTGTCCATTATCTTTCTCCCACCCAGCCAAAGTGCACCAGCCACCAGATGGAGATGCAACCCACTACTGATCCAGGACAAAACTTTTCAATCTTTCATAAGGGAAGAGACCCGTGCATACTTCTCCCTTAACACGACAGATGAAATGTCATCCTCCACAGTTTTGGAGGCCTTTAAGGCTATCATCTTGGGAAGAATTATATCATATACTGCTGCCAAAAATAAAATCCAGGCTGCAACGGTACGCCGTTTGCAAGAAGAACTCACAAACCCGGAAAAGCAGTTTAAGCTTACCGCCCACTAAACTCTCCCTTATTGCCTAAGATCACAGGTCTGAAATATCAGATTAATGCACTGTTACACAAAAAGGCAGAATGACAGCTGCTTCAGGCTAAACATAAATCATGGGAGGGTGGGAACAAAGGGGGAAAATTACTAGCCTACTAGTTGCGCAAACAGCAGGCCTCATCCAGAATATTAGCGTTAAGAAACAAAGAGGGCAAGGTTGTATCCACACCCCAGGACATTAATGACACAATGCGAGCTTACTATAAGAAACTTTATCATTCCCATTTGATGCTGACACCAAAGGAGCTATCCACACATATGGTAAAATTTTGCAAGGGGACATCCCTCCCAAGGCTATCACAAGTGGATTGTGGTGCATTAGATGCCCCCATCTCCCTGGTGGAGTTGCACACAGCCCTTTCCCAAATGGTGAGGGTAAATCCCTGGGATTGGGTGGTATGACGGTGGAACTCTACCAACTCCTGGAAAAAGAGATTACCGCCCCACTTCTACGAGCTCTTTTAGAAGTCCAGGCAGTGGTATTACTCCCCCGCTCCACAATGCGAGAAGCCTTAGTGACATTGATTCCAAAAAAATTCTCGGATGCATTAGACTGTGTTAACTTCCTGCCCATCTCATTGTTGTCAGTAGACACCAAAATACTGGTCAAAGTGCTTGCTAATAGGGTGAAGCAGGTGCTTCACAGGCTAATACACCCTGCATAATCTGGATTTTCCAAGGGCAAATCTAGAGCAGACAATCTCCACCTAGTACTTAATTTGAAATAGATAGCGCTCCACTCTAAGGCATCAATGGCTGTACTGGCCATTGATTTTCCGAAGGCTTTCAATTCCCTGGAGTGGATCTATTTACATGAGGTCCTCACCTTATATGGATTCAGCAGCCACATCTGTACATGGGTCTGCACCCTATACCACCTACCCACAGCCAGGATTGTCACCAATCGCGACACCTCTTCCCCATTTCCTCTACAATGGGGAACCAAGCAAGGGTGTCTTCTCTCTCCCCCCCATTATTTCTTATAGCCCTTGACCCTCTCATCTGAAAACTCATTGATACTCCCGATATCTCAGGCATCCAGGTTAAACAAAATACATTTCTAGTCAACACTTATGCACATGATATGCTACTTACCATGTCAAACCCGGAAGTATCTCTCCCCTCAGCTCTAAACATGCTGCAACAATATGCCTACATCTCTGGCTTAGTAATAAATCAGAAAAAGACAATTCTCTCCCGGTTAAATGCCAAATGTGGTAGAGATTGCCTGAAGGGCACTGGCATTTCCTGGGCCCCCAAGGGTTCGCCTATCTGGGAGTCTCTGTATCTACAGCATGGAGTGACCTCTAAAAAGTGAATTTACCCCCCTCCTAACATCCTGACGGCCGAGGTTCAATACTGGCGGAAGCTCCAACTATCCTTGAAGGGCAAACTTCAAGCTGTTCAAATGTTTATCTTACCACGAGTCGCATACTTGTTGAACAACCTTCCAATTGCTCTCTTCAATAAGCTGTTCTGCTCCTTAGATAAACTCCTATCCTCCTTTCTTTGGGAAGGTAAGGCAGCATGCTGGGAATGAATGAAACTATGGGCTCATTGGACTAGAGAAAGGCTGGGCTTACCCTGGTTTCAGGGGTACTACCTAGCCTTTTGAATGGCCCAAGCCACTGCATGGTTTGTCTCCCCAACCCCTATACCTCACAATGGGTCAGTCTTGAAGCCTCCCTGGTGGCAGACAATTCTTTGTTCATCCTACTCATAAGCATGAAAGGCCTGGGGCACCAATTGACTCCTCTAATGATAGAAACTTGCAATACATGGCACCAAGCGATGACCCTGACTGGCACACCAGAGATGGCTAGATCTACCCCAGTTTACTATGCTCCCCTTTGGCACAACAGGCCCATCACAGTGGATCATCATGAACCCCTATACTGACCAAGTTGGGACAGAAAAGGGATCCACACAGTTGGTGATCTCCTTCTTCCACACAGTAAAATGCTCATGTCATTCGTGCAACTACAAAATACCTTTGATCTTCCCAAACAGGACTTCTGGCTTTATTTCCAAATAAGGAGTGCTCTCCAAGCCCTGCTGACAAAATCTACAGGTGAGCTATCATGGGGGTGCCTAAACTCACTCCACAAACTGAAGCAGGGCCCAGGCCTGGTGGGCACCTTCTATAGGGTACTAAGAGATATTCAGCTGTACACCACCTCTATCTGTCGGCTGGCATGGGAAAATGAGCTCCAGAGCCCAATCTCTCAGCAGAGATGGTCTACCTGCTTAAAGGCAGCATGCTCAATGTACAAAGATGCTAGGAGTCAACTAGTACATTTGAAAATCCTCCTCCTCAGATGGTACAGAACACCTTCATTCTTGGCTAAAATTAAAGTGCTGAAACACGCTAAGTGTTGGAGATGCCAATCGTCACCAGCACATCTACTTCACATCCTGTGGACATGCTCTGTACTTTAGGGTTTATGGTCCGCAGTACTGAAAGACAGCTCCAGAATTGTAAGTAAGCCCATACTCATGTCTCAGAACTCCTTGGTGCTGGGAGATGACTCCTCACTACAACCCTTACAGGGGCCGCTTATAGCTTGAGCTATGACTGCAATTATCTTGCTGTCCCATGAGAAAGTGGCCCCTCTTTGGAATTCAATTCAAACTCACCTGGACCCCTTGCTGGGGTTATTCAATGCTTTTCTCCCTGAGATTTGTATTCTAGGTGAAGAGTACAATGATACCCTGATTAGCAGCCAGAGGCCTCATATGGCCTAAATTTTGACATGTGCAAAAAAGGTCATTCTTCATCACTGGCTTGACCAGAGTTTGCCCTCTTTTATTGAATGGTATAGGGATATATTGTTTGCCTTGCAATCTGAGCACCTTATAGCTAGTATGTATAGCAAACTACATAGTTATCAGCATGCCTGGGAACCACTATGTGTTTTATTAATAGTATGAATGTAGCTTGCGGTGTTCCGAATACCACTGTCTTAACAGGCTGCATTGTAAAGCTGGGTATTCTGATTGATGTTCTTTTAATGCTCTACTTTTGTTAACCTCTCGTGGTGTGTGGGGGGTGGGGACATGAGAGGGAGGTAGGGGAGGATTTATTTATGAGGTAGTTCTACACTGTAAATTGTATGTTCCCTAGACCATGCTACTGTACTTTTTCCTGCATTGCACTTTCAGGACTTGTTTGACTATGGTCTTTTTACCTTCTTTTGGTGTTTAATAAAGTTTATTCATTCTGAAAAAAAAAGAAATTGTGCAAGTAAACTCTTCTGCAACTATGATAAACAATATGCTGGCAGGAATTGTCCTGCTTGTGGGCAACAGTGCAGATTCTGTAAACAACTTAATCTCTTCACAAGATGTTGCAGACAAAGAAATGTAGTGCATGCAGTCTCTAAAATGGAAGACTCAAACAGTGAAAATCAACTCTTCATAGGGGCTTTAAATAAGCAAGGCATCACACAGAAAAATGAATGGACAATTCAAATAGATACTAACAGCTTGAAGGTTCTCTACATGATTAACAATGGGTCTGAAATAAATGTGCTCCCATTTTGACTGTGGCATTGGATACCAAATAAACCACAGATAAAAAATAATGCAACTGTGTTAAAGGCATATAATGGACTAACCATACCCACTTTAGGGTACTGTGCACCGCATATCCAGCACAAGGGCAAGGTCAGTAAACACAATTGTGTAATTGTTCCAGGGGACAAGAAGACAATTCTGGGGCTAGACACCAGTCAGAAGATGGGTCTGATAGAAAAATGTTTGCAATAGAAAATTATCTGCCTTGGACTGATAGTATCATATCTGAACATAATGATGTTTTTAAGGGACGGGGCAAATTGCCCAGCATATGTGACATCACTGTAGATAAGCATGCAGTCTCATTAATTCATTCAACATGAAGAGTCCTTTTAGCCATGACAGAGAGGCTAAAAAAGGAATTGAAATGTTTAATAGACATGAATGTCATAGAAAAAGTAGAGGAGCCGACACCGTGGGTTCACTCCTTGGTGACCACTGAGAAAAAAGATGGGACACTGCATTTGCCAACCTCAAGACAGATCAGGTCATTTGGTCTGATCATTGCACTGTGAAGTTCTTGTTCAGTGCCCCACCTGGAAATCCTTCCCCTGCTGAGATGGTCAGCTACTGTCCTTTAAGGGGATTGTCTCCAGAAGGACTCCTGAAGGTGGCTGACTTATGTAGTGTAGTCACTGCATGTGTGGTTGGCATAGGTCAGGTGTTGGCTGCCTATGATAGGGTGATCTCTGAAGCACTTGATGCAATTGCATCAGTCTCTATATAACCCATATCCTCTCACTTGAGATCCCTGTGGTTTGATGGGGATTTCAAGGAGATGAAGATCAGGGGTCGGAAGCTGGAGCATTACTGGCAAAAGTCCTTACTTGGAGGGGGACAAACTGACCTTGTGTGCTCATTACCATGAAAACCAAGGGGCAATCAGTTGTAAGAAGGCAGAATTCCTGTCCAGGGAGATTGCTGCAGGGAAAAACAGACCATCTCAGCTCTTTTGGACTGTGGACAGATTGTTACATCCTCATCTGTCTACAGCCAAAAAAAGCTTTTTCAACCATATTGTGTGAGGAGTTTGTCTGCTTTTCTCTGACAGGGTGTCCTCCATCCAGGTGGGGATTCCATCAGTGAGACAAGCTTTGTCTTGCAGTAATTGGCTTGGAAGGAGCAGAGGTACTACGTCATTCTGGGATGAGTTTAAACCAGTGGAGGTGGCTTAGGACATTGAGGTGATCTCGAAGCTAAAGCACACTTACTGTGAACTGGACCTGGCCCTGACTTGTTTCTTGATGAGATATGTCAGGACCATTGGGCCCGGTGTTCTCTGTGATTGTCCAGTGTTCAGTGTTGGAGGGAATCTTTCCTGATGCCTTGAAAGAGGCTACGGTGAGACCCCTCCTGAAAAAGCCATCTCTCAACCCAGATGTCTTAGTGAATTACAGTCCAATCTCCTACCTGTCATTTCTGGGCAGGGTTGTTGAGAAACTAGTGTCGCAACAGCTCGAAGAACACCTCATGTTCTTTGACATCTATGAGCCATTCCAGTCAGGTTTCAGGGCTAGACATAGCACCAAAATGGTATTAGTCAGGGTGCACAGTTGCCTCGTCAGGGCTAGAGATAGAGGAGATAGGTCAATTCTTGTTCTCCTCAATCTGTCATCAGCCTTTGATACTGTGGATCACATCGTGCTTCTTGATTGCCTTCGAAAGTATTGCGGACTCGCCCATACTGTCATCAACTGGTCTGAGTCCTATCTCTCTGGCAGGGAGCAGTGGATGGTGATGGGGAATGTCTCCTCTTTCCCAAGGCCCCTGTCATGTGGAGTACCTCAGAGTTTGATCTTGTGACCAATGTTATTCATGGTATACATGCTGCCCCTGGGAGAGCTCATTAGACAACACAGTGTGGGGTTTCATTGTTGTGTAAATGATACCCAGCTGTATTTGTATTTTTCCCCAGGAACATACGATGCTGTGGAAATAATGAACATCTGCCTGGCTGAGATCAACAACTGGATGTCCTCCAGCTAGTTGCAACTGAACCTAGACCCAGACGGAGGTACTGGTGATTGAGTCGGGTCACGGGCATGATGGGAGTGTCTCTGGAGTGAGTACATGATTATTTCTGGAATCCACACCATTGATGGCCTCCACTAAGCTGTGTGGTCTTGTCCATGTTCTGGACAGTAGATTGACACTTGAAGCTCAGGTGTCATCTGTGGTCAAATTAATTTTTTTACCACTTGAGGCACCTCACCAGGATTAAGCCCCTAGACCTGCTGTCACTGGTGCACAACTTTGTGACTTCATGGCTGGATTACTGCAATGTTCTATACTTCAGGGTCACTGGAGGGACCCTCCACCAACTACAGCTGGTGCAGAATGGAGCGGCTAGGTTGCTGACAGGCCTGGCAAGGTCCAGTCATGTGACCACAGTCCTGCAGGCTCTGCACAGGCTGCCTGTCAGGTGGAGGATCCTCTTCAGGATGGGCTTGGTCACCTATAAGGCCCTGTATGGGCTAGGCCCTGGTTATCCAGCTGATCTATTAACACCTGTCTCCTCAGCTTGTTCCCTCCACTCCTTGACCCAGGGCCTCCTTGATGTTCACAAGGCCAGGCTTTAAACACCAGGTGACCGTGCTTTCAGTGTCACTGGGCCAAACCTGTGGAAAACTTTGCTAGCTGCTATCAGGGACTCCCCAACAGTTGAGTTGATTAAAAGGACTAAAGGTCCACCTTTTCTGTTTAGCCTTCCATGACGAAGGTGACTGATCTGTATTTATTTTATGAAATTATTTAAAAATGCTGAGATTTATTTTTTAAACTGTTATTTTGTGTGTTGTGCTGAACTGATCCTACAATTTATTGTAAGGCACTCAGAGCCTCCAGGATTGAGTGCAGGATAAATAAAATGTGTCTTGCCTTGCCATTTCTGTTTGGACCCAAATGAGTTGAATGCATACATTAAAAGAGAGCATTTCCACATTCCCACTAGACATGACATTCTGGATGAAATGGCAGGACCAAGTATTTTTTTAATATTGGATGCCTTCCTCAGGATTGTGACAAATACCTCTAATGCCAGGAAGAGCACACTTATGTACTTTTAACACTCCTTATGGGAGGCACTGTTTTAAAATAATACCATTTAGCATCTACTCAGCACCAGAGATTTTTCACAGAATGATGCAGCAACTGCTAGAAGGATAGAAGGGGTTAAAGTTTACATTGATGACATCCTCATCTGGGGCTCCTCACAGGAGCAACATGATAACAGACTGAAAAAAAAGTATTATAAGTTGCTAGAGAAATGGATTTTAAGCTGAACAGAGCAAAATATCAGGTAAGGAAGACTGAAATTCTCTACCTATGCGAAATCCTTTCTAAGGAGAGGGTGAAACCTGACCCAGCAAAAGTTCATGCTGTCAACAAGATTCCACAACCCAAAATGAAGAAAGATCTCCAAAGGTTCCTGGGGATGGTAAATTATCTGGGGAAGTTCATTAACAATCTGACTAACAAGACATGCAATCTGCAAAAACTGCTAATTAAGTCAACTGCAGGGTTTTGGACAGCAGCACATGAACAGGAATTCACAGTACTTAAAATATTTTTGACCACAGCATCTACCCTGCAATATTTTGATATTACTTGACAGACAAAAGTTTTCCAAATACCTCAAAGGATGGTGTAGAGGCAGTGTTGTTACAACTAAGAAACAGCAGCTGAAGACCTACTGCATATGCATCCTGAGCCTTTACAAAAACAGAGTACAAATATGCTCAAATAGAGAAAGAGATGTTGGCCATAGCCTTTGGATGTGATGCATTTCATAATTATATTTATAGAACCCCCTTTGTGATCAAAACAGACCATAAACCACTGATTACAATTTCAAAATGAGACTTATAGCAGGCACTGACAGCAATTTAGAGACTGTTAAACTACAGAAGTGTGACTACAAGATTAAAACCTCACCAGATGATCATCTGATTCTGGCAGATGCTTTGTCAAGAACAAAGGATGCCAGTCACAGGTAGAGATGGGTGAAGTCAGAAAAATTTGTTCTTCAAATGATTTTGCCAATTTTGCACAATTTGCAAAGTGTAATTCATGAAATTCATGGATCTTGAATTGGTGAATTTTACCATGAAGCATGAAATTTCACCCTTAAATTCTGCATTTTGCAGGGAAATTCCACACTTCGCAGCAATATTAACACAATTTGCAGAAAAACTTTGCATTTCAGATGAAGTCAAAGTTTTGGTGTGGAGAAGCTTGGATGGTCCACGAATGCTAATTTTAGAGACGTCGCGCAAGCTTCACCGGCGAAGTTTTACTTCACCACATCTCTACTCACAGGACCACAGATCAAAGTGGAGACACAGAGGTGGACAGTCACATAAACACAATAAAGATCTCGGAAGCTGTCTCAGAACAGATGTGGAAATTGCAAAAGGAAACAGCAGAAGATGAATAACTGCAAGCGGTGGTGTCAGCAATGCAGAATGGATGGAAAGGACACTATAAACTTACACAGGTATGTGCCATTTCAGGCTGAATTATCTTTGTTTGTCTGTGTACTATTTAAAGGGGACAGAATTATGGTTCCTAGTGCCCTAAGAAAGGAAATGCTACATAAAACTCATGAAGGACATGTGGGCATTGAAACATGCAAAAGCAGAGTAAGACAGGTTGTGTTCTGGACAGGAATCTCTAAAGATGTGGCAACTATTGTTTTGGCATGTTGTATATGTTAGAAATATGGGCCTGCACTTCAAAGGGAGCTTTTAATTTCAGACTTAGAAAATGCCAATGCCTGGGAAAAAGTTGGAGTAGATTTGTTTACACTAGAAGGCAGAGTACATGGCTGTAGTTGATGCAGTCTCATGTTGCCCAGAAGTACTGTAGTGAAGCTTAAGACACCCACCTCAAGTCAAGTTATACACAAGCTTAAAATAATCTTTGCAAGATTTGGAATACCACAGATTGTAAGGACTGATAATGGACCTCCATTTGCAAGTGCAGAATTTAAAGCCTTTCGAAGGTCCTACGGTTTCAGTCACATCACCTTCAGTTCAAAATATCCACAAGTAAACAGGTTGGCAGAATGTGGGTTAAAAATAATCAAGTTTCTAATGAGAAAAGCTGGTGAGGAACACACAGACTCCTCCTTTGCATTGCTGAATTATCGAGTAACCCCATTAGAATGTGGCAAATCCCCAGCGGACCTGCTCATGGGACATCAGATTTGAATCCAATTACGTAAGACCGAACTTGAATGTCTCAATGACAATTAAAGTTTACTGAAGCAAAAGACTATGCAATTCAAGAAGCAGCATGATACCTATAACAGAACAGTTAAATATCACAGGGTGTTGCAGCATGGAGAAACAGTCAGGGTGAGAAATGAGGGTTGATGGTGAGAACTGGCAATCGTGAGGAGCCTTGTGGCTCCAAGATCTGATCTGGTACTTATTGAATGTGGTCAACTGTTAAGAAGAAACAAGAGACATTTATTGCCATTGCTGACATGCTCAGGACACTTTCCTGCACCACAATTGACTGTGTCAATAGACACAGAGTATTTACCTGAGGGACCCAAGACAGTGTCAGAAAAACAGAATGAGGGCAGTAAAAGGCCTCTCAGAGGGAACTCTGATCAGGAAAGAAATTCTGCTTCACCAGACAAGGCTTTACTTGTCTTTCCTGAAATGTCACAGCATAATACTGAACTGCTGCCTTGTGCTCTGATGTCTGATGAAACTGTTAGTCACAAGAGTACTGAACAATTGAGTAGGTCGAGGAGTGGTTGGCTAATAAAAAAGCCAAAGAGACTCACTGAATCCTGTTAAAACATAAATTGATAGTTCATGTTACTAGCCAAACTCTATTTAGAGGACTCAATTATAAATTTTATTATCTCTTCTGTTAAAAATACAAAGAGATGGTGCATGCTTCATAAAACAAATGCTGCAGTTAGAATTCATTTACAGGGTGTTATCTTTTTTTTTACTTTTGGAAAACAGGCAGCATGGTGATAAGGCCCTAGACATAATCAACAAGTAATAAAACATCGGGCTGTGAAGTATCCAGCACATCCTACGGCAAGTTGTCATTGCACCCAAAAACTAACCTACAGCCTTGTAGCCTACTTTCCCCTTCATGGGTCTCATCGCTCCTTTCCTCTTGCCTCTCCAGTTCATGCCCCTAACACTATCCCTTTATCTACAAACCCCTCTCTAGCCTCACACTTCAATTCCTAGTTAGCCCTACCATTTCTGGCTCTGTAACCTGCACTGCATGTATATAAACTGTATAGAACCTGTTGTCAACCTGCACTGTATGTATATAAACTGTGCACTACTTGTCTTGTTTCCAAACCCTAAGTATTATTTGTATATAATGACCTATCCGCTGTACATTTTCTTTTTTCCTTACCACTCCATGTTTTTACGAGTGTGTACCAATGCTCTGTATGTACCAACCATGTTTTCTTGCCTCTTTGTGGACTGGATCATGCCTGAAAATGCCGTACTGGACCAGTGCACCTACCTGGTTATCAAAGACATAAATAAATAAATAAATAGCACTATCTATTGTGCCTCAAGACAGACTGGCAATTCTTCATGCCCATAGTACAGAGGTGGCTCTGGTGGCACTGACACTAGCAGTTGATGTAATATTGCTCCTAGACATTTGATGGGTAATTAAGACAAAGAAAAATAATACGATCTATAGTGCCTCAAAGCAAACAGACAGACAATTGTTCATAGCCATGGTGCACAGGTGGCTGTGGTGGCACTGGCATCTAGTGTCTTGTTGTTCATCAACACATGAAGACTCATGTAAGTAATAAGATAGGCCATTGATTGTGCTGGTTTTACCATATGATCAGGGACATAGTAAGGCACAAGGCCACAGGGCAAGTGTCTTCAGTCCCTGGAAGTGTGGTAAAACAATCACAACCAATGCCCTGAACTGTCTTATTGCACTTATAAAATGGGCCTATAGGCAACGTTTAAAAAATGAACACTCTAACAGTTTTAACATGCACAAAAACAAAGAACTATTTGCTACAAATGTAAAATAGTCTCTCCAGAAATGGTTTTCACCTATCAGTCCTCTGTCATCCCTTACAGAAATATAAGTGTGCTGTGTACATGTAGATTGCATGCCACATGCTTAATTGTGCAATGTTTGTGGTTTGCATACACAAAGTGAGCCTAAGCAGGGTGCAATTTTAACATTGTTTTACCAGCCCAAAACCTAGTGCAAATTGGCCAGGACTAGTGCAGCTAGTCCTCTACTTGTCCGTTTTGACTAGTGCAGGTTTTCCATGGCTGTTAATGAAGTTAAAAAAGTCCCTACTTTAGCAGCCCGTAGTCCTCATGCCAATCTCAGTGTTCCAGATGGCCTGGTGTGATTAACACCTCATTAAGAGCTGCAGTTATCTGGCAGTTCAAGAAGGGGATACCACAAAAGGCTCAATGTGAGTAATTTTCAATAAATTGTTAGAAATTTCAGCTAGTGTCCAGGGTGTGATCAAGGGTAAAAGTTATTAAGTCACTAGCTTCCAGTTTTCTGAATGTGCCTCTGTCTTACAATTTGTCCCATATTCACAGATTCATAGACATGGGCAGGCAGAAAAGGACTTTCTTGGCCCATCGAGTCTGCCCTTTCCATTTCTTTACATGCCCCCTTCCCCCTTAGAGTCCCCCCTCTATACCCTAGACAGTCCCTTGTGGTTATCCCAAGCCCTCTTGAATCCCTACAGCATTCCTGCCTCTACCACCTCCACTGGCAGACTGTTCCAGGGCACCACTACCCTCTCAATAAAGTAATGTCCCCTCACATTTCCCTTAAGCCATTCCACATTAAGACCAATGCCCATCATTTCCCTACATTTTGAGTGTCTATATTCAACATTTCAGTAAAAATAAATCCTAAGAGTCATACACAGTCTGGTCTCTCTCAATTCTGTACTTTTGCTAAATTTTCCTACATTTTGAGCATGTATCCAACATTTTGGTGACAAAATACAGGAGGTATACAGGGTCTGCTCTGCAGGTGGTAGGTTTTATTCCAACCTTGCCATAGCTGCACCCACTCCCCTCCAGATCTATCAACTCTGTACTTTCCCTGGACACCACTGCAGACCAGACTCTGAAATGACTATCCATAGACCCATAGCTGTGATTACTGGTAGGTGCAGGTGTCCCCAGCTCTTCTAAATGAACAATGCCTATAATACTCAGCATGTCCTTTCATCCTAAAAACAAAGCTTTGGAGCATGTATGGTACAAAATACCTTAGTAACACATAATTTGAAAGTTAAAATGAGCATTCCTGGGATACATAGATCATCTTATATAGAAATGGGTAGTATAGCATCATGACTGTGTACTGTTTACCCTGGCCTGATGAAAGGAGAATGTTTAAAAAAATCTATTACTGTTGGGGCATAGCATGTTAAAATCAATACTTAAAAAAAAATAAAAATGTCATAAAGTTTTCTGTTTCCTAAGCCCCTTAGGTTTATGTACCCCCTTCCCCAAAGAAATCCTAGATATGCTTCTGGCTGTCTTGACACTGCAGAAAACTTCCAGAAGTGCAGGTCTCCAGTTGATCACAGGGTGTGGGCTAAGAGTGTCTTTCTCTGCCTGACACTGTTCATTTCCCTGTGGTGGTGGTGAGTGTGTGATGAGGTGCATGATGATGCCAGCTATTGTGTGTGCAGAGCTACTGTAGGTCTATATGACTGAACATTTGCTGCTGTGTTATCATCTGGTTCGGGGGTGCAGAAAGAGGAAGAAAGGAGGCCATGGTACAAAACAATAGGGGCACACTGTGTGTGATGGCAGTGCAGTCTTTTTTTCTGCCGGGGTTGGAAGAAAGAGTGGAGCAGGATAAATGTGCAGTAACCTGAGTATTTTCTTGGCTTGCATGTTTTCCTGTATCAGTGATCAAAATTTACCATTATAATTGTAGGCTAGTGCAACCATCTGCGGGTTAGTGCAATTTTGAATCAACTTGTCCTGCGGGCTATTGCAAAGAAAAGGTAAGGTTGACCCCTGAACCTAAGCGAACCAGGTTTAAAAAGCAAATCAGGTTCGCATGCTGCAAGCTTGACATGTGCACCGCAGGTAAGCTGGTGTGAGCATCTTCTAAAAATCACATAAAGTTTGCGTGTTGCACGCTTGACATGAGTGCAGAAGTTAAGCTGGTGTGAACATCATTTAAAAATCGCATTAGGTTCACATGTTGCATGCTTGCCATGTGAACAGCAACTCAGCTGGTGCAAATCTCATCTAAAAAACACATCAGTTTCTATTTCTCATACTTCTACTAGCAATTAGAGTCATTAAAATACCCCTTTCATTGATTTCCTTTTAAAATTAGGTAAATTCATTAATTCTGATCCTTTTTGAAAGTTGTTTAATGGCTTTTGAGTTTTGTCATTTAATTGCCATTAATTTGTAAAGTATTGTTAGCTTACTGAATTAAATGCATAGGGTACAGTCAGTCAACATCCCCCATTCCAGATGTGTGAAGAGGGGCCTCTGTGTAGTGAAGCCTGACCTTTCTGTTTTGGGCAATGCAAATCCCCTTATACATATGTAATGCTACAAATATGTACAGTGTCTCCATGACTGTTTTGGCTCACTTACTTTTTGTTTGTCATTCTGTATGGACCATATACACTATGGCCATGACTGCCATGCTCAGTACTCTTTGTGCTGAGTAGGGACTTTGAAGCATGTACCATACCTCACATTTTGTCACTGAAATGAGGAACATGGAAACTCAAAATGAGGGACAATGAGGAACACTAACCCACAGGATGATCAGGACACATCTTGAAACATGGAGATAAAGTAAATCAGAACACAGTGGAAACCATTGTATATACTTGTACCCATACTAGCACCTGAGAATGAATTTCTACCATAAAGCAGGAGTCCCATTTAGGTAGGGCAGAAGGGGGCAGTCCCCCCCCCACATTTGTGCCTAGGTTGTTCTTATGGTGTGGCAATAACGGCATTAAATTTGAATTTAATCTTTTGCACAATAAGTGCCCCCCTGGCCTGTGTGCACTCACGCTGCAGGTGCACTCCTGACTCAACTGTGACTGTATTGTGTTGTCCACTCTATCCGCCGACTAGCTGTGGCACCATCACATGTGACGTGGAGGAGCTCCAGTCAAGCAAGAGCACATGAATCATGTGTGTGACACTGTCTTTCCCACCACAAAGTAGACAGGCTGCACACTACAGCTTGTAGGAGTTGGTGAGCACTGACCTTTCAATAGCAGTGTTGTGGCAGCATATTTTTGTTGGTGTACCCTTAGTGAGTCTCTGTCTCCCCTGGTGGCTGAAGGGGCAGAGCATGAGCTAGAAGCTAACTTGAGACTAGGCTACCTACTTACTGTACTAGGCTCGCTTCGCAAAAAAAAATGCACAGGCCCCCCCCCAGAGCAGTAAGCTAGGCCTAGCAGCAGTGGTGACAGAAGTGTGGGTGGCCTGCATAGGCCTTGATCAGTGCAGTGTGGCAGCATCCACAGCAGCAGTCAAGCAAGAAGTAAGTAACACAGGGTGGGTGGGTTCAGTTGGTGAAGTAATGTGTTTGCAGACCATGCTGGTGACCTGGGATGGTTTGTTCTAGCATCCAGCTTCTGGCAGACAGACAGAGGAGGAGTGGACTGAAAACTGGGCTGGTGGCACACTGGGCCAGGCCACAGGTTCTGACCAGATGGCTGAGTAAGTAAAAATAAATATATATTTTTTTTTTACAGGAGGAAAGGGGAAGGAAGAAGGACTGAAATATGAATGGGTTTTTCATGTTTTTGCACCTTTGGGCAGCTTCATGACCCATATGGGATGGATATTGAATGTAATGGAGTTGGGGACAGAAATTGGAATAAAGTTTTTTTTTGGGGGGCAGAACTTCAGCAAGGAAAGAAATTGGTTAGTAACTGGTTGGGTTTAAGCCCAAATCTGATGCACTTCTCCGAGGTACAGACAGATGAATTTTATACATTTTAATTGTTCCTGATTTGCATATCACTTTTCAGTGACAACAAATAAGTTTTACCTTTTAGAATTGTTCCAGACATTCTAGAGCTTGCCATCTTGGGGCTAACCAGCACCTGGCCTCTATTGGTTATTGGTTCTGCCCTGCTGAAATCTGAAATGGCACTCTTGCCATAAAGTCTAAATTTACAGAATATCCTCTGTGTGAGCAGCATGTTTTCCATGAGGGATGGATAAGGAGCAAAGTAGTTTTCAGGGCTAAAATAAAGGCTTTCCCTTGCATGCAGGGACAGCTGAGCGATATGGTATGCACAGACTATTGAAACCCCACTATAATCAGGCTTATGCCCTCCCCCCAGTGAAGCTAACCTCCACATCTCCATTCTCAGGCACATTATGACAAAAAGCAAGGGAGATTGCAGGGGCATGCACCACTGACATGAATGGGGGTATTTTTTTAATACTATTTTATATATTATTGATGGAGAGTTGGAGATTAAAGAAGGCCACTGCTCAACTAACTAGGGCCTGGTTGGTAGAACAGTGGCCTTCATTATTCTCCAACCCATTAATAATGTATCAAATAGTATAGAAAATAATTCCATTCATTTCAAGATGGTATGCTCCAGCAGTCTGACCCATGGACATAGCTCCCTAGTACTCATGTAAGAGACTCTCAACTTATAGCTATACTTTGTGGGTTGTGTGCAGCAACAGCATGGCCACACCTGCTACAGTATGTGTTCTTGGGGAGGGAGGACTGGCCATATGGGTGGGTGACGAGTTATTGCTACTTTTGTGTTTGCCCCTTGAAGTCTGTTTGCAAGGAAACATTCAAAACTAGGGACAGAAAATAGTAAGAGAACAGGCCAGACAGAAGTAGTTAAGTAGTTTTGTGGGTAAGTGTGTTTATTGGAGGTGGGAAGAACCATATGTATTTCCATTGAATATGTGTGCTACAGTTCAGCTGTGCACATATGCGCCTGGTTGTATGGGCCCCAGTAACATTTTGTGACCTGGGCTGAGCCCCAGCAATATTTTTGTTGTGCATCATACACTTTTTCCTTTTTTTTTGTTCTCCTAGGTTTCCCACTGGTGACTGTAACCATGCTCCACTTTGCCCCCCGTTCTTAATTGGTCTGGAAAAATTGGTGCTGGCAAAGCATTTTTGTTTTGTTTCTCCTCAGTTCCTCATTGGGCAGGCTGGCATTTTTTAAGATTAGCACTTTTGCGCATTGGTTTGTTGCCTTCCCCCCTGGAAAATCATTGGTGGTTCAGTGGCATTTTTCATGTTGCTGCACTGTGATTGGCCGGGGAGGGCTTATTTTTTGGGTGCAATACTCATTTGGGCATCAAGGTGATTTTGTTTTTCGAGGAGGTGAGTGAGGAGGTGACTGAGTCAGCGACAGTTTTGTGTGGCAGCTGTGGGGAGAGTACAGTGTGTGGCTGAGAGAAGAAGAAGAAGAGCCAGAGGGAGGTGATCGTCATGGTCCAGGCATAGCCAAGAGAAAGGAGCCAGTCCGAACAGAGGAGCCAGCCAAGTGGAGGCAGGGGAAGAACAAGGAAGATAGAAGGAAGCAGGTGGCAGGCCCAGGTGAAGCACACCAGCAGCCAGCCCAGGCAGAGCCAGTTAGCCATCCAGCCAAAGACTGGTGCATGCAGTGAGAGTCAGGAGTCAACCGGGAGTGACTCTGGGACACCAGCAAGCTCAGCCAGACCAGCCAGTGTCAGAGAGGATTGAGGAGTTGCCTGAATGTCAAGCAAGGAGGGAGAGGGAGGGCTCGGGTCCAGGCAGAGAGTGAGACCAGTGGACACATTACATGGTCATCAGTGGGCAGCAGGCAACCAGACCAGCAGCAGCAAATGAGAGAGGACCAGGTCACCAGGTAGCAGGTGCAGCAGATGCACACAGGGTGACAGAACAGAGCAGCAAAGGCAACAGCCAGCCAGCAAAGCCCAGCCATTAGGCCAGCGAGTGAGCCCAGCAATAGCACATTAGATGGATATAGGGGAGTAAGCCAGGATCATCAGCCAGCAGGCAGCACTGGGTGGTAACATCTCTCCCCTAAAGTCCCAGACAGCAAAGCAAAGCAAACCAGGTAAGGTGTGATGGAGATGGGAGGGTCAGATGCTTTGTCCAGCAGGTGACTGAGGAAAAGTGGTGATCTTTCTCTGCAGCAGCCAGCAGTCTGTGACTAGTAGTACTAACTACTCTCTGATGGGGACATGGAGTGGGTGAACTGCATCTCTGGCTCTGCCTCTGGCAGCTCTGCAGTGTCTGATGTATGAGGGGATGAGACAGCCTGGCTGGGCCCTGGGAAGCTTCAGAATGGAAACTAAGAGCTGGCCTACTGGCTAGCTTGCCAACTTACTTGCTGTCTTGCTGAAGCCTTCAGCAAGTCAGTTAGCAAGCTAGCCAGTAGGCTAGGTCTCAGTTCCCATCCCAAAAGCCCTGCCATGGGGGTAAGCACTGCAGTAAGTAAAACATGTAATAAGGTGTCTGTGGTGGCCAGTGGGGATGGGTGGAATGCTGGTCTGTCTCTGCAGCAGTGTGTGACTAATCTTATGGGCATGGGGTGAACTCTGTCTCTGGAAGCTCTGCAGTGTTTGATGCATATGGGGGAGGCGGAAACAGCCTGGGCCCTGGGAAGCTTCAGGACGGAAACCAAGATCTAGCCTACTGGTTAGCTTGCTAACTTGCTTACTATCTTGATGAAGCCTTCAGTAAGCAAGTTAGCAAGATAGCTAGTATGCTAGCTCTTGGTTTCCATCCTAAAAGCCCTGTCATGGGGGTAAGCAGCAACACAGCTGAGGCATGTTTCTTCCCTCCTCCTCCTCCTCCTGGAAATACAGGAACAAAGTCATGTACTACTAATGCTTAATGTCTGAAATATGAGCGCCCTTTACCTTTCCTGCCAGTGCGATCGTAGCCATAATCAGATTGTTGGTTTGCATCTGTCTGCCTAATCTCATATTCAGCTAACAAAGTATTGCCACTACCGTAATTAAATGTATTTGTGTATCAATTCCTTGAAAATACCAGAGGTGAAAAGAAAATAAAAAATGCTTATTAGCAATTAGGAATGAAGAATATTTTTTTCCAGGCGTCAGCCTCACGGGGCATTAAACAAACTACAAAATTCTAATTAAAGGTCATGGGCGTATGTGTTAGGTGTGAAATATGTATCCCCTGACAAATGAATACCCAGTTTATGAACTGGGATGTGGGGTTTGGGTTTTTTTGCCCATCATGAACCAAAATCGAGTCTTTCCCATGTTTCAGATTGTGACCAAAATTTTGGGAATCCACTTAATGCTATAATTGAACATTACAGACTTGTTCCCAGTGGGACACATGCTAGTCAGAAGAAATAAACCCCAGTTCAGTGATATTTGCATTGGGCTAAAAACTGTACATTAAATTTTTTTTGTAAAATGTTTATCAGTGTTGACCAACAGAGATTTCAAAGGGGCCAGGGGAAGGGGTTAAGCTACCTGGGAGTCAGGAGAAGATGGCGTGGTGACGAGGTGGGGCTGGGGGCAAATTTGTGCCCCCACCTCATCATCACGCCACCTTCTCCCAGGTATCTTAACCCCCCCCCTTCGAAATCTCTGCTGCTCAACGTTAACGAATGTTTTGCCAAAAATGTGACTGAGGGGAGTCATGTGACTTAGTCAACTGAGTGAGACACACTCCAACTGTGCTCCATCCACCCGGCTCTTAAAACTCATCATTTTGCTGATTTTGCTGCTTAAACTGCCACCAGATTGTCATCTATTGTGCTAGAGACTCGTGGGAACCCAAAAAGTGACATCATGGAGGTGGAGCTGCGACAGGTGGCGCCCAGACATACACCACCTGTAATGCCAGAAAAAGTGCTGAAAAAGACCAGGGTGCAGCTGCCTAGTACAGGCCGCACTCAGACTTCGGGAGTTTCCTTGCCTCCTACACCTGAATCTTCTCCACTCACACTGGAGAGATTCTTGATGGAATTCTAGCCCATTAAAGAAGAGGTTCGAGCTATTGCAACAGAAGTGAAAACTATTTCTGATGTGCTCGAGGATGTTTCTAAATGAACCTTCAATAATGAAGTGAGAATTGTATCTGTAGAAAAGCAGACGGAAAAACTGGAGTCTCTCATTACTGTCAATAGGTAACAAATTAAGTAGCTAGAATCCAAGATAGAGGATCTTGAAGGGTGTAGTAGAAGGAGCAAAGCTGTAGTGATCGGCCTTCCTGAGAAGGACGAGGAAGCTGACACCATCCTAGTTGTACAACGGCTCCTAGTGAAATTGGCCATCCCTTCTCCATTTGGGGTGAATTATATTATTGAAAGAGCAGACAGAGTACTCCAACCTATGCCAGCACCAGACACAGCCCCTAGACTCCTCATATTTCAGTTTTTGAACTTCCAAGAGAGACAACATGTTCTCAAACAAAAACAAAAGAAATACAAGATGTGTTATGGGAGAGGAGAAAGATTTGGGTCACGCAAGACTTGCTGACTACAGTCAGACAACAAAGAGCCCTGTTTCATTCGATTGTGTCGAAGTGTATAGCATAGGGCATTAAGTTCAGGATGGCTTATCCTGCCAGATTGCAGGTCCTGATTGATGTGACCTGGTCCATGTTTGAGGAAGTTGACCCTGCTCTGGAAATGTTGAAAAAGGTGAGACCAGCCCTGTTCACTGATTGCTGAGGGAGCCTGGAAGAAGGCAGGCATTTTCCATCAGCGTGAATATCATGCCATTGACTGAATTTATGCAGGGACTTTCAACTATCTTGTTATTTGTGTCAGACTGATATACCTAAAAAGGGCATAAGCAAGACATGTTCTTCACGCTCTTGCTGGGGACAATCATCATTTGAGTGTGGAGTATGAGGGCTTGCTTGACCGGCAGGAAGGCCTTGAATTCAACATGGCCTGAAGGTAGGCCACTATTTCACTGAGCTGTACCGATCGAATGGCTACTGGAACATTGCACACACCAGGTTGTCGGGATGATTTGGACATATTCCTGCTAGTGTCAGCCCCATTTGTGTGGTTACTTCTAGCGACATTTGTGTTTGATTTGGTGGGTCAAGATTAAGGCTGAGATGGATCAGCAGAGTGTGGCCCTTTTCTTGTCTTTATTTGTTTTCTCCACCATTCTGGATCAGCATACGGTGACACAACAGAGGTTTGAATTGCCACAAGGAACTTGGCTTTCTAGACTCTATCTAGGCCTTTTTGTGTTTTTGCTGCGTACATATATAGACGGCCTGCATTAAATAACTACTCTTATATTTTGTTGCATAATGCACAGTCTTCCAAAGTGCTGGCATCTAGTGATCCCTCTGATTATGAAGAGAGAGGGTTTACTTTGTTTAGCTGGAAGAGAATCAGGCTAGATTAGCACCTAGAACTATTGGGACTTTGACTATTGTTTTAAAATCTCTCCCTTTAAGTTCAGTCAAGTATCTGTTCCTCTCTATAATTCCTGGGGTCAAAATGATTGCATGCATTAATCTCTGGGGCATAGGAGTACAGCGTATTGATAGAGGGTGTTTGCTGTTTGATTGGGGCTGCTGTTTTATTATTACATAACTTTTGAACAATGACAATGTGTGATATTTAACAGAGACTACTGTACTCTCTGATACTACCGTTTATGATATTGGGGGAATGAGAAAGAAATGTTTAATAGCACATGGGTCTGTTACAGGGGAGAGCAGTTTATTGTGCTTTATGAGGGGTCGGGTGAATGGAGGGAGGGGGGAGGGTGGATGGCCAGGAAGCTGATCACCGCTGAGCCATAAGCAAGTGGGGCATGGGGAGGGGCACTCGCAATTCCTATTCCTGACTTGTTCATGGGTTCTGGAGTTAATTGCTTCTCATTTTTCAGGGTTCTGTCTCAGGATTTTTCTCTGGTTTGGGGAGGGAGGGGGATAGAAGGGAGGGGTTCTGGGGTAGCTTAGAGTGGGGGTATGGGGGAAAAGGTTATTGGGAACTTTTGCTGCCAAAATGGACTCATGAAGAGGTTTATAAAGGTGGATATAGCTAATCACTGGGGGAGCCAAGGACAAGCACATTTAACAATTAATCATGGTGTCGCCAATTAAACTTTACACTTGGAATGTAAAGGGGGTTTGACAACTGCTTAAGAGGATGAAAATCCTCAAACATCTGGGGATCCTGCAGGAGAATATAATAATGCTTCAAGAAACCTATTTACTGAAGCAAGAAGCTAACCTTTTGAGGAGACAGCATGTGGGGCAGGTCTTTGTGGCTGGGGATACCATGGCCAGTAGGTGCATGGCAATTCTGCTGACACACGCGCTCCCTTTTGTATGTGAGAAATGTATCGGGGACAAGCAAGGGCGATATGTTTTGATATGGGGCAGAATCCAAACGACTGCGCTGGTGCTGGGAAGTGTGTATGGGCCCAACTCTGATTCTCCCTCATTTTTCATGGACTTACTAAAGTTGTTAACACCCTTCTTGTCCCTCCCAATTGTTCTGGGGAAGATTGGAATCTCCCCTTCAATCCCTCTCTTAACAGGTCAACAGGAGGGTGGGGAATGGGCCTTTCTCCAGCACAGAGAGCCATTAGAGACTTGGTAGATCATGTAGGTTTATGTGACCCCTGGAGGGTACTTCATCCCTCAGTCAAGGAATTCACATTTCACTCCTGTCCATGGGTCTGATTCTAGGATTGATTATTTTCTTGTGAGTAAGTCTGTTCTGGGAGGGGCTTTGGACAGTAGAATAGAGCATGGAATGTGGTCAGACCATTCAATTGTGAGTTGCCAACTGTTCTTGAGTGCCAACAAAGGGGGAGATAAAGTGTGGAGACTAAGTAATCAGATTCTGAAGGATAAGAATATTACTACACACATTGCAGATTGTTTAGAAAAAGTTAAGACAGACAACTGGGGAACGGTACAGAATCCAACTATGGAGTGGAGGGCCCTTAAATGCTATATCTGAGGAGAGTTCATTAAGATTTCAGTGGCTAAGAAAAAGAGAGAGGAGGCAGAAGCTAAATCTTTACTAGAGCAAATTAGGGAAAGGGAGAGATATCTTTCAAGGCAGACTAGTAATCTTGATAGGGAGACCCTCATGAAGCTTAGAGAAAAATACAGTGAGCTACTCAGGGAAAAGGTGGAATGGGCCATTTTAAAAACTAAGGCCAAATACTCAGAACAGGGGGAAAAGGCTGGACATTTGCCAGTCCTCAGGTTACAGAAGCAGGAGTCCTTGAAGTGCAATACAGCTATGCAGCCAGGGCCACATGGGCCCCTGAAAGTCCTGGCTAATGATATTTCTAAGGAATTTGAATCTTATTATAAGGGCTTATATAGTCAAATGCCTAATCGGCCTCAGCAAGACAGGGTAGACCATTATCTGGCCCAGTTCCCCTTACCTACACTCACTACTGCACAAACAAAGAGGTTGGTAATTCCTTTCACAGAAGAGGACATCATTAGAGTTTTAAGGGATCTCCCCCTAGACAAAGCTCTGGGTTCTGATGTGTTTTCCCAGAACTTTTATAAGAAATTTTCCAAACGGCTTGCCCCTTGGCTTTTAGCATGCTTCCAAAGCATGCTGGAAGCTGAACAGGTTGACCCCAGGTTGCTGGAAGCCATGACTGATCATTATGCTGCCAAAGCCAGGGTGGGACCCAACCTGTGTATTTAGCTATAGGCCCATTTCTCTCCTTAATTACAGTCAAAATACTATTGAAACTGTTGTATGAATGTATCAATGGAGTAAGGGCATGTGTTATTGGACCTGACCAGGTAGGCTTCATGAGAGGGAGGTCCTCAGTAGATCATCTCCATAGGTTGTCCCATGTTTTTTCTGCATCCAGGGAAGTCCCCCAAGCTATAGCTTTGGTGTCCTTGGACTCGGAGAAAGCCTTTGATAGAGTAGATTGGCAGTTTTTGTTCAGATCCCTGCATATATTTGGATTTCCACCTAGATTTGTGTCATGGATTCAATCCTTATATACTAACCCAAGTGCTCATATTTTCTGCATTGGGGTTCTCTCTCCCCCTGCTTTCCATTAGAAGCTGGCACTAGACAAGGGTGTCCTCTTTCTCCCCTATTTAACCTGTACCTAGAACCCCTTATAATTTCCATTAAGGTATCCCAACTGATAAGGGATATCTCTCTTGGTACTAAGGAGGAGAAAGTGGTGGCCTATGCGGATGATATTTTATTACATATTACACAAATTGAAGATTCAATATCTGGACTCCTACAAATAATTGAGCACTGCAGTACTCTCTCCAGTTGCAAACTTAATACTGATAAACCACCTGTCTTTCCCCTTAATGCCAGACTGCTTAAACAAGAAATAATTGATCTAGGGCTTAACTGGACTCCTAAAGCTCTGACATTTTGGGCTATACAACTTGCCAGAAGTGAGGCTCAAATGCGGAAATTGAACTTAGATGCACTGCTCAAGGTAATTCAGCAGGATTTAAAGCACTGGCAAGCTCTTCCACTAACCTTATTGGGCTGGATGAACATCATCAAGATGAATGTCCTCCCACAGATTTTCTATCCTATTTACCTTCTGAATCTATGGCTCCCCAAAGCTTGGTTTAAAGTGGTTCATACCTGCATCACTGCGTTCATATAGAGGGGGATCCACCGAGGAGGGCACATCACAAACTGGTGGCTCCTAAAATACTGGGTGAGCTAAAGTTGCCCCATTTTGGTCTTCATGACTGAGCCAGTCAGGTCAGTAAATATCTAAAGTGAGCCAGTCCGGTGGAAGTTGCAGAACCCTCCACCTATGTTCCTTTATGGCTCAAGGTTGAAAGGGAGTTGATAGAGAGTAATGGCATATCCCTGGATTCTTTGACCTATATTAGAGTCAGAATGCTACCAACAGAGCTTTGGCAAACAGGGATTGGTTACTCAGTGCATACTCATTCTCAGTTTTGTTCCTCCCTGAACAACATAAACACTAGAGATCCATCTCAACCCATAGTGAAGAATCCCAATTTCAGACTAGATGGGAAAATGATCCCCTTTAACTGGATTCCACAGCTGAATATGCGCAAAGTGGCAGACCTAATTAAAGAGGATAATGACTGGTGATCCACAGCAGAAATCATGAGTCAGTTTGGGATTGAACAGAGGTGGGCTTTTAGAATCTACCAACTTCGACAGATGCTTGCTAAATATTTTAAACAAAAAGGGATGTCTTCAAATATGGACAACTGGATTAGGAACTGCAGGGAACTGGCAACTGCTCCACATGCTGTCTCCATCATTTATGCTACCCTGTATAACAAAGTGTTCCCCAGGTTAGATGGAACCGCTAGGTACTGGGCTGACCTATATCCCCAAATTACGCTCCGCTGGGGGAAATCTGGGAAGGCTGTCATAGATACATAACTCAGGATTGGTTAATGCTGATGCAGCTACAGATCCTCAATGATATGTATCTAACTCCATATAAATTGTATAAAATGGGAAGATTGGACACACCAATGTGTAATAGGTGCAGTGAAGACATTGGTACTCTGCTACATATTTTCTGTAAATGTAAAACAATAACTCCTTTGTGGGAAACCATCAAAGACAGAATAGACCCTCTGTTAGGATTGCAAGATTACTTTACTCCAGAAGTGTGCCTGGTGGGGGACTTCAATGGGTTTCCAGTAATGGACAGAAGATATCATATCACAATAATTGTCCTTTCAGTAAAGAAGTTGGTGCTCAGGCAAGGGAGGGACTCCTCAGACCTATCTTACCTGGAATGGGTTCAGGAGTCACTCTCTAACCTTCATATAGAAAAAATGATGGCACGTTTATTTAATCACATGGGGAAGTATAAAAAGATATGGGAGAAGCTTCATGTTCTTTATTTCCTGTAACATGCCTGAAGATGTATGACAAGTTATTAGCTATTCTCTGATATATAGATACAAGTTGTTTATTAATGGCACCATAGGGGGCGTGGTGTGGGGGTAGGGTGAGGGGGGGAAGGGGATGAGGGGAAAAGGTGTATCATGTCATTGTTGGATCTGTTATGCTGTGTTGTATTTGAAAATCAATAACATTTTAATTAAAAAAAAAGAGACTGAAAGGGGTAAAAGAGGCCAGGTGGAGAGTATGAGCATTATAGCATAATGAGAAAATAAAACAAGAAATAGGTAGCCGCATTCCTCATTAAACTGCACAGGGAAGCATGAAAAAGCAACAGCTGCTAGCCAGCTGAGTTATTTTTAGGGTTCTTACTTCTTCACTCTTGTTATATGGGCCTATTGCTACTAAAAAGAAAGTTTATTTTATATAATGGCTCTTGGATTGCTAGGACACAACTGTGCCACTGAAAATGTGTGTCTGTTGGGCCTGTGTGTTTTCATTCACTAGCCCTGCTGGCTAGTGGCTGCAAAAACTGAATTTCTATCCCTGGTCTTCTATGTGCCCATGGGCATGTCTAAAAAAATATATAAAGTATTTCTCCAGAGATATACAGTACTTTTTACTTTCTTTGGACATGGCCATGGGCACAAAGCGAGACTCTCCGACTTTGTCTGTAACCTCCCTACCTGGTGATAATGGTATATATGGGTATGCAGTGAAATGCAGTACTGACTCCGTTTATGTCACACTCTGTCTCTCCCAACTTCTGCTAACACATTGGGTCATCAGGAAGGGGGTGCACTGTGCTCAGAAATTATATGTGATTGACTTGTTGAGGGGGACCTGGACTGTTTGGGGGGTTGGGTCTTCTCTCATGTCTAATGCCTCCTCTACTAGCCTACAGATAACAAAACCTGGTGTTTCCTGCTGTGTTTTGGATTTGTTCACTGGTAACTGGTTAATGGAGTTCCCAGTCTCTAGCTCCAGCCAAAGCAAGCAACTTAACTATTGTCTATTTTAATGTATGGGGGTGTGGGGCAGAACATAGTGGGGGAGGAAATAGACATGAATCAATGACTGTGGTCCTTATGGCCAAATGGGGGACATCCCTGACCTGCAGTGTTACCTTTATCTGCTATGTAGGTGTTTCAGCAGGCCTTGTATGTTGTGTTGTCATGGGAGCATGTCTGGTGAAATGCCACCATGTAAGTTTGGGGTCCGGGTCGGGACACTACTGGGCCACACAGTTTTTCATGATCCTGAGGGATACACAGTATATCACAGTTGGTTGTGTAATTAAAGGGGAACATTACATTTCTAGACTACCTTCTTGTCGTCACACATCCACATGCTTTTATAGCTCTTAATTGGGATTTTTATGATGATTGATGTGGGTTTGGTTTTGGGGGCAGGGGAAGAGAAAACCTGGGTAATCCTCACCTTCTTGCTCATCCTGGCTATGCATGTGTGGTATCATGTTGTCATGTTGGCAACAATAAATGTGGGTATTTTTCTTTGTGGAGGGAGGTTATGTTTTACATTACCCTCCCGTGGTATTTGCTGCTGGACAGTTCAACACAGGGGTTGGAGATGAAGACTTTGGCGTACATCCATCCAGTCTTGCTGTTTGAATGCTGCCTTGCTGTGAAGGATAACTGTGTTGCAGCACTGAACATGTAAGTCAATTTTCCTAGAGGCTGTTTTCAAATATTTCTTCACATTCTGTTATTGCTTCAGCTATCCAGGCTTTTTAGTTATCCTTCTGGGTGTTTATCATTTACATGTTGCTGTTAAGAACCATTTTTGAACTGTATGATGTACTTTCTGTCCCTGTTCTGCTCTTCTATTCTTGGCATGATGCTTTCATGTTTTATGGAATCAACTCAGTGGCTGAGAGGGACATCAGCTACATCACATAGTTCTAAAATGGCGGGGGCGCGTAACACCATGTAAAGCAGAAACACCAACTGAGGTTACTGAATGGCATATAAAGATGGAACAATGACATACGTTTATCCAATAAACAAAAAACAGCTTCTATTGGGGAAAAAAGTCTTAAGCGCAGTTCTCCTTTAAGTGTCAACTGTGTCATAAACTGTGCAAGTCAAGAGGTAAGGTGGTGGAAGTCAGGAACTGAGTTCCAGGGTCTTCCTCTGTATTTAACCCTGTGGTAATGAGCACTAGCCTCCAGAGTTGCACTGAGGTGGTGGTCATGGTGGGAGGACTGGAAAGTTGACACAGTCTGGCCCATGATCCCATGCACCCACCCTGGAGTTCTGGAAAATCAAGAGTGGAGATCCCATGGTGACAGACTACCACTCCAGTGACACATCATTGATGTGATGTGCACAAACATGTAGTACCAGTCCATACCGGGGGGGGGGGCTCCAGGCTCAGGTGATTGTGCTGGCTGGTGGCTGAGTATTAGTAGTAGTAGTAAAAAAAAAATTATTCATGTGAGAATAAAGAAATACTTTCAGTTGAGCAATGCTCATTTTCAATGAAGTTCCATATTGCATCAGAATAAAAGTTCCACATAATATAACATAACACCAGACACACATAATACACTAATTAGGGCACATATAATAAAAAGCCTTAACAATACAAATAAATAGTAAAAAAATAGAAACAATCATACACAGAACAGTATAAACTCTTAAAGTGCTAACAGTTCTTGCAAATTGTAATATTATTTAGGTCAGATGTACACCATTTCATTCATTCTATTTTATTATATCTAGTTCTGTTACTTCTCAAATCTGAAGGGGATTTATGCCATAGATTAATTCCTCTAGCAGGGACTGATGATCTTCCAATATTCAAGTTACATTTAATTGGAACAAATTGATTTCCAACAAAGGCCCTCAAACTTTTCTTTATTTTTTTGACTTCAAAAAGGTCAGTAATATAGTTAGGGACTTCCCCATACCAAACCTTAATCATGCACTGTAACAGATGTAAGTCTCTTCTCACTACGGGCCTAAGCCAATTTAATTCCCTAAAGAGTATGCACCTATGGGTTGTATAGGGATCATCCAATACAAAGCGAGCCAATATGCAAAAAACCAAATTCACTCTACCTATATGGCTTTCAGTGGATCCTCTATAAAGCAAGTCACCATAATCGATCACTGGACGTGGAAAAGAGTTAACCACACTCAATCAAACCTCTCTCTAGTCATAAATTTTTTATTTCTATATAAAACACCCAGCTTCCTATTTGTACTTTTTATAAGGGAATCTATGTAAGTATCCCAACCCAAACATGAATCTAACCAAACACCGAGCTATTTATATGAATCAACCTGCTTAATGGTGATGCCATCCATGGTATTCATTTCTAAATGTAGATCTTGTTTTTTATTATTTTTATTGTTAAACAAACGTGACTGTGTTTTATTAGCATTTAAGATAAAATGATGCATCTTAAAGAAATCCTGTAATTCATCAAAGGCCAATTGCAGCCTCATATTAATCAACTCTAGAGTATCTCCCTCAACATACAATATGGTATCATCTGCATACATTTAACACAGAGTGACCACTGATGTAATTTTAAGTTCATTCATATAGATGTTAAATAGCAAAGGCCCTAAGATCGAACTCTGCGGTACACCATTTTTCACTTCCAGTACACTAGACTTATGAGAACCCACTTCCACAAATTGGGTATGACCCATCAAATAGGAAGAAAAACATTTAACCAATCGAGGGGACAAACCAATCTCGCTGAGGCTGGACAGGAGCACCCAATGCTTAAGGGTGTCAAATGCCTTTGAGAGATCAATAAACAAGGCTCCTATCATTAGCCTCCTGTACAGACTCAGTTAGAGATCACTTACAACCCTTGTCAGACCTGTTTGGGTGCTGTGAAGTGCCCTAAAGCCTGATTGAACAGATGATAATTTATTATTATCTTCAAGAAAACTTTGCAGTTGGCAAGATACAATTTTTTCAAATACTTTGGAAATCTGAGACAAGAGCGAGATGGGCCGATAATTGCCCAGCTCGCTCTTGTCACTAGACTTGAATACAGGTCTAACCTTTGCAATTTTCCATCCATCTGGAAATTCCCTGCTTTCTATAGATAAATTAAAAATATAAGACAAAGGATATACCACACAGGGTGCTGCATATTTCAACAATCTAGGTGGAATCTCGTCCGATCCTTTCGCTTTAAAGATATCTAACTTCAAAAGTTCAGAATGTACCTCTTCCAGGAAGATATAAGCAAAATCAAAACCCCCTATATCTATGTCATCTATACTGGTTTCCATGAAATGAAACATAAAGGTCTTATTATGGTCCCGATAAGCCCCATCAAGGGAGCTTGGCAAGCCCACCTTAGAGAAATAGTCATTGAAGGCATTGACCATTCCTTTTCCCAAAGGCAGCACAATACCATCCTTCTCTATTTTATTTATACGAATCTGTTTATTTTTCCCCATTAAATCAAAAATAATTCCCCAAACCTCCTTGAATTCCTTTTATGATTGGCCTTCAGTTTAGAGCGAACAAACTGTTGTTTAGTAGCCCTAAGTTTAGTAGTATATAAATTTTGAGCCTACCGATAGAAGACCCAGTCCTGATTTAACATAGTTTTTTTTTGCTTTCTTCCATTTTTTATTCCTATCTTTCCTAATTTTATATAGCTGTGGAGAGAACCAAACATTACCTTTATTTTTTGACATTCTTGATCTCAGGGGTACATGTTTATTACAAATTTGCATGAACTCACTTAAGAAAAATTCCCAGGCAGCTGATGATGTAGGGATCAATTCCGATCTATTCCAGTTGATATTTTCAAAATCAATCATGAAACTAACATAATCAGATTGTTTAAAGCATCTCCAAAATATTTTTGACTCAGCAACAGGTTTAACTATATTATTTCTAACTGAGTAAGTTACCTGATGGTCTGAAAAGGATTCTGGAAGAACCCATGCCTTAGAATAAAACTGAGAAGAATTTGTAAACATCATATCCAAGATTGTAGATCTCTTAGGGTCTCTATGATTAATTCTGGTTGGTTCCAGAATTAAATGAGTCAGCCCCAGTCCAATCTGGAAATCAACCAATTCATGATTCACATCAACAGTCAGCCAGTCGACATTAAAGTCTCCGGTTATAAGTAATTCATGGGAGTCTCTAAAACCAAACAAAAACCTCATATAATTCCAAAATGACTTGTACCGTAACCTTAGGAGGCTTATATAGCCCTATTAACAATAGGGGTATTTGGAAGGGTACCTCTATCTCCAGTGCCACCATTTCCAATCCATTGCTGGGAAATAAGCAATCTACCTCATGTACAGTTAAATTACAGTCAATGTAAACAACAATTCCTTCCCCCTTTTTTGTCCTATCCCTTCTAAATAGTTGGAAACTTTTCAAGTCAATAGATGTATTCTGGATTCTACCGTCCAACCAGGTTTATGTTAGTACTAGAACCCCTGGTTTAACATCTTTTACCCAGTCCCTCACTTCATCAAACTTGTTTCTCAAACTTCTAACATTTAAGTGGGTAATAATCATAGATCCTTGTTTCATGTTGATTCCTTTTTCATCATTTAGCATATTAGGAGGACCTGGGTTTCAATGTACATCCCCACAAGTCAACAAAAATACACAAGTTTAATAAAAACACCCCTTAAATTCAATTTTTGTATTCTTTTGTGGATCAGGCCTTTGCAATGCCTATTTCCCAAAAGAAAAAGAAACTGTGGAGCAATTTTCACAGAATACACTTTAAGAAATGCATTAAAGCATACATTAGGTAAAATTTCAGGTGAGATGTAAATAACATGAAAAACATTTAGTGATCCTAATTCAGTGGAAGAGTGATGCTGAAGATCAATTAATGTTCCTATATAACTATGTGCAGACTGAAACGCACTAAACATACTGAATACAAACAAACACATTAAAATGTAAAAAACAGTCATTTTGCAGGATCCTCTCATTAATATTTCAATTACTGAGCTTTTACAAATGACCAAGGGCATGCAGCGACCAGGAATGCAAGCAATAAATTAAACTAAATATCAACAAAAAATAAAAATAAAACACTTACAAGTTTTCCAGGAAGCTGCAGTTCTCAGGTCAGAAAGCAAAGCAAAATGAACCTCTTCTGAATTAAATTCCACCTAATAATATCACATAAACTAGACTTTTAATCCTGAGTACAAACAATAACCCCTCTATCTATGTTTTTCTCTGCTGAGTGGCGCTCACACCACTCACGGTCACGTTACGCAATCACGCTTGTAGGCGGCACAGATATTTAAAGTTAACACCAACTCCTCCTGTTAGCTGATGTGCAGCTGCTGGCCCACCTCCTAGCCCCCACACCAGCTGATAGAGCAGCCCACAGATTACAGCATGGGCAGGAAAATGAAACTTATGCAAAAGGCAGTCAGTAAACAGCATAAGCAGGGTAATAAAGTTTGCAGTGCAAATAGGCAGTCAGTAAGCAATACGTTGAAGCAGATACTTATAGTCATCTGCTGCTAGATGTTGTAATGAGACCCAGACTGTCTGCACTGTTCCTCTCTTTGATGTTACAACATTGAGGAGTGGGGGACTGGGGTAGCATCGATGTTAATGGGATAAGTAATGCTCCCCATTCCCCACCTACCCAAGCCTGACTACCTGATTAGGTTTTTCATATGAAAACACTTGTTTGTAAGTAAAGTGCCTGCACTTACTGACAGTCACTTTCCCCCTTGTAAACTCTGCTGCTGTAACTAGGCAACTTGGTGGTCACAGTGTGGTGCCCTCTCGTGTTGGTGTGCTAGAACGCACTTCTTGCTTATGAAGTATGCGAGAGAGTAGTGTGTCAAGTTAATGCACACCAATACAAGATTGCACCATTAAGCAGGGCCAGGTATGCTGCCAGGCCAGCTGGTGAAGTTTTAGGATAACCATCACCATAAGTGTCTGTGTGAGCATGGGCACTTAATGTTTTATTTTTTTCAAGAAGTCTACTTGAGTGGTCAGGTTTCAGGGGGTGGGGCAATCACTGGGTAGTGTCATGTTGGCTAACTATATTAATTTTAAATCTTTGAACTTTTACTGAATATGTTGACATCCCTACTTATTCTCATAGTTGCATACTTTGTGTATCTTTTCAGATTTATGGTCTTCTAACTTGTTTGTGACAGCGTGGCTAATGTTAATGTATGTTCCTTCAAAGGGAAGCAGCTGAGCTTGTATCACATTTATATAACCTACCTAATTTTATTTACAAGTTGTAAACTGAAAATGCATTTAATGGAATTGTGAAATATAGGATGCGTGGTTTGCTCAGGAAAAGTATGGTGTATTTTGGAACAAAAGGCCTGTTACCTTACCAATATTCTTACTGACTGTGGCAGTACGTGTGCACTGGCAAAGAAATCATGATACGGTATTTCTGACATGGTATCTATGATCATGCTTAGTATGGTTTTATCAGACCTTTTTATGTCATTAAAGAGAGCCTCCACTGACCACATCAATTATTAAAGCTTTCTGGTCACTGAAGTTTCCTGTGAAATGTATATGCTACATTCGTACTGTAGATGTATTAGGATGCTGTTGCCGCATCAGGTTTCTGATGCTGGTTATAATGCATGCTTCACTTTGCAATTGTAGCACCTGGTGGAGGGATTGTGCCTGACAGAGTCGGGCCCCCACCTTGCACATTACACAGTAATTCTTCCCTGGTGTACAGTTGATGCCCTCCCCTCCAACCCTGCTCACGTATAGTAGTGAATGTGTTGCTGGTGTGTAGTGATGCATGCAGAGACCCCTCCCTCTGATCTCTTCCCAACCCCTTATAGAGAGGAACGTGTTGTTCTGATCCCTGTCCCCTAAGGAAGAAAGAAGATCATAACACAGTACAAGACACCACATGGTAAGTACACTATTTATTAACATTCACACACAGCAGCAAACCAAATATTCAAGTTTTTTGGGAAAGCAAACCCCCAAATACTTCTGTTCCCCAAAAATGTCTTCCTCTTAAAGTTTAAAAACAAGCTTTGTAAATACTGTTTCAATTCCCTTCCCATACCTGAGCCCAGGGGCTTAAACTACAGACTCCCACATTATGATACAACATGCTCTGCTCCCATATACCCCTGGTGATGGTGGATTGATCTGACCCCTAGTCCATGGGATGGGGTGTTGAACTCTGCCCCTTAGACCCTAGGTGGTTGATCTCTGACCCCTGGACCAGACAGCAGGGCCATGACCCCTGAGCCCCACCACAAATTGTACAAACCTGACTGCTATGGCTGTGCAGCTGAGATGAGAGGGAACAAGAAAACTAAAAAGTATAACAGTGGCTATAAGCATGCTGCATGTATGCAGATGAATGCAGATTTGTATTGAAGAACAAGCAAGCCATACATGCACTGGCAATATAGTTTAGTGGTTAAAGGCACTGAACCATAAACCAGGAGACTTGGAAACCTGAAGACCTGGGTTTGAATCTCATCAGCCCCCACTTGTATATGGTGTGATCCTGAGCAAGTCATTTAACTTTAATGTGTGCAGTTAACAGTGATCACTTGCTTTTTGCATGCATGCCACATGCATGCATTTAGTTCCAATTTGACATTTAAATCATGCTTGCAGCACTCATATCACATGGGTAGTTTTATGTGAGCAGCATGAAAACATTTCATATAATTATTTCTGTAAGGGATTCTACACATTCAATACATGGTATCTTTGTTTATTATGGAATACAAGAATACAAAACTCTGCAGTATGCCACTGGTAGAATGTTACCTCCCCCACATCACACACACACATGGAATGGTAACATACAGAAGTTCAAAATTCTGAAGCATTTCACTGGCGTACAGTACACACATACACACACACACACACTCCTTAAGTGGAGCCTGAACGTCAGTTTCATATAGAAACATAACATAGAAACATAGACTTTGACGGCAGATAAGGACCGCTTGGCCCACCTAGTCTGCCCATTTCCCTACCTAGAGGATAAGTTGCAGATCCTATTTAACCAACAGCCTGTTTCTTCCTACCCCCCACAAAAATTGCCTTATGTCTGTCCCATGCATTCTTGAATTCTCCCACAGTTTTAGACCCCACAACCTCCTCAGGAAGGCTGTTCCATGTGTCCACCACCCTCTCTGTGAAAAAATACCTCCTCACATTGACCCTGAGCCGTCCCCACTCTATCTTCAAATTGTGTCCCCTTGTTTTTGCACATCTCTTTTTCTGAAAAATGCTACCCTCTTGGAATTTGTTGATTCCCCTGAGGTACTTAAACATTTCTATCATGTCCCCCTCTCCCTCCTTTCATCAAGGGTATACATATTAAGCTCCTTTAGCCTCTCCTCGTATGGCTTCTCTTGCAGACCCTGCGCCATTTTAGTTGCCCTCCTCTGAACTGCCTCCATCCTGTCTATGTCCTTGCGGAGATGGGGTCTCCAGAACTGGATGCAGTACTCCAGATGGGGTCTCACAACTGTCTTTACAGGGGGATAACAACTTTTTGTTTTCTGCTGGTGATGCCTCTCCCTATACATCCCAGGGCTGCAGGGTAAGGAGCAGGAAGTTCTTTGGTAAACTGATTTTTTTTATTTATGTGTATAAGAAAGGGCTCCTGAGTAGAAAGAACATTCAATTCTTTTCTTATTTTGTTTAATTTAAGGGAGTTTTATTTTTAGTGCCTAGCTGAAGGTTTTTATATATTCTCTGCGACTGTTTGGTCAGTAAAATAAATAAGTGAAAACAGTAATTGTGGTTGGCATCCCTTTCATGAGGTTTGTGTGTGCTCAAAACTCTGGTTAGATTTTTATATATGAATAAAGATGACACCCATGTTTATGATGGTAATAAGGAATGAAGGTACTATGTCATAAGGGTGAATGCAAAAGGGTGAAAGCTCAGTGGGCAACTGCCAAAAAGAGCGACTGTAATTTGGGTGATGGACCATAAGGGCAACCAGTCAAAAGGGCTACACATGGTGGAAAAAAAGAAACACAACAAGAGACACACAGAAACAATGTCTTGCAGGGGGGCTTTGCCCCCTTCTCCATGTGTGCGGGTGGTTTTGCCTCCCACACCCCTATCACTACAGATAAGCATCCTCAGAGCTGCAAGTGGGGCTCATATGACATGAGGCTCTTTCGCCACAGTTGCCCAGATTGCTGTTGCCCTGTTTGGCGTACCCTTTTGAATTTGCCTTTATGTCTAGACATCAGACAGGAGTGAAAAGACTCATGGATTCTGAATGTGAGTTATTTAAATTCCAAATCCTACTGACTGAAGCTGCTCAGACCTATGCAGTTGTGAATAATTATGATGTGGGTCTCAGAACTTGCTTAGCCTATCAAAAAATCAGGACATTTTCAATCCATTTGATAGGAAGATAAAAAAATAGCACTATCTATAGTACTTCAAGACAGGCCATTATCCATGCCCACGGCACATAATACCACCTCCTACTATATTGTGGGGTAGAGTGGGCATACTAGATGTGCTAATGGACTTTCTTCTGAAATCTTTATCTGTGTATCTACTGCATGTATCCTATAGTGATGGATACCTGTCCTATAATAACATCTGTGCAGCATGTAGGCAGGAAAGAAGGTGGTGTCCCCCACATGCTGCAGTGGTACATGATGAGGTAAATGTGATCCATGATGGAGTAGGACCATGCTAAGGAGGAGGGAGAGGATGTGTTGTTTTCTGAAACCAGAACCTTTCTATGGTTTTTGTTTTTATATTTTTTGCCTTACATTTGACTATACTTATATAGTGAGAGTATGTGATTTCAGTGAATTCACTGTGTAAGCTGTAAGACACTCCCACACAGCAAAGGATCAATTTGTTTTTTTAGCTATAGTGAGTAAGTAGAGCACCATCAAGGATTCGACTAATAGGGTAGTTACTGAGCTTTACAAGTCCTTACCTAGAGCAAGAGGCATGGAAATCATCATTTTGAGAGTTATACTGTGTTTGAGTATATCTTGCACTGAACTCAATCAAAGTTATGCTGTACTGATGTTTCCAAGCACCATAGGCACAGTGGGATGTGTTATTAGCATACATGTAAATGCTGCATGACACACAGGGAGTGGCAAAGTCTCTGAGGAACAGGAAAAATAAATTTGGACCCAAGAGAAAGCCTTCGGTATGCCCGAAGTGACAGGCAGGGGTGGGGATAAGGTGCCTTCAACCTAGACCAACTGATCCTGGCCAGTGGGTAGGAGCAGAACCACCCTACCGTAAGAACAGACAGTCTCACTGCACTCTGCTTGCACAGGAGAGTTGGGTGAGCCATCAAATCAAAGGCCTTAGCTTGGTCAGTGAATACAGTGGTGGTGATCTGCTCTGATCCATACACTTTATAATAGCATCAGTGACACACAGGGGACAGGATTAAGGGGAATGGGCCTTCCAAAAGCCAGATTGAAAGGCAAAGAAGATAGAGGATGTGTTGAGATAGCAGGAGAGCTGAGGATCACCAATTTCTCCTGGAGTTTAGCCAAAGTAAGGATGAGAGAGATCGGATGGTACTTACTAGGTTAGGAGGAATTGCCCTCCTTCTCTAAGGGGAGGACTTTAGCTTGTTTCCAAGAGCAGAAAAAAGTCCTAAGAACAAAGCAGAGATTAATGAGAGTAGAGAGAGGAACCACAATAGTCAGAGATGAAAGATGGAGTCTGGGAACAAAGAGTATATAGAACCACAGCAGGGGTTATGGGGTGAAGGAGAAGCAGCAAGAGAAAGGGGTGGGAGTAGGAGGGGGTTACAGCTAGGAGAAGAGATAGTGGTGCTGGTAGTGAAGTAGTGGTTGAAAGTAGCTAACCATTCAGGTGAAGATGGGTGAATAATGGTAGAGCCATCAAGTTTCAGAAGGGGATGACAACTGGGTAGGTGGTCAAAAAACTGAATGGATAGCCTTCCAAAATGTTAAGGGTGAAATAATGTTGTTCTTCAGGCTGGAGGCAAAGTAAGCAAGCTGTTCATCACTCTTCATGTTAGAGTTACTAACATACTAACATACTAAAATGCCAGCAGAATAGGCCTAATGGTCTTTCGTGTCTGCTCGTTTGGTCAGCCCCCACCCTGGGTGCTGACCTTGCTGTCCCCCTCGCCTTCTCTGGCTTCTCCCTTCCCAGTTCTGGATATTCTTGCTGCATTGGATTTTGCTTCCTGAACCCTTCCCCTGTACCTGTCCCACCCCCTCTTGAACCCCTCCACTGTCTCTGCCTCCACCAGCCCCCTAGGTAGTGCATTCCATGGCTCTACCATCCTCTCAGTGAAGTAGCACCTCCTCCTTTCTCCCCTGAATCTTCCCCCCTCCAGCTTCCACCCATGCCCTCTAGTGGCCCCTTCCTCCTTCCTTCGAAGCACCCTCACTGTTCCTCCCCTATTTACCCTCTTCATGTACCTGAAGACCTCTATCATGTCCCCCCGGTCCCTTCTCTCTTCCAAAGTGTACATATTTAGCTCTTCGAGCCTCTCCTCATAGGTCCTGTCCCCCAAGCCCCAAATCATTTTGGTTGCCCTCCTCTGGACCCTCTCCAGGAGGTTAATGTCCCTCTTTAAGTGTGGCCTCCAAAACTGCACGCAGTACTCCAGGTGCGGCCTCACTAAGCAGTTATACAGGGGAGTATCACTTCCCTCCTTCTGGAGGTGATCCCCCTAGCGATGCATCCCAGCATCCTGTTGGCCTTGGCTGCTGCCCTCCTACAAGTCTCAGAGTTGTTCATCTTGACATCCACCACCACCCCCCAGGTCCCTCTCAGCCATTGAGACTTGTAGTATTTCCCAGGGGTGTACACTTGGCCTGGGTTTCTGGCCCCAGATGGAGTACCTTGCATTTCGCATTAAACCTCAGCTTCCACTTTCTAGACCATCTTCCAGAGCCTCCAGGTCCCCTGCAGGGCCACCCTCCCTCCTCCCCATCCACCACTGCCCCCAGTTTCAAGTCATCTGCAAAGAGACTCATCTCACTCCTGATTCCTGTCCTTATGTCAGATACGTAGGTGTTGAACAGAAGGCGCCAAGGACTGATCCTGTGGGACCCCACTAATGACCCTCCTTGGGGAAGAGATTATCCTCACCAACTACGCACCCTCTGGGTCCGGGTCCTGAGCCAATTGCCCATCCATCGGATCATCTGGTTTCCCACCCCCATTTCTCCTAGTTTATCCAACAGGCCCCCATGAGGAACAGAGTCAAATGCCTTGCTGAAGTCCAGAAAGAGGACATCCACTGGTCTACCCAGGTCCAAGGCACTTGTCACCCAGTCATAGAACTCCACCAGGTTTGTCTGACACGATTTCCCTGGGATGAATCCATGCTGTCCATCATCCAGGCACCCTGACTTATCCAGGGCCCCCCCTAGCCACTCCTTGACAATGCCCTCCATCACCTTGCCCACCACTGATGTCAGGCTGACGGGCCTGTAGTTCCCTGCCACCTCCCTTGATCCCTTGATTGAGTTACTGAGTTCTTTGTATCTTCAAATGTCCTTGGAGGAACCTGAGGCCTTATTATATACCATACCAAGTCATGGACTGTGAACAGGGAAATGAATTCAGTAGTAACCCAGAAGAGGTGGATGCCAGGCACTATGATCTTCTTGAGGGGTGTGGTTGTCTAAAACTATGGTAAAACAGGACTGCAAAAAGTTGTAAGGTATTGTCAGTGTTAAAGAATATGGTGAGAGGAGCCAGTCTGTAGTCTGTAAATCATCTAAGAGAAAGGACAGGTTGGGGGACCTAAGCAAGCTGCCCCAGATGTAGTTGGGGGGGCAGTGGATTTTCTGGATGCAGTAAACCATGTAGTGGAAGTGGCCACTAAAGAAGTCTGGGAGAGTACCACCAGCATAGATACAGTGTGGGTGAGAAGACAGATCACAGCAGATGAGGGAATGATTGGAAGAGTGGGGGGTTAGGCACATTGGTTCAGTAATGCATTGAGGTTAGTCAACTGAACTGTTAGAGATAGACTTGTAGTGGGGGGAACCAATTTATATTAAAGTGCAAATGTTCTTCTGCCCCTACTTTCTTTTATAGATTATCACTGTATACCTTGAGAAAGTGGCACCATTTCAGCCATGAAAAGCTGGTTCATCTTACCAGGTAGAAATGAAACACAATAAACTTCAAAAAATGCTGTTTTTATCAACTAGTGTTGAGCATGCATTGTACTGCACAACATTAGGTAGTTCACACACTCTGCCTCAAAGATGGCAAGGCATTCAAGTTTTCAGTGGCCCCACATAGTTTTGACTACTGCTCAGACCAACCTCTGCAGTGTGAGAGCCCAGTCTGGCTCTTGGTGAAGCCAGCTGAGTCAGACCCGTAAGGATGAACATTAATTTAGGCCCTTCACCATTTCATGCTTCTCTCTTCAATGGAGGCACACTAGAAACCAAATCTGATGGGAGACCAGTTCCATATCCCAGACCATGGGCCCATGTGCCCTCCTCTGGGTATGGAAAGTCTTCATAGTCAGCTTTAGTTGGTGCCATGAGATGGCTCTTCTACTGGTCCTAGCTCCCAATCCCCTGATGTTTTTCCTGTCCAAAATGATAAGCTCCCGAATCCACAAACCCCACAGATGGTATATAGTAGGTACATGATCTGCCTGTGCAAGATACTGTAGCATGCTGTAGACAGCTTTTATTTTACAAGTTAACCAGTATATTACCAACTGTCAGTGTTTACTGTTAAGGCAGCTGCACTAGTTAACTAAGAAGTGTTGATCAATTCCCAGATCTTTGCATTGCTTGGTAGTTTTGGAAATCCAGTTTCACTTTCAGTGTGTTTTACTGTTCTCTGATCATTGTTTAACTTATTTTTAAGATAAATTAATTGTAATAGAAAACTGTGTTTAGAATCTAGTTAGGGGTAACTGTTAATGCCTCAAAAGTCAGGAATGTTACAGAAGGGTAAAACAATAGTTCATCTACAGTAAGAGTTACATAGATACATAGACAATGTGGGCAGATAAGAGCCTACGACCCACCCAGTCTGCCCATTTGAGCTTGTAAGTTTACTTTATGTTTTCCTAGAAGTCTGGTGCCCCTTAACCCTGACCTCAAGAATTCCTTTATGTCTATCCCATGCATTCTTAAATCCCATGATTATTTCAGCTCCCACCACTTCCTCTGGCAGGGTGTTTCACTTGTCCACCACCCTTTCTGTAAAGACATTCTTCCTCATGTTTCCTCTGAATTGTCCTCCCTCCAACTTCACCCCATGCCCTCTAGTCCTGGAACATCTTTTTTGCTTAATAATACTGTATTCCTGCACCCTGTTCCTCACTGTAAGATACTTGTATGTCTCTATCATACCCCCTCTCTCCCTCTTCTCCTCCAGGGAGTACATATTCAATTCCTTCATCCTGTCCTCATAGGACTTGTGATGCAATCCATGTACCATCGTTGTTGCCCTCCTTTGAACATTCTCTACCCTGTCTATGTCCTTACTTAAGTAAGGTCTCCAGAACTGTACACTGTACTCCAGGTGGGGCCTCACTAATGTCTTGTATAGTGGAATTATGATTTCCCTTTCCCTGCTGGTGATGCCCCTGCCTACGCATCCCAACATCTTATTTGCTTTACCTGCTGCCTTGTCACACTGTTTCCCTACCTTGAGGTCATCAGAGATGATAACCCCAAGATCCCTTTCCTGCTTGGTGCATGCTATAATATTTTCAGGCAGGTTTTGAATGAATTTCATGAATAAGTGTAAATGAACAAATTCACTTCTGGAGATGCCGGGGATTGAACCGGGACCTCATACATGCAAAGCATGTGCTCTACCACTGAGATACATCCCCAAAAGTGACTTGCCCAGGATCACACAGTATGTACCTAGGCAGCTGTGGGATTCAAACCTAGATCTCCAGATATGCAGCTCAGAGCCTTAACCCACTGCGCTATACTGCCTCCACATAGTAGATAAATCTGTGCCATGATGCTTCTCATGGTTTCAGTGATCATGCCATTCATCATCTGCCTTGCCAATTACAAGAACAAGTACAACATTTTATTGAGTGAACGACTATAAGTCTTTACAATAAAAAAACTAAAATAGACATAAAAGTTTAAAGCAGTTGTTATGCATACCATACTTTTCAGATAAACCATTACAAGGTGATGACAGTAAAACAACCACTTAAAGTGCAATAATCAGAGATGAATGGTTGCCAAGAAACCACTTAGTTTATACAGTATTGCAGGATTTTCTGATGTAAAGAGCAATTTTATAATGTGTTTGGGGGATGGGGACCTAGATCCCCAAAGATGGAGCCCAGCCATTCGGTCCTCTTTGTTTCATAAAGGGGGCATAGCAATATTATATGTTTCAAATCATCTGGGTATTTTTATTGCATTTACAGAATGGGGAAGTATGTCTTCCTTGATTATATAAAATATAATTTGCTTTATAAAGTTCCATACAAAACTGCATCAGCAGTCTCCTCTGGTCTGGGTCAGATATAATCTGCAAATATGGTTCAAGTTAATGGTTGTTTTTTAAGATTCTGTACCATTTATAATATTTTAATAAAGAGATTCTTTCTAAGTCTGATCTGTCTAATTGATTTTTTAATCTACCTTCAATGGTTTCATTAATTTGTTTTCTAGGTCTTAGGTATATTTCATGCAGAAGCTGTTTTAAATTCAATGGATAGATGACATTTTTGATAAGCGTTTTATACCGAAAAACAAAAGTTTTAAAAGAAAAATTAATTTGTGCACTGAGACATAGTCTTGGTAAGTGAGAGCCTTTAAGAAGAAATAATGACAATAAAAAATTTACAAAATCACACATACCCCCATAATGCAAAGCATCATGGGCTGTATATGCAAATCACCACAAAATGTTATGCTGGTTCAACTTAAAGCAGGAAAGCATGGTGCTGAAAGACCTCTCACACAGTCTGCAAAGGGTGCCAACAGAAGACAAAGACATGTGTTTCATCCTACCAGAACTCATCAGTGTGCCTCGTCTGTATGACATCCCAGTGGAATGAACAGGCTACCCTAAGTTGGTCTGTCAGGTTTGGATTGTAGTGAGCCCAATAAAAACAAAAAACAAGCTAAAAGACAAAGACATTTATTTGCTTTTCCAAGATTAATGACTGAATGGACATTTGACCCAGTACTGATCTCAGAACTGCTGCTGGCACAGATTGTGGTACCATAAGAATATACCGATTGAATTTGTTCATTTGTTGCTCCAAAACTCTGCAATGTGACTCTACTGAAGATGGGCCCAGATCGTAGCCCTATGTAACACACTTGAGCTGACATTAGTATTTACTACCCTAAGGACATCTGCAATGGAAGCTTTTCCTAGTTTTGAATTAAGTCTTAAATGTGTTAAAAGTGATTTTTAGTTTAGTCAAAAGTATATTCCTATGCTGTTTCCGGGTGCAATTTGCTGAAAAACAGGTAATCATAACATTTGGTGGTTTTAATTGGCTCATTGTCAAGATAAAATTTCTTAAATCTATTATTGATATTATTATTGCTGAAACCCACCATTTTGGTCTTTTCGCTATTTATCTGAAGTTTAAAATGTTTACATAAGATGGCAAATAAATTAATTTTTGTCTGTAATCCCAAATAGGACACTGACAGGAATACAATATCATCAGAATATACCATACACAAGACTTTTCTATTTAATAAGGAAGATGAATGAAATTTTATCAGACCATATTGATATATACATTAAAGAGAATAGGGACCAAAAGCCATCCCTGTTTAATGCCCCGATTAACTTTTATTGGTTTAGTTAAGTCACTTTTCTTATTGTATTGCACCTCAATCCAATTGTTGTTATGAAGTCTTCTGAGTGTATTTAACAAGGTAGACTCAATTCCAAAGTCTGTTATTGTATTCCAAAGGATTAATCTGTTGACAATATCGAAGGCAGAACTGAAGTCCATGAAGCAGCAGAACAATTTTGACTTTTTTATTTTAATATACGCCCAAATCAAATGTGCCAGTACAAAACAGTGTTGTATTGTTGATTTTTTAAGTCTGAAACCATAATAATATTTAGAGAGAATTCCCTCTGCATCAATCAGTTTTTGTAATTTATCAAGAATTATTCTCATGAAAAGCTTTTGAGAAGAAGCTTGTAAGCTTATAGGCCGACACATCTTTGAGTCCTGTGCATTCCTTTTTTATAGAGTGGAAAGATTAGACTACCTTTCCAACTATCCGGTATGTTTCCTTCTTGAGTAATAAAGTTATATAATATTAACAAAGTATGTATCCATTTCTTTTTTATGTACTTATACATTTCTGGGATAATCTTGTCTGGCCCAGAAGTCTTATTTGTTTTAACTAAATCTATTGCTTGAGAGATACCAGTACCCATAATTATCATAGGATTAGGCAATGTAGTCTGGATTAGGGTTCTAGCCAGAAGAACATTTTTAAGTTCAGCTTCATCAGACTCTGAAAAGTATAACCGATTATAATATTCCTCCCAAATGCTGGGAGGAATATAGCCTCAAAATCTTGAGAATAGGAATTATAACCATGGCTAATCAAGTTCCAAAATCTTTTCGTGTCTTTTTTATACACCGCTACCCTCAGCTTGTTCCACATTTTTTCAAAATATTTCCTATGTTCTCTTTCTAAGCCTTTTTTATATTCTTTATGGGCTTTATTAAGTTTATTGAAATTCCCTTTTGATTTATGTATTTTGCAATATTTTGCTAACCTGTTAGGTCTCTTTTTAGCATCCTTATAGACATGATTAAACCATGTGGTATAGGTTTGTCTTACCCTATGCCTTGCCCTAACTTCTGCACCCTCTTTCCAGGCATGGCACAATAATCACACGCCAATGCTTGGAGAAAGGGTGAGAAAGAGCAGTGGCAGTTCACCCATGTTTTAAATGAACAAGGTGCATACTGGTAAAGCAGGAAGTGCTTTTAAAAGGCTGCCAGCCTATTATTCAGAACAAATCTGTAAGACAGCACTCATGGAATCCAAAATGAATGAATAAAGCAATGCAAGTTTATCTGTGGTTGTCTGCCCAACAGCAGCTTTTCTTTCGGCATTGCTTTATTCATTCATGTTAGATTCCACGAGTGCTGTTTTACTGGTTCACCCATGTCGGAGTGACAAACATGTTGCTGACACTGTTTACAGCATCTGCAACATGCCAACTGGCATCACAGCACCAGGCATTATGTTTCCTAGGAGTTACTGCACCAAAGCACCCTCCTGGGAAACAGGCAGTTTTTGCAGGGGGCTTTGCCCCCTCATGCAGCCTCCAAAAAAGTGGGACTTTGCCCCATCACCCTCCAAAACTAAATATAACCTCCTTTGGGGTGGACATGCCCCAGAGGGGGTAGAAACTGTGTGAGGGCAAAGGGCAACAGGACTGAGGGGTGATCTAAAATCATGATTGCCCCTTTCACTTTTGCCCTTGCTGAAGTCCTGTAATTGTGATGGCAAAATGAAGTTGCCATCCTAATGGTATACCATCAATGGCAATGCTACTGCACAAGATCATTCAAACCCTGAAAAACAGAACACTACAGATTCACAAAAACTCAAGGGATTTTTTTGTTGTTATCCTAACATCCCATTTGATTACATTGTAGCCTTGATGTTCATCTTAACTGATGTTGTTTCTACATTCTCTGGGTGGTGGGGTTGCAGCTACATTTCTTTCAAACAAATGGATTCTATGCTCCAAAAACATTTTAAAATTTATTTTTATTGACCCATGTTTTGCTCATATTTGTGAGCTTTTTCAAGGGTCTTATTCATCAGTTTCTAAAACAGACAAATTCATCTTTCATTATACATTCAACTTTGACAGTTCATTTTTTAATGCTTTATAATGTAAACTGCATACATTACCTCTTATTTCTAACACTCTTACGTTCTTTGTAATCTTGTAATTAATTACTGACCTTCCTTTCTTGGTCTTTAATAATAAAAAGCCTCATTATTTTCCCATACATAGAATACTTTACTTTTTAATCCTTTTTCATTTAAAACATTTCACCACTGTGCTACCACTTCCCCATTGTGCTTACTATTCTTTGCATGCTCCTAACTCATGCCTTAATGTATTTTTTTGCAATTTACTAACTTACTTTTAGAAAGGAAATTTAAAAACAGGTAGAAAAATATATAAAAATTACAACAATAAGGGGATTGCAAGCAGAACATGAGATCTGTATAGAAAAGCATGTTCTTGAGCTTCTGGATAAACTACAAATTAATAAATTCTCAGGACCAGACACTCTTCATCCAAGATTGTTGAAAGAAATAAAAAAAAAGTATATTTCAGCAGCCCTTGCATATCTATATAATAAATCCTTCAACACAGTGATGATTCCATCTGACTGGGTGTCGGCAACAGTAGTAGTGATTTGTAAGAAGGGGGATAAAACAGATGTACAGTAACAAACCATTGATCCATCAGCTTGATGTCAATCCCATGCAAGATGATGGAGAAACTGATAAAAGATAGACTGGAAGCAATACTATCTTCTGTTGGTTTCCAGGACACAAAAGAAAAACAGGGCTTGTATTACTAACCAGTTATGCTTTTATGAGAAGGTAAATGAACACATTACTGCTAACTCCCCTGTGGATATGATCTAATTTGACTTTCAAAAAGATTTTGACAAGGTCCCACATTCTGTTCTAATACATAAACTGCAAAATTTACAAATAGAAAACAGGGTAGTGGAATGGATAAATAACTTGCTGTGCAAAAGGAACCAGAGGGTCAGGGTGAAGGGTTTCCATTCAGACTAGGGGTTGTTTGCCAGTGGAGTGCCGCAGGGGTCCATTTTGGGACCAGTACTATTCTCACTATTCATCAGTGATATAGATAAGGATATTGAAGGTGGATTGTTAAGTCTGCAGATGATATTAAATTAGGTGGTCCTGTCAGTAATGATAAGGACAAAATGAACAGTAATGATAATTTGCTGATAATTGAGAAATGGGCATCACAAAATAAAATGTTATTCAGTACAGAAAAATACTCTGTACTCCACTTGGGGAGAAATAACCATAAACAGGGAAACAAACTATATAATTAAATTATTAAGGAAAAAATACCAGCACTTACTTAAAGGTAACACTTAAGACCAAGTGTTAGCTCCTAGGTCCACTTGAAAAAATATACAGGATCAATTTTTCCTTTTAAATCCTTTTAATTGTAGAAAAACACTTAAAACAGCACTTCTGCCAGCAATATCCATAAATACCATCCATGAGTGCATAAAGGTCCATGTAAAGTCCATATACAGTATAGTCCATAAAAGACCGCATGAAAAACGAAGCAAGACTGTATCATGGACCAAACCAGCAGTTGCTTCTGCTGCTGCAGCAGCTGAGGGACACTCCCATGTCACATCCACATCACCTAAAGTGTTTCACAATCAGCTTTCTCAAAGGCTGACATGTGTGGATACCAGCTACCTTTTAATGTGTTCTTCTTAAAGCAACAGTAACACATTGTTACAACAACATTGTACACAAACTACTTAAATATTTTATGAATACAGATGCAATAATAAATTAAATACAGTGCCTAATAATCCATAATATGGCATCAGTAATATCACACTGTACACTTCTTATTAATATATTTTAAAGTAGTTTCCATACACAATGTAAATCTAACAAACAGGTAGGTAGGTAGGTAGATCAAAGGTCAATTTTGTATGTGTATAACTGCAAGGAAAAATAAAAAAATATTATTATTAATGCACATCAACATATTTCCAGAAACAAAAATGCAACACCAGAAATATATAAATATCTACTATTTTTTCTTCGAAAAAGGCTTAATCTCAATCCTATCATTTAGACCAGGAGGGCACATGGCATTCATAGAAAATATCCAATATTGCTCCCTCTTAAGAAGTAAGTTATTGTAATCACCCCCTCTTCTGGTAACAAAGGGTTTTTCTATGGCAGTAAACTGAAAAACATGTGTACTTTGATTTCCTACTTTAATAATATGTAGGGCAAGGGCATTTGTAGTATCCCTATTCAAAACCGCCCTAGCATGTTCACCAATTCTAACCTTAAATGATCTTTTAGTTTTTCCAGTATAGAAATAGCCACATGTACGTTCTGCCATATAAACTACCCCAGTAGTATTACAAGTCATATTTCCTCTCACTTCCACATCTTTATCAGTTGCATGACTTTTAAAACATCTAGCATTTTTCACTAAGCGACAGTATTTACAATTGCCACATTTGTTGCATCCTCCTCTCCTTTCAGTAAGCCAGTTCTTAGGTTTATCAGGTAAAGGCTGTACAGAGTGTACCACTATATATTTTATATGTTTACCTCTGCAAAAAAAATTTTTGGTCCATTTTAAACTATTCCTTTCAAGTTCTGATCTTTCAATACCAAATACCAATGGTTTCTTATAATATCTGAAATATCTTTTGACTGTGAAGTAAATGTAGTTACAAAAGACTTCTGTATATCACCCTTCTTTTTCCTTGTTTGTTCTTTCAAGAGTGATTCACTAGGAATCAAATCTACTTCGTCTTTTGCTTCTCCAATAGTGCCAGCATCATACCCTCTGTGTAGCAGCCTGTCAACTCATTTGCTCTCATGTCATATTCCGTTTGACTACGACAGTTCCTTTTTGTTTGTATAAACTGTCCCTTTGGAATAGCTCGTACCACATGTCTAGGGTGTGCACTACTTGCTAGTAATAGCGTATTTTGATCTGTTTCTTTTCTAAACAAGTCGGTCTGTACCCCTCCACAACCATCCTTATAGATTTTTAAGTCAATAAAACAAATCTCTTTCTGACTAAAATTCAGACTGAAGCATAACTTATCATTTGTTTTTTCTAAATATTGTATAAATTCCATTAACTCTTCCACAGTACCCTTCCATACTGTGAAGACGTCGTCAATAAAATGCCTCCATAAATCAATTTTATTCAAACATTCCACACAAAGAAGGCCTAGAGGCCCTTGAGTTTTATTTGGAGATGAGAGAAAATATTATTCCATCCACCAAAGTATTAGTACAGCTTACCAAATTTGTCTTGGAATTTAATACATTTTTCTATAAAAATAATTTTTATTTACAGAAGATGGGTACAGCAATGGGAACAAGTATGGCACCTAATTATGCCAATCTATATATGGCAAAATGAGAGCTGGAAATAAGAAATGAAAATAATCTATAAGGATGGTTGTGGAGGTGTACAGACTGACTTATTTAGAAAAGAAACAGATCAAAATACGCTATTACTAGCAAGTAGTGCACACCCTAGACATGTGGTATGAGCTATTCCAAAGGGACAGTTTATACGAACAAAAAGGAACTGTCGTAGTCAAACAGAATACGACATGAGAGCAAATGAGTTGACAGAAAGGCTGTTACACAGGGAGTATGATGCTGGCACTACTGGAGAAGCAAAAGACGAAGTAGATTTGATTCCTAGAGAATCACTCTTGAAAAAACAAACAAGAAAAAAGAAGGGTGATATACAGGTGTCTTTTGTAACTACATTTAGTTCACAGTCAAAAGATATTTCAGATATTATAAGAAACCATTGGTATTTGGTATTGAAATATCAGAACTTGAAAAGAATAGTTGAAAATGGACCAAAAATGTTTTTTTGCAGAGGTAAAAATATAAAAGATATAGTGGTGCACTCTGTACAGCCTTTACCTGATAAACCTAAGAATTGACTTACTGAAAGGAGAGGAGGATGCAACAAATGTGGCAATTGTAAATATTGTCCCTTAGTGAAAAATACTAGATGTTTTAAAAATCATGCAACTGGTAAAGATGTGGAAGTGAGAGGAAATATGACTTGTAATACTACTGGGGTAGTTTATATGGCAGAATGTACATGTGGCCATTTCTATATTGGAAAAACTAAAAGATCATTTAAGGTTAGAATTGGTGAACATACTAGGGCAGTTTTGAATAGGGATCCTACAAATGCCCTTGCCCTACATATTATTAAAGTAGGAAATCAAAGTACATGTTTTTCAGTTTACTGCCATAGAAAAACCTTTTGTTACCAGAAGAGGGGGTGATTACGATAACTTACTTCTTAAGAGGGAGCAATATTGGATATTTTCTATGAATGCCATGTGCCCTCCTGGTCTAAATGATAGGATTGAGATTAAGCCTTTTTTGGAGAAAAAAAGTAGATGTTTATATGTTTCTGGTGTTGCATTTTTGTTTCTGGAAATTAGTTGATGTGCATTAATAATAATATTTTTTTATTTTTCTTGCAGTTATACACACACAAAATTGACCTTTGATCTACCTACCTACCTACCTGTTTGTTAGATTTACATTGTGTATGGAAACTACTTTAAAATATATTAATAAGAAGTGTACAGTGTGATATTACTGATGCCATATTATGGATTATTAGGCACAGTATTTAATTTATTGCATCTGTATTCATAAAATATTTAAGTAGTTTGTGTACAATGTTGTTGTAACAATGTGTTACTGTTGCTTTAAGAAGTACACTTTAAAAGGTAGCTGGTATCCACACACTTCAGCCTTTGAGAAAGCTGATTGTGAAACACGTTAGGTGACGTGGATGTGACATGGGAGTATCCCTCAGCTGCTGCAGCAGCAGAAGCAACTGCTGGTTTGGTCTGTGATACAGTCTTGCTTCATTTTTTATGCAGTCTTTTATGGACTATATATGGACTTTACATGGACGTTTATGCACTCGTGGATGGTATTTATGGATATTGCTGGCAGAAGTGCTGTTTTAAGTGTTTTTCTATAATTAAAAGGATTTAAAAGGAAATATTGAGTCTGTATGTTTTTTCAAGTGGACCTAGGAGCTAACACTTGGTCTTAAGTGTTGCCTTTAAGTAAGTGCTGGTATATTTTCCTTGATGCTTTTATAACTGTAACTGAGCACTGCTTTATCTCTGGTGCTGTCACACACATTCTTTGTCATAATTAAATTATTAATAAAGTAAACAATAAGAAAGACTTTGGAATATTTATTGACTATGAACAAAACTTTGGTAAGCATTATACTAAACTCATCCAAAAACCCAACTACTTAATAAATAACATAAAAAAATCATTCATTTCTCACAGTACAGATTGTGTTTTGCCAGTTTACAGATCATACATAAGGCCCCACATTGATTACGGAACCCAGTTGTGAAGTCTTTATCTGAGAAAGGATGTGGTAGGGCTGGAGAGGGTGTAGCATAGGGCAACAAAGTTGATTCAGGGAGTTAAAAACAAACCTTATGAAGAAAGACATTCTCAGTTAGGACTGTACAGTCTTGAAGATAGACAAAAAAGAAGTGATCTCTTAATGATGTACAGGATTGTTAGTGATACAGAATTATTCAGAGATGGGGATAGAACATGAAAGTAAACCTATGGGACTTAGATCTCATAAACATCAGATTAAATTAGATCAATGTAAGAATAATAAAACATTAAATGCCTTTACACAAAGGGCAGGTAGGATGTGGAATGCATTACCAGTAGAGATAGTCATAAGTACCAGCATATAAGCATTTAGAACTAAACTTGATAAACACATCTGCAATAATGGGAACACTTGACCCATCATTGCAGGTAGACAGACTAGAGGGGCAAATCGCCTTTTTCTGTCTATACACCAGTATGATTACCAGTATGAAATTACATTTGTAGAGACAGTGCTGGCCTTCAGTCAGCATTATTCAATGCTTTTACTAGCAAGCAGTACTTGGTCACAGTTCCACTCCCCATCCATACCCCACCCTATTGCCAAACATTTTATTCATACAGTGGCACACCCGCCTTTCCCCCTGTACCAAGCAGTCCCTGTTATCTATTGCTACCCACTCCCATTCCCCACCCCTGCACCAAGCAGTCCTTGGTGTCCAATGGGAACCTCCACATTTTCCCCATTTCAAGAATTCTTGGTGTCCAGTAGTACTCACAGGACCATGCATCATTTCAAGTATCCCAGGCATCCAGTGGTACCCACTCCCTCCCTCTGTCCCATTAAATTCATCCCTGTGTTACAGTGGTACCCCACACACACCCTGGTTCATTTCAACCATTCCTGGCATGCAGTGGTACTCCACCAAACATACTTCACCCCATTCTAAATATCTGTGACATTCAGTAGCAGTCCCCCTCCCACAACCTGCTGTGTGTCCAAGCATCCCTGGTGTCCAGTGGCACATGCCTCCAACAACCTGTTCCATGTTGCAGTATCCCTGGTGTCCAGTGACAATCCCTCTTACACCCTGCCTATGTCCACATTTCCCTGGCATCCAGTAGTACCCCCTCACTAATGCCACCTCTCACACTTTAGACAATGAAACCACCCACCCCAGTTTTAGACATTGACAAATAGAAATAAAAGAGGGGGCAGACACTGAGGTCCCAACTCTGGTGGCTTGCAAGTCTCCCTCTTCTGACATTAGTACCCTAACCATGGTGTCAGACAATCATTCCTTCTCAACAAAAAAAAAAGTCCCTTAAATACAAACATTGTCTGTAAATAATGAAAAAACCCTGCCCCAACCCATGTAACAATTTCCACTTCCACCCTCCTCCCCTAATCTGACCCAGTTAATTATTAACAATCTCTGTCTTTCCAGTCTCTAGGCACAAATCCTTATCTCCTTCCCATAGCATCCAAAAATAATACTATGTTCCCACAGTTGGTGACTGACACAGTCCTCCCTCTACCTTGGACATGAAATGAATAAAACTGTGTAATCTATGTAGCAGTGACCAAACAGATCTGTGAGTAATTACTATATGAAGAACACAGTAGCATTCATTAGAATGTGGTAAGCAGAGATGAAGGAGAGGTATGCTGGCTGCCCACCTTGGAAATGATTATATCATATTTTGTCCATCATGTGAGAGGGAGGAGATTTGGATTGGTGCCTAGAGGGTTACCGGATGGGGGTGTTAATCTTTGTGTTAGGCTGGTAGGAGGAGAGTGAGAATGGAAATTGTTACGTAGGTAATGAGGAAAGAGTATTATTATTTACAGACAATGTTAACATTTTAGGCTACATCTTTTTTTGGGGGGAGAGGGGGATTGGTCTTTCCCAGACTCAGCTATGCTCAAGGACAACTGACCCACCTCTCTCTGTCATGTCTTAGACCTCCTTACTTCAGAAACAGAATACAGTCAATGTAGCCTTCTCTTCAGAGGCAGAAATACAGTTTTGTCAATTATAAATCAGTTAGCTGCAACTCAATGGACTCTGTCACAAAAACATGGAGAACATAAAAATATAATATTTTAATACTTCTGGATATTTACACAGATAATACAGGATATTACTGGAAGACTATGGGGAACATTAATTCTACAGAAATGGAAAAGAAAGTGTTTGAACAGTTGGTTATACACAGAACAGTGTCTCAACTGTCTCTCTCTCTCTCTCTTTAGCAAGGTAGAATGGCTTACCACACAAGACACATTAGCAAATCAGTGCAAACTTAACTCCTTAGATGGTAGTTTGTTCATAGCCCCAAACCTGACTGTCTCTTTCAGACTTTTTCTAGATCTTAAGACCCTCCAGCTGTCCTTCTCACATGACACATCATCCAATATATCACTCTGACATCACAGATTCAACATTCTTTGCATTTTGAACTGGGCTGGAAACCTGGTGTGATCTGGATGTTTGGACAAATACATCTGTTTTTTGTCCCAAGACCTGAGCACAACAGGACTGACTGGTTTAGCAAGTAGCTTCCTAAGAAGGCAAGACACTTTCTCTGTTCAGCCATAAATTGTCCAGGGATTTTTTTTTTCAACTCTTTTTCCCTCCGATCACAGCCCCGAGGACTATCTCTCAAGCAGCCAACCCTTTTTCCTGCCCCGCCTGAGGTCCCTCGATGCTGTGCCTCTCTCGTCTTCCCCACCGATGCCAGCACCCCCAGCTAACCCTATCCAGGGTGGGTTACCCTCCTCCTACCTGGGTGCCTCTAACATAAGTCTCCAGCATCAGATGGGGAGCATCCACGGTAATCAAGGCCAGTCGAGGAGACCCCGACATTGGGCATGGGGGGCTGGTGCCATCACCAGATCCTCGGCACCGGATTTTTCTGTGTTCTGGTACCTCCCCGACATAAGACATGCAATGTCATCAGCCTGCGACATAGGTGCTCCCACCCACGTCCGGAGACGACTGCCCAACGTCGACCCCTAGTGTACGGGCCTGAACACATAGCAGTACTTCCATCTTCCACTGGGGACCACTGACATGCTGGGCAACCCTGGATCCCACCCCCCGAGAGAGGAGAGCCATCCATCAGATGCTTGATCCTCTCTCTCCCCCCTGCCGACCCCCAATGGCCCGGGCTCTTTCCTGAATCCGGGTCGCCGGCGTGGCATGAGGTGTGGTGTCCAGTGCCTCAACCCTCAGCGCCACTGGACCGGTCTTGTCCAGGGATCTTGTTATGACAAAGGACAGCACAGACAGCAAATTGCCATCAGAGCCAGTGAGTCTGCTGTATTGCCATCAGAGTCAATGTGTCTGCTCTGACAAGAACCATGACTTTTTTCCCCCAAGAATGCCATCTTTGCCCCATTAGCTGCTACATTCCAAGTGATACTCATGCAGAAACAGTAGAATGAAATAAAGAAAAACTACAGTAAAAAGTGTACTTAGCAAATTGTTATGGGGTCAATGTCTGACACTGAGGTTTGGGTCCAGGTATCTGAAGATAAGAGACAAGTGATCCACTGGTGTTAGCATCCAGTGGCTGCATCTGCTTGTTTAGTTAATATCTGACACCAGGAATTGGATCCAATTGTCAGAATGTGGGGAGGACTTTTATTGGCACCAGGGCTGGGCTTGTGGTATACGAAAATGTTTTTATTTTTATTTTCAGATGTTTCCAGCACTGTGGATGTAGCACTTAGTGATTGAATTGGGTGATCTTCACAAGTGGCATCAAGACTGTATTCCCAGTGTCTGCATAATTGTTTTTTTCACATTTGTCCCCATTCCCTGTTGACACAGACTGCAGCAAAATGCATCCTTGACATGCATTAGCTTGAAACAATAGGGAATAGTTTGACAGGTGAAATGGCATAATCAGAGCCAGTTTTGACAATTTTCATGTTTTTACAATTTCCTAGCACAAAAACTCCTAACCCAAATTGCCCCAAAATCAGCAGGTCTCAAAAGTCAGACCTATAATAAGTGTTTTAAAGTTTCAAGAACACACATTAACAAATGGCCAAGATATTGTACAGCTGAAACCAATGTCTTGCATAGAAGTGTCCTCTTAACCCTAACTATAGTAGCACTGATACTACTGCATATTTGTGGATCCACAAGAAATGTGGCAGCACCCACTACATTATCTATTTATGTAAACTGTTTTACCAGGAAATATATGTTGAGCTCGTATCAGCTTTTTTCCATATGCATTCTAGGGGAAGGAAAAAGTTGGGAGTACAGTGCAATTAGAAAATACAATGTACAGAAAATGCAATATTATGTAAATTACTGTACTGCAACAACATGAGCAATTCATAGGCAATGGTTCTGTGCAGGAAATATGCCATACAATAAAAGTGCAGAAGGAGAATAATATGAACAATGTCTTATATGAAACAGATCAATACTAAGAAGGGGTGAGGGTAGTGGAATAAATCTTGGTAAGGAATGGTTATACAAATGACAGTGCAGGGTGGAACGCAGTGGACAAAAGTCCAGGACGCAGTATTAGGGTCAACTGTAGAGATGCAGCAAATTTAAATTCCGCTGGCGACATAAACATGAAGTGGGCACTTTGCGTTGCCACTCCACAATGCAAAGTGCTCACTCTGCCTTGTCATTACTACTTTGCGTTAAGGCAGAATGGCAATGCGAAGTAAGGCGAAGTCATTGTTTTTAATGGACTTCGTGTTCCTCATTATGATTCTAAGTTATCCACTTGGTGTATCAGATTTAGCAGCCCCCCCCCACACATCACATGGCTTACAGTACTGTAAGTCACATGCTCTTTAGCTAGGCAGGAAGAAAGTGAGTCATACAAGCAGACACTTTTACTTTCTCCTGTGCAGACAGAGAGAGAGTAGTGTGTTTTGTGACTGCTGATACTTTGAGATCAGAGCGAGGAGGAGATTTAAACTTTGATTTAGACCCAACAGCTTTTTTTAAAAGCTACTTTATTTGTCTTTTCTGTACTCTTTTTTACTTAATTTGTTCTTTCAGTGAATTTTATTTTTCTTACCTTTGTAAGTGGTTAGTTGTTTGTCTGTGTCGGTGTGACTGTGTGTGTGTGTTGCCTGACAGTGTTCCCCTGGGCCCAGGTGTGGATCCCATCCCTGTTCAGCACTGTGACCAGCTGGCTGCCAGTTCATCTTGCCATCCCCTGCCTGTGTCTGGTCCCCCTCGCACCTCTGTTGTTTGGCAGTTTTTTGGCTGTGTCGGGGGGTACAGCAGTGTGGTCAAGTGCTGCCTATGTGAGGTGGAGGTGCACCATGGCCCCGGGGGACTCACCTGGGGACTGAGGGCCAGCACACCCATATGCTCAATCACCAGCAGTTGGAGTGGCAGGCTGCCACAGAACAGGCAATGCCTGCACCTGCTGGCCATTCTGTGGCAGAGGGTGCAGCTGTGCATTGCGGCATCCCTAAGAAGAGGAAGGCCACCGCAGCACCTACTGCTCCACCAGCACCCCCAGCCCCCCCACCACCACCAGGTCAGCCTGTAGAACATGTGGACCCCAGAGAACTGTGTGTAACACAGGCTGACTTGGCAGTTCTCTGGTGTACTGTCAAGGAGAACAACAAGAGGGAGATTGCTGTGGAGTAGAGGCTGGATCACATAGAGGGACATCAGTTGCAAATTATATCCATGCTGGAACTGCTGCTGGATCACCATGGGATCCCACATTAGTTTTTTTTCCTCACACCATGTGTCCTCCCACACCTTCCTTGCTGTGTTATAAAATGTATTCCTCCATCATCCCCGACCCTTGTATGTAATTATGCCCTATTTTTGTGGTCTTCCATATGCATGACACTCTGTATTTTGAGCAGTGCAAGTATACTGTGCTAAACTGCATGTGTGCAGTCAGTCTTCTTTCCTGTCTGTGTACATACTGCAGACACTGTCCAACTCCCTGACTTAAAAACAAACATTAATGAGTACAATGGTGGAGTGGTGAAGCATAGAGAGATACTACAAAACAGGCTTACAATATATCCAATTAACTATTAAAAAAAATTTATGTTGTGATTCATGACGTGATCGTAAATCGTGATTTGTGACAGCATTTGTGACCGTGATGATGAGGAAATGTGAATGCCTATGGCTGTACTTCCCCGGACCCTGATGAGGTGTGGCATGAAACTCCTGGACTTAAAAACAAACATTAATGAGTACAATGGTGGGGTGGTGAAGCATGGAGAGATACTACAAACCAGGCTTACAATACATCCAAATAACTAGAAAAAAAATTAATGTTGTGATTCGTAACATGAACGATCATGAATCATGATTCGTGACTGCATTTGTGACCGTGATGATGAAGAACATGATTTGTATCACGAGTGACTTGTGATGATGGTCTTGACTTAAAAACACATATTAATGAGTACAATGTTCATGCAGAATTAAGCACCACACCTGTCCAGTACTCTGAAGGGAAGTCAAACAACTGTGACTTAAGTTACAGATGGAGATTGGGCCCTAAAGAGATGCAAATGCACAGACAGATTAAAATTGCGCTGTGCACTGAAGAGATGCAGACACAAAAGCACAACACCTAATCAGTGCTCACCATCAGAAATTCAAATCTGGAAAAGAATACCTTTGCTGGTTGGGCGGGCGCGGGGGGTGCACTGCACTGCTGCAGTAACAGTCACTAGTACTAGTACCAGTAAAGATACCACAAAGAAGTACAAAATCACACAGCTGCAGTGGATAGCAGCTTCACGTTGCTGAAATTATTATGTGGCACAATAAAAGGCATCTGATTTGATGACGCGTCACACACATACTCACACACACACACACACACACACACTATGTAATGCATAGCAAATTGAAAACTTCAGTAATATAACCACATGTTTTAAACAAACTAAAATTATGCACTGCTGTGTCACAACAGTCAGCAATAAAATGGCAAGAAATATTGAAAATATTACTGTGTGTACATTAACATAGTTATACAAGAAAAATATCACCAAAACAGAAAGCACTGTCTTTTTCTCCACCTACCTACACCACAGATATGCCCTCCCCAAAGCACACTTCCACTGTCTCTCAGTACACAGACTGAATGTTGTACATAAACATTCAAAATCCATACACAAACAATAAACACTCGATGATATGAGCACAGGAGGGTTTCCTATAATCAATGAACTAAAGTTTCACCAAAAAAAAGACTCAAAAAGGCTTTTTTAACAACTTTTTGAAGGTTTGAATTGCAGAGAGCTCTCAGAGCATATTGTTTCCTACAGCTTCCTACACACACTACCCCAAACTGAGGCTGTGTAGAACAATCTAGAGCCCATGTGATCTGAAATCCCATGAATCACTGCAAAATTCACCTTTGGAACTTAAAAACAAGGTGAAGTGAGGTGAAGTGGAAGGCGGAGAAACACAAAGGCATTGCTTTCAATGGACTTCGCGTTACCCATTATAACGCGAAGTACTCTGCTTTGCATTGTGGAGCACTCTGTGAATTCGTCTTCTTTCTGCGAATCACTGCGTGGAGCGAATTGGGGCCACTTCGCCCATCACTAGTCAACTGCAGGTGTAAGTAGTGAAATCACATACTGGAGATTTCAGAGCTTGAAGAGAAAAAGTAGAATGAAAGGAAGGGAGAAAGGCCCTAGATTTTAGGGAAGAAGAAAGGCAATGCAGCTTGACCAGCAGAGGATTTCATTGGGGGAGAGCAAGAGAGTGAGCATAAGTTCTGCAAAGAGAATAAGAGGTAGTTTAGTGGGGAGGAGAGAAGAGAAGCAGGTAAGAGGGGAGGAATCAAAGCTAGAATTTCAAGATAAAGAAGGCACGGTGGGCAAGGTGCCTGAAATCAAAGGAGGAAAGAGAGATGGAGGTTTACAAAAAAAAGTGGTGAGTGTGTGTGGGCTATCTATTGCCAACTGATAGAAGGACTGAAAGAGGGACATAAATCTGTTTTAGGTGGACTTGGAAGCAGCACCGTAAACATTACCATAGATAAACATGGAGAGTATCCTCTTCAAGATGATCTCTCTGCAGCAGAAAGAGGGTTGCTTCTCTTATTCCTATAATGTGCATCATGTTTGAGTTGGAGCTTCTGGTGGATTGCATCCACATGAACACAGAAATTGGGGTGAAGGTTCAGCTGGACCCCAAGGTAGGTGAGGTGGTGGTAAGGCTAGCCATCCTCTGCCTAGTGACAAAAGTCATTAAGACTGCTTTCTTGGGGTTGAGGGATAGCTGGTTTTAACCATTTGCTTTTTCTATACACTGTGGTTACACATCTTGCTCCTATGAACACTTAGTGGATCAAGCAAGAGGAGGCGCATGCCATTTTATGTGTGCTATGTTGTTTTAAACAAACTGTAAGAACAGTGGCAGGCAACCAATAACAGAGGTGTATCACCTCTTTTCCTTTGGAATCCAACATGTCCTGCCTAGAAAGGGTCTGGGCAAATCAGTTATATAATAATAACAATTACAAAGAAAATAGCAAAACGTTGGTAACTAAAGATTTTATTTTATTAATTTGTTTATCAGGTAAGGGTACTGGTCCATTGCCTGTTTTCAAACAAGACTCAGGCCACAGGGCAGATTAACACAGAATGATAGATGACAAGAATACATACTGTAGGGGCATATTTGAAAAGTACACACAATGCACATTAACAAGTACAGTAAGGATTAAGGATTCACTGGTCATAGGACCCTCCTGACAGATTTATAAAAAGAAAATGTTTAGCTTGTGCTAAACACAAGTATTATTATTACCACGTTGCGAGTGTGACAATAAAAATGAATACACGAAGTAGTCCAAGTAATCTATGACATTTAAAGCATGATATACATGGTAGTGTTTGAGTAACTGTGAGGTTTCAACAGCAAACATACTTAGTAGTAAGGATGGGAGGTCAACTGTGATCCAGTTCTGATTCTGACTCTGATCTGTTTCTAAAAGGTTCTGATTTACTGTGGTTGACCAAAATGGGTAAATCATTCCAGACAGCATCTGAACAAGGTCAGAGGAAGATCCAGACTGGGTCAAATGACAGAAATGGGTTGCATCTCTCTACTCACTCATTATATACCTTTTTTATCTCATTTCATTTTTTAAACAGTTATTTGATGTCTGTTTCAACTGGTTTCTCAACTTAAACAAGAACAAAGCTTCAAAATCATTTCCTTTATCAAGACTGGGTACACCAGGTCCCTGGCAGATCAGGACCTGATAAATATGCTGGACTAGGTCAAATCAGAGTCTAGTCACAAATTACTCTGATTTCCAGAGTCAAGCAGAGGTGGACCATTTTATTTTTTTGGGGGGGGGGGGGTCCTTAATATAACACAGAGCCGACCCTACCATCCCTACTTTGTCACAATTTGGCATTAAAAAGGTAACAAAAACTCTACATTTGTTTGGCTGGTAAAATTCAAGTTTTCTTCACCATTTCTTCCTACTGCAGTTGCTCTTGTCAAAGCATTACCTAGCAGGCATTGTAAGGCAAAATGATGCATTCTCACATTATTTTCAAAGTGCATAGGGATGGGGGGCAAACACATGCTAAGCCAGTCTTTAAGTGGAATGTCACTGATGCTTTTGGACATCATTTGTTTCAGATAGGTAGTATTTGCTGAAACTTAACAAATCTGACAGTCAGACAGACCTGGGTTTGAGTTTAACAGCTGCTACTTGCATACTGATAATAATTTTTCATTTATTTTTATTTCAGGACAAGGGCACTGAACATAAATCAGTTTATAATGGTGTCCTAAAAAGAAAGCTACATATGGTAAACATGCAGTTGTAACACTGAGGTGAAGGGCAGAAAGGACATGGTAAGTACATGGGGTAAAAGCACAACATGTATTCTGTGCAGAGAGTAACATACAGTACAGTGAATTAATTTGTTGTATCTTTTTGTGAAAACAAGAAAACATGATTTATTTACTTTCAATGATGCATTAGCTAATAAACAGCAGTTAAAAAGGAACACTACCTTCTGATGTAAAACATCTGCCCAGACTCCTGTGTACATATTATCGTGTTTGTGTGTGAGTGTGTGTGTGTGTGCATGTGTGTGTTGGTGGGGTGCCCATGCTACCCACCAGCGTGTTGGCTGGGAAACAACTAAAGGTAAGCACGTGGCTTGACTACCAACCTGATTTGTGTGGAGGTCACAGGAACAATGCAGATGAAGCAGTGCAGGTGATACTGCACTGGAAATGGATGTACACTGCAGGTGGGACAGTGTGGGTGGGTGGGTGGGTAGTACAGTACAAACAGACATGTCACTGGCAAAGGCCTCTGATCAGGGGTTCTAACTACAGTTACCTACTGTACTACAACAAATTAGATTGCACAGCCTCACATGTCGCCTGGTTGCAGGCAGCTCTTCTTCATAGCTAGTACTGTACTGCTGCTTTAAGGCTTAAATATGGATACATTGGTCCACTTTAAGAATGAACAACTAAGGTGGCTATTGTCCAAGTTGAAAATTATATGCAAGTTTTGATTCTTCCTCCATGGTGAGTTTAACTTTATGTGCATCACTTGGGATTCCGTGAAATGAGTTACCTACATCAGACAACCTTGACGGTGTTCTGTTTCACTGTTAAAAAAAAAACTTAATAACATGGCCTTCATTACAGCATCCTGTGCTTTTATATAAACAATTACCAGATCCACTCCTTACAAGTACAGGCATGACTAATTGAGGTAAAGAAACCTCTCAGCTGGTCCCTTCAAAATGGTAATAAATTCTGAATATCTCCTTTCCTGGTTTGTCTAAAAGGAACACACAGCCAGATTTGTTCTAATGCAGTTTTGTTAACCCTTTCTTTTCAGTGCATTATGCTATTTAGTTTATGTGAATACATATGTTTTGTACTTGAAAATGCTGTTAAACATTACTGTAAAAATGGAGGGAGAAAATGTAATCCATTGTAATACAGTCTTTTCACTGCTTCATGATGGATTTTTCTCCACTTTATTTACAGTAATGGTTCTTATCCCGAAATGTTGTGAGGCAATAATTTTCCAGTGATGATGTAGTGAAATGACTGACTTTGCCCTGTGCGACGGTCATGCAAAGTGATGTCAAACTGGGCATGTCACAAAGACTCCTTTGCAAAATAGGAAAGTATCCATTATCAGTGATCTATTACTGAAAAGGGAACAGTCAAAAATAACAGCCCCACCTCAGGTGTGGGGCTGGTGTGCTAAAAATATTTGTTTACTTGGGTTGATTGTATACCTCAATGTCTGATCCGAGTAAGGATAGTCAGATATTAGGAACATTCATATGGGGCTTGCAGAATAGCCTAGTGTTTAGAGTTATGAACTCAGTACACCCAGCAGACCTGGATTTGATTCTCACAACCTCCACTTGTATGCTGCATGATTCTGAACAAGTCACTTAATCTCCTCAGTGCTCCTGGTTGCTTCTGAAAATGGGGACCTTATCTGGTTACCTAAGAATAAAATAAAAATATGTTTCTAATCCTACAATCAGATCAGAAACAAATTAGGATATGGATATCTTAAAATCCAACTATCGTATAAATGATTCAGCAAACCCTGCAATAGGGCTGGCAGAACTCTATAAAGTTTTTAAATAGTTTTTTATTTTAATGGGTTCACCACAACATAACTCAGACAGACCATCTTAGGGTAGCTGGTTCATTCCACTGGGGTGTCAAACAGATGAGGCATACTGATGAGTCCTGGTAGGACGAAACACGTGTCTATGTCATCTGTTAGCACCCTTTGCAAACTGCGTGAGAGGCCTTTCAGCACCATGCAATTCTGCTTAAAGTTGAACCAGCATAACATTCTGTGGTGATTTGCATATGCAGCCCATGATGCTTTGCATTGTGTGGGCATGTGTGATTTTGTATTTTCTATAAAGTTTTGACCCTTATTAAATAAAAACTCAAACATGGGGAGTTCAGCTCATTTATAAATAGTTGAATAAATGTGATAAAATGCATAACAAGTGGCCAAGCTCTGTAACATTTAACACTGAAGGCCAAAGGGAATACTTTAATTATTTGTATGAAAAATAAAGTAAACCTACTAATGCGGGAGACCAACAAGACAACCAGTGTCACCCTCTGGGAGTAGGGAGGGGGACAAGTATGACACATGATGTAGCAAAGCAATCAGTTGCACCTTCATAGCCCCCCCTTGGTGGCATTCCTGCTTGGGCCTTTGTGAGTGCTGGGAGAGAGAGAGAGAGAGAGATAGAGAGAGAGAGAGGGAGTGTGTGTGTGTGTGTGTGTCTGTGTGAGAGAGAGAGAGAGAGAGAGAGAAAGCGCAAGAGAGAAAGAGACAGGAGAGGAGGGAGACAGACAGCTCACTCTATTTAAATTAAAGTACTGTATAGTCTACAGTATTCATACAGTAGTTTCTTGCTTTCTTTTTAGTATCCATGGGACAAAAGACTCCGATGATGTGGTGCTGTGAAAGAGAGAGAGAGTGAGAGATGCAAGTATCTACTATCTGTTAATACCAAACAGCTCAGATATTTTGTATTAAAGCTGGGTATATTCTTTTGTTGGCTGCATCAAAGGAGACCAGGTCAAAAATGGCTATGAAAGAATGATTAAATAGGCACCCGTAAGAGCCACCCACCCTACCCATATGATGCAGCTGCATTGCACTTCCCAATATACTAGTATGGAACGGTACAATACCTGGGCTAACAGGTGGTATGGTTTTCTACTTCTTCTGTTTAGCAGCGTCTTTTAAACAAGAAATGAAATATATCTTACTAACCAGCAACCACCAGTCACATCAGTCAGTTGTAGTCAGTAATAAACAGTATACTATAAGCAACTAATAACATACATAATGGAAACATAGAAACGTAGAATTTATTGGCAGACAAGGACCATTTGGTCCACCCAATCTGCCCATTTCTCCTTCCCTATGCTTTCACCACAGACCCTACCCAATCTTCGGCTACCTCCCTCCTCCCCGGTTTCCCAACTAATATTCCCTTGAGTCTGTCCCATGCATGCTTGAAGCCCGCCACTGTTTTCACTCCATCACCTTTGCTGGAAGTCCATTCCAGGTATCCATCACACTTTCAGTGAAGTACTTCCTCACATTCCTTGTCAATTTTCCCCCATCCAGCTTCATTGCATGACCCTTGTTCTCATGCACCTTCTTCTCTGAAAAATACTCCCCTCCTGTACCTTGTTCAACACAGTGAGGCATTTATATGTCTCTATCATATCCCCCTCCCTCCTCTCTTCTAGGGTGTACATATTGAAATCCCTTAGTCTCTCCTTTTAGGGCCACTGACTCAGCCCTTGCACCATTTTAGTTGCCCTCCTCTGGACAGCTTGCTCCCTATCTATGTCCTTCTTGAGATGGAGTCTCTAGAAAGGGACACAGTACTCAAGGTGGGATATTGACAATGATCTATATAGTGGCTACACCACCTCCCTCCTTCTGCTGGTGATACCCCACCCTATGTAAACCAGTATCCCACCAGCCCTACCTACTGCCCTGTTGCACTGCCTTACCACCTTGAGGTCATCAGGTATGATTAATCCCAGGTCTTTTTCCTGCTTGGTGATCTCCACTACCTCTCCCCTATATTATACTCTGCCTCTGGGTTTCTGTGCCCTAGGTGCATTAATTTGCACTTTCTGTAATTGAAGCCCAGCTGCCATACCCTTATCCACGCCTTAGGTTTTCTTGGGTCACTTTGCATTCTCTCCAACCCCTCTGGGAGTCCACCCTATTGCAGATTTGGTGTCATCTGCAAAGAGGCATACCTTCCCACCCAGCTCTTCTACAATGTCACTTATAAGACATTAAATAAGACTGGAGCCAGTGCTGAGCCTTGAGTAAGGCTGTGCAGAGGCCGAATGTTATTTCCTGAATACAACACATAGAAGGGATTCTTAGCATTCAGGAGCCCCTCATGAATAAGAGACTAGTTGTATTCAGGAAAGAATATTCAACGAGCTACAAAATTAAAAAAAAAATAAAATAAAAACGAACAAATACAAATAAAAAGGTTCTTCTTTCACAACCCCAAACTCAGTAAAATAAATGTAACCCACAACCCCCCCAACCCTATCAACATTCCAATGCTACCTTCCTCCTATCCCCAAATACACAACCTGCCCACCTGCATGGCCAGGTGCCATCTTTCTTAGCACTCATTTTCACATAAAGTTATGCCCTGAAACTTCCACCCTGGCAACACCCCAACACCAGCATTCAATCCTTAATACAAACAGTATGACATTTTCCAAATCTTACAAACACAAGGCAGTTCACGTAATGAGGACATTATAAACCATTTTGCAAGACAATCAAACCACAGATGTTTTGGAAAATGGTGGCCTGGAATTATGAAACATTTCTCAAAATTGTACAGACTTTATTTCCATGAAATAATGTTTTACAAATCTGCAAGTTTGCAGGAGTGCTGGTGCCTGAAAATGCCATCAGCACAAGTTATTAAAAATTACGAGAGTCATGGTGATCAGGAAATCTTCATTAGGAATTACATGCAGTACTGTATTTTTGTCTGTATCCCCCTTCACTGATGTCATTTCCTCTACTAATGATGTAGAAAATTGATGCCTGCAGCTGTAAAGGAAGGGGGAGATAAATGTGTTATGTTTCTGGCCCTAAAAGAGTTGTAGATTTGGCCAGTAGTTTATTTGGAATAGATTTCCTTTGGCAACAATATTGTCATCTTTCTTTGTACAGTATATAAGTGTTCCCCATTAGCTGAACTCTCTCTGCCCACTGACTCTTAAACATCCACAGTGCAGTACCATTCAAAATCTATGTAGTCACTAAAACTAGTCTTTAAATATCCTGATTTATTTATTATTTAAAGAGTAACTGTCTATTATAATAAACAAACTTAAAAACACTAGATTTACACTAAATATGTTTTAACTTTATTTTCTAGTTATTTATTTTATTTTACTTTCCCCACTGTTGCTTTGCTAAATGTTGTAAACAATGCAGCATTTACTTCACTGAGTCTGTAAAAACATATCTGACTCTCTCATGCTAAACACACAATTGATGTTTGTGACTTCACAGTCTGTTGTCATGGTGGGTATTATGCTATCATAAACAAAGGCATTGTAAGGTTAACAGGGGAGAGGCAAATGTTTTCAAATGTTTTCAATATAGACTTTTTAGATGGACTATCAAGACGTGCAATAAGTCTTGGAAAGAAACATTGAAAATGACAAAAATGTATTTTCTTATAAATTGTAACAGCTGAAATGTCTTATTTATGAATGCACATGCAGAAGTGCAGAGTTGCTCTTTAAAACATTTTATAAGTGAAATATATATTTGAGACATATAATTACTGTGTGCTTAATAGTAACATCACTCCTAGGTTTAGATCCCTCTGCCAATGGCCTCAGGATATAAACCACCAGTTAAACATCTTACTGTAACATACTTCCCTGTCTCTCATGTGATATTCCTTATACAGTATACTCCCTACTGGCTTTCCCTTAAAGGAGTACTGCAGTTAAATTTTGCAAAAGCATATGTTGTGCAGAGTGTTTTGATCTGTGTGTTTAGACCTGATGTGTCCTTCCCATTATTTGCTATTTGGAGTTCTTTCTCAATTTGCCTATTAGTTTTAAGACTTCTACTACTAGTGTTATGGCCTCTGAGAATCCCCATATTACCATGGTTTATTGCAGTTCTTTTTTCCAACAGTGCCTCCTGTTTCATGTGGCAGTGATGCGTCCATGACCACAGAGTCAGCAAGTATCGATTTACAATCAATATTACAACAGTACAGCTATGATTTTCAGTCATGCTCCTTATCCACTGGGCACTCCCCTTACAGAAATATAGGTGTGCTGTATACATGCACAATGCATGCCAGATGCTTAATTGTGCAATGCTTGCATGCAGTTCACATACAAAAAAGTGATCTTAAGTGAACCAGGTCTAAAGCTTGACATGTGCACAGCAGGTAAGCTGGTGTGAACATCATTTAAACAACACATCAGGTTCACATGCTGCACACTTGCTGAGTGTGCAGCAGCCAAGCTAGTACAAATCTCATCTAAAAAAATGCATCAGTTTTTATTTCTTATACTACTGCTAGCAATTAGAGTCATTAAAACACATTTTTATTTGGATTCCCATAAAAATTAGGTAAACTCATTAATTCTGATCCTTTTTGCAAGTTGTTTAATGGCTTTTGATTGTTGTCATTAAACCGCCATGAATTCGTAAAGTATTGTTTGCTTACTGCATTTAATGTCTAGGATATAGCCAGTCAACATCCCCATTCCAGATGTACAAAGAGGGGCCTCTGTGTTGTGAAACCCATCCTTTTTGTTTTGGACCATGCAAATCCCTTATGCATATTTAGTGCTACAAATGTGTTTCTCCATGACTGTTTCATCTCACTTACTTTCCGTTTGACATTCTGTATTAAGCATATACACTATGGCCATGCTTAGCACTCTGTGCTGAGTGGGGTCTTGGAAGCATGCACCATACCTCACATTTTGTCACCGAAATGAGGGACATGGACACTCGAAATGAGGGACACTAACCCACATGATGATCAGGGCACATCATAAAACATGGAGATACAGTACCTCAGAACACAGTGGAAATCATTGCATTAGCACCTGAAAATAAATTTCTACCATTAAGCAGAGGTGCCGTGTTGGTAGGGCAGAGGCAGTTGTCCCCCCCCCCATATTTGTGCCTAGGTTGTTCTTATAGTATGGCAATAATGGCATTAAATGTGAATTTAATCTTTTGCACATTAAGTGCCCACCTGGCCTGTGTGTGCTCACACTGCAGGTACTCTCCAGACTCAACTGTGTCTGTATTGTGTTATCCACTCTCTCCACCTATTAGTGATTGCACAATCACATATGATGTGGATGAGCTCCAGCCAAGAAAGAGTGCATGGGTCTTACAACTACGTCACTGTCTTTTCAGCCACAGAGCAGACAGACTACACACTACAGCTTGAAGGAGTGGATGAAGACTGAACTCTCAACAGCAGTGTTGTGGCAGCATATTTTTGTTGGTCCACTGTCAGTGAGATCACATCTATAATCAACTCTTCCCTCTCCCCTTTTTCTACCCCCATATCTGTCCCTTCCACATTCCTTTGACCCTGGTTCCAGCTGGTTCCAGCTCTAAATTCTCCATACCGTATCACTATATATCTTTTTATATTAGGTTTTATTTGTGTTTGGTACACCTGATATGTATATTTCTTTACTTTTATGACAAATTGTGTCTTACCCAAAACTTGCTGTAACTTCTGTTCCATACATATACTACTGTCAATACTACCTGCTGATACTTTGTATATACTGTATTATTGTATCTCACTCTATTTGTATTATTTTCTTGTGTGTTGCATCCCATGTATATTGTCCCTTGTTCCTTGTTAACAAACCCAGGTCCACCTCGAAAATGAGCTTGCTTAACGGTGATCGCCTGGTTAAAGACTTTGATTGATTGATTTGATTGAGTTTCCATTTCACCTGTTGGTTGAATGGGCAGAGAGTGAGCTAGATGCTAACTCAAGACTAGGCTACCTACTTACTCTACTAGGCTTGCCAAAACTGCACAGACCCCCATGGCAGCAAGCTAGACTTAGCAGCAGTGGTGATAGTGGTGTGGGAGGCCTTCATAGGTCTTGATCAGTGTAGTGCAGTAGCAGCTACAGCAGCAACCAAGCAAGAAGCAAGCAATCCAAGTTGGGTGGGTTCAGTTGGTGAGGTGACTTGGTCACGAACCATGTTGAGGGCATGTGATGGTAGGTTCTAGCATAAAGCTTCTAGCAGAAGGAGAGAGGGGGACCAGACTGAAAATTGGGCTGGTGGCACAGTGTGCTAGGCTGCAGGTTCTGGCCACATGGCTGGGTAAGTAAAAGTAAACAATTTTTTTTACAGGGGATTGGGGAAGGAGGAAGGACTGAAATATTGATGTGTTTTTCACATTTCTTCACCTTTAGGTGGCTTCGTGACCCATAGGGGATGGGTACTGAATGGAATGGAGTCAGGGGATAAAAATTGGGACAATTTTTTTTGGGGGGTGGGGGCAGACCTTTGGTCAGGAAAAAAATTGGTTAGTAACTGGGTGGGTTTAAGCCCAAATCTAATGCACTAGTCCAGGATATATACAGATGAATCTTATATATTTGAACTTTTCCTGATTTGCATATCCCTTTTCAGTTGCAATAAATAAGTTGTACCTTTTAAAGATGTTACAGACATTCTAGAGCTGTCTCTTGCATTCAGAGACAGTTGAGCAGTATGGTATGCACAGACTATTGAAGCTGCACTATAGTCAGGCTTATGCCCCCCCCCATGAAGCTGACCTCTGCATCCCCATGCTCAGGCACATTATGACAAAGGGCAAAAGAGACTGCAGGAGTGTGCACCATTGAAATGAATGAGGATATTTTTTATTATTATTTTATACATTATTGATGGAGAGCTGGAGATTAATGAAGGCCACCTCTCGATTAACAGGTTCTGGACAGAGTCAAAATGGCTGTGGAGAGCTTTTGGGGTGCTTTTGCCCATTATTTCTAATTAATTTTCACAATGCAGATCTGCTGAGAGGCAGTTTCAATGTGGTCACACAGTGGGAAGGTCATGCCAGACGAATCTGATAGATTTCTTTGACTGGGTGACCAAAGTAGTAGATCAGGGAGGGGCTGTGGACATGGCCTACCTAGACTTTAGTAAGGCATTTGACACAGTCCCACACAAAAGATTAATATACAAGTTAGCCAGCCTGGGAGTGGGTCCCAAGATGACAGCCTGGGTAAAATTGGTTGGAGAATAGGACACAGAAAGTAATAGTAAATGGAGTCCACTCTAAAGAAAGGGGGGTTACTAGTGGGGTACCGCAAGGTTCAGTATTAGGACCGGTCCTCTTCAATGTCTTTATATGCAACATTGCAGAGGGACTGGAAGGAAAAGTAGGTCTCTTTGCAGATGACACAAAGATCTGCAATAGAGTTGATGCACAAGGTGGGGTGGAAAGGATGAGAAAGGACTTGGCAAGGTTAGAGGAATGGTCAAATGTATGGCAGCTTAGATTCAATGCTAAGAAGTGCAAGGTAATGCACCTGGGAAACAAAAACCCAGTGGAAGAGTACACAATGGGGGGTGAGATACTAACAACAACAAAAATGGAAAGGGACCTGGGGGTAGTCATATCAGATGACCTAAAGGTGGGCAAGCAATGTGAGAGGGCAGCAAGGCGGGCTGGGGGGATACTGGGATGCATAGGGAGAGGCATCACCAGTAGAAAACAGGAAGTTATTATCCCTCTGTACAGACAGCTGGTCAGACCCCATCTGGAGTACTACGTACAGTTCTGGAGACCCAGTCTCCTCAAAGACATAGACAGGATGGAAGCTGTCCAGAGGAGGGCAACTAAAATGGTGCAGGGTCTGCACTGGAAGACATATGAAGAGAGACTTAAGGAGCTTAATATGTATAGCCTTGAGGAAAGGAGGAGAGGGGACATGATAGAAACTTTCAAGTACCTCAAGGGAATCAACAAAGTCCAAGAGGGTAGCATCTTTCAAAAAAAGAGGTGTGCAAGAACAAGGGGACACAATTTGAAGATAGAGGGGCGGCTCAGAGGTAATTTAAGGAAGTATTTTTTCACAGAGAGGGTTGTGGATGCATGGAATGGCCTTCCGAAGGAGGTTGTGGAGTCAAAAACAGTGGTGGAATTCAAGCATGCATGGGACAGTCATAAGGCAATTCTAGGGGGTGGGGGTAGGAAGAAGTAGGCTGCTGGTTAACTAGGATCTGCAGCTTATCCATTAGGTAGGGAAATGGGCAGACTGGGTGGGCCAAGCGGTCCTTATCTGCCGTCAAATTCTATGTTTCTATGGTCTTCCTTTTACACATTTTTGCAATGTGTTTTCCTAGAATATGCCTGCTGATTGTCATATAGTTAGCCTGGATAGTTCACAGAAAAATGGCATCTCATTTTCAGTGGGGCTCTACATCTACACAATATTATGCTGCACTATGTAAAATCAGAACACCCTGAAAACAATATTTTACATCTGGACTAGACTACCATAAATAAACACATTAAAAAATTATAAAATCATGACCCCACAGAAAATAAAATATTGCATCTAATCTGGGACATCCTGAGTAAATACAGTGCAAAAATGTGTAAATGAAGATCCCTATAACAATGACATGTTCCTCCTCCCCTGTGCTACCCAGGATACAAAATATTGGATAAGAAATATTTAAAGCAAGACTATACCCTCATATCTTTTAAATTTTATTTGTATCCATGTTGACATACAACTCTATTCATGTAGCTGTTAGAGATACATGCCGCTGCCTTAGTCTGTTTTCACACTTCACACTTGGCCTTGTAACTGTTATGGGAAGCTCCGTTTGGTGATTGTTGAAATCTCGTTGTCCACGAAAGCTGCATTAGCATATGAGAACATGATGCATAATGAACCATTAAAGTCCCCAGTATGCCTGTCTGCTTAATTAGTCTTCAAAAAAGAAAGCTGCAAGAGGGTATGAAATACCACTTTTACATTCAGTGAGCTTTGCTAAATATCTGAGTTGTAATGTAAGGTTTTTACATTTCAACTTTTATTCAGTTTATGAGTTTCTAGAGAGTTTTGCAGGATATTTGTTCTTTCAGCATAGAGATACATGGTACAAATGGCTGATCTGCCATTAAGTTCTCATATGCTAATGCAGTTCTCATGACCAATGAGTTTTAAACAACCATGAAATGGAGACCCCCAGGGCAGTCACAGGGGCTACCATGAGCAGTGAAAACAAACTAAAGGTAACACATATAACCCTAACAGCTACAGGAAAGGAGTCGTCTGTTGGTATGGAAACAAAATTTAAATTATATGAGGGTGTAGTTTTCCTTTAAAGGAAATCTACTGTAAACTGAACTTCAGTGTGTTCACTGACATAAACAGTTTCTTTATTATTTTATAACATATTAGATTGCAGTATTTATTTTGAATGTTGTGGCCATGAAAATGGTGTGTGAGTGTGTGTGTGTGTGTTGGTGTGTTGTAGCTCAATATATGTTTTTTCCCCAAAAATCATAGTAAAAAAATGCCTGCTGATTGCTATATATTTTGCCTGGATACTTTACAGAAGACCTGGCATATGTCTAAGACAGTTCTTATCAGATAGTGGCTTAAAAGGTTAAACATATGTAAATCTTTTTAGATTTGCTGGGAAATGGTGCCATTTATGAGGTATGAATCTTTATTGAAAGACAGTACCTGCCCAACTGAGGCTTGTAGCAAGAACATGTTTAAATGCTAAGTATTTAAATGTGCAAGTCATTGCATTTCAAAGGGGGTAAATACATTTCCAGTTTAATAGGCAATCAATATTTAACAAGCTATTTCAGTTTCCTAATGGCCATCTGATAAGCAGGTTGGAGTTAAGTCACCAATATTCTAAATAGAAAGAAGGGAATATTTTATTTCAATTGACATAGTGATTTGTAGATGTGGAAGGATACATTGAAAACTCCAAAATATGTGTGCAACAATACTCCATTTTTCAGGCTACAAACAGCAAGATGGCTGTAGGCTCCACCCATAGCCATAAAAAGGGCCTTGTTAGTAGAACAGTGGCCTTCATTATTCTCCACATCACCTTTGTAACATATAAAATACTAATAATAAATAACTCCATTCATTTCAAGGCAGAACACCCAGCACTCTGACCTATGGACATCGTCTCTTAATAACTCCTGCCTCTGGCTCCCTAGTACTCAAGTAAGAGACTTTTTACTTATATCTATACTTGGTGGATTGTCTGTAGCAGCATGGCTGTACCCACTACAGTGTGTGTGCATGGAGGGGGGATGAACTGGCCATGTGGGTGTGTGTCATGTTATTGCTACTTTTGTGTTTGCACCTTAAAGTCTGTTTGCATGGAAGATTCAAAACTATGGAGAGAAAATAGTAGGAGCACAGGCCAAACAGAAGTAATTAAGTGATTTTGTGGGTAGGTTTGTGTATTGGGTGTGGGAAAAAACACATGTGTTTTAATTGGTATGCATGCTACAGTTCAACTGTGAAACTGAGATGAATATGGACTACCCTCCCATTCATCTATTGATGATTTGCCTGCTATGCTACTAATTTTGAGCCCAATCTCTGATTTTCTACCCCATATTTCTATCCCACATTACCACCTAACATTCTTCAACATACCCCGTTCCCATCCCCTACCTCAACCTATTGTGTCATATCGACACACCACTACCATCCACATCCTACTGTGCTTTTTGCAACTCCACTCTTGTCCACCCCCTCTACTCTCCCTCTCCCGTGTTGCCCTTTTTTACTTCTACATTTTGCCCCTATCTCCTTCCCCACTGCAGACCCCCTTTCCAACACTCCTCGTCCATGCCCCCCCTCTCCCTCCCAACCATTTCTACCAGGTTCCGGTCCTCTGTGCTGAGTTCTCTGCATCCTGAGGGGGTCCAGGCCCTGGCCTCTACCTTTTCTACTCCTCTTCTTTCCTATCACTCTTTAATTCTGTCCCCATTGCAGGGTTCTTGCATCCTGTAGGGGTTTAGTGTGTCTCTGTCTGTTACCTCTCTTCCTCTCCCCCACTTTCAAATCCTGACCCTCTTGCATCATTCACTGAATTCAGAAGTGGCCTAAACTGTCTCTCTCTCTCTCTCTCTCCCCCTACCCCTCTTCCTTCCTTCCCCAGTCCTTTCTAATCCTTCACCTGTCCACCTCCCTACCTACCTTTCACCTTCCTCCTCTCCAGTCTCCCCCCACTTCTCTTCCGCCCTCCTTCCCTTTCTCTCCCCCACCTTTTTCTGCCTGGTCCTGTCTCCCTTACGGGGTTCTCAGCATCCTGAAGGCATTAGTTCTGTGTCTCTTTCTCCGTCTACCTCCCTCTCCCCCTCACCCTCTCTACCCCTGCTTCTCTACCTCCCTGCTTCCTTTCCTTTTCTCTCGTCTCCTCTCCTTTTCTGCCTGGTTCTGTACCTCCCTCCCCCACTTCTCTGCTTTCCTTTTCTGCCTGGTCCTGTCCCCTTGCAGGGTTTTCAGCATCCCGAAGGGGATTAGTTCTTGGCTGCACCTCCTCTCTTCCTCTTCCTTCTCTCCACCCTCTATCCATATCCCTCCCTCTGCCCTACTCATTGTATAACTGCCCTTCCTTGCATCTACATTAGCACATCTCATCTTATGCTCAGTCTACTTCCCTAGCACTTCAGCTGTGTCACTAATCCTCTAACCTATCCCCTACCATTTCACTGCTTCTGTGCTGCTGCATTGTGTGATTATCCAAATTTGGTTTTGTTCTCCCTGGCCGGTTGTCTAGGTCATGCTGCTGTATACTTGTACTCACTGTTATGTTTTAGTTATAGTTACTTGTATGGCTTATGTATTGAAATGTAATTGCTGTCCTCAGAATGTTTGTTACCTCCCCCAAAGTTTTAGTAATCGTACTGATATTGCTATGTGTTAGATACTCTCCCAACTATTGTAACCCCCCCGGAAACTTCTGAAAATGAGCTGTTTACAGCTCATGTTGACTTTCCTGGTGAAACATTTTCCAAATAAAAATAAAAAAACAACCCCAGTGGTTGGCAGAGTTACTGTGGCCCCTTCCCCATTCTCTGATTGTAGTCCCCAATGAAAGTAATGTACCCTATTAAGACAGGGTCCCTCCCCCCTCATCACAAACCCCAGAAGTAATATCCCCCTTTCCATAGTGTAGCATCTACTCCCCCCTCCCTGGTCACCGATTGCCATCTCCACATGCTGTAAAAAGTTTCCATAGTGTAGTGTTTCCCTCCCCTGCCCTGATCAGCCACCCAATAAGAGTATTTTCCATATTGTAGTGTTGCCCTCCCCTACCCCAATCGGCCACCCTATAAGAGCAGTTTCCATAGTGTAATGTTGCCCTCCCCTGCCCCGATTACTCACCCTATAAGAGTAGTTTTCATAGTGTAGTATTGAACTCCACACCCGGATCACCCACCGTATAAAAGTAGTTTCCATATTGTAGTCATGCCCTCCCCCATGCCGATAACTGACCCATCCTATAACAGTTTCCACTGTGTAGTGGTCCCACCCCTCCCTGGTCATTGATCACCATGCATTAATGAACTCTATTCCCTGGTGGTCTAGGGTTCCTCCCCCCACCCAATCCAGTGTGACCCATTACCCTGCTCCCTTGTTCCCAATATGTGATCAGTGACCAGTACAGTCAACCTCTCACCACCATGGATGGCCGTTGACTGGTCCCTCATGAAGCACGTACTGTAATCAGTACAGTTCATTGACTGTGATTTACCAATCACAATCAATGAGTATACTGTATACAGTACATGCTCCATGAAGGATCAGTTGGTGGCCAGCCTTGGTGGTGAGATGTGGGCTGTGCTGGTTGCAGATCATGGATTGGGATGGGAGAGCATGGTGGTGGATCACACTGGATGGGTTGGGTTGGGGGGAGGGACCCTAGACAACCAGGGAATAGGGGTTTCTGCATTAAGGCATGGCAATCAGTGACTGCAGGGGGTGGGACCACTGCACTACAGTAACTGTTATAGGATTGGTCGGCGATCAGGGCAGGGGATGGCAACACTACACTGTGGAAACAACTCCTATAGGGTGGGCAATCGGGGCAGAGGAAGGCAACACTGCACTATGGAAACTTTTTACAGCATGTAGAGATGGCGATTGGTCACCGGGGAGGAGATAGGGAATGCTACACTACAGAAAGGGAGATTTTACTTCTAGGGTCAGTTATCAGGAAGGGGGCAAGGACCATGGACTACTGGGATACGTTACTTTCATTGAGGATGGCGAACAGAGGATGGGGAGCACTACACCAGGGGACTGTGGCTACTTGGGGCATGGGTTGGTGGGGGATGCTCTAGGCTAGAAAGGGGCCAAACAAATGGGCCCATAATGGGCATGCTAATGGACTACTGCACCTTACTTGCCCAATAAGCTCATTTGCATGGCCACTTTCATGAATAAGGCATTAGCGCATGTGCGCTATTGTTGTCAGCCCATTCTCCTTGCTGGCTGCGTGAGAAGGTGCTGCTGGGGCACCTGGTGCTTTTGCTGAGTTGGCTCTGCCCCTCCTGTCCCTATTTACAATCAGATAGTGTGGTGCGCTATCTGACTGTGAATAGACCCATTTTGCCCACTAACACAACCGCAGAGTGCAGCGCAAACCTTTGCAAGGCACTGGGGGTTTTTTTTGTGAATCCTGGCACTGGTTCCTATCTTCAAATTCCTGCTGCAATACTTTCCCTCACTGAATTAGTGATCCCAGATGCATCACTGTCACATGAGACAGGAGGCATTGCAGGACAAAGAAGAGCAGTAAACCATCCTAACATGGAAATCCCAAAAGACCATAAAACATGTAGGCAAATTTAGATAAAAACCACTAATAGCAAACAAAATCAAAAGACACAACTGGACAAAACACACAAATCAAAACACTCTGTACAACAGGTTTTTGCAAATTTTGACTGTAGTACTCCTTTAACATTGCAACAATAGTTCAAGCAAAACTAAAGAATACTCATGTCTGTTTGCTGGCATGGAAAGATTTTTTTATTATTAGTACTATCTGTGTTTTATCTGCACCACACATCAGATAGTTCAAAATAATAAGGAGGAGTGAGCTTGACAACAAACACAATACATTTCACTATCTGGAGGGGTCTTGCCAGCCTCTCAACATCAAACCATTGATAGGAGGTAACAAAACCCAGGGACACAAAGTAAATGAAGAGGCAAGACTAGTTGCTTGAGGAAGGTATGCCTCAGTGACAGGAGTCTTGAGAATAAATACCAGAACTACATGCACTGGTCGCAGAAGGTAATCTCAGTCTGGTGGCTGCCATAGAGAGATGGACAACCTCGAGCAATGAGTGAGACTTGTCCACATCATGCTTCTCACTGTTCAGAAAGGACAGGACAAAGGGTGAAGCTGGGGGAGCAGCACTGTATGTAAAGGAGGGAATAAAGAAAACAGACATGAATAACCTGGGAAACTTGGGAAAATTGGAAACTCTGTGAGCACTAGCAACAACAGAAAATGGAAAACAAATTTAGATAAGCGTGGTTTACAGACCACCAGGTCAGGAACGAGGGGAGATAAGGAATTCAGTGAGATAAAATTATGGAGAGTCATTGTAATAGGGGACTTTACTATGACAGACATGGACTGGAATGTCCCAAGTCTCTGCAAGTACAAGCAAGCATCTCCTGGTGGAAGAATGCCCAGAGGCATTTCTAGTACAGCTGATCCAAACCCCATAAGGGAAGGGAAGGGACTCTGCTGGATTTGGTACTCATTAATCGTGAAAGGATTCAAAAAATGGTAGTCCTGGAACCATTAGGATCTAATGACCACAAGATGGAGAGGTTGGAGGTCCAAATGAAGGCCTTTAAGGGGAGAAGCTCAGTAAAAGTATGGGATTTCAAAAAGGCAGACCTGGACAGGATGTAGGTGCTGTATAGGGCAAGCATGACATGAGTAGAGCAGATAAAAGGGATAAAAAAAATAGAAAGCATAAAAACAGGAATGCTAGAGGCAGCAGCAGGCTGCATTGAGAGGTTATCAAAGTTCAAAAGATCAAAAGGCCCAATTCAGTTCACATCAGATGTGAGGACTGTGGTAAGAGTAAAGAGGAGAGGAGGTTCAGTGGCATGGTGCACAGAGGCAATTAGTGCCACACCACCTACCACATGGTGGCCCTGAGTCTAGGTATGAAAGAAGGTTGCTTGAGGGCTGGCTGGGGAGTGAGGGAGGATTGAGCATCCCCAGAACAGCTTTCCCCCTTGGGGAGGGGGTAACTGCATCCCACTAGGAGGCTGCCACCTGGAGAAATCTGGTGGCAATGCAATAGGATGCAAGGCAGTGGATCTTATCCGTGTGATGCCAGGGGGCATGTCTGCAGATGCATAGTTCCCGCAGTGCATCATTACATGCGCTGTGGGCCCAGGTAGAGAAAAGCTGGATGATGGCCCTGTCACTTACAGGCTCCACACTAGTGAATGGGCACATCCAGGTCTGTGGCAGCGGATTACAGAGCAGATAAGTCTCAGGGAAGGTGGGTGATTGGGCTGTGGGAACTGGTCTGGATGTGGGCAGGTCTAGAGATAAGGGGATAAAGTACTGATTAAAAGAAAGAGTAAAGAGGAGGGTGTTCATGTAGTATAAGGGCATTCAAACAAAGGAGGATAGGGAGGAATGCCTAAACATAGCCATGGTGATTAGCAGAAATGTTGGGGAGGGCAAGGCAGAGACAGAACTCAGGCTAGCAAATGGGGTGAATCAGAGAGAAAAAGTATCTTCAGATATATATGGAAGAAGTATAAGGTCAAAGGGGGAATAGTGAGACTTAAAAAGGGGTAGTCTGGGAGGTGGGGGACATTGGCAGGTCAGAGTTATGGAACCAATAACTTTTGTTTAGTATCTACAAGGGATAAAGAAGGACCACTGCAAGAATGTGATGTAAGGAGAGAAGGAAGGGGGGATGGGTACACAAATAGAACGGGCTGTAAAATGAAGGAAACGGTGATGGAAAAATTAAAAGAGCTAAATGCAGACAAATCTGTGAAACCTGAGAGATTGCATCCTAACTTTTACTGGGCCAGAGACTGATATATCAGTCCATAACTCCAATGCATTCTAATTCTGTTGGCAGTGTAAGGGCTAATATGCTAAATGTGGCTGCAGAGGTAACAGTGTCTCTACTTGAATACATATGTAACTACTCTCTGGCCAAATGGGTGGTCTCTAGGGACTAGAGTTCAGCAGACATTGTCCCTCTGCACAAAAATGGAAGGAAAGACTAATCAACCTGATGGCTATATTGGGGATGATAATGAAGTTTACATTACGGGAAGAATCAAAGGAATTTTTGAAAGAGAATCAATTACAGGACACCAGGCAACATGTGTTCATGAGAGGAGATCTTGACAGGTATGTGGGGGTGCCCCCCCCAATTGTTATACACTTGTATGTCTAATTTTTTTAACCATGTCTTATAGTCTAGAACCTGAAGACTTTCTTTTCTAAGCCTCGCTATAGTTTCCCCCTTCCAAGTTTGTTGTGCAGCAGCATTTATGCCTCTCTCCTTTACTTTAGACATTTTCCCCATTATTACAAATGGGCTGGCCACTCACTGTAATAAACATGCCATAATGCTATTCTGTTTCTTTACCCTTTCTGTCTGTCTCTTTTCTCTTCTTAGGACTTCAGAAAGGATTTATCACCCAAATTTTATTTAGATACATTGCTGGGAAAATATTGGGGTAAACAGAATATATGGGTGCTATTACTGTTTCCCTGTACCGGGTAAATTATGTAGTCTGCTATAGTGAAAAAGGTGGTACCCTCGCTTTGTCCTGCACTGTATAAAAAAGGAGACCGGTATTTCTTTTTCCTTTGGTCTCAGTCTCTGCTGCTGTTCACGGCAGCTCTCTATAGTCCACTTGAACATGTGAGCAGTAGAAGTCGGGCAAGTGCCTGAAAATCCCTGTCTGTGGTGCAATGAATATGCACACAAGCACCTGCTACTAGGAATGCAGCCATGTTCCACTGCGCTGCATAAAAGTGAGGACAAGTCCATGTAACTATGGAACCCTTTCAACTGCAGCCCTGCAAAAAGAAAAACTGCAGCATATATCACACTGTGTGCAGTTTGTTAAATAATATAACAATTACCTCTTTTGGGCTCAAAAAAGCAAGTCACTCTCCTGAGCTAAATAGGGGCTGCATCATATTATGCTGTCTGCTCCTATAGGGAGTGAGCATCATTGTTCTGTCTACCTTTATGCTCAAGAGTTTCCCCTCCTCTTTGGAAATTTGGCTGGGTTTGAACTAAATGCAGCCCATGTCTTTGTAAATACAAGAATTCTATTGTTTAATAAGCATGTGGATATGTACTTGCTCTATACTGACTATTTGTACTGATCAATGTGTACTGACTATTTGTGCAGATCAATGTGTAGTGCTAATTTACTATTTTAAAGACTAAGAAGGAGTAATAATACTGTTAAAACAGATAATTAACAGTTGGAGTTCCAGCTCCTGGGAGGAGTTATATACCTATAAAAAGATAGGACTGGACCTCAGAAGGTAGATGTTTGTTGGGAGAGGACCTGTTTGGTTCTCCCTGGGAGATAAAGTACAGATTAAAAGAAAGAGTAAAGAGGAGGGTGTTCATGAAGTATAAGGGCAGTCAAACAGAGGAGGATAGGGAGGAATGGCTAAACATAGTCATGGAGAGAAACAGAAATGTCGGGGATGGCAAGGCAGAGACAGAACTCAGACTAGCAAATGGGATGAATCAGAGAGACAAAGTATTTTCAGATACATATGGAAGAAGTATAAGGTCGAAGGGGGAATAGTGAGACTTAAGAAGGGGTAGTCTGGGAGGAGGGGAACAAGGGCAGGGCAGAGTTATGGAACCAATAACTTTTGTTTAGTATCTACAAGGGATAAAGAGGAACAACTGCAAGAATGTAATGTAAGAAGAGAAGGAAATGGGATGGGTACACAAATAGAACGGGCTGTAAAATGAAGAAAACGGTGATGGAAAAATTAAAAGAGCTAAATGCAGACAAATCTGTGAAACCTGAGAGATTGCATCCTAACCCTTATAGGGCCATGGACTGATATATCAGTCCGTAACTCCAATGCATTCTAATTCTGTTGGCAGTGTAAGAGCAAATATGCTAAATGAGGCTGCAGAGGTACCAGTGTCTCTACTTGAATATATATGTAACTACTCACTGGCCACAGGGGTGGTCTCTAGGGACTAGAGTTCAGCAGACATTGTCCCTCTGCACAAAAATGTAAGGAAAGACTAATCAACCTGATGACTATATTGGGGATGATAATGAAGTTTACATTAAGGGAGGAACCAATGGAATTTCTGAAACAGAATCAGTTACAGGACACCAGGCAACATGTGTTCATGAGGGGAGATCTTGACAGGCAAATCTTATTGACTTCTTTGACTGGGTCAGGGTGACATGTGTGGCTGACCAAGGGCAGGTACTCCATGTAATAGATTTCAGTAAGGTTTTAACATAGTCCCCCACTGGAGACTCATTAAGAAGTTAAGGGACTTGGGGGTGGAGGAAAAGTTGGTGACTTTGGTAGAAAGCTGGATGAGGTGAAGAATTCAAAGGGTAGTAGTAAATGGGGCATTCTTGGAAGCAAGGAAGGTTGTGAGTGGTGTACCACAGGGATCAGTGCTGGGTCCTGTCCTTGTCAATGTGTTTATATGATGTCACTAAGATTTGTGCAAGTGTTGACACAGAGGAAGAGATAAGGAAACTTAAGGGTCGCCCCTGAAAAAGGGACCTTCGGGGCCCAGTGGGCCTAGCCGGTCACTAAAATTTAATAAATAAATAAATAAATAAGTGCTAAGGGAAAAACTCACTTCAAATTACTAGTGAATTTCCTGAGATTTAACACTGTATTTTGGCCAGACAAAGTAGTAAATGGTCACAAAATGTCACCCAGAGATTTGGTTGGCGATCATGTGATGCTACAGTTAAGAAAGATATATGACTAAATGTTGGAGTATATCCAGTTTGCTCATACTAGGGATATATAGCTTTTATTATGGGAGCCTTCAAGACCAGGGATTTTCTTGTACCCCACCAGAGGGATAATGGCATGCTAGACCTTTCATATCTACTTTCAGTGGAGGAAACTGGCAAGATAACATACATACCCACTGGACATTTGAGGACCACCTTTGCCCCTCTCCACATTAAACACTGAGAGCTGGGGTAGAAGACTAGTTGAGCCCAGGTATTTGACCCATTCTAATGGAGCCAGTGGATGGATACAATGAGGAAGGTGCTGTACAAAAGATGGTATTGAGCAGAGGGAGCAGCTGCAACAGTGCAGATATTTTTATAATTTATGTAAGGACCAGGGATGGTGTGGGAGATGACTGATACAGGCTGGGATGGTCATTGGCTAACCCAGGTTACATGTGAAGGGGGAAAGCCATTTTCTTTTGTATTGTTACAGTTTTTATGACTATGACTTGAGTATGAATACTTGGATAGGGCCTGACGTTCATTATTCTGTTCCAAATAACAGTCTCTGATTTATGGTATTTGGGAATGAAAAATATTTTTTTATTTTATTAATTTTTCATTGTGTTGTCCAAGAAAAGCACTCAAAGCTGTGATAGTTTGTTTCCATGTACAATCTGAGGGTGGGAATGGGATACATGTACCTGTTTTATTGATGAGGGAATATTGGCCATGACACTGTATAAATTCCTCCAGTCTTCTTCGATAACTGCCAAGGGTTCTTTAATTTCCACCTAGACAGTGACCTGAGGTGGGAAGAAAGGAACTTGGTTTAACATTTCATCTGAAGGATCACATCTTGGATGTGCACCCAACCCCACCACCCCCATATTGCACTACATTGTCAGTTATGGGTATTATCCCAATTACCTAGTGTGGAGCTAGAACCTGCAGCCTTCCAGCGTCCTGCCCCTGAATGGAGTGTGCCACCTACTGACACACTGAAACTATGTTACTCACATAGCCCTACAGACTACAGTATGCCTCTGGATTCTTCTGAATTATGTAAATGTCTTTGGCCATCTTGACTGAGGGGTTTAAAAAGATACTAACAACTTTTTTTCCCAAGAATGTTTTAGTAGTTCTTGAAAATTGTATGGAGACTACATGTTACTTTGGTTTTATTTTGCAACAAACACTGAATTACAGTAGCGACCAGTGTCAGGTCCCCTTGTGTCAATCAGGATTCTGAGTGAAGAGCAGCTGAGAATAGCAAAGGTAATTACTCTACTCTAACCTGTCTTGTTGCAGTTTCCCAGCTGGCTACTAATGCCTTCCAGCTAATGGACTTGTGGAGGCCCACTCATTTAAAGTACTGTTTCTGTACAATTCCACATGCTGACTTTAGCTACCCAGTTGATGATGATGTATATTTTTAGCATCTAAAACAATAATAACTAGGGATACCGTGCATCACAACTATGGTTGTGACTGAGGACATTGTGACAGCAGTATCCAGATACCTTTAGTTATGATGAAACCTGATGCTTTGCAGAGCCTCTTATAGGCCAGCACACAGTATAAAAGATGAAGCTAGGAAGTGGTTTCCGTGCAAGATAGCAGTGAGACCTCAGTTTACATTGCCACCTTAAAATTTAAACTGTAGGTACAGTACCTGACCTACGAGGGGGTCACCTTGTCATCGGTGGTCAGGCAAATCATGATTCTGCCAAATGATGAGACCAAGAACCCCTTTAAAATTTTAAAATGATGGAATGATGACAGAAATTAAGAACATGGAAATATTTATAGTAATTTGCAGGCTTTGGCACAGCTTGACCGGGGGGGGGGGGGCACTGGCACTATACCTGTTTGATTCAGATTTTGGCCACACACAAGTAGCACCCCTACAAACATTAAGAATAATATGTAACAAAACTGATTAAATCTCAGTGAATTAGCCATGGTTGAGCTTGCTACATTTTTAACAATGCATCAAAGAACAGGAGAGGTGGGGCTTTCTCCTAATTATTAAGTTCACTAATGGCCACCTGTGAGCCTCTTATGGGCTAGCACACAATACAAGTTCTTGCAAGAGCCAATACAGCTGCAGCCAATGTCTGGCAGAACACAACACAGTCCACCGTGTTCAAGATGGATGCCAGAGTTCTCTGCGTATGCGTGACAACTCGCGCATGTGCACTGGGCCCCAGTGGCCATCTTGGATATGTGCATCCTGGACTGTGATCTACTTAGCCTGTCTGCCAACATATTTTGGACACCTGGAACATGTACTGCTGATAGTTCTAGACTGTGTTCCAGAGCCCAACACCAAACTCTCATTGCTTCCCTGCACAGCGGATATGTTATTCATATAGTCAGATCCTGACCTGACACCCATTTTGCTCCAGCTTACCTGGGCCATAAATTTGAACAGCGATCAGAGCAAGGACTGATGCACACTTTTTTTTAGTCCTGATCCCTTCCCCCTTAGGGGATCGGCCCCTACCCAGCATGCCACTCCCCATGCTCAGGCTTATGTCCCTGGGGGGGGCTGCCTGGCAGGTGCCCCCTCTCCACAGACAATGGTCTCAAGCTCTAGCTTCCCCCCTCAGGGCAGGGCCATGGGAGCAGGACCCCCCCAAGTGGACACGGATCACATCAGGAGCGGCAGCAGGCAGGGCGTCAAGGATGGGGGATGGATTTTTGTAGCTGCTGTGGAGATCCCTGAGAGCAGGGATGTGCAGTTATGGCCAGCGGCCACCCCACCCCCCATACATGAGGCACCAACAGCAGCAGTACCCCCAGCTTCTGCCAGAGGTCCACAGAGTGCCAGACACTCTTCCTCCCTCCCCCCCTGGAGAAGGAGACCAGTCCCAGGGATGCTGAATCCTTTTCCCCCCAGCTGGCCCTCTGACTCCCGAGTCCATCTCCAAACCCAGGATATCTGCTCTCCAAGGGGATGCCATTCCGCTATGCTAGCAGACTGACTTGACTAATGTAAACCTTAGTTCTATATTCAGAACCAGTCAAATCATTTGAACAACTCCAGAAGGACTACGGACTAGATCGAAGGAACCATTAAAGGTATTTACAACTTCACCACTATTATAATGCTAAGCTGGGCTTACAGGTGGAGGAGGCTGACTTCCTGCCCTTGGTGGACCTGGTCATCTCTGCACTGCAAGGTTTTTGGCCTAACCATTTCATTTCAATATGCTATCAAGTGCTACAAACTCACAAGGTGACTAATGTCAGTACCACCCAGAATATTTGGGAAGTGGAACTTCCCACAGAATAACAAGAAACAGACTGGGATGGGATTTGGTTCTTGCAACATAAGGTGAAAGGGTCATATTAATGGCACAAATATTGTGTAAAACAGCAATTAGATTCTTTAAAATACCCCATATCACTGCAAAGTTCATGTCCTCCAGACACTTCTCCAGTTGGTGGTAATATGGGGCAGAAGTGGCGATGCATATACATTTTTTGGTCCTGACCAGTTCTCAGACAATTTTTATCTGAAGTAGAGAAAATTGTGCAGGCAATAATTTCCAACATGGGACCCCTTACTCCACAGATGGCATTACTGTTCTTATTTCCTCCGCAACATAAAAAACAAGGCACATACATTATGTACTTATTAAGTATACTACTTACAGCCACTTTAAAAGGTAATCACGATGTTATGGCTACTAGTGGATTCTCTGACTATACCTAGTTAGAAAGACAAAGTGTGGGATATATATACTGAATGGAGAAACTCACATCTTATTTACAATAAACAGAGGAAAAGCGCCAGAAACCCATGGCTATTCCAGGTTATGACACACTGGCCAGATATCTCACCTTGAACCCAACAGGGGATGGCAAGATGGAGCAGAGGGCAGGTTTTCATTGGAGGACTGGTGTCTTGATCTGGTGGGGGGTCTCTGTCTACAGGGGAAAGGGGACCCCTTGAATTCTAGATATTTTTAAAAGGGGCACTTCATTCAAATTACAAGACAGAACATTTCTTAGTGAATACTATATTAATTTGAATACAGTACCAACATCACAACATTCTCTTATACAACTCTTGCTTTTAGTCTCTTTGATATGATTCATTGTAAACTGAGCAAAACTTTGCCAGACAAAAGAATACAGATAAAGGTCCCCCCCCCCCTCTGAAAGCTAGTCTCAATATTCTCTTTCTCTTTGTTTCTTTTCTCCTTTCTTTGTAATCTCTCATGTTGGAAATGTGATCTGTAAGCACCTGGGGAGTAAAAACTTTCAAGTTAAGGGAAGATCCTTTTCTCAAATTTTAACATTGTTCCTCAGTCTCCAGTTTTCCTATTTAGGAGTCTCTTTTTTGTAATTATGTAAAATAAGGTGCTGTTTTTTAATAAAAATGTGTTTGCTTAGTATGTACTGTACCGCTATGTCTTTATAATTTTTATTGATTACTTGTGAGTTATTTTTTTTAATGTGTTCTCTAAAGAAGACTATATGACTATATAGTCCTTTCACATATTATTGGTTTATGTATTGAGATTTGTGTACTTTCGATTGTTTTGTTATTGAAAATTAATAAAATTTAATAGATTAAAAAAGGGGGCATAAGGACACCAGGAATGGTTATTATTAATACATTCTGCCTATTCTTGCCTCTCTATCTAATGATGGCCTGTAAACACCATGATTTGGTCTCACTTGTATGTCATAAAATCTTAACAAAATTTCAGTTAAAAAAAAGATACACCTTTTGGCCTTTTTCTGCTGGCCTTTTTCATATATTCATATGTAACAGACCTATCAGGCAGAGAGATGTGACATAAGATACCATACTTACTTTTGTATACACAACCACTGCTTACTTAACTGTGCGACCTTCAGCAATGTCACTAAACCTGTTATTTAGTCTATATCAGTGCTGTCTGACTCTCCCCATCACCTGTGTGCCTAAAGGCAGCAACATTTGCATTCAGTCCCATCCTTTGGTTTGTAAGGCCCTTTAGGATACATATGTGCATGTGGGAGGATAGTGATTTTTATCCCCCTCCCCATTTCCCTAGCCCTCCATCCATTGATACTGCACTGTTTCTTAAGCAAACATTAAACTCTCCTTAGTTGGCATCAGGCACTTTGGGGGTGTGCAAAATACCAAGTGAGACAAATCCCCACCCCCCCTAGGAGAGGAGCTTTAGTTCCTCACGTGCATGACAAGTTCATCCATGGCATATGATTCTGACATGGGATTCAAACACAAACCTCAGGTTTTCAAGACTTCCCTGCTACTTGGTCAGCTTAGGAGTGCATTTTTAAATGAAGGAGAATGAGTAACATGAAAGCAAGCCAAGGACAGATGGAACCCTCAGAACTTTCACTGGAATCAGATTAAAGTAGCTCCTCACATGCAAGGCACGTTCAGCCATGGCATACGATTCTGATGTGGGATTCAAACACAAACCTCAAGTTTCCAAAACTTCTCTGCTACTTGGTCAGTTTAGGAGTACATTTTTAAATAAAGGAGGCCGAGTAATGGGAAATAAAGCCAGCAACAGGTGGAACCCTCAGAACTTTCACTGGAATCAGGTTGAAGTGTTTGAGGTTTGGTGTAAGGTGGGGGCCTGTTAGGGGAGAGGATAGGTAGTGTACCAAATATTTTTTCCTCAATACCTTACCTTCAAATACAGTTACTATCTGAACACCATATACTTGAACATACCATATATTAGATAAAAGCAAAACTTGGAGTATAGTATTTAGGATACTTAAAAATATTTGATTTGTTATGCCAACTTTTTGCTATTGTTAAGGTGGGAGTCTTGGAGGGACTGGACTAAGATGTGTATATGCAGATCACAGTAGGCAGCTTTTTGAATCTGGGATTTCTGTTTATTAATGTTTTTTTAATTGATCAGGATGGTGTTTACAAATGGGAGTGATATGGCTATGTTTCTCTCCGGCGGCATGGTGGCCTAGTCCACTGTGTTCAAGATGGCTGCCAGAGTTCTCTGTGCATGCACAACAACTCATACATGCACACTGAGCCCCAGAGGCCATCTTAAATATGGCAAAGTGTGCCACTGGAGTGCAGTGTGCATATGCGAGTTGTCGCACATGTGCAAAAAACTCTGGCAGCTATCTTGGACATGGCAGACAGTGCCATGTTTCGTTGATATTGCTGGACAAAACAGTGCGGTGATTGCACAGTGACTGCCGTTCACCTCCACTATTTAAAAAGTCTGTTCAGTATCTGGTAGGCTCCCTTTTCTCTACAGTAATCACAAGACATCTGCAAGGCTACACCCACTGCAGCCGTAATAAAGGACAAAGCTGGAGAATGGTTTCCATACAAGAAAAAGAGAGATAGCAGTGGAACCTCAGCTCACAGTGGTCAGGCCAAGGGCATCATTTATGGGTAGCCAGGGGTTGCAGTTGAGACCCCTATGATTTCTTTGCAACCCCTAAGATGTCCACTGCAACCCTTAAGAACCCCATAAACAAGGTTTCCCTAGCAATCATTGATATAAATTTGATGGTTGGAGGAGTTTTGCAACCCCTATGATTCTGCAGAAATGGGACTTCACAACCCCTAAGATTTGGGTGAAATGGCACCACTGAGTCAGGCTTATCATGATTTGGCTGAATGGTGAGAACGAAACCCCCTCTATAATGTTAAAAAGATGGAATGAAGACATAAAGTTAGAGCATGGGATGATTTTAACCAGATTACAGGCTTCTGAGTAGCATGCCTTTGGGGGGATTTAAGAAAAATGTATTAAAGATGATTAAATATCATAAAAAAATGGATATGGAGAAGTCTTCCTTCTTTTTGGCTAATGCCACCAACCAGTCTGTCTGGTATCAGGCAGTTTAATGAGTCTTTGTCTCTGGTTGCCTGATTATATTCCACCTAGCCGCTTAAGTGCATACTGTGTGATCCTGAGCAAGTCACTTAACTTCCTTGTGCTCCTAGGTCACATCTGCAAACAAGCTTTGGCTTAGTGTGCTTCTCCTGGTTAAACAATGTTCCCTACATTCAAATATCACTGTGGCACATGGAATTTTCAAAATATACCAGCTGCCATTTTTTCCCCTCTCTTAATAAGTGACTTGCCCAAACTCTGATCTTAGCAGGTAAACCACCCCAACTCTGATCAGAGAAAGACGAGCACTACTCACTTCTCCTGCTCTCAGTGAATAACAGACTGCCAAAACATCCACAACATACTTTGTTCTGTTTTATAAGCTCATTTAGAAAGCCATTTTTTTTTAACTGAGAGCTACAGTCAGCGCAAGATACATATGGTATTAACCCATCCCCCCCAGCCCACTCTTATCCACATAAAAAACTATTCAGATAGTAACATAATTTACTAGATTTACAGGTTTCCAGCCTTAGTTCACCCTACAGTCCAAATGTTTAGTTTATTCATCGCCTCCCAGCTGTGCTTGCTCCTCTTTACCTGACCACAGTCAGTGTGCTGCACCATGCTGGCAATAGCACTGTGTACCTAAAGCTGCATAGTAATAAAGGGACAGTACAGGAAGATGGACATCAGCTAAATATTCAGCATATTATGGTCATCAGCTCTGAATAATACACTGGGAGGGGGAACACACCAGAGGAAACACTACACTATAGCATTGCAACCATGACCACATCAATGGAAATGATAGCGTCCAACAGCAGCTCCCTGTATTGGCAATTGCATCAGATAAGGGTCTACTTTACAATAATCATGTTTATGTGCCAAATTGTATGTATGTTATTCTTTGTTTTTTTTAACTTTTAATTAAAATTTCATAACCACTAACTCATTTTCTAAGCACAATAATACCCTCCAGATTGTGCAGCATAGGCTATACTGGACCTTCCATAGGCTATAAGGCCCTCAGCCTGCAGTATTGTGCCTCATTATGTCCCCTGGGCAGTCTGGTATAGCCAAATCCTGCCCACCCGGTTGGGTATTATTGCCAGCTAGAATTATCCAGGGCTGAGCTTGCTATATTTTTAACTTTGCATCAAATAACAGGGAAAGTGTGGCTTTCTCTTATTTACAGAAGTAAGCTCCCTAATGGCCATCTACGAGTCTCTGATAGGCCAGCACACAATATAAAAGATGAAGCCAGAGAGTGATTTTCACACAAGAAAAAGAGATAATAGGGGAAATGGAATTTGTGTGAGACTATCATTTTGTAGCAGTGGGGCCTCAGTTCATATTGGAATGTTAAAATGAAATGTATAGGTACCTGATCTATTATGGGGTAACCTTGTCTTTGGTGGTCAGGCTACTCCCAATTCAGCTGGATGATGAGACCAAGAACCCCTTTAAAATGCGAAATGGATGGAATGAAGATAGAAAGTATGCACATTGAATTGTTTTAAATGATTTGTAGGTTTTGGAGCAGCTTGATTTGGGGGCCACTAGTACTACAACTGTTTGATTCTGAATTTGGCCACACACCAGTAGTACCACTTAAAATTTAAGAAAACTGTATACGAAAAGTGACTAAATCTCAATGAATTAGCCAGGCTTGATCTTGCTATACTTTTAACAATGTATCAGAAGTGCACCATTTAAACATAATAGTACTTATTTATAATTTATTTAATCAGGATCAGTAACTATAGATAGCTAAAGTAAGTCCTATTTTCAGTTGCAACCTGGGTAGGGGTTTGGGAGTGTACAGTGGGAATGGGGTATTGCAACAAGTATAGCAACACATTTATGGCTTGTAAAGAAAATTACTTTCAATCTAATGGCAATTACAAACATATGAACATACGAAAAGAGCCAGCAGAAGAAGACCATCTGGTCTATCGTATCTGCTCAGTAATTGATGCAGGGTCTGGCTTTACAACTTATGCCAATGACCCTTGTTATTATGTATGAGATATTCAATACATACAACATTCATTTGTTTAGTTTTTGTGAACAGGGGATGGAGGGCTAGACAATACTGCCTATTTTTAGCCTTCTTCAGGAGGAAGGGGTAGGGGTTACAGATGCAAACCAGCCAAAATTGAACAGATGAAGCAGTTGGTGGTATTTTAGTGAATGGGGAAGATCTGGCCAGGATACCAGGGAACTTGTCCTGCTCCTTTTGAGAAGTGCCATGGGCTATTTAATGTCCACCTGAATAACAACCAGGATTGGTAGAGGTGACATTGGTTTAACATCTGATTCATAGGATGGCACACCCCAGCAGTACAGTATCCCCTTAGTACTGCACTTGGGTGCTAGCATTTATGGTATGGGCTCAAACCCTGTCTGGGACTAGAACACATGACCTTCTGGCCCTGAGAGATACAGAGAAGCAATAGATGTAATCAAGAGAATTATAATAGAATACACCTGATGATGTTCAGAGAGAGATTCCAGATCATGATAAAGCAGAGGGAGAGCAGATATAGCAAGACTGTTTGAGAGAATAATTGATCCATAGAACAGCCACTGACAGATGACAATGCCTAAGAAGGTCTGTTATGATGGGGGACAGGAAGTAGACTGTGAACGTGAACGTCCTGGCAGAAATGGGAAGGGGCAAAGAAATATGAGTGACACATTATGTATTAAGATATGCAAATGAAATATAAAGTAGCTAAACTGTTTAAAACTCAGCATGGTCTTTTAAATGGAGGTTGTGTTTAACACTGATTGGTATAACTGCAGACAAGTCATGCCACACTAACACTGTGTGGTGAAATGTTTATTTCTAGAATGCAGGACTGTTGTGATACAGCTTGTTGTATTTAAATTTTTTTAAACCAGACTGAAAATGGGCATACACATTTTTTATGCTTAAGGTTATATATGTTCTGATAGATGTGTCTTACAGTACTGTAGTAAAGCATCAGCTCAAATACATCATACTCAAAATTTCTCACAGAACAAACAAATGTATTATAAATCATTCAAGTCAGGGTAATTTAAAATAAGTTTCATGTTCCATTTCTCCCCACCTCTGAAAGACTGAAAAATAATTTTCTACTTTAACTTTGCTGCACAAGATGGCAACAGTACAGTATATAGGATAAAAGGGGTTCTATGTAATAATGGTGATTGCAGAATAACGATCGCTGTTACAGTGAGTGTACATCGCCGAAAATGAATTTCAGCAATGTACACTCACATCGAGGAAGGAAAGATGCCTAAAACCTAGGGGATTTCTGTTTAATATGGGGGGTGTGCCCCCTGCACTCCCCTATGGGGGACTGCAACCCCAGCACCCCCTTACATTTAGATTCCCAACTCCAGGTGGGGTGCATGTCGGGAGGGGGTGAAAACTTGTAAAAATACATTAAACCACCAAGTGGAAAAAATAAATCCACATCAGACTGACCCGAATCCTGTACCCTGCACCTCCCAAGCAAACACCCATCCTACCACACTAGCAATCCTGCTCAGTAGCTGCCTGCCACACCCCATCCCACATATCTTCCTTCCCCCCTGCACAGGTGTATATGTGCGTACATCCTGTTGCGTACCTCGCCCAACCCAGTATCTGCTCGCTCCCCTGCCAGGTAGCTATTTACAGAGGTGCCGTGATTGTCGCCCATTTTGTAATCACCCAATCACAGTCGCCCTGTTCATGGTATACCGATAAAAGGCCTTGACTGGCTGAATTTATGTAAGCAATTTATAATACAAGTTATGTCAAGTGGTACTGTGGAACAGATTACTTTCACTATTTTTGCAAAATGTGACAATTTTACAAGACTAAAAGGACACTAATTGATTGAAATTGTACATTTTGCTAACATGGTTCACACCATGCTAACCTTTTGAATATGGAAGCCTAGTGCCTAGTTAACTCTATGGAAATGTACCAAATAATGTGGTCATATGGAAAGGGTACCATATTCAGAGGTCCCCGGTGTATGGTGTTAACCCGATAGTGTGGATGGGCAGAATGTAACATTGGGATGGTTGGGGGGTTGCTGATGTGTTCATGGGTGGGGGCCACTTGATGCCAGGGAAATGCTACAAAAATTATTTGAAGGCAGTGTATGGCAATCAGGCAGTGGGGAGACCACTGGATGCCAAAGATATGTTACATTAATTATCTGAAAGAAGATGTATGGTGATCAGGGAATGATGGGCCAGTAGACAGCAGAGATATGATACAATGATTATTTAGAAGCAAATGTATGGTGATCGTGGGTGGTGGAACCACTATATGCCTTGGGTACTATACAATAATTATTTGAAAGCACATGTATTGTGATTGGAGCATTCAGGAGAGTACTAGAAGCCAGGGATAAGCTACAATAATTATTTAAAAACAAATGTACAACGATTGGGATGGAGGGCTGGTACAGTTCTGCATAATGCCTCCTCACAGCTGTGCATGGCTGCATTTTGCAGTACACTGCTGAGCCCATAATGGCATGCAAATGGCCACTTAGTACCTTGAATGTCCTATGGAATTATTAGAATACCGTGCCTCAATATAGTTTACAGATGCAATTGCATTATGTTGTTTGTTTACAAATGGCAGTTGATTAATGGCAGAGAATTAACTTCTTGTAATTTCTTTTGTAAGACATATTTCCTTTTTATATTATTGGAAAATATGTTGAATCTAAAAATAATTAAACAGTGATATTTTCATGCTTTTTTTAAAGATCACCACCCGCTGAGAAATCCCAGATAAATGCCTCTTAACCTGACTGCGGTACCTGTAATTGTGTGTTTGTCAAAAAAATGTTGCCTTTAATGATGTAAATTGTAAATGGGAGCAGAGATTCTAAAGTTCTGCTGATGTTCCCAACACCCCTAATGTCCTTCATAATGATGGCATCCGTATGTGTTGTTCTTAATAATAGTTCCATAAGGGCATTGTTATTTATCACATATTGTAGTTCTGAAAACCTAAGTATTCTTTCTAATTACTGTTACAGTTTAAAGTAACCAAACATACACAGCCATGGGCATTTTGCAAGATGTCAGGAATATTTTTTGAAGGCCTCCAAACTTCTGTTAGCTGTATGTATATGAGAAAAAAATCATGTGCATTTTATACCTGTATATTTCCTCATATGAGAGTAATTTTAAAATGCGTGTAGAAACCACATTTCACTGCCAGCCCACCGGTGCAGCAGTAGTGCTTCCACTTGCAAAGCTGATGACCTGGTTTCGGAAGTGAACTTGGGAGTTGGAGGGCCAGCCTGGGGGGGGGCAGATCGAGCATCCCAAGTACTGCTCTCTTCCTCTAGGAGGGAGGGCGGGGGATGTCACTGGCATGGTACTGACTCCTTGCGGGAGCCAGACGTCTGACAATTCTGGCTGGATATGGCTGGGAGGGGTGTCAAATGTTGGGCATGCATACACTGTATGTCACTGCATGCCTCACCTCCCTGGGAAGAAAACAACAATCTGGTCACTACACAATGACATCCGTCCCCATGCCTTAGACCCCGCACTGCTGACCAGGCACTCATTGCCACTGTATAGTTCAGTTTTCATCGGGGGAAGCACTTCCTCAGTGTCCTTGCCTTGGAGGGCAAACCAGGGTGCTCAGGAGCCAGGGCTGAGTGCTGGGAAAAGTACCAATGGGGGCCAGCTGGATGTGGAGGATAAACTGTATTAAATAAAAAAAAAAAAAAGAAACCACATTTCTAACAATTTTACATTTGTTTCTAGCCAGTAAGTGGAGTAGATAAAAACAACAACAAAGTTTGGGATTTTCAAAGAATTGCAGTACATTTTTGCAACAAATGAGCTACCTGTGGCATGACTATTAGACCACAAAAGGTGGTTTAGCTTCATGTCGCAAGTGCCACAAGTTGCTCAACAGAAATGATGCAGGCATAAAAATGACGTGTATTTCATAAAATGTGAGTAAAGTGTCTGTCTCACAGTGTTTGAAAGTAGTCCACAAACATTTTGGGCATTTGGAATGATGCAGCTGCAGCAGAACAACTGCTGCAAGTCCTGCATCCAAATCTTGAAAAGTCTAGGCCAAAGCCTTCAACTGCCTGCTTGTAATGTTAGAAATGTTGACGCTTGGGGATCTGCTTGGAGTGCCAATGACCTGAACTATATTCTGAGTAGGATTGTTTAGATATTACACATGCTGTTTCTGCTAATTTTTTTTTCCATCCTTTATTTATCCTTCCAGGTGGGTGGCAGCTTGTGTCAGCCATCTGACACCAGGCATCTGTGGTCATTCAGGCACCTCCCTCTTACCTAGTGGAACCACCGGAGCCAGTGCAGGGAGCTTCATCTAGCCGCAGACCACTGTTTTTCTGTTTCCTCCCTTTATTCCCTGGGGTTGCCAGACAAGGACATTGTGTATGTGTGGTGGTGTGCATGAGCACCTTGGCCCAAGCAAACTCCTATCCCCCAACCCCTGATCTAGTGCCCATCTCCATCCCTGCCTGCACCACCATCACGCCTACATGTGGTGGCAGTCAAAGGTCAGGAGAGATGACCTCTCCTATTGGGGCAGGGAGATCTGCCAGTGGCTGCTCAGTCCTTATCTGGCCCTCCCCCCACAGCTGACCCCCTGCGTCCCATGCCCGTTCCCAAACATGGGTCGCCAGCATGGTGAGAGGTAAGGCGTCCAGTGTCTCAGCCCTCTACACCACCAGGCTGGCAAGTTTTTGACAGTCTGAACTGTGTAGACAATCTGAAGATCTGTAATACACAGTGCACTACTGGAATCTATTATCTGAGCTAAGTACAGGACAGGTACATTTGAACAGTGTACCATCTGAGTGTTCAGGTATCCTGGTGGATTGATAGTGCATGGTCCAAGCCTTCTGATATCCTGGCACATCTGATAGTGCACTATCTTAGTCTTCTAATATTCTAGCGCATTGGATAGCACACTACCCGAGCCTTCAGATATCCTGGTGGATCAGATAATGTTCTATCCAAGCCTTCTGATATTCTAGTAGATTACATAGTTCACTATCCAAGCCTTCAGATACCCTGGTGGATTGGATAGCATGTTAGTCAAGTTTTCTGAGATCCTGGCAGACCAAATAGTGCACTATCCAAGCCTTCAAATATCATGGTGGCTTGATAGTGCCTATCCAAGTATTTTGAATCCTGGTAGATGGAACAGTGCACTGTCTGAATCTTCTGATAACCTGGTGTATCCTGGTGGATCATATACCACACTGTCCATGTCTTCTGTTATTGTGGCAGATTGGATAGTGCACTATCCTAGCCTTCTGATATAATGTCAGATCCAATAGTGCACTATGTGAGCCTTCAGATAGTCTGGCACATCAGACAGTACACTACTTGAACCTTCAGATTTCCTGACAGATCAGATGCATTATCCAAGCCTTCTGATATGCTGGTGGATTAGATAGTTCACTATCTGAGTCTTCTGATATCCTGGTGGAACAGATAGTTCACTATCTATACCTTTAGATATCCTGGTGCATGGAATAGTACACTGTCCAAGCTTTCTGATATCCTGGGGTCACTAGAGCCAGGTGAAAGTTGTGATATTTCATACATTTCACAACATTTTCTGAACTTCTGCCACTGGTGAACTGGGAATCTTCTGATTGTTTTGGCAGATTTTCACCCTGTTCTGTGGAATGTTTTGGTTGAACTGCGGAATAATATACATGAACTGCAGAATGACAGTTCTGAGGAATTTTATTCCGCAGTTTAATGGATATTTTAACAGTATATGTAATCATTCCACAGTTCCATGATCAGTGCTGCAGAATTTCTTTCTGTAGTAAAATTCATTTATCCCTAACTCATACATTCATTCCGCAGTTCAGTGACTCACTGAACTGGGGAATGATCAGCGAATTATGATTAATGTATTAATTGCAGTAGTAAATTCAACTAGAACTGACAACTGATGGTAATCAGTTCTGCAGAATTTTTTTTGCACAGTTTAATACAATAATCTGTAATTCATTCATTTATTCTACTGCTCTAAATCAGAATTTCTGTGAAAGTTGCCAAAGTGCTTTCTGAAATTTGGTGAAAGCAAAATTCTGATTTTTGCCAAAATTCCTCCAACAGAAATTTAATTTCACATAGCCCTTTGGTGGCTTGATAGTGCCTATCCAAGTCTTTTGATATTCTGGTGGATCAGAAAGTGCACTGTCTGAGTCATCTGATATAGTGGGGAATCTGAAAACGCAGTATCTGAGTCTCCCAATATCCTAGTGTATCAGATACCACACTGTCCAAATCTTCTGCTATCATGGTAGATTGGATAGTGCACTATCTGAGTCTTGAGATATCATAGTATATTGAATAGTGCACCATCTGAGCCTTCAGATATACTGCCAGATTGGATAGTAAACTACCTGAGCCTTCTGATATCCTGACAAATCACTATCTGAGCATTCTAAGTTCCTGTCAGATTGGAAAGTGCTCTATCTGAGCCTTCAGATATTCTGGCACGTCAAACATTGCACTATCAGAGCCATAAGAAATCCTGACAGATTGAATAGTGCACTATCCAAGCATTGTGATATCCTGGCAGATCAGAAAGTGCATTGTCCAAGCATTCTGTTATCTTGGTGGATCAGACAGTTCACTATCCAAACCTTAAGATACCCTGGCACATGAAATAGTGCACTATCCATGCCTTCAGATATTCTGGCAGATCAGATAGTGCATTATTCAAGTTTTCAGATATCCAGGTGGATTGATAGTGTCTATCCAAGTCTTGTGATATCCTGCCAGATTGGTTGGTGCACTGTCTGAGTCTTCTGACATACTAGTGAACCTGATAGCACATTGCTCTGGTCTTCTGCTATCCTAAAAGATTGGATTATGCACTGTCTGAGTCTTCTGATATGCTGGTGCATTGAATAGGGCACTATCTGAAGTTGCAGATAATCCTGAGACTTCAAATGTCTTGGTGGATCTGATAGTGTCCTGAGTCTTTTGATATCCTGGCAGATCAGATAGCAAACTATCCAGGTCTTATGCTATCCTGGTCAATTTGATAGAACACTATTTAAGTCTTCTGATATCCTGGTGGATTTGATTGTGCACCCTCCAAACCTTCTAATATCCTCAAAGATTGGATTGTACACTATCTGCATCTTCTGATATCCTGGTGGATTGGATAGTGCACCATCAAAGTCTTCTGATATCTGGGTGCACTTTCCAAGTCCGCCAATATCCTGTCAGATTGGCTAGTGTACTAGTCAAGTCTTCTGATATCCTGGTGGATCCAGTAGTTCACTATCTAGGCCTTCTGATATTCCAGTGGATCAGACTGAGCACTATCCAAGCCTTCAGATATCCTGGTGGATCAGATAACTCACTATCTAGGCCTTCAGACATCCTGGCACATCTGATATCCTGGCAGACCACATAACACACTATACAAGTCTTTTGACATCCTGGCAGATGGATAGTGCACTATTTAAGACTTCCAAGATCCTGTTGGACCATATTACACAATATGTACACAACCTTACCAGAGTTCAGGATAATGCTTCTGGTCTGCTGGAGGAATACTGAAGTGGAAGAGTGGGACTGCCCACTGTACCACTGCACCTAGTGACCAAGGGTGGTGGCAAAAGTAGTAATGAAGCATTCAAAAGCTTGGTTAAGTAGAGTTGGGTGTTTTTCCTCTTCATTCTAACTCTGCCTCCATGCTGAGTAGGGGAGTGATTAAGAGTAAAATGGATAAAAGGTCAGAGTGAGCTCTGTGGAAACTGGCTTTTAACCCATCCTCCCCAGCTGTAGATTTTCCAGCTTCTAAACATTTCCCTGGCCCCCTCCTCCTCTCTTCACCCAGTTGGATATTGGGTTGCAACAACCCTCACAGTAGCAATAGGTGAAACCGTGTAAGAGGGAGAAGCTCTTGGGGATTTGGTGGTAAAGAGCTAAGTGTGTGCTGTTGTCTTGACAAGAGGCTGACTCTCTATTTAATTTCATTTATTTTTTATACTGGAAAGGCATGTGAGCAAATCTGCCCATTTTCACAAGCGTCCAGTGCCGCACAATACATATGAATAAATAGCATGATAATATATTACACATAACAATGGTAAGAACAAAGAGTGAGGAGCATTTACAAATATTTCTCTGAAGAAGGTAATACTTTACATAGAAACATAGAAGTTGATGGCAGATAAGGACTGCAAGACCCATCCAGTCTGCCCATTTCTTTTTCTACCTTATGAATGCGCCATCGGCCATTGCTCTGTCAATGGCCTATCTATTCATACTCATCTCTATTGCTCCCTTATGCCTATCCCATGCCTGTTTGAAGCCCTGCACTGATTTCATAGCCACCACTTCCTCAGGTCAGCCATTCCATGCATCCACCACCCTTTCTGTGAAAAACAACTTCCTCACATTACTCCTTAATCTGCCTTCCTCTAATCTCATGCTATGTCCTCTTGTCCTGCTATTTTTCTTATATTGAAACATGTTAGACTCTTTCACCTTGTTAATGCCTTTAAGGTGCTTGAATGTTTCAATCATACCACCTCGCTCCCTCCTTTACTCTAGGGTATACATATTGAGCTCCATTAATGTGTCCATATATGTTTACTGATGCAGTCCCTGCATCATTTTGGTTGCCCTTCTCTGGACTGCCTCAATCTGGTTAATGTCCTTGTGAATGTGTGGCCTCCAGTACTGCATGCAGTGCTCCAGATGGGGTCTAACCACTGTCTTGTAAAAAGGGATTATTACCTCCCTCTTACAACATGTGATACCCCTACTAATTCACCTCAACATCCCTCTAGCCTTACCTACTGCTTTAGTGGTCTGCTTAATGCTTTCAGGTCATCTGTAATGATGATGCCCAAGTCTCTTTCTTCTCTTGAGACTGCCAGCAACTCCCCTCCCAGCCTATAGGTGGCTTCAGAGTTTCTCTTTCCTATGAGTATGATCTTGCACTTCTTTGCGTTAAACCCCAGTTGCCACTTTTCTGACCATTTTGCCAGTTTATCCAGATGGCTTCTCATTCTTCCCACCCCACCCCATCTGGATCATCTACACTGTTGCAGATCTTGGTGTCATCTGCAAACAGACAAAACCTTAACCTCCAGTCCATCTGCAATGTCACTGATGAAGATATTGAAGAGGACAGGCCCTAGACTGATTCCTAAAGCACCCCACTTGTGACTTGCATCTCTTCTGACTGTATACCATTTACCACCACTCCCTGTTTTCTGCTTGTCAACCAGTTTGCTACCCAGTTGACCAACTTCTGACCCACCCAGAGCAAACCCAGCTTATTAATCAATCTTCTAATTGGAACAGTATTGAAAGCTTTGCAGACGTCAAGGTAGGTGACATCAACTGCTTCCACTTGGTCCACCACTCTGGTTACCCAGTCAAAGAAATTTATGAGATTAGTTTGACAGGACCTTCCTGTTGTAAACCCATGCTGTCTTGGATCCTGTGCTCCTATGAATTCCAGGTGCTGCACTATCCTTTCCTTAAGGAGTATCTCCATAATCTTCCCACTACTGAGGTAAGACTGACTGGTCTGTAGTTCCCTGCCTCCTCCCTGCTACCACTCTTGTGAAGTGGGATCACATGAGCCCTTCTCCAGTCTTCTGGGACCTCTTCTGTGCTTAGAAACTCACTAAACAGTTCTGATAATGGCTCTGCTAGTTCCACCCTTAGCTCCTTTAGTACCCTGGGATGTGGGCCATCAGGTCCCATTGCCTTGTTCACCTTGAGCTTATTGAGCTCTTGTAGGACCCTTTCTTTCGTGAAGGGATTAGTGCACACCTCCCTCCCCCCTGTGTCCATGGTGCTGAGCTGTGGGCCCTGCCCTACCTTCTCTTCAGTAAATACGGAACAGAATTATCTATTTAGGATAGATGCTTTTATATGGTCCTCCTCCTCACACACACCCTTATCCCCCTTGATCATAGCAATACCACCTCTGGACTTTCTCCTTTCACTAATGTAACTATAGAAAGTCTTGTCACCTTCTTTTATTGTTTGTGCTAGTGTTTCCTCAGTTTGGGCCTTTGCCTGCCTTACTGCCTTCCCTGCTTTCTTTAGGGAAGTTTGGTATGCCTAATTATCTTCATCCCGCTGCGTTACCTTATATTTCCTGAAGGCCAGCCTTTTGGCTCTGACATTTTCTGCTACTGTTTTTGAGAACCAAAGTGGTTTCCTTCTTCTTTTGCAGTTCCTTTTCTCTCTAACACTATGGGATGGTGCTTCTCAAGTATTGCATCCTTAATGCTTACCCACTTTGCCTTTACCCCCTCACCTGTATTTCTTGTTGCCAGGACTAGCTTTAAGTTGTTTTTAAAGGGAAACAGTGGAAAAGGCACAGCTTTACACAGGCACTACAAAAATGCCTGATTCGTGCTTGCAGACAGTAACATTTTTTAACAAATAACTCTAATTGGTTTTTTAGTGATTTCAACAGTGGCCTTCAACTTTCACTTTCTATTGCTGGGAACCACCATTTCACGAGTAGCAGAGAGCTTCCAGAGCTCACTTTATGCTAATATGTCCTGCCAACCAATAGCTGAGTTCAAACAGGCATATTAGCATACAGTGAGCTCAGGAAGCTCACTGCTGCTCATGAAATGGCTGCTGCCAGCAACAGGAAGTGGAAGTTGTGGGTAACTGTTCTAAATCAGTAAATAAAGTTGTTACTGTCTGACAGCACTAATTGAGAGTTTCTGTAGTGTCTGAGGAAAGCTTTGTCTTTTCCATTGTTTCCCTTTAAATAATGCCAGTGTCGGGCACTGAACCAGGGGAGGTAGTGGCAGGCTGTTAAAGAGTTTGATACCCCTAAATGAAAGAGAATGCAGTCCATGAGTAGTGTGATAAAACAGAATAAAAAAAAAGTAACCTGAGGGAAGTCTAGTAGTCTGAGCATTGACGGGCCTCTGAAAAATGTAAACTATAGTGCTTGGCAGGTGACCCCAGAGAATTTAGTACAAGAAAGTCATAATGTTGCTGTCAAATCTATCCTCTAACAGAAGCCAATTTGCTTCCTTGTAGAGGTCACAGTGATGGGTCCTTCTAGGCAGTCCAATGATAAAGTGAATAATGTTGTGGTATGTTGCCCTTAACCTACCAAACATTTTCTGAGAGGGAGAGGAGAAGTAAACCAATGAGCCATAGTTAATTAAGCGCAGCAAAAAACTGTTTGCTAATAAGTCTCTACTTTCGGGTATCAGAAATTATTTAACACGGTTCAGCATGCTAAGCCTTTGGTGGGTTTTAATCAGCTGATTGATATGGTAATCATAAGTTAAGTGACAGTCCATGTAAATAACATGATATCTGAACACAGTGACTCTCTCTATCAGGTTGCCATCAGTATCTCTGAGAGAGAAGTCAAAGTATGTGGCTTTTCTGATACCTGAGAATACAATTGATTTGTTTGTTTATTTTGGCATTAGGGACTAATCCATATGCAGAGAACCAAGAATGAAGCTAGCTAAAGTTATGCTGAAGTTTGTCAAGTAGGCCTGAGCAACTCATATCTTTACAAAAAGAGCTGCATCATCAGCACTGAGAATGAGTTCTGTGTACCTACATACTGTATCTCTGGAAGGGAATTGACAAGTGTAAGCAATAGTGGCCTAAAATAGAACCCTGCTGGATTCCATATTTAATGGGACAAACATAGTATAGTTCTCTGATCATTGTTTTATGTGACCTATTACATAAATAATTTCTAATCCAGTTAAGTACTTCTCCTGAAAAATTTAAGTGGGGGAGGGTACTAAGGTGTACATCATGGTCTACTAAATTGAATGCCTTGGTGAGATCCACAAACACCAAGTCAGTAAATGTTTTTCAATAATTTTGGAGAGAGGAGCTAGAAGAGAAATTGACCTAAAATGTCACACATCATTCTCGGAACCAGATTTGTGAATGGGTTTTATGATGGCACTTTTCCATGTACTGGGAAAGACCCCTGCACAAAGAATAGTTGAAGATGTTGGCTAATGGAAGTGCAATGGGTTCACAGACAAGTTTAAGAATCCGGTAGTCTATGGCGTCTGGACCCAGACTGGCCTTGGGATCATTCCTTTTAATATATTAAATTATCTCATTGGGTGAAAGGAAAACAAAAGTTGAATTTGGGGTAGGATGTGAAAATTCAAAGAGACTGGAGGGAAGGGGAAACTCTGTGATACCATTCGAACTAGACTCACTGGGCTGAGAAACCTTGGGCTTGTACCTGTCAAGGTCCCCAAAATAAGAATTGAAAAGATTGTTCACCTCTTGAGGGTCACTAATCAGTCTTCCTTCCTTGGGAAGGGTAATTTGTTCATCCTTTTTACCTCTGCCAACTAGATCATTCAATGTCTACCAGATCATTTGGTGTTAGCGGTTGAAAGACAGCCATGTTTCCTGAGGGTTGGCATATAAATACAAATTAATAAAAACGTATGGAATAATGCATACCAGGCACAAATTAAAAATACAGGAAACATTTGGAAAAATGGTGCTTTGCATATTCTATGCAACATTCAATAGCTAACAAGGTCTAATAATTAGTTATTTGAGGGACCTATATGATGTTGATACCGTGCAGCCTATCATTTTTGTATTTGAAGTATTTGTTCTAAAACATAGCATCCTCTTAGATAGCTTTCATCCCATGGGATTTAGCTCCCCAATGGGTCTATATGAAGGACTCTCTCACTGCCAGTTTCTCAGCAATACTCTCTCTGCACACTCTGCTTCAAAAGTAGCAAAACATCACCCTACCATAGCACCCTCCATTAAATATTTTCATCAGGTGCATAAATGGTTTGGAATCAACCTGACCTGTGTGGCACTCACCTACTTTTGTGCAATCTCGGGATATGTGCTGGAGGTGCTGTACTTCACTGGCCCTCATTGCAAGCAGCTAGTATCCATATGATACAGAATGTTCTGATCCCCAAAGGTTCCTTGATGGATACATTCCAATCCTTGCAACAACATAAGCAGATCTGATTTTTGGAGGTATTGTCAGTTATGCAGCACCTTACAAAAACATGCTATATTTACAGATACTGCCCCTTCCCTGAAACCTCTATCCCATTGGCTGCTGTGGTAAACTGGTCTCTCCCAGACTCAGCCTGTGACTATTAACAGCATTCTTGAACCCTTCAGATGCCTACAAGGGTACCTCAGTAGCTGCTACAACTCAGCATAGACACTCCTCGGGGTTTCTCTAGATTTGAATCTCCACAGAGCCACTGCCCACATACTGTAGTATAGCACTCTGCTACGTGCTCATTCATAGCTCAGTTGGCGGGCAGCTGTGGAGTTGAGGAGAGAGCTGTGCTGTTCGTCAACTGAGAGTCATGCTGGGGGGGTGAGGTGATGGGTGATTACCTGAGAGGCTGGGGGGTTGGGGAGCCACTAAACTGTCAGGAAATGAGTTATGTTCCATTTGAGGATGGTGATCAGTGACGGGGGAGGGATCGCTACACTATGGAACCTAGTAATGACAAATCGGGTGGGCGATCAGGGATGGGGATGAGACACTACAATATGGAAAATGTATTTATACATATCAGGTGGGCAATCGGGTTGGGGGAAGGACACTACACTGTCCCTCTCTCCCCCAACCCATACACGCTGGAGTCTCCAAAGGTTCTGTCCTTGGCCCTTTGCTTTTCTCCATATTCCCCAGTGACCTCCCCTCTGCCTGCTCCTCTTCATCCATCCACATGTATGCAGATGACATGATTCTGTTTTCCTCTGGCTCTTCTCCTTCAGAATTAACATCCAGACTTCAGCTTTATTTTGACTCTGTCCAGAAATGATTCACGGCCAATCAGTTGTCCCTTAATGCTAAGGAAATGGTTTCCATGTGGTTCGGCACTCGGCAGAGGCTTTCTAGACTCTGTTCAATCCTCTCCTTCCTCACCTTTGATGGGGGGAAAAAATTATGATGTACCCTCATTTAAGTACCATGGTGTCTGGCTTGACCATCACCTTCATTTTTCTTAGCACATAGACACCATGTACAAAAAAACTCCACCCTATGCTCAGTGCCCTTGACGTGAACAAAAGCTGTATCCCTTTATTTTCCCTATGACATCATCACTAAGATGATACTACAGTGCATCCCGCTTAAACGCATACCCTCAGGATGGAAGAAAAGTATGCATTTAAGCAGGCTATGTGCTTATACAATCCTGTATACTTTGCATTGTGCAGCTTTTTTTTTTTTGACCGAAGATATATGGAGTTACATGTTTTAAATAACTGGTGTGCTGTTACGTGTGTTCTTATGTATGAAACCCGCATTAAATACATACTGTACAAAATATTTTTTGTTTTGTTGTTTTTTGTTTCTTGGAGCGAAGGTAGCTTGTCAAAATTTGCTTGCTTGTGCTTATGGCTTTGTGCTTGGTTGTGCTTTCTGGGGACTTATGTGCTTTCTGGTGACTTATTGCAGCCAGGAAGGTGGGTGGATTATGACACTTTGCTTTATTTTGTGACTTGTGGGACTTAGTGCTTCTGTTAAAACAACTTTATTTCAAACAATTAAAACAATCAGCTTTGTTTAGTGAAGATTTCTGTAATCTTACTTTGCCAACTTTTCCTAGTTGCTGTAGGTGTGCAGAACTCTTTGATGTGGTAGAAAGCGGCAACATTTCCATTGCAGAATATATTCAGTGCAGTGCAGCGCCACACTTTACTGAGGCATTGCTGTACCTCTGAATTCACCAGCACCAAGACTTCTGTTTCTTCCTCCTCCGCCTCATCTTTCTCCTCCTCCTGCTGAAGAACCTGTTTGGCAATTTCAGAGTCAGTTATTACACCGAAGCAAGACACTGAGTCATTGAAGTCCACATTGTCATGCTTTTGAGCAAGGTTAGCTAAATCTCTGCTTCAGGCAACTCCCTCAGCCTCCTCTCATATGATAAGTCCCCCAGCCCCTTGATCATCTTTGTTGCCCTATGCTGCACCCCCTCCGGTAACTTAAGGTCCCTCCAGGTACGGTCTAACTAATGACCTATACAGTGGCAGAATCATCTCCTCCCTCCTCTAGGATATACCCCTTGCAATACAACCCAGCATTTTGTTGGCCTTTGCAGCTGCCTTCCTACATTGTGCCGAGTTGTTCAACTAGTATGGTTAACTCTTTTGCTAGATCATTCACCGAAATGGTCGCTGCACTGTCAAATGAGGTAAGAATCCTATCTAATATGCAATGCCTGTAAAAGCTTTTTAAATTCTTAATTATGCCCACGTTCATGGGCTGAAACAAGGATGCTGTGTTAGGAGGCAGAAAAATGACAGTAATGTTACAGAGCTGTAAGGGGGGGGTGGATGCTACAATTATCCAGTAGAAGGATGATTTTCCTGCATTTGTGACCCACCTCACTATCAAAATCTTTTGCCCAATCAGTAAACAGTGATGCTGTCATCCATGCATTTTGGTTAGCCCTATAAGTTACAGGTAAACATTGGACATAAATGTCTTTAAAAACATCTGAGCTTCAGACTCTTCCCTATGACCATTAACTTGAGCTTGTCACTTCCGTCCATATTTGCACATGTGAGGACAGTGATGCACGTCTTGGCTTTTTTACTCCCAGAAATTGCATCATTTTAGAAGTAAGTGTGCCATCAGCTATTGCCCTGTAATAAATGCCAGTTTCATTGGTATTGTACACATCTTTAGGTTAGAATTCAGCCAAAATCGTAGGGAGTACTTTCTGTACCCAGTTATCTGACCCTGGTGTGTCAGCGTCTTTCTTTTTTCCTTGTGCCTTTTTAAACAGAGTGTTGTGCCTCTGTTTAAAGCAGCACAGCCACTCATTGCTTGGCTCAAACTCGGGTTTCCCCAAGAACTCTGCAAGCATTTTTGCTTTGGCATGCATTAGGGGTCCGGAGACAGGCATATCACAGCCCCTAGTATTCTCAAACCAACACAGTAAAGCATCCTTCACTGTTGAGTCCTTGCTCTCTCTTTTTTCTTTTCCTGCTCATGTTTGAATTGCTTTGGAACTTGGCTCTGATTGCCTTTTTATTCTTCTGCAGACAGCTCATTTGAGACTTAGAAATCCCCCATTGTCTTGCAATGTGAGTCTGTGTAGTCCCAGGTAGATCTAAATCATCCAGCACAACAATTTTGTTGGTCTAGGTTAACTCTTTTTTCTTTGGGAAGGGGGAAACAGGACAAGAGTTTGATGGGTCCATTGTAAGCATCTAAAGGGCTGATCAGCACACAGTGCTTAAACTGCACAAGCAATTAAGGGTGCTAACTATGTAATGAGGTGCAGAGGTACCACAGTGCTGTAATCACACCTGCAACACTTTAACATGCTAACGAGGGCATTCAGTGCCTAAGACACATGCAGTCAACCACAGACTGGACATTAAGGCATACAAAACACTGTCTTAGGTCAGAAAATGTATGGATTTAAGCAGGCTTTATTATGCATTTAACAGGGCTTTTTAACACTGAATGCATAGTAAAAAAATTGGGACTTTGAAATGGTATGTGTTTAAGCCATATGCATTTGAGTGGGCTTGGCTGTACCCATGTTTGATTATGGTAACATAGTCTATGGTGCCACACCAAAATCCACCTTAGCCAGACTGGATCCCCTCTTTCATTCCTTTTGTGGTTTTGCCTTGGCCTGTCCCATCCCCCCACTGCACTCACCACTGTTATCTGTACACTCATCTCTCCCTCACATCCTTGAAGGACTACTGCCTTTCCCATTGTGCATCTTTTATTTCTAAATTCTGGTTGCCTTTGCACCCTCCTTACCTCAGCTGTCTTCTCTTCCCTATGCCCCTCCTCCATGTGCTGGCCAATCTGGTTTCTCCTTCCACCTTCTAAATCTCTGGAACTCCCTCCCACTTCCAATGTGCTCTACCCCCTCCTAACCTCCTCTATACTCTCTACTCTAAGGCCATACTGCCCCCTCTTGTAAATGCCTTTAGCCCTATGCTGCACACTTCCTCCCCTTCCTCCCCAACCTCCGCACTTTTCACCACCCTACCCCTAACCCCCTTCATCCCCTTCTTCCCCTCCTCTCCCCCACTTCCTCAACCTGCACTCATGCCCTTCTTCTCACTCACTCCCATCATCTTTAACACCCTTCTACCCCTTCCACTCCCCTTATCCTATCCTCAACACTCCATTCCCTTCCAACACCCCCTAACTTTGAAACCCTATTCAGCCTCCCCTCCTCTCTCTACTTCTCCTCCCTTACTTCACCCTTTGTCCTACCTCTCTCTCTCTCTCTCTCCTTCTCCTTTCGTGTTCACCTGCCTACTCTGTCTGATATTTCGGACAAAACAATCTTGTGAGTACCTGGTGACCCCCTCTCTTCTGATTGTTATAATCCTTCATTATTATCACTTGTCTATTTGTTAATGTATACTACTGTACATATAGGCCGAGATATTCAAAGGGATTGCACCTGGTGCAACTGAGTTGTGCCAGCACAACCCCAGAAATGTGCCAGGGGCAATATTGAAAAGAGGGGTATGCTGTGCAATTCCCCATGTGCCAGGGCACAAAGATAATGTATGCGGCACATCTCCAGGGGGCGTTACCATGCATATGTGGCACATCCCGATATTCAGCCCTGGATGTGCAGCGCATGTGCTGGCACAACCCTGAGATGCACTGCATACTGGGGCACAAAGTTGGGCCTGAAAAATATGGCTCAAATGGTAGCCACACACAGGGAGCAGCCGTAATGCAAGGTGCATCACAGCAGCTGCCAGCCGTGGGTGGCCCCCCCAGAACACCATTCACAAGCACCCACAAATGTCCCTGTTAGTCCAGTGGTTCTCCCTTCCCCTCTCAACCCTCTGATTGTCCAAAATAAGGTTTTAAATGCCATGGTAGTCTAGTGGTACCCCCCCTTCCCCCTGACCCTCCAATCACCCAAAATAAAATATTATTCATTCCGTGGTAGTCTAGTGGTACCCTCTTCCCTCCCAACCCTCCGATCATCCAAAATAAAATATTATTAATTCCCTGGTAGTCTAGTGGTACCCCTTGCCCCACTGGTAACCCCAATCACCTGTACAATTGAACAGAATATATCTCTGGAGGTCCACTGGCACCCCCCACACTGCCACCCACACAGGACCTCCAGCCCACCCAACTCACCCCCCCCCATCATCAGCGTGCAGCAGCAAACCCACCTACCAACCTCCATGGCTGCCACCAAATGACAGCATACAGTATCAGCTGCAAGTCCATTGGTCCACACTGTGAACTAATGGGCTTCAGCAGTGCATGCTGTAATAGTCGTTTCATAACATGTGAATGAATGACTTCATTCACATATTTGTGAATGACTATTAGCATGCACTGCAAGCCCATTGGCACAGTGTGATCAATGGACTTGCAGCCAAGCACGCAGTTGTCATCTGTGGGCAGCAGGAGGTATGCGGGTGGGTTTGCTGCCCACCGCTGATGGGGCGGGGAGCTGAGGTCCTGTGTGGGTGGGGATTGGGGTGCCACTGGACCACCAGGGATATGATCTATTCAACTTTACGGGTGATTGGGGTTAATGGCAGGGTGGGGGTACCACTAGACTACCAGGGAATTTTATTTGGGGCGATTGGAGCTACGGGAGGGGCGGGGGTACCACTAGACCACCACAGAATGAATATTTTATTTTGGCAGATCAGATGGTCAGGAGGGAAGGCGGTACCACTAGACTACCATGGAATGAATAATATTATATTTTGGATGATCAGAGCTACAGGAGGGGCAGGGGGTACCACTAGACTACCATGGAATTAATACTATTTTTTCGGGCAATGGGGGTTACTGGCAGGGAGGTGGGTACCACTAGACTACCAGGAATTATAAATTGATTTATTTTGGGTGATCGTTGTTATGAGCAGGGATGGGGGGAAACACTGAACCACCAGGGAGTTTATACATCATTATAATGGTGATCAGTGGCATGGGATGGAGAGGGGGTACTGTTGCAGTCCCTGGTACAGGGACCGCATGCTGTGCAGGACACCATGTGCATTTCACTGGCCAGCCCTGCACAACACATGCAAATGGGGCCATAATGAAATGCAAATGCCCTGTTTGCACCTTGCATGCATAATGGCCCCATTTGCATACCCAGATCTGAATATCTGGGAATTGAGCCCGGCGTAGCTACAGTTGTACTGGAGCATTCCCATTCCTGGTATTCAGACCTGTCTGGGGGATGCGCTGGAGCATTGTATTTGCGCCCTGTGCATTATGTACTATATTCAGAAGAGATGCAAAATGGCACATCTCTTTTGAATATCTCCTTTTGTTGTTCCAGCACAACTCAGTTGCACTGTGCCACCACTTGCGCCTTTGCCAGGTGCAATTCTGAATATCGGGGCCATAGTATTTTATTGTGTCACTGTGCTTCTATATATTTGTATTCATCCATTACCCCCACCCCCAGGACACATCTGGAAATGTGCTTCACGGCTCACTATGCCTTTCTTGGTAAATCTTTTTTAAATAAATAAATACACGGGGGGCGTGGCTTAACCCTGGACCAGAATGGCTACTTAAGATTTTATCTCCTCCAATATCGGGACTGAATCTTGCCATATCCATCAATCTGGGTGACAATTCTATACAATTTTCAGCAAATGGAACCTTAAAGATATCCTCTGTATCGACACAGTGGATTACTGCAGATTTTTCTTCTTCTTCTGCCAAATTGAAGCTATGTTTGGTGGGGATTTCTGTGAGCCTACAACAAGGCGTCTTCATCCTCGCTCTCAGGAGATGCTAAAACAATAGAACAAATGTTCACACAGCTGTTAGCACAAATGGCATAAATGACTACTGTAGTGAATAATAGCACCCAAACTTTGCATTCCATTGAATGTTTCAATCAGAGCGCCACATAGGATCGCATGAAGTTGCGATTCAGCAACTAACGGCTACAATACAGGATCAGGACCGAACCCTTTAGACGCTGCATGAAAAAGTGAAATAATCTAAGATCTGTTGGATTTCCAGAAGGGGCTGAGCAGTGGCACCCCATTGGCTTCCTGCAAACAACATTATCTCTGCTGCTTGATTTGCCCACCGGCATTGTGCTCCAAGTTGAGTGGGCCCACCAATCACTTGCACCCCCTCCAAAGCCTGGAGAAAGGCCCCGTCTCCTCCTAGCCCACTTCCTGGACTACCAGCAAAAGGATTTAATCTCAGTGGTGGCCAGAAATAAAGACCAAATATTATGGAATGGAAACCAGGTACAAATATATCAGGATTACTCTTGGGAGCTATCTGATAAGTGGAAGACATACACGGAGTGCCGCCTCCATCATCTCTTTTTTTTGTATTTAATTTTTTTTATTTAATGATATCTTGGAGAACACCTGTGATGCTCATTTGTAGATTCCACATCAGTGACAAGAAGAAAGTGAACAGGTACATAGCATTACATACAAGGTACTACATTACAAGTAAGTACAAAATTGCATTGGTACAAATCAATACATTACAACCTAGGGAGACAATAAATTGGTGTGCATTACAAAATTAGGATAGCATTTAGCTTAAAGTGTAACATTTAGACATTGCTATGGCATTGGTGAGAAGGTGCCTGAGTCAGAGAGTTAAGCTTACTTGTGGCAGGAGAAACAGAGTGGAGAACAGGCACAGCTGCACATAGTGAAGTGTATGCCTGCATATGGGGTTAAGGACAGATTTAAGGAAGGTTGGAGACAGTGGAGCTAGGAAAGCAGCAGACAGGGGGCATGATGGTGGAGACAGAAAGGGGAATTGGTACCCAGTGGGGAGGGAAGGGGGTAGATGGGGTTGGGTGGGACAATGAAGTGCTGTAAAGGTAGGTGCCCCTAGGATTAGGTGGATCACTAAGTGATACTGCTTTATGGTGGTCCAAATTCAAGAAATCTCAATTTCTCCTTTTCGCTCCGTTACCCCACTACCATGTGGGTGATCTATAATGGATACCCACTTCTCTTTACATCCCCTGAGCATCTAATGGAATTTCTGAAAAAATTACACCTGGCAGCATTCCAATAGCAATCCAACTCTGGAGGGACGGGGCGCTCCTTGCCTGGTACATCAGGGGTGGGGGGCTCAGGAGATTTTACTTTTCCCCAGAGTGTTCCAGTAAGCAGGAGATTCATGTTTTTGAAAGATCCCTTCTGCCTCACCATACAAAATGCCAGACTCCACGGTGGCATGAGTGAAGATTACATCCTGCAGATAGGCCTTGTTCAGACAGTTCTGTGCCCGGTGACTGCGCTGCAGAACCCAACAGGGATGTGCTCCTGACCTTTCATTCTCCAAATCCCTTTGCTGCCTTGCAAATAATCCTTCCAAGTTCTTCAGACAATATCAATGTGGACCCAACCCCTCAGGATCAACTACAGCCTCTCATTTCAGTCAGGGCGGTGAAGAGTTGGGCTGACATAGCTACAGCAGTACCTGATTCTCCCAAAGACTCTCCAGCTGAGCAGAACTCTTTCTGTGCACATCAGCCGGAGCCCACTCTACAGAAATTACAGCCCGAAGACACCCGATGCACTGAAGCGTTTGGACTAACCTGAGTAATACCAGATAAGTCTTGTAACTTTTTTTTATTTGTTTTCTCAGCTTGGGGCTTGACGGTTTTTGGGGGAAGGGGAAGGGGAAGGGAATGGTTGGATTGGGGAGCCTACCTTATACAGCATTCCAGTGTCTTACTGGCCTTCTCTTTATTGTAATCCCCCTTCCCCTTCGTATTCATACTTATCGAGCTGCTTTCTCTGGACTCTGATCTAGGCATCTTGCTTGAGTCAGGTGGCCGCAGCTGCATGATTGAGATTTTCTCGCTGTATGAGCATGGGGCATAGGAGTGGTGCCCCAGATTTTCGCTACGCTATATTGCCAAGAAGCTGAATTATGGGACTGTTTGCTATAGCTGGACTAAGTCCAATTTTGACCTTTCTGGTAATTCAACAGTCTCCAGGCTGTGGAGGAATATGTTATTTTTGCCTCTGCATTTCATTGTTTGCCTTGCCTCTATATCCCCACCTATCCTGCAAACCCAAGACTTAACAGTAGAGTGGTCCTACCTGATCCCTACTTGCCTTTTATTTCTAGGATCTATTATTTCCTTTTGCATTCCAAGATGGGCTATATACTTTAAACAGGTCCTGGGTCTATTCTCCAGCATCTAATCTGACTGGGAAGTGCAAGGGGACCCTCTAGTGGTGACCACATGCATTTCCTCTTACAGCCCTGACTGGGGAAGCCCCCTTTTGTGGGGCTCAAGCATGGTACAGTTCAGTGCCAGGTGTGCATCCATTTGGGGTTGGAGGCTGATTCTGTCCTTGGAACATTTCCTGTTAGCATACTTCGAATAACAACAGATAATGAGCCTGATAGTATTTTAATCCTACCCGGGCTGGCTAATGTCTCCTTCTAACACCTCAGTATTCCCAGTATTGGGGAGATTTTTGTCTTGTCAGTTGGGTTAATCACGGAACCTATACTGGATGTAGTATGGGCTCTTCCCCCCACGAGAAGGGGAGGCGACCTTGGTGGTGCCCCCACCGGTCCTAGCCTTCCTGGTCTCCCAGTGAAATGTTTCCTTTTTTGGATGTTGACTACTGTGGTTGTTGTGCTAATGTTAAAGGCTGTTTGCCCTCTAGGATTCTATAGTTTGTTTTTGGACCAGGCATTAAGCATTTAGCAATAGATGGACAGTTACTATCATGCTGGAAAGATTTCATGTGTTTTTCATGTGGTTGAAAACTGATCTCCTGTGTGGGATGTCAGACTGCATCGCAGCTTCTTCTGAGTCTAATGCTTTGCCCCTTAGCATACATTTAAGCCCCACTATTCCCAACGGGTGATATACATGGATTTACCTGGAACGTACAGGGCTTGAACACCCCAGTTAAGCGTAAACAGGTATTGTTTCATCTGAAGAGGCCACGGGCCAGTCTGGCTTTCATGCAACAAACAAGATCATGACAAGTTAGCTAGGGAATGGGTAGGACATGTGTTTTCCTCCTCTGCTCCCACCAAAATGAGGGGAGTAGCTATACTCATTCATAAATCTCTTAAATGGTCCCCCATCCAAATGAAACAGGATACCCAAGGCAGGTGGATCTTGGTGCTTATGGATACCTCGGAAGGCCCACTCCTTCTGGGCAATGTGTATGGTCCAAACGAGGACTCCTCAGATTTTAACCATCAGCTAGCCCAGGTTATTAGCACTCTAGGTCAAGCCCTGACACCGACCATTGTAGGTGGGAACTTTAATATTCCATATGACCCTGTGATGGACAGAAGTTCTACAGAACCTGACACACATCCCAGGACTCGGCTTTCCTTGTACTAACTTACGCCAGATTTGGGGATGTCAGATATCTGGAGGGTTTTTCACCCACGTGTATGAGACTATTCCTTTCATTCCCCTGGGCATGGCACTTATAGTGCACTGGATTATTGGTTGAGCACAGAAGCAGTTACTCAAATATCGGTGGATATGAGGATTATGCCCATGCTTATATCAGATCATTCTCCGGTCCACCTACATTTTACTTGGGGCCCCCAGGTTCACCCTAAAACAACATGGAAACTGGATCCTATTCTCCTTAGGGATCCAGACTTTCAACTGTGGCTTCACTAAGAAGTAACTCACTTCCTTGTCAAAAATCCTGCTTCAGATACATCCCTGGGTAATACATGGGAGGCCCTTAAGGTCACCCTTAGAGGTGGCATTATGGGCTATGCTGCTAGGAGGAGAAGACAAAGGGAACAAAAGCTCAAGAAGCTGGAGAACCAGCTCAAGATCCTAGAGCAGGAGGCCAAGCAAGGTCCACAATTTAATATCCATTCCCCATTAGGACAGAGCATGGTTAAGGTGTTAATGGAGATTAATGACTTGCTGGCTCTTAAAGCTGAAGTGGCTATTCTGTGGTTGACACATATGTACTGAGAGGGAGGGAGGGAGGGAGAAGAAAAAGGGGTGAAGCTCTTAGCATACAGATTGCATAAACAGCAAGTGGAATGACACATTCCAGGGCTTATAGATCCTGCAAAAAAATCTCACACTGCACCACACCGAATAAATGTTATCATGAAGCAATTCTATTCTCAGTTATACACTTCCTCCAGAACAATAGACCATGATAAAATTAAAGACTTCCTCACATTCCTTGATCTCCCCAAACTTTCCCCTCAACAAGCTACCACACTAGACCTTCCCATTTTGGCTGTAGAAGTAGAAACAGCCCTAAAAGTAATGAATTCTGGAAAAGCCCCAGGAGGAGATGGTTTTCCTCTGGAAATATGGAAGATGGTCTTCCCACAAATCTCCCCTCTGTTAAGCTCTGTCTATAATGAAGCTCTGACCTCAGGCTCTTTTCCCCATACCCTTCGGATGGCCACTATCGCTGTTTTCCTTAAAAAAGGTAAAGACCCCACATCACCCACAAGCTATCGCCCGATTTCACTTATCAATTCAGACAGCAAACTGTTTGCTAACATCCTCTCCACTAGACTAAACCCTCTACTCCCTTCCCTTATACATCCTTTTCAGGTCGGCTTTGTCCCTGGTCATTATAGCAGAGATCATATGCGCTCCTTAATAGATATTCTCTATTTTTTCAAATCTCTCCCCACTCCAGCAGCTGCAGTGGCCATAGATTTTGAGAAGGCTTTTGACTCCCTGGAGTGGGATTATTTAGCACACGTTCTGGTACATCTGGGATTTGGAGTGCAGTTTTAGGGTTGGATATCAGCATTATATCACAGACCAATGGTGAAAATATTAACTAATGCAACTCTCTGCAACCCATTCCCCTTGGGTAGGGGTACCATGCAGGGTTACCCACCGTCCCCTCTTTTATTTATTCTAGTGGTGGAACATCTGGCTACTGGCAGCACCCCAAAATTCAAGGTGTTACCATTGAAGAAAGATCATACTCCACACTCATGTATGCAAATGATCTCCTGGTGCCTCTAGAAAACTAAGAGACCTCTCTCCAGGCCCTTCTATCACTTTTGTCCAAATTTGAAACCTTATTGGAACTTAAAGTTAACCGCTCTAAAACTGAGGTATTACCCATTAATGCCCTGACTAATTGCTCCCAGAAGGCCCCCTCTGGTCTCCAATGGGTCACTGAGTCATTAGTGTATTTAGGGGTCAGCATAACACCGTACCTTTCCAAGATATGGGAGTTAAATTTAAAGCTCCTCATAGCAGAGCTTAAAACTTAACTGGAGAGATGGCAAGGCCTCCATCTTACTTTAACCAGAAAAATCTCTGCTATCAAAATGATCATGGCACCCAAACTCCTGTATACTATTTCCCATGTATCCATGGATATCCCTGCAAAATAATTCAATACCATAAACTCTTTTATTGGAAATTTTATATGGGATAAGAAAAAGCCGCGATATAACAGGAACAAATTGAGAGCACATTGGAGGGAGAGAGGGTGGGACGAGTAAAGTTTGGTAAGTTAAGTCAAATAAAGCTGTGTATATAAATATAGGGATTGGAGAAGTGAAACTGAGTTCAAGTTGAATCTCTTTTTAGTAATGAGGGGTATTTAAAGAGTTTGAGTATTAGTCCATGGAATAGATTATTTAAAATGGAGGTATGTGCTAGGCTCATGTTTTATGACCTTATTTTATGTATATTATTTGTGAAGGTTTCAACTCCCCAATTAACTGAAACTTCAAGTGCTATGGCTCTAGAGATAGGGTCTGTTTTAGATTCAAGAAACAGTTTAATTACCAGAGGAAATAGGGATAGAATAAATGGTGGAAATTCATTTGCAAAGATTAGAAGTCAATTAACAATGAGTGCATCTGTAGCACCTGTAATAGGTTTTGACCAACAAAAACTGGCAAACTGTTTAATCATTATTCTGATAATTGGAGGAGATACTGAAATAAACCCAGGTCCTGAAAATAAAGGTGAGTTCAAAATTATATTTGATAATGCCCGATGCTTGAAAAATAAATTGGACCTATTTTAATCTTGGACAGCTACAGAGTCCCCAGACTTGGTTGCTTTAACTGAATCATGGTTAACAAACAATATAAATACTAGGGAAGTTGAACCAGAAGGTTTTCTTGGACATAAACTAGATAAGGTAGGGAGAAGGGGGGCTGTTTATTATTTACCAAAGAGGAATTAGGGCAAACATCAGTTCAGTTTGCTGATCAAATAGGGCTTATTGATTGCCTATTGGCCATGAGCTAGCCCTTATTGTGGGTGTTATCTACGCCCCACCAAAATCCCCTATTAATGAATTTGAAAAGACAGCCTTGGTTATGCAGACTTACACTATGGGATTTGATTTACTATTAATAGGGGATTTCAGTGCAGCATGGGGAAAACCTTGTGGGATTGCATTACAAAAAAGTTTTAAAATTTTACATCTAGACCAAAAAATAACACTTCCAACCAGAAAAACCTCTCAAAATAGTGTTGGCAATATCCTGGATCTAATCTTTGTCACAACAGAAATCTCAGTCCAAAAATTGGAAGTAAAACAACCAATCCTGGGTGACCATAGCTCAATAAATTGCACTTTTAAATCAAAGGGGAAAACAATTCTTATAGGTCAGGTTGCTCTAAAGGTTAAAAAGAGATGTTTTAAACAATATAATAAAGATTTTTTTTTGGCTAGACTAGCTTCCATAAAATGGCATAGACTATTTTTAATTCCCTCTGTAGACCTGGCAATCCAGGAATTTTCTAAATGGTTCCTTGAAGTTTGTAATGAGCTGGGCTCCTTCAAAAATAACTGTACAATGGAAAACTCACGTTCCCTGGGTAACAGAAAAAATTAAAAAGCAGATACGAGGGAAAGACAGGTTATGGAAAATTGCAGGGAAATCTTTAAGATCAGAAGATTGGAAAAATATAAAAGAACTAGAAATTAACTAAGACTCCAAATAAGGAAATCTAAACTAAAATATTATGAAACTAAGACAAAAGAGACTACTGATGTTAAAAAATGTTGGACTTTGATTAAATCTTTTGACTCTTCAGTAAATTTAAAATCTTCAGTTCAAATGGTAAGTAGGGGCATTCTCCAGCCCATTAGACAATCTGACAATATCTTAAATAATTATTTTGTAGATCTGTCAGATTGAAATATTCCACAGTCTATATTAGGGAAAAATGCTATTACAAAAGAAAAAACTGATGTTCCCAAATTTAGATTTAAATATTTCTCATGTAAACAGATTAAGGATGAAAGAAGAAAACTTAAAATAAAAAAAAGCCTTTGTTCTGGACCAAACAGAAAATTGTTTTCTTAAGGATTCCCTACAGGTTACTGCCCCGGTACTAACTAAACTTTTTAACTGGAGTCTAAGAGAAGAAATTTTTCCCTGTACATGGAAAAATGCAAAAATAGTTCCCATCTATAAAGGAGAGGGGGATATTTTTGTGCCTACAAATTATAGGCCTATTGCTCTATTATTGGGCCTTTCTAAGGTTATGGAGAAACTGGTTCAGAAACAACTTATTGATTACCTGGAGCAATACTCCTAACTAACAAAATATCAGTCGGGATTCTGTAAGGGATTTTCCATGGGCACTGCACTCACCGACATGGTAGATATTATTGCCTCTAAATTAGAAGATGCCCTGTCGGTGGGTGCGGTGTTCATGGATTTATCTAAAGCCTTTGATACAGTGGCCCATGACCTGTTGGGGGAACATTTAGAAGAGATAGGAATTGAGGATATTTCAATAAAATGGTTCTGGTCCTACTTGGGAAATAGAACTCAACAAGTGTATATTGATGGTATATTATTGGACAGAGCCCTGGTAAAATGAGGAGTGCCTCAGGGTTCAATTTTGGGGCCAACTCTTTTTCTTATATACATAAATTAGTTAGTTGATAGTGTAAAATACTGTAATATTTGTCTCTATGCAGATGATACTATCAAGATCTCTGGTGGAAAGGCTCCAGAGCTCATGGAAGTGCATCTGCAGGAAGATTTTACTAGGCTCTGCACATGGCTATCAGACTCGGGGTTAATAGTTAATAGTAAGAAAACAAAACTTATGATATTTTAAAAAGAGGAAAAAGATTTGGGTAAAAGTAACAAACAAATACAAATTAAAACACTACAAAATGAAATATTGGCCCAGGTCTCTGAATATAACTATCTTGGGGTATGGATCGATAACCATCTAAAATTTGATTTCCATATAACCGATACAATATCAAAGATAAATAAAAAACTAGGGGCATTTAGGAGGTCTAGTTTTTTTATAAATAGATTAATGAGGGAGACCATAATAAAACAACTTATTCTCCCTGTGTTAGAGTATGATAGCCATGTGTACAGCCTTGCTACAAAAGGTTTGCTGTCCAAAATTGATGTAATGTGTAATCATTTGGCTCTATTTGTTTTAAGAAAGGATTACCGTGAACATCATTGCAAATTACAAGAGGAATTGGGTTGGTTGTCCCAGGAATATAAAAGGAAATTAGTCTGGGCAAAACAGATATATAAGGTTGTAAATACAAAATCAGCCAACTTATCTTTATGAAAAATTAGAAAAGAAAACATATGTCTATAATATGAGAGGTTCAAACACCAGAAGCTTTGAGTTCCCTAAATTCAAGAATAAATACAGTAATATGCGATTTCCCATAATTATGAATAGACTATAGAATTTCCTAAAATCAGTTACAGGAAAGAAATAAGAAAGTATTAAGGTGTTCGCATCTACTTTGAAAATTGAACTAAAGTCAAGATGGGACAAACATTAAGCCTTACAGGGAGATAGTCCAAGGGGCAGGTTTATGGTGGAAAGATTTCTGGAGATACAGAAACGTAGTTCTATAACTGCATATATGAAACATCAGAGAGGGAGCAGGTCAGTGCCAGAACATAAAACCAGATGGCTTTCATCAGCCAAGGGGCTGGCCAGTAAAATTTATGCGGATCTTTGGACAAGGTCCCCTCCCAATCCAATAAGTCCAAATCCAAATGGGAAAAGGTCCTTAATACCCAGATAACAGACCTTCAATGGAAGCTCTGCTGGAAACAAGAACATATGGCCTTTCCAGATACCAGGAGCAGGCTCATTCGAAACAAACTCCTCCATTACTGGTACAGAACTCCAGCTCAGTTATATAAATGGAAACTTATAGATAACAACCTCTGTTGGAGATGCCAGTCAGGGGTGAGGGATTTATACCACATCATCTGGCAGTGCCGACTTATAATTCCCTTATGGAAATCTGTTTGTGACCTAGCCACACAAATTGTGGGCCCCAAAATGAGGCTCGACCCCCTCACCTGGGTGCTGGGGTTACCTCCTCAACATACACAGTTGAATCCTTTCTTAAAATGTTGGGTGGCATCCAGGCCAGGCTGATGTTGTGTAAATGGAGAACAACAGATATATTACCTCAGTGTCAGAACTTCTTAACTCTCTTGCTAAGATGTCCTCCTTAGATCATTTGTCACATGTTGTAGCCAATACTATTCCTCAGTATTACTCTATTTAGAATCATTTTCTTACTTATTTAAAGTCTAGAATTGGAATAGGGTGAAGTTCCTAGTATATACCCTTTGGTGAACTCAACTTAGATCCCCTTCTAGCTGTGCAATGTATGACCTGTTAACACAGAATGTTAATTACCATGGTAGACACAGTATATTTCGTATATATAGCAGCCTAGTTTTTGCCTGGTCCTTTGAGTTTCTCTTTTTGTTTTTCCTTTTGCCTACAGGTGAAGAGAATACACCACAGGAGATTGGTGTTCAATGCATCCCTGAGATGCTTCATGACAGATTTATTTTGTAACTTGCACTCCTGGTAGGTGTTGGTCCTGCCTTTTTCTTTTACCTGTAACAGTCCAACACAATCAGTATGTGAATGTATAACTCAATTTGTCTCTTGTCTCTGTGGCTTATACTGCTAAAACATATGTGCAAACTGTAATTGAGAGTGAAATATATGTTTTGTATGTTGGAAAATAAATAAACATTATTAACCAAAAAAATAATAATGAATAAATAAATAAACTATGGAAAATGTATTTCTACATACCGAGTGGGTGGTCAGGGTGGGGGAGGGACACTACACTATTAAAAAAGATATATATACATATCAAGTGGGTAATCAAGGACTGGGGTGGGACATTACATTATGGAAAATGTATTTAAACAGATCAAGTGGGTGATCGGGACCAGGGTGGGGGTGCAGTACCTCCACCACCCACTAGGATTGCTCGGATTACCACCAGGTTTTTGTCGGCAGTGATTTCTCCATGCAGGAATCTTTGAAAAAGGCCTGTATATGGGGCAAACACTTTGTGAATTGCACTGTGGGGATATGAAGGCCCCCTCCACCTCATTTGCATTATGGCCCTATTCCCATTTTTGCCTGGGTGCAAACACAGTTTGTGGGTGGCCAACTGGACTTTGTGAATTCCAGCTCTGGGTATAATCCAATTTGCCCCAGGCAAACTGGGTTTTGCCTGGGAAAAGTTTTGTGAATCTGGCCCCAGATATACAAAAACAGCTGAGAATACTGGTGAAAACTTGGTTCAAGCCATATTAAAAGGAACACTCCTTTTATTATTTCAGATGTGAAAAAAAGTACTAAAGCAGACTCAAACTATGGAAAGAAGGGTATCATACAAGTCAGTAGAAAAGGGGCAATCTAAAATAGAATAAAAAAGTATATGCCAAAATTTTCACCACATTCTTGTACATGTAGGGATACAATATATCTTTAAAAGGCAGTAACAAATGATGTCATCACTCAGGAGCATTGCTTTTGAAAAAGCCCACTTTGTGTGAAATGCATTAGTCTTCTGTTTGTCTTTGGAGCTGTCTGGATTTTTTACCTTAGCTCATAAAGAATGTTCAATATACTCAGTCTGCAGCAGGATTTTTGTAGTGAGTACCGCTATTTGATTTCATTTAATTCTGTACATCACAATACAACCCCCCCATGGCTACTGGTGTCATCCACCATAGCCCCTCAGCTACATTCTGCACACCATAATACAATCCCCCATGGCTACTGGCTTCATCCACCGTAGCCCTAGTTACATTCTGTATATCACAATACAACAACCCATGGTTGCTGGTGCCAGACACTATATCCTACAATTACATTCTGCACATCACAATACAACAATCCCTCCATGGCTGCTGGTGTCATACACATAGCCCACCACCACCACCGTTAGTCTGTACATCACAATACAACTCCCTTTGGCTACTGGTATTACCCTCTACACAGCCTTGTAGATCTACATCAGGTCATCACGTCACATCAAATCACACAAGGTGCTATATGGCAACACTCACATGTGGCCCCACCAGTTGCCCACAATGCCCCCTCCCCTGTGCAACTCTCACCCACAGCCCAGTGTCAAGCTAAAACACAGCACATCATAGTCAGAAATTCCAGAGAACTTTCATCCAGTGGTCCTGTACTAGTACTGTTGTACTGTCTAGATGATATTGGCCATCCCTCTGGATCATTATGAAGTGCACAGGTCCATCATACATCTAAAACAGGAAAAAATACTTCCACATCAATACTCTCAAAGTCAACAATCATGCCTGTGCAACATCATGGCCTATGCAGATAAACACACAGACCTCTGTTATAGTACTACCCAGAACTGAAGACACATATTGGGCACAGGTGCATGTGTGATCCAACACTGTCCCACCTGTGGACAAAAAGGTACATCACACAGTGTATCATTACACCACTACAGCAACACAAGCACCAACATAAGGGTAGGCCTACATGTATAGGTGACCCTGAGTGACTTGAGTAGCACTGGACAGTACTTGCACACCACTGTGTACTGTGTTGTGTTACAGCAGGAATGACACACCATTCTCAATGGGGGTGGACTGTTAGTTTGGCTTGGGTGGCTGAACTATAGGCCAGGGAATCTGGAGGTGCTCATTACCAGTTTAGAAATGAAACATGAGAAACTTTGGGGGGCATAACCCTAACAGCCCCCAGGTGGTCAGCATATGTAGTGCAGCTGAACACAACTGTGGTATGTGTTACAGGACAACAACACTTGTTGCAAGAGGAGGATGAGCACCAGTACACTTGCTGTCAACAACTGCCTAATGATCTGGATGTTGCAATAGCAGTTCACATAGTGATGCATCAGCCCACTCTAATCAACATGGCAGTTGCATCCATGGGGCCCTGGCACCAGCCTGCCATGCCACAGGGGCAGGTTCAATGACTGGAATCAACTCAAATTGTGAATCTTGCAGGATGTCCACTGAACGGCTTGGGAGAGGACAACAGTAATCATTGTCCATTGTGCATAACATAATGTCAAACCACTAACAGGCCACTGCACTCTGTACACCTACCAGAGATGGCTCAGTACACAACACAACTTTCCCTCTGTATCCTGGAATGTGAGTGGGCCAGTCCTGGCATATACTTCAGGCCTCTGACTGTAATGAACATGGCTTTGAGGCTATGGAGTGGCCTTGCAGATTCAGTTCCAGGCTTCATTCTGGCACTTATCATGATGTGTGTTGCAGAGTGGAGTGCAACACCATGTGTGGATGTGAAAATTTCAGCTCAAAGACACATGACACATAGTGCTCATCACTTAGAAGAGCAAAGCACAAGTTCACGTATCACTTGTGTGGATGTATGAAGCACACCTACTCATGATAGCCACATGCTGTGCAACAAATGTATACATAAACATCAACATAAAAGAGGAACTGGGCTGTGCTATTAGAAATGTACCATACTGGATATGCCCTGTACATAACCAGCTGTTACCCATCACAGTGCAGGACAGATGGCACCATACATATTGCGATGTGTGTTGTGTGTGCCATGTGGCACTGTGATGTAAAAAAGGAACAGTGCACACTTGTACTGAGAGACAGCATTATTTGACCATCACTATTGGTGCAACTGTTTTTCAGAAGTGGATGCATTGTGGGAAGAAGCGAAAGAGGATGATGAGGAATAATCTGCACCCAGGCCAAAGGTATTCAGACTGAGACTGCTGCTCACTGTGCTGAGGGACACACTTTGCCGTGAATGATTCACCCTAGACTATATAACCCTATGTGACTTACGTGTGTTGCTGGCACAGCAAGTGCATCCCACCATGAAATGGTTGCATACCATGCCAGTGGAAACAAAGGTGCTGTGCTCCCTTTCCTACTGTGCCACTTTACCATTCCAGATGGTAGGAGGAGATGCAACATGTGTGAACAAGTCATCGGTGACCAATGCATTGAAGGAAGGCCAGCAATGCCCTCCTCAGGCATCGGTGATGACACAATCCCCAACAAAGAACAGGCATTGAGGTTCACCAAGCAAACATTCTATGACATGGTTTTTCTGAGGTGGCTGGGGACATAGACTGCATTCAGGTGCCGAAATTAGGTCCCACACATCAATAAGGAGGCATGCCATAACTGGAAAGAATGCAACGGTGCAAAAATGCAGGTTGTGGTGAATGCTGAGGGCCTAATCACTAATGTGTGTGCTAAGTACCCTAGTGGTAGTCATGACACATACAAATTTGGACAGATTGTCACAACAGGACCTGTGGGACATTTGGGGAGGCTAATAGGTGAGTGCTCCTGAACTGTTACGTGAGCTTTTTTTGTGTCCACACCCTCGCTGAAGTGGAATACTAAATTTAGTCTTAAAGTAGTAATTAATTGCTATTTTAAGACTAAGTTTAGTAATTTTTAATCTTCGGTAATCATTGGAAAAAGATGACTTCCTGTAGGAATACTTAATTCTAAGACGAATTCAACTGTAATTGTTCTTTAAGAGTGAATTATTACTATGTTAATATTATACACAGATTTTAGAAGTACAAATTGTTGAATACTTTCTAATAAATAAAGACTTTTCAATACTTCTGTTTGTTTTATATGCAAGGGTTAATTTTCATTCTTATCAATTCTTTTACAATTTTTGCTAATCAAGAATGCTAAGAAAGGGGCCAGCCCAGTGATACTGAGGATTGAGGCGCTAGACATCACATTTCATAACACACCAGTGACTCTCCCAGAGGACAAAATTATATGCACCCTTTGACTAGCCAAGGCTTGTCTAAGGGTTCTTAGAATATCACCCTCTGGGAGGGTTTGACCACTTGCATCACTCTAGGAGTCCTCCCTCAGCATATGCCCCCATCCTGAACCATCCCCTTTTAGTAATATTAATCATGGCCCTGGTTGTCTAGTGACCCCCAGCCTTGATTTGATCATAAATTAAAATATTGTATTAACAAAATAATTCCTGGGTGGTCTAGTGACCCTCCCCCAATGTGCCATAATTTACAATATAAACAAAATCATTCCTGGGTGGTCTAGTGCACCATCTCCCTATCTCTAATGTGCCTGTATATTTAAATAGTAAAAATCTCATTCCAAGATGGTCTTTTGAACCCCCACCACAACAGGTAGTGCCCACCTCCCCACTCTCTCATCCTGAAACAGAACTGACGACCATCACAGCCCTCCTCACACCACCACAGCTGGTCACCAACTGAGCCGTCAAGGAGCATGTACTGCATACAGCTTGACCACTGGTTAAGGGATTTTACTCAACTAATGTATAATCCTTGCTAGCTAGCGATTAGTAGAGAGTTGTTTTGTTTATGTGTGCATTTCTTGAGAAATGAGACTTTGAAAAATACTGTAGTTATGGAGTGACTGAATTTTCAAACGTAAACAGAATCCAGCTTATGAGTTAGTTGTTCAAATGGCTTAGAAACATTTTCAGTTAATTATTACTTTAAATGTAAAACTTAGAAAATGTCTGTTATTAATTACTTGAGATTTTGACTTAGAATTTTTTGCAGTCAATAACTACTTGACAATGGCCCACTGTGAGGTCTTCTCTTGAAGATCCCTAAAGTACAACAAGTGAAAATGGGCAACAAAGAATCCAATGTTGAGGAGAACTGATCTAGATAATGACCAACTAGAGGACAAATATCAGATAATTGTGGGAGGGGACCGAATCAGTAAAACAGATAACCAAACTAAGAATAGGTAAAAGTTAGAATTGCTAAACTGAATAGTAAGGGATTATCCTTCTGCAGCATAAAGGGATCTACTTGGGTGATCTGGTACAGAGGCTTAGGGTGTCACCCTTTAGGGAGGATTGCTTGATGAAGGCGATCTGATATGAAGGTTTAGGGTGGGATCCAGTTACAGCAAGGAGGGTATTCAGGTTGGGTAGGAGGTTGGTCTATGGCTGGAAGGATGGTAAACCTACAGGAAAGGCAGACAGCCATGGTTGTGAGGCTAGTCCAGCATCTGGCGGTCATCTAGCTGCAGGGAGATTTATCAGCTGGGGGAACAAGGCTGGTCTGTGTGTGGCAAAGGGGATCAAATGCAGGGAGGATGGTCAGTTGAGGGGCTGGCACAGGGTAAGTGAGGGTGGTCCAGTGACTGAGAAGGTGAGTCTGCTGAAGCTGGGGCCACTAGCTCTTTAGCCACCCAAGTCATGATGTCCTACTCCCTATCATACCCCTCCTAGCTCTGACAGAATGCTCTCAAGCACCAGCTTCAAGCTTCTCAATCCCCACAGCCATATCATCATGACTTCTGACTGCCCCTGATAATGTCCATAGGTTCCTGATCCCCCCAGTCAATTTCATGGATAGAGGTATCGTGGTTCAGGGTGGTCCCCTAGCTGGTCCAAATAAAGAGAGAAGGTGAGCGTAGGTGGGGGAGTCTAGCATGTGGATCCCCTGGGAGGTCCGGGGTGGAAGAGTAGGGCCATATCTGGGAAAGCCTGGGAGGATAAAGAACTGGAGAGACCTTGTCTGTGTGGGTCCATTTGATGATTCAAATGGGTAAACAGGCTCTGGGTGGGTCCTATGTGTGGTCTATGGGGCAGAGTATGGTCCCAAGGGGAAGACCTCCCATCTGCCTGTAGGCAACCAGGCATTCAGCCCACAATTAACCCATCTCCTCTCTCCTCAACTGTTTCCTAGGGGCTCTACAATGCTAGTTCAACAACAATTTTGTCGGCTGGCATCACAGCGACGGAAACTATGTCGACCGAAATCCTAAAGGACTCCCTGTCCCTTTTTGCAATTGGGGGCTTTGCCCCCCCCCACACCCCCCATTCTAAATATAATCAACTTCGAGTCGGTGTTGATTCAGGGAAGGGGTGCAGGACTGGAAGACAGTGTGCCCAGGTCTCTGGTGCACCATTACAGCGAACTGTTGATGTTGTTGGCATCAATGTAGTTCGCTGTAATGGTGTCGCTGTCGGGGAGTTGTACCTTCCCCTAGGTTGGGACAGTGAGTCTGCAGCAGCACCGTAAATCAGGTGCTGTCTGCTTGAACTAATATAAAATTTAAAGAAATGAAGTTTCTTTTCATGCTGAGAATGCAATAAGGGATGGCAATGGCTGTTAGTGAGGTCAGGGCAAGGCTCTGGGGCAAGGTGCTATCCAAGGGTGGATCTCTTAAAATTTATTTAACCTTTGCAGGGTCATGGACTGATATATCAGTCTAGAATGCCAGTACATTCTAATTCTTTTGGCAGTCTAAGGGTTAAATCGCTCCAGAAAAGGAGCATTGGGCAAGAGATGGCCCCATTTGAAATTATCTAAATTTATTTAAATCACGGTCCTGTTTGGACCATGGGGGGTGGTGGTGTTCAAATAAGTAGCTCCCAAAGGTGGAGCAAGGCCAGGGCAGACCCTAAATTAGATAGTAAATAGGGTTTCAGACATAGGTAGTGCTGCACGGGGCATCCTTGGACACATGCCCCGTCAAAAATGCTGTACTCAGTTCTTTCCCCAGTTCTCTGAGTCCCTGATGCAGTGCTGCATGTTGCAGCTTAACACTTATATGCTTGCTGCCAGTTGCACCAGGGTCCCAAATAATTCATGTCCCAACTCTCGACTCTGAGTGCCTTGCCACCTGTCACCCCCTATGCACTGACAACTGACTCCTATCCTGTCAGCTGTGTGGTACTTCAGTTCTGCAGTACAGTCCCAGGCCCTGTTTCTGTTAGTTTGTAGATGGAGTCAGACTTCTGCAGCCGTGATACAGATGCACACTGTCTAACATCAGAGCACCAATAAAGCCAATCAACACTGCTGCCATTCAAAAGAGCTCCAGCTACATTTTTCCAACTCCACTCCAATAGGCAGCTATTTTGGTGGTCAAACCCCTCAGGTCTGTGGTGTGACCCACTCAGTACCCTCCTGCCCTCTGGGTGCTCTTGTACACACCACAGTAATTGTCTGCTAAGACAGTAGAAGTCGCACTAGTCAAGGACTGAAACCACTATAGGATTACACACTGATGTCACAAGTCTGAGGACTGCGCAGTTGATAAAAATTGCCTTGCCTGTCACTTGCATGAATCGGGAGTCATGTGCTGCCCATGGCCACCAAACTGGAATCATATTGGCATTGCTTGCAAGCTGCAGCACAGAAGACCCCCCACCTCCATGGCCCAGCAGTAAAGCCAACCTTAAAAGAGCTGTACTGACTCTGTTGTACTTTTGTCACAAAAACTAGAGCTTGGTCTGGTCGGTAACATGATAGAGTAGCAGTAGCTTGGGGTCACAAAAACTAGAGCTCGGTCTGGTCAGTAACATGATAGAGTAGCAGTAGCTAGCCACCCTGCCCAGCCAGTAGCTCCAGTGCAGAGTCAGTCCCTCAAGTAAAAGTTCAGACAACAGCAACAACAACAACAAAAAAGAAGCTGCCTGCACAACCAGAGAGATAGGGTCCTGACTTCTTGTGCCTTTTTGATGAGGTAAGTGGCTGTGTTTATTTGAAAATGTCTCTGTACTGTGGGGTGTGGAGGGACTCAAGGGAGAGAGCGCATGGCTATCTATCTCCTGGCCCTTCCACTGTGGGTGAGCAATCTATTGGGACTTATTTGGGAGGTTGATAGCTGCTGGAAAGGGGTGGGATGGCCTTACTCCTCTTGGCTCATGATGGGATGGCTCTGCTTCTCCTGGCTCATGAGGGTGGCTCTGTTCTCCTGGCTCAAGGGGGTGGCCCTGCTTCTTCTGGCTCGGAGGGTGCTCCCACTTCTCCTGGCTTGGGGGGAGTGACCCTACTTCTCCTGGCTTGGGTGTTTTAGTCTCACTTATACTGTACTTATTTTCATCTTGTCACATGCACCCAATGTGTAAGCACCTTAAATTGACTAAGTTCTTGTTTTGTGCATTTCTGTGAATATAAACTTTCTTAAACAGGATTTTTTGTTAAAAGATGATTTTTCCTACACTGATACATCGTTAGCCGTGGCACTGGGAACCTTTGTGGATCTTTTTTTTTTTTAATTAGTCATGGAACTTTTTCTTCCACCTGGATGGAGACCAGAGATGGGCAGAAGGGACCTTGGTTTAACACCTCATCTGAAGGATGGCACCTCAGCAACCATTGAATCTGCATCCCCTCAATCTATCTCCCCCACATGACCATCCTTCATGAACCAGGTCCACTATCAGCCCCACGACTAGCCTCTCCAGCTGAGCAACATCCTTGGAAATCCCTCTCTTCCATCTAGGGTATGTGCAAGTCACAGGGGGAGGAAGAAAAAGCAAGAATTCAGTGTCTGTATCCCTCATTTCAGTGGCAAAATGTTGAGAAGTATGGTCCACCACAACCATGGGTCATTGTCGCAAATGGCAATTACACAAATACATACTACTCAGCTCATTGTGTGAAACATTGATTGTGCTGCATGTATTTCTGTAATCACAGTAATCAAAGTTAGTTAAAGGCCCACATTAAACAGCAACCAGCTGAAGAAGTGGGTTGGAGAGCTTTACTAGTTACCTTTGGTAGCATGACAGAGCAGGGGTATGAGGAACACCTGGACAGCAAAGACTGCTTTTTTTGTTGGCATGCTGCGCTTGCACAGCAGTCAACATATTGGGAGAGTGCAGCTTTGGGGGCATGGCTGCTGTTGGGCGAATGCAGGGCACGCATCAGTAGGTGCGCCCTCATTCCCCAATAAGCCAGCATGCTAGCTGACACCAACATTATGTAGTGACAAAACAAAAGTGCTGCTGCAATCAGAGACAAGCCCTCCATCAGCGCCACTTTGTTTAGAAGTTATGTCCACTTTACTACATGCCGCTCCCCCAGTACAGGGTGCACGCTGGGAGCCCACCCCAGCATGGAAACTGATGCCATGGCCGACGGAGTGCCCAATCCTCGTCAGCTCCATGCCCCCAGCTCATTCTTCTGCCATGCTGGAACCCACCTCAGGTGGCAAATGTCCCGGGTGTCGCCTTTTTTTTTTTAAACCTGCAAATTAAAAACGGTCCCACGCTTGCTTCCTCCCTGACCCCCCACAACCCTCACCCACCCACTGCGACCCTGCCTCCCCACACCCCCACCCCATAATTACCTCCAGAGTCCGGCGCGACGATCTTCGGTGGACCGAGAACACGTCTGCACTCTTCAAAGCCAACCGCGAACTGAGGAAATGCTGGTAAGCTGTATAATGGGCTAGATAGGGTTTTTTCAACTTTGTTGCATATCTCAGGCATTTTTTTGGAATTTTTGCACCAAATTTTCAACATGGGGTTTTGGGGCCCCTCCTCATGAATTCTGTCACTGTCATGGCATGTATCGGCCTCGAAAGGTGATTTCGCAGTCACTGCGCAAAATCACCTTTCGGGGGCCATTAACAAAATGACAGTGGCGGTGTTCATGAGGTGCCCTCTTAAAAAGCCTAAGTTCCAAATTTGGTGGAAAAAATCCAACAAATGCCTGTTTTACGGGTGTGCTTTGCGCATTTGCTACTCAGGCTCGTAACCTCGTACATTCATAATATTTTACTGCCGGATTTTCAGCATTGTCATTTTTGTACACCTCCTTGTGAACAGTACAGCTGTCATTTTCCACATCCTGCCCGAAATGTGTTTCTGCACTTCCGGTGCACAATAGCGCAGTTACTGTGGGAAATCAGTGTTTGGGCCAGATTATGAAAATGACAGTGATACAGTTCATGAGCAGAGGACTTAAATGCCTATGTTGAAAATTTCATGATGATAATTGTAACACTAGTTACTTAGCATGCTATATAGATTTCTATACTGCATCTATAGTGCATTTGTGATATTTTCAATCTGGATTTTCACCATTGCCATTTCCACATCTCTTGATGTACAGTACAGCTGTCATTTGACATATAAGTGCCCAAAATGTGTTTCACTTCGGCGCAGAATAGTGTGGTCGCTTGCAAAATCACTTCTTGGGACACTTTGAGGAAATAACAGTGACACTGTACATAAGCAGAGGTGCTAAATGCCTATGTTGAAAATTTGGTGCCAAACGCCCATAAAATGGCAGTGTTGCAAGCGTGCATTGCATATTTCCCACACACCCTAGTAGCTTCGCAAATTTGGTATATTTACATGCCACATTTTCAACACTGGCATTTTTTTACACCTCCTTAAGAACTGTGCAGCTGTCATTTCTCACATCCCGCCTGACATGTTTTCCTGCACTGCACTACCAAACACCCAAAGGGACACCCTAATGCTTGTCACTCTCGGCAGGGTTGGGGTGGGTTGGCATCAGTTCAATACTTCACTGCCATTCCTATGGTGCATCTGTCTAACTCCTGCACTACCAATGCCAATGCCAGCAAGCCAACATTCAGCATTGACAAATGCTTGTTTAATATGGGATAGGGAGAGTGAGGAGGTGCCACTGGATGCCAATGACTTAATTTACATGGAATGAGAGGAGAAAGATGTTTCCCAATGGATGCTAGGGACTGCTAGTCCACTGCCACCTAACCCTTGACATAAACTCCCTTCACACCCCACCAAACCCCCTCTGTGGAAAGTGTGGGTTTCAAGATGTGGGATGGAGGCACACAGCCAGTATGTTCTTCAGTGGGTCCAACTTCTGCGTCTGGCTGGTCTGTGTGAAGGGGGGTTCCAGCTGTAGGGGTAGACTGGTCAATTACCACCAACACTTGTTGTCCCCTCTCTTTACAGATCACTAAATCCTCTCTTGTACCATTTGCACTCTTTTCACAGCCCCCGGGTACCCCCTCCATCCCCTCTTCTAACTAGTAACACCTGTTAGCCACAGCAACCTTAACATTCCTGTCCCCCTCTGGTCAATTGAGACCCCCTCGTACCCTTGACCAATTGCCTCCCTGCATGGCTCCCAATGATACCTGCCAGGCCAATTAAACACCCACCTACCCACCCCATATGGACTGTCAAGATTCTTTTCCTCCACATGCCTGCACAGCCCCAGAAACTAGCCCCCTTCCCTTCCCTTTTTTTGCTGACACTAGCTAAGTCTTCTTACACAGCCCCAGATACTAGACTCACATCCTTCCATGGCCACCAACACTGCCTGCCCTCCCTCCATATCCCCGCACAGCTCCCTCCACAGTAACTGTTCCATCCACAACCCAACTCTGAGTCCCCTTTCCACCTCCTTCCTCCAGGCCCCATCACCCCATAGTTCCCCCAACACCCTCACTGTCTCCACAGTCTCCAACCCCCTCTGCCACCAGCCCATACATTGACACCAGTGATAATGACCAAGAGAGGTCTGAGTGGGGAGTCTAGTTAGGGATCTGGAAGGGGAATGCAGTGGTGTGGAGGGTAGCCAGTCAGGGGAAGGGTTCCTGCTACAGAGAAAGTGGTCAGCTGGGGGATGGTGAACTTGGGTCAGGTCCAGTTGCAGGGAGTTTTGGGGGGGTGGAAGGTGGTTGAGGTGTTGAGTGTTGATTCAGGGATGGTGATTAAAATGCTACTCCAGGTGATGATAGTTGACTAAGACAGGGAGGGCAGTGTTGTGGGAGGTAGAACATGCAAAGTGAAAAAGAACTCACTAAAACCCATTGGTTGTTGCCATGACAACCATCATGGAAACAATGACGTCATTGTTCCTGTGCTATGCTCTTGACCAAAATCTCCCCTCTGTGATGGCATGTTTATTCAGTCAGTGTTTGCCATGGTAACAGTGTGATTTTTTTTACAATTCAGGATTGGCATCTAAGCCATTAACCCTACACATTCGCACTAAACTGACATTTTTTTTTTTATTTTCCTAGTCAGACAAACTTGCTGGCTAGCCAATACCGACATCAGCATGATGTCAGAATCTGACATGCTGTTTTGCAACTGTGCAGATGTTCTTGATGTGCTCTACAGGTCTGCAGAAAAACATAAGTTTTTGAACATCTGAAGACCTGGGTTTGAATCTTACCGACACCTAGGTGCATACTATGTGATCCTGAGAAAGTCATTTAACTTTCTTGTGCTCCCAGGTCACATCTGAAAGCAAGCTTCGGCTCAGTGTGCTACTCATGGTTAAACAATGTTCCCATCTGCAAGCTGAACTGGAACATAAACTGACTGTGAATGGACTGATGGCCAGATGGTGGAAGGACTGTTTAAATATAAAATCAAGTACGATTGATACAAAAAATGTAAATCACTAGTTTGAAGAGTTTTTTTATTCAAATTGCTAAAAAAACAATACGGTACTCACAGGGGTTGCAGATATGTTAATCACATCCTTGGGGCATGGCACTTGGCTTCGCCTTATGCCACTTTACCTCACAAGGATGTGAGTTATGTATGGTTAATACAATCCCTGGTTATTCCGCATTGCTTAACTATTTCAGGCCTGCCACAGTAGCTTCTTGTTCAGCTGTGACCATATTTGATCTCTCACTACTCTAATCTGTTATGAAAACTTGTGCAGAAAAGCAGGACTTCACTGAAAAAGAGATCCTTCATTTTGACAACCCTAGGTAAGTAAATGGGTAAATAAAGCCAAATAAAGAAAGTAATGTAAGGTGCTGTGGAGGGATGGGGCTGGTGTCAAGATTGGCCTGTGCAGGGGTGCTAGTATCTGAGTTCAAGGAAGGAGGTGTGGCTAATGTCTGAGCTGCAGGCTAGTTAATTATACAGATGGGGGGTACACAAAGTCTCATTTATTGTTACAAAAAAATTAGCTTTATTGGCAAAACACTTAAAGCGTCTTCCAAGCTTTTTGTTTATTTGTTAGTTATTTATTGAAGTGTATCTGTTTAACAGGATTTCATATAACAAACTGTTCAGTGACATATGCCTGGCTGGGGTTATATCAACTGCACCTGGAAATATGTCACTAATTGCTCACTGAAACTCTTCACTAACCCATTGGGTCACTCTGTGTAGAAATGTAAGTGGCCTGATGGTCACCTGGCTCCATTCAGGTCAGTTAACACAATTTATAAACTTGTTAGTTGATTTAATGCTGCCTTACAGTGGGAAGAGCTGAGATACTTGCTCTGATGTGTGAGTGTAGAGGTCTGACAAGACTACTCACTGTCTTGGAAGAGGTGGGCAGGCATGAAAATGGGGAAAAACTGCAACTGCCAGCATGAAGCCCCAGTTACTGTAGGCCCTGCATCACAGAGTAGTACCATACTGCCACCAGCCACCTAGCAACATCACCCACAATCCCAGGCACTAAATGTGGACCTTCGGTACAGCCACAGATTCCCTCCATGGAGGAGAGGCAGGAGAGGAAGGGTCATTATCCCCATCCCTTCCCCTCCCCAGTCCGGAGACTCTCATTTGCCATGATGTATCCCCCCCCCCAACTCTCTACCAGTTTGGAGGTCTGGATCCCTGTTGATGGTGCTGGGAGCATAGCAGCTGGTGTCTTCATCCTTCCCTGTGTTGGTCAATAGGTGGACAACATGGTCTCCCACCCCCAAGAAAGATCAGTCCTAGTGACACTGAATCCTCCCCCCTCCACCCAAGACAGTCCTCAGTGACTGAGTCCATTCTAAAACCAAGGTCGATGGTTTGCTACTGGTCCAGTATCACCCCCGCCCAGTGCGCACGTGCGTATGCGCACACACACACACACACACACACATACACACACACGCAGAGCACTTTACAGACACAACACAACACAACACAGATACATGTGCACACACACACACACACACTCACTCTACTTCACATAGACAGACACACACACTTACACACACATACGCACACACGTGCACACACGCACACACAGCACTTTACAGACACAACACAGCACAGATACATGTGTGCACACACACATACACACTACTTCACATAGACATGTAGCATCACTATTTGGTACCATAGGCTCATGACTAGAACAGTGGGGTCTCACACACACACACACACACACACACACACACACACACGCACTCCACTCTACATAAATACGTACACATATATTCATAAATAATTTTTATTACCTTTACATGCTGCCAAGGTCTCCAAATGGGGGTCTTAGTCTTCACCACTTGCGAAAGAAAAATTATGCCATGATCACTCTACCCAAACAGCAGCATAGATAGTGCAGGGTGGAGCAGAAAGAACTGTGGCACACCTGGAATTCAGTGGTGACCAGGATCTGAGATGACATGGAGTCACAGCAGGAAGACCGTGTCAGACAAATCTGATTGATTGTTTTTTTGACTGAGTGAAAAGGGAGGTAAATCAGGAAGGGGCGATAGACATCGCCTACCTCGATTTCAGCAAAGCCTTCGACACAGTCCCACATAAAAGGCTGCTCAACAAAATGAGTAGTCTGGGCATGGGGCACAAGGTGGCAAACTGGCTATTGCACAGGAAGCAGAGTGGTGGTAAATGGGGTCCAATCTGGTGAGAGGGGGGTTACAAGTAGAGTGCCACAGGGATCAGTCCTTCAACCAGTCCTGTTTAATGTCTTCATTAGTGACATTGCAGTAGGACTGGAGAGAAAGGTCTGCCTGTTTGCAGATGACATCAAGATCTGCAACAGGGTGGATACTCCAGATGGGGTAAAGAGAATGAGGAGGGACCTAAGAAATCTTGAAATATGGTCTGAGGTGTAACAACTGAGGTTCAATGCCAAGAAGTGCAAAATAATGTACCTGGGAAGAGGGAACCTTCGGGAGAGATACAGGATTGGGGGGGTGGGAAGAGTTGCTGATGAACACCAAGGAAGAAAAGGACCTGGGGTTACCATTCCTGATGACTTAAAGGTGTCCAAGCAGAGTACAAAGGCTGCAGGGAGGACTAGTGGCATGCTGGTGTACATAGTCAGAGGTATCATTAGCAGAAGGTGGGAGGTAGTGATGCCATTGTACAAAATGCTAGTGAGGCCTCAGCTAGAGTACTTTGTGCAATTCTGGAGGCTGCACCTTCATAAGGACATTGATATGGTGGAGGCGGTCCAGAGAGGGGTGATTATGGAAAGGGCTTGCACCAGAAAACATATGAGAAGAGACCTCAATATGTACTCACTGCAGGGGGTCAAAATTAAGTATTGCAGCCATTAGCCAGCAGGGCTAGTGACTGGGAAGATCCATTGCCCCCACAAACATCTTCACTGACCCAGCTCATGTACATAATGAAGGGTTGCCTTTTCCAATACAAACCTACAGGGCTTGTTAAATTAAAATCTTACTAGCCCGATAAAAAATTTACCAGCATTTGGCTAGGAGGCTGGTGCCAATTTCAACCTCTGCACTGGAGGAGAGGAGAGGAGGGATCGGGGGGTGGGGAGATGGGACATGATAGAAACATTCAAGTACCTTAAGAGCATAAACAAGGTGCAATGGAGAGACATCTTCCAAGATAAGAGATATACAAGAACGAGGGGGCATGATATGAAATTGGAAGGTGGCAGGTTGAGGAGAAATGTGAGGAAGTTTTTTTTTTCATGGAGAGGGTGACTGACACATGGAATAGACTGCTACAGGAAGTGGTGGGGGCGAGCACAGTAGAGGGTTAGAATAATGCATGGGACAGGCATAAGGGCACCTTAGAGATGGGAAGGTGGGGTGAAAAGCTATTGATCAGTTAGGGTCAGAGGCTAAAAACTAGAGTAAGGCTTTCGGGCAGAATGACTAGGCCTGATGGTCCTTATCTGCCCACACTTTCTATGTTTCAGTAGCTCCTAGAAGAAAGAGATGGTACAGCTGGACTCCAGAAGACTACAGGTTGGAGAGAGTAAGGAGGTGTTGATTGTTACCTGTCAGAGAGGGGTACCACTCAACAGCAGGGACTGCTTGGAATGGGTCAGAGAGGATGGACTGGTGGACACCAGTATCTGCTCATTGTCAGTCAGGGAGAGTGAGTGAGTGGGGATACTCTTGGGCACCAAGGACTGCACAAATCAAATTGGGGAGAGGGTCAGAGTTTGCACTGGATGCACTAAACTGAATTGATTGGGTTTTCAGGAAGCAGGTGGGAAATGCTGTAGTGGGAGGAAGCTGTGTGATCAAGTAGGGGATTAGTCAGAAGGCAGTAATATGTGGAGTGACACACATCCTGAATGGGTAGTGTAAACCTTGGAGGAGGGTGTCACTGTCTAAGGACCATGAAACGACTATTACAAAAAAATACTACCAATGGCCCCTATGCATGAATGGAGCATAGATATGCATGAAATGCGTGTAACCTGCCCAAGACCCTGCACCCCGTGGACAGGTGCGCAGATACTGGTATTCACTAATGCTAGCCACCTGTCCATTGCTCCCCCCCCCACCAGTGTGCAGGCCTCCACAGGGTGGCCAGTGAAGAAGTCATCGTCCCAGGTGGACATTCAATGGGATGCCCCCCGGAACCCATAGTGGATCCCTTGCATAGGATGGAGCGGGTCCAGAGCTCTGCATGCCAATTGCAGGCACCCAGACCTACATGGCACCCTCCAGTCCCGGTAATGGCACTGAAGAAATTTCCTGCCACTCGCCCGTACAGCCACTCCTGCCACCTGCTGCTGCCAGCAGTCGGGGGCAGAACGGTGTGCCCTGTCCCAGTCCCCCAGTCATTCCAGGCCTGTGCCCATGGAGGTGCACAGTGGGTTAAGACAGGATCTCCCTGGCGTACCCTTCACCACCCTCCGCATCCATGCAGGCACTACATGGGCTAGTGAATACTGCAGTGCTGTACTCCCGAGAATGTCCCCAGTGAGGAGCTGTCCATGGACGTGGGGGATCAGGCGTAGTGGATCTGCACACCCCCCTTCATGCGTGCCACACGGGGGGTGCAGTGGAGTTAGGGTGGCTACACCGTCCCAGATACTCTATACATACCACTCCGCACTAATAGTGCATAGGGCCCAGATAGAGGGTCTGTGGTGTGCCGTCATCTTAACTCTGCTCTTTATTGACTTTATCTGCTGATTCCTTGGTGTGGTTAACCTTGTTGTCCTCTGCATTAATCGTATTAGTCTGGGTGAAGGCCTGTGTGGGTTTAACATCCATTTTTTTTTGTTTGTTTTGCAGTGTTGTCTCTGTCTGGATACTGCTGGTGGAGTTTGCTGGTTTCTAGTGCAGGTGCCCTGTGTTCACAGTAAGTATGTCTGCATCATTTTTTTTGTTAAAGCACAGCTGATGCCTTTGGGAAAACTTGCCATGGAAGCTGGGGAGCCAGGTAAGTCCAGGGCAGGGAGCTCATGAGTAGTCAAGGGGAATGGCCATGGGAACAGAGAGAGCCGGGGTGGGCCAAGCGGCCCAATCCTGGGGCAGGGCTATGGGAGCTAGGGAGAAAAGTAGACCAGGGAAGCCCGAGACAGTGCGAGCTGGGAGGGAGTAGGGATATAATCAGGGCAGATGGTGGCTGGTGCAAGATGGAAAGCAGTGGTCTTGGGGCAGGGCCATGGGAATTGAGGGACAGCAAAGACCTGAACATTCTAAGGATGGTGCAGAGCAGAACAGGGATAGGTAGGGGTCATGGCAAAGGGAGGGATGGTGGTGCCTCGGGTATGGCAGAGGAGCTGAGGTGATCCCCAGGCAGGGAGAAGGGAACCAGTGTGGCCCAGAGGGACAGCATGGACCAGCCAGACTGGTGCTGGTGCTGCACAGAGACAGGGCCATGTGAGCCTGGAGGAGAGGGATAAGCCTAGGAAAAGTGGAGCTATTGTGGTCCAGACAAAGGTCCATGGGAACTGATAGAATCAAGCTGGGCTATATAGTCTAGGACTAAGGAAGGGGGGAGCTTGGGTTTCCCTGGAGCAGGGCTATTGGAGCTGAGGGAGTGGTAGGTTGGCCTGGTTAGCCTGTAGCAGGGGGCGCTGATACCTTAGGTAGGGATTGGAGGTGGGGGGAGGGGTCTGGGGCCACTATCCACCCCTGTTGTGGTTGTATATATTTACAGGTGCTTTTTGTTGTGATTGGTGGGGGGCACTTACACTACCACTTAGTCTACGTCTGCCTTACTTTATATGTTTCTGAGAAATTTAAGGCACACATTGGTAATTTTCTTTGTTGTAAAGTCTGATTTGAGCAAAGGAATTTCAAATATATCCAGCAACAACTTATTACTGACCAGTAACTGTAGTGGGTGGTGAGCATCATAACTGCTGGCTTTAAGGTGTAAGTGCAGACATTGAACATTAAGTGTTAAATGTACTTGAGTATTGTGAGGCCTATAAGCATGATTTAGATTGAATTTAGGAAAAAGTGTAAATTTATTGCAGTTTTTTCCAGTGAACATAAAAAAGATGTAGTATAGAACTGTGTTTTAATGTTCAAGTTTATTCATCACTCATTTTTGTCATAAAGTAACATGCCTATTCAGTTTCAATCATTATTTCTCCTGTTTTAAGTGGTTCTACACAGCGAGAGATATGGACCCTCCATTTGGTGTAATCTTCTTCAAATCGGTTGAATGTCAGCAAAGATAAGTTCATTTTTATTGATAAAGACTTTCATTTGGGGGGTTAAAGAAGCTGGGCAAACATCTTTTTACGTGCCTTAAAATGGTACCTGTCTGTTACCCCTCCCCACATGTGCATAGGAGTGCAGTAGGAACAGGGAGCCAGATGCAAGTCGAGTGGAAGGCTCCAACAGGCATCCAGTTGGATTCCCATTCTGCCAGCAGACTGGATCCCCTGAACCATACAGAGAAGGGGATTGTAGGTGCTGGTGTACCATTACATTAAGGAGCTGTGTAAAAGTGTCAGTACATTTTAGACCACTAAAAGAGGCAGATACACTGGAAAATGAAGGGTGTAGGCAACAATATTTCTGCATTGCTTCATATTGTCTGTGTGCACATGGGTACATATTGAGCAACAGTCGGGTATTGGTACAGCCCAAAGCTGTCACACTGCATGAAACCCTGGCCACATGAGGATTACAAGAGCAACATACAAACTGTGTGCCACAGAGGGATAGAGTTACCGTCACCACTGCAGTGTTCACAAACGCATCCTGTCAATTTGTTTCTTTCACACTAGGGAGGGATGGGGATAAGAGAATTGGGATACCCCCAAGCCATGATGGGATATCCTCTACTTTGAGGGGTACATACAACAGGATGCCTGCAGGCACACGGTACTCTGGCAGCATGCATTTTCCTACATAGCCCCACTATGGCTCATCGAGGTCCCCAAGGTCATTCGTAATTCCACCAGCCTTATCAGCTTTAAATCCGTTCTCAGGCACTACCTTACTTCCAGCACTGTGTGTGCCTGTTTTCCCAAAATTTGACTCACTGCCCTCTGGTTGCCCCTGGCCAAGCACTGCTACCCGCTACTATAAATTATCTCAGGGCTGCATTTCAGTCCGCATTACTCAACCATGACTTCCTCCCCTGCATAACCCCTCCTCTGCTCTTCCACACCTCCTCTGCTGTCCCACACCTCCATCCCAGCCCTTCTGTTCCACTCTTCCACCACTCTATCCTCTGCTCTCCTCCACCTACCCCAGCCCACTTGTCTTTCTCTTCCAGCTCCCCACCTGCAGATCACTCACCCCCAGTTTGAACTGCCTGCCCTCCTAGCCCTCTCCCACCCTGCAGTATCTTGACAAAGCCTCTAGCTGGAGACTAACTGCCATCCCTCTTCCCCCCACCCTTAGGAGGTGTTACCATCAGCCCTCTGCTACCACTCCCAGCCCTCTTCCTCTTCACTTTCTGTCCACCCAGTCCCCACTCACCCCCATGTGCCACGACAATGCCTCTTGATCAATGCCAGAGGCTGCTTGCTGTTCCCCTCCTTCCTCCTCCTCCTCCCCAGGAGGGGATATCACCTATGCCTGATCACTGCTGTTGCCTCTGTGCCCGCATCTCTCAGGGGGCTCCTTTCCACCCACCCCTAACCCTGGCCAGCCAAACCTTCTGTTTGACCTCTAAAACTGTTTCATTATCCAACAGTATTTTTAACACATCCATATTGTAACAATGTCTATTGTATTCCTATGTCCAGTACCCTGTACCATTACTGACTGTATGTCTGTGAGCTGTCCCTTGAAGTGGAACCTTTGTAAAAGAGCCTTGACTCAAAGGTTATTTCTGAATCTTAATTAAATGAATATAAGCCACATACTGTACTCCAGCTGTACTTGCCAGCTAGACCAGCTATAGGGGTAGCTTACAGGAACAGGTTTTGAGTAAACACCAGCATGCATGTGGCCTATGTACAGTGCCAGTGCATAAGGGCAGGCTAGCTAGCCTGCCCCCACTCACTGGCACTGTATATAGGCCATATGCAAGCTGTTGCTCAAAACCTGTTCTTGTGAGCAGCGCCTACAGCTGGGCTAGCTGCAAGCACAACTGGAGCACAGCACGCGGCCTATGATGTGTAAATTGAATATATGGCCCAATATAAATACTAATCGAGTACTACAGTACTACTACTTTACCACTATTGAGAAGTATTCAGCTAGCCTTCATTAGTCTTCATTGGTATTCACTTATTCAATTCAGAAATATTCATTTAAGTAATCATCCAATCTTCACAGCACTGCCTTAATTTGCATATAAGTCTACCTAACTACTAACTGAATATTTACTTATTACTAAGTTAGTCTTCAAATACATAGCTCTTTTAAATTTTTTGTTTCGTGGTCAGACTGCTTTACTACTACTGAATATTAGCCAAAAATTATCATAAAGTTACTATTGAAATACTAGCAAAGAAGACAAAGCAAAGACAAAAATTAATATTCAGACTTCGGTGAGGGCACTATCCACTGTGTGTTCCCCACAGGTGACAAGGGGAACCCCTTAATGTTCTACCTGATGATACACTTCCTATCACCGGATAGTGCAGCTCAACAGCAGTACAACTGTACACATGAGAAGAAATGGGGGTTGTGAAGAGGGCATTTCAGTAACAAAATATGAGGTTCCGTTGTCTGGGCAAGACAGAAGCAGCAATGATGCTGACATCATTCAGGGTGTGCAATATGTTCCTGGCCTGCTACATGCTACAAAATATTGCTATTTGAAATCACAGTCCAATTCCCAGTGACATACTACACCTGCAACATAGAAACAGAGAAATATAGAAGCTGATGGCAGATAAGAGCTGCATACCCATCCAGTCTGCCTTTTTTTGTTGCATTGCTTACACTGTAGCCCCTGCAGTTCTACAGCACTTTCTCTTTCACCCCCTTAACCTATCCCCTATGAATCACTTGTGCTTTTCCCAGGCTTTTCTGAATCTCACCACTGTTTTCGCCCCTACAACCTTTGCTGGAAGGCATCCACAACCCTTTCTGTGAAGAAGTATTTCTTCACATCTCACCTAAACCTACCCCCTCCAGCTTCATATCATGGACCCTTGTTCTGAAGCACCCTTTCCTCTGAAAAATACCTCCCACTTGTACCTTATTCACCCCGTGAGATATTTAAAGGTTTCTATCATATCCCCCTTCATACTCACCTCCAGGGTATACATATTTAATTCCTTTAGCCTCTCCTTATGGGACATTTGATGTAGACCCTGTACCATCTTGGTAGCGCTCCTTTAGATGGCCTCCATTCTGTCTATGTCCTTCCTGAGATCTGGCCTTCAAAACTGGACACAGCACTCCAGGTGGTGTCTTTCTAAAGATCTATATAGTGGCAACAACAGTTCCCTCTTTCTACTGGTAATACCCCTACCTATACCTACTAATGTCCCACAAGCTCTCCTGATCACTTTCTTGCACTGTCTGGCCACCTTCTGGTCATCCAATATGATTACCCTTTGTCTCTTTTCTACTTGGTTGCTGCTAGTATTTCTTCACCCATTTTGTACTGCACCCTCAAGTTTCTGTGCCCCAAGTGCATTATTTTGCATTTTTTTTAATTAACACTTACCTGCCAAACTTTTGACCACTTCTCCAGTTGTTTCAAGTCTCTTTCCATCCTTTCCACCCCCTCCAGAGTGTCCACTCTGTTGTAGATCTTGGTGTCATCCTACATATGTAGGTGATGATGACCAGGTGCACAATAGGATGGGAGGGTCAGGGATTTGCTTATCAAATGAAAGGCCAGACACAGACTAGTGCATCATGTGCTTGGTGGGTGCTAGGAGTGATGTGGTGTCTTATGTCTGGGGTTGTGTCTGTGGTAGCGTGAAGTGAAATAATGCTCTGATAATGAATCATATACTCCTACAGTAGTAATATAGAAAAAGTCTGCAGAAAAGGACTGCTTGGCCCACCCAGTCTGCCCAGATTTTCCCTGCTAATTCTGTCTCAGCAGACCCTACCTGGTTTCCATCTTCCCCCCCTTCCAATTTATTAATATTCTCTTATGCCTATCTAATGCATGCTTGAAGTCCCCCACTGTTTTCTCTCCCACCACCTTTGCTGGCAATCTGTTCTAGGCATCAACCACTCTTTCAGTGAAGTAGTACTTCTTCGCATCCCTGTTAATCCCCCCTCCTTCCAGCATCATTGCATGCCCTCTTGTCCAGGTGCACTTCCTCATTTGAAATAGACTCTCCTTTTGTACCCTGTTCACCCCCAAAAGGTACTAATAGGTCTATATCACATCTCCCCTAGAGCTGGGCTGAAGTTGCAAATGTTGCTTTTGCAGAACGTTTGTGAAATTTCTCAAATTTCGTAATATTTTCCAAACTTCTATCTTTAATGAGATCGGAATCTTCTAAATGTGTTTTGTGAATTTTCAACCTGTTCCATGGAATTTTCCAGTTTAACTGCAGAATAATGCACATGAAGTATGGAATGACAGTTCTTAGGAATTTTATTCCGCAGTTTAATAAATCATTCCACAATACATGTAATCATTCTGCAGTTCAGTGAGTAGTACTATGGAATTTCTTCCTGCTGTATAATTCATTAATCCTCAAGTCATGCATTCATTTTTCAGTTCCGTGACTCAGTGACAGAGATCAGCAAAGTGGATAAAATTCACTTCATGAATTAATTCACAAAGTTTGTGAAATTCACGAAGTGCGAAGCGACAACCTCGTGAAGTTTTTGCAAGATGAAGTTGCCCTTTTTCTAGGCGAATTGACTTAAATTCATCCAACTTCACCTAACTTGACCACTTGTATAGGTGAAGTTAGGCAAAGCTGTGAAGTGGGAACTTCGTGAAGTAATACGCAAAGGCTAATTTTACAACTTTCCCGGAACTTCGCTGGTGAAGTAAAACTTTGCAGCATCTCTACTCACTGAACTGCAGAATGAATGTATGAATTGCAGATTAATGTATTAAACTGAGGGAGAAAATTCCATAGAACTGGCCACTGATAGTGATCAGGTCTGTTAAATTTATTTCCGCAGTTTAATACAATAATCCACAATTCATATATTTATTCCACTGTTCTAAGTCAAAATTTCCACAAAAGTTGCCAAGGTGCATTCCTAAATTTTGTGACAGTGAAATTCTGATTTTTGCCAAAATTCTGCTGGCAGAAGTTTAATTTTGCACAGCCCTAGTCTCCCCTTCTGTCCTCCCTTCTAGGGTGTATGTTTAGATCCCTCAGACTCTTGTCATCGGGCTTATGGTGTTAAGCCCTGCACTAATTTAGTTGTCCTCCTCTAGAATGCCTCCACCCTATGTCCTTTATGAGATGTGGCCTTTAGAACATGACACAATACTCCAGATGAGGTCTCACCAGCCGTCAATACAGTGGTAACACCACCTCCTTCCTCCTCCTAGTGATACTGCTTCCTATGTACCTCAGTCTCCCACTGGCTCTGCCTACTGCTTTGTTACACTGCCCCACCACTGAGATGTAATCAGATATGATAACTTCAAGGTCTCTTTCCTCCTTAGTGACTGTCAGTACTTCCCCTCATCATGTTATTCTTAGTTCCTGCATTTCTAGACAATTCTGGATATTCCTGAGTGACGTGTGTACAGTATATCATGCCTCTGGGATATGTGTGACCAAATTTATGCCTGTTAGTGTCACATATGTGTTGACTTGTTGGGGATTTGGATGGATGCCCTTTGAAGTTGCATGTTCCTATGCTAAGGGTATTGCAAGGTGTTTGCCTCCATGCTGTGCTGGACTGGTTTGGTAGCCCAGTGCTGTGTATGGTTTATTACTGTGCATGACCAGTTGAAAGCTGACTTGGAATGATGTTTTATTGCTCTATTGAACCATTCTGTAAACTCACTGTTAATATATCATTAAATAACATTTGGGGGAAATGCATATAGACATTGTGAAAAAGCAGCAAGACAGCTGGTGTTGGGCATCAACAGATTCAGCAAATATTTTGTGAATCATTGCATTACAGTCACGATGAATACAGCTAAAGTGAGTTTCTATCATCCATACAGGGCTATAATACAGGGTCTTGAATGTGCAGTGAAATCTTTCAAACCCATACAAAATGTATTTCTTTGCCTTTGTCTGGCTGCTGCACAATTTATTCGGGGGAACTTATATGGGCTGAAACATGACAATATTCTATTGTTACAAGAGTAGAACATAAAATGCTACATTTTGTGTACAAAATGGTTAAAAATCCACAAGAACAATTCAGAAGGCATGCTGGGAGTAAATAGTGAAAAATTATAATTGTAATCTACTTCACCCACTTCTTAAAAGTAGACCAAAAAAATCAGAAATCTTGACATTTTTTGTTCCCCTCTCTAGATCCTAAGTTAGAAAGGAACATTTTTGTCACATTTTTGTGTATTAAATAATTTTCAGTGTTTCTCAAGAGAACTGATAGTAGTTTTTTCCCCTAAATACTATGCCTGTTTCTGCTCTGCACGCTAAAGCAGTTAGTCAGAGCTTGCCTGACAAGCCTTAAGCGAGGCCTCTCAATCAACAGTTGCAATTTGCACAAAGAGAAAAAATACAGAAGATTTCCAACATCAAGTTGTACCTTGTTTCCCCATTAAAATGACACATATTAACTAACCTTTAATGGTTAATTTGGGGATGCGTTTTTACTGTTTTTATCATTTTGCTGTCCCTTTCTTACTTCAAGTTTTAAACTTTTTCAAGTTTCAAGGTTATTTCAGAAGAAAGGATGCATAAAACATACAGGTAAGGCATCCACATGTAGGTCAGTATCAAAAAACATAATTTAACAGATTTAAATTTATAAAAGAGAGAAAAAGAGAAAACATTACATTACATTGAACTACCTTCGTTAAAATGTATGTATAAAATTAAGTTATGCTCCATTTTTAATAGTACACAGTACCAAATGTGTAAATGTAGCCACAGCAAAGGTTGCCTTCCCTTTAGAAGAAAATAGCAGGAAACCCAATAATTTTTTGTTGTATAAATCTGAAGAATTGAGACCACATGGACATTTAATATCATTAAATAGGGTTTATAAATCATTCCCTTAAGATGTTAAACTTTTTACACTGTAATAGAGTATTGACTGACAGTTACACAGTTACTTTTAGAACAGTGACAGATTTGTTTTTGGTTTAATAATGGAGTATTTGAAAACCCAACTTGTGTCTCCTTTAATATAAAAGGGGTTTGCTGATAACCCATACAATAAAAAGGCAGATCAGCACTCAAAAGCAAACTGCTCATGATGTGTACACAGTGGAAAAAACAGCAGGTCATCACTACTGTGATTAACATACTAACATACTAACATACTATTTGCCAGCAGATTAGGCCTTATGGTCTATCGAGTCTGCTTGAACCTAGATCCTTAGTTGGGTGCCGAGACCCTCCCATCCCTTGTGCTCCAGAAACCCCTATCATCCATCCCAACCCCCCCCCCGGGACAGACCATCATCTGATACATCCACTTTCTGTGTCTGTCCCACCCTCTCTTAAAGCCCTCCACTGTGGATCTCTGAACCAGCTCACCAGGCAGAGCATTCCAAGGGTCCACCACCCTCTCAGTGAAAAACCTCCTCCTCTTTTCCCCTCACCCTTCCACCTTCCAACTTCAAACCATGCCCTCTGGTGATGCCTCCCTGCTTTAGTCTAAAGATCCCTCCATGTTTACCCTATTTATTCCCTTGAGGTGCCTGAAGACCTCGATCATGTCCCCCTGTCTCTCCTCTCCTCCAATGAAAACAGGCAGAGCTCCTCAAGTCTGTCCTCGTAAGTCAAATCCCTAGCCTCGTATCATCTTTGCTGCCCTCCTCTTACCCTCTCCAGGAGCTGTATGTCCCTCTTCAAGTGTGGTCTCCAGTACTGTACACAGTACTCAAGGTGTGGTCTAACCAGTCCATTGTACAGTGGCAGAATCACTTCCTTGCTCCTAGAGGTGATCCCCTTGATGCATCCCAACATCCTGTTTGCCTTGCTAGCTGCTCTCCTGCACTGCTCAGAGTTATTCATACATGTATCCACCATGACCCCTAGGTCTTTTCCCCTGTTGAGGCGTCCAGCGCCTCCTCCCAGGAGTGTACCTGTGTTTAGGGTTTCCGACCAAGATGCAACACACTTGCACTTGGTGATATTGAAATTTAATTTCCATGTGTGAGCCCAGCTTTCCAGGGTGTCCAGGTCCCTTGCAGGCCAACCTCCTCTTCTCCCTCAACTACTGCTCCCATCTTGGAGTCATCCGTGAAGAGACTCATTTCACCCTATACCATCCCTGATGTCCGATATGCATTAAACAGGATTGGACCCAGGACCGAGCCCTGTGGTACCCCACTACCAACCTCTGTAGGGTTTGAGAGCTCCCACAGACCACTACTCTCTGAGTGCGTCCAGCTATCCAGTTTTCAATCCATCTGACCATCAAGGGCCTACTCTAACCCCATCAGTTTCTCCACCAGACCATTGTGGGGGACAGAGTCAAATGCCTTGCTGAAGTCCAAGAATAATACATCCACAGGCATACCCCTGTCCAGTTCTGATGTTACCCATTCATAGAACTCCACAAGGTTGGTTTGACATGATCTACCTGGCACAAACCCATGCTGCTGACTATCCAGACCTCCCACCTCCTCCAAGAAAACCCCCAATCATTCCTTTAGTATACTCTCCATTAATTTTCCCACCACCGAGGTTAAACTGATGGGTCTATAGTTACCTGGTACTTCCCTCGACCCCCCTTTATGGATTGGTACCACATGTGCCTCTCGCCAATCCCTAGGTACCATCCCTGTCTCAAGTGACCTGCTGAAAAGCTCCGCCAGGGGTGCAGCCAGTATGTCCACCAATTCCCATAGTGCTCTCAGATGAATGCCATCCATTCGGGAGGTTGTCTTTCTTTAGGGCCTTGAGGGCAAACCACACCCTTTGGCGGGGATGGCATCTTCCGTCCCTCCACCTTACTGGTCTTTTTATGCTTATCCAGATGTGACACCTCTGGGGTACCTTTCCCTCCTTTTGCTCCATTTCTGTTGCTCCCTGATCCCTCCCTGCCGCTTCTATCCCTTTGTTGCCTTGCTTTGTAGATATCCCATCGCCCTCCCTAGTGAACACAGAGGCAAAGTACTCATTAAATACCTCTGCCTGGTCCCTCGCCTCTTCCACCCGCCCTCCTTCTGATCTCAATCTGCTGAGATGGCCCTCAGTTTTTCTCCGCTTCCCAATGTACCGGAAGAACCCCTTTTCCCTTCCATGTATCCCCTGTGCCAGCCGTTGCTCTTTACTGGACTTTGCTCCCCTCACCATACAGGTGACTTTTCTAGATGCAAGCTGGTACATTTCCTTATCCCTATCCCCTCTTGTTGTTTTATATTTTTTGTAAGCTGCCTTCTTTTCTCTGACTGCTACCTGGACCTCACTGGACCACCGGCATGGTTTATGTGACCTTGCTCCCTTCGTTTCAACTTAGCGCAGATCCTGACTGCCTCATGAAGTCCTCATTTGCTGACCTCCCATCTCCTTTCCACACTTGTGGGTTGAGGTAATCCCTTCAAGTGATCCTTGAGAATATTTCCCATGCCCATAAAGTCTGCCCCCCTGAGTCCACTGCCAGTGTCCTAGATCTCACCCCACTCCCCAATGCTTATTTGAAACCAGACAGTATTGTGGTCACTCCCAGTCAGGGGTCCTGTACAACCATGTCCCTTACCAGATCCCCATCTGCCAGAACCACATCCAGGACATGCTCCTCCTTGTGGGCTCCATCACATGCTGTGTTAAGAACACATCCTGGAAGCCATCCAGCAGCCTCTGCTCCTTGGCCACCTTAGAGGACATGGTTCCCCAGTTTGTACCTGGCATGTGGGTCCCATCAACACCACTCCTTCCCTTTGGACCACACTGGGCAATGATGTTGTCCAGCAAACCATCCTCGTAGAATCACTCATCCCGGGGGCCTATTACTGCTCCCAGCTTGATCTTATCTCCTGCTGGGGATCGTAAGGTGACCCATAAGGCCTCCACGTTTCCCTCTGCCTCTTCTACCATAGCAATTTAAGTATCTACTGTTATCAGCACTGTGTACATGTCATTAACAAAACACTGCTGAGCACCGCAAGAGCACCCAAAGAGAAATGAAAACCCCACAGAAAAGGTAAAAAATTAAACAAGAAAAAACATAACCTCAGAAGACAAATAAGAAAAGGTGAACCTCTATTATATGAAATGGATACGTGATGGGCAGTCATACGATAGCGGATTTATTAGTAATCCTGGCAAGTGAGCTCTAAGTTTTCACTCATGGCTCTGCTTTGTGGAGCCACTCGTGACAACCGAGCTCCTTGCCTCGTCTGATAAATCAGCTGTAGTATGACTGCCCATCATGTATCCCCTTATTATGTTCAGTCAGAAAAGACAGTATGCTTTCCTGTGTTGATATTTATCATATATCCGTAAGTAGGGTTCTGTACCCCAACTACTTTTGAACATTTTATAGAGCAAGGAAATCAAATGTAGACAGTTTGGTAGAGTTTACAGCATTCTTTACGAAAACATATGACTTGCACAGATTTCAGATCTTATAACCCAATTTTTTCTAAGAAAAAGATCAAGATTAGCGAACCAAATATTTTCTTCCCGTCCACCAAAGAATTCATGGAGATACAGTTTTGGTAGTTGTGTATCTTTGATTTCAACAAATTTGACCCAATAATTTAACATTCTCCTAATAATCTGATATTTAAGACTACACATACAAGATTCTATTCTCACAACAGTCCTAGACGTATCTATAGCAAGCCCAAGAATTCCCCTTAAAAAGTTGTTTTGTACTGTTTAAAGTATGCCAATGTTGCTGTGGTATCCCTACACTTCAACTGAGTACAGCAATTGACCATATACAGTATCTTAACCTCAAAACAGCTTCTCGTGGCTCTCAAAAAATTGCCTTCAAATTTGAAAGCAAAACATAAAATACCCTTTATCTTTATATTGGCTATGGCCTTATATTCTCTAACATGGTTTACATATTTTAATCACCTATTAACATAGACTCTTAGATATTTATAATTTTCTGTCTCTTCAATAAAATTATTCTCTACATTCCACTTATGAAGAGTCGTCCTTTTTTTATTAAACACCATCACTTTAGATTTATTATAATTCGACTCCAAGCCGAATTGTAAAACCTGCTCATAAACTTTATTAAGGCTTTTTTTAATCCTAAAGGTGCATTAGATATGAGGACCATATCATTCGTATATAAAATAATTGGTATTAAATGACCATATAGTGATGGGGCAAATGTATCAACTTGATATAACTGCTTCACAACAGTATTAATATGTAGTTTAAATAAACAGGGGGCCAAAAGGCACCCCTGTCTCACACCACTATTGATACTAAATGAAGCAGTTAACATTCACTCTTTGTTAGTTCTAATCATTGCATTGGTTTCTTTATGTAGCAAAATAAGGATGTATAATAATTTACTATCTATGCCTAGACCATACAGTATGCACCATAAAGTATTTCTGTTCAGAAAATCTAATGATGATTTAATATTTAAAAAGGCCATATACAGTATAGCTCTCTTTTCTTAACATATATATATTTATGAACCAAAAATTGAAGTTTAAAAATGTGAGCAACCATTCCACAACTTTTTTAAAAGCTCCCCCCCCATCGCCGATTGGTTGACAATAACTTTTTTTCCTTCACCCATGTCTCTAGTTTTTTTTTTTTTGTAAATCAGTCTAGTATACATCTTAATAGAAACACAAAGCAGAAACATAGGTCTCTAGTAGGTCAGTGAATCCTTATCACCTTTCTTAAAAATGGGCACTATTATTCCTGTCTTGCATTTTTCTGGGATCTTAAGACAGTTATTTATCACAGTGTAAAGTTTTGGTAGAATTTCTGACCGCCAATCCACATTACATTGAAAACCCTGTGAGGGGAGCCTGGCCAACCCTAGGACATTGTTGCTTTTCAGGGGGCTAGGATCCCTTCTTTTACTTTAGATGGAACAACATTTTCCCCATATATGGTAGGGCACATATAACAAGTCACTAATCCCATCATCCTTAATATCTCAGGATTGTCCATATAACTTTCTAAAATGTTCAACCAATTTCACACCTGGAATTGCTGAGTCTATGCTTCCCCTATCATTCCCCATTTTCATGTTCCAAAATAATTTAATATTTTTTGTATTCGAGTGTGCAGCTAGCACCCCTAAGCTGCCTCACACCCTCCCCTTTTCTCTGCCCTTGCTTGTTCTCAGCCTCAGCCCACCTGTACTCTCCCCTGTTCTCTATCCCATGCCCTATTAAAGCTAACCACAGTTCTGCTTGATATCACCCTGTCTGGTAGGGAGTTTCACTTCAACACCACTCTCTCTGTAAAGTAATTCCTCCTCATCTCCCTCCTAAATCTTCCCCCATCTATTCTTAGCCCATGCCCTCTAGTGTCTCTTCCCTTCCTCAGTTTAAAAAACCCAGTTGGCTCCATCCTTGTTGATTCCCCTCAGATACTTGAAAGTTTTGATCATATTTCCCCATCCCTCCTCTCCTACAGGGTGTACATATTCAGTTCCCCAAGCCTGTTCTCACAATCTCTCCCCTCCATTCCCTCTATAATCCTCATTGCCCTCCACTGCACTCCCTCCAGTAGCTTGATATCCAACTTCAGGTATGGCCTCCACGTCCCATGCTCTTTTAAAGCTGTTTACAGATTTACATGATACCACCCATTCTGGTAGTGCATTTTACTACTACCCTTTCTATGAAATAGTGTCTCCTCATTTCCCTCCTAAATCTTCCCCCTCTATTCTTAGCCCATGCCCCCTAGTGTCCCTCCCCCTCCTTAGTTTAAAGACCCTGTCTGCCCCATCTTTAATGACTCCCCTCAGATACAGTACTTGAAAGTCTCTGTCATGTCCCCCCAGCCCTTCTATCCAACAGGGTGTACATATTCAGGTCTCCCAGCCTGTTCTCATAGTCTCTCCCCTCCATTCCACATATCATCATCGTTGCCCTCTTCTGCACCCACTCCAGTAGCCTGATAGTACACTTCAGGTATGGCCTCCATAACTCCACATAGTACTCCAAGTGCAGCCTGACCAGTGACCTGTAGAAGGGCATGATCACCTCACTCTGCCTGGATGAGAACCCCCTCACTATATACCCTAGCATCTTGTTCATCTTCTCTGCTGCTTTCCTGCATTGAGCAGAATTGTTCATGTTCCCTGTTACCATCACCCCTAGGTCCTTCTCCTCCTCAGTGACCTCCAGCTTCACCCCCCCCAACCAGTATTCTCTCCTTGGGTTCTTTGCCCTGGGTGCAAAACCTTACACTTCTTCACATTGAACTCCAGCTGCCACCTCTCTGACCACTCCTCCAGTTTGGTTAGGTCCCCCTGCAGTTGCTTCCATCCCTCCTCCTCATCCACTACTGCACCCATTATGGTATCATTTGTGAACAGACTTACCCTGCTCACCAGTCCATGCATGATGTCTGAAATGATGAGCCCAAATAGCACCAGGCCCAGCACCGAGTACTGTGGCACTCTGCTCATAACTGGTCTAGGTGCTGAGTATTCCTCCACCACCACTTGTTGTAGCCTCCCCGCAACCAGCTTGTAATCCAGTTTGCCATCTTTACCCCCACTCCCACACCACTTAGCTTCCCCCTAAGCTGTCCATGAGTTACTAAATTGAAGGCCTTGCTGAAATCCAAGTAGAGGACATCAATTGCATGGCCCCTATCCAGCTCTCTTGTTGCCCAGTCATAATATTGTATTAGGTTACTTTGACAGGACTTCCCTGATATAAACCCATGCTGCCTCACATCCTGGAGGTAATTTTCCTCTAGAAATGACACCAGACTCTCCTTTAGTATCGTCTCCATAAGCTTGCCCACTGTGGAAGTGAGACTGACTGGACGATAATTGCCCAGTTCATCCCTTGGGCCACTCTTGTGTATCAGCTTCACATGGACCATCCTCCAGTGCTGAGGCAGGCATCCCGTATCCAGGGAGGTGCTGAACAGATCTTCCAGTGGTTCCACCAACACCTCTGCCACCTCCCTCAGCACCCTAGGGTGGATACCATCCAGCCCTGGTGCCTTGTCCTCTTTTAGCACTCTTAGTCCCTATAATACTCTACTTCCCTCAATCATTCCATCCATCACCTCTTCCCTCCACCCACCAGTCCCCCCTTCTCCTGCATGAACACTGAGCAAAAGTACTCATTTAGTGCTTCCGCTTGTTCCTCTCCCTTTTCTGCCCACTCCTCACCCCTCTTTATCCTTACTATGTTATCCCTGCACTTCCTTTTCTCTCTGATGTATCCAAAAAAGTATCCCCCCCCTTAATTCTATGTGCTAACTTTAGCTCCCTTGAGGCCTTAGCTTCTCTCACCCTCTTAGTCACTTCCTTCGACCATCTTGCATACTTTCCCCTGTCCTCCTCCTTCTCATCCTTCTGTACCTCTGGTATGCAGCTCTCTTTGCTCTCACCAGAACCATCACCTCACTGTTCAACCAGCAAGGTTTCCTTGCTCTGGTCCTCTTACTCTGTAACTTGGTGCAAGCTTCTATCACCTCAGTAATCCCCCATTTAATAATGTCCCATTTCTGCTCTGCTTCCATCCCTGGCCCTTTGCCCTCAAGTTCCCCTTTTAGTATCTCCCACGTCCTCCTGAAGTCTGCCCTCCTGAAGTCTACCACCTTTGTTAGTGAGCCCCTTGACTCACTGCTCATCGTAATAGTGAACCACACCGTTTAGTGATTGCTATCAGCTAGTGGGTCCTCCACCTTTATTTCCCTCACTGTCTCACCATTTGACAGTACCAGATCTAGCGTGTTACTTTGCCTAGTAGGTCCAATGACCAGCTGTGTCAGGAGTCCCTCCCAGATCTCGTCCAGCAGCACCTGCTCCCTAGCACTGGAAGTGACCGGAGTACTCCAGTCAACCCCCGGCAGATTGAAGTCCCCCATGATGACCATGTTCCCCTTCCTGCATACCCTCCTGATTTGTTCTGCTAACTCCCTGTCCAGCTCCTCTGCCTGGGATGGCAGCCTGTACACCATCCCGAACCTCAGCTTCCTAAACTTGGAGTCCAGGAGCTGCATCCAAATTACCTCCATTCTCCTTTCCTCACTCTCTTCCTTAGTACATTTGATCCTGTCCCTCACATAGGTTACCACCCCCCCTTCCCACCCCCACTGTTCTTCCTGCACAATTTATACCCTGGGATTGCCAGATCCCAGTCCAGGAACTCTGTAGCCCATGTTTCCGTGATGGCTGTAATATCCACCATCCTTACTGCCAAGAGCGCCTGTAACTCAACTGATTTGTTACCAAAGCTTCTCACATTCAGTGAGACCACCCTCCATTCTGTCCTCTTCCCTTCTCTTCCATGCTTCTCCTCCCTCCTATTCCATCCCTGTGCAACTTCCCCAAATCCTTTCCTGCTAGCTTAGGGGTTAAGCTCATTTGGCTCCTCTCTTTGAGATCCCCACCTACCAGCTGTCAACTCACCACCCCCCTACCTAATTTAAATCCACCTTTGTCACTATATATCCCTCTAACTTCTGCTTTAATACCCCCTTCCGAACTCAAGTGCAGCCAATCCCCTGCATATTTATTTATTTATTGAAGAGAAATCTTAATTACAATCCTTTGAGCCATAGACTCCTTTGCACATTTGATCCTGTCCCTTACATAGATCTCATATAGATCATTATTGTCCCTGATTCTGCCCCATCCACCCAGTACCCCGTACTCCTTGGATTGACATCACTCCCCCAACCATGTGTTGAACTCCCCAATCCTCTCTTTCCTCACCATACTCACACAGGGTACTGGGAGCACCTCTGAGAAGGTCACTGACTCCCCTGTCACCTCGCATAGCCTTCCCATACCATCAGACCTCTCCCTCATTACCTTCATCATCTCCCACACCAGGTCATCTGTCTCCACATGCACCACTATATGTGGTTTCCTCCTACCCCTCCTTGTGCTCTTTAGAATTGACTACCCCACCCTGTTTGCCATTAACCCCAATATGGACTCCACCCATATGTGACATGCCAGTCCCCTTGCTGTCCCATTTGATCCCCTTAAGTATGGAGTCCCCCAATACCATTACGCCCCTTCTTCATTCCTCGCTGTCATCCCCACCCTTCTACCCAGGTTCCCATTTCTAGAGTCCCCAATATTGGAAACTCTACCATTCACTCCAGTGGTTCCCCCCTTTCCACCTCTGACCTATCCTTCCCCTTCACTGCTCACTATCCTCCACCTCCCACCCATCTGCCCAGGGCTACTCCCCCACCTCTGTAGTGACCATCTCACCCCTCCACCAGTTGTGCCCCTCTTCCTCTCCTCTTCCCGAGTGCTGTCCCTTGTGCAATCTCTTCCTGTTCCCTGTTGTGCCCCCCTCCTTGAGCCTGCCTCCTTCTCTTTCTCCCCCCACCAGTGTTGATAGTACAGCAAACCTATTTCCTACCCCTTCTGTCCTGTTTCACATTTTCTCCTCCCTCCTGACTTGAGTCCCCCCTCTGTTGCTAGGCCCAACTTGAATCCACTCTCCATCATTAGGCCTCCTGTCCATTTTGCTCCCTCTCCTTCCCCCAGCCCTTCCCTCAACCCATTGTTCCTCCCATGTGGTGTCCTCATGTTACTCCCTGCTGAATGCCCACCTGTCTGGGAATCCCCCTTCCTTCCCCTCATCCTCTCCAGCTCTCTACCAAGTCACCACACCTCATCCTCAAGCCTCCTCAGCCTGTGGCAGATTGGACACCCTCTCAGCCTCCACAATATGTTCATCCATACGGCTACCCCTCACCCATTGCATCCCACAATCCTACCCATGGCTAGCACTACCTATTAATGAAACAAAAGATAATACAGTACTATCTATACTAATTGTACCAGTCTAGCCCCATACCCACTATACCTGCAGAAGGTGCAAGACAATATTCATCAAAGATACCTAAGAATACCTATAAGTTATATTACCAACTATACCTACACAGTTTCAACCAACAGCTCCTGCCCTTCCTCTTATGGGACAGGAAGTTCCTATATTCCACAGTGGGAAGCAGAAGATTGCAGGATGTTGCAAGGCACTATGGGACCTGTCCTGCATATTAAGGCCAAGCCCTGGGGTGGGTAGAGTTGCAGAGGTGGGTGGGTGGGAGTAACCCACAGGCTGTTTCAAAACAATCAGCCAAGGAGTTCCCCAGGCAGTGGCTAGTCCAGCTAAACCCACTTACAAACTCCACCAAGCTTCCAGAAATTCAGCCCAAACAAAACTGAGCCAAAGTATCCAGAGCCTGTTGAAACCAAACACAAAGCCAGTGAAATTAACTGAAACCTGCCCTTAAATACCTACTGCAACTGAAAATCCAGCCGGACCCACTTACAAACTGCTTCAAGCTAACAGAAATTCAGCCCAAACAAAACTCTTAAAGTTTTTCTTTTGTATTCTTCTTTCACATTGATATATATGTTCCTATCTTCAACTGACCCACTTGTCTTTGCCTGCTTCCATAATTTGTAAGCATTTTTATTTAGGAGTACACACTCCCTATCAAACCATATTGTTCCCCTTTTAGAGTTTCTTGCTATGTAAGTAACTGCATTTCCTCTGCTAAGGGCTGTATTAATATTATTTGTTATAGATTTCAATAGGGCAAACAAACCATCTTCTTTGGTGTCAATAGAGAGGAAGCTTCTTTTAAGGTCTTCCATATTTTTAATATTTAATAGGTCTGTTAATTTACTATCCATTTTATCTGGCCATTTAACTTTCTTAGCATAATACACAAGCATATTGTCTTCCATAATATAGGATGTGACTGCACTACCAACTGTAGGGGGTCTTTGTAATAAAGGGTAGGACAATTCAATGTTATTGAGTAGGGGAGATTATCACTTTTCCACCACTGTGAAACCCTAAGTTCCTCCAACAACCTAAAGGAGTTAATGTCAATTAAATATACATCAATAACACTTTCTCCTTGTTGGGTTGGGAAAGTAAAATCACCACACTTATCTCCATTTATCCTACCATTAAGAAACCTTAAGTTTTGTATTATAGCTAATTCCAATAAAAGTGACCCCCTTTCATTGTACTTTGTGGGCCGAATTTACAAACATGTTTTGGACTAAGTCCAGTTGTGGACCAAAATCTCTGCAGCTGTGAGGATTGGTATTCACAGCTGCAGCAGCTGCGGAAGATGTTATGTCTCATCCCACCAGCCATAAGAGTTTTCTGCAGCTGTGGGGATTTCCCTGGCAACACCACCTGCAAGCTGTTATAAATCATGGAGCCATTCGTACTCCAGCTCTACCTTTGTGAAAACCTGTAGCTGTGGGAAAACTGTGGATCTGCAAGTGACAGCCCACTCTCACTGTTTTTTTCCCCACAGCTGTGGGAATTTCAACAGTTTTGTGAATCCTGCCCTATGTCTTTAGGTTCCTGAAAGGAATACTTAATGTGTCATCCAAAGTCCAGTTATTTGACTCTAATTCTTGTTTACCTCCTATCCTTGCTTTCATATCTCCTGCTAAAATTAAAGCAATGCCAATGAAACTTTCCTGTAGTTCAGTAATCATATTTAAAATATCAGTTATTAGAACTTTACATTTCTGCCCCTTTATTATTGGAGACATTATGATCCATAAATTGGAGACAAGAGACAGCAAGATGTCATAATCCATTACTTTATTCATCCAGTCTCTATCATCTTTTTTTTATACTAATGCAGCCACATTTTAAGTGAGTGTTTTACACTGCTGAACATCATTTCCCTTATGTCAATGTGACAATTCAATTTCAGATTCTGTAAAGGATTCAATGGTAGAATTCAGATTAATTAAGTCTATAGATGATCTTAATGAGACTGTTTTATCTTTTTCATTGTCATCCATAACAAGGCTAGTGTTGATTTTCACCCCTTTCCTAATTCTTCCTCTCAGTATTGTGTCATGTGTCTCCTTATCTGGAGACACAAAGGAGTGTTTTATTTCAATAAGTTTCAAATAGTTAGTTACCCTAAGCTGGGATTTACTGTCTCCTTTACCTTTGTCCATACCCTGTGTGGCTCTTTTATTAAGCTCTTCACCATTGTACTTCACCTCTCTCTCAGCCCCTTCTCTTTATTTTTATAGGTCATTGTTGAGTCCAAATGAACGCCCATCTCTTTAAAATTTAGTTTTCAGTTTCCCTAACTTCTACTGATCCCAGCATCAGACATATGCAACCTTTATTAGGGCTCACAGTAAATTTATAAACAGACTTAATATCTGTCCAATTAAATTTAGCACCCACCACACCTTTACAGATGTTACATGTTATTACTTTCAGAGAAGTGTAGTTTTCTGACATAGATTCAGGAAGACCATACATGTATACAAGAGGTACTAATTTTCCCTTCTAGATCAACTTCTCTTTGTTCCTTTCATCCTCCATTTTTGCTTGGGGCTTAAAACATTCAACACTGGTTCAACCAAAACCAATTAAAACTAAACACCTCCAAAACGGTATCCATGTTATTTGGCACTACTCAAAAACTTAGTAGATCCCCCCCCCCCATCACCTCCCTTGATGGCATCCATCTCGACCAGGTCTCTAAATATAAATACTTGGGTGTGTGGCTAGACCCTCCACCTTTCCTTTTCATCTCACATTGATGCAACTGTAGCCAAACTTTGTCCAAAACTTGGGATGCTATTCCACAATAGAGACTCCCTTCCTCCTCCCATTAGAAGGTAAATTGTAACTAAAATGATCCTCCCTATTGCTGATTATGCGGACGTGGTCTACAGCACTGACCCCACAACCTCCCTATCCATATTTGACACCCTCTTAAACTCTTTCTGCCACCTTTTTACAAACACACCCTCTAGAACTCACCACTGTGATCTTTACCCCCCTCTTGGACTAACCACACTGCCCCACTGATGATATATCCACTCCCTCACCCTTATATCTAAATACTGGTTCAACATGTTACCTTCCTACCTGTCGGATAGTCTCACCCCTGCCTCCAACTCCCCTTATGAACTGAGACACAAAAATGAATGCTCCTTCTGCATACCCCGTCCTTCCTCTACTTTTGGACTGGCTGCTTTCTCCTTCAACTCCCCAGTTTGTGAAACAAACTTACCTCTTCCATTAGAAACAGCACCTCATACCTTGCCTGCAAGTATCAACTCTGCTCCCTTCCTCTTCCACCTTGCCTCTGCCCCAGATGACCCCCTTCTTTCTAGCACCTGTCCCTCATGCTCTAAACCAGTCTACTGCACTTGCTGTGCTACTCCCCAAAATGTGAGCACTTTCACACATCAACTCTTTGCCTCCTGGCTCTACCACTGTAATAAAACTGAAAATCTCTATTGCAAGGTTTGTAGCCACTTGCTGAACTGTATGTAAGACCTGAAGGATACCCATTCAGGTCCACCCACTGTCTTTGTTAAAGTGCTGTTGTATCTGGCATCCTGCAAGCAACTTCATCTTCTTACTAGTTGATCCAATGTTGTATGTAATACTGTTGTTTCTTTTTGTTTATTGTTGAACACTATGTATGTACTCCATCTCCCCTTCCCCCGGGTCACACCTGGAATCGAGCCTCGTCTAAGCATGCCTTTCCCAGTTATCAATTGTTTAAATTAAAAAAAAATAATAATAATAATAAAAAATGTACAATGCCCTTATCATCCAGTAATATTTTTTGCCTTCCATTCTTATAACCTACTTTAGCAGCTATCTTTGTTCTGGGTGCACTTCAAAGGTGTATATGATCTTTTTTATTTGAATTGATTCCTACATCTCTGCCTTGACTTTTTATTTGTACCCTCACTGCTATATACTGTACCTGTTTCCAGAGGAACTCTGCTTTTTATCCCTTTCTGATTCCTTACCCTTTTGCTTGTTGCTGTTGTTGATACACTGATTTTTCCCATTGGTTACCTAACTGTTCAACAAGCTGCTTTACTTCAGTAGCCTCCTTGTTTGAAATATCCTTAGCTATTTCTTTTATAGATTTATTTTCCCAATTCTTGTAACCTCCTGGAACTGCACATACCATCTTTCCACCACTGTTTTAGGAGGGATATAATTTCTCTCAGCAGAAACATGTTCTTTATAAGTTCATTTTTAATATCCAATAATGTCATTTCTTCATTAAACTGCACTTCCCTGTGGTCTGACGTACTCACATTTTGTTCATAGTGTAACTTACTTGCATCAGAATTTGATGCAGTGACCTCACTGCCTTTATCCTCTTGCCACAGGCAAGGTACACCGGGGGGGATTAGTAGAGGCTATAGACTATACCTTTTGATATAAGGAGATATACAAATTTCAAAATCATAAAGATACAAGCTTCTTAGAAGACAATTCTTTTTGTGATGATTGGGGTCTTCTTGCTCTGTTAACAGATCAGTTCCTCTTTCCAGCCCTTGGGCAATTGACTGCAATGTTTGCCTAACAACACCACTTGCATTCTCTTGCTCCACTAAATGATTAGACCTACCCTTAAAAACAACCTGGTGCTGTATGCTCCTATTAATTTAATTATTTATTAATGAGGTCTGCAAGTGTTTTTTTTTTTTTTTTGTTTTTTTACTTCTTGTATACATTACATGAGTAGTTTTAGTCTTGTCTTAGAATTCTAATTTTCTAATTTCTTCCATCACAGGCTGATCATTATCTTTGTTCACGTCACCATTTTTTTTTGTCACATCTTTATTTATTTCCTCAGGTCGGCCACCCTATTCTGACTGACTCCCCCAGCCCAGTCCCCCGAAATAGCCGGTGCTTACCTTGTACCCTATTCAGGAGTGGAGCCTGCAGTGAGTCGGTCCTCATCCTGCAGCCACCAGTGTTTTCTCCTCTGGTTATCACCCAGGAGCCCCAGGAGTAAGAGTGCATGCACATGGAAACATGCATGTGCCCTATGGCCCCTGTTACAGTTCCTTTCCCCACCCCGTGGCCTAACACCCTGGCCCCCTCCAGCCCGTGCCACTGCCAGCCTCCACTAGGGGTCACCATTGGCTGAGGGGTGCTGCTTCACCTCCTTGGAGAGGACAGCCTGCCTGTTGGCAGCTCAATCCAGCTCCACCCCCCCCCACTGCCAACCTCTGGTGACCCGAGCCTGTTCCTGAACCCGGGTCACTGGCGTGCCGCGAGTTAAGGCGTCCAGCGCCTCAGCCCTCAGTGACACCAGGCTGGCTCACATCACCATTTTTAATTGGTGATGAAGTGCTTTGGGGTAACAGAGAGCCAAAAATTCTAATGACATCCTCATTTCCCCACAGCTTAACATGTGTACCAGGGGTTAAAAAATAATTAGTTATTTTACTGCTTCTTCAATATGTATATTAATACCCATTTTAGACTTGGTAGCTTTCTTTACCTGCATAGTACCTTTTTTAGTTTTTGAAGAATTAACATTAGCTATGGTTTCCCTTCTCCCTGATATATCCTAAGTTACACACCATTTATGTGAATAACAGAATCAGGAATTCCTTATGAGAATCAATAATACCAATTATAGACTCATGGTTAGTCTAGCAGTCAATCTGTTGAACAGTTAGGATACAGTAAACTCTCATAAGTGAATCAGTAAAAATATTAATTACTCAACCCACTAATAGTACCAATTATAGACTCATGATTAGCCTAGAAGTCTATCTGTTAAATAGTCGGAAACAGTATAGTTAGGCTAGCAGTGAGTCTGTTCAACAGTTAGGACACAGTAAATTCTCATTAGTGAATCAGTAAAAACAGTAATTACTAGACCCACTAAAAAAGAAAACACTGTCTATATAACATATAAAAAAGCAAAGTACCATAAGAAAATATATTTTCTCTCATAACCTCTAGTTTAAAAAGACCCTCCCACAACTTACACTTGCAATGTTACATAAAACAGATAAAAAATGAACAGCTTGTATTAAAAATAGAACTCTCTCCTGAACAGCGTGCTGCAGCAACCACCACTCCAATTTAAATTGTATGTCCCTCCCCAAAAACAACCAGAGCATTCAGGTAGCTAGCTGATCAGGCCTTCACCTGAGTGCACCTGGCAAAGCTCCATCAAATAAAACAATGGTGCCAAACAGCAGTTTACAAAAAATCAAAAATAGATCCAGTTTCTGACATACAAGCTATGATAAACTGCTAGTGCAATTATCAGCTGAAAAAACAAACATTTGAAGGTATTGAGTACAGCAGACAGGAATTTCAAAATGTTCAGTACTCAATCCATGATATTCAGGAGGGAACACTAGTTTCTCGGACTAAAACACAGACTTACACAAGCTTACAATATACTCTCCTGAAACCTACTTTTTTCTATTCCAATATTCCAACTTTATCCAGGCTCTAATTCACGTGCCATGGTCAGTACTTGTACCCTCTGTTGGTGACCCCGAGATAAAATTCCTCAGCTCTTGGTATCCCAGGGTTTCTTGGTCCCCGTTTATCAGTGGCACCATCAAGGGACAACCTTCCTCTAAGTATACGGCAGCTCTTTCCAAAATTCTCCCTCAAGCAGCTCAGCCACCACTCTCAGGCAGTCTTCTCAGCAGACTCAGTTCCACTGAACAACAATTCACTGGTTCCACAGCTTCACAGCACTGCTGCTCCACAGCTCTTTAGCCCGAGTCCTCCTACCCTTTTCAGGTGAAACACACTGCTTCCTCACAATCTGCTGATATCCCTGGTGAATTCCTTCTGCCTGGATACCTGTTCTGGAGAGAAATTCTCAGCAGGGGTCTTGAACTAGAGGGGTACAGTACCTCCAACTTCATGATCCTCTATTTCAGTTTACAACACCTCATGACAGTATGAAACCATGCTGTTTAGAAGTGTAAGCAGATGTAGGTCTTCAACATTTGGAAACCATTTGGACCTGGAAAATAGTTACTATTCACAGAAAATAATCACCTTTTGCAGCTGCCTTTATGCTCTGCTCTGTGTTCCTGTCTCTAGCTGCTCTTTAAGACTAAATTGTACTTCCTGTCTGCCTCTGGAATGTGCCATATCACTTTCATACTTGTAAAAATTTATCACACAAATAACAAGCATTTGTCAATGCTGAATGTTGTCTTGCTGCCATTGGCAGTGCAGGAGTTAGAGAGATGCAGCATAGGAGTGGCAGTCAAGTATTGAACTGATGCCAACCCACCCCCACCCTGCAGACAGTGAGAGGTATTAGGGTGTCCCTGTGGGTGTTTGTTAGTGCAGTGCGGGAAAACATGCTGGGCAGGATGTGAAAAATGACAGCTGCACAGTTCATAAGGAGGTGTAATAAAATGCCAGTGCTGAAAATGTGGCATACAAATATACGGAAGTTGGGGAGTTGCAAGGGTGCATGGGAAATATGCAAGGCACGCTTGCAGCACTGCCAGTTTATGGGTGTTCGGCACCAAATTTTCAACATAGGCATTTTAGCACCTCTGCTCATGTACAGTGTCACTGTCATTTCCTCAAAGTGTCCCAAGAAGTGATTTCGCTCAGCGACCACGCTATTCTGCGCTGGAAGTTCGGAAACACATTTTGGGCAGGATATGTGAAGTGACAGCTGTACTTTTCATCAAGAGGTGTGTAAAAATGGCAATGGTGAAAATCCAGAGTGAAAATATCACAAACGCACTACGGTATGAGCATGCGTGCAATCTGCCAATGCACGCTCATAACACAGTCATTTTATGGAGTATCAGCTCCAAATTTTAAACATAGGCATTCTAGGAGCTCTGCTCATGAACTGTGTCACTGTCATTTTCATAATCTGGCCCAAACACTGATTTCCCACAGCGACTGCCTCAATTTGTGCACTGGAAGTGCGGAAACACATTGGCAGACGGGATGTGGAAAATGACAGCTATACTGTTCTGAGAGGTGCACAAAATGCCAATGCTGAAAATACAGCATTAAAATCTGCGAATGCGGCAGTTATGAGCCTGCATAGTAACCGCCAACGCTACGTCAGAAACAGGCATTTGTTGGATTTTTTCCACCAAATTTGGAATATAGGCTTTTTGAGAGGCCACCTCATGAACACTGGCACTTTCATTTCATTAATGGGCCCCAAAAAGTGATTTCACACAGTGACTACAAAATCACCTTTCCAGGCCAATTAATGCCATGACAGTGGTAGAATTCATGAGGAGGGGCCTCAAAAACCCCATGTTGAAATTTTGGTGCCAAAATTCCAAGAAATGCCTGAGATATGCAGCAAAGTTGAAAAAACCCTATTCATTGCATTATACAGCTTACCGGCATTTCCTCAGTTTGCAGTCGGCTTTGAAGAGTGCAGACGTGTTCTTGGTCCACGGAAGATCATCGTGCCAGAGTCCGGAGGTAAGTATGGGGTGAGGGGTGAGGGGTGAGGGAGGCAGGGTGCACAGTGGGTGGGTGCGGGTGGGAGGGGCATCTAGACTCGAGGGACAGTTTCATTTTGCAGGTAAAAAAAGGAAAACCATCATTGGGACAGTTTTGCATTACAGGGCATTTGGCATGCTGGTGTGTGCTTCCAGCGTGCCACCTAAATAGTTTTGAAGGTGTCAATGGCGAAGGATTGAACACCCTTGTCAGCACACAACACGGGGAGGTGCGTGGAGGATTGGGCACCCCTCCGCAAACAAAAAGGGGAGCAAGAGCTGAGGGGATTGGGCACCCCATCAGCATTCAACAGTTGGGGTGATGCCGACGGGAGTGGGCTCCCGCTGGCAAGCAAAGAAAGTGGGGGGGCGGAGGGATTGGGCACCCCTCGGCATTCCACATTTGCGGGGGATGCCGATGGGGAGGGGCTCTCCTGTTGGCACAAAACACGGGGAGGTTGCCAACAGGGGATTGGGCACTCGATGTCGGGAAGTGTGAGGCGGCCGCCAGCTCACCCACCATGGTCATAATGGCGGCGAGCATGGCAAGCAAAGGACTGCTGCGTATGATGAGCTTGGCTCGGATTGCAGCGGACCTTTGCTTTGATGTGCTCGCCCCATTATGAATGCATGGTGTGGCGGTGGCATGCAGGCTGATTGGGAAATGAGGGTCACACCTACTGATGCGTGCCCTGCATTCGCCCAATAGCAGCTGCGCCCCCAAGACCTGCACTAGTGCAAGATGTTGCTTGTGCACGCGAGCAAGCCAACATAAAAAGGGCTGCCTGCTTTTATAGCTCTTTTTTTTCACATCCTTTCATTTCAGTTTCTTTTTTACATTATATTATTTATGCGCCGTGGTCCCAGTCAGCCCTCATTTATGCTGATCCCCTAGCCCCATCCCCTGACTGCGGCAGGATAACTCCCTTCATCCCCCATGGCTTACTCTCCATGGCAGGGTGGCAGGACCCTCAAACTGCCAAGAAAGGATCCAGTTTGGGAAAGCCTGCACCTGCCAGAGGCAGAGCCCATGGAGGTTGGCATTCATCCTATTCACCTGGGACCTTTTTCTCCATTTTCCTTTGTTTCCCATAGTTGGAGCATGAAATGTTAGTAATGGCCAAGCTGCACATGCTTCTGCCCACCGCACATCAGTCGGCAGCTCCATCTCCCTTGTGTGAGGAACCTTACATGCTGGCACTCAGCCACCACTAGGTGTCAGACAAATACTGGCCCCTGTGTCCCTTCCCCCCCCCAGGAATAGAGAGCTGTCCTCCAGATGCTCAATCTTCTCCCTCCCTGACTGACCCCAATTACCCGCTCACACCACAAACACAGGTCACTGGTGTGGCAGGAGGGAAGGCATGATGCCTCAGCCCTCCATGTCACCGGGCCAGCCTTTTCATTTCATTTTCAAGGAGAGACCAAGGGCAAAGCCTCACTTAACATTTTTTCAGGAATCGCCAACCCACTAGGAGACCAACATGGTGCAGTCAAAATGTTTTGGTTGTGTGGCCACCCTGATGGGCCAGGTTCTGGATGAGCAGAGCTGGGTGGGTGCTGTATGGTGTAATGTGCCCCTGAGTGAAAAACACTCCCTGTTGTCCTAATAATCCATCATAAAGCCAGAACTGGGTATATTTCATTCCATGCCTATTTACCGGGCAGGTTATATCTCTATCTGTTTTGTGGGTACATCTCTATCTGAATATAGTGCATATTCCTGGAGGACAACAGGAGGGGAAAATAAAAAAAAAAATGTTTTGGTTTCTGAAATGAAAAAAAGAGTGAGTCCCATAGCATTGCAATACTGTCAGTACTGCTGACTACTCCTATGAACTGAGTTTCCAAATGAACCTTGTTCTCTCGGGGGCCAGTCAGAGGAGAGAGGATTGAACATCCCATGGATGGCTCTTCTCTCGGGAAGTGGATGCACAGACAGTGTCCCCCTGTGTGACAGTCACAGTTCACTAGCGTAAACTGGGTGCAGGTGGTAGAAGCTGAGCAAAGTGGATGTGCGAAAAAAGAAAATGACATGAAAGGATTTTAAAAGAGCAATAAAAGCAGGCAACCTTTTTTATTTGTGAGATAAATAATTGCAAGTAAGAAAAGGATAGTAAAATGATGAAAGCAGCAAAAAAACACAGTCCCCTAATGAAGCCATATCTGTGAAACATTGGGGCGATGTGGGAACAGAGTAGCAAGAAGATTTGGGGAATGTTGTTTTTGTAGGCTTTATGCAAAAGCAGAGTGGTGAGTGGTGATGCACTGTGCAGTACACCCAGTTTCTCAACCTCATTGTTATGAAGTCATAACAGGAGAAGCAAGTTATTAGCACTCATTGGGTTTTGATTTACCTTGAGGCTATTATAGCTGTGTTCTTGTTCAGCATTCCTTGCTGTTTGTAAGGTACATGATAATAACATGTATTAAAACAACAAGAATAGAAGTTATATCTGGTTCAGAAAAGGTTAATGCATTTATTTATATTATAATAAAGGTGTGTGCATTAGGAACTGCAGGAAGGAAGTACAGGGGGAAATATGCAGGTTAACTTTATGACGAACAGCAGTCAGCAAAAGCAAACTTGAGAGACTATATTTCTATTTTTATGGGGGTCCTTTATTTGTACCCAAATGATGGCAATCTAAGGTTGATAAAAAAAAAGCTGTTGGATGTGTTTAGGGTCTAATGTTTAATGATGAGGCTCAGCAACATCACCAGGTGTGCTAAACATCCACTTGGATGGCACACACATAGGGGGACAACTGATGTATCTCGTAGCCAGCTGCATCAAGTGAGAGAATGAATGCGTCTTCTGTGCTTAGTAGCCTAATGGATCTACCTGAAATGGCTCACAAGACTCCACAAAAAATGCACAGATAGATATTTTCCACCGAAAAAGGCTGTGACCATGTCCTCTTGTGTTGTTATTGATGTAAGGATGTGCTGATCAGTGCCCACTCACTGCAATCAGGGCTACTTTTAGTAACAGGTATTTCTTCCCCAGCTCCACCAGTGGAACCAGACCTGTCAGATGGAATCACACATCTCTCATGACCTCCTGCACCAGACACCAGTGTCAACCAGTCACCTCATAGCACAGCTCTTGTGTAAAATGAATCATTCTGTGGCTATCCATAGTCATGTGAAGGATCTCATTTGATCTAGCATGGGTGCAAAAATGTGGCTGCAACTGTCCAGCACTTATGCAAACTTTGCATCCAGTTCAGCTTGCTGCTGCTCAACAAGCACAGCTGGCTCATCTGGAATCTCCCAGTTTTGTTCTACATATCTCTCCATGGATGCTTTCAGTAAACTCTATGCAATGTTGGCACCACCTGACTCAGAGTGGCAGTGGACAGACTTGGATAATGGGTGCTCCTTTCAAATGGCCCATGTACTTTCACCATGACATCAACCAGTGACCACTCATGGTACCTAAGGATCCCTTAATGTCACACTCCATTTCCATGTCATGAAACATGCTCCTCTGTTCTAGCAGTCTAGATAGCATTCAGCATTCAGATTCTGTCTGGTACTGACATCCTAAATCAAGCAATGTTTAGACAGACTAATGTATTGTTGTACTTCTCTTAGTTGCTTAGTCCTCTTTACAGAGTGATCTAAATTAGCACAGATGAAACATGTTGTGGAAACTGTCTTACTAGCCTCAGTACTGTGACATAGTGTAGATGTGACCACTAGATTCTAGGTGTGAACAAATCAATGAATGCTGACAAAATGTCCATCAGCAACTGCTGTCACCATATTTTCTGTTATCTGTGATGAAAAAAACAACATGTAGTTTGGCACCAACTGTCTATGACTGCAGCATGTCTTGAATGAATGCCCTGATCTTCACTGATGTGTGGTCTTCCTCCATTAGCCCAACATTTAGAGGCTCAGACCTGGAGTGACTGCCAGGTTGTGGAGGGATAATGGCCTGGTGGCACTGAGGGTTGAGGCACTGGATGCCACACCTCATGCCATGCCGGCGACCCGGGTTCAGGAACGAGCCCGGACCACCGGGGGTCGGCAGGAGAGAGAGAAGATCGAGCATCCGAGGGACTGCTCTCCTCTCTCGGGGAGGGATCCAGGGCAGTCTGGTGCAGCAGTGGCCCCCGGTGGAGACCGGCAGCACTGCAGTGCACATGGGGCTTACAAGCTTGGGGCAGACGTTGGGCAGCTGCCTTCCGGACGTAAGTGGGAGCACTCACGTCGGGACTGGGTGGCATTGCACATCCCACATCAGGGGTGTAACAAAAATACAAATACCCCTCCGGCCCAGATAGGTGACAGCCCTTCCAGAGCCTTACCACCACACACCCAACACTGGAGCCCCACCACCACCCCCTCCTTAGATCTCCTAAGGACCCTTCATTCTCCTTGGGGTGCCCGGGAGAAAGTGATGTCCTTGAGGTTGGCGGGGTACACAGTGGGCAGTAGAACAGCACCAGCCAGAGAAGAGGCCTGAGAGAGTTCCGGAGTCGGCGGAGATAAACAAAGTTAAAAAAAAAAAAGGTTGTGGAGGGATGATGGGTGAGCCAATGACACAGGGAGAGAAGGAGGAACTCTCAAGTGGAAACATAGGGTTTTGCTGTCAAGAACAGATATGCATTCATGGCGTTTGTACTGCTTCAGATGTCTGAGAAACAGTGAAAAACTCCACCCACAGGCTCAGAGAGTAGAATGGCAATTGACATTCTCACACCCTCCTATATCTTTGGCACAACAGTGCATGGACATGTGGAATGTGATGGGGGCTGGTACTGTGGCTGCAAGTGCTGCAGAAGTCTATGAAAGCCAGTGATTTCCACAAGTGAAAAAGGTTGCAGATGCAATGCCATCATTTCACCTATGAGCTGTGTGATGTGTTAAGCTGTTGGATTGGATGACTAGTACTTAATTCTGGCCTGGAATGCTTCTACTGTTGGCACTGATTGTGGATGGGGGGGCTGTTCCACACTTGCCAGATGTGTGCAAATATCAGGAATTGGTGCTTAGCAGGAGTGCTTGATGTGCATGGAGGACTGTTTGGTGTTAAGGGAGATGGAGTGCTAGCAGCAGCAGGCACAGCAGCATTTCTTTCAGAGGCAGAACATTCTGTGTCACTGCCACTGCCACCAGCATCACTGCTTGCATTATCACCATGAGATAGGACTGATGGAACCACAGGCACAGACCCTGATGCTTTAAAAACCTGTGGAGGTTTTACCTTTAGGTGATTCATTAAGAAGGCGTGTGCTAAATTTGCCAGAAATTTCTCCATGCTGAGAGTTGTATTCCACAATGTGCACACTGCATTTCTGTTATCTTTATTTAGTAACGTAAAATCAAACCATATCATGTGGTGACTGCCCTGGACACCACTCATGCAGCTAGTGTCATCAGTACCACCACCACTCTTTTGGCCACCACTAGCCTTTCTTGTCTGGACCTGCATCTACAGGTTTTCCCCTGTCACCACTTGTGCCCCTGCACCTGCTCTGCTTGGCTATTCAGGCTGTGATGGAGAAAAAGAATAACAAAAAATTCACTGGCATCAGTTCTCGGGATTATAGATGCTCTATTTCATTTTAATAAAGTACTTTATTTAAAGTGCTGACATGGGTAATAAATGCATGAAGTGCACTTACATTGTAGTTGGTAGCAGCGCTAAAACAACACCAGTGCTATGAACACTCAAGACTCTACCAGTTTTACATTCAGATTAACACAATAAACAGCCTAAAAAAGCAAAGCTCTATGGCTCCAATTGACATCTCAACATATATAGTCTAATTATTAAAAGATAGCATTGCATGCCCACTAGACATCTTGTTTGAACACTCATTACTAAAAGGGGTTCTACCAGATAATTGGAAAACCGTTATTGTTATACCCATACATAAGAAGGATAATAAAAGTGCCTATCACAATTATAGGTCAATAAATCTGACCTTAATCCCTGGTTAAACCTAAGAATCCGCCCTCAAGGATACAATATAAAACCATCTTATCATAATGAACAGACATGACAAGGATCAGTATGATTTTACAGCAGGTAGATTCTGCATGACAAATTTGTTATGTGTTTATGAACATGTATCAGATAACCTTGATAGAAAAGTACCCATGGATTGTATTTATTTGGATTTCACTAAAGCATTCAATACCATGGTCTATAGGGCTATAATTGAGAAAGCCAAAAAATAGGCCTAAATAAAACTGACATCAGCTGAATAAGATCTTGATTATAGGGAAGAACTCAACGAGTTTTTGTCCAAGACTTCTTTTCTGAGATGGGATGGGTTACCAGCGGGATCCCTCAGGGATCAGTACTGGGACTAATATCATTTCAAATCTTTTTGGCCAATATGTTTGATAATGTAATGGGCTGGACAGTAAAGTATGCTGACAATGCAAAAATTGGAGGGATTGCCAGTAATGTGGGGCAGATCCAGAAACAAATGATTTGATACCTTTTATTGGACCAACATGGATGTTACAGAAAAGAACAAAGTGCTCTAGCTTTTGAACCAACCAGGTCCTTCTTCAGAAGTTTTGTGGCAGTTATTTCAAATATCCCATACTATTAACACCAGATTATATTGAAAAAACAGAAATAATTCTCATTGGTTTAACATATACATTTAAAACATAATAGAAGATTACGTCAGAGAAGCTAATTAACACCAATATGCCTTTAACTGAGGAGCCTCAGAAGGGCAACGGTTATCAAGAATCCTCTACAGCCAGAGAGTTCTTGTCACATAAATTTTAAAATGTCTCAGTATACCAAAAAAATAATAAAACAGTAAAATAAGCACATATGGATTTAAGTTACAAAAACAGGTATTTTGCAGACATACAATGGTTAGCAGTAAGCTTAACTAGCAAAAGGGCATTAGGGATGGGATTCAGCTTCAGGAGGAAAAAATGCAGCCAAGTGGGGAGGCAGTATAGTGCAGTGGTTTAAGGCTCTGAGCTGCAAATCTGGTGACATTCAGTAGACCAGACCTGGGTTTGAATCCCACAGCTTTCACTTGCATACTGTGTGACCCTGAGCAAGTCACTTAATTTCCCTGTGCTCCTAGGCTGCACCTGTAAAAAAGTTTTCAGCTTAGTGTGTCTCACCTGGTTAAACAACTAAATAAAAATAAATAAGTGTGTGATATTGAATGATTTTAAGGCCAGTTGCGCAAGGAAACAAGAAAGGATTATGGTAAGATGCTTGCATCTAAAACGACACCACTCAGTCACGCCTCTTTCCATCTGTGCCCGAGTCACAGACCTGCCCCTGAGTCATGTAGAACAGTTAATAGAATAGTAATAGTAAATAATTTAAAATAATGTAAAATAGTTAATAGTTAAATACGATGTACAGTTAACTGTGCAAATTACCACATTGGACCTGGGGGTGTGTGGGGGTCAGAGCGCCCCCACAGAAGAAGGAAACAGTTCACTAAACTAAACTAACTAAAAAACAAAAGAAAAGATATTCTGGGAGTTCATAGCAACAAAAAAAGAAACACATAGGACCTGGTGGGGGCGAGCACCTCAAGAAGAAACATCAGTTCACTAAAACAACTAAACAAATTAGGTCAGGTGTGGGGGTGAGTGCCCCACAGACGAAAGAACAAAGAAAGAACAAACAAATATTATGCTGATGTAGTTTGTGCTCGCACAGCCAAAACTGTGCGAGTGGTCTCTGCAAGCTGCGCGCTGTGATCTGACCGTAATCCTTCAGTAATCCTTCAGTATTGCCACCAAGTGGCATTGTCAGAGACAAAATGAGGAAAGACAACAACTAGGGACATGGTCTTACAGGACAGACAGAAGGTCTAGGGCTCAACATTGTTTCAGAGCAGAGATACAGCCAAAGGCATTGTCTTGGGGGGCATTGCCAGGAAGGGAATATTAGCAGACAAATGTGGCCTGTGTCATTCAATTTAAGAATGCACTCCAGTGGGGCAATTGGTGCAGGAACTGATGATGCCCTCTATGGAGCAGCAAGATAGTTTGATGCTGGGATTGGTTGATGGGGACCTCAGGAAAGCAGGTAAGTTATAAGGTAGTAGCAAGGGTAGGATGGTAGGGTGGGGTAGGGAGTGGACAAAGGAAAGGAAACAGGCACAAGTTGTTTTATGCGTGGCAGTCACAGGAGGCATTGGCAACTAGTGCTTGGTGCAGTTTTTTTTTGAAGGAGCTCAGTGTTTGGTCTTTGCTAGTGTCACAGTGGCTCAGAATATGTTACAGAACCATGTGTCAAAGGGCAAAAGTATAGTATGCAACTAGTTTTTCTTCATCATAGCCATTAGACCAGTTTTTTTATTTAAACATGAGGCATAGAAACCCCCCTAAATGCACCATTCACATACCCTCCCAACTCAGTACTGGATTTTCAAAGTCTCCCCCTCTTTTGCCCACTTTGACTTTTTCAATACTGTAAAAATGGAATTTATGTTTTTCTGGGTTTGGCTGCATAATGATGTGTATGGACAGGGCACCACTATCGTTCCTTAGTATCGGACGTGCATGTTCTCTAATCCTTAGCTTGAAGGCCTTCAAAGTTTTACTAATGTAAAATGAACTGTACGTGCATGTAGTTAAATACTACAAAATATACTTCTATAAAGGATGTGGTGTCACAATTAATGAAGTGCCTTGTTTCAAATGTTTTGCAGGTGTTTACAGAATTGAAGTGTGCAGTTTCATCCTCCCCTTCATAATATTTGGAACATCTTAATTTGTATGTACCTTTTGGGAGTGGTGGTAGCCAAATCTGATTAGTGAGTTTCTGGGTGGGTTGCAGACTACGTATAAGTCTGTTTCACAGATGTTGTGCCTTCTTAAATACCATGTCTGGTTGGTTCTTGGGTTTAATGTCTCAGAACTGGGTCACAATTTAATATTTCCCTGTTTTTTGTGACTGTGAAAGTGGGAACAAATGGAGTCCAGCAACAGTGTCACAATGCAAAGGTCCAAAAATATATTATACAGCAGGATAAAATAAAATCGACTGAGAACGGAAAATAAAGAACCAATGCAAAATAAACAGGTTTATTCCATAGTTAGCAGCACTAATGGAAGACAAACCAAAATTCCTCCTAGAAACAGGCTAGGGGACTGGTAGTTTGAACCTCCTACCACCAACTGAACTCTGAGTCCCATTCAGAGTATATTTATACTGTGGTTATGTCACATGACGCAGCAAACGCCTCCCCTACAAATACTTTAACTTTAAATTATTACAGAGGAGCTTTAAATTTTGCATCATAACATGAAATCATATATTACTAGAGCCTTTTAATGTTTTACAATCATTCATTTCAAATAAAACACAATAAGAACTAGAAATGCAAGATTTGGAAGATACTCAGTCTCCTCCCAGCACATACTGTCATAAAAAAGGAAGAGAAAGTGCCAGCCAGCTCTAATGGAAGTCATGTATTTTGCAGGGAGGTCCAGACCACACCCCAAACACTAGACAAGTCTTTGGGTGAATATACAACTATTTAAGAGTTTTGCCACCAATATCTCCTTTGAAAAGTATTCTTCTGACTTCTAGCAGCAACAAAAACTCTGTGGCTTTATAGCTTTTTTATTAGCATGCATGCATTTTATTTAATTTTCATTCTTGCAGTGCAACCAACACTAGAAACAGGCTATCTGTACTGTAGTTGCCTGTGACAATCTTTGAGAATCCATAGGAAAGCAGTATACTCTTTCAGGCTTTCCTAGTACCCAGTTTTGGGCTTATAATCTTGTAGAACTCAAGGCTGTCACACTGTGCTAAGTTCACAGCCAAATATTGGTCCCAGCTGCTCCCCTCCTACCTCGACACTGCCCTTGTCAACCCCAGTACCCCAGCATACTCCCTCAGAAATTCTGACTCTCTCGGTCCCTAGCTGTCCCACATAGGTCCACTGCTACAGGCCAAGCAGCTGTCAGCTACCGCCTACCACTATTGTGGAATTCCTTCCCAGCAAACATTCACCAATTCTCCCCCCCCCCCAAACTCCTTAACTTCATGCTCAAATCACATTTTTCAGCTACCTGCTCATGCGTCTAGTCAGCTTTGGGTCACAAAATGGCAAGGCTATGCATCCAAACTGTGTACACATTTCAGTATGTTCTACCTGTCTGTCTATATCATATGGGGCTGATTCTAGTTTATGCCTGTACTCTTTTATTATCTCAAATCCTTTTGTATTTAAACTTGGACCTATTGGGCTATCAGGTATTCCCATTATGTAACCACGGTTGTATTATTTGTCTGTCTTTCAAATATGTTTCTGTACCCCTTGCCCCCAGGATGCATCTGGAAAGGAGCAGTAGACTGCTCAGCATGCTTTCCTGGTTAAACGCTTAAATAAATAAATAGAAGGCGTAAAATAAAATTCAGTTTAACCCTTGCTCACTCTGAAACAAGCAGAATGCAGGCAGTTTGGGCAAAGGGAGAGTCAGAAAAGAGTTTCAAGGGATAGAGAATACCTACAAGTGGCCAAGATGTAGGTAGGGAAAATAATAAAGTGCAAGGCAGCATTAAGCAGCAGAAAAGAAAGAAGTAAACAGAGTAACATTGTTACAACAGATTTTAAAGCTTTTTAAAGGGAAAGCATCACTCAAACACAGCTCAAAGAAGCAGCAATCTTGTTTATTATTAAATCCCCATATTTCTTTTGTTTTAACCATTTTGGAGATTTGTTAAAACACTGAGGCTTAAACAGCAAAAGGGATGTTGGGGGGGGGGCACCAATATGACCCCTATTACAGTGACCATGTTGTGTTCAATTTTAGATTGCCTACCATAAGTAGTCACAAAATTGATTACAGGGTCTCTTGTCTGAACCCTATTCTTGACCACCAGTAATGTTGACCTGTCTGTATTTTTAGCTATTTCCCTTGCCTCATCAATCAGTCTGGTATTACAGTCTGTCTGTTGAAACCTGTCTGATGCTCTGCTTCTGCAATAATGATAAGCACCGAGGTCTGAATAAGTAAAAATAGATTAAATGTATCCAACAAAGGGAGGCAGGAGCTATCCAATGAGTTTGATGCCCGCAGGGCTTTATTCAACAACAGGGGTAGGATGACACGGTTACAGGAGGGTTAGACAGAACACTAATGAACATGAACAGTCAATTCTCATACAATGCTGCTAAATGGTTACTAAATCTCTATGAACTCAGGTTCAGAATAAAATAGCTAAATCATAGGCTAAAGAAAATAAATATTCTGAGGTGCACCTCAGCCTAGTGCCACTATACTCTACATTCTCCTAGAATCAATTATGGTATAGTAGTACAATATTCTATGTCACCTTTACTATTGCCTAAGGTATTGGAATAAAATACCTACCCCTTAGAAGACCTTACAGCCACTGACTTAGGTTAATTACGGCAATGTACATACAAAGTCACTACAGAGTCCAGTCATAGATGAAGTCTTCGTGTGCACCATCGAGTAGCGTTGGTAGCTACAGAAAATGAGGATGAAGCAGTTTCCTAGAACACTCAGAACATGATCCCAGCACAGACCTAGCTAAGGCCATTGGGATGGTGAGAGGTTTTTTTAGACAGACTGTATGTTTCTTGCCATTAAATCCACTCTCTCCAAGGCCACCGGCATAAAGGAACAAGAGGAACAGGTTCCTGGGATGAGCCCACTGGAGGGCTATCATAATCAAACTAGATGAAGAAGGCTCCCACTTTTGGGCCACCGAGGATGGAAGAGAACAAGGAAGATACTTGGTGATGAACCCACTGGAGGATTACCAAGGACTGGACGATGCTGTGGAACTTTTGATGCAACCAGGAACCCTGAGAATCTGAGGTGAAGATGGATATCTGATGCAACCATGAACCAGAAGAATCTGAGGTGAAAACGGATGATTCTGAAGTGTCAACACAGGAGATGGGAACAAAACAATAAAACTGCGGATATGTCCCACACTGGGCTTCAATAGACTCAACTTGTGGAGAATGACCAGGGGACACAGACAAAGTTCTTCCAGGACAAGCATACTCTTTGGAGGTTAGCCAGCTTCGGGACATCTGGATCAGGAACTAAGCAATGATATTGGAATGACAGAAGTGATGCACTTGGACTTCAGCGTACCCAACTTCCAACTGAGGAAAACAAGAAATGGCGGGTGCGACTTGCATGGGCTTCAATGCATTTGACTTTGGCGAACTCGACCTCGGCGAATGACACAAACTTGGTTGGGGATCTTCTGGCTGGACACCTTCTGGAGAAGCGAGATGTTGAAGGACGTCTTCCTCTGGGTAGAGACTGACTCCATAGGAGTCGAATGGCAGACAAAACCATAGAGCAATATCATGGAGGAAGACTGAGTCTATACCGATACACTGGCAACACTAAAGCTGGCAGATACACTTTCACACTACACCGAGAGAATTGTTCATTGCAGGGGCAATTCACCAAGGACAGGGGCAAATTAACTACGATCCAGGACAATTGTTCTCTTGCAGGGGCAATTTACCAGGAAGAGGGACAAATTACCAGAATCTGGTGCAACTGTTCTTTTGCAGGGGCAATTTGCCAGGAACAGGGACAAATTACCAGAATATAGGGCAATTGTTCTTTTGCAGGGACAATCTGCCAAGAACAGGGGCAAATTACCAGAATCCGGGGCAAGTTTTCTTTTGCAGCATCACATAACCAACGATCCAGGGCAATTGTTCATTGCAGTTGCAAATAACCACAATCCCAGTAACAACACAGTCTTGGTACTTTTCAATCAACACAACAGTTCAGATACACATTTCCATGAATGGACAGTCACTACTTAACGGTTGAGTGTTAAGCACCTTTCCTTTTTCGCTGATCCTTCACAAAAGTACTGTACTTGCAGGTCCCTTTTCTATCAGGATCTGGCTACCCCTTTGGAAACCTTTGGGGTGAATTCCATTTTCTGTTCTGGGCCTCCCTTACCCCAGTAGCTGCTGATCCCCTCTGACTCCTAAGGCCTGCTGACAGAGCCCCTCTGACTACTCAGCTCCTTTGATGGCTATGTTGCCCCTTACAATGCAGTGAGCCTGCAGGCAGCCCCCCCCTTTTTTTTGTGTTTGGGCTCCTCACTGTCCCTCCAACCACAGTGGACCTAAGGCTGCCCCTCTTTATTACCAAGGGGCCCTTTGCTGTCCCTCAACCGTCGAGCCTAACGTTGCCCCCTTTAAATGTCAGGGTCTGAATTGCCCTTTTAACTCTATAGGCCTGTTCAAGACCTTTCTGTAAATTCCTCCTCCTCCTAGTCCTGCCTTTATTCCACCCCCTCATGAATATTTAACAAATCCCATATGTGCCTCTATGGCCAGCCACTCCCAGTGGGCATTGCTAACCCCAAAACATTGAAAGTTATAGCTGGCCCTTCTCTCCCAGTCCTACGATAGTGCTTCAATGCCAAACAAATAAAATTTTAATTTTAAATACTTCTGGCGGTCCGCACTCTTCCTTTGTGCTGCCACCTGACTCACCGCCCAGGCCCAGGGTTAAGATATCTCCAGAGGGAGGAGGGAGGTACTTTAACAGTGGGAGGGAACCGCCGGGAGGCAGCAGGCAAAGCATCAGACAACTGGGGTCCTCTGAAAGGCCAATTACTTTTTCATTGTGATGTAGCTCTTCTCTGCCACTGATGAGGGACCGGAACACTCAGGGACACAAAAAAAATAAATAAATGGGGCTAAACACAGCCCAGACCACACGCAGGACTGTGATCTTTTGTCGGGGAATCGCCAGACATTCGACCGCATACGGAGCAGACACCACAGCAGGAGCAGCAATCTTCGCTGGCTGGAGGAGGGCACCATGCTGAGTCGACTGGACCGGCTTCTACACACACCAGGGAAACCCAGGGTCCTCGTCGCACTCTCTCGGTCCTCCATTCTCCACAGCCCAGCAGGAACTAACTCAAAAACAGCTTTCTTCCTTTGAAAAGGCACTCAGGGTTCTAGTTTTACAACCCTGAGCCCGTGCCCCAAGCCAATGGCCAGGTTTCAAACTAGGCACCACACTCTGGCCAGGGACAGAGGTCCCACAGCGTGAGTGCCCACTCTCATGCTGCCTGCTCTGGGAGGGGAGTGGAATGGAACAGAGCAAGCAGGTAGCAGAGAGACAGGAAAAGAAAACAATTGTCTTTTAAACAAAGTACCTTGCCTGATGATTCTTGGGGGGGGCGGGGACACTGCAAAGGGCTCCAAAACACTGCCCCTTTTACCCCACAACATCACAGGGACCTCTGGGGCACTCTAAGCCCCTCTAATTTTCTGTAGTGCCTCATTTACTCCCCCCCCCTTACTTTGGGGCACTACACTTTTCTTTCATTTTGATTTACTTTCCACAATGTAGTCTACTATATCACTACAGGTGTACCTTACCCTTAAGAATTGGGACTCTGGGGTATTTTTTATGATGTTTTGGATTTTGGGATTTTTTTATCATGTGATATGGGTGGCAGCTTGAGGCTAACAGTATCGTACTGTGGTCTGAAACTCTGTGATATAGTTTTGAATTGATAGTACCATCTTGTTTCCTGGATATTCTCAAATCCAGGAAATTTACTGCATTCTGACTGGCTTCTACTGAAAACCATAAATTTTGATTTGTATCTTTCATGAAGATAACAAAAGCATCCAGCTCTTCTCTACTGCCCTTCCACACCAAGATGCTGTCTTCTATAAAACACTTCCAGAGGTACAACCTATGGAAAAACAGATTGTTCGCAGGCTATAGATCATTTCTTTTTCCATCCCAAACATAGGATGGCATAATTGGGGATAAATCTAGCCCCCATAACCGCACTGTTTAACTTGTAGGTAATAGCAATCCTGGAACAGAAAGATGATAGACTGGAATACCAGTCGGACACATTCACAGATAAATTTAATGAAATTCAGTTCATAACCAGTGTGATTAATAAGCCAGTATCTCAAAGCTCCTACACCATCTCTACATTGAATGTTTGTGTATAATGCCTCTAAATCCATGGAGACCAGCCCCAATCATCCTCCATTTATTGACCCTCTAGGATGTCCAATATGTCCAATATGTCTACCATGTCTCTGATGTAAGATGGAAGCATTTTACAATGTTACTTTTATACTCATCCATGAATTGGGAGAGTGGCTCTGTTAAACTCCCTATACCTTATTGAGCATCCTGGATGGTCTTACATATATATATCTTTGGCAGTATATACAAGTTGGCTCTGATAGGATGTGCCACCTTAATGTACAGTAATTGCCCACATTTTCTGGGATTACACCTTCATGTACTGCTTCATTTAAAAATTGGTCCACCATTCTTTTAAATTCATTGGTCAGATTAGAAGGTAAAGGTCAAGGTCAATAGAAGTTTTAATTTTCTAATTGTTTCTTACATTCTGCGTGATATTTCTCCATGTGCATTATAACTAGGACCCCACCTTTGTCCACTCATTTATTTTTATTCTCCTGCCACTGCAACCTTGAGAGGCTGAGGTTTTTTGGCCACCTGACTTTCTTGCTTTACAGCCATCAAAGCACTCCCCATACTCTGCCTTTTTTTTTTTTACACTTTCTTTATTCTCCGTGAGGCTCGGGGCATCTCTCAGGAGTGCCAATGTGACTGCACCCTCTACTCCCCACCTGAAACCACCTCACCAGGGAGTGAGATTGCTGAGCACCCTTGCTCGAACCCTTAGGACCTTCCAGCCACCTGAATCATGAGGGCCTGTCCCGCCTCTTGGCAGCCTACCTGAAGTTAGAGAATTGGTCCCAGGGTAAGTCAAGGGGCTCGAGAGAATGGTCCAGCTTTGGGGACATGGACTGCAGCCTCTAGGGCCTCCATCACCTCCCCATAGTCCCTGGGGTTTTCCTACTTAAGTTGCCCCCTCAGAGCTTGGACGTGCAATGATGTCCCTGGCACTAATGTGCCAATGTCTGATGCAGCTCTGCCCACCATGTCTACAGCACTGCATGTTCCTTTTGCTGCCCCTGACCACCATCAGGGGCTGTCCAGGAGCGGTGCATACCCTGGATCCCTCACCAGGAAGGGAGAGTAGTCCTCTGGATGCTCAATTCTTTCCCTCCCCTGCCAACCCCCAGTGACCCGAGTCCACTTCTGAACTCGGGTCACTGGCATGGCACCTCCATTTCTCACATGGCAAAAGGACAGCATCTCTAGAATACTAAAATGATCAAACACAACAGCAACACTCACAAAAAGTTGTTGGATCATTTTGTTCCTTGCTTAGCGAGGAAGCGAGGGAGGGAGTGATCCCTCAACAACTGTATGTCACAGACTGCTTTTTTTCTTTATTGGCACAAATGTTCAATCGACATTTGCACTTTTGTACAGTACAGTACCTTCTTGATTCTAGTTGTCCCCTGCTGACCAATCCCTGCCATGCTGGCCACTTCAGTCCATAGGCACTGTGCTCTGCATGACTGCGAGTCTTCTACGATGACTACTATAGACACCATGCCCCTCCTGACTGCAATTCTCTTACAGTGACTTCCCGCTCACCATAGGTAGGGAGCCTGGGGGAACAGCGACCAGGGTGTTGGACTTAAGAGAGCTGACTTTGAGAGGATGGGGGAAATAGTGGCTGAGCACCTAGCCAAAATCCAGCCTGACATGGATGGTGACCAGAAATAGAAAGTAATCAAGCTAGGACTCACGGAGGCCACTAGTTCCTGTACCAGGACACAAAGCTAGAGGGCTAGGGTGAGAAAATTGAGTTGGCTAAGTGGGGAGGTGTTGAAAAAGGGGAGCGATAAAAGGACAGCCTTCAGGAGATTCAAGAGATCCAGACAGGGGGAGGATAGAGAGGAGTATCTGAAGAAGGCAAGGGAGGTGACCAGAGCAGTAAGAGCAGCCAAGGCTACCAGGGAGCTATGGGTAGCACAGGGCATCAAGGATGGAGAGGAGGAGTTGCAAGGATCAGATAGTACGGATCAGGATGGAGGGGGGTTCAGCAGAGAAAGGGCCAGAGCAGGCAGAGGTGCTAAATGAACACTTCTGTTCTGTGTTTACTTAGGAGAAGGATGGGGCACTGCCTCAGGGGTTAGGGAGGGTAGGCACAGGGGGAGGACAGATGGGAAAATCACAGCTGGCAGAGTACTAGAGTGTTTAAAGGCACTGCAGATGGATAGGGAAACAGGACCCGATGGTGTGCACCCTCAGGTCCTGAAGAAAATGGCGGAGGTCATGGCAGAGCCATTGGTAGACTTGTTCAGCACCTCTCTGCAAACAGGGTGCATCCCCCAGGACTGGAGGATGGCTCATGTGGTACCCCTCCACAAGAGTGGACCCACGGATGAACTGGGCAACTATAGACCAGTGAGTCTCACATCCGTTGTGAGGAAGTTAATGGAGAAATCCTCAAAGAGAGGTTGATAACATTTCTGGAAGGAAATGGACTCCTGGACAGCAAGCAACATGGGTTTGTCTCAGGCAGATCCTGCCAGACCAACCTTGTTGACTTTTATGAATGGGTGACTGGGGAACTTGACTGGGGCCATGCGGTAGATGTCCTGTATCTGGACTTCAGCAAGGCATTTCATTCAGTGCCACATGGGAGGCTGATTAGCAGGGTGGGATACCGGGGAGCAGGGTCAAAAATGGTAAATTGGATCAAGAACTGACTGCAGGGGAGACAACAGAGGGTAGCGGCGGGAGGGGAACTCTCAGCTCCAAGGGCTGTAACAAGCGGTGTACCACAGGGCTCAGTACTGGACCCGGTGCTGTTTTGTATTTACATTGCTGACATCTCACATGGCATTAAGAATCAGATAAGTCTCTTTGTAGATGACGTCAAGATCAGGGCGGTGGTGGATGAAAAGGCAGGGTGGCAGGGGTTGCAGGATGAGCTGGATAAACCGGAAGACTGGTCAGACATGTGGCAGCTGGGGCTTAATGCCAAAAAGTGCAAAGTCATGCACTTGGGAGCAAGGAACCCAAAGAGGTGTTACCAGCTGGGGGGTTCAGATAGCCACTACAGAGGAGGAGATAGATCTTGGGGTGATTATAACAGGTCAAATGAACCACTCAGCACAATGCAGGAAAGCAGCAGCTAAAGCCAACAAGATGCTGGGGTGTATCATTAGAGGAATCACCTCCAGGAGGAGGGAGGTGATCCTGCCTCTGTACAGGTCACGGGAGAGGCCACACTTGGAGTACTGTGTGCAGCACTGGCACCCATACTTAAGGAAAGATGTCAGACTACTGGAAGGGGTCCAGTACAGAGCAACTAGGATGATCCTGAGATTGGAGGACAAGCCCTACGAGGTGATGCTGGGGAAGCTTAACATGTGCTCCCTAGAAGAGAGGAGAGATAAAGGAGATATGATTGAGACCTTTAAATAAATTAAGGGCCTTAACAGAACAGGTATGGAGAGGATCTTTAAGTTGAGGGGAGGGAGAGAGGGACACTAGGGAGCTTGGTCTGATGTTGGGGGGTAGATTCAGGAGAGAAATGAGGAGGCACATTTTCATGGAGAGGGTTGTGTCTAAGTGGAATGCACTATCCAAAGAGGTAGTGTCTTGCAGGACAGTGGGTAGTTTTAAAAGGGGATGTGACTTTTTCTCTTCATTAATGGCACTCTTGGCACCATGGTCCTCCTTACCTATGCTTATTATAATAGCTGCCGTGGACCTGCAGTTTGGCCATTCAGCTGGATTTGTCAGAGCTTTCTCTGGCTCCAGAGCAGTCGATAACCAAAGTGGACCATCCTGTACTTCTTTGTCATCAATTACGGTCAGTCTCATCTTTACTGTTCATATATAAGTCTGTTTAAGGCAGTGAGAGTGCCTTGTTCATCTCCCGACCTGTAGTACAGTGAGAGTGTGCCCTGATATTAAAAAGTTGGACATATTTTAACCCTCCCCCTTTTTTTGTAGTGATAGTATTCAGGGGGTCAGAGAGAGTATTGAGACTTCTTCATTAACTGGTTCACTCTGGTGGTGTGAGGACCATTGGGGGCTGGAATTTCCGAATCTCCCAGCAATTAACTATGGTTTAAAGTTCTCTGGCTATTTATGCTCTGACTGTGACTAGTCTAAAACTGCAGGCCAGGCCTGGAATATTGGGACATTTTGTGTTTATTTTATTGATTTTATATACAGTTTTTCAGTTGGGTATAAGTTTGCTTTGTTATTAGGATAATTTTGTTCTTAGTTTATGGCTATTTACTTGGTTACAGATTTTATCTAATCCTTCTCCCCTCTTAAAGTGATAGTTGAGGGATTTATAGTTTTATTTCTACAGTGATTTTGTTTTGTGATTATACTTAGTAGATTGTACAGTTTTATTTGGGCTACTGAAATGTGTTGGAGGCCTGCCCCTATGGTTGTGTGCTATTCATCCTCCTCCCTTCACGCCCTCTGCCCCTTTATCTCCCCCCCCATTGCAGTTTACAACCTACCAGCACTGTAGAGCACTAGGCATTGCTCGCCAGGGGGGAGAGGAGTCAGGAGGTGTGAACAGTGGAGGGTGAATGAACGGGGCAACACATTGGGGTTGTGAGATCCAGGAGACACCCTGGGGCAAAATGGAATCCAGACTGTGGTCCTCCATGTCTGGTCTCCATACCCAAGGGCACCACCAACTTTGGTGGGCAGGTTGCTTGGATGGCCCTGGAAGTCCATTCAACTCGAGCAGTGTTATGCAATGCCAGGTCCATCAAAAACAAGACTGAAATTATTGCAGTACTTGTCAGAACAATGGACCTGGTATGTGTCACCGAGACCTGGCTGGACGAGAACTCTGGCCCCATATTGTAGGCTGCAACTCCAGCCGGGTACACAGTGATTCACAGCCTGAGATTGGATCATTGGGGGGGGGGGTTGCAGTCTGTTTTAAGACTGAACTGGGCCTCACAAGTGTACCGGTTGAGGACGCCCAGTCATTTGAATGTACTGTGGTAGCAGGTGTAGGTTGTAGGATCGCCCTTATCTACCGTCCACCCGGGGATGAGAAGCAGTTTTTCAGGAAGTGGCGGAATTTGTGACCGATATGGCGTTTGATTCACCCAGGCTGATGCTCCAGGGTGACTTTAATGCATGGGATGATGACGAACTCTTGCAATTTGGTTAGTACTTCCTTCAGTTGATGACATCTCTGGGCCTTACACAGATTGTTTCTACTGCTACCCATAAACACGGTCATTCTCTTGACTTAGTTTTTCTCCTGGGGATTGAAGCCTTGGATTTGGGGGTGGAACCAGTCGGATGGTCCAATTACTACACCGTGTGGTTCAGTTTTTGTGCCTCCCTTCATAAGCCTACTCCTGTGGAGATGGTCAGGTACTGCCCTTTACGAGATGTAAGCTCTGAAGGCCTGGCGGCGGTGCTTGACCTATCAGTCCTTCCATTGGCAAACAATGACCCAGAAGCCCTAGTGATGGCCTATAATAAGGCCATACCTATGGCCCTGGATGTCATTGCTCCTGTCCATGTTTGTCCTCTCTCCCTTTGCCCTAAGTCCCCTTGGTTTCATGGGTCCTTGAGGGAGATGCAGCGACTAGGATGAAGGTTGAAGTATTACTAGTGGAGATCCTCCTTCGATGTTGATCACCTTAGATTGGTGGATGATTATCAGGCCTATCAATCCGCAATCACCCATAAGAAGGCAGAGTTCTTGTCTGGGGAGATTGCGGCTGCTTAGAACTGACCAGCTCAGCTTTCTCGAACCATGGACAGACTGTGCAACCCAGCCTGTCTACAGGTCCAAAAAGGGTTTTTGCAAGTTGAGTGTGAGGAGCTTGCTTGATTCTTTGTAGCTAAGGTGGTTGACATCAGGGTGGAACTCCAACCGGCACGCTCTGTAGGCATTGCTTTGAACCGGTGGTTGGTCACTGCCACTCAGTTTTCCTTGAGTACCTTCAACTGGCCGGAATTTTTGAATATCTTGCGGATTGTCCAGGGTATGCACCCTGCATGCTGTAGTTTGGACCCAGTACCAACCACCCTGATTTTGGGTTGTAGTGACACCTTTGGTCCAGTCCTAACACAGATAGCCTAATGCTCCTTGGAAACAGGTGAGTTTCCTAGCTCCCTGAAGGAGGCGGTGGTGACACCTCTCTTGAAGAAAGCTTCTTTGGACCCAAACTGCCATGCGAACTACAGACCAATCTCGAACGTCCCTTTTATGGGTAAGGTGATCAAGAAAGTAGTAGCCGTACAACTGGAGAACCATTTGACCATCTGTGATATCTATGAACATCTCCAATCTGATTTTCAAAAGAGGCACAGTACTGAGATGGTGCTGGCTCAGGTGCTCAATGATCTTCTGATGGCAAGAGATCAGAAAAAATGCTCCATCTTGGTTCTTCTAGGTCTCTCTTCAGCATTTGACACTGTGGATCATGGGGTTCTGCTTGATCGCTGGAGGTTGATCTGTGGCCTTTCAGGTATGGTCCTCAGGTGGTTTTCATCTTTCCTCACCAGAAGAACTCAGAGGGTGGTGTCAGGGATTTATTCCTCTGACCCAGTTCCGTTATCATGTGGGGTCCCTCAGGGGTCAGTGCTGTCCCCCATGTGGTTTGCAGTGTACATACTACCTCTCGGAGAAATTATAAGAAGGTATGGGCTGAAGTTTCACTGCTATGCTGATGATACCCAGCTCTACCTTTCTTTTGTGCCTGACCAGGTTAGAGCTCTCTCAGTATTTAATGACTGCCTCACATAAATCCGGGAGTGGATGAGTTTGAGCTGGTTGAGGTTGAACTCAGAAAAAACTGAGGTGCTGGTGGTGGACCCGGGTTGCCGGATAGGGGGGCTGGGGATGGGTTCACCCTCAGGACTATTTCTTGGGGGTTTGCCACTCCCAACCTCCAAACAGGTGCTAAAGCTGGGGGTAATTTTTGATGAGGGACTGACACTGCATTCATAGGTGTTGACTGTCATCAAATCCTCTTTTTACCATCTGAGGAATATCTCCAGAGTTAAGCATCTTGCTCCGTCCGGTGACCTGCCTACATTGGTTCACGCCTTTGTGTCCTCACGCCTGGATTATTGCAATGCTCTATACCTAGGACTACCGGGGATTGATGTTCGCTGCTTTCAGCTGGTGCAGAAAGCGGCGGTCCGGTTATTGACAGGAACCTCTTGGTCCTGTCATATTTCTCCAATGCTGTGTGAACTGCACTGGCTGCTGGTACAGTGGCACATCACCTTCAAAGTGGGACTTCTGACTTATAAAGCCCTACACGGACAGGGCCTGGACTACCTGAAAGAGCTTCTGGCCCCTTGCTGCCCTGGGCAATTGCTCCGCTTGACTGACGAGGGGTTTCTAGAGATTCCAAGGGTTTGTTTAAAATCTTCTGGGGACTGGGCATTTATACTGCGGCCCCTACCCTCTGGAATTCTCTACCCCGTTGGTTACGTGAGTGCACGACCGTGGAGAGATTTAAACAGGCTCTTAAAACCTTTTTATGGACTCAACCATTTGGGGAATAATCTGATTATTGTTTTCTTGTTTTATCTGTATTTTACAACATTTATAATATATGTGATTTTGCGCTGTAACTGTTTTAACTTTTTTGTGAGGTGCCTTGGCAATTGAAAGGCACCATATAAATAAAAATTGATTGATTGATTGATTCTCGGGAGGATTGGAATACGATTTATTGTAATGGGCTTGACAGATCTGGTTCTCGTTGTCTAGTGCTCTCACAAGGGCAATTGGCCCTTCTAGATTTAATCGACTATCTTTGCCTGTTAGATCCATGGCGTACACTGAACCCTGCCCAGCAGGAGTATTCATTTCACTTGCTCCCCCATAGCACCTTCTTAAGGATTGATTAATTTTTGTTGGGGATTGAGCATCTTCCTGGAGTCTTGTCCTGTCATTATTTGGCCAAAGCAGTATCTGACTGCCATCCTATTTTACTCCACTGAAGCTTTTCCCCTTCTTTGACCCAGGACAAGGTTTGGTGCCTTAATGGTCAACTGCTCAAATCCAACTACTTGGTCCAACATATCCAGCACTTCATAACTTCCTTCTTGGACACTAACTCACCTTCCTCCCCTAAACTGAACTTCCTTTGGGGGCATTGAAATGTTCTCTCCCCTGGCAAGTTTATCTGCCTGACATCTAACTGGAAAAGAACATCCTCACGGGAACTGTCCTTCATTTTAAATCAGATTAGGGCACTGGAAAGGCAACTTTCCTCAACCTCTTCTCAATCTGATTGGGAATGCCTAGAAATCCTTTGGTCAAAATAAAACTCCCTGTTGGGAGAAAGGGCAGAACATCTAATTTTGCATGCTAAAGTCAAATATTTCTATTAAGGAGAGAAGGCTGGGAAACTTCTGGCCTGGCGCCTAGATACACAGACTGCAGGCAGGATTGTTTCTTCCCTTCGCAGTGACTCAGGTCAACTTCTCACCTCCCTTCAAGACATAGTAGCTCATTTTCAGGATTACTATCAATCCTTGTATAAGCCACCTTCCTCCCCCTTCTGTGTGACTCATTTTGAGACTTTTTTGCAGGACATAGACCTTCCTCACTTGGATACCCTTCAGGCTGAACTTTTACAAGCCCCCTTGACCATATCTGAGATTCTGGCAGCTATCGATTCCTTACCACTTGACAAAGCTCCGGGCCCAGATGATTACACCTCCAATTTCTCTAAAACTTTCAAACATCTGTTGGCACCAGTACTCCTCGATAACTTTCATTACATTTTTAAAGAGGGTCTCTCCAACCTTTCCCTTACTGAAGACACTATTGTGGTGCTACCAAAGCCCAGTAAAGACCCCTTGTTGGTTTCAAACTACCAGCTGAGATCCCTTATTAACTTTGATTTTAAAATTCTTGTGAAGGTATTGACCAGCAGGTTAAACCAGGTTTGGCACTCGCTTATCAGTCAAAAGCAAGTAGGTTTCATGGCAGGAAGGCTTTCCGCAGACCACCTGCGTATACTTTCCCATCTCATTTCTGCATCCAGGGATTCCAGCATTTCATCAGTGCTGGTCTCCCTGGATGAGAAAAAGCGTTCGATAGGGTCTCATAGGACTACTTGTTTCACTTACTGCCCAAATTTCATATCCCCTCAACCTTCGTTCAGTGAGTCCAGGTGTTCTACTCTTATCCTTTGGCCCGCATTATTTGCAATGGTGCATTGTCCATTCCTTTTCATTTGTATCAGGGCACCAGGTAAGGCTGTCTGCTTTCATCCTTTCTTTTCAACTTATTTCTCCAGCCGTTAATTAGAATGCTCAAAATTTCCCCTCAGTTCTCGGGCATTTCTATTGGATCTCATCAGTATCAACTTTCAGTTTATGCAGATGGCATCCTTCTCCGTGTCAATTCACCTTCCTTGTCCTTGCCTGCTGCCCTGGATATTATTACAGCTTTGGTTCTCTATCTAACTATAAATTAAACCTGACTAAGATGGAAGTGATGCAGCTCAACAGTGTTACTTTGCGGGCCGAGGTGGAGCACCTGGGGTTGGTCTGGACAGGGGATAAATTGAAATATTTTGGTACGTATATAAGTACATCATCATCCAAAATGAAACAATACACTCTAGATGTAATAGTCAGTTGTATACGAACGGATCTGCAGTGCTGGGCTCTTTTGCCTATTTTGCTGTGGGGCCGCTTAAGTATCATAAAAATGAATGTCCTGCCACGATTACTTTACCCATTACAAATGCTTAATTATGCCCTTTCAAAGTCCTTGTTTACTCAACTTGACAGAATTATCTCCTTTTTTAAATGGCATGGTAAGATCCCTTGTAGAGTCCTTTTCAAGCTCAGACGCTCCAAGGAGTGGGGAGGTCTTCAGGTACCCAACTTTTACCTTTATTATTTGTCCATTTATTGTTCCAGGTTCTTCCAATGGCTTAGACCTTAACCTGATAATGAATCCTGTACCTATAACCCATTGTAGTTGGAGATAGAATGGTATCTCTGTTCCCTGCATGGGCCGGATGTCCAATCTCTTCTCTACAATCCCCTTAAAAAACTCCCCAGACCATTACATGGATCTCCTATAGAAGTGTCAATAAGGTTGCATTTACAGTTTTGTGCTTTGATTAAGCTTCAGCCATACAAAGACATTTCTCAACCCATAGTTGGCAATCCCAATTTTAAGATAGGGGGATGCATCCTCACTACTTCCTTCTGGCCTTTTGTCGAGGCAGATAAGGTAGCTGACCTCATATCTGATTGAAAACATTGGACCTTCCAGGAGGCCCGGATCATGTATCACTGGCCTTCCTCTATATGTTTTAAATATTTCCAGCTCACCCATATGCTTTTACATCACTTCGGCACCAGTCATTGGGAAAATCTTTATCAGACTCAGGTCCTCTCACTGGTCTCATTGATTCCCCGTTCTCACATCATTTCCTGTTATTATCATCAGTTACTAGACTTTCTAGCCAAGATGGGGGGGTGGCAATCATTTTATTACTGGGACCAGGCCTTACCCCATCCAAACTCTCCTTGTAACTGACCACGTATTTGGCAACGTTTGCATAGATACATTAAATGGATCTGTTTGCTAGCTACTTTGGCCAGTGTTTTATCTGCACTTATTTACATAAAGGAATGATTAAATCAATCCATGGAGTCTTTGTTCTCTGTCTGGAGTGTGGGTGATGATCTATTTACTTTAATCCATACATTAAATGGGATAGATACTGTCTCCTTCAATTCCAGGTTTTGCACAATCTTTTTTACACCACTGATAAATTACACAAAACGGGTAAACTTCCCCTCCAATATCTGCTCCAGATGTAATAAGGAACCTGGTACTCTACATTCTTTGGTCCTGTGAAAAAGTTACTCCTTCTGGACTGCCAACCAGTCATGTTTGGATCCTATACTAGGGCTGGCTGAAGCCTTTCTCCCTGAAGTATGACTCTTGGGAGACTATGACAGTAATCTGTTTGGTAATCAATGGTTACACATGTCCCTTATTACAGTATGTGCAAAGAAGGTAATAGTAAGACATTGGCTTGATCAAAGTATCCCTTCTGTAACCGAGTGGGTTCGGGAAATTCTATTTGCTTTACAGGCAGAGCAGATCATTGCTAGTCTGCCACACAGGACTCCCACCTACCAGAAGATCTGGGAAACTCTGGATACTTCACTAACCATATAATCTTTTCGGTTCATCATATGTTCCAAGGCAAGCCCAGTTTCTTATTTTTTATGCCACCCTGTCTTTAACTTGCCTTTTTCGGTTACCGTAAGTACATCTAGTTACAGCTCTGTTATCCCAATATCCCTGTCACAGGTCCTGGTTCTACACAGTTCGATATCCTCTGGTGGTGGAGGGGAAAGGGTTTGGATGGGGAGATCGGGGTGGGGGATTTTTCATTTGAGGGGCCTTATTATTTTTTATTATTGTGCCTTTGCCTTCATGCTGGTATCAGTTCCATACAATGTAACTGTACCTGTTATGTTAGCCCTGCACTTTATGCTTGTTGCTGGTTGGGATTGGTGGGTTCCTTTTTTATTTTTTGTCTGGGGGGTTATTGTTGTATGCGTTATCTTTTTTGTGTTACTCAATAAAGCATATTCAATCTGAAAAAAGGGGATGTGACAGAGTTGGGGGGGCACTGTGAAGGGGGAAGGGAGGGAGGGCAGCTGCAAAATAAGGGCTTGCTACCTGCACACTCGAGCAGACGTGATAGACCACATGGCTTTAATCTGCTGGCAGTTTCGTATGTTCGTACAAAAAAGCTCTTCAATTTGCGGTTAGGAGAAAAATTCAATGTACCTCTGAACTGCACTCATTTCAAACAGTGCCAGTCTCCTGACTGTGCTCTTGCAACCTTGCTGTCTTCGAGCAAAAGTCCCCCATTAAGAAAAGACACTGAGCCTTGTAAGAGAGCTGCTGCACAAAGAAAATCAATAAAAAAAGAAAGCTCTACTTGGATAAATTGAGCTGGGGATCGGGGGGAGGAGCAACAATGAAAAAAACAGTAATCAAAAGCAGAAAGAAAGTTCAGCACACTAGAACCATCAGCATCCTCTACTGACAACTGTACCAGTACCAAGACTATTTTACCACATAGTGCATTTCTAATCATTGCTAGTACTTTGTAAGTAATTTTTTGACATTTTTTAATTATTTTGTAAAAATGTCAAAAATAATCCATTTTCTAAGTGCAATAATACCCTCCAGGGTGGGTGGTATGGGCTATACTGGACCTTCCAGGGGTGATAAGGATCTCCACCTGTGGTGTCAGGCCTCATATGCCCCTGGGAGGTCCGATATAGCTCAATACCACCCACCCTGTTGATTATTATTGCTTACTTAATCCACAGTGGAGCAGCAGGTAAACAGCAAATAATCCAAATCAATCCACACATACACCCCCAAGTCAACAATTGGTCTTGAGGGCCATCACTTCTCCTGCCTTCCCCAGAGCTGGAACCCACAGAATCACCAGCTCTTCGATGGTCATGAGGGCCATCGCTTCTCTTGCCCTCCCTGAGCTGGAACCCACAGAATCACCAGCTCTCTGGTGGTCACGAGGGCCATCGCTTCTCCTGCCCTCCCCCAAGCTGGAACCCACAGAATCACCAGGTATAACGCTGGCCAGAGAGGAGCGCCAGCTTATTTTCCTCTGCGTGTGTGTTTGTGGAAGAATGGACTATGGCTTTTGGTGCTAGTTCAAAATGGACCCTCTGCTTCTAACCATCAGCAGAGCAAAGTAAATAGTTTAATTATACCTGCCAACACAAAAATGCAGTGTTTCACCCCTTTTTACAGGGAGCCTTAAGAGACCTTTATTTGCATTTCTGCAGAATTAATTAACTTTGTAGCTGCTTACCCCAGTGTGGCTGGGCACTTTAATTTAATTACAAAATTAACTGTGTAGCTACTAACCCCAGTGTGACTGGGTACTTGAATTAAAATTCCAGCCTGTCATTTTATGCTGTTTCCAGAGTTCTGGGCATTGTTTGAGAGTTCTAATATTGTGTAACTGCTAACTACTGAGCGGCTTTTTACACGCTTTGCTTGTGTTCTATACAGTTTAAAGATGTAATGTGCCCACAGCCTAAATTTGTCATCCCCATTTTTAATGGTGTGCCAAATTAATAATGCTAGTCCTGCAGAAATTTGCTGCTTAACACGCCGCAATGTGGGACCAGAGTTGTAACTTGTAACACCAAATTATAGCAGTTAAATTCGACCCAGGACTGGAGTTCTGACTCTAACTCTAAAATCCTGCTATTAAATTCGAATTAAACTCACAGTAGGGAAAGATGTGCTTCTTGCATCTAAATCTGTGATTGCTGGGCAGCCCCACCTCCTTCCTGTTTGATAAATAATCAGAGCCTTCTGTTTTCTCCTCAGCTCTCCGGTGGTCATGAGGGCCATCGCTTCTCCTGCCCTTCCCTGAGCTGGAACCCACAGAATCTCCAGGTACAACACTGGCCAGAGTGGAGCACCAGCTTCTTTTCCTCTGCGTGTGTGTTTGTGGAAGGCACTGCCCTTTTATATAGGCAGTATCATGTGTGGTTGATTAACCAATCAACCCACTTTTCCATTTGCAGATTATCTGCTATTACCACTAGTGGCCACCTCAGGCCACTCCTGCTCTCTAAACCAAACAAACACCATGCTGCCTCTATCCTTAACTATAATTTGCCTACTTACAACTTTAGCGTCCCTCCCACCCTTCTCCTACCCAGAATCACTGCCCAGCCCCTTAACAATCAACATCATGGTGGCACCACCACACCACCTCCACCATTGGGCAGCCCCCAAAAGTTCTCCTATATAATTGGTCTTTGGGGCTTCCATCCTACCTCCCTCTTTTCACGCTGGGCTGACAGCAATAAATTTCACTGCCCAAGCAACTCATCGCAAACTTCCCAGCAACCTTCTGCCTACTGTAAGCCACAATGAGCCACGCTTAAAACAAAACTGCTGTTAACATTACTGCTCCTCCTAACTGGGGATGTCAAGCTAAACTCTGGACCATGCCCCCACCTGTCACAACCCCCCCTTCTCTCCAATTACTCCAGGGCTTTAAAATAGTGCACTTAAATATACGTAGCATCCTGCACAAATTTACCTCACTACAACTAATTGCCCTATCTCTGAGTCCTGATGTTTTTGATTATCACTGAGATCTGGCTGAAGCCCCACAACCTGGATGCAGAATTACCTATCTCTGGCTACTTCATCATTCAGCATGACTGCCTGGGTGACAAAAAGGGATGGGGCATCACCATGTTCATCTCCTCCCAGCTCCAGTTCACCCCAGTCCCGCTTTCCATGCCCACGCTGTCCATAGACACCCTGCTAATCAAAATCTCACTTCCCCACTCAATTCTCTTATTTGTAGCAGGGTCCTACTGCTCCCTAGACACCCCTTTGACCATCATTTTGGACCACCTGGGCACCCTAATATCCATCGCATCAGGAGGAGAGCTCCATATCCTTGGGGACTTCAACTTGAACTGGCTCTCCAGTGCTAGCTTAAAGCTCCGTAGCCAAGTGCCTGCAGTGAACCTGTCTCAGCATATCAGAACCCACTCATCTGAACCACAAATCCCAGACCCATTCCCACTTGTACTAGGGCCTTACCTCACACCCCCATCAGATACTTGACCCTGGACTCCTACCGGACTCTCTAAGCGATCACCACATGATTTACATGCTAAGGAAAATATTCAGACCCAAGGCATCTCCTCCACGAAGTCTACTCACTAGGTCCTATAAATCCCTTGATCTTACAGCGCTCTTAAATGACCTGACAAACGTAGACTGGTCCTTCATCCCCGGGGCAACCTCTATTGACTCCGCCCTGTAACACTTCATGTCCAGATTCCTCGCTGTCTGGGACTACTATGCGCCACTCACATGGGCTCAAGTAATGGGGTGCCCACCTGTCCTGGACCATCGCCAATCTTATGAAGCATCTCCAAGCCAGGGACCGAGCCTGGAAACTATACAAGACATCCGGCACTGACACGGCTCTTCAACACTACCGCTCATTTCGGAATGCCTGTACTAGGCTTACTCGACAGGCCAAAGCCAACTATTTCAAGGCCTCCTTCCACACCAACTTAAATCACCCAGTGAAGTTTTGGAAGACAAATCACTCTTCTCCCCTCCTGCCCAGCCTCCCACTCCAGCCCTGGATGTAGCGGGATCCATCGTCACTGAACCGAGTGAAGTGGCCACAGTTTTTAACACCTTTTTCACAAACTGCTTGTCCTCACAGAACATAGAAACACAGAAACATAGACTTTGATGGCAGATAAGGACTGCTTGGCCCACCTAGTCTGCCCATTTCCCTACCTAGAGGATAAGCTGCAGATCCTATTTAACCAACAGCCTATTTCTTCCTACCTCCCACAAAAATTGCCTTATGTATGTCCCATGCATTCTTGAATTCTCCCACAGTTTTAGACCCCACAACCTCCTCAGGAAGGCTGTTCCATGCGTCCACCACCCTCTCTGTGAAAAAATACTTCCTCACATTCCCCTAAGCCGTCCCCCATCTTCAAATTGTGTCCCCTTGTTCTTGCACATCTCTTTTTCTGAAAGATGCTACCCTCTTGGACCTTGTTGATTCCACTGAGGTTCTTAAATGTTTCTATAATGTCCCCCCCCTCCTTTCCTCAAGGATATACATATTAAGCTCCTTTAGCCTCTCCTTGTATGGCTTCTCTTGCAGACCCTGCACCATTTGAGTTGCCCTTCTCTGAACTGCCTCCATCCTATCTATGTCCTTGCGGAGATGGGGTCTCCAGAACTGGACGCAGTACTCCAGATGGTGTCTCACCACTGTCTGTACAGGGGGATAACAACTTCCTGTTTTCTGCTGGTGATGCCTCTCCCTATTCATCCCAGTATCCCCCCAGCCCTCTCTACCGCCTTCTCACATTGCTTGCCAATCTTAAGGTCATCTGATATGATTACCCCCAGGTCCTTTTCCATTTTTGTTGTTGTTACTACCTCCCCCCATTATGTAATCTTCCCTTGGTTTTGTTTCTCAGGTGCATTCCTTCGCACTTCTTTGCATTGAATCCAAGCTGCCATACTTCTGACCATTCCTCCAACCTTGCCAAGTCCCTTCTCATCCTTTCCACGCCTCCTTGTGTATCAACCATGTTGCAGATCTTTGTGTCATCTGCAAAGAGGCATACTTTTCCTTCCAGTCCCTCTGCAATGTCACTTATAAAGACATTAAAAAGGACTGAACTCAGTACTGAACCCTGCGGTACCCCACTAGTAACCCCTCTTTCTTCAGAGTGGACTCCATTTACAATTACCTTCTGTGTCCTGTTGTTCAGCCAATGTTTTACCGAGGCTACCAACCTGGGACCCACTCCAAGGCTGGTTAATTTGACTACTAATCTTTTGTGTGGGACTGTGTCAAATGCCTTGCTAAAGTCTAGGTAGGACATGTCCACAGCCCCTCCCTGGTCTACTACTTTGGTCACCCAAAGAAATCAATTAGATTCATCTGACATGACCTTCCTGCTGTGAACCCATGCTGCCTTGGGTCCTGTACCCCACTGGCCTCTAGGTACTCAACAATTCTTTCCTTCAGAAGTGATTCCATCACTTTCCCTACCACAGAGGTCAAACTGACGGGTCTGTAGTTTCCTGCCTCTGTCTTGCTCCCACTTTTGTGAAGGGGAATCACATCAGCCTTCTTCCAGTCCTCAGATACCACACCATCCTCCCATGATTTGTTATAAAGGGTAGTCAGTGGTGTCACTAGTTCTCTGCTTAATTCTTTTTAGAATTCTGGGCTGAATTCATCTGGCCCCATTGCTTTGTCCATCTTCAGTTTTAGGGTTCTTTCAGAACCCTTTCTTCTGTGAAAGGACTGGGATCGGCCCCACAGGTGCTTCTGTTAATTGGATTAGGCACCTCCCCCACTTCCTCTTTTGTGAATACTGAACAGAAGTATTCATTCAGTATCCCTGCTTTTTTACAGTCACTCTCTGCCCACCCACCATCCATTCTATTCAGCCTCGCTATCCCTCCCTTTGTCTTTCTATGCTCCCTGATATACCTATAAATGGTTTTATCCCCCTTCTTAACCGAGTTGGCTATCTTTTCCTCAGTTTGTGCCTTTGCTATTCTGACTACCCTCCCTCCTTCCTTCCTTCTGCCTTAACTGGTACAGTTCTCTGTCCTGCTCCTTCTGTGTTTCCTTATACTTCCTAAATGCTATCTTTTTCTCCCTAACCTTCACTGCCACTTCTCTCTTGTCCTCTCTCCCACTCCCTCCCCATGCATTCACCCCCATCCACCCCACCCCCACCTCCAGCCTCCTGCTTCTCCTTTCACCTAGTTACCCCATCTGAAGTACTAAAAGTCCTGTGGACACTAAATCCCTCCAAAGGTAAATGCCCCTCGGGACTGTACTCCAAAATCCTCTACTTATCAGCCCCTGCCATCGCCAGCCCTCTGGCCTCTCTCTTTAACCTGTCTTTCTCTCTTGCATCAATCCCATCTTACTGGAAACATGTCATTCCCCTCCTTAAAGGTGGTGACCCCTCCTCCCCGGGCAACTACTGTCTCATCTCCCTTCTTCCCATACTAGCCAAAATCCAGGAGTACCTTGTTCTGTCACAACTCTCCTCCTTTCTTGACTCCTCTTGCTTCTTCTTCACACCTTACCAGTCTGTATTTAGGAAAACACTCTCCACCATCACCTCCCTACTAAGGCTCATCGACTCCATCCTCACAGGAACGGATAACGGTCACACCACCTCAGCCATTTTTGTTGACCTTGCAAACACCTTCAACACTGTCTCTCATGCCCTTCTCCTATCCAAGCTTTACCTCGCTGGCCTCTCAAGAGCTTTCACCAGCTGGTTCCAATCCTACCTGGCAGGCATGTCCCAATCAGTCAGAATTGGCTCTTACACATCTGACTCCCTCCCTGTCACCACCGGGTCCCTCAAGGTACAGTCCTTGGCCTGATACTGTTTTCCATCTTCCTAAATGACCTGTCCTCGGCCTGCTCACATACATCCATTCACTTGCACGTGGACGATACAGTACTGTATGCATCAGGCACCTCCTCTTCTGAAGTGGCATCCAGACTCCAGCAGGACGTCAGTGATGTTCAGCTCTGGTTTTGCTCAAATCAGCTTTTTCTTAATCCCAAGAAAACAGTCTCCCTAACCTTCAGCATGAGGCAGAGACTCTCCCAGCTCCCATCCATCATCACTTTCCACACCTTGGATGGGTCTCCCCTGGAGGCTTGCACCTCCTTCAGATACCTTGGGGTCTGGCTGGACAAGCACCTTGACTTTTCAGCACATATTGATGCTATCCACAAGACACTGCACCCCAAGCTGGGCACCTTATATGGCAACAGTGGCTGCATCTCTCTGCAAACACACAAGGCAGTTGTACAGAAAATGATCCTCCCTATATGTGACTATGGGGACATAGTCTACAGTGCTGCTCCTAAGTCCTCCCTAGCCAGACTGAACCCTCTCTTCCACTCCTTCTGTTGCTTTGCCCTGGACTGCCCTCCCACAACCCATCACTGTGGCCTCTACGGGGTCTTAGACCTCCCCTCACTCCGGGATTGGAGACAGGCCCACTGTGCTAGGATAACAGTGAAATTCTGAGCCCAGTCCCTGCCTCCTTACCTCGCGTCAGCCCTAACAGCTCAAACTCTGCCTGCATACTCGCTCAGGAATACAGACTCCTGGCTTCTTTATGTCCCACATATCTCCACCTCTACAGGCCAGGCAGCCTTCAAATACTACATGCTTAAACTATGGAACTCCCTGCCTGAAGACATTCGGCACACTGCCAACACACAGCATCTCAACTCTCTCCTCAAGGCACACTTCTCCTCCACCTGCACATGCACCTAGCACCACTGGTGACCAAGTGTCTCGCTCTTCTCCAAATTTCTGACCACTCAATGAGTTGCACTCTGGCTCCATACTGAAGTGTTCGCAGACCTCTACCCTCAGCTGCAATAATGTTTCTGTAAATGTTCTCTGCATGCTGCTCATAGATGACTGTACCTGTATGTGTTCTCTGTATGCATTTCTATTGTATATTCTCCTCTACCCCCCCACCCCCAGGATGCATCTGGAATCGAGCGTTATCCCCCTCAGTATGCCTTCGTGGTAAAACTTTCAAATAAATAAATAAATTATCAATATATATGCTTTTACAATGTCTTATTTTGGAGGAGCATAGAAACAAATGGCTAACTCCTTGTCTGCTTCTTACTTTTAGAACCTCAAAAAGTAACAGAATACGCTTTCTGTTGAATAATTCAAAAGTTGTTTTATTTTGAATTCAAATGCTATGTATTACTTTTAATAGTGACATTTGCCTTAGCTGCTACAATATTGTACAAGGCATGGAACTGTCATTAAATGTAATAATTATTTCCACTGTCTTCCTTCTTTTCTTAAATATTCATACTGTAAGAATATTCTTAAATAACGTATGTTGTTTAATATATGTTAAAAACATTGTGTACTATCTTTTTATGACTGTCCAGCCAATAGGCTACGGATTTTTTTTTAACAATAAACTTGAACTGTGCATTCAGGCTTGTGCTGTCTGTTTGTGCTGTTGTATCTCATCCGTGGATGCAGGTCTGTGTGATGTGTGTGGTCACCACAACCTATGTTACCATACTGTACCCTGTAATGGTTGGGTCTGTGGTATGTGAGGGCCTGATGGAGTGCTGATGTGTAGAGCAGGTGTGGTATTGTGTTGGTGGGTAATTCAGGGGCACTTGTGGGGTGTGTTGTGGGTCAACGTTTGTGGGAATTGATGAACTGCATTGTTTGTGTCAGCAGGGATCATTGCACTGCTGGTCTTATATGTTGTATCCCATGTCAGCATAGTCCTCCAGACCAGAAGAATGACCTCAGAATACTGTGACAACTCAGGCTTCTGAGGAGGGAGACAGGCCATTTACATGATGTGGCTCCATAGACATTTCTTGCCACTGTATGCCTATGCTGTTTTGTTGCCTGTGAGTCCTCATTCTTAATGTATCATCGCCTATGTGTTCCTCCAGCGACAGTTCCTCTTCCTGTGCCTCATCTGATGATGGTTGTTTGTACCCTGTTATGTACTCTACATAGTCAATGTTGCTGTGGCATGTAGTGCTGTGTGCAAGAGCACCATGCATGTGCTCACCTGGCATGATGTACATTCCATCTTCCTCTTCATACAATGTTGTTTGGGACAATTTATTGGCCACCATGTCTTCCACAGGAGCCATATCATGGGGTGTTGGGTGGGGGATCACCACAGGCTGCATTCATGGACAGTCTGGATAGTCATACCTGTTCCAGCTTACATTTCACATGTGTTCTCAGGTCCTCCCCCCCCCAACACACACTTTATCACCTACAAGGATCTGGGGATAGACCCATAGGCATTTACTGCCTTCTGTGTGCTGAGCCCAATTCAGACCTTCTCTTGTGGAGTCTGTAGGAAGGCCCCATATAAGATGTAGTAATATGGCTGAATCTCTGTCACTGTCACAACAAACTTGTCAGGGTGAAATTCTAGCCTTAGTACCATCTGGTGCCAGTAACAGTGATTCAGCCATGACCATTATCGTTGTCCTTTGTGTGGCCATATCCCCTGTTTCAGACCACCTTGTTCTTAGCTCACACCATGCTGTGGCATGGCATGTCCATGGCCATGATTGTTCTCTTCTTGGTTGGGTGTATGCTACATTGTAATGCACATTGCATTCACTATGCTCCCTCTGGGGTGTACCTCCATATGCATGCTATGCCATACATGCCCTTATTTCATGGGATCAAGGAGTGGGAACTTTGATTTTCAGCCATTCCCATGTGAAATATACACTGGAGTATGCATTGCTCCTTGGGGGGGTGTTCACAGCCATTCAGGAGATGCCATTTTTAGTGCACATTGCACAGTTATTAACATTGAATTATCATGCATGTATATATTTTACCTACTTGTGTTTTCCATGTAATGGATACCCATTTTTGCCTAGAGCCTATCTGGTACAAATATGAATGAGGCTTAGCACAGAGCTGCAAACCAGGCAAAATGAGAAAGTGCATACAATCAAGACACTGACAGCAAAATGCTGTTATATATAATTTGGCTTACTCATGTTAAATACCCAGAAAAAGGAAACGACTGTGGCTCCAATGAGGCTCATGATAGACATATGTCAGAATTCAGAAATCCCATTCATTGAGGCACTATGACCACAGATAATACTATTTTGGTTGCCAGTGCAAGTGTTTGTATGCCACTTGCTACTGCATTTGTCCATTAGATCTTCTATAGTACAGCATGGTTTGAAACAGTGCTGTTTTACATCATGGTTAAAACATTCAGTTTTAGAGTTAGTGACATTTCAAAAGGCATCTGTAACTCTATTAAAATCTTCTTTCCTATAATAAAAATAGTGTTGCTCATGACCTGCCAGAGCAAAAACAGTAAAAGACAAATATTGTGCAAGGCCCCGGACTGACCCTTGGGCTACTCAGTCCAGACATAGATGCTCATGAAAATTTAATTCAGAGTCTCAAAAGTCATTTAGAGTTCACAAAATCAAATTACCTCTCGCATTACCCTTTGCCTAGCTTAATGTCTTCCTCTGCTTTCTGATAACAGGCCTTTAAAACTGCTGTTCACCTGATCGGGTTTCCCATTGTCACACCTGTCTACAACAAAACATGCATTAGGTGCATGTCTCCTGTTCCATTTACACAAATTAGCATAATGAATGTCTCATGCATATTCCATTTGACAGGCCCTTCCAGACTGTTATTTGACAGAGCTTGCACCAGCCAAGCATCATTTGCCATATTTTCTGGTGACTCGATGGATGTAATTTGGTTTTCCCTCAATGAGCTGGGATCATCTTCCTTTCCCCTGTTGAGATTTGTCATCCACAGAGACACTTTTACTGTATCTTAGAGTAAATTCCCAGTGCTCCCACATAGACAGCCATATGCTGTTATTTTGCTACGCTTGCATAGCTTGTTCACCGAGTAATGATAACCCAGAGAATGAATTTCTCTGTATTATCTGAAGTTGCTTCTCTTTAATGAATCTATATCTATTACCAGTGATAGTTAATGGTTTAAATCACTATAGTACATTATCTGGAGACAAACACATGATTTCCTTTTTTTTTTTAAATCTCTTTCCTCCAATTCTTCCATCTTGCTCTTTTGTAGAATGTCTGGAAATGCATCACTGGTAACATCATAATAGAACCTTGTTCAGAGTGATTATTCTGGGAGTTTAATGAGGGCTCTGGATATTAACAATGTGGACATGTGGCTTTTAATCTTTTTTCAGCCTTTTAAAGTACATATTCTTGTGTAGCCTTTTTGGAGCCTAGAGTTTCTATTCAACAATGTACGGTACAAAACTGATTTTCTTTTCTGGTTGAATTGTTTAAAACCCTTTGCTTTACCATTTAAAATAAGTAAGCACTGCATATACCTATATCTATTTAAGGTGTAAGCACTGGGGAAGCCTAATTTTGGCGTAGCACCTAATTTCTAAGAGGGTCCCAAGGGGGAAATACAGTACTAGCAAAAGGTGCATTGGTTTCAAAACGGAGTTACAAAAATGGAATGCTGCTTAAATTAAGCGAAATAAATAACACAGACTTCATTTTTTTAAAATATCAGTACAGTATTACGCGGCACTCTAGGACACTACTGAGTTTTGGGTGATCATTTAATCTCCTGTAAGGTAAGGTAAATATATTTAAAATCCTAAAATGATATGTATATAGTAGCCTGGGTTTCTGTGTGTTTCTGTCCATTGTGGATCTGCTGTCCAGACATAAAGTGAAGCACACATATGAGCATGAACAATGGGATTCCTCCTGCCTTGTGAACCATCAAGCTGATTTGGGAGCATAGTGAGGACATGGTGAGTGCCCCCTCATGTCCTCCCTCTGATCCATGATTTCAGGTGGCAGCTGTAGCTCCAATACAGCTAGCCCAGTTGGCTCTTCCCACAATGTGCACCCTCCTTTGCAAGTGTAATGAGACACAGGAGCAAGTGGGCACATGATGGGGAGGGATGAAGTGGAGCAATTGTGTCATTTATGATGCTAGGTAAACTGACCAGTTAATTTGCCTGGCATCATCAGTGACATAAAACTGGTCTGCCCCATCCCTCCCAGCTGCATGCCTACTCACTCCATCTCTTGTAACAGAACAGGCATGCTGCTGAGGGGGACTAGACTGGTGAGATTGGAGCTACTATCACCCCTCCCCCCTGGGCTAGCTGTTATTTATTGGAACTACTGCTGCCCCCAGAACCAATTACCAATTAGGGATCAGGGTGCAGCAAGTAAACAAATGTGCTGTGGAAGGGGGTGACAGGGCTAGCTGCATTGGTATTATTACTGTTCCCCCTGAAATCATTCATTGGCAATGGGGGAAGCATATAGACAAATGTTTTGGTGACTAGATGGTAAGGCTGGTCAGGGGTTAAAAGAAAAAATATGTGTTTGGCTCCTGGCAGAATGCAAGGGTGGGCATATGGAGCTTTTTGAAATAATTATGTTAGCCACTTGCCTCTGTTGATTGTAGACACTGTGTTTTTGGGGTAAAAAACCTTAAAATATTCTGTTAAGAGCTAGTGGTCACAGCCCCTTCTAGTCTGTGTGCTCAACCCAGGTGCCAGCCCAATATACACTCTCTCCTTGTGCTAATTCAGATTCTCCACCTGTATTGACAACCCTTTATCCTCAGCAGGCATTTAAGCAGTCATTTTTTTTCTTGTTTCCCCACTGAGGATCAGCCACAGCAAGGCTCCCAGCTCGAGCCGAGGGAAACCCAGCCAGCGGGCGGGCAGCACTTCCACTTCCACAGCCACCGCCTGATACCTCCAGAGCAGATACTTGGCACCACAAGATACTGCTAAAGCCGCAATTTGTGCCCTCCCACCCATCCCCCACCCTACCCATCCCCACCCCACCACTTATTAAATAATCTTAGTCAACACCCTCTCTTAATTCAACACCCACCCTTTTCCTTCCATCCAGTAAACTGCTGTTTGTCATATCCTCCCTTTCTTCATGTCTTCCATATGCACACATTGTAAAGCAGAGGTCCCCTGTTACTACTGATTCTCGACACACTTCTCTGCTAGCCAGTATTCCCATTTCTTATCCTGAGCTTGGCAATTCCGCTGATCTATACGATCCCAATTCATTATCCCCTTTCTAACTGTCTTACGCTACTTCTTCCCTGCACCAGTATCTACCACTCTTTTGATTGTTCTAGCTCCCCTCCCTCCTGAGTCCACTATGTGTGTAAAACTGTGTATTCTACTTTGGTCCTTTCTCTGTTTTATACCTCATGGCCAATACCTGTTGCCACAAGTTTTTATTACTTTAGATTCTGATCTGATCTGTTATGAATCTAACAGTTGTCCTTACATTTAATATGTTTTCAATTCCCCAGTTCTCCAGTGTTGTACTCGATTTACCTCTGATGGTGAAACACAAAGTGAACTACCCCCACAGCTTATGACCAGGGCCACTGGAAAATTGCGGGCGCAATTTTTCCACAATTTCCTCAATTTTCACCCTTCCCCACACAAAATCCACAATTTCTTACAATTTCTTAGATTTATGGAATTTTTGACTAAAATTGTATAAAAATATTTAAATTCTCAAGGAAATCTACTCAGATATGCTAACAATTTAGTACACAGACTTGGATTTGACCAAAACAGTATAGTGTGAGGTGAGAAGGGGATAAATGTGACTCTGCTTTCATGTGATTCCCTTCCCTGCTTTGGTTTCAAAGTTCTCTGGTCATGCATATGTAGACTTGAACACTTTCAAAATCTGTGTAAAAGCAGACTGTTAGAGAACTTTTTACTGACACAGAGACTGAAACAATAGGGGTGAGAAGAGGTGCAAAGTGCCCCATTCACCTAAATGAAGCATTGACCACAATGCTTGTTTTTGAATGGTAGGGTAGATTTTTCTTGTATAAACACTTTCAATCTGAAATGATTTTGATTCAAATGTGTCAGGAGTTTGGATGGCCTTGCTAATTATAAACTTGAATGTGCTTCTGAGGGGGTTGGTGACAGTGATTACTTACATGTCAGTCTGCCGCAATTGCATACTCACATACAAAACCTACAAAAAGCAAACATTTCTGAAAACATGCTGAACAGGTTAAGTATAGTTAAACATTTACCTTCAAATAGACAAAATAATTGCAAACTCAAGTAAAATCACTGCAAACCGAGTAGAACAAAAGTACCATGTATTGAAAACTATTGTATGATGTAATGAAAAGCTACTCTTATGATTTGATACTTTTATCTTATGACTTTAAAATGTACTTACAGTGCTGATTAAGAACAGTAGTTATTTTAACAAAATAAACATTTTTCTTATTAGACCTTTATTAGGCACCCTGGTTATCTGTTTATTTTTTTCTTGCACCAAAGCAAATAGTTTAAACAGGCTTCACTATTTAACATCTGAAAACTGGCAAAATATGTTGTTTCAGGATGCATTCAGTATAGACTAACTGTTAATTACTGAATAAAATCTAGTTAGCACTGCATGACTTAGATGTCTTGATTTTTAGAAGATATGCTACATAATGATTAATTTGTAGTGCATTTCAAAAACACACACCTTTCTTCACATCAAAAGCATTTGCAAGAGGCAATACATGTATCTAAACAATCTATGTGACCAATAAATGCTGCAGCAAACAATAAAATATTTATTAGGGGGCAGTGGGGATGTATAGTGAATCCCCGCAATTTTTGCAAAAAAGTCATTGCATTTTCGGGTAAAATGTTCCTCAATTTTCCAGTGGCCCTGCTTATGACTTCTGCTTACCCCATAGATGTATCACCATTACAGATAGCAGTCATAGTCCTAGTCTCTGCTGCCTTAAATCAAAAGGGCACAAGCTGCTGGGGCATGCCCACCCGGGATGATAATCTATGATGACGAAAAGGGGATAGAATTTTTAAGCTAACTATTGCTGCCCTTAGAAGATTGCTGCTCCTTCTACTTGTGTGCTCAGGAAATGTTAAGCTCAATCCTGGGCTACCAGACACTATCACATCACCTTCTGACATAGCCAAACTCAAAGGTATGAGCTTCCTTCATATCAATGTATGCAGTCTATTAGAAAAGATTTCTATGATACAGGCCTGGGTTCTCCACACCCTACTGGATATCCTAGTGATCTCTGAAACCTGGCTTAGACCAGCTACACCTGATAGAGAGGTTAACATCCCAAACTATCTACTATTTAGAGTGGATAGGCAGTCCAGGAGTGGAGGAGTGTCCATCTACATCAAGGATAAATATACGGCTTCCTGTCTGAATTCATCATCAGTCACAAATACTTATGAATGCCTGTCACTTAAGGCTGCAATCTCGCATGCTTCATCGTTATGTGTTATAGGGTGTTATAGACCCCTTCTATGGATCTACAACTATTAGCAAACAAGAATCCTCGGAAATAATTATTCTTGGTGATCTTCATTTAAACTGGCTATCCAAGACCGCCTCACCTCTCATATCCTTCTGTGATACTCATGGATTAACACAAATCATTGATGAGCCAATGTAAATTAATAGAAAAAAGAAATGGATAACAGCTCCATGCTAGATGTTATCTTAGTGAACAAACCACATCTTTTCTCTCATGCTGGCACCTTCTTCAGTGATATCAGTGATCATTCCTTCATTGCCAGTATAAGATCAATTAACAAACCAATTGCTACACGGAAGTTCGCTGCTAAGAGATCTAGATGGAACTTTGACCTTTCTGCCTATGTTAAAGAACTAAAACACTCCCTGCACTGGCAAGAATTCCACCTGGCAAAAAATGTGCAATCGGCCTTCGACATATTCAGCAAAATAATTTTAGAAGCCCTAAATAAATATGCCCCTTTAGTCAAGGTGCGCAAAGCAAAGAATGCATGTCAGTGGTTCACGCCAGAATTAAAATCTGCATTGGTTGAGAGAGACAAACTATGGAAAAAAAACATGCAGAACTCAGACTTCTACGGACTGGTGCCAGTTCAAGAGGGCAAGAAGCTCATGCACTGGATTGGTTAGAGACACAAAAGCCGCATATTATCATTTTGAATTTGTCTCTGCCTGCAAGAATCCAACAAAATTTTAGAAAACCATTAATGATTTGTCTGGTCACAAGCCCAGTGGCACCTTACCTGCCAAGACCTCTTCTGGCAACAATACTATCAGTGATAGGTTGGAGGTTTTGGATGCTTTCAACAATCATTTTGCTACTGCAGGCTTAGCATTTGACAAGTCCCCTGCAAATTTGATACACTCCCAGGTGGATAATCAAGATGCTGAACCCAGTGTCACCGACTCAGTATTCTCCTTGCACCCTACTACACTGCAAGAGGTCGAAGACCTGTTACTGAAATTGGATGTAAAAAAAGTGCTGGTGCAGACACCCTGGACCTGTATTTTTTGAAGGTGGCCATTCATGTGCTAGCCATGCACATAACCTATTTCTGACCCAAGGATTCATTCTTTCAATCTGGAAAACAGGGCATATCAAACCCCTGTTCAAATCCAGGAACCCCTGTGATCTTAATAATTATAGACCGATCTCAATTCTCCCTGTCCTGTTTAAACTACTGTAAAAAATTGTAAGTGACCAACTGAGGCATTACCTAAAAGCTAAGAACCTGTTAAACCCTGTCCAATCAGGTTTCAGAGCAAAACATAGCACTATCACAGCACTTGCCAAAGTGACTAATAATTGGCAAAGAAAGCTTGATAACAGAAATTATACTTGTGCTGTGTTCTTGGACCTAAGCAAGGCTTTTGACACTGTCGACCATACTCTGCTACTCTCTTCCTTGAACTCATTAGGTGCGGACCCATTATCTTTGCAGTGGTTCAATAATTGCCTCTCTGACCGCTTCCAGAGGGTCAAGGCTGAAGGAGATTTCTCAACTCTCAAACCTCTCTTAAGAGGTGTCCCTCAGGGTTCTATCTCAGGCCCCCTTTTATTCACAATCTATATCAATAACATTGATGACAGCATAACCAAGGCCAACATCCATCTGTTTGCAGATGATACAGTTCTTTACGTGAGCCACCCATCATTACAAGCTGCACGTAATGACCTTCAATCTGAATTCAACCTGTTACAATACCAACTTCTAAATAAAAAAAACTATTACTTAATGCCAAGAAAACCAAAGCAATGTTTTTTTCTCCTCCTCTTCATACGGCAAAGTCAGCCTCATTGGAACCAGTGCCACAGATTACTACAATTCTAATCAAAAAGTTGGAATTCGTCTCAAAATTCAAATGTCTGGGAGTATGGTTGGACCATAGGCTTTCATTTACAGAGCACATTGAAGAACTACTCAAAAATCTACAACAGAGACTCAGCCTTTTCTTCAGAATAGCCCACCTCTTAACTAGAGATGCTAAACTGCAGCTGGTCCAAGCAACCTTTCTCTCATTGATAGACTGTGCTGACTTCCTGTATCATCAATGCCCTACCTCGTACCTCGCTAAACTTGACACACTCTATCATAGAGCTTTGAGGCTGATCACAGGTCTTCCCTCCTCTATGCATCACTGCTCCTTATATGAAGCAGTGGGGTGGACTTCTCTACAATACAGGTGGAATAGAAATGCAGCCTTATGGACCCTTGGATCGATCTCTAAAAACCTTCCCCAATGTATTACAGACTGTCTTCCTCTAAACTCAATAGGCAAATATGCCCTGAGAAGTTGCACATCTGTCTTATTGAAGGTTCCCAAAGTTAATTCTCACTCTAGCACCCTTTGCAAACTGTGTGAGAGGCCTTTCGGCACCATGCAATTCTGCTTAAAGTTGAACCAGCATAATATTCTGTGGTGATCTGCATATGCAGCCCATGATGCTTTGCATTCTGTGGCCATGTGTGATTTTGTATTTCCTTGAAACTTGGCTTCCCAGCCAAATGCCCTTTGGGGTAACCATTGCCTCAGTGTTTGTGCACAGAGGTTCTTTGTCTTTTAAATAGTTTTTTGTTTTAATGAGGTTCACCACAACATAACCCAGACAGACCGTCTTAGGGTAGCTGGTTCATTCCACCGGGGTATCAAACAGACGAGGCATACTGATGAGTCCTGGTAGGATGAAACACGTGTCTATGTCATCTGTTAGCACCCTTTACAAACTGTGTGAGAGGCATTTCGGCACCATGCAATTCTGCTTAAAGTTGAACCAGTATAATATTCTGTGGTGATTTGCATATGCAGCACATGATGCTTTGCACTGTGTGGGTATGTGTGATTTTATATATATATATATATATAAGTAGTAGATATGTCACTCTGAGGTGTGTGGTCATGCTCTGATATACGCATGCCTTGGTATGTGTTGTACGCACGAGGCCACAGGCCGAGTGCGTCAACTGCCCAAGGCTTGCATATATCAGAGTGTGACCGCACACCTCAGAGTGGTTTATCTAGCTTATAAAATGTCAAAATTATTTTGGGGAGGTAAAAGTACAGGAGTGTGGTTGTGCTTTGATATACACATGGTCATGTGATGCTCATCATCCAATGAAACAATGACAATTTCCCTACCCATTTTATAAATATATATATAGTATGTTACCTTATTGTACCCTGACCTTGTTCTAACCAGGTGCATCTTGTAAAAGAGCTCTGTTCAATGATGTTTGCCTGGATAGATAAAAATTTTGATTGATTGATAATTGTGAGACAACTAGAAAGGAAAGAAATGGGTACGAAAAGACAGGAATGGGAAGGGGTTGGCCAATTGACTAGTCTATTCAACTAGGGTGAGTCAGATTTCTTGTCATATTTTTAGTTTAAGGATGAGACCCTCTCCTGACCACAGATCCACAATTTTGGGGAGTATATTCAACAACAGGCTAGCTTAGTTGCCCCCCCAACCCACAGTGTACATGCCAGTCCCATTGACATACAGAGTAAGTGCGCCCCTGGTCACAAGATAGCAAAACTAGCAGCATCATTGATGATGCTAAGCAGGCTAACCAGTCAATCTGCCTAGTGCTATGAAAGAAGCCAGCAGATCCATCCCTGCCATCCTCCCTCACATGAATTGACTCCATCTGTCAATGGGATTGTTGCACTTGTTGCAGGTTTGGGAATGAGGAGACATTTAAGCAAGACAGAGTCAGCACCCAGAACTAGATAGGTGCCTCTGTTGAGAACATTGAGTAAATTTGAATTTTCTTTACTAATATGCTTGTTTTATTTGTGCAAACATAGCACGTAGAAAACAACATCATGTACAAAGCAAATATTTGAACAGCAGACTACACAAGTCCAGACCACCACAAGTCACTCCAAGGGTGGAACTTTGGTAAAGGTAACATCCTACAGGTATATACCTCATAAATAGGCCTGCCCCTAATAATTACCTGTGCCTATTAAAGTGGGATGCAAATACAAGTCCATATACACCATCTAAATGAAGTGTAATGTGCAAATGTGAAGATATAATATCATAAAGACAGTCCAATGTAAAAAACAATTTCTAAAATCACTGTTAACCAATTCTTTTGTAGAACTTCTAGTGTTTCAATCTTTGCACTAAGTGAAAGAAAACCATTTCTTTGTGCAAAGCTGTAACTAGAGATGAGTCTTATTAATTGAATGCTTTACATGGACTGTGAAGGTTAAAGTGTAATATTTACAGGTTAGTGCCAATAACCAACTGCTGGCAAAACCTCACAAACTCCATTATTCACAGGTGTCAGTAACGGAGTTCCATAAACCACCTTTCCAAAAAATAGCCTTCTGTGCACTCAAACACCTGCAACATGGATTGTCCTCGCACTGGCCATTCACTCACGCTCGCTCCACCAAACCGCCAGTGTGAATGACAGTCTTCTTGAACGTTAAGAAAAACAAAAGCCGGGCACAGATCAGTAGAAAAACTCTGTCAGAAAAACATTAAAAAATGACAAGTTGTTCATGGTTCATGCCACCAAATGAAATGAACACTCAATGGGGGGAAAGGTTTGATAGCCAGAAGGAGGCAGGGAACAGGCTGTGGACAGTGGGAGAGACTGAGACTGAAATAAGAGAGGAAAGCACACAACATGGAGTGATGGAGGACAGGTGATACAGTGCAGAAACGGGGCCACAGAGAGCAGGTGAGAGAGTGAGAGAGTACAGGTACGGGGCAGCGGGCGGCATGGAGAGCAATATTGATACAGAAAATGACAGTTCCATTGCAACTTCACTCATTCTTTCATGTGACACAATAACAAAGAAAAAACAGTAAATATAAAAAATATAACATGGAGAAGTGTTTAGACTCAGATTTTATGCACACCCTTGGTGTGTGATGCCCTGATAAAGCCCTCAGGCTTTGTCCTAGGGGTTTATGGAGCATCACACACCTCGGGTGTGCATAAAATCCTCATTAACCATATTTCCCCATGCATTATGTTATATATCTTAACTCAGAGGCTGTACAATTTCTAATCCGGAAGTCTGTCTGAAAGACAAACAACACAACTAGTTAACCAATCCTCTTATAAATTGTACATCAAAACATTTATTCACTGGCTTCCCTTATTATCTATAAGTATACTACACAATACTATACTATACTATTCATTGCAAAAAACATTGTTAATGTACCAGTTAGGCTTAAACCAGCAAAAGTAGGGAAACGTAGTGTTAAGGCTTCCTACCCTAACACCCTCCACCCTGTAAACTGCAAAAAGGAAAAAACTTTACAGTGTTGGCTGTCCTGAGTCTTGACAAATTAGGCTTGGGGTCTTCCTTGTGGTTATCAACCCTAATTCCCCCCATTCCATCAGCAAATAAGCTCAGATGTGCAGACTAAATGAGAATGGGGTGATCATTAAGGCTGATAACCCCAAGGAAGACCCCAGGCCTGATTTGCCAAGACTCAGGACAGTCCAAACTGTAAAGTTTTTTCTTTTTGCTGCTTACAGGATGGGGTGGGATTTCAGGGTTAGAAACCCTAACACCACATTTCCCTTCTTTTGTCAGTTTAATCCTAACTAGTGCATTAACAGCATTTTGTGCAATTAATTTCATTACTTTTTGAGAGAGTAGAATTGTACTGTCATTCATGCAGGTCCCTTTGGGACCTGCTTGAACACGTCCATGTGATTAGGGAAACACAGAGCCCCCAGGGTCCAACAATTTTGTGTCTCCATTTATCTGCATGTGTATGTGGGTGTGGAAGCACAGGGCCCTCTGAGCCCTGTACTTCCATTCCTCCAGAAAAGCAATTTATGCGCTTCCTTGTAATTTTTATAGGGATGGACCATTTTCAGTTCTTATTTCTTAGGTTACATGTTGTACTAGTCATAAAGAGCTTTCCACTGATACAATATATACATTGTTTGTTAACTCCAAAGATTGACAGAGATACAGCTTGTTAAAGTTGCAATGATATCCTATGGGAATTGACATTTTTTAATGTTTATGTTTTTTTTTATATGGTATCTTTTTTTTCCTGGGGGGTGGTTTTATGTGTTAATGTTTTAGAACTCATTAATACCTTTATTTCAATATATAGATTGTCCTATAACTGCATATATTGGCAGAGATATGGCTTGTTAAAGTTGAAATGTGGAAAATAAACATAATTCAAATTCTTTTTTCATATGAAGAGAATCTTTTTTTCATATGGCCATATTCTTTTTTCATATGGCCAAATAAAAAAAGAAATTCAGGTCATGAAAAAATACTTTAAAATGTGTTAAAAACACATTTGTGGGTGATTTTACCAAAAACTGACTGTAGAATCCATCTACTGTAAAGGGGTCCAGATTAGCAAGATGCATGTGTTGGTGTCTCTGCAGGATAACATTTTTATGGTTTTTCAAAACATTTCTTTTTAGTGGAAACAAGATGGCGGCCATATAAAAAAATAATTTTTTCTCATGAAAAACGATTATCCCACCATATGAAAGAGAATCTTTCTTTGTATGGGCCAAATTCTTATTTCAAATGAAACGGCTGTCCCAAAGGCCATACTGAGCATGCTCAGAACACAACATTCAAATCCTTATAACTCTGGAATGCATTAACATTTTTTTCACCAAACTAGCAAAAGGCACCACTGCGGCCCATGCCCTTTATAACCTGAAAATTTCAGAACAAAACTCCAGACTGTCTGTGTGCTAGGTGATGAAAAAAAGCAGTTAAAAAACAAACAAACAAATAAACAATTTTTTTTCACTTTTTTCACTATCAGGATCTTGGAATCCACACATCTGACTGGAACGATACTTGGCAAGTCTAGACACCTGGGTCCAAGACCATGCATATAACATTTCATGCAAATCCATTGAATGGTACCAAAGCTATTAAAGGGCAAAGTTAGGGGTTTAACATTACACAGCCTACTCAACTCTAACTATAGTGGCACTACTTCACCACTATAATCCTATCCTATCCTATCCTATCCTATCCTATCCTATCCTACCCTACCCTACCCTATCCCTCTACAGTAAGTATAAAGTGGGATATAATACAGCATCAAGGGGGATTCAGAAAATGGGAGGGTAGAGATCTCAGTAGACAGACTAAGCAAAGGACATGCTGCCTTGTAAGTAGATAATACACTGGCACCAGATGTGGTGTACCCATGAGTGCTCAGGGATTTGGTGTTGAAACAGGCTGACCCCCTGGCAGGGCTATTCAATTGCTCAAAGGACCAGGGTGGTTCAGAGGGACTGAAGTTGGTTCTGATACAAAAGGGAGGGGATTGAGTGTGTCAGAGAAATCACAGACCCATCAGTTTTACTCCAATGCAGATAAACTGATAGAGACACTAGTTCAGTAGGACCTGCTGACTCACCTAAAAAGTAGTGGGCTCCAGGATAGTCAACATCATGGTGTCCGGAACGGAGGTCTTGTCAGACCAACTTGATAATATTCTTTGTCTGGGTTATAAGTGCAATAGAAAAAGGGACCATCAGTAGATCTACTCTACTTGACTTCAGCAAAGCATTTGACTTGGTGACACAAAGGAGGCTGCTAAAGACGTTTGAGGATCTGGGTGTTAGAAGGATTTTTTTAAAATGGGTGAGAAACTGGTTGGTGGGAAGACAACAGAGGGTGATTGTCAATGGATACAAATCAAGGGATAGGGAGGTCAGGGATGGGGAACCATAGGGGTTAGTCCTGGGGCCTGTCTTTTTCAACGTGTTTATCAGTGATGTAAAGGAAGTTATATAGGAACACATGTCTTTTTACAGATGACACAAAGCTTTGCAGCAGGTTGGATATTAAAGAGGAGGTATAAGAATTGTAAAAGACCTGGAATAGTTAAAGAGGTGGTCAAAGGTTTGGCAGCTAAGATTAGATACCAAAAAGTACACAGCAACCTACACAGGGAAGAGGAACCCTAGGACAGAATATTGAATTGAGGCCAGGCTGGCCACAATGCCCAAAGAAAATAATTGGGGAGTTAACATAAGTGACTCCCTCAAACAAGCCTGTCAAAGCTGTAAGGTCTACTTCAAGCTAACCAAAATGTTGGGGTACATTGGAAGGAGTTTTAATAGTAGAAGGGGGGAGGTGATATTGTCACTGTATTGATCACTGGTGAGGCCACATTTGTTGTACTGTGCCCGTTTTGGAGTCCCCACCTGAGGAAAGATTGGGATGGATTAGAAGCACTTGAGCTAAGGGTCACCAAAATGATTCAGGGTCAACAGGGCAGATGCTCTTAAGAATGTCTAAAGGCACTGACTATGTACTCACTTGAGATCTGAAGGGACAGGTATGACATGATAGAGACTGTCAAGTTCCTGAGCAGAATAAACAAGATGAACAGTGGAGAACTATTCAGTAGGAATCAGGAGTCAGTAACAAGGGGACATGAATAAAAACTGACAGAATGCAGGTTCAGAAGGGATGTAATGAGATTATACCTCACTGAGACAGAGGCTGAGCCATGAAACAGCCTACCAGCAGTGGTGATAGGAACAAAGACTATTAATGGGTTCAAGCATGGCTGGGACAGAGAGTAAGGAGTGTGATAGTTACACCAAAGGGGACTTGTATGATAGACACAGGATGAAAATTGGGGTAGAAACCCTGGCTGGACAGTAGGTCGTAGGGTAAGGTAGGGAAATAAAATAGGGCTGACTAAATGGACCAGTGGCCTTTTTCTGCTGACAGTGTCAATGTTTCTAGACATGGCATATTACTCCTCGAGCTGAATTACCAGAGTGATACAAAATGTAAGGGGAGTTGGTCATGTCCTGTGTTTTTCTAATGACATCTGCATCAGAGTGAGCTTTTTCTACTTTTACAGTAAACTTATACTAATATTACCCTGGGGTGCATTTCCCACATTTTTTGCTTTGGATACTATATTAAGGGAAAACAGCAATGTATATCTAATAGTTTACAAAAACGGTACGAGTTCCAGCATTTTCTTAGCTCAGGCCAAGCTGTTGTCCCAGCCTAAAAATCCTGACAGTTTCTCTTATTCCAAGGAGAACACCTAAATTCCTCTCTTCAAGTCTGAGATGGAATTTCAGTCCCTATGAATTTGATCGTGTGAGCTGGGTTTACAGCTGATTTTAATGTGACAAGCTAGTGCATTATCCCCATCCATTTTTGCAGTATCACATACTGTACATATTAAGTGGCCCTGATTCTCAACTGCAGGACTGTTTTGCCAACATAAAAATAGCTACAATTACAGGTGGCTATATATACCAGTTGCTCAGTATAATAAGCAATACACTTGAAAATAAGAACCTTCTCTTCATCTCTCAGGTTAACAGAACTTTTTACTTGTCTCGTTACCTCACATGTTACCCAATATCCACCTGTATAACATCTATTGGAGTAGTGGTAGCTACATGAGCTTATGTGGGATATGTAGAATAGTCACTTGGCTGGAAATTGGGGTAGAAACCCTGGCTGGACAGTAGGTCATGGGGTAAGGTATGGAAATAAAATAGGGCTGACTGAATGGACCGGTGGACTTTTTCTGCTGACAGTGTCAATGTTTCTAGACATGGTATATTACTCCTGCAGCTGAAGTATCTGAGTGATACAAAATGTAAGCGGAGTTGGTCACTTCCTGTGTTTTTCTTCTGACATCTGCATCAGAGTGAGCTTTTTCTACTTTTACAGTAAACTTATACTAATATTACTCTGGGGTGCATTTGCCCACATTTTTGCTATAATACTATATTAAGAGAAAACAGCAATGTTTATCTAATAGTTTACAAAAAGGGTCGAGTTCCAGCATTTTTTTAGCTCAGGCCAAACTGTTGTCCCAGCCTAAAAATCCTGATGATTTCTCTTATTCTAAGGAGAACACCAAAATTACTCTCTTCATGTCAGAGATGGAATTTCAGTCCCTATGAATTTGATCACATGTGAGCTGGGTTTACAACTGATTTTAATGTGACAAGCTATTACATTATCTCCATCCATTTTTGTAATATCACTTACTGTACATATTAAGCAGCCCTGATTCTCAACTGCAGGACTGTTTTGCCAACATAAAAACACCTACAATTACAAGTGGCTAAATATACCAGTCCCTCAGTATAATACGTAATAAACTTGAAAATGAGAACCTTCTCGCCATCTTTCAGGTTAACAGAACTTTTTACTTGTCTTGTTACCTCACATGTTACACGATATCCACATGTATAACATCTGCTGGAGTAGGGGTAGCCACATGAGTTTATGTGGGATAGTCACTTGGCTGGAAAGAGTGAACCAAATCATCCTTAATATTTCTCCCTCTGTGAAAGACCATTCTTGGTGGTCTCTCTGAAATGTCCATAAAGGTTGACTCTAGTATCAAAATTGGCCAATCTTTGTACATAATTGCTTGTTTATGTAGCTGAGAATGTGCTTACAAAAATACGTCATTTTAATTTAACAGGACAGGCAAGGTGCCATATCAACAGTTCCTCCCTGGTCATAGTATTGTTTACTCTGTAGCCCTTGTAACACAATATCAGACATTCTGTAATTTTTGTTTGAGATGTCTGGCCAGCTCTTCAGCACTTTTGTTGTAAATGTCATTCTCAGAGTCCCACATACCTTTTTTGGTAAAGAGCCCCTCTCCTGACCCATGATCCATTATTTAGTAAGGGCAATACATCAATGCACAGCTAGCTTATTTGTCATCTCCCCTAACCTGTGTTGCATGCCCTAGCCAGATTGCCAGACTGAAAAAACCCTGCCAAGGAAAAGGATGCATGGCTGTGTGGTCATCAATGGCAAGAGGCATGTTTGTTGTTTTTGTGTGTGTGTGTGGGGGGGTTCTAAGGAAGAAGGGGGAATCCAAGCTTAGGTTTTATGCATATTTTGCACAGGTATTCAATTAGTGTATGATCTTCTCTAAGTATAGGTTAATTCAAATCAAAATGTATGCATCTGTGAAATCCCTTCTACTGGAGCAGACCCTGATTTTATAGAAGAGTCAGTTACATACAGTACTAGCAGCTAAATCTGAGAGATGAATACAGGCCATGTTGCTATTCAGGATAATTCCCCTACCAGCTCAGCAGCTGTACCTTACAGGAATCAAAACATTGTGCAGTAAATTAAAAGGTTTCTTTTGCATTGTTTAGTTTGTGATCCAGACAAAGCTGGACTTCATAAAGCAGTTCCAGGAATGCTAATGATTGATTTCAATTAACCATCATGTTCATGTTCATGTGTTAAATGTTATGAACCCAATGGGATGTTGGATTGCAATGCTGTATCAACAGTTTTAACCCCTTCAATAAAGGTCTGCTAATGAAAACAAAACATTATGAGTACACTGATCTGTTTCTTAATTAAAATATTATAAAACAGTTCTAGCTTCATTTCAATGTAAAAGCAGCTGGTCTGTAACAGAAATAATTACCTCTTAGTCAATCCGTTACTAGTCATTAAGAAATAGCTAAAGCATTAAGCTTTGAGACTCTATCTTGGACCCTTTGGTCTCCCTGTAAGTAACTGGAACGCCATCATTACTGCTTAATTAAATGGTCATGTGCATGTATATAGCTGTTTTGCACTGTTGCAACACACTATCTGTTTCAGGAAAGTTGTTCATTTAAGTGGCCTTTAATAAAACAAAAATAAGATACTTAAGGAAGTGTAAAAATTAACATATAACATTTATCATCACTAAGAAGTCAGAATACTGACATGAAATTATAGCTTTCTTAAATAACAAAAAATGTTTTAATATACTTGATAGTTTTCTGTTTAATTTTAGATGTATAAATGTTGAAGTCTAGTGCTCATTTCATGAATAACCCTCACACAAAATTGATCAAGATGATTGTACCTGTTGTAACTTTAAAACATCTGCAAACTCTTCAGGTTGTGATTACTTGTTCAGCCCTGGTTAACTGAAAAGATAGCCTTAGCTAAGTATTTAAATGAGATGAAAATGTTGAAGCAGCAGAAATATAACAACAGCGGAACATAGAAAGTTAGGACAGAAGACTTTCAGTCCATCAATACTGTCCTGAGGCCTTTCCTCACATCATTCATCCTTAAAATTATTGATCTCTCTCCCTAATACTTCCCCACCAATACTTATCCTCTCCTAATTAATTCTACCCTTGAAACTGTCACATCCTGCCTTGAAACTGTTAATGATGTAAGCATTGAGCCACGACGAAGGTGGCATCTAATGCTGGATTAATGCATGGTTGGGAGGGTTGCGAGGGCAAACAACCGCCAACCATGCATTTAATCACGATAGATGCCACTGCTGAGTGGCTGACGCGCTTTGTAACATGGGCCGTACATGACAGAGTCACCAGGAGCCTATTTCGTGCTTTCACCAACATAACACAGGGAGTCGGAGTTCTGAGGACACATTTTTACTGCACTTTCAAATCTTGTTAAAAACTGGCATTAAGATGCTGCTGCGTTGAAAATATTCACTAAAGCAAATAGGGGGGCTCACATGCCAGTCCGAAAAATGTGCGGATCTGCGTGGCTATTTCTTTCATGCCAGGTGCTGAAGGTCTCCAGTGCACTGCTCCCTTGCCACGGTGTGCGATCGCTCCCAAATCTGCATGCAGGCCAGGTCACTTCCCCTTGCCTCTCGCAGAGTCATCAGACATCAGGTACTGCGTCCCGTGCAGCGTGTGCTGCTATTGCCTCTCCGGTGCGCTGCTGTCCAGTGTCCTGCGGTCTGCGTGCAGCTGGTCTCCCTCTCCCTGTGCCACACTTGCCTCTGTAAAACTCGGTCCCCACCTGTATCCAGTGCTGCTAAGCTAGCTGTCTGGCTGACATTAGTACTACAATTTTCAACACGTCATCTATCGTGGATTAATACCCGCTCCGACTTCGCCCCCATGATGCAATTTGACCAATCGCGGGTCCCCATTCCACCATTCACATTATTGCCATGTTACAAGTCTTCATTAATGACACTACTGGGCAAGCTATTCCACTTATTCACCACCCCCTCCATGAAAAAATGTTTCCTGGTGTTCTTCCTAAAATTCCCCCACCAGCCTGAAACAGTGATCTCAGACATTTGCATTTTTTTATTACAATGTAATCCACTCCACTCTATTATATCCCACAATGTATTTGACTATCTTTATTATATCCACCTAATCTCCCAATATCCTACAGAGAGTACATATTTAAGTCTTCTAGTCTCTCATAATAAATGTTGCCCTGCAAATCAAGAATACATTTGTTGTCACCATCCTCTACAAAGTCTCTGACCTATCCTGGTCTTTCTTTAAATGTGTTATCCTAAACTGCACCCAGAAGGAGAAGGGAATTAGAAAGTGTGTGACATGTGTTTTAAACCATACTGTTCTTGTGGTGAGGGGACAGTCAGATTTACCCGTTTCATTGCTGAAAATGCAGGAACATGTTCTCAAAGAAGTTCACCACAATGTTTGGTAGCACAAATATGATGAAGTATGAAGGTCATAAATATGTATCCCTCCCCTCTCCCGGCCATCCCTCCTCTACTCCCTCCTACCTCCCTATTCCTGCCACCGCCTCTCTGTCCTTATATTCTTAGCCATTTCTTTAGCTACCCCCCTTTGGCCCCTTGCCCCTCTATCCTTCCCTCTATCCTTTCCTCACCTCCTCACCTTCCCCCTTTTGTCATTTTCCATCTTGTTTCTGGCTTACCCCTACACCTATCCTCTCCCCTTTCCTAGGTCCTTCAATGCACTTTATGTATGCGCTCAATGGAAAATGTCCTTGAAATGTATTTTGCCTTGTATTTTCCTTTGTCATGCATTGTATCCTGCCATATGTATCTTCCTGTATTTCTGTGCATCATGTATTTTTGTTATCCTTACTGTATCGTTATGTTCTGTAATTTTACCTCCCGGGTCATGCCTGAAAACAGTCACTTGCTGGCTAGTGCACTTACCCGGTTAACAAAAACTAAATAAATAAATAAATGTAAATGCCTCATCCAAAAACACATTTGTGCATAGTAGAGCTCCAGAGAGTGCAGACACACTCCCTGTAAATGTGAAAGCTACTGCACATCTCCATTCCACTGTGTGCCTTCCACCGAGGCCAGCTCCAGCCCAATCCATGCCTCTACATAGGCAGTTGGGTTGCAGTCTGCATTAGCCAGCAAAGGAATTCCACATTCTGGAGGTCTGAGGAGGGTGCTGACACTACACTAGGGGCACTCTGCCATAGCACTTATGCACTGTCCTAGCTCAGTCTTACCAGGCCTTTGTGGGGCCTGAATGGTCCCCTGCATGTTTTCCCCAGCTCCCCAAGATGGCACAGAGAGGTGGGAAGCAGAATGTGCTTTTATTTAATTTATTACCTTGTACAAGGATATGACAATACTTGGGCTGTTCTATTCCACAATCCCCTGCACTATGTGAAGCAAGGAATTCAGTCATGCAATGACACAGGCATTTGACTGGATGCTCAGTGCCCAGCCCCAATCCACCCCTTGGAATTTATTTAGTTATTTCAAAAGTTATAACAGGAAATGCATACTGAGCTAGTAACAGCTCAATTTCAGATGCATCCAAGGGGGAAGGAAATAGGGAGTAATAGTGCAAAAAGCATTAGAGAGGGGCAGCTGCATGATGAAGGGCTAGTTGCTCACTCGAGCAGACTCGATAGACCATGAGGCCTGTTTCTGCTAGCAATTTTGTATTTACATATGTTTATCAGTACATAAGGTGGATAGCAACCACAATTATTGTTCAGTTAACATACTGTACATAGGATGCAGAGTAATCACAATTGCTGTACAGTGAAGTTAGAAATAAGATAAAATGCACAAGAATTATAAATACGCAGAGTAGATGGATTGTAGGTCACTAGAACAGTACAGTGTGAACACAAAAATGATTAGCCAAGTAAAATGGGAAAGAAACTTGTAAGTCAAGGGCTTGAAGGTATTCTGTAGACTTAAAGAGCCTAAATGGATGATGTGGTGGTCAGGTGTGGTTGCAAGAGTAGTACATGAGGCCATGGAGGTAGATTTTTAGAGCTGATGAAGTGGAGGCAAATTGGGTGGGGGTGGGTGTTAAACCAGAGCTTTGAGAATCTTAGCTGAAAGCAGTTTAGCCTGAAATACTTAAATCAGGATACACATGGGTTGTGGAGTCTGTCATGTCTGTGTAGAAATCTGCTAGGGATCTTTCAATACACATGCCAGCATTGAAATACTGCACTGCATCCTGGCTGACTCCTCTGTAGGTAGTTTATACTGTAGTTAAAAAATTGTTGTTTGGAATTTTAAATGTGGTACTAATATACAGCACTGTATGGTACATCATTTCCATCTACTGAGACTGCTAATGCATCCACATGACAGAAGGAAGAAATTGTGCTGAATTTTTTTGCATCTTGGAAATGTGTTTCATTGCATTTAGGTTTCTTCAGAGAGTGATGTCATTCCCAAGGAACTGTGTATTCTCAGTGACTGGGTTCAGAATTGCAGTCTGTGGCTGAAAACTGTGGTTTGAAGTTCAGTCTAGTAATTGCGAAGGTCTCTGCCAGACATAATTTGGTCTGTTTTTCATTTGTTCAGTGTCGGTGATCCCACTGAAAGCACTTGATCATTAGGGAGACTGTTGTATCTAAGGCCTGTCAAGGTTTCCGATAGTTGTACTGTGCTAGGAAAATCCTGCTTCATGTCTCCTATTCTTTTCTGATTTATATGGCAGATTTTGGATAATTCCTCCCTCACTTAGTAAGCCAGAACTAAACACTTTGAGGAGAATCCATTGCTTGAGCAATGATTCTGAATCTTTTTCTTTATGGCCTCTTGTGAAACATCCACCTAATTGTTGATATTATAGCAATAGGATAGCAGTAGGGTAGCACTGCTGTGGTGGCATCTGGCTTAGTTTGAGTTCATGGCGGAAATTGTAATTTAGGAGCACATACAGTATGTTGCTATGTTAGTAGAGTATATACAGGTATAAAGGTACCATAACAGGTAGGAGTCTAAAATCTGACAGAGGACTTTGAAATAGGGTGTCCATATCAACCAAATTTCATATAAGTCAGTAAAGTATAGTTTAGCAGCAGATAGAGAGTAAAAACAGCTAATGTCTTAGACAGAAACAGGCAACGGATGACCCAGTTGCTACATCAGCAAGTACAACCAGTGGTTATAACCTTTAATTTTCCCATCTCTAACATATGCATCCAGACCCTTTTTAAAGAAGTTACTGGTTAAGCATTTATTGATTCAGGCAGACTGTCCAATGGTGACACCACCCTTTGTGTGAAATAATTTCACCATAAGTCAGTTTTTGCAGTTTCTCCCTTTAATTGGAGGGTATGACTCCTAGTGCTCCTTATTTGTTTTCACAGTCAAGTGCAGACATGTTTTAATGTCTGTATATGTACTCAGGGCTCTAAAAAGCAAGATAATGTCCCTTTTATCCTTTTAAATTCCAGGGAAGCATGTTTAGTTGAGTCTGTCCTCATAACTGTCATTTTTCATGCCCTTCACCATCTTCTTTACCCTCCTCTGCACCCCTCAGGTTTTCCAGTGTTTCTTCTCAGATGGGGTGTGCAGAACTGCATACAACATTCCATATGTGGCCTAACCAGGAACCTATACAAGGGCAGAATCATTTCCCCTGATTACAATATTTCTCTTAATATATCCCAGTATTCTGTTACATTTACTCACAACCTCATCTGACTGTTCTTCTGTTCTTTTTTTTAGAAACTTTATTGTATGATAAAAGAAAAGCAACCATCTACGTATATAGAAAGATAGACAGACAGATAGACAGACACAGAGACAAACAGGCAGATGGACAGATGATCATACTATTCCAAATGTTAACATTAGAATAAATCAAGCAAGAACTACTTATGACATACCATATGAGAAAAGGAAATATAAATTACGTACAGTTGCTCACCAAGTTCCCAGGGTAATGTGTACCATCTAATATGCTAATAGATTGAAATAACAAATATTAACTATAATTAATAAATGATCTGTTGTGTATTAAATTAGTAAATGATACCGCATATATTCCCATTTACTTATGTCCTTCTCATAACTATAGTGGACTTTTTCTATCTTAATTAAGTCTAACATCAGATTAATCCAAACTTGATTTACTGTGGAATTTGCATCTTTCCACGTTATTGAAATGCTTTTTTTATTAGCATTGATAGTAGCTAAACTGAGTCATCAAGTTGGGTGTTTTTAAATCTAGAGTCATATTAGATCCAAACAATATTATTTCCTTATTCATTATGAGTTTTAGACAAGGCTGATGAAATCTAATGCCAGGAAAGGCTCAGTCTGGAGCAATCTGCTAGCATATGAGTTAAAGAGCCTGGTAATTCCTGACATCAGGGGCAAGAATCTGGGATGTCATGATCTATCCTAATTAGCTTGGCTAGAGTGAAATATGGTCGATGTAAAATACTGAACTGTATTTGTTGTAATGCATCTTCATTCTTCTCTTCAGTGCATCATCATTCTTCACTTGTCCCGAGGTATTTATTTTTATGGAGCTTAAGGGGGTAGGGTATGTTCAGTGGGGTGTCCAATTCAACTTGGGGTTTGGGATGTTTGCTTCTCTCAGGGTGGGGGAAGGGCTCCTGATTTAGTGCAGGGGGAAGAGTTTTCATTATATGGAATGGAGGACGGTAAACATTACAATAAATTATATTGTGGGCATCCAGAAATCCTGCAAGCTGATTGTCTGAAACATCTGACTGGCAGTGAATAAATCTTTACATAACCCACGCATAAAGTACCAGCTGACCACTTCACAAAAATGACCAAAAAATTACTACGCACTCAATTTGTTCAAAATATTACACCCACCATTTTCTTCCTCGACTGATAAGCCAGAAAGGTGGTGGCACACAACAAACGTTTGAAACACGTGCAGTCCATCTCCATTCCCCAAATCAAAACAATGAAAATCAGGACCCTCAAATGTATCAAGAAACAAGCTGCAGTCACTTGCCACACATCCAAGTTCTAAAGCCGCTGCTCCTAAAACTGCCAAAAACCACAGTTGCAAATTAAACCTCTCACTTTCCTTGGACTCTCGCTCCATGAATACATGCCATTCTGGTCTCTACCCAGGTACTGTCCCATTTTGTGGTCCATGTTGACAGGGGCAATTGATGTGGAGAACAGAGTCAGATGTATTTTCAGAGGCTAAATGAGAGTGAGGAAGAGAGTCATTATCCACAGCTACCTGCTTTGCCAGAGAAAGAAGCAGCTGAAGTCTTGAAAGCTTTGCCATTGAGTAGAGTGGTGCCCACTCTGCAGAATCCCTCCCTCCTGCTTTCAGATATTTGCTGCATTTCAAAGTACCATTTGGGGGAGAGAGCAACACGTTGATTAAACAAACTGGCAAACACCAATGGAAAAATAATGGCAGCATATGGACAGCTGGAAATCACAAAACTATTTAAAATTGAAAAAAAGTAAACCTGTAGCTTTCTAGTCTCCCCAGCTGCAGGTTTACTGGGATTTTTTTTTATAATTAATAGTTTTGCAATTGCCAGCATTGGATCTGGTTGGTGTGGGTGGGAGTTCCTCAGGTCAGAGCTGGAGATTCAAAAATTAAAGTAAGGGCGGAGGTTTCTTGTAGCTGGTAGGGAGCTGCAGTTTCATTCTTGCCCATATTACAAACTGTTGTATCTTGATAATGTGCTGTCTGTGTCTTACTCTCAGCACCATGGTGTCTCTCTCGCTCTCCCTCTCTCTCACCTCCAAACCTTTCAGTTATGGCTTTCTCTAACATCACAACTTTATTGCCAATGACACTCCTCTACTGCCCAGAACCAGTAGTTGTTTCAAATCACTTGTTTCTGCCCAGACTGTATGCCTTCCTTGCAGCTGTCTTTCTCCACAGCACTGGCAGTTACAACAGCTCTCTTTCCGGCTCCAATTCAGTGATGCCTCATAATACGAATGGTGGGGGGGGACTTTTTTATTACCAGTGGAGGGATATTATCTCCACAAGAATAAAAAAAAAACTCCAATAATTATTATTTAACTTACTATATTAAAACTATTTTTTCTTTTAATTTAAGGTCATTGTGTAATCATAATAATCCACTCCAGGATGTGGATTATGCTGCAGTTTACCACACACCAGGGATGGGTAAATCCCAGCATAACCCACACCTTGTTGTGGAGTATTGCTTAAATAACTTATTACTCAGGAAAGCGTCAGACTCAGGAAGGAGGAAGGAATAATATAATACGAATTTTACTAAAGTATGTGCTCTCCGGGCCTTGAGGGGGGAGGCAGGATGGGGCTTATGAGATGGGTTTGGCAGTGGTTTCTACAGATGTAGGGAGGGGGAATGTTAGGTTTTAAGATAGTTGGATGTTAGGATACACAAAGACAACATCCAATTACATCTGAAGCTAGGATCAGAAGACAGATTTGGATAGAATTATCTGAATATCCAACTATTCTAACTCAGATCAGATTTTTGGAGTATCTGAGCAGCCCCAATACCTATAGGTATGTCATCTCATGCCCCCCTCGATATGTTATTAGCGACATTAGAAAAAGCATTGGGGCAAGATGTATCTCTTTGCAGATGACATGAAGCTATGTGATAGGGTAGATAGTAACAAAGGGGTCAGGGAGATGCAAATGAATCTATAAAGGCTAGAGAGGTGGGCTAAGGTTTTGCAGATGAAATTCAACACCATAAAATTCAAGGTTATGCAACCAGGAGGAAAAGAAAACAGGGCAGAGTTCTGGATGGGAAAGGTTAAACTGAACACTATGGCAGAGGAAAGGGACCTAAGAGTCATCATTAGTGATTTCTGCAAACAATCAAGCCAGTGTAACAAGGTCTATAGTAAGGCTAATAGGATGTTGGGGTGTATAAGAAAGGGTATTGACAGCAGGAAAAAGGAGGTACTACTACCTCTATATTGGTCACTGGTGAGACCACACCAGAAATACTATGCTCAGTTCTGGAGTACTCACCTAAGGAAGGAGAGGGAAAAACTAAATACAGTGCAAAGCCAGGTGACCAAGATGATTCAGGGCCAATCTTCTGAAGATGGTTTCAAGGCACTAAACATGTACTCCCTAGAAATCAGGCAAGAGGGGAGGATTTGATAGAGACCTTCAAGTTTCTGAAGGGAATAAACCAGATGAACTGGCAGGACTATGTAGCAGGGGTACAGAGTCAGGAACCTGAGGTCATGAGTGGAAATGGGAGAAGGGGATAAGTTTAAAAGGGATGTGAGGAAGTTCTATTTTATAGAAAGGGTGGTGGAGCTGTGGAATAGTCTGCAGTGGAGGTCATAGATGTTGAGACCATAAATGGTTTCAAGCATGACTGGGACAGAGTGAATCTTCTGTTGATTGCTCAACTAGGTAGCAGTAGGTAGGGGAGCAGGGGTGTTGACCAGGAGGGATAAAACTCTGGATGGAAAATAGGTCCCAGGGCAGATAGTGAACTCTGACAGACTAGATGGACCTGTCATCTTTTTCTGCTCTCATTGTCGATGTTTCTATGTATCCTTTTGACTGATCTGTCATTCTGAGAATGCTGGTCATGGTTACTCCTAAGTCCCTTTTGGACACAGGGGACCTAAGAATTGCACCTTTCAGTTAATATTTGCAACCTGGGTTTTTTGATATCAGGTGCATCATAGTATGTTTGACTGCATTAAAGCTCATTGTGGATCTTTTGGCAGATGCATTGGCCTGTTTTGGACAGCTGGCAGCTGTTGCCTTTGTTCTAGTGTGTCAACAGCCTGACCAATTTTTGGTGTTGTCTTCAAACTTCATAAGCCATGCATTTATGTCATTCTGCATATCACCAGCAAAGAGGGTAAAAAGGGTCAGTCCTAGCACAGAGCTCTGTGGTACTCCACCAGTTACCCTCCCACTAACTGAAGAGAAACCATTTATTTTGATTGTGTGTACTTTGCCCTACACTACTCTACTTGATGTGGATAGGGTGAGAAATCTGGGTGTCACTGTAGATGGACTGACCCTAGAACAGCAGGTGTCATCTGTGTTCTGTAGTTTATTTATTTAGCTTTTGTTCAACAGATGAGCACATTAGACAAAAATGTTTGTTTTTCAGGTATGACCCAGGAGATTACAGAGGAAAAAATATACAAACATTTTAACAAGGAAAGGATATACAGGCATAAGGTTGAGGCTGTAGTACAGTAAGGAAGGCCAAATTAAACAATTTGTAAAACATACATAAGCTAACAGAGAGGCTATTGACAATATGTGAAAACATACATAAACGAAGGCAAAAGCCATGAAACATACATAATCTAAGGCAGAATAAGGGTTCAGTGAATTGGTAGACAACAATTGCTTGAATGACAGAGCATTATTGCCAAGTTTTTGGGAACCACTCATTGTGCCAAGGTGAATGGCCAGATATAATACAAGATATAGTACACCAAGCCCTTTTATAATAGGAGCAGCTGCAGGCCGAGGCAGACTTGAGATGCTCCCATAGGGATCTCTTAAACTTGCAATGGGTGGTAGCACACCAAGTAGTGATTGGGAGGGAGAGAATCTGGTGGCACAGACAGCAAAGGCCTGTCACCTGCCAGAGTACTGGATTTGGGGACAAGGAAAGACTGAAAGTCAATGGATCTAAGTAGGTATGAGGGTTGGACAGGTTTAAGGAGGTTAGCAGAGTGGGAGGGGTGGCAGTTCTGGCTAAGTTATCAATAAAACAGCCCAGGACAAAGGAGCGATAATTACTCAGTGACAGCCAGTGGAGTTTTTCATATAGCTCACAGTGATGAGTGAGCCAAGGGACAGCAAAGGCAAAGTGGCAAACATTATTATAAGCCACATCCCATTTCACATAGGCAGGTTTTTTGTGGTAAGGGGAAAGGCTACAAGCCTGCAGTTGAGTGTAGGAAGGAGTATACCTTTAGCCAGGTCATGTCACACAACTATAGTAAAAGCCCCTCGAACCCTATAGGATAGACCCAGTTTGATTTTAGCAGCCTACCCAAATTCTGATTGTGCAGGGAGAGGTCTAGTTGGGGATCAAGAGTGACTCCCAGGAGCACTTAGTGTACACCGGGGACCCATCATCACTTGTGACCCTCAGGGGGGCAGGACGCAGCATATTGTAAGCTTGGTGGAAGAGCCAAAATGCTTAGATTGCTTTTTCTTAAGGTTTAGAACAAGCTTATTTGTCAGGAGCCAGGTTTGTAATTTTTGGAAATCAGCTTGTAAGTGCTGATTTATGATACTGATAACCTGTGAGCTAGACAGAAGAACCAAGTCATCAATGTATAGGGTGGTATTGCTGTGGGTGGGGACCAGTGGGAAATCATTGACAAATAGGGAGAATAAAATAGGGCCTAGGATAGATCCCTGAGGAACCCCAATGTTAACAGGAATAGGTTCCCAGAATACTCTGTTATACTTCACAAGCTGTTGCCTGCCATCAAGGTAGTTGGTGAACCATGTTAGGGCCGGGCTGGATATGCCAATAGAGTGATGTTTTGCACAATGAAGGGTATGATCAACTAAATCAAAGGCCTTTGAGAGGTCTGCAAAAATCACTCCAGACAGCATGCCTTGGTCTATTGCTGTCCTAATTTCAGATGTGACCTTAGCTAGGGCCCTTGCAGTACTGTGGTCCTTACGAAAGCCATATTGCTCTGAGGACAGTAAGTCATACTTTTGCAGATACCGATAGTTTTCAGTACATTTGTGCTTCCCTTGCTTGAAAACAGGCACCAACTGGGCTACTTTCCATAGTAGGGGGGCCACCCTAGTGGTGAGTGATAGACTGAGAATGTGGGAGACTGGTAGTACAAGTAAGCGGGCCCCAAACTTTAGGAGCTTAGCTTCCAGGTTATCATGACCACCACTAGTGGCGGCCTTGGCACTAGGTCAGAACAGCGCCAGTCTGTATAGCATGGTCAAGAACCACACAGTAAAAAATGTCGTCATTTTCCATTTTGTGGGGGGCGGCTCTGCCCTTGCACCACCAATACTAAAAGATCCTAACTCCGGGGGCAGCAGATCACGGGGAAAGACAAAAATTGTGGGGCCATGGAATACTGTTGCCATGGCCCCTAGTAACAACAGTAAAGTACCGATTCTGCAAAAATCCAGGGATACCAGGATTAGAACGCTGGTCTCTACTGCCACCTAGCTGCTTCATGCCTCAGCCCTCCAGGCCACAGGAGCAGCCAGCCTCCAGAATTCTGCTGCCCATATCTTCTGTCAGTCCCACGGACAGCGACCAGGGGAGTGCTTACTGCCTTGTGCTCATAATCCCTGCTCACTGTCCGTGATAGTGCTGTATAGACTAGTGCTGTGTTGTGTGGCGCTATTCTTCCAGTGCTATTCTAACCGGTTAAGGTGTACTTAACCATCTGGAATCAACACCAAATCAAACCCTATCTAGAGCCAGCTGACTTGGTGACAGTAGTGCATGCATCTGTCACCTCACGACTGGATTATCAGAATGTTCTCTACTTTGGGCTACCTGCGGAGCTGATGTGTTGCTTACAGCTGGTGCAGAACTCAGCAGCCAAGCTGATTAAAGTCCAGGCATATCATGCTGGTTCTGCAGGAACTGCAATGACTTGCCAGTGTGGTGGCACACAACTTCAATGTAAATTTGTTGATATAAAAAGCCTTGCATGATTTGGACCAGGACTACCTGAAAGAACTCTTGACTGAGTACAATCCTGTCTGCCCCCTCTGTTCTTCAGTATAGTGTTGTTTATAAAAGGAATCATTACATAAAGAAGAAGACGCTTGGTCATGTAGATATAAGTTAACGGTATTGTACCCGATGCCTTATTATTCAGAATTCTGTAGATAAAATACTGGGATAAAGTAGATAGGATCACATTTGGAATGTTTTCCCTTACTCTGAAAAAAAGGGTAATGAATGAGACCGAGCCACTCATATGAACTGTATATATGAAAATGTTATTATTGAAACTATTGAAAATACATTTCTAATTTAAAAAAAAAGTAATTTTGTAAACTGCTTTTTAAAGCCATATACCCTGATGAAGTGATGGAAAACAAAAGTCACAAAATGCTAACTATTCAGATTTTGATGTAAACAAAAGATGAACTAAACAGAGAATAGGGGTGAAGAGGACTGCCTGTATTTATTTTTATGATTTGCATTTCCAGTTTGAGCATAGACCTCCCTCTAAGATGAGATTTCCCTGTCAATGTTGAAAACCCCTACCCCAGCCTCATAAAGCAACACTGTGACCCAATGTGAGGGTGAGATGGTTCTGTACTGCTCAGAAAAGTTTGGCAGTCACACATGTCATAATGTGTCAGTCTCCTGTTGTGTTCATGAGCACTACAAAATAATAGAAACATAGAATCTGACAGCAAAGAAGGACCACTTGGCCCACCTAGTCTGCCCATTTTCCCTACCTACTTAACACTGTAGACCCTACTTGATCTCTGACTTAGCCCTCCTTCCCTAATGACTAAGGTTCCCTTATGCCCATACCATGTATTCTAGAATCCCACTTCAGTTTTTGCCCACACCATCTCTGCTGGGAGGCTGTTCCAGGCATCCATCATTTTCTGTTAGGAAGTACTTCCTTTTGTTTCCCTGAGTCTACCCCCTCCAGCTTCATAGCATGTCCCTTGTCCTTAAGCATCTTTTTCTCTGAAAAATATTTCCCCCTTGTACCTTGTTTATACCTGTGAGGTATTTGAAAGTCTCTATCATATCTCTCCTTTCCCTCCTTTCCTCCAGGATGTAGATATTGAGGTCCTTCATTCTCTTCCCATAGGGTCTCTGGTGCAGACCCTGCACCATTTTAGTTGCCCTCCTCTGGACCAACTCTACTCTGTCTATGTCCTTCCAGATAAGTGACCTCCAGAATTGGGCACAGTACTGTAGGTGAAGTCTCACCAATGATTTATACAGTGGTATCACCACCTCCCTCTTTCTGATAGTGATACCCTTCCCTATGCTCCCTAGCATCACACTGGGTCTCCCTAGAGCCTTTTCACACTGTTTGGCCACCTTTAGGTCATCAGATATGATTACCCGCAGCTCTCTTTCCTGGTTGGTGGCGGTCAGTACCACTCCCCCATCTTGTACTCTTCCTCTGGGTTTCTATGCCTTAAGTGCATGTTTTTGCCCTTCTTCACATTGAACCTTAGTAGCCACACTCTTGACCACTCCTCAAGATTTCTTAGATCCCTATTCATTTTTCATCCCCCTTGTAGTGTCTACCCTTCTGTAGATTTTAGCGTCATCTGAAAAAGACATGCCTTCCCTTCTAGCCCCTCCACAATGTCACTAATAAAGACATTAAAGAGGACCAGTCCCAGTTCTGATCCTTGTGGCACTCCGCTGGTCACCCTCATTTCCTCAGAGTGAACTCCATTTACCACCACCCTCTGATACCTACCCCCAACCAGTTCCTTTCCCAGTTTACCACTTTTGGAACCACTCCCAAGCTGCCCAGTTTGTTACTAGTCTCCTAAGTGGGACCGTGTAGAAGACCTTATTGAAATCTTGGTAGGCCATATCCAGCACACCACCCTGATCTACATCCCTGGTCACCCAGTCAAAGAAATCTATCAGATTTGTTTGACATGACCTCCATCCAGTGAATCCATGCTGTCTTGGATCTTGTAAGCTACTGATTTCACTGTGACTTGCACAGGCTGTTGCTTCTGTGACCCACAGCCATGGCAGCACCTTTGACCTAGTGTTCTTCTTGGTGCTTGAGGTCTCTGACCTCAGGATTGATCCGGTCATTTGGTCAGATCACTGCACTGTGAGGTTTTCATTCAGACCCCCCCCCCAGTTACTCCTTCCCCTGTGGATATGGTCCATTACCACCCTTTTTAGGGGTTGTCTCCAAAGGGACTGATGGTGGTGATGGATCTATCCGGTGTGAGTGCTGCATGTGTAATGGGTGCAGGTGAGGCAGTTGAAGCCTATAATGGGGCTGTTTCCAAGGTGTTCAACTCTGTTGCACTAGTCTGTGTATGACCCAGGTCCTCTTGCTTGGGAGCAATGTAGTTTGATGGGGCTCTCAAGGAGATGAAGACCAGGGATCAGAGGTTGTAGCGTCGCTGGCAGAAGTCTTGATTGGAGGAGGACAAACTGGCTTTAAGAATTCACTATGGTGAATATCAAAGGGTAATCAACCGTAAGAAGGCAGATTGTCCAGGGAGATTGTTGCAGGGAGAAACAGACTAGCGCTGCTTTTTTGTGCTGTAGTCAGGCTTCTCCACCCTGCCTGTCTACAGCCAAAAAAAGCAACTTCAGTCACTCAGTGTGAGGAGTTTGCACTGTTTTTCTCTGACAGGGTGTCATCTATGAGGGCTAGGATCTCCTCAATAGGCTAATTGCAGCCCCGTGGTGGTGAGCTGTGTATGTCTAGAGGTGCTGCTATTCTCTAGAGCAAGTTTAGACCAGTTACAGTGGCTGAGGTTTGCAAAGTGATTTCAAAGTTGTGGCCCAACTATTACAAACTGGACCCAGACCCAGCTCTTCTCTTAGTGGGATATGTTGAGTCCATTGGTCAAGTGTTCACCGAGATTGTCCAGTGTTTGCTTTTGGAGGGATGCTTTCCCAATGCCTTGAAAGAGGTGATGGTGAGACCCCTCTTAAAGAAACCATCTCTTGACCCTGACATCTTGGCGAGTTATAGACCTATCTCTAACCTCCCATTCTTGGGTAAGGTTATTGATCAAGTGGTGGCTCTGCAGCTTGAGGCACACCTCATGGTCTATGACATCTAAGAGACCTTCCAATCTGGGTTTAGGTCAAGACATAGCACTGAAACGGCATTAGTCAGAGTAAAACATGATCTCCTCAGGGTTAGAGATAGATGGGAGCAGTCAATTCTCACTCTCCTTGATCTTTCCTCAGCTTTTGACACTGTGGACCACATAATGTTGCTGGTCTGCTTTAAGGAGCTCTGTGGACTCACTGGTACTATCATCAACTGGTTTGAGTCCTTTCTCACAGGCAGGATGCAGAGGGTAGTGATGGAAAACTTCTCATCCTACCCAAAGCCCCTGCCTTGTGGAGTTCCCCAAGGTTTGATCCTGTCACCTGCGTTGTTTGCAGTGTACATGCTTACCCTAGGTGGGATCATTAGACAGTACAGCTTGGGTTTTCACTGCTATGCAGATGACATCCAGCTTTACTTGTCATTTGCACCCAAGACAGGTGGCGCTGTGGAGGTGCTAAACAAATGTCTGGCTGAGATTCAAGAATGTATGTCCTCCAGCTGGCTGAGACTCAATCTGGACAAGATGGAGGCACTAGTGATTGAGCCTGGATGTGGGTGGCACGTGAACGGTACTGGGATGGGAACAGGATAATTTCTTGGCCCCACTCCCTTGGTGGTGTCCACCAAGGTGAAAAATCTGGGCATTATCCTTAATTACGGATTGATACTTGAAGCCCGGGTGTCTTCCATTGTCAAGAGTGGTTTCTACCACTTGAGGAATGTTGCCTGGATTAAAGCCTTGATTCCACTTAATGACCTGCTCTCACTGGTGCTTGCTTTCATGACATTGTGGCTTGATTACTACAATAATCTGTACCTCACAGTCAGTGGAGGGGTTCTCTGGTGTCTGCAGCAGGTGCAGAACATGACAGCCAGGTTACTAACGGGCCTTTTGAGGTGCTGTCATATGACCTCGGTTCTGAAAGGACTGCACTGGCTACCAGTTAGGTGAAGAATTACCTTCAGGGTTGGCTTGCTTACCTATAAAGCCCTACATGGTTTGGGCCCTGGCTACCTGAAAGACCTGCTGACTCCTGCCCACCCTGTGCACTTGATTCCTTTCTCTACCATGGACCTCCTAGTAGTACACGGGCCTGCCTTAAATCCTCTGGTGATCGGTCATCTTGAGGTGGCAGGCCCGGTATTGTGGAACTCGCTACCAAAATCTTTAAAGGAGGCTCCATTGGTAGAGGTTTTTAAGTGGGGCCTGACGGTGCATCTTTTTAGGAAAGCATTTCCAAATTATTTAGAATTTTAGATAGAAACCTTGTGCAATATCTTATTTAAAATTGGATTGTAAATGTTTTATCCTGTTATTTGTTTTATGTTTATTTATTGTAATATGTGTTTCTTACCTACTTCTACAGTACTCAGAGCCTCTGAGATGGGGTGCTCAATTAAATAAACTCTTTACTTACTTACAAATATTCCACAATCCTTTTCTTCAGCAGTGATTCCATTAATTTCTCTACCACTGAAGTCAAGTTTACTGGCATGTAATTGCCAGCTTCCTCCCTCTTACCACTTTTGTGAAGTGGGACTACATCTGTTCTACTCCAGTCCTTCAGGACCACTCCCATCTCTAGTGGGTAGTTGAACAGGACTGTCAGAGGTGCAGTCAGCACCTCTCTGAGCTCCTTCAATATCCTTGGATGTATCCCATCTGGTCCCATTGCCTTGTCCACTTTCAGATTTGCGAGTTCCTTTATGACTCTCTCCTCTGTGAATGGACTAGTGTCCACTTCTCTCCCTTTGATGCTCCTGTCACTTATCTGTGGTTCCTCACTTTCCCCTTCCTCCATGAACACTAACCAAAAATATTTGTTCAGGGTGTCTGCTTTTTCCTGGTCTCCCTCCACACACTCCTCCCCTTCCTTCCTTAGCCTTACAGTTCCTCCTGTTTTTTCTCCTTTCTCTTACATACCTGAAAAATATATTATTCCCTTTCATTTCTGCCTGGGCTATTTTCTCCTCCGTTTGTGCCTTTTTGCTCCTGATTGCTTTCCCTGCCTCCTTCTGCTTCTCGTGATGCACCTCCCTAGCTCCTCCCTCTGTGTCTCCTTATACCTCCTGAATGCTAACTTTTTTGAACTTACCTTTGCAGCCACTTCTTTTGAGAACTATAGTGGTCTCTTTTTCCTCTTGCATTTGCTTAATAGCCTGATGTAGAGGTTCATTGCCTTCTCTATGGCCCCTTTTAGTTTTGCCCACTGTACCTCCACTCCACCTTTGTCTCCCCCAACAGGGCATCCCTGAGGCATTCCGCCATCTTTGTAAAGTCAGCCCTCCTAAAGTCCAGGATCCTCGCCTTTGAGTGGTTTGATTCTGACATTGTACTTATGTTGAACCACACCGTATGATAATTGCTGGTCCCCATGTGGCCACCTACAGTGACGTCTCCAACACTGTCTCCATTGTTGAGCACAAGGTCCAATATTGCTCCCTCATGAGTGGTCTCTCTTACTAGTTGCCTGAGGAATGCCCCTTGCAGGGAGTCCAAGATGTCCCTGCACTTAGTTGAAGCTGCAGCTGGGATGCTCCAGTCCACATCTGGCAGACTGAAGTCCCTCACCAGCAGCACCTCCCCCCTGGTTGCCATCTTTCAGATGGTATCCACCAGTATCTTATCCATCTCCACCCCATGTGCTGGAGGTCTGTAGATTACACCAGTGTGAATAGCGATGCCATTCCCTGTCCCTAGGGTAACACACAGTGCCTCCACCCTTCCTTGTATTCCCTGTGTTTCTGTAGCTTTCATGCTATCCCTTATGTAAAGAGCCCCTCCTCCCCCTCTCTTACCTTCCTTGTCCTTCCTGAACTGAGTATAGCATGGTATGGCTATATCCCAGTCATGGTTCTCATTGATCCATGACTCGGTAATGGCAACAATATTCCTGTCAGACTCTGCCATAAAGGTCACAAGGTCTGGAATTTTATTTCCCAGACTTCAAGCATTTGTGCACATGGCCTTCCAAATTCTTGTACCTCCCCTTTTATTAGTTCCCCTTTTTCTCTTTTGCCTACTCACCTTATCCCCTCTGCCCTCATTCCCATCCTTCATTTCTACCCTTCTGTTTTTCCTGTTATTAGAAACCCTTGGGGATATTCCTTCCTTAGGGTTTTCCCTCCTGATTACTTCAGCTTTTGGGTATCCCACCCCCCTCAGCTAGTTTAAATGCTTCCCCAAAGTAACATTTAAGCCATCCACTGAAGACAAATGACATTGATGACTCTGATGACTGGCACTCTTTTGGACCTCTGGTGCCATGTAATAAAAAAGAAAATATTAGGATTCTGAGCTGTAACATGCAAACATATGAAGAAGTCAGAAGAAGGTAATTTGGTCTATCAAGTCTGCTCATGTTGCAGGGTCCACAGCATGAGCTACTATCCCTGCCCCCTCTCCCCACTCCTCCCATCCTCCCTCCCTACCCATGACCCTTACCCTCCCTCATACCTGTCCCAGCCTCTCTTAAAGCTGCCCACTGTCTTCAATGAGATTATCTCTTCTGACAGCGCATTCCAAGTGTCCATCACCCGCTCTGTGAAGAAGTGCTTCCTGACCTCCCTCATAAACCTCCCACCCTCCAGCTTAAGACTGTGCCCCCTCATGTTATGGTTGCCACTCAGCTTAAAGAGACTCTCCTTATCAACCTTATTTATCCCTTTCAAGTACTTGAAGGTCCCAATCATGTCCTCTCTCTTTCTCCTGTCTTCCAGGGAGTACATGTTCAGTGCCCTCAACCTCTCCTCATATGCCTTACCCTGCTGACCAGCTATCATCTTTGTAGCCCTCCTCTGGACCTTATCCAGCAAGTTAATGTCCTTTTTGAGGTGTGGGCAGCAGTACTGAACTCCATACTTTAGATGCAGCCTTATCAGTGACCTGTACAAGGACAGTATAACCTCCTCTCTCCCACTACTGATCCCCCTATATATGCATCCCAGCATCTTGTTTGCCTTTGCTGCTGCTTTCTTGCACTAGGTGGAGTGCTTCAGGTCACTAATGAACATCATCTAATGGTTAACATCTGACAATGTAAGCATGCACATTATATAATATATATATTTCTATATAACAAACCAATCACACACACACACACAAAAAAAAACTAAACAAGGTAGACAGACATGTGGGAAGTAGTGCAATGTAATGGCTGTGGGGCAGCAGTCTTCCAGGAGTCTTTCTGGAGGCTGAGATGCTGCCCTGTTTGCAGACAACTCTGTGCCCTGAGGGAGGAAGTTGCCCATCTTCAGGCCGCACTGGACAGTAATAAGGGAACCTTCCCCATCGAGGGAGCACCAGAGCCACCACCACTACCTCAGAGGTTGTGAAGAAAGCACAGCAGTTGGACCACAGTGGGCTCAGAGAGGGTGAGGGTGGTGGAACAGAGGCACACCCAGTCAGTTGTTCCACTCCACAATCCATACACCATTCTGGGGGAGCATAGTTCCCCTATGGATGCACCGGCAGAGGAGACTAAGGAGGTTGCAGACAACTGTCACAAGGGAGGCCCTCAGAAAGGAGGCAGAGGGCATCACAGGGAAAGGAAGTGGCTCCTGGTGGGGGACTCAATTATTAGGGGGATAGAACTGGGGGGGGCAAAGAAAACTGAAGTAACATGCCTGCCTGGTGCCATGGCTTGGAGGGACAGGAAGAGCATCCTTAGGATCATGAGAACAGTTGCACGGGAGTCTGAGCTGGATGTCATTGTCCACCTAGGGACAAATGACTTGGCTCATCATGAGATTAGAGCAGTGCAGAAGGACTTTGTAGAGTTGGGGAGGGGCCTAAGACAAGTAGCACACACAGTATCCTTCTCAGAGGTGCTGCCTGTCAATAGCATGAGTGAGGCGAGGGTACTTTGCACCATGCAGTTTGATGAATGGTTGAAAAAATGGTGTGGAGCACAGGGGTTTGGCTTTATTGGGGACAGGGGTTTCACCTTGAGGAACACCAGCCTATACTGGCAGGATGATCTTCATCTGTTTAGGAAGGGAACAAGTCTTTTGGGCAATCGGTTTAAATGCTTCATTGGCAAGCTTTAAACTAGTCAAGGGGGGAGGTACTGATAAGCAACAGGAAAATCCCAGCCTCCCCCTACAAAACAGGGTACTAAATGAGAAAAAGACCAAGGTATAAAGGTCAGTGAGGTATGCTGCTACAGAAGGTAAAGCCATCAAAAAAAATGGAGAGCAGTGAGTACCAATGCCCATAGTCTGGGTAACAAGCTTCCTGAATTAGTGGCCTTGATGGAGGAGGAACATCTGGATATTGTGGCAGTCACAGAAACATGGTACACACAGAACCATGACTGGGATGTAAACATACCAGGATACACTATCTACAGGCAGGACAGGGAGGGTAAAAGAGGAGGAGGAGGAGGAGTAGCTCTCTACATAAGGGAAGGAATCAAAGCAACAGAACAAAAGGGTAAACAGGGAGGAGAAGAAGCACTGTGGGTCAATTTAGAGGCAGGCAATGGCACCACAATCTGCACAGGGGTTGTATACAGACTCCCCCTCTCAGGGGGAGGAAATAGACAAGGAAATGATAGAAAGTATACTTAGAATGGCAGATAAAGGGGAGATATTGCTGATGAGTGATCTGAATATACCAGATGTTAACTGGAGCGCAGTTGCACAGCCACTTCTAAGAGTGGGGTTATTCTAGATGCCCTACAGGGGGCATGCCTTAGACAACTAGTATTGGAACCCACTCGAGAGGGAGCAATCTTAGACCTGGTTCTCTCAAATGGAGATGGAGAGAGGATCACAGATGTAGAAGTGGATAGCCATCTGGGAACTAGTGACCATCGAGCAGTGTGGTTTACAATAAACACAGCAATAGAGTCAAGCCATACAAAGGCAAAAGTACTGGACTTCAGGAGGGCTGACTTTGCCAAGATGGATGAGTGCCTAAGGAATGCACTAGCAAATGGGCAGGAAGGAGGGGTGGAAGAACAATGGGGAATAATAAAAACTGCCATCACAGAGGTAACAAGCCTTTGTGTGAAGCAAATAAACAAAACAAAACAAAACCATGTAAGAAACCACTATGTTCTCAAAGGAGGTGGCAGTGAAGGTTCAAGAGAAAAAGAAAGCATTCAGAAAGTACAAGGAATTACAGAAGGAGGAGGACAGAGAATTGTATCAGTTAAAGCAAAAGGAAGCTGGGAAGGCAGTCAGAACAGCAAAGGCCCAAACCAAGGAAAAGATAGCCAACTCAGTTAAGAAGGGGGATAAAACCTTTTTTAGGTACATCAGGTAGTGAAGGAAGACTAAGGGAGGGATAGTGAGGCTTAATAAAGGGGAGGAGGTGGGCAGAGGGTGACGGTGAAAAGGCAGAGATACTAAACAAATTATTTTTGCTCAGTATTTACAAATGAAGAGGGGGAGGTACTTAAAACAAACAATAGAAACACTCTGGATACAGAAGTTGATACCAGCTCATTTACAGAAGAAAGGGTTCTGAAACAACTCTTAAAACTGAAGGTGGACAAAGCAACCAGGCCTGATGGGATTCATCCCAGAATTCTAAAAGAACTAAGGGTAGAACTAGTGACACCACTGACTACCCTCTTTAACAAATCATGGGAGGATGGGGTGGTACCTGAGGACTGGAGGAGGGCAGATGTTATTCCTCTTCACAAAAGTGGGAGCAGGGCAGAAGTAGAAAACTACAGACCTATTAGTTTAACCTCAGTGATAGGGAAAATGATGGAATCACTTCTGAAGGAAAGAATTGTCGAGTACCTAGAGGCCAGAGGGGCAAAGGACCCAAGGCAGCATGGATTCACAGCTGGAAGGTCATGTCAGAAGAATCTAATAGATTTCTTTGATTGGGTGACCAAAGTAGTAGATCAGGGAGGGGCTGTGGACATGGTCTACCTAGACTTTAGCAAGGCATTTGACTCAGTCCCACACAAAAGATTAATATACAAATTAGCCAGCCTGGGAGTGGGTCCCAAGATGATAGCCTAGGTAAAGAATTGGCTGGAGAATAGGACACAGAGGGTAATAGTAAATGGAGTCCACTCTGAAGAAAGGGGGTTACTAGTGGGGTACCGTGAGGGTTCAGTATTAGGACCGGTCCTCTTCAATGTCTGTATAAGTGACATTGCAGAGGGACTGGAAGAAAAATATGTCTCTTTGCAGATGACACAAAGATCTGCAACAGAGTTGATGCACAAAGTGGGGTGGAAAGGATGAGAAGGGACTTGGCAAGGTTAGAGGAATGGTCAAATGTATGGCAGCTTAGATTGAATGCTAAGAAGTGCAAGGTAATGCACCTGGCAAACAAAAACCCAGGGGAAGAGTACACAATGGGGGGTGAGATACTAACAACAACTAAAATGGAAAAGGACCTGGGGTAGTCATATCAGATGACTTAAAGGTGGACAAGCAATGTAAGAGGACAGTAAGGAGGGCTGGGGGGATACTGGGATACATAGGGAGAGGCAACAGCAGTAGAAAACAGGAAGTTGTTATCCCTCTGTACAGACAGCTGGTGAGACCCCATCTGGAGTACTATGTGCAGTTCTGGAGACCCAATCTCCACAAGGACATAGACAAGATGGAAGCTGTCCAGAGGAGGGCAACTAAAATGATGCAGGGTCTGCACCAGAAGACATATGAAGAGAGACTAAAGAAGCTTAATATGTATAGCCTTGAGGAAAGGAGGAGGGGGACATGATAGAAACTTTCAAGTACCTCAAGGGAATCAACAAAGTCCAAGAGGTAGCATCTTTCAAAAAGAGGTGTGCAAGAACAAGGGGCACAATTTGAAGATGGGGGCGCTCAGAGGTAATGTAAGGTACTATTTTTCACAGAGGGTTGTGGATGCATGGAACGGCCTTCGGAGGAGGTTGGAATCAAAACAGTGGTTGAATTCAAGCATGCATGGGACAGTCATAAGGCAATTCTGGGAAGGGGGTAGAAAGAAGTAGGATGCTGGTTAACTAGGATCTGCAGCTTATCCATTAGGTTGGGAAATGGGCAGACCGGGTGGGCCAAGCGGTCCTTATCTGCCGTCAAATTCTATGTTTCTATGTTTCTATCACTCCCAGGTCCTTTTCCTCCTCTGATGCAGATACTCGGACTCCACCCAGGTAGTACTCTGTACTAGGATTCTTGGCTTCAATATTCACATCTTTGCATTTCTTGGCATTAAAGCCAAGCTGCCATATCCTGGACCACCTCCCAAGCTTTTCCCGATCTTCCTGTAGGTCCTGTATCCCTTCAGCTGCGTCCACTCTCCCACAGAACTTGGTGACATCCACGAATAGGCACATTTTTCCCTTAATGCCATCTCCAATGTCATCGATGACGACATTGAACAACACCGGCCCCAGCACCGAGCCCTATGGGACCCCACAAGTTACCTGTCTTGTGCCAGATAACTCCCCCCACAACCACCCTCTGGGTTCTGTCCTTCAGCCAGTTTTCCACTCATCTGGCCATCTTTTCCCCAACCTTGAGATCCACCAATTTCCTGTTCAACCTTTTGTGGTGCACAGAGTCAAAGACCTTGCTGAAATCAAGATAGAGAATGTCTACTGCTTGTCCCCTGTCTACTGTCTTAGTGACACGTCAAAGAAGTCAAGCAGATTTGTTTGACATGATCTCTCCCCCAAGAACCTATGCTGCCTTGCATCCTGGAAACCGTGCTCCTCTAGATATTCCACCAGCTTTTCCTTCAGTATGGTCTCCATGAGCTTGCTCACAATGGAGGTCAGACTGACTGATCTGTAATTCCCTGGGTCATCCTTGGGACCACTTTTGTGGAGCAGCACTACATGTGCTGTTCTCCAGTCTTAAGGTACTACACTTGTCTCTAGTGAACTATTAAATAGATCTGACAGTGGCCCTGGCAGCCCCGCAGCCTTTTCCTTTTGTACCCTTGGATGTACTCCATCTGGGTCTGGTGATTTATCCACTTTCAATGCCAGCATTCCCTCCCTCAATCTGTCCTCCTTTATCACTAAATCTGTGTTCCCCTCCCCCCCACTCCTCTTTTCCCTCCTGAAGGCACTGGTCCGTCTTTCTCCATGGTGAAGATGGAACAGAAGTATTCATTTAGTATCTCTGCTTTTCCCCCATTATCCTCCACCCCCTTTCTTAAGCCTAACAATCCCTTCCTTCTTGTCCCTTTTCTCACTTATAAAGTGAAAGAAAACCTTCTCCCCCTTCTTAATTCTTTCAGCTATCTGCAGCTCCTTCTGTGTCTTTGCTCACCTGACTTTCTTGCTTGCCTCACTAGCCAACCTTAGGTAATTTTCTCTATCCACCACTGTCTTGGTCTTCCTGAATTTTCTGTAGGCCACCCTATTTTCCCTTACTGCCTGGGCAACTCCAGAATGGAACCAGCTGGGTGCTTTGGCCCTTGTGTTATTACCCTTGAGCCTAATGCACTCATCTGTGGCAACCAGTATTCCTTCCTTAATGATGGACCACCTTTGGTCCACCTCCATATCTGCTCTGCTGCCCACCAGATGGCTCCTTAGCACTTCACCTATTTTCCTGAACTCAGCCCTCCTGAAATCCAAGATTTTGTTCTTAGTCAGGATGCTTTCCCTGCCCATATCCAACTGGAACCACACTGTGCAATGATCACTTTCTCCCAGTGGCTCCCTGACCATTATTTCTTGTACATGTTCCCCATTTGTGAGCACCAGATCAAGAATTGACTCAGCTGTTGTTGGCTCAGTGATGCCCTGAGTCAGGAACCCACTCTGCAGTCCTTCCAGGATCACTTGATTCCTAGCACATCCCATGGATGGTATGCTCCAGTCTACCTTGGGCAGGTTGAAGTCCCCCACAATTACCACCTCTCCTTTCCCCGCAGCTTCTGATATTTATGAGCTCAGTTCCCTGTCCCTCTCCTCATCCTGACTGGGTGGTCTATAAACCACCCCTAACTTCATCTTTCTCCCTCTATTGGAGCTTAAGTAAACCCATAATGCCTCCACCTCCTATTCCTCTGATTCCTCCCTCGTGCAAGTTATTCCCTCTCTGATATAAACTGCCACTCCTCCCCCCATCCCGACTACCCTGTCCCTCCTGTATAATTTATAGCCAGGGATTGCAAGGTCCCAGTCATGGTGTGATGTTGCCCAAGTCTCGGTTACTGCAGCTATGTCCACCCTCCTGTCTGCTAACAGTGCCTGCAGGTCTTCCATCTTGTTTCCAAGACTCCGTGCATTCAGAGACACCACCTTCCACCTAGAATCTGACCTTCCTTCTCTTCTCTCTATTCTTCTATTCACATTTATCCCCTCCACATACCCTTGTTATGTGTTCCTCACCCCCCTCCACCCTCTGCTAACTGTGTTCTTGCCCCTTCTACCTCCTCCCTCCAGACCTCTTCCAACACTGTGGGGGGGAGATTCACTGACCTCTTCCTCTTGGAGTCTGTTGGCCTGCATGCCCATTGTCCCCCCCTCAGTAGTTTAAATTAATTGTAGTGATTATGTATTTCCCCAGTTTGTCTCCGAGTATCCTCAAACCCTCCCTACTGAGGTATAGCCTGTCTGGTGAAAAGAGTGCTTTGTTTGACCAGGTCTCCTCCCAGTCCCCAATACAGATGAACATCTCCTCCCTGCATCATTTCCTCAGCCAGTCATTGAAATCCTCTATTCTTCTTTTCCTGGCTGTGCTGACCCTTGGTATTGGTATCACCTCTGAGAAGGCCAGTGAACTTCCTTCCTCTCTGCATATCTTCCCTAACTTCCTGAACCTACTTTGCACCACCTCTACCTCCTCCCCAGCTAGGTCGTTGATTCCCAAATGTATAACTAAATTAGGTTTTTCTCCAACCTCCCTATTTCCCTTATTCTTGGGCTCACCTTCCCCGCTGTTATCCCTGGCATACAAACCACCCTCCTGCTTGTATTTGGGTCCCCTTTCCTTCCCCAGTGAATACCCCTAATTATGGAGTCCCCAGTGATTGCCACCCTTCCATCCCCTGCATCCGTGCTCCCTGTCCGTCCTTTCTTACCTTCGGTACTAGCTGCTTCCCCACCTAACTGCTCTCTCTGCACCCTGGTAACAATAACTCCAGCACATTCAGAGCAAATGCATTGGTCCAAAGCTATGATCACCACTGTACACAACATGCACAGGCTCACAACATTATGCCCTGACACTGTTTCTTGTTTTGTACTGGACTTGACACTGGTTTCCTAATAGAACCCTTAGGACCAGCTTACGCTACATTTCCCATAGAAATACTTTGAATTATTGGTTCCAAAATAAATTTTTTTGTGCTTTTCATGAAACTTGTGAACCTCTCACATGGAACCACAAAAGGTGCATACATTCCTAGTTGCTCCATCATGTCAGTGTCCTTTCTCAGATATGGGGACCAGAATTGTGCACTATACTTGAGATGGGGCCTGACCAAGGGTCTCTATACTGGACATTATTATCTTTCTTATTATCTGAGGAGACACTTTTTTACAGAGAGCGTGGTGGCAGGGTGTAATGCGTTACTAGCAGAGGTGGTGGCCTGTAAAACAGTGACCTGCTTCAAAAGGGGATGGGACAGGGCAAAAGGAAGGATAAAGGAAGGGGGTGAGGAGAGAGGGACAGCAGCAGAATAGGACTGCTAGCTGCAAAATCGAGCAGACTCGCTAGACAAAATGGTCTTTTTCTGCTGGCAAATTTCATATGTTCATATGTTCGTATGTTCTCTTGACCTACTTACCATATGCAGTTTGTGTTGATGCCTGACATGTGGTTTTTGTCTTTGCAGTTGCTGCTTTACACTGCTGCTCCCATTTAAACACGCTGCTGATCAACGCTCTCAGGTTTATTTGGTTTGAATAGTCTTGATAGCATTCAGTATTTTATATCTATGTTTATTTTCCTAACATCTTAACAATACCTTAATTGAGAATCATGTCTCCCTTCCTGCTGTACCTCAATCCCTCCCCTGTGCATCTCACAACTGGCTACCCTTATTTAATAAGAAACAAATTCCATATTTCCTGCTTCATCCTGCTCCCCCCACCACCACCACTGCCCCTCTTAGTACTACTTCCCACCCTAATTTAATAAAATCTCCAAATTCAGGCAGTTACATTTTAAAATTGAGACCCTGCTGATGGGTGATCCACTGTAATGTTTGGTGGCTAGGCTTAACTACACATCAGAGCTTTGAAATGAATAACAAGAGACCCCCACTCCTCTTTACATAAACATAGAAGTTGACGGCAGATAAGGGCCTCAAGGCCCATCCAGTCTGCTCATTTTTTCTACCTTTTGCATGTGCCATAGGCTTGTACTCTGTCAATGACCTATCTATTCATACTCATCTGTATTGCTCCCTTATGCCTATCCCATGCCTGTTTGAAGCACTGCACTGTATTCATATCCACCACTTCCTGAGGTAGGCCATTCATGCATCCACCACCCTTTCTGTGAAAAAGAACTCCCCCACATTACCCCTTAATAGGCCTCCCTCTAATCTCATGCTGTGCCCTCTTGTCCTGCTGTTTTTCTTATATTGAAACATGTTAGACTCTTTCACCTTGTTAATGCCTTTAAAATGTTTGAATGTTTCGATCATATCACCTCTCTCCCTCCTTTGGTCAAGGGTATACATATTGAGCTCCATTAATCTGTCCTCATATGTTTTCTGATGCAGTCCATGTACCATTTTGGTTGCCCTTCTCTAGACTGCCTCCATTTTGTTAATGCCCTTATGCAGGTGCAGCCTTCAGTACTGCATGCAGTACTCCAGATGGGGCCTAACCAGTGTCTTTTAAAGAGGGATTATTACCTCCCTCTTATGACTTGCGATACCCCTACTAATACACCCCAACATCCCTCTAGCCTTACCTACTGCTTTAGTGATCTGCTTGGATGATTTGAGGTCATCTGTGATGGTGATGATGCCCAAGTCTCTTTCTTCCCTTGCGATTGCCAGCAACTCCCCTCCCAACCTATAGGTGGCTTCAGGGTTTCTCTTCCCTGTGTGCATGATCTTGCACTTCTTTATGTTAAACCCCAGTTGCCACTCTTCTGACCATTTTGCCAGTTTATCCAGATCTCTTCTCATTCTGCCCACCCCATCTGGATCATCTACTCTGTTGCAGATCTTGGTGCCATCTACAAACAGACAAACCTTACCCTCCAGTCCATCTGCAATGTCACTGATGAAGATATTGAAGAGGATTGGCCACAGAACTGATCCCTGAGGTACGCCACTTGTGACTTGCATCTCTTCTGACTGTATACCGTTTACCACCACTTTCTGATTTCTGCCCACCAACCAGTTTGCCACCCAGTTGATTAACTTCTGACCCACTCTGAGCCTACCAGCTTATTAATCAATCTTCTATGTGGAAGAGAATCAAAAGCTTTGCTGAAGTCAAGGTAGACAACATCAACTGCACCCCCTTGGTCCACCACTCTGGTTACCTAGTCAAAGAAATCTATGAGATTAGTTTGACAGGACCTTCCTGTTGTAAACCCAGGCTGTCTTGTATCCTGTGCTCCGGTGGATTCCAGATGTTGCACTACCCTTTCCTTAAGTAGTGCCTCCATAATCTTTCCCACTACTGAGGTAAGACTGACTGGTCTATAGTTCCTTGCCTCCTCCCTGCTACCACTCTTGTGGAGCGGGATCACATGAACCCTTCTCTAGTCTTCTGGGACCTCTCCTGTGCTCATAGACTCACTAAACAGTTGTGATAATGGCTCTGCTAGTTCCACCCTTAGCTCCTTTAGTACCCTGGGATGTATGCCATCAGGTCCCATTGTCTTGTCCACCCTGAGCATAGTGAGCTATTGTAGGACCCTTTCTTTTGTGAAGGGACTAGTGCACACCTCCTTCCCTCCCCCGTGCCCATGGTGCTGAACTGTGGGCCCTGCCCTGCCTTATGCTCAGTAAATATTGAGCAGAAGTATCTATTTAGGATAGATGCTTTCCCTTGGTCCTCTTCCACACACTCCCCCTCATCCCCTTTGATCTTAGCAATACCCCCTCTAGACTTTCTCCTTTCACTAATGTATCTGTAGAAAGTCTTTAAGGTTCAATAAGTAAGTACCGTAGCCAATTCATGCAGAAAGAAAATTGTAATATTTTAAAGATTTTCCATCGAGGGTGTGTGCACTTCATTCTCTGATTAGACTGAGTTGTGCCATGCCAATACCTCTCCAAATATGAAAAGTGATTAAAAGTTTATGAATGAGCAAGGCTTACACTGCTAATTCTGTGGTACTTTTTATTGCTGTGGGTGGAGCCCAAAGCCATCTTGCTATCAGTAGGTTGAAAATGGAGTATCGTGGAACACATTTTTTGGATTTTTCAATGTATTCTTCCACATCAACAAATCACTATGGCAACTAAAATAAAATAATCCCTTCTTTCTATTTAGAATGTTGAAAACATAACTCCAAGCTGCTTATCAGATGGCCATTAGGAAACTGAGACAGCTTGTTAAATATCGGTTATCTATTAAACTGGTAAATGGTTTACCCCCTTCGAAATGCAACAACTTGCCCATTTAAATACTAGCATTTAAACATTTTTTGCTATTAACTTCAGTCGGGCATGAATATCTTTCAAGAAAGATTCATACCTCAGAAATGTTACCCTTTCCCAGTAAATTCCAGCAAGATTTACACCTGTCAAGACTGATCTGATAAAATGCCAGGTCTTCAGTGAACTACCCATACTAAATACATGACTTTTCTTTTGACAGGAAGGGCTGTGCCTGATTCCCATACATAACAGATAAGAGCTACTGAGATCTCTTACAGTAATTGTGTGTGTGTGTGTGTGTGTGTGCATTTGAGGGAGGGCCAGAGAAACAGTCAAACTCCTTGCAAGGGAGACCTCATCTAATGAATTAACTGCTGACAAACCATGGTTGAGAAATTCATCTGTATAATTATCTGATTCCCTATGTTCTCATATAGAGTTATAAAAAGCCAAAACAACTGAGAAAGAAATTTGTATGGGACAACAGTTGAGTTTTTCTTTTGTTTTGGACCTCCAGCTCTAGGATGTAGAACATAAATGTATTGTTTATGGTTGGAATGAGCAATTTAAACAGTAAGAAGGTCTGAACAGTAATATTTTAATTTACAGTATTAGTAATGTAATCGTGCATAATTTCTATAAATAAATTTGAGGTCTGATAATAATGTAGCCAGGGTATGTGATAACTTCCTTTGATCTCTCACATGTAGTAGTAGTAGTAGTAGTAGCAGTAGTAGTAGTAGTACTAGTAGCAGTAGTAGTAGTAGTAGTAGTAAATATTTTATTCTGAAAATTCAGAAAAAGTATAGCATAGTTGAGCCAAGGTTCATTTTCAATGGGGTCCCAATGTATAAAATAAATAGTTACACAGAATATGTACATAAATACAAGCATATCAAATATAATATACAACCTGTATCAAAAGACACACTACTGTACATGACAGACATGTAGATGTTTTTCATTTAATTGCAACAAACATTAGGCATTTCAGCACTTTTTACAAGCCGAGATCTTATTTGATGCCAAGATAGAGGAGATAATGACTTGATATATAATGTGCTATTTCTGAGAAATAAAGAGATCATGCCATTTATTAGGAAGAAAATTATTGTTTAGATACATAGATACATAGACACTGTTAGCAGATAAGGGCCTATGGCCCACCCAGTCTGCCCATTTGAACTTGTAAGTTCCCATCATGTTTTCCTATATTATTATTTTTATATTTTTTGGAAGTTTCATGTAGGCTTGATATTATTCCTGAAATGTCAGGGATCTTCCTGGAGAACTTGCAAGACACTGATAAATAACTATGCCATTTACAAAATTCCTGATCAAACAACTGGAAACAGAAGACTGTTTTTTGTCATTTTATAATATGATGTACTGAAAGTGTATTTCCTGAGTTGCTGGATCAGGGCCATGAAGAAAATAATTACATTTACTTAATTCATTCAAGATCCTATTAGGTGGACAGAAAAAAAGTCTATGAGAATTTTCTGGAGACTAAAACTATAAGATGCAAAACAACATATATATATATATATATATATATATATATATATATATATATATATATATATATATATATATATATATATATATGTATATATAGGAAATGCCTCTATTTGCAATATATTTGTTTGCAGGCATTACTAGTATTTTTTGAAAGATTGTATGACTTCTGATTACTAATTTTGAGTATAGCTCATGAAATAATGAGTGTGATATTTGTTATTTCATATAGTACCTGTGACCGGGTTGTGTGGGTGGGGTAAATTAGTGACACAAGACCTCGATTTAGGGTTAACACACCTTTTCTCAGTGCTATGTTTATTAGTCCAAAGGACTTATTTTTTTGTAAAAGATATATACAAAAATAAATAACAACCATAAATGAAAATGAGTCTTAAAACTTCAGACAATAAATTATAAGAAGAAAATAAATAACAAAAAAAAAAATAGCTCTTCCGTAAGCTCCAGAACTACCCTAACTTGGTAGTTCTGCCACAGAATAGATACATTTCTATAAACACAATTTACTCCAATCTTCTGTGCTATGAGACAACCTCTCCCTTCCCACTCCAAGGTCAAGCTGCCATTTCTGAGCACTAGGGCAGCTTTTATACTCTTCCCTAGAGTGTCATCAGGTCAGCTGATCCACCCCAATCTGAATTACCATCATTCCTGTCCTAATACATACAGGTTGGAGGATCAGCTGGACCAATCACTCAGTAGTTAATACTGTGGTTCATTATAACCACTCTTTGTCCTCATTTTGGCAGTACAGGACAAGATATAAACATATAACTACTAATTGTAATTTGTATGGCTCCTCACCCAACTTAAATTGAGTGACAGCTGTCATTCTTATATAACAGCCTCATCATGGGGCTGCTGGCTCCTAAGGGCTAATTTTTTTCCAAATTCTCAGCACTCAGGTAGGAACTCACTTTATTTCTTCAAACAGACAGCAAACATGTATTTAGTTCATATGGCCAATGATTCTTCTGTGCACACATACAATAATAATACCCTTAACACCTTACAGCAGCTTCTAAACCTGGCGGCTGAAAAGGTAAGCCGTCGATAAAGCATTTCAGTTCTGCCATTTTCTCTGTGTCTCTTTCACAAGGGGTTCCTTTTATTTAGCAAGAATAAATTGTTTCTTTAAGGCGCACATTAAGGAAAGTGACAGCCTTGCACTTTCAGGGCACTGAGGCACTGTGAGCAATCTTCCAGACTGTTTAAACACAGTCTCTCACTGTTTTACAATGGGGAAGTCTTCCTATGCTATGGGCTTTTCTTCGGTGTCATATCTCACTTCTCCGAGATCCTATTTGGCTCCTTTACCCTCCATAACCAGGGGCAGCTGTTTCTCTCTCACAATGAAGCTAAACACGGCTCCTTTCAAGGAACAGACTTCCCTGTCTTTACCAGATCCCCACAGGGGCTGGACTATAGTGCAAATGTGCATCGGGACATAATACTTAAAGAAAAATATTGTGCTCTGTTTTCCTGACTGGAAATCATGCTTTCCACAGAGCATATGCAATAACCAGCTCTTTCATACTGGTTCCTTGGTTTCTTAACTTGCAGGCATAAGGCAGAGATTAAAAATGAATATATAGAGGGAACAGTCAAGTGAGTCAAGATACTATAATGGGTGGCCTACCCATAATAGTAGAAAATATATATTTAGATAGAATAGATAGAAGTGCTACTGCAGTAGACTTTAGGGGGAAAAGAAATTCCAAAGCCTGCTTTCAGACAGAGTGGGTCAAACTACCACCCCCCCAAGGTCAAGCAGAAACTAGGGACTGCCCTATCTTGTTTCCAAGACAACCTACCCAATAAATCTTGGTAGGATGGAACTACCGCCCACCCTCACTTTGGTAGCTCCACCCCAAGGTCACTTAAATATATATAAACACATAGATAATACTACACAAGTATCCCTATGATACTTGAATACAACCCTGAGGTGTCTAATACATTTTTACATAACAACATTTCATCTTACATTAACAGGTGTACTTTCATCACACTCTGGTTCATTCATTCTTATGACAGGGGCCTCATATCAAGACAAAAAGATTGGCATTCACATGTTGAGTATGATCATGGTGCTGAACAGTAAGTTTGTAAGGTTGAAGCGCCAAATACCACCGCATTACCTGATAATTACGATCCTTCATCTGGCATATGAAACATAACGGGTTATGATCAGTAACCAGCATAAATGGTGCTCTCCACAAATAGAATTGTAATGCCTCAATGACCCACTTGGCCTCTAGGCATTCCTGCTCCACAGTTGAGTACTTCTGTTCACGATCGTGGAGTTTGCATGAAATATACAGGAGTGGGTAATCTTCACCCTTCACAGTCTGACTCAAGACTGCCCCAATACCTGTGCCCAAGGCATCCATATGAACCTCAAAAGGCTGACTAAAATCTGGGCTGCGTAGTACCGGTGAAGAACATAGCGCTGCCTTTATATTCAAAAAACCTTCTCACACTCTGGTGTCCACACTATTTTATTACCAAATCTTTTCTTAGTCAGATCAGTTAATGGGCTAGCCATAGCTGCAAAATTGGGGATAACTCTATGGTAGTAGCCAGCCAACCCAAGAAATGAGCAGACATGTTTCTTCATCTCTGGTTGGGGACAATTGGTTACCAGCTCAACCTTATCAATTTCAGGTCTGATGTTTTCGTTACCTAACAAAAAACCTAAGTACCTGGTTTCCAACATGGCCAAAGAACATTTTTCAGGGTTGATGGTTACTCCTGCTTTGGCAATTGAGCTAATGACAGCCCTCAAGTGCACCAAATGGGTGCTCCAATCCAGACTAAAGATCATGACGTCATTCAGATATGCTGTACAAACATTAAAGTGAGGTTCCAGCACATGGTTCATAAACCTCTGGAACATCGCTGGAGCTCCATAGAGTCGAAAAGGCATAGTCCGGAATTGAAACAATCCCATAGCTGTACTAAAGGTTGTTTTCTCTCTCTGGAGGTGTCTTTGAGGGAAACCTGCCAATAGCCTTTGGTAAGGTTCAAGGTGGAAATGTATTGGGTCTTACCAACTTTATCCAGGATGCCATCCACTCTGGGCATGGGATAGGCATCAAACTGGGATACTGCATTCAGTAATCAAGACACAGTCTTCCTTTTGCACACCACAATGGGAGAACCCCAAGCATAGAAACATAGAAACATAGACTTTGACGGCAGATAAGGACCACTTGGCCCACCTAGTCTGCCCATTAAAGCACTGTTAGATGGTTCTATGATTTTCATTTGCAACAGTTTCTCTTCTTCTTGTTGCACTACTTGTCTCACCCTTTCTGGGAGTCTATATGGTTTGTTCCTTCTGGGTGGGGATGTGATCCAGATCTCATGCTCCACTTCCTTAGCTACACCTGGCACACTAGTGTAGGCACTCGGATATTCTAGTAACATATCCTATAACAATATTCTCTTTTCAGGGTCTAGGGCAGGATTTACTTTCACCCCCTGTATCCCTTTTCTAGTCTACAGTCTCTCATAAGCTGTTTCCATTTCTGTCTCGGTGTTTCTGGTATTATCAGCATACTCATCCCTCTGAAACTTTTCTCATGCCATTTCTTCAGCAGGTTCGCATGGTACATTTTAGTCTTATGAATCTTATCTGGTGTCTCTATCGCAAAGGTAACAGTCCCCATCTGTCTTACTACCTGATATGGTCCCTGCCATTTCATGAGGAGCTTGTTTGCAGTGGTTGGGAGTAACAACTATATGTTATCCCCTTTTATGAATGTTTTGGCCTGGGTACCCTGATCTTGTGTTGCCTTCTGCACCATCTGGGCCTGAATGCTCAACTCATGGGCCTTTGCAGAATATTTCACTAAACGCTGTCTCAGTTGTTTCAAATACTTCACAATTCCAGGGTGTTTCATGTCCTTTCCTTACTCCCAACATTCTTTAATTACCTCTAAAGGTCCTCTAGGGTTCCTGCCATAAAGGAGTTCAAATGGGGAATGACCAGTGGATGCCTGAGGACCTCTCTGTGTGCTAATAAAGCAAAGGGTAAATACTTGTCCCAATCCTTACCTTCCTTCCGAACACATTTTTTTAGCATTCATTTCAGCGTTTGGTTAAAATGCTCTGTTAGGCCATCTGTCTGTAGATGATAAGGGGAAGTGCGAACAGCTACTATACCCAGCTACTGATATAACTCCCTTAATAATTCCACATTAAAATTGGAACCTCGGTCTGTCAGTATCTCCTTAGGTATGCCTACCCTACTGAACATTTTCACTAACTCCTTCACTATTTTGGGCATAGTGACTGACCTCATGGGGATGGCCTCGGGGTATTTCATCGCATAGTCACATATGACAAATATATATTGGTTCCCCTTGGGCCTTTTGTTAAGCGGGCCTACCACATCCATCCCAATCCGCTCAAATGGAGTTGTCACTAGGGGTAAGGGTATCAAAGGGATTTCATCCTTCTTCCCTACTTGGGCCACAAGCTGGCATGCCTCACATTCTCTACAGTATCTGGCAACATCCTCAAGTATTTTGGGCCAAAAGAAATTTTGAGTTAGCCTGCCCAGTGTCCTGTCTCTTCCCACATGTCCTGCCCATGGTAGGTCATGGCTCAAATATAACAAGTCATCTCTAAAACAAGAGGGTACCAACAATTGCTCAACCTCTTCTTTAGTCACTGGTATTTCACACCCTCTACGCAATAGATCATGTTTCATTATTATCTTTGGAGTCCCTGGGGTTTGTATTTTTCTCACCTGTTGGAAAAAAAGGCTGCAACCCTACATCATTTTTTTGTTCAGCTACAACACTGGCTTTCACAAAAATGTTTTGTACATTTTCAGGGGTTAACCCTTTCTGTTTATCATGCCATTGTCTCTGTACCTTCTTAGTCATGTTGTGGGACAGTTTGGTTTTCCCAGGTACATCAACCACCTCATCCTTAAAAGGAAATATGTCCCCCAACTCTTGTTGTCTCTTTTCCTGTGCTCATGTAGTTATAACAGTGACAGCTCCCTTATCGGGCATTAAGTTGGTAAAGTCCGGGAAATCATGCTCAATAACCATTGGTACTGGCAGGTATGGTACCAATCCTGTTGTGAACATGGTTGTTCTCTCCTTCACCACCATGTTTACTGGCACCGTGGGGTATACATGGGTGTCTCCATGAATGCATACCACACTCATAGGAGGCCTTCTTTCCTTCTTGGTAACTAATTCCAGGTAGATTAACGTTTGCTTGCTTCCAGAATCTATCAAGGCTGTTACATTTTTATTTTCTACCGTTACCTCTGTAAAAAAGTAACCAGGATTTAGCAATGCCAGATGTGTTGTTTCTCCCCTCCTAGTTGGGCAAAAATGTGCAATGTGTCCCTGGCCCTTGCAATTCTGACAGATAATGTCTGCAGGATAGGGTCATCCGCCAGTACCACCCCTGTTATCTGGTCATCCTTCACATCTCCCATACCTCAGTTGTTCATAACCTGGTCTCACAAGAGGGGATGGTTTACTGTTGGTATTTTCCAATACTCTGGCACCTCCTTTCTTTATGTTCTGGTGGTCAGAGAGGTAGTCATCTCCCAAGGTGATGGCAATCTCAGCTCTCTCAGGGTTGTGCTCCCTTACCCAAATATGTACATCATGGGGCAGGACTTGTAGGAACTGTTCACCCACTATGGTATCTACCAAATCATTGACAGTTTTCCCTGATGGATGCAGCCATTTCTTACGTAGGTCCCTCAATCTTACAAAGACATCTCTGGGGTCGTCTTGGGTCTGAAATTTTAAAGCCCGGAACCTTTGCTGGAATGTTTCAGTGTTAATATCATACCCCTTTAAAATTTCCTTTTTGACTAGGTCGTATGCATTGGCCGTACAATCATCCATATTACTATATGCCAACTGTGCCTTCCCACTTGGGTATGGAGCTAATCGTACCACCCACTGTGTCTGTGACCATGCACATGCCTGGGCAACCCTCTCAAAAGTGGTTAGAAACCCCTCTATATCATTTGATGATGTCATTTTTGTCAGCTTGGTAACCTTTGGGTTTAGGTCGGGTCTACTTCCATCCTGACCTCTACCTGCCCCCAAGTTATGTAAAGTCTGAAGAGTCTCTGCCCACCTGGCATCCTGCTGTCTCCTCTCATAAGCCCTCTCTCACTCCATATCCTTATGTCTGATGGCCAGCCATTGGAGTAGTTCAGGTAATCCCTCCAGTGGTTCCTCTGGGAACATCCGGCATTCCTCTTCCTTCCAATCCTCATTCTCAACCTCCCAATCCTTGGGTTTGTGTGGTTTCACCACCTGTCTTAATCCCAGCATCAGGATTCCTCCAGATCTTGCTACCTGTGTTCTGGCCTGGACACCAGTCGCTATAGCTCCCTGCATCTTCTCCTCATCGTCTGACATATCACTTGCTTTACCCTAGTACCTGGGCTGGTACCAGATTCTAGTCTCTCACCTATGCTAGACAACCAGATCCCACTTTTGACATCAAAATCTGTGACTGGGTTGTGTGGGTGGGGTAAATGAGTGACACAAGACCTCGATTTATGGTTAACACAGCTTTTCTCTGTGTGATGTTTATTAGTCCAAAGGACTTATTTTTTTGTAAAGGATATATGCAAAATTAAATAACAACCATAAACAAAAATGAGTCTCAAACTTCAGACAATAAATTATAAGAAGAAAATAAATAACATAAGAAAATAGCTCTTCCTTGAGCTCTGGAACTACCCTACTTCAGTAGTTCTGCCACAGAGTAGATAAATTTCTTTAAACACAATTTATTACAATCTTCTATGCTATGAGACAACCTCTCCCTTCTTACTTCAAGGTTGATCTGACATTTCTGAGCACTAGGGCAGCTTTTATACTCTTCCATAGAGTGTCATCAGGTCAGCTGATCTGCCCCTAATTTGAATTACCATTATTCCTGCCCTAATATTTATAGGTTGGATGATCAGCTGGACCATTCGCTCAGATATTAATACTGTGGTTCATTATAACCACTCTTTGTCCTCCTTTTGGCAGTACAGGACAAGATATAAACAAATAACTACTAATTGCATATAATTTATGTAGCTCCTCCCCCAACTCAAATTGAGTGACAGCTGTCATTTCTTATGTAACAGCCTCATCATGGGGCTGCTGGCTCCTCAGGGCTAATTTTTTTCCAAATTCCTAGCACTCAGGTAGGAACTCACTTTATTTCTTCAAACAGAAAGCAAACATGTATTTAGTTCATATGGCCAATGATTCTTCGGCGCACACATACAATAATAATACCCTTAACACCTTACAGCAGCTTCTAAACCCGGCGACTGAAAAGGTAAGCCATCGGTAAAACATGTCAGTTCTGCTGTTTTCTCTGTGTCTATTTCAAAAGGGGTTCCTTTTATTTAACAAATTGTTTCTTTAAGGCGCACATCAAGGAAAGTGACAGCCTTGCACTTTCAGGGCACTGAGGTGCTGTGAGCAATCTCCCGGACTGCTTAAACATAGTCTTTCACTGTTTTACAATGGGGAAGCCTTCCTATGCTATGGGCTTCTCTCCCTTGGCAGATCTCATGTCTCTGAAATCTTTTCGGCTCCTTTACTCTCTGTAACAAGCGGCAGCCGTTTCTCTCCCACAATGAAGCTAAATATGGCTCCTTTCAAGGAACAGTCATCCCTGTCTTTACCAGATCCCCCACAGGGTCTGGAGTATAGTGCAAACATGAATCGGGGCATAATACATAAAGAAAAATATATCGTTCTGTTTTCCTGACTGGAACTCATGCTTTCCACAGAGCATATTCAATAACCAGCTCTTTCTTACTGGTTCCTTGGTTTCTTAATTTACAGGCATAAGGCAGGGATTAACAATGAATATATAGAGGGAACAGCCAAGTGAGTCAAGATACTATAGTGGGTGTCCTACCCATAATAGTAGAAAAGATATATTTAGATAGCTAGAGTAGATAGAAGTGCTACTGCAGCAGGATTCAACAAATCTGATAGCCCGACATCCCAGGCTATCAGATTTTAGTCAGGGACAAGCATTTTTTATGTCCCCAGTAGTCCCAGACAAGTGCTGCTGCAGAGAAAAGGAAAAAGTACCTGGCCGGTGCAGATTTGCGGTTTCACCAGCAGGGTGCATCCCGAGTTGCGTCCAGTAGTCCCAAGGATCTGTCTTCTGTGCTGCTCGTTATGTGGGTGCTGGTAGCTGAGTCAGGTGATCCTTGACACTGGCAGGCTGGTCAGAGGGAGGCGCATTGCCGATGTGTGGGTACTTGGGAGTGAGCGCGCCATGCAACCGGAGCCAGAGGAATCATCAGAGCAGATTGGCAGAAGAGAGTGATTGACAGGTCATAACACCAACAGTATGATCTTCCAATGCAGGGGAAGAAATCTGTTGGCTATGGCGGTGAAGTAGGGGGTTGCTGTGTCATCTGTTGTGCACTTGCAATACAGTCATGGAGGAGTTAGGATGGGAGCACACTCGAGCAAGCATTTTTACTTTGCTTTTAGTGAACAAGGGGAATACATTACTTGTTTTGGATTATTTGTGGTGCAAGTCTAGTACACTTTGCTGGCAATATTTGGGGAAGAAAGAAATAGAAGGGGTGAGAGAGTAATAACAGGGAGGAGCAGAGGGTGACTGCATGGTTGTGAGTCAGGGAAGGGGAAGGGCAGGAGCTGCAACTCGGGAACCACGCACTCACTGAAAAGATCTAGTTGATCAATGATCTCAGCACAGTGCTGCAAGCCTGCACATAGTAAGGGGGTCAGGAGGACATCTGTTGTGATGAAAAAAATAAAAAATAAAACAAAGAAAAGGCAGGGTAAGGCAGGCAGTGATCAATGAGATCTGAGGGAGTAGGCAGAAGAGAGACCTGTTGCTGTGTATGTGATCAGTCAGTCAGTTCGGCACCCCATCAAAAAATAAACAGAACTTTAAGAAATAAAGGGAAGGAAGTGAAGCAACAGACAGTCCAGTAGCAGTAGCAACTCAGCAAGCAAAGTAGAAGGAGGCTGCCTTGCCTACCTGCATTTTGTGCCTGTGCCAAAAGGGGGAGACAAAAATCCAGTTTAACAAATTAAGGGGAAAAACTTGATGGCTTTTTTACTGCGTGAGAGCCAGAGGAGAAGGAATGAGGGATGGGGTTTTGTTGTTGCACTGGCACCACAAGGTGGGTGAGTGTTGTGATCACTACCACACTAGTACCGAAGGAAAGGAGAGAGAGAGAGAAAGTGTTGTTTGAGGTTTGTTTGGCTCCTTTAAATACTAAAGAAAAAGAAGTAAGCTAAATAAAATCAACTTGCTTCTTGCATTTTCAGTAAGCCTGGGGGGGGGGGGATAAAGTATAAAAGGAAAGAATAAAGTACCAATGTCTAGCCTCTAGTCTCTCAGCCACTGTAGAGGGGAAGAAGAAGAAGGCACGAGACAAGCTGAGTTGGGGGTTTGTTTTGGCCCCAATAAAAAGGACAGAAACTAAGAAAACAGAACTGAAACAAAATACTGGATGAGACCAGACCAGTATTACTGAGTGCGGTGGAAGGAGGGAGAGGACTAAGTACAAAAAAAGAAAATAAACAGAAGTTAGCAAAATAAAAAGACAAACGGACTGCATTTAGTGCATTTTGTGCCTATGGCCAGGGATGGGACCAGACCAGTACTGAGAGGGGAAGGAGGGAGAGGACTAAAGTACAAAAAAGGAAAAAAGGAAAGTAAGAAAACAGAAGTGAGCAAAATAAAAAGACAAACAAACTGCATTTAGTGCATTTTGTGCCTAAGGTCAGGGATGGGACCAGACCAGTACTGAGAGGGGAGGGGAAGGAGGGAGAAGTGAGCAAAATAAAAAAGGCAACCAACTTAGATTGTGCCTGTCACTTAGCCTAAGCCTTAGACCAGTTCGGGGAAAATAAAAGAAACTACCATCAGTCTCCTACCCACACTTTTTGTCATCCTGACCCCCTTACTATGTGCAAGCTTGCAGCACTGTGCTGAGACCATTGATCAACTAGATCTTTCAGTGAGTGCATGGTTCCCGAGTTGCAACTTTCGCCCTGAAATGTGCCTTCTGCATGTCGACTGCATTGAAGTCAGTAAATCTTCCCCTCAGTAACCTACAAAATGTTAAAAATCCAGGACCTCTCCTTATTTCAGCAAATTTTGATGTGGCAGAGTCATGGGTGTCAGCGTGGCTCAGTTGGTAGCACATCCACCTCTGGACCAGAAGGTCATGAGTTCTCGTCCCACACTGGGATTGGACTTGCACCTAAAAATCACTCGCATCCGAGTGCAGTATTGGGGGGTGCTATACTGCTGGGGTGTGCCATCCTTCGGATGAGACGTTAAACCGAGGTCCCTTCTGCCCATTCTGGTGTTGTCCTGGTGGGTGTCCAGGTGGAAGTAAAAGAACCCAGGGCACTCTTCGCAAAGAGCAGGGAACATTCCCGGTGTCCTGGCCAACATTCCCCTTCCCATAAACTGGTTCATGCAATTATCCAGGCTGTGTGTGGGTGATGATGTGCGATATGGCCGCCACCACACATTCAGTCGCCTCACTACCAGTCTAGCATTGCTTGTAAAGTGCTTTGGGATACTGTGTATGAAAAGCGCTATATAAATGCTGATTCTTCTTCAGTCTATTCTCTCCACAGACCATCAGCCAGTACTATTACTGAGAGGGGAAGGACTAAGAAGGGGTGTCTTAGGTTGTGTTTTTTGTGGGAGGGGCTCCTCTTGGCTGCAAAAAAACTAAAAGAAAAGACGAAAAGAACAAGTGACCGAAACGCAAAAAGGCAAAGTGTTGTAAAAAAAATACAAATAAAAACGTAAGCATCAAGCACTGCAACACACTCTAATCTACACTATCGTTGTCTGAGTGTCGTGACCCACTGACTTCTTTCTTAACATTCCTTTCTTCCCTTTGTGTGCCTTGCTTAGAAAGCAGTAGCATAACAAGTATAACCCATTGCCCATCAGTAAAAAAGACACACACACCACACAGTGATTATATTAAAAAATAAGTTTATTAGTAGTGCTATCTGATAAAGAGACCAAATAATCCAAATGGACAATATGCAGAAGAGTAAACAAAAAACTTTTATTATCTTTTTTTAAGACACAACAGTCTACTAGTGCTTCCATGGATAAAAGTTATGAAAGTGAATCTGAGGTACTCGATACAACTGCTGATGATGCCCTTAATGTAAACAGAGAAGCCTTAGCTTTAGCTGAAAAAAACCCTGTTTCACTTGTTAAGAAACACAGTTTACTGGTTGATGATGATGAGGTGGAAGAGAGGACAAGTAAAGACAAGAAATATGACCAAGAAAAAAAGGCCAGACTATTCCAGCCTCATTGGTTGTCCATGTATAAATGGCTGAGATACAATGATAAAAAGGGAATGATGTATTGCACACTATGTGAAATGTATCCCACTATTGCAACTCTGGCCTTTTCCAAAAAAAACAAATGTATTTGCCACAGGCTCTAACAGCTTTCAGATTGAGTCACTATGTGCACATGAAAAGTCCAATCTGTATGTGCTATAACAGAACCAATATCTTCTGGAAAGTGTCCAACGAGTAGTACACTGTGAGATAAGTGAGTCACCACTTTACCAAGCCTTTGCACAGCTGGAAGAGGCTACAAAGGTGAAGATGAGATGTCTGTTTAACACAGCATACTCCATTGCCAAAAATCAGTGCCCTTTCTCGGGCATGGAGTGGCTCTGTGAATTACAGGGAAAAAATGGTATTAAGCTAGGTTCTAATTATACTAACGACAAGTGAGCCAGGAACTTTTGCAGTGCTTTTTCAGCAGTTATATCCAGAACCCAGATGCAGACTCTTAGTAATGTTAAGTATGTGACACTTCTTGCTGATGGCAGCACAGATTCCAGTATAACTGAGTGGGAAAAAGTTTTCATACGGTTTGTTGAACCAAACTCAAAACAGGTTTGCACATTGCTTATCCAAGCTGTGCCACTGGAACATGCACATGCAGAAGGCGTATTTCACGCAATAACGACTGCATTGAAGTCAGTAAATCTTCCCCTCAGTAACCTACAAAATGTTAAAAATCCAGGACCTCTCCTTATTTCAGCGAATTTTGATGGGGCAGAGTCATGATGGGTGAAAGAGGAGGAACGATAGCAAAGTTGCGGGAACACTGTCCTCAAATAATTGGGATGCACTGTGTTGCCCATAAACTAGAGTTGGCAGTTCTTTATGTGTTAAAAAAATCCATTTGTATCAAAGCTCGAAAGTACTCTCAAGGGAACATTTAAATTTTATCACTATAGTCCCAAGAAAATGAGAGAGCTCCAAGAAATTGCTAAGATCATGGATACAGATCTGGCACACTTAAGTGCAATTAAACAAGTGAGACAGCTTGCCAGTAGGTCACATGCAGTACATGCAGTTCAGGTTAACCTACTTACTGTTGTACAACACCTACATGCATCTTTGGCTGCTGGTGCTGAAGGTTCAAAAACAAAGGGCCCCTTAAAAGAAGTACAGAGTGTGCAGTTTGTAAAAGCGATTCATGTACTACAAGTTTTCCTGCCAATACTAAAACACCTGTCACTGCAGTTTCAAAGAGATGACACAGTAATAGTGAAAATTCCACAACCTGTTGAGATCTGCCTACTACAGCTTATGGAACTGAAAACCATGCCAGGGAAATACATGGCAGCTTTCCTCAGCCATTACAAACCTGAACAGAAATGTATGGAGTATGTTGTGACAAAGAGGGCAGGGAGGAGAAGACTGTTCATTTCCCATTCAGAAGCAACTGCCCAGAAATCAATTTTGTGACAGATGGACAAATGCAGACTTTAATAGATGCAGCAATAAATGTACATTGACAACAGATTAAAAATTTTTTAGAGGTGCCTCTCAAATGGTTCAACTGCTTAGATTTTAAGCAGTTTGATCTGCCAAGAAACCAACTAGCGGTGTTTGGGGCCTCTTAACTTGCAAACTTGGCTGAGTATTTTAATTTTTTCACGGAAGAGCAGCAGGAACATATAAAGTCAGAGTATGCTGCATTTAAAACACTACTGAAATCTGCCATTGAAAAACCTTTTCTGCAGGTGTACACCAGATTACTAAAAGAAAAATCACCCCAGATTACACACATTCTTGATCTAGTTGAAATACTCAGTGAGAGAGTTTTTTTCTGTTCAGAACCTAATCAAAACAAAAATTAGGACAAGGCTGACTGATGATTCACTGCAGTCTCTCCTGCAGATAGCAGCAGAAGGTCCTGAACTGCATGACTTTGATTCAGATTCAGCCATTAACCACTGGCTGTCCGCTGGTCCAGGCACTTGACATGTTCATGGGCATTCTATTGCTGCTGATGCATCTACCTCTTCCTCTTCTGGTTTAGCTGCTTTTGCTGATGATCTTCTTGATTCTAGTACTCCTGCTCCCAGTGTTCAATCATCTTCTTCCTGGCCTAGTCCTTTATGACCATTTTGCATTCTCGACCAGCGGCTTGGCAACTAATTCTGCAATATATCTCCCTCCAGACCAATCTCTTCTAATAAGACTTCTGCCTGCCCTAAAATATATGAAAACAAAATGTTGTTTTGCCTGATTTATGATGATCTTCTGTATCTCCATATCCATCCTACTGTGAACTAATAGTACAATACAAGCCCTGCCACACCATTTAACTTATTTCTAATAAGTCAGTTGAAAATTTCAATTGAAATGCACTGGACTACCACTCAGAACTCGGGGACTACCATTTTTGCCAAGGCCACTTGTCCTGAACTACCATGCCATTTTGAAATTTGTCGATCACTGTACTGCAGTAGACCTTACAGAGAAAAGATATGCCAAAGCCTGCTTTAGGACGGGGTGTCAAACTACCATATATTTTGATGTTTGTTATTTTATATAGTTCCCCTATAGTGCCTTATGCATACCATGTACATCCAAATAATTCCAAGGCCGTCTTGACATGTAATACAGAGCTCTTTTCCTGATAAAAGGCTGCTGATAAATAAAGAACAAAGTCATAAACAAGAAACCAGTGGCTTATGGAAAAATCTACAGGGATTTGATTCTACCACTGTGGTTAAAACACAGGAAAAATGAGAGCTTCTTACAGAGAAATAGTTATTTGGATCTGGGAGCACAGAATATTTTTTATCCTATATTTTGTATCTTGGATAGGGCAGGGGAAATGCTATATCTCATTGTCATAGGGATCTTCATTTATGTATTTTTGCACTGTATTTACTCAGGCTGTCCCAGATTAGATGCAATATCTTTTTTCAGTGGGGGTCATGATTTTATCATTTTTATAATGTATTTATTCAGGGTACCTAGTCCCTGCAGAAAAGGGAGATGTGCTGCGCAACTCCAACAAATGTGCAGCAGTGCCATATTCAAATGTGTGGGATGTGCCGGCAGCAAGGGAATAGGCCAGGGCACACACAAATGGTATGCCATGCAAGTCGAGGGGGAATTCCCATGCATATGCCATGCTGTTGCACATTCAGTGGGAATGAGCCCCTCATAGTCTTGAGCACCACAGCCCACAGTTAGGCCACGAATAGCTGACCTAACCTGGCCAGCCACCCACAGGTGGGCTGCACATGTGCATCCAGGTGCACAGCAGCCTGGCAGCTCTGGAGGACTAGAGGTACAAAGTTCCAGAAAAATTTCTGGATAGTCCATGGGTAATGTCCTCATTAGATCAAATTCTTCAACATGCTGCCTCTCCCGATGTGTTCAAAACAGAAAAACTCTTTCTTTCTAAAGATGGGGGTGGGGGCAAAGAATCACATGTGTAGACAGGACTTTTTTATCCAAAATCTAGTTTCTTTATTTATTTTCTGGCCCAATTCCTCTACGTTTTGCCAACAAATATTGGCTTCATCAGGAGGTACCTTCATGAACCTTTAAAAATATAAATACACAATTATAAATATCCTATCTACATTTCAAAACACATTCAATTATTAAATTCTCTTTTACTAAGCAATGTGGGCCACTCACTTAATATTCTGTGATTCAGTTATAAACTCCTTCCAATAAGGCTATCCAATTCCAGAACATATCCTATACAAATATTACAAACAGAAAGTTAGAGTTCACAATTTTTATGTTACTCTCATAACATCTATTACTAATTAATCCACTTCATATCTTACAATGTGTTTCATTTACATCCTTATATTAAAAAAATGCATGTGTTTCAAATCCAACAAACATAATATTATTTAAATCCATGTCTTTTTCAAAATGTAGTTTGTGTGGTAATGTATATTATAATTTGTTTTTCCTTGTCAGTCTTTATTTCAAAAATCTTTTTTTTTCTGTAATTTTATATGCCCCACAATATGGTTGCTCTAAAAATTGAAATGCAGATTCCATAAATCAATATTTATCTCTCTTTTGATAGACCATTATTTCCTCTATGTTCTCAGCATTGTAAGTCCCAGCAGTTATCTCTAACACACATTATTCACATTCAGAAATCAATGTTTACCACGCTACACTGCATTTCATTTCTTCAAAACAACTTTTCCAATGGAATTGCCCCTTCATATCTAAACAGCTCTTCCTTCTACAAACTCAAACCTATATTTGTTATGAATCCCAGCATTTATTCCTAACGCACATTATCCATACTGCAGAAATCAATATTTATCACACTACGCTGCATGTTATTTCTCCATTACAGCATTTTCATTTGACTAGTTCCCTACATATGATTTCATTAAACAGCTCTTTCTTTTGAAATTCTAACTTGCATTTATTATGAATCCCAGTGGCTATTCCTAACACACATTATCCAAACTGCAAAAATCAGTGTTTACCACTCTACACTGTGTTTCATTTCTCCATTACAACATTTTTGTTTTACTAGTTCCCTACATATAACTTCTTCTATTCTGTCGGCTCAAACATTCTCCATTTAAGTTCTTTGGTTATTTATCTTTCTTATCTTACCTTAGCTTCAAAACTTTCACAACAACGCCATGCTGTCACTAGAGATCTAAACGGAGTTTTGGCATTTTGCCTGATATTTATGCGCCTGACCCTTTCAAATGACATCATACGTTTAGGAAGCAGAGCTGTATTCTTAAAGGAAAATGTTCTTATTTCCATATCTTTCTTTAAAAGATGCTGTATATCTTATTTTTAATTTATTATCCTAGAAACAGATTACAGGAATCCTACACCACATCTGCTCTCTCTTAAATCTTTTTTTTTTTATCTAGAATAGTTGTTTCTATGACTTTATATGTCATTATTTAATCCTAGAACTTATTGCATCTTAATTTCTATCAGGTCATAAATCCAATACTCTCAGTGGCAGATCACATCTACTTTTGATGCTTAAACATATTTTTATATGCTGTTTTTAATTTTTAAATTTGAAAATACAATATTCTTTACTGAATCAGACTCTCTAAAAATATTCTTACTGTGTCTGACACAGGTTCTTTTACTTCTTTATTCTAATACTTTTTTCTTACTTTCTTTATTGTTTAGTTGTTCCTTTTTATCTTCGACAACAATTCCAGTTAATTTCTTTATTCATACCAATATTAGGATTAAGTGTTCCCATCTCATAAATCCAGCGGGTTTCTACTTTTTTCACTATCTTAGCATAATCTCCACCTCTTTCAGGCTTTTTAACAACTTCCAAACCCCAAAATCTAATTGAGGCTCCAGTATGCCCGGCTATACTGAAATGTTCTGCCACTGGTGTTTTTAGTTTGTTTCTAATATTGGACTTATGTTCCTGTATCCGTTGCTTTAATTGTCGTGTAGTCATCCCTATATATATTTTATCACAGGGACACTGTAATACATATATGACACCTTTAGTCTCGCATGTAATAGATTGTCCAATATGATATTCTCTATTTGTCCATGGATGTTTATAGACATTTTTTTTTACTTGTGTGTCCACACACTGAACAATGTTCACACTGTGTCATTCCTGGACTTAAAGGTCCCAATAAAAGTTGTACATTAGTATTCCCTCTACCTTGAGGATGATCCATATGTACTAGTTTATCTCTAAGTGTTGCTACTTTTCTTTCTGCCACTAAGGGTGGATATTGAAACCCATTATTTCCCATAGGGAAATTTTGTAAAATGGACCAATGCTTATTTATTATCTGTCGTATTTCTTTTGATTTATGGTTATGCCTCACACTAAAAAATATTCTTTTTGTGTTTTCTACCTGCTCATTACTTTTTAGTGCCACTTCCTGTGTAATGTGCTCTATACGTCTTTTTGCTTGTGTCAGTGTTTTTCTTTCATATCCCCTTTATTTAAATCTCTCTGTAGCTTCATCAATTTCTTTCCTAAAATCTGTCTCTTATTCACAATTTCTATGAATTTGTAGAAACTGAGAATAAGGGATACTCTTGATGAGGTTATCTAAATGAAAACTTTTGGAATGTAGTATAGTATTACATGCTATTGTTCTCTGATATAATGAAGTATACATTCCCTTATCACCTTTTATGACCTTTACATCCAGATATGGAATAAATTCCTTATTGTAATTCATGGTAAATTGCACATGTCGTGAACATGAATTTAGATAAAAACTAAACTCATGTAATTTCTCAACCGTCCCTGTCCATATAATGAATAAATCATCTATGTATCTTTTATACATTTTTATCCATTCACTGTAAGGATTCTTATCACTGTTGGTCACATATTCACTTTCAAATGCGTGCATAAATGCATTAGCATATGCTGGCGCCATGGTCGATCCCATTGCAGTTCCTCTTTTTTGTTAAAAAAATTGCTTTTAAATCTAAAATAATTTTTATTTAATATGAATTCTGCTAGCATCTGTAAAGTTCTTGTCCTAGGATGTGATCTCATATCCTTCAAATCCAATAAATTTCCATTCCCTGTAACCCCTTCTTCATGGGGAATACAGGTATAAAGATCAGAGACATCCAAGGTCACCAGCATTAGTTGTTGTCTCTCTTCCCTTGTAAATTGTATATTTTTTAACATATCAATGAAATTCGAAGTATCTCTTACATATGTAGGTATTGTTTCCACTAATGGCTGTAAGTGGAAATTAATATAATCAGATACTGTCTCAAACAAACTACCGATCCCCAACACAGTAGGTTGACCTGGGGGGTCACTGATGTTCTTATGTATTTTTGGAATTGTATAAAATACTGGTGTCTGAGGATGTCTCTGTAACAATACATTTCCTTCCCAGTCTTTTAACTGGTTTGTCAATATCAGTTCTTCCACTATTTCTAATAGTTCTTTTTGTAAACATGATGTCAGATCTTTATTTAATTCAACATAATTTTCTGTATTTTTTAGTAACTTTAAACACATCCTTTGATAGTGGTTATAATCCATCACAACTATCCCCCCTCCTTTATCTGCTGGTTTTATAATAATTGACTTATCCGTTTTCAGAGAATTTAAAATTCTCCTCTCATTCTGACTTAAATTGTCTCTAGTTACTTTCATATCCTTTTCTGTTTTAAAAAGATCATGAATTTCTTTTTTTACTGTTTCAATATACGTCTCTACTGCTGGATATATTCCTACAGGAGGATTATATGTAGATCTAACCTTTAGTTCATTCAACAACTTTTTTTATAGTCATCTCCTGAGTTCTGATTTCCATATTGAGCTTTTAGACGTAATTTTCTAAAGAAATTCAGCAAATCACATTCTAAATCAAAATGATTCACGGTTATCGCTGGTGCAAAGGAAAGGCCCTTAGATAGAATTTTGTTTTCTAATTCAGTCAAATTTCTGACTCAAATTAAATATTGGTACTATTTCTGATAGTCCCTCTGCTTGGGCCTGGTGTCTCCTCTCCCTCTGCCTGTTCCTTTTCCTATGTCTCCTCTTGCCAGCTCTATTACCTCTTCTGAAATTCCTTTGGCCCGGGTATTGTATCTGTTCTATATTTGCTCTGTTGTGATTTCTACTCTGCTCTGTCCTGGTGGTTCCCTGTTTGTCCCTTCCTGTCTGGAAAAATTCTCTCTAAGTGTGTATTTGTGTTCTTCCCTAGAGGTACCCCTTTTCCATCCCCAATCTATCCAATTCCATCCCCAAAGAGCTCCATACTGTAGGGTCCCCTGACCTGATCACACCAGAGGAAACCATGGTCCATATCCATAGCATAGAGGACCCCCACCCACCTCCCCTGTATGCAGACACCCTCACTCTCCCCATATCCAACCTGTTGCAAAGACTGGCACTGCCCTCCACACCCTGCCATGGCCAGCTGTTGACTGCACTGAACCTAAGCTGGGGACTTGCACTCTGGAATGACCCAACTGGCTGTACCCTGCATTGGGGCACCACACAAGCTGCAGATCCACCAGTGTATGCAGCCATGTGTATGTCCCTAGCAAACTGTAAGAAGAAATTTATATACCTTCAATGCATGCCTTGCAGATGCTGTATCTTCCTGTTGTCATACATTGCTGCAAATCAACACTCTCCTCCATCCCCCTGTGTAACATGCCACCCTCCAAACTGCTGAGGTATCTTGGGTGCCATGGGGTGCAGTATCCTGCAATGCCATTTGCAGTGTACATGTCAGGCTATGGATAGTTCATCCACAGTTCCCCAATAGTACAAACGAATAGGAGGTCAGCTGTAACATGCCTGTTTTGGGACCTGTGTGAGTGGGTACAGCATCAACTGTCACCCGCACTGAGCAGTGCAATGGCAATAGGATGATGGATCCACATGCGAGTGCCTGAGGTGTATGGCCACTGGGTGTTATCACACGCACTCTGCTCATACCTATGTGTAACACATTCCAGTATCCTACTGCAAGTGCTCCACCACCCACTGATACAGTGGTACAATTCCATAATAGAGCTAGTCTTCACAATGGGATGGGCTGGGGGGACAGAGGGGGGTTTCCTGTACAACGTTGAGGGGGAGCAGGGGCCACTACACTATGGACATGGACTGTAGCTATATTCAGGTGCAATCAGGGATGGCATCAGGGTCCTTACAGTATAGAAACAATAGAGCCTGGAGTCTGGTATGATCAGAGCTGGTGGAATGGGTGGGGGGTGCCACTTTACCACCAGAGACTTCAGGGCCTGTCCCACATGGAAGTGATCTGGGTTGAGGTTTGGGGGCAAGAGCTACTCCGGTGCATTCATCCCCATGTCAACATGCAAATGAGACTGTAATGAGCATGCATAAGGCCCCTTTGCACCCTGCATGCTCAATTAGTTTATTTGCATTCCTGGGCTGAATATCGCCCATGGGGGCTGTGGTGCATACTGGTATGTGCCATTCATTCCCCCTGGAAGGTATTCAGTTGGGGTCACCCTGGATGCACCTAACTTGGTGGCCGTCTGTACTGTGACTTCCATCCAGGATCACATTTTCAACAGACATAATGAAGCCAACCTGGATGAAGCACAGTGTCACAGGTTTACTGCATGACAAAAGGGATTAATTCCCATTGAAATTGCATTGTTTGCTGCAGTGACACTACTGCAGAATACTGCAGTGCTGTACTTCATCTTGGTGGGCTTCACTGTATGCACACACTGTACCAGTGGCACATTCCCTTTGAATATTGTTTCAGTGCTGACCGGTGCACCCTTTTTGTGCAATATATCTTTCTGCTCATACATCGGTCTGGCACTTATTATGTCCCCCCAGATGTAAAATATCGTTTTCAGTGCATTCTGATTTTACACAATGCAGCATAATATTGTGCAGATGTAGAGCCCCACTGAAAAAAAGATGCCATTTATTCTGTGAACTATCCAGGCTAAATATATCTCAATCAGCAGGCATATTCGAGGAAAACACATTGTAAAAATGTGTAAAAGGAAGACTGCACTGAAATTGCTTCTAGTCTCCACAGATCTGCATTGTGCAAATTCATTAGCAATAATGGGTAAAAGCATCCCAAACGCTCTCCACAGCCATATTGGCTCTGGCAAGAGCATGTAATGTATGGGAGAAATATGGCTGTCTTAAATAGCAGGCTCCCCCAATCACCTGCACATTGGCTGGAGATTGTACTTATTTAATGGGAGCCAATTTAAGCAGTGCACCTTATTTAAAAGATGCCAATTTAGGCAGTTACATTTTAGAACAGGGACCAAGATCATGGGTGATCCAACATGATGTTTGGTGGCAGGGCATTAATTCTCACTGGTGCTCTGAAATGAATACCATGAGACCCTTCCCCCCACTCCTTTTGAGATAAATAAATAAGTAGCCAATTCATGAAGAAAGGAAATTGAAATAGCTGAAAGATTTGGCATGTTGGAGGTGAACTGACTTCTCTGTTTTAAGCCTTCCATTGATATACTGAAGCAGTTTCATTTATAAGAGAAAGAGAGGGGGAGAGAGAAGAAAAAACAGGGAGGAAAAATAATTTACTGAGACAGGGGGACTTCGGTGGTGTGGGCTACTACTGGATAGCAGGGACTACTTGGAGTGGGAAAGGAAGAACAGTTGTATTAGGCAACATGTGGTGCTTTGAGCTGGATGAGGAGAGTAAGGGGTGCACTGAACACAAGATGTGGATTGGAAATGGGGCACAGAGAGGGAGCAAGTGCTATTGAATGCCAAGGAGCCTGAAGAACAAGGCAAACACTGGGAGAGGAAGGGATACTACTGGACACTGAGGAGTGTTTGTAACAGACCAGGGATGGGGAGGGGGTGCAACTGGATACTAAGGTGTGTTTGGCATACAGTAGGGGGAAGGAAGCTAACAGGCAGCACTGAATGTTTGAACTGGGATAGGGAGAGTATGTATTTATGGCTCAATAGATGGAAGTGTTTAAAGTGTAATGTGGAGAGGGAAGCATCACTTGGCATCAGGCAATGTTTGGAACTGGATGCAAAGAGAGAAATAGAGAGAGAAAGAGAGAGAGAGAGAGAGAGCAAGAAAGAGTATACTACAGGATAACATGATAATATAAAGTGTTAGAAAAGGGACAAGGAGAGAAATGTGATGTCAGCGAATGTTTCTAAAGGGACATAGAGGGTATGCTACCAGAGTTGAGCACCAGAGACTGCTTCTTATGGGATAAGAATAGGGTGGGGAACCTCTGGACACCAAGGAATGTTTACAATGCAAAGGAGGGAGGCTGGGGTGTCCTGTGCTTGATGGAGTGTTTGGAATGGAACAGAGAGAGGGGGTGGAGGACACTACTGGTCACCTTGAAATGCTTGTGACAGAATGGGGAGAGGGCTGAATACCACTGTATACCAGGGAGGTCTTGCAAAAGAATAAGGAGAAGGGTGGAGTACCACTAGAAGCCAGAGAGTGCATGAAATGGAACAGGGAGATGGAGCAGTGCCACTTGGCAGCAAGGGTTGTTTACAGTTGAATGATGAGAGAGGTGTTGCCATTGGAGGTAGGAAGCTACATACCAGAACCAGAATGGGCTCCTGGGGCATGACTCATTTTTTTCAATGGGAGGATTTTTTTTAAACATACTGACATTTACTACAAAGAAGGGTGTTAAACAAGGACACAGTTATGAAGGCTCACTCATAGTCTGAAAGCCAATGTCAAGCTTTTTCAAATGAGTCATACTAAGAATTATACTAGGAAGATAAGGGGCAGTAGAAGACCGAGGTCCATTTATAACTGCCCAGCCACTTCTTAGTAGTAGTAGTACAGTAACTATTTCTCCCTCATTCATAAATTGACCTAACCTATTTTAAAGTATCTTTAAAGGCACTAGTAACCATATACCTTAATAAAGAGTTCCAAATTCCTATCACTCATCAAGTGAAAAACATTTTCCTCTTAGCAGTTTTAAAATTCTTATATGCAGCTGTTTATTATGACTCCGATACCAAAAGCAGTTGGTTTCATTCTGAGGTTTAATTCATCACTTGTATTCTTCTCATTCAAAATATAAAACAACATCAACATGTCACCCCTAATCCTTCTGTGAAGGCTATGTAAGCCAAGAGTCTCAAGTCTGACTTGGTAATCCTGATTTTCCAGCCCTCTGATCAATGTACTTGCTTTTCTCTGTATCCACCCAATTCTATTTCTATCTGCTATGAGCTACTGGCATTACCTATAGCTGTAAGCAGTGTGAATGTATCGATTTCTAAGGAAACTATACATTAAATCATGGCAACAGCCATTTTGTGGAACCTCAACTCAGAAAGTGAGATCACAGTTGATCAAGCTGTGTTTATCACATTGTAGCTTCCCCAGCTTTGGAATCATGTTCGGCCATGAGGTTCAGTGATATGGCTGCTGGCTTTATTTATTATAGGGCTGATTTACTGTCTATATGGATATTTCTAGACTAATGACACCTAAAGATAAGACGAACTGCTTGCTTGAATGAGTTTTATTTAGTAACATAGTAATACAGTAATTGACGGCAGATAAGGACTGCTAGGCCCATCCAGTCTGCCCGTGTACCCTGCCTATATTAGCATCCGCTGACCCTACTTGGTCATCAGCTATAGTCTCTCCTTCTCACCTCTAGGGTTCTCTTGTGCCTATCCCATGCATGTTTAAATCCTTCCATTGTGCTTGCTCCCACCACCTCCTGGGGTAGGCTGTTCCATGCATCCACTACACTGTCTGTGAAGAAAAACTTCCTCACATTTCCCCTTATCCTGCCCCCTTCCAATCTCCTATCATGCCCCCTCATTCTAGTACTTCTCCTATACGGAAAGATGTTGCCCACTTGCGCCTAGTTTATGCCCTGAAGATACTTTAAGGTTTCCATCATGTCTTCCCATTCTCTCCTTTCTTCCAGTGTATACATATTGAGGTCCTTCAATCTCTCCTCATATGTCTGCTATTGCAAGCCCTGTACCATTTTTGTCACCATTCTCTGAGCTGCCTCCACCTTGTTAATGTCCTTCTGAGCATGCAGCATCCAGAACTGCACACAGTATTCCAGATGGGGCCTCATCAGTGTTTTGTATAGTGGTACCACAACCTCCCTTCTTCTGTTAGTGATACCCCTTCCTATGCACCTCAGCATGCCACTGGCCCTCCCTATAGACCTTGTACTCTTCTTGGCCACCTTTATGTCATCTGAGATGATAACCACCAGATCCCTTGTTTCCCTGGTGACTGACAACTCCCCAACCCCCCATCATGTAGCTCTCTCCTGGGTTTCTACATCCAAGGTGCATGATTTTGGACTTTTTAGAATTGACCCTCAGCTGCCACTCTTCAGACCATTTTCTCCAGCTTTCCTAGATCCCTCCTCATTTTCTTCATCTAGTTTACAGACTTTGAGGGACCATGCATACCTACATTCCCTTTCAAGATTTCATGACGGTTCACAGCCAGGAAATCCAAAGTTAGAGCACTCAAGTTGATAACCTTATAGATTAGGTACTGGTTAGGATCAATTACAATCTAAATCCAGTACCTGAAATTGTTTCTTATGCACATTGTATTTTGCATGAGTGTGCATATTAGAGAATTGTCTTGCTATCACACATAGGACCACGTGCTCATAACAGCAAGTGCAAGACACAACAGTTGCAGGCAAGTTAAAAAAAAATCTATCTTTGATCTGTACTCACACTATGAACGCTTTTCTCATTTCCCATCCTCCCTTAACCCCTACTCCAATTTAGCCATGATCCTTTACATGTATTCAATTTAAAACTTGTTTGTTTGTTTGTTGAATTGTGTTGACCCGTAGCCCACTGGGCCTAGAAGTCCCTTTTTCAGGGGTGACGGGGTGACGGGGGGGAGGGGGGATACAGATGGTAAGTGACTGAAATTGAACCAGATTAAGCTGTTGGTGGTATTTTTAGTGAATGAGAGAAATCTGGCCAGGACACTTAACCTGGTTCATTCTGTTTCCTCTTGCACTCTGCTTGGTTACTGACTGCCAAGCATGGCATAAATCATTGAACTCTCTTTCATTTGGGTAACAGTTTGATCTTTGAACTAGTAATTATATATAAAAAAATATATAGAGTTGGAAAAATCACATTTTTTCCACATCCTCAGTGCGTGATGCCTTTTATAAATCAATTAAGCTTTGCTGTCATTTATGTGGCATCATTCATATTGGGGTCTGTGCATGAACCCATGGACTGCCTCTGTCCCACGTATCCATGGTGTATAGGCAACCTTAAGTCAGAATGATGTGATTCAGGGGTCCAGCAGAACCCTGACTGCACTCACAAAATGGGTGCACACCCCTTATACACTCAATCTCTGTCCGATTGTGCAGCTATGCACGGTGGGCTATCTAGGGGCATGTCTGGGACATGAACACATCACATGCCATTCACTAAGATGTGGAGTGCGGGGTAAGGGGGTGCAGGATATGGTAGCAGACCCTGCCATATATTTTGCTGATCCCCCAGGTGAATCTTACTAGCTTTTATAGGACAGGGAATCCCTCCACTATCCTGCCCCTGTCCACTGGACTGACAGGGAACACTGGGGGCAGCCACTCAGGCACTCACCAATATTTTTAAATAGTGTCAAATCCATACCTATGTAGAATAACCTGCTCACAAGTAGTAAGGGATCCACTTCAGGACCTAGGATGGGCTCCCTGTGTCCCATAAATTGCTCCTCACCCAGCTGCACACGGGGGGGGGGTGGACAGGTGCTCTGTGGAGGCAGCAAGTTGTGCATACAATGCACCCACAATAGTACCACCCCCATTTAGCTGTGTAAAAAATCATTGGTATGCAATGCTCACCACAGATTATTCTGTATTTAACTGGCCACAGGACTAATGGTACAGTGGAGCCCTCGGCTAAGAGAAGGAGCTGGCCAGAGTTCGTCATAATTTGTGGGACAACATAGCACACTGTGGCAGTGGATCACAATGCAAACAGTCTTTACTTTAAATGTCACATTGTCCACAACCATCAATGCAGTTAAGCAGGCTGGGGTTCATTTGTGTGGTAAGTACAGCATTACAACTCCCTCCTGGGAGCAGAACAACTATAGCTTACAGTTCATTGTTTCTAGAGTGGACAAGGAAGTAGTGGTGGGACTTCACAAATAGATTTCAGCATCATTTAATAGCCCTCTTCCAACAACACACAAGACATTCTTCCATTTCCTTCTTCTTACAACTCCCACCCCCTGTACAGTATTAAGCACTTTCCGAAGGACAGGAGGGAACCTGCACTCGGGAAGGGAGCACATTGTCACAAGTTCAAACCTCAATTATAAGGTGCTACAGGGGCTCAGTCTCCTCTCACCCCCACGACTGTGCTTGAATATACTCTTCTTTCCTTAAAGGAACAAGCAGGGACCAATAACACAAATAGGTACCTTATTCTTGTTGAAGGCTCACTCTCTGAATCCGGAACAGCGACCAAACATCAATTCTGTAGGTAATACACCCACCATGTTACTTTCCACTGGACTGGCTGACCCAAGCACCCTGAAATGGTAACCTTCGGATGACCTCTAACACTTCACTATAGATGGCCTGGAGCTCAGCATAAAGGAAACAGTGCAGGTCCTGCGGCTTCCATGCACCTATAGCATTGGTTCTAAACTTGCTCTGTATAGCAGAATCCTTCATCTCTCTTTCTTTATAGAACATGACTCCCCACTCCCATTAATGCCCAGAGGTAGTACCATGTAGTAGAGCCAGCATGGGGACAGAACCAAACCAAGTAACCTATTTTAGGCCAGGGGTTACATATTATCTGTACATTTTCTCTATAAACAAGGTAATAGGGTTTCATAGTTAGTGAGTCTAGCTACCAGGGCCCTCAGAGGGGACTCCTTATTATAAAAAGATAAGCCAACCATTGTTCTTATTGCTGATTTCTAGGAGTGTTTAGAGGCTGAATATTATTTACAGAATACGAATAATTATAGGTTTTCAGAGTACTCTGCCAAATACCAAATCAATTTTACTATTCATGGTATTCAGGTAAAAATATTTGGTACAAAACAAAATAAAAGCGCTTTCTAGTCCTCCCAAGGTGGCCAGGCCTAGTCTCTGGTCACCCTATGTTCACATTTGTCATTTCCCACCCTTCACCTGTCATCAGTGATGCTGACTGTTTGACCCCCTAGTACTGCAAAGAATCTGATCGTGGCTAACCACCCTAACACCCTCCTGCCTGGTTGCACATCTGACCCATTCTTTTAGTTGTCTGGGTAATGAAATGTAAAGCATTAGGGGCTTTCCAGGTGAGGGGTTTATGGAGTTGGCCCTTCTTTCAAGAGTTTGCCACCCTAAAATCAAGGATTGGAGGTCAGTAGGTGGGCCCTTGTAAATTCAGCTGTTTGTGGGACTAGGGAGGTCAGGTGACAGATGGAGGTTGTCTTCAAATCATGCTGTTAGCTCCTGGCATAGTGACAGCCAGGAGCCAACTTCTTTCAAGTAGTTTGAAGGATGAGACAGGAGGCTGAATTCTGGGAAATGGAAAATGTGGGGTGGTGGGAAGGTGATGGCCCAGAGACTATCCCTGCCTGCCTGGGGGCGTGGGCTAGAAAGTTTTTAAAAATATTTTTACAAAATCACCAAAATACCTCACAACCCAGCACTTGCCGAGATTTTGAGCTGCTGAAGATGGATACTTGCTGAGTACTTGGGAAAAACTATTTCAAGGCCTCAAATAACTAACTCAGGGAGAGAGAGAGGGAAGCATGTGGGTGTTGGGTGACCCTATTGGGGAACATGTCCTACTGCTCCTCCCCTTTCCATTTTGGTGTGTAAAAGGCTAAATCACTTCAAACTCACCTCCACTTTGAATTATGCCGAAAACTTAGTGGGTATTAAATTGCACTTTAATTTTGATGCCACAGTACCTTCTGGTTGAACTAAAAGGGAACAGTATCTTCATTCTTACCCTGGCAAGGACATATTTTGAACATGAAGCAATGAACAACAGTGATGCACAAATTCAGTCAGCTCATGTTCAAGGCTGAAGAGATGACTGAAGAGTCAAAGTTCATTTTCACTCTTGATTGACTTATAGCCTATAAGTCAATCAAAAGAGAGTATAATATGCTCTTGAGATCTAAGAAAAAGGATTATAAATCCAAGTTATGGCAACAGCTGCTGGAGGAGAGCCTTAACAAGGATAGCAAAGGCTTCTGGGTGCTAGTGGCTCTGGGTACTTTCAACAATCAGTACAATACAGTATCAGTAATAACAGCCCACACATGGCTTTCCTTTTGTCTCAAAAAAATATTACTTTGAGCAGTACAACACAAGTGGATATCATAATGAGTCAACACTGATAGTACAGTTATCACCATTAATGGAGATACCCAATTCATCTAAGGAACCCTTTACAAATAAGGACAAAGTGGTCTGGTGGAACATTTGGTTGCCAATGGAGTACAAGACCCAAGGCAGCATGGTTTCATTGGGGGGAGTTCATGCCAGACCAAACTCATTGAATTTTTCGACTGGGTGACAAGGGAGGTGGATCAGGGGAGGGCTGTGGATGTGGCCTATCTGGACATCAGCAAGGCCTTTGACACTGTTCCACATAGAAGGCTATTAAACCAACTGGGGAATATGGTAGTGGGCAGGACAGCAGTGCGGTGGGTGGGCAATTGGCTGGGTGGCAGGACACAAAGGGTGGTGGTAAATGGCTGTAACTCCACAGAGGGAAGAGTAACCAGTGGAGTACCACATGGATCAGTGCTGGGAATGGTCCTATTCAATGTCATCATCAGTGACATTGCATAGGATGTAGAAGGCAGAATGTCCCTGTTCGCTGATGACACAAAGCTCTGTAACAGAGTAGACATGCCAGAGAGTATAAACAGAATGAGGAATGACCTGCAGATGCCTGAATAATGGTCAAGGGTTTGGCAGTTGAAATTCAATGCTAAGAAGTGTAAGATAATGCATATGGGGCACAAAAACCCTGGAATAAAATATTAGCTGGGGTGAGGATATAGCATGCACTAAGCAGGAAATGGACCTTGGGGTTATCGTCTCTGATGACCTCAAGGTAGGGAAACAGTGTGACAAGGCAGCAGATAAAGCAAATAAGTTGCTGGGGTGCATAGGCAGGGGCATCACCAGCAGGAAAAGGGAGGTCATAATTCCACTATACAAGACACTAGTGAGACACCACCTGGAGTACAGTGTACAGTTCTGGAGACCTTATCTATGTAAGGACATAGACAGGGTAAAGAAGGTTCAGAGGAGGGAAACACAGATGGTACAGGGATTGCATCACAACTCTTATGAGGACAGGCTGAAGGACTTAAATATGTACTCCCTGGAGGAGAGGAGGGGGAGAGAGGGGATATGAAAGAGACATGCAAGTACCTTACAGAGAGGAAGAGGGTGCAGGAATTCACTATTTTCCAGCAAAAAAGATGTTCTAGAACTACAGGGCATGAGATGAAGTTGGAGAGAGGGCGCTTCAGAGGAAACATGAGGAAGATTTTCTTCACAGAATGGGTGGTGGACAAGTGGAATACTCTGCCAGAGGATGTGGTGGGGGCTGAAACAATCACAGGATTTAAGAATGCATTGGATAGACATGAGGGAATTCTGGAGGTCAGGGTAAGGGGCAACAGACTACTAGAAAAACATAAAGGGAACTTACAAACTGAAATGGGCAGACTGGGTGGACCATAGGCCCTTATCTGCCAACACTGTCTATGTATCTATGTATCTATGGGCTATCAAAACACAGAACAAAAATAAAGCCCCAGGGTATGGTGGGGTTCAAGCCAAGGTATTTCATAGCAATCCAGAAAGTTGGGCGGACATTCTCTGCTCCTTGTATAATTTTATTTTTGGACAAAAGATCATACCAGATGATTGAATAATAGTATAATAGTCTCTCTGCACAAGAAAGGCCCATATGACAATCCAGACAATTACAGGCCTAAAAGTTTGCTATATATAGGTCTAAAAATAATGACTAGGATTATTCTGAGGAAATTGGAAACTGGGCAACAGATAGCATAATCTCAGAAGCACAGGTAGGGTTCTGTAGGGGGTATGGCATGATTGATCACATATTCACCCTAAGATATCGCTTTTAGAAATATGGTAAAAAAAGGAGAAAGGGGCTTTTTACATGGCCCTCTTAGACCTCGAATCTGCATTCAATAATGTGAACAGGACCCTGTTATGGGACACACCCAGTCTGCTAGGTCTTGACCCCATTCTTCTAGAGATGCTAAATCTACTGCATAAGGGTAATAGAACATTTGTCAGAGTCACCAGAGTGGGCAATATTACAAAAGGTATCACAGTTAACAAAGGTGTCAAGCAGTAATGCCTCTTAGTGCCCCTGCTTTTCAATATTTACATCGAACAGATCATACACAAGGTAAAGGAGATAGATACCTTTGCTCCCAAAATTAGCGACCAGGAAATAAGTATTCTCTGTTACACAGATGAATTCATTCTGTGCTACAGGCATAAAGAGAGCAATTAGAACAGTGAGCACAGAACTTGCAAGAAGGGATCTACATACTAACTTGCAAAAATCTAACATAATGGTGTGCAGTAATGTCAGAAATAAGGAAAGTGAGGCTTGGAAGAAGACCTAGAGTTTAAAACCACTAAAATATATAAATATCTAGGCCTGACCCTGTGAAAGATGGAAATTGGAATACACATATTTTGAATACCAAGATGCATGCCCAGCAAGTGTCAAAAGCCATAATAAGGTTTTGTAAACTGTTTGCCAATAATTCCTTTAAAGCCCTCAAGCAGTCATTTTATGCCAAAGTTATAAGTATCCTACTTTATGGGGCGGAGGTATGGGCATTGGATAAGAATGTGTTTGATTTAGAAAGTGTCCAGAATAACTTCTATAGACAAATTATGGGCTTAAATAATATCACTGCCACAGCTTTCATCAGAAGTGAGTGCAATCTAAGATCTGTGGTTTTTATGGCCAAAATAAGGGCTGTTAAGCTATGGAAAAAGTCTGTGCTCCTTCCTGGCAATAGATCTATGAAATTGTGCTGGAGAGAACCACAAGAAAGACGAGGGGTGAGTTGTTGATTTACAAGATTAAATACATTATTAAAGAGCATTGGCCTGATGGAAATCTGGGATAGTTATGTTATACAAAATATTAACGCCTATACTAAGATGGCAACAGAGAGGCTGGAAGATGTCTTTCTTCAAGTTGAATTTAGTAAACTAAAAGATGTGTATTATTACGATGCATATTGCAAGTTAAAAAACCAAGGAAAAAGGAAAAATACCTAGAATTCCTGGAGAAAGAGTTGCATAGAAATGCATATCGTAAATTTAGAGCTGGTATTGTAACTAACATATATAGTAGAAAGTCTATCTTGAACCAAGATAATGTTGTAAAGCATTGTAAATGTGAGCCACAGAACCTGTTGAGGACAGTTAGGCATATGGGCCCAGATATTCAAAGGAGATGCACTCAGTTGCACTGGCGCATCTCCAAAATGTGCCCCAGGGCCATATTCAAAAGGGGGTGATGCGCCGTGCAATTCCAGATGTGCCGCAGTGCAAACATAATATATGCAATGCATCCGGAGGGGGTGTTCCCCTGCATAAATGGCACATCTCCACATTCAGTCAAGATGTGCGGCGCAGCTGCCCACACATCTCAGAGATGTTCTGTGCAAAGTTAGGCATGGTTTGGCATGGAAAAACCATGCCTAAGTCATAGCCACCCACAAGTGGGCTGCTGTATTGCACAGTGCAACACAGCAGCAGGCAGTCCCTGGGTGTCTACTGCCCCAGCCCTGAACGCATAATAGAAGTATGCATCCACTCTGTCCCTGGTAGTCTAATGGGCCTCCCTGTTCCTGACCCTGATTTATCATAGTATTGCCATGTCGGCAATCCTCTAGTAGTCTAGTGCCTCCCCGTTCCCAATGTATCATAATATTACTGTGTCGGCAATCCCCTGGTAGTCTAGTTCCCCCCCTCCTGTTCCCAACCCCAATGTCAGAAAATATTATCCTCCCAGATCATCCCTGGTAGTTGAGTGGCCCCCTCTCCTGTACCTGATGCCAAAATGAGAAGTAATAGTCAGTGCCAATATTCCCTGGTAGTCAAGTGGCCCATGCTCCCAACCCTGAGACCCGATCATAACTGAATAACAAGAACGCCCAATCCATGGTAGTCCACTGGACCCCCTGCCCACTGAGGGTTCCCCCACCCCACTCCCCCATCACAGCATGGCCATCATATCGGGGAGCAGCAGAACCCACCCACACACCACCACGGCTGCCCGCTGACTGAGCTGTCACTGAATGACAGTGTACAGTAAGCACTACAATGCTATTGGTCAACACTGTCGACCAATGGGCTTGCAGAGTGTACTGTAAGCTTTCATTCATTTTGTGAACAAATGGGAGAGGGAAGAAGGGTTGTGAGGGTGGGGTCAGGGAGGTAGGGTGAATCCAGGGGCATGGAGTGCTTAGCGGCTGCCCCGTTCCCCACTCCTGTGGCGCCTCCTTGTCCTTCGCCTCTGGACACTATGCTGCTCCAATCGCTGGAGTAACTCCAAGGACACCCTTGCTGTCTACAGGAGCTCCTGCATGGCCCTCTCTAGCCGCATCAGCCGCCATCCACCTAGGACAAGGGAGCAGATTCAATATGTATGAATGTCCATCCCCCTGCAGCCCACCCATTGTGCATGGCATACAGCAGTGGGCCACGCCCCTGTGATGGTGTGCACCCACCCACAGTGATTGTGTCCACAAGACCTGCCTGACCGTGCGCACACAGCCATGTGGACCGCTGCACACACCCACCGCCCAAGTCCCACACGGCAGCACCGTGGCTGTATAGTGACATGGCCATGCGGTGTGAAGGCAGTGGCACAGCCATGTACCTGGTGCATGCATGGACCACCAGCGATGCACACCCACAAATGCAGTGCCACAGGACAGTGCTGAGTGTACCATGTGGCGTGCATGTCAGTGGTGTCAGTGGGTGGTGGCCATGCCCAGCCATCTACCCCCGCAACACAGCATGCACAGAATATCCTGTAAGAAAGGCACTCTCCTGCATTGGCTGGATCCAGGCACTGTTGTTGGATGGGCCCGGCAGCCTGTGGCTCTTGCCCTGCATCGCCTGCCTCCCGGCATTGCTGTGCCTCTCTGGCTCTTTGCTGCTCCTCAGGGCCTAGGGTGCAAACATGGAGAGGGAACATCAGTACAAACCAGTAGCAAAGGCCCCCCCTGGCTGTGTGCAATCCGGCACAGCCCAGCCATGCCACAACCCAACCACCACCACTGCCCACACTGGACTGGCCACCGGTTTGGTGGACACATGCCCACCACAATACCCATACGGACACAACCAGTGTATGGATGGGGCATCTACCTGGTTGTGGCACTGGGTCAAGGGTGTCTCATGCACGGACCGACACAGCACGATTGGTACTCCCTGCGTGTAGTGTGGTTGTGTGCCCGTGTGAGACGCCCTGTAGTGGCCTACTGTGCTGTTGCTCCACGGCGCCTACGGTGCCCCAATGCAAGAGTGCCATACATGTCAACAGCACACTAGCGCCACTGGCACAGTGGTGGCCATGCCCTGCACTGCCTCCCGCACACAGTACGTCAGCAGCGGGGCAGGGGTCGGCATCAGCACACCGGGCATGCGCCGTTTGGTGTCTACTGTGCACATCACAGAGCTGCACCCTTGTCTGAGCATGTTCAACACAATTGTGCAAGGTGCAACAGCGTGATATTCAGCCGGGGCATATGCAAATCAGCTCATCAGCAATTCAATGGTGCAGCTACTGCATTAGCATCCACTTAAAATTGAGCCTCGCCTCATTTGCATGCATTGCACTATATAAATGCAACATGGGGCTGCAGAAGCCATAGTCTGGTACTGCAGTCTATTGTGGTGAGTTGCATGCTGTTTGGGAGTGTGGACTGTGGCGTGTGGAAGATGCATGGGACTGCACAGTCAGAGGTAACACCTGTCATTCCCACAGGATCAATGACGAGCAAACATGAGGTGGAGGAGGAGGAACAGAGACGTGGGAGACGGAGGAGGCCCAACTTTACCAAGGCAGAATCAGATGCCCTGTTTGAGGCCTACCTTCACCAGGAACCGCTGCTCAGCAGACAGCGGGGAACATCACAGGCCCGTGTTGCGGCATGGGGTGCGGTGGTGCATGCCATCAACCAGCATGGCAGCCAGCAGCGGTCCGTGCAGGAGTGCAAGAAGAAGGTGGGCACTGACAGGAAGAGGATTAAAGATAAGGTGATGCCATCAGGGCAGCACAGGCTGTGACTGGTGGGGGACAGCCGGCAGTGCAACACCTGATGCCACAAGAAGAGTGGGTTGCTTGCAGCATGCGGCGTTGTGCCATCGAGGGTGTTCCAGGTGGTGGCTTCCTGATGGGTGATAGCCCGTCACTGCATGGTAGGTCCTGATCTGTCACTGTGGGAGGGGGAATGCCACAGGGTAGGGCAGATACATTAATGCTACTGTGTTCCCTTACAGCTCCTGAGCATCTACATGGGTCAGCGGTGGTGGGCTTGTCCACTGAGGGCGATACCCTGGACACAGAGGAGGGCCCATCCACCTCCACAGGTGTCCGAGGGTCAGGATGACAGTGGGCCCACCTGGCTGTCCGGACTGATGTTGGTGGAGCAGGTGCAGAGGAGGCCCTGCCCATGTCCCAGCATGACAGCGTCCATGGATGCCAGCATGCTGAGACTCAGACTGGTGCTGGATCCGTCACTGATGATGATGGATCTCACATCATGGACAGTTATACATGTGGGCCGCAGGATGGCCACACAGCAGATTACAGCATGGGTATAGCCGTGGGTGATGCCGCCGTGGAGGCCTGTGTGACATCACAGTGCCAGCCTGTGCATGTCTGCACCAGTGGGGCAGCACTGGTGTGTGTCCAGGACAGTGGGGCTGTTGCAGCCTCTGCAGCAGCACCGTTGAGCCCTGGAGAGTGACGTTCGGAGGGGCAGTGTCAGCAGTCGGCCAATGGTGATGGAGGGACAGTGTCGGGGGGCGGCGTCAGTTCACCACCTGTGGACATGCCCAGGCATGGCCCTGGTGTGCAGTGTCCAACCTCAAGGGGTGCTGCCCAGCACGGCCATGAACACCATGAGGGACAGCATGCCGATCAGGCAGATGACCTCTTAGATGAGCACACCGTATACTCCATGAAACAGTGGATCAGCAGTTGTGGCTTGTGATGGCAGTGGATGCACTCAGTGCGGTCCTGCACCAGGCAGAGGAGCAGCACAGCAGGGACACTGGTCTGCTCCTGGCAGGGATGGACCAGCTGTGGAAGGATGTGACCGCCACCATTGACAAGCAGACACAGGCATTCACAGCTGTCATGGCCACAATGGGCACACAGTTATTTGCCCATGTGTCACGGACACCGTGCAGTGCCATGTCCACCCCCCATTCCTGGCATCATGCAACACCATCCTTGTTGACACCGGGTTCAGCTGTGGGCATCCCAAGCACACCTGGTGCAGGCATGTTCAGTGAGCTGCAGACCCCTGCTCGAGAACGGTCACGTTCCCCCAGTGGCATCCCTGGGGGACCATTGGTACCACCCCATGAGGCCATTGATCAGCCTGTCACTGCTGGTGGGTCTTGGTGGGGCCGCCCATGCATCCGTGGTGGCCGGGGCACTGTGCCACGTGACTGACCTGTCTCCCACCATGGCTACTGTCTGACGCTGCCCTGTGTGCAATGTGCTGTTCAGCATGCAATGCACGGGTGGGGTACCTGGCTCTGCACACACACACACACACATTCCAGGTGCACACCCTCCCAGCTGCTGGCCACTGTGGCATGTGCATGATGATGCCTGCGTTGCGCTGTCCATCACTGTGCAATGGTGCCCAGCGTCTGATACACGCACAATGACAGGCACTGGGCGTGGTGGTCTGTGGACGTGTGTGTGGCTAGGGGTGGCAGTTGTGGTCGGCATGCCTCCTACCCTTTTTGAATGTCTTGTGGTGTGTGTGTGTGTGTGTGTGTGTGTGTTTGTGTGCATGACCGCATGCTGTGTTAGGCCTTGCCCATCCCTGACGGCATGTATGGTTCCATGCTCAGCCAATTCCCTTTAAGACATGCACCCCTGGGGTCTGTCCATGCATGTTTGTGGGTTGTGCACTTGCCATTGGTGGTTGCACATGGCCCCATGACTTACCTGGGTTGGTTGAAGTGCTCCTCTGTGATGGTGTCCTGGTACAGCTGCGCCATCCAGATCAGTCAGGGGTCCCTTCAACCAAGGGGGGGCTGCCCATCACCAACTGCACCAGCGTCCTCATCGTCCCCATCGCTGTCCCCCTCTTTGACCTCTACAGCTATCCCACAGTCATTGGCCATGTTGTACAGGATGCAACAGGCCAGGAATAGCCTGCAAGCCTTTGAGGGGCTGTACTGTAGGGCACCACCAGACGTGTCCAGGCAACGGAAACATGCCTTCAGCATCCTGAACACCCGCTCTATGACACTGCGTGTGGTGGCATGTGCCTCATTGTAACATTGCAGCGATGGGGTTGCAGGCCACCGGTATGGTGTGAGCAGCCAGGGATGGAGTGGATATCCACTGTCACCTGTGTGTAGAGAGTGGACATTAAGTTTGGTGATCAGTGTCACCCTGCCATGGGCTATCTAGGCCAGTACCCATGTCACTGCTGACTATGCCCCTCCCAAGATCCATGTCTTTCTGCATGATTTGCATACTCACCCACTAGGTGGCCAGTAGGGATGTCCCCACTCTCGAACCTGTGGCACAGTGCAGACTGGTGCCAGATGAAGGCATCAAGTGCTCCCCCAGGGTGTGTGGCACAGACATTGGTTATGCGCCCCCTTGCATCGCACACCACCTGGCAGTTGATGCTTGCATAGCCCTTCCGATTAATGTATGCAGCACCTTCCTGGCCAGGTGGCATGTGGATGGCCACAAACACGATAGGCATACGTGCTACCTTGTGGAACTCTTGTATGTGTGCTGTGCACTCTGCCTGTGTGCTGGGGAAATGGATGTACTCCACAGCATGTGGCAGCAGTGCACTGAGGAATTGTGTGAGTAGGTGTGACACGGCTGACTGGGTTATGCCTGCTGTGTCCCCTTTGGTCTCTGGAAGGTGCCCGTGGTGAGCAGGCACATGACAGCTGTCATCTTTGTCTCCACTGACAGAGCATAGCTCCGTCGTGTGGGTGCCTGCATCTCATCACTGCACAGCTCACGAAGCCACCTCAGGATCGCCCGCTTCAGGTGGTACTGGCCCACTATCTCAGTATCACTGTAGTGCTCAAAGCTGGTGTGGGCTCGGTACTGCCTGTTGGGGGCATACCACCGATGGGCCCTTCCATGGCCGTGCCCCCCCGCTGCCTGCCTTCTCACACCCCTCATTACTGCCTTCATCTGAATGGTGGCACTGGCCATGTCTCTGGCTTGTTCCCCCCCCCGGCAGCTGTATTCTCATTCCCCCCACTGTCCTTTATGCTACTCCCCCTGCACCGGGAACACCTCCAAGATTTGGCTGCCCTGCCCACTGTCACTGCCCTTAGTCCACTGTGGCACTTCCCTTTGACTCCTGCACAGTGGAACAGGCTCCCCACTCCTGTCCTATTCCTGGTAGTTTCCAGGTGTGTTCTGTCCTGCTCCTGCCCAGTCCTGCTCACTGCTACCCTCTGCCTTGTTGCAGTCACCTCACTCCCACCTCTGGCTTCCCTGTAGCATTCCTGCACCTCTCCCTTGTTCTTTTTTATTTTGAATCATTTCTACTATCGCACAACCTCTGCTTGCTCCCCTATTGCACATGGCGCATGCTGTTGAATATCGCACTGCACCATTTATTCATGGTTCCTCCCCCTTCAGTTGCGCATGTATTCATTACCATTGCGCTGTTGCACATTGTGATTTGGGGGACACAGCTGCCTCCTGCTGAATATCGCACAATGGCTCATTTTCGGACCTGCGCTGGCGTATCCCTGTTGCGCATGGCGCAACCCTTTTGAATGTCTGTGCCTCTATGTATAATGAACTAGCGGAAGAAATATTTGTTCAGATAGAGATATTCCAGTGCCCTTGAATTATCTCCTTTCTGATTGCATTATCCCTTGCACCTTTCTTTAATATATAATTTTTATCATATGAAATTAATTTTTTATTGATTTTAAATGTTGTATGTTTATGGATTTTATACATACTTGTAATAAAGCTGACTCTAACTTTGACTCTCCAGGTGAAAGTCTTGACACAGTAAGCATCTGAAATGTGGCCCCAGAGTAATTTCCTCATGAGCTTCAGAACTCCTCCAAGGAAGAAGTCTCTACAGCAGGGGACCTGAGCCCTGGCAACCATCCTTCATCATCCAAGCCTCAAGTGTAAAAAAAGGCTCCCTGTTGTCCAAAACAAGCATTCTTATTAGGCATCTGGTTGATGAGAGACCTGTGCAGGGTCCCAGTAGTTGTGATCCAGTTAGGGTTCTGTCCTTCTCCTTTCATGGTAGCAGTTCACTACTTGCCAATCAAAGCTGACCATCTCTGTTCAAGAACATATCAAGTGGTACCCTTGTGGTCAAACAGAGGCCTGGCACTGGCTGTCTCACAGAGACCTATATAGAAACATGAGAAGACTGCCCTGGGACATTCTGTGGCTTTGCCAAAATGGGGCCCCTCAAGACCAGCACTTAGCCAGTTGGTCTGAATGAAAGCCCCCAGATCTGGGCGGACCAAATCCCATTCACATGTTAGACCCCCCCATCTACCTACAGTCACAGCTGGAGTACAGTACTGCCTACTTTAACCCACAGGACCTCTAACTCTGAACTCACTCTGCTTCCTATGTACATCATATACATCTTACCTGAGCCACACCAATCCAGTATGCCATTCCCCAGCTGGGTAACGACTGGGTGCATTAACTCAAGGCAATTATCTTGGGTAACAAATTGGTAAAGGAAACCTACTGTACCTGTGGGCTTTGACAGAACAGATGTAATTAGGTTTCACTGGGTCAGAGATTGACAAAGTAAGGTTAGACAGAATGGTGTTTGTGCAACATAGTATGTTGTTCTAGTAGGACTTTTGTAGTTGAAGAAGTTTGCATGACAGAAATTTATCTGAATGCTTATGCAACAAAGTTGTGGCCATTCACACTCTTTGTCCAGGACTTCCACCCTTTTGGGGTACCAAGAAGGCATAGAAACCCTCTTGAGCAGGGTTCTACCCCTGGTAGAAGTGTATTTAGTGAAATAGATAAAGATGATATGGGTAACAATTTGGACTGCTGTTAGAGTCTTTGGATCATCTTTTCATAGGGAATAGAGATTATGAGACAGTACTGGGAATTGTGTAGACATCTAGACCTGAACTACCCAGCATACTTGCTTCTTACTTGAATTAACAAGAAGTTATATGGGGGGGGGGGCGATGTTGAGCCTGAGCTGAGTGGCAGCAAACTATCACAGCTCTTGATTACTCACCTTAAAAAGTATGATTTTTGATCTTTTGGACTTAAAAACTTGGAGAAATCTTAACAGATTAAGAAAGAGCACCCCAAGAAACATAAAATGGGCAATCCGCGTAAAGATAAAGGAGGAGGAATAGGAGGAAAATCAACTGATTCAACTCAGCCTGGAAAACCTGACTAAAGATGCAGCAAATTTAAAATCCGCCAGTGAAGTAAATGCGAAGTGGCCACTTCATGTTATCATAACTCTACGCGAACTGACCATTGAAAAGTGCACACTTTGCCTTGTCATTATGACTTCACGTTGTCATTCCACCTTAACGCGAAGTTAGGCGAAGTGACAACATTATAGCCAGCCCCCACACATCACATGGCTTACAGTACTGCAAGTCAATGCTTTAGCCAGGCAGGAAGGAAGTGAGTCATACAAGCAGATAGTTTCACTTTCTCCTTTGCAGAGGTAGAAGGAGGAAGCATTTTGTGTGGAGAGGCGAGTTTGGAGTGTTATTCATTTGTATCTTGTGCAAATAGCATAAAACCAAACAGCTTTTTAATAGCTAAATCTTTCATTTTTTTGTAGTGCTTTTTCTGTTCCTTTTTGTGACCAATTTCTATGTTTTATAAGTTTTGTTTTGTATGTGACTGTATGTGTGCATGTGTGTGAGACTGTGAGTGTATGTGAAGAAATCATTTGTCACATGACATGTCGGAGAGGGAAGGAGTGGGTTGTGTAACGGACCAGGGAGAGTCTGTGGCTCATGGCTGTGGGCAGAGGGGAGTGCGCACACATGGGGGTCATCGGGTGTCAGACTGCTCCCAACTGTTTGGTCTTACCTCTCCCCCTCTGGAAGCAGCAGCACCACCAGTGCCACTGGCACATCCACCAACTCTGCCACCACCACCACCACAAGTAGCAGCTGCAGGGATTCCAGCAGCACCACCTCCACAGCAGCAGGTGGAGTCCCAGGTGTGTGACAGTGCTGCCGGCACTTCATCTGCCCCTCCTGTGCCTGGTCCTCCTCGCAGCTCCCCAGTCTGGCAGTTTTTCAACTGCGTGGGGGGGACAGCACCATTGTGGTATGTGTCAGCTATGTGGTGTGCAAGTGCACCATGGCCCCTGGGGGACACATCTGGGGACTGGTGTCCATCGCACACATATAATAAACTACCACAAGGTGGCGTGGCAGGCTACCACCAAATGGGCCAGGCCTCCACCTGCTGGCCCTTCTGTGGCAGTGGCAGAGGGTGCTGGGGGTATTGTGTCTCACCACCGCAGCAGGATGAGGGCCACAGTACCAGCTGCTGCACCACTACCCCACCACTGCCACCAGCACCACCATCATCACCACCACCACCACTACCCGGTTTTCCCCCCACACCAGTGGACACTGCCACTGTGCCTGCAACGCAAGCAGGCATTGCACTGTTGTGGGCTGCCCTGGAGGAAAGCAATGAGAGGGTGGGTGCTGTGCAGCAGCAGGTGGAACAGATCAAGCAACACCAGCTTCAGATAGTATCAATGCTCCTTCTGCTGCTGCAACATCATGGGATCCCCCATTAACTTATTTTTTCTGAACACCTCCCCCCCACCACTGCTGTATTGTTTTGTGTTTTTTTTTTATGTTTAACAATAGACAGTCATACATACTCCTTATTACCCTGTTGTTTTAATCTAGTGCCTCAATAATGTTTACTTTCTGTTGTGGAGAGGTTGTGGAAAAGCTGGTGTGAGAAGTTCAAGTATGATGTGCTAAATTGCATGTGTGCAGTCAGTGTTGTTTCCTGTGCATGTGTGTGTGTGTGTGTGTGTGTGTGTGTGTGACATCAGGTATTGCGCAGCTTCTTGCAAACATATATTGCTGACTTGTTGTAGTGTTTATGGTATAAAGAATAGCAAGCAGAATAACGTATATTTTATTGTCACTATCATCATCAGCGGACTAAGCGATACGATACTTTTTCAGAGGTGTCTGACCAGAGTGCACCCTAGTCACATACTGCACACATGACTTTTAGGAGAGCATGTGTTTTTTGTGCTATGATCTCCACTAAGTCATGTGTGCAGTGATCCAATACCTCTGAAGAAATATCATATCACTTACTCCACTGGTGCTGATGGTACAAATAAAATATACATCATATATTCTTTCTTATCTTTATTCTTGAGATACTGCAACAAGTAACACCATATATATGTTTACATGAAGCTGGACAATGTATGCACACATAGGAAAGAACACTGACAGCACACATGCTTTTTGCGAAACACGTCAAATCATGAGTCCTGACACAAAGTAAACATTAGTGAGGCTCCATAAATATTTCGTTTTCGAAACAGACATTAAAGAGATTCACCAAGTTACAGCATTGCACTCAATATATGGGTGTCTTACCTCCAGGAGAATCTTTCTTGCACCACATGTCCTTACATAGTGCAATATTTTTCTGGCAAAAATGCCCATAATTTCATTAAACCGGGTCACGGAGGATTTCCCGTTCTGAAGAACCGCCCAAGTTATGCCCCCCACACTTAGCAACGTTATGACATGATGCCAGAGAGAGCATGGGGCATGCTCCATTATATTGAATGATCGGCAGCCTTCTGAATGTTTCTTTATGTTATAATGGTCAGTTTGTGGTGAAACATGGGCACGTTTCCAGTAACAAGAGCCTTGTTAGTGGAAATGTGCCCATGTTTCGCCACAAACTGACCATTATAACATAAAGAAGCATTCAGAAAACTGCTGGCCTTTCAGCATAATGAAGCACGCCCCTGTGCTCTCCCTGACATCATGTCATGACGTTGCTGAGTGTGGGGGCGCACTGTGGGCAGCTCTTCAGAATGGGAAGTCCTCCATGACCCAGTTTAATGAAATTACAAGCATTTTTGCCAGAAAAGCATTGCACTATGTGAGGACGTGGAGCAAGAAAGATTCCCCTGGAGGTAAGGCACCCATATATTGGGTGCAATACCAAAACTATATAACTTGGTGAATCTCTTTAAAGCAGCAGTGCAACACTCTGTTGAACATTTTTACCTATACTTTTTTATGCTAGCTTACATTGCCACTTTACTTACATCCTGACTTGTATGATACTATTGTTTCCAGTATTTGAGTCTGCTTTACCACTTTTTTATGTCTGAAATAAATAAAGGAGCACTCCTTTTAATACGGTGTGGACCAGATCTTTGTCAGTATTTTCTGCTTCTTTTCTCCATCAGTTGTTATATACTACTTCTGTTGTAAAATTAACAATTATGCAGCAGGCAGTGTTTTATGACCTCACAGAATAATCTTTATTCAAAAACAGCTGCAAATAGTGATAAAAAGCTGGTCAGAACCATATTAAAAGGTGTGCTCCTTTTTTTTTTCAGACATGAGAAAAAGTAGTAAAGCAGTCACAAACTGTGAAAAGAAGGTTATCATACAAGTCGGGAGGTAATTAGTACCTGTCAATGTAAAATAGCATAAAAAGGTATAGATCAAAATTGTCACCACATTGTTGCAATGCTGCTTTAATTTATAATGTAAGTATGACATTATGTGCTCAGAACCGCAACACACAAAATTAATCTGTCTTGTGTTCAGAAAATTGACAAGTGCTAATGAAGTGAAATGGGATCGTTACACCACATGCAAAGTCCCATCAGAAATGATGACCCTGAGAGAACTGTTGCTGGTCCAAAGTGTGCTGTGGATCCCTCAAATGCTATTTGATCACCTCAACTGGATGGAAGGGTGCCCTTTGTCTGTACACTAATAGTAGCCTTGGTGAATTTATATATATATATATATATATAGAGAGAGAGAGAGAGAGAGAGAGAGAGAGAGAGAGAAAGAGAGATTTTTTTTTTAGGTGGGGGTTGACATATATAGACATGCACTCATTGTATTGTTTTGTATCACAGGTCACAGATACTGTTGGTGTGCACATTCCAGTGCTCGATGAGAACTTTTTGCATTGAAATTGGAAATGGAAAACTCTCAAGCCAATGAAGGTAAATATTTTTTGGGGAGGTGGGGGAGCATATTTGCAGGTAGATCTCATTAATGGTTTCTTATTTGGTTACTTCTTCACAGATTTCATCTGCATCCTTCTTGAGTCTGGTTGGTAATGTTGGTCTTGGTGATCGACTGAAACAACTTCTGTGTGTTGCATGTCTGCCCCAGCCCGGGGGATGGGGGGCTGATGTTGATGAACCTCTTTGGATAAGGCAACTATGCCACAACGAAGCATCTGGAAGTTTCCTAAAAAATTAATTGAAGGACTTATTACAACTTGATTTCAGCAGTAACATATTACAGTATGTTTAAGCCATGGCTGTTCCACGGGTATCTGGATTATTAACACAGATAGTGAGCTGTCACACTACAATTATCAGATCAATCACAACTTAATTTAGTACCAGGCTGTGTAACAAATATACTGTGCCAGAGTCCCTGGTTCTCAACTCAAGTTACATTTCAAAACCACATCTTGTCAAGTAACACAACCTGTGTCCAACTTTTTCAACACTGTCATGGATGCACAGCTGCAAGTTTTGAATGCAGTCCATGATATGTTGCAGAAATAGTTTTTGTGATGTACACGTCACCTAGTTTTTAAATCCTCAGTCGAATTTGTTGCACTCTTTTAAAAAAAAAATGAACAGATGAAATTAAATATATATACTTACCAGTATGGATTTGAAATGGATATTCCATAGGTTCCTGTGTACAGTATTGCTGCAGTACCATTGATACTGACTTTCAGCAAAGGAGAGTTGTGTCTTGTTAACCTGTAAAAAAACTAAATAAGTTTACCATATGTGTTTGACAACTGCAGCTCAGAAAAGCAAAAGAAAACAAAACACACAGCTAAAGGAAGTTGAATGGCATAAAAAACATTAGTATACATACTCACTTTATAGTTTTAATATTAAGAAGCCTTGTGCCTGTGGCTGATGGATGTGGTCTCCTGTTTGATTCCCTCTGCCTTGGCGGTTTACCTATAGTGCTTCGACAGCACTAGCACTGACATCTCCTACAGCAACAGCTACAATCCCAACCATCAGTATTGTAGCTATGGGATGTCGGTGCTCACAATCGGGGGGCTGCATCCCTGAACCTCCCCTTGTGGGGAGCTCTGCCACCCACACCCCCCGGTCTTTAGGATTCTAACTCTGAGTTGGAGTTGGACTGGGGGTGCAATCACCCACTGAGGCAGTCCCGATTGACACATTGACTCCCACAGCGACGGGTGGAGTTTGCCTGATTCCTGCCACTGTGGTGGTGTTCGCTGTCAGGGTTTCACTGTGGTGTTGGTACACCTGCCTTGGCATGGTCAATATAATGGGAAAACATTGTCAGAATGACACTGGTGGTGGGTGCTGGTGGTCATAGCGGCAGCACATGATGACATTCCCTCTGACATCTTCCTGCATCTGGTGGTGGTGGCAGTGGCTAACAGCGGTCTTATAGTGTTGGTCCAGGGGGGCACACAAAGTCATTCCCTGTGGTGGCAGTGGCTAACAGCAGTCTTATAGTGTTGGTCTGGGGGGGCACACAAAGTCATTCCCTGTGGTGGCAGTGCTAACAGCAGTCATGGTGGTGGTCCGGGGGGCACACAAAGTCATTCCCTGTGGTGGCAGTGGCTAAAAGTGGTCTTATAGTGGTGATCTGGGGGGTACACAAAGTAATTCACCTGTAGTGGCAGTGGCTAACAGTGGTCATGGTGGTGGTCCTGGGGCACACAAAGTCATTCCCTGAAGTAGCAGTGGCTAACAGTGGTCATGGTGGTAGTCTTGGGGGGCACACAAAGTCATTCCCTGTGGTGGCAGTGGCTAACAGTGGTCTTATAGTGGTGGTCTGGGGGGGCACACAGAGTAATTTCCTGTTGTGGCAGTGGTTAACAGCGGTCATGGTGATGGTCCGGGGGGGCACACAAAGTCATTCCCTGTGGTGGCAGTGGCTAACAGCGGTCATGGTGGTAGTCCGGGGGGGCCACACAAAGTCATTCACTGTGGTGGCAGTGGCTAACAGTGGTCTTATGGTGGTGGTACAGGGGCCAGGATATATTGTGCTCTCTGTTACAAATGTGACGTGACATATGGAATTTGAGTCACACTCTAAGTGGGACACTCATTGAACTGTATGAAAAACTAAACATGTATCATACAGCAAATGTCACAACCTTTTAAGAATTTTAGTTAAAACTTGCCAACATTAAACTCATCATCATCCTCATAAAGAAAGCTGCCCTCACAGTTATCTATATCTGAAGTCTGACCACTGGGAAATTCTTCCACCATTGTGTCATCATCTACATTAGTGGTAGGCTGTTTCATGCTGCCACTGCCAGTGCCACCAGTATGGTCCATTTCTACATCACCAAAACCATGACTAGGCTGGGGTATGAATACTTTGGTTGCAGTCTGTGCTGGTATGTGCCTCTCATTCATTTTTATGAATGTTAGCAAAAAGAGATTCCAGCCGTATTGGTCCTTGCAAAACAGGAGAAGATGGAAGGTTTGATACCTTTTATTGGACCAACAAGTATCTTGTACAAAGATAGAATTATACACAAGCTTTCAGGGCCACAGAGGTCCCTTCTTCAGGTGAATAGCAAAACTGAGCAACATAAGCAGTATTATATCCACTGTGGAGCAATTAAAAATCAGGAAGTTAAGTAGGAAGGTGACAAAGGGGACTAGAGATGAACGTCAAAGATGCAAAGTAATGTAAGACCTGCACCCACATTTGCATACAGACCACCATTGAGACAAGTCAGAACAACATAATACAAATTAATGGATCCTACACATGTCAATCCAGCAATGTGGTTTACCTAATTCAATACAAGAAATGCACAAATGGATGCTATATTGGGGAAACTAGCCAACCACTGAAAACCAGGATGAATCACCTCCATCACACAATAGTAAACCAGATTCTCTCTTGGATTTATCTGTCTTGATACTAAGAGGCAACTTCAGAAACACACAGGACAGAAGGACATGGGAATATATTAAACAATTTAAATCTAACATTTCTGTATTGAATTGGGACATTGGTTTCATGACACACTATGGTAAACTGTAATTCTTTTTTATTGTGTACTAAATCATGTAATTTATCACACTTTGGTGCTGTATTTCTCTTATTATTATTTTTTTCTGACTGCTGTCTGATCTAATGTTTTTACCTGTACCTTACATCCTCCCTGCCTCTCCTAATAACTCTTTAGCTCAGTCCCTCCCACTCCCTCCTGTTTTCACACCTCTGTTTATACTACCTCACACTGTGTTTATCTAGGCCTTTATTCTTTTGTTTCTTCTAATTTCTTGACTTCTTGCACCTCTTAGGCATCTCCTGTCTATGCAACCCTTACAGTCAGCCTTTGATCTCAGATCCTATCTGTGTGCTGTTGTCTTCCCTTTAGCTTTCTCTCATCTCTTACTGACCTGTTCCTACTCAGCCCCCTCCTCATTTCTTCTCATGTCTTTACTTTGCATCTTTGACTTTCATCTCTAGTCCATTTTGTCACCTTCGTACTTCACTTCCAGATTTTTAATTGCTCCACAGTGGATATAATACTGCTTATGTTGCTCAGTTTTGTTATTCATCTGAAGAAGGGACCTGTGTGGCTGCGAAAGCTTGTGTATAATTCCATGTTTGTACAAGACACTTGTTAGTCCAATAAAAAGTATCAAACCTTACATCTTCTCCTCTTATGAATGTTAGCAAACTAACATTTGCAGGAGAGAGGTTTGTCCAATGGTCCCTAACTATTACACCTGCTGAGCCGAATACCCTCTTGACACTTACACTGGAGGGTGGGCATGTCAGGTACTTCAGTGCCACTGCAGTCAGCTCTGACCATTCACTGACCTTTCTGCTCCAGTATAAAAGGGGATCATCAGTTATTGACAGATGTCTGTTTTCAGGCAAATCTGACTTAACCATTCTCAGTGTCACACTAAGTCCAGTGGTTGATACATCATCATGTTCTCTGGAATCATTTATTTCATAAATCCCCACTTGGGACAAAGCGTTCCAAAGTGGGTTGACACCAACTGCTTTGGATGACAGACCACCTAGAACTGCAGTCCCCTTACCCTTGCAGGATATGCTTGATACTCCTCCAGGTGCACCTTCAGCCTGATTATTCTGCTGAGGTTTGATGACCTTGGCACGTGACTTCTGTGCCCCATGAACTAAGTGCACCAGTTACCCACTGACATTTTTTACCTGTTCAGGCTCTCCCTCCAGTACTTAGGCAATTCCATGTTTATATCGTGGGTCCAGCATTGTTGCTATTGCAAAGTTGTCACTACGCTGAATGCTCAAGATGTGATGATTCTGGTCAAATACTGTCAACATGTGTTTCAGCAACATACTGCTAGCACTGTTACTGGAAACATCAAGGCTATGCTGTACATTTACCAATGTCTGCCTCAGCACCTGCAGCAGTGGAATTGATTGGCTAATGGAGGCAGACTCACCACTCACTGCCTGTGTGGCCTGTTCAAAAGTCCACAAAATTGTTATTACAGAGTCCATGAGATGCCACTGTTCAGTCATCATAGACATGGAGGCCCCAGAAATGTCAAGGCTGGTGTGCATGACAAGATATTCTGAAATGGCTTTTTATTGTTCATACAACCTCTCTGCCATGTATAAAATGGAGTTTCACCAGGTGACAACTTCCAGCTTGAAGTGATGCTGAGGGAGGCTGTTTCACATCTGCAACTGCTGAAGTTGGTCAAGGACCTTTGCAGATTGTGAAAAGTAAGAACAGATACGGTGTGCAACTGTCAGCATTTCCTTTACATCAGGGTGCTGCAGATACTCTTGCACCATGAGATTTAAGCAGTGGGCCATGCATGGAACATGAAAAAGCCACCATTCGTGATGCATTTCACCACATTTGACCCATTGTCACTTGCTATGAAGCCAGCTCTCTGGGACAAGAGGTTCAGCCACTTGTCAATTTCAGTCAGTACCACGTCCAACATGTTCTCACCAGTGAGTGAACAGGTCACATTGTGCATAGCAATCGTTGCATGCTGTCAAATTCCTGGAAGATTGCTACCGCGACAATCTACCTTACTGCACTGATCATTCACACTACCAACAGCACAAACAACCCCTGGCACCTGCACCCACTGTGCAGTTATGCACAGATATAAACTCCCCGCTGTTTTACCACTTGTCCGCATATCCATACTTAAATGGATGAATGGAGAGGTGGAATGTTGAAGGGCATGTCTTACTGAGTTAGACACAGTACAGTACAACTCAGGGACAGCATGGGTCGAAAAGTATGTCCTGGATGGGACTTTCTATTTTGGAAAGGCATGTGCAGCAAACTGCCAGAACCCAGAATTCTCCACAGAGGAGAAGGGCAAAAGCTCAATTGCCGGCATTTCAGCTACAGCAGCATTAAGTTCACATGACACTGTACGATTGAGTGGGTACTTCAGCGTATGAGCAAAAACACTCTGTAACATGGGCTGACTTAAATGTTTTACACAGGGTGTGATGACAAATGGTTCTGCTTTGCGAATGGCAGGGGGTGGAGTGTGGACATTTGATGAAGATGGTTGCACAGGTGATGATGACAAACCCACAAATGCAGTTATTTTGCCACATTTACCAACTGGGGTTGATATACCACTTGCACTAGACATACTGCATTCACCACCACCACCACCAAAACTGCTACTCTCACCAGCATTGGACAACATCTCAAAATCATTATGCTCCTCCACCTCATCATACCTGTAGTAATCCTCTGCTCTTATTTCATCACTATTGCACATATTTAAGTCCTACTTGATTTAACAGTCATGGAAGGGGATAACATGCTTGTTATGGTTGATGATGAGGATGAACACCCCACTGTGGTATTAGCTGCCATCTTGTGCTGGGTCCACAGTGCCATGTGTCTGTTCTTAAGATGTGTATGCTGTCCTCCTGTGCCCAGATAGCTCCCCTTTTGACCTCAACTCACACGCACATGGCAAACCTTGCAGATTGCAACTGACTCATCATTTGCATCTTGCACAAAAAAATCCCAAACAAGGGTTTGTGATGCTTTACTTTTAACATGTCCCTCATGCTGCTTATTGGATTCTGTTCTTTTAAGCCATGAAGTGGGGAGTGTGCTACGTGATTTTTTGGGCAGAACACACTTGGACTGCAACTGATCACCACAACTACCTATCATTATTACTGGGTCATCATCATCATCGTCATCACCATCAAATGAACTGGTAAATCACAAGTTTTAACAGGGGGGATTAATGCAAACAGACCCAGACACAGCCACCTTGAATTTCTTTTTCTCTGGTTCCCAGTTGGGGTCAATTACATCATCATCATATTCATCAACATCACCTACATCCACATCTTCTGCTTGGATGCTGGCATGTGGACTGCATGTTGCAACCACAGCAACATCGTCATCATCATCAGATTCATCATTATCACCACCATCACCTGAGATTTTTTCACCACACTGTGAATCACTGCATGAAAAATGCATGACTTGAACAGTGGTGGAAGAAATGTCACATTGTATGCTATCATTGACATGATTATTAGAATCCTCATGTTCAGTTAGTGGGATGTTACTGGGAAGTATGACATCATCTACACTGCCACTCACTCATACTGCTTCACACTCCACTATTTTTTTGGACACGCACACTGGTCAGAAGTGGAACTTGAGGCAACAATACTCATACCACCACCAGCAACTGCACTTACACCACTGGCTGGGACAACAAAATCTCCTCCAACTATGAGTGAAGCTACTGATTGGACTGTAAAAAACACTGCAGGAAAAATACCTTTCCTCACATCAGCAATGCACTTCTGCATCTGCATACTACCATGCCCACAGACAATCTTACCACTGGCAGCAGTGCCATGGCAAGAAACAGCTTTGCTTGCATGTCTCTTTTCGGGCATTTTGGGGGATCAACAGCAATATTCTAAACACATTTAGATTTTGGAACATTCACTCTGGGTGGGAAGATGCTGGATGTGAAGAAAAAAATACAACTGTGGCTTCAGCAACACATACAGATGCAAATTTACAAGTTCAACAACACCTTAACTAGCCAGTGGTGCTGAAGTCACAAACAATCCAGTCTGGAAAATAATTTATTTTGCCGGTTGGGGGGGGGGCACTGACTGCAGATTTTTACAGCAGTGCAAGCAGCAAAACAAAGAAAAGATGCCACAATGGCAGTACAAAATCATGCAGCTGCAGTGGATAGCAGGTTCACACTGCTGAGGCTGCAATTACACTGTGGCACAATAAAAGGTGTGTTATTTGATGTCACGCACCATGCACATACTCACACATGAACACACACACAATTTGTCTACAAGAAATGCATAGCAAATTGAAAACTTCAGTAATATACCATGTATTGTAAACAACCTGAAATTATGAACTGCTGCACCAGATCCACACAACACACAATCAGCAAGAAAAGTTCAACAATTACTGACAATATTACTGTGTGTACAGTAACAGTCAGTTATGTAACAAAAATATAACCAAAAAACAAAGAACTTCCTGTTTCTCCAACTTAAATCTACCTACACCACAGATATGCCCCTCCCCCAAAGCACACTTTAATTGTCTCTTACTACACAGACTCAATGTTGTACATTAACATTTAAAATCCACACACAAACAATAAACGCTCGATGATATGAGCACAGGAGGGTTTCCTACAATCGATGAACTAAAGTTTGAGCAGAAAAAATTACTCAAAAAGGCTTTTTTAACAGGTTTTAGAAGGTTTGAATCACAGACAGCTTTCAGAGCACACTGTCTCCTACAGCTTCCTACACACACTACCCCGAACTGAGGCTGTGCAGAACAATATAGAGCCATGTGACCTGAAATCCCATGAATCACTGCAAAAGTCACCTTTGGAGTTGAAAAACAAGGCGAAGAACATTGTTTTCAATGCACGCTGCCTTTAAAATTGGTGGAGTAGTGGTCAGGAAAGGTAGAGTAACACAGACATTGTTTTCAATGGACTTCGTGTTACCTATTATAACTCAAATTACTCTGCTTCATGTTGTGGAGTACTCCTCGAATTCGCCTTTGCTCCACGAATCACTTCATGGATCAAATTGAGCCAACTTCGCCCACCACTAAACCTGACCTGACTACACAGGCAGTATTGAGACCGAGGACACAGTGGCTTCCATTGGACTAAAAAACAATTAATAACTGTGATATCCAATTAGAATAACAAAATACACTCATTTGGCACTTACCTAACTGTGGTGGAAACATCAGTGGACCAGATGAAACTTGAGACTGCAGATGTGAGGTGCCAGGTTGAGACAGCATCGGCAGCTATAGAATCTCTGGTTAAAGAGAATGCACATTGTTGAGTTATACTTCAAATGCTCAAAAACCAGGCCTGTTCCTCTCATGTTCATATTTTGGGAATGCCTGAGGGAGCTGAAGGGAATCATCCTCTTATGTTTATTCAGGACTGGCTTCAGGAGAAGCTGGAGCCAGAGGAGCACCTTACACCATTTGCTTTTCAGAAAGTATATGGGATCACTCCACATGGCTGTAGAGAAGATCCTGCTAACCCAAGGACCCTGCTGGTGGTGACTGATGGTTTGGGGACTAGAAATTAAATCCTGAGGCTAGCTCAGTGTGCAGATCCATTAAAAGATGAAGACAGAACCATATATCTGTTTCCAGATATTAGTTATGCCACGCGTATGAGGCATAAAAAATGTGATGGAGTCCACCAAAAATTGAGGGAAACTTCAGTTCCATATGCGATGATCTACCCTGCAAGGTTCCACATAGTATACGATGGAAAGGTCTGGTTGTTTTCGGACCCCATTGAGGTGAGAAAGTGGGCCTCTCAAATCTAAGCAAAACATTGGGATCAGAGCTACGTGGAGGAGACGGAGAACAATTCGAGTGAAGACACTACAGGGGTCTGATTTACAACAAAAGCGAGTGAGCTTTCTTTTTTCCATAGTGCCTCTTCGAACATTTAATTTCCTACACAGAATGAGACTCTTTTGCTGCTGTATTTGAACATTTAGTTTTTCATTGCTATAAGAGCCTTTAAAAATGGGTTAAAATGGGGCTTTATGTTTTTTTTTCCCCTTAATCGTATGTCTCGAGAAGAGAGGGTTTGTTTTGGTAGTTACCCCCATTGTATTCAGACGTAGATTGTGGGGGTGGTTTTGCTCCTCTTCTTACACTATCACTCTAAGGTTTGGTTTAGGGGTGAGATATTCTTCATTAGTTTAGGGGATAACTCCATTAATTTAAGCACTAGTCCTTGTTATGATAGTTTGGTCTAGCAATGGTTTAAAAAAAGTACAACAGATTGTTTGCTGCAGTAACCATAATTTTTGTACTGTTCAGGACATATGTATGACATCATTAGCCTAGTAATAGGCATGAAAAAGCTGGACTTTTGATTTATTGGACATTTAGACAACTGTACTTAGTCATACTGCTCTTGAACTTTTTCAAACAGCATATGTATGGGGATGCTTTATAAATATATGTTTAATTAAGAAATTACCCTCCAATGTGGTATCAGCATATCTAAGATACAGCTCTCCTTCGATTAAGGGGGTTGCATCCCCCATGTTTATTAACAGTGAAATGGCTTGTCTTGGATATGGATAATGTATGTATATGATATATAGTAAAATAATGAATATAAAGTTTTAAAAAAAAGAATTAACTATGAGTTATATAAGCATCTTGAATTTCTGTCTCTGAACAAAAGTCCTGAAAAGTTTTGTAAGATATGATATGTAACAAATGTCTATGATCTCCTGGCCAGATAAGTTTGGAATGGATCCTATGAATCATACAGTACATATTTGTACAATATTGATCATTTTCAATTTCTGTATTGTACGGTCACTGGTGTTATTTTATTTATAACATGCTTTGTTTCCTTCTCTTTGTATCTTGTTCTGCAAATGTTTTGTAGCAATGAAACAAGTTGATTGAATAAAGGACTTAGCTTGAGGGTTCTACCCCTAGAGGCTAAAGGTACTGTACATTAGGGAACGAGACCATAAGCAGAGAGGGGAGCCACTAGAGAAGGAGGATGATGATGAGAGCAAATACAGTAAGTGTCTGGGAAGATGCACCCTTAAACTGCACTCTGTGGGGGGGAGGGGGGCAAGGGTCAGTTACTGCTCCACTAAACCCAAGGCTATAATCTTGCAATTCACTTGGTCACTAGACAAAGTATGGACAGGAGAAAAGATGCTTGTGATGCATAATATGTTATCAAGTTAGGATACTGTATGTGTAACTGAAGATTATGTGTATGGCAGAAATTTATTTAAATGCTTCTGCAACATATTTGTGAACATTTGCATTTTCAGTACTGGATTGGGCCTATTACCCTTTTGGGATATTAGTAAACATGGGAACCCTGTTTATCAGGGCTCTACTCCTAGGGACCCACAGGAACAGGGCTCTTTTATGTTAAAGGTACCTTATGGAGGGAGGCCAAAACATTAGAGTCAGAGGCAAGACAGAAATGTTCACTAACTGATAGGACTTCCTGTAAGAAGATAGGGAATAGCTGATGGTGAATAGTATGGAGCTTCCATTCAACCCCAGCTCTTGGCTGAGTTTCTCTAATTAAAAAAAAAAAACATTTATATAAATATTTATATGGTGATCTTCAGCATAGAGGAGAGGAAAAAGTCCCTTGTGGAGGAAACCTCTGTGGATCTAAGGTCTTGAGTTAACATCCCTTGATTTAATGACATTGTTACTAAAAATAACTCCAAATGGAAGGAGGTAATGATTCTGTTAAACCTAAGCATGGTACTGAACCTTCCAGATACCGCTAAACTACATGGATGAATACTTCTTGTCTTGTTGAGACTTCCACCCTCACCCAGGAGCTGCAGGATATGGTGCTGCAACAAAAAAAAGCCCTGCTGTAGAGTATCTACACTTGACAGGTACATGAAGGTTATGCCTAAATGCTGAAGAAATGTCAGGATTGTGAGTTATCCCCTCCAAAAGTAGAAGAACTCTGTAGTAGCTGCTTCAGGCATGACAGCCCTGACCTCTCCTATGTACCGTATATAAGGCTCATGGATGTAAGAAAGTAGCCAAACTCTTGAAGAGAAAGGTGGTGCATAATGATAGAGCTGGTCCTGTGAGGTGCCCAGCCCTAGAGCATTTTAATATTTGAGCTTGGCTTTTGAGGGGTGCAGCCCTGTCTTTGAGAATTTAGTTGTTTGCCCTGCTGCAGGGCCATGAGCCTGGAAGCATTTGACTGTAGCAAGTAGGTGCTGGGGCATCTGCCCACTAGAATACAAAGTAGTAGATAAAGTAGAAATGGTAGGTATGATTGAGTTGGAAGTTGTTCAAGTAAAAGTGTGTAGCTTCATAGAGAGGGAGGGAGGGACAACTAACTGGACAGACTGGTGTGGATGTTTACTAGCAGTCGTCTAATCTAATCCATATCTGTTGCCATCAGAAGCTTGCTTTGGTCAGTATTTTGCTCATCCTTTATACTTGTACCTTTAATAGCAGCTGAACTAGTATATGTTTATATATAGTTTATTTATTTCCCCATATTTAACATGAAGTTTTGCCTTTAAAGTGCTTAACAGCCTTGTTCAGTTCAGACTTTTACATGCTGTAAATTCGTCATGCTGTTCACTGGCTTTGTTTCAGAATACTCCAAGATCAGCTTTAAAGCGGTATCCTGTTCCTTGTGTAACTGATTTAAGAGTTGTCATTACTTTCCCTTTAGGTGGCTGGGGGAGGAAGTTGTATCAGCAGAGATATGCAGGAAGGGTGTGAGTTCCTATTGACAGAGCAAAATATTGAAGCCTTCTCCTGGTGAGTGTTAATCAGAATATACTGTATATGTATTTGTGTGTGTTGTGGGGGCTTGACTCACATATGACTGGCTCTGTAAAAGTCTTCTGTTTTGGACTGTGTCTCAGTGCAGGCACAGGTGAGATACAATGGGGTAAAAATGGGAGAAACACAATGATGGTGCTCAGGGGGATGACACCACCATAATCTCCTCACCTAGTTGGGACACCCTGATGTCTAGGTCCACTACTTTACTCTCTGTGAGAGCTCCAGTCAGTTATTCTCCTATCAGGTTTCCCCTTCAGGAGGTACATGTCTGAACAATCTACATAGAGGGCTCTAGCAGTGTATAGGTGGGGTCAGTGATGACCACTTCAGCAGATCTGAAAATCTGGTGTGAACTGGCTGAAGGAAGAACTGACTCATTGGGTTGAGGAGGAAAACTTCGTAAGAAAACAGACACAAAAATCAGATTTTGTTCTTGGTGTTTCTAAGACATCACTGTTGCATTTAGTAACTTTATCAAGATGTGTCAAAGTACAGAAAGTTAATCACGCAGCATGAAATCATGAGGATGTGGTTCAAGAAAATGTGGCAAAGTTAGGATTCCTTCCTCTACTAAATGCAGTGGTCATAACTCTACAAACACCATCACACATTTTTCCCTGTGTGCTTTTGTCTTTCAAACCAAGGACTAGATTCAAAAAAAATTACAAAGCGCAGCTCAAAAGGTTGTGCTGTGCTTTGCTATTGTGCAGGTGTATACGTTTGCTATTCACAGTCGGATAGCACACCACACTATCCAACTAAGAATAGGAACAGGATGAAGCAGCAGTATCCCCCTTACTGCTGCCTCTAACCCAACTAACGTTGCCCTGACATGCTTCCCAGAGAATGGCCCTGCAATGAATAGCTCAGGTACCCTATACGTAATTCAGAAAAGCAACAATGTAAATGAGCCCATTGGGCATGCCATAATGGAGATTAACAGCCCCCCCCCCACTGATCTCTGGCCCGACAGTACTATAGTTCACTGTCCCTGGTGGCTAGTCATCCTTCCTCCCCACCCATCACCAGTTTGAGAAAAAATAATACTCTCCTGTGCCAATGGTCTCCCCCCCCACATGTTCTCCAACCTCTGGTCTAATATTAAAACTAATTTCCCTGATGTCTAGTGAGCTCCCTCCCACCCGTGATCACTGGCCTGATAGAAATATAATATGTTTCCCTGGTGGCCGTGGTACCCCTCCCCCCACAATCACAGATCACTGGCTTGAGTGAAAAAAACACATTTCCCTGGTGGCCACTGGTCCTGCCCCCAACCCAATGCCTAGCCTGAAATTGATACAAGATTCCCTGAAGGCTAACAGTCCCTCCCCCCACCTGATTTCATGCCCGGTAGTGTTACTCATATTCCCTGGTAGTTAGAAGTCCCTTCCCCCACCTCATTCTACGGCTGGTAGTGGTACACATATTTCCTGGTGGCTAGCAGTCCCTCCCCCCCACACGATCCTGTATATGGAAGTGACACCATTCCCTAGTGGTCAAGAGGACTCCCCAATCTCCAAGAACTGAATTAACATCTATTCCATGGTGGTCTAATGGACCCCTCATCCCTCCCTATCCACAGTTCCCAGTAACTGAATTAACATGTATTGCGTTGTGGTCTAGTGGACACACCTCCCTATCCCTGATCCCCAGAAACTGAATTAACATCTATTCCATGGGGTATCCTGTGATTTGGGCTTCTCAATAAGAGGTAGTCCAAAACAGCAATGGCATTATAGTGAGGACACAAACGGCAAGGGTACATACCAGTGATTGCCAAAATGGCAACAAATGCTTTCCCCTTCCCCGAGTTGCTACATCCTCAGAGGTAGTTATTTAAGTAAGGGGCACTTACTGATATGCACCCTTACCATATGTATCCTCACTGTAATGCTGTCACTGTGCTTGGGCTAGCTCTTTTTGGGTCACCCATATTACATAGATTAATTTTATGGTGGTCTAGTGGACCCCAACACCTGGCAGGTAGTGCCCCATCACCCCCTTCCCACCATCTGGACCCCGAGCCGCTGACAGGCACAGTCCTCTCCACCACAGCCAGCCACGAACTGAGCTGTTAAGGAGTGTATACTGTATACAGTACATGCACAGTGATTGACAGCACTGTCAGTCAGTAAGTGCGTACTGCATACAGTACACACTCCTTGACAGCACAGTTGGTAGTTTGCTGTTGTGGAGAGAGGAGGGCTGTGTTGGTCACCAGCTTGGAGTTGGGATAGGTGGGTGGGTGGGTGGGCACTACCTGCAGGTGTGAGGGGGTTGGGGTCAACTAGACCACCATGGAATAGATGTTAATTCAGTTACTGGGAATCATGGATAGAGAGGGAGTTTCCACTAGACCACCATGGAATGTATGTTAATTCAGTTACTGGAGATCAGGGATAGGAAGGGGTGGAGCCAACTAGACTACCATGGAATAGATGTTAATTCAGTTACTGGGGAGTGGGAATAGTGAGGGTCATCCTCTAGATCACCATGGAATAGATGTTAATTCAGTTACTGGGGAGTGGGAATAGTGAGGGTCATCCTCTAGATCACCATGGAATAGATGTTAATTCAGTTACTGGGGATTGGGAATAGTGAGGGTCATCCTCTAGATCACCATGGAATACATGTTAATTCAGTTACTGGGGAGTGGGAATAGTGAGGGTCATCCTCTAGATCACCATGGAATACATGTTAATTCAGTTACTGGGGAGTGGGAATAGTGAGGGTCATCCTCTAGATCACCATGGAAAACATGTTAATTCAGTTACTGGGGAGTGGGAATAGTGAGGGTCATCCTCTAGATCACCATGGAATACATGTTAATTCAGTTACTGGGGAGTGGGAATAGTGAGGATCATCCTCTAGATCACCATGGAATACATGTTAATTCAGTTACTGGGGAGTGGGAATAGTGAGGGTCATCCTCTAGATCACCATGGAATACATGTTAATTCAGTTACTGGGGCATGGGAATAGTGAGGGTCATCCTCTAGATCACCATGGAATACATGTTAATTCAGTTACTGGGGAGTGGGAATAGTGAGGGTCATCCTCTAGATCACCATGGAATACATGTTAATTCAGTTAGTGGGGTTTGGGGATAAGGAGGGGTGTGGGGTCCACCAGACCACCATGGAATAGATGTTAATTCAGTTACTTGGGATTGGGGAGAGGAAGGGGGACCAGCATAGAATACATGTTAACTCAGTTACTGGGAATACAGAGGGGGGTCACTAGACCACCATGGAATACATATTAATTCAGTTACTGGGATCAGGGATGGGGATCCACACGACCACCATGGAAAACATGTTAATTCAGTTACTGGGGATGAGGGGTCCACTAGAGCACCTTGGCATAAATGTTAATTCAGTTACTGAGGATCAGGGATAGGGAGGGGGTTCACTAGACCACCAGTGAATGGTGTCACTTCCATATACAGTGGATTGGGTGGGGGCAGGGACTGCTAGCCACCAGGGAATATGTGTACCGCTACGGGGCATGGGTTGAGGTGGGGGTTGGGCCCCTAGCCACCAGGGAATCTTGTATAAATGTTGGGCTGGGCATCAGGTGAGGGGAGGGACTGCTGGCCACCAGGAAATCTTGTATCACTCTGGGGCTGGGCATCATGTGGGGGAAGGACCACTGGCCACCAGGGAAACATGCTTTTTTTTTTTTTACTTGGGCCATCAATTGGCAGAGAAACACGCAGTGGGGAGGGGGGCACTACCACCAGGAAAACGTATTATATTTCCATCAGGTCGGCAATCGGGGGTGTGGGAAGGGACCACTGTCCACCAGGGAAATGTGTTTTAATTTATTAGGGCTGGCGATCAGTAATCGTGGGTGGGGAACCACTACAGGGAAACATTATATTTCTTTTGGGCCAGCAATCAGTGATCAGCAGGTGGAGGGGACCACTGGACACCAGGGACAGCTTCTATTTTTAATATTGGGCCAGAGAACAGAGATTGCTGGGGGAGGTTTTGCAGCACCCCCAACAAACAATAAGATTGCAGGGGATTAAAGCACAGTCTCAGTCCATGGTATATGCTCCATGCAAGAGGAATCTGCCAAAGGCCCTTGCATACTAACATATGAACATACAAAACTGCCAGCAGAAACAGACCACCTGGCATATCTAAGTCTGCTCAAGTGTGCAGCTAGCACCACTAGTTTGCAGCTTTCCCCCTCCTTTTTGTCATCCCACTGACTCCCCCACCTACCCCACCCTCAATCTTTCCTGTTCCCTGTCCCATGCCCTTTTAAAGCTGTTCACAGATTTATATGATACCACCCATTCTGGTAGTGTGTTCCATTTTGCTACCATCCTCTCCATGAAATAGTGTCTCCTCATTTCCCCCCTAAATCTTCCCTCCTCTATTCTTAGCCCATGCCCCCTGGTGTCCCTCCCCTCCTTAGCTTAAAGACCATGTCTGCCCAATCCTTATTGATTCCCTTCAGATACTTGAATGTCTCTATCATGTCCTCCCATATCATCTTCATTGCCCTCCTCTGCACCCCCTCCAGTAGCCTGATATCACACTTCAGGTAGGGCCTCCATAACTGCATACAACACTCCAAGTGTGGCCTTACCAGTGACCTGTAGAGGGGCAAGATCATCTTTCTTTGCCTGAATGAAAACCCCCTTGCTATTCACCCCAGCATTTTGTTTGCTTTTACAGCTGCCCTCCTGAACTGTGCAGTGTTGTTCATGGTCCCTGGTACCATTTCCCCTAGGTCCTTCTTCTCAGTGATACCCAGCTTAACACCCCCCAACCAGTATTCCCTCCTTGGGTTCTTCACCCCGAAGTGTATAACCTTACACTTCTTTTCATTGAACCCCAGCAGCCACCTCTCTGACCACGCTTGCTTAGGCCATCCTGCAGCTGCTTCCTTCCTTCCCCTCCATCCACCACTGCTCCCATTTTGGTGTCGTCTGCCAACAGACTTACCTTGCTCACCACCCTGTGTACAATGTCTGATATGAAGAGCCCAAATAATACTGGTCCCAGCACAGAACCCTGTGGCACCCCACTCATCACTGGCCTCAGAGTTGAGAGCTCCCCTCCCACCACCACCCATTGCAGTCCCCCACTCAGCCAGCTTGTAATCCAGTTCATCATTTTTGCCACACCCCTAGACCAGTTAGCTTCCCCCCAAGCTACCCATGAGGCACTGAATCGAAGGCCTTGCTGAAGTCCAAGTAAAGAACATCCACTGCATGTCCCTTATCCAGCTCACCTGTCACCCAGTCATAATACTGTTTCAGGGTTGGTTTGACAAGACTTCCCCGAAACGAACCCATGCTGCCTCACATCCTGAAGGCTGTTATCCTCCAGGTACGACACCAGTCTTTCCTTTAGAATCATTTCCATGAGTTTGCACACTGTGGAGGTGAGACTTACTGGATGATAATTACCCGGTTCGTCCCTTGGTCTGCTCTTGTGTAATGACACTACATGTGCAATCCTCCAGTCCAGTGGCACACATCCCGACTCCAGTGAGATGCTGTACAGATCCACCAGTGGCTCCGTCAGCACCTTCACCATCTCCTTCAGCACCCTGGGGTGGATACCATCTGGCCCTGGTGCTTTGTCTGCTCTCTGTGCCCTCAGTCCCTCTAGGACTCTACCTCCCTTAATTCTTCCATCTGTTGCCTCCTATCCCCCCATCCACACCCTCCCAGCCCATGATGGTAGCGGTCCCCCTTTTCTTCTGTGAACAGTGAGCAAAAGTATTCATTCAGTGCTTCCACCTGTTCCTCCTCCTTTCCATCCAATCTCTACCCTTTTTATCCTCACTTTTGTCTCCTTCCACTTCCTTTTCTCCCTGATGTAACTGAAAAAGTCTTTCACCTCCCTGTTAATTCCCAGTGCTAATCTCAGCTCCCTCTGGGCCTTGGCTTCTCTCACTTTTCTGGTCACCTCCTTTGACCATTTTGCATACTCCTCCCTGTCCCCTTCCTTCTCCATCCTCCTATACCTCTGGTGTGCCTCTCATTTACCCTCATCACCTCCACTACCTCGCTGTTCAACCTGCATGGTTTCCTTACTCTGCTCCTCTTAATCTGTGTCTTGGTGAAGGCTTCCGTTGCCTCTGTAATCCCCCATTTAATAATATCCCATTTCTGCTCCATATCTGTCTCCTGCCTTATGCCCTCCAGTTTCCCTTTCAGTACTTCTCACAATCTCCTGAAGTTTACCACCCAGTTTCTGATTTCTCTGGCTCCCCACACATCGTGATATTAAACCACACTGTTCGGTGATCGCTGTCAGCTAGTGGATCCTCCACCCTTATTTTCTTTACTGCCTCCCCATTTGACAATACCAGATCTAAAGTGTTCTTTAGCCTAGTAGGTACACTGACCAGCTGTGTCAGGAGACCTTCCTGGATTGCATCCAGGAGCACTTGTTCCCTAGCACTGGAGGTGACCGGAATGCTCCAGTCAACCCCCGGCAAGTTGAAATCCCCCACAATGACTACCTTCTCTTTTTTACATACCTTTCTGATTTGTCCCACAAATTCCATGTCAAGCTCCTCAGACTGGGACAGTGGCCTGTATACCACCCTAAACCTTAGTTTCCTACCCCTTGAGTCTAGGAGCTGTAGCTAGATTGTCTCTGTTCTTCTTTCCTCCCCCTTGTCCCTTGTGCCACGCCACATCCCTCCCCTCTTTATGGTCCTTCCTGTACAATTTGTACCCTGGGATTACCAGATCCCAGTCCCGGTGCTCGTTTGCCCACATTTCCATGACAGCTATAATATCCACCCTCCACACTGCCAAGAGTGCCTATAGCTCAGCTGATTTGTTGCCTAAGCTTCTTGCATTCAGTGAGACCACCCTCCATCCTGCCCCTTCCCTTCATCACCCTCCATCTCCTCCCTTCTACTCCATCCCTTCTCGGCCACCCCGAGTTCTTCCCTGCTAGCCTGGGGGCTAGGCTGTGACTCTAGTCTATCAGATCCCTGCCTACCTGCTGTCCACTTGCCACCCCCCATCTAGTTTAAATCCACCTTTGTGACAATATACCTCCTCAGTCCTTGCTTTAATACCTCCTTCCCCTCCCCACTCAGGTGCAGCCTATCCTTTGCAAAAAGATTATTATTATCCCAGGTACTGCCCCAGCCACCCACAATCTCATACCCCTTTTTTCGACACCATTCTACCAATCATGCGTTCAACTCCCCAATCCTCTCCTTTCTCACTGTGCTTGTGCAGGGTATTGGGAGCACCTCTGAGAAGGCCAGAGACTCCCCAATCTCCTCACACAACCTTCCCACTTCCTTAAACTTCTCCTTTGTTACCTCCTCCACTTCCCCGCCAGGTGATTTGTCCCCACATGTGCCACAATGTGAGATTTCCTCCTACCCCTCCTTGTGCACTTTAGGATTGCCTTTTCCTGCCTTGTCTGCCTTTAATCCCAGTATGGACTCCACCCATATCCAACTGTGCCTCTCCTCCTTGCTGCCCTATCTGATCCCCTTGAGTATGGAGTCCCCCATCAACAGTACACCCCCCCTCCACTTTCCTTGTGCCTATCATCACCGCTCCACCCAGGTTCTCTTTCCTGGGGCCACTCAAGATGGTGCTTTTGCCATTTGCCCCAGTGTATTCCTCTCGCCCCTCTCAATTGAGACCCTTCCCCTTCTCCTGTTTGACTGCCAACCTTCTCTCCCTCCTCACTTCACTGAGTATTATCCTTCCCCCTGCCATGCTGTGCTCAATCTCTCCACTAGTAATGCCTTCACTCCCTCCTCTTTGTGAGTACTATCCCTTGTGCAATCTCCTCCTGCATCCTCTTCCCCATGTGTCGCTAGTACAGCAAACATTTTCCCTACCCTCTTGGCATTACTTTGAGTTTTCTCCTCCCTCCTGCCTACTGCTGCTCCTCTTTTGCTAGGCCCTACTAGAGCCCACTCTTCATTAGCTGGCTTCCTGTCTAGTTTGCCCCCTCACCCTGACTGCTCCCTTGACCCACTGTTCCTTTTCTGTGGTGCACCCCGATACTCTCAGATGTCAGCCCTTCTACCAACGTAACCATCCCCTCACCCCTCAACCTCCCCAGCTCCCTGCCAAGTCACTGAACCTCTTTCTTGAGCCTTCTTAGCCTGTGGCATATTGGGCACCCTCCCAACCTCCACAGTATGTGCATCCACACTGGTGCCCCACAACCATTGCACCCCACAATCCTACCCATGTTTCACGCTACCTATACAGGACAGTGAAATACAGTCTCTGTGACATTGTTGAAGGACTGGAAGGAAAAATATGCCTCTTTGCAGATGACACAAAGATCTGCAACAGGGTTGATACATGGGGGGAGGGTTGGAAAGAATGAGAAGGGACTTGGTAAGGTTGGAGGAATGGTCAAATGTATGGCAGTTTAGATTCAATGCAAAGAAGTGCAAAGTAATGCACCTGGAAAACAAAAACCCAAGGGTAGAGTACACAGTGGCGGGGGGTAATGACAACAACAAAAATGGAAAGGGACCTGGGGGTAGTCATGTCAGATGACCTAAAGGTTAGCAAGCAATGTGAGGAGAGAGTAGGGATGGCTGGGGGGATACTGGGATGTATAGGGAGAGCCATCATCAGTAGAAAACAGGAAGTTGTTATCCCTCTGTACAGACAGTTGGTGAGACCCCATCTGAAGTATTGTATGCGGTTCTGGAGACCCCATCTCAGCAAGGACATAGACAGGATGGATGCAGTCCAGAGAAGGGCAACTAAAATGGTGCAGGGTCTGCAACAAAAGCCATATGAAGAGAGACTAATGGAGCTTAATATGTATACCCTTGAGGAAAGGAGGGAGGGGGGACATGATAGAAACTTTTAAGTACCTCAAGGGAATCACCAAAGTCCAAGAGGGTAACATCGTTCAGAAAAAGTGATGTGCAAGAACAAGGGGACACAATTTGAAGATAGAGGAGGGACGGCTCAGAGGCAATGTTAGGAAATATTTTTTTACAGAGAGGGTGGAGGACAAATGGAATGTCCTTCCTGAGGAGGTTGTGGGGTCAAAAACAATGGGGGAATTCAAGAATGCATGAGACAGACATAAGGCAATTCTTGTGGGGGGTAGGAAGAAGTAGACTGTTGGTTAACTAAGATCTGCAGCTTATCCAATAGGTAAGGAAATGGGCAGACTAGGTGGGTCAAGTGGTCCTTATCTGCCATCAAAGTCTATGTTTCTATGATTCTATGTTATACTGATTGCAGCTGTTTATGAACACAATTACAAACCCACCAATAACATTCCCACTTCTCTCAAACACATACAGTCCAAAAATTAGATGTTTGCCCCAGGTCCTCTTTAGGCCCTTGCCCCCGGGCTTTAATTGGGACCGTTGTGCCCCACATTGAGCTTAATTCCAAAAAACACAGCCACAGAAACCTTTAAGCTAAATTCAAAATACACAGCCACAGAAACCTTTAAGCTAAATAAAAAAATAACAAAAATAACAAAACTTACCAAAATCCTCTCCACAGCAAGTAGAATTAATTAGTCCTATCCCAGTCTCTAAGTGAAATTGTAATACCAAATGCCCTTGCATGCAGCCTAAAGACAGCCAACTACAGTAATAACTGAAAACCATAATCCTACTCATAAGATCTATAGCACTAACTGTACACCACAGTCCTACTCATAAGTTATAAATATTTATATATATCATATACAGTGGCAGTCGCACAAAATTTGATTTGTAGCATGGAACTAATGCTTTGTGTATTGGACTGCTCCCAATATACAGTGGAAGTCAGGCAAAAGTTGGCTTGTAGCAGATTGCTTGTTACCACTGTACATGTTATTCAATAGCTACTGCTCTAGCGCACCATTCGGTATACTGTGCTACTGGTTAACTTTGTGCGACTACAACTGTACAGGCCCCCTCCCCTTTATTTGAATTGTGGCCCCCTCCACACCATGCCTCAGTGAAAATCAGACCTTAGTGAATGCCAAATTGACCCAAAACCTGGTTTACTCATGAGAAACTGGGTTTGTGCAGGGGCAAAGTTTTGTGACTCTAGCCCCAGAAGTTTTAGTTTCCCTCACTTGAAAGAATGCAGTTTCCATGTAACTCAGCATATGTGCAGCAATGCCTACTCTGTCTGAAGGTGAATTTTAGCAATTCATTTGTATTTTATTTTCCCACATTGCAATCAAAGAGACTGTTTGCTTTTTAGAGCTTTAATTAGTTTAGGACTATTCAGTCACAATGAAATTCCTGTATTATGCAAACACAATGTTGTTTAATGAAAGAATGATAGTCTGATAAACATATCTTCTCATGTAATCTTGCCTAGAGTTCACCTCATTATGTAGTGTACAATGTATTAGTCACTGCAGGCTTTACAGTTCTTTATGTTTGTTTAGTTTAATTATCAACTGTGATCACAAGACAGTGTAAAATGAAAACACTGTTCTATGCCTACGCCTCACAAGCATTCAAAATCCTAATTAGTTATCTGAGAGTTATTGTAGTTGATAACTTCATTCCTTTTTGTTATTTGAATTGTGTTCTGTTTGCTCTTATACTAGCTGGCACATCTGTGAAGAGTAATTTAAAAAAATACATTGAACAATGTCTCCTATGCAATAGAAATGACATCACAAGAGGCCTGCTGTACATTAGAAAGACATTGAAAAGGGCCTGCAGTACATTAGCAAGGGCATAAAAAGATGTCTGTTGTACATCATTGAAAAATGGAGACTAGGCTATGTCATAAATGAGAATGGAGAACTAGCATGTCTAACTCTTTTATTTTAAGTCGAGTACAGAGGTTTTACATTTGTTTCAGGATGTGAGACTGAGGTGAATTTTGTTATCACAATTATTGTCTGATGTTATTTTGTTTTGTTTTTGCTTCTTCTCATTTATTTGTTTTTCAGTCAAATTTAACTATTTTTTGAATCCTTGCACTTGTAACCCCCAGACCCCTGCCTTTTTGCAAAATGATAGGTGGCATGCTGTTGAAGCTGACAGCAGTACCTGGTGGGGACTGGGTTCGGGGAGGATAAGGTTACTCGGCACAGGGGGCCTAGGTTTGGCTACTCTGCACAGGGGCACCCAAGTAAATCCGAACACAGGAAGCAATAACTGTAATGTCCAAAACCAGGAATGGGATTCTACAGTGTGGCTTTTATTCACATCCAAGCTGAACAAACAAAGCATAGATGGACCCCCACGGGGCTACATTCCTGGTAATGCAGATTAGAGACAACAGAACACTTCTTCACATTTCCAGCCCTCAGGTTGTAAACCCACCAGGCACACAGCCCGGACTTGCACGCAGCTTTGAGTATACAGCCCGACTTGTACACTACTTGGGTTTTCCCCACTGGCCCGGCTCCCCCACTGGCCACTTGATCCGCGGTCCATTATGGGAATGAACCAGTTTTCCAATTGGTGGGTCCCCAAACCACCTTAGATCCTTCGACTCCCAGAGGGAATTTTCCTTCCAGTCCCATGTCTGGGTACCTCCCTCATCACTGGCCAAGTGCATGAGGCAAAGTAGAAATCCACAGAGCAAATCCGTAGAGGTGGACCTGGTCACTAAAGGTGGGGGGATCTCCACCTCCAGCTCCCACAATCCATACCCGCCATTTCTCTGGAAACTAAACAACTCTTTTCTGAAAGCTTGGCAATGTAAATTACTGGGTAGATGTATGTCACATCTCGCCTATATGTCTTGACTTCCCTTATGTGCTGGACTTGAACATACTTTTACTTTTGGCTAAGCCTATTACTCTAAGCCTCCCACTACTTCAGTAGTCCAATCCCCACTATCACACAAGTTCCAGGGTGAAAACATGGGCCCTTTAGAAAGAGCAGAAACTCACCCTCCGGTTGCAGGTGCCCCACAGGCGAATCACGAAATCTTCTTGTTTCCTATACTTTTGGACAAAATAAGGCAGCTTCTCCACTAGCAGTAGCCAGGGTGTTGCCCCTGGAATATGCAGGCTAAATTTTCCTCCCCATCCCCTCAGGGATGGGGCACTGAGACCCAATTCAGTGGTCTCCACCACTTTAAAATTGCTGACTGTGTCTCTCTTTAGGTGAAAACACACACCTATTCCTTACTTGTAGCCCTATGTCAGGGCTGAGGCTCCAAGAACCTGACACAGAGCTGCTGTTCTCCTCTCTCTCTACAAGCTCCAAACTCCAACTGAACTCAGACTACTGTTCAAACCTCCCAACATTCTATTCCAACTCCCTGCTGCAGATTCCATTGTGGCTCATGCAGCTGCGACAGTTCTATGGTGGTGTCATCCCTCAGTCTCAGCTGAGACTGAGAACAGAGTAAGACAGTGTGAAATCCATTTAACTGGAGTTACACAAGCTGCCTTCCCTGCCTACCACTAGGTCTTACTGGGATTCTAGTAACCCCGGGTAACAAGGGGGTTACACACTGATACCTGTGTCTGGAATGCCAGTGAGTAGGGGGTCTCAAAGGAGATAGATGATTTTTCCATAGTTAACTGGCCTTCCATCTTCCTTTCCATGCCAGTTATGTATTCTGATATGCTTTGATGATTTTTTGATAAATAAATTATCTAGTTTTGGGGTGCCCCTCAGATCAACATTTAGTTCCACTCTCCTCACCAGCTACTGCTCTTGCTTTTCATATCTCTAAGACATTCTATGACATCACAGACTCCCATTCCATACCATTCCTCTGAATGGCCTAGAAAGGAGTTTGTGATGTCATAGAATGTTCAGGCAGTATGAAAACAGACAGCAGCAACAGATGAACAGATAAGGATTCAGGGTAGTTACATAAGCAACAAAATTAGATTATTAATTTAACAAAAAAAAGGTAAAAAGTATATCAGAATACCTTCAAGCTATTTACCAGTCTCACATTCTTAACCGTTGCTGGGCCGTGGACTGATATATCAGTCCAGAATTCCTATACATTTGAATTCTGTCGGCAGCCTAAGGGTTAAGTTTCAACTGTCACAGTTATTCCAGATCTGGCAGTGAGTTCATCTTCCCATTTCAATCCTCCTATGGTTATCCAATTTCCTGGTTGTAGGACTTCATGAGTGAAGAAGATTCAGGATATCTCAGCACTCACAGTTGCTCCATCTTCTCCCTCTTTGCCATTGCTCTATAACCTTTCTGGTGTGTTTTAGTTGTGTCCAGCTGTTTAGGCACCTGCCATATGATCATCCCCTTTAGACCACTCTTCCTTCTGACCACTCATCCCTGACACTAGGCAACATGCCCATTATAGCTCCTCCCATGACCTTACTTCCCAGCTGCACCTGGATCTTGACAATATCCAGCACTGGTTCCAGTCTAACTAGCTGTCCTTCAATGCCTAAAAACAGTTTCCATGACATTTGACACCCGACAGAGGCTTACTAGACTCACCTCCCTCCCATCATTCTACACCCTTGATTGTGCTACGATTGAGGCTGTATCCTCCTTTAAGAATTGCGGGGTCTGCCTGGAACATTCTCTTGATTTCTCTGTGCATATTGATGCCACACACCATAAGATCCACCCCAAGCTTGGTGCACTACACAGAAGAAAAGTGTGAATCCCACTCCCTGCCTACTGTGAGATTGTTTTAAAGATGATGCTCTCTATTTTTGACTTCCTATTTTTGACTATGGTTACATAGTTTACAGAAGAGCTCTTAAATCCTCTCTTGCCAGACTGAACCCTCTTTCACTCAGTTTGTTGTTTTGCCTTAGACTGTTCCCCTTGAACCCATCACTGATTCCTCTACTTTGCCCCGTCCTTCCCCTCCCTTGATGTCAAATGCCTTTCCCATTGTGGCTCCTTTATATCCAAAGGCTCACATATTCAAAGGAGATGCATGGCCCAAAATGGAGATGCATGGTGCATCTCAGAAAATGTGCAGAAACATGATATTCGAAAGGGAGAGATGTGGCGAGCATTTCCAAATGAGTGATTGCTCAGAAATAATGTATGTAGTACAAAAAAGGAGGCATGTACATGAATATGCTGCCCATCTGTATATTCAGCCAAAATGTGTGGCACATCTGTCGCATATCTCAGAAGTGTGCAGCGCAAAGTTAGGCAGACAAAAGGATGGCCTAAATCAGTCAGACACCCACAGGCAGGCTACAGAACTGCAGGCAGGCTATCCTGAAACAGACCTTGGAGGTGCACCCAGACTTGCCCCAGGCACCCATACACAGCAGTCATACCAGGACAGAAGTACCCAAAGCCACAGGTGACGGGACACTACTGGCCCCACCAAGAGAGCCACACCCACATCACACCCAGGATGTAGACACCCAGCAGCCATGTGCCAGTGCTGTTGGGTTCCCCCTAGAACACCTGCAGAGGAGACAGCCACAATGCAGCACATGTACTAGAGACAATGGCCTGCACCCATGTGGGCTGCAGGGCACCACCCGGTGGTGGCATGTGCCCATGGTAACCTATGGGGCAACAGTGCCAAGGTAGCCTGGTGGTACTAGTGGCAGCATGGCATGGGTCAGAGACTTGACCTGTGGTGCACACCCACTGTGGTACACCATAGGTGCACACAGCACGCCCGTGCCAGGCCCACACAACAGGGAGCCACAGACATACCATTGAATCCTGCCATGTGGTGTAACGCCACCATAGGGGCACTGTGGTGGGCCTGTGTGGTGTTCCTGTGGTGGACATAGCACAATAGTGGGCAGCGCAGGGCAGGGATGGCACAATCTGTTGCCTAGGGGTGACATGGGCATGCCTCACAGACACTCAACCCCTCCAGTGTTGGGTGCTCAGCCCCTATGGGCACATACATGGCCAGTGTCAGACTGGCCCACTGGGTTACCTGGAGTGGTCCAGGTGGGACCCACACACTCAGATATCTGGTCACCTACTGAACACTGACATTCCTTGCATATATCGCCATGTTCATATCATGTGGGGGAGTATGGGGCACTGCAGGTGACTGTAAGCTGGAAACATAGCTAGTGTATCACATTCCTGTGGCATACCGATCAGAGTGTGCCACACTTTGCCCTTCCCTCTTGGTTGACCAGGTGTGCCCCTGTACCCCAGTATGACCCTGTACATGGCTATGGGTAATAGCACTGTACTCAGGCCACTGCAGCCCACCCTCCCACCCACACACAAACATTCCATCACACCTGCCTGCTAGGCTGCAGTACCTCCTGTTCACCTTTGTGGAGTGGTGGGCAGCCCTGCAAAACTGGAATTGTGCATGCCTTGGGTATGCAAAGGACCTGAATACATATACAGTAATTGATGGGGAAGTGTGCTTAATGAGAAATTAATGGTTGCCCTAGATGTGGGATGCTACATAAAGCCTGAGGGGTTTATTAAAACATCCCACACTGAGGGCAACCATTCATTTCTAATTTAAGCACACTTCCCCATCTTTTATTATTTATAATTGCTGGGCAGCAATTTTTTCCAGCCCTGAGTACTGTGCCTGACACATACACACATACACACACACACTGACTCTCTCACACACACACACACACACACACACACACACACACATACACACCCTGTCTGTCTCCCCGTCCCTCTTTTTTTTTTTTACTTTTCTCTTTTTACAGTTCCTTTTTTATGTTTGTTTAGTTTGGGCAGAATTGTGTATTGAGATTGCAATCTTCTTACCTCATTGAGCGAGGTTGGAGTCGTTCTTGGTGACATGCGTGCGAGGCATTCCTGGCAGTTTTTCTCTGGTGGGGCTGTAAAACGCCAGTGCATTTTGTGAATGGCGGGATCAACCAGATACAATAGGGGGAAAAGAACTGTTTAAAAGTAAAAAACATTATACGCGCTCTTGGTGTGGGGGCTCCTCGCTAGGCAGGATGGAAGAGTCACCTTTTTGTCACAATGTTTAGCCCACCCATTAGAAGTGCAGAGCCAATCAGGATGCGTCTCTTGTTTTACTGATGTGGCGTGTGTTTGCTGTTATAACCTGTGGGTTATAACGGCAAATTATAACTCAGTCAGACAATGGAAAAAATTGCAGACCAGTTATTATATTCCAGTAATGAGCTGTGCATGTGGGGAATGGGCTTGGAATGTGCATTGAGGCCATTTTCATACCCCAACTTAATATTGCAGTTTTGCATGTCACGCATGTGGCTGCCTATCACTCATTTCCCTATGCCCCACACAGGTCTCAGGGGAACTGCTGCACAGCACATCTCCCACTGCGCGATCATGCAAGTTAAGAATATTCAGCCAGACATGTGTGGTCGCATTGTATGGTGCATCTTCTGAATATACCATTATTTTGTGCTGACATATCTCAGTTGCACGGCGTAGGCACTTGCACGATGCAGCCTGGGACTTTTGAATATGGAGCCTAAATTAAAGTTTTGTTCCCATTGCTCCTACCTTGCCTCCCTCCTATCCTCCATCTTGTTTTCATATATCCTCTTGGCAGCAATGCTTCTCATTCTCTTTTTATTCCATCCAGGAAATCCACTATAGGTCAGGCTGCTTTTTCATATTGCTTTCCAAAACTCTTGTCCTCCCTTCCCATGTCTGTCCACTCTGCCTCTTCTCCCTTAAGTATGTTTGTGACATTTCCATTCCCACCTGTAACTATCCATGACATCTACCTCTTTGATCTCCTTTCCCCTTACTCATAGTGCCCTGCCCATATTGCTGTCCCTTCTCCCATGACTATGCCTGTATGGGTAATTTCTCCTTGAGTATTCAAACTCAGTGTTATCTCCCTCCTGCACATGTGGCAGTTGTACTGTTACGTTCTTAATGCTTATCATTATGCTCCTTTTTGATGTACTGTATTGTTGTATATGACTATTATTTCTGTAATGCTGTTTATTTATTTTTGCCATCTTCCTTATCCCTTCCCCACAGGATACAACTGGAAACAAGCTGTTATCAGCTCAAGTAAGTTTTTCCTAGTAGGGAGAAGGCTGACATCATGAGAGAACCCATGACATGAGACCATCCCTAAACCAGGAGTCTGAGAACACTGCCTCCACAGCATTCCCAAGCCCAGGCCTGGCCTCACACCTGGGTCTCCACCTTGGTACCCCAACAACTTCATTCTTTCTCCAATAGCTTAGCCCTCTCTGCTGCCTTTCTCTATTTTACTCTCACTTCTTCCTCTTCCACTAACAGTTGCTATTGTGCCAGTGGATTTTTTACCCCATCTTCCACCAGCCTCATTTCCATTGCCCATCAAAATTCATTTCTAAACAGAGTTACTGTTCTGCTCCTTATTTGATTCAGTAGAAAAAGATTAATAGAGCAGACTCACCGAACCCAAAATGACATTTAGCTTATCTCTAATCAGAAAATGCCTGTTACTTACCCCATCATGGACTTCTGTGCATGTTATATTTTACTATACTCATGTAGGGACGATAACTTCTCATACTGCAAAAAAAGAGAGAATAAGCTGGATTATTTGTTTGCTGGAATACACAATTTTTTGGCATCAGAAAGTTTGGCACTTATGACTATTTCTGTTCAAAATGTACCATGCAAGTGGCAAGGCACATGCTGCATATGTGCCCCTTAGTGGGAATGTGGCTGTCATTCTATGTCCGTGAGGGCAGGGGGCTGCCGCCCTCCCCAGCACACAGATGCCGGAAGGTCGCGAGGGAAAAAGTAACCCTCCCCACAAGCCAACCGCAAGGGTTAGGAAAGGAACCCCCAAACTCTGCATAATTTTACCCGCTGAAAAGATAGGGTCCGTGAGGGTGGGGACCGCCTCCCCAGCACACAGACGCTCGGAAGGTCACGAGGGAAAAAAGTAACCCTCCCCACAAGCCAACCGCAAGGGGTAGGAAAGGAACCCCCCTCCCGAACTCTGCATAATTTTACCCGCGTAGCAAGGTAATTTTTGCCGCATTTCATCCTCCTGGACCTGCTCGGTATTCCGAGGTGTGGAGGCACTCAGGTGGACGGCAGACATGTGGAGACTGTTTTTCTTCTGCTGTTTTTAACCTCAAACACTGACTCTTAGTAACAAAATCGAACTGCCTCCTTAAGAAGGTGGCCTGCTTCCTCGCTGTGCATGCATGCTGTATTGTAACCCAGTGTGTACAGCCTGTATATTCCTAAGATTTCTTACTCTGTTATTCTAGTTTTTGTCAGCATTGTAGGTCATTTCTGTCTGATTTCTGCTCATACGCTCAAGCTGTTTTTACCTCTAGCACATGCACGCTTCTCCCTGCTCCCTGCTCCGGCCTGCATGCATCGGTAGCCATTTTGCCTACGGTATTTTCCCACCACCTCCTGGCTCGCTCACACTAGCGTGGGCTAAATCCAAATCTCAAACTTTCTATCTGTCTACACTATCGCGAGTGCAAAAGTGATCGATACCGAATGCTAAGTGTTGTAATCAAATCAATGTTACACTGTGCCCTGTATATAAGTCTTACCTTGTCCTTTTTCCACACAGATAGGGTCCGTGAGGGCAGGGGACTGCCGCCCTCCCCAGCACACAGACCCCGGAAGGTTGCGAGGGAAAAAGTAACCCTCCCCACAAGCCAACCGCAAGGGGTAGGAAAGGAACCCCCCCCCGAACTCTGCATAATTTTACCCGCGTAGCAAGGTAATTTTTGCCGCATTTCATCCTCCTGGACCTGCTCGGTATTCCAAGGTGTGGAGGCACTCAGGTCTAGCCCCGCCGGCGCTACGCGCCGGCTCCCCACCGCCCCCACCACCACCCTTGGTCAACTCTCCAACTTATAGAAGCTGTGTGGTCACGTGACGTCACGTGACGCTGGCGCCATAACCTATCAGCCCACTTTCAGGTCTGCAGGTTATCTGATCCTACCAGCAGTGGCCGCTATAATATTTTTTCCTTGTTTCTTGCTTCTCAGACAGATACTGTGAGTTAGAGAGCGAGAGAGAGAGGGGAAAAAGAAAAAAAAAAAAAGATGCTTCTGTTCACTGTGGCCTTCTTAACTATGGCTGCTATGCTTGCGTCGCTCCCACAAACCACGCAGCCCCAAAATGACCCACTCCTCCTAAATTTCTGCTCCCCCTTGACCCCCCAACTCCCCGATTTACCCCCCAAGAGAACTCTGTGCTTACATCTCAGTCAGCCTGGGACATATGCCCCGCCATCTGCCCACCATCTTTTGCCCCAGGGCTAGTTACCCTAAGCAGACTAGCTAAGGCTTCCTTCTTCACCTCCCCACGGAGCCCATATCCTAAATACAAATCAAAAAATAAATGAACTAACATGCTCCAATACCTTGCCTTAATGCTCTTACTAGCAGGTGATGTTGAAACTAACCCTGGTCCTCAGACCAATCCTGCCCATCTAAAACTACCGAAGGGGCTTAGCCTAATTCATCTAAATATTCGCAGTCTATTAAATAAAGTCCCGCAGCTCCAAGTCATAACCCATACACTCAAACCTGACATCTGCATTGTGTCAGAAACTTGGCTAAAACCCCTGCACAAAGACTCAGAAGTATCCTTGCCCGGCTACTCAGTCCTACGACATGACAGATCAGGCAAAAAGAAAGGAGGGGGCATTGCCCTGTTTATCTCCAATGCACTAAAATACACCCCAATCCAGGTCCCATGTCCCTCCCCTCTTATCGAATCCAGGATGATTAAACTCGACTGCCACACACCACCCTGCGTACGTGGTAGGGATATACTGTGCCCCTTCTACCCCAGCTGATACCATCACAGACCTCCTTGCAAATTACAAAAGCCTGGCAGGCAATGGAGAGCTCTACATCCTCGGTGATTTTAACTGCAATTGGTTAGACAAAGGATGCACAAAACTCTGCAGTAGGGTTAAAGCCCTAAACCTCTCGCAACAGATTGTGGAACCCACCCTCCTGAACACCAAATCTCAAAACCACTCTCTCCTGGATTGGGCTCTTACAACACACCCTCACAGGGTCTCTAAAGCTGGCTTACTATCAGATTCAATGAGCGACCACCACCCTATCTACGTATTCAGAAAGTTGCACAGACCCTACAACAGCCTCCCACCCAGGGTAATCAGCTCGAGGTCGTACAAGTCCCTCTGCCTCCCCAATCTGCTAGATGACCTCTCCTCAGTTGACTGGTCTTTTATCAAGCTAGCACCCACCTTAGATAAAGCGTTTGACATGCTCGGACAAAAATTTCTTGAGGTGTGGGACTACCACGCCCCTTTGAGAAACAAAAGGGTAAGGGTATCCCATCTCCCCTGGGTCTCAGCAGCTATAATCTCCAGATGCCGTGCCAGGGACCAGGCTTGGAAAATGCATAGGTCAACAGGCTCTGAGGCTTCTTGGCAACAGTACCGGACCCCCATAACAATTGCACCAAAGCCATTAGACAGGCCAAAAAGAATTTCTTCCGCGAGGCCCTCTCATCAAATCTCAAACACCCCTCCAACTTCTGGAAATCAATTAAAATGCTGCTCACCCCCCCTACACAGCCACCTACCCCTCCCTCACCATCCAGGGCAGATGCATATCCGAACCAAGCGCAGTTGCCTCAATCTTTAATCACTTTTTACCAGCTGTGCCAAATCGTTTCTGCCAAATACAGTAAGTCTATCACCGAGCCAGTTCCCCTACGCGCAGCCTTCTGCATCCCCCTCATCCGCAATTTCTCGTCAAACGCCGGTCTCCCGACGTGAAGTGCTAGCTGCCCTACACTCCCTAAACCCCAACAAAGGAAAATGCCCACTCGGTCTGGACGCAAAACTCCTATACCTTTCTGCCCCTGCCTTCGCAGCTCCCCTTGCTGATCTTCTAAACCGCTCCTTCTCCTTTGCAGAAATTCCAACATCCTGGAAGGAAGCCATAGTTATACCACTGCAGAAGGGGGGCAACCCAGCTGAGCCCGGGAACTACCGCCCCATCTCTCTCCTCCCTTCCCTGGCCAAGCTGCAGGAAAAAATAGCCCTTGCTCAACTCACGCAATTCCTCGATAACTCCTCCTTCTTCACCCCCTTTCAGTCTGGTTTTCAGAAATCTCACTCCACCACAACTGCGCTCCTCAGACTCACCAATGACATCGCCTCAGCTATGGACAAAGGACACATCACATCGGCCATATTCATTGACCTTGCCAAAGCTGATACTCATTTCTCACATTAGTTTATAGCAAAACTTCAAGTTGCTGGCCCATCCGATCTATCCTCTAGGTAGTTTCAAGATTACCTCTCTGGGAGGATGCAATCAGTCAAAATTGGCACCCAAATATCCCCCTCGCTCCCAGTCACCATGGGGGTCCCCCAGAGCTCCGTCCTGGGTCCCCTTCTCTTTTCCATATTCCTAAATGACCTCTCTCTTTCATGCCCTAACTCTGCAATTCAAATGTATGCGGATGACACTGTACTGTATGCCTCTGGCCCCTCAAATGAATCTCTAATCTCTACCCTCCAGCAAGATTTCAACACTGTCCAAACCTGGCTTCTCTCCAACCAACTAGTCCTCAATACAAAGAAAACCATATCCCTAACTTTCGGCACTCAGCCTAGAATCTCCAGGCTACCGGCTCTACCCACCTTTCATACACTTGACAGAACCACCCTTGAGTCCTGCACCTCCTTTAGGTACCTGGGGGTATGGCTGGATCGACACCTTGACTTCTCCGTACATATAGACTCCCTCCAGAAAAAACTCCACCCAAAACTTGGTGCCCTGTACTGAAACAAAGGGTGTCTAACCACCCCAGTCAGGAGAGAGCTAGTTTACAAAATGATACTCCCAATCTTTGACTATGGTGACGTTGTCTACAGTGCAACCTCTCAAACAACCCTAGCCAACCTGGACCCCCTTTTCCACTCCTTCTGCCGTTTTATCCTAGAATGTCCCCCTACCACCCATCACTGCCACCTATATGCTGCCCTAGGTCTCCCCTCGCTTCACTCTAGGCGACAGCTCCATGGCGCTAAACTAGTAGCTAAACACTTGTCAAACTCCCTCCCCACCTAACTCAGTTCCGCCCTATCAACCCACCCCTCACCGGCCTATCTGCTATGGGGCCTGACTCGAACCTATTACAAGTCCCTTTCAAAGACCCCCAGGGCCAATCGGGTTTTCAAATGCACAGACTGCCTGCGCGCCTGGAATAATCTCCCAGCAGCCATCAGGCAGTCTACCACCACACAAAGGTCATTGTCCAATCTTCTTCATGCCCACTTCTCAGTCTCCTATAACTGCAACCTGCAGGCCAGACCCACTAAACTTAAGCACCTAGGGTGACACAACAAGTGCCCCAAGCATAAAAATTTCCTACTCTTAGATGCCCACACCCCTCTGTCCTCGCTCCCCATGGTCTCTGCTTGAGTTAAGTATATGGACCCTGACCCCTATAGTATTATGCATCTGGTCTTAAACTTGCAACTAATAAGTATGCACAAGTCCTGCCTGTAACATCCCATGGACCTGTTGCCTTACCCTTTCTCGCCTGATTGTACCTGTAGTATGTAATTAGCCTGTTGTTTCCAGATACTTGCTTTTCTCTGCCTCTGTTCTTCATCACTGACTATGTACCAAATGTATTTCGTGTTCACTATGCTTTGTAACCTCAGGTCGCATCTAGAAATGATCAAGATGCATGTATTTCTATTCTATGCCTCTGTTTCCTCATCAACACTGCCTATGTCCCAATTGTTTCTTATGCACTTTATTGCGTTGTAACCCCAGGTTGCATCTGGAAACGAGCGGATGTATGCTCAGTATGCTTATCTGGTAAATCTCGTTAATGAATGAATAATAAATAAATTCTGACTCACATTCTGGTTTACCACACATTAGTTCTGTCCTGTACTGAGTAAGATGAGGTAAATAGTGCTACTGTGGCTACCACACAAGAGAACTATCAGTGCCTCTACCCACCATATTCAGTTGCAGCCCATCCATTTATACAGTGGCAGCATAACAGCTGGTGAAACAAAAATATATTTTGTATCTTATCTACCTTCTTATCACTCATGTGAGCAGTGGAATGGAGAGTGTGGCTTGACAACAGCGCTAATGCTTCCATCTTTGTCCATTTAAAGATTGCAGAAGGGAGAAGAGGATTTGATGACTAGCAGAAATCTCATGGTCATTAACAGTTATAGTAGTTATCATTAATAACTGGTGATACCCATAAAGATGGCAAATCAGAGCAGCCCAAGTTGCCCAGTTCATCTTTCCAATCTGACAAGAATTCATGCTTAAAATAATTGTTTTACTAAAACCGATGTGCCTATCTGAGTTTTCTCCCAAACAGAAAAGAACTGCTTGACCCACCCAGTCTGCCCAGATTTTCCCTTCTTATCTTTGCAGGCCCTAACTGGTCTCCAGGGACACTCACTCCTCCTCCCTGCTTATTTACTAATACACCCCTTTGTCTATCCCATGCATTCCTGAAGCCCCATGCTATTTTCACCTCCACCACTTCTGCTGGCATTCTGTTCCATGCATCTACCACCTTTCAGTGAAGCAGCATTTCCTTGCATCCCTCTTAACCCTCTTCCCTCCCCGCTTCATCACATGCCCACCTGGTCCTATTGCTCTTTCTCATTTGAAAGAGATTCCCTTCCTGCACCCTGTTCAACCCAATGAGGTTGGTGTAGGTCTCAATCATGTCACCTCTCACTCTCCTCTCTTCTATGGTGTACATGTTGAGATCCCTCAGTCACTCCTCATAGGGCTTCTTGTTCAACCCCTGCATCATTTCAAATGCCCTCCTCTGGACTGCGTCCACCCTGTCTATGTAATTTCTGAGGTGCGGCCTCCAAAACTAGACATAATACTCCAGGCACCATCTCCAGGCAGACCATTAGATTTAATATACTATACCAGTCTTTCCTTCAGCAGGGTTTCCATTAATTTCCTCACCACTGAAGTAAGACTGACCAGTAGGGCTGGGTGAAATGTATCTTCAGCCAGCAGAATTCTGGTGATATGCTGATTTAGTTTGCCAAAATTGTGATTTCTGTTTTTTCTGTCTAATTTAAAAAGCATTTATCAAAATTACACTAAAACTTGGCATGTTGACTTTGCCAGTATGCATACTGAAGTGTATCAAATCTCAGCTCCTTCATTACAGATGACTGAGTTATAAGTCTCCAAACATTCAGAGATTGTAAAATTACAGTTCACAACTACGTAAACTAAGAATGTTTGTCCACATTGCACTGAAAGTGGTGGGGTGACATTACCAATGTCCATGCAGATGTGCTCTAAGTTTCTAATCTCTAGCTTTAAAGGTGACTGAGTTATAAGCCTACAAACATTCAGAAATTTTAAAATTACATAACATGTCAGGTGGTGTTTAGTCAAGCGGGCTGTGGAGTGGGTTAAACATTTGGAACAGTTTTGGGGAAATGTTTGTCTTTTGTACTGCTGTATGTCCATGGATTTAAATCCTGTTTTTATCTGATATTTATGGATTAAAAAGGACTTTTGGATCAAGCACCATCTCCTTGGTGAGTGACTTTTTCCTTTATGGATTGTTTTCGATGGGACATAGCAGCTGACAAACAGTTGGAAATTACACTACATTAGTGTGCTTTGGTTGGTGCTGGTCCCATTAACTGTTGCCTGAATTGTTGTTGTTTTCTGACCTGGCATGATCGTTTCTTGGTGTGGCATAACTTCCTTTCTGCTTTGAACTATTATTTATTGCCTGCACAGGTTAAATCAAGAAAAAGGCTTTTCTGAAAAATATCCCTGCACCTGGTATTTGTGCTCTTGTTTTTTTGGTAATTATTCATGGCTACACCACTGCAGGTGCAGCACAGCCAGGATACCAGCTCCCTTAAACAGCTCATGTTAAGGAACATGACTATCATTACCAGTTACAGAAATATTTTAAATGATGTCAGTGAAAGTTTATGCAGCCCCTATAATGCTAAACAAGCATCCACACAATTTGAAAAAAAAACAGCATTTATGCTAAAGAGACTGCAGTGTGAAGAAATTAGCCTCAAAGCTTACCTCGAAGTTGAAAGAGTACCTAGGGGCCTCCATGTATTAAAGAGACCTAATTGTGGAATAAATCATGAAGGGTTTCAAACTAAATGGGACAAAATAAGTGCAAAAGCAGGAAAATAATATATTGAATTAATCCTGGCTGAGAATGATGTGATACAAGGGGAGGTAGAAATTGAACTTAATAACAAAGAAGAAGTTCTTCAAACCTTTTCAAAGAGCCCTCAGTTTGAACAACTGTCTGATAACTTCATGGGAAATTTGAGAAGGTATGATGAAAAAATAAGGAACATCAAGAAAACAAAATTCTAAAGAGACAAAAACGATTACAAGGAAGGTAGAATTTATTACTAGACTACTTTAAAAACTGTGACTTCAGAAGGTGCCCCAATAACTGAAGCTCGCAACACAGAAGGTGTATCAATAATTCCTAGTAAAGCTATTGAGAATAACATGGATTTTTTTTTAGGAGAAGAAGAGGAGGAAATAATATGTGTTACCCCAGTGTTACCCCCATCTCCATTTGTGCCATGGCGCAGTCTGAGACAGATTCGATGGAACCCTCAAGAAAAAGAACAAGGAGAGGAGGCACAAAGATGGGGTGGAAGTCGAGAAAATATACACAGAGGCAGACAATGGAGGGGCTGAAGAAAAATGGGGAGAGACCAGCATTAAATGTGGTTAGTTTGTCTGACTATAAATTATCTGATATGGAAATTAGTGTTTTAGGTAAAGCGTTGTCTTTTATTCCAACTAAAAGAATGAATTTATTTGATACTATCATTGCTATAAACAGAATGGTTAGGAATTTGAATTTGAAATCTTTTTTTAAACATAAGGAAAACACTGATGAGACTGATGGGTGCATCGATGCAAGAGAAGGGAATAATTTATTAGATAACTTTAAGCTGTCATCTACTTTCTGCCCACCTATGTCTTCTGCACTCCAAACTTTTATAAAATGTTGTTAAAGTGATGTGGAGATACTTGATAAAAGACAGGATGATCATTATTTCCAAAATCTGAGCAGTGAAGATAATGAGGCTCTGGTGGGATTAGAAAAAAATGTTGATCTTACTATCAAGTCAGCAGACAAGGGTGGGGCAGTGGTAATTATGAACAGCGATGATTTCAACAGAGAGGTGAATAGACAGCTCAGTGATACTCATTTCTATATGCATCTAAATGCTGACTCCACGTTCTGCTTTAAAAAGGAGATTGATAAATATCTTGATTCCTTACAACAGAAAGATCTTTTGCCTAAGCAAGTTATTGAATATCTGCATGTAGCACATCCTGTTAGGACTACAATTTATTGTCTCCCTAAAATCCATAAGCGCTTAATTAACCCTCCAGGTAGACCGATTATCTCGAGTAATAATTCACTTACTGAACCTTTGGCTAAGTTTGTTGATGCTCATTTGAGTGAACTTGTTAGGGCCACACCAGTGCATCTAAAGGACACTGGTGAGGTTCTTAACATAATTAGTAACATTGAAATTGCAAGGGAAAGTCTTTTGTTTACATTAGATGTTACCGCCCTTTACACCAATATTCCTCATGGGGAGGGACTGAATGCTTTAAAGTACTTCCTGGAAAAAAGAGAAGTTAGAAGTCCAGGGACTGAAATATTGGTTGATTTAGCATCCTTTGTGTTGAACTACAATGCCTTTTTTTACAAAAACGAGTACGTTTTACAGATTAAAGGTACTGCCATGGGGTCTAGTTTTGCCCCCAATTTCGTGAATTTGTATATGGCGAAATGGGAAGAAAAGGCTATCAGATCATCTAGTAACCCCTTTCTACATCTGATAGATTTCTGGAGATGTTACTTTGACAATGTACAATTGATTTGGAAGGGCTCAGTGGCAGAGTTACATGATTTTGTTAAATATCTTGAATTTAGTAATCCCAACTTGAAATTCAGCATGTCCTACAGTGTTGATAGTATTAATTTTCTGGATTTTGTTATTTTTAAAGATAGGGATGGGGGGACTGTCTTCTGATTTATTTCTCAAAGCCACTGATCGAAATACCCTTTTGATGGCTAGTAGTAGCCATCCACAACATGTGGTTTGATCCTTTCCTAAAGGTCAGTTTGTTAGGATGAAAAGAAATTGTAGTACATCTGATACTTATAAAATTAGAGCTGATGAATTAGAGGACATATTGAGAGAATGGGGTTACTCGAGCAATATTGTAGGAAAAGCCAGAGATGAAGTAAATGCTCTTGATAGGGATACATTATTGAAAGAGAAAGAAAAGAATGTTGAATTACCTAATAAGGACATTCAGCCTTTTTTTGTGAGTACCTTTAATGCACAGTCAAAAGAGAGTTCTAACATAGTAAAGAAGCATTGGCACATTGTACTTTAGGACCCAGGTTTACATGATCTTTAGTTAATGGACCCAAGACAGTATACAGGAATGGCACTAGTCTAAAAGATTGCTTAGTACTTTCGGTTCAGCCATCATCTGAATGACACCATATGTGGCTACCTAATAAAACATATGGTAGTCATCACTGCTGGAATTGTAAATTTTGTAACATGGTGTTCAATACCAAAACTTTTACAAATCCTCTGACCAAGAGAGATTATCCAGTCAGAGGATTTATTACGTGCTCTACATGTGGTTTGGTTTATTTAGCCCTATGTAAATGTGGGGCTTTTTATATTGGAAAGACGAAATGGGCATTCAAAACCCGTATAGGTGAATACAGTAGAGCGATTGAAAAAAAAAATGTAAAAGATGCATTAGCACTGCAAATTTTAAAAGTGCGTGTAAGCTCAGATCATGTTTTTTTGTTCCAAGATCTTAAAAAACCTGTACTGTTTCGAAGGGGAGGTGATTTTGATAATCTCCTGCTCAAATGGGAGCAGTACTGGATTTATGCTTTCAGAAGTATGGAAGGCAATGGCCTTAATAGGAAAATTGAAATCAACCCATTTTTAAAAAATAGACGATGAAGAGATATGAGTCTGGTGGCTGTGTTTATTATTACATTTTTCTGTTCTAATCATTTTTGCTTTCTTTGCTTTTAGGTTGCACTGGCTTTATGGATTTGGTGTTCTTGATAAAGCAATGGACAATTACAATCAATTTCTCTGCCCTGTATAAGTGCTTATATAATGTTGTCATTGGTAGAACTGTACTTGCCATCATTGTTTTTTATTCAGAGAAGGAGGTTATGATATCCCTTATGATAATTTATGCATATTTAATGTGTGCTTTAATAAGTGGTGGACTTTGAACCTTGTTTGTATGTAAGATTGATGTATATTGAACTCTCTCACTTTAAAGGGAAGGTGTATATAAGTAACAGGTAATTCCCTACATGTACACCTTTGAAAAAGCTCAGTGGAGTGAAACATGTCAGGTGGTATGTAGTCGAGTGGGCTGTGGAGCAGGTTAAACGTTTGGAAGAGTTTTGGGGAACTGTTTGTCTTTTGTACTGTTGTATGTCCATGGATTTAAATCTTGTTTTTATCTGATATTTATGAATTAAAAAGGACTTTTGGATCAAGCACCATGTCCTTGGTGAATGACTTTTTCCTTTATGGATTGTTTTCAATGGGACATAGCAGTTGACAAACAGTTGGAAATTACACTACATTGGTGTGCTTTGGTTGGTGCCGGTCCCATTAACTTTTGCCTGAATTGATTTCACAATTACGTAAACTGCAAAATGTTAAGCCCCTGTAAGTTTAGAAGTAGAGAACAGAATATCACCAATGTTGTTAGGTTCACTTACCCTAAATATTAAGCTTTAAGGCAACACCCATGGCCCAGCATCAGAACGTCATGTGCCATGCTGATGACCCAGTTTCAAAAGCAAGCCCAGGAACTCATGTGGGAGGCAGGCCATTGCTAAAACTTACAATTTACATAAGCATTACTTCTCTATTTAGCAATTTCTGTGATTCTTCCATGAAAGTATGCATCTAAATTTTCAATTATCTAGCTCCAAAGGTGGCTAAGTTGTAAGTATAGAAATATTTTCAGATGAATATTAAATTGACATAATGTGAGCTGCTAAAACTTATCCAGCCCTCATTAAAATATTATGAAGCCTAGCATGCTTTTAGAGCCCATATGAAATGATAAATATGCAAAATATCAGACCTATATCTATAACACTGACTGAGTTATGGCCAATTAAAGAATTTTGGAAAATTCCACTCCTGTTTCCAATGAACTGTTGCATAAGGCTATCAGTGGGGCATCTAGAACCTTCCTGATTTCCTTTACTATCTTGCTGTCAGTGGGGCAGCTAGCACCTCCCTGAGTTCCTTTAGTACCTTTAGGTGTATTGTATATGAACCCATAGCCTTGTGCACCTTCAGAGTTGCAAGTCCCTTCAGGATTCTTTCCCTGAAAAAGGACTTGTGTTCACTTCCCCGTTATGGTCTTACTACTCCCTAGTAGTCCATCCTTCATCCTCCTCTATGAAGATGGAGCATACGTACCTATTCAGGATGTCATCTTTTTCCTGGTCCTCTGCTGCGCAGTTTCCCCCATTTGCCCTTCTAATCTTCACTATTCCCCCCTTTGCTTTCCTATTTTCACTTATGTACCCGAAGAAAGTCTTATCATCTTTACTGACCCCATTGTCTATCCTTTCCTCTGTCTATGTCTTTGCTCCCCTCACTGTCTTTCCTGCTTCCCTCTGTTTTACTTGCTCTAGTTATATGTTCTCCTCCCTTTGTGTTTCCTTATACCTCCTGAATGCCACCCTTTTTTCCTTCATTGCCTTGGTCACTTCCCTAGAGAACCATAACAGTCTTTTCCTTCTTCTTTTACTCACTTCCTTTACACTGAAGCTGGTTACCTTTATTTATAATATTTATTTATTTGAAAATATTTCACCAGGAAAGGCATCCTGAGCTACAATAGCTCATTTCCAAATGCATCCTGGGGAGAGGGGAGATGGGAATACAATTTGCAAGCTATATCCAATATACATAAAGATAAAAATAGAACATTCATAAGACACAACTTGAGATGGGGTGGGGGCAATCAATTCAACTTTCAAAATAATAAAACAAGTATAAAGTCACGCAACCAAAAATCAGATAAGTCAATACCAAGCATATTTTGATGGACAGATGAGCAGCACAGATAATAATTTTGCAGGATTTACTCTTGAAGTAGAAACGCTAGAGCAGAAAAGCAAAAGCACGGAAAGACTGAGGAAAAAGTAGGGAAAGGTAGGAGATGATGAAGGCAGACATTTGACATCCAGGATGCATAGCCAGCCAGGGAATTACTCTGGGGAAAAAAGAAATGAGGATATAGGGAGGAAATATATCATTGACAAGTAAGATGGTAGAATAGAAAAGGGGTAAACCCTAACCCTCATGAGCAGAACCTCACAAGGGTTAGAACACAGCATGATACCCACCTAGCCTGTGGCATTGAATAGAGGCTTACTTGAGGAAAGGAAGGGGTTGGGAAGGAGAGGAAGGGGAAGGGAAGAAAAAAGACACGAGTAGTTAAGAGTAGTGAGGCACAGTAGTGAGAGTAGTAGTAAGTAAAGTAAATTAAAAGGGTTCTGGGTGGTCAGGGTACTGACATTAGGGCGCCGCAAAACACAACACTGGTGGGGGGCACAGACCACAAGAGAACACCTGCCAGCAGAGCACCAGAGAAGAGGATGCCCGGTGCCCAGAAACCAAGTGCATCGCCAGCAAACAGGGCACCAGAAGGCCACAGCACCTGCACAGTGGGAACATGCGCAGCTACAGTCACACCCAGGCCGCTGCACAGTAACGGTCTGTGGGAAGGGGGACTTGGATGCAGAATGTCACAGGGCAGGAATGGGGACACAGCAGCAAGCACACTGCAATGGCCGACTGCCACAGCAGCCCTGAGTGAACAATGGGCTACATCGGACAGACTGACTGACCACAGGGGCCAGACACCAGCGATGACCATACAGGGTCTGGATGGCAGCTGGCCAAGTCCACAGCAGCCAACACACCCACCCAACAGCAAGCGCCAACAGGGAAGCACACTGACAGGCAAGGAATTGCAGGTATGCCATGGAATGTGCATTGCCAAGGGAACGCACACACACCCAGTGCAGAGGGCGTGCAGCAAGGGGATGATACCATGTACACCAGCAGTGCAGATACAGCACAGGGCATCAGCCATGGTGTGCAGCAGCACCATGTGGGGTGCAGGAAGTGGTGGAGAAGGATGACCATGGCAACAACATGCAGAGGGACATGGGGGATACAGGCAGCAACAGGCGGTGATATGGGGGGCCACAGGGCAGTACAGGCACACAGGAGGTGCTGTCCCCTTGCAATGTGCACAGTCCGGTCAGGGCAAAATGGGCTGAGGAGTAGCAAGGTGGCCAGGTGCACTGCATTGCAGGTGGCCAATGGCCTGCACGTGGTCAGCTATATAGGCAGTGGGCAGCTGAGCGGCCACAGTAGCAGGTGGAACAATAGACATGCTGCTGGAATATGTGGACAGCCTGAGGGGCAACAGACCTTTGGTACATGAAGCTTCCTGTTTAGGAAGGAGCACTCAAGAGGACTCAAGACATACTGGGAGTGTGTTGAATACTGAGGGGGCCACTGCATGGTGTGGGCACACCCCAGCCAGTGGAGTTGGTGACCACCCTGGGGACCCACAACCATGTCCTGGACTGCACTGACATCACTGTGCACCGTGTACATGGCAACATCAGGAGGAGGGCATTGCAGACCCCAGAAACCCCATAACAGGTGGTGGCTGCATGCTGCAGTGCACTGCCATAGACCATTTGGGGTCGGCTGCCATGCCTGGAAAAATATTTGGTGGTCCATGTGGCACAGTAGGAGTGCAGCAAACATGGCATCACAGCTGCTGGCATTGCTCACTGACCTGACAGTGCCCAAGCCCTACAACTGCACACAGAAGGGGGAGCCATTCCTCCTATGGGATTCAGGGTCTGGGCCGGACAGATACCTGCTCTTCTCTACCTCCAGGAGCCTACAATACAGGGAGCACTGTACCAACTGGTATGCCAAAGGGTCATTCAGATGCTGCTCACCCCTGTTCAGGCAGCTGTACACAGTCCATGGCCTGGAATACAGTAATGTCATCCCCACAGTCTTCATGCTCATGGCAGTGAGCACCACAGCAGCCTACACTGCTGTGTTCAGGAAACTGGCAGAGCTGCACCATGGCCTGTCCCCAGAGTCCATTATGGTGGACTATGAGCTGGCGGTGCATCAGGCGTTCCACATTGTCTTCCCCAATACCACCATGCGGGAGTGTTTCTTCCACCTGTATCAGCTGGTGTGGCAGATGGTGCAGCAGCTGCTGGAAGTATTGCAGGAGTACACCACAGACCCCAACTTTGCCATGTATATGTGGCTGCTCCCTGCCCTGGCATATGTGCCACTGGACGATGTGGTGCACACCTTCGAGGAGAAGTGGACATGGCCATTCTTTGCTGAGTGGGAGGACATGCTGGTGCCTCTCCTGGATTACTTTGAGGACTGTTGGCTTGGGCAGCCCATCCACAGTGGCCACAGATGTGTGGAACTGTTATACTGCCTCACAGTCTGGTCTGCCATGGACCATCAATGCCTTGGAGGGCTGGCACAGTGGTTTCAACTCCTTGTTGGGAGCTTCCCATCCCTCCATCTGGACTTTCATTGGCTGTCTGTGGAGTGAGGAGCAGCTGAATGAAATCAAGGTGCAGCAATACATGGCAGGGGAGCCCACTGCACCGGCCAGCAGGAGGCTCCGGGACAGGGTCAGCATATAATAAATCTGGTGGTGCAGTACAGGGAGCACAGCATCCAGAACTATCTGAAGGGCATTGCCATGTACTTCCAGCTGCAAGTGTAGTCACAAGAGCCTGCCCACTGCATGTGCACTCCTGTGGGTCTGCACCATGGGTGGTCCACAGCGCCAGCAGATGTGTGACATCTAACATGTCCTGTAGCACACAGTAAATCAATGTGAACAGCATTACTGCCTCCTGCGTCCTTTGTTAGTGCATGTGAATGTGCAAGTGAGGGTGTGGCTGTGTGCATGTGGGTGTGATGGTGTGTGTCAGTAGCCTGCACTGCTGTGAGTGGCCATGGTGCACTGTGTCATGGTGGCTGGGATGGGCATGAGGCCAGGGCTATGGGCTTGGGTGGGCTGCTGCTGGCATCCAGGTTTGCAGTGGGACTGTTCTGTACAAGTATTCTGTCCCCCTCCAATGGTGCATGGGCATCGCCCACCACATGTGGCATTGTGGCCACCCTCATGTGCCACACATTGGCTCATATGTACTGGTGTTTGCAGTACCACATCTTGCTACTGACTGTTGAGATGGCTGTCCCATGGTGTTCCTCATGGTATGCAGCCCTCATCCCGTTGGCCATTCCCTCTGTGGTGCAGCACTGTCCTGTTTTCCCTGGTCCCATTGGCTGCACCACCGTGCTCCCAATGGCCCTGCTGTGGCATCATGCCATGGTGTTGTGGGGTCCCACACGTTACCTGTGCACTCTTCTCCCGGTGTGTGCGCCCATCCCGGTGCCTCTGCTGCAGGTGCCCATGGGCAAGCTGACAGCCCCTCTCTGCTGCACATCCTGTTGCCCCTGCCCACCCCCTGCCTCCCTCTGCATGGTTGGCTGAGGTGCATGGTGGACCATTGAGAGTGTGCAGCCCTCTGCTGCAGTGTGGTTGACTGCTGTTGGGTGGTGGGTGCTGCAGTACTATGGCACTGTGGCTCTGGGCACACAGGTCCATGGCCATGCCACTGCTTGCTGCTCTGGTCCCTTGCATTGTATGTCCATGGAGGGGCCTTGTTACTGTCACGGTGGGCCTCATGGTGCCCCTTGGTGGTGCTGTGGAGCAGTCTTCTGGGAGACATTCTGGATACTGCATTGCTGTCCTATTTGCAGGCACCTCTCTGGTCTGAGGGAGGAAGTTGTTCATCTCCATGCTGACTTGGCAAGGATTCAGGAAACCTGCTCCCCCACCCAGGGACCACCCAGGCCACTGCCACTACCTCAGAGGTTGCCAAGAAAGAGGAGTGGTTGGACCACAGTGGGCTCCAGGTGGGTGAGGGTAGTGAAACAGAGCTGCATCCCTCTAGTTGTGCCTCTCCACAATTCATTCATCACTCTGGTGGAGCATGGTTCCTCTATGGAGGCACCCGCAGTGGAAACCAAGGAGGATGCCTGGAACCTCCACAATCGAGACCCACGGGAGGGTGGCACAGGACCCCACATGGGAAGAAAACAACTCCTGGTGGGGGACTCAATTGTAAGGGGGTAGAACTGGGGGATTGAGAAGAAAATCGGACCAAGTGCTGATCCATGAGGGACTCCATTGTTGATGGGGGGGAGGGAGTTGCCTATCCTGACTGATTGGGTTCTACCCATAAGACAGGAATGGAACCAACTAGTCGCAGGTTTGGATAGACCAGCTGCTGCAAGCTTGCTGAGGAGGAGGGAGTGGACAACAGTGTTGAAGGCTTTGGTCAAGTCAATAAAGATGGCAGAGGTGATAAGGCCCTGATCCATGCCAGAGAGAATGGAGTCAGTAAGCTGGAGAAGGGAGGTTGTGGTGGAGTCGGCCCTGTGATACCCAGATTGGAAAGGGGTGAAAAAGGATGAGGCATTAAGAAAAGGAGAACTCTGAGCCAGTAGCAGGTTTTCTTGGAATTTGGCAAGGATTGGGAGTATGGATATTGGATGGAAATTACCTAGATTTGATGAATCGCCACCCTTGTCAAGGGGAAAGATGATGGCAAGCTTCCAGGCATTAGGGACAGTGGTCAGTGAGAAGGAGCGATTAAGTAGGGAGGTGACCGTGGGGGGTAGGCAATGGCATGTGCCAAGAGGTGCAGAAGCTTAGGGTCAAGCCAATCCATGCTTTTTCCCTTATTGGGGTAAAGGGCTAGGAGGGCTTTCAGGGTGTCAATGGGGGAGACAGGTAGAAAGGAGAAGCAGTGGGGAGAAGAAGTGGATGTGAAAGGAGCTGGTGGTTGAGGAGCTGGGAGGGGTAGTGATGATAGAAGGGAGGAAACACAGGTGGTGAAGAAAATGTTGAATTCGTTAGCCATGGGTGGTCAGAAATAGTGACGTCTCCTACCTTTAGGACTAGGGAAGGGGATTGTGTAGGGCATGAACTACCTTCCAGAACTTACATAGGCTGGTAAGGTTATCCTTGAAGGTGGATGAGAAATATTCTGCTTTGGCAAGACAGATGGCCCCGGTGCAGGTGTTGCAGAGAGTACAATAATTAAGTAACTCACCATGGGTGCCTGAGGCCTTGTAGGACTTCTATGCTAGGTCACAAGCTCGCTGACAAGCCAGCAGTTCAGTTGATAACCAGGGGAGATATGAGCCTCGAACTCTGGTTTTCTTAATTGGGGCGTGCCAGTCCCAAACATTTAAGAACTTGGTTTTGAAGTTGCTCAGGGCTGAATCAACAGAAGAGTCAGTGGAAATAGGAGACCAGTCAGTTCCAACAAGTTCCTCATGGAGGGAGGATGAGTCTAAAGATCTAAATTAGTGGAGGAAGAGGATGTTTGGCAGGGCTTTGGGGTGGTGGATTTTACTCACACAGTAGACCATGTGGCGATCATTGAGTGCATCTGGCAGGATACTAGATGTAACTACCAGGTGGGGGTGTGACATAAGAACCCAATCCAACAGGGTATGTTTACCTGACTTGTAGTTTCAGTGGGTTGGTTCATCAATTGTGTTAGATTCAGGAATGCAATTTGATTACAGAATTTAGATTGTGTACTGGAAAGTCAGTTTATATTAAAATCCCTAAGGATGAGGAGTTTGCCAGTCCCAGAGTGGGTGATGAGAGTTAAGATAAGGTCTGAAATAGAGGAGGAAAGGAGGCTTGGGCAGCAGTAGATGCCACCACAAAGATAGGTAGGGAGTAAGGGACAGAAAGTTTCAGTAACAGGATTGGCAGAGAGGGAGGAGATGGAGAGGCAGAGAGTATACTGGATGGATGATGAGATACAGATGCCCCCCCCCCAGTTAACTGGTCCTGCCAAATGAGGGAGTAACCCTGGATGGAGACTGCAGTGTCAGGGATCTTAGAGGAGAATCATGATTCAGTAATTATCAGAACACTAGGTTTCAAGCTAATCATAAGAGGCTGCATTAGATCAATCTTTGGGAGAAGTCTTCTAATGTTGTGATGAATTACTTTAGTCCTTTTGTGAGGTTAATGGGGGAGATGGGATGGCCCTGAATTGTGTTCTATGTCCCCTATGTCAGGAGCAGCAAAATGATGAGCAGCTTACAGGGGACGGATATACGCCTTCAAGGTACATAGATACACAGACACTGTTGGCAGATAAGGGCCTATGGCCCACCCAGTTTTCCCATTTGAGCTTGTAAGTTCCCTTTGCATTTTAGGAGGGACTTAAGAGGTGAAAAAATAGGAGGTATAGATAGGGGAGGGGCTAGGTGTGAATAGTAAGGAGCAAATGGATGCTAAATTGATACAGGTGGAGTGAAGAATGGAGGATCCCGGTCACCAGGGTGAGTGAGGGAGAGGGCGGTGACATGAAGATAGAAGAGTGGGGAAGGAGCGTAGAGGACAGGAGAGTGAAGGTTACAGAGCAGGAAGGGAAGTGGGAGGGATGGAAGTTGGGGTAAACAGGAGGGGGAGTGTGATGAAGATAAGGAGGAGCATAGTGGGAGAAGATAAGAGAAGGAAAGGGATGGGATAGCAGTGACAGACTAAGGTAGGAGGGAGAGGCAGAAATGGCAGGGAGTGAAGGTGAAGTTGGGCAAAGTGAGGAGATACAGTAGGTTTAGAGAAGGAAGAGGGGCAATAAAGCAGAGTACAGCATATGATTGTTACTGTAACAACTGTGGTTAGATAACAGAGCGCTGATTTGTAGTTACAGCTGAGCAAGAATACGATACAAAAAACTGCCCAGGTAATGTAGGCATGGTTAGACTTAATTCAGTTACATACTAGTGAAATAATGAGGAGAAATAATGAGGGAATCCCAAGTTAATATTTAATTCAGGTTCATACTAGTGAAATAATGAGGTGAGGAAAGCCCAAGTTAATACAGGTTGCACTGAAGGAATTAAAACATTATGAGACTTGGTTATACACTAAACAGCAGGTTGCTAATTGCAAACTTAATTATGCTGTAAAGCATAGAACACAGTACACTAGTTATGCACAGCAGGCCAAATATGTAAGGTATTTTATTTATTTATTGAATTGTTTCACCAGGAAGGCACGCTGAGCAACAAGTTGCTCATCTCCCAGTGTGACATGGGAGGTAGGGGAACATGAGGATAGTTCACAGATATTTGGTACACAATATAAATTTACAGTAGATTACATTCAAATAATTTGAACAGACTGTACAGGAGTAATGAAATAGTGGGATGCTAACAGTTTTGAACTAGATAGATACTACGGCAACACTTTTGGACTAGATACATACAACAACACAAAATAACATTTAGGCATACACTAAATGACACATAACTGTGTAGCTAGAACATGGCTAAATAGAATTGTTGTAGTTTGATCTAGGGAAGTTAGTGAGGAGTAAACACAGGCAGAAAAGGTAGGCTAAGGTATAACAGACGTGCAAGTTAACTACACGTGCAGTAGAGATTAGGAGTCAGCCATAACAGAAGTACAAGTTAACTACAAGTGCATTAAAGATTAGGGGTCAGTCATACTGCAGCTAGGGCTACGTAAGGAGAAGAAGAGAAGGTGAGAGAGAGGTAATTATGTCAGTAGGCAGAGAAGCGGGGGAGGGTGGTGGAAGGGGATGGAACGAGGAGGCGAAGGAAGAGGTAGGAGTAGAAAGGTCTGCTGGGGCCTGACCCCTCTAGTATGCTGAGGACCCTGTCTGCACGATGCAGGTGTCAAGCAGTAGTAGGGTTTGTCAGGTGCTTAGAGGGGGGAGTTAGGGAGGTTTGTAGCAGGGACAGCTAGGTGCAAGGAAGATTTATGGGCAGAGCTGATGGAGTAGTAGATATATATGAACTGTAAACTTATATACTGTAGCTGAATAACATTTACATTTGGAATACAAGCTTTCAACATGGTAGGAAAAATGAGTTGAACTTAAGAAAATAACAAGAAATAAACAAATACTGTACATGCATTCTTGGTCCTGTCACAAATAACACTTTCCACCAAACAGGTTAAGAAACTGATCACTGATTAATAGTTACTGTTATAAATAGCAGCCAGAGCCCGCAGGGTTAGAGAAAGTACAAGACAGTAATTTACTAGTTTACCCATAAAAATAAACCAGTGGATTTAAAATCTTAGTTAAGCCCTGGAAAAATTAACTGATCACACAAAAAAAAACAAAGCAACAATGAGATTAATTTATGGAAAAAAAAAAAGAAATCTGCAACACATTTCATTATAGCATGCGTCCCATATAACACTATCCCTTTCTGTAGCAGAGACACTGATTGCACAATATAATAGACACTTGGGCTGAGTCAGCCTATGTCACAAAGCCCCTCCTACTGCAGACGTCAGACCATTCCATATCAACTTTAGAAACTCAAGTGTCAATCATAGTTTAGAGACCTTAATTAGTATTGGGTGGGTGGGGAGGCCAAAAAACAGTTTTATATCCTTCCTTATTTTGTGAATTGTGCCTCTGCCCCTCTATGGCAGTCCTTCTCCATGAGACAGTTTCTAAGGTAGTCTGACATTCCTTTTAAATCCACCCTCCTAAAGTCCAGGACCCTCATCCTTGAGAGAATATGACCAGCCTCTGCCTGGTGCCAAAGGTCACAGAAATATTTTTTTTTTACACTTAGGGACAAATGATTATCCCAGAAAAAAATCTAATGTTGGAGAAATTCAGCTGAAGTCAAACAGCCAGGTTAGAATAGAGGCACCAGAGACATAGAAAACAGTATCGTCCACATACATGTGGATAGCCACAGATGTACAAGCATTTGGGAGATCATTTAGGAAAACTGAGAAAAGATTCAGGCCCAAGATCTAGCCTTGGGGAAACACCTGTGAAGATAAGAAGCGGGAGTGAGAGTGAGTCTCCACTGCTGATAGCTTGTGACATGCCTTCAAGATAGCAACATACTCAATTGTTCACAAGGCTAGAAATCCCCACTCTTTTAAGCTTAGTCAGGAGAATGGGGTGTTTAACAGTGTCATATGCCTTCTGAAGATCTAAAAAGATTACAGCTGTAATCAGGCTCTGACCTATTCCAGAAACGACGGGGTCATTGAGCCAAAGGGGGGCGGTGACGGTGGAATGAGACTGCTGGAAGCCAGACTGTAAAGGGGTGAAGAATGACATGGAGTCAAGGAATGGGGAGAGTTGGGAAAGGACAATTTGTTCCCAGAGCTTGTACAGGCTGACAAGAAGGAAAATTGGCTAATAGCTCTGAGGAGAGGAATGGTTATACCTTTTGGGAACTGAAATGACCATTGCATTTTTTCAGGCATCAGAAATAGCGGCCATAATGAGAATAGAAATGATAGGGAAAGCAATAGCAGTAGCAGTGAGATGGAGGAGTTTAGGGTCAAGACCAACAGGGCTCAGACCTTTGAGGGGCGTAGGAGCTAGAAGGGTCCTTAATGAGGCATCAGCAATGGTGTGAGAGGGTAAGAGTAAAGGTGGTGTGGGAGGAGAAGGAGGAAGGAAAGGAAATTAGGAATTCATCACAGGAGGTGAAGAAAGAGTTAAAGAAGGAGGCATCAGCAACAGATCAGAGATGGGGCATTACCCAACTTGAGAACTGAACAGGGAGACTTAGCAAACATGAGAATGGGGAGTGGATAACCTTCCAGAACTTAGAGAGATGGCTGAGATTGTTATATATGGAGGATGCAAAATATTCAGACTTTGCAAGTCTAATAGCTCTGATACAGGAATTGCGAGGGGCCTGATTATTTATTTATTTATATATTATTTAATTTATTTACTTTTCTTTGTTAACAAGTAGGGGTGTGTGAAAAAGAATTCTGCCAGAGGAATTTCTATGAAAGTGTGACTTTCACTTCCGCGAAAGTTCAGAAATCATTTTCGCAACTTTCGCAGAAATTCTGCCTCAAAACAGCAGAATAAATATACAGACTGCGGGTTAATTTATTAAGCTGCAGAAAAATCTCTGCAGAACTGATCCCTGCCAGTGGTCAGTTCTGAGGCTTTTTACTCGCAGTTTAATTCATTAATCCACCCCTTGCTGATAGGGGATCCCAATAAATAAATAAATAATAATAAAAAAAAACTCTGATCACTCTCTCAGACCCTCCTTGTGTCTAGTGGCTCCCTCCACCCACCAATCACGGGTCCCAAGTAAAAGAAGCCTGATCTCTGGTGTCTAGTGTTTCCCACCTCCCGCCCGTGGATTGCAGGTCCCAGTAAAGAGGAAAAAACCCTTTGATCCCTCCTTGGTGTCTACTGGTCCCCCAACCACTGATCATGGCTCCCAAAAATGTTTTATTTCCCAGGTGTTTAGCAGACTCCCTTCCCTATCCTGGATTCCCTTAATCCACAAAAAATAACCGTCAGCCCACCAACTCATCCCTCTCTATTCTTAGTGTTCCCTGGTGTCTAGTGGTTCCCCCATCCTTGATCCCTTATAAAAAATATAATCCCAATTCCATGGTGTCTGTGGACCCCCCCATCCTGACAGATCCTTCATCATCACCCTCCCCACCCTGCCCCAGAGTGTGCCACCACTGCAGCCCTCCTCTCTTTTCCATGGTCAGTGGCCCATTGAACTGTCAGTGTATGAGTGCATGCTCATACAAGCACATTCTCATTCACTGACAGGTCAGTGGGCCACTGGCTGTGGAGGAGAGAGGAGGGCTGTGCTGGTGGCCCACTTGAGGGTGGGGTGGGGGGAAGCATGGTGATGGCAGACAAACTGTCGGGGTGGGGGTCCACTAGACACCAGGGAATTGGGATTACTTTTTTTTAAGAAGGGATCTGGGATGGGAGGTCCACTAGACACCATGGAATACTGGGAAGGAATAAAGGTGGATTAGTCGGTGGACTGCTGGCTGTTTTTTTATGGATTATGGGGATCCGGGATAGGAAGGGGGTCTGCAAGACACCAGGGAAATAAAATGTTCTTGGGGGCCATGATTGGTGGGTGTGGGGGACACTAGACCCCCAGGGAGGGATAGGGAGGTTTTTTCTTCTTTATTGGGACCTGTGATTGGGTTAAATACTAGACACCAGAGTCAAAGGATCAGGGGTTTGGATCAAAATATACACTTTTTTATTTCTTTACTGGGACCCACGATTGGCAGGTGTGGGGGCCAGTAGACAGGGGGTGAGGGGGGCTGTTTCATGAGTTAAGAATCGGATGTGAATGTGAAACAATAAATTAAACTGTGGATAGAATAAATTCCTCAGTTTATATGTATTATTCCGCAGTTCAGAAAAATGTCTGTGGAACCGAATGCAAATCCATGGAAAATCCCAGTTTTGCCAATGGCGAAAGTTCAGAAATTTCTGAGAAATTTTGGAAATTTCTCAGAAGTTCAGTGAAAGCGGAATTCGCAGCTTTTGCCCACCCCTATTAACAGGGTAAGTGCACTGACACAAAGTGCCTTTTTCAGGTATGATCCAGATACTAAGAGCACAGTATAACAATATTACAGTTTAAAGAAAAACTTATACAATTACAAATTACATTACAGACACAGTACAAGACAAACACATAATTTCATCAGCATAAAAAAAACATATAAACAAAACATGTGCAAACATCTGATAGCTGTAAACTGTTTCTAAGATTCTTTAAAAAAAAAGCTTTGGGGGTAAATACAGTCCTAACCAAAGGGGGAACTATGTTCTAAGACACCACAATGTGATAACCAAAATAATTAATTCAGAAAGGTGAGGGTGTCTGTGGCCTTATGACCCCTCTAGACCCCTTGCTTGTACATCAGCAATTGACTTGCTGGTGCCCTACATTCTTGCTAGCGCCCAGCGTGACACTTGTGGCAGGCTGGTGACAATGCTCACTTTAACTTCTGGTTCATTTATAAGGAGGAGCAGCAGCAGCCCACAACTTGGGAAAGAACAGACTTTCCTCTAGTTCAGAGGACAGTGGGTTGTGGCCATGTCTTGGTATCCCCACCCAGGAGGCTTGAGTTGCTGAAATGCACAGCAAGTGGCAGCCACTAAATTAGAATGAAAAAAGCTGAGCTTTGAGATACCGTCATGGCTGTCAGCTATGAGAGCACAGCTGAGAGTGAAAGAAGTGGAGCAGGTATGAGAAGTAATTTAAAAGAAATAAAGTGCTACAGTATGGGAAGAAATGTGGCTGTTGAGGACAGGAGCTGAAGTTAAACCTGGCAGCCATGTTTGGTAAGGGCATTTCTGTTTGGTCAGATGTGTTCTGATATCCCACTGACTTGTCAATGTAAAGAGATCACAGATCTTTTTCCCATGCTGTTGTGCTGGGATAACAGCACACGATTACAAGGCCCTCTGCCAATCAACTTCCTACATTTTCCCTGCCCATTCCATAATTATAGCTATACAAGGTAAACTGTTGAAGCATGTATGCTTATTTGCAATGAAGTAATGTCTTCATGCTGAGTTATGGCTTGAATAGGGTGTACATATCACCTTGGAGCAATCTGACCCAGCAATTAGGGGAAGCAATTCACACTTCTGTAACAAATTCAATAGGATCTTCAGTTCATTCAAAGCAAAACAATTGAACAAGAAAACCTTTTAGCTCCTTTTCAGTTGTGTTCTTTGTATAGTACAATTAATTCCATGTTGCAGCAATTTCAAATAAATGCAATATATTTGGAGTACTTTGTGTACATACACATATCATTTAACATAAAATGTATATGTACATTGAGTAAAATAACAACATACCATCTAAAAAATAATAAAAGTCAATTACCTGGACAGTTTGATACACTTTATAAGACATCATCCAAAACTGACTTTGTGATTTGTGTCTTGATGGCAGGAGGGTTGAAAAAATGGCCTAAAAGCTAAAGAAACCTAGTTTTTATGCTTTATATGGACAAAGATGACTCAGTACCATGCCATGCTTCTAGAATATAGAGTATTATCTGTCCAGAATCTTTCCTTCAGAAATGTATTAGCCCATCACCTTCTGCCACAGAGGTAGATTGTCTACAGTGATTGCTGGATAGGCAGTGTCCAATGTATAGGTGTGCAGTGGGCCAGGTCAGAGATTTGGGTCAGCCGGGTATTATCTGGCCTGATCTAGTGGGCTGGAATTAGGCCACAGCCGGTTTGACCAATTTCTGACCCACTACTGCTGCTGCCTTAATTAATATTGGCCAATTGATTAAAATGTATTTAAACAAATGTATGGCTCCTCCAGGGCAGGTAGCACTAAAGGGGTAGGCACTATGGCCCTGCAGCATCCTGCCTCTGACTGACTGACACCAGGTGATGCACACTGCACTCAGCTGGTCAGATCAGAGGAGAGGAGCAAGTGGACTGGGCAGTGCGGTGCTGCCTCAGAGGAAATGGAGAGACTCAATGAGGTATGACTATAAGTTTAGAGGGACTATAGGCAGAGCTGGCTTGAGGAGGAGGAACCCTGTGATGTTGCGTAACTGTGGGTCAGAGAGGCAGACTGGAATTGCTTGTAGACTGTGGTATTTAAAGTAACCAAATCAAACTATGTTGTTTTGGTTTGGTAAGCTGTCATGGGCTACATCTGCAGCCTGTGAGGGGAGATGCTAGATGGGGTACAAGACTGGCTGTCTCCACTGCTGAGGGGTGGTCCTGGGGTTGGGGACTGAAATCATGCTGTAGAAGCAGCAAAGCCTGTAGACTAAGAGAGACAGCGGGGGGCATCTGTGGGCTCGGTTTGGTGGATTGCTAGGAGGAAGTATACTTTGGAATCAGATTCCTATATTTGAAGCTCTGGCTATGGGCTAATAAACTGAATACCTGACCTAGAAAAAGGAAATAATATCCTAAAAAAATCAGAGCATGTCAGGGAGACTAGAGCAGTAGCATCAGGACCCTGGCAGGCAGTTAGCATTCATTGTCAGTTGGGTCTCGGGGGTTAGCTAAACCACACTGAAACAAAAATTCCATAAAATAGTAAATAAAAAATCAGAGAGAGTGAGTGAGACAGTGACTGGAGGAATGGCAGTGCCTGGCATGCAGTACTGGCATTTGCAGTGGGCACTGGGCATTGAGGAAGGGGGACAAGTGCTAAACTGCTCTGAAAAAAGTAGCAAAAAGAAAATAATAGCTTTAAAAAATATCAGCGAGCGAGACAGAGACCAGAGTTGTAACAGTCCCTGGCAGAAGGAAGGGGAACTCGAGCAAAACTGCACTGAAAAAATACCATAAAAAAATAATATCTTAAAAAAATTGAGAGAGAGAGAGAGACTGGGGAAGCAGCAGAGCCTGGCAGGAGGCAGTCCAGGCTGTGGGCATTGGGCAAGAGAGGGACTAGATCTAAAAGATTGAGGCTGGAGCAGGAGCTGGGTCTTGCAGGCAGTGGGCATTGAGGAAAGGCAACTATTTTGAAGAAAACAAGTGAGAGGGGTTAGGGGAGCAGAGTTTGAACTGGTGATGGTGATTGTGTGGATGCATGGAAGGACTGGGAGTGGAGGCTAAGCTAACGACAAAATTTTCTTGAGGGCTATAAAATAAAAATATTACTGTGTGTGCATGAGAGAAAGTAAGAATCTGATTTAAACGGTGGAGGTCAAACTAGAACCTACAATTTTATCTGGGTTATAAAATGAAAATATTACTTTGTCTGTAAGAGATAATTTAAAACAAAATAACAGACTTGGTGAGAGTGGAGAGTCTGGGGAAGAAAGAACCTGATTACTCATTAAATAAGTTTTGGCACACTATAAGTGGTCTGCCATGTTAGACGCCTGGTAGCTATTTGCCCATGGGCCACTTAGCTATTTAGTGCTACAATTCCATTTGCCCTAAAGACTTATAGCAATTTGCACTTAAGTATTTGTAATTAAAAAAACATGTGTGGGACCAGAGAGTTAGTATAGTATGCCTCAGTTTGTTGCCACCTTGCATGCCAGGCTGCTTGCTGTCATGTCCACTTGTGTACTGCTCTGTCATACAGTAGTTGCCTGAAGGGGTAGTTACAGTCTAAGCACTAGTCTATGTTTCCTAAAAAGATATGCAAAGCTGGCCCAGTGGCATGGAGGACTGAGGCACTGGCACCTTTCTTCCAGCCATGCTGGTGACCCAGGTTCGGGAATAGACCAGGGTCACTTGGGGGCTGGCCAAAAGAGTGAGGATTGAGCATATCAAGACAGCTGTCCTCTCTCAGGCAGTGACTATCCTGAGTCCTGCCACTTGCCTACCACCTAGTGGAGGTCAGGTGGCAGTACTGGTGGGACCAGCAGACGTGGAATGGCATGTGTTGATGCAGCACACACGTGCTTCAGTGTATACACAAGTGCATGCATCACTTGCAGATGCCCAGGAGAGAAAACAGAGGACAATATTCTGGCTAGATCAGCATCGCCCACAGGCGCCACATCACCCTATGTGGCTGGCCACCTACCGATACAGCTCAGCATAAGTGGTGCTTAACCCATAGCTCTAGGAGTTGGGTCAGTGTCTGGACTGGGAGGATGCCACTGGAACCAGGGATGGCAAATGGAGAAAAAAAATTAAGAAAAATATAATATTTATAGATATCATAGTGGCGCAGTTGTGCCCCTATAGTTAGGGTTTAATGGTGACTTCTATGATAAATCTGAAAGTTTGCACTTTAATAACTTTGTAACTGTTCAACTGATTTGCATGAAAGTTTGCATGCACCATTAGGAACCAAGAATCTCTTGAAGTGACAAGTTTCCTTCTGGTCGGATGCATGGATGCAGAGATATGGAGTGTGCAAAAATGTGAAATGTGAAAATTACTTTCTTGCATTTCTTTGTCATGCCACAGCACAAAAATGTCGTGGGATTTTGATGTGAAATATTTAGGGTAGAAAGGTCTTGGGATGCATACGTGCCTTTTGAACATCTGGTGAAACATTATTATTCTATTCCAAAGTTATTAAATGTTAACGTTTCCCATTATTTTCAAAGGGAATTGCTCTCTTCAGTTTGATGTCCCACTTGAAAAAGAATCCTTTGTCACAAATGGGTAATCCTTTTTAGCAAATGGGGAATCCTATGTCACAAATGCATAATCTTTTTTCATGCTGCTGCCAACTTATTTTCAGTTAGCAAGGAAAACAAAATTAAATAACTGAAAACAAAAACATGTTTTTACAAGTAACTAACACTTGTGTTCTGGTAGTCGGATCTCATTCTATCACATCCTTGTGTTAGTTTCTTCATAAATCACTTGGACATGTGTTTTTTGGGGATGCCAGAATCCTTTTTCGCAAATTGCAAAAAAAAAGAAACATGTCACAGGATCCTGTTTCATAATTTGTGAAAAAGGATTTTTCTTTTATCGCAAATTGCGAAAAAGAAAACACGAAAAAGGATCCTGTTTCGCAATTTGCAAAAAAAGAGATCTAATATTCAGTGTAGGTGTTTGTCACTACACACTGAAGAAACGGATTGGAATTTTGGTGTGAAATTTTCAGAGTACAAAGGCATTGTCCAACAGATGTGCCTTTTGCTGGTTTGGTGAAAATAGTTTACTTTGTTCTTGAGTTCTGTGGGTTTACAATTTGCTTTGTTTCCCTTAGCATATCATTGTAATGTGAGGTGTACACAGTCATTTCTGTGTCACTCTGCTGTGAAAAAATGGTTTGCAATTTTGCTTTGAAATTTTCAGGATAAGGAGGTCTTGCCCCACAAATGTGCCTTTTGCTGGTTTAGTGAAAATATATTAATCTCATGTGGAGTTATATATGTTTCAAATTTTGCTGTGCTTCCCATAGGATAACACTGCACTGTGAAGTGTTTACCATTATGGACCAAAGGGAATGCAGGGCTCATAAAGCACTACTCTTCCACAAGGAAATAAGGATACAATTAGAATATCTCAAAAACTATGGATGGAAAGAAGTGCAGGGGCTGGAGGGCCCTTTTCTCCCATATGCAAATACAGATACTATTACGGAATGATGGAAGGGCAGGGCCCAGAGGGAACTGTGCTCCCACAGGGAAATAAGGATACAATTACAATATGTCAAAATTATGGATGGATGGGAGAGTAGGACCCAGAGGGCCCTGTGCTCCCACACACAAATATGGATACAATTATGGACTGATGGAAGCACCCTCCAGGCCCTGCACTCCCACAGGGAAATAGGGATACAATACAATAGCTCAAAAATTATGAAATGATGGGAGTAGAGAGCCACGTGGGCCCTGCACCCCTATATGCAAATACTGTATGGATATCATTATGGATTGATGGGAGTGCCAGGCCCAAAGGGCACTGCAAACTCACAGAGAAATAAGGATACAGTTACAATATGTCAAAAATCCTTGATGGATGGGACCGCAAAGCCTGGAGGCCATGTGCTGCCACATACAAATACAGATAACATTATGGACTTATGTGAGCACAGGGCGAGAGGGTCCTACGCTCCCACAGGAGAATAAGGGGAATAATTACAATATTTCAAAATTTATGGATGATGGGAGAGCATGGAGCAGAGGGCCTTGTGCTCCCACATGCAAATACGGATACCATTATGGACTGATGGGAGCACCCTCCAGGCCCTGCACTCCCACAGGGAAATAAGGATACAATACAATATCTCAAAAATTATGGAATGATGAGAGTGGAGAGCCTAGAGGTTGCTGCGCCCCTACATGCAAACACTGTATGGATATTATGGATTGATGGGAGCACAGGACCCAGAGGGCACTGCACTGCCACAGTGAAATAAGGATACAGTTACAGTATGTAAAAAATCCTTGATAGATGTGACTGCAGGGCCTGGAGGCCCTGTGCTGCCACATGCAAATACAGATAACATTATGGACTGATGGGAGCACAGGGCAAGAGTGCCCTACACTCCCACAAGTAAATAAGGGTACAATTACAATATTTAAAAATTTATGAATGGATGGGAGCACAGGGCCCTCTGGTCCCTGTGCTCCCACATGCATTGTCACATTGTGGAATCATGTAATAGCCTGCTGGAGGGGGTGGTGGGAGCAAAGGCAGTGGGGGAATTCAAGTGGGCATGCGATGGGCACTGTGGGATACTCAAGCAGGCAGTTAAGAGGGGAGGGGAGGGGTTAGGATGCCAAAGGTAAACTTACTTGATGGATCATATAGTCCCCATCTGCTGACAACTTCTATATTTCTATGTTTCTATATTTTACCACATCCAGACCAGACCCAGCCAGAACCGCCACAGCTGGAGCATCCACAGCCAGTGTTGCCACAGACCCCAAAAACAACAGGTATAGTAGATCTCACCCTGGAGGGTATTGTGCAAGAATACTTAGAGCAGATTATTGGCTCCATGGGTGATAATAGCATTGGAGAATTGGAAAAAGTATTGGGGGAATTAAGAAAGGAAAATCGAGTGAGACGGGTGCCGATGCTGGGGTCTCGGGGGGGAAGGGGGGGTAGGCTCAGAGATAGTAACAGCAGGGGTTAGAATAGGTGACCATGTCTCATTTGCCACAAATGAAAAAATATGGAAGGGGGAGTTTGTGGACATATTTGCATTATTAGATAAAGAAACAGTGAAAAATACAAAGAAAAAGAAAGCTTTGGGTAAAAGGGACATAGCAGCAGCCCTGGTCCTACTGAGCAGGAAGGAAGGAGGACTTGGTTCAAGGGGGAAGAATGTAAGATGCATGGTCTGAGGGTTTACATACTACAGTGAGATCATACAGGAGAAGTGGCCAAAGCTGGCCATGCCTTCGCTGGCATATTCCCTGATTATTCATAGTGCATATAAGTGAGGGGGGGCAGCAATTGGCTACAATATGATGAGCAGTTTAGACAGAGGATGGCTTCATACGAGGTTGTAAGGTGGGACACTAGGCACTCAGACCTTTGGTTGGAAACCATGACAACCGAAGGGGGAGTAATAGCGACTGGGCCAGAAGTGAGACAGGTATACACAAGTGCTGCTTGTACTTTAACAGAGCACAATGCACCTGGCCAAACAACTGGTTTAAACATTCATATTCCAAGTGTTTGGGGTCACACCTGGCATCCTGATGCTGAATGGTGGGAGACAGGGAGCGGGGACTGGCACAGGTGGGCAGCCCTTTTGAGGCAACTTCTCAGGGATACAGAGAACACTTTGGGGATATGGGGGAGGGGTTCCAGAGGAAGGAGAGGTTTTGGACTGGAAGCAGGGAACACGTGAAGGATGGGACAGCTGTCTTAGGGAGAACCATTACCAGCTGGCTCAGTCACCCATAAAATTAGAGGTTTTGCAGGAATGGGTGAAGGATTACCTGGATAGGGAAGCAGGCAGAGCATTAGGAGAAAGTTTTACCAGGGGCTTTAATCTACATTTTAGGGTGGAGAGGAAAACCATGAAGGCCAAGAATTTGGGGTCAAAAAGAGTCAAGGAAGGGATACTGGCCCAAAAAATTCAGAGGGATATTGAGGCAGGACGGGTGGAAAGACCATTCATGGATTCACCATTGGACACTTTCTGAGTGGGTTTGGTTCCCAACAAACAACCTGGGGAATACAGGGTCATACCTGGAAGGGGGATCAGTGAATATCTATATAGGCAAAGAGGACAGCAGGGTAACTTACATGACACTGGAAAGTGTGGTACAGATAATACAGGCAGTAGAAGGGTCATGGCTAACAAAAACAGACATTGAAGTGGCTTTTTGGCTGCTACCAGTGCGGCTGGAGGACTGGGATTTATTGGGTTTTCAAGTAGCTGGGAAGTACTATTTCGACAAAGCTATGCCCATGGGTTGATCCATTGCATGCAACACTTTCAAGATGTTCAGCACTTCTCTTCATGGGTATTCAAGGAAAAATATGACCATCAATTGGTGGTCCACTACCTGGATCATTTTCTACTAGTGGGCAGGGGAAGCGAGGAGACATGGGCCAAGCTGAAGCAATTTTGGGACATGTGTGTGCAACTTGGTGTAACTTTAGCAGACGATAAGACTGGGGGCCCTAGCCAAAGATTAGAGTTCCTCAGGACTGAGATAGACTCTGAGGCAGGAGTATTCCAACTTCTGGCACACAAAATACAGAAACTAAGGGAATTACTGGGGGCAGTGAAAGGAAAGAGGTGGGTTCCTTTGACCCTAGAATAACAGCTGCTGGGGCATTTAAATTTTGCCTGTTGAGCAATAGCGCTGGGAGTAATATTATGGTCACTAGCCACAAGAGGGCACACCAGCCTCACCATTGGGTGGATATTTCATAGGGCATGAGAGAGGACCTGGTGATATGGGAGGATTTCTGGAAACATATAACAGAATGACATTTTGGCAGGATGAGTAGGTTTTTAATACAGATTTAGAACTATACACAGATGTGGCTTTAGGACATGGCATGGGAGGTTATTTTAATTAGAAGTGGTTTGCTGAACAGTGGCTGAGGGAATGGGCAAAAAGAGGATTGATCAAAGACATCACATTTTTAGAGATTTTCCCAATATGGGTAGCATCGGTGGTATGGGGAGAGAACTTATGGAACCAGAAGGTAACTTTCTGGTGTGACAATGGAGCAGTAGTGGATGCACTGAATAGATATGGGGTAGTGTCAGAAACAGTAATGAGGGTGATTAGACAGCTAGTGTTACTGGGGCTATGACTCAACATGTCTTTTAGGGTAAAACATACAAACAGAGTCCAGAACACTGTGTCCCATTTCCAGTTGGACAGGCCATTGTCCCAGGCACAGAACACAAGAAAACAGTGGTACCTCATCAGCTGTTGAAGGTTGGCTGAATGGAGCCTAGGTGCTCTTTCATAAATCATGGTCGGCCAGGACCCTAAGAATATATGAGGATTCAAGGACAATCTTCAAGAAGTTCAGATCTGAATGAGGCATGGAGGTAAGTGGAGAAGTCATGGAAGAGCATGTGGTGAAGTTCATAGTGAGTAAATGACAGGAAGGTGTGGCACATGTGACCATTAGGGTACTCTTATTGGCCATAGAACTAATGTGCCATCTAAAAGGTTGGGGAGGTCCAGGGAAAGATCATCTAGTGAGGAGAATGATGCAGGGTTGGTTAAGGCTTAAAGGAAAGGAGATTGATGAGAGAAGCCCCATTTCAGAAGCTTTATTGGAAAAACTGGTAGGGGGTTTGCACAGGGTATGTCACTTGGCATTCAAGGCATGCTTGTTTAAGGGTATATTTAAAACTATGTTCCATGGGACATGTAGGGTAAGGAAAGCTATGAGTCAGAAGGGAGCTGGGAGGAAGACGGGGTTTTGTGGGTGCAGACAAAATGGTGGAGGGAGAGTTTAGGACCGTGACTGCAGAAGTCCAAAATGGATCAGATCGAGAAAGGGACATAGGCAAGAGAATGAGGGTATATGCCCAGTGAGGGTCTTGCAAGGGTATGCAGCCATTAGGCATCCTACCTCAGGCAACTCCCCCCTCAATCTCCCCAAGGCCCGAAGTACCAGCCAAATCACCCCCTTCCACCACAAATGATGTCCCACTACCCCCTTTCTACTTTAGGGTTATTGGGCAAAACATCACTGCCAAACTCTTAAAGACCCTACCAGCAAGGGGATGCCCCAGCAGTGACAGACTCTACCCCACCTTTCTCAGAATTATCACCCCAGCCATCACTAAATCACTTACCTTCATTTTCAATCTTGCCCTCTCATCCTCCAATGTGCCTGACTCCTGGAAAGTCACACATCTGGTACCAATCTTTAAAGCAGGTGATCCCCTCTCTCTTGAAATTTATAGACCCATCTCCCTCCTCCCTCATCTAAGTAAACCACTGGAAAAAAATTGTACACCAACAGCTATCAAAATACCTTGATAAATATAACTTCCTTTGTCATCTGTAGCATAGTTTCCACAAATATCATAGCACTTCCTCTGCTCTGGCCCTTTTTTTTGACCACATCCTTAGGAATATGGATATGGGCAAGGCCACAGGTGTGGTGTTTGTGGACCTATCTAAGGCTTTTGACCTAGTTGCCCACCACCTTCTCCACTCCACCCTACTTCACTTTGGATGCTCCCAGAAACTGCTGCGTGGTTCTGTTAGCTACCTCTCCGGCAGATCTCAATCTGTCTTAATATTCAAAGACTCTTCCTCCACTCTGCCTATTTATACAGGGGCACCCCAGGGTTCTATACTTGGCCCACTACTCTTTTACTTGTTTGTCAATGATCTCCCAGCAGATTGCATCAACTGTAATGCCCTCCTTTATGCAGACAGCCTCGTCTTGTACCACAGCGACAAGTCACTCAAATCAATCTCAGCCACCCTCACACTAAATTATGCCTCCACATACCAATGGTTCCTCACCCAAAAACTCCTTGTTAATGTAAAAAAGATGAAAGCCATGCTCTTTGGCTCCAAACCATTCCTAGTCAAGGTAGCCAAATCTGCCTCCTCCCTCCTGGTAATCACCCCATTGGGCCCACCCCTGGAAAATGTTCTTACCTTCAAATATCTAGGCGTCACTCTCGACCCCTACTTTACTTTTGCTGAACATAAAAATAACACTGTGTGGAACATTCACCAAAAGTAAGGTGTTGCCTGTCACAAACACACTCCAGGGGTCAGGTCCTCTGCTCCCACAGTGCCCAACCTTGAAGTGCAATATGTGAACAGGAGACAAACAGGGAAACCCTCCTGTCTGTTTTGGGTCTGAGCAACTAACAGTCTCGAGTTCTGGGGTCAAATATGAACCCTTTTTAGCTAGTACTCCCAGGTAACAGGTCCAAATATCACACCCTCTTTGGGGAAGGCAGTGCAATACTTAACCCAGTAGGCACACTACCTTGTTCACAATCCCCTTCTGACTCAGTTGAGACCTAGGTATTTCCTTACTTTGCTGCATATGGTGACACACTATAATCAATTGAACAGTTATGTCAGAATTATCAACACTGTCCCAGCATTCACATTCAAAATGAAAAAAATGTCTCAGATGGGATTTTAAGGAAAACAAAGTTTACTAACATTAAAAATAGTAAATAAAATACAGAACATATAATATGAATGGTACAGTCAGAAAAATAAATTAACAATTATAAACAAACTGCCTTATACTGAGTAACTAATGCTACCCCAGTTTCAGTTGGTAAATAGTGGTGCTGAAATTTACCTAATTTTGGTAGAAATGTTTCTTAAGTCCAGAACACAAGTGTGTTAAGTCTTGCAAAGTTGGAACAAGAGTGTGTTCTTTCAGGAATCCAAAGTAGAAGATGATTCTGTCCTTTTAGCCAGATGATAATTAGTGGTGGGTGAAGTGGGCTCAATCCGCTCCGTGAAGTGATTCGTGGAGTAAGGGCAGATTCGTGGAGTGTTCCACAACGTGAAGTGAAGTACTTTGCATTATAATGAGTAACGGAAAGTCCATTAAAACAATGACTTCACATTACTCTGCCTTCCCAGACCACTACTCCACCAAATTTTAAGGTGAAGTGCACTGAAAGCAATGTACTTCGCCTCACTTTGCCTTGTTTTTAAGCTCCAAAGGCGAATTTTGCAGTGATTCAGGGGATGTCAGGTCACATGGGCTCTTTATTGCTCTGCACAGCCTCAGTTCGGGGTAGTGTGTAGGAAGCTGTAGGAGACAATGTGCTCTGAGAGCTGTCTGTGATTGAAACCTTCTAAAAGCTGTTAAAAAAACATTTTTGAGTTTTTTTTTGGCTCAAATTTTAGTTCATCGATTGTAGGAAACCCTCCTGTGCTCATATCATCGAGCATTTTTGTTTGTGTGTAGATTTTGAATGTTTTTGTACAACATTGAGTGTGTGTAGTAAAAGACAGTGAAAGTGTGCTTTGGGGCAGCGGCGTATCTGTGGTGTAGGTAGATTTCAGTTGGATAAATAGGGATTTCTTTGTTTTTTGGTTATATTTTTGTTACATAACTGACTGTGTTAATGTACACACAGTAATATTGTCAGTAATTGTTGAAATTTTCTTGCTGATTATGTGTTGTGTGGATCTGGTGCAGCAATTTATAATTTCAGGTTGTTTACAATACGTGGCATTTTACTGAACTTTTCAATTTGGTATGCATTACTCATTCACCATTGTAGACAAACTGTTCTGTGTGTGTATGAGTGTGTGTGCGGTGTTGCGTGACATCAAATAATATGCCTTTTATTTTGCCACAGTGTAATTGCAGGTGCAGCAGTGTGAACCTGCTATCCACTGCAGCTGCCTGATTTTGTACTGCGATCATGGTATCTGTTCTTTGTTTTGCTGCTTGTACTGCCATAAAAATCTGCAGTCAGTGCTCCCCCCCACTCCCACTGGCAAAAGGATTTTTTTATCAGATTGAATTGTTTGTGACCTCAGCACCACTAGTTACCGAAGGTGTTTTCACTTGTGAATTTGTGTGATCGTCTCTATCTGTTGCTGAAGCCACAGTTGTTTTTTGGCTTCACATCCAGCGTCCCCCCAATCAGAGAGCGAATGTACCAAAATCTAAATTTCTTTATAATATTGTTGTTGATCTCCTAAAATGCCAGCAAAGAGACATCCAAGCAAAGCTGATTCTTGCAATGGCACTGTTGCCAGTAAGGTAGTCTGTGGGCTTGGTCATACGCTGACACAGAAGTGCATTGCTGATGTGAGGAAAGTTATTTCTCCTGCAATGTTTTTTACAGTCCAATCAGTAGCTTCACTCGTAGTTGGAGGAGAGTATGTTTTCCCAGCCGGTGGTGTTAGTGCAGTTGCTGGAGGTGTAGTATGAGTATTGCTGCCTCAAGTTCGAATTCTGACCAGTGTACCGTATCCAAAAATATAGTGGAGTGTGAAGCAATGCAAGTGAGTGGCAGTGTAGATGATGTCATACTTCCCAGTAACATCCCAGTAACTGAACTTGAGGATTCTGATAATCATGTCAACGATAGCATACAATGTGATATTTCGACCACTGCGGCGGTTCATGTCACGCATTTTCCATGCAGTGATTCACAGTGTGGTGAAAAAATATCAGGTGATGGTGGTGTAGATGATGATGATGAATGTGATGATGATGATGATGATGTTGCTGTGGTTGCAACATGCAGTCCACATGCCAGCATCCAAGCAGAAGATGTGGAATCGGATGTGTGTGATGTTGATGAATATGATGATGATGATGTAATTGACCCCAGTTGGGAACCAGAGAAAAAGAAATTCAAGGTGGCTGTGTCTGAGTCTGTTTGCAGTAATCCCCCCATAAAAACTTGTAATTTACCAGTTTCAGCAGTTGATGATGTTGACCCAGTAATAATGGTAGGTAGTCATGGTGGTCAGCTGCAGTCCAGGTGTGCAGTGCCCAAAACATCACGTAGCCCTTCCCCCCACTTCAATGCTTAAAAGAACGGAGTTAAATAAGCAGCATCATGGACATGTTAAAAGTAGAGCATCACAATCCCTTGTTTGGGATTTTTTTTGTTCAAGATGCAAATGATGAGTCAGTTGCAATCTGCCAGGTTTGCCATATGCGTGTGAGCCAAGGTAAAAAGGGGACCAATCTGGGCACAGGAAGACAGCATATGCATCTTAAGAATAGGCACGTCACTGTGGACCCAGCACAAGATGGTAGCTAATACCACAGTGGGGCATTCACACTCGTCAGTGACCATAACAAGCATGTTATCCCCTTGCATGAGTGTTAAGTCCAGTAGGAAATTAAACGTGTGCAGTAGTGAGGTAATAAGAGCAGAGGATTAATACAGGCATGGTGAGGTGGAGGAGCATAATGACTTTGAAATGTTGTCCAGTGCTGGTGAGAGTAGCAGTTTTGGTGATGGTGAATGCAGTATGTCTAGTGCAAGTGGTACATCAACCCCGGTTGGCAAATCTGGTAAACTAACTGCATTTCTGGGTTTGTCATCATCACCTGTGCAACTGTCTTCATCAAGTGTCCACACTCCACCCCCTATCAATGCCATTCATCACAGAGCAGAACCATTTGTCATCACACCCTGTGTAAAACATTTGTCAGCCTACGTTACAGAGTGTTTTTGTCCATAAGCTGAAGTACCCCCCCAATCATACAGTGTCACATGAACTTAATGCTGCTGTAGCTGAAATGCTGCCAATTGATCATTTGCTCTTCTCTTTTGTGGAGAATTCTGGGTTCCGGCGGTTTGCTGCACGTGCCTGTCCAAAATGGAAAGTCCAATCCAGGACATACTTTTCGACCCGTGCCGCTCCAGAGTTGTTACATACTGTGTCTGACTCAGTAAGACATGCCCTTTAACATTCCTCCTCTCCATTCATCCATTTAAGTATGGATATGTGGACAAGTGGTAAAACAGAGGGGAGTTCATATTTGTGCATAACTGCACACTGGATGCAGGTGCCGGGGGTTGTTTGTGATGTTGGTAGTGTGAATAATCAGTGCAGTAAGGTGGATTGTCATGGTAGCAATCTTCCAGGAATTAGGCAGCATGCAATGATTGCTACGCTCAATGTGACCCGTTCACAAACTGGTGAAAACATGTTGGATGTGGTACTGACTGAAATTGACAAGTGGTTGAACCCCCTGTCCCTGAGAGCTGGGTTCATAGCAAGTGACAATGGGTCAAATGTGATGAAATGCATCATGAATGGTGATTTTTTTCATGTTCCATGTATGGCCCATTGTTTAAATCTTGTGGTGCAGGAGTTTCTGCAGCACCCTGATCTACAGGAAATGCTGACCATTGCAAGCCGTATCTGCTCTCACTTTTCATGATCTGGAAAGGCCCGTGACCAACTGCGGCAGTTGCAGATGCAAAACAGCCCGCCTCAGCACCACTTGAAGCTGGAAGTTGTCACCCAATGGAACTCCACTTTATACATGCCAGAGAGGTTGTATGAACAACACAAAGCCATCTCAGAATATCTTGTGATGCACACTAGCAGTGACAGTTCCGGGGCCTTTATGTCTATGACGACTGAACAGTGGCGCCTCATGGACTCTGTAATAACAATTTTGACGCCTTTTGAACATGCCACACAGGCAGTGAGTGGCGAGTTTGCTTCCATTAGCCAATCACTTCCACTGCTGCAGGTGCTGAGGCAGACACTGGTGAATGTACAGCATGGCCTTGATGTTGCCAGAGACAGTGCTAGCTGTATGTTGCTGCAACACATGCTGACAGTATTTGACCAGAATCGTCACATTTTGTGCATTCAGCGTAGTGACAACTTTGCCATAGCAACAATGCTGGACCCACTATACAAACATGGAATTGCATCAGTACTAGAAGGAGGGCCTGAACAGGTAAAAAATATCAGTGGTCAACTGGTGTGCTTGGTTCATGGGCACAGGAGTCACGTGCCAACTGTCAGAAAACCTCAGCAGCATAATCCAGCTGAAGGTGTACCTGGAGGACCATCAAGCATATCCTGCAAGGGGACAGGGACTGCAGTTCCAGGTGGTCTGTCATCCAAAGTGGCTGGCGTCAACCCACTTTGGGAGGCTTTGTCCCAAGTGGAGATTTGTGAAATAAATGATTCTGGAGAACAGGATGATGCATCAACCACTGGATTTATTGTGGGACAGAGAATGATTGAGTCATATTTGTCTGAAAATAGGCATCTGACAATAACTGATGATCCTCTTTTGCACTGGAGTGGAAAGGTCAGTGAATGGCCAGAGCTGACTACAGTGGCACTGGAGTACCTCACACGCTCACCCTCCAGTGTAAGTGTCGAGAGGGTATTCAGCTCAACAGGTGCAATAGTCAGTGATCGTCGGACAAACCTGCCTCCTGCAAATGTTAGTTTGCTAACATTCATTAAAATGAATGAGAGGCACGTACCAGCACAGATTGCAACCTCAGTATTCGTACTCCGGCCTAGTCATGGTAGTTTTGGTGATGTGGAAATGGACCATCCTGGTGGCACTGGCAGTGGCAGCATGAAACGGCCCACCACTGACGTAGATGATGACACAATGGAGAAAGAATTTCCCAGTGGTCAGACTTCAGACATAGGTGACTGTGAGGGCAGCTTTCTTTATGAGGATGATGATATGGTTAAGGTTGGCAGGTTTTAACTGAAGTTGTTAAAAGGTGGTGTGCCTCCCCAGATCACCACCACCACCAGGACTGATGTTAGCCACTGCCACCACTAAGCATGAGTCTGTCGGCCCCCCAGACCACCACCACCACTGGGACTGACGTTAGCCACTGCCACCACTGAGCATGAGTCTGTCTGACCCCCCCGGACCACCACCACCACCGGGACTGATGTTAGCCACTGCCACCACTGAGCATGAGCCTGTCTGTCCCCGGACCACCACCACCACTGGGACTGATGTTAGCCACTGCCACCACTGAGCATGAGTCTGTCTGACCCCCGGACCACCACCACCACCGGGACTGATGTTAGCCACTGCCACCACTGAGCATGAGTCTGTCTGCCCCCCAGACCACCACTACCACCACCGGGACTGATGTTAGCCACTGCCACCACCACCAGATGCAGGAAAATATAACAGAGAATGTTAACATGTGCCGCAGTTACTGTATCACCACCAGCACCCACCACCAGTGTTATTCAGACACTATTTCCCCATTAGATTTACATTTACCATGTCAAGGCAGAGGGAGTCGAACAGGAGACCACATCCATCAGCCACAGGCACAAGGCTACTTAATATTTAAACTATAAAGTGAGTATGTGTACTAATGTTTGTTATGCTATTTAACTTCATTTAGTTGTATGTTTTGTTTTCTGTAGCCTTTCAGAGCCGCAATGGTCAAACACATACTGTACACGTATTTTTTTTTTTTTACAAGCTAACAAAAAAACTCTCCTTCGCTGAAAGTCGGTAGGAATGGTACTGCATCTGTACCATACAGATGAACATATGGAATATCCATTTGAGATCTCTTCTGGTAAGTATCAAGGTTTTATTTCATCCTTTCAATTTTTTTGGAAAGACTGCAGCAAATGCGACTGAGTACGATTTATAAACTAGGTGACATGTGTACGTCACCAAAACTATTTCTATCAGATATCATTCATGCACTGTATTCTGAACTTGCAGCTGTGCAGCTCTGACCATGACAGTGTTGAAAAAGTTGCACACAGGTTGTGTTACTTGACAAGATGTGGTTTTGAAATGTAACTTGACTTGAGATTGAGAACCAGAGACAAATTATAATCAAGTAGTAAGAAGTCATTCATTTCTTTTTTAAGGAAACTACCAGATGCTTTGTTGTTGTGTCAAAGTGGCCTTATCCAAAGAAGTTCTTCAACATCAGGCCCCCCCTCCCGGGCTGGGGCACACATGCAAGACATTTCATTCGATGACCATGACCATCATTAACAACCATACTCGAGAAGGATGCAGATGAAAACTGTGAAGAAGTAACCAAATAAGAAACCATTAGAGACAAACATACAAATATGCTTCCCCCTACCCCCAAAAAAAATACTTACCTTCATTTGCTTGAGAGTTATCCATTTCAAATTTCTCTCAAAAAGTTCTCATCGAGCACTGGAATGTGCACACCAACAGTATCTGTGATCTGCGATACAAAACAATACAATGAGTACATGTCCATGTCAGCCCCCTCACTTGCAAAATTTACAAATATTTATCTATATATATATCAACTCACCAAGTCTATTATTGTACAGACAAAGGGCACCCTTCCATCAAGTTGAGATGATCACATCACATTTGCTGGAATCGCAGCACACATTGGACCAGCAACAGTTCGCTCACGGTCATCATTTTATTCTGGGGGACTTTGTATGTGCTGAAACACTCCCATTTCACTTTGTTACCACTTGTCAATTTTCTGGACACAAGGCAGATGCATTTTGGGCATGCAGAAAAAATCTGGGGACTCTGTGCCACCACTGTGCGCATGACTGAGTGAGCCATTAATTCTATTTGTATGTGCTGTAAAGCTCCCATTTCACTTTGTTACCACTTGTCAATTTTCTGGACTCAAGGCAGATGCATTTTGTGTGTTGTGTGATTGTGAGCTCATGATGTCATACTGACATTATCAATTAAAGCAGCATTGCAAGAATGTGGTGACAATTTTCATCTGTACTTTTTTATGCTATTTTACATCGCCAGCCACTAGTTACCTCCGACTCTGAGTCATGACTTGAATGATACATTTATTTTCACAGTTTCTGTCTGCTTTACTACTTTTTGTCATTTTTGAAAAAAAAATGAGCACACCTTTCAATATTTTTATGACCAGGTTAGTATTTATTTGCAGCTGCTTTTCAATAAATATTACTCTGTGGGGTCATAAAACACTGCCTGCTGCATAACTGTTAATTTACAACAGAAGTGATATATGACAACTAACTGATGTGATGGAGAAAAGCAGTGAAAAATGTTGACAAAGACCTGGTCAGCACCATATTTGTTCATATTTGCTCCTTTCATTATTTCAGACATGAAAAAAAGTAGTACAGCAGACTCAAATACTGGAAATTATAGTATCATATACAAGTCAGGATGTAAATAAAGTAAGTGTCAATGTAACATAGCATTAAAAAATATAGGTCAGAGTTCTCAACAGATTGTTGCACTGCTGTTTTACAGAGATTCACCACGTTACATAGTTATGGTGTTGCACCTAATACGTGGGTGCCTTACTTCAGGGGAATCTTTCTTGCTCCACATGTCCTTACATAGTGCAATACATTTCTGTGAAACCCGCCCATAATTTCATTAAAGTGTGTCATGTCACGGAGGAATTCCCATTCAGAAAAGCCACCCAAATTCTGCCCCCCTTTCTCAGCAGCGTTAGGACATGGCGCCAGGAGAACACGGTGGGTGCTTCATTATAGTGAATGTCCGATTGTCCAGTTCTTTTCGAATGTTTCTTTTATGTTATAATGGTCAGTTTGTGGTGAATCGTGTGGGCACATTTCCAGTAACAAGAGCCTTGTTAGTGGAAACGTGCCCACATTTCACCACAAACTGAACATTATAACATAAAGAAACATTTGGAAAGCTGCCAGACATTCACTATAATGGAGCATGCACCCGCTTTCCCCCTGGCATCACGTCTTAATGTTGTTGAGAAAAGGGGGTAGAATATGTGTGGCTTTTCTGAATGGGAATTCCTCTGTAATGTGACACACTTTAATGAAACTATGGGCGGTTTTCACAGAAATGTATTGCACTATGTAAGGACAGGTGGAGCAAGAAAGATTCCTCTGAAGTAAGGCACCCATATATTGGGTGCAATGCTGTAAGTTGGTAAATCTTTTTTCTATGTCTATTTCACAAACAAAATAGTTATAGAGCCTCAGTAATGTTTACTTTGTGTCGGGACTCATGAATTGGACTTTAAGTGTTTCACAAACAGCATGAAGACTGAGCAATGCGAGTATGTTGTGCTAAACTGCATGTGTACCATCAGTGTTCTTTCCTGTGTGTCCATACATTGTCCAGCTTCATGAAAACATATGTATGGTAAGACTTGTTGCAGTATCAAGAATAAAGATAACAAAGAATACCTGATGTATATTTTATTGGTACCATCAGCACCAGCGGAGTAAGTGATATGATATTTTTTCAGTGGTATTGGGTCACTGTGCACCTCAGTCACTCGCAGTGCACACATGACTTTGCAGAGATCATAGCACAAAAAACACATGTTCTCCTAAAAGTTATGTGTGCAGTATGTGACTAAGGTGCACTCTGGACAGACACCTCTGAAAAAGTATTGTATCACTTAATCCACTGATGATGGTGACAATAAAATACACGTTGTTCTGCTTGCTATTCTTTATACCATAAACACTACTACAAGTCAGCAACAGCAATATATGTTTGCAACACACTGCACAATGTCTGATGTCACATACACACACACAGGAAACAACACTGACTGCACACATGCAATTTAACACATCATACTTGCACTGCTCACAACAGCTTCTCCACAAGCACTCCACAACAGAAAGTCAACATTACTGAGGCACTGCAACAACAGACAGGCAAATGTCTATTATTAAACAACAACAACAAAAATAAAACACACAAAAAAAACAGTACAGCACAGTAGTGGGGGGTCCAGAAAAAAACCTTAATGGGGGATTCCATGGTGTTCGATTAGAAGGTGGAGCATTGTCAGTATTTGCAGCTGCTGTTACTGGATTTGATCCACCTGCTGCTGCACAACACCCACCCTCTTGTTGCTTTCCTTGAGGGCCTCCCACACCAGTGCAATGTTGATCTGTGTTGTAGGCACTGTGGCGGGGTCCACTGCAGCAGGAAAGCCAGGTGGTGGTGCTGGTGGTTGTAGTGACAGTGGTGGTGGTGGAACAGCTGCTGCAGTTTCTCTCCTCCTGCTGTGGCAGCAAGGCACAAGTTCACCCCCAGCAAACTCTGCCAATGCCACTGAAGGACCAGCAGGTGGATGCCTGGCTCATTCTGTGGCAGCCTGCCACTCCACCTTGTTGTGGTTTGCCATGTGCGTGCACTGGCCACCGGTCCCCAAATGTGTCCCCCGGGGGCCACGATGCACCAGCACACCTCACAGATGGCAAACCACAATGGTGCTGTCTCCCCCCACACAGTTAAAAAACTGCCACACTGGGAAGCTGTGGGGGACCAGAAATACTGCTGGAACCACCTTCATTTACCTGGGGCTCCACCTGCAGCTGTGGAGGTGGTGGAGAGGGTGCTGCTGGAGCCCCTGCAGCTGCTACTGGTGGTGGTGGTAGTGGCAGACTAGGTGGATGCGCAACCACCAGTGGCACAGGTGCTGCTGCTTCCACGGGGGAGACGCAACACCCAAGAGTTGGGAGCACTCCAATAACACCCAACTGCCCCCACATGTGCGCACTCCTCTCCTCTACCAAAGCCCACTTGCCACAGACTCTCTTCGTCCCGGGTCCATTGCACACAAGTCCTCAACTATGACCGATGCCTCAATACTCCTACCTTCGCCCACACTCACAGTCTCACACTCAGACATGCAAACACACAGTCACACACATACACAAAACAAAACTTAGAAACAAAATTCTGTAGCAAACAAAATTATGAAAAACACAGTACAAAAAAAATCAAGATGTTGCTTTTAAAAAAGCTGTTTTTTGTGCTCAAAATCACAATGATGCAACTAGAAAACAAACTCTCTACACCAAAAAGGCTTCCTCCTTCTACAACTACAAAGGAGAAAGTGAAAGTAACTGCTTTTCTGTCTCACTTCCTTCCTGCCTGGCTAATGCATGTGACTTACAGTACTGTAAGCCATGTGATGTTTGGGGGGCTGCCTATATTGTTGTCAACTTCACCTTACTTCATGTTAAGGGTGAATGACAACACGAAGTCATATTGAGAAGGTGAAGTAAGCACTTTACAGTGGTCACGTCGCGTAGCGTTCCTCCAACGCGAAGTGGCCACTTCACATCCACTTCACCGGCGGATTTAAAATTTGCTGCATCTCTACTGATAATATCAAAAGTTACAGTCTCAACCTCCCTGTGATGTCACAGCACATGAGATCACTCTTAGTCCCGTAATTAATTTGTAACATGATCAATACATACCCAAGTGCTTCAGCTGACTGCCTGTTAAAAAAACTGCAAATATAGCAATATCTTAATTATAAACAAGACAGTCTATTTCCTTTTCAGAGCAAACATTTATAATAGCATTCCCCCTTTGATGTTTCAGAGAAACATCCTGCAAAGCACCTCTCTCTTAACTGTGAGAATTTTCACAGGTATCTGTCAGAGTTGGCTTACCTCCTGATGTCATAAAAATGCAATCTTTTATGGCCAGTTTCCTAGGTTAAAGCAGTGGCTATTTTGCAAACTGTTATAGTAGCTAACACAGACTTTGACAGGTAGGTGTCAAAAGGAAGCTCTTAATTACTGTAGTTTATCCACTGGGTCAGTGAGAGGGCAGACCCTTCTTTCCTTACTTTTAAAATCCCATGTTCCATGAGGCTTTGCTGCTTGGCCTGTTCCCTAAGCAGAAGTTTAAAACATATATTTATATCAAAATTAGATGCACATAACTAGTAGGTGGTTATCATGTTACACTCCTCCCTCCTAGACTGAACTTGGTGAAATCAATTCCTAGGCATGGGATGAGTTCTTTAAATTCAGTTCACTGCTCTAACTGTCAGGATAACCCATCTGTGTTTGCATTTGCTGCCCCTGCCCTGGAAGTGACAGTCATGTCATAACCCTGCAAGGCAAGGCTCCATCTTAAAAGCATACCGTTTATTTTACCCATTTGTGCCAGCCAAACCAGGGGGTTATTATCTGCTTGTACCTCAAAGTGCCTCCCGTATAGGTATGGCTCTAATTTCTTTAGTGCCCACACCATTGCAAGGCATTTTTTCTCCACTGTAGAATAAGCCTGCTCCCTGGGAAGCAATTTCATACTGAGGTACACTATTGGGTGATCTTTCCCTTGGTTAGAAGTCTGGCTAAGTACTGCCCCAATACTCACATCTGAGGCATCTGTTTGTACTACAAATGGTTTACTGTAGTCTGGACTGGCTAATACAGGAGCACCACACTGTGCCTCCTTTAGCCATGGAAAGGCTCATTCACAGGCAGGTTCCAATTTTAGCTTTTTAGGTATTCTTTTCTTTAGTAGGCCAGATAGGGCAGCTGCCAGGGCACTGTAGTTTGATACAAATTTTCTATAGTACCCTGCAGTCCCTAGAAAACTCCAAACCTGCTTCTGTGTTTCAGGTCTGGCCCACACCTCTATTGCCTCAATCTTTGCTTAATTAGGAAAGAGCTGTCCCCGCCCTACTGCATACCCTAGGTATGCCACCTCAGCCATGGCCACCTGGCACTTTTCAGCTATTACAGTGACCCTGGCCCTCTGTATCCTGCCCAACACTCCCATAAGTTGGGACAGGTGTTCCTTCCAGCTGGCACTGAAGATGATAATATCGTCCAGGTATACCTTGGCTCACCAACCTTTGTGGAAGGTGGCAGGGGCATTCTTCATTCTGAAAGGCATTACCTTAAACTCAAATAACCCTATTAGAGTGATAAAGGTTGACCTCTACCTAGCTCTGGCAGTTAATTCCACCTGCCAATACACTTTCGTCAGGTCCATAGTGGTAAGGAATGGCACTCCTCCCAACTTGTCCAGTAGTTCTTCCATCCGTGACATTGGGTGGGCATCTGACTTCATGACTGCATTGAGTCCACAGTAGTCCAAACAAAAATGAGTAGAGCCATCTGACTTGGGAACAAGGACTATGGGTGAGGCCCAGGGGCTGTTGGATTTCTGGCTAACCCTTATTTCTTTGTTTGTTTTTTTACCAGGAGTTACACTCTTAGATGAAAGCTTGTTTACAGGTACAACCTGGGAGCACAAGGAAGTTAAGTGACTTGCTCAGGGTCACACAGTATGCAAGTGGGGGCTGTGGGATTCAAACCCAGGTCTCCTGGTGTGCAGCTCAGAGCCTTAAACCACTGCACTATACTGCCTCCTAATGCCCTTAAATCCAACATTTTCTTCACCTCCCTTCTAATGTCCTTTTGAATGGCCTCTGACACCCGATATGCTGTCTGCCACATGGCCGTTTGCGTCCGCATCTGGTGGCTCCCACTACCAGGTCATTTTGATTATGCCTTGGGCTGCCTAGTGGACAATGCACTCAGGAGCAAACAGCTGTCACCCTATGCTTCACTTTTAACAGATAGGGTGGCTTCTAGGAGCCTCAGGGCCTCCTCTGTTCCACCACTTATAGTCCCATGTACTACCACTGCTATGAGAAGTAAGGCCTTTTCTGTCTCTACTCCATACCCTATGGAACAGGTTACCATCATCTGTTCACTTGTCCTCCTCCCACCTCTTTTTTAAATCTAACCTAAGATCCTGGCTCATGACTGAATCCACTTGCAACTGTTTCCCTGCACAGTCATAAGGTCAAATATGTCCCTGCCTTGCTTATCTCTGCTCTTCTGTGTATCCTTGCTCCCTAGTACTGCTGCTTCCTTGTCCTGCCCTGCTCCCTTATTAGTTCCTGATGCACTCTCTCTCTCTGACTCTGTCTCTCGACCTCTGTTAGGCATGTTTGCTTGAGTGAGTTGTATTTTTTTGCTACATTTAGCATGTATCTACTAGTGGTTATTTATGTAATGACCTTGAATCATCCTGTTTAGCTCATGTATTCACCTTGTACTGCTTGATAGTTGCTTTGTATCTTTATTAGCTTAACTACATTGTATCTGTGATGTGATCATATATTTGTATTCTTTGTATTCTCAGCATTCTCTGTATTTTACTACTTCTGTAGAATGCTTGCTCCCACCTGTGTAACACAGGTCATGACTGAAATCAGTCCTTTGGATCAGCACACTCACCCAGTTACCAAAGACATAAAATAAATAAAGAAAGAAAGAAATAAATGAAGACCAAGTGTTTATTCATGGAGACGGAGCCCTGATGACTGGGGCACAGATGATGGCAGTATTAAAGAAAGGCTTGGAATCTTTGGATGAGGATGGAAAGAGGTACTCATCCCATTCATTTAGGATTGGGGCTGCATCAGAGGCAGCAGCAAAAAGCAGGTCCAAGGACATGGTTAAAAAACTGGGAAGATGGTCCTCTGACTGTAATAAGAAAGATGTGAGAGAATTGACCTGGCAGTATAACCTAGAGGTTAGAGTAACAAGCTAAGTATGAGCTTGGTACATCCAGAAGACCTGGGTTTGATTCTCACAACCTCCACTTGCATACTGCGTGACTCTGAGCAAGTGACTTAACCCCCCAGTGCTCCCAGGTCACCCCTGAAAACAGGCACTTGTGCCTAGTGGTCCTTTCCTGGTTACCAAAGACTAAAAAAAAATGTTGTATCTGCTTTATTTCAGGTGAAAAGCCAGGGTCCTGAGATAGTATAGAGTCAGAAAAGGAGGGGGGGGTGGAGACTGCATATGAGTTTTATAATAGCTGTTTTTGTTCTTCCATGGATCCCACAGATCACTCAGAATGATGTGAGGTATGGATTTGTGGCCATTTGTTCATGTACTGAGCAGAGCATAGAGCAGCAGGCCAAGCTGGGGGAGTCAGCTATATGAAGACTGGCACACCATCAGGTTACACAGGAAGGGGATCAGAGGGATGAGATGGTTGCAACTGTTGCTGCTGTTGGAAGTACTGAGGATAACACTGCCGGAGCAGCAATTGTTAATTTTACATTTTGGGAGAAATGATCTGGGCTCCCAGCCATGGCTGGACATTTTGTGGCAAATCAAAGGAGAGGTTGCCAGGCTAAAAGAATGGTGGCCCAGAGTGGTGGTGGCATGGTCAGACATGCTGCCCAGATGGCTGTGGAGTCAGCCAAGGGACCACAAAGTGTTAGATGATGCACGGAAGCAAATGAACAAGTGGGTGGGGGCATACATAAAATCTATTGGGAGATATTAATAAAGCATTAGAGCATCTTACTGCCAAGTCTGGTACTCATTCCACTCCCTCAATGTGGGAAACACCCATCTATACAGTACATCCTTGCCTTCAGCTAGACATGGCTGTAAGATATTAAGCATGTCAGCTTTATTTATAATTGAGTTTCTCCTATGTGAAGTAAATAACACAAGCTAACATTTTTAGGAAAGTATCTGTCATGGATAGTCTATGCATAATGATTTATGAAGCTGGAATGTAGCTACAGAACCACTAGACACCAGGGATTTAAATATTTATTTTTTACATTGGAGCTGGTGATCAATGGGGGGCACTTGACACCAGGGATTTTATATATTTGTGTTTACATTAGGGCGGTGATCGGTGGGGGACCACTAGAAACCAAAGAGTTTATATGTATTATTTAAATTGGGGCCAGAGATTGGTGGGGGGGGGAGGACACTAGACACCAGGAATTTATTAAATATTTTTTTACACTGGGTCCGGTGATTGGTGGTGGTGGGAGGTACTACTAGTACAGTAGTTTTTGCCACAAAATGTAGAATTTCGCTGGTGAAATTTAACACTTCATGGTCGATCTGAACTTCATGAATTGCCGAACTGAGCGCAATTCACAAAAAATATTTCACAGAGTGTATTTTGCCGACTTTGCACATCTCTATGATTGACCCTTAAGCCGTTATATTCAGAGAAACAGTTTAACAAAACTAAAAGAGGTTCTAATGATAGCTCTAGGTCAGACAGGAGAATCAGTAAATCATCTGCATTCATTAATGTGAAATATTGCTTTACCTTAATTTGTAGGTCTTATATTCCTTCATGCTGTCTGGTAGCTCCTGCTAAGGGTTGTACTGCCAATTCAAAGAATAGAGGAGATAGTGGGTACCGTTGCCTCATTCCTTTCCCTAGAGAAAAGTGGTCAGAAATTACCGAGTTGGTAGACACCCGTGCAACAGGGGAGGAGTAGATGCCACATACCCAAGACTGAAATCTGTCCCCAAATCCAATGTGTTTTAGCAATAAGTCCCATTTGATCGAATCAAAGGCTGTCTCAAAGTCCACTGCTATGGCAACTGCTGTAGAAGCAAGGACTTTTGCTGCATGCATAAGGTTAATTAGTGACCTGATGTGGTCAGCACTATATCTGCCTTGTATGAAACCTACCAGAGATGGGTGTGTCAGGGATGGAAGGGGGGAGCAGCCTTGAGGCAAAGGCCTTAGCATAAACTTTGCTATTTACATTTATGAGGGATACTGGCCTATAGCTAACTGCTAGCATGGGATCTTTGACTTTTTTTGGCAAGACTGTTATCACAGCCTCCCTGAGCGTGGGTGAAAGGGTACAAATCTTCTCGGCCTCTGTATGAACTTACCATAGAATTGGGGTTACCTGTGTGGCCGGTGCTTGAAGAAACCCCACAGGGAAGCCATCACCTACTGGAGATTTACATGTTTGCAGAGAGATCAGAGCTTTGCTAATTTCATCCATTGTAAATGGGGCATCTAATAGCTGCCTCTCCTCTGCAGTCAGTTTAGGTACTCCCTGATGGGGTGGGGGGCACTAGACACTGGGGATTGAATTTAAACAAATGCATATATTTTTTAACTTTGTGGCCAACTGGCCAGTGATCTGCGAGGGTGTGTAGGGGCCGGGGTGATTTTCATTATTTCAACTGTGGCCTGTAATCGGCAGGGGGATGAAAGTCAGCAACATGAGAACCACTGCCAAGAAGTGACACCTAATGCGGCAAGTAATGTCATGTAGTTGCTCATCCTGTATATGTCACTGAGCTACACAGGGGTGATTCAGACAATGGTGATGTTAATTCTGAGTCAGAGCCAGATCATGGTGGTTGTCACAGTCAGTGCCCCCTAGGCAATCGTGGTGACAGAAGGAGATAAGTTAAACATTCTCCACCTCCATCGCATAAAAGAAATAGGCCAACTTCTGTGGATGTGGCAGAATCAGCTGACACAGTACTCCTATTACCAATATGTGTGCCAAGGCAGAGTAGCAGCACCAGTTCCTTGGCCAATCCCTTTCCAAAACCAAACAATAAATTATAGCTCAGTCATTTGATCACAAGACTATATTTGACCACAAGCATCCAGCCACATCTCAAATTATACGGCTTATTGGTGAGATGATAGGGACAGGTCTACAGCCGTTTTCCATTGGGTTCTATGTGATAATGGCGATTGCACAAAGACAGTCACCGTTACAGCGAATGTACAGCAGCAAAAATCAATTTCGCTGATGTACACCCCGGAGCACAGCAAAAGGGCACCATGGAACTTACATTTTTAATGTTTATGTGGGGGGCAATGCCCCCCGCACCCCCCTACTAAAGCATTCTCAACTTCTGCAGGGTGCATGTGGGGGTGAGGCACAAATAAAAAAAAAAAAAAAATTCTGGCTGAGTGCAACAGAATGTATGCGTGCCTGGACCTGAACCCAGCACCCTTGCAGCTGAAGCTTGCAACCCACCCACCACACCATGGAGCAGCTTGACAGCCTGTCACCGCAACACACCACACAAACCCTCCCTCTCCTTCTGCTGTGCTCACTCCCTCACCACCACGTGCATGTGTATATATAGTGAAAGGATGTCGCTATATCTGGAATTGCCCAGCCCATCCAGTAGCCCTGTGATAAGGTGTTGCTATTGAGTCACCCTTTTTGGTGTGCGCTCAATAGCGAGTGCCCTTATCACAGGATACCTTCCATTGTGGAAAGTATTGGATTCTGAATGCTGCTTAAATTTTTACAGGTCAGAGCTGAAACACCATCCAGGTTTACATTTATCCACAGAGTAATTCCAGAGAATACCAAGTAGTCAAAACCTGCATTTGTACAGGTACTTAAAGAGGCAAAGGATCGGATTATACCCTTCACTCCAGATAGCAGGACAAGTACATCAAAAGTGAAGTACAGGGGAATGGCATTGCTTAGTGCCAGTGTTACAAATGCTGACCACAGTGCAGTCAATATACATAACACCATAGAAAAACTGTGGGAGGAAAGGATTCTTGAAAATGGATTATGAGTAGGAATGGAAGTGACAAATAGTGTGTCTTACATGATAAAAGCTTTCAGTAAGAGTGACAGAGAAAGAGTCAAAAGTTGTTGACTAAGCCTTAGAAATGAGCACAAGTATCAGCAATGCTACTGCAAGAGCATATAGAATAACCATCCAATTCCGGGTCACATGATGCGCTCAGAGAGAGTGGTCAGTTTTTCCTGAGTTCAGTGAACCTGACTGAAAAAAAAAACATGACAAACAGTACAAATTGGCTAACTTCATTCACAAAACTGAATGTTTCATTTGAGACAGTGATAACGGAACAAATTTTAGTGAAACATTCAATAATGAGCATCCTGGATCAGCAGCAAATAGAGACAAACTTCACAGCAGCACCTCTGCCAGCACAGGAGGCTAAATTCCCAAAGCAGGATGTATCCAGAGACTTGCCGTGGGACACAGGGGTCTCCAACTCTCTGGCAGATTAACTAGAGCACTTCTTCAATGAGTTTGCAACTGTCCAAATCACTATTTGAGACCTTGCAATGGTTATAAAAATAATGAAGCCGATGCTGAAGTCCCTGGCCACCAGAGTATCCGATGTGGAGCCAGGGTCAGTTCAGTGGAGGATTGGTAGGCAAAAGATGAGCGGGAGCACACCAGCCTGAGACAAAAACTAAACAAGCTAGAAGATTGCATTGAGGACCAAGAGGGACACTATAGGCAAAACAACATTGTCCTGGTAGGCATACCAAAAAATGCAGAAGGCAATAACCTGCTAGCTTTTGTGCAGAAACTTTTAGTGGGAGTGGCAGAAGCACCCGCTCATGGTTTGACTTACAGCTTAAAATTGGCGCATCACTCCTTTTTGGCACAATGCCAACATCAGGACACCTCCAGATCCAGAGTGATTATTCTCCATTGGACAGGTCTATAGGACAAATCACACATCCTAAATAAAGCTTGGAAGAAAGGCACACTTTTTTATATATATATATTTTACCCCTCTTTCTTGTTCCCCTCGTCTTCCGTCACTGGTCTGCCCTGGTCATGATGCCCTGCAGCTTCCACCACCTAATCAGCCACTCTTTCTCCCTGGTCACTCCTGGCTTACCCACTAGGAGGCGGGGCATGGTGCCACCACCAGAATCGGTGCCGTGGAATGTAACTGGTTGGGGAGTTCTTGACCAGGCGGCTAATCAAAGCCGGGAGCAGGGAGTCATGGAGATGTCTGATGAGGAGGGATTTTTGTTCCCCTTATTGGTTGGGGCAGAGACGTGCAATGACGCCAGCATCTGTCCTGCCCAGCTCCTCCCCTCCTCAACCATGTGTTGGTGCTCAGAGTGATACTGTACACCCAGTTTCCGCTAGTTGTCACTCTCGCACCAAACACAAAGACCCACCCACCCCCCAGAGAAGCAGAGCAGTCCATAGGATGCTCCATCCTTCTCCCCAGTTGGCCTCCAGTGACCCAGGGTTGTTCCCAAACCCGGTCACCGGCATCGCAAGCGGAACCCCAACTGCTGCACCAACGGGCTGGCCAGAAAGGCACACTTTTATGGAGTGGGAAGAGGTTTCACATTTTCAGTTATGAGACCTCAACTGTAAGGGACAGACATTGAGCATACCAAATTAGTATGACAACCCTGCATTAAACCAGCATTCAGTTCTGAATGTTAAACCCCACCCACCTAGTCATCACCACTGAAAAGGGCACCACTGAATTTACGAATACAGAAATGGCATGACAGGAGTTATATAAACTTTTTCCACGCTTTTTCAACAACCAGCAGCCACAATGAAAAGGTCACCCACTGCAAAACAAACCCCCTAAGAGCACCAATGACTTCAGTACAGAGTGCAGGGTGCGATTCTGTCACCCATGGCATGATCTAATACTAACTTCACAATATGCTGCACAATTAAGTCACCCTCGTGGTCTGGGAATGCTTCTAATAACTCCTCATTGCTTTACTCCCATCCCCCTTAGCCGTGGGATACATACAAGAAAGATTGCAATATATCTGCTAAGAGCTACCAACAAGAGACTATGCATGACCATGCTTGAACAAAGGGAAGAAGAAGAATAATCACAACATGCCTGCTTAAACATGACTTCTTCTTTGTTTACCCTTCTTCCTCCTGAGCTGAATTCTCCTGCTAGTGAAGTTGTCATATATCACTGAGGCGATCATTTAAAATCCCTACCTTCCTCCACTCAGCACTCCTGTGTTCACAGACAGCTACATTCTGCATTTCCTGCTGTGACCAAGCTGAGCTCCAGCAAACAGCTGGTCACAGTCATGCAACTGCCTACCCTTCAAAATTGATAATCTGTATATCTCACAACTGCCCCAGAGGGACCACTCAGCTTGGGACCCCATGGTTCTTCAACCACCTCAGGGCGTGGAACTGAGTTTGTGGTGGGTGCAGGCTGTCTCAGGTTCACCTCATCGGCAGTGGCACTTGTCCTGCAGTGCAAGCCCTCAACACTAAGAATAAAACATATTGACTCCCTGATTAGTTCAAACAAGGTATTTGAGGGGGAACGAACAAGCTGCGATCTGGAAGTAAGTCCTCAAATGTGTATACTGGCCTCCCTCTGCAGCCACAGTCAAAACACTGGCAGATTATTATCATCAATGCCCCCCAAACTAAAGCCAAGTACACTGACCCCAGCTCTTAAACTGAGACTGCTCCCACTCCTGGTAACTGACTGCTAAACTGACCTACCAAGAGGCGCGTTCACTCAAACTGATTCAACAGACCTAGAGCAGCCATCAGTCGGAACAAATAAATGGTTAAACGGCAAAAGTCAAACATTTAAGACCTGAGCTGCATCTTTACCCAAGTAAAGACTGCCAGGATGCTCACGTCACTGTCGAGATTCGCTAGCACAATGCTCCTAGTCAAGACTCAAACCTCCCTGCCTGAAAAATGCACCACTAGCAACAAGGAATGCCCGAAGGAGACTTTTACACACCACAGACTACCGTGATGGCTGGAATATCCCACAGATCACTCACCCATAACTCCTAGCAGTCCACTCGAGCTTTCGCTCGCTCTGAGGCCAACAACATTTACCAATAAGTGTGTATGGAGCCATGGAGTACCAGCAGGTCAGTACAAATCCCCGAGGAGCATAGGAGGTGCAGAGCGTACACTGTGGCTGACTCTGTTACATGTACAGATGCACTAAAATTTGCTTCCGATTCTCACTGTATTACAATTACTATTCGCATATACTGATGATTCTTGGGTATGGTGTCCCTATATCAATATTTATGGTAATGATCACTGTTTCAGGTATTCACTTAATGATGCAATGGGCTCCTGTACACATCACAGATTAGAGTGGGTTTTAAATGTACCCATTAGCCTCTTGATATCATCCATCTATAAATAGGGACTAGTCCATAGCAGCGCAGGGGAATTTTCCAGTAAGGGAAGCCTAGACAACTAAAAACTGTTAAACGTTTGAGCTGGTGAATTCGGTGGTGTAATGCTGCATTTTTTTGGTAATCCTTGGACCTCCCTGAATACAAATGCCATTTACAGGCAACGGCTCCAGTGTCTACAGACAGCGCTGCAGAAGTTGTGTGTGTGCAGTACAAAGCTCCCCCCAGAACTAAGGGAGTTCCCAAGCTAAACAAACTGTTTGACTGGCAAGGACTCAGACACTCTATGATGGCTGACATTACTGTTATGCTGGTCATTGCTGCTGGAGGAGTGTTTGACTTGTCCTCTTATTTATGTAATACATTGGAGTAATCAGTCATCAGAGGCTTCATCACACACTCATTGTGAGGGATACTACACAAGCAGTCTCACCAGGTGGGGATTCCAGACAGGGATGGCACATTTTAGAAACAAGACCATGCTGCTGAGCCTCAGGCCACTAGATTCTGCAGTGGGGGGTGCAGGGAGACTAAGCTGAATCTAAATTGTACATGGGCACTGCCCCAACTGGGGAAGGGACAACAAACCAAGTCAGTGAACTGGAACCCATTGCTATGGGGGGATGGGGGAGGGGAGGGTTTGAATTGAATACCTAGGTGTGTTCCCACACCCATTTACAAGGAATGATTGGACAGTTCTCTTCATAGTGCTGTGAATGGGATTCATGGGCCAGGATCACCCTCATGAGAACCCGTATCGGACCAGATGACCTAGGGCCTTGCCATTGCCAGTTGCACCCCTCCCTTGGGATGGGGGGGGCATAGGCTCCAGTGGTTCTATGTGATAATGGCAAAAGTCTAAAGGTGATCACCGTTATCATGAAGTTAGAGTGCAGAAAACATTTTTGGCACTCTGACAACCCGGTACACAGGAAAACTGTGCCGGGGACTTACTTTTTAATGTTTTCTGTGAGGGGGCTGTGCCACCCTACACCCCCTCATGCTGGGGGCTTCTCCTCCACACCCTCCTACTAAAGTATTCTCCACTCCAGGGGGGTGCATGTCAGGGGGGTGAAAACACTAAAAAATAAAAGGTTCGGGCCGGGCGCAATAAAATTGCACCAGTGCTCAGACCCGAACCCAGCGCCTCACCTGCTCCAACCGCAGGCCAACCCACAATGCCATGACGCAGCTCAGCCACCCACTGCCATGCCACCCCCTACACCTGCTCTATCTCCTCCCAGCCAATGCTTGCCATGCTTGTCCCCCCCACCGCGCGTACGTATAGCACCCAGAAAATACTACTTTCCCTGGACGTGGAGAAATTGTTTGACAGAGTCTCAGGGCCCTTCTTATATCTAACCCTATGCCATTTGGGATTCCCAAACACATTTATAGAGTGGGTGCAACTACTTTACTCACACCTCTTGGCCCTTAATCAATGTAACAATGTAAACTCTGATGCTTTCTGTCGCCAAAGAGGTACCCACCAGTGCTGCCCATTATCCTCATATCTTTTTAATCTGTGTCTGGAGCCACTGACCAGGAGGATCCACCTGGAGGAAAACATCCAGGGGATACAAGCCAGTCAACACAGGTACCAAATATCCACATATGCGGATGATATCCTCCTCCATCTGGTGGATTCAATCCACTCTATCCCAGCAGCCTTTACCATAGTTTGGACTACTTTCAGGGTAAAAACTAAACCGGGGCAAGTCCTACATTATGCTCCTAAATCACTGGGTTACAAAAGCCCAGATACAGAGGTGGGGGAGCAAGTGGTGTCCAAATTCAGTCAAATACCTGGGGATCCATATTAACCTAAGGAAGACACAGACCTACACACAGAACATAGATAAGCTCCTAACAGCAATAAAGCAGGACTTGTGCAAGTGGTCAGTAGGGATGAGTGGACCAACCTGCAGTAAATCTGAACCCCTCCTGGATCCAATGCAGTCTGACAGACCTGGATAAATAAGGGCCAAGGTACAATTTGTACTGAGTCTGGGTCCATCAGCCGCAATGTAAAAAATTGTTTTTTTTAGCTGTTTTGTTTACCTTCTACATTGCAGTGCAGGCTGAGGGAGCTAGATGGCACCGATCATCTGGAACCCAAACGGTCGGCAGTCACCTGATGGCAAATGGTAAGTCATGTAGGTGTTGGCCAGTTGGTATGGAATGTTTGGTGGGGGGAGAGGAGGAGGAGACGGAAAGATGGAGCGCAAGCGAGTTGAGTAGCAGGTGGCTCATGAACGAGCATGCCTGGACCGTCCTGGAGCCCTGCAAAAGTGGCATAGAAGAACACGACTGGCCTATCCAGCCAGACTGACAGGTCAGGCAACCTATAGCTGAATGGAGACTGCCTGTCACTGCCTGTCAGTCCTGGCTATTGGCTGGCACTGTGGGTGGGTGGAGCTGGAAGGAAGCTCTGTAGCCGACTCTGTAGCATGGCACAGGCACCATTCTGTGAAGCTAAGGATCAGAGAGCACGGACTAGTATTCTATCAGTCTTCTTGTTCTGGATGACTCTTATCTTTTCTTGCCTAAAACAACAAAGTAGAGTGGTTGGACTTGGTTATATGTTTTGTGTGTGCTCAAGGCAGCTCATGCTGTGCTTATAAAACAAACAAGGGCTATAAGGAAGAAGAACAAAAACATTTAAAACAAGGAGGAATATATGAATGAAAAGGGGTGGGGAAAGGGAGAGAAATGTCATGGGTTGGGTGAGGGGAGCATACCTCTCAACCTCCTGCCTCGTAAATCAGGGACAAGGCTTAAAAAAATCAGGGACAAAGAACCAAAATCAGTGACACATTTTCAAAATTGATGTTATCCACTCAGGAAGCTGGTAGAATAAAGGGCTGAGTGTAAAATGCATTTTCTAAGGAAGAACAAGTCTGTAATTTTAAATGTTTGACATTATTTTGTGCTTTCAAACCCCCACTGTTTGGTCACAAAAACACAATTTTTAGGAGGGACAGAGTAAAATTTTGAGGCAAAATCAGAGACGTCCCTGAAAATCAGGGACAGTTGAGAGGTATGGAGGGGAGACATCTCTGCAACAGGCCAGATGTCTCTCTTTTTACATAAAGTAAACAAAACAACAAAAGCTGAAAAGTAAAAACAAAAAGCTGAAAAAAATACATTACATGAAGTTGTACTACTACTACTACTACCATCTTTCTACACTAGTACTACTAAGTAAACCAATTTAGTAAATCCCAAAAGCTGAAAGGGGCTGTGAGGCCGAGCCTGTACCAGTGTGCTGAGGAACTTGAGAACAACTGAGAGGACTATACATACATCTGCGGTACTGCAACAGTCAAGAAATATTTCCTTGTGTGTAATTAAAAAAAAATAGCCATTGTGGTGGAAGGGGGAGTGTGGCTGTGAGGCTGAGCCTGTACTAGTGGGCTAAGGAACTTGGGAACAACTGAGAGGACTATACATACATCTGCAGTACTGCAACAGTCAAGAAATATTTCCTTGTGTGTAATAAAAAAAAAATAGCTATTGTGGTGGAAGAGGGAGTGTGGCTGTGAGGCTGAGCCTGTACTAGTGGGCTAAGGAACTTGGGAACAACTGAGAGGACTATACTGTACATACATCTGCAGTATTGCAACAGTTGAGAAATACTTCCTTGTGTGTAATAAAAAAAAACAAAAAACTAGCTATTGTGGTGGAATTGGGAGTGTGGCTGTGAGGCCGAGCCTGTACCAGTGGGCTGAGGGACTTGGGATCAACTGAGAGGACTGAATAAACAGAAAATATCTACAGGAAAAAACATTTCTGTGTGCCATTTAAAAAAATTTCACCCAGCTTTTGTGGTGGAAGTGGCAGTGTGGCAGTGAGGCCAAGCTTGTACCAGTGGGCTGATGAACTTGGGAACAACTGAAAGGACTAAATAAAAACACATACTGGAAAGATCATTTTTGTGTGTAATAAAAAAAAAAAAACTGGAAATGTGCATCAGACAAGTTGAGGTGGAGGCCGAAATGGGGAAAAGTATTGGGAAACATATGGCACAAACAATACTGCACAGTCTAACTGGTAAAAGACCAGTTGCTAGTACTTCATCTGGTGGCAGTAGTGGTTCTTCCACAATGCTGTCCAAATAGATAGGAAAGGTCAAAACTACCTTAATTAAAACTAAAGGAGTAGTCGGCACCACAAGGAGTGGCAAGCTAGGTTATGGTACCTATGTGTACCGTAGTGCCAGAACAGATTTAAATTAAACATAAGGGGAGAAATCTAGCTCTGATGAGAGTAATGATTATGAAATGGGGAATGTAGACAAGGTGGGAGAAAAGCAGAAACAAATAGAAAGCCAGAATGAGGTAGAGGTGGCAGTTGCACAGACGCTGGATGAATGTGCTGATTTGGACTTGGATGAGATGGGCAGTTTGGGCATGAACAGTGTGGTGTAGGTGCAGGAGAAACCAGATGATGGGGTACTGCATTCAGATTTAGGTTCTGTTGGTGGCCTGGGGGAGTTGTTGGATGATGATAATGGTAAAACAGAAAAAGACCATGATGAGCAGCTTCCCAGTGTTGAGAAAGAACAACACAGTGGAAGTGACAAATAAAGGAGGACAGTATAGTATGCTTGGTAATAAAACAAAAAAAATGACATCTTATGTGTGGTCTTACTTTTCTCTGGCTGCCAATAATGAGTTATGAGCAGTTTGCTCTATATGTAAAAAGACCATCAGCAGAGGGAGTAAAAAGGTGCATTGGGTGGTTTTACTATAGCGCTTCGACAGCGCTAATACCGACATCCCCCACAGTGACAGCTACAATGCCGACTGTCGGCATTATACTGTTGGGAATGTCAGTGCTTTCTTATTGGTGGCTATGCCGCCTGAACCCCCCACAACCATCCAGTCTAGGATTCTAACTCTGAGTCAGAGTTGGACTGGGAGGGGGGGTGCTACACCAGGAAATGCACCGCCAGTGTCTCCTTCACACCAGCACAGCAACGCACCACAGACAGGCAATTTCTGTCACAGTGCTGGTATTCTTGGTGGTGGAGTCAACCTTGTGTTGGCACACCACTTTGGGTACCTCAGCATTAAAAAGACATTTAGAGAGATGTCACCCATTACGTCTCAGGTGTGATTTTTTTGGTCAGAGAGAAAGAAGACAACAACATGCAGGCTGAGTTAAGTCAGACTATACCTGCTGCACCTGTTATATCAAGTGATAGCAGCAGCAGCCCTGCTGCTTCAGTTGTTCTGTCAACTCCTTCTCAGTCTTCTTCTAGAATAAGTACTACAAACAGTCCCCTTTTACCCTTCTCATCATCCAGCACTCCTAATGCTGGCCATCTGAAAAATTCAACTGCTAGAAGACAGCTCCCGATTTCAGAGACAATTGAATGTAAAGCTAAGCACCAGCGTAGTCATCCTTAGGCTACTGCTATAATAAAACTAATTTCAGAGACAATAGCACTGGACTTAAAGCCTTACACAATTGTGGAGCATGTAGGATTCAAAAGACTTTTGAATCACCTGTCACCATGATACAACATTCCATCCAGGAAATATTTCTCAACTGTTGCAATACTGCAGACATATGATTTAATAAGTTCTAAACAGAAAAATGCTTCAAAAGATGCAGTTGCTGGGGTTGTACATCTGACTACTGACATATAGACAAGCTGGCAGCCAGAACCATTTATGTCACTGACTGCTCATTGGGTATCGTTTTCTCCCCGTAGTGACACTGACAGTTTCCCTCTGAAAGTGGCCTCCCTATGCATCCAGTATATCCCGCAGGATCACACATCTTCCAACATCCTTGATGAGCTCAATAGAGATATACAGTACTGGCTTATATCACAAGGGCTTTCTGTAGGTTTTATTGTGGCTGACAATGGCTCAAACATAAAGAAAGCATTGTCTGATGGGGGCTTTGTCCACATTCAATGTTTTGCACACTGCCTAGATTTGATTGTGCATGCATTTATGGAAGAGGATGGAGATATAAAGGGTCTCACACGTGGCAAAAAGAATATGCACACATTTCAGCCACTCCTGCAAAGCATGCCAGTGCCTTTGGGCCATACAAGAAGAGCATGAATTGCCTCCTAATACACTCATCCAGGATGTTGTAAAGAAGTGGAACTCTACCTTTTACATGTTCCAAAGATTGCTGGAGCAAAAAAAGGCTGTAAGACAGTATACACTAGAGAACAGCATAGGTGATGCTGATGTGTACATTACTCCTCAGCAGTGGGCTGTTTTAGAATGTCTCATCAAGATACTGCAACCCTTTGAGGAAATTACTAGAGAAGTGAGTTCCAACAGTGCCACACTCAGCCAAATAATCCCATTAATATCGATTCTTAGATTTCAGCTGAATACAATCAGGGATGAGTTGGAAGGTACAAGAAGCCAGTTTCAGATGGGAGAATCTAGTGCAACTGAAAGGGACTTGCCACCCAGAACAAAAAAATACATAGTACATACTGTAGGATGATTAAAAAAAGTTAGAGATGATGAGAAACTTGGTGAAATGCTCACGGCAGAACATTACATTATTGCAACAGTACTGGACCCACGGTACAAGATGAAACACCTCTCACAGTATGACCCAAATGTGTTCCAAAACTACAGAGAGAAAATCATTCAAGAAGTAAATTTGCTTTTGAAAAACAAAACAAGACAACAGATGCAGCCCCCTCATCCATTCCTCCTGCACCTTCACAGCTCTCTCTTCTCAGTCAGGCTACAAAACAGTCAGCTGCTGCCATTCGTTCTACACCCTGCAGTCATCTTTGGGCTCACTTGGATGCTGTCGTCCTTGAAAAATCAGCCCTTCCTTCTCCATTTGTCACTGCTTCTGCCCAGGCCATGGCTGACCATTATTTTGCAGAAAATGGTATTGAATGGAATGAAGATCAAATTAAGTACTGGTGCACAGGTAGCCTTGAAGTATATGGTCTGTCCCCCAAACAGTGTATTTTCTGAGTGACTCTAGCTGTGCAGGAACTGTGGTAACAGATACATCATCTAATCTACTTCCAGAAAATGTTGAGAAATTAACATTCTTAAAAATAAACCTTCCATTGACTGGTTACACCTATCACCTGGAAACAGCAAATACAGTACATTTTGCAGTGATATAAAAGATGACTATAGTACAAGTCACATTAAATTGTCCTGCCAATGAGTTGGTTTAGCATTGTTTTTTACAGTTGGAAATGCACTGGCAATTCATACTGCATTAGTTTCCAACACCCAATCAACTCAACAGCAATGTTTATAAAAAGTTTTTACTACTCAGTTGGCAAGCGCCTGAAGCCTAATCACAATGCAATGCAAAACTGAGCTGTAACTCTTAAGAAACAGTTTGTGCAAGGCTTTGTACTGAATTCAGCAACACTTATGCAACTTAATCAGAAATGCTAAAGCAACTCATTAGCAAAACAGTTTAATGTGACTTGTACTGTACTTGGAAGAGCAGAAAGATCACAGTTTTTCAGAAAAATGAATCAGTACTCAAGTAAGTCCATATGTGGCCTGCACAATTTTTGTACCTGATGGCATAATATTTTCAGCATGTCCTAACAGACTTTGTTAATTTTTGAATTGTCTGAACCTGATGGCATACTTTTCACAGCATGCCCTAATGAACTTGTGCAAATTTTGACTGCCTGAACCTGATGGCACACTTTTCGCAGCATGTTCTAACGGATCTGTGTAGTTTTTGGACTGCCTGAACCTGATGGCACACGTTTCGCAGCATGTTCTTATGGACTTGTGTAATTTCTAGACTGCCTGTAGCTGAGACTGATGGCAGAATTTTTTCAGTATGTCCTAATTTATGGATTGCCTGAACATGATGGCACACTTTTTTCAGTACGTACTAATGGACTTGTCTAATTTTTGCATTTTTGGATTACCTGAATATAGGTCTCTGCCCACTTAGTACAGGCTTGACCTCACAGCCACACTTCCACTTCTAACAGAGTAGCTAGGTCTCTGGATTCTTAAGGACATGCAGTTATTTTTTTTGGTGGGGTCCCCTAAATGTGTCATCAATTTGGGTGAGTGGGTGGAGGGGACCCCATGCCATAGAAAATAACTGCATGACTCTCAGTGGAGCAGAGAAGGAACTGGTACAACAATAACACATTGATATCTGCTAGGAGGGAGTAGGCTGTTGGTTAACTAAAACCTGCAGCTTATCCAATAGGTAGGGAAATGGGCAAACTGGGTGGGCCAAGCGGTCCTTATTTGCCATCAAATTCTGTGTTTTTGTGTTTCTATGATATGTCCATCGTATAGTGTGTGCTACTAAATGGGAATGGGATTCCTCTTCTGAGGCCAGACGGATCAATTTACAATTGTAGCACTAGTACTGCTGAGTTTGACTCTGAGACAGGAAACAGACAGAGGTCAACTGCATGACTGCCATATTAAATTGACCAGCACATCAGTGCTATAAACTCACAGTTTCTATATCCTGAAATACTGACTACAATTATATGTGTGTGTCACAGATCTCAGTGTTGTTTTATGCAGATTTGCAGTTTTCACCACATTTTATGAAAGGTTCTGATTTAAATCAGGACTGATCAGAACATAACAGGACTTTGGCCTGGATTCTGCTACTGATAATAAGGATCAGGACTTTTTCGGGTCTGCCCAACCCTAGTTGTCGGCCCTGCTGCTGACCCTCTGGGCCAGAATCAACACAATTAAAATTATTTTTTTACCCAGAATACTGTACCCCCTAGAAATTACTGACCTGTTCATCTGGATGCTATGGTTTAACCAGTTGAAAGCAATACTGAACACCTTCATCTGGGGAAACAAAATGCCATGTAGGGCATATCAGAAACAATCCCTTTCCAAATTGCATGGGGAACTCTGACTACCCAACTTCTAGCTACTTTACTTAGCTCCATATGCAGGGAAGTTCCTCTGATGGCCAAAAGCTAGCACCTCTGCCCACGCAGGCAACTACGTGCCACAGTGGCACCAGAGTGAACTTGACCTTTGCCACTCCTCACACATCAACATCATAGCCCTCATACATATCTCACACTCTCAGCTCCCCAACCCTCAAACAGACTCCAATAGATGTTTCTCACCTGGTAAGTCAACAACTGTACAGAATCCTAAAACCAAGCCTGCTATGGCCACAAATCAACCAGTCTGTGGCAACGCAAACTTCAAAATCCAACACAAACTCATCAATACCAATTTTCTAAAATCACCCCAACTAACACACCTAGGTCAACTCATATAAAACAGCTAATTCATATCCTACAATACTTACACTACAAACTACCCAGCCATGCGATTATCTCCATTTGCCTTTCTGCAACTCCACCATGCCATTTCTTCTACCCTTCAGCATAGACCATGGCAGCTCTCCAACCCCTCTGCGTAGGACAAATTAGCTCTCCTTGCCACTCAACAGCACTCAATCTCACACCTATACAAAAAACTCTTGGAACTCATTACTCTGGAGGATATGGATATTTGCCTATTCTGGAGAAGCTTTTTTCCAGAACTCACAGAACCAAACACTAGGAGAATGATGTGGGAGAACACACATAGATACATTAAAGTTGATGCACTTAAGCTTATGCAGATTAAAATCACTCGCAGCCTGTACTTTAAACCACAGAGATTGCATAATATCAGTCACCCACAGTCCCCAGTATGTACCCGGTGCAATTAGGAGACAGGCAACCTAAAACTCACCATCTGGGACTTCCCCAAAACATCTCCCTTATGGGATTCTATCCAACAACATATGGACCCCCTACTAGGGCTGGACACAGTGTTCACACCTGAAATATGCCTACTAGAGCTTGACCTTGACTAAGTATTCAGCAATAGGAGATATCACATATCCCTCATTGTAGCTGTAGTGAAACAAATCATTCTAAGGGACAGTGGACACCAACTGATACACTAACTGGGCTTTCCCTATATCTTTAGATCTCCAAGCCTGTGGTATGTTAGAAATGTGCATATACAATATATTTGACTTAAATACCGTCACCGAAGGAATATGGGTGGTTGAACTGTCTGACCTCTAAGAACACCTGCTTTTGTCTGTCCTGGTTTTGAATGAATATGTATGTTGTGTATGTCATGATGCTGAATGTCAATAAAATGTATTATTTTAAAAACAAAACAAAACAAAATACAGTCCATTCCACAGGTCCGTAAAAACAAATGCCACAATTTAGACATTCCAGCAGCTAGAAAACTGCCTCATCATGCCTTGAGACTGGTGGTCACCACTAGATGGAATTTTACATGTTACATGATAGAAAGATTGGTAGAGCAAAAGCTGGGTATACATGCAATAAGTATGTAACATGACATTGGTGGAGCTATTCACTGCTGGACAAGCATGGACCAACTTTGTACCATCCTTACCCCATTTGACAATGCTACCTGAGAACTCAGCAGCAGCAGTACCTCTGTTAGTAAGTATATTCCCATGGAGCACATTGTCCGCAACAGCACCAATGAAACATTTAAAAGTGATGACTACTCTTGTGGTTTAATACAACTGGCATTGACATTGAATGACAAGCTCCATTGTCAGTTCGACAACATATTGAAAGATGAAAAAATATATCACAGCTATAATGTTAGATTCGCATTTTTAGGATGACTTCCTTGTTCAGGATCACAATGCTTTGCAAGAGTAAAAACAGCACATAATTAGAGATAAGCAAATGGCCCAAGCACTCTTCAAAGCACAGTTTCTTACAGTACTACAGAGAAACTGTCCTCATGCTCAGACACAGGGTTCAGGACAGGTGTTTGTTTTCATGCAGAAACCTCCAGGAGTATGCCTATCAACACAGCGGCAGAGGATGAGCAGCAGAGTCACCATATCAAAAATATTTGGACTTGTCTTAGCTTGACTGAAAAAAAAACAAGGCCACATTTAGAAATATTGTCATAAGGTGACTTCACTGCTAAAAGAATACTCGCCGCATACCTCCACGAACCCAGAGACCCAAACCCTGAGGCAGGTCCTTTGTTGTACTGGAAGTTGAAGAGATGCTTTTGGCAACCTTTTGTTCAACTTGTTGCCTATTATCTTGGTTGTCTACCTACCAGTGTACAGCAAAAAGAATATTTAGCACCACGGGTGCCATAGTATCTCCAACCAGAGCTACACTTCGCCCTGAACATGTGAGCAACAGGCATTTTCAAAAGTCAACTTGCTCACACTGAATTACAATGGTGACCTGCAGTATGTACAGCAAGATGAAAAAGAATCTGATATTGAAATGACAGATAACTAAACAACTTGATGCTGGGTTCACTGAGGTATGTGGTGAGTATTCTTTCAGCAGTGAAGTCATCTTATGACTTGCAGACAATAATGTCAGAGGCTAAACTGGACATAGTAAATTAGTGAGATGTGGTTTACCAGTAACCACACTTGGGAGACTTCAGTACCTGGCTATGTACTGTTCAGAAGAGACCGAGGTGCAAAAAGGGTGGGGGTGGAGTGGCCCTGTATGTCAATGAAAATATCAAAGCTACAGAAATTCAGAATACACATAAGCAGCCAGAAGAACTGTGGGTCACCCTGGAAACAGGAAATGGGACAGCCTTAAGAACTTGGGTTGTCTACAGGCCCCCAGACCAGGGGGAGAACATAGACACATTACTGTTAGAAGATATACAAAACATGACAGATAAAGGGGAGGTTCTGATAATGGGAGACTTCAACATGCTGGATACAGATTGGTCAATACCAGCAGGAACATCTGCCAGAACTAGACACATGGTGGATTCCCTGCAGGGGGAGGGCCTCAAACAACTGGAGACAGGGCTATCCTAGATCTAGTACTGACTAACAGGTAAGGGATAACAGATCTCCAGGTAGAAGGTCACCTGGGGGCCAGTGACCATCACATGGTATGGTGTAATTTGGCCACTACATCTAAATCATCCCATTCCAAGGCAAAAATATGGGGCATCAGAGGAGCTGACTTTGATAAGATGGCCAACAGAGTTAAGCAAGCCCTGGCAAAAAGAAACACTGGTGCGGGGGTACAGGCAAAGTGGGCAAGCATTAAGGATGCAATACTTAAAGCAACATCCCATTGTGTTAGACAGAAAAGGAAGTGCAAAAGAAGAAGGAAACCACTTTGGTTCTCAAATACAGTAGCAGAAAAGGTCAGAGCCAAAAGACTGGCCTTCAGGAAATATAAGGGAACACAGTGGGATGAAGATAGGGAGGCATACCAAACTGCCCTAAGGGAAGCAGGGAAGGCAGTAAGGCAGGCAAAGTCCCAAACCGAGGAAACAATAGCACAAACAGTAAAAGAAGGTGACAAGACTTTCTATAGCTACATTAGTGAAAGGAGAAAGTCCAGAGGGGGTATCGCTAAGCTCAAAGGAGAAAAGGGTTCGTGTGAGGAGGAGGACCCTGTAAAAGCATCTATCCTAAATAGATATTTTGCTCAGTATTTACTGAAGAGAAGGTAGGGCAGGGCCCACAGCACAGCACCATGGACACAGGGGGAGGGAGGTGAGTACTACACCCTTCACAAAAGAAAGGGTTCTACAAGAGCTCGCTAAGCTCAGGGTGGACATGGCAAAGGGACCTGATGGCATACATCCCAGGGTACCAAAGGAGCTAAAGGTGGAACTAGCAGAGCCATTAGCAGAACTGTTTAGTGAGTTTCTGAGCACAGGAGAGGTTGAGAAAGACTGGAGAAGGGCTCATGTGATCCCGCTCCACAAGAGTGGTAGCAGGGAGGAGGCAGTGAACTACAGACCAGTCAGTCTTACCTCAGTAGTGGGCAAGATTATGGAGGCACTCCTTAAGGAAAGGATAGTGCAACACCTGGAATTCATAGGAACACAGGATCCAAGACAGCATGGGTTTACAAAAGGAAGGTCCTGCCAAACTAATCTCATAGATTTCTTTGACTGGGTAACCAGAGTGGTGGACCAAGGGGGAGCAGTTAATGTCACCTACCTTGACTTCAGCAAAGCTTTCGACACTGTTCTACATAGAAGATTGATAAATAACCTGGGTAGGCTCGGGGTGGGTCAGAAGTTGGTCAACTGGGTGGCAAACTGGTTGACGGGCAGAAAACAGAGAGTGGTGGTAAATGGTATACAGTCAGAAGAGATGCATGTCACAAGTGGGGTACCTCAGGGATCAGTCCTGGGGCCAGTCCTCTTCAATATCTTCATTAGTGACACTGCAGACAGACTAGAGGGTAAGGCTTGTCTGTTTGCAGATGACACCAAGATCTGCAACAGAGTAGATGATCCAGATGGGGTGGGCAGAATAAGAAGACATCTGGATAAACTAGCAAAATGGTCAGAAGAGTGGCAACTGGGATTTAATGCAAAGAAGGGCAAGATCATGAACATAGGGAAGAGAAACCCTGAAGCCACCTATAGGCTGGGAGGGGAGTTGCTGGCAGTCACAAAGAAAGAAAGTGACTTGGGCATCATCATCACTGATGACCTGAAATCATCCAAGCAGACCTCTAAAGCAGTAGGTAAGGCTAGGGGGATGTTAGGGTGTATTAATAGGGGTATCACAAGTCGTAAGAGGGAAGTAATAATCCCTCTTTACAAGACACTGGTTAGGTCCCATCTGGAGTACTACATGCAGTACTGGAGGCCACACCTTCACAAGGACATTAACCAAATTGAGGCAGTCCAGAGAAGGGCAACCAAAATGGTGCAGGGACTGCATCAGAAGACATATGAGGACAGATTAACAGAGCTCAATATGTATACCCTTGAGCAAAGAAGGGAGAGAGGTGATATGATCGAAACATTCAGAATTCTAAAAGAACTAAGGGTAGAACTAGTGACACCACTGACTACCCTCTTTAACAAATCATGGGAGGATGGGATGGTACCTGAGGACTGGAGGAGGGCAGATGTGATTCCCCTTCACAAAAGTGGGAGCAAGGCAGAAGCAGGAAACTACAGACCTGTTAGTTTAGCCTCAGTGGTAGGGAAAATGATGGAATCACTTCTGAAGGAAAGAATTGTTACGTATCTAGAGGCCAGAGGGGCACAGGGCCCAAGGCAGCATGGATTCACAGCGGGAAGGTCATGCCAGACAAATCTGATAGATTTCTTTGACTGGGTGACCAAAGTACTTAATCGGGGGGGGGGCTGTGGACATGGCCTACCTAGACGTTAGCAAGGCATTTGACACAGTGCCACACAAAAGATTAATATACAAGTTAGCCAGCCTGGGAGTGGGTCCCAAGATGACTGCCTGGGTAAAGAATTGGCTGGAGAATAGGACATAGAGAGTAATAGTAAATGGAGTCCACTCTGAAAAAAGGGGGGTTAGTAGTGGGGAACCGCAGGGTTCAGTATTAAGACCGGTCCTCTTCAATGTCTTTATAAGCGACATTGCAGAGGGACTTGAAGGAAAAGTATGTCTCTTTGCAGATGACACAAAGATCTGCAACAGGGTTGATGCACAAGGTGGGGTGGAAAGGATGAGAAGGGACTTGGCAAGGTTAGAGGAATGGTCAAATGTATGGCAGCTTAGATTCAATGCTAGCAAGTGCAAGGTAATGCACCTGGGAAACAAAAACCCAGGGGAAGAGTACACAATGGTGGGTGAGATACTAACAACAACAAAAATGGAAAGGGACCTGGGGGTAGTCATATCAGATGACCTAAAGGTGGGCAAGCAATGTGAGAGGGCAGCAAGGAGGGCTGGAGGGATACTAGGATGCATAGGGAGAGGCATCACCAGTAGAAAACAAGAAGTTATTATCCCTCTGTACAGACAGCTGGTGAGACCACATCTGGAGTACTGCGTGCAGTTCTGGAGACCCAATCTCCACAAAGACATAGACAGGATGGAAGCTGTCCAGAGGAGGGCAACTAAAATGGTGCAGGGTCTGCACTGGAAGACATATGAAGAGAGACTTAAGGAGCTTAATATGTATAGCCTCGAGGAAAGGAGGGAGAGGGGGACATGATAGAAACTTTCAAGTACCTCAAGGGAATCAACAAAGTCCAAGAGGGTAGCATCTTTCAAAAAAAGAGGTGTGCAAGAACAAGGGGGCACAATTTGAAGATAGAAGGGGGCAGCTCAGAGGTAATTTAAGGAAGTATTTTTTCACAGAGAGGGTTGTGGATGTATGGAATGGCCTTCCAGAGGAGGTTGTGGAGTCAAAAACAGTGGTGGAATTCAAGCATGCATGGGACAGTCATAAGGCAATTCTAGGGGGTGGGGGTAGGAAGAAGTAGGCTGCTGGTTAACTAGGATCTGCAGCTTATCCATCAGGTAGGGAAATGGGCAGACTGGGTGGGCCAAGCGGTCCTTATCTGCCATCAAATTCTATGTTTCTATGTTTCTATGTTTCTAACATTCAAACACCTTAAGGGCATTAACAAGGTGAAAGTGTCTAACATGTTTAAATATAAGAAAAATGGCAGAACAAGAGGACACAGCATGAGATTAGAGGGAGGCTGATTAAGGGGGAATGTGAAGAAATTATTTTTCACAGAAAGGGTGGTGGATGCATGGAACGGTCTACCTCAGGAAGTGGTGGCTATGAATATAGTACAGAACTTCAAACAGGCATGGGATAGGCATAAGGGAGCAATACAGATGAGTATGAATAGATAGGCCACTGACAGAGCAAAGGTCGATGGCACATTTATAAGGTAGAAAAATAAATGGGCAGACTGGATGGGCCTTGCGGTCCTTATCTGTCGTCAACTTCTATGTTTCTATGCCATCATATTTTCTCCTGGTTGGAGGACTTACAGGTGGAAATGAACCATGGTTGCTAACATTTGACATTAATAAACTTGAAAGCCTTACTGCTGTCTGCTGCTGCTGCTGAATTCTTCAAGTAGGCATTACAATGTCCACCACTGTCTCTAAATGAAATCTTCATTAATTTTGTGACCCAGCGAAACAAGTTCCCTTATTGAGCCTGACAGATCTTTTTTGTTGTTTCTCTTCTGTGTGTGCACAGCCCAGCTACAATAGTATTTTATTCTTCATATATGTAGGTGACTGCTTGTTGTCTTTCATCATTATGTTGCTGCCAATGCATGGCCCAAAAGACTGTCACTCCTCCTGGTGTCACTGTCACTGAAAGACATTACAAAATATTCAACATACATGTACTCCCAGTTAAATGTCCTTCACTGATTTTGAAAGAAAGTTACATACAGTACTGATTATATCTATATATGCACATCTACCATTCCTGCCTTACTGGACAAACATTTGTTGTGCTAATAAGGCCAATATTATGCCTGTGCGAGACTGTACCAGTGGGGCAGGGTGGTGGGATGGAACAGATGGAGGAAGAAATGATGCTACTGGTTCACAACAGTATTTTCAATGCAGAAGACCCACATCTGCTGTGCAACGTTAGTCTTGTATTGCTCTGTTGATGGCACCAAAATGAATAATTATGGCATACAGAAAATTCCTATAACCAGCTCTCTTTAGTTTTCCTTTCAGGTGCAGAACACATAGTTTAATTAGTAGAACAGAAAGGATTCAGAAAAAGAAACCAGGACATGGAGGAAACAAAAAAAAAATCATACACTCTGGCATCAACCTCTTACACCACTAGATAATTGCCTTATTAAAACAGGAACAAATAACATCATAGTAATAATAAGCCCGGTCTAATTTACATCCATATAAAAATGCAATAATTACAGTAGCAGCCTTTTAATATGAATAACAGTATAGAAAAAAAAATCACTCCTCTCCATGGTTCTGTTCCTATTAAACAGATGTGCTTGTATTAATTTTGATAGGTGAGTGAAAAATTGTTCCTGAAAATGTGTCCTATTTCACTATCTTGTCCTTAGTAACTGTTTTCCCCATTATGTGCTTTCTACAGTAATTGGTCCCTATTTTTCATTATCATTATTTTTGTCAGAATATGCAAACAAAAGTCAGAGGTCTCCTGTGAGGTCCTTCCAATTGTGTTGTTCCTTCTGAAGTCCTGGCTGTTTATTATGAGCACTTAGGGCAAGATGAACACAATAGAAATGCAAAGGCAGAATACAGTTCTAGTCATGTTATGTAAGGCTGAAAATGTCACAAGTATTTTATATGAACAGAAAATAACTACTTAGCATGTTTAGCCATCAAAACAAGTTCAAAATCTACCTTACCCCAGAGTGTGGCTTTGTAAACTTGTTATTTGTACTTAAGTCACTAAAATAATATAAATTTCATTATTTTAATTTATCTGAACTCCTGTACTATCTCAGGGCACATTTCAAGGAGTTTTCTCATCAGTTTTCTTGAACAAAAAAAACTTGACTTGATGGGCAGTTAGGTGTAGAATGCTAACTTGTCAGTGTGTGATTAACATGTTAAATCTGGTTATACTGTAAATATCTGCTTTCCTTTTCCAGATTTTTTTAAAACCAAGGCCATACCATTCTGAATGTGCCTGATCTTGTCTGATCTCAAATGCTAGGCAATTCTGGACCTGGTTAGTACATGACTAGGAGACTGCCTGGTAATATACGATGCTATTGACAAAACCAAAGAACTATGATAGCATGTCTAGAATTATTGTTTCAGAATAATCTTGATTAAGACTAGAGCTGTGCAGAATGTGGAATTTTACCAGCAGAATTTGTGCAGAATGGCAATTCTGTTTCTAAAATGCTTTCCAGGAATTTCTTTTTTGATTTCTTGAAATCTGGAAAAGCTTTTCTAGGTAATCTGTGGAGTAATATTTCATGGATTATGAACTGTAATTCATGGACTATTATTCTATGGTTTGTGGAAAATTATTCTGTTGTTTACATAAAATGTGGACTATGATTCTGCAGTTAATGTTAGCTTTTGGAATTTTTGAATTCCACTTCTGAAAGAATGTCATAGAATTAGGCAGAATTTTCAAAATTCTGCAGCATTCCAGTGGCGGCAGAATTTGAAAAGTCTGCATAGCTCTAATTGGGTCCCAGATTTAGGAGTTACCATGATGGTGGTATGCACTAAATCATTGTTTTATTACATGAGATCAATGACTCCTGAAGGAAGCCCTCTATTATTTTCCTTGTCTGTTTATCTTGCACCTTACAAGCAAATATACTACAACTAGTAGTCACATATTAACATTTAGGAACCATTTAATCATTTAGGGCCTCATCTGCAAAAGGTCTAAAGAGTCTTACATGGCAGTGTAGTGAATGTGCATTGGCACATACATGCCAAAGTCTTGTAAGTCTGCCAGACACTTTCCTACAGAACACTATACATGCCATGTGGAGGGGAAATGCAGATGGCACCACATTTCCTGTCTGTGCAACAACAGTGGGGGTAATTAATGCACATATGCACATTTCACTCATGCTGATGCCTCTCCACAGCACAAGATAGGTGTTTCCCCATGTGGGACTTTGGGCCTGACTGTATGGCAGCTGAGTGACTGCAGTCACTTCGAGAAGGTCTAAACACAAACCTGTACAGTAGGTAGTAACCCATAAAGGTACACCCTGCACATGTATAACCACTACATCCCAATGGTCACTCATAACTTCAAAAATGTTTAATATTTTGACTCCAAACTTTCAGCATAGCCACTTTTTAAACCACCTCATAAATGTGACAGAGGTCATTGTTCAAATCTTGGCCAAAATGTGTGTTTGAATTTCTGGTGCAAAATGACATTTTGGCCAGTATTCTATAAATACCACATGTCAAGTTTATAAGGGGGAGTCATAAAATGACTATTTTTAAAATTTGTGGTCAAAATAAAAAAAACAAATATTAAGAATTGTTGTGTGTAGTGCCAGCCTTTATCCCAGCAGGTAATGCTTTGTGACACCATGCTAGGGACCTACGTTCAGGGTAAACTCAGTGACCCATCTGGATGGGCAGAGGCTGGGGGGAGGGATGGTTCTGTTATGCGGCACTACCAGCCAAGCCTGGAAAGGGAAGGTGCAGGGTTGCCAGTATGGGCCCAAGTACCATACAGTGCAGAGAAACTTGTCCTGGCATAGGGCCCTGCACCCCTGCACCTCTTCATCCATGATTTCCATAGGATCTTGTGCTTTGGTAGACAGATGGACTCTTTGCTTTGCATGTCTGTATCTGTAACCACATGGAAGAACAGTGCCCAGAGGGCCCTATGCTTCTGCAGCTCACCAGACAGCCCCACAAATTGACATCCATTGGCACACAGAAGTGTGGGGCCTGGAAGGGCCTTGCACCTCTGCAGGAAGACAGACTAATCCCTTGGGGCCCTGCACATCTGTATCTGAGAATACAATTCTACTATCTCAAAAATAAAGGAAACATTTTACTTTACAAAAACTGGGTTAATGTGACATTTATGGTTGAACTTAATGTCACAAATGTACTGTAGAGAAATGTGGCTTTAGGATTTCCAGCCCTAATCCCCCCCCCCCCAGCAGCAAAAGGACATGAACACACAAGCAACCACAGACAGCCAACATCAGGTAGACAAACAATGTATAACTGTTTATAGGTGATACAAATGCAATTATCACTGATGTGCTACCTTTGTGAATTTGACTCTGTGGCTGCAAAAGCACAGGCAATACAGCCACACCTGTGTGTGTGTATGTCATATAGCATAAACTGTAACAAAAAAGGGACCCAACTCACTAGTCAAAGTAATAAATTTAATAAAAGTTACTCATAAATACATAAATATAAGTGCAATCATGCCTCCTTCATGTCTGAATATCCCTGTTCACATTCAGAGCCTCTGGTCCTTTGTCATACAGGTTGAATGAGCACTTGTATCTGCATAAGTGCAGACCCCATGGGGTCTGCGCTTCAGCATGCAGATGTACTGTTGCAATGTGGGTATCATGGTTTCAGCAGCACATCTATACATTTTTCAAGTGGGTAGCAGTTTTGTTTAGAGATAGCATTTTCCCCCAAAGAGTAAAATGTTATCTTTGACAGCTCAGATTAGGTAAAAACAGTTATTTTTTTGCTGACCTAAGAGGGCATCAGGTGCAGAAAAAGTGAAAAGATATGTTTTTAAAGCAATTTTAAAACTGTCAACGGTCGGGCATTCTCTTAACCAATGAGGTAGAGAATTCCACAGGGTAGAAGCTGAAAAGGCAAAGGCACGAGATCCTGACAACTTCAAACGGACCCTGGGAGTCTCTAGCAATCCCTCACTGGTGGAGCGGAGGGGGCAGAGGGGGCAATAGGGAACCAGAAGATCTTTCAGGTAACCGGGTCCCTGATCGTGTAGGGCTTTAAAGGTTAGTAAACCAACCTTAAAGGTGATCCGCCACCGAACAGGCAGCCAGTGCAGTTCGCGAAGCACAGGCGTAATATGACTGGTTCTAAGAGTCCCAGTCAAAAGCCTGGCTGCAGCGTTCTGCACCAGCTGAAGGCGGCGGATATCAACCCCTGGTAGCCCTAGGTAGGGTGAATTACAGTAGTCCAGACGGGTGGTAACAAAGGCGTGGACCAAAGTCGGAAGGTCCTCCTGGGGAATCAGATGTTTCACCCGGGCGATATTCCTCAGATGGTAAAAAGAGGATTTGACAACAGCTGACACTTGTGATTTCAGGGTCAGACCGTCATCAAAAATAACACCCAGATTTTGCAACTGTCGAGAGCTAGAGAGCGATACACCACCAAGTAATAAACCCGATGGTTGTCCAGCACCCAAACCCCTCCCAGGATGACCTGGATCCACAACCAATACCTCAGTCTTATCCGGATTAAGTTTTAACCAGCTCGAACTCATCCAAATTCTGATCTCATCCAGGCAGTTGTTAAGTATGGAGAGTGCATCACTCTGATTGGGGAGAAAGGATAGATATAGCTGAGTATCATCTGCATAGCAGTGAAAACTCAAGCTGTATCTCCTGATGATTTCTCCTAATGGCAGCATATACACTGCAAACAGCATGGGAGCTAAAATGGAGCCCTGTGGTACCTCACATGGTAGGGAGAAGGCGTCAGAGGAATAAATTCCAGTGACAACTCTCTGAGACCTACCAGTGAGGTAAGAATGAAACTATCTGTGACTGTACCAGACAGCCCACAAAAACCCGCAGTCGCCTCCAGTAGCACCTCATGGTCTATAGTGTCAAATGCAGCAGAAAGATCAAGAAGGACCAGAATGGTACAAGCCTTCGATCTCTGGCCATTAGGAGGTCGCCAGCACCCAACAAGGGCAGTCTCAGTACTATGCCTTTTTCTGAAGCCAGATTGGAGAGTATCATAGACATTATGGGAGGTGAGATGATCATCCAATTGCAGTACAACTGCCTTTTCAATAACCTTACCAACAAATGGCAGGTTAGAGATAGGCCCGGTAGTTAGCTAGACAGTCTGGGTCCAAGGAGGATTTTTTTAGGAGTGGTTGAACTACTGCCTCCTTAAGGGGGTTGGGAAAAACCCACCTCTCCAAGGATTTCCAGACAATGTCAGCAAGGATTGGGTAGATAACTTCTACACAACCTACTAACAACGGTGTAGGACCCGGATCCAAACTACAACTAGTTGGACGCATTGTTTGGATGATCTTCACAATGTCAACGAATTCTGGGCGGTGAAAATCCAACCAGATAGGCCGAGGATTAGGTACCACCCGTCGTCCACCATAATCCCCCGAAGGAGAGGTCGGACCAATGCCGGACCTGATGCTGGCAACCTTATCTGCAAAGAAGCGAGCGAACTCCTCGCATCTAAGCTGAGAAAAGGCTTCTCTAGGCTGAAGACAGACTGGATTGCACAGTCTGTCCACAGTCCGGAAAAGCTGAGCCGGTCCATTCTTTGCAGCAGAAATCTCTCTGGACAGGAATTCTGCCTTCTTACGAGTGATTTCTGATTGGTAGCCATCATAATGGGCTAGCAATCTAAGCCTGTCAGCATCAAGGCCCGATTTACGCCAGGCTCTCTCCAGCCTTCGGCCTACTCGCCTTAATTCCTTCAAGGAGCCATCAAACCATGGACTCCTAGGACGGATGGTGAGAGGCCGAACACGAACAGGAGCAATTTTGTCCAGAGCATCTCCCACAGCCTTATTATAGGCAAGTACAAGACCATCTGGACTCATGCATTCACCTGACAAACTCGATAGGTCCAACACAGCCATTAGGTCATTGGGGCCAATACCCCTTAAAGGGCGGTATTGGACCAACTCCGTAGAGGCAGACCTATTAGAGGGGGCCCTGAAACTGAACCTTATGGTGTAATGGTCCGACCAACTGACTGGTTCCACCCCCAGGTCAGTGATCTCCATACCCAAGAGAAAGACCAGATCTAGTGAATGACCTCCTATATGGGTAGAGGCGGTAACAACCTGTGTCAGGCCCAGTGTATTCATCAACTGGAGGAGACTTTGACCAAACTGAGAGAGTTCATCGTCGACCCAGGCGTTGAAGTCACCCAGAAGTATTAATCTGGGAAACCTCAACACAAGGTCGACAATGAAGTCTGCAATCTCCTGTAGGAATTCGCCACCGTCACCTGGTGGACGGTAGACGAGGAGAATCCCACAACCTGCACCCTCACCCAGGATATATTCAAAAGATCTGGTGTTCCCCAATGGAACATCCACAAGGCTCAGTTCAGATTTAAACATAATGGCCACACCTCCGCCCCTACGATCCAGCCTTGGACGGTGTATAACCGAGAACCCAGCTGGAGTTGCCAAGGCCAATATAGGGCCAGCATTTTCATCCAGCCAGGTCTCGGTAATGCAAGTCACATCAGATGACCCAACAAGATCAGCTATAATAGCTGTCTTGTTTTTTATAGATCTGGCATTGCACAACACCGCCAAGGCAGGATGAGATGTCGGGGAAGACCTCGGCACCTGTCCGGTAAGCACATTATAAGCACAAAATAATGTCAGACACGTAAGTTACAGACTTGTTCTTCCTTAGAAAATGCATTTTACACTAAGCTCCTTAATTCTACCAGCTTCCTGAGTGGATACCACCAATTTGGAAGATGTGTCCCTGATGTTGGTTCTTTGTCCCTGATTTTTTTAAGCCTTATCCCTGATTTATAAGGCAGGAGGTTGAGAGGTATGCATGCATCCCCATTGGAGCGCATTATTTATTTCCTGAGGAACTTTGTGGTTCTTTAGTGCTAGGGTATGGGACAAGGTTAGGTAGTCTTGTCCCTGGTCATCTGTGAGTACTTGAAAGGAGCAGGGGATAAGGTCTTGGAGCCCCTCTCTGCCGAGCCTGGCTAAATGCAGCTTTATTTAGAACCATTCACAGTTCAATAGGCCAGGTGCAGTGTCCGTTGATAAAGCTGAAGATTCTCTGAGTTTCTTTAGGTTACTGTCTGAGATGGGTGGGTGGTGTGCTGCTTGATCCTTGTTTTCCTTTCTATACTGTTTAAGTATGCTTTTGAATACATTGTCGCTTGCTTTGAATTGGGGGTCAGTAATTATGTTTAAGTTTCTGCATAATTCTGGGCTATTCAGATACCGGTTTATCTCTCCTTGGAGAGCACAGTACCCAGCAACTGAGTACTGTTTCCCACTTGAATTTCTAACTTCAGCATGACATTTTCTTAGTGTGGAGTTTAGGGTTGCTGGGGTGTCAGTGTGTCAGTTTATTTATATTCCACTCTTCTTTTCCCAGTCCAGCAGCACTGAAATTACTCAACTTGTATTCTTTTTTGTATTGATTTCCTCGCAGTTTGCCTTGATTTGTGACAGCTGTGTGGTGCTTGGCATTATGTGTCATTTTGACTTACTGACAGAGGCTTCTTCTTTTTTTCGTAGTTTTCCCTGGTTTTACTGGTCTTCCAGGTCACTTTCTGCCTGGAAGAGGGAGTCCAAGTCACTTCAGAGAACATTTTGAAGCTGACAGGAGGTAGGTTTTCTTTGGGAGCTGTCATCCATGGTGATCAGGAAGGGCTGCCGACAACAGTGAGATGACCAGCTGTTCAAGCTGCTTTTACACGTAGTGTGGAGATTTGTTCATGGCTGGCACATTTATCTGATTGGGTGATGTGCCAGCTTGATTGGCATGGCCTGGATCTTTTTTTTTTTGCCGTCTCTATTTGAAAATAATTGCCCACCTTTTGAGGTGTGTCATCCAATCAGATCATTTCATTTTTCTGAAGCCATTTTCTAAATATCTCATAGTTGTGCAGCAGCAGCAGCACAGTTGTTAGGGATGAGTAGGCACTTAAATGTTAAACCCCATTTTTTGTACTTTAATAACTTCACAACCATTCAATGGATTTGCATGACATTTTGAATGAAGAGACTCGTGTGCAGCTCTCAGGATATGCAAAGTTTTGTTCCAGGCAGATGTGCAGGTTACATGATCCTGATATTGCTAAAACTAATTTTATTTGCATTTTTTTCTGATACCTGTAGCACCCAGATGGTTTTGAATTTTGGTCTGACATTTTCTGGGTAGAAAGAGACTGGCCCACAGATGTGCCTTCTGCTGGTTTGGTAAAAAAAATAATCCATTCCAAAGTTATTACATTTTAAAATTTTCAGGTTCTTGGCATGCTCAGTGAGCATTTCAAAATAGCTATATGGAAGAAAAGCAGAATGCTTTTTCATTTGGAGCAATCCTATTTTGTGAGGGGAAAAATCCTTTTTCATTTTCTGCCATCTTGTTTTCCATTTTTGTGTAAAAAAAAAATCAAAACCCAAAAAAATGACATCCTGCAGAGACACTAACACATTTATCTTGCTCATTGGGACTCTGTTAGGTGGATTCTGCACTTCATTTTTTTAGAAATTAACAGCATTTTTTTATTTTAAGTTTTAAATCCTTTTTCGTGACTCGCTTCCTCTTTTTTTGGTATGGCCGCTCATATGAAAATCTTCATATGACTCTCCATTCTGCTAGTTCTGTAATGTTTCCTTGGAGTCTAGTGATACCCCTCACCCTGCAATAGCCATCCCCGTGAAAGTTTGAAAAACCGGATGTTGTTTCAGTATTTTAAAACATTCAGAAAAGCTAATATTAATCAGATGTTTCCTAGACATTCATATCAAGATTCGTTACAAACATGTGTCAGTGTGTGCTAAATATCATGATGATCACACAGAAAAAAAACAAAGTCCCAATAGTACTGATTGTAAACACATGTATAATTCAGTTTGTGCAATGTAACACAATTTACAAATTGTTAAAAGAAAGTGTTGAGTACAAAGGAAATACTGTATAAAGATAAGAGGGGTCATCTGAGAATGTGTGGTTTTGTGTGTTTCATTTTGTGGAGGACTAAATTAGGAAGTCATGGGTAGAAAAGTCAGCAACAGCACACAGCAAAGGAGATAACAGAAGAAATTCAGGCTGCACCCCAAAATCCACAACAAAGCTCTGGACTCATCAGACTCTATTTTTTTAATTCACAAACATAGCTCTCGACCTCTGTCGCCATTCACAAATAGGACTTTCATTATTCATGAAACAATGCTGCAGACTTCAATGTCTACATATATCAAATGGGGGGGGGGATTGCTCCCAAACCTCCTCACCAGGCAATTAGAGAATTTCTAAAGGACTGGTAGCTGTATTATATAATATGGGGAACACAACAAATATCAAATTCCTCCTTTCTGAATCAATGGGGGGGGGGCATCAAATCATTCAGAGTCCACAGGGACATAATCCTTTTAAAACCCAGTGTCTACTGTTCTATTTAAAAGTAACCATATTCAATATTTTGTAATGACAAGGGCATATGGCATGGTCTTTCAAAATTCCAAGCCCTAACACTCACCCCATTCTCATATAATATACCCATCTCAGCGTATTTACCCAAGGGAGGGGGTGAGCATTTGGGCTGAGAACAACAAGACATACCCTACCCCTGTTGCTGCCTGCAGGTTGGGGGTGAGGTGTTAGGGCTGGAAGCCCTAACAACACATTTTCCTACTTGTGTTGCTGTAATCAACCCAAACTAGTGCATTAACAACATTTTTGCAAAAAATTTCCTTACTTTTGGAGAACGTATAATTGTATCCTCATTTGGTTGTGGCACTCCCATCCCTCCGTAGATAAATACATGTATTTTGCCATTGAGGCATTTCAGCCAAAACAGCAACCAGACTGTCAGCATAGCCTTGTTATCATTATCACCCTACCTAATGAATGCTGGCTAAAATTTTTAAAATCCCTGCCAAAACGTCATTCCACGCCACAGGTGAGAAAATACATTTTGGCCAGGATTTGAAAACTGACAGCTGTCACATTTATGATTTGACGTACAAAAAGGGCTAAGTTGAAAGTCTGAGGTAAAAATATTTAAAATTATCAAAGTTACGAGCAAGCGTAATTAAATTTAAACAGATGTGCATAACTTCACCATTTTTACATATTTTGACCCACATTTACAACATTAACTTCTTATAACCCAACCTCAAAACCAAAAACAGTGAACATTTTCAAATCACACCCAATAGGTGATTTTGTCAACTGACCGCAAAATCACCTTTCAGGATGGATTTTCATAATTCAAGTGCCACTGCCCATAAGGTGGGATCCCCAAAATGCCATGTTGAAAATTTGGGGTCATAATATGCAAACATGGCCAAGATATGCATCAAAGTTAAAAACCCCATAGAAATACATTGAACCACATTTACCTTAGTTTCTCATATGGCAGACACCGGTTCCAGCAGCAAGATGTGTCTTTGGTCGGAGAGCGGATCTTCACCCTGTCACCTGTCCAGATGAGTGAGGGACTGTGTGTGGGGGTGTAATGGGGTGTCAGATGGTTGATCCTGAGTGGGCAGGTGGGGTTGGGGGGGTCAGATCACCAAGGGGACTTCTAGAAAAAAAACACTGAGGACCATTTTCTGTTTTGCAGGCAGGGGCAGTGATCAGCAGGTGGGGGGTGCCACTAGACACCAGGGAAACAAAATAAAATGTGAACAGAGATTAGAGGGTGGGGGGTGCCACTAGACACCAGGAAACAATAAAATAAAATGGGGACAGCAGTTGGAGTTGGGGGGGCCCCTAGACACCAGGGAACAATAAAATAAAATGAGGACAGCAATTGTAGGATGGGGGGCCACTAGACACCAGGGAAACAATAAAATTAAATGGGATCAGCAATCAGAGGGTGGAGGGCCACTAGACACCAAGGAAATTGAAAAAACGGGGACAGCTACTGAAGGGTGAGGATGCCACTAGACACCAGAGAAATGGAAAACAAAAAGAGGCCAGCAATTCAAGGGTGAGGAATGCCACTAGAGACCTAGGAAAGGATTTCCCATTATGAAAATGGATTCTTTTTTATGACTCATGATATGAAAAAGAATCTTTTTTCATATCACAAGATATGAAAAAAAGATTTATAATCTGGAAAAAAAAAATCAAGGGCATTTCTTCAACAGATAAGTGTAGAATCCAGCTGAAGGGGTCCCAATAAATAAGCTACACACATTGGTTTCTTCTTATCACATAATTGTTTTGAATTATTTGATTTTGTTTCCCTCCCTAACTGTAAAAATAATGGTGGCAGTATGAAAAAATGTTTCTCATTTGCGACACAGGATAACCTACATAGAAATATACTTTGATTGCAGATAAGGACTGCTTGGCCCACCCAGTCTGCCCATTTTCCTACCTATTGGATAAGCTGCAGATCCTAGTTTTACCAACAGCCTACTTCCTCCTACCTCCCACTAGAATTGCTTTATGTCTGTTCCATGAATTTTTTAATTCTCCCATTGTTTTTGACCCCACAACCTCCTCAGGAAGACTGTTCAGTGCATCTACCACACTCTCTGTGAAAAACTACTTCCTCACATTGCCCCGAGGTGTCCCCCCTCTATACTGAAATTGTGCCCCCTTGTTCTTGCTCATCTCTTTTTCTGAGAGCTACTACCCTCTTGGACTTTGTTGAGTCCCTTGAGGTACTTGAAAGTTTGTTTCATGCCCCCCCTTTCCTCAAGGGTATACATATTAAGCTCTTTTAGTCTCTCTTTATATGGCTTCTGGTGCAGACCCGGCACCATTTTAGTTGCCCGCCTCGGGACTGCCTCCATCCTGTCTATGTCCTTGTGGAGATGGGGTCTCCAGAACTGCATGCAGTACTCCAGATGGGGTCTCACCAACTTTCTGTACAGAGGGATAGCAACTTCCTGTTTTCTACCAGTGATACCTCTCCCTATATATCCAAGTATCCCCCCTCCCAGCCCTCCTTACTGCCTTCTCACATTGCTTGCCTACCTTTAGGTCATTTGATATGACTACCCCAAGGTCTCTTTCCATTTTTGTTGTCATTAATACCCCCAACCCCCATTGTGTAGTCTTCCCTGGGTTTTTGTTTCCCTGGTGCATTACTTTGCATTGAATCTTAGCTGCCATACTTTTGACCATTCCTTCAACCAAGTCCCGCCTCATCCTTTCCACCCCCCTTGTGTATCAACACTGTTGCATATCTTTGTGTCGTCTGCTAAGAGGCATACTTTTCCTTCTAGTCCCTCCACAATTTCACCTACTAAGACATTAAAGAGGAACGGTCCCAGTACTGAACTCTGCAGTACCCCACTAGTAACCCCCCTTTCTTTGGAGTGGACTCCATTTACTATCACGCTTTGCGTCCTGTTGTCTAACCAATGTTTTACCCAGTTTACCACCCTGGGACCCACTCCCGGGCTGGCTAACTTGCTTATTAATCTTTTGTGTGGGACTGTGTCAAATGCCTTGCTAAAGTTTAGGTTGGCCACATCCACAGCCCCTCCCTGGTCTACTAATTTGGTCACCCAGTCAAAGAAATCTATTGGATTTGTCTGACACGACCTTCCTACTGTGAATCCATGATACCTTGGGTCCTGTGCCCTGCTGACCTCTAGGAACTCAATTCTTTCTTTTAGATTCCATCGGCTGGCCTGGTGGTGCTGAGGGCTGAGATGTTGGTCGCTGCACCTCGCACCACACTGGCCACCCATGTTAGAGAACAAGCGCAGGTCATCGGGAGTCGGCAGGGAGGGGAAGGATCGAGCATCCAATGGACTGCTCTCCATCTCAGGGGAGGGGGGAAGAAATGGTCGGCACTCATCTGACCCCTGGTGGAGGCTGGGGGTTGACATAGTGCAGCCACAAGCAAGGGTTGCAGACGCTTGACAGATGTTTGCTGGGGATGCATTGTGGAGTGCTCAGGTGCCCACCGCTGGCATCATTGCATGCCGAGTACTACAAGGGCAGAAAATCTAGGAGGAGAAAGACCCTGGTGGCTGGTTGTGGTGGCTTCATGGCTGTCCCCTCGATGCTGTTCCTCCGGAGGTAACACCCAGACCTAACTCCATCCCGGTGGGTGAGTGGGGGTTCACTGCAACCCCTCCATGGGGGGTAAGCCATGGGAGGTGAAGAGGGTGAAGGTCTGAAGGAGGAGAAGCACAGGGGATGGTGGCCAGATGAAGAGCTGACCAGGGCTTGGGAGGAGAGAAAAAAGAGGTAAAAAAAAAAAAGAACTTATTCCATCATTTTTCCTACCACTGAGGTTAAACTAACAGGTCTGTAGTTTCCTGCCTCTACCTTGCTCCAACTTTTGTGAAGGGGAATCACATCTGCCCTCTTCCAGTCCTTAGGTACCACACCATCCTCCCATGATTTGTTAAAATGGGTAGTCAGTGATGCCACTAGTTCTCCCCTTAGTTCTTTTAGAATTCTGGATAGAATTCCATCAGGCCCCAGTGCTTTGTCCACCTTCAGTTTTTAGGAGTTCTTTCATGGCCCTTTCTTCTGTGAGTGGACTGGTATCAACCTTTCTATCCAGTGTGCTTCTATTATTTGGTTTAGGTACCTCCCCAGCCTCTTTTTTTGTGAATACTGAGCAGAAGCATTCGTTCAGTAGCTCTGCTTTGTCATTGTCACCTTCTGCCCCTTCCCCTTTATTAATCCTCACTATCCTTCCCCTAGTCTTTCTTTGCTGCCTAATGTACCTATAAAAGGTTTCATCCCCCTTCTTAAATGAGTTGGCTATCTTTTCCTCAGTTTGGGCCTTGCTATTCTGACTGCCTTCCCAGCTTCCTTCTGCTTTTACTGGTAACAGTTCTCTGTCCTGCTCTGTCCTGCTCCTTCTGTGTTTCCTTATACTTCCTGAATGCTATCTTTTTCTCCCTAACCTTCACCGCCACCTCTTTTGAGAACAATAGTGTTTATTTTTTCTCTTCGTTTTGTTTTATTTGCTTTACACAAAGGCTTGTTGCCTCTGTGATGGCAGCTTTGATTTTTTCCCATTGTTCCTCCACCCCACTTTCTTTCCTATTTGCTAGAGCTTTTCTGAGGCACTCCCCCATTTTGCCAAATTCAGCCCTCCTAAAGTTCAATACCCTCACCTTTGTGTGACTTGACTCTATGGCTGTGTTTATCATGAACCACACTGCATGGTTGGCACTTGCTCCCAGAGGGCTACCCACTTCTAAATCTGAGATCCTCTCTCTGTCCCCATTTGAGAGTACCAGGTCTAAGACTGCTCCCTCTCAAGTGGGTTCCAACACTAGCTGTCTGAGGCATTCCCCCTGTAGGGCATTGAGAATTACCCTGCTCTTGGATGTGGCTGTAGCAAAGAAGCTCCAGTTAACATCTGGCATATGCAGGTCACCCATCAAGAATAGATCCCCCTTTTCAGCTATTCTAAGGATGCCCTCTATCATTTCCTTGTCCATTTCCTCCCCCTGAGACAGGGGTCTGTATACACCCCCCATGCAGATTGTGGTGCCATTTCCTGTCTCCAGGGTGACACACAATGCCTCGTCTCCTCCTGCTTACCCTTTAGATCCATTGCTTTCATCCCATCCCTTACATGGAGAGCTACTCCTCCTCCTCTTTTACCCTCCCTGTCCCTCCTGTAGATTGTGTACCTTGGTATGTTGACATCCCAGTCATGGTTCTCTGTGTACCATGTTTCTGTGACTGCCACAATATCCAGGTGTCCCTCTTCCACCAAGTTACTAATTCAGGGAACTTGTTACCAAGACTATGTGCATCGGTACTTATCACCCTCCATTTTTTGATTGCCTTACCCCTTTTAACCCCATCCCTGTCCTTACTGTCTTTACCTTTTTCCCCATTGGCCACTGTCCTGCTCCCTATTGACTTCTCTACCTTAGTGTTTACCTCACAAACTTCCCTATTTTGTCGGGGGGGTGGAATTTCGATGCTTCTTTTCAGTACCTCCCTCTTTGGCTAGTTTAAATGTTTGCCAATGGTGTATTTAAATCTATCACCTAGGATCCTGGTTCTCCTCCTGGACAGATGCAGACCATCATGCCAATATAGGCCTGCATCCCTCCAGGTAGACTCCCAGTCCCTAATGAAGCCAAAATCCTGAGCTCTGCACCAGTTTTTAAACCATTCATTGACTAGCCTTACCCATGCCATAGTCAGACAACACCTCCAAGAAGGTTACCATGTGTGCTACTTATCTAATGCCCCTCCCCAACTCTACAAACTCCTCCTGCACTGCTCTGATACCATTCCCAGCCTAGTCATTTGTCCGTAGGTGGAAAATGACATCCATCTCCCTTTCCCATGCAGCTGCTCTTGCGATCCTGAGGATTTTCTTTCTGTTCCTCACAGCGATGGCACCAGGCAGGCACCTTACCTTCCTCTCCCCTTCAGTTCTACCCTCCTAATGATTGAGCCCCCCACCATGAGTTGTTTCCTTCCCCTGTGGGGTCTCATGCTGCCCTCCTCTGGATTTCCTTTCTGGAGGTTAACAGCATCCTCCTTGGTCTCCTCTGTGGGTGCCCCCTTAGAGGAACCATGCTTCACCAGAACAGCATATGAATCATGGAAAGATACAACTGGAGGGATGTGCCTCTGATCCACCACCTTCACCCTCCATGAGCCCACCATGGTCCAACCATTCCTCTTTCTTGGCAAGCTCTGAGGCAGTGGCAGTGGCCCTGGTGGTCCCTGGATGGGAGAGGAGGTTTCCCAAATCTTTACCAGTTCTGCCTGGAGACAGGCAACCTCATTTCTCAGACCAGAGAGTTGCCTACAGATAGGGTAGCATCGTAGTCTCCAGAACATCTCCTGAAAGTCTGCTGCCCCACAGCCCCATTGCACCACTCCCCATATGTCTCTCTCGCTTCCTGTTTATTTTTTTTCCTTTTAGTATGTTTGAGTGTGTGCATGTATCTATCCTCTATGGACTTGTTTGTGAAAAAGGATTATCATTTCTGACAAATGATCCTTTTCTGAGTGGGACATCAAACTGGAGAGTGAAATTCCCCTTGAAAATAATGTGAACTTTAAAATTTAATAACTTTGAAATGGATTTATATTTTTTCACCAAATCTTCCAGTGGCACATCTGTGAGGCAAGACCTTTCTACCCTAAAAAACTCAGACCAAAATTCAAAAGTGTTTTTGTGCTGCAGCATGATACAGAAGTGAAAAAAAGGTACATTTCTCAGTTTATTACATCTCTGCACCCACACATCTGGCTGGAAAGTAACCTGATACATGAAGAGATCTTTGGTCCCTGGTGGTGTATGCAAAATTTCATGCAAAGCTCTTGAATGGTTGTAATCTTATTAGAGTTCAAAATTTTGAGTTTAACACAGAAGTGGCTATTCAACCCTAATAACTGGGCATGACCGCGCCCCTAATTTTAAATATTATACTGGATAGTGTGTGGGCAAAAATGCCTGTTTTCACAAACATCCAGTTGTACAAGTAGTTACACAAATTTAAGAGAAACCATATACAGTACACTGTACATAGCACATACAGGTTGTGGTAACATCTTATACAGTATACAGTATCTAACAAAACAGGTATTAGAGAGTTACATACAGGTTTTGGTAACATCTTATATACAGAAACTAGCTAAAAGGCATGAGAGAGCATAAGTGCATAGTACAGTAATGATTTGCAGGACAAAATTTACAAAAGTGCTAGGATTTATTAGCATAATCAGGATAACCAAGCAATGGGGGGGGGCAGGAGGGTTGTGGAAGGAGGGGGTGATGAGAGATGGGGAGGGCTGGAGGGAGGATGATGGGAAACACAGATGGGGAGGAGTGGAGGGAGGATGATGGAAAACTCATCAGAGTAGGAGGGGGAAAGGATCAAGCATTAAATTCTACTGGTAATAGTAGAACAAGTGCATGCATGTTTTGATTGGAGGTGGCTCTTGAGAGACCTTTGAAATGCATAAGCAGTGCTGCAGGCACTACTAATACATACAGTGAAGCCTGCCAGGATGAAGTGCAGTGTCACAGGTTTCCTGCATGATGGAAGGGATTAACTCCCATTGAAATTACATTGTTTGCTGTAGTAACTCTACTGCAGAATTCTACAGAGCTGGGCTTCATCCTGGTGGGCTTCACTGTATATGTGTGTGTGTGTGTGTGTGTGTGTATACATATATATATATATATATATATATACATAAGGATATACATACATATATATATATATATATATATACAGTATTTTATATTGTTGCAAAAAACTTTGTTAATGTTAATGCAAATAAGGGTAACTTGATGCCATAAAATTAGGGAAATGTGGCATTAGCGTTTCCAATCTTAATGCCCCCCTGCCCCAATGGCAGAAAAAGGAAAAAACATTAGAATTTTGGGTCTCCCCAGTATTCACAAATCAGTGGTAGGGTCTTCCTTGGGGGTTGTCAACCCTAATTCCTACCCCATCCATAAGCAATGAATGTCACACATCCCTGCATGAACAAAGGTACAAAAATGATGTTATCTACCTGTGGTGAAACATACTTCTCTACCTTTGGAGAGTGTATCATTATGAGGCAGTGGCTTGGAGCTGTACCTCATTCTTCCGACTGGAGTCTCTGGGCTGAGGGGAGCAGTGAGCATTAGGGCTGACAACCCCCAAGGAAGACCTCTCCACTGATTTTCCATTACTCCGGAGACACAAAACTCTAATGTTTTTTTCCCCTTTTGTTGCTTGGTAGATGGGGGTGGGAAGTTAGGGTTGGAAACCGTAACACCACATTTTATTACTTTTGTGATGTTAAATTACCCTAACTGGTGCATTAATAAAGGTTTTTTTTGCAAAGAATTTCCTTTCTTTTTGAGATTGTGGAATCATATTCTCATAAATATTTTAGGAAGAGTGGCATGACTATGGAAATAACATAGAATATATGGATATAACAAAATCCCATGATATTTCTACACTTCATTTATATGCTTCCTCAAAATAATCATATATATGTTTATATATGGACAACAGACAGGCATACAGGGAGACATGTGTTATAGAATGTCTACTGTGTTTTTGAAATGGTTTAATAATATATGGAATTATTATAAAGCAAACAAGAACTGTTGAATAAATGTTGGCAAAGCAAAGTTTAAAAATCTGGAAGAAATTACAGTTTTTTCACAGGTTATGGCATTTAGAACAAGCATTTGTCAATGGTGAATGTTTGCTTACGTGTAGTTGCATGGCTATATCATCTAGGGCTGGCCAATAATTTTTCCTTAGAATTATATGATTTCAATTAAACAGTGCTCAGAGGAACCACAGGTATCCTATCCTGCATATGGTCACTGCCTCATGCGGCAACATTAAAATGAGAGTTCCACTTCAAAGGTTGAGTAAGGAGAGTTACATCTACTTTTTTAAATAAAAAGAAAGACTATACAATTTACATAAATCATTCTAGCTAATCTGAGTAATCTATTGTAGGTTTATAGGTGATGTGTGAGATATCTATAATAGTGATAGTAGTTTAATCCCTCTGTAGTGCACTTCTGTGGTTCAAAGTGCTAATACGATAAACAAGAGTACAATACAAAAAGGCAGAATTAAACAGAACAATGACAATGTAAATGAGGAGTCAGATGAAACCTAATCTCAAAAGGAGTGGGATGGGGTGGGCAAACAATACATTGTAGAGCGGGTTATGATTTTCAAAATTCTGCTTCTGTCAGAATTCCACGGAATTACTGAAATTCTGCCTAATTCTGTGGAACTCCATCAGAAGTGAAATTCTAAAATTCTGAAAGTGGAATTTGTCTTTGAAAACTGCAGTTTAATAATCTGCAGGTTACATGAACAGCCAAATAGTATTCAATGGTTTATGTAAACAGCTGATGCATTTCTGTAGATGGTGGAGAAAACTGTGGAATAACATTTAGGGGATTAAGTAATACACATAATATTATTTATGTATTTCTTTATTTAAAAATGTGTAATTGGGAAAGGCACACTGAGCCAGAGTTCATTTTCAGGGGTGATCCTGGGGGAGAGAAACAGATATAATTATAGTTACAGGCAGGTAGAGCTAATTCCATTCTGTCACATAAAACCAAACCAAACATAGTATCTGAAAGCAGCAATCAATAACTGTAGAAAAAAAAAACACACACTCCACCATGACAATATTAACACTGCATTATGACCCCATAATGGAGGGATCAGTAAGTACATATAACTGATCACAAACAATTTAAATACAGTACCTCCATAAGTATACAGTGGGACTTAGTTTATACTGTGGAAAAAATGAGCAGAAGCAGAAAAGATATTATTCCATGGTTTACATAGGTATGATTTTTGTAATGCCACATAATGCAATTAGAAAACAAATCTAAAACTAAAACAGGTAAGCATGAAAAATGTTAATAGACCTAACCAAACAAAATCATTGCAGCATTAAATATGAGTGATACAGGAGGACTGGATCTCAGTTGGAAGAGAATTCCACAAGAATATTGCTTACATGCAGACTTTAAAGATTATTGGCAATATGGCTTTATGGATGTGGCCGATTGTAGAGTAATGCAAAGAACCACAATAAAATCTTAGAAATTTAAATTAACTGTGCCTTTTTGTATATATTTACAGTATTTAACATATATGTATTTTTCACTTTTCCTGACCTTCATCTTCCTGTCATTGACGCAGCACTTATTCAGCCAGCAGGTCTGCAGTGGTGATCTATAGACACATCATATGGGGGTCATGATGTTCTCATTTTTTTATTGTCATTGAAGCACAAACAGCATTTTTGGCAACGTGCACATTGACAGCTTTATCAACAAATCGTTAGTAGTTCAGGCACGTCAGTTGCAACATGATAGCCAAGTCTGCTACAAAAAAGGTTGACAATATAGAAGAACCTGTTTTTAGAATGTGCCACACTACAGAGGTGGGCACTGTCAGCTTTTATTGACCCTGTGTAGTTGCAGAATGACTTTTATTCTCAATTTCTTTTCACCCTTTCTGGGACTCTTTATCAGTGTCTCTCACTCCCTGTCTTCAAATACCTTCCTGCTTTGCCTCCCAGAGTCCAAAAACCAACAGTTATCCTGTTACCAGGTGCCCTGACTCCTTAGCCCACTGCAAGCAGCATTCTTTCATTCTCTCCCAGTATCATTTCTGTGTTATCACCCCAAATAATAGTGCTCTCTTCGTTAGTTTGCATTAACCTCCCTGACTTCCTTTATTTTCCTATCTTAACTGGTCATGACTGGTGGCTACACAGGTTGGGGGAGGGGAGTTGGAAGAGGACACACTGCAGGCAGGGTCAGATGGCCCCATGGTCAGTGATAATAGCAAGCAGAAGTCTAGGGAGATGGGTCTTGAGACATTGAGAGAGTAAGTCAGCCTAAACTGAAATGAACCACAAAAATGTGGTTCCTCAGTCACCACCGGACCATCACTGAATTATACAAAACTTCTACAGATAGAAGAGGCATTTTCAGAACTTTTCTAAGGTCAGTATTTTGTCCAAGTATTTGGGTTTGCATCTGACAACAAGTTGTTACAGTAAAACATTTTTAAGGACTTATTCTGATACCACCCTTTTGTATCTGTGGTTTATACTTGCAGTACATTTGGATGGTTAGCAATATTTTATTTCTGAAGTTGTGCAACTCCTGCAGTTCCCTAGGAATAAGAAACAAGACATTTTTGTGAGAACTGTTGTTGCATTGATTACCTGGAAAGGTGTTTTTTTTAAACAATGAAAAGTAACCCTGAGGGGAGAAGTGTTGAAGGGGAATATGAAAAGCTATTTCCTCTCCAGGCTAAAGTATGAATGAAACAGGGTATTTTCCTTTCTCCCTTTGTGGAGAAAATATAGATAAGGGCCCAGATATTCAAACTATGCCAGGCTGTGGCGCAAGCCTGGGCACAGCTCAACTTTGTTGTGCAGGGATGTGTCCTGGGCGGTATTCAACGGAGATGCACTATGGCACAGCAGCTTTGAATATCGCACCCTGGCCAACCCACTGTGCATGGCGCAGTGGCACTGTGCCACCGCAAGTGGCCAGAGTGGAGCATGGAGATGTGTTGGCACAAGTGCCATTGCGTCATGCACAGCACCTGTGATATTCAAAAGGAGACATGCAAATGGGGCCATAATTTATGCAAGGTGCACAGGGGGCCATTTGCATCTCATTACAGCCACATTTGCATGCCATTAGCATGCAGGTGCACTGATTCCCAATGACTTGCGCCTGGCGCCCTGCCAGGCAGCAGCCGTTGAGGACTGATGCCCCCTGCAGCCCAATCGCGGGCATTCCTGTAATATAAAAAAAAAAGTCCAATATCCTTGGTGGTCCAGTGGACCTCTATGTGCCCAATTGCGGGCATCAGTACAGTCCCCCTCAAGTCCAATATCCCTGGTGGTCTAGTGGACCGCACTGAGCCAGATCACAGGCATCTGTAATAGAACCCCCCAAGTCCAATAGTCCAGTATCCCTGGTGGTCCAGTGGACCGATCGCAGGCATCAGTACCTCATCAAATACCCATACTACCCTGGTGGTCTAGTGTACCCCCACCCCACCTGCCACAGAGCCCCACCGCCCCGCTCCCCATCAGCCGGCGAGCAGCAGCGCCCCACCTGCCTGCCACCCCGCCGTCCACCGACTGGCAGCTCAGTAGGGTTGCACGCCCATGGTTCACAGCATGAGCCAAGGGATGTAGCTCATATCGATATTACTAGTCCAGATATGTGAATGAATTCATTCACATATCTGACTGAGTAGAGAATGGAGCTGCATGCCCACTGGCTCATGCATGGAACCAATGGGCATGCAGCCCTACCGAGCTGTCAGTCAGAGGGTGGTGGTGGCAGGCGGTGGGGTGCTGCCACCAGCCGGCTGACGGGGAGCGGGCTGGGGCCCAGTGGGCGGGTGGGGTGGGGGTACACTCAGACCACCAGGGTAGGGGCATTTGATGAGGTACTGATGCCCGAATCAGGCAGCGATCAGTCCACTGGACCACCAGGATATTGGACTGGGGGTTCTATTACAGATGCTCACGATCAGGCCTGTGCGGTCCACTGAACCACCAGGGATATTGGACAGGGGGGATTTCGCGACACGGATGCCCACCATGGGGCATGGGGGAGTGCCACCAGGTGCGGCAGGAACTCAGATGGCCACCCACAGGTGGCAGCTGCCGTGTTGTTCCCTGCAATGCGGCAGCTCACCTGTTGGTGGCCATCACTTGTTCCTTTTTTTTTGGCTTAACTTTGTGCAGGCGCAGGTAGGGGTTGTGCATGCATGACTCTGCACATCCCGGGCTGAATATCGGGCTATTCAGGTTATGCATGGGCATGCCCCCCCTACCTGTGCCTGCATACATTACTGATGCGCTCCAGCGCATCGGGATTTGTGCGGCGCACTTTTCCCATTTGAATATCACACCAGGGCGATCAGTGGTTGGCATGTGCAACACTGTTGCACCATGCGCAACCCTTTTGAATATCTGGGCCATTATCTTTATTTATTTGCAGGAGATATGCTGTCCTAAGCTGTCCTGCCTGAGCCTGTCTTTTGGCTTTTTGCATGAAATATGTTCCCAAAAGTGGAGCGTCTTACAGAGCAACAATTTTGTGGGGCAGGCTGCTGCTCCATTTTGGAGCTTCCGAAATCAAGTTTAGAAATGGCTGGTCACTCTCGCTTTGGGCCTAAAAGCCCAAATAAAGCATCATGTCGGATAAATGAAAGAAGAGTGTGAAACTCCACCCAGAAGGGCCATGGGACAAGTGGGAAGTGAGAGAGAGAGAGAGCCACAAGGAAAGGCACTCAAAAAGCAATCTCTCTCTCTCTTGCTCTGTCTCTGTCTCTGTCTCTCTCTCTCTCTCCCAGCATTCAGGGACACAGAGCATGAGGTATACAGGGTGCACTGAGATTGGGACCCAGTGGTGGTACGTTCTGTAAAAAGTGGTATCCATGCCCATCTGCACTTTTTAAAAATTATCTCTTTATTTGTTTTTGCTCTAAATATACACACCCTTACACACAGATAGGACTCATTTATGGCACCCAACCACCTCTTTTGGCATGAAGTGAAGAACCCAGTTATGGGTTTGCTGCATTTGTGCTAATAATGCTCTTTACAGTAACCAAATATATTTAAAAAGCTTGTTGAAATGCTCTGAATATGTATGCTTTCACAGAGATTTCTGGGCAGGTCTGATGCAGAACCGGGTGCAGAATATTGATGATTCACCTTGGGGAATCACCAGTTTCACCTCAGTGCATCTAAGCTAATGCCACACATGTATGCTGTTCAATGAAGTAATCCTAAAAAAAATCACACTCTCATTTTCTGTAAGATCATGCATGGTCTTGTAGTGTATAAATTCACCAGACACTCTCAGAAGTTCTAATTCCTCTTTTTTACTGTAGATTGTGGCTAAGGCTGATATTTCTTTCAAGGCTGCCTCAGACATTTTTATAAAGGCATTATATTTTTAAAATACTGTATTAGCTTTGAATTCACACCCACACAGCTCAGAAATGCATATTGTTCATTAGAGAAATCCAGAGGGGTAAAAAAAAAAAAAGAAAGTAAAACTACTAGTTTTTGTTAGGCGACTGACTGTTTCCATATGTAGGACAGATCTAAGAAGGCATCTCACTGTGCAAAGACAACGGTCCCCCCAAACCCTCATGCACAGCAGGTCAGACTCATACTTTGATTGTACTGTAATATAACATGGAAAGGATGGGAGATTACAGAAATAAATAAGTAATACTGTGCACCATAACTATAGTGATTGAAGCATCAAATGGAAATGGATGATAATATTGGGAGACATAGAGGGGATTAGTTATCACTGGATGTTTCAGAGCAGAGAAATGCATCAGCTCAATTACTGACAGCAACACCACCACCAATACCAAGAAGAGTAGATGCAGGTCAAAGAGACAAATTATTATTTTTTCAATTTTTCTTAAGAGGGGTTGGGGGGATGACAATCAGGCTACCTGTGGTGGAGGAGGGGGGTGGCGAGTTGCTGGTTAAATGGCAAGCTGGCTCACAAGTCAGGAAGCAAAAAAGAATAAAATTCAGCAAAGGACCATCAAAATAGAAAAACAGAGAAAGAAATCTGTTGAACTGCACTGCCTAAACAGAAGCAGGAGTCTGCTGCAAGGGTTAGGTGAGCTTACTGAAGTGGGACTGCAATACCCAAGTTGGTGTGCAAATCAACAAAAAGAGAACAAATTATACAAGACACTGTACATTTGCAACATATGTTGGAATATTAAAACAGCATTTTAGGGTGCGGGGTTTAGTGACTTTTTCAGCACTGATTACGTAAGAGAACAGCCACATATGATCAGACCTGTCCCTATCTATGTGGGAAGTGTGGGGTTGGGTAGGTTTTCTGGAATGATGGAGACAACTGGCTTGCATCCTGGGATTGCATGCACAATGTTCCCCCCAATGCCAGACATGCATTGCAGGTGCCACCAGATTAGATTAAAAAAAATATTCAGTTACAGATTCAGACTCCCGGAGGTCAGGCAGAGTATGGAGTCAGTAACTGGGGAAAGTATGAGGATGGGAATCGGGGAGTGCCATGTGTGGATGTATGATTCTTCCAAGTCCTTCTGGATAAGAAAAAGAGGCATGCAGTCAGATGATCTGGGCTGAAGGAGTTTCTGCTTGAGCGGTACTGGGCAGACAGTCCCAGAGATGAATCGGGAGCTGAGATTTCCCCCACCACTCCTGAACATTGGCAGACTGATCTCAGACCTGCTGTGGAGACCACTAAGCCCGGTGGACATGGATGCACTGTACTTGTACTGTTGAGACTGGCTGAACATCCTTGGGTATGGGGAGTCTGATTTAGGTGTGATGGGAGAGTTTAGAGCTTTTCCTCCGGTATGTAACTAAGTCCCAGACTGTCAGTTTTCCAAGAGATTCATTGGGGGGGGGGGTCATAAGTGGTTCATTGATCATTGGAAACAAGATATCGGGAAGAACTATGTCCTGGGCAGAAATGGCTACTCAAAGACAATGTGGTAACAGGGAAACTAGTTCTAGTGCACCTGGCATGTGGGGATGCTGAGGGCCCTCTGAAAATCATGGGCCATATGCCCAGGTGTACTTCCTCAGCCACCCCTTACCCACATAAAAGGAGGAATCATATTGTAAAAAAAAAACCTAACAAAACACAGAGGCAAGCGTCCACATCTGCACTTTAAAAAACACCAGTTTTCCTTGATTTGGCAGGTGCAGATGGCCTCAGGGTGTCACCACCGGATTTTGGGATGATGAGCTCACATGTGTCTGCCTTGCCATACAGTATATGTGACAATTTTATTTAGATTAAATAAAGGCAAATAGCCCAGCTTGGGGGACAAATGAGAATAGAGATGTGGCTTGTCATTAGAAATTGAGTGGCTGCTCCATAGCGGAGCTTGAAATAAAGTTGGATTGTCTGCTTGCTCTTTTTCTGGGCTCAAAAGACCTAAAATGGTCTAAAAATTAATGAAGTATTTTAAAATATTCTTTGGGGTACTCTGGAAAAAGGAGGGTAATGAGTGAAAGAAGCAACATGAAAGTACTGTATAGAAGCATTCTCTCTGTGCTTTACTGCCGGGCAACGTTGGGGTGCCAACAGACACCAGGGAAACGGCAGCTCATGGTGCTCACTGCAGCCCGGAGAACAAGTTTCAGCTGTGGTTGCAGAATGCTGGTGAAGGGCTCATCTTGCTAAGCTGGCCACCTGGGGATTTGGATGCCCAGAAAAGGCATTTTAAAAAAAAACAAACAACAAAATCTAGCTAAATGGGACCCAATTAGCTAGTTTCTGTTTCTTTCTTAAAATTCCAGCATTTTTATGTATTTTCCACAGTTGTTTGTTCATGTAAAAAATCAACAAGATGGCGGTTGGCAGGGCACCAAAAAATGTTTGGTACCGTGTCAATCAAGTGATAAGAAATCAAAAATAGCATTTGCGATAACAATTTTTTCATTTCACACCAGAATGTTATCTCAAAAACCCTACTGTGCATGTGCAGGATGGAAAACAGTACATTTTAAAGTCTTATAACTCTGGAACCATTTAATATATTTTCATCAGACCTATCAAAGGCACTACCTTAGGACATGACACAGGTCCCCTGCAAGTTTGGGAAAAAAATTCCATTCCATGTAGGCTGTAGGTGAGAGCAAAAAAAAAATGTTTATGTATAGGAAAAATGTTAGTCTTTCACAAAAAATGACATATGAGGATCTCAGAAAAAGTACAAGCTGCTGTCACAAAGCTTTCCACAGATCAAGACCTTGCCTCCCAGACAACACATGCAAGATTTCAGCTCATTTTGTTGAATGGTGCCAAAGAAATTAATGTGCAAATTTATGGGTTTAACATTGAACACCCTACTCAACCCTAACTATAGTGGTGCTACCGCTCCACTATAATATAGGATCGTGTGAGAGAGCTCATACACAACAGTGCTAGTCTTATACCAAGTGGTTGCCATGATGATGAGGACCTTGAGAAAGAAGCCTGAGCAGTCCCTCTGTTGTCATGGAAATCATGAGGTTTAGGAATAATGATGTGTCTTTGAGCTGTCATACACTATTCTATATAGTGTATGGTAAAAAAAAAATTGATACTTTTTGTTCTTAAAGCAGTCAGTCTCTGGCATCCACCACCCACACTTCACCAGTATCTGCCCACCAGCCAACTCATGCTACTTCAATGGCCAACTGCCCTATGAGCAGCACTGCTAAGGACACTTGTCTTGTAACATAGCTATTACAGCAGAATGAAAAGTCATTCTGTTGAAGTATCTACATCACTACTACAGCAGAACGTCTTTTTCAGGTGTTTTCTTTGCAAAAAACTTTGTTAATGCAATAGTTAGGGTTGAAGCAACACAATTAGGGAAATGTGGTGTTAGGTTTTCCAATGTAACACCCTATCCCCACCCACCAGACAGCAACAGGAAAAAAACATTACTGTTTCACCTTTCCTACATTTTCGCTAATCAGTCATGGGATGTGCTTTGGGGTGGTCAACCATAACACTCGCCCATTCAACCATGAAAAAAGCTGAGATGTGCAGAGTATATGAGAATGGGGTAGGTGTTAGGGCTGACAACCCCAAGGCACGCCCATGACTGATTAGCGAAGATGCAGGAGAGGTAAAACAGCAATGGTTTTTCCTTTTGCTATCTGGTGGGTGGGGGTGGGGTGCTAGGGTTGGAAACCCTAGCACAACATTTCCCAACTTTTGTCACTTCAACTCTAACTAGTGTATTTTGTTTTTTATACTTTAGTTTTCAAAGTTGCATCTTACACACATCAGTTATCTTCAGTTTGATTGCAGTTACAGTCATTGTGCACATATAACTTCCTTTTTCTAATTTACATTTTTCATAAATGCTGTACCTTTTGAACAATATATCTTCCTTTTTTATTCATCCAAACAAAATTATCAAATTATCAAAAATCAAACTATAACTAGAGTATAAATACTTTCTCACTCAGTTTGTTTCCTCTACTGTTATTTCTTCTGGGTCTGTCTCTCAACAATTCCTAGGATTATTATGGGGTTTTGTATTGTGCATTTCTTTTACTTCCTACTGTATTTGTTGTTTGTCCTCCTCTTGTGTCTGTCCAATCCAGTATTCTTCTTCTCTCCCCCAGTGTTTACCTGTCTTTCCCCATCTCCTCCTATTTTCTTAAACCATCCCCATTATCCATTTGGTCCACCTTTCCATGAACTTTTCTCTTTTGTCTTGTAACTGGTATGTCAACCTTTCCATTTCCTGTATTTAATTTATTATCTTTTCCCATTCCTGTACTGTTGGTGGCTCAGGATTAAGCCATCTTCTCGTGATGGCCTTCCCTATCACTACTATGCATATGCTCCATAGGTATTTTGTTTTCTCAACCCTTACTTCACATGTTGGTAGCCCCAGGACAATGTGTTGCAGATCTAGAGGTGTGGCAATTTGGAACAGATTCTGTATTTTTCTTTTTACTTCTACCAGGAATGTATTAATGGCCTGGCATTGGAAAACACATGTTTCTGTTTGGCTTTCTGTGTGCCATAGTTTCTCCAGAATTTAGCATTCCCTCCATCTCCCATCTGGCCTTCATGTCTAGTGTTATAAAATATCTTAATTTTAGTTTCCAGGAGAACTTGTGCCATCCTGGGGACAAGGTAGTCTTTAAAGTACCTTCTCTTATCCTGCCCCACTCCTTCTTAATTAGTTGAAATCTTCCTCCCCTTTCCCATTTTGCCTTTATATGTCTGGTCCCCTCCTCCCCATGTGAGTTTATAAATTGTTATATTCTGGATATTGCTCCTTTTGGGGTGGTCATGGTAAGTAAATCCTGCAATTTATTAATGTTCTGTGCAGTGTTTTGTATACTTGCCTTTTATTTTAGATAAGTTTGAATTTAATTTTGAAGCTGAAGGTGTCTGTTTCTTTCCAACCTAATTGCCTACAACATTTCTCAAATGTTACTATGGCATCCCCCCTCATCATCTGCTCTGGGCATTTCATTCCTTTTTGTACCTGTCTTTCATACTAGGCATCCATGTCCCATGTCTCGAAGTCCGCATTCCAGAGCCACCATTTATATCACCACCTGTCCCCATTTAACAATTGATATTTCTAAAAAGTATTCCAAGCCTCATCAGTGACTTTTGCCACCTGCTTGTTGTCCTGTATCTCTTGATTACCCCCCTGTGGGTTAAAAAGCTGTGTCTCTAGTTGTCTATCACCTCATCTTCTTTCGTCCAACCTGTGCCAGTGTGTCAGTAGCAGTGGGTGCCTCCACAGGAGTGCCCATCTAATCTGTGCTGCTAGCCAGTAGTCCTCTAGTTCCGGTACTGCCCATCCCTACTTTTGTTTTGATAACCAGCACCAGGTTTCTCACTTTAGGTCTTTTGTCTGTCCATATAAAAGTATACATGATTCTCTGTATGCTCATCAGTCACTGTTTCTGTGGCTGTACTGGGACACATTGGAATAGACAGAGGAACCCTGGTAATAGGTTCATCCTAGTGGTCTGGATTCTGGTGTGCAGTGGCAGGGGCAGGAGGTCCCACCTCTTGATTTCCTCATTAACTTGCTTTACCAATGGCACTAAATTGTCCTGGAATAGTAGACTGTTGGTGTTCCTTAGAATGATCCCTAAGTATTTTAGGATCCACGACGGGAGCTCAACAAAAATTGTGTCGAACGTCCCGACAGTGACACCAGCAGGTCGACTGCATTCTGCAGTTGGCTGCTGGTTCACACTGTAATTCCTTGTTTTCTTCAGGGGGCTTTGCTCCCTGAACCTCCACACAGGGTCTGCACTCCATGCACCCCCCACTTAAGGATGCTCAACTCTAGTCGGAGCTGATTGGGGGTGCAGGACCACCAACAGACAATGCCGGGTTCCAGGGGGTATCCCACGGTGGCATGGTGCTGTAGTCACTGTGGGGGACCTCACTGGCGAAATGTCGCTGTCGAGGAGGAGGGTAACTGGGTATTTTACACTCTGTAATTCCCATTTCATTGAATATTATTTTATTTTCCCTGAAGGAATATAATAAAAAATCAGTGTTTCAGATTTTGATGAATTCAAAGTATACCCTGCCAAATTAGCGAACTCTTTTACCATATTAAATAATCTTGGTATGGATGTTTCTAGTTCTGTTATGTACATTAGGACATCATCCGCATACAGGGCCAGTTTGTGTTCCTGATCACCTATATGTATCCCTTTTATGTCTGGGTGCTGTCTGATCCATGGTGCCAATGGCTCAATGTAAAGGGCAAATAACAAAGGGGACATCGGGCAGCCCTGTCTTGTACCTCTCCCTAGTTCAAACCTGTTGGACAGATGTCTGTTAGCCCTTGCATATGCTTGTGGAGAATTATATAAGCTCTGTAACATCTCTCTGAATGTCTTGTCAAACACAAACCTGGCAAGGACCCCAAACAGAAATTCCCAATCAACTTAATCAAAAAGCTTTTCAGCATTTAAACTCATAATGATCGTTGAGGTCTTATTACAATTTAAACGATCCACTAAAAGTAGTGTGCATGTTACTTTTTATCTGCTGCCTGTCTCCCTGCAACAAACCCTGTTTGGTCTATACCTACTAACTGTGGAACCAGAGTCTCCAATCTCTTTGTCATTCTTTTTGTTAGGAATTTGTAGTCAACATTAAACAGGAATATGGGATGGTAGGAATTTGGCAGCCGCATCCCTTGTTGTAAGAAACAGGTCTAACCTAGAGTACATCTGGTATACTTGTGAGTAGTAGGTGAACCCTCTATTAGACCCCTCTAGATACCTCCACATATTCTGCAACCCCATTTTGGTCAAAAGGGCTTTCACCTGTTTCTCTACTCTGTACATTATTTTGGGGATTTGTGAGGTGCTATCTAGACAGGGCTCCATTGTTAAGTTCCAATCCCCCCCTCCACATATAATAGTGCCCTCTGCCCTTTCCATAATTTTCATTAGCATGGTTCTGTAAAGGGTATGCGGGGAACCAGGAGGTACATATACTGATGCTTGGGTTACCATTTTTCCATTTAGTCTCCCAGTTAATGTTACGTACCTGCCTTCTCTGTCTATCTCTTTTCCCAGGCATTCAAATGTGAAACCTCTTGGGATTAGTATAACCATCCCCTTTCTTCTCCCATTTATATAAGATGAGGAGTACAACCCCTCATATCCAAACTGACCCAGCTTTGCATGCTCTGTCTCTGTCGGGTGTGTTTCCTGTAGAAACACGACTTCCACTCTAGTTCTTTTTACATATGACATAATCTTTTTCCTTTTTACTGGATTCGGCAAACCATCAACACCATAGGTCAGTATTTTGGTGCTTCTGTTATTCATTGTTTCTCCTTTTTCCTCTCTCTTTGCTTTTTCTCATACTGCACATGTTTACCTCCTTTCCCTGATGAGGACACACCCAAATTCATATAATCATGCTCTTTACTCATGAACTTTTTAACATGAATAGACTCACCAACTGGTCTATCCATCCCTTGAAATGTTAACAAACGTTTTGCTTCCAAGGTAGAGGATAGTATCCAAACTGTCCCTATCTCTGGTTGAGAATATCTTTTTGTCTCCTTTCCTTCCCTCTTCTGGAGTGGTGCCACTTCCCCTGCTCTCAGGGGTTGCCACATGGGTCTCTGGTAAATATGAGGTTTGAGCATGTGTGCCATCCGGCTTCCCAAGACCTGTTAGTAGTAGAGTAGTAGTAACATCCACTATAGATGAAACAACAGCCTCCCCGCCTCTTCTTTCCCTGCATCCACCTTCCCCTTTCCAAGATTATTTCAATGACATTATTGCCATGGCACAATGTCCAGATCTTTTTTTCCTCACATTTCCTCTTCTTCGTTCCCCTCTGATTCTCCCCATGTATCAGACACCTTTTAGTTTCCCCCTTTGTCTTCAAATCCTCCCCTCGTTCTGTGTGCTAATATTTTGAATTAACTTTTCTCCACATTTGCACCTTGCAGTATGTCTTTTCTCTTTCCCTTCTTTCCTTCCCACTTCATATTTTCTGTCCCTTCAACAAGCCCTGTCCATTCTATATCCCCCTTTCCTCCTTCCCTTTATCTCTTGAGCCAGTGTTTTCCAGGCATCTGCACCATAGGCCATTTAATCACCAGGTCCAGACTTACAAACTTCACAGCACTCCCTATATGTGCATCGCAGTGCTGGAGAGGTCTGCCATCCCATCTGTGGTTTCCATGTCTCTTTTCCCTTCTTTTGTGTTTTGTCATTTATACAAAAATCAGGAGATGAGCTTTAAAAGGAATATAAGATTATTAGCCATCACACATCGAATAACATAGCATGTGGACTGAACTGTTCTATTCACTCTTCTGTTTTCTCCCACTCTTCCCAGCACAAAGAAACAATATATATTTGTTAGATCACTCTTTTGTTTTACAGCCCACCACAGACAAGAAGAATACATTTGTTAGGTAACATTCCCTCATTTTGTTTGTTTTCCTTTGCTTTTCTTCCATCTATTTGCACAATTATTTTACCTTCCCCCACCTCAGAAGATCATCATGCATGTGTTACATATCCTTGTTTTGTTCATTTTCATTTATTTTCCCTTCCCCCATCTTACTATTGGGGACCATTATGTTCCATTTCTGCAGTCTTTCAATCTGTTCCTGAAATCCCTTCCACTTACCCTTCCCTCAATGCATTCTCTCCTTTCCCCCTTTCCCCCATTTATCACTATTTCCTTTTATATTACAAGGGGTATACCATTATAACTGCATATCCCATAATGGGTTTCCCCCCTTCTGATACATCTTCTATACAGTGCAGAGTACTTCTCCCCTTTCCCTGCCCTATGTCCTTCAAATTGTTCAGGCTTCCATTGAGCTGTATTCTGCACTGCAAAGTCAGAAAGTGAACAAAAGAAACACAACTTTTAAATATTTACAGTTATTCTCAATTTGTGCCTTTTATAACAACCTGCTAGTAGTTCAAAAAGTGCCTTCGGTAGTTATTGTGTGCCACGTAGTAACCCCTTATGCAGTGATGAACAACAAGTCCCTGCAACTTGAAGCTCTCCACTCCTATTCCCCCAGTCTCAGGCAAGAGCCCATCTGGCACAAAACAGCCTCCCCAATTCAAAAACTGCACTTATCTGATGACAGAGGCTCCAATCTTCCTTGGCATTGTTCTGTAGTATTGGTGAGTTGTTGCAGCAGCAATTTGATGTCTGTCATAGTTTTATATGTCATTTCTCTTCCTGCTGTGCATAGGCTTCTTCTTGAAGCAGTCTGCCAAATTTTTGATTTTCTGGGTTTTTGTGATGTCATCTGGCTCTTCTTCCTCTGCTCCAGTGGGACTTCATGCACTTGCAGGGCCATCGATGCTTCCTGCAGTGTCTGGTAAAGTCAGACTCCCTCCTCTCAAAACACTCTGAGTCTTACCAGATAGGGGGATCTGAAATTTTATTTGTTTGGTTAGTAAGTCCTGAATTATGTCCAGGTACTGCAGTCTCTGAATTTTGTATTTTGTGAGGGTAGTCCTGTTCAAAATATAAACGGATGCCATTTTATCGGGCATCCTTTTTTTACCATGCCCTTCTTAAGATCTCCTGTTTGATCCTGTAACTCAAACATTTCATGAATATTGTTCAGGGCCTTGGAGTAGAATCAGTTAGCTTGGGTAGAGGACCCAGTGTGCCTGTTCAATGCATACCTCCATGCCGACTGGTAGTTCTAGCACATCCGTTAACAAGTCCTGTAAAAATGTAGACATGTCTGCTGTTTCAGCTTTTTCCAGTAGTCCTGAGAGCTACAACTGATCTCTATGGGACCTTGCTTCTAGGTCCAAGCATTTGTCTTGTAGGACCTCAGTCTGGGTTAGGAGGGCATCTACAACCAGGCTCAGTTTTCCCACTGTGCACGCTATGGCATCCACCCTTGTTTCTGCCTCCTGTACCTGATGTTCAATACTTGAAAAGCTATCCTGAATTTTTTTAAACTCAACTTTATTATTTTCCAACTGGAAGACCTTGATTTCATGTAGTAACATCTCAAATCTATTCCTGGTGAGATATTCACCCTCCCATTTGGTTTCATGTCCTCATCCCTGTCTGCTCTCTGGAGACATGCTTTGGATCCCCTCAGAATTCAGAGGATGATATCTTGAGCCATCCTTGGATGTTTTTGGGTCATTCTGCTCTGGATCATGTATTTCTGGCATCCCCTCTATCCTTTGCTGCCATTATTTCTATTTCTTCTCATGTTTTCTTAGTTAAAAGGGGGAATTGTATCTCAGGAGGGAAGGGAGCTCTATTTGCAAGGCTGCTGTTCCATCCTTGATGTCACTGGAAGTCCCTAACTAGTGCGTTAATGAAGTTTTTGCAAAGAATTTCCTTACTTCTTGAGATAGTATAATTGTATCCTCATTCGTCTGTGGGTTCTGCACTTCCATCCCTCCTTACATGCCTACATATATGTTGCTGTAGAAGCTAAAGCCCAGAGGGCACTGCATTTGCATTTGTAGTAAAACAGGGATGAAATTGACAGCAAAGCCTTCTTATTACCTCACCTATTGAACCCAGTAATGAAAAATTTGAAATTCCCACCAAAACATGATACTGTGCCACCCTAATGCCACTGTGCACCACAGGTACAAACACATAGTTGGCCAGGTTTTGAAAAATGACAGCTCTCACATTCATGAGGTGATGTAAAAAGACATGTATACTGATAATTTCGAGTCAAAATATTTAAAACTGCCAAAGTTTCGAGGGAGTATAACAAAAGTTCAACATATGTGCAAAATGTTGGCATTTTACATATTATGACCCAAAAATTTCAGAATATAGCCTTCTTATGACCCACCTGATGAACAAGGGCAGTGAAAATGTTCAAATCTCACCCAAAAGGTAATTTCTCCAAGCAACTGCAAAATCACCTTTATGGCCAGATTTGTGTACTTCCGCTACCGTTGTTCATAAGGTGGGATCTCATAAAGGCCATGTTGAAAATTTGGTGTAAAAACATGAAACAAATTGAAAAGTTATGCACAAAAGTTGAAAACTTAATTGAAATACATTGATTCCCTTTATGAAAAAAGAACTTGTTTCACATCTTGTCATACAAAACAAGATCATATTTCATATCATGTGATATGAAACAAGATTTACTGTATAATGTCAAAAACACATATTTTAAGGGGATTTCTGTAACAGATAAGTGCAGAATCCAGCTAAGGGGGTCCTGATAAGCAAGTTACATATGTGGTATGCATAAAAGTTAAAAATCCCATTGAAATATATTGATTCCCCATATGAAAAAAGAACTTGTTTTGTATCTCATCATAGGAAACAAGGTCTTATTTTGTATCATGTGATACGAGACAAGATTTATGATGTTAACAAAAATATATATTTTAATGGGATGTCTGTAACAGATACATGCAGAATCCATCTAAGGGGTTCTGATAAGCAAGCTACATGTGTTGGTTGCTTCCCAGGATATCATTTTTGGGGGATTCTTAATTAGAATTTTGAGGCAAAACTGAAAACAAGATGGCTGCTGAACGAAAAAGGATTTTCCTCAAATGAAAAAGGATGATGTCAGTATGACAAAAGAATTCATTTTTCATTTCATACAGCCATTTTGAGGTGCCTACTGAGCATGCTCAGAACCAATTTATTAAAATTTTAAATCAGAATAACTTTGGAAAAGATTAATACTTTTTCACCAAACCAGCAAAAGGCACATCTATGAGTCAGACCCTCTCTACTCTACACATTTCAGATGAAAATTCCAAATTGTTTAGGCCAAATTCAAAGAAAATCCCATTCGAACCAAAGGGAAAAGAACTATAAAAATTCACTTTTTTCACTATCCAGATCTCAGAAACCGCATATCCGAACAGAATGAAAGTTGGTACATTCAGAGATCTACTACCCCAGGCATGGAAATGTTCATGCAAATCCATTGAATGGTTGTGAATATATTAAAGTGCAAATCTTAGTGAAGCCCACTAGAGTGAAGCACATTTTCACAGGTTTCCTACATGACAAAAGGGATTAACTCCCACTACTGCACTGTTTGCTGCAGTAACTCTACTGCAGAATTCTGCAGACTTGGGCTTCAACCTGGTGGACTTCACTGTAGATATATATATATATATCATATTTCCATGGTAGTGGCAGTATAGTTAGGGTTGCCGGGCCACTTTTGTGTTAACCCAAAATTTTGTACTTTAATAACTTTGCAACTGTAGAATGGATTTTCCTGAAATTTTGCATGCACGGTTAGGTATAAAAGGTCTCTGAATACAGAAAGTTCTGTTCCAGTTGGATGTGCAGTTTTGCAGCTGCAGAGTGTCAGAAAACATCTAAAACCCCACTTTTTGGGCTATTCCTTTGCTTATGGCTACAGCCCAAATGGTTTGTCTGTCTGGTCTGAAATTTTCAGGGAAAATGCAGTCTGGATCACTGATGTGCCCTTTGAAGATTTGGTAAAAAAATATCAATCTTTTCAAAAGCTATTCAAATTTAAAGTTTCCCATGATAGTCAAAAAGAAAAAAAATATGTGTGCCTCATGATAGCTGTCATCAGTGCATTTTATTGTCTCAAATGCCCTCAGTAGTGTCATGCTACTGCCGTCTTGTTTTCAGTTGGTGGAGGAGAAAAATGTCCAGAATTCAAAAGTTACTGCCCCTAGGTAAACACTGATAGATGTCTTTAACTAATTGGGGCATGGGGAACACAGTGTTGGCATCAAAATTTTAAAACTCTCCCCAGAAATATGTTTTTAAACATCAGACCCCAAATACTGTTGCAAATTGTGAAAGAATGGATGCAACACTTTTGACATTTGTCTCATTTTTGCACCCTTTCTTTTGCAAATTTTGTGAAAGTGTCACAATTCCAACAGTACTACACCAAAAAACACCATTTCTTTGTCACCTCACTTCAAAAAAATGGTTGTGGCTTTTGGGCTGAAATTTGCAGGGTGGCAAGCCCTTGCCCCACAGATGTGCCTTTTGCTGGTTTGGTGAAAACATTTACACTGGTTCTATAGTTACAGTATTTCGATGTTGAGAAATTTCCCATAGAATAACATTGTGGTGCCTGTATCTTGAAAACAATTCAAGATACAGATTTTTTGCTCTGGGCAGCTTAGTTGGCTTGCATGGAGGTTTCTAAGTCATGATTAAGGAGTTTTGAGTCAAGGCCATCGGGACTTTGTTTGGACAGTTTTAGGTTATTTAGTGCCCGAAGTACTTCGGTAGTAGTTAGAGATTCCGCTGCCTAAATTCCGATGAAATTGGGAATTTCACCCAGCTAAATATTTCACAAAATGTGCACATTTTGTGAAATATTTTATGGGAGTGAAATGCAGAATTTTGCCCATGAATGCCAGAATTTCCTTTGCGGGTAATGAAATTCTGCATTTTGACAGCAAGCTTCAGCACTTCATGGGTGAAATTCTGCATTTCCCCAGTGGAATTTCACACCCTCAAAATATTTTGCAGAATATTTCATGGAATTAAATTTTTGAATTTTGCCCATTTCTATTAGTAGTGATGGGAGGGAAGGAGAATCCATTTGGGGGGGGAGAGGGGGACAGGTAGGATGGGTGGTCTGGAGAGAGGGCACAGGTGAATGTATTTATATAGAGGATGCAGCAGTGGAGGGGTCTTAGTTGCCTGAGCAGGGAAACGCAAGGGCCATAGAGGAAGAGGATGAGCCGAGGAGGGGTTTTAGGGTCTTCCAAAATTCAGCCACAGAGGACCTTGCATCATTTAGTTGATTGTTGAAAAAGCTAGCCTTCACTGCATGCACAGATTTTGTGAAGGTGTTTCTCAGTGTTCTATATTTTTGTAAGTTGGCTAGGCTAGAGGAGGCTTTGGATTTGTGCCAGACTTGGTCTCTTTGCTTGAAAAGAGTTATCAGGTTGCAGGTGACCCATGGGAGGTGTTTACATCGCAGTCACAGTCTTTTAGGTGGTGCGTGGAGGTCTTAGATTTTGAGCAGCATTTTGATGAAGATGCTAGGGCAGAATCTATGTCTGGAGCAGTGTAGTCTCCAGACCAATCAGCCAGGTAGAGGTCTGACAGGGGTGTACAGACATTTAGTGATTGGAGGGGGTGGAACCACAGATACTTAGGTGGGGTGGTAGAGGGAATGGTATTCCTAACACAATGAGTCATACAATGATCACAGAAACATCAGGAAGGGTACCTGCAGTTGGGTATCTGAGAGGGTGTGATGCTAGTGCTCAGTCAATTAGGGAATGGTTTGCAGAGTGGGGTTGCATTGTGCCAATATGGATAGCAGTTGGGCCAGGTTTAATACCTCAAATTGTTGAGTGACACTTGTGGAGTGGGATGTGAGCCAGTTTATATTGTAATCACCCAGAGCAGCAATTCACCGGAATGGGTGAGAGAGGTTAGGGATGCTAGGGTGTGTATCATAACAGAAGGAAAGGTTTTGGGGGAGAAATAACATGTCCCTCTGAAGACTGCAGCTGTGGCCAGGTATGACAGCATAAGGAGCAGTAGTTCATGAGAAGAGGGGGAGGCCTGTTGGAATATGACAGAGGTAGAGAAAGATTTGTGCACATATGCTGCAACCCCTCCTCCTCCTCTCTTCCCTCTGCCCTGTCTTAATAGTGCGTACCCATTTAGATCGACCATAGAGTTAGAGATTCTAGAGGATAACCAGGTCTCTGAGATGCATAGGATGTCCAGGGAGACTAGTGAGACCCAGGCCCTAAGATGGTCCAATTCGGGCAGTAGGCTTCTGGTACTAACATAGTAGACGCTGAGGCCACCAGGCGAGGATCCAGCTGGAGCAGGGAGTCCAGTGTTGGGTTCCATGTCACCGGCCAGGAGGAGGAGGAGGCAGGGAACCAGAAACCTGGGATAACACCTTCCTCTTACGTTTTAAGAGAAGCAAGGTTTAAGTTTAATGGTGAGGGCCTGGTTTTGGTTTGTGGTGGAGGATATAAGGATGGATGCAGAAGGGGGGACCAGGGCTGGGAGGAGGGAGGAAGTATGGGAGAAGAAAGGGAGAGGACATGGGAGAGGTAGGAAGGAGGAGTGGATAGGAGTAGATGGCAAAGGTATTGTGAGGTTGCAACTGGGAGAGAGATATGAGGGAAGAAAGAGTAGGAGGAGGGTAAGAGGGAGCAGTATGCTAGGGGGAAGGGAGACATGCTAACTAGGCACTGCTGGGTAAACAGGGTAATATCTATCACTCTCTACTGGTGAAATAGTGAATATTTCCATAAGTTTGTCCTTGCAGAAGCCCTGCCAGGAAGCAAGGTGGCAGCATAACCTGGAGAGGATGTTGTTTGGAGGTTAACAGAAAGTTACCTGCCTGAAAAATTGTTAGCAGAACAGCCTAATGGATAGGGCGCTGGTCTATGGGCAAGCTAGACCTTAGAGGGGCTACATGTCTGAGGGGTTTGTGGGGGGAGACAGGAAGGTTCCAACTGAAAGGTAACAGGACTGCATTTCTGGGGCAGGGAAAACGGATGTGGAGAGGTCTAAGAGCTTTTAAATGTGGGTGTAGAAGTGGGCTGAATGGTTCTGGCTGATTGAAAATAAAAATAACACCATCCCTGGGTGGGTAATAGCTAACAGATTCTCATGCAGTGCAGTTCCCCAGTGAGACAGATATGGGAGTTCAGAAATTTTTTACAGATGGACATCTTCTCTTTTTCAGGCACACTGGAAGGATATTGAGTTTGCTTTACATTATCTTTATGATATTATTCATATACTTTATTCTCAACCTCTTTAATATCCTCCCTTTGCTAACTTTTTCCATTCAACCCAGAAAGTATTGATTGTTTGGCACAGGGTTCATGCTCCAGTTTTGAACATTGATGCTTCCTTCATTATTGCTTTGGCCTGGAACTGCCATTTTCCTTTGAATTTGTTTGACTTCTTCCTCGGTTGGTGGGCTATGCAGGACCTGCATTATGTTTATCAAACATTTGATTCCAAGGGGCTTTGATCTTTCATGGACCTTCATGCAGTGTGTAACCTACCCTCAGTGGAGCATTATCATTACTTGCAACTTCAGGCTTGTCTTCAGTCTTTCGCACATTGATCCAGGTTTGTCTCTGGCTCTCGGTTGCCAGCATTGCCACTATTAGCCTTGATAATTTCTTGTCAAGCTGGGGAATTGCAGGAGCATTTGATTGGCACTATTTATTCAGCAATACATTCCTCTACCACTGAATCTACTGACCTGACTATTCAGCTGTGGTTGGTAGATCTTCAGATGAAGTGTGATTTTTCTTAGTGGGAGAGGTATGCACTGCCTACGGTATAAGCTTTCAATGGTGCCATATCTTAGGGAGTTTGTGTGGAAGTGCTGAATGTGCTTCTTCAAGACTGCCACTTCCTCTCTTTCTTAGTTGGGTCCTACTGCTCGAGCTTGTTGGAGGCAATGTAGTGAATGTACTGCAAACCAAGTCCATATTTTCTAGTCATGTTTGTATTTATTTTGGTCAGGGATCTCTCGGGTGATAGCTCATATATTTAATGATACTTCTACAGATAGTTACATGTGCCTCAGGGCAATTTTCCATTGCAGGTTAGGTAGTTTAAACTTTTGTTAATTTTGTTGATTTGTGCCAAAAAACAATTACCTGGTTATGGCGTCAGCCTCGCCCTCTGGAGATTGCTCAATGGGAAACACTGGTCAATACTATTTATAGGTATGAACAGTGTAGTTATGCTTATTTGAAACATCTAACTGTATTTGTTGAAATTTGGAGATGATGGGTACTTTATAAAGTTAGTGTTGTTCCTAAGAGGGTGTTATCTCTTTTTGGTTGGAGAGGCTTTTCTTTGAGGCTCCACTGGTTCTGCCTCTGGGCCTCCTTTTTCTTTTGTTATTATTGGATACTATTCAATACTGTTTTTTCACCTTGCACATGCTGTTTTGGTATTATTCCAACCTGATGAATATTGTTAACATTGTTTCTGTTATATATGATCCCCTATGTGTATTTTTTTTGTTGTGTTGTTTGTTTTAGCCCATTATTCATAATTCTTGGAGTTTAATGTTGCTATTACTTTTTTATCATAGCTCCAGTGGTACAATTGTTTTGTGAATATGTTACTTTTTATTGATTTATGATTGAATTCTAATAGTGTTTTTTTCTTCTTGTATATTTGTTTGAATACTATTCTTAATCAGGGTTTTATGTAACTCTAAAAATTGATTAGCTTTTTGCTCATAAAAGTGTAAAAACATTGTGAAAATGCATAGCACTTGCCTCACTGTGTTTAACAAACATAACCCTTCTAGAAAACCTATATAGATACTTTCCGTACAGTTAGGATTGTCCCAAGAAAAAAAAAACTGCTAATCAATTATTTAAAACCCTGTTAATAAAGATGTTCCTATAAAAAAGGAGAAATGGGAGGTGTGGTGGTCAAAGGGAGCCGGAGACAGTAGTCTGCACAGCAGAGGAATGGTAGGTGAAGGAATAGAGTTCAACAAAATGGACATTGAATGCACTGAAAATGGTAGTTGGGTTGTTGCAATGAACACCATCAGTGATCATGTTTCTTTGTGATAAATCTATAGGGGTATCCAAGTAGCCCTTAGATGCGACCTAAACAACTGTGTAAAGTGCCAGCTGAGGCTAGTAGCTGTTCCTTGCAGAAAGAGCTTTTAGCAGACTGGCTATCCTTTTTGCATTTACTGCACAGCTACCTATAAGAGAGCCAGTCTTGAGGCTGCAAGGCCTTAAAGGCTGCCCTTCTCTTGTCTCTGAGTTAAATAGGGTTAGGAGGTCAGAGTGTAACCAGTGGGTTGCTGTATCCCTTGCTCTTCTTTTGATGATGGGAGCGAGTCTATCTTGGAGGCTTACAATAATGGACTGGAAGAGGTCAAGGACTGAGTTGACATCAGTAGTGAGTAGAATGGGGGTCCAGTAAATACTTGAGAGCTAAGCATTGAGGAGTGTAGAGTCAAGGTTGGAGAAATCTCTGAGGAAAATAATTTCTGGTGGAACTTCAGGTACTGGGACTTCCAGAAACAAAGGTTGGGGGAGTGGTCATTGACTGAGTCAGGGAGCTCTCCTAATAACTGAATTCTGTCAAGACTGTTAGTGTGTGTCTGTGTGTGTGTGTGTATATATATATATATAGATATATATATCTATATGTATTACAGTATAGTAGCATGGTAGCGCCACTATAGTTAGGACTGAGTAGGTAGTTTAATGTTAAACCCCAAATTGTGTACCTTACTAACTTTGCAACTGTTCAATGGATTTACACAACATTTGGAAAGTGAGGTCTTGTATGGTAGATCTCTTGATTTGCCAAGCTACGTTTTGATCAGACTTGTGGTTTTCGTGCAGCGAGGCACCAAAAAAAACAGGGTTTCCACTTTTCTTCGTCCATTTTTGCTGATTTTTGCTCATTGCACTGCAGCCACGCCACTTGGAATTTTTGTCTGGAATTTAGGGTAAAAAGAGGTTTGCCCAAAGAACACTCTAGCATTGATTTGGTGAAAAAATATTAATCTGATCAACAGTTATTTAATTTTGAATTTTCGGGTTCTGAGCATGCTTAGTTCAGTCTGAGATTTATATGCATGTTTTGTGAAAGGAGATTTGGCTCATGATCAAGGATTTTGTCACCTCATGAATGGGGAATTATAAAATCCCTGTTCGTGAGGAAAAATTCCCTTTTCATGACCCGCTATCTTGTTTTCATTTTTGTCCACAAACAAAATGTTGCTTTCCCCACAGATGTGTACTGTTGTAAATTAAGCATGGGTTCTGTTCAGGGTGATGCCCTTTATAAACCCATGGCTTTGGTTTTCTTTATTGTGGTCAAAAAATGGCTGTTTTACATTTTAAAATTCTTCATTCATGACTTGCTTCTGATCCTCATTCACGAGGTGACAAATTCCCCTTTCAAGAGCCAATCCCCTTTCTTGGGCTGACAAAATCCTTGATTGCAATTTTGGGACCAGATGGCCATATCTCACGAGCAAGGATTGGCTCATGAATGGGGATTTTGTAAGCTTGCAGAAGCAGATTGGCTCATGAAAGAGGATTTTGACAGGTCACGAAAGGCAATTTTTTTAAATCTCCTTTCACAAGCTTTCAAGCTCCCCTTTCGAGAGCTGTCAGAATCCTCTTTTGTGAGCTGATCCCCTTTCTCAAGCTGGTAAATACTTGATCTTCATTTCCAGAGCAGATGGCCCTACCTCGTGAACAAGGATTGGCTCATGAACAGGGATTTTGACATCTTGCGAAAGTGGATTGACTCACAAAAGGGGATTTTGACTGCTCGCAAAAGGAGATTGGTTTTTTAAATCCTCTTATGTGAAGTGACAAAATCCCTGTTTGTGAGGTGTCAAAATCCCCTTTCGCGAGTTAATCCTCTTTCATGAGCTGGCAAAATCCTTGATCATGACTTCCAGACCAGATGGCCAAAATCCGATGAATAAGGATTTCTTTCGAACAGCGATTTTGACAGCTCGCGAATAGGGACTGACCTTATGAATGGGGATTTTGCCTCCTCATGAACTAGGAATTTTAAAACTTTTCCAGTGCTCTATATATAAATAGTTTGGTCTTTTGGCATGAAATTTGCAGGATATAAAGGGGGTATCCCACAGATGTTAATTATGCTGCTTAGGTGCAAAAAAAAAAAATCAGTTCCATAGATATGCCATTACGAATTTGAGATTTTTTCCCATAGGATAACACTGAGTCACTTACAATGCCTTTTGGTGCCCGTATCATGGAAACAATGTGAGATATGGATTTTTCACTCTGGGCAACTTAAGTACACGTGGAGGTTATGAAGTCATGATTGCAACTGCAGCTGATTTTTCTTCATAGCTGCTATGGTTACTGAGATATTGGCAAATTAGTGTTACAAGGGTTCCTTTTCAGTCCTCTAGGGCTGCTGTATGGCTTCGTACTAATGTGTAAGTGGGAGCACAGGGCCCAGAGGGACCACACTCCCAAAGATGCATATCACTATGCAAAAATGGGCAACTTGAAGGGGGAGCGAGCAGCTTAAAGGGAGCGCAGGGCCCACGCTCTCACCAACACATACCACTTACCAGTTATATTACACTTTCTCAGAAAGTAAGGACATTCATTGCAAAAAATATTTGTTAATGCATCAGTTAGGGCTGAAGTGACAAAAGCAGGGAAATGAGATGTTAGGGTTGAACCCCTAACCTCCACACCCTACCACCACACCCACCATCTTCCACACACCAGCAGGCATCAGGGTGTGCATGGGGTCGTTAGGCCTAACTGTCAGTCTGTTTACACATGGAATGGGATGAGAGTTGGGCCTAATTACCCCATGGCACACCCCTATGCCATATATATTATAGTGGCATGGTAGCACCACTATAGTTAGGGTTGAGTAGGCAGTTTAAGGTTAAACCCCAAATTTTACACTTTAATAACTTTGCAACTGTTCAACAGATTTGCATGAAATTTGGTATGCTTAGTCCTGTGGGATAGATTTCTTGACGTGCAAAGTTTTGTTTTGATTGGATGTGAAGATTTTGTGTAGTGCATAGTAAAAATAGTGTATTTTTTCCTTTTTTATTCACCTATTTTTGTTGATATTTCCTCATCTCACTGCAGCCACCCCATTTGCAATTTTGGCCTGAAATGTTCAGGATAGAAAGAACTTTCCCCAAGAATAAGCCAGCATTGATTTTGTGAAAAAATATCAATATGTTCCAAAGTTATTCAATTTTGACATTCTGGGTTCTGAGTATGCTCAGTTCAGTCTTTTGGATAGCTGCACAGCCTCAGACAAGGATTTGGCCTCATGAATGGAGATTTTGGCAGCTCATTAAATCCCTGTTCATATGAAAAAATAATCCCTGTTTGCGAGCTGCATCTCATTTTCATTTTTGGAAAAAAAAAAACTCTGTAACTTGCCCCACGGATGTATTCTGTGGAGATTAAAGTATGGAATTTGCTCAGGGTGACTTCCTCTAAAACCCATGGCTTTGGTTCCATTTCCTAGTTAAAAAAACTGCCTTTTTTATTTTGACAATCCTTGTTTGTGAAGTGTCAAAATCTCTGTTTGTGACACAATCCTTTTTCGTGAGCTGACAAAATCCTTGTTCGTGAGATGATGACCAGATGGCCCGATCTCATGAACAGAGATTTCTCACAAACAAGGATGTTGATACTTCACGAACAGGGATTCGGCTCACAAACAAGGATTTTGACACCTCACGAACAGGGATTATAAAAAAAAAATTCCTTGTTTGTGAGGTGTCAAAATCCCTGTTCGTGAGGTGTCAAAATCCTTGTTTGTGAGCCAATCCCTGTTTGTGGGCTTTCAAAATCCTTGTTCATGAGATGACGATCAGATGGCCCAACCTCATGAACAGGGATTTTGACACCTCACGAACAGGGATTTTTAAAGGTTACGGTTTCTTTGCCACTTTACAACTTACAGATGGTTAGGACTTTTGGCTTGAAATTTGTAGGGTAAAAAGATGGTGTCCCAGAGATGTGATTCATGCTGGTTTGGTGTAAACAATTTTAATTGGTTCCATATTTATGCAATTCAGAAGTTGAGAAATTTCCCATAGGGTAACATTGCGCCAAATACAGCATATTTCAGTACCTATATCTTGAAAACCGTTCGAGATACAGATGTTTCGCTAAGCATAGGTGTACTAAGCATGCATGCAGGTTACCGGTCTATGATTACAACTGCAGTGGAATGTTTCCAAGGTTGCTATGGTTACTGAGATATTGCACAATTTGCAGCACAACAGTTACTTGGAATGTGTCTAGGCCTGCACTGTGTCTCTACTATTATAGGTAGGTGGGAGTGCAGAGACCCACATATGGATACCATTATGCAGTAATGGGACTGCTATGCCATCCATTATGTAAAACTGGGAGTGCAGGGCCCAGAGGGCCCTGCATTCCCACAGGGAGAGATTCATTACACTTTCTCAAAAAGTAAGATAATTCATTGCAAAATTTTCATTAATGCATCACTTAGGGTTGAAGCAACAAAAGTAGGGAAATGAGTATTAAGGTTGAGTCCCTAACATCCCCCATCCTACCACCCCACCCAACCCCCATCCTCCATAGAACAGCAGGTGACAGGGTGTGCCTTGGGAGAATCGGGCCTAACTCTCACCCCATTCTCCTATACTGTACCATGTCAACTTTCTTACTCATGGAATGGGGTAAGAGTTAGGGCTAAAGCCCCCAAGGCACACCCTGTCACCTGTTGGTCTGTGTAGGGTGGGGATGAGGTGGAGTGGTAGGGTGGGGGTGTTAGTGACTCAACCCTAATACCTAATTTCCCTACATTTGTCGCTTTAACCCTAACTGATGCATTAACAATGTTTTTTGCACTGAATACTAATATATATATATATATATATATTTGTTATTGCTGCACTACTGTGCAGCTATAGTTAGGATTACCTGGCCATTTCTATGTTAAACCCCAAATTGTGCACTTTAAAAGCTTTGCAACAGTATGATGGATTTGCCTGAAATCTTGCATGTGCAGTGTGGCACAATAGAGCTCTGGATCTGGTAAGTTGGGTGATGTTTTTTTCAAATTAAATAAGCTTTATTAGCTTATATCTTTTACAACCATATAACACATTAATTATATATACAGTTGCAATGTAGAGAGAACAGATTAAAAAGAAATAATAAGAGGTTACAGATAATGTTGACAATCTCTATATAAAGTTCTCTTATAGATTTCTATCCTTTATAATATAACACCATTCAATTTAGAAAATATTGGAATAATGTGTAAAAAGGAAGGTAAAGCAGAAAAGTTGAAATGGAATAAAAGAAGTGACTGATTCCTTAATACTATTTTAACACAACTGATTCTACTTATTCTACTCCCACCCTTCCCCCTCCACCCTCCTAACCTCTATCCCTATTACCCCCCAACCCCCGGTACACCATAACATTTTAACTTACTGAGGAGAATTACACAGCTCTACTCTAATATTTAGATTGTTAAAGACAACTAATACATATAATTAGCTAGACTGTCAATAAAATATGCAGAGGGGCCCACACCTCATTATAATAATGTAATCTATCCAACATATGGGCTATAGTTTTTTCCACCTGTAAGGCAAAGAGAACCTCCTTAATCCATTCAGTTCTAGAAGGTATTGTTTGGTCAAGCCAGTGTTGTAAAATAATTTTTTTGCGCACAGGGATATCATAGCCATATGCTTACACTGCTTCCCAATTAGTACGGATCCGTAATTACTTAAAATTCAAATTTCAGCCGTAAACGCTTCGGAAAGGCCCAAAAGGGGGTCTAAACTATCCTTGATAGCTGCCCAAATGGGTGCTACTTTGCTACATTCGCACAGTATGTGAGATAGATTACCAGGCAACACCTCACACCTAGAACATAAATTTGAGGTGAGTAGCCCCATGTTATGTAATTTAACCAGGGTATAATATAAATCATGGATAACAAAAAACTGCAGTAGATGATATCTATCCCATCTCATGTCCCGGTATAAATGCTGCCAAATACTGTCCCAGGGCCTCTCCTCTGGAGCAGCTATCGGCAACACCTGACCCCACACATACCGTGGACGACAATTTTGTAACTCGAATTGTTCTCTCAAAAGATGATAAAAGTAAAAGTTGGGTGATGATTGGATGTGTAGTTGTGGGGCTACAGCCCAAATGGTTTGTCCATTTGGTCTGAAATCTTTAGGGAAGATGCAGTCTCTGATGTGCCTTTTGAAGATTTCTTGAAGCAATATTAATCCATTCAAAATTTATTCAGATTTGAATTTTCCAATTATAGTCAATGGTAAAAAAATATATGTGTCTCTCGAACGCTGCCACCACTACATTTTACTGTCGCAAATGGCCTCTGTAGTGTCATGCGGCTGCCATCTTATTTTCAGTTAGTGATGGAAAAAATGGCTGCAGTTGGAATTTTTCTGTCCCTTGGTAAACACTGACAGTTATGTTTACCTAATCAGAGCATGAGGAACACAATGTAGCCATTTCTTTTAAACCCAGAAATGCCTTTTCCACGATAAGACCCCCAGTAGTGTTGCAAATTGTAACAGAATGGATGCAACACTTTTTGCAAATTGTGACATTATTGTGCCCATTCTATTGCAAACTTTTGCAAAATTGTCACAATTTGTGACACTACTGTACCAAAAAACAACATTCCTTTGCCAGCCCACTGCATCTAAATGGTTGGGGATTTTGGGCTGAAATGTACAGGGTTGCAAGCCCTGGCCCTACAGATGTGCATTTTGGTGATTTGGTGAAAAATATTGCAATGATTCCAAAGTTACGGTGCTCCAAAAATGAGAAATTTCCCTTAGGATAACATTGTGTTGCCCGTGGCACCTTTCAGTGCCTGTATCTCGAAAATGATTTGAGATACGCATTTTACTCTGGGCAGCTTAGTCCACCTTTAGTTAGGCTGGTTTGGTGTAAAAACCTTATGCTGGTTTGGTGTAAAAATTTACATTGATTCCATAGTTATGGCATTCTGAAGTTGATATATTTCTTATAGGATAACATTGTGGTGAACGTGGTGCCTTTCAGTGCTTATATCTCGAAAAGGTTTCGAGATACAGATTTATCACTAAATGCAGCTTAAGCAAGCATGCAGGTTACCAGACCAAGATTATAACTGCAGTGGAATTTTTTCCAAGGTTGCTACAGTTACTGAGATATTGCACCACTTGCAGCATAAGGGTTACTTGGAATGTGTCTAGGCCTGCACCACGTCTCTACAATTATAGGTAGGTGGGAGCATAGGTCCCAGAGGGCCCTGTGCACCCACATATGGATACCATTATGCAATACAAGGACCATAGGGCCCGGAGGGACTTGCATTCACACAGGGAGGTGACAGCTCATTACAATGTCTGTGCATGTATGGATAGATGAGCTGGCCCTGTGCTCCAAAAAACTGATAGCATGGGAGTGCATGGCCCTTATAGGTAGATGTGAGTGCAGGGCCATTATGGATGCCATTATTCAGTGATGATAATGCAGGGCCATCCATTATGCAATACTAGGAGTGCAGGGCCAGGAGGACCCAGTGTTCCCACAGGAAGATGACAGTTCATTACCAAAAAAATGATACCGTGGCTAACACAAAACCATATAGGGATAAGATTACACTTTCTCAAAAAGTAAGGACATTTATTGCAAGAAACTTCATTAATGTATCAGTTAGGATTAAAGTGACAAAAGTAGGGGAATGAGGCATTAGAGTTGAGACCCTAACATCCCCGTACCCTACCACACTACCCTGCCTCCATCCTCCACAGACCAACAGGTGATGGTGTGTGTCTTGAAGTCATCGGGCCTAACTCTCACCCCATTCTCCTATACTGTGCCATGTCAGCTTTCTTATACATGGAATGGGGTGAGAGTTAGGCTCAGAAATGCCAAGACACACTCCATCACCTATTGGTCTGTGGAGGGTGGGGTGTGGGGTGGGATGGTAGGGTTTCAACCCTAATGCCTCATTTCTCTACTTTTGTTTCTTCAACCCTGAGTGATGCATAAACAAAGTTTTTTGCAATGAATATATATCTATATATACATATATATACATGGAAGTGCCCAATAGCAAGTGTTGCATGGCAACTTCTATGTTAAACCCAAATAAATTTGCACTTAAATAACTTTGAAACTGTTTGAATGATTTGCCTGACATTTTGCATGTTTTTTCTGGTACCATAGATCTCTGGATCTGGCAAGTTTTGTTCCAGTTGGTGGTGCAGTTGTGGAGCTCCAGAGTGCTACAAAATGCAAAATTTATCATTTAGGTGCAAATTCTTTGCTCTGGCATAAGTCCAAATTGCTTTGGGTGTCTGGTCTGAAATTGTTAGGGTATATCAGGTCTGGGTCATAGATGTGCCTTATGAAGATTTGGCAAAAATATTAATCAGTTCAAAAGTTACTAAAGTTTTAAATTTCCCATTATAGCATAGGGGAAAAATTAGGTGTCTTGTGCAAAAGCACTTTTTGCTTTAGCAAAAGCCCATTTTACTGCCATAAATGGGTTTAATAGTGCCGTGCTACTGCCATCTTTTCAGTTAGCTACAGATAAAAAAAACGCTGTAATTTAAAATATACTGCCCCTTTGTTAACACCAACATTTGTGTTTACCTAAATGAGGCCCAATGAATACAATTCTGGCATTATTTTTGTAAAATACTGTCTGGAAATATGTTTTTTTCCATTCAGCCATTGGTAGTGTTGCAAATGTTAGGCACTACTTTTGCAAAACGCTGCAAATTGTTGCACTTTTTGTGCAACTAGCGGCACTGTTGCACAAAAAATGGTGGGAAATTTACAGCACTTTTCATGAAAACTGACGCAAATTTGCAGCACTACTTCAATTAAAAATAACAATTAGTCCCTGGAAAAAAGACCAAAACAGTTCTGGCCATTTAAAAAAAAAAAAACAGAATCGGATTCCTTGGCCCTCATTTAGGTAAACACCTATTGGTGTTTACCTAAAAAAAAAACAACTCCCCCATTTTAGTGAGTTTAAGGTGAAGGAGGCTGATGAATGTTAATATAAATATATGTTGCTGACAGTGGGGTGCCCAATCCCACTGTCGGTACTGTAAACCCTTCCCCTTATCAGTGTGGGACACTGGGAAGCCACTCACTCCCAGTGTCCCAAAAAATAAATGTACTGCATTTGCTGACAGCGGGGTGCCCAATCCCTTTGTCAGCAATGTAAGGCCCCCTCACCAGTGTGGGACACTGGGGAGTCCACTCCCAGTGTCCCCAAACATGTATAATCTATATTTGCTGACGGGGGGTGCCCAATCCCCCTTTCGGCACTGTATGCCCCCCACTAGTGTGAAAAACTGTGGACCCCACTCCCAGTGTCCCCAGATATAAACTACTGACCCCACAGCAGTGTGGGACACTGGGGAGCCCATCCCCAGTGTCTCCAAATTTGTTAAACTCTTTTATTGTTAAACAACATTACATTTACCCTATTGTACTGATCTGCTTACCTGTATGTAACTGTCACTCCCGGGTCGCCCCTGAAAAAGGGATCTCCGGGGCCCAGTGGGCCTACCCGGTCATCAAAATTCAATAAATAAATAAATAAACCCTGTAAAAAAGAAACAGTCCCCTGATGTTTTTTTCTCCTGAAAAAAGAAAACGATCCCTCATCGTTTACCCACCCAACATACACACCATTGCCCTATACTTACCACTGGAGATCATCGGCTCTCATCTTCTGTGGACCAGGACATGTTTGCACTCTTCAAAGCCAAAGTGAGAACTGAAGAATCAAGGTAAGTCCTGCATACATGGATACTGTCAGCAGATAATGGCCACCAGGTCCATCCATTCTGCCCATTTATACTATCTGACATAGCAGCCAGTGACCCTATCTGGTCACTGGCTTTAGCTTTTTCTTCCAGTCTCTAATATTCCTTTATTCCTGTCCCATGCATGTTGTAAGCCTGTCACTGAACAAGCGACCATCACTTCTTGGGTCAGGCTATTCCATGCATCCACCAACTTTTCTGTAAATAAGAACTTCCTGCCATTACCCCTTATGTGGCATGGCCACCCATCAGACTTATATCATGACCTCTTGTTCTAGCACTACTTTTAAACTGGAATATGTTGTCTACTTCCACCTTGTTCATGCTCTTGAGGTATTTGAAAGTTTGTCTCATGTCACCTCTCTCCCTTCTTTGCTCAAGCCTGTACAAATTGAGGTCTCTGACTCTTCCCTTGTAAGGCTTGTGATGCAGACCCATCACCATTTTTGTCACCTTCCTCTGCACCTTCTCCATTTTGTCAATGTCCATATGAAAGTGTGGCCTCCAGAACTGGACACAGTGCTCAAGGTGAGGCCTCACCAGGGTCCTATACAGTGGAACTATCACCTCCCTCCTTTAGCTTGTGATTCCCCTTCCAAAACACCTCAACATCCCAGTGGCCTTCCCCACTGCCTTGGCTGTCTGCCTTGTGGCCTTCCAGTCATCTCTAATTATGACTCCCAAGTCCCTCTCTTCCTTAATAACTTCCAACAGCTCTCCCCCCAACCTATAGCTTTCTCCAGGGTTTCTGCTCCCCATGTGCATGATTTTGCATTTCTTTGCATTAAACCTTAGTTGCCAGGAATCTAACCATCACTCCAACTGTTCCAGGTCTGTTCTCATCCTTTCCACCCCCTCCAGGGTATCCACCATGTTGCAGATCTTTGTGTCATCTGCCAACAAGCAAATCTTTTCCTCCAGCCCATCTGCAATGTCATTGATGAAGACATTGAAGAGGAACGGCCCCAGAACTGACCTTTGAGGTACCCCACTGGTTACTTCCCTTTCATCTGATTGGGTTCTGTTTACCACTACCCTCTTTTGTCAGTCCTTTACCCAATTTTCAATACAGTTTACCACCTTGTGTCCCATCCCCAGATTTCCTATCTTGTTGACCAGTCTCCTACAGTATGTGGGATGGTATCAAAGGCTTTGCTGAAATCTAGGTAGGCAATGTTTAAGCCCCCCCTTGGTCTACTGCCTTTGTCATCCAGCCAAATAAATCTATTAGATTAGTTTGACAGGACTGTCCTGCAGTGAACCCATTTGCCTGGAATCAAACATCACCATGACTTCTTGGTGCTCCACTATTCTTTCCTTGAGGAGTGTCTCCATTGTCTTTACTACTACAGAGGTCAGACTAACTGGTCTCTAGTTCTCTCCATCTTCTTTACTACTGCTCTTGTGAAGAGGGACATTTGCCCTTCTCCAGTCCTCTGGCTGCTGGAGGGGCTGCTAGTTCAATTCTCAGTTCCCTTAAGACCCTGGGATGTATGCCATCTGGACCCATGGCTTTGTCCACCTTCAGCTTTGCAAGCTTTTCTAGGACACTATCCTCTGTGAACAGACTGGTGTTTACCTTCTTTTCTCTCTTTCTTTAAATTCTAGCTGTGGGTCCTGCCCATGTGCTTCCACAGTGAAGGCTGAACAGAAATATTTGTTCAGGAGCACTGCTTTCTCCCTGCCTCCCTCCATTATCTGACCCCTGGCTCCTCAAAATTTAGCTTCTTCCTCCCTTTGCCTTCCTTCTCTCATTAATGTACCTGAAGAATGTCTTGTCTCCCTCTATAACTGACTGAGCAGTTCTTTCCACAGTTTGTGCTTTAGTGCTTCTCACTGCTTTTTCTGCCTCTCTCAGACACTTCAGGAACTTTTCCCTATCCGTATCTCTTTGTTTCTTCTTATACTTCTTGAAGGCTAACCTCTTGTCCCTTACCTTTTTAGTCACCCTCCTTGAGAACCAAAGTGGTTTTCTTCTCCATTTCCCTTTGTCTATCAACCTAACACATTGTTTTAGCACCTCTGCTATGGCCTCCTTGATGTGTACCCATTTCTCCTCAACATCCCTCCTTCCCCTTTTTTCCAGGGTTTCTCTAAGCTGAAGTCTCATCCTGGTAAAGTAAGCCCTTCTGAAATCTAAGACTCTTGCCTTCACATGCATTGACTGAATCTCTGTGTCCACATTGAATCACACCATATGGTTGTCACTGGACCCTAGCCATTTTGAAAATGGCTGTCAATGGTGTTTTGAACTTATGTTGATATCGTGACAATTTTACAGTATTTTTCCACCAAATTTTCAACATGGGTTTTTTGGGACCCCACCTCATGAATGGTAAACTGTTGCCACTGCAACTCCCAGATCGTAAGACCACCACAGCAACAGGAATTGGGCAAAATCCACCTGTCGCTGTGGTGGTCTGTTTGGCAATTGGGACTGCCTTGCTGGTTTGCCCCCCCCGGTCCAACTTTGACTCGGAGTTAGAATCCTAGAGACCAGGGGTGGGGGTTTGGGGGGGCATTCCCGACACTGCAATGCCAATAGTCAGCACTGCAGCTGTCACTGTCTGGGGTGTCTCCATGCTGACTGTCTCTATGGCATGAGTAAACCCTCATGAACACTGTTGTTTCATTAATCGGACCCATAAGGTGATTTCATGGTTGCTGCATGGAATAACTTTTCATGACTGAGTAATGAAATGACAGTGGCAGTGGTCATGAGGTGGGGTCCCAAAAAGCAGATGTTGAAAATTTGGTGCAAAAATACTAACAAACACCTGAGTTATGTGAGGTCATTGGAATTTTTTCTATGCATGTGAGCACCTTCAGCAATTTTTTAATATTTTCACTCCAGATTTTCAACAAAGCCATTTTCCACATCACTTCATGAATAGTACAGCTGTCATTTCTCACATCCTGCTATAAATGTGTTTCCACACCTCTGGCATGGAACGATGTTTTGCCATGCATTAAGAAATTTTCACCTATGGGGTTTATGAGATAGGTGATAAGAAGACTACGTTAAAAAATTTGGGATCAAAATATTTAAAAATGACAAAGTTGCTACCATTCATTGCAATTTTGGAATGCTGGCTCGTAACTATGGTGGGAAAACACATTCTGGCCTAGATTCAAAAAATGACAGCTATCACATTCATAAGGTGGTGTAAAGAAATGGCAATTAGTAGTGGGTGAAGTGGCCAAAATTCACTCCACAAAGTGATTCACAGGAGTAACATGGAATCCGTGAAGTAGTCCACAATACGAAAAGGAATACTTCTGGTCATAATGAGGAATGGAAAGTCCATTGAAACCAATGACTTTGCGTTATTCAGCCTTCCACATACCACTTCTCCACCAATTTTAAGGTGAAGTACATTGAAATCATTGTGCTTCACATCACTTCACCTTGTTATTGAGCTTCAAGGCAAATTTTGCAGTGCTTCATAGGATTGCGGGTCACATGGGCTCTAGATTGTTCTGCACAGACTCAGTTTTCTGTAGTGTGTGTAGAGGAAGATGAAGACAGTTTCTTCTCAGAGCTCTGTGATTCAAATCCTCTAAAAGCTGTTAAAAAAGCCTTTTTGAGACTTTTTTTTTTGCTCAAAATTTAGTACATTGATTGTAGGAAACTCTCCTGTGCTCATATGATAAAGTGTTTATTGTTTGTGTGTGGATTTTGAATGTTAATTTAGAACATTCAGTCTGTTTGCTGACAGACACTTGAAGTGTTCTTTGGGGAGTGGTGTATCTGTGGCAGAGGTAGGTTACAACTGGGAGAAAAAGGCAGTCTTTCTGTTTTGGTTATATTTTTCTTTTATAACTGTGTTAATGTACACACAGTAATATTTTCAGTAATTTTTGACTTTTTTTGCTGATTGTTGTGGTGCAGCACTGCATAATTTTAGTTTGTTAAACAGATTTGGTTATATAACTGAAGTTTTCCATTTGCTACACATTACTTGTAGTGTAGTGTGTGTGTGAGTGTGTGTGTGATGCGTGCCATCAAATCAGACACATTCTATTGTGCCACAGAGTTATTGCAGCAGTGTGAACCTGCTATCCACCACACCTGCATGAATTTTTTGTACTGCTTTTTGGTATCTTTACTATTAGTGGACAGTTACTGCCGTGCACTACCCCCCCCCAATTCACAAAAGGTATACTTTTCCAGATTTGGATTTGTGACTTGTGAGCACTGGTTAGGTATTGTTGTGCCTTTGCTTCTGCATCTCTTGAGTGCACAGCACAATCTTAATCTGTCTGTGCATTTACATCTCCTTAGGGGCCCAATCAACATCTGTAACTTAAGTCACAGTTTGTTTGGCTTTCCTTCAGAGTACTGGTGTGGTGCATATCTCTGCATGAACATTGTACTCACTGATGTGTGTTTTAAAGTAGGGCGATCATCACAAGTCACTCACGATACAAATTGCGTTCTTCATCTTCAAGGTCACAATTAATGAATCACAAAACTGTACTTTTTTTGTACTTACTGTAGTTCCATGTTAGCCTGTTTCATAGTATCTCAGGTCTCAGCTTCAATCGCCATTGTACTCATTGATATGAGTTTTCAAATCAGGTAGTTTTGTGTGGTACAGGCTGGAAAGAACAGCCATGGGTATTCACATTCCTGTACAGTTTATTATCATTGGTCATGTCACACCAGACACTCATCACGAGACAAATCACATTCTTCATGAATCACAGCAGTTCGTTTTTCTTTCAGTTCTGATGATATGCTGAAGACCTGTAAAGATGACCAAAACACTGATGAATCTTTTTTTACTTTTTTAAAATAATGCCTCCCCGCCGAAAAAAAATACTTACCTTCACTGACTTGACAGTATTCCAACACAAAAATTCCTCATGAAGCCAAGAAATGCACACCCCAAGTTTGACTACGTGATCTGTGATATAAAAAAAAAGGCCAACTCAGGTTCTTTGGAAAACCATGATGGTACCCGGTACATTAACTACCAAGGGTAGAATTAGTGTACACACAGAGGACATCCTTCATGTTGGGGGTCAGTGTAGCAGACATTGGTTAACCAACAGCATTATCACATCATCATGGATGGTTAACTCAATGGCTGGGTCATCCTTCTAGCACATCACTTGGCAAGACACTGTGCATCAGCCCAATCAGGTCAAGAAGCATTACATGAAATTCCAAAAGCAGTAGCAGGGGACATAGTGTAGTTCTTATTATAGTGTGTGCACGCATGACTGTGTGTGGCATAAATTACTTTTCTTTACATTTTATGCTCTCATTTCTCTTCACCTGGAGTTAGGAATTTTCTGGAAAAAAGACAGTAGCATTTGGGATACACATTAATTCTGGTGACTGGGTGACTGTGTGTGACCACTGCATGCATGACTGAGAGCAGCATTAATACTGGGAGACTTTGCATTTCTTGTTACGCTCTCATTTCACTTTGCCATGCTGGGGAATTTTCTAGACACCAGACAGTAGCATTTTTGGGATGCACATTAATTCTGGTGACTGTGTGTGGCCACTAAACACATGACTGAGTGCACCATCAGTTCTGGGAGACTTTACATTTCTTGTTATGCTCTTATTTCACTTTGTCAGGACTGGGGAATTTTCTGGACACGACAGTAGCATTTTGGGGATGCACATTAATTATGGTGACTGTGTGGGGGGGCTGCCAATATTGTTATCACTTCACCTTACTTAGTGTTAAGGCAGAATGACAACGCAAAGTAATAATTACAAGGTGAAGTGAGCCTTTCATATTAGCCATGCCACATAGTGGAATGACAAGGTGAAGTGCCCACTTTGTGGGCACTTCACTGGCAAAATTTAAATTCACTGCATCTCTAATGGCAATGTTGGAAATTCAGGGTTAAAAAATTAAAATTTATGAAAGTTATAAGCAAGTGTAGCAAATGCCAACAGATGCACATAACTTTGCCATTTTAATATATTTTAACACCAATTTTTTTATTAACCAAACTTTATTGCAGTTTCAAAAATACAAAAAACAAAATGACCAACCATAAAACACAACAATAAAAGTAATAAGTAACACTAAGACAGGAAAAACAATAACATATAAGACAGAATCTCCCAACCCTACCCCTACCCCAGGACCCCACATTTTCAACATACCCTTCTTATGACCCCACCTCATGAATAAGGGCAGTGAAAATTTTCAAATCCTGCCCAAAAGGTGATTTCACCAAGCAACCATGAAATTGTCTTTTGAGTCAGATTTGTGTAATTCCACAGCCATTGTTCTTGAGGTGGGGTCTCAAAAAGGGGGCATGTTTAGCCAGCCTACTTGCATAGCAATTGAGCTTCCACTCACAATGCCAGCATCCCAGGTTCAGTAGTGAGTCATTGTGTGTCTTTGTGTTGGGGAAGAGTACTATATCAACTTAATTTGCTAAATCAGTAGGAGGGGAGTGAGGGAGGTTAATTTGAGGTGTGGCTTAGGTAGTAGAAAAGCAGGTGACTCCAATTACAACTTCCTGCTGCTAGCTTTTGGAAGACAGAAATCTTGCTTTTAGAGCAGAAAGCAGCTGACTAAAAAAGCTACCATTTTTCTTACTAATTAAACACTTCTATCTCAGCAGGAGTCAGTGCCTGTTGGGATTAAGCAAACAAATATTTTATTAGAAGTAGAGCGGTCTCATTTAGAGTTAAAAAAGCAAGTCAGTCTGTGTTTCTGTTTTGGGGAAGGGTACTGTATCAACTTAGTTTGCTAAATCAGTAGGAGGGGAGAGAGGTTAATTGGGGGTGTTGTTTAGGCAGTAGAAAAGCAAATGACTCCAACTACAACTTCCTGCTGCTAGCTTTTGGAAGACAGAAATCTTGCTTTTAGAGCAGAAATCAGCTGACTAAAAAAAGCTAATGTTTTTCTTATTAATTGCTCACCCTCCCACCCTAAGTCAGGTCTACTTTTAGAGCCACTTGATTTGACTGGCAACAGGAACTTCCTGCTTGGCAGTAAGAAAGGAAGGATCATAGAGAAACATTTGTTTTGTCAACCCTGAAGGAAAAAAGTAGCTCTTTCTCCCCCCAAGCTGCTGGAGGTCTGACTCTGAGCAAGGAAGAAGGAGACTACTGAAGAATACAGGACGTTGCTGTCCCAGAACAGGTAGGATGAGAGTTGTAAGGAGAGGAGAGGTGAGAATAAGCTTACAGAGCAACAGGAGAGGGGACACAAAATAAGACATCATGGGAGTAGTGCAGTGCAATGGCTGTAGGGTGGCAGTGTTCTAGAAGACATTCTGGAGGCTGTGATGCTGCCCTGTTTGCAGGCACCTCTCTGGCCTGAGGGAAGAGGTTACCCATCTCCAGGCTGACCTGGCTAGGATTCATGAAACCTCTTCTCCACCTAGGGACTACCAGGGCCACCACCACTAACTCAGAGGTTGCGAAGAAAGAGGAGAGGCTTGACCAAGGTGGGCTCAGGGAGGGGGAGGGTGGTGGAACAGAGGTGCATCCCTCTAGCTGTACCTCTCCATAATTCATATGCTGTTCTGGTGGATAGTGGTTCCTCTATGGAGGCACCTGCAGTGGAGATCAAGGAGGATACTAGGAAACTCCACAAAGGAGACCCACAGGAGGGTGGCACAGGACCCCACAGGGGAAGGAAATAACTCCTGGTGGGGGTTAGAAGTGGGGGAGGAAGGGGACAGGGAGGGAGGTAAGCTGCCTGCCTGATGTCACAGCTTGGAGGGACAGGAAGTGAATCCTCAAGATCATGGGAGTGGCTGCACGAGGGAGGTAGCTGGATGTCATTGTCCACCTAAAGACAAATTACCTAGCTCGGAATGGGATCAGAGCAGTGCAAGAGGAGTTTGTAGAGTTGGGGAGGGACCTTAGACAAGTAGCACCTATGGTAACCTTCTTGGAGATGCTGCCTGTCTATGGCAAGTGTGATGCTAGGTTACTCCAGACCATGGAATTCAATGAATAGTTGAACAACTGGTGTAGTGCTTAAGGTTTTTTGGCTTCATTGGAGACTGGGGAGCCACCTGGAGGGATGCAGATCTATACTGGTGCAATGATCTGCATTTGTCTGGGGGGAACCAGGATCCTAGATGATAGGTTTAAATGCTTCATTGGCAAACATTTAAACTAGCCAAGGGGGAGGCACTGAAAAGGAGCAGGGAAATCCCAGCCTCTCCCCACAAAACATGGTAATTAGTGAGGTAAACACCATGGTAGAGAAGTCATTATGGAGTAGGACAGAGGTAAATGCAAAAAAAAGGCAAAGGCAGTAAGGACAGGGATGGGGCTAAAAGGGGTAAGGCCATCAAAAAATGGAGGGTGATGAGCACTAATGCCCATAGTCTGTATAACAAGCTCCCTGAACTAGTGTCCTTGATGGGAGAGGGATGCCTGGATATTGTGGCAGTCACAGAAGCATGGTACATAGAGAACCATGACTGGGATGTCAACATACCAGGATATACAATCTACAGGAGGGACAGGGAGGGTAAAAGAGGAGGAGGTGTAGCTCTCTATGTAAGGGACGGGATCAAAGCAACAGAACTAAAGAGTAAACAGGGAGCAGATGAGGCATGCTGGGTCACCCTGGAGACAGGAAATGGCACCACAATCCACATGGGGGTTGTACACAGACCCTCATCTCAGGGGGAGGGAATGGACAAGGAAATGATAGAAAGTATCCTTAGAATGGTAGAAAAAGCGGAGATATTGTTGATGGGGGACCTGAATATGCCAGATGTTAACTGTAGCACCTTTTCTGCAGGCACATCCAAGAGCAGGGTCATTCTTGATGCCCTACAAGAGGCATGCCTCAGACAGCTAGTTTTGGAACCAACTCAGGAGGGAACAATCTTAGACCTGGTACTTTCAAATGGGGACGGAGAAAGAATCTTGCATTTAGAAGTGGGTAGCCATCTGGGAACAAGCGACCACCAAACAGTGTGGTTCATGTTAAACACAGCCATACAGTCAAGCCATACAAAAGCAAGAGTATTAGACTTTAGGAGGGCTGACTTTGGGAAAATGAGAGAGTGCTTCAGAAAAGCACTAGCAAACAGGCAAGAAGGAGGAGTGGAAGAACAATGGGGAGTAATCAAAACAGCCATCACAGAGGTTACGGTTCTCAAAAGAGGTGGCAGGGAAGGTTAAGGAGAAAAGGATAGCATTCAGGAAATATAAGGACACACAGAAGGAGCTGGACAGATAACTTTATCAGTTAAAGCAGAAAGAGGAAGTGAAAGCAGTCAGAATAGCCAAGGCCCAAACCGAGGAAAGGATAGCCAACTCTGTTAAGAAGGGGATAAGACCATTTATAGGTACATTAGGGAGTGAAGAAAGACCAACGGAGGGATACTGAGGCTTAATAAAGGGAAGGGAATGTGGGCAGAGGGTGACAGTGAAAAAGCAGAGATACTGAATGAATATTTCTGCTCAGTATTCACAGAGAAAGAGGAGGCGTGGTACCTAAACTAAACAAGAGAAACACTCTGGATATGGGGGGTTGATACCAGTCCATTCAAAGAGGAAAGGGTTCTGAAAGAACTAATAAAATTGAAGGTGGACAAAGCAATTGGGCCTGATGGGATTCACCCAAGAATTCTAAAAGAACTAAGGGTAGAACTAGTGACACCACTGACTAGTCTCTTTAACAAATCATGGGAGGATGGGGTGGGGTGGTACCTGAGGACTGGAGGAGGGTGGATATGATTCCTCTTCACAAAAGTGGGAGCAGGGCAGAGGCAGGACACTACAGACCAGTTAGTTTGACCTCAGCGGTTGGAAAAATGATGGAATCACTTCTGAAGGAAAGAATTGTTGAGTATCTAGAGGCCAATGGGGCACAGGACCAAAGGCAGCATGGATTCATATTGGGACGGTCATGTCAGATGAATCTAATAGATTTCTTTGATGGGGTGACCAAAGTAGTAGACCAGGGAGGGGCTGTGGACATGACCTACCTAGATTTTAGCAAGGCATTTAATACAGTCCCACACAAAAGATTAAAATACAAGTTAGCCAACCTTTTAGTGGGTCCCAAGGTGGTAGCCTAGATAAAAAATAGTTTGACAACAGGACTCAAAGGGTAGTAGTAAATGGAATCCACAGTGAAGAAAGGAAGGTTACTAGCGGGGTACTGCAAGGTTCAGTACTGGGACTGGTCCTTTTCAATGTCTTTATAAGTGACATTGCAGAGGAACTGGAAGGAAAGTATGTCTCTTTGCAGATGACACAAAGATCTGCAACAGGGTTGATACACAAGATGGAATGGAAAGGATGAGAAGGGACTTGGCAAGGCTGGAGGAATGGTTAGATGTATGGCAGCTTAGATTCAGTGCAAAGAAGTGGAAGGTAATGCACCTGGAAACAAAATCCCAGGGGAAGAGTACACAATGGGGGATGAGATACTGACAACAACAAAAATGGAAAGGGACCTGGCGGTAATTATATCAGATTACCTAAAGGTGGGCAAGTAATGTGATAAGGCAGTAAGGAAGGCTGGAGGGATAATGGAATGCATAGGGAGAGGCATCAAAAGTAGAAAACTTGTTATCCCTCTGTACAGACAGTTGGTGAGACCCCATCTGGAGTACTGTGTACAGTTCTGGAGACCCCATCTCAGCAAAGACATAGACAGAGTGGAGGCTGTCCAGAGAAGGGCAACTAAAATGGTGCAGTTTCTGCATCACAAGACATATAAAGAGAGACTAAAGGAGCATAATATGTATACCCTTGAGGAAAGAAGAGAGAGGGGGGACATGATAGAAACTTTCAAGTATCTCAAGGAAATTAACAAAGTCCAAGAGGATAGTATCTTTCAGAAAAATAGATGTGCAAGAAGGAGGGCACAATTTGAAGATGGGGGGATGGCTGAGAGGTAATGTGAGGAAGTATTTTTTCATGGAGAGGGTGTGGATGCATGGAACAGCCTTCCTGAAGAGGTCATGGAGTCAAGAACAGTGGGGGATTTCAAGAATGCATGGGACAGACATAAGACAGCCCTAATGGGGGTTGGGAGGAAGTAGGCTGTTGGTTAACTAGGATCTGCAGCTTACCCATCAGGTAGAAAAATGGGAAGACTAGGTGGGCCAAGCAGTCTTTATCTGCTGTCAAATTCTCTGTTTCTATGTTTTTATAAGTCAGAGGTCTAGTCAGGGGGATGAGGATTGAGAGTCCCTAGGACTGCTCTCCTCCTCCAGGACAGAGGATGGGGAAGCATTTGGTTCTTGACTGATCCCTTGTGGAGACTGGGGGTTTGACAGCTGGTGATTGAGTGCTTTTGGAGGCATGTCAGATGTCTGGCACTTCTTGCACAACCATGGCATTGCACGTCACACCTCCTAGGTGTCAGCATCCATGAAAAGTCACCGTCTGCATGGGAGGACATCAGCCTCCACCAGACCCCATGCAGCTAACCAAGGCACTCCCCCAGATCATTAATCAGTCTCTATTCGGGGAGGTCCCTTCCCTGATGGCCCCACCCTCGGGGTGAGTCAGGGTGCACTCCAAAGGATAGGTAAGTCCCAGGAGATGGTGGTCATGTGGCAGGGTACACTGAAGTTGGCTGGCCATGCCCCCCCCCATAAAAATGGCATGTTGGAAAATTGGTGTCAAAATATGCAACAATGCCAAAGTTATGCACCAAAGTTGAAAACCCCATTGAAATACATTGCATGCACTTATCTTACTTTGTCATATAGCAGTTGCCGGTTCCAGCAGCAAGAGGTGTCTTTGATTGGAGAGTATGTTCACCCTGGGACTTGTTGAGGTGAGTAAGGGTATGTGGGGTAGTCTGAGGGTGGTGTGGGATGGTGTGTGCTGAGTTGGGCTGTCTGTGTGGGGGGTTGGATTGGTGAAGGACCATTTTCTTTTTTAGAGGTTAAAAAAAGACATTGATGGACTGTTTTGTTTATTTCAGTCTGGGTCAGAGATCAGAGGATGTGGAGTGCCATTAGACATCAGAGAAACCAAAAATATCAAGGGTGATGTTGATTAAAGGATGGGGGAGCCACTAGACACTAGGGGCAAATACCATCATTACAGGGACAATGATCAGATGGTGCAGGGTGCCACTAGACACAAGTGAAATAGTTAAGAATTATAAAGAGGCAATTAGAGGGTGGGGTATGCCACTAGACACCAGGGAAAACATCCCACAAATATAGGGACAGGGATCACAGGGTCAGGGGTGCCACAAGACACCAGGGAAAATTCCCATAATGACAGGAGGATGGTGATCAGACATGGGGGGTACCACTAGACACCTGGGTAAAAGAAAACATCTAAGGGGATGGTGATTGAAGGGTGAGAGTTACCAGTAGACACTAAAGAAAATATAAAAAATACGGGAACTGTAATTGGAGGGGAAACATGAGGATGGTGACTGCAGGGTGGGGGTGCAACTAGACACCAGGGAGAATTCACATAATTACTGCATGGGAATAGCTTGAAAAATCTTTTTTTTTTTGTCTAAAAGAATCCTTTTCCATATCAAATGAAAAAAGGAAATGAAAAAGAATTCCTTCAAATGAAACAAGAAATTGCAAAAAACTAAGTCTGAAATCCTTTTCTGTTTGAAGGGATCCTATTTCATTTGAACAAAAAAGGTGATATGGAGAAGTTGGAAAAAAACAGAAGTCCAAAATCTTTTTCTGCAGCAGGGCATCTGTTTTTGTTTGAATGAAAAAGCCCATAAGTTAAAAACAGAAGTGAGACAGGAAAAAGGATTTTAAAATGTGAAAAAGAGACATTTGGGGATCATTTAGCAACAATGAACTGCAGAATCCACCTAATGAGGTCCCGATGAGCAAAATACATCTGTTGGTATCTGTGCAGTATGGCATTTTGAGGGGTTTTGAAATGTTATTCTTTGAAAAAAACAGAAAACCAGATGGTGGCAAATGAAAAATTATTTTTTCCTCATGAAAAGGATTGGTCCAAACAAAAAAAGGATCCTTTTCATTCGGATCAAATTTTTTTTTTATTCCAGGAAGCTGTCTAAAAGACTGTACTGAGCATGCTCAGAAACCAAAATTCATAAATTTAATAACTTTGGAACAAATCAATATTTTTCACCAAAGAAGCAAGACACATCTGTGGGCAAAACCCTTTCTACTCTTACAATTTCAGGTCCAAATTCAACACTGTCTGGGTGCAAGGCGATGACAAAAAAAAATAGTGACTGTTTACATTTTTGCGCTATCTGCATCTTAGAATCTGCATATCCTATCAGAACAAAACATGGAACATAAAGAGATCTAGTCCACTATTTTGTGCAAATCTGTGGAACGGTTGTGAAGATATTAAAGTTCAAATTTGAGGTTTAACATTGGAACCACTACATATCCCTAAATATAGGGGCATTACCACACCCCTATAATATCTATCTATCTATCTATCTATCTATCTATCTATCTATCTATCTATCGATCTGTCTATTGATCTATCAATCCATTGATCAATATAGATATGTGTGTGTGTATATATATATATATATATATATATATAATTTGAAAAATGGCATTTGTCACGTTCGTGAGGGTTGTGTACAAAAATGACTGTTGAAAATTTGGACTCAGTTATTGAAAATTACCAAAGTTATGAGCAGACATTGAAAATTTTCAATGTACATTTATAACTGTTGTTTTTTAATTTGCTACCCCAAATTTTGATCATGGTGTTCTTAAGACCTCAATTCATGAACCCAGTAGACAACAATGTTCAAATCCCACCTGTAAGGTGACTTTGCAGAGTGACTGTAAAATCAACTTTTGGGCCATGCTTGAAAAATGTCATCTACCTTGTTCACGAGAAGGAGTCACAAAAGGGCCATGTTGAAAATCTGGTGAAAGCATATTTAAGAATAATGAAGTTATGAGTAAAATTTAAAAATGCATTGAAAATACAGCACTTTGATTGCACTTACCTTTCCATATTTTGCAGTCATTGTTCCAGGAAGAGAACTTTTTTAATTTCATAAAGTGGATTACAGTGCCAGACATTCTGTAGGTGAGTGAGGGTGTAGTGGGTGCTGAGTTGGGGGGTCGGGATGGATGGGTTGAGGGGTAGGGATAGGCTGCAAAAGACAATGATGGATGGTTTTCTGTGTTTCAGGACTAAAAACAAACAAAATATAACACAATGAAGGATAGTTTGCTTTGCTGAAGATACCAGGTGAACTGGTTGGTGATACTGGAGGTGGGCACACCACTGTTGCTACATTAGGGGGATACAAGTAAAGAAAAGTTCACCAGGGCTCAGACAGTGGCTGCATAGCATAGCAAATTAAGTAAAACCCTCCTGAGATTGAACTGCTGTTGTACCATGTGGTGATTAAATTGTAGGATGGTGCTGCTGTAAGTGGGCTGTACAGTGACACTAGGGGTGCGCACCCTTGTGTTGCTAGATTTGGGGGGGACTACAATTACAGAAGAACCCTCCTGGTGTCAGACAGCAGCTGCATGGTACAGCAATTAAAAAAAAATCCCTCTTGAGCTCAAATCATGTGGCCGCACCTTGTGGTAGTTTAGAAAAGCCATCCTGGACTTGGAGAATGGCTACATGGCGTGGCATTTAATTGAAGCCATCAAGTGTCAGTGCCCATTTAAGAGCTTCTGGAAGCTTTGCCCATGTGGGCAATTATATATTCCCATATGATTTCCCCTTGAAATGATTTGAGGTGTCCTTACAGCAGGCTATGCCTTTTGGAGAATCTGTTTGCTGTCAGTCCATTTCTGTTAGTTGTCCTGCAATGGAGAAGCCATCAGACTGTGCTGTTGCTGCTAACTAGATTAGATTAGTCCCAGGCAGTGCCTGGGCTGTTGCTGTAATTTTGTAACTCTTTTGAAGTTTTGGTTTTTATGACCCAGATCCACTTTGGAATAGATCTTGTTCAACTGTTGCTGATCTTCACAAAATAAATTGTGTGATCAAGACATTACCCTTCCAAACTAACAATTGGTTTAACCCTTTGTAAATTGAAGATTGAAATATGACTCTGCTTTTATTAGATTTTAGCACTTGGCTTGGTTAAGATTACAGAGTAAATCATAATAACAAATGTGTACACCATCCAAGGCTTGGGTAAGAGCCACAACATGAGGTGATGTTAAAAATCCCTCCAGTGTTCAAGCAAAGTTGCACCATGCAGCGATGTGAAAAAGCCCACCAGTGCTCAGACAAGAGTCCAACATGCAGTGATACAGGTTATGCCATCCTGAGTTCAGGCAAAGGCCACACTGAGTCGAGATGCAGAATTTCCCTCTGAAACTCAAGCAAGGACTTCACTGTGCAGTGATAAAGAAAAGTAATCTGGTGCTCGGGCAAGGGCTGCAATCTGCAGAGATGCCGAAAAGCCCTCCAGGGTTCAGGCTAGTCATGCAGTTTGATGGAGGTGTTCATGACATGATGTTTGACAACCTCCTCACAGCAATAATGGGAGCCAGGAACAGTACTTGCAGATAAAATTGATTATGTTGAATAAATAAACTTTATTTGACAAACAAAGCAACAAATTCATTTCTTTCAGCCTTGCAAGTCTAGGAACAAAATGGCATATGCTTTGGCTATAGGTGAGAGCGAGCAAACAAATAAACAAAAAAACTGCCAGAAGAGGTGGTTTACTGTATTTTTGATGTTTACAGATCATGGAATATGGATAAGTGTCCATCACAAAACTTCCTACATCTTGGGGAACTTGACACCCAAACTGCACATGCCAAATTTTGCATAATTTCATCAACCACCAAAAAAGTTATTAAGGCGCAAAGACTGTGGTGTAACGTTATACACCCACTCAACCTCAACTATACTTGCACTTTAAAAACTTTGGTGACGTTCAATAAAATTTGGCATGTGTGGTCCAGGTGGCATGTTTTCAAGATGTTTGAAGTTTTATGATGAGCACATGATGGAGATCTAACATCAAAAATACATAAAAGCACCATTTGGGGCTATATATTTTGTATCACCTACAGCCAAGACAGTATGAAATTTTGTTTAGAAACTTTCAGAGCAGAAGGGGCTTGTCCCAAGGCATTGTCTTTCAAAGGTTTTGTGAAAAAAATATTAAACGGTTTCAGAGTTATATGGTTTTAAAATTATGGCTTCTGAGCATGCTCAGTAGGGTTTTCAGGATAACCTTCTAACATCACCCATTAATTTTCCTTTTGAAATCCATTTTCAAGTCATGACTAATTTAGTGTTGTAAAAGTACAAAAAATGGAGCACCAGGATAGTGGCAATGATGCTATGTAATTAAATAGATACTGTAGAACACTGAAAGCACCCGTCGCCCCACCACAGAGATTCTGTACCACTCAGTTCTGTTAAATGGACTTTTATAAAAATGACATCATCATATACAAATCCAGCAGGAAATTCAAACAATGACTGACATTTCACTTAGTGTGCGACTAAACTTCCTCAGAGCCAAGAAGCTTGTGTGCCAGGTGCTTCTTAAATACTATATGTCATGTGACTTATACACCAATCACCTATATTCTCACTTAATCTCTATAGTTTTTAACTAAATCGCATTTATACACCATTTATATAATAATTCATACATTTCCTATTCATAAATTTAACTACACATGTTATTCAACATACGCATGAATTCTAACTTTTATTACAAATCCTAAAATTACTAAAAAAACATTTCTACTACAAAAATTATTTTTAAAAAGGTTTTTTAAATATTTATAACGTGGGTACTGTATAGTAAACGGTTTAATAACTTGAGTACTATTGGTTTAAAGTTACTTATATACAAGAAACCATAACATTCCCAGGCACCTCCTTCGCTTTACTATCAAGCATTCTTTGACAGGCCTTAGATATTTCCAAATTCCTTTACTTCATTATATCATTATTACTACTATTCCCATAACATGATCCTTATAATGACTATCACCTCCCAGTAAGCAATTTCTTAATTATAATTAATATATAGCTCATTCTTTCTGTGACATGTTATTTTAATTAAAGTTTATTTTATTGTATTTTATTTTATTTCCTTATGTCACTCTAGTATGTTCCACAACCTTATATAAAATGTGTGGTAACATATCTCTGGAATACACTCACTTCATTTTTTCTCCTTTGTTCATAAGTGTATCACACATGACTATATAAAGGGTATGGACAGGAAAGGGGGGTGGGAGGTGGTGGAAGAAAGGGAAGGAAGGAAAGGAAAGGGTAAGGAAGGGAAAGGGAGAGGAAACAGGTGGTGGAAAGTGGAAGGAAGGAAGGAAGGAAGGGAAGGAAGGAAAGGAAGGGGAAGGAGGGGAGGGGAGGAAGGAGGAAAAGATGGGGAGGGAAGGGGATGGAGGATGGACAGGAAAGAGGAGAAGGACAATAGAGGAATGAAGGCCACAAGGCAAAGTAACACATTTTTTATATACTGTCCTTTGCATCTAATATGTTCCATCAATACATATGAAATGAATTGGTAACAAAACATCATTATTTTTTCTCTTATAGGCATCTGTCAGACATCTATATTTAAAAAATGTTTAACATCTATATTTTTTCAAAATAGCTGACAAATCTATGTTATCATTAGGTCCCAAATTTTGTCTGGCAACCAATTCATAGAATCATAGAAACATAGACTTTGACAGCAGATAAGGACCCCTTGGCCCACCTAGTCTGCCCATGTCCCTACCTACAGGATAAACTGAACTAACAAATAAAATTAGGGAAGTGGAAGCTGTTTTACAAGCATCTACCGAACAGAATGAACTTGAAAAACCGAACAAAGTGCTGATGGACAAAGTGACAAAATATGATGTGAAAATTAAAAAACAAAAGCAAAACAAATTCCTGAAGGATGAGATGGATTATCAGAACAATAGGGTGTTTGATTGGAGAATAAATTAAAAAAAAAAACTTTAAAGTCCATACTTAAGAAAGGTACCACAAAAAGTATGGAATCATATGGGGAGGAAACAGTGTTAGATTACATCACAGGCCCTTCAGATACAGATGGCTAGGAACTCCCTTCTGAAAGTGAATTGGGAGAATTAGAAACAGGACAGTCCACTGTAGATACCCAGGGGGCAAGGCGCAGTCAACGACAATGCAGAACACGTTTTCAAACACCCAGTTATTTAAGAGGAGGACAAGGGAGGGGGCAGCGTGGAAGAAGAAGCAGGAGCAAGTATTAATACAAAATGCACTGCAAGAGGCAGGCATGCTCCACACTCGTGTCCCTACCTCCATATATACTCCACAATGAATAAATCTTCCCATAAATGTGAATTTAACACCAGTTGTTAATATTTCTCATTATGTTTTGTCAGGAACAGAATTGTCCATTCTTGGAAAAGGTATTGCATTTTGTCCATCTTCTGACATCAGCTTATTTAGTACTTGTGCAGACTTAAATAAATTTGGTAGAAATTTGACTTTTAAATCCATGTTTGAAATTGACACCACTGATACACAGTTTAATGCTAGGCTCAATCCATGATCAGAATTTTGCCCCATTTTGAATCCAGTGGTCTCCACCTTTGTTCGAAAATGTGAATTAGAGTTTGAAAATCTTAGAAAAACACTTGCTGTAGCCTGTAGAAACAACTGCAGCAAAGAAGAAAGGTTAGCCATCAAGTTCTTGAGCGATAACATAATGGCTGCAGACAAGGGAGGGGCAGTAGTGGTAATGAATAAAGTAGATTATACCACTGAGGTACATAGATTGTTAAATGACACTTCTGTTTATAAGTGTGTCCTGAGACAGATGGTGACAGCATTTAAAACAGAAATAGATAACATGTTGAGTGATAGTTATGTGAGGGATTATATCACAGATGTAATCCATTGTACCATGACAGTGAATTGCCCCATAGTACCTGTCCTTTACATACAACCCAAAATACACAAGAGTATGTCACAACCCCTGGGAAAGCCCATAGTTTCTGGGCTTGGATGGTTAACAGAACCTCTGTCCATGTATTTGGATCAGTTCCTGCAACCACTAGTGCAAAATCTTAGCTCTTATGTCAGAGATTCAACAGAAATTGTTCGATTAGTGGAAGAATTATGGATGGAACTGGAGTGGAATTTTGTTGTGGTTGACGTAAACTCATTGTATACAGTCATTCCCCATTCAGAGGGACTGGATGCAATGGCTCACTTCTTGGAAACAAGAACAGAAGAGGAATGTGTGACACACCCCACACATTTTCTAGTAGATTTGGCCCGCATGGTGTTGCAGAAAAATATTTTTTTATTTCAAGATAAGCTTTACCATCAGATAAGAGGTACGGCCATGGGCATGGCCATGGCCCCTAGTTATGCCAATCTGTTTGTGGGAAGATGGGAGTGTGACCATCTGTACAGCACCGCCACAAATCCATATTTACACCAGGTGGATTCGTGGTGGCACTTTATAGATGATATTTTAATTGTGCAGAAGGGAACTAAGGAAGAGTTTGAGTCCTGCATTAAATGAATGAAACAAACCAGTAGCTGTCTGACTTACAAGTATGAAATTAATCAGACAATAATTAATTTTTTGGGTTTGAAATTGTACAAGGATGGGAAGGGTGGAGCATGCATCACTTTATTTCAAAAAAATACTGACCACAACAGTTTGCTGCTTTTCCATAGCTACCATCCTTACCAAGTGCGCTACAATATTCCCAACGGACAATTAGTTTGCACCTTACATAATTGTTCAGAAAAGGTAGAATACATACAGAAGAGAGTAACTCAGATCCTTAGATTTCAAGAAAGAGGTTACAACAGAGAACGTATTGCTTCTGCTATACAAAAAGTGAACAATTTGAGCAGAGAACATACTTTGCACTATGCTGATAGAACATCAAATAACACTATGGGCGGTCCTTTTTTAACCAATTTCTCTAGAGGTTCAGAAGATGTGAGACAGATAATAAACAGTTATTGGTCCATACTCCAATTAGAACCAAGACTTGAAACCACAGTGGAACAAGGGCCCAGAATATTATTTTGCAAGTGTGAAAGTATTGGAGACATGGTAGTTAGCAACATACTACCAGGACCAGGACAATTAAGACAATCCTTGCTTGCCCCGGCTCCTGTAGGCATACACTGCTGTGGCAGGTGTTCTTTTTGCAAATTTATACATATACGTAAATAATTTCCGCACCCCTTTATGGACAGGATGATACAAATCAAGAACTTCATAACATGTAACAGTAGTGGTATTATATACATGTTAAATTGTACATGTGGGGCTTTCTATATTGGCAGAACAATTAGAAAGTTTTGCATTAGAATGGGGGAACTTGTGAGAGCAATTGAAAAAGGAGATCTGTCTTATGCAATAGCTAAACACATAGCGGGAGACAAATTCAATCAACATCGAATTCAGTTTACAGGAATTGAACAGGTTAAAGTAGGAGACAGAGGGGGAGATCTTAACAAACTTATAGGACAAAGAGAAAGTTACTGGATTTTTGAACTGGGGGCACATTGAAAGAAGGACCTTAATGACAGCACTGATTTGTCCACCTTCTTAAAAATGTACAGGTGTTAGTTCAGACAGGACAGAATTTATTGACTACATTCTTTTAGATTTTACACTTGATATGTGAACAATGGGTTGCTATTCACACATATGGCACTATTAACAAAGTGGAAGAAAAAAAAAAGGAGGTTGGAACCTCATGTTTGCAATGAACAATGAGAAAGCTGGTGCCTGGAGCTGGAGCTCATATGACATATATGTACTGACTATAGTAGCCAGACAAAAATAATTAGCTACAGAAATTTGATAATAAAGATGTGAAATAGATGTTTTTATATTTAATACACAAATGTAAACAGGATTTATTTGGTGTTATATAAAAAATTGAAATAAGCTTTATGATCTCTGTACATGACAAGATGTCATACAAAGTCAAATGTCTGCTCCAAGTTTTACGATTAAGTAAAGTTCACATGTAATGTATCTTGCACTTTAAAGAAGTGGATTGCTTATACACATTAACTAGCATTCCACTGATTGGTTTGTTATTAACATGTGATTTTTTTTTAATTTTTATAAATATAGCACTTTAATCTTTGTTATAACCACTCTGAAGAAGCCTAGCAGCACACTAGGGGAAACGTTAGTTTTTTGTAATTTTGCCACCTAAATCCAGTTATTGCGCTTTCAGCATTTTATAAAATAGACCATATTAGCAATATATTTGGTCTGTGTGGTTTGCGTTTGGTCTTATGGGTGGTAAAAACCTTTATTCTTTGATTGATTTCCTGTTAACAGCACTGCAACAGAGTGTCCTGGTGCTCAGTTTTCACCACAATAGTCAAGATCCTAGTTTACCAACAGCCTATTTCTTCCTACCCCCCCAAAAAAAATTGCCTTATGTCTGTCCCATGCATTCTTGAATTCTCTCACAGTTTTAGACCCCACAACCTCTTCAGGAAGGCTGTTCCATGCATCCACCACCCTCTCTGTGAAAAAATACTTCCTCACATTTCCCCTGAACTGCCCCTCCTCTATCTTCAAATTTTGTCCCCTTGTTCTTGCACATCTCTTTTTCTGAAAGGTGCTACCCTCCTGGACTTTGTTGATTCCACTGAGGTAATTAAACGTTTCTATCATGTCCCCCCTCTCCCTCCTTTCCTCAAGAGTATACATATTAAGCTCCTTTAGTTTATCTTTGTATGGCTTCTCTTGCAGACCCTGCACCATTTTAGTTGCCCTCCTCTGGACTGCCTCTATCCTGTCTATGTCCTTGCAAAGATGCAGTCTTCAAGACTAGATGCAGTACTTCAGATGGGGTCTCACCAACTGTCTGTACAGAGGGATAGCCACTTCCTGTTTTGTGCCGGTGATGTCTCTCCCTATACATCCCAGTATCCCCCACCCTCCCTACTGACTTCTCACATTGCTTGCTAACCTTAAGGTCATCTGATATGATTACCCCAGGTCCCTTTCCATTTGTGTTGTTGTGACTACCTCCCTTGCCATTGTGTAATCTTCCACTGGGTTTTTGTTTCCCAGGTGCATTATTTTGCACTTCTTTGCATTGAATCCAAGCTGCCATACTTCTGACCATTCCTCCAACCTTGCCAAGTCCCTTTTCATCCTTTCCACACCTCCTTGTGTATCAACCCTGCTGCAGAGCTTTGTGTCATCTGCAAAGAGGCATACTTTTCCTTCCAGTTCCTCTGCAATGTCACTTATAAAGACATTAAAAAGGACTGTACCCAGTACTGAACCCTGCGGCACCCCACTAGTAACCCCTCTTTCTTCAGCGTGGACTCCATTTACAATTACCTTCTGTGTTCTGTTGTCCAGCCAATGTTTTACTCAGGCTACCACTCTGGGACCCACTCCCAGATTGGTTAATTTGACTATTAATCTTTTGTGTGGGACTGTGTCAAATACCTTGCTAAAGTCTAGGTTGGCCATGTCCACAGCTCCTCCCTGGTCTACTACGGTCTACTACTTTGGTCACCTAGTCAAAGAAATCAATTAGATTCATCTGATATGACCTTCCCGCTGTGAACCCATGCTGCCTTGGGTCCTGTGCCCCACTGGCCTCTAGGTACTCAACAGTTCTGTCCTTCAGAATTGATTCCATCACTTCCCTACCACAGAGGGCAAACTGACAGGTCTGTAGTTTCCTGCCTCTGTCTTGCTCCCACTTTTGTGAAGGGGAATCACATCCACCTTCCTCCAGTCCTCAGGTACCACACCATCCACCCATGATTTGTTAAAAAGGGTAGTCATTGGTTTCACTATTTCTCCCCTTAATTCTTTCAGAATTCTGGGGTGAATTCCGTCAGGTCCCATTACTTTGTCCACCTTCAGTTTTAGGAGTTCTTTCAGAACCCTTTCTTTTGTGAAAGGACTGGGATCGACCCCCCTATCCAGAGTGCTTCTGTTAATCGGATTAGGCACCTCCCCCTCCTCTTCTTTTGTGAATACTGAGCAGAAATATTCATTCAATATCCCTGCTTTCCAATGTCCCTCTCTGCTCATCCACAGTCCATTCTATTCAACCTCAATATCACTCCCTTTGTCTTTCTACGCTCCCTGATGTACCTATAAAAGGTTTTATCCCCCTTCTTAACTGAGTTGGCTATCATTTCCTCAGTTTGGGCCTTTGCTATTCTGACTTCCCTCTCTGCTTCCTTCTTCCTTAACTGGTATAGCTCTCTGTCCTGCTCCTTCTGTGTTTTCTTATGCTTCCTGAATGTTATCTTTTTCTCCCTGACCTTCCCTGCCACCTCAAAAAAAATTAAAAAAATCCTATAGCTCTCTTGTTATCCTATTATTTTCTTCACAGCCCCTCCTCTTACCCCAATCTTAACTGTTTTAATGCCAATGAAGCTAATGTTGTGTACACCTCCTCTAGTTGACAGGAGATGTCTAACAATGGCATAGGTGCAATCATTTCTTTGAATTGCCCTCACATGCTCTCCTATCCTCACTTTAAACTATGTACAGTTCCCCCAACATAGAATGCTCCACAACTGCATTCTAACAAATAAACTACATTAGTACTGGAACACATGATGAAATCTGTAATACAGATCAGTTCTCCTGACCCAGGATGGGCAAAACATTTTTCTTGTTTTACAAATTTGCAATACAAACATCTCCAACATCTATAAGTTCCTTGGGGTGGAGATGATAAATTGGACTGGCTGGAAATTACTAGACCCTGACAGTAGTTTTTAACTACTCTATCCTTAATGTTTTTACACCTACGGAACACAACCTTTGGTCCTGCTGCCACCACACCTTCCAGCTTTGGTTCAACAGAAAGCATTGCCAAGGTTTCTTCTATAATATTTGAACCTGATCTGCTCTACTAGAAAAGGAGGTGAAAAAAGGGCAGCTAACATCTTGCATTGTACTTTGTGCATTATTTGCATACTGTAAGGTAGTCTCTCTATTCATTGCATCTACCTTTTGAATAAGCAGTGGCTATACTATGGGTAATATACCCCCTCTCTTTAAACCTATGCACCTGCAACACTTTTTTCTGTAGGAATTCTCCATTCTCAGTACAATTTCTTAAGGTTCTCACTAGTTGTCCTTTTGGTATATTGAACCACAAATGTGCTAGAAGGCAAATCTCATATCTTAACAAACTATTCTTGTCTGTAACTTTTTGATATAGAGTAGTACATACATCTCCTGCCCCATTTTTATAAATCTTCAGATCTAAATACATAATTTCCACTGAACTGATACAATATTTGTATCTAAGACAAGAACTTGTACTTTCCATCCACACAATAAATTGTTCGAATTCACTGACTGTTCCCTTTCATATAACCAAAATATCATCAATAATGCGCCACCACAAATTTAATTTGTCTATGAATGGATTTGTGACGGTGCTATAAAGATAATCCTTTTACCATTTTCCCACAAATAAATTGGCAAAACTGGGTGCCATTGTGACACCCATGGCTGTACCCCGTATCTGCAAATACAGCTGGTCTTGAAACAAAAAAGAATTTTTTTTTTTAACACCAGCTCAGCCAATTTGACAAAAAAATGAGTAGGAAAGGCCATGCAAAGTTCTACAGTGTTTTAGTGTTGGGAGAAAAAATATCCAGGTCATGATGGCTGCCATCTTTTTTTTTTTGTAAGATTGAAAAATGCATAAAAATAATGATTTTTCAAAACAGTAGACACCTGAACCTAAGTAAACAGGAGCTGTTTTACCTAGAATCTAGAGTTTTCGTACTGAGTATTCATACTGTGCTAAGGATGGAAGAAGGCACTTCTGCCCATATTTTCATCCACCAGCATCAGCGGGTGCAACTGCAACCCCTAGCCAAAAGAAATTGATCCAACTTTTGTTTAAACAAGGTTAGCATATTACATTCTACAATGTTAATTGGTAGCTGATTCTACAACCTACCTATTCTTTTTGTGAAAAAACTAAACCTTCCCCTTTGAATTGAAGTGTCTAATTTTATTTGCTGTTTATGAGTCCTAAGCCCTACAGGTCTGGACTGAATCTCCATTGCTTGTATTTAGAACATTGTCCACAAATAACCTTTCTGTCCACCCCAAACACCTGGGTGCCTAATGTAGGGAGGGGACTGATTTCTGGGTTATGAGATGAGCTGAGATTTTTTTGGTTGCATGTAAAGTGCTTTGACCAAAGAATGTTTAGTTGCCACTGCAAGGAGATATAAAAATACATTTGTTGTAGTTTTATTTGTCAAATCAAGTTTATTTACTCAACATTATTATTTTTTTAAATGATGTATTTTTAAAAAAACAAACACTTGCACCTAGGTAAACCAGACCTGTTTAGCTAGATTCTGGTAATTCTTTTTTTAAAAATGCCCACAGAATACCTTTTGTAAGCCGGACCAGTAGTGTGGAGGGCTAAGGTGCTAAATGCCTTACCTTCTACCACACTGGTGACCCATTTTCAGGAAAAAAGCATGGGTTGCCTTGGGGTCAGCAGGATGGGAGAGGATTGAGCATCCCCTGGACTGCTCTCCTCTCTAGGTGAGGGGTGGGCAGTTGCATTGGCCTCTAACTGCCACCAGCTGGAGACTCGGTGGTAGTGCAAGCAGTAAGCAGCTTGAAGCGAGGGACCACGGTTCTGCAGGACATGAGTGCCTCCACATGCATGTACTGACATGCCAACATGGCATGGGCTTGGGGAGAAAATGGAAAAAGGGGTCCATGGGCTAGCTGCTTCTCTGTGTACCTTCCTGGACCTGTGCCACCACCCAGAGGTCTGGAGCAATTTGGATTCAGTTTCTTTGGTGGAGGATGTCCTCCCCCTACAGCCCTGTAACATGAGGCAATCCATGGGCTATGCACTCCCGGTAAGTCTGGGGGAGATGGGTGCTGGTCAGGGGGAGGAGGGGACAGGTGCAGAGTGTTGGTCCAGAAAAGCTGTATTAAAAAAAATAAATGCCTTTTCTGGGCACCTCATAAATCATGGTTGCCCAGCTTAGCAAGGGGGTGATTTATGGGTCATAAGCAGAGAACTCTCTGGTCACACATGAAGTGCTGTGACCAAAGAATTTTTGTCTCACATATACTCTATAGATCTATTATTGTTTTACGAAAACTGTAGTTTATAGCCCTGTTCATTTTGAAAATTCAAAAAAGCACTGGAGAGTGAGCGAAGTCAAGTCAGCTCTGAACTCTCTATGGAACCTAAGCATCACCGGTACCAAATAAATCTGACAAACAAATCTTCATTTAGTGCAGAAGCCAATGGCTCTCTTTTGTCTTTTGATGCTAGATCCTTAACATAGAATCAGAAAGCAGGAAAGGGCCACTTGACCCATCCAGTCTGCCCATTTTTCCCTGCCAATGGTGTCACCAATGACCCTACCTGACCTGCGGCTCTCTCCCCCCATGCCTTCCACTAAGGTTCCCTTATGCCTACCTCATGCATTGAATCCTGCCATTGTTTTTTCCCCCTCCATTCACTGAAAATGTATTTCAGACATCCACTATTCTTTCCATGATGAAGTACTTCAACACATCTTTCCTGAATTTAACCCCCTCCAGCTTCATTGCATGTCCCTTTGTTCTCATGCATCTTTTCTTCTGAAAATACTCCCTTCCTGTGCCTTATTTACCCTCATGAAGAATGAATGGGTCTCTATCATAGTCCCTCTCTCCCTTATCACCACCAGAGTGTACATATTGAGGTTATTTAGTATCTCCTCATAGGACTTCTGATGCAGAGTCTGCATAATTTTTGTTGCTATCCTCTGGACAGCCTCCACTCTGTCTATGTCCTTCCAGAGATGTAGTCTCCAGAACTGGACACAGTACTCCAGGTGGGGTCTCACCAATGATCTATACAGTGGCACCACCACCTCCCTCCTTCTGCTTGAGATCCCTTCATGCAACCCAACATCCCCTGACCCTACTGACTGCACATTGTCACATTGCTTGGCCACCTTTAGGTCATCAGGCATTATTACCACCAGGTCCCTTTCCTGCTTGCTGACCATCAATGCCCCTTTGCCCATTCTGTACTCCACCTCTGGGTATCTGTCCTCTAATTGTGTGATTTTGCACTGTTTCACATTGAAACACTGTTGCCATACCCTTGACCACTCATTGAGTTTTCTCAGTTCTCTGTCTATTCTTTCCACCCACAGGGGGAAGAATACACAATGGGGGGGGGAGGTAGTAACAACAACAAAAAAGGAAAGGGATATGACCTGGGGGTAATCATATCAGATGACCTTAAGGTTAGAAAGCAATGTGAGAAGGCAGTAGGGAGGGCTGGGGGTATACTGGGATGCATAGGGAGAGGCATCACCAGCAGAAAACAGGAAGTTGTTATCCCTCTGTACAGACAGTTGGTAAGACCTCATCTGGAGTACTGTATCCAGTTCTGGAGACCCCATCTGTGCAAGGACATAGACAGGATAGAGGCAGTCTAGAGGAGGGCAACTAAAATGGTGCAGGGTTTGCAAGAGAAGCCGTATGAGGAGAGACTAAAGGAGCTCAATATGTATACCCTTGAGGAAAGAAGGGAGAGGGGGACATGATAGAAACTTTTAAGTACCTCAGTGGAATCAACAAAGTCCAAGAGGGTAGCATCTTTCAGAAAAAGAGACGTGCAAGAACAAGGGGACACAATTTAAAGATGGGGGGTGGTTCAGGGGCAATGTGAGGAAGTATTATTTCACAGAGAGGGTAGTGGATGCATGGAACAGCTTTCCTGAGGAGGTTGTGGGATCTAAAACTGTGGGAGAATTCAAGAATGCATGAGACAGACATAAGGCAATTCTTGTGGGGGGTAGGAAGAAATAGGCTGTTGGTTAACTAGGATCTGCAGCCTATCCTGTAGGTAGGGAAATGGGCAGACTAGATGGGCCAAGCGATCCTTATCTGCCTTCAAAGTCTATGTTTCTATGTTTCTGTGTTTCACTGGAGTGTCCATCCTATTGCAGATTTTGCTGTCATCCACAAAGAGGCATACCTTACCTTCCAGTACATCTACAATGTCACTTATAAAGACATTAAAGAGGACTGGTTCTAATACTGAGCCCTGGGGCACCCCGCTGGTCACTCTCTGTTCTCCAGAGTGAATTCCATTTACAAAAACCCTCTTTTGCCTATCCCTTAACCAATTTCTTACCCAGTTTACCACTTTTGAATCCACTCCTAGGCTGTCTAGCTTTGTTATGAGTCTCCTGTGTGGAATGTAGTTGAATATCTGACTGCAATCCAGATAGGCCACATCCACTGCTCCATCCTAATCAATTTACCTGATCAATCAGTAAAATAAATTGATTAGATTTGTTTGACATAACCTCCCCAAAATGAGTGCATGTTGCCTCAGATCTTGCAACCTGTTGGATACAAGATACTCCTCAATCCTTTTCTTCAGAAGTGTCTTCATTAATTTCCCCAGCATTGATGTCAGTCTGACTGGCCTATAGTTGTCAGCTTCGATCTTGCTACAGCTTTTGTGGAGTTGTTAAATAGGATTGTCAGAGGTGTTGCCAGAACCTTCCTGAGCTCCTTCAAAACCTTTGGATGTACCACATCTAACCCCATCACCATGTCCACTTTCAAATTTGTGAGTCGTTGAAGGACTGTCTTCTAAAAAAGGACTAGTGTCCACCTCCTTCCCTCCCTCTAGTGCTCCTGATACTTTTATGTGGCCCCTCCCATTCTCCCCATCTGTGAATACTGAATAAAAGTATTTGTTTAGGATATCTGCCTTTTCCTGGACCCTCTCTGCACATCCCCCCATAGCTTTCTAATCTAATACCTAAAATATATCATCTCCTTTCTTTGCCCCCTGTACTATTCTTTCCTCTGTTTGCATCTTTGCACTCCTAACTGCTTTCAATGCTTCCCTCTGTTTCTCCAAACACACCTCCCTTGCCTCCTCCCTCTTTATTTCTTTATACCTCTTGAATACCACCCTTTTAACCTTTGTCTTTTCAGCCACTTCTTTTGAGAACCATAGTGGTCTCTTTTTCATCCTGCTTTTGCTCACTTTCCTTGCGTAGAGCTTTGTTGCCTTCACTATGCAGTTCCTTATCTTATCCATTGTTCCTCCACCTCAGCCAGGTCAGCCCACTGCTTGGTCACCTCTGAGGCATTCATTCATTTTTTTTAAATATGCCATCCTGAAGTTCAGGACCCTCATCCTTGTGTGGTTTGAGTCCACTTTTGTCCATATGTTGAACCCCACTGTACGGTGATCACTGGTCTCCAGGTGGCCTCCCACTCTGATGTCTATAATACTATCTCTGTTAGTGAGCACCAGGTCAAGTATTGTCTAGAAGATCCTTGCTGGTTGATGGTTTAATGAATCTGTGATATGCACTTCATGTTGAATCCGGGTTCATGTAATTGATCTAAATAATTTTTTAAATGGCCAAATGGGCACACTATATAAGGTGTGGATTTGTAGGTGTTTCACTTTGATGAAGCAAGGGGGCAAACTTGTGAAATGTTAGTAGCTTTGTCCTTATGGTGTTGTAAGTGGTTTTACCACTACTGAGAGCTATGAGTAGGGATGTGAGTTTGTCATGGATGAGGTATTAATGACTCATTGTTTGTTCATGAAATCATTAGTAAACAGTAGTAAATGTTGTGGCACTGTCATCATTGCTACATTCTGATGACACTAGTGAAAGTCATGGAAGTTCTGAATAAAGATCAAACGTCAAGGAATATGCTATGAGTAATATTTTGCACATTTTCTAACAATAAACATTTTTTTATAAGTAACATTTCTTTCCTGGAGTTTATGCCTGGGTTGGGTGCTCATTTTCTGATTTTTTATATACATTTTATTAGCTAGCACCACCACTTAATCCTGGTGCTGCCTTCTTCTCTTTTTTGTGTGTCCTATATGGGTTACAGCACAGGTTTCCCGTAACAGGGTGTAAAAGGCAATTGCTCCAGGTTTTTGAGTTTGTTTTTGTGGTGTTACACAAACTCACATTAGTACTGTCTCAGCTTTCTAATTATTTTGTTTGTTCTGCGGCATGATAATAGTTCACAGAACAGTGTGTCAGGTGTTGGTAGTTCCCCCGAGTTTCCAGTAGCCACTACAGCATGGCTGAAATGAATGACACTGGAGGAGGTCCGAGTGAAAACCCAAAGACCATAAGGAGTTTCTGTGAAATATTGTTTAAATCCAGAGATGGCATCAACCTCATTTTGGCAACTGTTAGTACCAGTAATGCTCAGCCAGACATTCCAGAGGTAAAACACATTTTTAGAAATTTAGAGATACTGGTGTTGCCAGGATACTGTATGTATTGGCACAAGGTGACCCTTAAGGCATATTTGGAAGTAAAGCACATCCCATAGGGTTTATGAATCACAAACAAGCCAGCTCTTGGCACTGAAGACCCAGAATTTATGGCTTTATGGTGGGCAAACATTGATAAAGCCTTTATAAATAACATGAACCTAATTTTGCAGAGAGCTGGACCTGTATGTGAAAAATTGATGAACGAGATTGCTGATGTTGAAGCACATCTGAAACAGCATGCCTCTAATGAAGAATTTGAAAAATACAACAAGCAGCTGTTTGATAAGGTAACATTACATGACATTCAGTTATAGAAGGCTAAAAGAAAAAAGTGTATATGTGAAGAAAATGACTACAAGTTAAATAGAGTATATAATTGGTCTGCAGATAGAACTGAATCTGTAAAAGTAAAATATATTTTAAAGTCTGGCACTGTAGAGAGTAATTCTACTAATTTAAATAAAGATAGGACTGTATTAGACTATACAACAGGTCCTTCAGATACAGATGAGTCAGACCATTTTTTAGAAAGGGAGGAGGAGGGATTCCCTCCCACCCCTACACGGAGGAGCCAGTGGAAAACCAGGTTTCAGCAACTCTTCATTCAGCAGTAGTACAGGGATGGAAGAGGAAGGGGGGTTTGGTGTGGAAAAAACAACAGGCAAAGGTACTGATAGAGAAATCTATATGTACCCAAACACAGTCCCCCAAAGCCAAAATTTGGACTTGCCTCCTGTAATTAACTTGTCTAGCCATGTATTAACTGAACAAGAAATCTCTGTGTTAAGTAAAGGTTTGTCATTTGTGCAAACTGACAATTTAACGTACTTTAATACTGACATTGACCTCCATAAATATGCAAGGAATCTCACTTTTCAGTGTTTTTATCCAGAAAATAATGTTGTAAATGAGGGATTTGTAGACATGAATGTGGGGGGGGGCACCCTATTTAGGGCATGCTCAGAGTATTTCCCAGTATATAACTCTGTGGTAGCCAAGTTCATTAAGCAATGTGAGATGGATCTGGAAGAACTTAAAACAAAAAATGTTGATGTGTACCCCAACTGCATGCTTGAAGAAAAACAGGTATTAAAAAAATATATCTTAGAATTATCAAATAGTCAAAAAAGCAGCAAATAGAGGTGGCGCTGTGGTAGTGATGAATAGAGACTACTATGAGAATGAGATTCTAAGGCAGTTGGGTGACACATCACTCTATGAGACATTGAGTGGTAATCATACTGAATAATATACAAATTAAATTGGTGAAATTTTGAATATTGTCTTCCTGAGGGAGTACTTACTAGACTATACTTATAAAGCACTAACAGTTTGCAAACCAGTGGTATCGGTAATATATACATTACCAAAAGTGCACAAAAATGCAACATCCCCACCAGGCATACCCATTATACTGGGCAAAGGCTGGGTAATGGAGTTCCTATTCATGTTTCTAGACAGCTTTCTACAGCCATTTGTAAAAACTGTTCGTTCATATATTAAAGACTCCATGGAAGAAATTTATTTAATTGAAGACTTAGATTACCAGGAGGGGTGGTTTCTAGGTACATTGGACATAGATTCCCTATACACAGTTATTCCCCATTTGGAGGATTTAGCAGCCTTGTAGCATTTTTTAAATCAACAAATGAGGAGGAAATGGTACAAATGCCCACTTGGTACCTGTTGGAACTGGCAAGGATGGTACTAAGTAAAATATGTTTTTGTTTCAACAGAGTTGTTATAGATAAATCAGGGGAACTGCAATTCGGGGCCACTATGGCTCCCAGTTATGCTGGATTATTTGTGGCCAGATGGGAACAGGTACTGTATAGCACCACCACAAATCTGTCTCTTCATCTTTTGGACTTGTGGCTGTGCTATATAGATAATGTGCTTATAATATGGAAGAGCACACCTGCACAGTTTAATGAATTCATATTATGGCTTGAAAGCAAGTGCAGTTGCCTGAGATTTAGGTCCACCATTGACCAGGAGGTGACATTTTTGGATGTAAGAATATACAGAAATAGGGAGGGGGAGCTGTGTACGACCCTTTTCCAGAAGGAGACAGATCAAAACAGTTTGTTATTGTTCAATAGATGTCATCCTAGACATATATTGTACATTATACCTAAACGTCAGTTCATAAGAACAAAAAGAAACTGTACAGAGGAACATGAGTTCTGTAATAAATGGGAAGAACAGATACATAAATTTAAGCAACAGGGCTACAGTAGTGACTCTGTAGCCAATGCTGTAGTATCAGTATCAAACATGGCTAGAGCACAGACATTGGTGCCCCAGCACAGAAACATGTCCAATAATAAACACTATCCTTTTATAACCACTTTCTCAGTTAGATCTGGGGAAGTGAGGGAGATTATAGAGAATAACTGGAATTTGCTGAATCTAGAACCTAGCTTAAAAACTACAGTAGAGGCAGGACCATCAGTAGCTTTTATGAGACCAAAGAATATTAAGGATTTGATTTCCTCTAGTATATTACCAATGGTTAAACACACAGCCAAATAAACTTAGCTGCCTCTTCCCCCATGGGTGTTTCAAATGTGGTAAATGCACCTTCTGTAGATATGTGGTGCAGAGCAAAACATTTAAGAATCCAAACACGGCACAAGATTTCACAGTTGCAGACTTCATAACTTATAACACAGAATGTGTGGTGTACATACTGTATTGTAGTTGTGGCCACTATTATGTGGGCAGGACGACAAGACATTTCAGAATTAGAATCAGTGAACATGTTCAAGCCTTACAGAACAACAATAAGAGTTATGCAATTGTGAAACGTGCTAATAAAAACAAACACGTAGAACATAACGTAACATTTTTGGGCATTGAAAAGGTTTCCATGTCACGAACGGGAGGGGAAACTGAAAAGAGAACTGGCCGAAGGGAAAGCTTTTAGATATATATTCTGAAAGCTAGAAGTGACAAAGGGTTAAATGAAACCATTGATTTATCTGTATTTTAAATAAATTGTGATTGCAGACAATCTTACAGTGGTTCAGTATGAGCCAATAATATCAACAACTGATTAGATATGTCTAGGCTGGTGCAACAATTTGTATCTTGATGTTTGCCTTGTTCCTGGTGTTCTAAATATCTAAATCCATGTGCCTGGTGATTACAATTCTGTGTTATTCTTATTTAACCATGATTTTATTAATATAGTGTCAAGATTGAAATTAGATGGTTTAATGAATCTGTGATGTGCACTTCATGTTGAACCTGGGTTCATGTAATTGATCTAATGAATTTTTTAAATGGCCAATTGGGCATACTATATAAGGTGTGGATTTGTAGGTGTTGTTTCATTCTGATAAAGCAAGGAGGCAACCTTACAAAATGTTAATAGATTTGTTCTTATGGTATTGCAAGTGGTTTTACCACTACTTAGAACTATGAGTAATATTTTGCACATTTTAGAACAATTAAAAGTGTTTTTATAAGTAACACTTCTTTCTTGGAGTTTATGCCTGTGGTGGTTGCTCATTTTCTGCTTTTTTATTCTGGAGTAGAAAAGGTGACCAGTGAGGTACCATAAGGGTCAGTACTAGGACCAGTCCTCTTTAATATATTTATTAGCGACATCACAGAGGGACTGGAAGGGAAAGTATGCCTGTTCACAGACAATGCAAAGCTCTGCAACAGAGTAGCCACACTGGGACCGGGGGGGGGGGGTGTCAAAAGAATGAGGGATGATCTAAAAAAACTGTAGGAATGGTCAAGGGTTTGGCAACTTAGTTTCGATGCAAAAAATAGCAAAATCATGCACTTGGGACACAGAAACCAGGGGCAACATACCAACTGGGAGGAGTGGAATTAGCAGTCACAAAGCAGGAAAGAGTCTTAGAAACACAGAAACATAGACTTTGACAGGAGATAAGGACCACTTGGCCCACCCAGTCTGCCCATTTCCCTTCTTACTGGATAAGCTGCAGATTTTAGTTTACCAACAACCTACTTCCTGCCACCCCCCCCCCACTATAATTGTCTTATGTCTGTCCCATACATGTTTGAATTCCTCTACTGTTTAGACTCCACAGCCTCTCCAGGAAGGCGGTTCCATGCGTCCACCACTCTCTCTGTGAAAAAATTTTTCCTCACATTACCCCTGAACCATCCCCCCTCTATCTTTAAATTGTGCCCCCTTGTTCTTACACATCTCTTTTTCTGAAAGATGCTACCCTCCTGGACTTTGTTGATTCCCTTGAGGTACTTGAACGTTTCTATCATGTCCCCCCATCCCTCCTTTCATCAAGGGTATATATATTAAGCTTTCTCAGTCTCTCTTCATATGGTTTCTGATGCAGACCCTGCACCATTTTAGTTGCCCTCCTCTGGACTGATTCCATGCTGTCTATGTCCTTGCATAGATGAGGTCTCCAAAACTGCATACAGTACTCCAGATGGGGTCTCACCAACTGTCTGTACAGAGGGATAACCACTTCCCTTTTTCTACTTGTGATGCCCCTTCCTATGCATCCCAGTATCCCCCTGGCTCTTCTTACTGACTTCTCACATTGCTTACCCACCTTTAGATCATCTGATATGACTACCCCTAGGTCCATTTCCATTTTTGTTGTTGTTAGTACCTCCCCTGCTATTGTGTACTCTTCTCCTGGGTTTTTGTTTCCCAGGTGCATTACTTTGCACTTCTTTGCGTTGAATCTAAGTTGCCATATGTCTGACCATTCCTCCAACCTTGGAGTCTTAGGGGTAATCATTTCTGATGACCTGAAGGTAGCTAAACAGTGTGACAAGGGAGTGGTAAAGGCAAATAGGATGCTGGGCTGCATAGGCAGGGAATCACCAGCAGAAGGAGTGATATGGTGATACCCCTGTATAGGTCATTGGTGAGGCCACACTTCAAGTACTGTGTCCATTTCGGCAGTCTCATCTCCAAAAGGACATAGATTCAGTAGGTTGGAGACAGTACGAAGGAGGGCACTCCAAATTGTGCAGGGCCTGCATCAAAAGTCCTAAGAAGAAAAGTTTAAGGAGCAGAATTTTGTACTCCCTAGAGGAAAATATGGAGAGGGTGGATATGACAGAAACATACAGCTGCTTTACAGGTGAAAACAGGGTATAGGAAGGTAGCATTTCCCAAAGAAAAAGATGCTGAAGGAAAAAGGTCACATTATGAAGGTGGAAGGGGGGAGGATCAGAGGAAATGTGAGGAAGTACTTCTTCACAAAGAGGGTGGTGGGCAAGTGGAACAGCCTCCTGTCGGAGGTGGTGGCGGCTAAGATGGTTGCAGGATTTGAGAATGCATGAGATAGATACAAGGGGATCTTGGAAGTAAGGCAGGTGGTGAGGACTGAAGACTGAGTAGGGTCTGCAGTGTAACTATACGTAGGGAAGAATAGGGCAGACTAGATAGGCCAAGAGGTTCTTATCTGCCGACATCTGTGTTTCTATGTTAAATACCATTGGCAAGAAAAGTTTGGATGGAAAGTAACTTTTAATTTATCTTCTACCCATGATGAGATACAGAAGTGTCTACAAGTGGAGGAGAAGGACCTAAGAGTGATAATCACTAGGGACCTGAAGTACTCCATGCAGTTCAAGAAAACAGCAGCAAAGACAAGCAAGATGCTTAGATGCATATCTTAGGGGATCAATAGTAGGAGAGAGGAGGTTATACTGCCCTTGTACAGGTCCCTGGTAAGGTCTCATCTAGAGTATGGGGTTCAGTACTGCTGCCCACACCTCAAAAAGGACACTAACCTGCCAGAGAAGGTCTAGAGTAGGTCTACAAAGATGATAGTCAGTTAGCAGGGTAAGACATATGAGAAGAGGTTGAAGGCACTGAACATGTACTCCCTGGAAGACAGGAGAGAGGGAGAGAGAGAGAGAGAGAGAGAGAGGGGGACATGATTGGGACCTTCAAGTACTTGAAAGGGATAAATAAGGTGACTAAGGAGAGTCTTTTTAAGCTGAGTGGCAACCATAACATGAGGGGTCATAGTCTTCAGCTAGAGGGTAGGAGGTTTAGGAGGGAGGTCAGGAAGCACTTTTTCACAGAAAGGGTGGTGAACACTTGAAATGCACTGCCGGAAGAGGTGATCTCTTTTGAAGACAGTGGACAGCTTTAAGAGAGGCTGGGATTGGCATGGGGAGAAGGTAAGGATCATGGGTAGGGAGGATGGAAGGTGTGGTGAGGGAGGGCAGGGACGGTAGCTCAAGCTGTGTACCCTGTAATATGAGCAGAATAGATAGACCAAATCGCCTTCTTCTGCTGGCTTCTTTGTATGTTCGTATGTAAGCAATGGTTCATACAGACATCACTATTGTTGTCTTTCAATCCACTAGAAATCATGCAGTATGCTCACATCACTCCAGGGACAAAGATTTTTATATACCACTGTTGCCAATATATTGAAGAGTAAGTATAATTATTTTTTTTTTCATTCCTTTGAATGCAGCTTCAAATGGAATACAGGTACAATGGCATAATGTACTTATGCGTCATGTTTTCTTTTCATTTCTTTGAATGCAACTTCAGATGGAATACAGGTACAATGGCATAATGTACTTATGTGTCATGTTTTCTCTTTAAAGACCTGTACAACTCAGGGTGTCTGTACCTTCAGTATTTCCTTGCTCCAGTTATATACCTTGCAAACCCTATTCAGTTATTTTGGTAAATTTTCATCCTATGTTCCATCGCTATTCAGTTCTATTTTTCGTACTGTAAAGGAGTGCTTATTAATGACCAATAATGTATTGTATAAAGTTATTATACATGGAAATCAGACAAATTATAGTGTTGTTATACTATCGAAGAGTCACAGTGTTGTTTTGCCATCGTGAGTACATCACATTGATTGTATAACAACATTGACCTATTTGCGCATGTACGTCCTTTACTCTGCACATTGATTGCACATGCGTGATCCTGGAATGAAACCCTAAAACAGCCAAGGCAGTGATAAGAGAAGCACCTCGGAGAGGGACGATTATATTGTAAGTGCCATTTTCTGACTAGACTTCTAGAAAAAGTGTACTATACACTATAAAAGATGACGCATGGTTCATTGTAGGCAACCAACTTGTTTAACCTTCTTGAGGTTGCCATGGCAAAATAAACCTCACGAGCTTCAGTCTTGAGGTTTACATGGTTGCCATGGCAAACTCTCAATGGTTAACAAGCTGGTTATCGATAGCGATCCATACATTATCCTCTATTTCTCAAGCTGCTAGAAATGTGTTATTTATTTTATTCATCATGTTTTTGAAAGACCAACCAGCCACTGACTGGCCTCAGCCAGACCATCCCCGGAGTCTTCTATTTTGCTTCCACCCCAAACACAGGTTACTTCCTGCAGACCTCCAATATACATCAATATACCACTGAATGACATCACCAGATGACTTCCCTTCATGCCACAACTATTTCATTCCCTTCTTGACCTTGGCTGATGCCTTCTAATCTGTGATTCCCCCCCCCCACCGAAATACAAGTCACCTTCTCCCAATTTCTAAACAACAGTGACATGCCATTGGTGTAAATGATCAGCTGACATCCCTTGTCCCTCCCACTGATAGTTATACAGATCATCTAGCCCTGACCAAACGACTTCACTCATCCTCGATCCACAATTTTCATTCGCCTATGAGACCTTTCCACTGCCTTATGTTTGCCCCCCTCCCACCAATACAGGCTAACCTTTCCTTATCTCCCTCTGACAGTGACACAGACCTGCTGGACATCACCAGCTTACTTCCCTCATCTCTCCATAATGTTCACTCACCTGCCAGACCTTTCCTACTACCTTCCATTCTGCCATCCCCAAACATAGGCCGCTGTCTCCCAGGTTCCTATTGATAGTGACAATGACCTGCTGGACTTGATCAGATGACTTCCCTCATTCCTCTACCCCTCAATTTCCATTCACATGCTGGATCTTATGTTCAGCCCCTGTTACACAGGCTACCCTCTCACAACCTCACAGTGAAAGTGACCCAGGCCTGCTGGATATCACCAGTTGACTTCCCTTATCTGCCTCCCTACAATTTCCATTCCCTGCCAGACCTTGCCTGCTGCCTTATTCTCAGCCCTCTCACCCCAGCATAGGCTACCCTCTCCATCCTCCCACCAACAGTGACACAGACCTGCTGGACATCATCAGCTGACTTCTCTCATCCCAGCCACAATTTCCATTCCTTAACAGACCTTTCCCACTGCCTTATGCTCGACCCTCTCACCCCCAACACAGGCTACATTCTCCCAGCCTTCCACTGACAGTGACACAGACTTGTTGGACATCACCAGATGACTTTCCTCACACCCACCAACATTTTTATTGCCTTACCAGACCTTGCCCACTGCCTTATGTTCTGCCCACCCCAAACACAGGCTACCTCCTCCTGAACTCACACTAACGGCTGCCTTGACTGACTCTACATGACCATCTAACTTCCTTTTTCCAGCCCCACAACTTTCATTCAGTGACTGGCCCTTGCCAGGCTCCTTACATTTAGTCCCCCACCAAATCACAGTACCTGTTCCCTACCTCACACCCACAGTGACAATGACCAGATTTACATGATCATCTGACTTCCCTTGCCCCCCCACACACACACAACTTGCATTTCACAGCTGGAGCCTGCCAAGATCATTATACTTAGCCCCCCCAACAACCAGGATACCCAGTCCCGGCCTCACACTGATAGCAACACTGATCAGCTTTATATGACTGTCTATTATTCCTTGTCCACCCCCACAACTTATATTTCATGGCAGGGCTTTGTTTGGCTTCATAAATTTAGCCCTTCCCCACAATCAAGGCACTCGCTCCCAACCTAACACCACCAGCAGCATTGACTGGCTTCATGTGACCATCTGGCTTCCCTTTACCCATCCATAACTTTCATTCCACAGCTGGAAATTGCCAAGCTAGATACATTTAGCCCACCCTTGACATCCCGGGTACCCGCACCCAATCTTACATCAAGAGTGACACTGACTTGCTTTACCTGACCATCTGACTCCCCCCCCCCAAAATTTCATTCCAGGCTGGACCTTGCCCATGCTCCATAGATTTAGCCCTCCAACAAGCTGGATACCCCCTCCCAACCTCACAATGACTGGCTTTACATGACCATATAGCTTTCCTTTCCCCACCCATAACTTTCATTCCACAGCTGGACCTTGCCCAGCTCTGTACTTTTAGTCCCCCCCCCAACAACCTTGGTACCCACTACCAACCTCACACAAACAGAAACACTGATGACTCTACATGACCATCTAACTTCTCTTGTCTACCCCCACAACATGCATTTCACAGCTGGACCTTGCCTGGCTCCATACATTAAGCACCCACCACAATCTGGATACCCACTCCCAGCCTCTAACCAACAGTTACACATATTGACCCTACATGACTATTTAACTTCCCTTGTTTCTCCCACAACTTGCATTCTACAGCTAGACATTGCCTGGCTCCTTATATTTAGCCACCCACATCCCCACCCAGGGTACCCGCTACTGACTGCACACCAACAGTGACACTGACCCATTGGACATGACCACATGACTTCCTGTGTACCGCACACAACTTAAAGTCCATGGCCAGACTGCTCATTGTGACTTCAATTCTGACCCATGAGCAATGGTTAACCTCTGAACAGCTCCCAGTGACACAGAAAAACACATGCATTATCATTGTAATTTTGTTGTCTTCCATACTGAGAATCAGTTTAAGATCACATCATAGCAGTGATGAAGCTCATTGTGATTCATTGACCAATGTTTCATGGTACACTTTCAATTCTCAAAGCAGTTTTTCTTGTTCTACCTGCCTTCACCATGCTGGAGAGCATACTTACACAGGACAGTATTTATCAATGTGATAGCTGTTGCGGTGGCACACATCTGAATGGAGATTATAGAAACTGTAACATGCACTGCAGGCTATTGATTCTCACAGTAATGAATCAGTAGTACTATATCATCTGCTGTGTATGCTGTTATTTTAACCCTTGTTCATGTCCAGTACAAGAAATGCTTGTTCTGCATTACATAATCACATCTTATACTGCAAGAAAGTCAGTGTTACCATGGTAGACATTGATGTGTGTTGATGTTGAAAAGATAATGTAGTTACTTCATTGTTCAATGAAAATGTATAATTATTTCCTTCATTGTACAAAATATGGATTATTTCAGAGAAATGTCTGGTAACTATCAACCAGTATTACAAAAGAAGAATGTGACTTTAACATCAATTGCCATCCAGTGTTCTGTCGAAACACGTGATTTATTCTGTCAGTTTCCAGAGACACAGAATATGTATATAATGATCACATGTATTCAATTTCAAAATTACAGTCCAAGTCAATACATGATTCAGAAGTAGAAGCTTGTAAAAGTAAAGTTTGGAAGAGAAGTGATTGACACAAAAAATATGTTGACATTATTGCATTGGAAAGACCAACATTTACATCAACACCAGTTAAAATGTCTACTCTGCATGTGATGACACAAGACAATCATTCATTCTTATCTTCTAGTAAGTAATATTTTATTTCTTGAGCGCCCAATCCCAGGGGCTCTGGGCACTTCTCAAAGAGATGTAACAAAATGCAGAACAACAATTTAAACAAGAGTCAGATACATAATACAAAATCAATAAATAAAAGTTAAAGAGCTGGTGACACTTTTAGGTGAACTTTACCAAAACATAACAGTTAGGCAGTCCAGCTTCTAGTTCCCATTAGCTCTGCATTTCTCCTCCCCATTATTTATTACTGCGGTCATTTGTATGAAAACAGGATTTGTGCTCATGAAGAGTTTATCTATTCCTGCTGCTTGCTCCCTACCTGAACTCATAGAGCACTGCTTGTGACTTCACAGTTACTGCCATTACAACAGACTGTGATGTCACAACAGAGGATTATGACTTGGAATAGGGAGTAAGCTACAGAGGCAGGTCAACTCAAGATAAACTCTAAGGGACAACAACCGTACAGTATATCAAAACATGGAGAGTAATGAGTACAAATGTCTGTAGTCTGGGTAACAAGCTTCCTGAACTGGTAGCCTTGATGGAAGAGGGATGCCTGGATATTGTGGCAGCCATAGAAACATGGTACACAGAGAACCATGACTGGGATGTCAACATACCAGGGTACACAATCTACAGGAGGGAAAGGGAGGGTAGAAGAGGAGGATGAGTAATTCTCTGTGTAAGGGAAGGGATCAAAGCAATGGAACTAAAGGGTAAACAGGGAGGAGAGAAGGTGCTGTGGGTCACCCTGGAGACTGGAGCTGGCACCACAATCTGCACTGAGGTTGCATACAGACCCCTGTCTCAGGGGGAGGAAATGGAGAAGTAAATTTTTATTTTATTTATTTAGCTTTTGTTAACCAGGAAGGTACACTAAATAAGACAATTGCCTATTTTCAGGTATGACCCAGGAGAGTACAGGAAACATGACATAGTACAACAAGATACGCTTTAGGCAGTTACACAGAGTCATGGGAAACAGAAGCCACACAATAGTCATCAGGTACAATGGTCATAACAGATACATCTGAACATCAAAGCTGTGAGCAGCGCATTATATACAATTTGTTATACAGTTTGAGTCCGTTATCTACAAGATTATATACAATATATGTCCCAAGCAAGGTGGGGGGGGACCATCAGAGCAATACCCAATATCTAGGGTGTAGAGATTGAGTGCGAGACAGAATCCCTGCAGACAGGCAGAACATTAGGAGGAATGTTCAGTGCAGGGGGCCAAGTGAGATTACGGAGGCTTGGGACATCCACACACTGAGGAGAGCTTTAAGTGGCTTTAAGCATTTCCACAGGGAGGTTTGGAGGCCAACCTGGGAGGGGGAGGAGTGAATCTGTGCAGGAAGGGAGTTCCATAGTCTGGGAGTGGATGAGGTAAAGTCTCTGTCCCCCATTTGAGCGCATGTGGTCAGGATCCTTAGAGCAGCAAGGCCCAGGCATCTGAGGGAGTATGAGGGGAAGGCTGCAGGAACAAGGAGCTCCGCTAACCTAGGAGGGGTGCCAGTACCAAGCACCTTGCCTGTGAAGCAGCCCAGGATAAAGTTTAAGTGATTGGATGGGGAGAGCCAGTTGAGCTTACTGTACAGGTCACAAAGGTGGGTGAGTCTAAAGGCAACCAGAGCAAAGTGGCAGATATTGTTGTAGGTGATGGTCCACCTGGCGAGGTGGACTTTGGAAGTATGAGCAAACAGGAGAAGCCTGTAGTTAAGGGAGGGGAGGGGAGAAACACACCTCTAGCCAGTGCTACGCGAGCAGCAGGAGTATGATTGCTCTTTGCATGATAGGCCAGACCCAGTTTGCAGTCAATGTTTCTACAGACATTAAGGATATGGAGTCCAAGGTCAAGCTAGGGGTCAAGTGTAACCCCAAGGTATTTGATGGAGTTGGTGATATGTACCAGGGCTCCATCAAGACCAGTGATATACAAGGGTGCAGGGCAGGCCTTTATCTTGGCCAGGGACCCAGAAAGTATGGCCTGAGTTTTATTGAGTTTGAGTACCAGCTTGTGGGACATTATCCAAGACTGTACACTCCTAAAATCCTCGCTGAACTGTTGGTTTATTACCCAAATGTCCCAGGAGTGGGTTAGGATGATCAGGTCATCTGCATATAGAATGGACCTGGAGATGGAAAAGGTAGCAGGTAGGTCATTCACAAAGACGAAAAAAAGCAGGGATCCCAGAACTGAGCTTTGTGGAACACCTGAGAACACCGCTGTGGTGTCCAAGAGCACCTTGCTGTATTTGATCAGCTGCTGTCTGCCCTGCAAGTAGTTGGAGAACCAGCAGAGTACAGAAGATGACAAGCCAAGTGACCTAAGCTGAGAACAGAGCAGAGCATGGCCAACTAGATCGAGGGCTTTTGTTAGATCAATGAAAATGGCACCAGAGAGTTTACCCTGGTCCATAGCAGTTCTAATTCTGGATGCAAGAGTGAATAGGGCCGAGGATGTGCTATGCCCTTTATGAAAGCCATGCTGCTCAGGAGACAGAAGCTCATGAGCCTGGATGTACTCTGTGAGTTGCCCCGCCACAACTTTCTCAAGGAGTTTACTGATTGCAGACAGTATGGCTATTGGATGGTTGTTGTCCAGAGACTTAGGGTTGCCCTTCTTGAGAATGGGGACAACCCTGGCCACCTTCCATATATCAGGGATGACCCCAGAGGCTAGGGACAAGTTGAAGATATGGGCCACCGGGGAGACAATGTATGAGGTCCCAAGATGGAGGAGCCTATGTTCCATGCCATCATGGCCAGCGCTGGAGAAGTGGGAGAGACCAGAGAGCAATCTCTGCATCTCTTGTGCCATCACAGCCTTGAAACAGAATAACGGTTGGGAGGTGGGAGCCAATTGTGGGGAACAGTCCCGGTCACAGCTATCACCTCCACAAGAGGAGAAGAGGGAGGTGAATGCAGACAGGTCAGAGAAGTGTTTGTTAAATGCATTAGTGGGTTGTTACAAGTAGTACCATCGATAAGCATATCAGTTGCCTCACCATTGGAGGCACCACTAACTATGATTTTTATATTTCTTCAGAAAGTCTTAGGGTATTTTGCCAAATTCAGCAGCGCCACCTTGCAGAATTCACTTTTTGCAGCCCTGATTGCTTTCTTACACTCGTTCCAGAGCCTCCTGTACTGATAAAATATGGCCTGGTCCATTGCGACTGTAAAATTGGCCCAGCACTTATCCCTAGCCCTCACGAGGGTAAGGAGGCTCCTGTGCAACCACTTGGTGGTGGACCCCCTTACCCTCCACCTAATCAGAGGGCCATGCTTATCCTGCAGTGCCCCAAAGGCCCCAAGAAAATGACTGATTGCTGAGACTAGGTCCTGGGCATTCCAAACCTCAGACCAGTCAGTACGTCGAAGATCACCATGGAAAGACCCCAGGTCAAACTGGGAGAAGTCCCAAATTTGGATAACTTTATGTGAAATTCCTAGGGAGGAGACCTTCCAGACACAGAACACCAGGGAGTGGTCAGAGATGGAGTCAGGGAGCATTCCAGCATAGCTAATACTCTCTGGCCTGTTGGACAGGACCCAGTCTAGGAGGGAGCCTGAGCTACTAATGGAGGACCACCTAGTGGGATCCTTTATGAGTTGAGACAATGAGAGACCAGCCAGCAGTGGCTCGTACAGCTTTGCATTACCACCAAGCCAGTTTAGGTTAAGATCACCCAGTATCAACAGTTCATTATTCCTAGCCAGTGATCCAACCATGTCAAGAAGGGAGGACAACTCTGATATGCCTCCGATGGGGGGGGGTTGTAGGTACAGACAATGTGGAGCTTTTTTGTATTACCGAGCAACAGAACTACATGCATCAGTTCACAGGGTGACGTCAGAGTTTGTTGTCCATACAGAACCATAAGATTAAGGTGAATCCTGTAATTTATTTATTTATTTATTTACGAGATTTACCAGATAGGCATACAGAGTGGTAAACCGCTCATTTCCAGATGCGACCTGGGATTTGCATACATAAATACATAGATCACACATACAATGCAATATAACAGATGCAAATGTTACATAAATGCATAGAATCAACACATACAAACGTAGTATAACAGATGCAAAAGCAATGGGGCAAAAGACAGGTAACACCCGATTACATAAGGGAGAAGACGACAGTGATAAAACAGCAGGTCCGGAGAGGAACAGGCTGGGCCAGGCTTTTTGTTAGGTAGTCCTAGTTGAATAGCAGAGCAGCATGGATTGAGTAGCTGGGCAGTAGTTGGGGGTTATGACCCTAGTACAATACCAGACGGAGACATTGGAGAAAACAACGTTACAGATAGCAGAATCAATTTTGAAAAGTGGACCTGTTTAAGGTACATTACAATGCCTTGAGAACCAATCTGGCTGCAGATTGCAGTTACATGTCGAGATGATCCTGTAGGGAGAGTTTTTGGGACCTTTGGGAAGAGGACAGCCTGATTTCGGCTGGGAGGGTCATTCAAGAGTTTGGGCAGTCTGTATATGAAAGCAGATTGCCCCTTTGTGGTGAGCACAAAAGGGATTTGTAAGAGTTTACAATTGGCGCCACGCAGAGGGTAGGCCGGGGGGGGTTGGGTTGCCAGGGCAGAGCTGAGATAGGGAGGGAGAGAGTTAGACCAGTACTTTGCTATGAGATTTGCGCAGTGAAGCTGGCACCTAGAATGCAGCGAGGGGAGAGCAAGTGCGCTATACAGGTCGCAGTGGTGGGTGGAGGGTGGGCATTCCAGGATGAGCCGACAGAAGAAATGAAAAAGGGGGTCAAGGTTGGCCAGGGTGGATAGAGGGGCTCCGCTGTAGACCACATCTCCATAGTCGAAAATTGGGATAATCGTTTTGTGCACTATTTCCCACCTGACTGAGGTGGATAGGCAACCTTTGGTACGGTAAAGTGCACCTAGCTTTGGGTGAAGTTTTTTCTGAAGGTAGTCAATATGGACGGAGAAATCTAAGTGGCGATCGAGCCGTACTCCCAGGTAACGGAAGGAGTTGCAGGACTCCAGGGAGATGCCGTCCAGTGTGTAGAAGGTGGGTGGAGCATCTAGACAGGAGAGTCTGGGCTGGGTACCGAAGGTTATGGATACGTTTTTTTTAGCATTTAGGTCAAGTTGGTTTGAGTTTAGCCAGGATTGAACGGCATGGAAATCCTGTTGTAAGGCAGAGTTTAGAGACTCACTTTCGGGGCCGGAGGCGTATAGAACGGTATCATCAGCATACATTTGTATGGCTGAGTTTTGGCAGGACAGTGGGAGGTCATTTAAAAATATAGAAAAGAGAAGGGGGCTAAGGACAGACCCCTGGGGGACCCCCATGGTGACCGGGAGCACGGGGGATACGTGTGAGCCAATCTTTACTGCTTGTTTCCTGTCTGATAAGTAGGCCTGGAACCAGCTAATGGCTAATTCAGATAGCCCAGTGGCGTGCAATTTTGCGATGAGTTTGGGGTGGGAGATGGTATCAAAAGCCTTGGCCAAGTCAATGAATATGGCAGAGGTAAGGAAGCCTTTGTCCATGCCAATGGCAATATCGTTAGTGAGTCTTAGTAGCGCAGTGGTGGTGAAGTGTGATTTTCGAAACCCAGACTGGAAGGGGGTGAAGAATGAGGAGGCATCAAGGAATTGTGTTAATTGAGAGAGGGCTAGGTGTTCCTGGAGCTTGGCCAGGATAGGAAGGAGGGAGATAGGGCGGTAGTTTCCTGGTTCGGATGGGTTACCACCCTTTGGCAACGAGATGACTACCGCTTCCTTCCAGGCAGTTGGGATTTGGGCAGTGGAGAAAGAGCGGTTTAGGAGGGTGGTTAGGGGTGCCGCGATGGCCGGGGCAGATAGGTACAGGGGTTTGGTGTCCAGACCTAATGGGCATTTACCTTTGTTTGGGTCAAGATAACGTAGGGCAGCTAAGAAACTTCTGTTGTGGAGACTGGGTGGAAGGAGAACTTTGAGGCAGGGGGTGGAGCCAAGACTGGGGCTGGGAGTTTTGGAGTGGTTGGAGTGGGGTGTAGGTTTGATAGGAGAGAAGTTGCGCTGTGGGTGAAAAAGGTGTTAAAAGTTGTGGCAACCTCGCTTGACTCGGATTCAGTTCTGCCCTGAATGTTTAGGGAAGGGGGGGTGCCTGGATAGAGGGAGTGAGCAAGGATTTAATAGCTTTCCAGAATTTGGAAGGATGACTAAGATTATTGGAGAGGGCTGCACGGAAGTAGTTCCTTTTTGCCTGCCTTGTGGCCTTGGTGCAGTTATTACGGAGTGTGCAGTAATACTGTAGGGATGCAGAGGTACCTGAATGCCTGTGTTTTTTCCAGGCCTGGTCTCTTGCATGGTATCTGGAGATAATTTCAGCAGAGACCCATGGGAGATGGGTTTCCCTTACCCTTTTGCTTATCAATGGGGTAGATCAGGATACCACCTCCTCCCCCCCCCCCGCTTTTCCCCGGGTGGTCCTGCCTGACAAGGTCAAAGCCAGGAAGTGCAAAAGCTGAGTCCTGGGTTGATGGCTTCAGTCAGGTTTCCGTTAAACCCAGGATGTCTGGCTTGTGGTGAGTGACCCATGCCAGGAAGTCAGCTAGGTTGGGCAGGAGGCTACATATGTTAAGGTGAGCTATTTTCAGCCCTTTGCCTTTTGACCAGCCCACAGATGGGGTTAGGGCTGCCAGGGTCCAGGATTGAGCTCAATATCCATTAAGAAGGCTAGCGTCACCAGTAAAAGTCATAGGAGATGCCTCAGATGGGGATGCCACCCCTGCCATGTGGCTTGTGTCCAGCACTCCTGCCTGTTATGACAGGATACCAAAAACTCCTAAGATCAAGACAGCAGATAGGCCATGGGGGCTGCCTGTCACAGACAATTAAATTAGAGAAGGTGTCGTCAGTCATATCATGCTGTCCCAGTGTGACCAAGGGGCTTCCCAGCAGAGGAGCATTGTCAGCAAAAAGCAGAGGGGTTCATAGCATGATGAGCAGTCCAAGAACAATGGAACTGATGAGGGGCAGGGGCTTGGCCCACCTCACGAGAATCTTAGAATCCCTCATGCCATATGACTGCATCCCACCAAGATAAACACGGGGGGGACAAGTTGGGGGCAGCACAGAACAGCCAGTGAGGGCCCCAGAAAGGAGGACTCAGTGGTACTAGCACAACTAATCCCCACAGTGCTCCTCAGAGTTGGCCCCCAACAGTTGAGCATGTACCAGGTACCTAGAGACCACAGACATTAAGCAAACAGGGTCATTATGTAGCTGTGAATGCTAATGCTAGGGGTAGGGTAAACATCAGGCAGACAGATCAGCATGCAACTGAGTCCAGAAACAGGTTAAAACTTCAGAATCCCCAGCTGTTTGGTCAAAGGCCTGGGTATCACTAGTCACACAACACAACCACAAGATTCAAGAATCCCCCACATGCCCTTAGGTTCAGTATAGTACAAGTCAATAACAAGCACCCTGAAGTATGGGTACAACTTAAAATTGTTTTTGCTTAATTTTTGGTTGACCCCCAGGCTGTGAGAGGACCTGTGGATTTAATCAATAAATAAGATTACGTGTTAGGGAGTTGGTTTAGTTTAATTTTAATTTTAGTTGTTTGTTATAATTTGAAGTAGTATAATTTTAGTTGTAGGAAGTTTGAGAGAAGCTTAGGATTAGTGGTGTTTTTGCGATTTTATTATATTTATTGTTTTATAAACTGAGCAGCTACATGTGCCTGCTTGCCCCTCCTCTCCTGTGCTATTCTGCCTCCGCCCTCCGTGCCCTCCACCCCTTCTCTTCACCCCCCTCGCCTGTTCATGTTTACCATTGTTTCTGGGCGCTGGGGATTGCTCGGGGTGGGGGAGTCAGGGGTGTGGGGGCTGCCACATAGAGCGAAAGGGCCTTCCTATAGGGGTGGTTAGGACCAGAAGATGCCCTGGGGTGAAATGGTATCTAGAACATGGTGATTCTGTTCTGGTTCCCATACCCAAGGGCACCTCCAGTTTGGGAGGGCAAGTGGTAGGGACAACTCGCCAATCTCGTCCAACTCGGGCGTTGTTATGCAATGCCAGATCTGTCTGCAACAAGACTGGCCTTATTTCAGACTTTGTTGCAAGGGCAGATCTGTCTTGCATTACCGAGACCTGACTGGATGGGAATGCAGCCTCTTTTTTAGAGGCCACTATTCCCACCAGGTACTCGGTTATACATCGCCCGAGATTGGATCGCGGGGGGGGGGTGATGGCGGTCTGTTTCAAGACTGAATTGGGCCTAACTGGTGTACCAGTTGAGGAGGCCAGGTCATTTGAGTGTACTGTGGTAGCTGATGTAGGGTGTAGGATTGCCCTCATCTACTGTCCACCTGGTGATGAGAAGCTTTTTCTGCAGGAAATAGCAGATTTTGCCACTGACATGGCCTTGGAGTTGCCCAGACTGATAGTTCTGGGCGACTTCAATGCCTGGGTCGACAACGAATCTTTGCTTTTTGGTCAACATTTCCTCCAGGAGATGACATATCTGGGCTTTACACAGGTTGTTTCCTCAGCTACACACAAGGGAGGTCACTTTCTTGACCTGGTCTTCCTCCTGGGGATCGAAGCCTCTGATTTGGTGGTGGAACCAGTCAGTTGGTCCAATCACTACTCAGTTGGGTTCAGTTTTGAGGGCCCCCTGGGTAGGTCAACCCCTGTGGAGTTGGTCAGGTACCACCCATTGTGGGACATGGTCCCTGAAGACCTGATGACTGTTATTGACCTCTCATTGTTGGACAAGTTCTGCACTGATCCTGAGCAGTTGGTAGTGGCCTATAATAGGGCCATATCGGCAGCCCTCGATCAAATTGCACCAACCCGTGTTTGCCCCTTCCGCATTGCCCCGGCACTCCATGGTTTGATGGAGCTCTGAGTGGGTTACGGAGGATGGGGCGTAGGTTAGAGCATCGTTGGAGGAAGATGGCTGCTAATGCCGACCACCTTATTTTGCTAGAGCATTATAAACTCTACCAAACAGAAATTCCCATAAGAAGGCAGAATCCCTGTCCAGGGAAATTTCTGTCGCACGGAATCGACCGGCCCAGCTCTTCAGAACCATTGACAGACTGTGCAACCCAGATTGTCAGCAGATCTGTTGAGTTTTTACTCAAACTGATTGTGAGGAGATCGCTCAATTCCTTGTGAATAAGATTGAAGACATCAGGAGGGAGTGCCTCCAACTTCATTCTAAGGGTGTTGCCATTGATCGGTGCCCTGTTGCAGAGCCCAGAGTTTTCTGGAGTGCCTTTGACCTGCCGGACTTCATAGATACTATGAGGATTGTCCAGGAGATGCGTCCCATGTGCTGTAGTTTAGACCCTGGCCCTACTTCCTCGATCTTGGTTTGTAGCGAGATCATTGGCCCGGTCTTAGCTCGGATTATCCGGTGCTCTTTAGATACTGAAGTGTTTTCTAGCTCCCTGAAGGAGGGGGTGGTGATCCCCCTTCTGAAAAAAGCTTCTTTAGACCCAGAGAACCTAGCAAACTACAGGCCAGTCTCTAACCTCCCTTTTGTGGGGAAGGTTTTTGAGAAAGTTGTGGCTGCTCAACTGGATAACCATTTAACTATCCATAGTTTATACGAACCTCTCCAGTCTCGTTTTCATAAGAGGCATAGTATTGAGACTACTCTGGTTCAGATGCTCAGTGATCTCCTGATGGCAAGAGATCGGAGACACTGTTCTATCTTGGTTCTCCTTGATCTATCATCAGCTTTTGATACTGTGGATCATTGGGTTCTGCTTGAATGCCTGCGGTCCATTTGTGGGCTGTTGGGTACAGTCCTCAGATGGTTTTCATCTTTCCTCACAGGGAGAACGCAGATGGTGGTCACAGGTTTGTTTTAATCTGGGGCCTTCTCTCTGCCATTCGGGGTGCCTCAGGACTCGGTGCTGTCCCCCATGTTATTCACAGTATATATGCTACCCCTCGGAGACATTGTAAGATGGTATGAGTTGAGGTTTCACTGCTATGCTGATGATACCCAGCTCTACCTGTCTTTTGCACCTGACCAGGTTGATGTTATCTCGGTACTGAACAACTGCCTCGCAGAAATCCAAGACTGGATGAATTCCAGTGGTTTAAGGTTGAACCCACGAAAGACTGAGGTTTTGGTTGTGGACCCAGGTCATAGGGTAGAGGGATTGAAAACAGGGCTTCCCTCTGGTTTAGTCCTGAGGGAGGACCAGATCCTCAACTTTGAATGGGTGCGTAACCTGGGAGTGGAGCTTGACGTTGGTCTGACCCTTCAACATCAGGTGTCTGAAGTCATCAAGCTGGCCTTTTTCTATCTTAGGAACATTGCCAGGATTATGCACCTTGTTCCATCCAGTGACCTGCCGGTCTTGGTCCATGCCTTTGTGACATCGTGCCTTGATTACTGTAACTCCCTTTACCTAGGGCTTCCTGGGGTTGATATCTGCTGCTTGCAGCTAGTGCAGAATGCGACAGCACATTTGTTGACTGGGGCTTCCAGAAGATCACACATTACCCCTGTGCTGCGCACTCTGCACTGGCAGCCAATACAGTGGCGGATTACCTTTAAAGTGGATCTTTTGACCTACAAAGCCCTACATGGTCTGGGTCCTGATTACTTGAAAGACCTCCTGGTGCCTTACACCCCTCTGCAACAGCTCCGCTCGGCCAATGAGGGGTTGCTGGAGATTCCAAGGGTAAATTTGAAGTCATCTGGTGCTCGTGCTTTTGGATTTGCTGCACCTACCCTCTGGAATTCTCAGCCCTGTCAGCTCCGGGAGTGCAGGACGGTGGGGAGTTTTAAGCAGGCACTAAAGACTTTTTTATGGGAAAAGGCGTTTCCTAGTTTATTCTGATTTTATATTGAATGTATCTGAATACGTGTTTGTGTTTGTATTTGCTGTACAGCGCCTTGAGATTTTGAAAGGTGCTTAATTAAATAAATGTTATGATTATTATTTATTAACTTATTCCCTACGAAGGAAGTATGGGTACAACTTATTCCTTACAGAAATAACACACTTTACAGTCACAGTTTTACACAGGCAGAAGGTTAGCCTGTTCCCTACAGTAGTACTGAGTTTGAGAAGTGTAGGGTAAGTTACTTTTTCTATTACTTTCTATTATGTTTGGAAACTTGTTCCAGGAAGCTCTGTACAGTCACTATCAAGGATGGAGAGAACTAGAGAAAGTAATACACCTTACAAATATAGTTACTTATTTCTTTTTACACAAAAACAATACAAAAATAATAACTATAAGTTTACATTTTTTGAAAGTAATAGGTTAGTTACTAGTTACTTTCAAATAAATGTAATCAGTTACAGTTACATATTTATTTTGTATAAAAAGACATAAGTAATTGTAACTGTAAAGTGAATTACTTTTTCCAGTACTTCTCCATCCTTGCTAGTGACTGCACAGAGCTTCCTGGAACAAGTTTCCAAAAGTAATAGAAATAAATAGAAAAAGTAACTTACCCAACACTGAGTTTGAGTTAGGCTGCAAGTAAGCAGTTAATCATACTGGCTGTCAAGAATGGCATGGGTTGGGGGGAGTGACCAGTGAGCATTTAAGGGGAGGGTGGGTGGTAAACAAACACTCTAACTCCCATCAACTTGCTGCCCTGCAGCTTACAAAGCACAACACAAGTAAGAGCTTTTTCTTTCTTTTTTTATTTTTAGTTTTTCCACAGTAAATTTCCCAGTCCAGCAAGGTAGCAGGCAAGACTCCTGCTTGACTTCAGGGGAATAAACTTAGCAGGTTGGCAGAGAATAGAACAAGATTTCAGGTGCAGGAAAGCAGAGAAGAGAACAAGTTACAAGTCCAGAGAAAAGTGAGGGAGGTCGGCCTGGCCACTAGCTGTAAGCCAATGCCTCAACCCCACCGCAGTCTGGATGTCCACGGTGTGCAGGGGGGGGACCGCTTGCGGAGGGGTAGCCCTTGCCTCCCTTGAAGTTCAGTCCAATGATGGGATTTAGAGCCATGGGCTCAGTAACAGCCTTTTACCTGCCAGGGCAATGTCATCACCATCCAGAAGGAGTCCAATCAGGTGCAGGAGAGAGGATTTCAAATTTGGCACCAAAACCCCTTCAGGTCGTGGAGGCAGAGAATACTGTGGATGTGCCCCGGAGCTGCAGAACAGTTCAAAATTACCCACAAACACTCCAGCTCCCACCAACTTGTCACCCTACTGCTTACAAAGCACAACACAAGTAAGCTCTTTTTCTTTCTTTCTGTTTTTCCACAGTAAATTTCCCAGTCCAGCAAGGTAGCAGGCAAGAATCCTGTTTGAGTGCAGGGGAATAAACTTAGCAGGTTAGCAGGAAATAGAACAAGGTTTCAGGTGCAGGATAGCAGAGAAGAGAACAAGTTGCAAATCCAGAGAAACACGAGGGAGGTCCACCCGGCCACTAGCTGTAAGCTGGCGCCTCAACCCCACTACAGTCAGGATGTCCAGGGTGTGCCAGGGGGGGTCTGCTTGTAGATGGGTAGCCGTCGCTTCCCCTGAAGTTCAGTCCAATGATGGGATTTAGAACAATGGGCTCAGTAACAGCCTTGTAGCTGCCAGGGCAATGTCATCACCATCCAGAAGGGGTCCAATCAGGCACAGGAGAGAGGATTTCGAATTTGGAGCCAAAACTCCTTTGGGTCATGGAGGCAGAGAATACCATGTATGTGCTCCAGAGCTGCAGAGCAGTCCATAATAACCCCTAAACACTCCAACTCCCACCAACTTGCCACCCTGCTGCTTACAAAGCAGAACACAAGTTATTGCTTTTTCTTTCTATTTTTTTTAGTTTTTCCTCAGTAAATTTCCCAGTCCAGCAAGGTAGCAGGCAAGACTCCTGCTTGAGTGCAGGGGAATAAACTTAGCAGATTGGTAGAGAATAGAACAAGGTTTCAGGTGCAGGATAGCAGAGAAGAGAACAAGTTACATGTCCAGAGAAATGCAAGGGAGGTCCACCCGGCCACTAGCTGTAAACCAGACCCTCAATCCCTCCACAGTTGGGATTTCTGAGATGCATGGGGGGGACCTGCTTGCAGAGAGGAAGCCCTCGCCTCCCTTGAAGTTCAGTCCAACAATGGGATTTAGAGCCGCGGCCTCAGTAACAGCCTTTTAGCTGCCAACGCAATGTTGTCACCATCCAGAAGGGGTCCAATCAGGCGTGGGAGAGAGGACTTCAAATTTGGCGCCCAAACTCCTTTGGGTCATGGAGGCAGAAAAAAACATGAATATGCCCTGGAGCTGCAGAACAGTTCAAAATTACCCCCGAACACTCCAACTCTGACCAACTTGCCACCCTGCTGCTTACAAAGTACAACACAAGTGAGCGCTTTTTCCTTTTCTTTTTTTTTTTTTAGTTTTTCCACAGTAAATTTCCCAGTCCAGCACGGTAGCAGGCAAGACTCCTGCTCGAGTGCAGGGGAATAAACTTAGCTGGTTGGCAGAGAATAGAACAAGGTTTCAGGTGCAGGATAGCAGAGAAGAGAACAAGTTACAAGTCCAGAGAAATGCGAGGGAGGTCCACCCGGCCACTAGCTGTAAGCCGGCGCCTCATCCCTGCCACAGTTTGGATGTCCACGGTATAGGGCGACCTGCTTACAGAGGGGTAGCCCTCACCTCCCCTGAAGTTCAGTCCAATGATAGAAGGCATCCTTAGAATGGCAGAGAAAGGGGAGATATTGATGATGGGGGACCTGAATATGCCAAATGTTAACTGGAACACTTTTGCTGCAGCCACGTCCATGAGCAGAACCATTCTTGTTGTCCTATAGTGGGTATGCCTCAGACAGCTAGTGTAGGAATCCACTCAGGAAGGAGCAGTCTTAGACCTGGTTCTCTCAAATGGGGATGGAGAGAGGATCTCAGATCTAGAAGTGGGTAGTCATCTAGGAACAAGTGACCACCAAACAGTGTGGTCCACAATAAAGTCAGCTGTAGAGTCAAGTCAGCTGTAGAGTCAAGCTATACAAAAGTGAATGTACTGAACTTCAGGAGGGCTGACTTTGTCAAAATGGAAGAGTACCTCAGAAAAGCACTAGCAAACAGGCAAGAAGGAGGGGTGGAGCAACAATGGGGAAACATCAAAACTGCCATCACAGAGGCAACAGGCCTTTGTGTGATGCAAATAAACAAATCAAAATGAAAGAAAAAAACACTATGGTTCTCAAAAGAGGTGTCAGGAAAGGTTAGGGAGAAAAATATAGCATTCAGGAAGTATAAGGAAACACAGAAGGAGCAGGACAGGGAACTTTACTGGTTAAAGCAGAAGGAAGCAGGGAAGGCAGTCAGAATAGCAAAGCCCAAACTGAGGAAAAGATAATGAACTTGGTTAAGAAGGGGGATAAAACCTTTTATAGGTACATAAGGGAGCAAAGAAAGACAAAGGGAGGGATAGTGAGGCTGAATAAAGGCGAGGGTGGCTGGGCAGAGATGGACCGTGAAAAAACAGAGATACTGAATGAATACTTCTGCTCTGTATTTCCAAAAGAAGAGGAGGGGGAGGTACCTAATCCAGTCAATAGAAGCACTTTGGATGGGGGGGTCAATATCAGTCCTTTCACAGAAGAAAGGGTTCTGAAAGAACTCCTAAAACTGAAGGTGGACAAAGCAATTGGACCTGAGGGGATTCACCACAGAATTCTAAAAGAACTAAGGGGAGAACTAGTAACACCACTGACTACCCTTTTTAACAAATCATGGGAGGATGGTGTGGTACCTGAGGACTGGAGGAGGGTGGATGTGATTTCCCTTCACAAAAGTGGGAGCAAGACAGAGGCAGGAAACTACAGACCTGTCATTTTGACCTCAGTGGTAGGGAAAATAATGGAATCACTTCTGAAGGAAAGAATTGTCAAGTACCTAGAGGCCAGTGGGGTACAGGACACAAGGTAGCATGGATTCACATTGGGAAGATTATGTCATATGGATCTAATAGATTTCTTTGACTGGGTGATCAAAGTATTAGACCAGGGAGGGGCTGTGGACATGGCCTACCTTGACTTTAGCAAGACATTTGACACAGTCACACACAAAAGATTAATAAACAAATTAGCCAGCCTGGGAGTGGGTCCCAGGGTGGTAGCCTGGGTAAAACATTTGCTAGACAACAGGAGGCAGAGGGTAACAGTAAATGGAGTCCACTCTGAAGAAAGGGGAGTTACTAGTGGGGTACTGAAAGGTTCAGTACTGGGCCCAGTCCTTTGTAGTGTCTTTATAAGTGACACTGCAGAGGGACTAGAAGGAAAAGTATTGTCTCTTTGCAGATGACACAAAGATCTGCAACAGGGTTGACACACAAGGTGGGGTGGAAACGATGAGAAAGGACTTGGCAAGGTTGGAGGAATGGTCAAATGTATGGCAGCTTAGAATCAATACAAAGAAGTGCAAAGTAATGCACCTGGGAAACAAAAACCCAGGGGAAGAGTACAAAATGGGGGGGGTGAGATACTGACAACAACAGAAACAGAACAGGACCTGGTGGTAGTTAAATGAGATGACCTAAAGGTGGGCAAGCAATGAGAGAAGGCAGTAAGGAGGGCTGGGGGATACTGGGATGCATAGGGAGAGGCATCAAGATTAGAAAACAGGAAGTTGTAATCCCTCTGTACAGACAGTTGATAATACCCCATCTGGAGTACTGCATGCAGTTATGGGGTACTGCATGCAGTTCTGGAGACCCCATCTCCACAAAGACATAGACAGAGTGAAAGCTGTCCAGAGGAGGCAACCAAAATGGTGCAAGTTCTCCACAGAAAACATATGAAGAGAGAGACCAAAGGAGCTTAATATGTATACCCTCAGGGAAAGGAGGGAGAAGGGGGACATGATAGAAACTTTTAAATACCTCAAGGGAATCAACAAAGTCCAAGAGGGTAGCAACTTTCAGAAAAAAAGATGTGCAAGAACAAGGGGACACAATTTGAAGGTAGAGGGGGAATGGCTCAGAAGTAATGTGAGGAAATATATTTTCACGGAGAAGGTTGTGGATGCATGGAACGGCCTTCCTGTGGCGGTCATGGAGTAAAAATCCATAGGGAAATTCAAGAATGCATGGGGCAGACATATAACAATTCTAGTAGGGGGTAGGAGAAAGTTGGCTGTTGGTTAACTAGTATCTGCAGCTTATCCACTATGTAGGGAAATGGGAAGACTAGGTGGGCCAAGCAGTCCTTATCTGCCATCAAATTCTATGTTTCTATATTTCTACAGCATACAAATTTCCTCAGAAATAAATTATGGGGAGGAGAAATGTATAAAATATAAATGGAATGCAAACAGAATTGTACCTAATTATTATGTTTTTTAAAGTTTTCTTTGAGGCTTCAATAGCTCTTTAATTAAAACAATAAAACCCACTAAAATAAGTCAATAAATACTGAAATTCTGATCCCAGCATTGATGATGACACTCAACCATCTGTGTTCCTGCCTGATTCAGAAAATAATACAGTAACAATGACTTATGTGGTTATAACTCCTTCACTTCAGATAATGACCTTGTACAGGAATCCAAGCTTGTTGTTTTCAAAAGTTCACTGCTTTTGCCAATGATTGTATTCCAGATGTGCAAACTGCCTCTGATGCTGACTGAAACTTGTGTTCATGGAATAATGTTGGTAGCCAATTTTTGCTGTGAAAATAGACACAACTTCACGTGGCATGCTCAACCATTGCTGAAGTGCATGGGAGGCAGAATTTGATTATGTAGTGCATGCATTCTTTTCAGTGGCAACACATGTGCACATGTACCTTAATTGTTTAATTTCTTCAGAATGAGCATATCTGCCTAGTCACAGTACAACATCATACAGTGGACCTATCTTTTCCCTGTCATCACCAACAGTTGGATTAAGCAAAAGACAAAGAATGGGAACTCACTGTCAGAGAAGGAGATGACAGTTGCAGGTGATGGAAGATGCGACTCACCAGGACACAAGACTAAATACTGTACATATACTATTATAGACATGGAAAGTAACACAATCTTAGTTATCTCTGAAGCAGTTATCCAACATTGCCAGCACAAATGTAATGGAAAAGTAAGACTTCGTACATAGTCTACAGAGCACCTTAGTTGATGGACCGAAGGTCACAACTATAGATAATGACAGACATCCACAAATAACATGTCTGATGCAAAGGAAGCAGTGTTCCCAGGCTTAAAACATGAATTTGATGTGTGGTATGTGTCAAAATCAATAGTGAAGAAATGAGCTGCCAAAGCTAAAAAGAAGCACTGTGAGCCACTTGTTAAATGGATTCAATCCATATTGAACCACTTTTGGCAGTCCGCCTTTACATGTGGAGATAATGGCATAGTACTCTGTGAGAAGTGGATATCAGTGTTAGACCATATTGCAAATATCCACATGTGGGAGGTTAGATTGGTCTATCAAATGTGTGACCATTGAACAGTGGCATGTGACAATAAAAGGCAAATAACTTGGCTTCATAAGGGAGGACCTGCACATGAGTCACTGAAGAGCATTGTGACGGATAACTGACTATTGAAGGACACTCAAAAATATATAACATTTTGACACACAGGAAACCTTGAAGTGTTTAATTCATTGCTCAATAGGTACTGCCTCAAAAGACAACACTTCAGTTACCTTGGTATGACAGCAATGATCCAGTTGGCAATAATGGATTACTCTGAGAACTGCAATCTGGAGCAGGTCATAATACTCTGAATACAAAAGAAAAAATATTCAACTAGTACTCTCCGCCAGCCTCATGTAAAAAAAAGAGCAGTTCTGATAGAAGGAAAAAAGAACAGTTGGGCTGTTTGAATTTAATTTGCATTAGGCTCAGAGTCCAACCTCTACTACAAAATGTCAGAAATATGAAAGAAAAATTAACTCTGCCTCGTGTAAAATGTTTTGAGTTACAGCCTCATCATCACCCCTGTGTGGCTGCAGATTTATGAATTTTGCTCAGTCGGACCACCAGTCTGCAAGGGGCTCAGCAGCAAGGTCTGACAGAAATTATTAAAAAAGATAAGAACTTGTGGCTTATTTTTGATCAGACCTCAGTAGAACTCTGTGCAGAAAAAAATCTGTTTTTTTTCCTGGCCAGTATTGTTGTGTGCAAACAATATTTTACAATTTCTCTTCATTTAATGACTTCTTAGTTAAATAAAAAAAAGGTGTACTACTTTTGCCCCTAGTTGGGATCTGCAGGTGTACTTTTTGCACCTAGTTGTGATGCAGAAGTAATCTGTTGTCCAGGGTACAGGTTCTTTGTTATCTAGGTCAGTTATAACATGTACATGTACATCCTCTCCCTTGACTGTGTCCAGCTCTTGCTTCCAAGCTAGCACTGTGGCTTGCTGTATGTTGATTAAACATACAAGGAGGTAGTGTGGTTCTGTTTAATTTTGGAAAGTGCACCAACTTGTAAAATGAGGATAAAGGATTACATGATCCAGAACCAAATATTGTGTTACATTGGGCAAGTCACCATAAAATCCCATTGTGCACCTCCATTCCACCCAGACACATATTCAAATTGGTTCATTTTTCAGACATGGTCTGAAAAACGAACCCAATATGTTTGTCTGTGTGGAATTTTTTTCTACCATATGTCAGACCAACAGTGTAAAAGTAGGGGTAATAAAGAAATGTATGTCTCCTATTTAATTAGGAGTTCACTGGAATAGAGATTGCTGCAGAGTGAGATTGCAGATTATATAATGATCAGCTATTTTTGGGTGTTTGGGTCACATAATTACCAAAGAACAAAGTAATGTGTATCATCTGTAAGCCACTGAGTTTCATTTATAGACTCTATAAGCATTTTCCTAATGTACAGAATTAATGTGTTCACCCTGCTGCCAGACATTTCAGTTTAGAGCAAGGGGGTGGGAGAGAGTTCAAATACAATTTATGTAGCTTCAAAATAATCCAGAAAACACACCACAGAGCATCTAGCATCCCTGTGTTTCTGGGGGCCTAATGGCCCCCAAACCCCAGCTTTTTCTTTTTAAAGTTACTTACTACAAAAGAAAGAACATACCTTGTTAAAATCCTGGTGAGGGCCTAGCAGAACCCAGACCCCTGTTATCAGGCTGGCATGGTGAATACATACTTCTGTTCTGTATGTGAGATTAGCAAAATACTGACATTAATGGCATGTCAAGCCAGCAGGTGACAGCTGCAGACTATTTATATAATACTAGTATGTATTCACCATGCAGCCAGACACCTCATAATTGTAGAGCAAGGGATAGTGGAGAGCTAACATATGAGTCATTTAGCTTCAAAATAAGAGAGAAAATGCATCACAGAGCATCTAGAAACCCTGGGCTTCTGGGCCTTGGCAGCCCCCAGACCCCCTGCTTTTTTGTTAAAAATCCTTGCAACGTCCCTGTGTCTCCAGATGTCTGATTATCCATCTGATTTTACATTTTACTGATATCCATCTCTGTACAGTGTGAAAGATGTTATAAAGAAAATGCAAAACTTGACAAATTTATAATTGCAGGACTAATGGTTTGAGCTGCAACAGTTAGATTACTGAAACAAGGAGTGGAGGTAGGCCTACAAAATAATAGAGATGTACCAAGAAATTGACAGTGACTGAAAATATTGACACTGCCTGACAATGACAGAGCTGCTTGAAAATACTGGCACTATGGCTTAATTGGGTTAATAAAAATGAAAAAGTTAAAAAAATCCAATTGCACTAAAATATATAAACACTAATTTGATTGCAAGTCATGTGAACATCTTACACAGATCAGTGGCAAAGGCATGCAGCATCACAAACTGCAAAAGAATGTGTAACTGTCCAACTAAATAAGTAGAATATCACACACGGCAGGACCACACAAGCATATAAAGATGAGTTGTATATAGCTGCCAGTCACTAAGGTCTTGCAGACTAGTGTCTCTAACAAAGCATGGTCTCAGCATCGGGATTGCATGTTCGTGTTGACACGCTACTATGACCTGGTCTACTTCTTTGGTCACCCAAACAAAGAAATCAATTAGATTCATCTGACATGACCTTACCACTGTGAACCCATGCTGCCTTGGGTTCTGTGACCCACTGGCCTCTAGGCACTCAACAGTTCTTTCCTTCAGAAGTGAAGTTCTGACTTTATGAATGCTGGTTAGGTGTATTCCAAAATAGTTCTGGTTCTGAACATCTGTATCAATCAAAGCCATATGCTATAACATGCCATCCACAGAGGCTATAGCCCTATAGTTACAGTATGTGCTTGCATGAGCATCTCTTCATATGGGGTTGTTGTGGAGAGCCTCATTATTGTTATAAAACTGCAAATATGTTTATTTTTAAAACAATTTATTAAAGCAGCAGTGCATGTTTCAATGAACATTTTTGACCTAAACTTTTTATTTCACTTCAGAGTGCCCTTTTCCATCCATCTATAAAAGCTTCCATCTATTCAACGAGCCGTGCATGATAGTGGTGAACATTTTTACCAATACTTTTTTATTCTATGTAAGATTGCCCCTTATTCCCCAACTTGAATGATGCCCTTTTTCTCCATTTTGAGTCTGTGTTACCACTTTTTTTCACAGTTGAAATATTAAAAGGAGTGCCCTTTGTATACGACTAGAACCATAGAGGGTTTCCTCAGAATTCCCTGTTGTTTTTGAACATCCACTGTTTAAGATCATTTTTATTGTGACTATGATGAACTATCTTGCTGCAGACACTGCTCCCTGACCTTATGGAACAACCAGTACACATGAATAGCTGAAAATACTGTTGCACACCAGGCCCAAACCCATATTAAAAGGAGTACTTCATTTATTATTTAAAATATGAAAAAATGCTAAAGCAGGTTCAGAAACAGGAAGAAAGGGGACTCACAAGTTAGGAGATTAAAAGTTAGGAGATAAAGGGCAATCAGAAATACAATCAAAAAGTCCAGGTTAGCATTTTTACAGTGATCATACAGTACATTGCTGCTCTAAGAAGCTCTTTTTCTTTATTTTGAGTCTGCTTTAGCATTTATTACATTTGAAATATGTAAATGGAGCAGTCCTTTTTAACAGAAAGATACCCAAGTTTTCACCAGTATTCTCATCTGTTATTGAACACCCATTGTTTAGCATCACTTTTGTTGTGACTAGGGAGAGTTAAGGTGCAGCACACTCTAATCCATGTCATTATAGGACAACAGGTATTAAAAAACCTGAATCCAATACTGATGAAAAAGAGGTTTAAACATATTAAAAGGGCTGCTCCTTTAATTTTTTTCTAACGTAAAAAAACAAGTGCTAAATCAAACTCAAAATGAGGAAATATAAAACAGGAGATAAAGGAAATCAAAGAAAGCATAATGCAGTAGAGATCAACATGTTCACCATAACATGCACCTCTGCTTTACTAGGTTAACTTCTAATTATTTTATCGTACACAAGGGTTTCCAGCTTTTAACATAAGCCTTTTAAATGCATGTCAGTCAGAATACTCCATTTATATACATTGTTTTATAATTGCAGATAATTAGTCAATGAAAGATGAAAAATTGTTATTGCATAATCCCTTGCATACTCTTGTAAAAATTATATTTTAACATACAGTTCTTTTCTCCAGTAAGTTAAATGAATGCATCAATTAATCATGTTTTCATGTGATCATGCAAACTGTGCAAGGACCATGTACTGCAGGACAGGTTGTAGTGTACTATAATATACAATAATATGATTTTCATTATTTTCACCTCTAGCTCATACTTATTTTATGCATAGCTATATATTCTGTGATTTATTTACTCAGGGTAGTCTAACTGAAAGCTGTATTGCATTTGTAATTGGTCTTTCATGTATTTCTTTTGGTTTAACAGTTTAGATGAACTAAGCAGTAGAAATGCAAAGGACTGTTTGAAGGTCATAAAGTGGACTGATGACTATGTGGTGAGCTCCAAACAATGACCTACAGGTTTAAAGTTCTGTGCATTAAACTCTAGACAATGCTGTTTCCAATATAGGTATACCACAGTTCTCACACTGGTAATCATCTTGAAGAATCATTCAATGCTATAATCTAAATGACTGCAGAGATGTCATGGCCTAACCATCTCCTCTTTTGAGGCTACAATGTGGAGAGGATTATGTTACTTTTTTCAAGTGGCAGAGTGCTTTATTAGTGAATGATAGCTGGAGGAACATATCTCACCTTGTAATCTGAAGTAGTGAATTTCTAATGAATGAGCTTTTATTACTCTTGACAGTTTCTGGAAGTCAGCCATTAATAGCTTTAATAGTTGTCAGATAGTGTCAACAGAAAGGTATATCAAGTAATTGGCTTCTTCTTCATTAGTGGTATGGCAATAAAAGAGGCTCAGTGTATTTTGGAGAATACTCTTTTCATAGATAAATGCTGTTGTACTTGTATCCAGTTTGACTGTAATATTCATTGTAGCAATAAAGATAACAGGGATTTCAGAAAAAGTGTGTGGGTCTCTTTTCTATCTGACTGAAAGTTCAGTTAAAGAACATGTACAGCTCTGTTTCCAGAGGTTCAGTGCTAGTTAGCTTGCACAAAGTAGTCATGGTTACTCACTGTAGGGACTCCCAATATCATGAACTTTGACACATGAGTAGCGCTGACTGCTTACAAAAGGAGTACCCTTTCTAGATGTGTATCAGAATATACTTGAACCATTCTAGATGTGTATCAGAAAAAATGGGTACCTGAAACAGACTGTCATCTACCAGAAAAATTAATTTTACAAAACCCTAAGTTTAATTTTGGTTAACCTCCAATTACATTTGGAGATTCCAAATTCCTAGAAAACAGTTTTGTTTAGAACCAGATTCCCTGATAATTGGCCATCATGTTTGGTCTTGTGGTACAGTGGCATTATTGTCATGCACTACCACCTTTGAACTCATGGTGTAGGTGCCATCAATGGAATCCCATAATAGGGACCAGGCACGTCACACCATTTACTCACCCTCATAGTTGAAGGATGGCTGCAGCTATGGAAGTCCTTATCCTGGGAAGTGGGAATAGGTGATCAATTGAGACAACAATCATGATGCAAAGAAAATAATGAAGAAAAAATAAGTGTCCTCGAAGTGCAGCAAACAACCCTTTCCCTGCATTTTGCAGAACTGTACTGTGCAATGCAATTTTCACATTGAAAATAAGATCCTTGTATTCATTTATGGTAAAAACCCTTTTATGGTGGCATAGTATCATTTTTTTTTGTTTTCTTCATTTTGTTTGCTATGTCATCAGGTTATTTGTACATGGTACTTTATAAGAAGGGGGTCTTTTGCCATTACTACATGTTACCATTCAGCAGACAGTACCTGCAGCTCTAGATAAAAGTACTGTATTTTTAATTTAGTACAGCAAAGTGTCCAAGAAAGGGGGATTATCTATAATGAAGCAACTGCAAACAAAACACTCTGAAGTATAATCTGTGTTTGCTGTACCACCAACCATAAATTATTTAAAATAAATAAGATTGGCCTACATTCACGATGTACCTCATTATAGGCAAAAGAGCTGTTTTACCTCACCATTCAAGATTTATTTATTTATTTCAAGAGTTTCACCAAGAAATACATATTGAGCTGATAACAGTTCATTTGAAAATGTATCCTGGGGCAAGAGGAAAAGGAGGACAATGAGGAATGTTAAGAACAATAGGCCCTATTCTCAGAAGTGCAGGTTATAAGCATCAAATGCATGTCTAATGCCTGTGTTGCTACATGCTCCAGACAGATGCGGGGAATGGAATATTCACAACCATGAACACCCACAGAGCACCTGTTCATGGCCTCACACTCCAGTGTGCAGCTTTGCAGGGGTGGATTACAGCTACATTGAGGGTGGATCATGGGGTTAAAAAGACAGGCATCCAGTGGGATGCCAGGCCTCCGTCTCATAGTGTATCAATGAGAAAACAAAGCTGGGCACACATCAAATAAGCTGAAGTGGAAAAACTGTTTAATTTATTTTGCAGAATGAATAAAACAATGCTAAAGCCTAGGATAACACTCCTACATATCGACCCAGTCATCTGGGTCTTCCTTAGGTGGTGGAGTTATCAGACAATGCCACTGTTTAAACGCATCCCTCGTTTATTCAGTTGTACCACATGTCAAATCACCCTATTAATAAAGCAGTGAGATTCTCTGAAAGAATGTGCTCATGCTCCAAATACCCCTTATTTAAACTCAAGCCCCTTACAGTCTCAGACATAATCTAGTTCACAGTCTAGTTTTACAATAATATATGTGCTCATTCTGAACATAATAACTATTCACAGCATATATTTAAATTCATCTAGCCATGCTCTAGCCATGTTTTATTCACTTGGCTGACTAAATAAAATATTTTTCCACTTCAGCTTATTTGGTGTGTGCCCTGCTTTGCTTTCTTGTTTACCCTTTGGTTGTTGCTGGAGCACCTTTAATGAGGCTGATGTGTGTTTCTTTTTTTGCTGTGACAAGTCCCATAATGGATCCCCTGCTACGTGTGTGCAAGGGATCCTGTGATGGTGCAGACCCAGGAATTGGCTTCTGGTGGGTGACTGCCTGAATGTCTGCTCCAGCCCTCCCCAGCAGCCTGGTAGACTGGGGCAGAAATGTGGCAGGGGTCCCTGTGCTGAGCCACTGGAAGGTGTCCATTGGGGGTGGCACATAAAAGGTATGACTTGCTCCCCATCATATAACTGGCACCTCCCAGCCTGGCACTCCACATCAGCTCCTTATCATTCTTTGACAGGCCAGCTCACATTCATTCAGTGACAGCTCTTGATGAATGAGTGCAAGCTGGCAATGAATGAACGCGTGCTTGTACAAGTACGGGCTCATTCATTGACAGCTCAGTGAGCAGCCAGCTGTAGTGCAGAGTGGAGCTCGTCCACTTGGGTTATTTAAGAGGGAGAGTGGGGTGGTGGGATAGTACTGTACCTGCCATGGTGGCGGGTGCTGGGGGGGTACTTGATCACCAGAGAATACATTCATGTACTGGGGAGCAGGGATGGGGGTTTACTAGACCACTGGAGAAATGTTTATATACTGACTGTTTGGAGGATCAGGATGGGGGGGTTCCACTGGACACCAGGGCACATGATGTCCATGTTGGGTGGGTGATTGGGTGGGGGAGGGACCGCTAGCCAACAGGGAAGTATTTTTTATATATAGGGTGAATGATCAAGTGTGGGAAGGGACCACTAGCCACCTAGGAATTTTATATCTGTTTTGGGCAGGGCTTTGAGTGGGGGCAGACGGTGCACTACACCAGCAGGGAATAGCTTCATATACTAGGGACTGGGAATGGGAGGGCTCACTAGATCTCCAGGGAAATATTTATATAGTGACTATATAGGGATTGGGATGTGGGGGTTACAATGGACACCATTGCATTTGATGTCCATGTCAGGTGGGTGATTGGGTGGGGGGAGAGACCGCTAGCCACCAGGGAAGTAGTTTTTATGGTGGCAGTGGGTGGAGCCTGCAGATGTTTTGCATGTACAAAAGGGATGATTTCATGTTTTCTGTCCATGGAACTGACTGAAGGTGTGATTAGTCTCCTCTGCTTTACCCTCTCTAAGAAATGTTTTCTGCCCTCAAATAAATGTGCTTTCATGTTAGTCAATGGTTGCAGGGCACTATTTTCTTTCTTAAATGGGAGGTACAAGAACTGGAACCTGAGTAGTGAGAGTCAGTATTAGGTTTTTTGGGGGGAGTAAGATCCACACCCACCTCTACCCAAGAAGCTCCTAAAGATCCACCCCCACCTTTTTTTTGGTTCATGTGAGAGGGGCATGAGGTGGATCTATTATGTTTGAACAACCAACTTTCAGAATTGCCTGGGGAAATCATTAAGGAGTGCCTGAAACTGCATCGAGGCATACCCCCAACACACACACACACACACACACACACACACACACACACTCACACAGAGACATCATGATTTTTTTGTTAAACTCTAAACATGTCAATATTTGGCTCTAACAGTATGGGCAAGTTGGGCATAAAAATAAAATAGAAAAAAAAGGATCAAGGAGGTACCTTGTTCTTTGTCAGATACATGCAGATAGAAGGTCACAAATCTTGTATGACAAGTTCATTATATGGATGTTTTCCATATGCAACAGAAATGTTGTTACTGTCATGTCTGTAGCAACATTCATAGCCAGTAAACTATTATTTACATAGGTACTGTAAACAACAGGTTTTAATTCAGAAATCCAGTATTGATAAATTTGTTTTTTTTAGCAGTTCTGTAAGATTTATGTCTCTCTGATGTAAAAGTACATAGCACAGAAACTAAAGAGGTTTGCCTAATAGATTGTTGTTTGCATGAGAAGTGGATGTGGCAGTGGCATGCAAGAGTGAAGTCTAACAATTGTTTTTTGACTATTCTGGGACCTGAAGTTTCACAGTAATGTGTGAAGAGAATAAAGTCTTGTGTTTTGCACATTTGAATGGGTTTAATGTCACGGGCACCTGAAAGAGGAAGGAGATACTACTGAAATATGAAAATGCTATTCTGATGATTTACATATGTGTAATATTTTAAGTGTAATTCTGCCTTGGTCATAAGCTATAAAAGGTACATTTAAGGATGGATGTATTATGCAAAGCTTGTAGAGGCAAAATAAAGCAAGAAAAATAATACATTGTGTTTTTTTTTCTTTTAATTGTTTAACTAGGAGCGGCACAATAAGTTGAAAGCTTGTTTACAGGGGCAACCTGGGAACACATGGAAGTTAAATGACTTGCTCAAGGTCACCCAGTATGCAAGTGGGGGCTGTGGGATTCAAATCCAGATCTCCAGATTTGCAGCTCACAGCCTTACACTGCTGTGTTATACTGCCTCCCTAGTTATGGCAGTCATCTGTTTTATGGTTCATGATGTTGGTGTAGTAAGCAGCAGTACATTGCATAGCAGATGTAAAATGTCAATAAGTAGGTCATGCAATAGATGTGCTGTGCAGTTACTGAAGCAAGAAATGTATTTAGGATTGTAAAATATTCCTGTTAGAAAACTGTTAAATGGGTGACATTTTCATCTCAATTTCAAGGAAGTCCTTATGGGGTGTCAATGTACAATATGAAGTAGTTAGAGCTTTCAAGTTGTCTTAGTAATTGCTTTGTACTACCACTGTTACCAAATTTAAATTATTCTATGAAGGAAATTAAGTTTATGTTACTTGTCCTTATAATGAAGTACTGCCACCTTCTGAACCATCATGGGAATTTGCATATGTTTCCCATGATGCTTTGCATTATTGGGGTATGTGCAGTTGTGTTTTCTTTAAAATTTATCTGTCCAGCCAATATCATCTGGGATCAATCAATCAATCATCAATCAATCATTCTTTATTTGCATAAGGCGCCTTTCTTAAACCAAGGCGCCTGTACAGATTACATAAAACAATAAATAGTTAAAACAACATTAAAATAATCAAAAATCATTAAAACCTTTACTAAAAAGGTAGTATAACACATACCTCAGTGGCATTTGCTCAAGGGTTCTTTTGTAAACCTATATTGCTTCCTATTCCTTCCATTAAAATGTACACCTCCATATATTTTCCTAATAATTTCTATGCCTTCCTTAGAACAGAAACTAAAACAAATCTTACTACTTAAAATCATTGTGTTGTTTCTCCATATCTCCTTAACAATTCCACACAACTTCATTAACTTCATTATGCAGCCATGGTGGATCTGACTTTTCATTTATGGGGCAACCAGGAAAAGGATTTTCCTTCACAAGAAAGGATATTTTCTCATGACTCATAATACAGAAAAATAATTTTTTTGTATCACAAGCCATGAAAAAGATTTATAATCTTAAAAAAAAACATTTCAATGGCATTTCTGCTACAGTGTTTGCCCAGCTCTAGGTTGAAAGTATTTAAATGGGGTTTGAACTTTGATTCATTTTTGCTTATTTTAACACCACATTTTCAACATGACTTTTTTGGGACCCCACCTCATGAGCAATTTCAGTGGAATTCTGTAAATCCAGCCCAAAAGATGGTTTTGTGGTTGCTTGTGGGATCTGAAAAATTGCAATGCCTTTGTTAATGCTGTGGGGTCATAAGAAGGCTATGTTGAAAATTTGGGGTCAGAATATATAACAAGCATTTGTCAATGCCGAATGTTTGCTTGCTGGTATTAGCTTTGGGAATGCATGAGTTACACAGATGCAGAATAGGAATGACAGTGAAGTATTGAACTTCATGCTAACCCCACCTCCTCCCTGCAGAGAGGGACAGGCACTGGGGTGAGCGTTTGGGTCATCGCCCATACCATTCATGCCATTTCACCTCACCCTATTCTGCAGACAATGGCAAGTGTTGAAGTGTGCCTTGTGGTGTTCGGCTTTACAGTCACCCCATTCAAAAAGGATATACGCTGAAATGGGTGCAGTATAGGAGAATGGAATGGGGTGAACTCTTCGGCCAAAGAGTCCTTGATGCCTGTCACTGGTTGCAGGGTAGGAGGTTGGGGTGGAATGGCATGAGAATTGCAGTCAGCAATACAAAGGCACACCCCTGATGCCTGTCAGTTTGTACAGGGTGGAACATTATGGTAAGAAACCCTAACATCCCAGGTGTTTGTTGGTATTTGCACTACAAATTTTCAGCATGGCCTTTTTGTGATGCACACCACATGAAAGCATTTGGAACCTCTTCTCATGAACAGCGGCACTGTGATTTTGTTAATGTGTCCTGAACTTTGAGTTCCCACAGTGACCGCGCCATTCTGTGCCAGATGTACAAAAACGCCGATCATGCAGGATGTGAAGAATGACAGCTGTACCACTCATAGGGAGGTGTGAAGAGATAGTTATGTAGAAAATATGTAGTGAAAATATTAAAATGCTCTAACTTCTGAGCATATGTGGAAACTGTGCAATGCACACTTGTAACACAGTCATTTTATCAACTTTCGTCACAAAATTTTCAACATAGGCATTTTAGGACCTTTGCTCATGAACAGTGTCACTGTGATTTTCATAATGTGTCCCGAACACTGATTTCTCACAGTAACCATGCTATTCTGCGACAGAAGTGCGAAAACACATTTTGGCTAGGATGTGAAAAATGACAGCTGTACTGGTCATAAGGAGGTCTGAAAAAATGCTAATGTTGAAAATCTGGAGTGAAAATATTACAAATTGGCGAAGTTACAAGGGAGTGTGGAAACTGCACAACAGACGCTCATAAAATGGTCATTGTTTGAATTTTTTCACCAAATTTGCAACATAGACTTTGAGAGCCCACCTCATGAACAGTGGCACTGTCATTTTAATTGGTCCTGAAAGGCGATTCTGCGCAGTGACCGTGAAATCACCTTCAGGATAGAATAATACCATGACAGTGACTGCATTCATGAGGCAGGGTCCCAATAACCCTTTGTTGAAAATTTGGTAGCAAAAGTCCAAAAAATGCCAGAGATATCCACATACAGTAAGTTGAAAAAAAACTATTTATGCCATTATACAGCTTACTGGCATTTCTTCAGTTCGCGGTTGGCTTTGAAGAGTGCAGACCTGTTCCTGGTCCACCGAAGATCATTCTGCCAGGCTCCAGAGGTAAGTATGGGGTGAAGGGGGGGTGGGGAGGTGGGATGCACAGAGTGTGGGCGCAGGTTGTAGGAGGGGGTATGACAGACCGCGTGGCACAATTTTCTTCATTTCAGGGATGAAAACAATAACAAGCATTTGTCAATGCAGAATATTTGCTTGCTGGTATTAGCATTGGAAATGCAGAAGTTAGACAGATGCAGAATAGGAATGGCAGTGAAGTACTGAACTTCACGTCAACCCCACCTCCATCCTGTAGAGACAGACAGGCATTGGGGTAAGTGTTTGGGTCATCGGCCATGACGGTCATGCCATGTTACCTCACCATATTCTGTATACACTGACACATGTTGAGGTGTGCCTTGTGGTGTTTGGATTTACAGTCATCCCATTCCATAAGGACATATGCAGAAATGGGTGCAGCATAAGACAATGAGGTGAAATCTGGGGCTGAAGAGTCCAAGGTACACCTCAATCCCTGTCAGTGGCTGGGGTTGGGATGGCATGAGCAGTACAGTCAGCAATGCAAAGGCACACCCCAATGCCTGTCAGTCTGTACAGGGTGGAATGTTATGGTTAGAAACCCTAACATCCCAGGCATTTGTTGGTATTTGCACGACACATTTGCAACATGGTCTTTTTTTGACCCAGCCTCATGAAAGCATTTGGGACCTCTTCTCATGAAGAGTGGCAGTGTGATTTTGTCAATGTGTCCAGAACTATGAGTTTCAAAAGCGACCATGCCATTCTGCACCACATGTACGAAAACACAGATCAGGCAGGATGTGAAGAATGACAGTTGTACCATCCATAGAAACATAGAATTTGACGGCAGCTAAGGACCACTTGGCCCACCTAGTCTGCCCATTTTTCTACCTAACAGATAAGCTGCAGATCCTAATTAACCAACAGCTTACTTTCTCCTACCCCCCACTAGGACTGCCTTATGTCTGTCCCATGCATTCTTGAATTCCCCCACTGTTCTTGACTCCACAACCTCCTCAGGGAGGCTGTTCCATGCATCCACAACCCTCTCTGTGAAAAAATACTTCCTCACATTACCTCTGAGCCGTCCTCCCTCTATCTTCAAATTGTGCCCCCTTGTTCTTGCACATCTCTTTTTCTGAAAGATGCCACCCTCTTGGACTTTGTTGATTCCCTTGAGGTACTTGAAAGTTTCTATCATGTCTCCTCTCACCCTCCTTTCCTCAAGGGTATACATATTAAGCTCCTTTAGTCTTTCTTCGTATGTCTTCTGGTGCAGACCCTGCACCATTTTCGGTTGCCCTCCTCTGGACAGCCTCCACTCTGTCTATGTCTTTGCGGAGATGGGGTCTCCAGAACTGCACACAGTACTCCAGATGGGGTCTCACCAACTGTCTGTACAGAGGGATAACAACTTCCTGTTTTCTACTATTGATGCCTCTCCCTATGCATCCCAGTATCCTCCCAGCCTTCCTTACTGCCTTCGCACATTGCTTGCCCACCTTTAGGTCATCTGATATAATTACCCCCAGGTCCCTTTCCAATTTTACTGTTGTCAGTATCTCACCCACTATTGTGTACTCTTGCCCTGGGTTTTTGTTTCCCAGGTGCATTACCTTGCACTTCATTGCATTGAATCTGAGCTGCCATACATTTGACCATTCCTCCAACCTTGCCAAGTCCCTTCTCATCCTTTCCACTCCATCTGGTGTATCAACCCTGTTGCAGATCTTTGTGTCATCTGCAAAGAGACATACTTTTCCTTCCAGTTCCTCTGCAATGTCACTTATAAAGACATTAAAAAAGACTGGTCCCAGTACTGAACCCTGCAGTACCCCGCTAGTAACCCTCCTTTTTTCACTGTGGACTCCATTTACTACTACCCTTTGCTTCCTGTTGTCTAACCAATTTTTTATCCAGGCTACCACCTTGGGACCCTCTCCAAGGCTGGGTAACTTGTGTATTAATCGTTTATGTGGGACTGTATCAAATGCCTTGCTAAAATCTAGGTAAGCCATGTCCAAAGCCCTTCCCTGGTCTACTGCTTTGGTCACCCAGTCAAAGAAATCTATTAGAATTATCTGATATGACATTCCCATTGTGAATCCATGCTGCATTGGGTCCTGTGCCCCACTGGCCTCTAGGTACTCAACAATTCTTTCATACAGGAAGTGATTCCATCATAGGGAGGTGTAAAGAGATGGCAATGTTGAAAATCTGCAGTGGCAATATTAAAAATGCTTGCACTTCTGAGCATACATGGAAACTGTGCAACGCATGCGTGTATCACAGTCATTTTATGGACTTTCATCACCAAATTTTCAACATAGGCATTTTAGGACCTCTGCTCATGAACAGTGTCACTGTGATTTTCTTAATGTGTCCTGAACACTGATTTCCCACAGCGATCGTGCTATTTTGCGCCAGAAGTGTGAAAATACATTTCTGCCAGGATGTGAAAAATGACAGCTGTACTGTTCATAAGGAGGGACAGAAAAATGGCAATGTTGAAAATGTGGAGTGAAAATATTATAAATTTGCAAAGTTATGAGCGTGCATAGCAACTGCGCAATGTACACTCATACAACAGTCATTTCTTGGATTTCTTCCACCAAATTTGCAAAATGGACTTTTTGAGAGGCCACCTCATGAACACTGGCACTGTTGTTTCATTAATCAGTTCCAAAAGGTGATTCCATGCAGTGACCACGAAATCACCTTTCGGGACCAAATAATGCCATGACTGTGGCTGAATTCACGAGGAGGGGGTCCCAATAACCCCATGTTGAAAATTTGGTGCTAAAAGTCCCAAAAATGCCTGAGATATGCACCAAATTTGAAAAAACCCTATTATGCCATTATACAGCTCATCGGCATTTCTTCAGTTTGTGGTCAGCTTTGAAGAGTGCAGACACGTTCCCGGTCCACCGAAGATCATTGCGCTGGGCTCTGGAGGTATGTATGTGATGAGGGGAGGTGTGGGGAGGCAGGGTGTGCAGAGGGTAGGTGCAGGTTGGAGGGTGGGACCACGGGACTCAATGAGGGACCATTTTCTGATTTACAGGGGGAAAAAATAAAAACATTGTGGAAATTTTTTTTTTGATCACAGGGACATTTGGCACACTGGGGTGGGCTCCCAGCATGCCACCCAAGTGTTTTGGAGGGGCTGTAGCTAATGGGGATTGGGCACCCCTGTCATCACATGCCAGTGGGGGACTAGAGCCGAGGGGGATTGGGCACCCCGTCAGCACAAAAACAATGTTTTTTGGGGGCGACATTATGCCAGTGGGGAGTTGGCTCCCCCATCAGCAAATTATGCTGGGAAGGGGGAGGGAATGATGCTGACGGGGACTGGACCCCCCCACGTCACCAAACAAAAACTGTTTCGGGGTGGCACAAGATGCTGAGAGGGATTGGGCACCTCCTCTGCACTGGGGGCTGTCTAATATTGTTTGTGAACATGGCGGCATTTTGCCACCATGTTCTCTAGTAATATTGCATAGGCAACGTTCCACACAGCAATGACTGGTCGCTCCCTTGTTGCAGCGGAATGGCTGACACTGCAATGACAAGGTGGCCCCTGATTGCATGGCAAAAACATTACAACTTGGTGGCACTTTTGGAAGTCAGTGTCATCATCACACTGTGCCTCCATTGGTCCACCAGTGCCAAGCCCCAAAATGCAATGCCTCTGTTGGCTGCCACAGTGCCGCACCTCCACAACCTGCTTCTCTCCTAAGCTGCCACATAATGTTTCTTGCACATGTGCACAAGCAAACAAAAAAATGGCAAAGTTATGTGCCTGCATTGACATTTTTCTATGCTCGCTCATAACTTTGGTAATTTTAAATATGTTGACCACAACTTTTTAACACAAGCATGTTTTTACACCACCTCATGAAGGTAACAACAGTCAGTTTTCAAATCCTGGCCAAACTGTATTTTTGCACCTGTGGTGTGGAATCACATTTTGGCTGGGATTTAGAAATATTTAGTACCGGATTCATGAGGTGGGTAATAAGACCAGCTATGGTGCCATTTTGGTTGCGGTTTGGCTAAAGCTGGAAGTGCAGGGTCCAGACAGCCCTGTACTTCCACAGCAACATACAGTAGAGTCAGCCATGATGAAGTGTATTAATTTGCAGTAATAACATGTCACAAAAGGGTGCAATTGCCATTGACTTACAATGGTCACTGTAGTAAGCTGCAGCATTCTGTGATATTCTGCAGCTTTTTTATATTGCATCCTTGCTGTCACATCTGTACATATATGCATCTATTGAGGGATGGGAGGATCAGGCCCTCTAACAAGCAAATACGGATACAATTTAACTATCTCAAAAAAGTATGGATGCGTGGGAGTGCAGAACCCTCAGGCAAATGAGGATGTGATTATTCTGTCTCAAAAAGTAAGGAAATCCATTGCAAAAAAACTTAATTAATGCACTAGATAGGGTTAAAATAACAAAAGTAGAGAAAAGTGGCATTATGATTTTCAACCCTAACACCCCACTCCTAACCCACAAGCAGAAACAGGCATGGTGTAGGCCCTGTGGTTGTCAACCATAATGCTCATCCCATTCTCATATACTGTACCCATCTCAGCTTATTTACGCATGGAATGGGGTAAGCTTTAGGGTGAACAACCCAAAGGCACACCCCATGCCTGTTGCTACCTGTAGGTTAGTGGTAAGGTGTCAGGGTTCAAAATCCTAATGCCACATTTCCCTACTTTAATCACTTTAACACTAACTAGAGCATTAATGATATTTTTGCATTTTTTTTATATATATATATATATATATATATTTATATATATAGCCCTTTTCCCCATATAAAATACTATCACATAATGTACCCAACTAGGGTATATGAAAAAAGGAGGGTATATTAAAAAAAATAGTGTATAGGAGACAACCAACTAGTTACACTGTGTTAATTCATTATTAACACCTTAATCACATCTAGGTGTATGGTTCTGCAGAGTTGTGCATGGAATTCCACACACTACAAAAAAGTTGTTCAGCTTCAGTTGTGATGCAACTACTGCAGCAGAACAACTTTTCATTCTGCAGCAGTAGCTGTGTCAAAGTATTACTCTCCTGATCAGTGCGGTTCACTGGAGAGAAGGTAGTTGAACTGTTGTGTGGCAAAGACGACACCTCATGCACATCCCTAAAGAACCACTCTTGGACACCAGACACTGACTGTGCTGAGAAGGAGTAAGCCCTTCTTCATTTTGGGGGAACATATACTATGTAAAATACTGTATCATAGCCACATACATGCCAAGGCTACTCTTCACCTCGCAGTTTCCATGATGACAGAGGAACCTCTCTAACTTCACTCTTGAAGTCCTCATCATCATGGAAACCACTCGGTGTAAGAATAGCCCTGTTGTGTATGGACTACCATACACTACTGTATATTTAATATCTATCACACTACAAACCAACCTATTACACCTACATAACACAATGACAACCACCTTATTATGCCTACCACCCACCTTAATAACTCCTTCAAATACAGCTTTCAACCTGGTAAAAAATGTCCCTTACCTAACAAGGAATACACTGTTTTTGTTCCACATCAGTCCCCACACAGCATGTCCCTTGACCCCAGTATTCATCTTAGACACCAAGCACTCCATGCTCCTGCCAACTCCAGAATGCTGATCCAGGCTGACTCCCCAGTCTTGCACCACAGTGCTCCTCACTGTAATCATTGCTCCCATGCCCAACCTCAGCACCGCTCCCAGCTGCAGAGTAGGGCCAGATTAAGGCATGGGCACAACAGGCCCAGGCCTAGGGCCTCATCTGTTAGGAGGGCCCTTCATTATTCCATTTATTCTTTTTTTTTTTGCTTTTTTTTTTTTGGTCCCCATAGTCCGTAAAAACAAAAGGGTTAGAAAATGCATTTTTTTCTTGGGGAGGAACAGACTGACAGCATCGCAACAGCAGCAGCCCACCACCACCACTTCAGAATCAGTAGAAAGGTGAGAGCTGCACGCTGCTGCATTGAGTCAGGTGGTGCTCTTCCGAGATTCAGATTTGAGGTTTTGTGGCATGTGTGGGTGGGCTAATAGCTTTGCCTTCCCGCCACTGAGTACGGTAGTTCTGTTTGCCTCTCCTCGTTGTTCGCGTTGGAGCCTTGGAGGACACAATCCTAGGATTCCATTCCTATCCGACTGACGAAAATCATTATCAGCGATTCCAGCGAATTTTATTTGTTTTTTTTACTCCCGGTCCCGACCACCCATCCAACCCCGTCCGATCCATTCATTTTGTTGTTTTTTTTGAGTTGTGGAAATTTGGACAGGAGATCGTCAGACAGAAGGCTCAGAGCTCTCTCCCTCCCGAGTACCGACTGACTGCTGCCACCTGCCTGCCCTCATCATCAGCTAGCCTGGGCCCCTAGCCAAGCAAGCCCACTGCACCGCTGCACCTGCTGGTGAAAATCCCATCAATCTGACCCCCGCCCAGGCATTTCTCGGCCCCCGCTGTGTCCTCACTGGCCAGTCTTGATCTTGAATCAGTGTACTCTGGTCAGCAGTGCCCAGTGCCACCTTGTGTGTTGCTGTTGCTGCCAATTTGGTCAGGCCTGCCCAGGCTGCCCAACTAAAGTAATTTAAGTGGCCAGTGTCAGTGAGTGCCCACAGATTAGGTGGAGGCAAGAAGAAAGGACTGTGACTCCATCTGAGAGTATGTGTCTGAGGGGAGGGACAGCCAGGACATCCATCTCACACATGACCTGGTGACCACCATTGCCACACCACGAGTCAGTCGAGAAACTCGAGATGAGTATTACAAGAGGATTCATTCAAGTTACCAGCAACAGCAGCAGGTAAGGGCAGGCAGTTTTGTGAGCGCTTAGATGCCATGTGGTATAAATTTTTAGCTCCTATGTTATCAGAGTCAAAATAACACCTTTACGTATTATGTTCCTTATACAACTTTTACCCGTTGAGTTGAATTGTGTGACTTGTATTTTATGTCATATATAGGTGTTTAGGATCTGTACTGTAAGTAATGCCTATCAAAAGCCAAACGTAAAAAACGTCTGTGTTCTACTAATAAATTATATAAACTATGTACAATGGATGTAAGTGGTTAAGTGAGAGGCTAGTAACCTCGAGTGGTTTGTTACTATTATTAACTCTGATGTAAGGCATGTAGAAGTATTGTATTGTGGTTGTGGTAGGTGGAGGGGGTACCACTGAGTTACCCTGTGTTTTATACTCTGCAGGTGATGAAGTAGATCATTCATATGCATCTTATGGTTAGCCTATGCCTATTCTTGGCTGTTTAACCAGGAAATCCCAGGAGATTGACATTGGAGAGTGTTTAGATAGATTGTATATATTGAAGAAATGGTGTCCAGCTCTTGTTGTATTTTGTTAGGGTGTCGTCTGAGATGTGGGACAGCCTCTCGTATTTTGCTAGCATGGTAATTCTTTAAGGGTGGGAATTGCTGTGGATCTCCATTTACACACTATGAGTCATTTGACTTGTATACTAAAAAGGATCAGGAAATCCCATT